>OY982977.1:0-2711799 GCA_963890685.1 Plagodis pulveraria
TACGCATTTTTTTTTAAATTATTATTATTTAAAGAAAAAATTGTGTTTCGTAATCCCCCACCCCCTCTGGAGGGATGCTACAATCCTCCCCTCTCCCCCTCCACCCCTTCCTATAGTACATAACTATCTATACCGAATCTAGGTCCTTCCAGTATTTCATCTTAGTAACTTTAAAGGATTTATTCTTATGATTTTGTATTCGGGCAAAATTATCTAATACCCAAGTTCAACGACTATTACTGCTAAAGTAATAAAGTTATCTTAAACCGCTATAATTTACTTGAAAGTTAATGAACTGCACTATCGTCATGAATTTTTTCAGTTTTTTCAAGCCAGCAGTTTAGGTTTTAGAGGAGGGGGACTCCCAACTGGAACAAAATTTGCATTCAGCAATCGTTCAGGTTCACCTCGCATGTCCTGGTACACCGGTGCTGTGAGCGGAAGACCAACCAGGAAATGGCCAGGGCTGAAAGGAAGAAAGTCATTGGGATCAGATAATATTGGACAAAGGACGGGAATTTAGGATAGCTTCTACCTGGGTTTAAAACCGTGGTGAGCTCCTCAAACGTTAAATGCGTGTTACTTATTACACGAGTGAGGTGTAACTTACATGATTTTTATTCAGCCTCCCAAAGACCTCCAAAATGAGCAGTGTACGGTGGAATGAATCTTAGCTTTACAGCTTGGGTAAGAGCGTACTCAGCTATATCAGATGAACAATTAGATTCAGATTCAGATATTTATTGCAGCCATACAGTAATTAGTAAATTAATTACATAATTAGCTTAATTGGTTTAGAGCATACCCCGGCTCAAGGGGTGGATTGACGCAGGTTCGAATCCCGCACATGACTTAAATTTTTCCTATCGTATATTTGTGGTTTTGTAAAGTTGTAAAGTTTCTTTTGTTTGGTAAGCAGAACATTTAATGCGCTTTTCTTAACATCGGGAAGCTCGCCATCCCGCACTATAGACGAACTTGCATCCAAAACTGAGCTGATGCAGTCGCAGTCACCATCGCGGAGGAAAGGCGGTCCTTCGCACAAAGCGTACAAGATGTAAGGTCAGGTAAAGAACACTCTATACACTGGGTTATCACTTCCGCTTACATGTCGCCATTGGTAAGTCTTTCGTGAGTTCGTTCATTTCAACTATTTCTCGATTTTGCACTAAAGTTTTGAGCAGGCTAGGCGCCGTGCGTAACCACCCTAAAACTATAGTAGAGTCAATCCAAAATACTACTCTTTTAAACTCGCAATGATTCGCGTATTTTCGCATACAACTGCGCGCCTAACAACGCTCCACATAGTTCAAGTGTAGGTATAGTAACTGGTTTTAATGGCGCGACCTTGCCCTTGGAGCAGAGCAGTCTGACTAATGCGCTGCCGGCCGTATCGTTAACTGCGCGAATATTAGAGCAGCAACCGTAAGCCGTTAGCGATGCATCGGTAAAATGTGAAGTTCTATATAACTAGCCCAGTACCTATGACATGGCGTGGTACGCGAATTTTCTCAAGCGCTGATAAGCTAGTAGCTAACGGTTACAAGTCTGCGCGACGTCACGGGGTGGTGTATCGTCCCAGTCTAATTTTAATAACCAAAGTCTTTGTAATAAAACTTTCGCAATCATTACAGTGGGACTGAGTAAACCATAAGGGTCAAAGATCTGAGACACATGAGACAATATAGAACGCTCCGTGATTTTTGTGTCGTTTTTAAATTGCGTGTTGTAATGAAACTCGTCTGTTACGTTATTCCAACCGATACCTAACGTCTTGCAATGACTAGACTAAACTTTTAATTAAGCCACATTTGCTCTACCATGGTATGTTGGGGGTGAGGGCAGACTCGCACATTCACCCCCACATTTAATATAGAATCCTATACCACCACCATGGCCTTAGATATATATATATATCCAGAAGTGTATGGCACTTCTGGATTTATATATTTATTATATGCACTTGCACCCATACGAATATTCAATCTTTATGGCATATTTATTATATAAAAATATTATTTATATTTATATAAATAACTTGAACCTAACCCCCCCCCTACTAACCATCACCTCAACAGCTCTCACACCACTCCCATTTACATCCTCACCCACCACTCCACCTCAACCCACTAATAAAGTCAATCACACACCACGGCCCTAACAGGTAGGTAGGTTAGGTTTAGGTTAGGTTTAGGTTAGGTTTAGGTTAGGTTTAGGTTAGGTTTAGGTTAGGTTTAGGTTAGGTTTAGGTTAGGTTTAGGTTAGGTTTAGGTTAGGTTTAGGTTAGGTTTAGGTTAGGTTTAGGTTAGGTTTAGGTTAGGTTTAGGTTAGGTTTAGGTTAGGTTTAGGTTAGGTTTAGGTTAGGTTTAGGTTAGGTTTAGGTTAGGTTTAGGTTAGGTTTAGGTTAGGTTTAGGTTAGGTTTAGGTTAGGTTTAGGTTAGGTTTAGGTTAGGTTTAGGTTAGGTTTAGGTTAGGTTTAGGTTAGGTTTAGGTTAGGTTTAGGTTAGGTTTAGGTTAGGTTTAGGTTAGGTTTAGGTTAGGTTTAGGTTAGGTTTAGGTTAGGTTTAGGTTAGGTTTAGGTTAGGTTTAGGTTAGGTTTAGGTTAGGTTTAGGTTAGGTTTAGGTTAGGTTTAGGTTAGGTTTAGGTTAGGTTTAGGTTAGGTTTAGGTTAGGTTTAGGTTAGGTTTAGGTTAGGTTTAGGTTAGGTTTAGGTTAGGTTTAGGTTAGGTTTAGGTTAGGTTTAGGTTAGGTTTAGGTTAGGTTTAGGTTAGGTTTAGGTTAGGTTTAGGTTAGGTTTAGGTTAGGTTTAGGTTAGGTTTAGGTTAGGTTTAGGTTAGGTTTAGGTTAGGTTTAGGTTAGGTTTAGGTTAGGTTTAGGTTAGGTTTAGGTTAGGTTTAGGTTAGGTTTAGGTTAGGTTTAGGTTAGGTTTAGGTTAGGTTTAGGTTAGGTTTAGGTTAGGTTTAGGTTAGGTTTAGGTTAGGTTTAGGTTAGGTTTAGGTTAGGTTTAGGTTAGGTTTAGGTTAGGTTTAGGTTAGGTTTAGGTTAGGTTTAGGTTAGGTTTAGGTTAGGTTTAGGTTAGGTTTAGGTTAGGTTTAGGTTAGGTTTAGGTTAGGTTTAGGTTAGGTTTAGGTTAGGTTTAGGTTAGGTTTAGGTTAGGTTTAGGTTAGGTTTAGGTTAGGTTTAGGTTAGGTTTAGGTTAGGTTTAGGTTAGGTTTAGGTTAGGTTTAGGTTAGGTTTAGGTTAGGTTTAGGTTAGGTTTAGGTTAGGTTTAGGTTAGGTTTAGGTGAGGTTTAGGTTAGGTTTAGGTTAGGTTTAGGTGAGGTTTAGGTTAGGTTTAGGTTAGGTTTAGGTTAGGTTTAGGTTAGGTTTAGGTTAGGTTTAGGTTAGGTTTAGGTTAGGTTTAGGTTAGGTTTAGGTTAGGTTTAGGTTAGGTTTAGGTTAGGTTTAGGTTAGGTTTAGGTTAGGTTTAGGTTAGGTTTAGGTTAGGTTTAGGTTAGGTTTAGGTTAGGTTTAGGTTAGGTTTAGGTTAGGTTTAGGTTAGGTTTAGGTTAGGTTTAGGTTAGGTTTAGGTTAGGTTTAGGTTAGGTTTAGGTTAGGTTTAGGTTAGGTTTAGGTTAGGTTTAGGTTAGGTTTAGGTTTAGGTTAGGTTTAGGTTAGGTTTAGGTTAGGTTTAGGTTAGGTTAGGTTAGGTTAGGTAGGTTAGGTTAGGTTAGGTTAGGTTAGGTTAGGTTAGGTTAGGTTAGGTTAGGTTAGGTTAGGTTAGGTTAGGTTAGGTTAGGTTAGGTTAGGTTGGGCGGGTCTGTGTTTATTCATTAATAGTTGCTTTGCCTAGCTTGCATGCCTCGCGCTGCTTGTTTTGGATAAACTCAGGCCTTCCTTACCCATCCCGGATGGGTAAGGAGGCAAGGGTCTTGGGGGAGAGCGCAGGTCGTGATGATCCCCAAGGCAAGTCTGACGGTTACCTTCCCGTGGTGCTGCCTGTTATCGGTTTATTTCCTTCCGAAATAAACGCAACAGAACACCGTCAGGCGCCGCGTGTATTGTTATCTATATGTGTATGTATATGTATATATTGTCTCTGTATATATTAGTATTATATGTGTATATATTTTAGTTCACAGGGCTATTTAACCCCTTATTAGTAACAAAATTGTAAAATGCTCGGTACAGACCGGGGCCGTATTTAACTGTTTGTCATCTGTATTATACGTGCTAAGGTGCTTAGTACCTCTGTAAGACAGATGACAAAATAGACTTACGGTGTATAAATTGTAGTTTTAAGGCAAGGCTACAGATAATTTGTCATGTTTATGAGTAGATGAAAAACAGTTTGGCGGTGTGTGTGTTAAAATAGGGACCCCTCTAACTGGCAAACACCAGCGCCTACTACCGTCAAACATATTGTTACATAATCGAAAATAACCGCTGTCTTTTATTTGGTAGTGACCCCTGTTCCGATGACTCACGTTATTGGAGGCGGGGACAAACTGGCTGGACTAGTTCCAAAACCCCGATGATGAGTGTATCCTCAGACTTCGGGAAAATACCTCCAAGGTATTGTCAGTCTTCTGAACTCTAAACTTCCGGAGGCTTGAGTAGAAAGAATGAAGCCTGTCCATTCCCCCCAAATATTTTTCTTATGGTCACAGTTTATAATTATTTCTATAATTATTCCGAATGTCTAAATCTGTGCCAATGTCGAAGTTAAATAGAGACGCGAAAGGGAAATTTGCAAAATGTCCTTCTAAGGGCCAACCTAATGTTTCGACTGAGGACCGCTCGAGCGGCACTATTGAGAGTATGAAAAACGGCCCTTCTCAGGGCCAAACTTCACGGGTTCCTTCCCGGGATCTGTCGGAGGTCTCCATGGGAGACGAAAGGCGGTCGGACGTGGAGTCCGTGTTTGAAGAGTCGGGTGACGAGGGGGACAGCCGCAGGAAGCGGCCTTACTCTTCGTTTTACGCACCCGGCTATTTGGAGTCGGACACTGAGACCGAAGGGACGACGGCCGCCAAGGTTAATACGGCGCGGAGGGGAAGGGCGAAGGGCACCAAAACAGGCCCGACGCGAGAGGAGTTTTTAAAGCCACCGCCAAAGCCACTGGTGGAGCAACTGGCGGAAGTCCTGCAAAGCAGGAAATTCAAAAAGGGTTCGGCCGCTGCGGCCGCTGGAAGTTTACTGGACACCGGAAGTGATTCCGATGTCCCTGCCGGGTTTGGTGACATCAGCACACTAAACGCCCAAGAGCTGAGGGCTCACGCAGGAGGGATGCTCGCCTGCATATTAGAGGTTGCCAAAAAGTCTGGCAACCTAAAGGGCGAGTTTGTTGCTCGCCTGAAGAGGTCCGCGTCGACCCTGAGAGAGGTAGTCGACCTCAAGATACAGGAGGCAGCCGCACTGTACGAGGTGAAGAGGGGGGTGCCCCGACCAGAGCTAGTGGACAGGGAGGTGGAGCGACACATACCATACGCTCAAACAAAGCATCCCGCAGAGCATATCAGCCTGGGCTACGTCAGCCTGATAGACCAGGAACAAATGGACCTCCACGACTCCCAAGAGGTCAAAATCTTCACCGATGGCAGTAAGATGGAGGGTGAGGTCGGAGCAGCACTGTCCTTATGGTCCGGTGATGCCGAGATCAAAGCCCTCAAATTCAAACTGCCATCATATTGCACGGTCTATCAGGCTGAACTATTGGCAATATGCAAGGCCACGCGAGAGATCCTCAAACGCTCAGAACAGACTTATGGGATATACAGTGACTCCAGTTCAGCGCTCCAGACAATCACTAACAATGGCTCCTTACACCCCTTGGCCGAGGAGACACGGGAAAACCTCAGAACCTGCAAAATCCAAAATAAGGAAGTCTCCTTATTTTGGATCAAAGCCCATGCGGGACTGCAGGGTAATGAGCGTGCAGATCAGCTTGCGAAAGAGGCCGCGCAGAACACCAAAAGGCGGCCCGATTATGACAATTTCCCGGTCTCCTACGCAAAGCGGCAGATTCGTCTCGGAGCGCTCGAAGAATGGAACCAGCGGTACAAGGCCGGAACAACAGCTGGAGTCACAAAAATCTTCTTCCCAGATGCCATAGAAGCCTATAAAATCGTCCGCAACTTCGTCCCCACCAGCCAAACGACCCAAGCTTTAACGGGGCACGGTGGGTTCTCCGAATACTTGAACCGATTCAAGTGTAAGGAGAATCCATCGTGCATCTGTGACCCAGATGTAAGCGAAACGATAGTCCATGTTTTATTCGAGTGCCCCGTCTTCGCTCTAAAAAGATACGAAGCCTGTATTTTATTGGATATGGACATTATAACAGAAAACTCAAATAAAATAATGTTAAACAAAAATATGAGAGACCAATTCCTTAGATACTGTACTGAAATTGTCAATCTAGTAGGAATGAGAAACAAATAGGTATGAAAATATGGTGAGTATATATTTTGAAAATATATATTATCAGCATAAAAAATAAAGTAAATAAATATAGGTAATTCAGTTCTGCTAAGAAATAAATGTAAAATAT
This sequence comes from Plagodis pulveraria, assembly GCA_963890685.1. Classification (NCBI taxonomy): domain Eukaryota; kingdom Metazoa; phylum Arthropoda; class Insecta; order Lepidoptera; family Geometridae; genus Plagodis; species Plagodis pulveraria. The sequence continues at coordinate 6,533 of OY982977.1, forward strand.
ATAAATGTATAAGAGATTAAGTTATAAGTAAAGTAGTGAAATATAGGAATAAATATTAAATAAATAGAGTAAGACTCCCTAAACCCAAACAGGGGATAGTATTACTGCATCCCATCGTACATAAAGAAATGCAAACAGACTTTGATTATTTTAAACATCAAAGGAACGAGTAAAAAAAAAAAAAAAAAAAAAAAAAAAAAAAAAAAAAAAAAAAACCTAACCTAAACCTAACCTAAACCTAACCTAAACCTAACCTAAACCTAACCAAACCTAACCTAAACCTAACCTAAACCTAACCTAAACCTAACCTAAACCTAACCTAAACCTAACCTAAACCTAACCTAAACCTAACCTAAACCTAACCTAAACCTAACCTAAACCTAACCTAAACCTAACCTAAACCTAACCTAAACCTAACCTAAACCTAACCTAAACCTAACCTAAACCTAACCTAAACCTAACCTAAACCTAACCTAAACCTAACCTAAACCTAACCTAAACCTAACCTAAACCTAACCTAAACCTAACCTAAACCTAACCTAAACCTAACCTAAACCTAACCTAAACCTAACCTAAACCTAACCTAAACCTAACCTAAACCTAACCTAAACCTAACCTAAACCTAACCTAAACCTAACCTAAACCTAACCTAAACCTAACCTAAACCTAACCTAAACCTAACCTAAACCTAACCTAAACCTAACCTAAACCTAACCTAAACCTAACCTAAACCTAACCTAAACCTAACCTAAACCTAACCTAAACCTAACCTAAACCTAACCTAAACCTAACCTAAACCTAACCTAAACCTAACCTAAACCTAACCTAAACCTAACCTAAACCTAACCTAAACCTAACCTAAACCTAACCTAAACCTAACCTAAACCTAACCTAAACCTAACCTAAACCTAACCTAAACCTAACCTAAACCTAACCTAAACCTAACCTAAACCTAACCTAAACCTAACCTAAACCTAACCTAAACCTAACCTAAACCTAACCTAAACCTAACCTAAACCTAACCTAAACCTAACCTAAACCTAACCTAAACCTAACCTAAACCTAACCTAAACCTAACCTAAACCTAACCTAAACCTAACCTAAACCTAACCTAAACCTAACCTAAACCTAACCTAAACCTAACCTAAACCTAACCTAAACCTAACCTAAACCTAACCTAAACCTAACCTAAACCTAACCTAAACCTAACCTAAACCTAACCTAAACCTAACCTAAACCTAACCTAAACCTAACCTAAACCTAACCTAAACCTAACCTAAACCTAACCTAAACCTAACCTAAACCTAACCTAAACCTAACCTAAACCTAACCTAAACCTAACCTAAACCTAACCTAAACCTAACCTAAACCTAACCTAAACCTAACCTAAACCTAACCTAAACCTAACCTAAACCTAACCTAAACCTAACCTAAACCTAACCTAAACCTAACCTAAACCTAACCTAAACCTAACCTAAACCTAACCTAAACCTAACCTAAACCTAACCTAAACCTAACCTAAACCTAACCTAAACCTAACCTAAACCTAACCTAAACCTAACCTAAACCTAACCTAAACCTAACCTAAACCTAACCTAAACCTAACCTAAACCTAACCTAAACCTAACCTAAACCTAACCTAAACCTAACCTAAACCTAACCTAAACCTAACCTAAACCTAACCTAAACCTAACCTAAACCTAACCTAAACCTAACCTAAACCTAACCTAAACCTAACCTAAACCTAACCTAAACCTAACCTAAACCTAACCTAAACCTAACCTAAACCTAACCTAAACCTAACCTAAACCTAACCTAAACCTAACCTAAACCTAACCTAAACCTAACCTAAACCTAACCTAAACCTAACCTAAACCTAACCTAAACCTAACCTAAACCTAACCTAAACCTAACCTAAACCTAACCTAAACCTAACCTAAACCTAACCTAAACCTAACCTAAACCTAACCTAAACCTAACCTAAACCTAACCTAAACCTAACCTAAACCTAACCTAAACCTAACCTAAACCTAACCTACCTACCTGTTAGGGCCGTGGTGTGTGATTGACTTTATTAGTGGGTTGAGGTGGAGGTGGTGGGTGAGGATGTAAATGGGAGTGGTGTGAGAGCTGTTGAGGTGATGGTTAGTAGGAGGGGGGTTAGGTTCAAGTTATTTATATAAATATAAATAATATTTTTATATAATAAATATGCCATAAAGATTGAATATTCGTATGGGTGCAAGTGCATATAATAAAATATATAAATCCAGAAGTGCCATACACTTCTGGATATATATATATATCTAAGGCCATGGTGGTGGTATAGGATTCTATATTAAATGTGGGGTGAATGTGCGAGTCTGCCCTCACCCCCCAACATACCATGGTAGAGCAAATGTGGCTTAAATTAAAAGTTTAGTCTAGTCATTGCAAGACGTTAGGTATCGGTTGGAATAACGTAACAGACGAGTTTCATTACAACACGCAATTTAAAAACGACACAAAAATCACGGAGCGTTCTATATTGTCTCATGTGTCTCAGATCTTTGACCCTTATGGTTTACTCAGTCCCACTGTAATGATTGCGAAAGTTTTATTACAAAGACTTTGGTTATTAAAATTAGACTGGGACGATACACCACCCCGTGACGTCGCGCAGACTTGTAACCGGTTAGCTACTAGCTTATCAGCGCTTGAGAAAATTCGCGTACCACGCCATGTCATAGGTACTGGGCTAGTTATATAGAACTTCACATTTTACCGATGCATCGCTAACGGCTTACGGTTGCTGCTCTAATATTCGCGCAGTTAACGATACGGCCGGCAGCGCATTAGTCAGACTGCTCTGCTCCAAGGGCAAGGTCGCGCCATTAAAACCAGTTACTATACCTACACTTGAACTATGTGGAGCGTTGTTAGGCGCGCAGTTGTATGCGAAAATACGCGAATCATTGCGAGTTTAAAAGAGTAGTATTTTGGATTGACTCTACTATAGTTTTAGGGTGGTTACGCACGGCGCCTAGCCTGCTCAAAACTTTAGTGCAAAATCGAGAAATAGTTGAAATGAACGAACTCACGAAAGACTTACCATGGCGACATGTAAGCGGAAGTGATAACCCAGTGTATAGAGTGTTCTTTACCTGACCTTACATCTTGTACGCTTTGGTGCGAAGGACCGCCTTTCCTCCGCGATGGTGACTGCGACTGCATCAGCTCAGTTTTGGATGCAAGTTCGTCTATAGTGCGGGATGGCGAGCTTCCCGATGTTAAGAAAAGCGCATTAAATGTTCTGCTTACCAAACAAAAGAAACTTTACAACTTTACAAAACCACAAATATACGATAGGAAAAATTTAAGTCATGTGCGGGATTCGAACCTGCGTCAATCCACCCCTTGAGCCGGGGTATGCTCTAACCAATTAAGCTAATTAATGTAATTAATTTACTAATTACTGTATGGCTGCAATAAATATCTGAATCTGAATCTAATTGTTCATCTGATATAGCTGAGTACGCTCTTACCCAAGCTGTAAAGCTAAGATTCATTCCACCGTACACTGCTCATTTTGGAGGTCTTTGGGAGGCTGGAATAAAATCATGTAAGTTACACCTCACTCGTGTAATAAGTAACACGCATTTAACGTTTGAGGAGCTCACCACGGTTTTAAACCCAGGTAGAAGCTATCCTAAATTCCCGTCCTTTGTCCAATTATTATCTGATCCCAATGACTTTCTTCCTTTCAGCCCTGGCCATTTCCTGGTTGGTCTTCCGCTCACAGCACCGGTGTACCAGGACATGCGAGGTGAACCTGAACGATTGCTGAATGCAAATTTTTGTTCCAGTTGGGAGTCCCCCTCCCTCTAAAACCTAAACTGCTGGCTTGAAAAAACTGAAAAAATTCATGACGATAGTGCAGTTCATTAACTTTCAAGTAAATTATAGCGGTTAAGATAACTTTATTACTTTAGCAGTAATAGTCGTTGAACTTGGGTATTAGATAATTTTGCCCCGAATACAAAATCATAAGAATAAATCCTTTAAAGTTACTAAGATGAAATACTGGAAGGACTAGAATCGGTATAGATAGTTATGTACTATAGGAAGGGGTGGAGGGGGAGAGGGGAGGATTGTAGCATCCCTCCAGAGGGGTGGGGGATTACGAAAACAATTTTTTCTTTAAATAATAATAATTTAAAAAAAAATGCGTATCATAGAATACATTAGAAGGACTTTAGGTATGGTATATATGTATTTATTTTGTGCAATGGGGAGGGGGAGAAAGAGCGAAATATTCCTCATTGATGGGAGGGGGTTACAGAAACCTTATAGTTTTTATTAATACTGATGAAATTTCTGGAAATTTGCTTCTTCTTCATGAAAATAATTAATTATAAATCACAAGCACGAAAACGTCACCAAAAAATGGTAAGGCTCAGAGACAAATGTCTTATTAGAAGTGAAGTAATTCTATGACAGCTCCGGCGCTGTGGGTACGCAGCTTTAGTCTTCTCGTATCCTTTCGCAGCGTACTCGCTACACCTTCGCAGTAGACTTGCGCCGCTCCCTCTCCGCGTCTATGGCTTATAAGGGTAGGGCAGACAAGACTGCTTGGAAGATGGGTGCTCCAAAAACAGCAAGTGACCCAGTCGATATTAGTAAAGTAAAGTAAAGTAAAGTAATATTTATTGCAAAACTGTCAGTACAATACTTAAAGATAAACAACATAAGTTTGAAATCGAGCTAGTAACAGTTTACTCGTATCGAGCATGCAATATTAAGTTCTAGACACATAATGAAAATGATACAATTGATATTATATAAATCTAGACAACAAATTAATTGGATTGAATTCATGATGCCGCTTTATGTTTTAAAATTTAAAAACTCCTTAACATCATAAAACACATGCTCAAGAAGCCACGATTTTAACTTTTTCTTAAACATATGTCCATTCAGTTCTTTGATGAACAGCGGTAAATGATTATACACTCTGATGCTAGTTACATATGTACTTTTATCATATATTTTAGTACAAATTTTTGGTAAAAATATATCATTTATGTATTTACTACGTAAATTATTGCGGAATTTTGCCGTAAGTGTATAATATTCCATATTATGTTTCACAAACAAACAAAGCTCTAGTATATAAATACCAGCGAGAGTCAAAATGTTTTTTTCTTTAAAAACTGTCCTTAGTGACTCGTCACTGTACATACTGTACATAATACGTAGACACTTTTTTTGAAGAATTAAAGTAGACTTAACATTTACAGAGTTACCCCAATAAATTACACCATAACTAAGTATAGGATAAACATAGCCAAAATATGCTCTCCGAGTTACTTCTACAGTTGTAGTTTCAGCAAGTATTGAAAGCATATAACAAGAAGATGAAAGTTTAGAATTAATTTTATTGATATGTGATTTCCAATTGAGGTGAGTATCGATTGTAATGCCAAGAAAATTAACATCTTTAACTTCTTCAATTTTAATTCCAGATTCATATATATCAAGATAAACATGAGGCGATTGATAATTTTTAAATTTAATGAACTTTGTTTTATTTCTATTAATGTTTAAATTTATTGACAACAACCAAGCGGCAATTTTGCTTAATGTATTATTTATTTCCCTCTCGAATGTTACTATATCCATATTGTTTTTGGCTGATAAAAAAATCGTTGCATCATCTGTAAACATGACACATAGGTGTTCTGCTATTGTCGGCAAATCGTTTATGTATATTAAGAAAAGAAGTGGACCCAAAATAATCCCTTGTGTCCCACAAGGGAGTATTTTGTGGTATTTTCCTAACTTAACTTTCTCATAACCTGAATTTCAGCAATTTAGGCCCGTTACTTTTTAAGGTCAATTGATATTAAAAAAAAAATAAGTTTTTAAAATTGCTATTACATACCGATGACCTGAAAATGTATCATTCTATAAATACTTATCAAGACCAATTAAGATTCCAAAAGGATCTGGGCAGATTTTTATTGTATAAAATAATTTTACTACTAAGACAAAAACAAATAATTTTATACAAATACAAACTAATTTTATTCCTTCTTTTTGTGATACATTTATGATGAGTCTATGACTCTAAAACTAGGCTGGTGGCCTGTATCTCAAGAGTCAGGTCCTTCCTGGCTTTAGAAAATCTGTCACACATCAAAAATTTTTGTTTTATATATACTATTTAATAACAATTCAAAATTGAACCAATACATTGAAACATATATTGTATATTTTTTATAATTAATATTTACGTGTAGTAATTATTCTGTGGTGTAGTATTGGTGTACGAGTTTAAGTGAATATTTGTGAGGAATTTGAAAGGTGTATGTGTCGGTCCGTGTTTCTGTATGTTTGAGCACGTATACTCATGTGATTTGTAATGTGTAATTTTACATATGTGTTATGGGATTCTAACTTTGATGAAGTTCAAGTCATAAAGGATAGATAATGGGTGGTAAGGCAATTCGATGTGGACAAGGACATCATTATCACAACAACTACAGAAGCAGCAAAAGACCTGAGGGAGAAGCTTGCGCACCGAATCGGAGACTTAGTGAAAACCAAGGTGCGCACAATGGATTCTGTCCTCGTAAATGGTTTTAAAAGGACTGAGAGCTACAGCCGCCTCACAGTGGATGAAGCTCTCATGAACCATTTCGGAGCCATAGTCATGGCTTCCAGGCTGGCTGGAGTTGGTGAACTTGTCCTCATTGGAGATGTCAATCAGCTGCCTTACATCGATAGAGATAATCTCTTCGTATTAAGGTACAACCGCCCTAACCTGGTCACAAACATCACCCAGGAGTTGTTATGCACGCATCGGTACCCAATGGATGTCGCGTACGCACTGAGGGAAATATACTCTGGTATATATTCCTCAGCTCCCCGTATTAAGTCCCTGAAGCTTGAAAGGTACACGGGTGCGAAAATTCTCAAGTCTCTCCCCAACACCTTATTCCTGGTTCACACCCAGGAAGAAAAGGAGACCCTGACAAGCCAGGGCTACGGAGAGGGAAGGGGATCACGCACCCTTACCATCCACGAAGCTCAGGGACTGACATACGAGTCGGTCATCGCCATCAAGACCAAGAGCAGCATGAAGCTGCACGAGAGCGTCCCGCACGCAGTCGTTGCAGTTTCACGGCATACTGGAACCTTCACATACTACGCAGATGACGAAGAAGACGCCATAGGACGGTTCGTCAGGAAGGCGATGGTTGCGACACCAAAAACCATCCATAATTACAACCTCAAAATTTTATTTTATTTATTTTATTTTTATTTAAAATGGCGATCAAAGATCGAAACAGCGTCGTAATGGAGACCCTGTTACAATGTGACGTGGGGGAATGACACAAAAAAGTAGAGTAATCCCAAATTGTAATCGTTGGCACGGGTATCCAGAGCGGTCAAGCTCACATAAAGGTGTTGTCTAGCGGCGGTGTTGTGTGTCGGGTCGCCATCTTCCCTCAAAAATGGTTGAGGAAGGCGATGGCTGGCACATGCGTCAACTCGTGAACGGGTGCTGCTAGAGGACACTGGTCTGCTCTGGATGCAAGTGGTAATGACATTTACCGGAAAAAAAAAATATGTTCTTTTAACACTGTTCTCTTTTAGAATGTTGCATGTTTCCTATATATTGTAAGTATCTAGTTTGTAAATAAAATATAGTCATAATTAAAAAAAGGCACGGACCCTGGAGTCTGTGGAGTGTAGATTTATATAATAAAAAAAAAAAAAAAGGATAGATAATAATATTAGGTAGTAAATTTAATCGTTAATGTAAATATACAAAATATAATAATAGCACGTGGTTTAAAAATATTTAATTTTGTCATAAGGTCCTCTAGTAACTTCAACAACGAATTAACGTATTTATTAAATAATATTAAACCATTAAGAAGAGCTGCTAAACAGATATAAATTATTGCAATTAAACTCTAGGAGGCAACAATTATATATTATGCTTCTGTATGACCTATATCATAAGTCATAACAGATATGACTGTACAGAGTTGATCGATTAGCTTCGGTATGAGGTACTTTTTAGACCTCATCTCATAACCCCGTCTCATAGTTATTATTATAAATAGAGAATATTTTTTCATTGGGAAAATATTGTGACTGTTTGTTGGTTCTTGAATATATATATACAAGGAAGGGACTGTGCATATATATATATATATGCACAGTCCCTTCAGTATCGTTATATAGTTTACACTATATATAGATATATATACACCGTGTCCCAAAATTCAACGATAAGCCGGCATCGGTGCATGGACCTACTCATGACTACTCGGGAAAAAAAAAAAAAAAATTATAACTCTTTTTTTTTTAATTACAGAGACTTTTTAAAGTTGCGCCAACTTTTAATAAAACTTGCCATGGTTGTGTCCATACTTTTTTTTTTAACCCAGACTATAGAAAATGCATAGAATGTTAAATTCTATGAAAATTATAAGAAAAAAATTTTTTTTTACTGATTTTTGTAAAATAACTACAGACTTTCTGTAATTTTAAAGGATTGTGGTAGATAGCCGTCCTTCTTAGGTTGCTAATGCACAAAAAATATCAAAAATATGTCAAAAATTGTGGTCATGGTAGTTCAAAATAGCATAATGGGTATCGAATATCGATGAAATTTATAAAAGTCTCTGTAATTAATAAAAAAAAAACAGTTATAATTTTTTTTTTTTTTTCCGTGGAGTCATGAGTAGGTCCATGCACCGATGCCGGCTTATCGTTGAATTTTGGGACACGGTGTATACATATACAGTGTAAACTCAAGGGACTGTGCATTTTATGACGTTATAGAGAGGGAGACGTTATTTGGAGAGAAGAAAAAAGTTTGTGAGCAACTAGGAAACGTATAGGTAGAGGGATAAAAAGATAAAGAACAACAGAATTATTCTATATTATGATAACGGGCTACTACGGAACCCTACATTACGCGTGGCACGACACGCGCTTGACAGTTTATATAAGAATTAAACATACTTAACTTGGTCAAAAGAGTTCAATAGTTCTAAGAAGCAATAGTTAAGAATAATATTGCTTTAATGAAATCATTAATGTCTGAGTCTCGACTGAGTCCACCTAAAAAGGATTTAATCACTGTCCTCAATTGCTACTAGTGCCTTCGCTAGCCGAGTCTCCGCCATCAATGAAAACCTGCCTGCTCAGCATCGGTATATTAGGAAACGACAATTCCGTGAGCATAATTTCATGTCCGTTCATGCCTAGCTCATAGATAACGAGACAACAGATCACAGACATGCAATTTTTTTTATCACAGCCTGACTTCCCTGGAATAATGGCATCTGCTTTCACAGTACCTACCGGTTGTTGACCATGATAAAAGTAATGACGCACCTACTACTCGGCTTAGCGAGTCGCACGAATAAATCAAATAAACTTGCACTTCTTTTGTTCTATTATTTTCTAAAATTCTAAAATCACGTGAAGCAATTCGAATTGGAGCTGGTGACATTGAGGAGAGAAAAACATCGAGTTTCTTCCCCAACTTTTCATATGATCGTCTTCTTTCTTCACTAAAAGGTATTTTAAAACTATGTAATTTAATCTCTATTCCGTTTGATCAGTAATTTAACTTGCTACAGTAAACATTGGATCATGTGGTAAAACCTATTTATAAAATAATATGTCACATTCTGCAAAAAAATGTTTGTGAAATTATCTAGCAAATTCTTATCACTTCGTTGAAAATGCACATTCTAGGTCAAAGTTCGTCGTCGATATACATCTCGCACACACACACACACACACACACATACCACCTCGGGGGGTATATAAACGCGCCGAAGTGCTCAACTTGTATTATTAACTGTATTCCGCGATCTGCGCATCGTCTACATTCAACCGCGAACACCAAGATTCTGCTGACTATTGTCCTTCGTGTGTTTGTAATTGGCTACCGCATTGCATCGTCGTTGCACGTTACATCCGGTTCGGTGAATTCATATTAAATATTTTACAAACATGAAGATTTTTGCGACACTTTTCTCCACGCTTTTGGCTCTCGATTGCATACTTGCATGCTCGAAAGAATCGGGTTGTATAGGCAGAGGAGGTTTTTGTTATGTGGGTAACATGACCAAATGCTGTTGTCCAGACGGTTGCTTACTCGTCGGCATCTTCGTGGGTACATGTTACGGTACTACTAAACCTTTTAACGGCCAAATAACGTATACGATTAGTGATTCCAATCATAAGCCACTTCTGACGGAAACGAAAACTTTTGACGAGAAAACAGTAATTGACCAAAAACAATTGGATGATGTTAAAGCAAGGCTGGGCCATGGGACCTTATACATGATGGCTGACCTGTATTACAGCGAAACAGGAAAAAACACTACATTACATCAATTCTTGGAAAATTATAAAATAAACAATTAAGTTGCGTATCACTATGGCCGTCTTCCAAGTGTCGCTAACGAATCCAGCTGCAGCTTATATCAACCAAAATCGGAATCGGGACACAGTGGAACACACATGACGGCATTCACAAGCAACCAAACCTCGCAACAAAAAATAAACCAGACAATGGACCGACGCGGTGAAAATTACAGTCAGGTTCGACCACGATCAGGGAGCTGTTGGATAAGTCACTTGTTGGAAAAATATACACTACTTGAAATTATAAATGTAATTTGTTGTCTCTGTAATTTTCTGCGTAATAAAGAACTCCATTGATGTAACCTGTGTTTAATTGTGAGTACATTATCTGCCTACATTTAGTAGATCTGTGTATTTGTATTATGTTAGCAATTGTTGCCATACATCAATATGACAATTGCCGTATAGAATCGATAATATTCTTAATAATTATTTATTAACATGATACCTACATTCAATCTTATTAAACACAGTATTTCAGTCTTGACTTAAATTTTAAGTATTACCTACGTAAAAGCTTCTGCTGATTTTATGTCTAAATAGTTAATTTTTATAGTTTTGTTGCCGAAGGAAAAAACGGAGCACTATTATTTATGAGAAAGAGCTCACTGAGTTTATTACAGAGAAATTTTTAATTATGATTTATGTATAAAAATATATAAATGGGTGCCAGTCAAATCGATGCGTTCAAGACATTTATTGATTTCGGGGTTAAATAAAACCAGGCCTCCAGGCTCCGCTATTCCTGGCCACGTTAGCAGCCACGATAATGGCGGAGCAAGGGGTGCTAAGTGTCCCCGGCAGACGCACGGCTACCATTCGTTATGACGACGACTGGTCATGGCAATAACGCAACATACGCGCTATGAGGGCTGACGATAATATAGTACTACTAGCTGAGCTATATTAGTGCCCTGAGGTACTCGCGGGTTCTACGTTCTTTACACCCCGCCTATGGATAGACCTCAGAAACTCTCTAGCCGTACTTTAGAAAAATGGAAAAACTACGTTTGTTATCACTGCAGTCTTCCGATGATGCTAAGTCAGGTGGGCAGCTCAATAGACAAATCTTTAAGGCTTTGAGACACGACATACGCTGCTTTAATACCATAAGTGTTATGACGGAGACGATAAAGCGGAATCAGGGCTCCGAAGTGTTTGCAAAAACATGTCTTTTGGGCAAAACCAGTTTACAAAGCTGAAAAGAGAAGTTTGGTATTCGCTTGCAGTCTGATGGTAAGTGATGATGTGGTCGTAGATGTTGTTCAGGCTAACCTAGAAGTACTGGCTCTCAAGGACAGCTGCCGGAACACACCGTTAGGTGCTTGGCGACAGACTTTCTACTTGAGGGTGGTAGCTAGTAAGGCGGGCATTCGCAAAATGCCCTACCACCATGCTATAACGACTGCCATCTTAAGACGACAACCGGGACCGACGGCTTAACGTGCCCTCCGAAGCACGGAAACGCTAGTAGTAATGTCACTAGCGGTCACCCATCCAACTCCTGACCGCGCGCGACGTTGCTTAACTTTGCTGATCGGTTGAGAACAGCTAAGTAAACTTCGCTACGAGCGCTTCAACTTGTATTGGAATGAATTAATCAAAATTTGCAAATAGTCTATGTCATCTTAAACATTAATAAAAATTTTGCTAAATATAGTCTAAGCATGGCTGATAATTTATATTACTTGCTTAGTTAAATAGGTGCATGTGTTTTTTATACAATAATGTTGCATACCTCAAACAGGTTAAAACATGGCGAACGAAACATTGTTAACAATAACATCTGTAATTTAATTTTACCCATGTATAAGCAAATAAATAATTTGAATTTGAATTTGAACTATCCATTGTTTTGTTTAATTGGGCCGTCTGCACCTCGTACACCGAATGTTTTCTTGTGTTTATAACTCACAAATCGTCGACATATGACGCCCGCTGGCCATAATGTTTCGTCCATGTATCTTGAAAGATTAGCTTCGGATATTAAAATCTTGTATGCTTTGTGTCCTCTTTCAAACTTCATAATTATTTTCTCTAGTGATACAGTTTCCTTCGTCTTATTTAAAATATGTTTTATTATGTCGCTTTCGGAAGTAGAAATGTGCACATTTGTAATAAACATAGCGATATACTATATCACTCTCGATCCTTGGCTACACCAGACTTGCCTAGGAATCTATATTTCATTGCTTTTCTACCGACTTCAAAAAAAGGAGGAGGTACTCAATTAGCCGTTTTTTTTTTATATGTTTGTTACCGCATAACTTCTGACTGGGTGAATTGATTTTGATAATTCTTAAAAGCTGATGCTTGCAGTGTGGTCCCATTTAAATTTCATCAAAATCGGTTTAGCCGTTTTTGAGTTACACTTCAAAAACTGAAAAGTGTTTTCCTGTCTTGATAATATAGTAAATGTTTGTTACCTTAGAACTTTTGACCGGGTGAACCGATTTTGATAACTCTTTTTTTATTTGAAAGCTGAGGCTTGCCGTGTAGTCCCATTTAAATTTCATAAAAATTGGTTGAGCAGTTTTTGAGTAACACTCCAATAACTGAAAAGTATTTTCGTATTATGATGATTTCTCATCGAAGCTCAAATTTGGTGGTAACCATAGGCTTAGGATGTACAAGACCAACAAAGACGGATGAATGGTGTAACAAAAAAGTACTAATATATCTCTATTTAAGTAAGGTCAGGGCCGTCTTATTTTCAATTTGATCGGAAAGGAAAAATAAAAATTATTTTGTGTCAGGATAGCCATAGCTATCCAGCGCTGCAATCAAGCGAGTATTGTAGATTTTATTGCATTAGGGACGCTAAGGGATGGGTTACTAGATTGACTCACCAAATGCTACAGTCTTTTCATGAAAAAAAAATATTTGACCATGTATTTTACTACAAATTAAACTTTACGTTACTTCTGTCATCCATTTCCACAGCTTAATGCATTCAGGGACATTAAAAGTTGGTATTGAGTCTTTCATTAGTATACATCGATGTTTTTTTGTATGAAGCATTTTGTTTCAAAGTTTACTACAAACTGTAGAGTTTTTATTTAGATTGCGTCAATAATCCGAACCCTTATAACACATACTGAAAATTTGTTGGTAATCTGTAAGAACACAAACATTATTATACGCGTGCATATAGTTATTTCAAATTCTGTTAAATAGCCATTTGTATAAAGATACTAATATTTTATGATAGAAGTAAGAGATATTTCCAATTATTTATTGAGAGTTAGGGGAACTTTTCACAGAAAACATCATAATAAATTTGAATAATATATCTTGTGATAATATTTACCGCCTTATTCGTAAATACTCAATAAGCTATAAACTGATCTGTCAACTTCTCGCTAATTATTATGTAATTATATTATTTTTAAACAAATTTATGATTAAACTAACTACCAGTTATTTTTGAGGTTCGAATATGTACCCGAGCATTCACGTAAACTATCGACTTTATCGATACTTGTGACGTCAGGATTTTGTCAAGCCCTATCGTAAACAAATGTTTTTGTATTTTTCGTAAAATACCAACCAATTCTTCATTTAGCAATGTAATTTGATGATAAGTATGAAGAGAAACCTATTATCTAATATTTCCATAGTTCATATAACTAATTTTAAAACAAAATGACAAAATAATGATTATCCAAAAAGCAGTACAAATAAACATAAATTTCCTGTGTAACGTGTATATATTCGGGTTACTGTGTCTTGTAACCTCACATTCACTCACTGAACAAAACACCATGCTTGCAGAATACATATTTTATATTATAATCGTAAGATATTTGAGCAAATACACAAAATTCGCGCCGGCTTGGAAGAGGCCGGGACGCTATGGCCTCTTACTCGAGTAAAAAATGACACACCGTCTTCTTGTTTCACCATCTCTTTTTTTCTCGCGACGGTTTGTAGCAGCTTAGGACCTTTCACTCACACACTTTGTAGGTCTATTGAGCGTAGCGAAAAAATCCTAGGTCTGTGGTGGTAACACAGTAATATTTCCTCAACGGTATAAGAAATATTTTTTTTGGATAGGAAGATAAAACGTGTTTTGTGCTACAAATAAAAATAACTAGTCTTTTTTTATATCTGAATGGTAAGCCTTTGACCACAATCTCACCTAATGTTAAGTGATGAAGGTCAAAGGTGTTAACAGGCTTAACCAAGAATTACTGGCTCTCAAAAACAGCTGCCAGAATACACCTTTAGGTGCTTAGTGACAGATTTTCTACTTTAGGGTGGTCGCTAGCCAGGCGGGAATTCGCGAAATGCCCTTCCACCATGTGGTGAAGCTCAAGCCCGCGGCGGGTTTCGAACCATGGACATGCTGCGCGGCAGTCCATAGCCAATGCCACTGAGCTATCACTAATTTACAATAAATGTTATTTTATGTGTTAATCATACCAAAAATTAGGACGAATGACCATTTTTTGTCGTATTCGTATCGCACTTCCCGTTGCAGTAAAACATTTTCTTACTTTTTCGATTAATTCGAACGTCAGTCTTATCCCGGTATCGTAGAAGTAAGTTAAGTGGCTCATCATGCCGTGATTAAAAAAGGTAAATTTATATTTATACATCGGTATACCGATAATACAATACAATGCTGTCAACATGCATGAAAATGTTGTCAACATTTTCATGCATAACAATAGCAGGTAACAAAATTACAGTGAAGTTCTTATATTATCTCACCTACATTAATAATGTTTATAATAAAAAGATTTCACTGAAATTGTGAGGCTATAATTAACGTATATACATTTCGTATTATAACTGAACTTAAGACCAAACTGTTGATTTATGTATTTACCTGTTGAATTATGAAAACAAGATAAAGTTGTTATTTCATGAATATTTGGTCTCATAAATAGTATTAAATTGTGCGAAAATAATAACTATAAAATGACTGAATCACTTTCGTGGATCACCGCTTCACTTTCATGGCATCTCTAACTTCAAAATTATTTTTATTCCGAGAGGCAACCAGGATTGGACTAATTTACATATGAATTTACTCATACTATCAAGCTCGATAAGTGTTTTACGAAACTATTTCAAATAAGCAAAAACTAAAATTGTCTATGAAGGTGATGATGGGAATCGCTGCGATGAGAATTAGTCATATAGTCAATGACAGTAAATAACAATCGATCCCATAAGTAGGGGACTAAATATAATGACCACCATAAAATGCTTGGATACTCTGAATTGTTTTACCAAAAATTAAAATCGAACACCAAATGTAGTAAATGGTCACTAAATCTCAAAGCCATGTTTAGGTGTGACGACGAGCGAAGCGAGGAGGAGCGTTAGGTTACTTATGACCACAACAATACGCGAGCCGACCGAGGCCGGCGATGCGCCAGAAGAATTACAGCAAATATAATTTTGGTGATCATTTACTACTTTTGGTGATTGTTAAATATATAAGGGATCCTGTGGTACTCGCTATAAATGAAAGTCTTCACTTGATATATGTATTGTCCTTTGAACATAGTTTAGGTTACACAGCACTTAATTTACTATTTTAATTAATTTATTTTGTAGGAACAGTTATGGCCTGTTGGCTGGTGTAAGACGAGAGAGCGAGACAGCTTTACTTATTTAATAGGGCAATATTAAACAGAGATCATTTACTACTTTTGGGTTAAGGATGATTTATTTTCAGTAAGTTTGCTTAAATAGGCTAGCGAGATGTTAAAACTTTGGATATAAGTTTATATTAAAATGGGGGTTAATTTTGGTGATCATTAACTATTTTTGTCTGTTATACGTTACTAGATCTGGTGGTAAGTTAAACATAAGCCCATAAGTAGCAAGGGTCACTAAAAAGGGCGAAACAAAAATTTTTACCAAAAAAATAGAACCGACTTCAACACTCAAATGTGTGAAATAACTTGTCGAAGTCGGTACCATGCGCACAATATTGTGATGATAGGTACTTTTGAACCGTCATGGTACCGACTTCGACAAGTTATTTCACACATTTGAGTGTTGAAGTCGGTTCTATTTTATTGGTAAAAATTTTTATTAACGATAAGTCACATTATGCCATACTTCGTTATTAGAGGCTTCAATGAGCTGAGTTTTATGTATACATTGCGGGCGCTCTGATTCAGCAGCGTAACTAATGCCAGCCTTATCACTGTGCTGATCCGCTATCTGCTTAGTCGAGCTCGATGTGTCTGACGTCACCGCAGCTGTCAATGCGAAACCGGTCGTAGCGCTTACCTCCTGAGGTACAGCTGACTGTGTTCCATCTGTACAGCCGCAGTCACCTTCGCTCGCCCCACGACGCAACGGTGGCAATGATCTAGTGCTGTGCTCACTGTGTGTGTAAATTGTGCTTTTCTGGTCACCTGTTTGTTTATTTTCAACTATCATCATTGTTCTATATTGCGGTGAAGGTGATCTTATAATCGATTATTCATTGCTATTGTTTGGCTCATTACTTAATATATTTAAATCATGTTTAAGTCCCATAGGCTCACTATCTAACCAAGCACCGCGTTTTGTTTGCACATTAATCGCTGAAGTTGGTGGCACAGAATCGTTCTTCAGCCGTAGAACTTCCGTTTTCAAGTTATTCAAACAATCCCGTGTAACATAAGTCGTTTTTATGTCTTCAATTTCGGCATTTATGATTAACATGTCCTTCAATAATTTTGAACAATCTAAATTATTTAATAAAATTGAGGGTAGTTTCTCCAATTGCCTTGCACAAAATACAGGAATAATATCTGGTTCCGTGCATTGAAATAAATTTATAATATCTCCAACGTCACGCTCTTCCTTCCCTTTGTTTTTTCGCAGTATTTTTCTTACATCAGTTGGGATCGACTCGAATAAAAGGGTCTTCGATTCCTTTATTTCCTCACTTGTAAATGTCGACATACAAATAAGCACTAGTGATTCTTTGTCAACAATAGATACTTTATTTTGTATGTAGGCTAACATTTCATCTATAACGATATTACACGTCTTACACTTTAAAACTTTCGTCATTTTTATTACTACGCGCGAGTAAACGAAACAAAGTAAACAATTTACACTCACGACGGCAGTGAGTGCCCAAGCGAGACTGAACTGACAAGTTCCACATGAGTGCATCGCGTTCCTGTGCACACAAATACAACAATATAACATTTAACTGACTTTGCATTTCTGAGTTTACTAAATTTCCCTTTTATTAGAGTCCCCCAAAATCTGTTGAAGTAGCCGTGAATGGCCTCGCCGCAGTTACTCTTTCCGCAGGCAAATCTCCCATTAAGAGGGATGGAATAACCGCACGACTGAATCTGAAACAAGTAATGCATTTTTTGATTACACGAGACACCTGTCTCTTAGCTAACGTGATCCAATATTCCCTTCTGATTATGCTTCATCAGCAATTGCAAATAGCATTGCAATGGTTGCAGCATGACAATTATGACTCCTGTGATAATGTTCTACAAGCAACTGAACAAATCGTAGTAGATACTGATAACGTGTTCCGTATGATAGTTATTGATAGTTCTACCACCTACTCGTATCATCCCCTCTTCATATAGGAAAATATTGAGTTTCTGAATCAACAACATTAGGGGGACCCATGTATTTACCATCTGGCATTCTGACCGTAGTAGTGCGGTATAACTCCTCACACTGTTCATATCAAGGATTATTTACCTTTTCCGTGTGTGGTTCCCCGGATTCCCAAACCGGTAAAGCAGTAAAGAGCTAGTTGCGACAACAAATGTAGGTACGCCAGCACAAGCAAAAAACAAAAACTAGTTTCATCTTTAGTGACCTGAATTTTCTATTTGTTGATATAATTCTTTGTTGTTTATAGCCCGTGTGAGAAATACAACTATTGAACTATGAACCATCAAATATTTAGATTTTCCTCCTTTTCATGTTAGTTAAAATTAACAAATAACATTGGGGGTTTTCCCGAAGTCTCCCTATCAGTAATTGTCAACAACGTTAGTTACCGAGAAGCGGTGAGTAACCGAGTGTTGCCACTTATCGGGAGGTTATCAATCCACTTTCGTAGAAGTTATTTCAATGTAATTTTTTATCGCATTGTTGAAAATAACAATCTCATTTTAGGTCAAAGTTTGTCGCCACATATATCTCGCACACACACACACACACATAACACCAATGGGTATATAAACAGCTCTCAGCTTGTATTATTCTGTATTCCACCATCTGTGCATCGTCTGACTGTTGGCCATCGTGTGTTAGTGATTGGCTCCACATCCCATCGTTACACGTCAAATCCAATTCGATTAATATAAAGTTAATATTTTTTAAAATAAATATGAATATATTCGCCACCGTTTTCGCCACACTTTTGGCTCTCAAGTGTGTTCTTGCATGCTCAAATGGATCGGATTGTGTACCCAGAGGAGGCTTTTGTCATGTGGCCAACTTGAACGAATGCTGTTGTCCAGACAGTTGCTTACTCGTCGGCATCTTCGTGGGTACATGTTTCGGTACTACTAAAGCTTTCAACGGTACTATAACGTATACGATTAGCGATTCCAATAATAAACCACTTCTGACGGAAACGAAAACTTTTGACGAGAAAACATTAGTTTCTCAACAACAATTGGAAGAAGTTAAAGCAAGGCTGGGTATCCAGAGTATTTACATGAAAGCTGATTATGAAAAAATTGTTAATGAATTAGACAACATAAACTGGAATTACGTATTATGTACCGCAGATGGTATCAATGATATGATTGATAAGTTTTATGCATTGTAATAGGTCTTATCGAGAAGTACGTTCCTCTCTCTAAAATTCATCCGCAGTCTTATCCTATTTGGTATAACAGAAATGTAATTAAATGTATTAGAGAGAAAGAGAAGTACCGTGTGAAGTTTCGAAAATATAAAAATCCATTAGACGAACTTGATTACAAAGACGCTAGAGATAGATGCCATCTTTTAATAAATATTTGTTATGAAAACCATAAAAAAAATTCAATAGTTAAAAAAATATTCCAAGTCTTTAAACATATACACGTTATATGTTTATAATTTATATACACATTGATGAATTGGTTCTTAGCTTACCTATGAATATTTTATTAATTACCATTATTGACTATACTATGATATATAAGTATACTGCATTCTTAATATTTTGTTACGATATTTATTTTTATTCAAAAAACATACCTACACTGCATATCAACATCTTTATTCATGCCCCGCGGTTAACATATACTTAGGTATATAGAATAAGTTTTGTCTGCGAACAACGCGAGCGCGCTTAGACTTTGGGCACACTAGGTATACAATCACACATCAACTGCATCTACAAACATACATGCATGCGTGCACAAGCGCGCTTGCAAACCAGGTAATTACTGATTGAACAAGTAATATTATATTACTTGCTTGCCTAACCTAAGCGTGAAAGCGCGGCTCATTTAGTCATTCACAAATGATATATATATATATATATATATATATATATATATATATATATATATATATATATGTGTGTGTAGGTGTCCAGCACCTACCTACATACTTATTTGTACTTTTATTTAATCAGTGTTGATGTATGTAAGACTTAGATATATAACTTAGTAATAATTTAGGGAGACCTGTAATTGGCTGTATTAATTAACTGTAATGTATTTGTACCATTTAAATATTGTAGTGCTGTTGGTCTTCTTCAAATAAATAAATAAAAATTAAAAAAATAAAACATGAAAGGTTTTTGGTCATTTATTCGCAACAAAAGAAAAACTACCGAGACAATCCCTAATGAAATGTTTTATAAAGACGTGAAATACTCATGTCATACTTCTATCTGTGATGCGTTCGCTACCCATTTTGCTTCGGTGTATACACCTATTTTGTCTAGTTTGCCTTATCAACATTTTCCTCACATAAACTCTATCTTTAGCACTTCCAGTGTTCCGTCTTCCATTATTCCATATTGTAATACCCTAGGCGACATACATATTAATTCAGCTTCAGTAACAAAGGCCCTCAAGAGGTTAGGTGCCGGTTCGGATGGCCTTCCTGCCGTATTTGTCATCAATTGTGCAACTAGTCTCACTTTACCATTAAAAATAATTTTTAATCATTCACTAGTTTCTGGCGTCTTTCCCAGCAAATGGAAAATTGCTAATATTGTTCCGGTTCCCAAAAGTGGGAAAGCTAACTGCATAGCAAATTATAGACCAATTTCACTTCTACCTATACTGGGAAAGGTATTTGAGTCCCTCGTTTGCCCTAGCCTTACAAATCATTTAAAAAATTTGCTAATTCCTGAGCAGCATGGTTTTCGATGTAAAAAATCAACTATTTCTAACCTTATGTGCTATGTCTCTGATCTTACTGAAGCTGTAGATAGTGGTCTTCAGATCGACACCATATATACAGATATGAGCAAAGCTTTCGATAGAGTGGATCATTCACTCTTAATTCACAAACTTTATATATTGGGAGTTCATGGTACTTTATTGGAATAGTTTTTGTGCAAGACGACATCAATGTTTACGTTAAAGCATAACATCAGATTGCTTATATTGAAACATTGGACCTTTGTTCATATAGCTAGAATAGAACAGCTCATTGTTTAGCACAACATAAATATTTACTGTAGGGCTTAGAATTACTTTGTTTGTTATTGGAACTTTAGATTTTTATTTATGTTATAACTTTGTTTAGACAGGTGTTCAGTAGACGAAATATTTACTTTAATGCAATAAGTATTGCTTTGTTATATTAGACCCTTGTTATGTTAGAAATTTGTTTGTACGACAGAAATGGATTCAAGTAGCTCTGATTAGTCGTACGTGATTAGTAAGCAAATAAGAATAAAGGTTTATTGTAGCCAAGTTTGGTATATAAGTAGGAAGTTTTGTGCAGAGAGCATGTAGTACCGAACCATACTCCTAAGGGATAACATCTATAAGAAAAAGGAAATAAAAAGGAAGCAAATACTGAAAGCAAGTTTTTATTCAAGAAGAACAACTCCAACCCTCCAATCCAGCGATAGTGTATATGTGCCAGTACCCATCCAGTGGATACCTTCCGAGCTTACAAACGGTGTGTTCACATAGGTACTGCACATTTAATGGTCCTTCGAGCCGGATCTTCGAGGGTTAATTGAAGAAAGAAGAAATTTGTGCTGGTTGCCATTATGCCAATTACACGCTCAGTTGGAAAAGGGCGTAACCCGTCGACGGAAACAAAGCCGTCCTCCTCAGCGGAGACGACCGCCACTACGGAAACTTCTACAACCGACGAAACTTCCGGGGCAACAGTATCATCCGCGACGGAAACAGAGACAACTGTGGTAACTAGCGCCTCCGTGGCGAAGTCAACCGCGACGGAGGCAACAGCAAAGACGATGAAGCAAGTAATGAGGCCCAGAGGGGGTTCGGATACTGAAACATCACATACAGACGCTCCTCAAACATGCGTCCCGCCTACTACTCGGCAGGTTGCACCGCCAACAGAACGAGGAGCAATACAGAAGAAAGCTTGTCTGCTAGAAGCCAGCAAGCTAACAGAAACAAACAGACGTACGGGCTCCGTCAAGTCAAAGACAAAAGCCTACAAGATAGCGAAAGCCAAAGAAGAGCTTGCGCGCCTACAGGTTGAGCTAGCCCTAGCTCGACTCGCCGCAATAGAAGCGGATTCAGATGATGAAGACGACGTCTCCGCATACTCGAAGATGGAAGCTGACATTCGTGTGAACACCTGGCTGAACAACCAGCCGGAACCAACGATGTTAGCAATCACCAATGAACTACACCAGCCTCCCTTAGAAGAAAGAAGATTACAAGATAGAAAATTGGAAGAACCAATCATTACAGAAGACAGAAGATTGAAGCCTTCAATCAAGTTAGAAAATGAAAGATTGGAGAAACCAATCACTACAGAAGAAAGAAGATCTGAGCAACAGCAAGTAACAGCCAGTACCCACGCCCAGCCAGATCTCTCACAACTGGCTACGGCAATCACACTCGCTGTCAAAGCCGCACAACAACCGAAACTCATCGAACTACCAATATTCAATGGTTTGCATCAAGACTGGCTACACTTCCGCGCTGCATACTATGAAACAGAGAAGATGTTTACAAAGATTGAAAACATCAACCGCCTGAGAAGAAACCTGAAAGGAAGAGCAAAGGAAGCTGTTGATGGTCTACTTATCACCAACGCCGAACCATCTGATATAGTAAAAACTCTGGAAACAAGATTCGGGAGACCAGAATCAATTGCCATGATGGAGATAGACACACTTCGAGCGCTGCCGCGCCTAACAGAGTCACCAAGAGATATCTGCATATTCTCAAGTAAAGTGACAAATGCCGTGTCTACTCTTCGAGCATTGAACTGCATCTACTACTTGTACAATCCAGAAGTCGCTAAAGCCATGGTAGAGAAGCTTACTCCGACGCTGAGATTCAGATACTTTGACTTTGCTGCAACAATGCCAAAGGAAGAACCAGAACTTCTGAAATTTGATAAGTTCTTGAAGAGAGAAGCTGATTTGTGCGGACCTTATGCACAACCCGAACAAGTGGGCTCACAAACACAGCCTACTCAACAGAGACGTCAACAAAAAGTCAACACAGTTACAGAGAAGCAATCAACAACAAGATGTCCTGTATGTGAAGAGACAGGACACACTGCAACAGATTGTGAGAAGTTCAAGAAAGCGGATGAAAATGAAAGATGGGACATTGCGAAGAATCGACGTCTATGCTTTAGATGTCTTCGCTTCAGAAACAAGACCCACAGCTGTCAACAGAAAACCTGCGGTATCAACAGCTGCAAATATTATCACCACAGGATGCTGCATTACACAAAGAAAACAGAAAAGCCAGAAAACAGCAATGAACAGAACAAAGGGTCAACAGAAGCCATCAACTCAGCTTGGACTTCAACAAGAAAACAGTCCTACTTGAAGATCATTCCAGTCACGGTATCAGGACCAGCAGGTTCAGTTAACACATTTGCACTGCTGGATGATGGGTCAACAGTAACTCTTATCGATGACGACGTAGCCAACGACATTGGTGCTACAGGACCCATCGATCCACTACGTATAGAAGCGATCAATGAAATGAAGACGGCTGAGGTGAAGTCACGAAGAGTTAATATCACAGTCAAGGGTATCAACAATCACAAAGAAAGAATTCAAGCGAGAACAGTAAAGAATCTTCATGTATCAACGCAAGAAGTTTCAAAGGAACGAATTGAAGAATGCAAACATCTACGAGACATAAGCAACATCATCACATATAAAAATGCAAAGCCTAGAATACTCATCGGCCAAGACAACTGGCATCTGCTCTTAACAGCGAAAGTCAAACGAGGAAGTAAAAACCAACCAGTGGCATCACTCACGCCACTGGGATGGGTATTGCACGGTAGCCATACTCGCACTCTCGGAAGAAGCATAGACTTCGTCACTCATGTCACAGAAGAGCCAGTTGAACAGAACTTAGAAGATCTGATAAAACAGTACTTCGCAATGGACTCACTTTGCATCAACCCTTAGAAACCGAAGACAGATACAGAACAGCAAGCTCTACGTATCTTACAGAAAAATACAGTCCACACAGAAAAAGGAAGATACGAAACTGCTCTGTTATGGAAAAAAGAAGATGTGATCCTTCCTGACAATTATGAAAACTCACTAAAGCGACTCTTCAGCATCGAAAAGAAACTCGATCGTGACCCACAGCTAAAAGAAAAGTACACCGAACAAATGGAAGCTCTGGTCACTAAAGGTTACGCCGAGCCAGCACCGAAGAAAAAGACAGCAAACAGAACATGGTATCTACCACACTTTGGCGTGATTAACCCAATGAAACCAGAAAAACTGCGAGTAGTCCACGACGCAGCCGCCAAAACAAAGGGAGTAGCCCTCAACGACTTACTCCTCAAGGGCCCGGACCTACTACAGTCACTACCAGGGGTTATCATGCGTTTTAGACAGCATATGATCGCAGTGACAGCAGACATAAAAGAAATGTTCATGCAAGTCAAGCTGAGAGAAGAAGACAGAGACGCTCTTCGGTACCTATGGCGCAAAGACCGACGAGATGACCAACCTCCAGAAGAGTACAGAACGACTTCACTGATATTCGGGGCATCAAGTTCTCCATCAACAGCAATTTACGTCAAAGACTTGAATGCCAAGAAGCACGAAGAAAGCAATCCTGAAGCCACAACAGCAATCATACAGAAACACTACGTTGATGATTATCTGGACAGCTTTAGTAGCCTTGAAGACGCAATACGCATCACAACAGAAGTTCGAAACATCCATAAGAAAGCCTGCTTTGAACTTAAACAGTGGAAGTCAAACACACCACGACTCCTTGAAGCCATCGGAGAAATAGAAACTGAAGAGGACATAGAACTCTACAAAACAGAAGAAACAACAGAGAGAGTACTGGGTCTGATATGGAAGCCAACCAGTGACGAGTTCACCTTCAATCTTAACTTAGCGAGAATCCCACCAGCACTGATCGAAGGCAAGAAGCCAACTAAGAGAGAAGCATTGAAATTAGTGATGTCACTTTTTGACCCACTTGGCTTTGCTTCGCCGGTTACAATCAGAGCGAAGCAAATTCTGCAAGACGTTTGGCGTCGTGGAACAGCTTGGGACGACGAGATTGATAATGACCTCGCAGAACATTGGCTAAGCTGGCTCATTCAGCTACGAAACCTAGGCAACGTGACTTTACCGAGATGTTACCTACACTACAGCAATGCCACCTCAGTCCAGCTACACATATTTACGGACGCCAGCGAATCAGCCTACTCAGCAGTCTTGTTTTGGAGAACAGTAACTCCGAACGGCGACGTCAATGTTTCACTCATCCTGGCAAAGGCAAAGGTGGCTCCATTGAAACTCACCTCTATACCAAGACTGGAACTGCAAGCCGCCGTCATGGGTTCACGCCTCGCTGAAACCGTCATTGAAGAACACGAGAGAAAACCAGACTCCAAGACATTCTGGACAGATAGCAAAACTGTACTCACCTGGATAAAGACAGGGTCACGCTCTTACAAACCTTACGTGGCTCATCGTCTTGCTGCAATAGAAGAGAGTTCTACAGTCAACGAATGGCGATGGGTACCAACAAAGTTGAATGTGGCCGATGACGCAACGAGAGATGTGCCATCATCCTTCAACACACAGCATCGATGGTACAAAGGACCAGAGTTCCTCTATGAAGATGAAAACTCCTGGCCAACAGAAGCGTCCACATCAACGTCAACAGAACCGACAGGCGAGGAAAGAATACATCATGTAGTTATAGAAAGAATACAGAAGCTCTCTGAAGCACTGCCAGAAGTCTCCCGATTCTCTAACTGGGAGAGACTGCGCTACACGACAGCAAGAGTTCTCCAATTCATTCAACTCTGCAAGGCCACCAAACAAACGGTATGTTATAAAAGAAACAAGAAGAACTCACAGAAAGATCCAAATTGGAAAAGACAGACAAACAAAACAGTAATAGTACAGCGCCAGGAACAGAAAACAAAAAAAGAAAAAAAGAAGTATCTTCCCGTCACAGCGGAACTCTTAAGAAAGGCGGAAGAACTTCTCATGCGCTCATCACAGGAAGATAGCTTCTCGCAAGAAATAGAAGACATAAAAAAACAGAAGGCTGTTAACAAAGAAAGTCGACTTCATCAATTAAGCATCGAATACATTAACGGAATTCTGAAATTGAGAAGTCGCATCGAGGCCACACAGCAGGTTCCAGAATACTTGAAAAGACCGATGGTGGTGGATGGAAATCATCCTACCGTTAAGCTCTGGATACAGAACATCCACCGCCAGCTACACCACGCCGGCGTCGAAGCAACAGTTAACGAGTGTCGTCAACAGTATTGGATTTTGCGCGTGCGCCCCATAACTCGCATGATTCTCCGTCAATGTCTACACTGCAGGATGAAGACACAAGTACCACCACATCCGAGAACAGGAGATCTACCATCATGCCGCCTAGCTCATCACCAGCGCCCGTTTACGTTCACCGGAGTAGACTATTTTGGCCCACTGACGGTCACTGTAGGACGCTCCAATCAGAAAAGATACGTCGCTATATTCACTTGCATGACAACGAGAGCAATACATCTGGAAGTAGCCATGTCACTCAGTACCAGTTCAGCAATTATGGCTCTGCGACGAATGATGGCAAGAAGAGGCTCTCCAACAGAGATTTGGTCAGACAATGGTACTAATTTGAAATCAGCGGACAAAGAACTGCGACAGGCGATCGACGAAGCAACTGCAGAAGAAGCAGCGAAAAGGAATATCTCGTGGCGCTTCATTCCTCCGGGGGCGCCATTCATGGGTGGTGCCTGGGAGAGAATGGTACGCTCAGTGAAGACAGCTCTAACAGCAACCCTGCATGAGCGTCATCCAACAGAAGAAGTCCTCACAACTCTACTGGCAGAAGTGGAGTATACAGTAAACAGCCGACCACTCACTCACGTATCGGTCAGTGCAGAAGACCCAGAAGCCCTCACCCCCAATCATTTCTTGCTGGGGGGACCAGGACGAGTGCCAACGCCGGGAAGCTTTCATGAACAAGACACAGTCACCAAATCCAGCTGGCGGGCTACACAAAGACTGGCAGATATATTCTGGACCAGATGGATTCGGGAATATCTCCCCGAGCTTCAAAACCGGCGGGAGCCTCATGGACGAGGTTCTACAGTTGAAATTGGGGACTTAGTACAACTTGTTGACCCCAATCTCCCTCGAAACGTGTGGGTCCGAGGCAAAGTCATCGCAACGTATCCTGGGCCAGACAGCGTCGTGCGCACCGTTGACATCAAGACCAAGGGAGGAGTGTTACGGAGGCCGGTGAGAAAACTGGTGATCCTACCGATTGAGGACAAAGTCGTCACAGCACCGGTAGAAGATGTGACAGCGTCACACGGCGGGAGAAATGTGCAAGACGACATCAATGTTTACGTTAAAGCATAACATCAGATTGCTTATATTGAAACATTGGACCTTTGTTCATATAGCTAGAATAGAACAGCTCATTGTTTAGCACAACATAAATATTTACTGTAGGGCTTAGAATTACTTTGTTTGTTATTGGAACTTTAGATTTTTATTTATGTTATAACTTTGTTTAGACAGGTGTTCAGTAGACGAAATATTTACTTTAATGCAATAAGTATTGCTTTGTTATATTAGACCCTTGTTATGTTAGAAATTTGTTTGTACGACAGAAATGGATTCAAGTAGCTCTGATTAGTCGTACGTGATTAGTAAGCAAATAAGAATAAAGGTTTATTGTAGCCAAGTTTGGTATATAAGTAGGAAGTTTTGTGCAGAGAGCATGTAGTACCGAACCATACTCCTAAGGGATAACATCTATAAGAAAAAGGAAATAAAAAGGAAGCAAATACTGAAAGCAAGCTTTTATTCAAGAAGAACAACTCCAACCCTCCAATCCAGCGATAGTGTATATGTGCCAGTACCCATCCAGTGGATACCTACCGAGCTTACAAACGGTGTGTTCACATAGGTACTGCACAGTTTTCATCATATCTTTCTAGTCGGGTTCAGAAAGTTGTAATATGTGGGTATGAGTCTAAGACTTATATCGCTAGTAGTGGCGTTCCACAAGGATCGCACCTGGGCCCTGTTCTGTTCTTATCGCTTATTAATGACAATGCACTCGAAATTAAACATTAAAAATTTTCTCTCTTTGCTGATGATTTTAAATTATTCTAGATCGTAAACAATTCAGCTGATGCCCAACTACTTCAATCGGACTAAGATAGAGTCGTTGGCTGGTCTATTACTAATAAAATACCTTTTAATGTTGATAAATGCAAACATATAAAATTTACCAAAAAGATAAATTGTATTCAATCTTCCTACACTATGAATTTTAAAAATCTCGATGAGGTACAGTCTATTAAGGATCTTGGTATTACTTTAGATAACAAACTTTCATATACCCTTCATATAGACACTGTTGTTACTAGATCATCTAAAATGTTAGGTTTTGTTTGGCGCAATTGTAAGAACTTTAAAAATATTTTAGCGTTTAAATTGGTATATGTTGCATTAGTCCGGAGTATCTTCGAATATGGTTCTAACATATGGAATCCGTCTTATCAATGTCACATTGATAGACTGGAAAAAGTCCAGAAACGATTTTTATTCTTTCCACCAAAAAATTAAAAACCAACTTAAATCCTACACTCAAAGGTTGTCTCATTTTAAAATGCACACCCTTGAAAGTCGTCGTTGGATCATAGACCAGATGTTGTTGTACAGAATATTATCAGAAGGCTTAGATTGTCCTGAACTTTTATCCAAAATACATTTTTCTATTCCTCGTCCTGATTCCAGAAATATAAACTTTCAACCCTTTTCCAACAAACTTTATAATACAAATGTAGGCAGACACAGTGCCCGCGCTAGAATTTGTAGGGAACACAATGTTTTATTTAAAGCTGAGCAAATTGACATTCTTAACTGCTCACTGCTTAGTTACAAAAATTTGATGTATAAGTATAAAAAATAATAAGGATAGGAAACTTTATGTATAAAGTCTATTGCATGCTTATTTCGTCTTACCTATCATTAATCAATTAATCTATATCTACATTAAATATATCGATTAACTTTTTAAATTTTTTGATGTCATTTCTATTTCATAAATGTATAATTTGTATTAAAGTAAGTAAGTAATTGTAAGGGCGGCTCGTGTGAACACGTCACTTTGATGTTCCTCAGTGACGCTCCAAGTGGCACACACCTCACAGAAGACCTCCTATTAATTTAAAATTCTGCATGTTGTGTTTTCCTGTTAGTGGATTTGCACTAAGATTTTAATTTTTATATTATGTGGTTTATGTTAAGTCTGTTGGAAAACCTAATAAATAAATAAAAAATAAATAAATAAAGCTGACCTGTATTACAACGAACCGGGAACACAAACCCCAGTACATAAATCATTGGAAAATTATAAAATTAACAATTAAGTCACTATGGCCGTCTTGCAAGTGGCACTAACAAGTCCGGCTCCAAGACGTAACAACCAAAATGGAAATAAGGACGCACTCAACGGCATTCACAAGAAACCGGACCACACAACTCGAAACATTTATTACCTTGTTGGTAATGGAACGTCAGCGAAAACTGACTACAGTCAGCTCCAACCACGATCAAGATGCTTTTGATTTTATAACTTATTCATTCACACATTCACAATTAACAAGATAACATAAATTTTTAGTATGTTCACTAAAGCTAAATATAAATTCATTAAAATTAAAAAAGAAACCCGACTATTAATTATTTATTTACGTTAAGCGTTTTATCATTTCAGTGATATTAAAAGTCCAAGTCATATATATTTAAGGAATCGTTTTTTAAAGCTCATCTTTGAGCCCTCGATGGTTTTGTGAGTTTTTTCCTCACAATATGACGTCTACAATACACTATAATAGTTTGTTTATTATTATTTGTTTCTAAAAGATTACGTCATAATATTATTCCCTCGCCCAAACGTGCCCATTAGGCTAGCCGCGTTCCCTCGCTGTATTGCGAGGGAAATCCGTTGTACGAGGTATTTTCCAGACCGCGGGTCTCGTGTCCTATCTCGCAAGCGCCGCCCTAGATCCGCCGCGAGCTTCTTGGCCTCTGAACACCACGGCCCCATCACCTCCACAGAGAACGGCACGAACTCGTACGCCAGTTCCAAGGCAGCGTAGTTATTGTGCTTACCTAACGCGGCCGCCTCTGCACCCCCACCGGCGACTTTCGTGGTAGTGGGCAGGTGGCAAGCGGCAAAAGTGTTCACGCACGTAGCATCCCAGATGAGACAACGCCCCCTCTGCCATGGGATCAGCGTTAGCCCATCCGGCCGCTTACCATCAGAGCGCGAAAGGCCGGGAGGCTCGAGCACGCATGGGACTTCTGCCGAGACGAGGGCCCTCTTAATGATTTCGTTGATGTCATGATACCTGGGCCTCCGTCCAGCGCAACGAGTGCAACTGAGAGCGTGCAGGCCGTCCGACTCCACCCTCGCACCACACAAGCAAACGTGAGGCTCGCAGACCGCACAACCGAGTCGGTATCCCGCAGCCACTCTAACGGAGTCGTCGTCCAGCAGCGTGCCAAAGTTGGGTGAAGGTAGGGCATGCAGCCAGGCGCCGGACTCCGGCTTAAAGACGGCATACAGACGGGCCAACTTAGTCGTAGAGGCTCCGCTGCGCAATTGGTTGAGAATCTGCGTCCCGACCAGATCATCCCAGCTCCTCTGTAACTTCGGTTTCGCAGGCAGTGGCACGCCTGGATATAACGTCTCCCACTCCTTGATGGCTTCCGTAGTGAAGGGAATAGCGAGAGAGTCCCGAAAGCTCTGTAATATGCATTGTCCGCCAAGGGGGGGTTACCTCTCCGGACCTTTTTAATTGCTACATGAACGGCCTCATCGAGGAGCTGAGGAGCACCAGGGTTGGCTGTCACATAGGAAACGTGTGTGTGAATAACCTGAGCTATGCAGACGACATGGTGCTCCTCAGTCCCTCGATCAAAGGGATGAGGAAACTGCTTTCAGTCTGTGAGCATTATGCTAATGCTCATGGGCTGAAATATAATGTTCTGAAAACAAAAATGGTAGTTTTTGCAGCGGGTAAGGGTAAGGGTCCGGATAGGGTGCCCGCGGTGCATTTGAGTGGCACGACAATTAAAGTTGTGAAGCAGTTTAAATACTTAGGACATCTGTTGACGGAACGGCTTCAGGACGATGAGGATATTGAGCGAGAGCGGAGGGCACTTGCAGTCAGAGGGAACATGCTTGCTCGCCGGTTTGCTAAGTGCAGTAATGACGTAAAGACCACACTGTTTAAGGCGTATTGCTTAGGATTGTATACGTGTCAGTTGTGGACAAGTTTCACGCAGAAAGCAATGAGTAGGATAAGAGTCCAGTATAATGACGTATTCCGGGCTCTTATGAAGCTACCGCGATACTGTAGTGCGTCAGGCATGTTCGCTGAGGCGCGTGTTCCTGACTTCTTTGCCGTCATTCGATCTCGGGTGGCCTCGTTCTGGCTTCGCCTGTGCAGTTCCTCCAACAGAATACTTGTGGCTATCTCTGACGACATATTCAGGAATCCTGTGTTTACGCACTGGATTTCCGTTCTCATGGACAAGAATAAAAAGTGATTCAGCACGATAAGTGCGACGCGTAGGTATTTTATTTTACCTACTTTTCCTTTTTTCTACTTAGGATAATGTATTAATTGTTATATTATTATTTTTATTTGGACACCTCTATACAGTGTTAGTTCGTAACATTAATTTAACTATGGGTTTATGCCTGAAATAAACAAATATTATTATTAATATTATTATTGTACCAGACCTGAAGCCCCGTAGGAGGAAGCTAGAAATGCGATGGGACCCGACTCTTGCAGCCGCCGCACGCCCAAACCGCCAAATCGAATCGGCAGACTAGCCTGACTCCACTGCGCATCACTAAGACTGATGTTTAGCGTCTCCTCGACAACACGTTTAAGTGCACCGTCAAACCGGAGGACCTCCTCTGGGAGCTTCCAAGTTGGCGCCGTCCGAATTTTAATTTGTTTAATTTTAATTTCTCGTGTATAATGAGCAACTTAGCTCACTTGTATCTTATCTACTAATAAATAAACTGTGATTTATGAAGGATCGGGAGCTGGCAGCATCTCTTTTAAGGTTTGGCATTATCTTTTGGCGAAACTCAACTGATACTGAAAGTCTTCAAAGCACAGAAACGATGCATGCAGTCCATGTTGGGACAAACAAAACTACAAACTGCCGATAACCTCTCTTTTTAAAGTACAAAATCTTGCCGCTTCCATCTTTGCGAGCACATTTTAGAGATTGCACTATTGTTTATAACATGCCTCAAATTAACGACATTTAATAACGACAATTAAAGAGTGTAAATCCTGATAATTGATAATAGCCAAGTTTCATCGTTACAGTTTCGTAAACTGCGATGAAACTTGGCTCTAATGCAACGCTCTAATGCAACAAATTATAATAGCGTCAACTGTTTATTACAAAATTCCATAAAAGTAAAACAGCATTGTTCATTTATAAAGGACAGCTGAAACCTTTGTTGACAGAATCAGATGATACATAACTGATACATTTTAATGAATTTACAACACGTTGCATTTGGAAATATAAATTCTCACTTGATTTCTTAAGTTTGGATAGACAGATACACGCACTGTGTTTCGACAAAAATAAATAAAAACAAACTTACACTATATATAGTCTAACTAATATTTGCATAGTCTTTATCTAAAAGATTACTTGTGAGATTTAAAAGGAATCTTGGAGGGGATGAAACTTATTATAAAAGAATTGCTACATACAGGGTTGAACTAATGATAATCGAAGTGAAAAGCATTATAATAGGATAATGAGTTAATTATTTTTTTATCTTAGTCTCCTAACAACTCAATACATTTAGTCCATCTGAACAATAGAAAAGGAATTCTTTTAGTAAAAATCTTTTCCGTGTCTCTCCCAAAACACTTCTACGGCAGATATCTGTTGGTGATTCTTGTCAAAGAATTTCTTGCCTTTGAGTTCTCTTTTCTAAGCCGGGTTAAACATAGACGTGGTTCTGGCCTGCCTGATCTGTAGAATAGACATCGGAAAGTCTAGAAAATTCGAAACTTGCTCCCCGTATGCCAACTTCAGATATGTGCGCTGGCGCGTTGTCTTGGTAAAACAGCACTCCAGCTCGAAGTTCTCCTCGCCTCGTCTCCTTGATAGCTTCTCGCAATCTTCTGTTTGATGTGCATAGAAAGAGCCTGTAAAAGTGGCTCCCTTTTCTATGTAAAATGTACACTATTACAATTGCCTCTGCATCCCAAAAACGGACCCCATAACTTTCTGCGCTGAGGTTGCTACTTTTAAATTCTTTGAAGTCGGTGAAGAATATCCTTTCGAGGTTATAGACTGTTGTTTGGTCTCGGCATCAAAGTGGTGGACCCTGGTTTCATTTATAGTAAATAATCACTTCATGAAGATGTCTGCGGAAGTTTTCAAGATATGGAAATTAAAATTAAAAATATGGAAAGGGTGCCTCCGAGGTTGTTCCATATAAATTTCACCAAAGTTAGTAGAGTAGTTTATAAGTTATAGTCAAGTAACTGAAAAATGCAACTGCGTACCAGGATGATTTAAGGTATTATGGCTGTCCCCCGTGGAGTGCCGGGTTAGAGTTGCACCTCCCCATATCATCCCGTGGGTGTCGTAAGAGGCGACTAAGGGAAAAATACTGGAAGGTGGCAGCAACTTCTAAAAAACTGTCAACTAACACTGCGATCCCCAAACCGCCTGCTAAGCGTAGGGATTAAGGCAAATACCCCCTTTATAGTGGAGGCTGTGTTCAGCAGTGGACGAGTCGGCTGTTACAGTACAGTACAGTTACAGTACAGTACAGTACAGTAAATGGCTGTTGTCGACGATGAAAACTATTTAAAAGCGAGTGAACGATTTTGTAAGCAGTATGCATCACTATGGAAAATAAAACAATAAAAATGGAATTACAACACTGAAAGGTACCTATAAAATAACTTGTTGAAGTCGGTACCATGCTGTTTCATAGCACTTATACTTTCAGTGTTGGAAGTCGTTCCATTTATTTGTTTTTTTTTGTTGTTTCAAGATGCAAATGATCTATAGTCACGGTAAAGCGACATTTTTTTAATGTAATTGTGGCGGAACAACCTCGAGGCCCACCTGATGTTAAGTGGACTAACCTCTGCCTATAACAGATGCATTACATTACAAGTCATGAAGTGCACTGCGCCCGTCACGTTGAGACCCAGTTGGTAAGTCTCATGTGCCTGTAATTTCACTGGCTCTCAAGGACTGCTGCCGGAACACACCGTTTGGCGCTTGGCGACAGATTTCTACTTGAAGGTGGTAGGTAGTAGGCGGGCAATCGCAAAATGCCCTACCACCATGCGGTGAAGCTCAAGCCCGCGGTGGGGATCGAACCAGGGATCTGCGGCGCGGCAATCCATAGCTATTACCGTTCGGCCATCATTGCTTCACTAAATCATCTAGTTGTTCAATGGTAAGTTAACAGTTTTATTTGAAATCCTAAAGCTTCCCCTCAACTAAAGTTCACCTTTTAACATTTGTTCCTACCGATCTCGAAAAACGACCTATTTCGGAGGAGAACCCGCACTCGCAGTGCATTGCTGCATCGGTCAGAGCAAGGCTACGCGGCAGGCGCGGACACTGTGCTACTTAATACTTCAGAAGCGACGACGTTTAACTTGGAGTTCGCCCAGTGGATGGCATTTAGAGGCAATTGGCTGGTGATTTGTGAAAATAGCGGTTGGCGCGACGATCGCTAAGATCAAAAACAGTATAAGTGTATAGTGCAAAGCCTTAAGTAATTTGAACTTTATATCATCGTTGAAAATAAATAATAATAATAATTAAAATTGCACTTAGTGTTCCGTCTAAAATGACTAGGTGTAATACCCCATTGTACGTACCCGTAGTGTCAACAAATTATAGACGGAACTCATACTTATTGCGAGCGAGTAACAACTTTAACGAACTAAGCAAGCGTATTGAGCTTGACCTCTTTTGTACCAGCGCTTCCTCAGCAAGGCGACAGCTGACCAACTAATTTTTCTTAACGGATTGTGCATAATTTATATCATTTTGTAACCTATTTCTTTATCACCGGTGTGAAGTTGGCAGCCAAAATCCAGCAGCCTATAATCCGACCAAATTAAGGTGAAAATTTAAAAAATATATACGTTTTGTTTAATTCATGATCAGGGACAGCATTTCAGCAACGAAAAAGTATTGGCATTGCGGCAGCTCACTTACTTAACCCTACAAGTAATTTGTGAAAATTGCAAAAATATATAATTTTGGCTGCTGATATATTTCAACCAGAAATCCCCTAAAATTTGCAAGTTTTGGTATTTCGAACTAATAAGTGATACATGTTCTTTTCGAAAACCATAAGCAAAAAGCGGCAGTAATGTGTTTTAACCCTTTCATAGTCAGTCAAAAATTTACTTTAAGTGAAAACTTAAAATCGTGCGTTTCAAACATAGAACCCCTTAAAAAAATATAACAGCTTTAATTTATAATCCATGAGATAACTTCAGCAATAAAAAAGTATTGGCATTGCGGCAGCTCACATACTAAACCCTCCAAAAATTTTGTGAAAATTGCAAAAAAATATCATTTTGGCTGCTGATATATTTCAACCAGAAATCCCCTAAAATTTGCAAGTTTTGGTATTTCGAACAAATATATGATTTATGTTCTTAACGAAAACCATAAGCAAAAAGCGGCAGTAATGTGTTTTAACCCTTTCATAGTCAGTCAAAAATTTACTTTTAATGAAAACCCAAAATGGTGCGTTTCAAACATAGAACCCATTACTAAAAATTATTACAGCTTCAATTGATAAAACAAGAGACAATTCAGCAAAACAAAAGTTTTGGCATTGCGGCAGCTCACATACTTAACCCTCCAAAAAATATGGGAAAATGGCAAAAAAATATTATTTTGGCTGCTGATATATTTCAACCAGAAATCCCCTAAAATTTGCAAGTTTTGGTATTTGAAACTAATAAATGATATATGGTCTTTACGAAAACCATAAGCAAAAAGTGGCAGTAATGTGTTTTAACCCTTTCATAGTCAGTCAAAAATTTACTTTAAGTGAAAACCTAAAATGGTGCGTTTTAAACAAAGAAACCTTTAAAAAATTATATTTGCTTTAATTTATAATTAAAGAGACAATTTAAGCAATTAAAAAGTATTGGCATTGCGGCAGCTCACATACTTAACCCTCCAAAAAATATGGGAAAATTGCAAAAAAATATAATTTTGACTGCTGATATATTTCAACCAGAAATCCCCTAAAATTTGCAAGTTTTGTTATTTCGATCTAATAAATGATACATGTTCTTTACGAAAACCATAAGCAAAAAGCGGCAGTAATGTGTTTTAACCCTTTCATAGTCAGTCAAAATTTACTTTAAGTGAAAACCAAAAATGGTGTGTTTTAAACATAGAAATCCTTAAAAAAATTATAACAGCTTTAATTTATAATCCATGAGATAACTTCAGCAATAAAAAAGTATTGGCATTGCGGCAAGTCACATACTTAACCCTCCAAAAAATTTGTGAAAATTGCAAAAAAATATCATTTTGGCTGCTGATATATTTCAACCAGAAATCCCCTAAAATTTGCAAGTTTTGGTATTTCCAACAAATAAATGATATATGTTCTTTACGAAAACTATAAGCAAAAAGCGGCAGTAATGTGTTTTAACCCTTTCATAGTCAGTCAAAAATGTACTTTAAGTGAAAACCTAAAATGGTGCGTTTCAAAGATAGAACCCCTTAAATAAAATTATAACAGCTTTTAATAATGATGCAGGAGACAATTTCAGCAATAAAAAAGTATTGGAATTGCGGCAGCTCACATACTAAACCCTCCAAAAAATATATGAAAATTGCAAAAAAATATCATTTTGGCTGCTGATATATTTCAACCAGAAATCCCCTAAAATTTGCAAGTTTTGGTATTTCGAACTAATAAATGATTTATGTTCTTTACAAAAACCATAAGCAAAAAGCGGCAGTAATGTGTTTTAACCCTTTCATAGTCAGTCAAAAATTTACTTTAAGTGAAAACTTAAAATCGTGCGCTTCAAACATAGAACCCCTTAAAAAAAATATAACAGCTTTAATTTATAATCCATGAGATAACTTCAGCAATAAAAAAGTATTGGCATTGCGGTAGGTCACATACTAAACCTTCGAAAAATTTTGTGAAAATTGCAAAAAAATATCATTTTGGCTGCTGATATATTTCAACCAGAAATCCCCTAAAATTTGCAAGTTTTGGTATTTCCAACAAATAAATGATATATGTTCTTTACGAAAACTATAAGCAAAAAGCGGCAGTAATGTGTTTTGACCCTTTCATAGTCAGTCAAAAATGTACTTTAAGTGAAAACCTAAAATGGTGCGTTTTAAACAAAGAAACCTTTAAAAAATTATATTTGCTTTAATTTATAAATAAAGAGACAATTTAAGCAATTAAAAAGTATTGGCATTGCGGCAGCTCACATACTTAACCCTCCAAAAAATATGGGAAAATTGCAAAAAAATATAATTTTGACTGCTGATATATTTCAACCAGAAATCCCCTAAAATTTGCAAGTTTTGTTATTTCGATCTAATAAATGATACATGTTCTTTACGAAAACCATAAGCAAAAAGCGGCAGTAATGTGTTTTAACCCTTTCATAGTCAGTCAAAATTTACTTTAAGTGAAAACCAAAAATGGTGAGTTTTAAACATAGAAATCCTTAAATAAAATTATAACAGCTTTAATTTATGATTCAAAAGACAATTTAAGTAATAAAAAAGTATTGGCATTGCGGCAGCTCACATACTTAACCCTCCAAAAAATTTGTGAAAATTGCAAAAAAATATCATTTTGGCTGCTGATATATTTCAACCAGAAATCCCCTAAAATTTTCAAGTTTTGGTATTTCCAACAAATAAATGATATATGTTCTTTACGAAAACTATAAGCAAAAAGCGGCAGTAATGTGTTTTAACCCTTTCATAGTCAGTCAAAAATGTACTTTAAGTGAAAACCTAAAATGGTGCGTTTCAAACATAGAACCCCTTAAATAAAATTATAACAGCTTCAATTGATAAAACAAGAGACAATTCAGCAAAACAAAAGTTTTGGCATTGCGGCAGCTCACATACTTAACCCTCCAAAAAATATGGGAAAATTGCAAAAAAATATTATTTTGGCTGCTGATATATTTCAACCAGAAATCCCCTAAAATTTGCAAGTTTTGGTATTTCAAACTAATAAATGATTTATGTTCTTTACAAAAACCATAAGCAAAAAGCGGCAGTAATGTGTTTTGACCCTTTCATAGTCAGTCAAAAATGTACTTTAAGTGAAAACCTAAAATGGTGCGTTTTAAACAAAGAAACCTTTAAAAAATTATATTTGCTTTAATTTATAATTAAAGAGACAATTTAAGCAATAAAAAAGTATTGGCATTGCGGCAGCTCACATACTTAACCCTCCAAAAAATATGGAAAAATTGCAAAAAAATATCATTTTGGCTGCTGATATATTTCAACCAGAAATCCCCTAAAATTTGCAAGTTTTGATATTTCCAACAAATAAATGATATATGTTCTTTACGAAAACTATAAGCAAAAAGCGGCAGTAATGTGTTTTGACCCTTTCATAGTCAGTCAAAAATGTACTTTAAGTGAAAACCTAAAATGGTGCGTTTTAAACAAAGAAACCTTTAAAAAATTATATTTGCTTTAATTTATAATTAAAGAGACAATTTAAGCAATAAAAAAGTATTGGCATTGCGGCAGCTCACATACTTAACCCTCCAAAAAATATGGGAAAATTGCAAAAAAATATAATTTTGACTGCTGATACATTTAAACCAGAAATCCCCTAAAATTTGCAAGTTTTGGTATTTCCAACAAATAAATGATATATGTTCTTTACGAAAACTATAAGCAAAAAGCGGCAGTAATGTGTTTTAACCCTTTCATAGTCAGTCAAAAATGTACTTTAAGTGAAAACCTAAAATGGTGCGTTTCAAAGATAGAACCCCTTAAATAAAATTATAACAGCTTTTAATAATGATGCAGGAGACAATTTCAGCAATAAAAAAGTATTGGAATTGCGGCAGCTCACATACTAAACCCTCCAAAAAATATATGAAAATTGCAAAAAAATATCATTTTGGCTGCTGATATATTTCAACCAGAAATCCCCTAAAATTTGCAAGTTTTGGTATTTCGAACTAATAAATGATTTATGTTCTTTACAAAAACCATAAGCAAAAAGCGGCAGTAATGTGTTTTGACCCTTTCATAGTCAGTCAAAAATGTACTTTAAGTGAAAACCTAAAATGGTGCGTTTTAAACAAAGAAACCTTTAAAAAATTATATTTGCTTTAATTTATAAATAAAGAGACAATTTAAGCAATTAAAAAGTATTGGCATTGCGGCAGCTCACATACTTAACCCTCCAAAAAATATGGGAAAATTGCAAAAAAATATAATTTTGACTGCTGATATATTTCAACCAGAAATCCCCTAAAATTTGCAAGTTTTGTTATTTCGATCTAATAAATGATACATGTTCTTTACGAAAACCATAAGCAAAAAGCGGCAGTAATGTGTTTTAACCCTTTCATAGTCAGTCAAAATTTACTTTAAGTGAAAACCAAAAATGGTGAGTTTTAAACATAGAAATCCTTAAATAAAATTATAACAGCTTTAATTTATGATTCAAAAGACAATTTAAGTAATAAAAAAGTATTGGCATTGCGGCAGCTCACATACTTAACCCTCCAAAAAATTTGTGAAAATTGCAAAAAAATATCATTTTGGCTGCTGATATATTTCAACCAGAAATCCCCTAAAATTTTCAAGTTTTGGTATTTCCAACAAATAAATGATATATGTTCTTTACGAAAACTATAAGCAAAAAGCGGCAGTGTGCTTAAGCAATGTGTTTTAACCCTTTCATAGTCAGTCAAAAATGTACTTTAAGTGAAAACCTAAAATGGTGCGTTTCAAACATAGAACCCCTTAAATAAAATTATAACAGCTTCAATTGATAAAACAAGAGACAATTCAGCAAAACAAAAGTTTTGGCATTGCGGCAGCTCACATACTTAACC
Source organism: Plagodis pulveraria (assembly GCA_963890685.1). Taxonomy (NCBI): domain Eukaryota; kingdom Metazoa; phylum Arthropoda; class Insecta; order Lepidoptera; family Geometridae; genus Plagodis; species Plagodis pulveraria. The sequence goes on from OY982977.1 coordinate 46,772, forward strand.
CTCCAAAAAATATGGGAAAATTGCAAAAAATTTTCGCTGCTGATATATTTCAACCAGAAATCCCCTAAAATTTGCAAGTTTTGGTATTTCAAACTAATAAATGATTTATGTTCTTTACAAAAACCATAAGCAAAAAGCGGCAGTAATGTGTTTTGACCCTTTCATAGTCAGTCAAAAATGTACTTTAAGTGAAAACCTAAAATGGTGCGTTTTAAACAAAGAAACCTTTAAAAAATTATATTTGCTTTAATTTATAATTAAAGAGACAATTTAAGCAATAAAAAAGTATTGGCATTGCGGCAGCTCACATACTTAACCCTCCAAAAAATATGGAAAAATTGCAAAAAAATATCATTTTGGCTGCTGATATATTTCAACCAGAAATCCCCTAAAATTTGCAAGTTTTGATATTTCCAACAAATAAATGATATATTTTCTTTACGAAAACTATAAGCAAAAAGCGGCAGTAATGTGTTTTGACCCTTTCATAGTCAGTCAAAAATGTACTTTAAGTGAAAACCTAAAATGGTGCGTTTTAAACAAAGAAACCTTTAAAAAATTAAATTTGCTTTAATTTATAATTAAAGAGACAATTTAAGCAATAAAAAAGTATTGGCATTGCGGCAGCTCACATACTTAACCCTCAAAAAAATATGGGAAAATTGCAAAAAAATATAATTTTGACTGCTGATATATTTCAACCAGAAATCCCCTAAAATTTGCAAGTTTTGTTATTTCGATCTAATAAATGATACATGTTCTTTACGAAAACCATAAGCAAAAAGCGGCAGTAATGTGTTTTAACCCTTTCATAGTCAGTCAAAATTTACTTTAAGTGAAAACCAAAAATGGTGTGTTTTAAACATAGAAATCCTTAAATAAAATTATAACAGCTTTAATTTATGATTCAAAAGACAATTTAAGCAATAAAAAAGTATTGGCATTGCGGCAGCTCACATACTTAACCCTCCAAAAAATTTGTGAAAATTGCAAAAAAATATCATTTTGGCTGCTGATATATTTCAACCAGAAATCCCCTAAAATTTGCAAGTTTTGGTATTTCAAACTAATAAATGATTTATGTTCTTAACGAAAACCATAAACAAAAAGCGGCAGTAATATGTTTTAACCCTTTCATAGTCAGTCAAAAATTTACTTTTAATGAAAACCCAAAATGGTGCGTTTCAAACATAGAACCCATTACTAAAAATTATTACAGCTTCAATTGATAAAACAAGAGACAATTCAGCAAAACAAAAGTTTTGGCATTGCGGCAGCTCACATACTTAACCCTCCAAAAAATATGGGAAAATTGCAAAAAAATATTATTTTGGCTGCTGATATATTTCAACCAGAAATCCCCTAAAATTTGCAAGTTTTGGTATTTCAAACTAATAAATTATATATGGTCTTTACGAAAACCATAAGCAAAAAGTGGCAGTAATGTGTTTTAACCCTTTCATAGTCAGTCAAAAATTTACTTTAAGTGAAAACCTAAAATGGTGCGTTTTAAACAAAGAAACCTTTAAAAAATTATATTTGCTTTAATTTATAATTAAAGAGACAATTTAAGCAATAAAAAAGTATTGGCATTGCGGCAGCTCACATACTTAACCCTCCAAAAAATATGGGAAAATTGCAAAAAAATATAATTTTGACTGCTGATATATTTCAACCAGAAATCCCCTAAAATTTGCAAGTTTTGTTATTTCGATCTAATAAATGATACATGTTCTTTACGAAAACCATAAGCAAAAAGCGGCAGTAATGTGTTTTAACCCTTTCATAGTCAGTCAAAATTTACTTTAAGCGACAACCAAAAATGGTGCGTTTTAAACATAGAAATCCTTAAAAAAATTATAACAGCTTTTAATAATGATGCAGGAGACAATTTCAGCAATAAAAAAGTATTGGAATTGCGGCAGCTCACATACTAAACCCTCCAAAAAATATATGAAAATTGCAAAAAAATATCATTTTGGCTGCTGATATATTTCAACCAGAAATCCCCTAAAATTTGCAAGTTTTGGTATTTCGAACTAATAAATGATTTATGTTCTTTACAAAAACCATAAGCAAAAAGCGGCAGTAATGTGTTTTAACCCTTTCATAGTCAGTCAAAAATTTACTTTAAGTGAAAACTTAAAATCGTGCGCTTCAAACATAGAACCCCTTAAAAAAAATATAACAGCTTTAATTTATAATCCATGAGATTCAGCAATAAAAAAGTATTGGCATTGCGGTAGGTCACATACTAAACCCTCCAAAAATTTTGTGGAAATTGCAAAAAAAATATCATTTTGGCTGCTGATATATTTCAACCAGAAATCCCCTAAAATTTGCAAGTTTTGGTATTTCCAACAAATAAATGATATATGTTCTTTACGAAAACTATAAGCAAAAAGCGGCAGTAATGTGTTTTGACCCTTTCATAGTCAGTCAAAAATGTACTTTAAGTGAAAACCTAAAATGGTGCGTTTTAAACAAAGAAACCTTTAAAAAATTATATTTGCTTTAATTTATAATTAAAGAGACAATTTAAGCAATAAAAAAGTATTGGCATTGCGGCAGCTCACATACTTAACCCTCAAAAAAATATGGGAAAATTGCAAAAAAATATCATTTTGGCTGCTGATATATTTCAACCAGAAATCCCCTAAAATTTGCAAGTTTTGGTATTTCGAACTAATAAGTGATACATGTTCTTTTCGAAAACCATAAGCAAAAAGCGGCAGTAATGTGTTTTAACCCTTTCATAGTCAGTCAAAAATTTACTTTAAGTGAAAACTTAAAATCGTGCGTTTCAAACATAGAACCCCTTAAAAAAATATAACAGCTTTAATTTATAATCCATGAGATAACTTCAGCAATAAAAAAGTATTGGCATTGCGGCAGCTCACATACTAAACCCTCCAAAAATTTTGTGAAAATTGCAAAAAAATATCATTTTGGCTGCTGATATATTTCAACCAGAAATCCCCTAAAATTTGCAAGTTTTGGTATTTCGAACAAATATATGATTTATGTTCTTAACGAAAACCATAAGCAAAAAGCGGCAGTAATGTGTTTTAACCCTTTCATAGTCAGTCAAAAATTTACTTTTAATGAAAACCCAAAATGGTGCGTTTCAAACATAGAACCCATTACTAAAAATTATTACAGCTTCAATTGATAAAACAAGAGACAATTCAGCAAAACAAAAGTTTTGGCATTGCGGCAGCTCACATACTTAACCCTCCAAAAAATATGGGAAAATGGCAAAAAAATATTATTTTGGCTGCTGATATATTTCAACCAGAAATCCCCTAAAATTTGCAAGTTTTGGTATTTGAAACTAATAAATGATATATGGTCTTTACGAAAACCATAAGCAAAAAATGGCAGTAATGTGTTTTAACCCTTTCATAGTCAGTCAAAAATTTACTTTAAGTGAAAACCTAAAATGGTGCGTTTTAAACAAAGAAACCTTTAAAAAATTATATTTGCTTTAATTTATAATTAAAGAGACAATTTAAGCAATAAAAAAGTATTGGCATTGCGGCAGCTCACATACTTAACCCTCCAAAAAATATGGGAAAATTGCAAAAAAATATAATTTTGACTGCTGATATATTTCAACCAGAAATCCCCTAAAATTTGCAAGTTTTGTTATTTCGATCTAATAAATGATACATGTTCTTTACGAAAACCATAAGCAAAAAGCGGCAGTAATGTGTTTTAACCCTTTCATAGTCAGTCAAAATTTACTTTAAGTGAAAACCAAAAATGGTGTGTTTTAAACATAGAAATCCTTAAAAAAATTATAACAGCTTTAATTTATAATCCATGAGATAACTTCAGCAATAAAAAAGTATTGGCATTGCGGCAAGTCACATACTTAACCCTCCAAAAAATTTGTGAAAATTGCAAAAAAATATCATTTTGGCTGCTGATATATTTCAACCAGAAATCCCCTAAAATTTGCAAGTTTTGGTATTTCCAACAAATAAATGATATATGTTCTTTACGAAAACTATAAGCAAAAAGCGGCAGTAATGTGTTTTAACCCTTTCATAGTCAGTCAAAAATGTACTTTAAGTGAAAACCTAAAATGGTGCGTTTCAAACATAGAACCCCTTAAATAAAATTATAACAGCTTCAATTGATAAAACAAGAGACAATTCAGCAAAACAAAAGTTTTGGCATTGCGGCAGCTCACATACTTAACCCTCCAAAAAATATGGGAAAATTGCAAAAAAATATTATTTTGGCTGCTGATATATTTCAACCAGAAATCCCCTAAAATTTGCAAGTTTTGGTATTTCAAACTAATAAATGATTTATGTTCTTTACAAAAACCATAAGCAAAAAGCGGCAGTAATGTGTTTTGACCCTTTCATAGTCAGTCAAAAATGTACTTTAAGTGAAAACCTAAAATGGTGCGTTTTAAACAAAGAAACCTTTAAAAAATTATATTTGCTTTAATTTATAATTAAAGAGACAATTTAAGCAATAAAAAAGTATTGGCATTGCGGCAGCTCACATACTTAACCCTCCAAAAAATATGGGAAAATTGCAAAAAAATATCATTTTGGCTGCTGATATATTTCAACCAGAAATCCCCTAAAATTTGCAAGTTTTGATATTTCCAACAAATAAATGATATATGTTCTTTACGAAAACTATAAGCAAAAAGCGGCAGTAATGTGTTTTGACCCTTTCATAGTCAGTCAAAAATGTACTTTAAGTGAAAACCTAAAATGGTGCGTTTTAAACAAAGAAACCTTTAAAAAATTAAATTTGCTTTAATTTATAATTAAAGAGACAATTTAAGCAATAAAAAAGTATTGGCATTGCGGCAGCTCACATACTTAACCCTCAAAAAAATATGGGAAAATTGCAAAAAAATATAATTTTGACTGCTGATATATTTCAACCAGAAATCCCCTAAAATTTGCAAGTTTTGTTATTTCGATCTAATAAATGATACATGTTCTTTACGAAAACCATAAGCAAAAAGCGGCAGTAATGTGTTTTAACCCTTTCATAGTCAGTCAAAATTTACTTTAAGTGAAAACCAAAAATGGTGTGTTTTAAACATAGAAATCCTTAAATAAAATTATAACAGCTTTAATTTATGATTCAAAAGACAATTTAAGCAATAAAAAAGTATTGGCATTGCGGCAGCTCACATACTTAACCCTCCAAAAAATTTGTGAAAATTGCAAAAAAATATCATTTTGGCTGCTGATATATTTCAACCAGAAATCCCCTAAAATTTGCAAGTTTTGGTATTTCAAACTAATAAATGATTTATGTTCTTAACGAAAACTATAAACAAAAAGCGGCAGTAATATGTTTTAACCCTTTCATAGTCAGTCAAAAATTTACTTTTAATGAAAACCCAAAATGGTGCGTTTCAAACATAGAACCCATTACTAAAAATTATTACAGCTTCAATTGATAAAACAAGAGACAATTCAGCAAAACAAAAGTTTTGGCATTGCGGCAGCTCACATACTTAACCCTCCAAAAAATATGGGAAAATTGCAAAAAAATATCATTTTGGCTGCTGATATATTTCAACCAGAAATCCCCTAAAATTTGCAAGTTTTGGTATTTCAAACTAATAAATTATATATGGTCTTTACGAAAACCATAAGCAAAAAGTGGCAGTAATGTGTTTTAACCCTTTCATAGTCAGTCAAAAATTTACTTTAAGTGAAAACCTAAAATGGTGCGTTTTAAACAAAGAAACCTTTAAAAAATTATATTTGCTTTAATTTATAATTAAAGAGACAATTTAAGCAATAAAAAGTATTGGCATTGCGGCAGCTCACATACTTAACCCTCCAAAAAATATGGGAAAATTGCAAAAAAATATAATTTTGACTGCTGATATATTTCAACCAGAAATCCCCTAAAATTTGCAAGTTTTGTTATTTCGATCTAATAAATGATACATGTTCTTTACGAAAACCATAAGCAAAAAGCGGCAGTAATGTGTTTTAACCCTTTCATAGTCAGTCAAAATTTACTTTAAGCGACAACCAAAAATGGTGTGTTTTAAACATAGAAATCCTTAAAAAAATTATAACAGCTTTAATTTATAATCCATGAGATAACTTCAGCAATAAAAAAGTGTTGGCATTGCGGCAAGTCACATACCTAACCCTCCAAAAAATTTGTGAAAATTGCAAAAAAATATCATTTTGGCTGCTGATATATTTAAACCAGAAATCCCCTAAAATTTGCAAGTTTTGGTATTTCCAACAAATAAATGATATATGTTCTTTACGAAAACTATAAGCAAAAAGCGGCAGTAATGTGTTTTAACCCTTTCATAGTCAGTCAAAAATGTACTTTAAGTGAAAACCTAAAATGGTGCGTTTCAAACATAGAACCCCTTAAATAAAATTATAACAGCTTTTAATAATGATGCAGGAGACAATTTCAGCAATAAAAAAGTATTGGAATTGCGGCAGCTCACATACTAAACCCTCCAAAAAATATATGAAAATTGCAAAAAAATATCATTTTGGCTGCTGATATATTTCAACCAGAAATCCCCTAAAATTTGCAAGTTTTGGTATTTCGAACTAATAAATGATTTATGTTCTTTACAAAAACCATAAGCAAAAAGCGGCAGTAATGTGTTTTAACCCTTTCATAGTCAGTCAAAAATTTACTTTAAGTGAAAACTTAAAATCGTGCGCTTCAAACATAGAACCCCTTAAAAAAAATATAACAGCTTTAATTTATAATCCATGAGATTCAGCAATAAAAAAGTATTGGCATTGCGGTAGGTCACATACTAAACCCTCCAAAAATTTTGTGGAAATTGCAAAAAAAATATCATTTTGGCTGCTGATATATTTCAACCAGAAATCCCCTAAAATTTGCAAGTTTTGGTATTTCCAACAAATAAATGATATATGTTCTTTACGAAAACTATAAGCAAAAAGCGGCAGTAATGTGTTTTGACCCTTTCATAGTCAGTCAAAAATGTACTTTAAGTGAAAACCTAAAATGGTGCGTTTTAAACAAAGAAACCTTTAAAAAATTATATTTGCTTTAATTTATAATTAAAGAGACAATTTAAGCAATAAAAAAGTATTGGCATTGCGGCAGCTCACATACTTAACCCTCAAAAAAATATGGGAAAATTGCAAAAATATATAATTTTGACTGCTGATATATTTCAACCAGAAATCCCCTAAAATTTGCAAGTTTTGTTATTTCGATCTAATAAATGATACATGTTCTTTACGAAAACCATAAGCAAAAAGCGGCAGTAATGTGTTTTAACCCTTTCATAGTCAGTCAAAATTTACTTTAAGTGAAAACCAAAAATGGTGTGTTTTAAACATAGAAATCCTTAAATAAAATTATAACAGCTTTAATTTATGATTCAAAAGACAATTTAAGCAATAAAAAAGTATTGGCATTGCGGCAGCTCACATACTTAACCCTCCAAAAAATTTGTGAAAATTGCAAAAAAATATCATTTTGGCTGCTGATATATTTCAACCAGAAATCCCCTAAAATTTGCAAGTTTTGGTATTTCAAACTAATAAATGATTTATGTTCTTAACGAAAACCATAAACAAAAAGCGGCAGTAATATGTTTTAACCCTTTCATAGTCAGTCAAAAATTTACTTTTAATGAAAACCCAAAATGGTGCGTTTCAAACATAGAACCCATTACTAAAAATTATTACAGCTTCAATTGATAAAACAAGAGACAATTCAGCAAAACAAAAGTTTTGGCATTGCGGCAGCTCACATACTTAACCCTCCAAAAAATATGGGAAAATTGCAAAAAAATATTATTTTGGCTGCTGATATATTTCAACCAGAAATCCCCTAAAACTTGCAAGTTTTGGTATTTCAAACTAATAAATGATTTATGTTCTTTACAAAAACCATAAGCAAAAAGCGGCAGTAATGTGTTTTGACCCTTTCATAGTCAGTCAAAAATGTACTTTAAGTGAAAACCTAAAATGGTGCGTTTTAAACAAAGAAACCTTTAAAAAATTATATTTGCTTTAATTTATAATTAAAGAGACAATTTAAGCAATAAAAAAGTATTGGCATTGCGGCAGCTCACATACTTAACCCTCAAAAAAATATGGGAAAATTGCAAAAATATATAATTTTGACTGCTGATATATTTCAACCAGAAATCCCCTAAAATTTGCATGTTTTGTTATTTCGATCTAATAAATGATACATGTTCTTTACGAAAACCATAAGCAAAAAGCGGCAGTAATGTGTTTTAACCCTTTCATAGTCAGTCAAAATTTACTTTAAGTGAAAACCAAAAATGGTGAGTTTTAAACATAGAAATCCTTAAATAAAATTATAACAGCTTTAATTTATGATTCAAAAGACAATTTAAGTAATAAAAAAGTATTGGCATTGCGGCAGCTCACATACTTAACCCTCCAAAAAATTTGTGAAAATTGCAAAAAAATATCATTTTGGCTGCTGATATATTTCAACCAGAAATCCCCTAAAATTTTCAAGTTTTGGTATTTCCAACAAATAAATGATATATGTTCTTTACGAAAACTATAAGCAAAAAGCGGCAGTAATGTGTTTTAACCCTTTCATAGTCAGTCAAAAATTTACTTTAAGTGAAAACTTAAAATCGTGCGCTTCAAACATAGAACCCCTTAAAAAAAATATAACAGCTTTAATTTATAATCCATGAGATTCAGCAATAAAAAAGTATTGGCATTGCGGTAGGTCACATACTAAACCCTCCAAAAATTTTGTGAAAATTGCAAAAAAAATATCATTTTGGCTGCTGATATATTTCAACCAGAAATCCCCTAAAATTTGCAAGTTTTGGTATTTCCAACAAATAAATGATATATGTTCTTTACGAAAACTATAAGCAAAAAGCGGCAGTAATGTGTTTTGACCCTTTCATAGTCAGTCAAAAATGTACTTTAAGTGAAAACCTAAAATGGTGCGTTTTAAACAAAGAAACCTTTAAAAAATTATATTTGCTTTAATTTATAATTAAAGAGACAATTTAAGCAATAAAAAAGTATTGGCATTGCGGCAGCTCACATACTTAACCCTCAAAAAAATATGGGAAAATTGCAAAAAAATATAATTTTGACTGCTGATATATTTCAACCAGAAATCCCCTAAAATTTGCAAGTTTTGTTATTTCGATCTAATAAATGATACATGTTCTTTACGAAAACCATAAGCAAAAAGCGGCAGTAATGTGTTTTAACCCTTTCATAGTCAGTCAAAATTTACTTTAAGTGAAAACCAAAAATGGTGTGTTTTAAACATAGAAATCCTTAAATAAAATTATAACAGCTTTAATTTATGATTTAAAAGACAATTTAAGCAATAAAAAAGTATTGGCATTGCGGCAGCTCACATACTTAACCCTCCAAAAAATTTGTGAAAATTGCAAAAAAATATCATTTTGGCTGCTGATATATTTCAACCAGAAATCCCCTAAAATTTGCAAGTTTTGGTATTTCCAACAAATAAATGATATATGTTCTTTACGAAAACTATAAGCAAAAAGCGGCAGTAATGTGTTTTAACCCTTTCATAGTCAGTCAAAAATGTACTTTAAGTGAAAACCTAAAATGGTGCGTTTCAAACATAGAACCCCTTAAATAAAATTATAACAGCTTCAATTGATTAAACAAGAGACAATTCAGCAAAACAAAAGTTTTGGCATTGCGGCAGCTCACATACTTAACCCTCCAAAAAATATGGGAAAATTGCAAAAAAATATTATTTTGGCTGCTGATATATTTCAACCAGAAATCCCCTAAAACTTGCAAGTTTTGGTATTTCAAACTAATAAATGATTTATGTTCTTTACAAAAACCATAAGCAAAAAGCGGCAGTAATGTGTTTTGACCCTTTCATAGTCAGTCAAAAATGTACTTTAAGTGAAAACCTTAAATGGTGCGTTTTAAACAAAGAAACCTTTAAAAAATTATATTTGCTTTAATTTATAATTAAAGAGACAATTTAAGCAATAAAAAAGTATTGGCATTGCGGCAGCTCACATACTTAACCCTCCAAAAAATATGGGAAAATTGCAAAAAAATATAATTTTGACTGCTGATATATTTCAACCAGAAATCCCCTAAAATTTGCAAGTTTTGTTATTTCGATCTAATAAATGATACATGTTCTTTACGAAAACCATAAGCAAAAAGCGGCAGTAATGTGTTTTAACCCTTTCATAGTCAGTCAAAATTTACTTTAAGTGAAAACCAAAAATGGTGTGTTTTAAACATAGAAATCCTTAAATAAAATTATAACAGCTTTAATTTATGATTCAAAAGACAATTTAAGCAATAAAAAAGTATTGGCATTGCGGCAGCTCACATACTTAACCCTCCAAAAAATTTGTGAAAATTGCAAAAAAATATCATTTTGGCTGCTGATATATTTCAACCAGAAATCCCCTAAAATTTGCAAGTTTTGGTATTTCAAACTAATAAATGATTTATGTTCTTAACGAAAACCATAAACAAAAAGCGGCAGTAATATGTTTTAACCCTTTCATAGTCAGTCAAAAATTTACTTTTAATGAAAACCCAAAATGGTGCGTTTCAAACATAGAACCCATTACTAAAAATTATTACAGCTTCAATTGATAAAACAAGAGACAATTCAGCAAAACAAAAGTTTTGGCATTGCGGCAGCTCACATACTTAACCCTCCAAAAAATATGGGAAAATTGCAAAAAAATATTATTTTGGCTGCTGATATATTTCAACCAGAAATCCCCTAAAATTTGCAAGTTTTGGTATTTCAAACAAATAAATGATATATGTTCTTTACGAAAACTATAAGCAAAAAGCGGCAGTAATGTGTTTTGACCCTTTCATAGTCAGTCAAAAATGTACTTTAAGTGAAAACCTAAAATGGTGCGTTTTAAACAAAGAAACCTTTAAAAAATTATATTTGCTTTAATTTATAATTAAAGAGACAATTTAAGCAATAAAAAAGTATTGGCATTGCGGCAGCTCACATACTTAACCCTCAAAAAAATATGGGAAAATTGCAAAAAAATATAATTTTGACTGCTGATATATTTCAACCAGAAATCCCCTAAAATTTGCAAGTTTTGTTATTTCGATCTAATAAATGATACATGTTCTTTACGAAAACCATAAGCAAAAAGCGGCAGTAATGTGTTTTAACCCTTTCATAGTCAGTCAAAATTTACTTTAAGTGAAAACCAAAAATGGTGTGTTTTAAACATAGAAATCCTTAAATAAAATTATAACAGCTTTAATTTATGATTTAAAAGACAATTTAAGCAATAAAAAAGTATTGGCATTGCGGCAGCTCACATACTTAACCCTCCAAAAAATTTGTGAAAATTGCAAAAAAATATCATTTTGGCTGCTGATATATTTCAACCAGAAATCCCCTAAAATTTGCAAGTTTTGGTATTTCCAACAAATAAATGATATATGTTCTTTACGAAAACTATAAGCAAAAAGCGGCAGTAATGTGTTTTAACCCTTTCATAGTCAGTCAAAAATGTACTTTAAGTGAAAACCTAAAATGGTGCGTTTCAAACATAGAACCCCTTAAATAAAATTATAACAGCTTTTAATAATGATGCAGGAGACAATTTCAGCAATAAAAAAGTATTGGAATTGCGGCAGCTCACATACTAAACCCTCCAAAAAATATATGAAAATTGCAAAAAAATATCATTTTGGCTGCTGATATATTTCAACCAGAAATCCCCTAAAATTTGCAAGTTTTGGTATTTCGAACTAATAAATGATTTATGTTCTTTACAAAAACCATAAGCAAAAAGCGGCAGTAATGTGTTTTAACCCTTTCATAGTCAGTCAAAAATTTACTTTAAGTGAAAACTTAAAATCGTGCGCTTCAAACATAGAACCCCTTAAAAAAAATATAACAGCTTTAATGTATAATCCATGAGATTCAGCAATAAAAAAGTATTGGCATTGCGGTAGGTCACATACTAAACCCTCCAAAAATGTTGTGAAAATTGCAAAAAAAATATCATTTTGGCTGCTGATATATTTCAACCAGAAATCCCCTAAAATTTGCAAGTTTTGGTATTTCGATCTAATAAATGATACATGTTCTTTACGAAAACCATAAGCAAAAAGCGCCAGTAATGTGTTTTAACCCTTTCATAGTCAGTCAAAATTTACTTTAAGTGAAAACCAAAAATGGTGTGTTTTAAACATAGAAATCCTTAAATAAAATTATAACAGCTTTAATTTATGATTTAAAAGACAATTAAAGCAATAAAAAAGTATTGGCATTGCGGCAGCTCACATACTTAACCCTCCAAAAAATATGGGAAAATTGCAAAAAAATATAATTTTGGCTGCTGATATATTTCAACCAGAAATCCCCTAAAATTTGCAAGTTTTGGTATTTCAAACTAATAAATGATTTATGTTCTTAACGAAAACCATAAACAAAAAGCGGCAGTAATATGTTTTAACCCTTTCATAGTCAGTCAAAAATTTACTTTTAATGAAAACCCAAAATGGTGCGTTTCAAACATAGAACCCATTACTAAAAATTATTACAGCTTCAATTGATAAAACAAGAGACAATTCAGCAAAACAAAAGTTTTGGCATTGCGGCAGCTCACATACTTAACCCTCCAAAAAATATGGGAAAATTGCAAAAAAATATTATTTTGGCTGCTGATATATTTCAACCAGAAATCCCCTAAAATTTGCAAGTTTTGGTATTTCAAACTAATAAATTATATATGGTCTTTACGAAAACCATAAGCAAAAAGTGGCAGTAATGTGTTTTAACCCTTTCATAGTCAGTCAAAAATTTACTTTAAGTGAAAACCTAAAATGGTGCGTTTTAAACAAAGAAACCTTTAAAAAATTATATTTGCTTTAATTTATAATTAAAGAGACAATTTAAGCAATAAAAAAGTATTGGCATTGCGGCAGCTCACATACTTAACCCTCCAAAAAATATGGGAAAATTGCAAAAAAATATAATTTTGACTGCTGATATATTTCAACCAGAAATCCCCTAAAATTTGCAAGTTTTGTTATTTCGATCTAATAAGTGATACATGTTCTTTACGAAAACCATAAGCAAAAAGCGGCAGTAATGTGTTTTAACCCTTTCATAGTCAGTCAAAATTTACTTTAAGCGACAACCAAAAATGGTGTGTTTTAAACATAGAAATCCTTAAAAAAATTATAACAGCTTTAATTTATAATCCATGAGATAACTTCAGCAATAAAAAAGTGTTGGCCTTGCGGCAAGTCACATACTTAACCCTCCAAAAAATTTGTGAAAATTGCAAAAAAATATCATTTTGGCTGCTGATATATTTCAACCAGAAATCCCCTAAAATTTGCAAGTTTTGGTATTTCAAACTAATAAATGATATATGTTCTTTACGAAAACTATAAGCAAAAAGCGGCAGTAATGTGTTTTAACCCTTTCATAGTCAGTCAAAAATGTACTTTAAGTGAAAACCTAAAATGGTGCGTTTCAAACATAGAACCCCTTAAATAAAATTATAACAGCTTTTAATAATGATGCAGGAGACAATTTCAGCAATAAAAAAGTATTGGAATTGCGGCAGCTCACATACTAAACCCTCCAAAAAATATATGAAAATTGCAAAAAAATATCATTTTGGCTGCTGATATATTTCAACCAGAAATCCCCTAAAATTTGCAAGTTTTGGTATTTCGAACTAATAAATGATTTATGTTCTTTACAAAAACCATAAGCAAAAAGCGGCAGTAATGTGTTTTAACCCTTTCATAGTCAGTCAAAAATTTACTTTAAGTGAAAACTTAAAATCGTGCGCTTCAAACATAGAACCCCTTAAAAAAAATATAACAGCTTTAATGTATAATCCATGAGATTCAGCAATAAAAAAGTATTGGCATTGCGGTAGGTCACATACTAAACCCTCCAAAAATGTTGTGAAAATTGCAAAAAAAATATCATTTTGGCTGCTGATATATTTCAACCAGAAATCCCCTAAAATTTGCAAGTTTTGGTATTTCGATCTAATAAATGATACATGTTCTTTACGAAAACCATAAGCAAAAAGCGCCAGTAATGTGTTTTAACCCTTTCATAGTCAGTCAAAATTTACTTTAAGTGAAAACCAAAAATGGTGTGTTTTAAACATAGAAATCCTTAAATAAAATTATAACAGCTTTAATTTATGATTTAAAAGACAATTAAAGCAATAAAAAAGTATTGGCATTGCGGCAGCTCACATACTTAACCCTCCAAAAAATATGGGAAAATTGCAAAAAAATATAATTTTGGCTGCTGATATATTTCAACCAGAAATCCCCTAAAATTTGCAAGTTTTGGTATTTCAAACTAATAAATGATTTATGTTCTTAACGAAAACCATAAACAAAAAGCGGCAGTAATATGTTTTAACCCTTTCATAGTCAGTCAAAAATTTACTTTTAATGAAAACCCAAAATGGTGCGTTTCAAACATAGAACCCATTACTAAAAATTATTACAGCTTCAATTGATAAAACAAGAGACAATTCAGCAAAACAAAAGTTTTGGCATTGCGGCAGCTCACATACTTAACCCTCCAAAAAATATGGGAAAATTGCAAAAAAATATTATTTTGGCTGCTGATATATTTCAACCAGAAATCCCCTAAAATTTGCAAGTTTTGGTATTTCAAACTAATAAATTATATATGGTCTTTACGAAAACCATAAGCAAAAAGTGGCAGTAATGTGTTTTAACCCTTTCATAGTCAGTCAAAAATTTACTTTAAGTGAAAACCTAAAATGGTGCGTTTTAAACAAAGAAACCTTTAAAAAATTATATTTGCTTTAATTTATAATTAAAGAGACAATTTAAGCAATAAAAAAGTATTGGCATTGCGGCAGCTCACATACTTAACCCTCCAAAAAATATGGGAAAATTGCAAAAAAATATAATTTTGACTGCTGATATATTTCAACCAGAAATCCCCTAAAATTTGCAAGTTTTGTTATTTCGATCTAATAAGTGATACATGTTCTTTACGAAAACCATAAGCAAAAAGCGGCAGTAATGTGTTTTAACCCTTTCATAGTCAGTCAAAATTTACTTTAAGCGACAACCAAAAATGGTGTGTTTTAAACATAGAAATCCTTAAAAAAATTATAACAGCTTTAATTTATAATCCATGAGATAACTTCAGCAATAAAAAAGTGTTGGCCTTGCGGCAAGTCACATACTTAACCCTCCAAAAAATTTGTGAAAATTGCAAAAAAATATCATTTTGGCTGCTGATATATTTCAACCAGAAATCCCCTAAAATTTGCAAGTTTTGGTATTTCCAACAAATAAATGATATATGTTCTTTACGAAAACTATAAGCAAAAAGCGGCAGTAATGTGTTTTAACCCTTTCATAGTCAGTCAAAAATGTACTTTAAGTGAAAACCTAAAATGGTGCGTTTCAAACATAGAACCCCTTAAATAAAATTATAACAGCTTTTAATAATGATGCAGGAGACAATTTCAGCAATAAAAAAGTATTGGAATTGCGGCAGCTCACATACTAAACCCTCCAAAAAATATATGAAAATTGCAAAAAAATATCATTTTGGCTGCTGATATATTTCAACCAGAAATCCCCTAAAATTTGCAAGTTTTGATATTTCGAACTAATAAATGATTTATGTTCTTTACAAAAACCATAAGCAAAAAGCGGCAGTAATGTGTTTTAACCCTTTCATAGTCAGTCAAAAATTTACTTTAAGTGAAAACTTAAAATCGTGCGCTTCAAACATAGAACCCCTTAAAAAAAATATAACAGCTTTAATTTATAATCCATGAGATTCAGCAATAAAAAAGTATTGGCATTGCGGTAGGTCACATACTAAACCCTCCAAAAATGTTGTGAAAATTGCAAAAAAAATATCATTTTGGCTGCTGATATATTTCAACCAGAAATCCCCTAAAATTTGCAAGTTTTGGTATTTCGATCTAATAAATGATACATGTTCTTTACGAAAACCATAAGCAAAAAGCGCCAGTAATGTGTTTTAACCCTTTCATAGTCAGTCAAAATTTACTTTAAGTGAAAACCAAAAATGGTGTGTTTTAAACATAGAAATCCTTAAATAAAATTATAACAGCTTTAATTTATGATTTAAAAGACAATTAAAGCAATAAAAAAGTATTGGCATTGCGGCAGCTCACATACTTAACCCTCAAAAAAATATGGGAAAATTGCAAAAAAATATAATTTTGACTGCTGATATATTTCAACCAGAAATCCCCTAAAATTTGCAAGTTTTGGTATTTCCAACAAATAAATGATATATGTTCTTTACGAAAACTATAAGCAAAAAGCGGCAGTAATGTGTTTTAACCCTTTCATAGTCAGTCAAAAATGTACTTTAAGTGAAAACCTAAAATGGTGCGTTTCAAACATAGAACCCCTTAAATAAAATTATAACAGCTTCAATTGATTAAACAAGAGACAATTCAGCAAAACAAAAGTTTTGGCATTGCGGCAGCTCACATACTTAACCTTCCAAAAAATATGGGAAAATTGCAAAAAAATATTATTTTGGCTGCTGATATATTTCAACCAGAAATCCCCTAAAATTTGCAAGTTTTGGTATTTCAAACTAATAAATGATTTATGTTCTT
Source organism: Plagodis pulveraria (assembly GCA_963890685.1). Lineage (NCBI taxonomy): Eukaryota > Metazoa > Arthropoda > Insecta > Lepidoptera > Geometridae > Plagodis > Plagodis pulveraria. The sequence continues at coordinate 63,426 of OY982977.1, forward strand.
TACAAAAACCATAAGCAAAAAGCGGCAGTAATGTGTTTTGACCCTTTCATAGTCAGTCAAAAATGTACTTTAAGTGAAAACCTAAAATGGTGCGTTTTAAACAAAGAAACCTTTAAAAAATTATATTTGCTTTAATTTATAATTAAAGAGACAATTTAAGCAATAAAAAAGTATTGGCATTGCAACAGCTCACATACTTAACCCTCCAAAAAAAATTGTGAAAATTGCAAAAAAATATCATTTTGGCTGCTGATATATTTCAACCAGAAATCCCCTAAAATTTGCAAGTTTTGGTATTTCGATCTAATAAATGATACATGTTCTTTACGAAAACCATAAGCAAAAAGCGGCAGTAATATGTTTTAACCCTTTCATAGTCAGTCAAAAATTTACTCTAAGTGAAAACCCAAAATGATGGGTTTCGACCGTAGAAATTAAATTAAAGCAGCAAGCATTTAAGATCAAAGAGACAATTTGAGCAATTAAAAGCATCGAAATATTGGCAGCTCACTTTCAGAAAATTGTGAACATTGCCAATAAATTATCATTTTGACTGCTGATATATTTAAACATCAGAAATCCTCTTAAATTTCCAAGTTTTGGTGTTTCAAACAGATGAATTATTTATGTTCTTTACAAAAACTATAAACAAAAATCGACAGTAATGTCTTTTAACTCTTTCATGGGCAGACAAAAAAAACATTTAAATGTTAACATATTAAGGTGTATTTTTACCGTAGAACACCTTGAATGTAATATTTACAGGAATTATTTACAGGGATACAATTTTAACAATTAAAGAGCATTGGCATTGCGGCAGCTCACTTACTTAACCCTCCAAAAAATGGTGAAAATTGCAATGAAATCATTACTTTGGCTGCTGATATTAACTTGGTTACTTTACCATTACCTCAGGAACTATTAAATCACATAAAATTCCTTAAGAAATAGTTTTTATTTGTCTTTGCGAATCTTTAGTATGGTTTCACTATTATATCCTTAGTCTTACTATTATAATCGTGGTTGTGATTAGTTTTATTCTAACATGCCTGATATTTACAGAAACTTAAAATCTAGTTTTTTTTTTTTTTTATTAGTTTTATATTAACAATTCATATTTAGATTTTAGTAATATATCATCATCATCATCAGCCGGAAGACGTCCACTGTTGAACAAATGCCTCCCCCATATAACGCCACAAAGAACGGCTATTAGCCACTTGTAACCACTGGCTACCCGCGACTTTCACGATGTCGTCAGTCCACCTAGTGGGGGGCCTACCAACTCTACGTCTTCCGGTGTAGTGTGGTAACCACTCGAGAACCTATCTTACCCATCGGTTATCAGTTCGTCGAGCAATGTGGCCCGCCCATCGCCACTTCAACTTGCTAATTCTGAGAGCTATGTCGGTGACTTTGGTTCTTTGGCGAATATCCACGTTCCGGATTTTATCGCGCAAAGAAACTCCGAGCATAGCTCTCTCCATAGCTCGTTGAGCGACTCTGAGCTTGTCTATAAGGGCCACAGTTAGTAATATATAAGCATGTGGAAACCTCTGTTTGTAAATATTGACTTGATTATATTATGTCCAATTACTTTGTCTTGTTTCTTAATATGGGATATATGAATCAATGTTTTTATTTTTTATATTTTCTACATAAAAAACTTTTTAAAAAAAACGTTCTTCTTTAGTATTTTCACAAGATCAATATTTCCATTTTTTAATTCTTTGGGACTTAATAGGCACTTATTGTGGATCCATCTTAAGCATCTGCTGCATTTATATTGGCTTCTATCGATGACAGCGGTTCCACACGCCAAGCACATATCTGTCATATCTTTACTTTTTGTTATTAAAAGCGACCTTAACATCAAGCGGTATTGATCGAAATCAATTTGTTCTTCTATATTTGTTTTATTGACAATGGCTTCGAAAACTTTGATTATAACAGCTCCACAATTGTAGGAATCTATTTGGTAGGCATGTTTCGGGGTTTTTATATTTTGTATATTTTCATTTATATGTTTTTTTTGCAAAAAATGCGTCAGTTTTGTGTAGTATATTTTTTTCTTAGTGGCTGCTAAACCCAACGGGTCAAAAATTGAGAGTGATTGAGTAGCTAAGCTGACTATTGCCATTGTGTAGTGCTGAGAAAGGCAAATTGGGAATACTATCTGTTTAGTTACATCTAATGTCAAGGTTTCGTAAAAAGAATCATCTACAGCTCTGTTTCCAAAGATGCAGTAAGATTTTTCAACTGTTATCAGTTGAAAACGTGTAGGATCGTTCATCAAATATAAGCAGTGGTCAATCGTAAAGCTGCTTATGTATTTACCAGCTTCTAATGACTTAAAATCGTCTATTAATAATACATTAATTACATTAGGTATATCAGTTCGTGTCACCACGTAGCCTCTCTCCGCTGGATAACTTTTATAAAATTCTGGATCAGCTACTAATCCATTCTCTAAAATTTTAAGTGGAGGGCCTCTAGTCGTGTTTTGATTTTGTGGTACTAGAACAGATTTATTTTTTAATACTTGACAAACGCGGCATGTGAATTTTCCATCAGTTGGTATGTGTTCCCGGTTACAAGTACTATGTATCCAATTTTCGCAGGCATCACACTGTATCCATGTGGTAATAATATCAATTTGCGACGATCCATGGCCGCAGTATACACATTGAGTACAGTTTTTGTCGCTCTCTTCGTCGTAATGCATTTTAGGTCTTCTTATATATCTACTGTCAAAATGGCTAAACAGTTTCTTTGGCTTTTTCTGCCATTGTTCCTCCGGAATTTCTTTGGTTTGTTTCGTAAGCCTTCTTTTGGGAATACTGTTAACGTACTCTTTGGCAGTAGCTAGCACTTCGGTTCTTATTTTTCTCATAAATTGTGTACACTTAAGATGTTTTTGGCCATTAAGAGTCGAAGTTTTTAGTTGACCAAAGTAATTTTCGACAAGCGAATTGCTGGTCCTCTTTTCTTTTAAGATATTTGTCCAAAGAGGTGTTAGCCACATATACTTTTTTAGAATTATATCCCACATTTTTGGACAGTAAAATTGGTTTTTTTCTGTTCCTGTTTCACGTATAACGACTGCTTGACAAAGCGCCCTTGAGCGTTCGTAAAACTGACTGTTTTGGTATTTTGCAGTCTTCTCTGTTTCGAACGGTTGAGTTGGTTCCTCTTGTATGGGAGTTTGATCAAATAAATGGAACTCACTCAACATCCTGAAATTTTCTACAGCACAAACTGCTTGTTCATTGAAGGTTTCGGAGTTTGTCAAAATGTACAATTCTTTGGTAAGATTGTCAAATTCAGCCATATTACTACACATCGCTAGTCGGGCTAACATATCTTTCAATTCATTTTTTTTATATGAACAATTTTTTCAATATCATTACACACCATTTTCATAAAATGTGCGCAGCACAAATATATAGGTAAAATGCCTTTAGAAATAATATTTTCATCATTTACAACGCAAGTATAACAGTTATTTAAATACTGCAATAAATTGCATCTATTAAATGCTTTACAAAGAGCGTATATTGTAGCAAGTGATAAATCAGTCACAACCCCATTGAAAATGGGCCACTGCCCATGGTTTTCACAAAAAAATCTAAAATCAGATAATAATTTTGAAATAGTATTACTGTCGTGCTTTTCAGATAACATACTAAATACCAGAAAAACACGATCCGATGGTAATGCCACTACACCTGCATAATACAAAATTCTTTTAGTTTCAGTCATTTTTATCGGCTCACAATGAAGAGGTCTTACTACACTTCCTGTCGCATCAAAATGAAGAAGGACTGGTCCTATCCGTTTCAAAACTTCAAGTTGTTCCAAGCTGAACATTTTGATGCCAAATGGAAAACTAACTTCCTGGACAAAATCTTTATGATCGTCGTAATACATGAGCAAATCTATTAAGTCATTTTTGGAACGGTCATTTTTTGATAATGCCTCAGATCTTATTTTCCTTATCGTGGCATCTGATTTTACATTGTTTAGATTTTTGTTTTCTCAAGTTTCGTATCGTTGATTTTTAAAAGTTCTTTATTTTTGAAAGGTTTTGGTTTTTGATAAACCAATAGTCGCTTGTATATGTCTCTTTCTATTTTGGATACATGAAGAGTTAAAAGTTCCTGGTGACAATAGTTCTTGTTTGTGCTGAAAACACTGACCATATCACCTTCGATAACAATTTTGAATTTTTGCAGTTTTGATGCTTACAACGAGCTGTTATGTTGATATTTTTTTTAGTATATTTTACATATTTAAACATAACGAGACAAGTGTTATTGACTACGTTATTAATTTTTTTTCTCAAGACATAAGGATACATATTTTGTATCAGTTTTCCATTGCGGATTGTGGCTTCTCTGATCAATCAATCAATCAATCAATCAATAATTTATTTGCAAAAAATACAATACTTTCATAATATTTACAATTAGATCTTATTTTTGTATTGACAATTGTATTCTGCCTGCAAGCAGGCGTGCAAATATTAGGTAAGTTTATACAAACTAACACAAATATAAAATAATAAAGTTAAAAATACAAATATAAAATACAATTAATAAAGTCAAGTTAGTTATTCAAATATTCGGACACATTATAAAAACATTTCTCTAACAGCCAATAAGTCAATTTAGTTTTAAATACATTGCCCTGCAGGAGTTTTAACTCATTTGGTAATTTATTATATATTATGATGCACATGTTGTAAACATTCTTTTTATAGATCGTTTTATGACATCGAGGATGGTACAATAGGTTTTCATATATAGCCCTTTTCTGTCGTGTGAAGACCTCACTGCGTTTTTTGAAATAAGAAGAATGTGTTTTAGCAAAAAGACATAATTCTCGATTTTAGTTTCTAAGTGAAAACTTCCTTCTTTATAATTTACTTCATTTGACGCATCTAGTGAAAGTACGTTTTCTGTTCCTAATGGGAGTATGATAGATGAGTTCTCTGCGCTAGAGAGGTTGAAAATGCATTTAGGTACCTCGGGTATTTCAGGGGTAGGACATCTGATAGTTTTCTCTTCTCTTTTTATGATTCTATTTTTTTCTTTGAGTATTTCATCATGCGAGCAATGTTGAACGAAATTAAGGTTGACAGAATCCACAGAAGTTAAATCATGAATAATTGTTTTATTGACTGTCTTAGTCAGAATGTTCAAATCAGTCGAAGCTTCTATTTTTGTTTCTTTTTCGTTGAAAAATGAATTATTACCTGCTTTTGACTGTTTAATTTCTTCATTTTTAAACAATATATCATTTGCAGTTTGGCTTGTATTTTGATTTAAAATCCTCCAGTGATAATACAACATTTTTCTATTAACGGTATTATTTTTAATTTTTAATTCGAGAGTGATTTTACTGTACACATCATCATGTTTTCTCCAGCTTACTGCATGTTCCGGTATTTGATATGCATTTATCAAATTTTCAATGACAGCATACAAACGTTGTAAATTTTTGTGTCTCATAGTTGGTTCTTGTTAAAAAAAACCTGACCGAAATAAAACAGTAAATCGTTATGGGCTGTGAGAATTTCGATACACTCATGCACAATTCAAATAATTCTGAGTGCTTAGACTATTATTTACTATGATTATAACAAAAAATTACCCTCATAAACATATAAATTATTTATTTAGGAATATAATCAACGTATATAATATACAACAAAACAATTCAGTACAGTGATAGGTGACTATTAAAATAATGCAGCTACTGCAAATTACCAACTAAATAACCTTTCACAAATAAATTATTTATACAACTTTACAAACAGTGATTGTTTTTTTTTTCAATATCCCACATAATTAGTAAGATAAATATGTAGGTAGTTATAAATATTTCTTACAAATTAAACTTAGACTAGAATAATGAAAAAATATACAGTGTAAGAATCAATCAATCTATACAAAGTTTGACCTATAGATATTGTAAACAGAAAACACACATTTTTAAGCTCTAAAACCTAGTCGCAAATAAAAACTTTTTCTTAGATTCTAACAATATGTACAGTCATTCAATCCAATATCACAGAACCAGACTAAAAACAATATACGTTTAATAAACGAAATTAACAGCAAACGAAACCTAATTAAACAAAATAACCAATATTATATTTATATTAAAACGGTTTTGCTCCTAATAATACTCGTTTTTGTTAAATTATTTTTCATTACTGATTCATGGTCAATTATTTTCCATGTGAAGTCACGGCATGGTTGGACAAATTGTGAACACTTTTTCACAATTTGTTTTTTTTTTTTTTTATAAATTTTGTCAATAGAACCAACAAAATGACAACCAACAACCCAAAACAACGAAAACACAATAATTAACAAGAAACAACATCCAACAACTCAACGAAAACACAACAACAGACAAGAAACAATACACAAATGGACAGGTAAGTATTTTTTTTCCTACGACTACATTATGGTTAATGGATATCAAGTCAAAATACGGAGAATCTCGTCACCGTGATTCAGAAATTTTAGAGCAAAATAAAACCGCCATCTATTAGCAGAAGATTAATTTACAGTTTTTTTTTTGAACTCGTATGATTTGTACGTTTGTTGTTAAAAATAAATAACAATTTGAATTTTTTTATTTATCACACTTTTCTCAATGTCATTTGTTCTCAGTGTTTTTGGGTTAAAATAATTAAATTACCAGCATTGTAATAATATTATAAGATATATAATAGATACTGTAAAACTAACATCAAAATTAAAAGCTCTGTGACCTAAGTGAGAAATTTAATTAGGCCCGCTCTAAGTTCCTCAAAAGTATTTTATTGTTCTTATTAATAAAATGATGTAAACGATTATTTAGGTCATAGATATTCACTATTTAATGAGATAAATCATTGCTAAGTGGTTAAATATTGATAAAATTTAAGTTAAATACTGGACGTTAACTAAACGAAAATAATATCAAAAACATATGGAGACTGGCTTGTCCAAATCCTGAATTTCCAAGAATCATCAAGTTGCCTGAATCCTGAATCAAGTTTTCATCTCCCAAACAGTGGCATCGGTCACGATGCGAGCAAGCACAGAAAGTTTTTTTAAATAAATGTCCTATCATCGCAGATCGTGCTCGTATTCTCGCTGTTTCTGTGTGGGAATCTGGTATTTGGTTACAGGCTATTCTTTCTTACAAACCTCATAGATCCATCCACTCTTCGTTTCGCTGTTAGCTTACGATTGTGTGCAAAGTGAAATGTTGCAAATACCTGCCAGTATAGTACTGCAGTTGATCAAATCAGTTAACAAAGCCTCTCCTGCTTTTTAAGTGCTGGTCCCGCCACGCCAGCATTAATGATTTTATTCAACGGCCTTTCACCAGCACATGAAGCAAAGCTGTGATAATTTTATTTAAGGGGTTCTATGTTTAAAACGCACCATTTTAGGTTTTCACTTAAAGTCAATTTTTGACTGGCTATGAAAGGGTTAAAACACATTACTGCCGCTTTTTGCTTATGGTTTTCGAAAATAACATATATCATTTATTAGTTCGAAATACCAAAACATGCAAATTTTAGGGGATTTCTGGTTGAAATATATCAGCAGCCAAAATGATATTTTTTTTGCAATTTTCACAAAATTTTTGGAGGGTTTAGTATATGACCTGCCGCAATGCCAATACTTTTTTATTGCTGAAGTTATCTCATGGATTATAAATTAAAGCTGTTATATTTTTTTTAAGGGGTTCTATGTTTGAAGCGCACGATTTTAAGTTTTCACTTAAAGTAAATTTTTGACTGACTATGAATGGGTTAAAACACATTACTGCCGCTTTTTGCTTATAGTTTTTGTAAAGAACATAAATCATTTATTAGTTCGAAACACCAAAACTTGCAAATTTTAGGGGATTTCTGGTTGAAATATATCAGCAGCCAAAATGATATTTTTTTGCAATTTTCCCATATTTTTTGGAGGGTTTAGTATGTGAGCTGCCGCAATTCCAATACATTTTTATTGCTGAAATTGTCTCCTGCATCATAATTAAAAGCTGTTATAATTTTATTTAAGGGGTTCTATGTTTGAAACGCACCATTTTAGGTTTTCACTAAAAGTACATTTTTGACTGACTATGAAAGGGTTAAAACACATTACTGCCGCTTTTTGCTTATAGTTTTCGTAAAGAACATATATCATTTATTTGTTGGAAATACCAAAACTTGCAAATTTTAGGGGATTTCTGGTTGAAATATATCAGCAGCCAAAATAATATTTATTTGCAATTTTCACAAAATTTTTGGAGGGTTAAGTATGTGAGCTGCCGCAATGCCAATACTTTTTTATTGCTGAAGTTATATCATGGATTATAAATTTAAGCTGTTATATTTTTTTTAAGGGGTTCTATGTTTGAAACGCACGATTTTAAGTTTTAACTTAAAGTAAATTTTTGACTGACTATGAAAGGGTTAAAACACATTACTGCCGCTTTTTGCTTATGGTTTTCGTAAAGAACATGTATCATTTATTAGATCGAAATAACAAAACTTGCAAATTTTAGGGGATTCCTGGTTGAAATATGTCAGCAGTCAAAATTATATTTTTTTGCAATTTTCCCATATTTTTTGGAGGGTTAAGTATGTGAGCTGCCGCAATGCCAATACTTTTTTATTGCTTAAATTGTCTCTTTAATTATAAATTAAAGCAAATATAATTTTTTAAAGGTTTCTTTGTTTAAAACGCACCATTTTAGATTTTCACTTAAAGTAAATTTTTGACTGACTATGAAAGGGTTAAAACACATTACTGCCACTATTTGCTTATGGTTTTCGTAAAAACCATATATCATTTATTTGTTGGAAATACCAAAACTTGCAAATTTTAGGGGATTTCTGGTTGAAATATATCAGCAGCCAAAATGATATTTTTTTTGCAATTTTCACAAAATTTTTGGAGGGTTTAGTATGTGACCTACCGCAATGCCAATACTTTTTTATTGCTGAAGTTATCTCATGGATTATAAATTAAAGCTGTTATATTTTTTTTAAGGGGTTCTATGTTTGAAGCGCACTACTAAGAATAGGTGACTTTCAGAGTAAAGCCCAGAGCATGTCTTTCGGTGTCCCCCAAGGATCGATTCTGGGTCCACTCTTGTTTCTTATTTATATCAATTCAATACATAAAATTCCCCTTCACGGAAACATGTCCTTGTACACAGATGACACATGTCTCTTTTATTTTGGTACCTCAATAAATGAACTGATTGCTAACGCGCAAGAAGACCTCAACAAAATAGTTGACTGGTTTCAGGATAACTTGCTCACGATCAATGCGTCAAAAACGAGTAACATTATTTTTAAAGCGAAAAACAAAAAAATTCCTCCCCACTTACCACTAAAAGTTGCCCAAGAAATACTTGCTGAAAAACAATCCGAAAAATACCTGGGCTTAAGATTAGATTGTCATCTAAACTGGAACATACATATTGATTATATACGTACAAAACTAATCTCACTACTAGGTTCACTACGTGGTATTGTACGATGCCTACCTAAGACAATTCGTCAAACTATATACAATTCTTTAGTTAAATTACAACTTCTGTACTTAATTGAGATATGGGGCAGCGCTCCAAAAACTAGTCTTAAATGCCTACAGATTGCCCAAAATAAATTAATTAAAATGCTGTTTGGTTACGACTACCTGACATCTACAGTCCAAATTTACAAAGAAACGAAATACATGAATATTAAACAACTATATCACTACTTCACCTGCATATTTATTAGAAGAGTCCTGAATAAAACAATACATATAAAGAATATCACTTTCACTAAAATTCATCAAATACACAACCGAGCTAGTCGACGAAAAGATCACATCATACTACCGCGACCTCGAACAGGTCATGGTCAAAGATCAATTACTTTTGCAGGAGTAAAAATATATAACAAACTGCCAAAAGAAGTAAAAAATGCAGGATCGTTCAGTATATTTAAAAAGAAATTGAAGATTCATATACAAAACGACATTACATTACTGGATCAATAAAATAAATAAAGACTAGACTAACTGTTTATGGTTACACTGTGGCGCTCACATGCATTCGCTGTCAACCGGTTCTATTGTTTTACCTGCCAGCAGCTCACGTCCTAGTCGAGCCGCGCGGCCCGGCTAGCGCGCAACACTTACAACAACGCAAATTGTATATAAATTTATAAGGTGTATAATTATACCATTATTATGTATATATTATTATGTATATATTATTTTGTAATGTATAGCTATATACTCGTGCTATTATTTGTCAATACGTTATTATTTGTCCTCCTCACATTTTAAGTTACCGTAAATTGTGTAACACTACTAAATGTTAGACTATACTCTAGTACTTATGTAACTGAATCAACAAATGTCGAAGCATGATACATATAAACTTAGATTAATTTCTCATATAAGTGAAATGTAAATTTCTTGTTGAGAAAATAAATTCTATAAACCGAAGCGCACGATTTTAAGTTTTGACTTAAAGTAAATTTTTGACTGACTATGAAAGGGTTAAAACACATTACTGCCGCTTTTTGCTTATGGTTTTTGTAAAGAACATAAATCATTTATTAGTTCGAAATACCAAAACTTGCAAATTTTAGGGGATTTCTGGTTGAAATATATCAGCAGCCAAAATGATATTTTTTTGCAATTTTCATATATTTTTTGGAGGGTTTAGTATGTGAGCTGCCGCAATTCCAATACTTTTTTATTGCTGAAATTGTCTTCTGCATCATTATTAAAAGCTGTTATAATTTTATTTAAGGGGTTCTATGTTTGAAACGCACCATTTTAGGTTTTCACTTAAAGTACATTTTTGACTGACTATGAAAGGGTTAAAACACATTACTGCCGCTTTTTGCTTATAGTTTTCGTAAAGAACATATATCATTTATTTGTTGGAAATATCAAAACTTGCAAATTTTAGGGGATTTCTGGTTGAAATATATCAGCAGTCAAAATTATATTTTTTTGCAATTTTCCCATATTTTTTGGAGGGTTAAGTATGTGAGCTGCCGCAATGCCAATACTTTTTTATTGCTTAAATTGTCTCTTTAATTATAAATTAAAGCAAATATAATTTTTTAAAGGTTTCTTTGTTTAAAACGCACCATTTTAGGTTTTCACTTAAAGTACATTTTTGACTGACTATGAAAGGGTCAAAACACATTACTGCCGCTTTTTGCTTATAGTTTTCGTAAAGAACATATATCATTTATTTGTTGGAAATACCAAAACTTTCAAATTTTAGGGGATTTCTGGTTGAAATATATCAGCAGCCAAAATGATATTTTTTTTGCAATTTTCACAAAATTTTTGGAGGGTTTAGTATGTGACCTACCGCAATGCCAATACTTTTTTTTGCTGAAGTTATCTCATGGATTATAAATTAAAGCTGTTATATTTTTTTTAAGGGGTTCTATGTTCGAAGCACACGATTTTAAGTTTTCACTTAAAGTAAATTTTTGACTGACTATGAAAGGGTTAAAACACATTACTGCTGCTTTTTGCTTATGGTTTTTGTAAAGAACATAAATCATTTATTAGTTCGAAATACCAAAACTTGCAAATTTTAGGGGATTTCTGGTTGAAATATATCAGCAGCCAAAATGATATTTTTTTGCAATTTTCCCATATTTTTTGGAGGGTTTAGTATGTGAGCTGCCGCAATTCCAATACTTTTTTTTTGCTGAAATTGTCTCCTGCATCATTATTAAAAGCTGTTATAATTTTATTTAAGGGGTTCTATGTTTGAAACGCACCATTTTAGGTTTTCACTTAAAGTACATTTTTGACTGACTATGAAAGGGTTAAAACACATTACTGCCGCTTTTTGCTTATAGTTTTCGTAAAGAACATATATCATTTATTTGTTGGAAATACCAAAACTTGCAAATTTTAGGGGATTTCTGGTTGAAATATATCAGCAGCCAAAATGATATTTTTTTGCAATTTTCACAAATTTTTTGGAGGGTTAAGTATGTGAGCTGCCGCAATGCCAATACTTTTTTATTGCTTAAATTGTCTTTTGAATCATAAATTAAAGCTGTTATAATTTTATTTAAGGATTTCTATGTTTAAAACACACCATTTTTGGTTTTCACTTAAAGTAAATTTTGACTGACTATGAAAGGGCTAAAACACATTACTGCCGCTTTTTGCTTATGATTTTCGTAAAGAACATGTATCATTTATTAGATCGAAATAACAAAACTTGCAAATTTTAGGGGATTTCTGGTTGAAATATATCAGCAGTCAAAATTATATTTTTTTGCAATTTTCCCATATTTTTTTGAGGGTTAAGTATGTGAGCTGCCGCAGTGCCAATACTTTTTTATTGCTTAAATTGTCTCTTTAATTATAAATTAAAGCAAATATAATTTTTTAAAGGTTTCTTTGTTTAAAACGCACCATTTAAGGTTTTCACTTAAAGTACATTTTTGACTGACTATGAAAGGGTCAAAACACATTACTGCCGCTTTTTGCTTATAGTTTTCGTAAAGAACATATATCATTTATTTGTTGGAAATACCAAAACTTGCAAATTTAAGGGGATTTCTGGTTGAAATATATCAGCAGCCAAAATGATATTTTTTTTGCAATTTTCACAAAATTTTTGGAGGGTTTAGTATGTGACCTACCGCAATGCCAATACTTTTTTATTGCTGAAGTTATCTCATGGATTATAAATTAAAGCTGTTATATTTTTTTTAAGGGGTTCTATGTTTGAAGCGCACGATTTTGACTGACTATGAAAGGGTTAAAACACATTACTGCCGCTTTTTGCTTATAGTTTTCGTAAAGAACATATATCATTTATTTGTTGGAAATACCAAAACTTGCAAATTTTAGGGGATTTCTGGTTGAAATATATCAGCAGCCAAAATGATATTTTTTTGCAATTTTCACAAATTTTTTGGAGTGTTAAGTATGTGACTTGCCGCAATGCCAATACTTTTTTATTGCTGAAGTTATCTCATGGATTATAAATTAAAGCTGTTATAATTTTTTTAAGGATTTCTATGTTTAAAACACACCATTTTTGGTTTTCACTTAAAGTAAATTTTGACTGACTATGAAAGGGTTAAAACACATTACTGCCGCTTTTTGCTTATGGTTTTCGTAAAGAACATGTATCATTTATTAGATCGAAATAACAAAACTTGCAAATTTTAGGGGATTTCTGGTTGAAATATATCAGCAGTCAAAATTATATTTTTTTGCAATTTTCCCATATTTTTTGGAGGGTTAAGTATGTGAGCTGCCGAAATGCCAATACTTTTTTATTGCTTAAATTGTCTCTTTAATTATAAATTAAAGCAAATATAATTTTTTAAAGGTTTCTTTGTTTAAAACGCACCATTTTAGGTTTTCACTTAAAGTAAATTTTTGACTGACTATGAAAGGGTTAAAACACATTACTGCCGCTTTTTGCTTATAGTTTTTGTAAAGAACATAAATCATTTATTAGTTCGAAATACCAAAACTTGCAAATTTTAGGGGATTTCTGGTTGAAATATATCAGCAGCCAAAATGATATTTTTTTGCAATTTTCATATATTTTTTGGAGGGTTAAGTATGTGAGCTGCCGCAATGCTAAAACTTTTGTTTTGCTGAATTGTCTCTTGTTTTATCAATTGAAGCTGTAATAATTTTTAGTAATGGGTTCTATGTTTGAAACGCACCATTTTGGGTTTTCATTAAAAGTAAGTTTTTGACTGACTATGAAAGGGTTAAAACACATTACTGCCGCTTTTTGCTTATAGTTTTTGTAAAGAACATAAATCATTTATTAGTTCGAAATACCAAAACTTGCAAATTTTAGGGGATTTCTGGTTGAAATATATCAGCAGCCAAAATGATATTTTTTTGCAATTTTCATATATTTTTTGGAGGGTTTAGTATGTGAGCTGCCGCAATTCCAATACTTTTTTATTGCTGAAATTGTCTCCTGCATCATTATTAAAAGCTGTTATAATTTTATTTAAGGGGTTCTTTGTTTGAAACGCACCATTTTAGGTTTTCACTTAAAGTAAATTTTGACTGACTATGAAAGGGTTAAAACACATTACTGGCGCTTTTTGCTTATGGTTTTCGTAAAGAACATGTATCATTTATTAGATCGAAATACCAAAACCTGCAAATTTTAGGGGATTTCTGGTTGAAATATATCAGCAGTCAAAATTATATTTTTTTGCAATTTTCCCATATTTTTTGGAGGGTTAAGTATGTGAGCTGCCGCAATGCCAATACTTTTTTATTGCTTAAATTGTCTCTTTAATTATAAATTAAAGCAAATATAATTTTTTAAAGGTTTCTTTGTTTAAAACGCACCATTTTAGGTTTTCACTTAAAGTAAATTTTTGACTGACTATGAAAGGGTTAAAACACATTACTGCCACTTTTTGCTTATGGTTTTCGTAAAGACCATATATCATTTATTAGTTTGAAATACCAAAACTTGCAAATTTTAGGGAATTTCTGGTTGAAATATATCAGCAGCCAAAATAATATTTTTTTGCAATTTTCCCATATTTTTTGGAGGGTTAAGTATGTGAGCTGCCGCAATGCCAAAACTTTTGTTTTGCTGAATTGTCTCTTGTTTTATCAATTGAAGCTGTAATAATTTTTAGTAATGGGTTCTATGTTTGAAACGCACCATTTTGGGTTTTCATTAAAAGTAAATTTTTGACTGACTATGAAAGGGTTAAAACATATTACTGCCGCTTTTTGCTTATGGTTTTCGTTAAGAACATATATATTATATTTGTTCGAAATACCAAAACTTGCAAATTTTAGGGGATTTCTGGTTGAAATATATCAGCAGCCAAAATGATATTTTTTTGCAATTTTCACAAATTTTTTGGAGGGTTAAGTATGTGAGCTGCCGCAATGCCAATACTTTTTTATTGCTTAAATTGTCTTTTGAATCATAAATTAAAGCTGTTATAATTTTTTTAAGGATTTCTATGTTTAAAACACACCATTTTTGGTTTTCACTTAAAGTAAATTTTGACTGACTATGAAAGGGTTAAAACACATTACTGCCGCTTTTTGCTTATAGTTTTCGTAAAGAACATGTATCATTTATTAGATCGAAATAACAAAACTTGCAAATTTTAGGGGATTTCTGGTTGAAATATATCAGCAGCCAAAATGATATTTTTTTGCAATTTTCACAAAATTTTTGGAGGGTTTAGTATGTGAGCTGCCGCAATGCCAATACTTTTTTATTGCTGAAGTTATCTCATGGATTATAAATTAAAGCTGTTATATTTTTTTTAAGGGGTTCTATGTTTGAAACGCACGATTTTGAGTTTTCATTTAAAGTAAATTTTTGACTGACTATGAAAGGGTTAAAACACATTACTGCCGCTTTTTGCTTATGGTTTTCGAAAAGAACATGTATCACTTATTAGTTCGAAATACCAAAATTGCAAATTTTAGGGGATTTCTGGTTGAAATATATCAGCAGCCAAAATTATATATTTTTGCAATTTTCACAAATTACTTGTAGGGTTAAGTAAGTGAGCTGCCGCAATGCCAATACTTTTTCGTTGCTGAAATGCTGTCACTGATCATGATTTAAACAAAACGTATATATTTTTTAAATTTCCACCTTAATTTGGTCGGATTATAGGCTGCTGGATTTTGGCTGCCAACTTCACACCGGTTTCTTTATCAGTGTTTATGTTAAGCTTATGTAAGTGTTTATATCAGCTATATTCACTATCTATTCGTGAGAACCTGTAATTGGCTTTCTAATGCTAGTTTATCGTACATGTTTAGCGTAAAAAGCTGTTGGTTTTCCTATTAAGTAAATAAATAAATAAAATAAATAATATTTATTTTTCAGATAACATGATCCATTTTGTTAGTATTGTTTATCATAGACACATCAAATTATAATAATACATTCCATGCTCATCAAGTCAAAATTAAAATAAAAATAAAAAAAAATAGACTGAGTTTAATTTTAGAACTTTCAAGGAACATTTTATTTTGGACTTGTAATTTATTTGTGTTTTATGTGTTAGAATATCTTGCGTGCTCCCTAGACTTAGAAAAAACGAAGGGACGGGGACTCTAGGTCAAATTGTTGCTAAGCTGTAAATGTCCTTTAAAACAGGTCGAAAATAAAAAAAAAATATTGCTTGTATTTTATTTTGGGGTTTTAGTTTGTAATTCATTAATTCCGACACCTGGAAAAATCTTGCGTCTTAGTATGATATTATTTAAGTTTCTAGTATAGTGTGATAAAATCATCTTTGAGCAATTGTTAAGTTTATTTTAACATGGAAAAAATTAAGAAAAACTTACAGATTGATTTGCAGAGTAAAACTCTAAAAGAAATGGCTAATAATAAGAAGAGTCCAACCAATAGAATAACTCTAGAGTATGTAGAAGCTAGATTAGAAAATTTAGGAAGTTATTGGGATAGATTCCAATTTTTGAAGTGCTCGTAGCGAAGTTTACTTAGCTGTTCTCAACCGATCAGCAAAGTTAAGCAACGTCCGCCGCGGTCAGGAGTTGGATGGGTGACCGCTAGTGACATTACTACTGAGCGTTTCCGTGCTTCGGAGGGCACGTTAAGCCGTCGGTCCCGGTTGTTGTCTAAGGATGGCAGTCGTTATAGCATGGTGGTAGGGCATTTTGCGAATGCCCGCCTGGCTAGCTACCACCCTCAAGTAGAAAATATGTAGCCAAGCACCTAACGGTGTGTTCCGGCAGCTGTCCTTGAGAGCCAGTACTTCTAGGTTAGCCTGAACAAAATCTTCGACCGCATCATCACTTACCATCAGGTGAGATAGTGGTCAAAGGCTAAACTATACGGCATAAAATAAAACTAAAAACTCTAAATTGTTTGAGAAATCCAGAATAATTAGAAAAGTTACTTTATGCCACTATAAATGTATATGACATTGCTGACGATAATCACCTAATGTATAAATCTGTGCTGAAGTTAGCATTAAAGAAGTTTGTTAGTGCTGAATCAGAATTAAATCAGCGATCTATGAACGCCGTTGGTAGGCCTAGTCAGTTAGTGAGATTGCCTAAAATCCATCCCGACTTTTTCTGGTCTATATGACGAATGGACCTCGTTCTGAGATTTATTTGTTTCTTTAGTACACCACCGGAATGAAACACTAGATAACGTGTGTAAATCAGCAATAGATTAGGTATTAATTGTATGCATTAAAAGAGTACAAAGCGAAGAATTTTATGAGGAATTCTCACAATTACAAGCCAAAGGTTGTACCTATAACGGGCTAGGGCTAGTCAACTTAAATCATTGTGTCCGTATTTAGATGAGAGTAGGATAATGAAGGTGAGTGGGAGAGTTGTCGCTGCAAACTAAACACCCCACAGTTCTACCACACTCGTCCCATTTTCCAAAATCAGTTGTAGCAGATGTATACTTTGCATGGAGGGGTTCAGTTGAAGGTTAATGAGATCTTTTTAAAGAAATGTATATTCAACTTTACCGAATTTGTATACGTATAATATATATGAAAACATTATGTTTGTTCGTAAAAATTATAGTAAATTCAAATTAAACAGTGACAATCACGATTACAATACTAGGAATAAATATAAAATAGCGGTGCCAGGTTTTAGTTTAGCAAAGACAAATAAAAGGTCCTTCTTAGGTAACTGTGTGTGGTTTTATAATAAAGTTCCCAAACATATCACAATGCTTACAGAACAAAAACTTTAGTTGTAATGTGAAAATCATTTTGATTAAGAAATCCTACAAACTGTATAGTAACATAGTTTGTGATTATAGAAACGACAAAAATGCTTGAACAGTTCCACCTCTGCCAAGCTATCGCCTGTCACCTAAGAAATTTTAACTAATATTGTACATAATAATTGTATAATATTGTTTGACACATTCTTATAAGACGTTTAAAGGTTTGGATCTAGTTTCCCGTTCTTCTCGTAGTGGCTCTTTACTTATTTGCTGTACGTGGCAGTACAATTTGATATATTTCACTTCCCAACTGCTTCCATTATTTGAGATTGGCGTTCTATTAAAGTAAACAAAACATCTGCTACATCTACGCAACTCTAGCAGCGGGTTACAATACAATCGGAAGGTTAAAGTTCACGGCGTAGTTATATATCTTGGGGAATGCTGATCATCAATTTGTTTATAATTGAGTGGCGTTGACCTTAGAAGTGACTATATAAGGCGGAGCGATATTTTCATTACTGTAAAGACACGCTGAAGTTGCTCAAGAAGGAACAATGAAGATATTAATTGTGATTTCATTGGTATTTACCATACTACCTTTTCTGGTTGATTCCATTTGTTGCCGTAGAATCAGATTGGAGTTCACCATAAACGGCTTAAAAGGGTGTAAAGATTTTGGAGCACTTATACCCAAAGTGAGGCATAGCCAAACACCTAAGCTTGGCGTCAGAATACCTCGAAAGTGCGTAGTATTTGTATGTGGAGACGGCCGAAGTCCCGGAAGAGAAAGTATTTGTGGCAGAGATTGCAACATGTTCGGATGTGGCTGTGATAATGGCTGCGTGCCTGGACATGCTGCGACTGAATTTAAAAGAATACATGGTGACGAGGTCGAAAGTATCTCCGACCTTGGAATGGAAGTATATCCTGCGTTTAACCCTGTCTTCACCAAGGATAATGTGTCCACGGGTAATGTTAGCAAAACGTACACGAAGTAAACGAAGTGACAGGTGCCAGTTTCAATATTGTTGTTTGTATAATATTATAATTCTCTGGTAATACAGTAAATATCATTTTATTATGTGTTTTAATAATAACGCTCATGAAGTTCTATAACAAAATTTTAGTAAGGTTAAAGTGGGGAGTAAAATTGCTATTTATTATTTGGTACAATACAAATTTGATCGAGTTACTGAAGTAGTCAAATATACTGTACATATGATAAGCCTGAGGAACTAAATGTACCGTAGTTTTTAAGGAGGAGGGCGTTGGTACCTGCAACACAGTTTTTCTCAATAACTTTCCCGGTTACCATCGTGAGCCATCACTGCTTCGTTACATAAAGTATAATGCGGTACATCTTATACCGTTTCAGATTCCTAACTTGTTTACTTTTTGGGACACCCCGTAACAAAAATGGTCTACTGTTGACAACTTTGCTCGCCACTTCTTATTTTTATACAGATTTTAATGAAAAAAAGGTTAGCTATTTGACACGTATACGTATTTAATATGATTGGCACTTCCCTTTTTACATCCGTAATAAAGTGACCGACCGAGAAAGCACCAAGCGTCTCCGTTTCAGCTTGGGCAAGAATGCTCGTAAGTCTGTCCGGCGGATATCCAGTTGTTCTCCTATATAGGTCGCATTTTTCTGCCGATTCTCGTTGAATTTTGTGAGCAGGTTGGATAATAAAAGGTTTTTATTTTAATAATTTTTGCAATGTGATACGGTGGAGATACCTAATATTATTGGAAGTTAAAAACGTGGAAGATATATTTTAGTGGTTAGATCTTCAACTCACAAAACCGATAGTATTGTACGTAGACATATTATCAGATTGCAGCCGCGGGGATTGCCGAATCTCTCTATGACTAAAAAGCTAGAAATTGCGGGTTCGATTACCCACATCCATGAGCGATTGTGTATGCTTTGTGACTAAACCTATCATATATTTTGGGATTTAGTATTTTAGTAAAGTGATGTTGATATAGGGGCACGTTCCGTTTTACGCTGTGAGCGCTTGGGGCAGCGAAAACTTGTACAAAATTGTTCCGAGATGCACTGACAGCTACACACAAAGTCCATGTTACGTCATCCGTGACGTCATCAGCCGGTGCATTATGTCACCGGATAATTGTACTGTCGATAGATTGTAAACGAACATTAAAATTTACAATCTAACGCTTATATTTTCGTCAGATTATAAACTGACCATGTCTAGCTGGCAGTTTATAATCTATCTATAACCCGTCAAATTACAAATAAATGAGCCAATTACTGCTCTGTATGACAATACATCGCCCGCGAAATTGTGAACCATCCTCTGATTGGTCGCCGTTATAGATGTTTATTTCATAGAGTTACGAACAAAAATAATAGTCAAAAAAAAACATATTCATCTCGAGTTTGTACAATGTTAAAAAACTTAGGGATTTAAAATAATGACCACCATGAAATGCTTTGATACCCTTAGTTCAAAAGAGTAATCGCAAAAGCGAAGTCGGAGCATATCGGCAGAATTGGCGAGAGATTAGCCCGCCTTCCTTCGGGAACACGTGCGTTCTGGTCTCTCGCCAGGGCTGTCCAGGGGAATTTTTGTGAGTCATCTCTACCGCCCCTGCACGGAGAGAATGACACACTGGCCCACACCGCAAAGGAGAAAGCCGATCTTCTGGGCTCTCTCTTTGCGTCAAACTTGACTTTGGATGACCAGGGGAACTCACCACCGACTATACCACGGTGTGATACCTCGATGCCGGATATAAATTTCCGGCATAGTGCTGTACGTAAAGCACTCTTCTCCTTGGACATTCATAAGTCGAGTGGGCCTGATGGCATCTCTCCGATAGTGCTGCGGACTTGTGCTCCAGAATTGACTCCGGTTCTAACGCGTCTTTTCCGGCTCTGCTACACATCAGGCGTTGTCCCAAAAACATGGAAGACGGCATTGGTGCACCCGATCCCTAAAAAAGGTGACCGCTCAGATCCGTCCAACTACCGCCCTATAGCCATAACGTCTTTGTTCTCCAAGATAATGGAATCCATTATCAACAACCAGCTCTTGCAGTATCTAGAGGAGCACCAGCTGATAAGCGATCGCCAGTACGGTTTTCATCGCGGTCGCTCAGCTGGTGATCTCTTAGTATACCTTACGCATCAATGGGTGGAGGTGGTGGATTCCAAGGGTGAGGCGTTGGCGGCTAGTTTGGACATAGCGAAGGCCTTTGATCGGGTGTGGCATAAAGCGCTTCTTTCGAAGCTTCCTTCCTATGGGCTTTCCGAGAAATTGTGCAAGTGGATCTCCAGTTTTTTGGCAGATCGGAGCATCAAGGTCGTTGTCGACGGTGCATGCTCCGACTTGAAGCCAATTAATGCTGGCGTTCCGCAAGGCTGTGTGCTATCTCCGACTCTATTTCTCTTGCACATCAATGACATGCTGCAGCTCAGCGATATTCATTGTTATGCGGATGACAGTACCGGAGATGCCTCTTACACCGGCCGGGCTAAAATTTCTCGGGAAAACGTTGTGGAGAGTCGGAACAAACTTGTGTCTGAAGTCGAGACCATGTTGTCTAATGTTTCGAAGTGGGGCCGACTGAACTTAGTTCAATTTAACCCCAAGAAGACACAAGTTTGTGCGTTCACCGCTAAACTATCCCCCTTTGTCGTATCCCTCCGTTTTGAAGACACTCCCCTTGCCCCCTCAACTAGCATCGGTGTACTTGGCGAGCGTCGTTCAATTTCGCTGTCACTTGGAAGATAAGGCTAAATTAGCCTCGAAAAAGCTTGGTGTGCTTGGAAAGGCGAGGCGGTGCTTCACGTCGGCCCATCGCCTGCAACTTTATAAGGCTCAGGTTCGGCCTCACATGGAGTACTGCTCTCATCTCTGGGCGGGAGCTCCCCAATACCAACTTCTTCCATTTGACCGCATACAACGCAGAGCGACTCGAATCGTTGACGATCAAGTTCTCTCCGACCGGCTCGACCCTTTGGCACTACGTAGAGATGTTGGATCACTCTGCATCTTCTACCGCATCTATCACGGGGAGTGTTCTGAGGAACTGTTCGATTTACTACCTGCAGCTCAATTTCGCCATCGGACGTCCAGACAAAGCATGATGTTTCATCAATTTCATGTCGACGTCTGGAAGTCCACAACTTTGCGATTTTCACGGCATTTTCTACCTCGCACTGCCACAATGTGGAACTAGCTGCCAGGTGCAGTATTTCTGAACGGATACGACTTAGGGGCCTTCAAGAAGAGAGCATATTCCCTCCTCAAAGGCCGGCAACGCAACCTCGATACCTCTGGTGTTGCGGATGTTCGTGGGCGACGGTGATCACTTACCACCAGGTGAGCCGCCTGCTCGTTTGCCCTCCTATCCCATAAAAAAAAAAAAAAAAAAAAAGTTCTATTACCAAAAATTGTAATCAAACACCAAATGTAGTAAATAATCACTATATTTTAGCGAGGGGTTAAATATCATTTAGTCTAGGGCAAAGTCATATTTAGGTGCGACGACGAGCAAAGCGAGGAAGAGCGTTAGGTTACTTGTGACCACAACAAAGCGCGAGCCGAGTGAGCAAAGCGAGCGTGCCGCGGCAGCGGCCGGCGATGCGCCACAAGAATTTAATTTTGGTGATTATATACAACTATTGGTGATCATTTACTACTTTTGGGTTTGAGTCATTATGCTTACATTGGATAGCGAGATGTTAAACTTTGGATATAAGTTTACAAATAGCACGCACATAGTCACTAGATAACAGTTATCCAAATGTCTGTCTAGTAAACAATCTATCGATTGAGGGAACATTCGTTTGTTCGTTGTAGTGTAAGTTGATACTTACCTACAGTATAACAAAGTATGAATAGATGGGAGGTAAGGGTTTCTAAGTAAGATTAAAAGACTAGAGTAAGTATTAAGTAAAACAGTTTCTTTTACAATATTACTTTCTTTGTTTTTGTCAAAAAAAAACCCACGGTAACGATTTTTTAGACATCGCATCAAGCGGTTATGTTATGACACGCGCGCTTGATCTTGCTCTTAAAATAGTCAAAGGCCAACTAAAAATAACAAATTGAAATTATACCTAAAAAACAACGCAGCCCACTCGTGTGCGTTGTATAGCGGATTACGGTGTGCGTACAATTAGTAGTTCGTCGATTGTTATTCGAAAAATCATGGTGAGGAACTACCTACTAAACCGACAATCGAATGCGCGATAGCCCAATTTTCGATACAGTCGATTGTATTGCTTGCAAGAATCGCCCATCGCTACTCCGAGGCAGAGCAGTGTGAGTAAAATCCAACTAAAGCTGTCATCGCAATCTTCATAAAAAAACAAAACTTGGCTGTTTGCACTTATAAATTGTGCATTATGCATAGATATCAAAGTAAGACTTGCCGTTAGTTAAATATTTTTTTATTTACCCTTTTGGAAAACATTGAACAGATGTTCGCGCACTATACGCATAGGTATAGTACTTCATAATTGGTCCGATATTTTTTTTATGGTAGCTATTACGACAGAATAAGCATTCGGCCCTCCTGACGTTTGCAGTATCATCATATAATCGATGCATTTCGTCACAATTTTGCCGATTTTATGCAATGTAGACAAAGTCGACAATAGTCTACACTAAAACTGCAGGCTGCTGCGCAGCCGGGACCGCCACTTCAGTCTGGATTGAGCATTATAGCACCTTCCAATTCGAAATAAATACAACCAGGCAAGTAACGTCCATAGATAAATCACATACTTACATTTAATTCAAAGGGAAAGACGAGACAATAACATACTATGTTCATACTCTTGGAATACAGCGGTAATGCGCAAAAGCGTAGTTAACATGGCACCCCTAATTTTCAACAAACATCCAAAGTGTTACAAAGAGTTAAATTTAATTTATTCAAATCTAGGCTCAAAGCTCTATTAGTTCAAAAATGTTATTATGATATTCGTGATTTTTTAAATGACACATTTTAAATGACGATCTTTTATTTTATAATTATGACCTTCTTTAATAATAACAATTTACAAATTCTATAATCTTTATTTCTAATTAATTATTAATAATTTTGCGTGGCATGTATTATATTCAAAAATGAATATTTTTAAACTGTATAACCACTGCAATATTTGGAATGTTTTTATTTTAATGAATTTTGTATTTTATTATATGTTTGTAATAAATAATAATAATAATTTTGTTTATTGTGATAAAAACGTTCACCAGAAACAATTACAAATTATCACACAGTAAAATTTACATTAATAATTATATAATCAAATGTCAAAAAAAAACAAATGTCAACCAGAATAAATGTTAGAGTATAATATAATGTCAAATTCAATAAATTTAAGTACAAATAAACATGTCAATACTAGGGCACTAGGGCGCATTCCATTGCTCTTTGAGACACAATATTGTAAAAACACAGAAAAAGTAACATTCCATTTGTCACACAATATATCAATTTCGGTGTTGGCGTCGAGAAGTGCATTGAAGTGGCGTCTGCTTCAGATTAAAGGAGATTCAGAACGCGTAATACTGTTATCCCTAGGAACATAAAACAGCTCGTGCCGACGACCGCGCGTATACATTGGTGGAACAAACAATACACACAGAAGGCTTAGTAGCTGGGGGCAGTCTACTGCACCTCTAATGATGTTACAGCCGACGACAAGCTGATCGAGGGCCCTCCTTACTTCTAGCGAGTTGTAACCGAGCTGGCCGAGCAGGAATTTTGTCGGATAAAGGATTAAGGTTGAACTGGCCGGTCACTTCTCCATACTAACGTCGTAGGGTGACCACTCCATTATTTGAGATTTTAGGTCCAGAATTAAGCATAATACCGATTGATATGGTCATTATCAAGGCTTGTATGATGCCAAAATTTTAAAAAGATAATTAAGTTGTAAGTTATGACCCTCGAAAACTTTGTATGAAAATGTTTCGAGGCTCATAATTTTCAAGTTAATTATTTTATTAAAATTTCGGCATCATACAAGCCTAGATAATGACGAGATCAATCGGTATTATGATTTATTTTGGACCTAAATTCGCAAATAAGGGAGTGATCACCCTACCACGTTTGTATGGAGAACGGGCCGGCCAGTTTACCCGGCTTCATCTTTCCATATTGTACGCCTTCATAGGCAAAACATGATGAACTCTTATTTATTGTGTACCAACAAATTGCATGAAAGTGTAAAATTACTCATGTTTCAACAATAAAATTATCTTTATCTTTATACAGTCCTAGTTTAATGTTGTCCCTAGCAGAAGATCTAATTTAACCAAATTTGTTAACATTTATTTAAAGCGATATTACCTGGCTATTACCTGCCATTACCTGGTTTATACGTAAATTGATGCAATTTGGAATGACACAATCTGTTTACAATGAAAACTATTCCCGGTAGGGTACGAGGCGTTTCAGACGTCACGTCGGATTAGCACGACATTTTGGCGGAATTATCACCAGATATATTATTATTCACAAATGTAAACAACCCCAGTATCGCTGCTGTACCAACGGTGATTATAAATTAAACACGATGTTTCACAAGAATAATTCGTTATAATATGTCTTCCAATCTTAATTACAGTTACAATTAGCTTCACAGAATACGTCCGCACGATTCGGTCGTCAAATCAAGAATGCATCACACTGCCTTCGCTCTGCCAAGCCACCATTCCGACGGTGTTGCCAGTAAAAAACTGCTAAACGTTACAGAATAAGTTGCTATCGTAAAAATTGCTAGTATTGCCTATAAAAGTTAAGGAAATTTATTAAAACCTTACACTCGACCATCCTGATGACATGTATGACCTCAGACATGCATCAGGTGGAACCAGATATAACCTTACACTTGGCAGAACGAGCTATTTTGTAATTATTCTTGTACAATCCAACGAATAATCAAAATAATAACAATACTAGTAGTAACATAAGTTATACAAGCAAATCATCCAGAGAATAACGAGAGTTAATTCATAACTTGTAAGTACAATGTAAAGCATGTTACCACGTCTATGGTAATATTTATATGTATCATATACTAGAAAGCTAAATGAATTTAACCATTATATCGACTAACGATTTTTAACAGATATCTATTTTTACAATTATTACTAACTAAACTTTTATATATCCTTGTAACCTTGTATCCTTGTAACCTTGTATCCTTGTAACCTTGTATCCTTGTAACCATGTAACCATGTAACCAAGTAACCACGTAACCATGTAACCATGTAACCATGTAACCATTTAAACATGTAACCATGTAACCATGTAACCATGTAACCATGTAACCATGTAACCATGTAACCATTTAACCATGTAACCATTTAACCATGTAACCAGTAACCTTATATCATTGTATCCATGTGTTAACAGATATCTATTTTTACAATTATTACTAACTAAACTTTTATGTAACCTTGTATCCTTGTAGCCTTGTATCCTTGTAACCCTGTAACCAAATAACAACATAAAATATCTATCCTTGTAACTAAATAAAAACATATCAATCATAATAACCTTTCACATACAAAATCCTTATAACTGATTTACAATATTTATTTCATTTAAACCAAACAAACTTAATAAACACATTGTATAGATAGTACATAGTTTTAGTAATGACTATTATGTGTAATTATTTGTCTTTACAACTTTTTTTTGTTACTATTTCTATTATTTGAGCGTAGTGAGCTGTTAGTTGAAGACATGTCGATATTTAGTGAGTACCCTTTGCGATAGAGCTGTTAACGTTGCAAACCACGCTTTATATGGTATCAGGTCAAGATACGAACGCGTTGGTACCTCGTAATTGACCCGAACCAAACAAAACGAGCATGTTTATTTTATTGAAATAATATGATAATTAAATATATTCGGTAGTGCTTTCTTAATTATCCGTATCATCCAAAATCAGTGAGGCCACATGAATCCACGGTTGCATTCTGTCTACCAGCAACCATAGTTTTACGTTTGTTTTTCAGTATATCAAAACCCGCTAATGGAGCGATTTTTTAACGGTCATTCCCTAACACTTTGATAACCCTGAAAGGGCCTTCGTAAGATGGCATTAGTTTCGTACTTTGACCTTTATTTTGAAATGCCACTTTCGTTATTTTAACCAGATCACCCTTATTGTAGGCATCCTGCCTGCAGCGATCGTAATACTCCTTCTATTTAGCTTTCGATTTTTCGTTTGACCTCATCGCGAGCGCTAGGTAAATCAGAAACTTCACGAATGTCTTCCACAACCACATTAAGGGTTGGCTTGACTTCACTATGCATAGTAGAACAAAACATAACTTCAGTTGGTGTCTTTCCAATAGTTTTCTGCAAAGTGTTATTCAGCCTCCATTGTATGTTTCCCAATTTGTTATCCCATTCTTTCTCGTTACGATTTGCGCTGTTAAAAACTCAAGCGAGTCCGATTATATCGCTCTACCTAGCCGTTCGATCTCGGAATTGCTACAGCGATTAATATTTGTTTTATGCCTCGATCAAGGCAGGATCTTCTGAACGCATGCGAAGCAAGAACCTCTATCATTTACTAGCATATCGGGGACTCGAAAAATGTCTTGTGATGCCTTTATGACGTTTTGACTATTAGTGTTTCGGACAGGTTTGTTAAACAAAAACTTAGTGAACGGGTGTACAACAGTTAATATATTTGAGGACTCCTTATTTGATTTCATAAGGGAAGCCAAGGTGGTCGATGTGCTAGGTGTGAAAAGGTATTGCGGCTTTTTCTATACGGTGTAATAACCCCTCTCGACCCTTTGTCGCGTCTTTAGCATACGCACAATCGATTCATGGTCTAACATATATTTTTTTTAAGAAATTGCGTTAATCTTCCAAACCAGTAGGTTTTCTTTTTACGTTCAAAGGTTTTCATGATACATCTTGCACAGCTGCATCTTTCGGTATTACCTTTGTCGCCACCAATATACCTTAATAATAGATTGTTCCTTAACCCATTGGCATCGGCGATAATGATAACAATAGAATTTCATTCATAAATTGGCCATAGTAGTCCTGTACGATGCCAACTTATTAAACAATTTCTTTTTAATTATCGCTAATGTAATCCAGTCCCTTGGAATCTAGGTTACTACCGACAACACATCGTATTCTGAGTAACTCCGGGTCTCCAATCTGAAGGGTATGAAGTCAGTCATCGTCGGGTATAACTAAGCACCGATGGTTATCTAACGGGATCTGAAGTGTCCACTTCATTGTAGGATTCCTAGAGGGCGTCAACATGTGTTCCGGCAGCTGTCCTTGAGAGCCAGTACTTCTAGGTTAGCCTGAACAACATCTTCGACCACATCATCACTTACCATCAGGTGAGATAGTGGTCAAAGGCTAACCTATCAGGCATAAAAAAAAAAAAACATGGCCCATTTTCACTCACATATTCAATAAAACTATCAAACTCCTGTAACGCGATCCACCTGCGGGCAATTCCAGGTATAAGATCACGCTTCTAAAATGTGTAGCGCAAAGCACTGTAGTCGCTTAACACCCTGAAAGCCTTTCCTAAAATCTAAACCCTGAACTTATAACCGACAACGTTTTAAACTCGTATGAGTGAAAGTTTCTTTCCTCGCTCCATCGTCCACTCCCACGTAGCGATTTTCTTTAGTTATTTAGTGAGTGGATGACCCAATCGGACAAATGACTGAATACATTTTTGAAAGATACATACAAGCCCCAACAATTGGCGTACGCATGAGCAAGCATATACAGGCATATAAGACTTAACAACTATGTCTCAAAGTGGCAGGCGCAGTGCAATTCGTGACTTGTGATGAAATGCATCTGTTGTAGGCTTAGTTAGTCCGCTTAACATCAGTTGGGCTTCGAGCTTGTTCCGTCACAATAACAACGTCGTGCACATTTTGTGGTAAGGGAAAAATCTATGAAGCTCTGAATAAAATTTTTAAATTAAAATTAAATATTTGCTGTCCCTGGACGTATGCAACCCGCTAGGTTTTTTTTTATGTCTGATAGGTTAGCCTTTGACCACTATCTCACCTGATGGTAAGTGATGATGTGGTCGAAGATGTTGTTCAGGCTAACCTAGAAGTACTGGCTCTCAAGGACAGCTGCCGGAACGCACCGTTAGGTGCTTGGCGACAGACTTTCTACTTGAGGGTGGTAGCTAGCCAGGCGGGCATTCGCAAAATGCCCTACCAACATGCTATAACGACTGCCATCTTAAGATGACAACCGGGACCGACGGCTTAACGTGCCCTCCGAAGCACGGAAACGCTCAGTAGTAATGTCACTAGCGGTCACCCATCCAACTCCTGACCGCGCGCGACGTTGCTTAACTTTGCTGATCGGTTGAGAACAGCTAAGTAAACTTCGCTACGAGCGCTTCTTAGGTAATGAATTTAACTCTGCAGGAAACTGCACTTTGAAAAGTTCAGTTTGAGTTGCGCGTTTTCTAATAGTTTGAGAAATCAAGAGTGATGAACCATGCCTGACCAGACAATCTCGCTATTTCATCTTCTATTATGTGGATGGGGTCTTTCCTTTACGGTGATCGAATTCAGTAGCCTATAATCTACGCAAAGTCGTATGCTGCCGTTCTTCTTTCGCATGAGTATTATTGTGTCGTCTCTCGGATGATGCCCGCTTCTAACATTTCGTCGACCATTTCTCTAACCTCTCGTTCATGGTAAGAGTAGCAATACGGTCTGTAAACAACGGGGCGCTGACTACTAATTCTTTATTCATTTCTGTAACGTTTGTACAGCCAAGGTCTTCCAAGTTACGAGCAAAATACTGTTTATGGCGTTGCAGTATGCTTAGGAGTCTCGCCCTAGTTACATTGGGGACTGTTTCGCCTAGCTGTACTAGTCTATCGTCGAGTTGTTCAGTAAGGTTAGAAACGGTTTGCATAGCTGTAACTACGCAATATTGCGTGTTTGCAAGTTTGTAAACCGACTTCACCCTTTCTACTTGTGAAAACACCGATTTTTCCTGGAGACAGCTTAGTACTACGCATGGCTGTAACCTGACTATGAGTGAACCACCCTTTACTCTGTAAGCTCCGCCGCAAACAAAGTATTGTCTCCCTAGTTTCCTACTGTCTTGGAATCGACTATCACTCTGCCTGTGAATGGAGACTCGGTCATGGCTCGAACGCTGGCAGGGCCATAAAGTGTACAATACGCTTGAATCCTCACTCTTTCTCGATGATCATATCATCATCTTGTACATAATTAGGCGCTTCTATATTGACATGTATAAATTGAAGGCTGATAACGTCCTTTTAGGTAATCATGTGAGGTTGATCCGTGTAAAATTGCCCAATAAGGAAGGGCTTCTCCAAGAAACGCTCCTCTGCTACGCGACATGAAACGATAGCATCCGCCCGATCTATCGATAAGTTTAATTTGGTCGAACATACCGAGCACACAAAGTTATTGCCGTAACCCTTCATAGTAGATGGCTTATGGTCATGAGTCAGTCCGAGATTTGCAAACCTGGTTTGGGTAATCAAAGTGACTTCACTACCAATATCAATGAACGCTATGAGCGGCACGCCTACGTTTACTTAATCAATTAACTAATTGCATGGGGTAGTACTATAATTACGTATGGTTTTTGCCTCATCATTCGTTAATCGAGTATGTTTAGCTTAGACTAGCATAGTTAAGGCCCATGCCCTATTTTCATACAACGGCTGCATTTTCCTAGAGGTTTAGGACATCTGGAGAAAGGATGACCTTTCTCTTGACAATTGTATAAGTAATAGAATACACCAGGACTGATTCTTGCATTAGTCCTGTTGTTTAGCTTATCATCACCCGTATTTGCGTTCCTGTCTCTAGAAAACGGCTGCGGCGTGTATAGTGCATTATTATTGCTCATCAAAGACTTTAATACGTCGTCAGGCTCGTTACATCGCAGTGCTTAGGCGCTAGGCCTTGTAGTCCCGTCACTAATGCCACGAATAATGCAGTCAACAGCGTGTCTACCGGTAATTTCGAGAGCTAGCTTTTCGTAAAAGTAGTTTTGCTCACATGGAAAAGAGTTTGATAACGTAACTTGCCTTTCACCTCATGTATACAATATTGAAATCTGGCTTTCATACCAGATCTTAGCTAGCCCTGACAATATCTGTATTGCAATATAATTTACGGTCCTTTCATCCCAGCCGTAGACTTTTGCACACTCGTTTACCCTTTTTTTTTTTTAATAAATACCCATACGTTAGTTTTTCTCGGAAGGATTAAACTCTGGGATGATGTTTTTACTATCATTATTATAAATACTGTGTGCTCTGGCCTGGCTGCGATGGAAGGATGTCCTTAATAGACTGAATGATTTGGGTAACATATTTACTGGAAAAAGATGGACTACGTGACCTTTTGCTTGGTGTCCGGCGGGATGTCTCTCGTTGTCCACGTCAGGCGGGCGGCTATGGCTGCAACTGCGGCTGTCGCGCCTTGACCCATGGTGTGACCCCCGTCGCTCGCTCCGTTGGCGGCGCAGCCCAGCTTCACGTTCCCGTTGTAGGTCGAGCTCCAGCAACCAGCAGACGAACTCGCTCCAGCTCCTGCCTCAGCACCACTTCACGCTCCAGCAACCTGCGGCTGCGACCCCGTCGAGTGGTGTTGCGACCATGACTGCGAATGAGACTGTGTCCGGAGCGCGAACGGTTGCGTCGAGGAGTTTCCACACTCCGTGCTTTAATATCTCCTGGCTCCATCCACTGAAACTCGTATCATGAAATTGTGTGCATTAGAAAGCGAGTTGACTAAAGGGTGAATATATATACTTATATATTTTATTTTTATGAGGGTAGTTTGAAAATTCAAAATATCTCGGAAACGGTGCGTCCTACACCAAAAATAAGGAAATGTTAACCCCCCTTAATTACCACACGCTCCAAAGTAGCAATTCGTTTTTTTTGATATTTTTTTTTTCTATTACATTACATAATTTCGGTGTTCATTGTTTAGTGAGATGGGCAGACATGAATCTATATTATTTAAGCATATACTCATAATATAAAGCCACTGAAAGGTGTGAAACACCACGTGTAACGTTTGATTGAGAACACGTGCTCAGCTAGACGGCCGCGCAGTACGTACAATACCACTAACTCCCAATAGGCACATAATTCACTGAAACACTTATATAAATAGGCAAGTGGTTTCCATGCGGATTGCTTTAAAGTTTGGGCGTGTACTTACAAGTTTAGTTGATCCCACTTCTGAGATGTAAACAACCCCAGTATCGCTGCTGTACCAACGGTGATTATAAATTAAACACGATGATTCACAAGAATAATTCGTTATAATATGTCTTCCAATCTTAATTACAGTTACAATTAGCTTCACAGAATACGTCCGCACGATTCGGTCGTCAAATCAAGAATGCATCACACTGCCTTCGCTCTGCCAAGCCACCGTTCCGACGGTGTTGCCAGTAAAAAACTGCCAAACGTTACAGAATAAGTTGCTATCGTAAAAATTGCTAGTGTTGCCTATAAAAGTTAAGGAAATTTATTAAAACCTTACACAAATGTTTTAATTTTTAACGTTTTGTATCTTAATATGTTATTTTTTATTATTAGTAAAAGATCAATCGAAATTTTATTGCATTATTTGGTCGTGGTTTAAGTAAAACAGATTAATTTACAGAAACCGAGGAAGAGCTGCCATCCTGCGATCCCCAAGACTCGCTGCCGAGCGCTGATTATGGCAAATCCCACGATGGGGGCCTCAGTTCAACAGTGGACGTCTCCGGCTGTTCATACGAGTATAATGTATTAACTATGTATACCTATTATAAAAAAATTGGGTTGATATTATAGATTGAAACTAGAAATGTTAGAGATTAAGTAATTTATTCGAAAACAATAACACAAACAGCTGCGTAGGTATCATTACCTATATTATATACCTATTTCACATTCAATTGACTCGTCTTAGCGAATATCTGTGGCCTACAATGTGTAGGTACTACAATGTGTGTGGATGAAGCAGTGATGGCTCAGTGGCATTGGCAAATCTGTCGCCAAGCACCTTACGGTGTGCTCCGGCAGCAGAGACTAAACAACTATGTCTCAAGGTGACGAGCGCAGTGCAATTCGTGAATTGTGACGAAATGCATCTGTTATAGGCAGAGGTTAATCCACTTAACATCAGGTGGGCCTCGAGCTTGTACAGTAACAATAACATAAAAAAAACAACGTGTTAACCTCAAATTACAGTGAATGTTGCCATGAAGAAATATTAGTATACATTAAAATTAATATAATAACCGAACAAATTAAGTGAAGTTTGATCAAAATTATACGATTAGCTTCTTAGGACGTGGTTCTTTTTATTTGTGATATTGGATGATTGAAAAACATGCTAATGTATCGCTCGATCATCGTGGCGGGACACATCTTCCAGCAGCTTCTGCAAAAGCCCTAGCTGGCAATACAACTATCCGCAACGATCAGTACTCAGCCGTCATCCGCGCTGACCATACTGTTCGGACCGATCAATTTCGCGGGCAATTGGAACACGCCGCTTTGGTAGTCGTGTATTGTGAGCTATGGATTTTTGTACGTGAAAATATCTTCAGTTTTTGCTTGCTCATTGTTAGTTGATTTTTTGACCTTGATTCTATTATATATAAACATTTGAATTGCAAAACTAGTTGGTTTTACACTTGATTGACAATATTGTGTTTTGTGATAACGTATTAAAGACATTTGGACTTTTGGTGTGTTGTGCAATTGAGACTGTGCTGGTTCCTAACGTTGGAGCCTCGGAGGAGGACTAGAGGAGCCCCCACGCGTGAGTACAATCAAATATTTAGTCTTGGCCAATACCAAATATTCAGATACACTCTAGTGGGATTCTAGTGGAATTCCTCCCTTCATAAGTTGCACGTAAGTGTAATTCTTTTCTTTCGTTTAATTTTCGTGTATTTGTGTTTTATTTCAGCCCGGTGAACTGCCGGCCCTGTTAAGCATTCAGAACAGATTGTGGTACGACTTTCCATTGACGTCCATCGAATCCAGGGGGTAGAGGGGGTGGGGAGAGGGGGGGAGAGGTACCACCCCCCCCTCTTCAAAGGAAAAGTCCCGCACCCCCCCCCCTTCTTTACTTATTTTAAATTTTCCTCATTTTCTGGATTAAAAATAAAATAATAATTTTAAAATCGATTGCCATTAAGGAGGGCAGTGGAAGGGGAGGGTCATCCCTTCCCTTTCCCACCACTTTTATTACAAGGTAATGCATAGTTTTCGAGTTATGCATATATTTGTAAAATCATTACCTCACTTTTTGTAACACTTCACTGATCAAATTTATTGTTTTGTTGGATGTGTAACAGATTAGTATTATTTTTATAGGAGCATTGACGCATGCTAAGCGAAAACATAGAAATTATAACGGATGGAAAAAGATAACTTCCAGCGGGACTTGAACCCGCAACCCCCAGAATACCGTCCTGGTGCACTACCAATTGTGCCATGGAAGCGGGCGCTGGACAGTCGAAAGTTCTCCATCCGTTTGAATACACGTCTTTTTGACGTTGGCGACATCTACCCAAATAGCAGAGGACTATTTACTTAGGCTGGTAGGTTGATATACGATCAACACTGAACACCAAATCGATGAAACCATTTTTAAATTTGACTAGTATTATTTTTATAGGAGCATTGACGCATGCTAAGCGAAAACATAGAAATTATAACGGATGGAAAAAGATAACTTCCAGCGGGACTTGAACCCGCAACCCCCAGAATACCGTCCTGGTGCACTACCAATTGTGCCATGGAAGCGGGCGCTGGACAGTCGAAAGTTCTCCATCCGTTTGAATACACGTTTTTTTGACGTTGGCGACATCTACCCAAATAGCAGAGGACTATTTACTTAGGCTGGTAGGTTGATATACGATCAACACTGAACACCAAATCGATGAAACCATTTTTAAATTTGACTAGTATTATTTTTATAGGAGCATTGACGCATGCTAAGCGAAAACATAGAAATTATAACGGATGGAAAAAAAG
Source organism: Plagodis pulveraria (assembly GCA_963890685.1). Taxonomy (NCBI): domain Eukaryota; kingdom Metazoa; phylum Arthropoda; class Insecta; order Lepidoptera; family Geometridae; genus Plagodis; species Plagodis pulveraria. The sequence goes on from OY982977.1 coordinate 98,245, forward strand.
ATAACTTCCAGCGGGACTTGAACCCGCAACCCCCAGAATACCGTCCTGGTGCACTACCAATTGTGCCATGGAAGCGGGCGCTGAAAAAAATTTTTTAGCGCTTCGCCGGCCGCTGCCGCGGCACGCTCGCTACGCTCGCTCGGCTCGCGCGTTGTGTTGTCGCAGTTTCAACCTAACCTAACCTGTTTTTTTAATATAAAACGTTACCGAACTTATTCCACTTGACGCCAATTATTATCGCCGTTATTTTCGATTATTTTTACAACATTTTGTATCTATGGTTCATATTAAATGTGGAAACATAGACGCAAAATTATCGACAATATCGAAATTAGCGTCAAGTGAAATACGCCTTTAACCGTTCGTAAAACGAAACATTCATTGGCGAGAATTCTATATAATCTATGCTACCACAGATTTGTCAATCCCTATGGATTAGCATTAATATTGCAAAATAATTAATTTTCAATATTTTTTTTCTCAAAAACTACGCATTTTCTGATTTTGAAACTTTGCGTGTGTGCTTATAATAATGTAACCTTTCTGTGAAAAAAATATCAACCCTCAACCCGACGTCAGGCAATGGAAAACTGAGCACAGATTGTCCAGGTGGAAGGCGAACAATCCCTGCCTGGGCAATCTGGAATCTTAACACATACAGTTCTACCGCCTTTGACCGCCGCGCGTGCGCACATAGCAATTAGACATTAAATTTACGTTCTGAATAAAAATTAAATGGTTCCAGAGAAACGCGATGAGTACCTACTTGGCGAGAAAAAGCCATTGATCTTCTCAATTAGGGTTCTCATGATAAACAATAATAATCAATTTATTGGTAAACACACATATTTACGAGTCAAACAGGAAGGACAAATAAAATATACATATAAAATTAAATAAAAATAGATTTTATTGCACAATAATACAAGAAATCACTTTAAAAATACAAAAAAACACTTTATAAATAAGTTTTGGAGGACAGTGCCTGTCTTCAAGACATAACTACAAAATTGATAGTCGAGGTAGCTCAGTCCGGATCCAGGGGAGGAAAGAGGTGACGCGCGTGTAGCCGGCAGGGCGGACGGATTGGCACCCCGATGTCGGGAAGAAGGACGTGATGCCGACCTGCAAGAGAAGTGAGCGAGTGAGAGAGAGCGATAGTGCGAGCGCGCGGAGAAGGCGGGAGTGACAGAGTGGCGTGTATACTCACGAGCACGTCCCTATTGTTCTGCTTGACGACGAGCGGGCCGCCCGTGTCGCCCGGGCAGGTGCTGCGCCCGCCCGACCCGGAGGTGCACAGCATGGAGGCGATCACGAAGCTGCCCCAATAGTTGCGGCACACCGGGTTCGAAACTATCTCCAGCTGCACGTGCGACAACTGCTGGTCAGGCCTGATGGCGCCGCTCGCCCCTGCAACACACGTTTACTTTACATATCATTTCACTCTCCCTGCACAACTGTTTACTTTGGGCCATGTCTTATAATCATAATATGGTGGCAACTACAGTAGTTGATAGTAAATAGGCAAGTGGTTGCAAATAAAGTGTTTGTAAGTTTTACAGCTGTCACTTGACACTTCATATACAGATCTCAATGAGTACAACATGATAATAGGTTGTAATTAAACAACTTTAAACGGTTTGAATCGCGTGTATATATATATCATTATGTTTGTCCCGACGTTACTATCGTGGTCACTGGGTGACTGGACACGATCACTGTAATAATCGTGTACATGTGTAATAATCGCGAAAACCTAAGACAACATTATAATAACAGGTGTCACTCTGATATCTGTCATGACTTCCATCTTTAATAAATAACTTCAACAGTTGTCTTTACAAATATATATTCTATGTCCTAGGGATATGGATAAACGACGCGATGTAAGATAATATGTCAAAAAGAAGTACGAAAAGATTATACACTGAGAAGATATGTAGGAGCAATGAACGAAGAAAGTGACGGTGAGCGTGATGAAACAACTCCAACCTCATATCATTTGTCATTCATTACTGATTGCCACTAGTTCGTATTTGACTTAACAGTCAGTCTGCTGTGTGACGGCGTGTTCTGTGAGAACAAGAGGTTGCGGAAGTAGGTAATAAAAAATGTAAATTCATTTAAAGCATTCAAAAGGCAACTAGCTCTGTACCTTATTGAGGAGCAATAAGGATAAGAATGCGTTGAATATGTGATGGATGTCTAAAGTGATTCGTGATTGTTTTGTATAACTGTTTTATTATATTGTTTGATCAGATATTATCAATTGTGACGACGAATGTCTATTGAATATTTTAAGTCTAACCATGTTCTCGTGTAAGTGACTTTATGTCTTATTTGAGAATAAACTTCTTTAAACCTAGGTATAGCATATAGTTGGGTACATACAAACATTATCCTTTCACAAATAATGCGAACATGCTTTGTGAAGGATATTCAATGGAGAACAAACAGTTTTGTGCGAAATACGTTAACTGGTGCTAAAAGGATTGGGTGCATTGTGTGTTGATGAAAATATTCATGCTTTTTGAAATGAGGATGAGAAATCAGTACATATAAATAACGAAGAATTTATGTGTTTATTAATTAATTTATACATAACTGTCTATTGTGCATTGAAATGTTTTACCATGGATCTCAGAAATTGAAGTTTGCTACGCGTAGATGACACTCCAGCTATAGCATGAAAACATTTTTTTTTTTTTATATTATTGTGAAGGTACAAGCGCGAGGCCCACCTGATTTTCTACTGAGGGTGGTCGCTAGCCAGGCAAGCATTCGCAAAATGCCCTTCCACCATGCGGTGAAGCTCAAGCTCTGGGCGGGATTCGAACCATGGACCTGCTGCGCGGCAGTCCATGCCAATGCCACTGAGCCATCACTGCTTCAAATAAATATATTGCATGTACGTCTACCTAACCATAACCATAAAGAAAACATCTTTTTTTATTGCTGATATGTAAGCCTTTCACCTGATGGTAAGTGATGATGTGGTCGAAGGTGTTAACAACCTTAACCTAGAATTATACTAGTATAGTTATACTTAAATCTGAATGTGTTGCATGCCATTGCATGAGCAACAGAAACAATAAAAAATACTTCACTGCAACGCTTCTTATGCTTTAGTATATATCATATTTGCAATGTATACTTAAGCATAAGTGTTGCAGCAGAGTGTTATTTTTCAATTATAAAATATGTTAGTTTTCGATCTATTACTTATAAGTTCTGCTTTAAGTATTTATATTTTAACCGTTAATCACTCATCTCACGTAAACAAAATTTAATGTAATACTAACTTATCTTAAGTGAAGGTCGATCACAATTTTACGAAAGTGTTTTCCATAACCCAAACTTCCCTATTTGGACACTATAAGTTCATCATATTCATAGCCTTCTTTAAGTTAAAGGCACCTATGGATAAATCTAGAACAACCAATAAAACTTATTGTTCTATTGTTTATTTCAAAGCGCTTTTAACTATAAGGGCATAATCATGGTGTACGTTGAGCGAGCTAAAGACAGCCATAGAACATTTGACATGGTTACTTTCTTTTTTATTTTACGTGGCTATAAACACTGTGATCATTTGTCTAGTCAGAAGAAATATAAATATTTTATTACTGATCGGAAAATACTCTCAAAAGATTCTGATCAAACTACACTTGAGTAATGTTCGTTTGGTCAGAAATTATGTTTGTAATTCGTGTAACTACGTGATAACACTCACATTGACCGGTCGCGCCAAAGCCAGTGGCGTAGGCCATTTCGCCCGTGAAGAGGTTGGTGCTCAAGTCCCCTTCGGGCAGCGCTACTGGCTGGACAAACCCTGGAAGCGAGGAGGAGCAGTCAATTATTATGTTTGTAAGCTAGCAGCCCAAACGTGGTGCTTGACGGTAGCGGGCAACACTCACAGTTATAAACGTAGGGGAAGCGGATTACGGCGAGGTCGTGGTCGAGGGTGTTGAAGTTATATCGGGCGTGCATCTCGACGTTGGAGGTGTCGATGCGGTCGCCGCCGGTGAAGAGGCGCGTGGAGTCGAGGACGAGGGTGAAGAGGCGCGCGCGGTTGCGGCCATCCCACCAGCACTGCGCCGCCGTCAGCGCGCGCTCGCGGCTGATCAGCGTCGAGCCGCACACGGAGGTGGCGCCCGTCGTCAGCGTGATCACCAGCCCGCCCTGGAACAAACAACGTCCCCGCTCTAACATAGCCTCATCACTGGTACGCCAACTTATCTCTTAACGCGCTGCGAGCCGAGCGTCTAAACGCGATTTGTATGGCAAGATGCTTGATTTACTATCGCGCCGCCATCGAGAGGCCACTGTCCTTTTACTAATTTGCGCTGGTGGCGCGGCCTTATGTGAGAAAATCTCGTACCAACAATAGGCCCACTGTACCCAAAACGTGCTAAGGTACATGTATACTCGTACTACACAGTCAGCAACCAGACTCCAACCATCGCGCATCTTTCCGACCATGTAGTAAGACGATTTGCCACCAGACTTCGCTTGACCTTACTACGCCCTTGGCAGGTGACCGTACGCTTCGACCATAACGCTTGTTGCCAACCACATAAGCGCAGTTGGGCGGTGCAGCAATAGCGCATGCGTAACGCGTTTCTTTCTTTGAGATTTACCTTCAGAGACGTTTAAGGACACGAAAAAATAAAATTGATGCTTACATTTCTAGTATGATAATCTAATACCTTCCTACTAACAAATTGAACTGATCGTTGTACTATTGACAAATTATAAAATGAATTATCATAAACAGGTTAAAAAAAAATTACTGCAATAGTAGAAAGTCATTTTTGTAATTATGTAGTCTTGGTATTTGTGAGATAGGTGCTGGGACGGGTGATGCGTCCTAAATGATAAATCAAATTAAATTTATAATTAAACTGTATTTTTGGTCCACCAAGTAGTCTTCAACGAGGGCAAGAGAGTTACCAGGTACAAAAGAAAAATAAACTAATTTAAATGTGTAATGTTGCTATTATTCGCAAAACCAAAGTCAAAGATTGTAACTCATGGTTGGCTACTGTGTGGTACGTTTAAATAACAGTATGTCCTGAGGCAACCTTACGGGACAGAGGGCGGATGGAGTAAATTAAAGAAACGGGAATAGTTTGTTGACCATCTCCAATTAATAAATGCTGACGGTTTGTGTTTAGTGTAGGTATCGGCATAAAGGAATACTAAGGGTGGAGTGTTGAGTGCGCGCCAGAAGGCTCTAACTCACCATGTAGGGGTACTGGCCCAGCCAGGCGAGCGAGCCGCCAGCGATGCGGTCGCTGTTCGCGCTGGCCGACCCGCCGGCGAGCTCGGCCTCCTCAGCGCGGCGGATGCGCTCGGCCTTGGCGATGCCGACGGTCTCGTGGTAGAAGCGCAGCGGCTCGATATACGCCTTCTCTCCCACCTTGAGCTCTGCGCTCACGGTAGCGGCGAGTGCACTGCACAATACTACTAGGTACAGTTTCATGTTGGCCACAGATCCACCAATTCTCAAATATGAACAATAATCGCAACTACTGCGCTTTTATACGCAACTTTCATTGCGCAATCTTATCGTTGGTGTTTAATCGCATATTTTTACTCTGTTCTATCTTTTGGTGGATAAAGGAATTACAAATCTGAAGATAACACCAAAACGCATTTTAGGCTTCGTGATCGGACGACTGCAGACATTAAAAATGTTTCTTTTGAGAAAAATGTGTCTTTAAGAGCATTTCAAACAATTTACACTTATTCATACCGAACATATTTGAATAAACATACACTGGTCATACCTTGACATTGGTAGAATATCGTCAAACAACGATAAACGCCAAATCAAGAAGAAGAATAATAGCCAAAACGAGAAGAAGAAGAACGTTATTACGTCAATATAATAGGAGCATTGTCATGTATTATGGATATAATAGCTCAAATTCAAAACGTATAAAGATGTAATCGATTTTTTTGGGTAAATAAGACAATATTATGATGTTACGGCCGTGCCGTTTTTTGCTCGACTTGGCGGGCTTTAAAAATCGCTCATTGAAGATAATTATTAGCTTTATTTATTGTTACATGCTGTTATCATATAAAATGGTAACCCTACGTAACAGAAAATAAATCACTGTACTATTAGTTTGGATGACAGCCTATAAATAAGATTATAATTAAAAACTATCGGGAGTGTCACCGTATGTTAGTAGTCTTCATATTACAGTTAAGGCCAGGTTGTACCTACTTAAGACATTTTTTAAAATCTGTAACTTGAATAGAATTGAAAATTTAGAATATATAAAATTATTTATATAAAGTTGAACATACTCTCCAGGAACGTACAAAGTCAAAAACGTGATTATGAACAATTTCTTCGATAAAAAAAAATGTCAAACATGACACCATATCGCTACTTAAATCAGGTAGAACTAAAAGATACTATCATGAAACTATGTGGAAGTTTTACCAATGGATAGAGCTTGTTATTTATTACTAACGTTTGAAGGCACATTTTCAAATTTAGCTATAGTTTTTTAACAAGAAAAAATAAACTACAAATCTAAAGATTCAAGCTCTCGCGCACGTCATTCAGTACCCGCCTAGGCGTCATCGAGGTAGGACGCGTGTCGTTTTCTCCAGCAAAATTCTCCCCGACTATTACGAGCTAGAAATATTTATAAACAGAATTATTATTAGCAGAATGGTGACACTGCAACATTTATGGTTATCCGCTGGCGTGAATCTTCCATCAGGCGAGTGTCTTGTACGTCATTTCAAACCATGCCAAATAAAAAAAATACTTTCTCGATGGCATTGTTTTCACGCGCCACAGTATAAAAAGTACAGTATGGTCACGCCCCAATTACTAACTGTGGGTGTCGTAAGAGGTAACTAAGGGAAAATACCGGAAAGTGAGCAGCAGTGCCCTCTAAGAAGCTACCTCCCTCCAGTAAAAAATCTGTCGCCAAGCACTTAACGGTATGTGTCGCTATGAGTCCTCCAGAACCAGTTATTTTGCATGGTGGTAGGGTATTTTGCGAATGCCCGCCTGGCTAGCTACTACCCTCAAGTAGAAAATCTGTCGCCAAGCACTTAACGCTATGTGCCGCTATGTATCCATAAGAACTAGTAGTTATGCATGGTGGTAGGGCAATTTGCGATTACAAGCCTGGCTAGCTACCTCCCTCAAGTAAAAAATCTGTCGCCAAGCACTTAACGCTATGTGCCGCAATGTATCCTTTAGAACCAGTAATTTTGCATGTTGGTAGGGCATTTTATAAATACCCGCCTGGCTTGCTACCACGTTGTGTCAAGTAGAAAATCTGTCGCCAAGCACTTAACGCTATGTGCCGCTATGTATCCTTGAGAACTAGTAGTTGTGCATGGTGGTAGGGCAATTTGCGATTACCCGCCTGGCTAGCTCCCTCCCTCAAGTAAAAAATCTGTCACCAAGCACTTAACGCTATGTGCCGCTATGTATCCTTAAGAACTAGTAGTTATTCATGGTGGTAGGGCATTTTATAAATACCCGCCTGGCTTGCTACCACGATGTGTCAAGTAGAAAATCTGTCGCCAAGCACTTAACGGTATGTGCCGCTATGAGTCCTCTAGAACCAATAATTTTGCATGGTGGTAGGGCATTTTGCAAATACCCGCCTGGCTTCCTACCACTATGTGTCAAGTAGAAAATCTGTCGCCAAGCACTTAACGGTATGTGCCGCTATGAGTCCTCCAGAACCAGTAATTTTGCATGGTGGTAGGGCAATTTGCAATTACCCGCCTGGCTAGCTACCACCCTCAAGTAGAAAATCTGTCGCCAAGCACTTAACGCTATGTGCCGCTATGTATCCTTGAGAACCAGTAATTTTGCATGGTGGTAGGGCATTTTATAAATACCCGCCTGGCTTGCTACCACGTTGTGGCAAGTAGAAAATCTGTCGCCAAGCACTTAACGGTATGTGCCGCTAAGAGTCCTCCAGAACCAGTAATTTAGCATGGTGGTAGGGCAATTTGCGATTACCCGCCTGGCTAGCTACCACCCTCAAGTAGAAAATCTGTCGCCAAGCACTTAACGCTATGTGCCGCTATGTATCCTTAAGAACTAGTAGTTATGCATGGTGGTAGGGCAATTTGCGATTACAAGCCTGGCTAGCTACCTCCCTCAAGTAAAAAATCTGTCGCCAAGCACTTAACGCTATGTGCCGCTATGTATCCTTGAGAACCAGTAATTTTGCATGGTGGTAGGGCATTTTATAAATACCCGCCTGGCTTGCTACCACGTTGTGGCAAGTAGAAAATCTGTCGCCAAGCACTTAACGCTATGTGCCGCTATGTATCCTTGAGAACTAGTAGTTGTGCATGGTGGTAAGGCAATTTGCGATTACCCGCCTGGCTAGCTACCTCCCTCAAGTAAAAAATCTGTCGCCAAGCGCTTAACGCTATGTGCCGCTATGTATCCGTGAGAACCAGTAATTTTGCATGGTGGTAGGGCATTTTATAAATACCCGCCTGGCTTGCTACCACGATGTGTCAAGTAGAAAATCTGTCGCCAAGCACTTAACGGTATGTGCCGCTATGAATCCTCTAGAACCAATAATTTTGCATGGTGGTAGGGCATTTTGCAAATACCCGCCTGGCTTTCTACCACTATGTGTCAAGTAGAAAATCTGTCGCCAAGCACTTAACGGTATGTGTAGCTATGAGTCCTCCAGAACCAGTAATTTTGCATGGTAGTAGAGCAATTTGAGATTACCCGCCTGGCTAGCTACCTAACCCTCAAGTAGAAAATCTGTAGCCAAGCACTTAACGGTATGTGCCGCTATGTGTTCTCTAGATAGAACCAGTAATTTGGCATTTTGCGAATACCCGCCTGGCTAGCTACTACCCTCAAGTAGAAAATCTGTCGCCAAGCACTTAACGGTATGTATTTTAATAGTAATAGTTAAAGGTTATCAACTGTGTTAGTTGCACTATAAGGGAATAGTCACAAGAATATAATAATTGAGTACTGGATTTAGTAGCAGATACCTAAAGTAGATCAACTGTTTTAGTTACACTATGAAGCTGATAGCGTGCGGCTGGGGACATCGACCTGACGAGCGCTGTGCATCTAAAGCGCAGCGCCGCGTAGTGTCCATAGCCTACAACTCTCGCACGCTAAATTTGCCTACTGTGCAAGTACAAGCCGGCCTTAAATAATTATATCTAAAAAAATACCCAAAAATTTAACAGATTTCAAAACTTAAAGGTGTGAAATTTAATTTTGTAAAAAAATACATCCTTTTGTTATGGGTTATGGGATCGATTGTTATTCACTGTCAATGATTATATCATCAAAATAGGAATATACTTTTCAGTTATTGTGTGTAACTCAAAAATGGCTTCATCGATTGTGATGAAATATAAAGGGACCACAGAGCAAGCATCAGCTTTCAAATAAAAAAGAATCATCAAAATCAGTACACCCAGGCAAAAGTTCTGAGGTAACAAACATAAAATGAAAAGAAAAAAAAACATGCAGACGAATTGAGTACCTCCTCCTTATTTAAGTCGGTAAACATATTTTATTACGTTGAAGTAACCATAGACTTGGGATTTTTTCGCTACATCCTAAGCATAAGGAAATAACCATAATATAGTAAGATTTAAATAATGTATTTATGTGTATATTTTTAATACAATTTAGGAAAGCAATGTGTAATTTTTATATTACGGTCATACTTATTTATGTGATTTATACTGAAATACGATTACAGTGAGTCATCATCAAGTTTTACACGATTCCTTATACAATACAATGACAGTTCAGCAAGTCGGGTGCATGGAGTCGTTACAATTAATATTAGAAAATGTGTCGCCAAGCACTTAACGGTGTTTAGCGGCAGCTGTCCTTGAGAGCCAGTAATTCTAAGTTATCCTGAACAATCTTCGACCACATCATCACTTACCATCAGGTGAGATAGTGGTCAAAGGCTTATCTAACAGGCATAAAAATAAAACTTTTATTTGCTTGAGTACTTATTATCCGTCGCTATAGACGTATATTTTAACTATCTCACCTATGATTTAAATAATAATAGCAGAGTATGGTGAAACCAGGTCTTAAAGACTTTTCAGCCAACCAAGTGTTAATAAATAGATTCAGGCTTTAGTTTGCGGAAATCCATATTTAATAATAACAAATATTTTTAAAATATTTTATGAAAACATCAAATTAATATTTTAATGAAACACTTAAAAAATACAAAAATATATCTAGTGACTATTCCGCCTAATTTTCCTGTTAAGCTTCGAGAAATTCTCGATCGTGCGCTCGTAGAGTCAAGACCGGAAAATTAGGCGGAATTGTAACTAGATATATTTTGAATTTTTAAGTGTTTTATTAAAATATTAATTTGATGTTTTCATAAAATATTTTAAAAATATTTGTTATTCAACCAAGTGTTGTTTGATGCAATTGAATTTGTACTAAATGATTTCGTAGTAGTAGCTGTAGTGTTATATAAAGTTTGTATGTTTAGTTTATAGAGGCTTATGTAATTCCCTCATGTAAAAAAGGTATATTTCCGGTCAAACCAAACATCTTTAATAAACAAACATTTTTATTATAGGGTATAACTTTTATCGGTATTTAGATGTAACATTCGATAGTGAAGCAAATAAAACTTAATCAGTGGCATCTCTCCCGTCAAACGCGATACCGGAGTAAGTGATACTTAATGTGTGCCATCCTCCCTAAGTAAAGTAACTTAACTTAACCTTTAACTGCGCTCTGAGAGAAGATGAAGGAAAGAAGTACGGGACCTGGCTTCACGCAAAAAAATTAAACGCGCTTTTCACTTAAGATTTAATCAGATACTGTCCAAACGTGTCTAGTACTAAGCACTAATCAAAGTGTAAACAGGCCTTTATGTCTACGGAGTAGACATTCTTTTCCTAAAGTATAGATTATTTCGTTTTAGAGAGTCCTAAACATAATCGGTCTTAACTAGTATTAAATTATGTGAGTATGCACAACCGCAGAATAGGTGTAAGTACCTACATGTAGATAGTAGATAGTGATGAATTCTGTAATACACGCAGAAACTATTATTTAATCTGTGGCAATACTTTTAGATATGGTTCGTACGTAACACAATGTATATATGAACTCTGCACTTAAGTATTAGAAATCCATTGGAATGTTGTACCAGGATTAGTGAATTAAGGTATAATCCATATAATTAATAACATTATAGATAATGATTACGGGACAGGTAATTTACCTGCTTCACAATCAGCAGCAGCCACTGTTCAAATTAAACAATCAGTTATAATTAATCTTAATTTTTTAAGTAAATAACACAATAAGTCTGATATCGTTGTATTTGTGATTCATAAAGTAAAGCTTAGCTGATAGGAGCGTAAGGCTCAGCTTCCACTGGCGCGGAGTCGAAGCGAAGCGTTGCGTATAAGTACACACTTATGTGGGCGATACCCCGTCCAGCAACTGGACTTTCCCACTGGTGGGTGGACGGGAATTCAAGATTCCCTCGCTACCCACTGCACTAGAGTGGGATCAAAATAGTTTGCTTCATCGATATTACAAATAATAGTTTAATTAATGTAAAGGAATAATTCCTATGAAAAGCATAAATATTACTTTTGCTATTGGATTAACTCTGAAGAAAGACCTTAGATGTGACAGCTATCATATTCACAGTTGATGTTGCAAATATCAGTTTCGTATTTTGTTTGGGATTTTTTGACTAATCTATAGAATTAAGACGAGTGTTATTTGTGACAGGTGTCAAAGTGACGTTGGTGCCGTATTTTATGTACTCAATTGATTTTATTTCTTTAATGTTATTGTGACGGAGCAAACACACACCTGTTGCTAAGTGAATTAACCTCTGCCTATAACAGATGCATTTCGTCATGTGGCAAATTCCACTGCGCCCGTCACACTGAGACATACAGTTGTTAAATCCCATGTAATTTTTCTGGCTCTCAAGGACTGCTGCCGGAACACACTATTAGGAGCTTGGTGACAGATTTTCAACTTGAGGGTGGTAGCTGGCCAGGCTAGGATTCGCATAATGCCCTTCCACCATGTGGTGAAGCTCAAGCCGGCGGTGGGGATCGAACCAGGGACCTGCGGCACGGCAGTCCATAGCTATTACCGCTCGGCCATCATTGCTTCAAAACTTTACTTTTCGTTTTCATGACATCTGTCAAACATTTATAGATCTTATAGAGATACTTTGATTGTAGTTATATTTAATTATATCTCCATTAACTAACGTACATATTTGTCTATAAATACAAAAATCCGCGTCGTCCCGCGCACACTCGCGAATGTAATAATAATAACATATCTACGCGTCGCTTCGACTCTGTATCAGTGGGAGATGAACCTTAATTAGTCGATAACTCGAACGATATGAACATACACACTATATTTACATTTATTTGCTATACCCTATCGGCAAGCGCTCTGGGAGTCCCCGCAGGTGACATAATGATATAGATAATATTGAAGCAATGATGGCCGAGCGGTAATAGCTATGGACTGAGGTGCCGCAGATCCATGGTTCGATCCCCACCGCACCGGCTTGAGCTTCACCGCATGGTGGAAGGACATTTAGCGAATGCTCGCCTGGCTAGCTACCACCCTCAAGTAGAAAATCTGTCGCCAAGCACCTAACAGTGTGTTCCTGCAGCAGTCCTTTAGAGCAGGTAAATTACAGGCACATGAGACTTAACAACTATGTCTCAAGGTGACGGGCGCAGTGCAATTCGTGACTTGTGACGAAATGCATCTGTTATAGGCAGAGGTTAGCCCGCTTAACATCAGGTGGGCCTCGAGCTTGTTCCATCACAATAACATATAAAAGAAAAAAAAAGCATCTAGGTACCCCGCGTAGGAGGTAGAAGGGAGCGCAGCGCAGGCATTTGAAGCAATCACTGAGCACATCATCTGACGTGAACCAATGAAATATACTGCACTGAGAGAAAAAATAGGTAACGCAACCCTAATATTTAACATAATATTAGGGTTTTGTCGGACAACGTAACGCATCTAGTATCTACAACCGAGTGCGCTAGGTACTACATGTTTTTTGGTTTTACTTACTTACTGGGTTAATATTAACGTTTCTCTATAAGGTAACGTTTACCTATTAATAGTGTGTCCGACTGTTAACGTAACGCTAGGTTAAACATGTAATACCGAATAATTACGTATGAATAGAATACCTAAAAGTTTACCGATACTTTGCGCATAACGTTAAAAATACGTAGCAAAACGTCAAAGGGTACCATTAATACCAGTTTAAATTCATATAATTTATAGGTTAGAATTACTGAATGTATTTTGAATGATCGATTAAAAATACCTGTTGCGTGTTATCAAATACGTTGATGTAACCTATACTGTTACGCAATAATATGTAATTGTAACCATATCTATTAGGGTGCGGCTAATTTGGTAATACGTATTTGCACCATAGATTCGGCTACATCAACCTAGTTAATAGATTGTAGTAAAGTAGAGTGCTTGTAATTATTACCTAATAAATGCTTTAAAAAAACCCACTCGTCAGGTCGTCTGTACCTTTTTGAAGTATGAAATTAACCGTATGAAAAGGTTAGGTATACGCGATAGAGTTGGTAGATGTTACTTTTTTATTAAGTAACTGCATTATTATTGATAAGTATTTGTAAACGAATTACTTACGCAAGTAATACGTAGTTGTGCGTTGAGACCGTCTAAATGATACCCACTTAGACGGTCTCAAGTACCTTAACTAATCTGTTGATATAATCTAATTGGAATGCTTTTAATTAAGCGCCAACTAGTTCTTAGGTTATTATAACCAAGTTAATGGGGCTCAGCAATATTCTGTATACGTTTTGGTTACCTAATAAAATGTTTAAATGACGTCATTATTACCATACTAAAGGTTCAAGGTACGTTATATAATAGGTAATAGTAACTATCTACTAGGTTGTATCCGACTACTGAATAATTTACGGTAACGAACTATGTGCGTCTCGGATGCGTTACGTGAACGGTAAATAAAACCTTCTTGATAGGTTTATATACCATTTTAATACGTAGTTGTAAACTAATAGATAAGTGTGCGGTCAAATGACTGGTATTTTATAGTAACCAGATATTCCGTTGTAGTCATTTAATTACTAGTTAACGATAAGTGTAGATAGTCTACTGTCAGGTATAATATATCTAGTCAGTAAGTTATGGGTACTTACCCGGTTTAAAATATTAGGATAAAGTCTTTGTCAGTGAACTCGGCCTTGTTTATTGTAAATATATATATATATAAAGTGTATGATTTTGCATAATGGTTGTTACCTAACATAGTTGAGGATACCCGTAACCCACTGACTAGGCTTTATCACGATAATCAATTAAGTCAAAAACTTATTTACTAGTTTATACTATACCTACTATAGACTTATCTTTAACTGCTAACTAAATGACATCAACGGAATAGCTGATTATTAAAATATACAATTATATACACACTTCTTAATAATAACTTATACGTAGTAAAAAGGTCCTTAATCTGAAATTATATTAATTTATAGTAATTGAGAAACAGATTTGTACATCTTATACATCTTGTTCACCTTATTATTACACAACATACAGTTCATATCGTATATCTATGTACATATAATGACAACTTGCTACCTTAAGGGTCGATTCCTATTGATGTAGAGACAAGTGCAGAATGCCTCAATAAGAAAAAATACGGAATTGATCACAATGAATATATATATATTTGTTTCTTATTTCTTTGTTTTACTTAGTAAGTACTTATTATAACAAAAAAAAAACACAAATATTTAGAAAAGGGCTGGTTTTTTAGTCATCAGATAAAAATATTAGACTGATAAAAAGTTTACCACCCAAATTTAAAACAAATATTTTGTTTTGTCTTACAACCATATATATTTTTTACCCTAGTGGGTTATGCGTTTATTCTTATGGATAGAACCTGTGAATCTGATGATCAAAAACCGGCCCTTAATCAATATAATGCTCAAGCTTACAATAATTACGCGAATGCTTACAATCGTTGAGTAAGTGTAATATCTAAGAGTATAATCATCTTATATTGTCATTCATAATATTATGGTAATAGATATAATTGTTTTTTTGCACAACACTTGCGTGGTACTTTTCCGCCACTTGAAAATAAATATGGAGCAGAAGCAAGGCAGCCACCAATTAGATGTTTTCATTGTCTGTAAAATTAAATAAATATCACTGTTAACGACTACTTACACAGAAAAGTATAATTCAGAAGAATTAAAGGTTTACGACGGCCAGACAGACGGGAACATGACGAACTTATAAGGGTTCCTACTTTTACTCTTCTATACAACTTAAGTTTAAACAAAACTGATGTTTGATGAAGGCTGTTCATTGTTAAACATACCTGATAAAAAAAGTTCGGTAATTTTGTTCACGTTAGTCCTTTGCGTTTGTCTCGGAAAATTGATGATTTTTCACGTGCCAGTTGTATAATTGCCTCTTGGTATTTTTTAACTCTTCGGCTATAAAAATTCCTTCAATTGGGGGCGAGCATAATTTGCAATCAATATTGATCTGAAACATTAAAAATTCGTCTTATAGCATGATATATGCTGTTTTTAAGCTAACCGTTATGAAGTATAATTATCGTTGAAAATGAGAAAAACAACAAAATATCTACTTCAAACTTCCAAAGATATGAAAATCATTCTCACTTACCAGTAAATCTTTTAGTGATGTTTACGGGGTATCTCAAAGTCTTTTAGCAGTTCTTCCATCATCTCTTGGAACAAAACACTATCAAATCACAATTTATTCATTTATTTGTTCGTGACTCCGATGGATTTTACTTTGTCGAAGTGAATGAAATGAAGTGCGTGTGCCTACTGCCTGACCTGCGCGGTGCGTCGCGCTTTTTCGTCTATAGTGTTACCAGACATCTATGTAAACTTTCCCCGTTTTTTTCGATATAACCCCAAATATCAGCATTATGAAAATAAAACTGAAAGATTTTTCATTTATTCCATAGAAGGAAGACAAAATATATTCTTTTAATTTTTTACCAAACAAGGCTTCAACTAACTAGGTAGTAGCCATGATAATATTTATTTCATTTTATACTACTAGCTTTTACCCGCAACTTCGTGCGCGGAGACTATTTAATTTTTTCTAGTTTGATCATCCATTCTATTGTGGTTTTTACTTCTTAGGTAATACTGCGGTGGGGACCCCTTAGTTCCCTAAAACCCTGACCGCTGTGCCGTTCTAATTTTTATTTGAATCAAGACTTTTATTGGGTTTAGCTTTGAGACTATATCAAAGCTCATCCTACGCTGAATAAACTTACTGAGTCTGTGTGTATTTTCCTTTATATTTGATGGCAAGTAATAGAAACATACATGGCTTCATTTGGCATGGGTACTTATAATAACATAATATAAGTATCTATAATGTCGGTACGTTACATAATCATTTAGGTAAATAAGTATTTGTAAATCTCATATTTTGTATAACTAGATTATGATGATGATGTCAAAGTAAAGAAAAAAAATTATATTAGCAACATTATCGTTAGGCGTAAGCAATATGTAACAATTAACAATCCTGGCAACACACCTGAACGACAGAGAGGAATAACTACGTGAAGGGGGAAGTAGGTATATAAATGGCGGCGTTTGGGACTCAGCCAAAAAGATTCCACAGAAAAAAGTAGAAACTCTGTTATTTTATTATTTATTCTTATGCCCTCGGTAAAGTTTTGTAGTGCCAGTATTACCTACGTATTAGTTACCTACCTAATAATGCTAATCGATTTCATTAATGCGTTTGAGTAAGCGTATTATAGATGCAAATTAAGTAACGGCTTGGTGGTAGTAACAACTTGTTTGGTCGTATCAGTTGCGATAGAGTTCTGTTTTAAGTATAGGTACCCAAATTAAATCAAATCAAAAAATATTTATTTTCTCCTCACAAAAGGTTTCTTACGTAAAAATACATAAATGGACAGACAAGAGTGCCAAAATTAAACCTATCTTTGTGAGGGGCTGGTGCCTGAAGTAGGTTTCTAAAAACCTGTATCACAGGTCACCAGGACACCTCCCGCGGATAGAAATAAATTGTGACATTCCTACCTTGTTATACAATTTTTAAAATCAGTTTTACGCTATTACGAACTACTTGTAGGCAGGAAGTTATATATGGTTCTTAATTATAGGATACTTAGTGTTAATGTTTAAAATGGATACAAAATAAAGAAGTGAACTAAAGAATTAGATATAAAAAATAGTAAAAAACAAAAAAATATAAGTACTTATAACTAAATGGAATTTTAAATACAGTGCAGGCTTTTTAATAGTTGAGGACGGTAGGAAACATGTTTACATTACATGCGTTGAGTTGAGTTTGTGTTAATGTGTGAGTGTGAGACTGGTTTGCGTGCGATATACGAGACAGCTGCGTTCGCGCTGTTGCCACGCTGTACCGCAGTGTGTAAAGTGAACATGTGTGTGTTAGTTTGTGCAGGAATAAAACGAGTCATGTAGCGAGAGTCAGTAGTTGAGGTCAATATTTTACTAATGATTTGTAATTTAAGGATTTTTATCTATTTGTATCTTGTATCTGAACGTTTGTATATATTGTTTGTAATTTACAACTAAGATTTGAGTGCCTACTTATCGACATGAGAGGGGTATAATATATCTAAACTAATATAATAAAGAGGAAAGATTTGATTGTTTGTTTGTTTGTTTGCATTGAATAGGCTCTGAAACTACTGGACCGATTAGGGTGAAATTTGGTATGGAAATAGAAATAGTTTGAGACACGGGGATGAACATAGGATAGTTTTTATCCAACTGCGCAAAAAAGAGGGTAATGGTTTTGCGCGATAACCGATCTACTGGACCGATTAAGATGAAATTTGGTATGAAAATAGTTTGAGACACGGGGATGAACATAGGATAGTTTTTATCCAACTGAGCAAAAAAGAGGTTAATGGTTTTGCGCGATAACCGATCTACTCAACCGATTCGGATGAAATTTGGTATGGAAATAGTTTGAGACACGGGGATGAACACAGTATATAATATATATAACACATATATATATATATATATATATATATACACTACTTGTCTACCCAGGTATGCCCACGGTCAAACCCTACCGAACTACTAAATCATCTAACAGGATGAACATACACTTTTTGAAAATGGTGAAATGTTATATGAGAGGACTCAGAAGATTTTCCGTATCATTATAATCTAGTGTTTTTAGATATGTAGTGACTTTTTGCTTGCAATTGTAGGCGTGAAGTGGATATAAGTCCAGTATCTTATTTAGTTTATTGTATAGATATGGGCCTTGAAAACAGAAGAATTTGTGTGACAGAAAGGTATTGAGCGACTAAGGTGAGCATATAGTGCTCTTCGCACGCCTGTTTTTAATAAGTTCAGGGTCGTATTGTAACTGTGCGTGTTGCTTAAGTACCGTCTGAAGGATGAACGTTTGCCTGACAGTAAGGACATCCCATTCTTTGTAAAGATCAACCGTAGGATAGCGGAAGGGTAAACAAGCTCCAACTTTTAGAATCGCACGCTGTGCTCTCTCAACCTCAATTAGATGTGACTTAGCGGCACCACCCCACGAGGTGATACAGTAATTGACAAGAGACTGACTTAGCGCGAAGTAAACCATCTTTAGAATTTTACGGTCAGCAATATATCGAAGGTTTTTAAATATATATATAAGTTTACGTAGCCTGGTTACAAGGATGTCAACATGTGGCTTAAAACTAAGTGTCTGGTCAATTATCACCCCAAGGTATTTGATTTTGTCAGTTCTTTGGAGTGAGGGACAGGAGCAATTTCCAAAATCTGGATCACAGACATGGACGGTAATGGTAAATGAAGGTGGTGGAAGAAAATCAGATCTCAAAGCAAAGGGAATGTACTTCGTTTTAGTGATGTTTAGTGTCAGTATGTTACTTTGAAGCCATTTGTTTACCTTATTAATACCATTTTGAGCCATTATAAACACTTCGTTCCAACTTTCTCCACTTAAACATAGGGCCGTATCGTCGGCAAATGTGATGATTTTACAGTTGCCAAGTTGAAGCTCGCACAGAGCGTTAATATAAACAAGAAACAAGGTTGGGCCTAATATGCTGCCCTGCGGAACTCCGTATTTAGCAGTCAACTCATCACTAAGCCAATGCTCGATTTTAACTCGTTGTTTTCTTACGTCCAGGTAATCGCTTAATAGCTTCAACGGAACTCCTCGTATGCCTAGTTTTTCCAATTTTATCAGCAGGTGTGGGATAGAGACTGTGTCAAAAGCCTTAGCCAAATCGAGGAAAATGACTAAGCATTTCCTCTTTTTATCCAAGTTAGTAACAACAGAACTGACTAGCTCATGAACCGCATCATCTGTAGACCTTCCATAACGAAAACCATATTGGAAGGGTGACAGCAGCTTATTTGCTTCTAAGTAGTTGATTAGACGGCGGTTCATTAGGCGCTCAAGGATCTTAGATAACGTTGGCAAAATAGAAATTGGCCTGTAGTTGTTGACACAGTCCCTATCACCAGACTTATGGATAGGTTTAATACGTGCCGTTTTAAATGCTGTAGGGAACACTCCCGTTGACATGGCCAGATTACAGATGTGCGTTATAGGGGAAATGAGAACTTGACTGTACCTTTTAATTATTTTCCCTGAAATTCTGTCTATCCCTATAGAACAGTTGTCTTTTAAGCCTATGATGATTTGCATAATTTCTCCTTCATCTGCAGGCAATATAACAAAAGATTTAAGGGTAGATGAATAGGAGTCAGTCAGGGTATTTGTGGAGCATTGGATGTTTTGTTCAGCAAGCCTAGTCCCTACGTTCGCGAAAAAATTGTTCACATCATTAACACACCTGTCTGGAGTATCAGAAGTCAGAAGACAGGGTGAGTGATCTACTGACTTATTAGAGCCACCAATCTTTTTAATAGCCTCCCAGAGTTTTTTTTATCACCCCTAGCACTATCAATCTCTTTCCTGTCGTAGTCTCTTTTTGCTTTTTTTAGACGAGAGTTACAGAAATTTCTGTAGCGTTTGTACGTTGCCTTTAGAACTTCATTATTAGGATCTTTCTTGAGCTTTTTAAAAAGATTATCTCTATTTCTCATGCAGCGCAACAGACCTTGTGTAATCTATGCTTTACAAACCCGTTGTCTTTTAGGAAAAGTTTTAAGTATTGTGTTCTTTTTAATGGCTGTTGTTAAATTGTTAATCAATAGTTCAGTCGCTTGGTTAGCATCACTAATTACAAGTATGTCCAGAAAGTTTATGTCTTGAATTGTTAGATCTAGATTTTTATAGTCAATACTGTGACATGCTTTGTCCGAGTAACCTAGCTGGTTTGTACGGTTGAGACTGATGGCTACACTTTCGTGATCAGTCACCGATGATTCAAAAATAAGACAAGTTGCATCCAGTTTAGTTCGAACCATAATATGGTCCAGGCATGTCCGTCCATGTGTTGGTACAGTATGACCAGGTAACATACGATGACTCGCTAGAACATTTAGATACTCAAAAGAGCGCTTATCGGGAGTGTTTGGACTAATATCTATATTGATATCGCCACAAAGGATGACATTTTTATAACAATTTAATTTAGAGAGAAGTTCATCAACAGAGCCAACAAAGTCACTAGTGTTATATTGACCGGGGGGTCGGTAAATTCCGATAATACAAGTGTCATTATTTAACTTTAATAACAGACAATTAGCATCACTAATAAGGGGTTCCTCATATGCTAATTTTAGTTGCTTGTTGTAATATATCACCACTCCTTCATTCTGTGTTTTGTGAAATGTAGTGGCGACATAGTTATAATTATCAAGTTCCGGTATATGCTTAGCTGATGAGAGCCAGCATTCTGTGAGAACCAGTACGTCCCACGCCACTTCAGATCTTTGAACTAGTGTTATAAAATTAGCCATATTACACTGAATGCTACGGATGTTTTGAGAGAGCAAATTAAAAGTGAGACTGCTATCAGTGATATGCGTATGTACCTCATCAATGTCACAAACAACTGCTTTAGCTACGGATAATGAATCAAGATCCACGTTTATAGTTTCAATATCTAGCATAGTATCAACAATCAGTGAAAAAAAGATGGTTGTCACGGCTTACGCGTGACCGACTATTTAGTGATTTATATAGATATAAACTTGGATCCGGTAAAATAGTAGCTGCAGAATCTGACAATGATAAGTGACAGTATGATGGGTAAGCTATATAATATTTATGAAAGTATATGACTCGTTTACAATGAATTTTATGAGTGTAATGTATGTGTGTGTTTAGTATTGTGTGTTGAGTAAATAATGTGCGTGGTTTGTGTGTGTTGGACCTGTACGAAAAAAGTAGAAAAGATATTAAGTAGCAAAAATATTCATGATTTCCTGCATTCGTGAATTCATACAAACTAAAATAAATTGACATTAAAACGATATCATTGTTTGAGTAACAATAATATGAAACTAAAACTAGTCACGAAACTAATTTTGATAATTCAGATTCTTCTTCTACACAAATGGATAGGTCACTATCTCCTTTCTTCACATAAACCTTACCAAATGAGGTCCAGGCAGCATATAGTTTTTTATTCTTAACATTTTCACGAGCGATATAAAAGACTCTTCTTGCTTTACCTGTTAGGTACTCTGAAATATATACAGCACACGGGGGGCCCGGAATTTTTATATGCTCAGAGTTTAACTGGGGCTCCTTCTTTTCACGTCTTAATTTATTAAAAGACTTCAGTTTTGATATCACTGATTCCATCCGAAGAGTAGTGGTAAAGCCCACCACTATGACTTCGGCCTTAGAGCGATAAACTTCCCTTATCTCCGATTCTTGGATTGGAGTTTCAAGGCACAATGTTGAACCAAGGTTTTTAATTATGTTGGTTAAGTCCTTTTTATTTTCATTTGGTGTTTTGGGTACGTTTCGAATCTCAATGGTTGAAGAATGAGACATTTTATCTAGGAAGTCCAATTTGACTTCTAAAGCAGAAACTCGTTTTTTATATTCGCTTTTTTCTTGTTCTAGATTATTGATTTTTAGGAGAAGATCTTCGTTCTGGCTTGTTAGACCCGCCACAGATTTTTGTATTCCTTCATTCTGAGCCATAATGGTGCTTAGAGCATTTGTCAATAATTCAAATTTCTTGTCTTGTTGATCTTTAAGCTCGTCGATTGTAGTTTTAATATCAGTGATAGACGCTACTTGGTAATTTTCTATGTCTCCAAAAGTACGCTTTTGACGTTTAGTAATGTTAAAATAGTCAGCACGTGAGTCTGAGTTGCTGGCATTGTTTATGGCAGAATCCGAGTTATAATGTACTGTAGTATACGGTGGCAGTAACTGTGACTGTGGCTGAGTATCGCCGGGCGGAGATCGCTGCACCGACATTATTAAGAAAGAATATTGTTTTAGATTCCGTAACAGATAATGAATCACTCAGCGGCAAACAATCACAACTATATGCAAATATGCACACCTAAAGTAAGAAATTCTGGTGAAAACTTACTGCACCTGTGATGTCTCCTGGGAAAAATATGCGTTACTTTTGCGGATTTCACTCCAGGTATAATTGTACTCTTCACTTGGTTTTGGACAATTTTTTCGCCTTAAGTAAGGCGTCACAAAGTCTCACACTCTTAATAATACGTATGATCGATCTAATACGTGACTTGCAGAAAATATTTTATATCAGAACACGTCTGCACTGCGCAGTGTCCGCGGGAGCGAGTGAAAATATTTGGGATAACTAACAAAAGTATGTTATGTACATTTAGCACGCTGAATGATGATATTTTGATATTTTAACATTAAGATAAATTATACATATTATGGCTACGTGAGGATACTTGAGACGTAGACTGAACATAACCTACCTAACTGCAACTATCGCTAAAGTTCTGAGTACGTATAAATTAACTACTAATTCTTCAAACGAACCTAGTCAATTTCACTAGTGCGTTTAAGTAACCATATTATAGATGGAACTTTCGTAACGTAACGTGTATGTAGGTAGTAACTATTTAATCGGTTGTATCTATCATTTGCGGTGGAGAGTCAATCATTTATAGTTGATAACAAAAAAAATAGTACACGGGTAGATCATAGCCTTGATTAATATAAATTATACTTTTTACGACTACGTGGGGATACCCTGAGGTATAGCTAATTTTTACCTATTACATGCGCACTACTTCTTGTCCTAGGTTCCTACTTACGTAAATGATCTAATAAAACATACAAAATATGCTGATCAGCCTTGCTGAACAGTATTTCTTCTATAGTGAAGCTAGTGGATAACTTCGGGGAAGTATTTGATCAGCAGTGGACCAATAGGTACTAAGATAGATAGGTAATACTTTATTTTTATACCACAAAATAATAAATATAAAGTCAAATTAAAATGTATAATGATAGTGTTACAATGAATGACATTATAACTAAAAGTAATCTCTTACAGGCATCCTTTTGATGGAGAGGATTTGTAAAACCGATAGTGACGGGGTGTAGTTAAGCGATATAATTAACTAGTAGGAAATAAATAATACTATAAGGTACTCTCAATTTCAAATATAATATACATATCACAGTATCAAATACATACTCTTATATAAATAATGTATAATATTTAACTAAATATATATATAATATTTATAATTAAAATCGGTATATGGATAGAAGACTTAAGTATATAGGTACCAAACTAGTTTTAGCTTACGGTAACGTTCTGATTAGGTATATGTATGAGTTACCTAACATTGCTTCAAAAGGACCTAATCGATTTCATTAGTAGGTAAGTACTTAGGTATCTACTTACTCACGTTTATGTAAGTAATCTTATTATTGGTGTAATGTATTTTAAGGTACCTAGGTAATTATGTACCTATGATATGAGAAGGTAGCAGTCAACGTTTTGATTTGTTCGTATCAGAATAGTAACGACTCTTTGATATCCTTGATAGGTGGTAGTGGCCACAGTAGTTAGGTTAATTATAGTCATGTTAGGTTCAAAAACATAAAATTAATTTAAAGAAACTGAATATATAGGTTTAAGTCACCACATGTTGGTATTTTATTATTTATGTTATTTATTTATATTGTGTAGGTAATTGTATTGAATCACATTTATTGTTAGGTGTAAATCTTATGTGCTATGGAACGATAAATATTATATTTTTTAGTAACAGTCGTTTCTTTTACCTAATGTCAAACTACGTTTAAGAAGGTAATGAATGATTGTTTAGAACAAGTACCTAAACTCGGTACATTAACAGTAAATAGGAACGGTAAATTCTACCTTAGTTAGGTATTTAGGAAGTACATTCTTTGGCGAATGTATGTTATCATTATATATACTACCTACTAAATAGATGGTTATTATTACAGTAAACGCTACGATGTTTTCTAAACCTGCGAGCAACGTTACGTATACCTACCTATTTTGAACTGATCAGATAGGTATATAGTGTTATAAAAAATAATTGTGTTATATTTACCTTTTTATGTTATTGTGAAGAAACAAGCGCGAGGCCCATCTGATGTTAAGCGGTATCCTTTGCCTATAACAGATGCATTTTATCACAAGTGACGAACTGCACTGCGCCCATCACCTTGAGACATACCTGTTAAGTCTCATTTTGCCTGTTATTTCACTGGCTCTCAAGGACTGCTGCCGGAACACACCGTTAGGTGCTTGGCGACAGATTTTCTACTTGAGGGTGGTCGCTAGCCAGGCGGACATTCTCAAAATGCCCTTCCACCATGCGGTGAAGCTCAAGCTCTGGGCGGGATTCATGGGTTACCATGGACCTGCTGCGTGGCAGTACATAGCCAATGCCACAGAAACATCACTGCTTCACTGCCTAGATTTGCTTTAAACATTGATGTAATAAAATAAGCTTTGACTATATAACTCGTTTGCAGTTTAAACCTATAAGTGAGGTTGATTTGAATGTATTTGATTAAATTTCGATAACCTAAGCGAATCTTTAATGTAAGGGGTATATATTACGTAATCAATAAGCTAATATGGCCAAAAAATAGTTTAAAGCAACTGAATATGTTCGTTTATATGTACCTAATTATTACGTTACCTAAACTCAACGTAATATTAGGTGTTTTTAAGTCATGTGCATTTTTAGAGTGTAAAATTTACCTAATTTGATTAGTTTGACGTAAAATTACAATTAGGTAGCGGCTCATTAACCGACCTAAAGTAGATAAAATGCACCTGGTGTTTGTTCCTACCTAACGCTGAACGTGGTGCTTACCTATCGCCAGGTAAAAATATTACCTTTTGCTACGTTGAGACAAACTAAGTTCGTTAAAATCAAAAGATTTTTTGCATTACCTACAGAATTAGGTTTTGAATTACCTAATTTTTTTCTCAGTGTGTGCATGTTCCTCTAACAAAGTTTTTGTGGGTTCGAACCGAAAAACATTCAAAACGTTTATCACATCGTTCGTTTGGTTTTCTGTCCATGTAGAGCTTAGCTTTACGATAGTAATGGTGTTGAAATCAAATTATTACAAAAAACTTACTAACCCTAAACTTAGCAAATATTATACCTACATAGGTACAACACGTCACATTAAATCTGGCGCTCTCCACAACAATATTCCATACAATATAGTATTAGATTAATATAGTATTATATTGTATGGAGTATTGTGTGTGGAAATATGTGAAAAATACCATTCGAACTGTAGCTACATCCGTCAACTGTCTTATCTTACGGATTGCAAATGAGAGATCACTTTTTTTAATATTTCACATGAGTGCAAGTTTCACATTATATATTTGAATCCATTTTAATTCCCAAGAACACTGTTGCTTTGTTAGTTTAACTGATCAAGTTCAATGTTGGGCTCTGCATACCTAACATTGGGTAAAGAAATTTATATTTCGTCTTTTTTTAAGTTTATAGTAGGTATTTTTCGGCGGAGAACCTTTTAGAGATTACAAATAAAACATTACTCACTTCAAACAGTTCGCTATCTGTCCTATCTACTTTAAACATCAGAGAGGTATCGTTTGCAAATAAACCAATCACCAATTAACAATTTAAGGCAAATCCTTCATAAACGCTAGAAAAGAAATAGTCTTCGATCGTCCTTCTTCGATCCTTACGGAATACCGCAAGGATCAATTTTATACTGTCTAAATGTTAGCGACATTTAGATGACGCACAAAGTGTCCAGATAAATTTATATGAATAAAGTGTATTTTGCTACGTTCAGTATCTTCAAGATGTGGTGCTCGTTTCCTTACAAACTGTTGAAGGATGCTTCTGAAAAGGTGTAGAAAGCAGAATGCAAAAATCAGACAACACACCAGCTCGCGAAGCATAGATAAAGTCTAAGGTTCGACACAGTGTCTTCCTATTCATGCGCAGTGACGAAATAAGAAATACCGTGGAGTAGTGGATCCACGATTTTTAGCAGCTGTAGTTAAATGACTTTACAGAACCAAATAAATTCTGATCCAGAGGATAAGTTGTTAAAAGGAGACGTACATGACAATATTTTATTTATATTAATAATACACACATCAAAAGTGCCGAGGGATCAAGTACGTTTTCGAGCATTGTCGCACTAGAGGATTTTATTCGTGTGCTTTTCCGACGAGTCTCATTTCGGTATTCGGCCTGATACAAGACGTACTCTAGTTTGGAGGAGCTCTGGACGTCAAGAACGTTTAAAATGATGTCAAGATGTTCACCCATATGGAGGGGCAACAATAATGGTTTGGGCCGGTATTCGGATCGGTGGAAGAACTGATCCCATTTGGATCAGGGGCATCCTCAATGCTTAGATAGATGCGGAGTGTATTGTTTCAGAAGTGATCATTCCTTTGGGAACCCGTTTGGGTAATTCGTTTCGTCTAATGCATGATAGATAATGCACATCCACACACGGCTAGAGTCGTAACTGGCACTCTTGCCGACAGCGTTGCCAATTTAGCACTTTATATGCTAAATTTGGCACATTTTCTTTCTCTATGGCACATTATTTTGTCGTTTAGCATATGGCATATTTTTTTAGCATTTTACCTTAAAAACAATAAATGAATTTAGGAAAAGATGAAACGAACAACTTTACTTTAGTTTAATAGAATTTAAACATGAAACGAACAATCTCTTTTACTCTGGCACTTCTAGGGGATTCCCCAATAAAGCTGTTTCGTTTTGTCAGGTGGATATCATAGACAAACAACATTATTTCTCTCCCTCTTCTCTGTAGGAATGAGGGAGAAAGAACAAATTCAATCATTCATTCATTCATAACTTACAAAGATATAACTCGTTCGTTTAAAACAAACGAAAGTGGAAGTGGAATCTTTGCGCTCTTTCGAAAATCATGGTTTTGTTTGCAAAATTGAGTTTTTAACTTAAATTATGCCTCCTAAGTACAGTCAACATTACCGGTCGGACTGGGAGCAAATGTCCGATTTCAAAGAGTGGTTGCAGCCCGTTGAAAATGATACGACAAAAGCCTATTGTAAGTATTGTAAGTGCGACATGATTGCAAAATTGTATTGCTTGAAGCAACATATTACATCAGTTAAGCACAGAAAAGCAATAGAGCCAATAAAGAGTCAAAAAACCATAAATTTTCCCATTGTGAAAAAAGATCTAAGCACACAGAAAGCGGAATCTTCATTAGCTATGTTCGTGTGCGAACATTGTGCGATTATGGCTGTTGACCATTTATCAGAGTTATGCAAACAGCGATTCAGAGACAGCAAAAGTAGCGACTTACGAATACACCGGACGAAATGCAGCAACATAATTTAAAATGTTTTAGCGCCGCATTTTATTAAAGAAATTGTGTCAGACTTAAAAGACCAAGAGTACAGTCTTTTACTCGATGAATCTACAGATATTTCTGTAAGCAAAATGTTGGGAGTCTCTATCAGATATTTCAGTCAATCTCTTAAAAAGATAATTTCTACTTTCTTAGGGTTGGTGGAAATTGAAAATGGCACAGCAGAGAGCATAGTCAACGGCATTAAGGGACTACTGTCAGCACTAAATGTAGATATTAAAAAAATGATCGGTATCGGGACAGATAATGCTACAGTGATGACAGGAATTAACAATGGAGTGCATGCATTGTTGAAAAATGCAACTGGCAACAATAATTTGGTCTTAGTTCGCTGCGTGTGTCATTCGTTGCAGCTGGCTATGTCGCATGCTTCAGAAGAAACTCTACCACGCAATGTGGAATTCCTTATACGAGAAACCTACAACTGGTTTAGCCACTCTTCGAACCGCCGACTCTTTTACAAAAATATGTATCAAACGATTAACGGTGGCTCCGATCCACTGATAATCCCACAAATGTGCAACACCCGATGGATATCAATAGAACCAGCGGTCAGTCGTATATTAGAACAATGGGTCGAATTAAAGCTCCTATTTGAAGTTGCCAGGCGGAATGAACACTGCTACATGGCAGAAATGCTATACAACATGTACAGTGATCCTGTGAATCACCTGTACTTATTGTACTTAAAACCTATCTTACAGGAAGTTCAAGTTGTAAACAAACTGTTTGAAAGCAACGATGTTGATCCAACAAAACTTTATAGGGATCTGAGCAGCTTAGTGGAATCGACAAGTCGGCGTATCCTGAACCCTACGGTGAGGGTAGATATTTTTACTCAAAACATAGATGATTACTTAAACCCTAGACCATATATGGGATATGCTTTTGAAACCAATTTACGTGAATACAATCTTCAACCTGAGGTGGCAAACAACTTACATCACCGATGCATAAATTTCACACTGAAACTTGTGAAAGAACTACGTTCGAGATTACCCATTAATTTTAAAATGCTACAGAAGGTATCTATGTTTTCAGTACAAGAGACATTGAAAGTAGTCAAGCCTTCCATTGTCGAAATTGCCGAAGAGTTCCAGGTGAATGCACCCACAATAGAGAGACTTGTATCTCAATGGGCAAACATAGTACATATTAAATGGGAATGTACATCTTCCACCATACAGTTCTGGACCGAAGTCATCGAGTATCAAGATGCAGCTGGAAATAACCCCTTTGCAGATTTATCTAAGTTTGCAATATCTCTGCTATCGTTACCTCATTCAAACGCAGAGATTGAACGTGTTTTCAGTCAAATGAACATAGTAAAGACCAAGCTTCGGAACCGTTTGGCGGTGAAAACCCTAAATGCCATTTTATACGTCAGATTCGGCTTGAAGAGGGCGGGAAAGTGTTGTTATTCTTATACAGTTCCAGATGATGTACTGCGCTGTATAGGTACCAAAGAAATGTATGATTCGGACTCTCAGTCATCCACATCTACAGCTACTGTTGATGGAGATCAAGAAGATATCGACTTTTTATTTCAAAACTTGTAGTGATCCTAGGTACAAAAAATTTGTTATCTTTATTAAAATTTTAAATTAATTTGGCATTTTATTTTAGCACTTCATTTAAAAAATTAGCACATTTTTGGCATTTTTTTAACAGCACTTTAGCACATTTCGTATTAGACTAGTTGGCAACACTACTTGCCGATGCTCGCGTCAACGTTCTGCCGTGGCCTTCTCAATCGCCAGGGCCCCCACTCTAATTCGTCGAAGTATCGAACTTCGGGTCCGAAAGATAGGCATCCGCAAAACACTTATTGACTTACTTTTGTTCAACTTCGTTCGTAGCATATACTTGCAAGCATTTGCCTGTGTAGATTCTATTTTACATTTTTTTAAATCAGATTCGTATGGTTTGTACGTTTTCTAAATAAAAAATTGAAATTTATTCGTTTGCTAAGTAGTCAAAGTCGATTTCTAATTATGCAGACAAAACACAAATACTAATGAGAATATAAATTCTTACGGAGAACAAATACATTCACGTAAATTTTAAATATCTAACCTATATTTTCTAGAACAGTAGCGACACCTCTCGCTGAGCTCCATAACTAGGATTCTTAGAACTGTCATACTACCATGGGAAAATGTTTTTTTTTCATTTCTCATACTGGGAAAATAGTGTTTATTTGATCTGAGTAGCGGGTGGAACACGCTGCTTCCCACCTAAGAGTGGGAAAAACTCATAGTAAATGCTTCCCTCTCTTGGGCCGGAATAACTTTTAACCATGGCAACCATTGTTTTAAACAATGGTTGCCATGGTAACAACATGTTTATGTTTTTTCGTTCTAAGATACTCTGCTGTAACTGTAACCATGGCAACCATGGTTGTAAACAAAATTAGACGTCTACATTTTTTCGTTCTAAAATACTTTGCTGTATTATAAAAACTAATTACGACTACATTTGTGTTTATGTAAGAGCTAAAAGAACTAGTTTATAACAGAATTAATGTGACTCTCTCAAGTTAGTGAACTTATCTTATATGAACATTTTAGTCACTAATTATGTTTATGAGGATAAATTGAAAAACAACTTTAATAAAATATCTTGGCTTCAGCGGCAGACGCTTTGTGTGCCATGTATAAAATTTAAAAAAGACTAGATATATATATAAATTGGCAGGATGGTAAGTAAAATTATAAAAAATCTAACTAAAAATGTACTTTATTTTACTAATTGTTCTTATCCCTCAATTAATTCTATAAATGTTTCTTCTACTCATGTTATGGTTTTCAGTAAATATTTTAATTTTTGTATAGAGTTTTTGAAAATCAATTTTTTTTTACTTTTATCATATTATTATTGAAAATTAGAGTGTTTAACACGGATGTAAGTTATACTATTTCAACTATAAGTGCATTCATTTTAAATAGTTTCTACTCATGTTCTTCTTATCAATAAATATTATAGAAAAACATTTTTTATATTACTCATATTCGTAGTGAAAAGTAGAGTGTTTAATAAGGGTGAAAGTCATAATTTTCTATTCGGACGATAGCCGTCCGTAAATATTGCAAGCAAAATTTAACTTTAAATTTCACAAATATTTCTAATATCACAATTACTGAACTTTAAATAGTTGCCTATCCATGTTATTATTATTAATGAATAAATTAGAAAAACTACTATTTTTTAATTTCCTTATATTCGAAATGAAAAGTAGAGTGCTTAACACGGGTGAAAGTCATCAATTCCTACTCGGACTATAGCCACCCTCGCTACGCTCGGGCGTCTAAATACCTCGTATGGGAATTGATTCCTTTCGACCCTTGTATAACAATCTACTATTAATTTTCTCCGTTATGACTTAAATAAAACTGATTGAGGCATTATAGCGTTCGCAGAGTAGTATGGTAGATTCCATAGCGGGCAAGATTTGTGATGAACGATGCGGTCCGACCATAGACTATATGAAACAACGAACTTCGTACCGCATATTAAAAAGTGTCGCTCGAACACGAAAAACTAAACTTCGTTTAATTGTAGTAGCGGCCCTAACCTCAACCCCATTGAACATGCATGGGATATGCTATGAAGAAGAGCTCTGCCAATTATAGATGCCGTGCATACCCCACAACAGCTTTTTGACTTGTTACAAAAAACATGGGCGGCCTCCTCAAAAATTAATCTAAGTGATTTTGATCAAATTATTTCAAGCATAACAAATCGCTGTGCTTGTGTGATTAGTGTGAATGGTAGAAACACAGATTATTAATTAATTTAATTTTACAATAAATATAGCAAAAATCCTATTTTTTTTTGTTTTTTTGCCATTTGATTGACGACATTAACTTGGGTTACAAATCTTCAAATTGCAAAAGTCATTTTTTTTCTTTATTTATACATGATACAGGGATTCGTTGTTAACTTTAATAAAGGCATACCGTTGTTAACTTAAACATAGGAATTAAATTAAAAAACCATTCTGGATAAATAGTAATGGTAAATATTAATTAAATATTTTTTATAGTTCAAAATATACATGTTCCCGGCACTTTTGATGTGTATGTTCTTTGTTAATAATATATTCATGACCTCCCGGATAAGAATTATATGCGGGCATCTAGTTACAACTGACCGACTCAGCAAGGACGGGATCACATCGCTGCTGGGGGAAGACTGCCTTATCAAAGAGGATGACGTCACCGTAGTTTCGCACAGACAGCTATCGAACGGTTTAAAGGTGCAAGCAGATATTTTAAACATTGAAATACCGCCGATAAACAACGTCATTAATTTGCCGATTCCCTTAAGTGAGATCAATTCTGTAAATAGCAATGACCACGGCATTAAAGATCTCAGAAAACAAATTGATCAAATGAAAATGGAACCCATCCTCGTAGACCAGATATCATCACACGACGTACACCATTATATCTTCATCTATTTGATGATGGGTATTGTGGGAGCTGGAGCAATGGGGTACGCAGTGCAACGCATTCGTAAGCGTCGCTTCGCGTGCATGCAGCGCGCTGCACCCGCGCGCGTTGCTGCCGTGCCCGCCGCCGCCGCCACACCTGCGCTCACGCCGGTGCCAGGACCTAGTGCTAGTTTTGCGTATCGTGGTAGTGATCAGTGTTTATGTGGTAAAGCAGACCAAAGTAGTGATCAAAGCAATGGTGTGGAAAAAGTGTCTAGTGCGCGTGTAAATAAATCTATTTCACCCGTTTTAAACCGAGTTAACCATTTTGATCAACAACGTTAAAGGACACTAAGACTAATATATACCTAATATTATTTGTTTATCATCTTATAATATCACCAATATATTGTTTATCACCTTGTACCATTGTCATTCACCATCATTCTACATCTTCATGAGTTCTCCGTGCCTCCCTCGGGAGCATGTACGATGCAAGCATTGTACATTGCGCGCGGTCAGCGGTTTACGCATTCATGCCACATTTAGTAAGCCGCGGCACTAGTGCACAATCGGACACCGTACCATCCGCGTGTATTCACCAACCATACCATTAACCATATTAGCTTAGTTTGGGATATTAAAGTACCATTTATTCCCTCACTCTGCGTATCATTTACTTATGTACGGAAAACACCGTACAATGACAATAATATACGTAGTTTGTAGATGTGAATAAGAACATATTATTAATTAAAAATAATATGTTCTGATTCACATCGGTATCGAGCTGGGGTAGGAAAAAATAAACATTGAGCTATGTAAGCAACAATAACATGTATTGGTCTTGCCTTTATTTCTATGCTTTGCTGTTTACTGGTGCCAAGTTTCCCTAGAGTGTTAATTAATCATAAGAATAAGATTTTTCGGGTGATTATAGAATTGAAGTCGTATTTATGTTTTGTATCGTTTGTGCGCCTCGCTTGATTATTCTGGAGACACAATCACCCAGATAAGTTAGAAAGGTGCATAGTAGGTACAAATATCTCTTTCTACAGATAAGAACCTACTTATATTTGAACGACGCTGATGAAATGCCTGTGCTTTAAGTACCTAATTATAAATGATAATCTACGGAAATCTTAATGACAATTTTATCGATAATTTAATGTGGCATGAAATAACTATTCATGACTGATAATAAGAATATGGGTAAGTGATTATTGTTTCTGCTGAACATTTTCATTTGAAACTGGTGTCAATTGAAACCATGTCTACTTAGCTGATTCAAGAAATAACTGCTCATTATGATCTTATTCGTAAGTACTTGCTTACTTAGTAGATACTCATGTTTATACTTACTGCGCCATCCACTGAAGAGGCTTGTATGAAATACTGAAGCCATCTCTGAGTTGGGTCGGCTAAATACCATTGATGCCTTTGACTCCATTGACAATCGAACATGGAAACCTCAAACATACACGCACAGTTTCCAGCTTACCGGTTTTTAAGGACTTACACTTCGGAGAAAGACGTAAATACTTGCCAACTGATCGTTTATCATATAGTGCCAGCATTTTGCAAAAACATATATATTTTTTTAACGCTATTGTGAAGGAACAAGCGCGAGGCCCACCTGATGTTAAGCGGTATCCTCTGCTCATAACAGATGCATTTCATCACAAGTAACGAACTGCACTGCGCCCATCACCTTGAGACAAACCTGTTAAGTCTCATTTTGCCTGTTATTTCACTGGCTCTCAAGGACTGCTGCCGGAACACACCGTTAGGTGCTTGGTGACAGATTTTCTACTTGAGGGTGGTCGCTAGCCAGGCGGGCATTCGCAAAATGCCCTTCCACCATGCGGTGAAGCTCAAGCTCTGGGCGGGATTCGAACCATGGACCTGCTGCGCGGCAGTCCATAGCCAATGCCACTGAGCCATCACTGCTTCAAAATCAATCATCACCTACCTAAAATGGAACAGACTTCAACACTCAAATGTGTGAAATAACTTGTCAAAGTCGGTACCATGCGCACAATATTGTGATTTGAACCATCATGGTACCGAATTCAACAAGTTATTTCACACATTTGCGTGTTGAAGTCGGTTCCATTTTTTGTTTTTTTTTTATTTCTAACAATTATACAAAACAACAAATTAGCTTTATTTACTATTTCAAATAATTATTAAAATACGGAGCAGTGTTGTTCCAAGTAAATTTTAGGGTTGTCGTCAAGGCCTCCACGCGTTCCTTAGAAAAAGGATATTGACAGACAGATGGACAAAAATGTGATCCTATAGGGTTCCGTTTGTTGCTCTTTTTGAGGTACGGAACCCTAAACGCAAAAGTTTGAAATAACTTGTGGAAATTGGAATATGTACATGGGAGCTCAGTGTTTTGAATCAGCATGGTAAGCACTGACTTCAACATGTTATTTCATCCCTTCAGTGTTAGAAGTTCCCTTTCTGTTTATTTCTAATGCTTAATATATAATACGGTGTATTATTTCGGCAGTGGGTGGTGTCGGCGTGCAGTGCAACGCTAGCTACATGCGGCGTGACAGTGCAACGCGCTGGGTGGCTCGACCGAGTGGTGCAGTTCTACAAGAATGCCTTCGTGCAAGACGTACACGAGCTGGCGCCCATACAGATACAGGGTAGGTACCGGTTAGGCCCATAAAGATGCGGTGCTTGTTACACATGTATGTGTAACAAGCACCGCATCTTTTATCTGTGGCGTTGAGAACGCAATCCTAATAATAACAAATATTTTTAAAATATTTTATGAAAACATCAAATTAATATTTAATTAAAACACTTAAAAAATACAAAAATATATCTAGTGACAATTCCGCGTAATATTCCTGCTAAGCCGACGTGACGTCACAAACGCCACGCAGCCAAACTGGAAGAATTTTCGACGCGTTACTTCTACACGAAGCATCCTCAGGAGGTCTTGACTCTACGAGCGCACGATCGAAAATGATAACGCAATCTTACTTGTCAACTTCACAAAACTTCACTGTCAACTTACGTCTGTCAAACATCACTTTGACATCCGTAAAGCGGTCGGCCATAATTTATTCATTCTACAACGAACCTCTGTCGAGTGAAGGTAAGTGATATTACTAAACAATTTATTAATTTGATCTGATTGTGATGTGACATATTATATTGATGCTAATTGACTACTTGTGTTGATTTATTGGTTTCCATCTGAGATGCGCTAACATCTGCTACATTTACCAGCTAGTAGGACTCTTCGGCAAGAGCCTGTCTTGGTGGGTACCGACTCAGTGTTAGATATTCTGCAGTACTGTGCGAACAGTACTGTATTTAAACGTGCAGGACACTTTATCAAGTGAAGTAAGTGGGCATCAGAGATGTAAGAACTAACGTCTCAGAGTAACATGCGCAGTGCAGTGTCATGCAGAACGAGGACGGTAAGACTGTCACTGTGATATAAAAGCGTGATGATCAGATGATTGATTTCTCCGTCTCTTCTTTTTATAAACATAAAAAAGCTGTAGTGTTACGAGGCTGATTCAGTACAATTAGAACCGGATAAGTGCGAGAAGGCTTGTACACCGGTGGTACTGTGCCAATACAGAATGTTCCAGAAAATAGTTTTTTGTTTTTAATTATTTTTTTATGCCTGATAGGTTAGCCTTTGACCACTATCTCACCTGATGGTAAGTGATGATGTGGTCAAAGATGTTGTTCAGTCTAACCTAGAAGTACTGGCTCTCAAGGACAGCTGCCGGAACACACCGTTAGGTGCTTGGCGACAGATTTTCTACTTGAGGGTGGTAGCTCAAAAAGGGTAATGTTCAACTTTCGTGAACGACACGATGTCCCTAGAAGTTGCAGTGCATTAGGCAAATGCTTGCCTGACTAGCTACCACCCTCAAGTAGAAAATCTGACTCTAAGCTAACCTAATGTCCTTTTATGTTAGCTCAAGTTGAAGCCAAGATCCATTCTGCCCATTCTAGCTTGTTGGTCAAAAATTTTCAACAAATTAGTCACATCAGGGATTCGTCTCCTTTTTCGTATTGAGTAAGTCTATATAAAATGAACTAGTTTTATTAAAACATGTTTCTTCACAATGCACACTATTCACTCCTTGTAATTTCATTCAGATCTGTTCAGCCATATTAATGTCTAAAAGTCTAAAAGTTAAAATTTGCAGTTCCTTTTGCACTACATAGATGGCGCTATCCTTATTTACGCTCTTTCATATACCTACAAAATTTATCCGAATGTATGAAATCCTGCATCGCGCTAAAGAAATAATCCGACGGTTCCGAAAGATATTCAGCTAACATTATATGATGACATCGGCAGCAATCGGCAACACTCGGTAGTCTAGTGCAACAGAATCACCAGGAATATACGCCTTAAAAGTTATTGGTCCACGATTATATACGTGAAAGCTCTTTAAAACTGCCATGATAATATCGAAAATATATCAAATATTCCCGTTAGGTTGTTAGGAAATGTCTTCTTATTTTCGTGAATTTTACAATAATTTATCATTACATTATTGAAACTATACCATTAATTCCTAAGTTTTTATGATTCCCTTCACGACTTTTTGTCATTACTGTTAGGGGTAATTCAGAGTTCGTCATGATGTTTTTTCATCACGCGTACTGACAAAATATGAGTATTCAGCACTAAGAAATTTTGTGCTGTTGCCTTATTTTTTATCGTAACATCAATTCATGGCATATTCTTGTGATTTACGTGCATATTATAATTAAATACTCTTGGTCCGTTTTTATTGGGAATACGGATATTTATTTCAAAATTCCTTTACAATTATCATGAATCATGACAGTCATTTTTCTCAGTGTAGCGTGACCACACGAGGTAAAAACAGACCGTCCTTCTGCATTGAAAAGTATGAAATAACTTGTTGCAATCCGTGCCATGCCTCACCATACATGGTCAAACTTCGTCAAATATTGCATAATTTTTAGTGTTAGAAGTCGTTTCGTTTTTTTTCACTCATTTCACCCAGCTGCCAAGGAAGCGTTTATTTTTTGGCGCGTATCTTGTATTTGAGTGTTTTTTATTAGTTTATTTATTACCTAGTTAATTTCCTCCAACCAGCTGGATAGATTTCGACATCCTGACCCGCTTACACAATGATGAAAAGTGTGGCTGATGACGATGAAAGGTATCCATTGTTAATCCATGACCTAAACTAAGTATATACCAAGTTTAATTTAATCTACTTCATTCACAATCAAATTGAGCCGTTTCAGCGTGAAGAACTTTTTACGCATTTGTAATTACCCGAGCGAGCGCGAAGCGTACCTATCCCTTTCAACATGGGCAAAAATGCTTTCGTAGGTATATCTGTCCGGCGGATTTTCTCCTCTACCGATCGCATTTCTCAATCGATACTCGAGAAATGGGTTCAAAGAAATATTAATGTTAAGCTGGCTAATTTTCGATATTTATATGTTATTTTTTTGACTATTCAGTTTTTGCAAATGTTTTAAAACTGCGGAAATATGGGTGTTGAAAACGTAAAAAAATACATATTTCAGTCACAAGTTTGTCAGCCAGAAGCCATTAGTATTAGTGTGATTGACCGATAGTGTTATCGTTCATTATGTGATTAAGTATTCGATAAGTACGCACAACATGAACACGTTGTTTAGTAATCAAAACACATATATGTATCTATAAGGTCACGCAAGCCTTCGCCCAGCGTCTGGAGGAGCTGCAAACGCCGTTCACCGGCAAATACCATCGTGTCTTTAAAAAAAGTGGCTCGAGAGAAAACCAGAACCTATACATTGCGTGCTTACATTCGCACTAGAAAACAGAACAAAGAGTTTTGACATACCAGTGGAAAACTCGAAAAGCAAAACGCCTTTAATTTCACATTATCATCAGACATATTCTTGTCCTCAACCAGTATGTGTTGCCAGTAATAACTTATGGCCTAAGACGTGGTCCTTAACTATGGCCTTTATGGACAAGCTCAGGGTCGCTCAACGAGCTATGGAGAGAGCTATGCTCGGAGTTTCTTTGCGTGATAAAATCCGGAACGTGGATATTCGCCAAAGAACCAAAGTCACCGACATAGCTCTCAGAATATGCAAGTTGAAGTGGCAATGGGCGGGTCACATTGCTCGAAGAACTTATAACCGATGGGGAAGAAAGGTTCTCGAGTGGTTACCACAATACACCGGAAGACGTAGAGTTGGTAGGCCCCCCACTAGGTGGACTGACGACATCGTTAAAGTCGCGGGTAGCCAATGGTTAGCCGTTCTATGTGGCATTCTATGGGGGAGGCCTTTGTTCAACAGTGGACGTCTTCCAGCTGATGATGATGATGATGATGATGATTGATCAATTATCTAACTTCGCCCAGCCCAGTCGAATACGCCACGACACAGTGGTAAAGTGTGTGACTACGGGGATTAAGAAGGGCCCCTGTCCATACAACCTATTATATATACATTGCTGTCATCTAATAGGAACGTCATTTACGCCTTTGCGATAGAACTCTGGTTATCTAGATTCGACAAATTGTGTGAAAGCATTTTGTACTGCCTACTGAGAAGAAAACTTTTTATCACGTAGAAAATTTACAAATCACCAAAAAAATGGTAATGGTAGACCGTTGGAGCAAGGTCTGGCGAATACGGAGGGTGACGAATGGTTTCTAATTGCGGTTCCTGTAAAATTATAACGGTTTCTCGTGCTGTATGAGGTCTCGCGTTATCATGGAGCAATAATGGTGAAGATCTATTCATGAGTCGGGGCTGTTTCACTGCTAGTTTTGCTATCATTGTTCGGAGTTCGACACAGTAAACATCTGCCGTTATTGCTTGACCAGATCGGAGAAAGCTATAGTGAATAACACTATGCTGAGACCACCAAACAGTTACCATTACCTTTTTATTGGTAAGCTTTGCTTTAGGACACTGCTGCGTGGTTTGACCTGGGGTCAGCCATTGCATTTTTCGCTTACGGTTATCGTAAAGAATCCACTTTTCATCAGCAATACAAGTTTCACCGCGTGTTTCTTTCTGCAGATCAGTCAAATCATGAGACATCAATTTTTTATACATCTTTATATTATTGATATAACGCAAATGAGTCAATATTGTTGGTAAGGTAACGTTAAACCATGCTGCTAATTCCTGGGTAGTTTGGCTCGGATCGGTTTCCACCATCTCTTTTAATTCATTGTTATTCACCTGTGTGGGCGGTCTTCCACGTGGTTTGTTCTTCAAATCGAAGTTTTCATCACGAAAGCGGCACTCGGTGCGTTCATTAGCAATCCCCTCTCCAAATGCAACATTGATATTGCGAGCTGTTTCTGCCGCATAAGTTCCACGTTGGAACTCGTATTCAAAAAACACTCGAATTTTTGAAGAATCCATCTTTGTCTAGACTGAATAAAAAAACAACTGAAAGTCGATAATCGAATATTGCACATTGTTTAAAAGAAGAACATCATAGATACCGTGTGAAAAAAGTTTCACTCAAAAATATCAGATCATGAAAGTTCTATGTGAATTCGAAGAACCTAATAAAATAAAATGGCAATTTTATACTTTAACTCCTATTACTTATTATAATTCAATAAGAACATACCTAATAAGCATATTCAACGCAATAAAAACAAACTAAAATAAACTTTACTTTTTTAGATTGAATTTCCCGCGCTTCATTGCGTTTCGTTATTATAAATCGCCTTTTACTTTTGTAGTATATTTGTTATTGGACTCGTACTATTTGGGCATTTTTTTCGTCAATTAAGAAATCGCACCTAACTGAGATTCATCATCATCATCAATAGTAAATTAGTAAATAGTAATCAATATATAATCCGTACATACTCGTCCACCGAAAAATAAATGCTTCACCCCTAAACCGGAGGTGAGTGGAGGGTTTAATCCCCAAGCCCCCAAGAGACCTCTTGGATAGCGCTGCTGGTCACCTCATAGTATTCGCCTCACACAACTCCCGCAGGATGATATATGGGGTGCAATTTTAGCCCGGATATATTATACCTAGACGTATTTTTTTTATTTGCGACTGTATAGTGTACCTCAGCTTAGAACGAGATGGAAACCTGTCATTGAAAGACTGCCGAGTAGCTGGTGGGTGAACAAAATGTTAACAAAATACAGACATTAAACTTAAAATCTTCTAAAACTGAAATTGCACTCAATACTAAATAAATAATATAGTAAAAACATTTTTAAAAAATTGAAAACCCCTGACCTGCCAATTTGACAATGACATTACATGTCAACAAAGTAATAACAAATATGTAAACAAAGAAATCTCAGTATATTATATTGAAATTTCTTTGTTAACATCTTTGTTATATTATTTGATCTCGAATTAAAAACCAGAGTATAGTAAATAATGACCTACGATTGACAACATTGCCCGCTATCAAAAAAAGCTTAGGGTTGGCACATTACCAATGCATGTTTTTTTTATTTATGGCTACTGCTGGGGTAATTTAATTTTTAACATATATGAATTATTTCATTAAAACTTTCAAAGATGTACATACTTTATAACTTGAACTTTTTATTATTCTTATACTGGTCGGCCCCATAGCCTTGTTTGTAGTATGCCTGCCTCCAAAACACAAGATCGCGGATATAAGCTTAAATTTAGATAAATGGACATGATATGATTGAAGGGATATTAAGCCTATGTCACGCAGCCAAACCGGGAGAATTTTCGACGCGTTTCGCTTCTAGACGAAGCATCCTCAGGAGGTCTTTACTCTTCGAACACATGACTGAGATTTCTCGATGGGGCTGGAAAAGAGCCCAGTCTTATTAACGATGCTTTCTAAATTTTGGCAATATCCTAGCCCTTCAGACCTCATGTAGGGCCTGGCACGGGAAAGCTTTACAGCTAAGTATATACAATTTTAGATCACATGTTTTTCATAATTAAACATTTTTGGATATTATCCTTTTAAGGCATGATGATTTTTAGGTGTTATGCATTTAGGACATAATAAGTATGCAAAAGACAATTTGAAAGTTAAACATCATATTTAGGTATTTTGCTTTGTAGGCAAGCTTATCATAAATCATCATAATCTTACAAAATTTCAAATTTACGATAGGATAAATTTAAGTCATGTAATCCGCATAACAGGCGTTATTGCAAACATAACAATATTAAAATCAGCATACTCTGTTTTTATTTACATTGCATAATGGTGACGAAGAGGGTATTGTATGGTGTGGTAAAAGTAAGAAAATTTATAGCCAACTCTTCTTGAGCTTTATCAGTTAAATCTACCATTTGGGAGATGTGATGAATAGAGAATACGAAGCTGATACGAGGCAGAATGACACACTCATTCACAGAGAGAAAGAAAGTTGGTTATAAGCACTTTTTTCATAAACTTAAAACACTCATGTTTCCTTGTATAAAGACATTAAAGGCATACTTTCCTTGTACAGCGTCAATGGAGCGCGCACCACCCGGCTACACGGACAGCCCTGAGTGGAACTACGGTAGCGTGTCGCGGCTGCTGGCGCTGCTCGGCGCGAGCGAGGCGGCCGCACCTGTGCGCCGCGCGCTGCGTCGGGCGCTTCGCCCTTCCCAACCCACGCGACGGTTCATCTCCAAGCAGCAGAGCTGGAACCTCTTCCCCAGCCTCGGGAAGGTCAACCAACAATAGTTACTAACGCTCAGGTCCCACTGGCGCAGATTCGAAGCCAGTGACTCATCAAGTGGTGTCATGTGCCTATAATTTCACTGGATCTCGTACCTTTCAAAACGATGCACAGTAATGCAAACATTACTGCTTGGCGGTAGAAATAGATATCAGTAGGGATTCCCCGAACGAAGATTTTTATACATTAAAATTTCTTGGTACATACAAAATTACTTGTCAACATAGAATATTTTTTCGTATCTTGTTTATAATAATAAACAGAATAATTTTCTATAATATGATGACTTTTTTGAAGAAGTGAAGCTAAAGCCTGCCGTGCTATAGGTCCATGGTTTGAGCCTCACCGCCGGCTTGAGCTTCACTGCATGGTGGAAGGGCATTTTGGGAATGCTGACCTGGCTAGTTATCACCCTAAAATAGAAAATCTGCCACCAAGCACCTAAAAGTGTTCAACGCTTAGCTGGCTTTAATGCAAAAATTACAGGTAAGTACAACCTAAAAGTTTGCTCCGGTAGCAATCCTAGAGAGCAATTAGTAATTATGCAATTACGAGTACAGCAAATGAGACTTAGCAACTTTATGTCTCAGTTCTCTGATCATTGGTGACAGTCATTTTAGTAACGGGTGCAGGGTACTTCTTCACTTGTGACGACATCATCTATTATAGGCAGTGGTTACCTCTTAACAAGGTGGGCCTCGCATGATCCGTCACAATGAATGAGAAAAAATCATTAGAATTGTAACTTCCTACTATCTCAGAACCATCCGAACGAGATCTACTACGACTTCAACTACTACGACTACGACGAGACTACAGTGAACCCCGCGCTGCTGACGGAGCTCGAAGACGAGGACGATGCTGTGGTGGTGCTGAAGAACCCTGTCGAGGCACGCCTGCCGAGCGCAAGGATCAGCGTCCGCCTGCTAAGGTACAACAATGTACTCTATTTATTCTATGTAGGCAATTAATAACATTTCGTATACAGTTTTAGGGTCAGAACTCTCATAATAAATAATTATGGTCGTACATAAATAAATAAATAAAAATATATTGCTTTTCCATTTTAGAACTAGACTATTACAGTGGTACCTAAAACAAAGGAAGATAACTCAGTCATCCCTCGTGTTTTACGGTATCACTGTGATTGGGGCCACGAAAATATAAGATTCTATCATTGTGTAGGTGACAAACACAAAAATTATAGTTATATTAGCAGAACCAATAAAAACCAATAAAGTAAAGCCTCTTATCTCGTGTGTATGTGTGTGGTTGTATAGGGTGTGTATGCGTATACACACCCTATACAACCAGTGTGCAGTTTAGTGAATAAGTATAGGCAGTGCTTTAAAGGGTTATAAAATAAAATAGTTTTAAGGGTTATTTTTTTATAGGTATGTCTCAGATTGTCAGCAGCAAGCTGTTTTTTAGCAGTGCAGTTTTATATTTTATCATAAAAGATTCTATGTTCATTTTATTTAGGTATCGTGCAAATGAGAATGCTCATTGTCATTATAACAACACTTGGTTAGTCTTAATAATTGTAACCGATCTAAAAATATCGGTTAACTTAATAATTAAAAATTTCACTAAATACTAATTTAAATCAGCGCGCCATCTGTAGGCAAACGACCAAACGTCTATCTAAATTCCATCTGAATTTAGAAAGAACCTAGGTCAACCTTAACTACCGCGCGCTGAGGTAGTTCAGCGACTCACCAATAGAGGTCGCGCATAACAATCACAACGTTAAGTCTAGTAGCAACACTCTTCTTCTTCTTCCTTTACTCCATTCAATTCGACTATTGACAGTTAAAACAAATGTCAATCCAGTCTGTCAGAAAATACCATGATGGTGGTTTTTGAGTTCCGCTAGAGGAACGTTGCATTTTAAATATTTTCAAAATCAAGTGCAGTCATTGGCTTTGCGACGACAACGGTTTTGGAGGCTTTTTTCGTTACCATATAAGGTAATGAAATTCGCCCCGGACATCCGCCCAACTTGATGTCTTTCCTCAACGAGGAATCGCGATCACTTTGACCCCAGCCATCCTCTGTGCAACTACTACTAAAGACTCAGTTTAACTAAATCTACAAGTTCTAACCTACTTACAAGCCCCAAAATTAATTATTGAGTTTATCCCCATAACGGGGATAAACTCAATAATTAAAAATTTCACTAAATACTAATTTAAATCAGCGCGCCATCTGTAGGCAAACGACCAAACGTCTATCTAAATTCCATCTGAATTTAGAAAGAACCTAGGTCAACCTTAACTACCGCGCGCTGAGGTAGTTCAGCGACTCACCAATAGAGGTCGCGCATAACAATCACAACGTTAAGTCTGGTAGCAACACTCTTCTTCTTCTTCCTTTACTCCATTCAATTCGACTATTGACAGTTAAAACAAATGTCAATCCAGTCTGTCAGAAAATACCATGATGGTGGTTTTTGAGTTCCGCTAGAGGAACGTTGCATTTTAAATATTTTCAAAATCAAGTGCAGTCATTGGCTTTGCGACGCCAACGGTTTTGGAGGCTTTTTTCGTTACCAT
The DNA here is from genome assembly GCA_963890685.1 of Plagodis pulveraria. NCBI lineage: Eukaryota > Metazoa > Arthropoda > Insecta > Lepidoptera > Geometridae > Plagodis > Plagodis pulveraria. The sequence goes on from OY982977.1 coordinate 142,871, forward strand.
ATATGGTAATGAAATTCGCCCCCGACATCCGCCCAACTTGATGTCTTTCCTCAACGAGGAATCGCGATCACTTTGACCCCAGCCATCCTCTGTGCAACTACTACTAAAGACTCAGTTTAACTACATCTACAAATTCTAAACTACTTACAAGCCCCAAAATCTGGGGTTCAAGTACAAGGCTGAACTTCAAGTACAAGGCTGAACTTCAAGTACAAGGCTGAACTTCAAGTACAAGGCTGAACTTCAAGTACAAGGACGACTTCGAGTACGAGGCTGACCTTCTAGCAGCACACTACTGCTGAACTCCGGCCGTCCTCTGACCTCCAGCACCGACCGCGGCCAAACGTCACAGCATCTAGCTGGGACAATTCTACCGGCGTGGCGGTGTGGAGCCGAGCCCTGCACGGCAGACCTGCTGCTGAGCATCGACTCAATTACTAGCGGACCGGAGATAAGTCCTTAACAAGGAAGCTTGCCAAAAATTGCCATACCTGTCTGAGATCCACGACCCTTTCTATTCATTATACTTATATTCTAATCTCTCTCTTGTTTCTTTTTCTATGCTCCCTACTACCAACCTTAGGTAGGCAGGTGACATTTCTTAGATATGCCAAGAGCAGTATTTTATTATTATATACAAATTAGGATCAGACAGGTCGGTTTGGCAATCTTTCTTGGGTGTGGCTCTGCCATACTTGTTTTGTACTTTCTATACTGTGTTTTTTGTGTTCCTTTTGTGTGTGGTATTTATAAGTTGTGATTGGCCCTGTGCTGGCCCGGGGCCTGAGAATAAGCCGGCTGTAGCACTGCATGTCGTAAGAGGCGACTAAAAGGCACGGGTTATACCCAGGTGGTAGGAAATCCACCCATTATCGTCTTCAACGAACTTGTTTTTTTTTCTAAAATTAAATTTTAGTTTTTTTTACAACCTTGCAATTTTTAATTAATTTTTCTTAAATAATATCTAATATTCTGTTTCATAACCTCTCTTCAGCTTATAAATAGCACACACCTCAATTTTAATTCTACCCACGTGTTTTTTTGATCTGGAAAAAATTTTACCCTCTAAAATATTTTTTTATTTGACCTTGTATGACACTGTTGTCATTGGGTATATAGGTCAAGTATACTTTCACTACTTCAAACATGAGTCTACAACTTAACTTTTTATCTCTGCAAATAGCTGGATTTGCATATGAAGTGGCACTACCTAATAACTTATTATTTTCTATAAACTTGCAACGGAGAATACCATTCTCCAAAGTTCAACTGAACTCTAAATTTTTCAAATGTCGTTTTAAATCTTATCTTTTACTGCTATTCTATGAACTTATTGATATGCATAGGCTACACTTATGACACATCATAGTTCTTTTAGTTAATACTTATCTCAGTATTAACTTCTTTTATTTTTAACGACGGACTATATGAAAAATGTTCAACTGAATATCTAAAATTCAACTAAATTGAATTAAATATATTATAGAAATCTACATTAATACTATGACTTACTATCACAGTAATATAAATAATAGGTTTTCTGAAAAAACTTGTCTCTAAAAACTTAAAATGTCACATTTAAACTTAATTGACTTTTATTGTATATGACTTAACTGAAAATTTTTTTTTTTTTGATCCTTAGTTTTTGCCTGCATAATATACTGGTCCTGGCATATCAAGGATTTTAAAATAAGTAAATACATATCCTAGTAATTATTTCACTTTCTTAACAATTGCAAATCTTTGTACTGAATAACTTGTTGTCGACTTAAAATATATAGAAATTCTCAAATAAAACCAAATTCATACTATGAATTAATTTATTAAAGCTTTAAATATACAATCTTACAACTAAAACGCATATTCTATGTATCTTAAATAACTAAAATATATTGGTAAATAAAACCAAACTCATAGAGTGCAACTTTTTAATAATCTCTTAAAATATTCTTATCTATATAGGAAAAATAAATCCTTATATACAACTAATCTTATAGGTAACAGTATCTTATATACTTCTTGTATTCTAATAACTTGTGATCCTTGCTTATATTGATCATTATTTATATCTTATATACAATGATGGCATAAGATATATTATAATTTAACTACAATACATACAATGTACTACAAACTATACATCTTAACTTATATACTGAATTAATTTAACTTCCTTAAATACTCTTTGTCACTCTCCACTTTCAAGGGAATAGTGTTATAACATGCTAAAATCATTCTTTTACGTGCCAGATGGTAACTCTTCAAATAGAGTGCGGTTGTACAAACACTTTAAAAACAAGCCTATTGTACTGAGCGGTGGATAACTCACTAAAACAAGCCATTATCTAGAGCGGGTTACAGACTCTCAAAAGAAGCCTAATGTAAAATTTCCTTTTGTTTAACTTCTCTGTCTTAAAATTTAATTTAACTTAGGCAATTATGGAACTTATATTAAAAAAAAATAATCCATGAATGTCTACTATAAGTACTTAACTTGACTATGTTCTAGTGTGTTATTCATACCTATAATGTAGCTAGCTGTTCATAGAAGTTAACTTCTGCAGCCTACAAATTCCATTCCTCTCAATATATTGCTGTCAATTAATCGTTTCTTGGGATATCTAATCCAAACGATGGAGGGGAATTCTAGGAAATACTTAGGTGTGTATCTGCACATAGACATAGTTAATAACTTAAGATCATATACTGGAGTTTCTGTAGCTTATATAAGATACTCAAAGTTAGGTCTTAGGTGAAGTATTTTTTTTTTCTTAGAACTGCTCAAGGCTAGGAATTTGTTTTTTTTGTAAAAAAAATTCTTTCTTGGGTGGGGAGATATGTAACCGATCTAAAAATATCGGTTAACTTAATAATTAAAAATTTCACTAAATACTAATTTAAATCAGCGCGCCATCTGTAGGCAAACGACCAAACGTCTATCTAAATTCCATCTGAATTTAGAAAGAACCTAGGTCAACCTTAACTACCGCGCGCTGAGGTAGTTCAGCGACTCACCAATAGAGGTCGCGCATAACAATCATAACGTTAAGTCTAGTAGCAACACTCTTCTTCTTCTTCCTTTACTCCATTCAATTCGACTATTGACAGTTAAAACAAATGTCAATCCAGTCTGTCAGAAAATACCATGATGGTGGTTTTTGAGTTCCGCTAGAGGAACGTTGCATTTTAAATATTTTCAAAATCAAGTGCAGTCATTGGCTTTGCGACGACAACGGTTTTGGAGGCTTTTTTCGTTACCATATAAGGTAATGAAATTCGCCCCCGACATCCGCCCAACTTGATGTCTTTCCTCAACGAGGAATCGCGATCACTTTGACCCCAGCCATCCTCTGTGCAACTACTACTAAAGACTCAGTTTAACTAAATCTACAAGTTCTAACCTACTTACAAGCCCCAAAATCTGGGTAAGTTTGTGTTTTAAAGTGAAAGTGTACTTGACCACCCCATTAAAAACTAACCTAAAAACCTTTGGTATGTACTCTCATCGTAATTGCTGTATATTATTATGTGTAACTCTCTTGTTGAATTTATGTGTTTTTATGTTGCTTCTCAACATTCAACTGTGCTTTATTTTACGCCCTTCTGGCAAACTTTAAAGGGTGTTCCTGGTAGCTCGCAATTCACGAGGTACCTAGGCTAGTCCCTTTTTTGCTCGGTAGTGAACGGACCTCGTGGATTGTGAGCATCATTACCGGCAACATACCTACTTGCGCCCTTCTGGCATTCTGAGCGGCTGGTGGTTCGCCTTCGCTTAGGGCCTAGCTAGTCCCTTTTGCTCGGTAGCGGAAGCCTTAGCGGAGGCCACATCCCTAAAGGCCCTCTGCGAGTCCCTAATATGCTCAGTAGCAGAGGGACAGTGGGCCCCACGTTGGGCGCCAATGTCACCTGCCTACCTAAGGTTGGTAGTAGGGAGCATAGAAAAAGAAACAAGAGAGAGATTAGAATATAAGTATAATGAATAGAAAGGGTCGTGGATCTCAGACAGGTATGGCAATTTTTGGCAAGCTTCCCTGTTAAGGACTTATCTCCGGTCCGCTAGTAATTGAGTCGATGCTCAGCAGCAGGTCTGCCGTGCAGGGCTCGGCTCCACACCGCCACGCCGGTAGAATTGTCCCAGCTAGATGCTGTGACGTTTGGCCGCGGTCGGTGCTGGAGGTCAGAGGACGGCCGGAGTTCAGCAGTAGTGTGCTGCTAGAAGGTCAGCCTCGTACTCGAAGTCGTCCTTGTACTTGAAGTTCAGCCTTGTACTTGAAGTTCAGCCTTGTACTTGAAGTTCAGCCTTGTACTTGAAGTTCAGCCTTGTACTTGAAGTTCAGCCTTGTACTTGAACCCCAGATTTTGGGGCTTGTAAGTAGTTTAGAATTTGTAGATGTAGTTAAACTGAGTCTTTAGTAGTAGTTGCACAGAGGATGGCTGGGGTCAAAGTGATCGCGATTCCTCGTTGAGGAAAGACATCAAGTTGGGCGGATGTCGGGGGCGAATTTCATTACCATATATGGTAACGAAAAAAGCCTCCAAAACCGTTGGCGTCGCAAAGCCAATGACTGCACTTGATTTTGAAAATATTTAAAATGCAACGTTCCTCTAGCGGAACTCAAAAACCACCATCATGGTATTTTCTGACAGACTGGATTGACATTTGTTTTAACTGTCAATAGTCGAATTGAATGGAGTAAAGGAAGAAGAAGAAGAGTGTTGCTACCAGACTTAACGTTGTGATTGTTATGCGCGACCTCTATTGGTGAGTCGCTGAACTACCTCAGCGCGCGGTAGTTAAGGTTGACCTAGGTTCTTTCTAAATTCAGATGGAATTTAGATAGACGTTTGGTCGTTTGCCTACAGATGGCGCGCTGATTTAAATTAGTATTTAGTGAAATTTTTAATTATTAAGTTAACCGATATTTTTAGATCGGTTACATAATGTTATTGAGGGTTATCCCCGAAATGGTCTCGGTCATTCGCCGATAGCTATTCTAATCCTTGCCTTATAGTATTGATCTCACTCTTCACTACTGTTCATAATTCATCATCGCTGTAGCGCGTTCGCCATAGCTAATATCATGATATAAACCCTAAAGTCTGCTGCTCTTGAAACTACACTGTATGTTGCATCACCACGATCACGGTTGAAAACACGAGACATGGGGTCACAACTGCCATAGAAACCATGAAATCAGACCACTTTCGGCATATATGTGTATGTGCTAACGCTCTGACATAACTATATCTATTTCACTGCTGGTAGGCTAACCTTTGACCACAATCTCACCTAATGTTAAGTGATGATGTGGTCGTAAGTAAACTGGCATGATGGATATCAAAGACAGCTAATAGAACACACCATGTCTCTGGCAACCAATTCTGTACTTAAGGATTGCCAAGCAAATTGTCGCACCATTCGCAAAATGTCCTGCAATAATGCTTTACCGACTGCCTTTCTAAGAAAACAATCAGGACCAAGGGCTTAGCTTGCACTTTTTCACATATTGAGGTTCACATCATCAGCCATAACGTTCATCATTGGACAAATGCCCCCCCATTGGGAGGGATATGCCGGCTGGCGGTTTGGAACCTTAGTAATAGTATGCAAGATGGCAGTTCTTCACAATCAGTGTTGGATTTTTCAGTATAATTATACTATTTGTACCATATTATCATAGTGTGTAGTATGTAAAATCGTTATTTCTCTATACTACGTGAAAATACCATAATTTTTACTTCAAGTCACCCGACTTTTATTATTGGTAAAGTCTTTTACTTACTTTTAAATATTTACCTTACAATATCGGGATTTCCTGTATGTACGGCAACATCTACTAAGATCTTGGGTTTATTTTATGTTTACCCTTTTCAAAATATTACAAAATTTGCTCTTGATTTCCTGATTTTACCTCACGCAAACGTTGATTGTCAAAGAGTGATCAGCAAAGTTAATAAATCAAAAACCAAATCAAAAGAATGACCATGCAACTCACTCCATTGTCTCACTGTTAATTTCTTGCGATGTAGTAAAAGAAAGTAAATCCAATAACTGCATATAATTTATACCGTCTGACAACATGTAACGTCGTGTCGTGAATGCTAAGGATAAAGTTCCACTTGTCTGAACTTGATTGGCATGTCTAAAGGATTATGTATTTTTTTTTGTTTCGACTGCATAAAATATTAATTACGAATGCCTTTTTATTTGGTCGAAAAGCACATCTGTGGCAGGTTATCAAATAAAATTACAAATTTTTCACACTTTTATCTAGGTTTTGAACCCATTCTACATGATTATGGTATTCGCATGTTTTAAATGGCATTGCTCGTATTATCTTGAACAGTTATTGGACACCAATACCGTCAAAAATATTAAAAATTACTTTCACGTACTCGTGACAAATGGTTATATATTATAGTAATGGTAAATTCAAAAAGTATTGCAGAAATATATTAGATATTGTTAAAAACTCTTCTCCGAATCTAGCGTTTCACGCGATTTAGATTACAATACCTAACAGATTTAACAAAAAAAATATTGTGAAAATTAAATTTGATTTCCTGCAAAAGACGTCAATTTGGGCTTTAATTAAAAACATAAACGCCGAAAATAGAAACGTTATATGATATGAAAAAAAACTTGAAACGTCAAACGTAGTATAATTTTGGACAAATAGTATAATTTTATTTTCCATGTACAATATTTTTTGAGGGTCTGAATCCAATCCTGTTCACAATGCTAGCTGCCCGCCTTCTGGTATTTTTCCTTTCGTCGCTTCATACGACTCCCACAGGAGAATATGGGGAAGTGTTATTCTAGCCTGGCACCCCCGGAGAATATCAAGATTAATATCCTGAAACATTATTCCTTCAATTCCGCAGAAATGTTTACCTAGAATATGAGAGATGGAGTAATAGAGTTAATAATAATAATAGAGTTCTCGGGAGCTTTTAATCAATGATTGTTATTCTCGAATCAAATTGTCCATTGAGGCTGAAATTTAGTTTTTTTTTATCTATTTGCAGAGAGATCCTAGAGGCGCGAGCGATTGCCGCTCGCAAGATGCCTAGTACGACGCGGTACTCCATGTACGTATTTCTCAAACATTAGTGCTTACCAAATATTATTGTTAAAAAACAAGATTTAAAATCTCTTATGTATACAATAGTTATGGCTTTAATTTTATTTCATTTGATTTGACAGTGCATGGGTTCCAATGAATAAAACTGGAGATAATGCGAGTAAGTAATTAGTAATCACTCAAATTAAATTAAACTTACCCGCGGTTCAAGTCACGCATTTTATTTTCTTTTATGTTTGATAGGTTAGACTGTGACCACTATCTCACCTGATGGTAAGTGATGATGCGGTCAAAGATGTTGTTCAGGCTAACCTAAAACTACTGGCTCTCAAGGACAGCTGCACCGTTGGGTGCTTGGCGACAGAATTTCTACTTGAGGGTGGTAGCTAGCCAGGTGGGCATTCGCAAAATGCCCTACCACCATGCTGTAATGACTGCCACCCTAAGTCAACAACCGGGACCGACGGCTTAACGTGCCCTCCGAAGCACTCAGTAGTATTGTCACTAGCGGTCACCCATCCAAGTCACGACCGCGGCGGACGTAGCTTAACTTTGCTGATTGGTATTGTGGGCTACTCTCACATTTGTATATATCATTATCTATATATAAATACCTACACTATATATCACATAAATGATCACCACCAACATCCACTTGGCTAAAGTATCGTATGAATGACAGCAGTGTTTTCATGATTTAAACCATAATGTTAGTCGTATGTAGTAAGACTGGGTCTTTCAATGATCAGGAAAAAATATCATACTGATAGATTATGAAATACCAACAATCCGTTCTTTATATATAGATTACATTTATTAATATACTTACATTTATTATTGTATGATTGTATACGTTTAATCAAAAACTTAATTTTTTATAATATACATATTTAAATGAAATTTGTATTAAGTTAGCTGCAGACAGGATTATTATTATAAGGTGAATGCTGAATTGAACTCAAATTCAAAATTAAATAAGTGTGTGTTGTTACTATAGTTTATCGGGATCAAATGCAATAGTAACAGCACATTAGATCATGATAAATTCAAGTTTTGTAGACAATTATTTACATTAGCTCATAAAGTTTGAGGGGTTTTATGCGCTTAATAAATCTTATAACAGTAAAATAGCTTTTTAGAGGACATGAGCAATCATTTTCTTCTGTCGCAAATTCTTTAACAATGTAGATACAATTAGTCATCGAAACCAAATATAACAGTTAAGAATGCCACAGACGTGCATATTCACCTTAAATATTGCGCTTCAATACTTCTATTTACGCAATACATCAATAAATCGTATCATTCGATTTACAATTCTTCAAATCAGGATGAAATCACAATAAATAATATACAACTATCAGCATAAGTTTTAGCTCCTAAAACATTAAAATTCTATTGCAAAATTAAATTACAGGTGCAGCGGAAAGTGGCGCGGAAGGTAATGGGACTACAGCAGCAGCTGGTGATGGCAATGATGAAGCCACGGGAGGGGAAGGTGGTGGTGATGGAGCCGGTGGTGATGTCGACGGCGGTGACGGTGCCGCTACTGAAGGTGCGGGAGGTGACGCCGACGCAGATGCTGCCAGTGAAACAAACCCTACAGAAGAAATACAGAAACTTCATGGTCCGCCAGCTAAAAATAAACCCAATCGAGTAATACCACCTGAAGACGTAAACATGTCGCCTGGGCTTCGAAAAGGGCAAGGAATATCGCAAAGAAAAGGTGCGAAGAACATAAAGAATAATAGCAAACCTAAAAACAAGGTTAAGAGCAAAAGTGTTACCCGAAAAATGATTAAAAAGCCTAAAGAAGTATCGAAAAAGGGAGTGAAAACTAATCTCCTAACCAAACAATGATACGAGATTTAAATTACATGTATTATTATTATAATAGCATTATAATTCATCGATAAAATATGATTATTTTGCCAGTGTTTTATTTTTGCGAGATTATAAATTATGGTAAGGGTATTTAAAATCTAGTTGTACGGTACTGAACAATGGGCAAAACTTCTCTTCGTCTTATTTAGATCATAAATTTAATACGCTGTTGTGCGTTTTCTGTCAGATAAATTACAAAGCCTAAGTGGAAAAGACTATATAGACGATAGGATTTCAAATACTGAAAGAAACAAAACACGGCTAAAATGTCTGAAATATTACTGTATTTAATTTTACTTCTTATTTGCATTGCCTATAAACTCGATTATAGCTAACATTAATGTTTTGAGCTCGATAAATATCGGCCATCGATAGTGAGCTGTCAACGAAAACATAGATGCTTTTGCAACATCAATCATTCCCACAGAATGCCTGCCTTTAACTGTTCCAAATACGTAAGTAATACGTAAATAGTAAGAATAATAATCAGCCCTGAAACTGTAAGCCCATGCTACTGAGACGTTACGTAAGTTGTGTTGTGACACTTGGCGCAATACTATTTTTCCCAGGGTGGCGTACATTGACTTTATTTCACATCTTCTTTAAAATCATAATATGCAAAATTACTTGGTGGCCCCGCTCTGGACTGAAAATCGTACCCTCGCCTCGCTGTAAAATTATTGTTTTGTTCACATGTACTACAATCAAACATTTATTTTTCCATAAACACTACCTTGTTGGTAGAGATACAGCCTACAGGGGTAGACACCCTGTGAAGGGGAAGTTGCGACTCCCGCCCTCCCCCTTTCTAAGATAAGTATATTTTTTATTAATTTCGCATCTCACTTATCATAAAAATTTCACTTTTTCATGATTAAATTTGACTATTATGGGCTTTCGCCAGAACTCTCTCGCTATATCGCCCCTGAGTGTAACTTTACCCACTCGACCTTCGCTTCGCTACGGAACTCGCCTGCTCGCTTCACTTGGCCTCGCGGGCTTGCTCCACTCACGATTTCCATAGCGAGCTTCTGGCTCCGCATTTTTTATATACACTCTAGGGGTTGGGACCGCAAGACCAGGTAGAATTGGAGTGCTCTATGTCGGATCTGTTCAGCGCTCGTAGCGAAGTTTACATAGCTGTTCTCAACCGATCAGCAAAGTTAAGCAACGTCGCGCGCGGCCATGAGTTGGATGGGTGACCGCTAGTGACAATACTACTGCGCGCTTCCGTGCTTCGGAGGGCACGTTAAGGCGTCGGTCCCGGTTGCTGTCTTAGGATGGCAGTCGTTATAGCATGGTGGTAGGGCATTTTGCGAATGCCGGCCTGGCTAGCTACCACCCTCAAGTAGAAAATCTGTCGCCAAGTACCTAACGGTGTGTTCCGGCAGCTGTCCTTGAGAGCCAGTACTTCTAGGTTAGCCTGAACAACATCTTCGACAACATCATCACTTACTTTCAGGTGAGATAGTGGTCAAAGGCTAACCTATCAGGCATGAAAAAAAAAACTGTGACTCACTTTCAACCTAACCCAATCCACTACAATAATAACATAGGTGTTAGTAATTAAAAGTACATTATCTACCTACTAAACCTGAGCCGGGGGTAGTCGCATCTTTCCCATCACAGGGGGGGGGTCTACCATCCCCCACACAGGCCCCTACCCACCACCCCCTTAGATCAATGTTTTATAATCTAAACCAAAAGCCAAACTGGAGAGTTATATTTTAAATAAAGATGGAATTAGGTACTAAGGGTATATTCCATTAGTCGCTAATAACGTTATTTTTGATGATTTTGATCACATTCTGCGTCTATGATTGTGATCACGTGATCGTTTTTAACTGTCATCCCCGTTCCATTTTTGGTTAAGAACGCTAAAAATGCCACTAAAATTTGCCACTTCTGTCACTTTTGACATTAGATGTAGCGTTTAAGGCGAAAATAACGCCAAGACCCACGTGGAACAACTTTTTGGGAGTGTGATCGTTTTTAGCGTTTTTAGCGAATCTCACTGAAATGGTACGCACCCTAAAACTTTTATTGTTCGTTGCTCACAATTGTAACCATTACTGTTCTATTCAGAACAGAGAGGAAATAGTATACACCGGAAACTAGTAATTTGGCTATAGACAACAAATATCTTAACAGATATGTCGGCCGTAGCGCACCAGCTTGTACTTCTTGTAGTCAAGGTAGCTATTTTGTGAGTGGTCTCGATTCGGATATTATTTTTGTGGCCCTCTCTAGTATTCGACAATGGTTTGTGATTTGACCCGTGCTTATCCACTGGTCGGTTGACTTTATCCTTACGGCTGCCGCCATCACCTCTTGCTGTATATGAAGATGCAATGGCGTCAAGCCAAGGATAGCATCAAGGGCAACTGATGGTGTTGATTTTATACAGCTGCTGATCAGCGAGCAAGCCAGTTTTTGGTATTATTGCAAATCAATCATGAATATAATCGATCTGTATCGCAATATTTGCAATACAAAGTCTATACATTAGCTACCATTCGAGAAGCATTCACCTCTTGGAATAACCAAACGCAACTTCAACCTTACTGACATTGACATTTACTTTTTGTTTGATTTGAAAAAAGTCATGGCATAAATGTTGATGGTATTTTCTTTTCTGTTGTTCTCTTTGTTTTTCTTTGAAAATATGAGCGAGGACGAGTATTAAGGTCATGCTTGCAAAAATTGCAAAATCCTTGGACATTAGAAGTGTAACGTTTTTTGTGTTTACGTGTCAAAACAATTCTAATCCGTCGTCAGTGCGATCATTTCAATTTTAATTTTATCCATAGAATTATTCGATATAAAATAAAACAACTATTGTGCTAAATGTAAAATATACCGCAGATATTCATAACTAAAACTCTATCGCCATTTCATTTATTGACGAAGTGTATTCGCTCGTCAAAATTAAGTTGTGTGTGGAACCACAAAGACACTGATGTAAACAAAGCTTTTATATTGAAAACTATGCGCGTGGCATAGAATCTAGAGAAGGGGCGTTTATGTATAGTCTCGCGCGAGGAGTGGTTAAGAGCGTCGGAAGGAGAAGTGGTCTGAAGATGAGTGGAGTAAGTCGCGATGCGCCGCTCGGCGTTCAGCTGTTGCAGAGGACCGCCGGCGCGCTCTGTCCCAGATTCAGGATCAATCGTCTCATGTGGTATGTCAGCCTTCATACTAATGTTTACATTTGAAATCCATACTTCAATCAACAATTGCACATGGAATTGAATGGAGAATTCTTACCACGACAGTGGCCATTAATTCAGACCCCAAACAGCTATGCTATGCTATATTCAACTGGCTTCCTCGTCTAATACCCTATATTAGACGAGGAAGCCAGTTGAATTACAGTCATGAAATTTATGTTTGTTAACTTTAAATCTTGACTATGTTTACAAGTGACTAAATACCTAACAAAAAAGAGGCGCCATATTCATAAAGATAAAACTAGAATAGGTTCACAGGGTAGTATTGTTGTAGCATTCTACAATTTCTACATCAAGAGTACCTTCTGGTCCTGTAAGCGTTTATTCTGTTGTCTACATTTGAAATTCGCAATTCTGCTACATGGATCTTGAAAACCAAGATTTGTTATGTTTTAGGTTTAGAGTAGACTGTAGCAACAAGCTAAAATGTTTAAATGAGCCACAAACAATTTTATTTATATTATTATAGCAACTGTAAGAATTACTTACCAATGTTTTCCTACCCTTATTCAACATAACTTTAACTTATATAGTAAAAAGTTTTGACTTTGATCCATAGCCAAATAATTTTGCCTTTTAATCTTAACTAGGCTAATTATTGACCACATTATCACATACCGTCAGGTGAGATTATTGTCCAAAAGTGGCCTGTCAGCAATAATCACACTGTCCTTTATCTTATCCTGCAGGTTTTATTGTTCTCTCAATGTGAAGACACAATGGTTCCTGCTCATCTGTTAATAATAGTTTGAATTGATTCTCTACTCAACCTAAATAGATCTAAATAATCCTAAAATAGAATGCTACGCTAGAATTGCTCCTCGTCCATATCTAAGTTTGAGGGGTCGTCATTGGTGATGAAAGGAAATAGGTATACCAGAATGTGTGCAACAGCTTTCTGAAGAATTGCCATCTTACACTGTGATCCCATGACACCTGCGTAGCGTGGGGATTGTCGCAAAACTCACCTAGCGGGGAAGGATTTGCTCAATGAGTGAATATCATGGCTGTTATGATGCTGACAGTATCAAAATGATCATTCCCAAAGAAGGTTGGCGCCATTATATGGCTGGCCATATATATATATATGTCACAGCAAAAGTAATAAATCTGGATATTATATATACTGTCTAGCCATTATATATAATGTCTACTCAATTTAGATAAAGTATGATAATTGACACAAAATTGTTTTGGTAAATGTGAAGAAACGATCGAAATGTATTACTTTTAGTAGTAATTATTAATAATTCGCGACACATATTGGTAAAAGTTATAAAAAGGGGTTAAATATCATTTAGTCTAGGGCAAAGTCATATTTAGGTGCGACGACGAGCGAAGGGAGGAGGAGCGTTAGGTTACTTGTGACTACAACAACGCGCGAGCCGAGCGAGCGAAGCGAGCGTGCCGCGGTAGCGGCCGGCGATGCGCCACATAAATTACTACTATTCTTATATTTATTTTTAAGCTCTTTAACCATTCTGGTGCGCCCTCCGTGACCAATAGAAATATGAGTCTCATGAATAATATCAAAATTTTGTGTCAATTATCACTTTATCTAAATTAAGTAGACATTATATATAATGGCTAGACAGTATATATAATATCCAGATTTGTTACTTTGGCTGTAACATATATATATATATATATGGCCAGCCATATAATCAAACCAAAAACTATTTGTTCTTGTATGTTTTGTGAGCCAAAACATATATTTAACCAACTTCCAAAAAAGGAATATTATACATTTTTGAGTGTGATACCTCATATCTCTTTACAGGGTGTACTGATGTTGATGCTATTTTTTATATTCGAAAGCTAGTGCTTGATAAGTCACATTTGATTAGAGTGAGATCTGACTTGTAGTACTTATTTGAGTTATATCTAATAATGCATATTTTATGTTTCAAGTTGGTTGTTTTTTGTGAAGGCAACACAAAAAACAATATGTTAGAGAAGACATATTGTACCGACCCCACTTGTGTAGGATATCATTAGGAAGAAGAGACTTCAGCAGTTATAACAAACTTACAGTAACTCACAGGCTGACAGCCTTATTTATGATTATTTAATAATAGTTTTTATATATATTACAAATAAGTTTTTATGATATAACATTGAGTCAGCATGAGTCAACCAAGTACAATGTTAAACAAAACATAGCGGCGGCAACTTGATACTGTGACTAATTGTATAACATGCTTCCACAAAACTATGTCAATGCTCCTACCAACCAGGGCTGCACTCAAAGACTCTGCTTGGGGCCACTTATTGCTCCTCTGATTTTATGTATTGGTATATATATTGGTGTTCAGGTATTCAATGCTTCAGATGAGTGTCATTGTATTATTACTTTCATTCTGGAAAAGAATGCTGCTTAAATGTTTCACCTATGCAAAATCGTGTATAGAGAGGCAATATATGCAATCTTGCTAATGTCCTTAGTTGTTCAGTGATCACTGTGTGTGTGTAGTGTGTGGACAAAGCCAAAACCACACATTGTAAGTTTTTTTTTAAGCCTGATAGGTTAGCCTTTGACCACTATCTCAATTGATGGTAAGTGATGATGTGGTCAAAGATGTTGTTCAGGCTTACCTAGAATTTCTGGCTCTCAAAGACAGTAGCCAGAACACACCGTTAGGTGCTTAGCGACAGTTTTTCTACTTGAGGGTGGTAGCTAGCCAGGCGGGTATTCGCAAAATGCCCTACCACCTTTCTTTAATGCGACTGCCACCCTAAGGCCGGGACCGACGGCTTAACGTGCCCTCCGAAGCACGGAAACGCTCAGTAGTAATGTCACTAGCGGTCACCCATCCAACTCATGACCGCGGGCGACGTTGCTTAACTTTGCTGATCGGTTGAGAACAGCTAAGTAAACTTTGCTACGAGCGCTTCGTATCTTGCGACTGGTGCACAGAAGGTCCATGGGTCGATTCCCGCCGTGAGCTACAGTATTTCTCAGGGTGATGGGCGCAGTTCATGTCGCCACTTGAGACGAACTGCATCTGTTACAGCCAGAAGTTACTGCTTAACATGAGGTGGACCTCGTGCATGTTCCATCCCGATAGCATTAAAAAAGAAACTCCACTGGACATTACGTCCCTAAGCTCTTAACAGTGTGTTCCAGCGGCTGTCCTTAAAAGCAAGTTCCATTTCCAAGTTCTTTGACAACCCCCTGTCCTGCAGCCGCCCCTGTCTATAGACTGATAAACATAAAAAAGTATGGCGTCGAGTGACATTCATATCTCCTAATATATAGTAAATGAATTCGCAAAGCTTGTACCTACCTACTGTTGTGTCATGCGTGATATACCTCACTCATGGACCAAGTTTTAACCAACTTACAAACAAGGTGGAGGTTCTCTATTTGACTGTATGTTTTTTTTATGGTGAATACGGGATTACTTCCGCCAATTATGGCCTCCAACAGTTTAGTAAATAATACGGATAACTCACGTGAATAAGTCAGATAGCTCCAACTATAGTTTCAACCACATTCGGTGGTCTTTTTCAAAGAGACTACGCGGGCTTCCCGAGACCTCCTTGAAAAAGACCACCGAATATGGTTGAAACTATAGTCGGAGCTATCTGACTTATTCACGTGAGTTATCCCGTATATTGTTGACGACGAATTTCTCTGTCACACTGAGACGTACAGTTGTTAAGTCTCATGTGTCTGTCATTATACTGGCTCTCAAGGAACACACGTTCCGATGTAGTCCGACGCGTTCGAAATGCTTTAATGCAAATGCCAATTTTAAAACTGCAACAAACAGCCACCAACATGTTCTGTGCTGAGGCGCATAGTTCCAATTCTGCTCACATCAGAGGCATAGCGCCCCTTCATGCCAGACCACCCGCGCCCGACTGAAGGGGGAAAAAGCATTCGAAACCTTGCAGAGAGATGAAGAGATGCGGCGACACACTGGAGGTGCGGGACACAACGCTGTGGTCGCCGATCGGTCCGCTGGGTTTCCCACCAGTGAAGCAGTGATGGCTCAGTGGCATTGACTGCCACGCAGCAGATCCAAAGTTCGAATCCCGCCGCGGGTTTGAGCTTCACCGCATGGTGAAAGCGCATTTTGTTGTCCGCCTGGCTAGCTACCACCCTCAAGGAGAAAATCTGTCGCCAAGCACCTAACAGTGTTTTCCGGCAGCTGTCCTTGAGAGCCAGTAATTCTAGGTTAAGCCTGAACAACATCTTCGACCACATCATCACATACCATCAGGTGAGATAGTGGTCAAAGGCTGAACTATCAGGCATAAAAAAAACAACAACGGACACCGATGGCTTATCGTCCACTACGAAGCACGTGCACGCTCAGTAGTGATGTCACTAGCGGTCACCCATCCAACTCATGCTGGGCGCTACAGATTTTGCTTAACTTAGTTGATCGGTTGAGAACGACTGGGCAAGCTAAGCTACAAGCGGTTTCAAAATATACTACCAACGATAACATTTCCAAGATTCTCTGAGTCAGGTAGGCGGGTTGTGGATTGTCCATTGTGTTGTTAGAGAAGATATGTGGTACAGACCTTTCCACTGACGAAGGCGCGTCCCTCCATATATTATGTATGTATTTGCAACTCCTACTCTTTACCCGAGCGATCATGTTTACATTTGATTGTGTTACTATATGTAAGTACTTACCATTAGCATGTACACCCACACTAAGTTCATAGTAGAAAGAGTGGGAATTAAGTTATCTTCATACAAACGCACCGCGCGCGGCTTGTATGTGTGCGCCATAATATCTATGCGTACCGCACGCACACTCTAAACAAAATCTCGACCCGTTTCGACCGTGCGCCAGTCGGGGCTAACATCGCACAAAGTTTGAGAGTCACGGCTTTTCGGCACCTCTAAATAAATTAAAAATGTGTGATAATCGCAGGAGAACTTATTGCTGTGTTTGGCTGTTTAAACAGTTCATCTATTTCAGAGTTGTCTCTGTTCAGATTACCTACTGAACAGGAAAGGTAAGCAAGTTATTCTAGCATACCTATAATTTTTAATTGATGATGAGTGAGATACCTATAGATTTTATTTGGTAGTTTTCTATCAGGCAGACGAAGTAGGCAGGCCTACTTTCCCACTAGAATGTATTACCTAGGTATATTTGATCTGTCAATTGATATGCCGCTATTGCTTTGTTTACATTTAGTCATGCCGATTTCTCAATATTGTAGGTAGGTAGTAGTAAGTAGTAAGATTGAAACAAAGTTAATTGAATGTGTCTGTCTCGAGATATTGCTATCAAAGCCCCATTTGTGACATAATTTTAGTTCCACCAATAACTCCCATAGTACAACTTTTAAAAATGTAAGTTATAGTTTTCGAAATATAAAGGTATTTAGCATCAAATTACAGAAGCAAAGTTATTTTGGTTTTTTCATATAAAATGTATGCGAAAACAAACAAAACTTACAAACAATAAAAAACTAACGCAATAACTACACATGAACTACGAAACCTTACATATGGGCGTGTCCGAAACGGCGCTTTATTTATAAATAGTACTGTTCTGAATCTTGAATACATTTCTGTATTTGTTAGGAAAACTATTGATGAACTTTATTGAATCACTAAATTAGCTATACAGAGATGTTTCATCTTTGGCAAGGGCCGGGCTTTAAACTAGTGAATTGGTTGACAGTACTATCAGTAAACTCACGTAAACTACCGTAGGTACTCGTTCACATCACCGCCCCGCGTCGCCTGTCTCTGGCCCCGCAACCACATAGGTATCTTCTGTCGCTCTTTCTATCATCGTGAAAGGCTTCATCATGGTTTAGGTAAAACCAACCTCACTTACCCTGAACCCACACAACATAAGTAAAAAACACATCTTCCCGGCCGTTGCCAATTTCTAGACACTGAATTAAAATTTTGCTAAAAGTGACAACCCTGAGACAGACAAGTGTGGTAGGTAATTATATCGCGGATTGGGCCGGAGATGGCCTACTTACTCACTTTCTACTATGCTAAGGTGCAGTGTACACACGTAGTACACGCACACACGCGCATCAATATTGTACCGTGGACGGGCGCCTTCATTGATTGATTATTTTGCAATTTGTGACTTTTTGAGTACTCCAACGATGGTTGGTCCCGTAGAAGTTTTTGATCAGTATTAGAAACAGGATCGATTGGCATCAAAAAATGTTTTTGTGTAAAATGGCAATTTTTTTGCTAACTGTATTTTTTCTGAAAATCTTTGATTGGGGATTAAAATTCCATAAAAAAATATGGATAGTCTCCTAAGACCATTTTCGAGTAGCTGAAATGGATAAGGTACTTCCCTTTACTGCCCCGCTGAAAGTTTCCACCCTGTATAGTACTCGTACCCTGTACTTGTGGTTGTTAAATTATTATTATTCCTGAATGTCAGAAACTTTCGTAAGCCAAGGTGAGGTTATGAATAGATTCAGGCGTTACTTTGCGGAAATCCATATTTAATGATAACTTATATTTTAGTAAAACACTTAAAACATATAAGTATTTAGTAACAACTCCGCCTAATTTTTCCTGTTAAGCCGACGTGATGTTACAAGCGCCACGCAGCCAAACCGAAAGCATTTTCGACGCACTCAATTCTCCCATTCGACTTCGAGAATCATTCACCATCGAGAATCTCAATAGTGCACTCGATGAGTCAAGACCTGAGGATTCTTCGTGTAGAAACGAAACGCGTCGAAAATTCTTCCAGTTTGGCTGCGTGGCGTTTGTGACGTCGCGTCGGCTTAACAGGAAAAATTAGGCGGAGTTGTCACTAGATATATTATTTAAGTGTTTTAATAAAATATGAATTTAATGTTATCTTAAAATATTTGTTTTCACCATAATGAGATCATTTGAATATTAAATTACGTTCCCGGAAGGTCGGTCGGTCAAAAAATTTTAAATATCAAAATTTTTGACTTCTAAATCATGTCCAGTACAGGAATATGGAGGTATTATGTTTCCATTGCAGTGGCCATGATCTCAGAAAATATATTATATCATGGCAGTGGTTGCTAGAGTTGTCAGAATGACGAAGAGAATTTGAAGCAGTGACGGCTCAGTGGCATTGGCTATGGACTGCCGTGAAGCAGGCCCATGGTTCGAATCCCGCCGCGGGCTTGAGCTTCACCGCATGGTGGAAGGGCATTTTGGGTATGCCCGCCTGGCTAGCGACCACTCTCAAGTAGAAAATCTATCTCCAAGCACCTATCAGTGTGTTCTGGCAGCAGTCCTTAAAATTAGCCAGTAAAATTACAGACATGAGACCTAACAACTGTACGTCTCAGTGTAATGGGCACAGTGCAATTCGTAATATAGAAATGTATCTGTTATATGCAGAGGTAAGTCCACTTAACATCAGGTGGGCCTCTGGCTTGTTCCGTCATAATAAACTTAAAAAAAAAATACTACACGTGACGAATAAGTCTTTTTGTACGGCTTAATAATTATTTACATATTTATGTTGCAATTTGCTTTAACATATTTATTAATGAGTTTTAGGGTTAAACATGTCGTGTGAAATAAACCTTTTATTTTCTACTTATGTAGTTCGTTGTCTTAAGGTTGTACTGGCCGGTCACTTTCCTATACAAACGTTGAAGGGTGATCACTCCCTTATTTGAGATTTTAGGTCTAGAATTAAACATGATATCGTTTTATCTCCTCATTAGCTAGGCTTGTATCGTGATACATTTCCAAAAAGATTATTAACTGGAGAGTTATGAGCCTTGAAACATTTTCATACATAAGTAAAAAAATGTTTCGAGGCTCATAACTTTTAACTAAATTATCATTTTATAATTCCGTGACGATACAAGCCTAGAAAATGAAGAGTTCAATCGTGTTAAGTTATGGACCTAAAACCTCAATAAGGGAGTGATCACCCTTCGACGTTTGTATGGAGAACTGGCTGGCCAGTTCAACCTTAATTTCATTTCTTCTGTTGATGTTGAGTTCTTAGCAACTCCATGAATTATATTATTTAATTTATCTGCAATTTTACTGTCTTAATTATTTTAAATTATATACTTCACAACATTTAAAGATTAATGTAGGTATTATTGTTAAAAAACACTATTCTTAATCAAATTACATGATCGCTATAACAGGTCTGTACCAACCCCTCTGAGTGGGATAATGGCAGGACACGATATTGTACCTTGTTATCTAAAAGATACGGCCATTAATGCATCAATGAACACGAAAATATAATTAGCGTGAGTAAAGTAAATATATATGTACTTACATACATACGGACAGGATGCTGATAAAACTGCACGTGTTCGGAACTGTTCACGAAAGTAACGAACGCCATGTGTCTAAAGATTAAAATTAGAATGGAGTAGCTCAATGACAGATTATTTATGCCTAGAATGGACTGGAGATGTTGAAGCAGTGATAGCTCAGTGGCATTGGCTATGGACTGTCGCACTGCAGGTCCATGGTTCGAATCCCGCCGCGGGCTTGAGCTTCACTTGTGGATGGGCATTTTGCGAATGCCCGCTTGGCTACAGATTTTTTACTTGAGGGTGGTCGCTACCCTCAAGTAAAAAATCTGTAGCCAAGCACCTAACGGTGTGTTCCGGCAGCAATCTCAGAGCCAGTGCAATTACAGGCATATGAGACTTAACAGCTATGTCTCCAGGCGACGGGCGCAGTGCAATTCGTGACTTGTGACGAAATGCACCTGTTATAGGCAGAGGTTAGTCCGCTTACATCAGGCGGGCCTGAAGCTAGTTCCGTCACAATAACATAAAAAAATGTATAAAAGTAGACGATATCTATACGGCATGGCATGTACGGAAATGTTAGCGAGCAAATAGATTAATGGTCCTGATTAATTATTCATTATCTTAACTTATTTATATAACATTTGATAATATATAGGTGTTGTTAGCCGCGTGAATACACACTGCGAAGGAACCTGATGACGAAAACATTATACATGTGCTTACGTTGTCCCGTGGGGTGCTGGGCTGGAATATCACCTATAATTTTCACAGATGATGTATTTCTATTGCCGCTATAACAACAAATACTAAAAATAAAATAAAATAAATATTTAAGGGGGCTCCCATACAACAAACTTGATTTGTATACCGTATCTTGCTCGATACTAATAACGGTGACAGGTAGACGCTTTCACTATTCACGGAATATTTAGTTACGGAACCCTTCGTGCGCGAGTCCCACTCGCACTGGGCTGGTTTTCTTATTCTTTTTCATTTTTTTGTTTTCCATACACAGTAGATACAAATAAGTGTAATAAATTCTTGCAACATCTTTAGGCTCATTTGATGTAGCATACATGAAGCCGAAAATACATAAGGATACTGAATTCCTTAAAGTTTTGTCCTCTTAGAGGCAGTGGGATCAGCCCCTCCGCGAACTAGCACGGACTGATCAGATACGTGTCCTAGCATCGTACTGTGCTCGTTTCTGTGTGAGAATCTGGTTTTTGGTTACAGGCCATTCCTTCTTTCAAAACAGATAACTCTATATATCCTCCTTTTTTCGTCTCCCTACTAGCTTATGCTTTTTTATGCCTGATAGGTTAGCCTTTGAGCACTATCTCGCCTGATGGTAAGTGATGATGTGGTCGAAGATGTTGTTCAGGCTAACATAGAATTACTCTCAAGGACAGCTGCCGGAACACACCGTTAGGTGTTTGTCGACAGCTGTTCTACTTGAGGGTGGTAGCTAGCCAGGCGGGCATTCGCAAATTGCCCTACCACCATGCTAAGTGCCATCAATTGTGCAATTAACGACTGCCATCCTAAGAGAACAACCGGGACAGACGGCTTAAGTTGCCCTCAGTCACTACTTTGCTTAACTTTGCTGATCGGTTAAGAACACCTAAGCAAACTTCGCTACGAGCGCTTTGGTGCGAGGTGTTGTGTTGCACGTCACTGCCAGTGTGGTACTGCAGTTGTCCAACTCGGTCACCATGGCCTCTCCTGCTCTCGAAGTAATGGGCTAGAGTGCTTGGACTATCTGCAGGCCTACAACAGCTTTTGGGTTTCCTAAATGATGAAAAAATATCACCAAGTGATATAAATAAATATTGTAATTATTTCATAATGGACATACGAGTAAGTTACAAATTGTAAAGACATTATAAACAATGGCCCCGAGTTACTTATTCGTTCTTCTTGCAGTGGCTCTATACATACCCATTTTGTTGAACGCGACAGTAAAATGATTTTGTAGTAATTAGTAAGTCGTACAATAGTCACTTTAACATTTTATTGATATTTTTATTAAAAATTTCGTATTTTTCCTTTGTATAATTCCCCTTTTCCAAATGTTTCTATAGTTCCACGCATCAGTACACGCGGGCCGCGGTCCCCGATCGTTTCCCGTTGGTTTGATCGGTCGCGCTATCGGACCTATAGCTCTTTCAATATTCATAAATATTTGTAAGAACCTAAACTTGTTCTGTACACTAGATTTTCGAGTATAAAATTACAATATTCATAACAAAATTACCATATTGGTTTTTAATACTTAAGTAGATGCCCAAATTATTCGGAAAAATAGACTACTATATAGACTATTTCATCGAAGCCTAAAACGAGTCTGTGGAGGCAAGAGCAGTTAAACACAATTAGGTAGATACTAAGAATAAAACGCGGCGATAAGCGCTGGTTATGTAAAATAGTGCAGAATATATAAAACTGATGTATAATTTAGTAATTACAATGCTTACTCACAGATAACAGTTTATTTCTGTACAGGATATAACACTTACGTTATGAACTTTTATATGGTTTTACTCAAGTAGGTAATTACTTTCTAGTACTTACTTTGTTTTCAAGCGCTGATAACGAATTAATTCTATGAAAAAAGAAATGTACTGTATCAGCCTTATTGTCCAATGCTGAACACACCCTCCCCCATTAAAGGGGGAGGATGGAGGGTTGTCCATAATCCCCAGGCTTGGCAGGCGTCTTGGAGATCGCAGTTTAAGATATCAGTTCCTCAGAAGGCGCTACTACCGCATTTTACCTTTAGTCGCCTCTTACAACACCCACAGGTAGCAATGGTGGGTGACTTTATAGTTGGCACCCCATGGGGCGTCCATTAACTTTTAATACAGATATGCTATTATTGCTATTTTTATAACTGACAGGCTAGCTTTTTGGCCACCAATGATGCGGTCGATGCCCGTGGGGTGCTCTCTCATATGTGTGTCGTAAGAGCCGGCTAAGGAAAAGAGAGGAGAGAACGGAATAGTCTGGTGGCATCTCCCATTTAAGGCCAACAAATACGAGAATGGTGTGAAGCTACATACATACTATTAGTTATTCTATGGCGCAGTGCAGGATTTGTGTCGTTAGATGGAAGATATACTTCATCGTTGGTGCCATACGTGGAACAAATATCTTTATTTAAGAAGAATGAAGCGCTTGTAGCGAAGTTTACTAAGCTGTTCTTAACCGATCAGGCAAGTTAAGCAACGTCGCGCGCGGTCATAAGTTGGATGGATGACCGCTAGTGACATTACTACTGAGCGTGCACGTGCTTCGGAGGGCACGTTAAGCCGTCGGTTCCGGTTGTTGTCTTAGGATGGCAGTCGTTATAGCATGGTGGTAGGGCATTTTGCGAATGCCCGCCTGGCTAGCTACCACCCTCAAGTAGAAAATCTGTTTGCCTTGTACACTTTACAGCTAGTGTCACTCGGGATGATTTAAGAATTCTAACAGTACCTCATACATACAAATCTGTTTACGCAATTAAATTTTATATTGGAATAAAGACACACACATTCAAACAAGGACCCTAACAACGTCACACTCCTCTAGAGCAGTTGTGTACACTCTGCTTGGTGCTTGTTGACAGATTTTCTACTTGATGGTGGTAGGTAGCCAGGCGGGCAATCGCAAAATGCCCTACCACCATGCGGTGAAGTTCAAGCTGGCGGTGGGGATCGAACCAGGGTACTGCGGCGCGGCAGTCCATAGCTATTACCGCACGGCCATTATTGCTTCGAACTTGGAACTATTACCACTTGGACAAGTATGCCGTGCTGGCTATTGATCCTCATAAATAAATGTGTTATATATTGTTAACAGTTACCAAGGTAAAATATACCGGAAGGTGGGTAGCGGTGACTGGTGAGGAACTGATATGACTGACTGGAACGTTCTTCAACGCCTGCCAACAGTGGGGATTACGGTAAACCCTAGCTATATTGAGCAGTGGACAATGCAGCTGATACAGTACAATATAGAAGTCAATAACGTTTAA
The DNA here is from genome assembly GCA_963890685.1 of Plagodis pulveraria. Classification (NCBI taxonomy): domain Eukaryota; kingdom Metazoa; phylum Arthropoda; class Insecta; order Lepidoptera; family Geometridae; genus Plagodis; species Plagodis pulveraria. Next base: position 167,320 of record OY982977.1, read on the forward strand.
CGTCCTGAGTATTGGTCCTCGTAAACAAATGCGTGATATATAGTTGTACCGTTTTGCAGTTACCAGGCGAGCGTGCTCGTGCTGACGTACTTCACGTACATGACGTACCACCTGACGCGCAAACCGATCTCCGTCGTGAAGAGCGTGCTGCATCAGAACTGCAGCGCGCTGCTCCCGCCGCCAGACGTCGACCCGCACGACGACCAGTGGTGCAACTGGCCGCCTTTCAGTATGTACCAACACAACATTGTACCTCGCCATCTAGGTTTCATCTATTTAACACTGCAAAACTTTATTTCTAAATATTTAGATTATTTAGATTTAGATTACAAGCACTATCGCGTGTGTAAGATTTGTCAAGATAGAGAGCATTTATTTAAGCTATAATATAGGCTCATTAACGTATAAGATGTTTGCCAGGCGGTGATGCCATAATCTAGTCTTAGCTTAATCTAAAGTAAATAAGTACTACTAGTTCAGTACTTAACTATCTAACTTCCTAGGTTTTCTATGCAAAAGGGAATCATAAGGAAGTCTCAAAACACACACCATTTATAGGAACATACACTTTAATACAATGCGATTAAAATAAAAATAGGATCTGCCTAGCGCCATGTTGTGACGCCAAAAATAGAACTTCGTACAGTGTGCAAAAAAAGAAATGATAAAACATGTATAAATTAACAAAGAAAATAAAAAACCCGACGGCAAATAACTTATTTTCGTTAAGTGTTTTATCGATCAATTGAAATTAAAAGTGCCAGTTAATATATTTATGGTTTTTTTTAAGCCAATTATTTTGTTACCCAACACTATGGCTTTGGAAGAAAAAATAAATTGTTTTTCTCACCATATGGCGTCTAAAATCCACCAGTTTGTTTTTTATTTTTTTATGTACCTAGTGTCACTTGAGTTATCAAGATAAATCTAACGATATCTCGTACATTAAAATCGGTTAAGCGTTTAGAAGTCATGGTGAAATAAAGAAACTCACAAACATACATACATATATGAAACCTGTAAACTTAACACACGTTTATGTGGGCAGTCGTGTAAAAAATAAGCAGTCATAGGTAGGTAAACAAAGTTGTAGGTGACTGTAGGTACAGCAAACACAGAAATAATTTGAACTGATTTTATTTGTTAGCAATATTTTGTATTTAATATCTTAATTTGAACCGCTTAGCTCTTCGATGCCGCATGTCCTGATGGCCAACTGAGTTAGACTCATCGTTATCATCGTAACGGGTAACAAAAACAAATATAACAAATCACCAAAAACAAATGAAACAAATCAATCAGTACTCAGAAACGTATCGCGTAGTAGTACACTGTCGGAGAAATAAGACCCTGACGCCCGCGTTGTCATCAAACCAAGATGGCGTTTGTGCTGTCAACCTTAAAAATTAGAATTTATTAAAATTAACAATCCCGGGTCACTCATTTAAAATTACGTATAAATATATGGCACTGCTCTATTTTTAAGTTTGTTCTGCTGATCGTACTTATTAGAGTGAATATGAGTGAAGTTAGCCGTGAGCCCGTCCTATTCTTATTTTAATCGCATTGTAAGAATAATACATCATTAGGGTCATATAGATTACTTCAAAGGTAATATTGTATAGTCACATTCCACAATGCTAATATAATAAACAGGGCAAACCATTTTGGAAGCCAACAAACATAGACCCACACACAACACGTGAATATCAGTTATGTTACATTAAATAAAATAGTACATTACTTAACTCAATAAGTCTCGATGCGGCAGTCACTTGTGAAGAATAAAAAGAGGGGCTCAGTAAGTTGAAACATTGGTTTTATAGCAATAACTGGCGCCAAGTGTCTGTCGCATATACATTAAAGTTCCCACCATATTTAGCACAACCAATCAGAGACATGAAAGTTCCCGCCACAACGTATCAGCCAACCCGAAATAAGACAGGACAGATTATGTAAGATTTCAGTGTGGCGGTTACTAAAAATTACAAATATCAACAAGTTTTAGAATATTCTACAATTACATATCTAATGAGTAACTTCTCGTAACTTATTTACTGAAGATAATTGAAGCTTAACAAATATATGATTCTAACACGTGCTAAGCGAAAATCATATTTTACAAATAATTGACGCACGCGGGTTCGATTCCCGCCCGGGCCATACAATTACGTGTTCCAATAATTTTTAAAATGCGTTTTTATTTTTGTTTTCTGTTACTTAGTTTGTTCCGTTTAATCGAGAGTTTACCGATCTTTTTAAATACTTTTCCAACAGCGATGCTTACATCAGTGAAGATATTTTTCAAAATGTACAATTATTTTAATACTGTTTGCATAACGCTTGCTCTGTGGATTACATAATTACAAATTTACGAGAAAAAAAATATAATAGAATATTAATAAGCCATATGTAGTAAAGTAAAATTATAAGTCATACTGTTATGTTAGCTCAGGCGGTCAGAGCATACCGCGGCTATAGGGGTGGATGGACGCGTGTTCGAATCCCATACATAACTATATATTTCTCTCTCGTAAATATGTAATGTTGTAATGTACAATGTTGGTGTTTATGAACGTAAACCGTGTGTGGTCGAGGCTCAGATGAAGTAGCATTACGTTCCAGACACGACGGACGCGAACACGCTGCTCGGCGCGCTCGACTCTGCCTTCCTCTTCTCGTACGCCGCCGCCATGTTTGTATCCGGTGAGTCCACGCAATCACTTCTCTGTACTCTAATACGTCATATGTCGCGAACTTGAACAACATCTACTGCATCATCACTTACTATCAGGTGAGACATTGGCCAAAGGCTAAATAAATAGATGGACTTAATGTTGTCTTAGGTTTTCGCGATTATTACACATAGTAATTAAACAACTTTCTTAACGTCTCATGTGGCAAATAAAACCAATTGGTCACCCCGTGTCCACGATCACTGCAAAGTGTTTGAAACGTTGGGACAAAAATAATTATAAATATACGCGATTTAAACCGTTTAAAGTTGTTTAATTACTAAATAGATGGACTCTTTATTGAAAGACTATAATTTAGACAACTGTAATAAATAAATGGGCGATCTTATCGCTCAAAGCGATCTCTTCCAGACAACCCTTAAATAAATAGTTATCCTATCAGCTTTAAAAATTAACAGACCATTAAATTGACGCATCATGTGGTCATCATCACATCAACCGGAATGTACACCGTTGAACAAGTTCTCCCACATTGGGGGGAATTTTGCATAATTCCCATGCTTGGCAGGCGTCTTGGGGATCGCAGTAAAAGTTGCCCGTGCTTCAGTAAGCGCTGTATGTCTCAGGGTTACAGGCGCAGTGCAGTTCCTCACTTCTGACGAAGTTTATCTGTTATTGCAGGCATGGTGGCGGAGCGAGTAGACCTGCGGTACTTCCTCTCGCTGGGGATGCTGATATCGGCCGTCTTCTGCTATCTGTTCGGGCTGGCCAAGACCTACTCCATACATAACATCTCCTACTATATACTAGTGCAGGTACCGCTATAACTCTACATTATACGTTATACTGTAGTTGCATGGCGGTAGGGCATTTTGTGGGGCAAGCGGGAAGGCATCATAAATGACGTCCATGGTCAGCCCCCATCTGCAACCCCCGTGAAGCAATGATGGCCGAGCGGTAATAGCTATGGACTGCCGCGCCGCAGTACCCTGGTTCGATCCCCACCGTCGACTTGAGCGTCACCGCATGGTGAAAGGGCTTTCTGCGATTGGCTGCCTGGCTAGCTACCACCCTCAAGTAGAAAGTTTGTCGCCAAGCACCTAACGGTGTGTGCCGCCAGTAGTCCTTGAGAGCCAGTGAAATTACAGGCACATGAGACTTAAGAACTATGTCTCAAAGTGACGGGCGCAGTGCAATTCGTGACTTGTGACGAAATGCATCTGTTATAGGCAGAGGTTAGTCCGTTTAACATCAGGTGGGCCTCGAGCTAGTTTCGTCACAATAACATAAAAAAAACCCTTTCTCACCAATCTCTGTAAGTACCTACCTATTACATCCATTAAGGGTAAAACCGTAAAAAAGGGTAGTTTTGTGAGTCGTCAGTCGCGTATTTTCGGTCGCGTAATTGTTGTTGCATACATGTAGATAACTCATTTTGCGTCGTCGCGCGGCAAAACTGCACTTTTGTATGAAACCGAATGCAAAAGAAATTACGCGACCGAAAATACGCGACTCACGACTCACAAAATTACGCTCGTTTGGTCTCACCCTTAACGATCTATGTATGGTAGCTTCGCGTCACTAGCCTGCCTGGGTAGCTACAACCCCCAAGTAGAAAATCCGTCGTCAAGCACCCAACAGTGTGTCCCGTCAGCTGCGAGAAGTAGGAGCTGACTGATCGACCAACCTCGTGAACGCGTGCCTTCCAACTCCTCCAGCGCACTCTTCGTACGTCAAAAATACCTTAAGGTCAGCCACATATACCGGATTGTCGTTTCGAGATAAAAATTGAAAACTACGTATGCGATAGGGACATGATTTGTATCGATGTTTTGAGTACGACATTTCGAAACGAGATTTTCAGAAATAGTGTGATAAAGGAAAGATACGGTGTGAATGAGGATGTAGTGACAAAAATTGAGAAAGGCATGTTAAGGTGGTTTGGACATGTGGAGAGAATGAATGAAATGAGAATGACTAAACAGGTATACGTGGGACAAGTGTTGAAAGGGGAAGACCTAGACGAACGTTCCGAAATCAGATTGAAGACGTTCTGATAAAAGGCCAGGTCGAGGTACCCTAAACCGACGCTTATGTATGAAAGGATTGATGAGTGTAGATGAAGCAAAATAGATTTGTAAGGATTGTAGCTAGTGGTAATCTGTGGTGTCTGCCTGCCCCTACGGGAAAGAGGCGTGATTTTAGAAAGAAAAAAAAATACATTTATTCATGACATGAACACAACATTTTTGCTATGAAATAATAAAACGAATGAGAACACAAAAAATTATAATGTGCACATGCCACAATTCGTTCCCAACTCAACATATATGCTAGTTATTAAACCAGCGCTGGTCTTCCGTTGAGGCCGGTTGTGACGTCACGGAAGGACTTCATGACAGTTCTAATACTGCAATAATAATCATTTACAAAGCTTTTACATGAGAGATTACCAAAATTTTAGTAAAAAGTAATAATACATATGGATATAAAATTAATACCACAAAAATAGTATGAGTAGAAAATACAATTAATATTAATAAACACTGTGATTATTACATAAATAATAATAATTTTATAAAAATAATGCAATAACAATCAAACCTCAAACCTTTTATGTATGTATGTTACCGAAACGAGTTTCAGACTGTATGTGGCTGGCCTAAAATCATGTATTTTCAGCCAATGTCATCGCTCAAGTTATTAGCTGGATGTTTATTTACATGCATTATGTATGTATAGTGTCACTCGGGGGATCACTGCAGTATCGTATATTCTACCTGGCAGCAGTAGTGTGCACTTAGTCCTGTTTCTGTAATAACTATAGAATCGTTTGGTCTCAGGTTAGAAGTGATGAAAGAATTAATAGAGAATATGTATTTGCTAAAGTTTAATGTACAATATTGCAAAGTTTTAATAGCACCAATACAGTTCTAACAAAATTGTACCTTAACGGCGTGCGTTTTGTTTCTTTAAATTTTTTTACCCACTAAAAATGTTCACTGAGGTACAATATTTTTTTTATACCTAATAATGGAACCGACTTTAACACTCAAATGTGCGAAATAACTTGTTGAAGTCGGTACCACGATAGTTCAAAAGTCCCTATTATCACAATATTGTGCACATGGTCAGTACCATGCACAGGAATATTGTGATAATAGGCAAGTTAATAGAACGTGTTTAGTACAAATGTAATCTTTGACTGATTTCTTATGTTCTAACTATAAACTGTGTGCTATTCAAGACATTATACAGTATTATATCTACCTAGGTACAGTTTTAGTTCAAACAACCCGTGATCCCGCAGATCTCCTCCTCATACACTAGCTTTCCGCCCGCGAATCCGCCCGCGCGTATGTTGGTTGTTCCAGCGCATCAAACCATAGCGCTTGACAATGTATCTGTGAACTGACAGTTTATTATGTGTACTTCAACGTCAAAAAACTATTTTCCGTGTGCAACACCGCCCTCTACTCTCTCTGTTCAAAATTTTGATTGTACCACCCAACTTTTCAATGTATTTTTGTGCTTATTTTCATCTTATCTAACTAAAATAATAAACACCACCTAAAATGGAGTCAGATTTTTAATTCTAATGGAACCACACGACTGCGCATCCATTGGTTATCGCGCAAATCCATTAACCTTTTCGTTCCGCTTTGGATAAAAACTATCCTATGTCCTTCCCCGGGTCTTAAACTATTTCCATACCAAATCGATCCGGTAGTTTTTAAGTTTATTCGTTGTATACAAAAATACAAATCTTTCCTCGTTATAATATTAGTGTTAAACTAGTGTGGATGTATAACATGTTTTATTATATAAGTGATATAATACATATGTGTGTGTATTGTGGGCAGGCGGGGGCCGGGATAGCCCAGACGAGCGGCTGGCCGGGTACCGTCGCGATCGTCGGGAAGTGGTTCGGGGACGCCAAGAAAGGACTCATCTTCGGCATTTGGAACTCGCACACCTCGCTCGGGAATATACTCGGTAACTTCTACTTCAATATGCCAGAATATTGTATTGTATGCGACTTAATAACGAATTACACATTTACATTTTGAAGCAGTGATGGTTCAGTGGCATTGGCTATAGACTGCCGCGCAGCACGTCCATGGTTCGAATCCCTCCGCGGGCTTGAGCTTCACCGCATGGTGGAAGGGCATTTTGCGAATGCCCGCCTGGCTAGCGACCACCGTCAAGTAGAAAATCTGTCGCCAAGTACTTAACGGTTTGTTCCGGCTGCAGTCCTTGAGAGCCAGTGAACATGAGACTGAATAACTACGTCTCAAAGGGACGGGCGCAGTGCAATTTGTGACTTATGACGAAATGCATCTGTAATAGGCAGAGGTTAGTCCACTTAACATCAAAAAAGCATCGAGCTTTTTCCGTCACAAAAACATAAAAAAAAAAAAACAAAATAAAAATTTTAAAAGTACTTCATTGTTGCTGCGATTGGAAATTTAAATCGCGCTTTTACGCGCTGGGTGCCGTAAAACTAATTATGTGTATTTTTTTAAATACTTCTATGTTAGCAATAACGCCTGCTATGCGGATTACATTACAAAATTACAAATATACTATAGGAAAAATTTAAGTCATGTGCTGGTTTCGAACCCGCGTCCATCCGCCTCTTTAGCCGGGGTATGCTCTAACCAATTGAGCTAACATGACATGACGTCATAACTCGAATTTTTCCTATAGTTCATTAACCATCGTATTGGGATGGAGCGACATCTATAGTACCACTTACGTTGTACTACAAACAAGACCAATTTTGTAATTGTTTTTATACTTGTAAATGATGACGCAATCTTATAATTTTAATATTGTTAGGTTTGCAATAACGGTTTCGAATCCCGCACATGATTTAAATTTTTCCAATCGTATATTTGTAATTTTGTAATAAATTATGTGCTTTATAAATTTGTAAATGTAATTTTCGCGTAGCAACCGATATATTTATACAATGTACTAAATTCTTGATCACAATTTGGCTGAATGACAAATATGTAAAGATTGCAAGAGAATCCATAATAAAATTGAAAAAAACACAATAAAATCTCGGTTCCTTTCAATTAAGGTGCGTATTTTTAAATTAGGTTTTTTTTTATGCCTGATGGATTAGCCTTTGAGCATTATCTCACCTGATGGTAAGTGATGATGTGGTCAAAGATGTTGTACTGGCTCTCAAGCACAACTGCCGGACAGCCGGAACACACCGTTAGGTGCTTGGCGACAGATTTTCTACTTGAGGGTGGTCGCTAGCCAGGCGGTCATTCGCAAAATGCACTACCACCATGGTGTAACGACTGCCATCGTAAGACAACAACCAGGACCGACGGCTTAACGTGCCCTCCGAAACACGTGCACGCTCAGTAGTAATGTCACTAGCGGTCACCCATCCAACTCATGACCGCGGTTGACGTTGCTTAAGAGGCCTTTTACATTATGCAGCCCTCTCACTCGCACTTTTAAAGATAATTTCAAATAACAACAATACGGTTTATATTTTTTAAAATGTGGTCAATCATTATTTCGCTGCATGCAACTGGATCCTACTAATGCCGCCTTGGATACACGTTCTAGGATAGAAGTTACGGTTGTTCTTGACAGGCCAAGGTATTTTAGTTATATAGGGATTTCGCTGGTATACCCCTTACTACGACTTCTACAGCATATAAATTAAACTACTATATATATAATTATATGTGTGTATGGTTGTCAGGCACGCTAATGGCGGCCGCGTTCGTGGACGGCGATTGGTCCCTGTCGTTCATATACCCGGCGGCGGTGATGGCGGCCGTCGCTACTGTAGTGTGGCTGTTCCTAGTGCCCGACCCCGCCGCCGTCGGCCTCGGCCAGCCAGACAGGACGGTCAGTACTACATATTATATACTTACCTATGCGTCATGCACATTATTTACTTACATTACGACACCTTTTTTTTTATAGGTTAGTTTTTGACCACTATCTCACCTGATGATAAGTGATGATGCGGTCGACGATGTTATTCAGGCTAACCTAGAATTACTGGCGGAAAGTCTTGCTTTGCGATAAGCTCCTCTAACCGCGTTCGGATTCACCACAAAAAACTCTACAGAACTCGGGAGTGTTTTATTGAATACACCCTCCGATTTCTACCCCTCCAAGAGGGCGAAGCCAGCCGCCTATACTGACAGCTTGAACCACGGCTGGCCCGGAACTGCAAACGCAGATGCCGCAGCCGTCGGTTCAGTGAATCGCGCGGATCGCAGCAACCACCGTAGTTATGAGTTCGCCGAGCGATTATAACGCTCCGGCTGAACCTGGCTACCAGTGCCCAGACGCTCCTCAGAAGCCCCGCGGGCAACTCAGAAGCCCCGCAGGGGACAGGGGACAGACCACTGTCCACCCGGTGGGTCCCGGTTGACGAAGACGATGATGCCAGGCGGTAGGGGGAGTTTCGCCGTTCAATTGACGAAACTCTTGAAGCCGCCCGCCGAGAACGCCAGAGTTGGGAAGCGGAGGTGCAGAGTGACGACTCCTCCTCTGCCCACGCCGAGACTAACATACTAGTGGTGGTGATACTGGATTCCCCAGAATCACCACCACCCAAAACAACCGTGCCCGCCGATCCCCAGGCCCCTAGAGTGCGCAGAAAGCGCAGCGAGAAGGCGGAGGAAATCGGAAAACGCGCCTGTGTCCGCGCCCCAGCCCGCATGGACTGGGCCGCGACCACCGCGCACGAAGAAGACATCCCCATAACCAGGTCCTACGCCGCCGTAACCATGGTCGCACCAGGACATGTGAAAAATGCGCCACCTTCGACTACCTCAGCCAGGAAAGCCACCGCACCGCGTCCCCCGCCCATCTCTCACCCGGGAGGCGAGAAAGGGACGGCAAATGCAGCTGCCACACGTTCTGAGGTTGTGGCGTCAACCTCACGGACCGCCCCTACGCAGACGGCAACCACCACGGCAACGACGACCACCACTTCCACCGCAGACTCACAACCGGTACCGAACCCGAAAAAGAAACGGTACCCATCGATAGTGCTAGAGTCGTTTCCTAAGCACGAACCATCTACGCGCGCTCAAGGAGAAACTCGAACGAACGCCCACCGTACGCCCTTTTAACAAAGGGGTACGCTTCATCCCAGCCGACGGGGAGGAGTACCGCGTCGTCCAGGCCTACCTCACAAGCCTGGACGAAGCGGAAAGATTGACTGGTTCTCTTACTCCCTCCCCAAAGAACGCAGCCTACAGCTGGCCATAGAAAGTTTCCAGGCCGACACCCGGCTGGAGGATATCAAAGAGGAACTAGAAGAGCTCGCGTACAAACCCGAGCATGTGAAGAAAATGACCGCAAGAATGGGCAGACCAGGCTTCATATTTTTTGCGGCATTGAAGAGGACGGCCAACCTGACCCCCGGCATTTACGAAATGGACGAGCTTCTGTGCATGCCGGGGGTGAAGCTTGAACACTGGCGTGGGAGGAGGGTCCCGGCGCAATGCCACCGATGGCAGGCAGTGCGGCGCGCGTGCGGGGGGGAGCACTACGCACACTGGACGAGCCGCGACGTGCGCTCTGTGGCGGTGCGCACACTGCTAACAATCCCCGCTGCGCTGTGAGGAACTAGTGCGCGACCACAACGGCGCTCACCACCCAACTCACGAGCAAGCCCCAAGCTCCATCGTTACGTCCATCACGCCTCATGCTCCTACAACCTAAGGTGACACCAACCGAACAGACGTCCCCAACGTCCCTCATGCCCGCCGCCAACAGCCCGCCACCACGCGGCCTCGGTCATGCGGGAAAGAAGAAGAAGAGATCGCGGAAAGGCGCGCCCCCGCCTCCCGTTAGGTGCTTGGTGACAGATTTTCTACTTGAGGGTGGTAGCTAGCCAGGCGGGCATTCGCAAAATGTCCTACCACCATGCTGTAACGACTGCCATCCTAAGACAACAACCGAGACCGACGGCTTAACGTGCCCTCCGAAGCACTTGCACACTCAGTAGTAATGTCACTAGCGGTCATCCATCCCAATCATGACCGCGGCGGGCGTTGCTCAGCTTAGCTTAGTGGCCAAGGGTCCTCTAGAGTAAATTTCGTATGTCATTTCGTGCAAAGCAGCAGATTAGGCAAACGTCATATGTCAATAAAGAATATGATGACGATTAAATTAAAATAGTTCTGTACGTAAAACTACAAATAAATCATCAATAACATATTTGTTGATTTGATTTTACAAAAATTGTATTTTGCAGATCCGAATTTACAAAGTGTTACATATGTATGAATTAAGTCATTTATTAATATGTCATAATATGCTCTCTGACGGGAAGCAAAGACCAGCTTAATAAGTCTCTAAATATGACTGTAAGAACTAACGCAGCCAAAATCACGGATACAAATTATTGGATCACAATTTTTTTTGGTTCCGATCGGGAATCGAACCCGCGTTTTCTGATATCGCGCTGGTTGCCTATTCCTCTCGACCACCGGAACCTTACTCTTTCGATTGTAAACTTTGTGGTACATAAGTTAGTTGTTGTGTTGGCAGTCTACCCGCACATGCGAGTCGGACGACGAGGGGGAGGCCGACAGTGAGCAGGAGGCGGCTGCACACGTCATCGTGGGAGACAAGGTAACATATACACTAGCTGTCTCACTCACACTCATACACGCACGCACGCCTCGCACCTTACTACTTATCTCTTATCCTTAGGCGCGTATCCTCCGGCCTGCCGGATTTTCTCTTATGTGTCCCAACCGGCCTGCCGGTTAGCGGTTAATAGTCGTGTTTACATATTCACCATAAAATCTGCGTAAGTTCGATTTACATAATTCAAACGGTTTTCGTGAGGATGGATCCTTGGCTATGCGAGAAAAAATCCATAATATTCTGATATAACAGAAAGTATGTTTAAAATTGATATGAAATCTGAAACCAGCTCAAATTACATTTTGGCGCCAAAATTTTGTATAGATTTATGTCATTTAAAAATAATCTCGTAACTACTTCTAAAGTAATTAACCTAGAAAGCTGTAATTTTGCATTTGTATAGGCAATAAGTCAATAACGATGTTAAAAGAAATTAAAAGGATAAGGATTGATAACTTTTTTTTTTATAGATTTTTTTATTTGACCCCTGTTTTTGTTACGGCTGGAATTCCGGTGGTCTAAAAAAAAGGTTTAGTGTAAAGCTTGTATTTATCCGATCGTTATTATTTAAACGTTGTTAGTAAGCTACTATCATTGGCTATACAACAAAAAAAACCGCATTACTCCATGGTAACGAGAAGTTACTCAAATCATGAAATGAAAAAAAATAACTTTCACTCGATGCATTTTGCCGCGCAAACACTCACCGATCGAAATTTACGTAATAAATAATCTCGTAACTACTTTTAAACCTGTAAACCTAAACATCTGAAACAATTCAGGTGTATAGATTACATCTGAATAATCATATTAAAAGAAAAACCAAATTCGTAGGTGGTATAGTTTTTGAGAAAAAAAAAAAATCCGCTTATGTACAGTTTTCCCGCCAAAATTCTTAAAAAAAATCGCGTTGTTTTAATCTCGTTACTACTTATTAAATATTTATCCTTACAATCTGGTATTATTCATGGGTAAAGAACCATAATAAATACACACATTAAAAAAAAAACAAAGTTGTAGGTGGAATAGTTTCGGAAAAAAAAAATAAAAAAAATATATAAAAAATGCCGTTTCCCGCCATTTTCGTCGTCTGTTCAAACCCATTTTCCTGTAAAATTTTCCATGAAAAGATCTATTTTAATTTCTTTTCCCGTAAAGAGAATATGATGAGGATTGCATTGGTACCAAGAAGTTTATATGTTGATTGGAGACTGCCACAAATAAACTCGATTAAAAAACAAAATACCTCAAAATCTGGAAAAATATATTTTTATTCGCTGTTTGATCCACTCAAACTAAATGTATGAAAATGTTATTTTTTGTATGGTATAGGTAATATATTGGGGTATGGGGATGTTAGGGTGACATGTTTAGGTAATTGAAAACTACTTAGTACTACAAAAAAACGTTACGGGGCGTCGCGGGATAAAAAAACGTGAGCAGTTTGGACGATTTCGTCATAGGAGGTGGACAGATTGGACGCACGAGGGGAATTCATCTTATCATTTTGACTAAAAATGTACGTACACTAAAAAGGTTCTTAAATTAAACTCGTGTTAATTAAAGAAAAAATCGATATTAAATTAACATATATCGTTGATGGGCCATCCCAAAAACATCATCTCAATTCTGGGAAAAAAATATTTAATGACAAAGAATCTTGAAGACCCAATTTTCTCTATATCTTTTTAATTTCCACTTCAGGTAATGCAGCAGATAGATAAGTTAGTGAGCACCAGTAGTTTTTTTCTCGATCGTCTCGCATCACATCTCTCAGTGACCTCCAGCGCGCACTGCGACCCTAGTACAGGCCGGAGACATCCCCGAGCTTTGACATAAAATTACATAAACGCAAAATACTTTTACGATATAGACCGTAAACGCAACCAGCTAAAGATGTGACAGCTGTCAAAGTGGCAGTTGACATTGTTGTTAAAATTTTGGCGACAAACGATCAAAAAATGTATTTTTTTTCAAAGATGGCGGTTGTGCATTACATCTTTTTACTAACTCGCTCGCGACATTAGGCGCCAGACCCACACAGAACGTTCTCGAGTTCTGCGTTCTATGTGAAGTATGCGATCAGTTATATGATGCACAGATAACAGCTGTCAGACCTCACCTGTCATGAATATCGCACGTTCTATCGGAGTAACAATTCTATTAGAGTATGTTGTAGTGTACAATCATTTTAGTAAAAGGACATTTTCATTGACGATGGTGTAAGCTAATAATGTTTTTTTTTTGTTTACAAGTACATTTAACTTAATTTATATAGTATTATTATATGTTATATAGCATTGTGGAAAGGCATTGTCTCTCATTATACAGTTTTAACTCCTAGTATGACTACATTGAGTTTTGTAACATGTTTTATTTGGTTCAATAAACATTATTTTTGTTTTAATATTGTTATGTTTGCAATAACGACTGCTATGCGGATTATATTACAAAAATACGATAGGAAAAAACTAAGTCATGTGCGGGATTCGAACCTGCGTCCATCCACCCCTTGAGCCGGGGTAGGGACGCGAAGTCACTATAACTCGTTAGGGAAGGAATTATGGACTAGATACTTACGGGAAGAATGTTGTGGGGTGCTGAGAGCTGGCCGCGGCCTTAATTGTGTGCAGATGAAGGCGGCGTGTTTTCCCGAGAGGTAAAACACGCCGCCAGGTACTGCTCAGTTTATTTATTATATCACACGCGTTATGGGATTATTAGCGCACGCGCACCGGCGAAAGCTCTCGGACGAATGTCCACGGACGAAATGTATAGGTAAAGTTCAGTGGCGGGCGGCGCAGCGCGGGGCGCTTGCCGAGGCGCGGGACCTTCCTCACGCGCTACGTGTGCTGATACGTCGCGTTTTGGCGCTAGCACGGCGTATATGCTCTGACCAATTGAACTAATTTGACATAACGTCATAACTCAAATCTTTCCTATCGTTCTTTAACCATCGTAGTGGATGGACGCGGGTTCGAATCCCGCACATGATTTAAATTTTTCCTGTCGTATATTTATAATATTATTATTGTTCTTTTATGACAATGTATAAGAAACTGTTTGAATTGTAGAACTCGACGCTCGCTGTGGGCCCGCCGCGCGCCGCCTTAAGGTTTACGCATAAACCACTACATTTGAAGTTAAGATTAGTTTAGGGTTTATAATATTCAGTGATAACTTTGGGCTAGGTTTCAAGGATTTATATAGGGTTTCCTTAACAGTGGATTAGGGCTAACTTTTAGCTGCAAGGTGTTGAGTTACTAACCGCATGCGACGGTTCCCTTGCAGGCGGCGAGTCTACGGACGAACAGACATTCTGCCAACGCACCCGCGGTAAGTATATACATACAGGGTTATCTTCCACGTTCTAAGCTAGGAAGACAATCTTGAAGGAATGATGGCTGAGCGGTAACGGCATTGTCCTGACGAGTCACAGGTGCTTGGTTCGATCCCCACCGCTGGCTGGAGGTTCACCGCATGTAGAAGAGCATTTTTCGCAATGCATGGCATTTTGCGAATGCCCGCCTGGCTAGCGACCACCCTCAAGTAAAAAATCTGTCGCCAAGCGCAGTGCAGTTCGTCACTTGTGATGAAATGCATCTGTTATAGGCAGAGGATACCGCTTAACATCAGGTGGGCCTCGCGCTTGTTCCATCACAATATCATTAAAAAAAATGTAATACAATGTGTACACATTGACCTATATATACTAGACCCGACATCTCAAACTAGGATAGTCGACTATCAATGTATTATGAATACACAATTTTGGAACGTAAAGCGCGTATAATCTCTACGAGTGCCCAGCTGCGTGTGGGAGAGAGTATGCCGGTCGGCTTACCTGCACTGGTCGACTATACTCGTTTGAGATGTCGCGTCTAGTATATATAGGTCAATGTGTTTACATGACAAGAATTGAACGCGTTCAGAAACGTTTTATAAGGTATTTATGTTTTCGTTCAAAAATCCCATATAGATCCGACGATTACCTAAGTCTATGCGAGAAGTTTCACCTACTTCCGAGTAAGGAAGAGAAATTGCTGATTTAACTTTCCTTTTAAAGCTAACATCTAATTTAATTGATTGTCCTGAGCTTCTATAAAAATTGAACTGTACTGACACACAAATAAGGTCTAAATTCTAATCCATTTATTAGCACTTCAATAGTCAATACCAAATGTAGGCAAAACTCTTACCTGTGGCAGCGAGTAATAATTTTAATACCATTGATAAGCGCTTAGATTTAGATCTATTCTGTACAAGCATCGCTGCGACCTTGGGGCTAACTCCCATCTCTTAATTCAGTCTTATTTTAACCATACATTAACAATTTTAATTTGTACTACCACATATCTTTGAAGCAATGATGGCCGAGCGGTAATAGCTATGGACTGCCGTGCCGCAGGTTCCTGGTTCGATCCCCACCGCCGGCTTGAGCTTCACCGCATGGTGGTAGGGCATTCTGCGAATGGCTAGCTACCACCCTCAAGTAGAAAATTGGTCGCCAAGCACCTAACGGTGTGTTCCGGCAGCAGTACTTGAGAGCCAGTGAAATTACAGGCACATGAGACTTAGAAACTACGTCTCAAGGTGACGGGCGCAGTGCAATTCGTCACATGTGATGAAATGCATCTGTTCTAGGTAAGGTTAGTCCGCTTAACATCAGGTGAGCCTCTAGCTTGTTCCGTCACAATAACAAAAAAAACACTATAGTAAACATACATTAGAACTTCAAAGTGAGAGCGAGTTGCATGCATTGAAACAATATATTTGTGCGATAGAGACAGCGCTATATGAACATTATTGTTTCGTGACGGCCGTGGTACGAATCTTAGTATCAATATTTTAAGTTTGAAATAATGATGTTGGCTTTCCAGAATAGTTTTTAAAAGGTGGGAGTTAGGCCCCAGGCAACGGTTGAGCAACGAGTTCTTTATTTAATACCAATAGATTTTTCGTTGTGCTTAATATGTTATGTAAGTAGTTGTTGTATATATATGTACCTATATCTGTTTATTATTTATTCTACTGCTATCCGCGATGACTTGTAATTGGCTGTATTTTTCTATTTGTTTATGTATATGAAGTTTGCCCTAGCTGTTTGTCATCCATAAAAAGAAATAAATAAATAATTATTTATTAAATATGCCGACTAGCACTCGGTGTTTGGTCGTAATCTCCGACCGGTGTTCAAGCAGTAAAGATACTCATTCTCAAGGAATATATATAATAAAAATAAATAATCCCCATGCTTGGCAGGCGTCTTGAGGATCGCAGTGTAAGATGACAGTTCTTGAGTAGGCGCTGTTGCCCAACTTCCAGTATTTTTCCCTTAGTCACCTCACGACAACCACGGGATGATATGAGGATATGAAATTCAAATCCGGCACCCCAAGGAGGACTTCTTCTACTTACTGTAATGTAATCTGCAGAGCATGCGTTATTGAAAAAAAATTAATTATAGGGTTGCGTCATCGTTAGCATTATCATGCGTTCTGTTATGCCCCAGTTCCCTCTACTATTTTGCTGAGTATAGTAAATCAACCCCTTTCAGCTAATCTAGCATTTATACTTTCCCATGCCCCTCACCTACTCACTGCAGTCTTCATCCGTTTCCCATCCCCGTCGGTCATACTATATTTTTCTATGTTAATTTTACTAATTTCATACAGTTTTCCATTTAATAAACTTCTATTGTTTTAGTGTATTAAAATCTTATTTTTAAACATATTTCACGGACTCCCTGTAACAGTTATCTTCGACCGGCACAGTCTGACAGCAGTTCTCTGCGCATTCATATAAGTGATTGCATACTTCACAGCAGACCGCAGAACTCGGAACTCAGTACTGTAGAACGCACTGTGTAGGCTTAATTTTACGTTTTGTATTGACTTTTATAAGAACTGTTGATCTTGAATTTGACTTAATTATACACAAGTTGAAGATAATAACAAACCCAGTTGTGTGTCGGGTCGCCATCTTCCCTCAGAAATGTTTGAGGAAGGCGATGGCTGGCACATGCGTCAACTCGTGAGCGGGTGCTGCTAGAGAACACCGGTCTGCTCTGGAGGCTAGTGCTAATGTCTCTACCGAAAAAAAAACATTTCTTTTAATACAGTTCCCCCTTAGAATGTTGCATATTTCCTATTTCTTGTTGCGTGTTTTAAATAAAAAGATTCATAATTAATAAAAAAAGTCACGGATCCTGGAGTCTGTGGAGAGTAAATTTATAAAATACTAGCTTATCACGCAAAACCATTAACCTCTTTTTGCGCAGTTGGATAAAAACTATCGTATGTCCTTCCCCGTGTCTCAAACTATTTCCATACCAAATTTCATCCTAATCGGTCCAGTAGTTTCAGAGCCTATTCAATACAAACAAACAAATCAAATCTTTCCTTTCTATTATATTAGTTTAAGAGATTATTTTTTTTTTTTAATAAAACAAGTTAATAACCCTGTAATATGTGACATAGCAATAATATGGGCGATTGTGTACGTTTGTAGCGCGAGGCAGAGGCGACCGAGTCGACGTCCCTGCTGGGTCGGCGCAGCGCGAGTGCGAGTGGGACGGCGCCATGCGAGGCGAGCGCTGTGTCCCTGTCCCGCGCGTTGCGCATCCCGGGCGTTGTTCAGTTCTCGCTGTCGTTGTTCTTCGCGAAGCTCGTCTCGTACACGTTCCTCTACTGGCTGCCGCTGTACATCAAGACTTCCAGTAAGCTATACATGCTTATATCTGCACTTAAACTTACACATATATTTGTACATACTCTTGCACTTGAACATACACTTGCACCTACACATTAATATATACCTATGCTACGCTATTTTTTGTTTTATATTGGCCTCATACATTTTACCCTTACCATTCGTAAAGTACAAAAATGAAGTAATAGTTAGAAGCTTCAAATTTTCAATTCATATTATGTGTTAGTGTGGCGGATTAAAAATCCTTTAAAATAATAATAGTAGCAAAACTTTTTAAACAACAGGGGGCACCCCTTGCATGAGTTTGATTGAGTGAGGAAATAATAATATTTTTTTGGTCTGTTGTAAAAACATTATACAGACGTCAAATTTGGTACGATTATAGTCATTGGAATATAATCGAATAGAATTTAATCTTAGTATTTATATGGAAGTGAAAACTGCTGTCATTGTTATTGGTGGCCTATATAAATATCAGGTACTGCCTATTGGTTTATATCACAACGCATTCAATTTCCAAGTAACACTATAAACAGTTTCTTAATGTTAACGACAGAAACGATGCGTGCACTATTAGCTTAACCTCCGTGCACTGAAGGAAAAGCTAGGGCGACCGCCATCCGTGCGCCCATTCAACCAAGGCGTACGCTTCACCCCAACAGACGGCGAAGAATACCGGGTTATCCAAGCCTACCTCACGAACCTGGACGAGGCAGACAGGGTAACCTGGTTTTCGTACTCCCTCCCAAAGGAGAGGAGCCTGAAGCTGGCGATCCGGGGACTCCCTGCCAACACGGATCCCGAAGAAATAAAAGAAGACCTGATTGCGCTCGGGTACGAACCCGAGCACATAAAGAAAATCCAGGCGAGGAAAGGCAGACCAGGCTGCATTTTCTTCGCATCCATGAAAAAGACGCCCAATCTCACGCCCGGCATATACGAAGTTGACGAACTTCTCTGTATGCCGGGTGTAAAGCTCGAACACTGGAGGGGGAGGAGAGGCCCGGCCCAATGCCATAGATGCCAGGCATTCCGGCACTCCTCCCACAACTGCTTCAGACGGCAGGCGTGCGTGCGGTGCGGGGGAGAGCACTTCGCGCGCGACTGCCCTCGCCCACTGGACGAGCCCGCGACCTGCGCAAACTGTGGCGGTGCGCACACCGCGAACAACCCCCGCTGCAGCGTGTTCCGCGAGGAGGCGCGGAACACGCGCGCGGGCACCACAGCAACCACCACCACCATAACCACAGCGAGCACCAAATGCGCGACCCCGCGCTTACCATCAATCCCGACACCCGAGAAGGCCACTACATCTCTTATGGCCGATGCTAACGGCCCGCCAGCCCGCGGCGTTGACCAGAGGGAAACAAAGAAGGCCAATAAAAAGAAGAAAAAGAAGAAGAAGGGACCGCGGAAGGGTGCCTCCCAACCCACCGCCCCCGCACCCAAACCCTCTGCGGCCAAGGCACCCCGTGCCCAGACCGCGAGAACAGGACGGACACAACAACCTGTCCCGCTCCCACGCGTGAGCGAGACAACTCAGAAGATGACAAGGACGGCGGCGGAGCTAGAAATGCTCGAAACCGCCCTAAGCACCCTCCAGGACGTGCTCCAGGCGATCAGAGAGGGGGTTGACCCAGTCCCGCTAGTATTAGCGGGGGTGGGAAAGCTCCTCTCCTGTCGCTAGGCAGCACGAAATGGACCCCCAGCGACGCCGCGACGTCCAGGCCCTAAGGGCCGGCCTGGACGCGCTATCATCATGCCTCCCGAGCGACTCGCTCACTGGGCTTCCCACCAGAGGGATTCACCCGGTGGGCTGAGGGCGAGTAGGGAGGCAGAAGATCACCGGACTGACCACATACCCCGAACGAGACGAAGGTGCCACCCACATGGCACACACCCCGCGACCCAGCAGTGATGCACTGCTGGCGATGGACTGCCGCGCAAAGGGGCCACCCGTGCCCGAAGGCGCGTCCGCGCCGGCACTAGTTGCCGCGCGAAGAAGAAGACGACTGATTAGCTTAATATAGCTTAAAAATATTTAGAGTGTGAGAATCGCTTAGAATTTTTCAAATTTCTACATATCTATTGTGGACTTTTGTTTTTCCCTCCCGGGGGTGTGGAACTAGAATCCTAACCGACCTACTTGTTGTTTTTGTCCTATATCAGGAAGTCAAGTACTTCTACTAAAAGTTAAAAAAGCTCAGTGAATATATGTTTGATTTGTAGCTAACCTGTCGGCTCGTCAGTCCGGGGAGTTGAGTACAGTTTTCGACGCGGGCGGAGCCGTCGGCGCGATTCTAGCGGGACTCATCGCCGACTATACTAATGCACCCGGCATCGTCTGTGTCGGCTTCTATGCACTGTGCATTCCTGCCGTGAGTCATACTTATACAAATAGCTTTAATATAATTGAGTAGTAGTAATGACGACATTTTTTTCAATACAACATTCAATTCAGTAACTATTAAACTCTTGCTTTTTGTATCTCTAGGTGGTCAATTTGCATTAAAATTGTATCTATGGCAGCTTGTTTTGTAAACTTTGTCCTTAACGTAACCCCACAAGTTTTTTTTAATTCCTGGTGGGTTAGCCTTTGACCACTATCTCTTCTGATGGTAAGTGATGATCTGGAGGACGATGTTGTTCAGGCTAACCTAGAAGTGCTGGCTCTCAAGGACAGCTGCCGGAACACACCGTTAGTTGCTTGGCAACAGATTTTCTACTTGAGTGTGGAAGCTAGCCAGGCGGGCATTTGCAAAATGCCCTATCACCATGCGTAGTTTTGCTGTCAAACCATTTTCATGGTCGTCTGCTATCGCTACGATGCACTATGCACCACTTGTAACTATGATTCGCGACTTGCGCGACCCGATAATCGACCACAAGCGGCCAACACCGCTCGTGGGGAAACTGGCCGCTGCGGCCGCTGCCGATTAGTTGGGAATTGAGCCTTAACAAGAGGGAAGTTGGCTTGCGATTCTCCATCCAAATGTATTTCCATATTTTCTTGGATAATGGCGATAGAGCAATTATATTTTACATAAAATCTAGAACTGACATAGACATACAAGCCTTTCCATTTGTTTAAATCATCTCATCTCATTACTAAAAAGTATGTTTCGTTTCCAGTCAGAGGATCACCATATAAATTTTAAAAGATTTTAATATAAAAAAATATAGGAGCATATTTCTTTTCACAAAATCTCCATCACTTTTAACATTTTAATGCAAAAAAAATTGAATCTGTTTAATTTTGGAGTATAAAACAAACGAATATAAAACGTCGAAGCATTGATGGCCGAGCGGTATTAGCTTTGGACTGCTGTACCGCAGGTCCTTGGTTTGATCCCCACCGCCGGCTTGAGCTTCACCGCTTGGTGGAAGGGCATTTTGCTAATGCTCGGCTAGCTTCAAGAAAATGTGTCGCCAACCACCTAACTGTGTTTTCCGGCAGCTGTCCTTGAGAGCTAGTAAACTTACAGGCAGAGACTTAACAACTGTACGTCTCATAAGGCGCAGTGCACATCGTCACATGACGAAATGCACCTGTTATAGGCAGAGGTCAATCCTCATATAGCATCAGGTGGGCCTCGAGCTTGTTCCGTTTTAAAAACGTTTAAAAAACTATAGGATCTGATAGTTTGGGAAGTATGTGTGTTGTACCAGGTATGGTATATAGTATGTTTGTTCCAGCTATTGGCGTACCAGGCGTGGGGTGCTTCGGCGTACTGGTTGAACTGCACGCTGCTGGTGGGCACTGGGGTGCTCGTCAACGGGCCCTACGCGCTCATCACTACGGCCGTCAGTGCAGACCTAGGTCACTATACATATCACAATCATCCTGTAGTTGTATCATATCGATCGAAAGATTTCATCACAAGAATTATTTTTTTGCTAAATATGTCCTTAAGGCAATGTCAGCTTTTCATTTTTCTGAACAAAATTTCACATCAAATGTTAAAATTCATGGTCTTCCTTTTATTTCTGACAATATGTTATTCAGAAAAAAATAATCCTTGTGATGAAATCTTTCGATCGGAACGATAAAACTACAGGTGATTTTTTTTCTCGTGTAACGTGTTCGATTCCCGGTTCAACCATGTAATTATTTAAATATCTATGAATGCAGTTTGAATTGTTTTTTAAATTCAAATAATGTGTTCTTTCAGTAAAATGTTCCATGTACAATATTCAAGGTACTTTCCCTCCATGTGGCATCGCCGTGGGACGCCCTGTATATCTTGCAGTTTTTATTTCAATAGAACGATAAAGTGCTTAACGAAAATAAATAATATGCAGTCTTCTTTACTTTTTAATTAATTTATTTTCGTTAATTTGTTATAAATACGAAATATTTCTTTTGAAAAGCAACTAAACCATATTCATGATTTATACTTTGTCGATAAGTAATTTATTTTTCGTGCTATTAGTAAAAATCAGAGCGTTCGCATGGTTCCAACTGCGTAAATAAGAGGAACTTTTTTATGATTTTGTTTCGCTTTATTTATCTTAAAATAATTTCGTTCGTTCACGGAGTGTTGCAAAAAAAATGGTGGCCACGTTTGTCTCCAAAACCGGCCATGTTGCGACTATTCCTCTTGAGGGCCAAAGAACGGTTTATGCAGAATGGTATGCTAGCATTTGTTTGCCACAGGTCGTTTCTGAACTCCGTAAAGAGAACTGCAACCGCCGCATCATCCTCCATCACGACAATGCGAGTTCTCACACCGCGCACAGAACAAAAGAGTTTTTTGAGCAAGAAAACATAGAATTATTAGACCATGCGCCGTACAGCCCCGACCTAAGCCCTAATGATTTCTATACTTTCCCTAAAATAAAGAATAAATTGCGTGGTCAGAGATTTTCGTCACCTGAAGAATATAGATATGACGTCATCGACGCTTAGTGCTCAGAAAACCGGCCGTCTTGTATTAGTGTAACGCGTTGTGTATATGTGTAACGCGTTGTGTATTTGTGTAACGCGTTGTGTATATTTGTAACGCGTTGTGTATATGTGTAACGCATTGTGTATATGTGTAACGCGTTGTGTATATGTGTAACGCGTTGTGTATATGTGTAACGCGTTGTGTATATGTGTAACGCGTTGTGTATTTGTGTAACGCGTTGTGTATATTTGTAACGCGTTGTGTATACGTGTAACGCGTTGTGTATATGTGTAACGCGTTGTGTATATGTGTAACGCGTCGTGTATTGTTGTGTAGGTACGCACAGCAGCCTGGCGGGCAACGCGCGCGCGCTCGCCACAGTGACGGCTATCATCGACGGGACCGGCAGCCTCGGTAATGTATATATACTCATTACAGATAATGGGTTAACTATTGACCACTATATCACCTGGCGGTAAGTGCAGGTGTGGTCGAGGATGGTGGAAGATAAACAAGACTAAAGTTTTAATATTGTTATGTTTGCAATAACGCCTCTATGCGGATTACATCACAAAATTACAAATATACGAGAGGAAAAATTTAAGTCTTATGAGCCTGTAATTTAACCGCCATCCATAACCTTCAAACCGGAACGCGGTAATGTGAACATTATCGGTTGGCGGTAGATATAGTTTTGGTTAATAGTATTATGGCAGTACTTCCCCTCACGAACTCCTTCACTGACAGTTCTACTGAAACTTAAATACATTATATTTAAGTTTAGTATTGAGCGACTGACATCTCACATTGCGTTTGCCAAGACGCCTGCCAAGCGTGGAGATTATGGCAAACCCTGAAAATGTTGAACAAAAGCGGTGGACATATACTGTTGTTCATGACTATTAATACCTGCTGTATTTCCTAACCCCACTAATAATAATTTGAGCTCTGCATTAATAGTCAAAAAAAATATTACAACTTGTAACTAAAGTCTGACAATTAAATTACATGCAGACCCAAAACTAAGAAAATAATATTGTGTCATGACACATGAATTTGTCCTCTCGTTCTTAACTTAAACAATAGGTATCGCTGCATCCGCTTACGATGATTATGGGTTCGAATCCCGCACATAACTATAATGTTTATTGTTTACGCCTGTTGTAATATTGTAATGTAACCCGAGGACCATGCGTTAAAGGAAAAAATAAAATATTACAGTAGTTTATGCAACTGTCATATAATAGAGTACCCTCTATTGTATGACAGTTGCATAAACTACTACATGAGTACTAAAACATGAGTGTAGTTCAAAATAAGATTACACGAGTGTTTTAATACCTAATTATATGCAGTTACATACACTACTTTATTTAATCCCATGGCTATAGGTAGCTACATTAAATACAATTTATCCAGCAAAATATTACTCAAATTCGTATGTACGAAATAGCGCCAAAATGGAAAAAGTCTGTTATTGGTCTATGGAACGGAACCAGCGCTCACCACAGATAATGTGTACTTAAATTGAATTGAAACCTCCTTGGTCGGGACACATTGTACTTTAATAATTAAAAAAATGTTTTAAAGCATTGTTTTGTTAGATGAATAATGCTTTAATTTAACTTTTTAATTTTCTAAAGAAGTATGTAAATAAAATATGCAAATAAAAGTCTGTATATCATTTCATAATTAGAATATTACCGAATGAGATTATATAAAAAAACATTATATTTAACTTTGTAACAAGTATAACAGTGTTTACTTCTGTACGTACAGGCGCGGCTATCGGGCCGATGTTGGCAGGCGTCGTGTCGACGTCGGGGTCGTGGTCGCGAGTCTTCCTCATGCTCATTGTGTGCGACGCCATGGCGCTACTGCTGCTGCTCAGGTACTACTATATACTATATTATCTATCTATATTATTCTACTACAACCCACACTCCCAATTTTATATAAATAATACTTTTTTGTGAATTTTGAAGGTGTTTTGTCTCAGAGTTTATGTGTTTTTTTTATACTTGTGGGGAAAGTATTTCTTCTTGAAGTTTAGTTGAAATTAAAGTATTTTTTTCTATAAAGAACGATGGCGACTACTGACCCAAATAAACCAGGTCGCGTTCTTGAATGTACTAGGTATTGTTTTTATTGTCGAGACCGATTCTGATTTAGATAAGGTGTGGACGCGTTTCGTGTGTTCCGAAAAATATTTCAAAAACATCACAGCATTTTCGCTCATAAGTGTTTGGTAATTAACGTGATAGTGGAGTGTTATCAACCATAAAAATATTCCACCAAACGTGACACAGATTAAGTGGCAGTAGTCGAGGGAATTGACTGCACTGGACGAGGTAAGCACCTCTACACCTCGGTGAAACGAGACGGGCTGCGGATTTTAATAATTCATCTCCGTCACTCAGCTTATCTGTGTGTTCGACGGACTTCCAACGGGCGGCGGCTGGAGCTGTGTGAGTGCACTGTGCCTGCGCTTGCGTACGTTACGTATAGATCTGCATATTGACACAGGTACTGATAACATTCATTTGTAGCACCTACCTACTTCTTACGTAGTGAAAATGGTTAATAACTGCGCGGCCTGCACAAAAATTATTAGAACAAATATGCCATCTGTTACATGCATGAAATGCAGTAATCAATTCCACCCAGTGTGCGTGAATATTTCAGACCGCAGGCCAAAAGATAACTTAAAATCTGCCTGGGTTTGCCCGATGTGCCAATGTAAAGAACCGAGAAAGGATAATTCTAACACCCCAGTACGCGCGGCAGGAATTGCGGTGCTAGCGGAAGAGGCGTCAGTCGTGTCTGGAGACGCTACTGCGATTGCAATGTGCGAGGATAATAGTAAATTAACCAGTATCGCAAGCCCAGCCGTTGCTGGCCTTTCTGACGAATATGGCGATTTATCTACATTGACGTCTGAAATAAGACTACTTCGAGGGGATGTAGGGGAAATGAAGTCACATATAACAGAACATATCAAACAATGCTTCTCACGAATTGACGAGCAAGGGAAAAAATTGGAAGACGTGCAGTCGCGCCTGCGAATACTTGAAGAAAGGGAAAGCGAAATTATCACATACCGTAACAAAATAACAGAGCTACGATATGAACTTAGTGTGCGCGCCCAGGCTTCCTTGAGAAATGAAATAGAAATTTCTGGACTTAACGAACATGCTGATGAAAGCCCAATGCATCTAGTACAATTAATTTCGCATAAAATTGGTTCTGCGGTTGACATCAACGACCTTGATTACGTAGCTCGGGTTGGACCACGAAACGCTAAAGTGAGCCCTACGGGCACCCAGTCTGTTAATGGGTCACCACGACCTTTAGTGGTTCGATTCCTCCGTCAACACGATCGGCAAGCGTTTTTGAAGGCGGGTAAAAGAAGGCGCAACCTGACGTCTTCAGACTTAGATTTAAAAGGTGTCACACGTAGCATATATATTAACGAGCGCTTGACTCAAGAAAACCGTTACTTATTTCGCTCTGCCAGACAACAGGCTAAATCGAGCGATTATAAGTTTTGCTGGGTTAAGAACGGTACTGTCTACGTGCGAAAATGTGAAGGGAATCCAGCCATCCCCATTAGAACCGCAAAAGAACTTTCACGGTTTCAGAATTTCACTCAACCAGCAGCGTCAGAATAACAAAAAAGACGTTCTATATGTAATAACCATAATGAAACTCTATTTATTTATGATATTTAATTTAGCGCTAAGTATACCAAGTAACAATTTAATTCACTTTTTGGCCTGTAACTACATTTGTCGTATCGCATTAATTTACTTAAAACTAAAGTTTATAAACACAAAAGAATATTTCAAATCATTCAAAATATCACTCACCCTTGCACACAAACACATCACACGTATATATACTCGTACGCATAATCTTGTAAATCTCACAGTCCGTAAATCTCATACTTACAATATTTCTCATAGAATGACAATCCTAACTCAGATACTTTCTTCTCCTTTCTTTATGTTTTATCATAATGGCATTACTTAGTGTATTTAATGAAATTGAAGAATCCGTATCAATATATTGTCATTCGTTAGATTCTATAGATTCATGCAAAAGTATTTTTACTAAGGCCGATTATGCATTCAAAGTCCTCTCTTTCAACATACGAAGCTTCCAACGTAATTTCGATGAGTTTGCTGTGGCGCTGAAGCGGATGAATATCCAAGATTTCGATGTTATTATTTTGTCTGAATGTTGGCTTTCTGATGGTCTCCGTATAGATCCTCTGCCGGGCTTTAACACCTATAGAACTTCTGTTCAGCAAAACAAAAACGGGGGTGTAATAATATATGCTAAAGCCACCGCCCAAACTACAATCTATGAACCCAATATAAAAGACTCTGACTCACTCCTTGTAACATTTAATAATAAAATTGCAGTTTTAGGCATCTACAGATCGCCTTCAACACCTTTACATCTTCTTGACCCTTTCATTATCTCTCTAGACTCCACCTTGAACACCTTAAAAAGATATTCTCATATCGTTGTAGCTGGTGACATAAACATAGATATCTGCAACTCAACTAACGATTCCCATGTTAATGATTACTTGTGTCTTATGGCAACCCACGGACTTCTTCCAGCTATCTCCAAGCCAACGAGATATTTAACTTGCTTAGATCACATTTTCGTTAAAACAAATAAAAGCTCTATAGGCGTCGTATGCAAATCTTCAGTAACAGATCATGCCTTCGTCTTAGCTGGATTGTCATTGACCAACCTTGCGGCCCCGAACTCTCGCTTTAAACACAAGATGGATCTCGACGCAGCTGTTGCTCAGATCAATGAAGTAGACTGGTCTTTTGTCACCAAAGATTATATTGTAAATACGGCAGCTCTCTCTTTAAACCAGATACTTGCAAGCGTTATAGATAGGCACACAAAGAGGTTAACCCTCTTTGTGTGCCTATCATTGGTCGTAAGTGGGTCACAATGAAGCCATGGATTACGCCGGGTTTAATCAGATGCATGCGTCATCGTGACAAACTACACTTGGAGTCAAGATCACATCCTGATGATGTTGTGCGGCGTAAAATATATACTCGATATCGAAATTTTTGTAACAAATTATTAAAAAAGCTTAAAATAGAATATAATCAACGCCAGTTAGAAGAAAATAAACATGATACTAAAAAACTTTGGAAAACCATCAAAACTATTTGTCAGACGTCAGTTTATACTAATCACTCTACTGAGCTGTTAAACTGTATAAATAATAATCCGTTCTTGTCAATTCGACACTGCAACAATCATTTTGCTTCAATGGGCTCAAGCTTAGCAGAGAATATTCTACGTAAGCTCAATATTACCCAAGAATCACTAATCTCAGAGTATAGACCTGCCACTTCTGTTTCTCACTCATTTTTTCTCGGTCCCACTGATTCTTGTGAAATTACCAAGTTTATTTTGCAACTAAAAGTCGACACTGCTCCTGGTCCTGATAAGGTTCCGGTTTCACTGCTTCGGAAGTCGCTAAAGTCCTTACTTATGCCACTCACTCATATAGTAAACCTTAGTTTGATGTCAGGTGTATTCCCAGAATGCTGGAAAACCGCTGCAGTGTGTCCAATATACAAAAAGGGACCCAAAAACGTTCCTGACATCTACAGGCCCATTGCATTGCTAAGTACCATTTCAAAACTTATTGAAAAAGTTGTAAATAATCGACTAGTCTCATATTTAGAAAAATATAATCTGCTGTCGGAGAGACAATTTGGTTTTCGGCGAGGTAGGTCAACCGAAGACGCTACATTACTTCTTGCTAATCTTGTTTCATCGCACATTGAAGCTGGAGAAAGCTGCATTGCGGTGTTTCTCGATCTGGCAAAGGCTTTTGACTCCGTCTCGGTTGGTCTACTTCCTAAGAAAATGGAGTCCTTTGGTATAAGAGGAACTTCGCTTAACTGGTTCAAGAGTTACTTAAAAGGTCGAAGCCAGTTTGTTAAGATAGGTTCCCATCATAGTGATAATCTGCCGGTTGATTTCGGCGTCCCGCAGGGAAGCATTCTTGGACCAACCCTTTTCACGCTCTATATAAATGACATCGTAAAGTGCTCACTGAAAAATGGACAGATTGTCGCCTATGCAGATGATACCGCGATACTTTTTTATGGGAAGGACTGGGAACAAGCCTATAATTTGGCAGAGGAAGGCCTTGCACATATTGCAAAACTGTTAAACAATAATCTTTTAACATTAAACGTACATAAAACTAAATATATTGCTTTTTCGAAAACCTCTGTCTCTAGTCCTCATTCAGACATGACTTTAAAAATACACTCATGTTCAAATTATAATTCAATATGCACGTGTAGTTTTATCCAACGCACGAAATCATTAAAATATTTAGGCGTTGTGATTGATGAGAATATGTCTTATAAGGACCACATCATTGAGCTATCAGGACGAGTGCGCAAACTTATTTATATAATGAAAAAACTAAGAGACTTCACTCCATTAGATATTTTGCAACAAGTTTACCTGGCTTTATGCCAATCTGTCTTACAATATTGTATCTCAGTTTGGGGTAGTGCTGGAAAAACAAATTTCATTACCATTGAGAGAGCTCAGCGAGCACTCATCAAAGTCACTCTCAAAAAGCCCTTTCGGTACCCGACAGATAGTCTTTATGAAGAATTTCAAGTACTACGAGTTCGCCAACTGTTTATTTTGAGTGCCACAACAAAATCACATAAGATATTTCTCAATCACGATGATTACGATTCCCTGATTTCTAGACGCGTCTTTCGACTTCCTGTTCCGCAAGCTACATCCTTACTCACTAAAAGAGGCCCAGCATTCTCTCATCCTCATATTTATAATAATGTATGCAAACTGTGTGACATCAAAAACTGTAAGGCTTACCAATGTAAAAAGCTAGTAAAAGAATTATTGTTGAGACTATCCTATGAAGAAACGGAGGATCTGGTATGAGTCCATAACTGGTGTGCATACCAAGAATACACATATCACTCACACCTCTTTCACACACACACACACACACACACACACACACACACACACACACACACACACACACACACACACGCAAACAGTTTATTATTGTAACTCGTACTCGCTTTACAGCGCTCCTCACAAACTAAATATACAGCTGATGTTTTACATTAGGTAATATCTGATTTAAGCTATCTACACCATAATGTATTTTCTCATTATTATTATAGTTTTTGTCTCAGAGTTCCAAGATACAGGCCTATGCCTAGTTTGGAACTCGCTGATAATGTCTTTTAGTTCAAATTTGTCAACAATTGTGCTCTTTAATAAGTGTATGTTATAGTTATGTAACTCTTTCTGAAAATAAAACATTATTATTATTATTATTATTATTGTCAGCCCATTTAATAATATTTATAAGTATTTGTATATGTTTAAAAGAAGGAATTCTTGAGTTATATGCAAATGCGTTTATATAATTTTGTACGTAGATTAATTACAACGCGCAAAATTATTCGAAGCCAAAAGAACGAAAAAGAAATGTTTGTGTTTTTCTTTTAGGCAGCCATGAGCTTGCATGTTCCAATCGGTCAATTTATTAGCACTCTTAATAGTGAGTACGCTTTAAGAACTGTTGGCGTAACTCGGACCGTACCCTTACTAATCTATGATAGAAATGGCGCTGAATACCCCACGTTTGTGGTCTATCGACTTGCGTGCAATGAGGGTGTTATCACTAAGTTTTAGACGCGTGTTTGGTCTGACTATTAATATATCATAATAAACCACTAACACAGCCTTAAATCCATAAAAACTATGGCGATAGGTATAAATAGCTCCCTGCCAGACCTATCTATTAAATGCCGACAGATAATACAGGAAGGTACAAAACCTCTGACTGTAATTTTCCTCCGACTCCTAGGTTCTAAATTCAATTCACATTTACATTTTCTAAAATGGAATATCCGTAAAGAAAAGTATCCCGACTGAACGCCAGATGATGTTTACAAAAATGTTGAGTCTCAAGATATATGGAACGTTGCCATACTACTTTACAGACAGAAAATCTCTCCCCCATATTAATAGAAATTACTTTTTTTAACACCAAATTTACAGAGAATACGATATCTACCCTCAAAATTTATCTAAACAATAGCTGTTTTAACCAGTTCAGCAGTTACAGCGTGTAAGAGTAACAAGCAAACACAGACACAATTTTTGCATTTATAATATAATTGTAATTGCAGGATAGCATTCGGCGAGTGGAGCAAAATACGGCAAGAGAGGAGACTCGCCGCCGCCAACAGAGTAAGGATAGAGTAATGTACTGTACGTAGTGCTGTCTCCCTCGCACTCGGCCGCGGGGGCGCTCGACACATGCAGTGCGAGAGGGACGACAATAGGTGACAATGAATTGAGTGGACATACTTTATTATACACACGTTATGTACAACGATCGTGCTGTCTCTTTCATATCCATTGAAAAGAAAGAGACGGGTATACAGATTGTTTACCGCCATTAAATAGTATTGATGTAATTAGCTGGTGTTGATAACGAATGGGTATACCAAGAAAATTATATATAAACACTGGAGGTTACGTTTAGGTTTTTTTTATAGTTTTCTAGTAACTTCGTCGTTTCAATCGGGCTTATTCGCATTTGACAACCCTAGACGTTAAAAAATAATATTTTGACCTAAATTTGTGCACGAATAGAACCAAAAGTGTTATTTATATATTTATACATGAATTTAATACGCGAAATTTTAAGGATGAATTTTGAAGCGCTCGTAGCGAAGTTTCCTTCTTAACCAATCAGCTAAGTTTAGCAACGTCCGCCGCGGTCATGAGTTGGATGGGTGACCGCTAGTGACATTACTCGTCGCCAAGCACATGACGGTCTGTTCCGACGGCTGTGCTTGTTAGCCAGTAATCCTCGTTCAACCCATGTTTTACAGAGATATTCTTAGATTTACTTATTCTTTACAATTTGATATAACGCTCCGTTCTACAGCTCGATGTCAAGTGATTTGCCTGAAGCAGTGACGGCTCAGTGGTATTATCTATGGACAGCCGCGCAGCAGGTCCATGTTTCGAATCCCGCCGCGGGCATGAGCTTCACTGCATGGTGGCGACCAACCTCAAGTAAAAAATCTCTCGCCAAGCACCTGGCATGAAACTTAACAACTGTATGTCTCAAGGTGACGGGCGCAGTGCAGTTTGTCACTTGTGATGAAGTGCATCTATTATAGGCAGAGGTTACCGCTTAACATCAGGTGGGCCTCGAGCTTGTTCCGTCAGAATAACATAAAAAAGTGTGTCAGTCTCGTCCGATAACACCATCGACAAACATCTGTCAATGTCAGTGTCAGCATCCACCACTTAGATATGCAAGGGTGCGTACCATTTGGAGTTAAATTTGCCAAAAACGATAAAAACAATCACACTCCCAAAAAGTTGTTCCACTTGGGTCTTGGCATTATTTTCGCCATAAACGCTATGAAGCTACTGGAACAGTTTGAATTACCTACATCTTATGCCAAATGTGACAGAAGTGGCAAATTTTAGTGGCATTCTTAGCGTTCTTATCCTAAATGGAACAGGGGATGACAGTTACAAACGATCACAGTGATCACAACCACAGACGCAGAATGTGGTCAAAATTATCGAAAATAAAGAAATTAGCGTCAAATGGAATACGCCCTGTCATCGGATCTAGTACCATAGACAAGACCGATAGATACTCTTCGCAAAAATACATAACCGTTCCTACTTTTCAGATACAATCATATAAATAGTCTTAAATATTGAAGAAAGAAAGAGAAATCAAATGTGATCTGTCAAGCTTCAAGGCCACATTTCTATACAGACCCGCCAACTTATCTGTTCAGGTGGCAGAAAAAAGAACTACAACATTCTTTCAAATTGTGATAGTTTTTAGTTGATTTCCATCACCAGTAGCGCCCTCGAGAACTGCACAGTTAAGTTGGTGGTACTATACCTTGAAGTATTGTATGCATTTCAATCCCCAGTATTCATATATAATATTCTTGGGATGTATGTATTATGATAAAACCGAGCCGAGGTAAATAAGTAATTATTTTTATAAATAGTTCCTAATATCCATTTTTAAGAATTATGACTAAATATTTATTATTAAATATATAAAGATCTTATTGTTCAATATATTGTATTAATAATATAGTTAGTATGTGAAATGTACAGTCAGCAACGTAAATTATAATCTAAGTATCTCCATTGTTGCTAAGCGATAGGGATATTGATGTTAATTTAACAGCTTTTTTGGTGATTTTTATAATTTTTAGTCATATATGGCTGTTTAACTTATTATGCAATAATGAAACAGTACGATATCTTAAATTCAAAACTAAGAATCATCAAATCTTACTATGGTGCTAAGTATAGTGCTGACTGTACTATGCAATTGTGTATTATATGTAAATAGTCATTCCACAGAACTTGCATTAACCGACTGTAAAAAGAAGAGATTCTTAATCTGGAGCATTTTTATTTCAATCGCTTAAAATTTTAATACCCTTAAAACAATATTGAAAAATTAAGTGCATTTTATTATTTTCTTTTTGATCTTTATTTGAATGTTATCCCTTCAAACATCCGACGTTATATTATAACAGTACATTGTCCACCGAGGGGGGAGGGGCTGGGGGGAGTTACTGTTACATAGCGCTTTATGCTCTACCTGCAAGGAAAATACATGATTACTGTTTACTTTTCTTCTTTTATACGCTTCTGTTTGGAGGTAAAAGCAAGCAGCATATTTACACTGAAATATCTCTACTTAATTATGAAACTAACTCGTGCTTCGGAGGGCACGTTAAACCGTCATGTGTTGGTGTTTAGGACAACAGTCGTTATCAGTGATAGGGCATTTGCACTGCGCACCTGGATAGCTACCACCCAAATAATAATCTGTCGCCAAGAACCCAACGGCGTGTTCCGGCAGCTGTCTTCGAGACCCAGTAATTCTGTTAACCCTGTTAATGTCTTTGACCACATCATCACCTACCATCAAGTGAGACTGAAGTCAAAGGCTAACCTATCTGTTAAAACATTAAAAAATCTTTTTATCTCGATTTACATAAGTAGGCCTAACCAATGCAGACGGAGTCGCTTACTCATACATAAATAAAATACTATAATATATAATAGTATTGTTTATACAGGGTGCCCGGTAATGAATGGATAACCTTAAATTAGGAATTTGTATATCTAATGGCCATTCAGAAAGAAAACAGAACAAAAAAAAAATTTAATTAATAAAACAAATACCATTTTGAAACCGGCTTTAGGCACACTTTATTTTAAAATGATTGATCACATGTGTATTCATACTTTTTTTTTACGCTATGAATGCTTAAACTTTGGCAAAATGAATATGTTTGTTTATTAAAAAGACCATAACTTTGGTACTACTTGATTTTTTTTTGTTCTGTTTTTTTTTTCTAAATGGCCATTAGGTATACACATACCTAATTTAAGGTTATCCATTCATTACCGGGCACCCTGTATAATATACAATACTATTATATTTGTATGTAGTGTTGTTTGTATTCTTTACATAACATATGATAACT
This sequence comes from Plagodis pulveraria, assembly GCA_963890685.1. NCBI lineage: Eukaryota > Metazoa > Arthropoda > Insecta > Lepidoptera > Geometridae > Plagodis > Plagodis pulveraria. The sequence continues at coordinate 201,886 of OY982977.1, forward strand.
TCGGTCCGTGCGTATGTCATTCAGTTGTGTAAAATAATTATTGTTAATACCGACAGTCTTTTCACATGGTTTTATAAATAAATAACTTATTTAAATCTATCATTACATTTATATCTACTATTTATGTTATTGAGTTGTCTATTATGTGTGAAAGGTTTTAGAGTGGTAACCACATGACACCGGCAGACGTATAGTTGGTAAGTGGACCGACGACATCGCAAGAGTCGCGAGATGCCGATGGATACATAAGTGGCTAGTAACCTTTCATTGTGGCGTTCTTTGGGGGAGGCTTTGTCCAACATAGGACGAGTTCGGAAGATGATCATGTGTTGTCTAATATAATGATGAATGAATTATTGTTATACCAACCTCCACTTATGAGGGATAAGGGTAATAACAGGTAGGAATGAGTTTTGTGAGTGTTTAAAAGGGTTAAATATTTGACTGATGTTCGTCACAAGCACCTTAGTAAATAGATATGTTACGTAAGTAAATATACGAATACCGTTCTAGAAGGATCTTTTGGCGCTTGGATGACGTTACATTGTATAGGGGGGGTTAGTGGTCGAATAAACAGCAAAAATCGTACTGAGAGAAACGTAATTCAGCGTTAGTTCCGATTTTTTTTTGCGTGGGCTTGTTTGCGCACTTTCGTTAGTGTTTAGTGGAGCTGTTAAGTGTTTAGTAAAACTGTTTAGTGCGACTAGAGACCAATATTGTTTAGCATCAGTATAGTCATCGCCGACGCGGGACAAGATATTAATTTAAAATACAAACAACGCGTTCGCAATGTTTAAAGAAATATAATATACAGTGGGAAATAGATGCATACAGTTATATGATAAGGTATAATATTTTTGTTCTTTACATTCGTATTTAATAATATTATATTCTTAAACAAATTGGAAAGTAGGTAAGATCATTGGTCCAATTTGCCAGTAGGTATTTATAAACGAGATAAGTTGGTTCAAAGTCAAAAGTCAACATCATTTATTAAATTTAGGCGTCTACGACGATCAATTACAATTTTTTGTATTGAAATATTCTAAATTAGCAGCAAATAAATTGTATAGAGCCACTGCCAGAAGAACGGGCAATAAACTCGGGGCCATTCTATTAAACATCTTTAAACAATGTGTCACATACTAACTACTATATATTAAAGTTATTACAATATTTGTTTAAATTATGTAGGTGACAGGCAATAGCTTGGCAGAAGCGGAATTGTCCAGGCATTTTGTCGTTTAAGTAATCAGAAACTGTGTTTTTTTTTGTTTTGGTTTTTTTAATCAATTTGTTTTTCACGTTCCTTCTGCATACTACCTATAAACTGTACTACAAGTGTATTTGCAAACAAATGTCTGTGCAAATGACGGCCTCCGGGTACACTGAGTGAAGGCGGGACGTGGCATCACTACTCGCAATAAATAGAAAGCGCTATACCTATAGTGTTTAGTAGCGCGTTCTATATTTTACAGTCCAGTTGCTGTCCAAACGTGTTTACCCTGCGCTAAACACTCGCACTAACACTAAACATAATGTGTAAACGGGTCGGTAATACGTCAATCTTTAAAGTTATTCTACCACCATTACCGAGATTTATGCAATTTTCGTCCAGAAATCCCAATCGTTTGCCAGTGTAATGGGGATTTCTGGACATTTTGACCTTAAATCCCCTTTTACCAGTCTCATACTGCTGTATAATAATAGATTTTGTAAGAAATTATTTCTCCCATTCATATTGCGTACGTGATATACCTACCTATTACAAACGTTTTTAAGTATTATGTGTATTATACAAATAAAACAAGTACTTACTTTAAGTTCCTTTGTTGTTTTATTTTAAGTGTAAATCTTTTATACGATTAATATGTATATTTATAAAGCCGTGTGGTGCCGGGATAGAATAACACCCTTCCATTTCTACCCGTGGGTGTCGTAAAAACGACGAAGGCATATATAATAACAGAAAGTGTGCACTATAGCAAAACCGCCCCAATAGGAGACGTTTCAAATTGTTGAGAAACTAGCTTTTCACGATTATTCACATGATGGTAAGTGATGATGCGGTCGAGATTGTTGATTCAGGCTAACCTAGAAATACTGGCGCTCAAAGACAGCTGCCGATACCTTTGCTTGAGGACAGATATTCTACTTGAGGTTGGTATCTAGCCAGGTGGGTATTGACAAAATGCCCTACTACCATACTATAACGAGAGCCATCCATATAACAAATAAAATGCGACGGCTTAATGATCTCTCCGAACCACGTGCACGCTCAGTAGTAATGCCACTAGCGGTCTTCTTGCTGATGGTTCGTACGTGCACGGTTTCTATCATGATTCTGGTCAACCTTAAGTACTTACTAAACCTTTACAGCGACGTCATCGCGCCATGTCAGTGCTCATGAGTGAGTACATAATTAAGTGTAAGCTCCGCGAAACGCGGACCAAGTTAGGTCACATTTGCAGCTTGTTCAGTGCAAACGAGGTTTTATTCCACTTCACCTAGTTTCCTTGGACGGTAACAATAATAATCATATATTTCAACTATAAGTCACATAGTACTTACCTAGATGTACACTCTCCCGTGGGGTGTCGGGTTAGAATTGCACCTCCCCATATCATCCCGTGGGTGTCGTAAGAGGCGACTAAGGGAAACATACTGGAAGGTGGGCAGCAGCACCTTCTATAGAACTGCCATCTTACACTGCGATCCCCAAGCCGCTTGCCAAGCGTGGGGATTATTATATATATATATATATACCCCCTTAATAGGGGAGGCTGTGTTCAGCAATGGACGAGTCGGCTGATACAGTAACATGTATACATTACAATTTAAATAGAAATTACATATATCAAGTTAAGTACACCACCAAATAAAATATTTAAAACAATAATAACTAGCAAAAACCTGAGCTTTGTGAGGGCTCGCGTTTATTTAAGAACATGATCTAGTGGTGTCATCTAGTATTGAGTAGATTAACTACGATGTATTCGAGTATTGAGTTTAGTTCTGTTGCGGCGATGTTAACTCTTTGGTTTTATAACAGATGGAGTTGTACAACAACGTTTTATCCAATGAAAATTGTTAATGTTATTTTTTTAAATGGCTATCAATTTTTTTACAGTAAACGTCTAGAAGATTGCAGTTTAAGATATAAGTTCCTCAGATGCGCCGCTGCCCACCTTCCGGTATTTTACCTTTAGTCGCCTGTTACGACACCCACAGGTAGCGATGGGGAGGTGACATTCTAGCCCGGCACCCCACGGGCAGGCTTACCATGCGTTATCGCAAAAATTACGTAGGTACGTACTCGATCGATGTTGATTTTGTTTTTATAGGTATATGGACATAAACAGTTTTCTTAGTACCATAGAGAGATAATGTTATTAATTTATTTATACTTATACCTACTTAATAACCTTATTGAAGAACTACTGGCCCATTTCACTTCTGAGCCATGTTTATAAGCTGTTCTCGAGTCATTACGAATCGTCTTGCTCGTAGGTTTGATGACTTCCAGCCTCCCGAACAAGCCAGGTTCCGAAAAGGCTTTAGCACCATAGACCACATCCATACGCTCCGCCAGATTATACAGAAGACTGAAGAGTATAATCGGCCATTTAGTTAAGCGTTTGTGGACTATGAGAAAGCCTTCGATTCAACCGAAACTTAGGCCGTACTGCAGTCTCTCCAGCGATGCCAATTGACTATAGGTACATTGAAGCGCTGAAGTGTTTGTATAGAAACGGCACCATGTCGATTCGACTACAGGACAAGAGCACGGAACCAATCCTACTGCAACGAGGCGTGAGACAGGGAGACGTTATTTCTCCGAAACTGTTCACAAATGGCTTGGGAGGACGTTTTTAAGCTCTTCAACTGGAAAGAATTTGGCATCAACATCTACGGCGAATACATCACTCACCTTCGTTTCGCCAATGTCATAGTCAGGCATGGCAGAGTCGCTTGAAGAACTCAGTAGTCTCCCAGCAGGTGGGTCTTAAAATGAACATGGACAAGACGAAAGTTAGTAGATATTTCTAATGTCCATGTTGCACCAGTACCAGTAGTGGTTGCGAACTGCTGGTACGACCAATATATTTACCTAGTACAGACTGTCCAGTTAGGTAGGTCCAACTTCGAAAAAGTGGTCGCCCGAAGAATCCAACTCGGATGGGCAGCGCTCGGTAAGTTACGCGTAACTTACCTTGTGCTAAATAAGGGCCACAGTTAAGGACCACGTTTCAGTGCCATATGTCATCACTGGCAACACACACAGATTTCGCGACATCTTCTCGTCGAACATCCTGCAGAGCCTGAAGAACAGTCTTCAACCAGCGCGTGTTGTCAGTGATGACATTTGGCACTGAGACGTGGTCCTTAACTGTGGCCCTTATGGACAACCTCAGAGTCGCTCAACGAGCAAAGAACCAAACTCACCGTCATAGCTTTCAGAATAAGCAAGTTGAAGTGGCAATGGGCGGGCCACATTGTTCGACGAACTGAAAACCGATGGGGCAGAAAGGTTCTCGAGTGGTAATTACACTACACCGGAAGACGTAGAGTTGGTAGGCCCCCCACTAGGTGGACTGACGACATCGTGAAAGTTGCGGGTGGCCAATGGTTACAGGCTGCTAATAGCCGTTCTTTGTGGCGTTATATGGGAGACAATGAGCTAACACGTTACTCTAGAGAAGTCATTTGGGCATAAGTGGTTTGTTTCCATTTTTGGTAATTTTAAACTTAGTGCGCTTCAGCGCTTTACGAGATCAGACTGCAGCTTAGAACTAATTATATCGTCTAACCAAACGATCCTAACATGCAGCGCCACAATGCTTGTAGGCTAATGTTGCCCCTACAAAAGTTCGCTTACAGCGCTGAAGATAATTGTATCATCTAACCAAACTATTCAAACATCCAGCGCTAGACTACTTCCGAGGTACCCTTTCTTAAAATCAAAGACTGCACACTCAGCACACAGAAAGTGGTACCTACTTACTTTTTTATCGAGAGTTTATATTGTGTAAATCGTATTTTGTATACATTCGTCGTTCATATTTTTGAAGCGCTCGTAGCGAAGTTTACTTAGCTGTTCTCAACCGATCGGCAAAGTTAAGCAACGTCGCGCGCGGTCATGAGTTGGATGGGTGACCGCTACTGAGCGTGTCCGTGCTTCGGAGGGGCACGTTAAGCCGTCGGTTCCGGTTGTTGTCATAGGATGGCCGTCGTTACAGCATGGTGGTAGGGCATTTTGCGAATGCCCGCCTGGCTAGCTACCGCCCTCAAGTAGAAAATCTGTCGCCAAGCACCTAACGGTGTGTTCCGGCAGCTGTTCTTGAGAGCCAGTACTTCTAGGTGCTGAACAACATTTTCGACCACATCATCACTTACCATCAGGTGAGATAGTAGTCAATCGTTAACAGATCAGGCATAAAAAAAATAACATTCTTCAAAAAATGTAAATTAAAAGTTCCTTTAATATTTTTTATTCAATCAGAATTTGGTGTAACAACGCTACAGTTACTAAACTGAAAGCACTTAGGCAACCCAAAGGGCATTGCAGCCCTACAGGTAATCCAAATGTTCCAACTCACAACCAGTTGGCAGTGTACCCAGGATGCTAGCAGCATTGCCTCGTTGGATTGCAATGCTTATAATAGTAATTAACGACGCATTTGATCAAGTCTCTATATATTACAAATATTTTATCCAAATTTTATCTGTGATTTGGGAGTTAGGGGGCGTCCATAAATTACGTGAGGTGTTTTTTTTAATTTTCTGCCCCTCCCTCCCCCCCTGGTGAGATGTCGTGAGATTTTATTCAACCCCCTCCCCCATCTCCCAATCTCACGTGAGATTTTTCAAAATGTGAGTTTCTTACGTAAACGTGTTGGATTGTTATTGTAAAAAGAAAAAAAGTCGCGCGTTCGGCTGACAGTGGCGCGAAAACAAAGGACGGGCTACACTGTACCGTGAATTCAGATTGAATTGAGCTATTTGGTATAAAACAAATATGGTGGTTTGACAGTAAGTAAATGTATAACGTCGAAGTATGAATGAAATTATTTTCTATTGAACGAATTAGTGAATGATCTTTATCGTATTACGATTACGCTTAAGATTAAATCTTATGCATGTACAATCTGGATTAAATGGACCAAAATAGTATAATTTTTTTTTGTTTCAATCTGAAAAAAAATTGCGTGATATTTGCCGAGACCCCCCCTCTCTCCAACGTAAGATTAGATGAGATTTGACTCGACCCCCTCCCCCCCTTAAACACCTCACGTAATTTATGGACGCCCCCTTATGATGACAAACAATTGTTTTTAAACAACTATAACTAACACAAAAAAATATTAATATGTGATACAATTTATTTTGCACACCCTAATAGGGTTGAATGTAGAGAAGCTGTTAAGGTTTATTTACACCATTTTATGTACCTATGTTCTTGCATTAAATGATTTTGAATTTGAAACAGACAGGTCAATATTTTTTCGTCGCGAGTAAAAAATAGGTAATTGACTCATGTTGCTATTTGTGATATCTGTCCACGTTATCTATGAATGTCACTCCGTGAACATGGCTGCCTATGTTGTGCCCTCTGACAAACTATTTCTTAATTGCTCTGAGGCTGTGCCGCGAAGCATGGTCTTGTGCAATTACAAATCGACAATATATTAATGTATTCGCTTTGCGTGTTTAATCCCAAAATATGAATTCACTTGTGAAAAGTGATTCCATCTCTTATGTTTGTTTTTCCCGACTGGATTTTGCACTATCTTAGGACGCAGGATGGCATTTTGAATACACAATTTTGGAACGTGTGTAATCTCTACGAGTGCCCAACAGCGTGAGGGTGAGAGTATGCCGGCCGGCTTACCTGCACTGGGCGACTATCCTCGTTTGAGATGTCGGCTGATGATGATGATACGTAATAAGTTAAGGATATAGCGAGATTGTACAAAGGCCAACTCTTCCACACAACAACAAACAACATCTACAGGCACAAAGAGGCACAAATGTGAAGAGGCTTACAGGCTTGATGAGACCATGTATGTATTCTGATTATTTGTGTATATTGTCTATTTATTATCTGAGTAGTATACAAATAAAACAAATATTTTTAAGCAATTAAGCTGTTTTAATTTATCATTTATAACTTAAATCTATTTGACATATTTACAATTAGTTTATGCGTTTAATAAATCCAATAAAACAGGTATGTTATACCAATATAAAAATGAATGTGTGTTGTTCAAAAGAAAAGTTCACTTAGTTTCAATTTGGATGGTTAACATATCAGTCTGATAAATTTATTTTATGATTGAAAAAACAAGGCCTCAATGATATCTTGAATGAATGAATTATTTATTTGTCGAAAACATGGGTATTATACATAGGTCTTGTCAAATTATGTCAGTATTTAAAAGTTTCCAGCATGTTCTGCCTTGCGGCGTACAAATTTTAAATATATTGAATGTTACAGCAAAACTAATGAGAAGCGATACAATGTCAAAAAATATAAACACTGAAATATTTGATTTTAATTATAAAGCAGTATGTCATGAAATTATGTCAGAAGGTAGATCAATTAAATTACACATTACTTTAGTTATACATATAAAAAAGTCTTCAATGGAATAAAATGAATAGTGTAATAGCCAAGTATAAAATTTAGATTAAAATTTTACTTAAGGGTAAGTCTCTAATGTCTATTGGGATTTTATTGTAAATTTTTATTTCCATAGAATATGTATTATTTCGAAACAATGCTAAGTTAGATTTAGGCATTACAAGATTTTTCCTATATTGAGTAGAGCGATGTACAATACCTTTTATTTTGAAGAAACTTGGATGTTGTGTAACAAAAAGAGCAATTTATTTCTATAAATATGGAAGAGGTAATATTTGCAATTTTCTAAATAAAGGCCTGAATGAGTATTTACGCCTTGCTGAGCATAGAGCCCATATACATTTTTTTGACTCCTAAATACTCTTTGATTTTCTACTGAGTTTCCCTATATAACCAATCCATATTTTAGGGCAGAACCAATATAACGGTGATAAGCAGAGAAGGCTGCTTTTGAGCAGTGCAATAATACATTTAACATCAAATTTAGTCATGTTATTAACTCACAAAATGTTATATTTTTATCATAAATGTATGTGTTTGAATGGGTACCACCATATTACCCATTCTTGTTAAATGGTTAAGTAATATTGGTGTATAGCATAAAAACTGTGAGGTCCTAGGTTCGAACCAATAAATCCTCAGTTTTAATTTGTTAATTTATTTATTAAAAATATCATGTGCCTTCCATTGTGTCTTTTTAATATTTAATATTGTATGATCTAAGTTGGTTGAAATAAAGAATTATTATTATTAGTTCATACCTATCAGCATTCCATACTAATAGTATCTCTAACCCTAATATAGTATCAAAAACATGTGGTTATGTGGGGATTTCATATTCTGCAGTCCACCACCGGGAGGATACAAGGAGTGGCAATTCATGCAAATTAAAGCATCAAAAGTTAGAGCAAACTGTTAACAGTCTTGAGTGTGGAATTAACTAGATAAAATAATTTACTTGCCCGGTATAAAATATGGACTTATCATCATCGAATGCCCCATGATGATAAGTCCATACTAGATAGGAATGGAATGTTTATTACTACTGTATAATTATCAAAAGGGGTATTATCTGCAATCTCTGCTGACATCTTCAGGAAGCAGGTGCGATATTATGTACATATTTTGTCTTGATTGAGTTTGCATCCCTGACCATAGTACAGCCAGTTGATTCCTATGCCCGTCCCAGTGGCACTATAAACGAGAGTGCATCCCCGGTGGATCCCCATGCCACGCGTTGCAGTTGGAAGATGGAGACCCACACCGCCAATAGTACTGCCCATACTACTGCACCGCACCCACTCAGCACCACAACTGGAATGTATAGGACGGAACACTTTACCTTCTTTAGGTTATGGCTTTTAAACGTTGCTTGGAGAGAGCTTTTAATAAATTGTTTATAGATAAGCTCTTGACCAGTCACACCTGCTAGTAAGTTATGAAGCAGTTGTGTCGAATGTGACCATTACTGCTTGGCAAGAAAATTAGGTATGGTGGTAGTACTTCCCCAGAGGGACTCGCACAAAGTGGTCTACTGCTGCTGTAGATATATGATTAGATTTAGGATATTGATAATTTTGTTAATTTACAGTTCTCAGCTTATGAATTAAGACTATTCTATATTGTCCTTTTAATTAGTGAATACTAGACTAAGGTAAAACAATGTGTCATATTACCGACATACTTAATCCATATCATAGACAATGATAATAATTTAATTACATTCATAAATGATTCATATTGGTTGGGCATCATGTGTAAGTGGTTGGTTGTTGTTGTGTAGGATGGTTTAATGATGTTGCCAGGCAAAAGGCACAAAACATGACTTATCACAATATTTGATTTTGCCTTATATTAAAAGCCAACTAACATAAGCAGATACCAATAACTGGTACCTGCTTAACCTGTCCGCTTTCAAAATGTTCACAGCTCTACTCCTGTTTACTCGGGCTCAATATGGCGAAATCACAACCACTTCGTAATATGCGAATTATTTGAAAAGTACTGAATTGTTTCACGTGAAATAAAAAGTATTATAAAGAAAAACCTTTGTTTTACTTCTTTACTATGCATTATTGAATATTTATTGTAAAATTCTGTTTTGTTTGAGAGCTAAATTATGTTTACGAAAATGTGCGCCGTTCCCCAAAGTTATGGCCACTACTGATGTTTTATAACTCTAATCATAGAGATTATTTGTTGTTGATAGTATCCGTAAGCTAGCCTTTACTTCCTATTATTCATTTTACTGTACATTCTTTAGATTTCGAATAACCTGTGATTGAATATGTTTGCAGAAAGAAAAAAGAAAAGAAAAAAAAAATGATTACTTTGAAAAGTCGATTTCTTTTTTTTTATTGCGTTCTGTTTAGATATTTTGGTATTAGGAACATGAAAATATATTTGTCTCTCTTTGCCTCATACATTCTACATATCTAAATTGTGAGACAGCAACAATATACTGCTAAATCTAACCAGTGGAACGTACGGATAGATCTATTCCGATTATGAGTCTGTAGTAGTGACGTCATCGCGAATAGATCTATTCCAACTCTGAATGGGGAGGTTAAGTATCAACAAGATCTAGCTATTTGTGGGCCATAGAAGTGAAGCTAAATCAAACAATACACATGTAAGTAATATTGTTATTGAAGAAGGATAATATATTTATGAAGGTTACCTCAAGTAAGGGTTAATAACGAAATGATGCTTACATTTCTTTATCTGCTTCTGCTCATCATATGGAGGTTTCCGGAACGCCTCCTTGTAGAACCAGACAGCGTTCACCGCCCACACAAAAGGCAGAAGCAAGCACCCCACTGAACAAAATTGTGAATACCTACGGTTAAATTACGTACAAGATACACTGTAATAATCAATTTGTTACATGGTGTAGGTAACAACGTGTAGGTATTGACCAAAGAGAATTGGCGGTTTTCTAAATCTTATATAATGCCTTAACTTGGGCATTAACCCAGAAGAATCATTTCAATCTTTATACAATAGTAAACAATAGGTTTATCAGAGAGAGGATTGTTCTTACCTTTAAAATACCATCGGCAAAGTTGTAATTTTTTATCATTCGGTAGCCTGTTTAGATCCATTATTCAAATACCTAGAAATTATGTTCATACAGTTATTGAATATGTTAGTAAAAAATATTTATAATTTTATTTTTGTGTACTTCTGTGCCAGGAAATTGGAACGGATATTAGTGTGTCACAGATGAGAGATGACTAATCCAAATTTTCGTGCATTACTTTTCTCTATGACTGATTTGAATAAGGAATGTAATCGATTTGGAATATAATCGATAAAATTCGTAGCTGTCTATCAACACTCCCAAATCACGGATTTCTTGCACTTCCCGGGGTGCGTTCCAGTAAGGCCGGGCCAAATATTGGTCGAGCTAGATTTGATCCAAGGTACCTGGAACGACCTTTTGACGCTATTGTCACAATATGAAATTGACAGCGATGTTCCTATGTGATCAAATATTTTCTGTATGTTTTAGAATGAGCCCCATTACGTAATTAAGCAAAGACAGCATAGAAATCACTAATCCTTGGCTTAGCTTGTACACAATTTATTATTTTTTGTACAATCTGTCACATTTGACAGCTAGCCAAGATTTGGCCGATTCAAAAGGTAGAAAAATTTTGGCCAAGTAGGGCAAAATTAGCTCTGACAGGTCGCCCGGAACGGGTATGATCAAATCTTGCCAGGATCAAATTAAGCTCGATTGGAGTGCTGGAACGGCGTATATCCGCGCTTAGACCAAAATTTGTCTTGGCCGACGGCGTGCGGGAACGCACCCCTGTAGCAACTCATTATTAAGCGCATAGGCTGAATTTATGGGCCTCTTTTCGCTTGTATATTTTATGTAGAAACATGTTAACATTTAGATGAATTTTGTATATATCACACCATTGACTAATATTATTTATGTCACTTTGGATAAGATAATTATCACTGTCGCAGTTTACTGTTTTATACGTTTTTAGGTCATCCGCGAATAATGTATACTTACAATGCTTTATACAAATGGTAATATCATATGTAAAGATAGAAAAAAGGATTTGACCTAGGTGGGAACCCTGGGGAACTCCAGACTGCGCTGAATATTTCAATAATTCGCATCCATTAGCCATAACAACTAGTTCTCATTTTGTAAGATATGACCAAAACCACTTTAAGAATGACCCATTAAATCCCATACGCTCCAACTTTTTAATAAGTAAAACTTGACTAACTTTACAAATAAACTGCTAAAGTCTGTATAAACTGCGTCTATTTGACTTGTCTAAATTTTCAGTAAGATCAGTAATAAACCCAACATAATTTGTTTCTACAGAGTGACCTTTTTTAAAACCGTGCTGATGTTGCGATAGGAAGTGAGAATATTAAAATACTATCGGACACAGGAGTGCTTCAAACAATTAGGAAAAACTAGATAAAATTGAAATACATCTGTACGTAGTCAATGTTGCCATTTTTGTGGATGGATATAATATTCGCCTTTTTCCATTCATCGGGTATTTAATTTAATTGTGGTCTTTATTGGCCTTGGCGTTTTATATTTGTGTTATCTAAACTAATATAATAAAGAGGAAAGATTTGATTGCTTGTTTGTTTTTTTTGCATTTAATAAGCTCTGAAACTACTGGACCGATTAATATGAATATTTTGGTATGGAAATAGTTTGAGCCACAGGGAAGGACAAAGGATAGTTTTTATCCAACTGCGCAATAAGAGGTTTAGGTTTTGCACGATAACCTATCTAGAAGAAGCGCTCGTAGCGAAGTTTACTTAGCTGTTCTCAATCAATCAGCAAAGTTAAGCATCATCGCGCGCGGTCATGAGTTGGATGGGTGACCGCTTGTGACATTACTACTGAGCGTTTCCGTGCTACAGAGGGCACGTTAAGCCGTCGGTCCCGGTTGTTGTCTTAGGATGGCAGTCGTTATAGCATGGTGGTAAGGCATTTCTGAATGCCCGCCTAGCTAGTTACAACCCTAAAGTATAAAATCTGTCGCCAAGCACCTAACGGTGTGTTCCGGCAGCTGTCCTTGAGAGCCAGTACTTTTAGGTTAGCCTGAACAACATCTTCGACCACATCATCACTTACCATCAGTTGAGATAGTGGTCAAAGGCTAACCTATCAGGCATAAATAAATACTGGACCGATTGGGATGAAATTTGGTATGGAAATAGATTGAAACACGGGGGAGGACAGAGGATAGTTTTTATCCAACTGCGCAAAAAGAGGTTAATGGTTTTGCGCGATAGCCGATATACCCGCGGGCGGAGCCGCGGCCGTAAACGTAATAATTTTATAAGAAGGCTGTTGGAAATCCTTCAATAATAATTAAAAAAAATCGATAAGATCGCTTTTGACATGAAATGGAAGGCTGGATCGGTAATTGCTATTCTCTTTACTTGTTATTTATCTCTGGACAAACAAATATGGCGAAGTTGTGTTGAACGTCAAATACGGAAAATGCACACAAAATAAATAAAAAATGTTTTCGCCTCGTTTACACCTGTTTTTGTATGTAATTCTATGCGTGCTTAAGTTACAATCATGTAAGTAAATAATAATATTTTTTACTTCCATAGGTAAATATCAGAAACCCTTGTATGTGAAAATTTGACTGTATTTAAGGCTGTATTAGGTTTTAAAGGACCTTGATTTAGCATTTGCAAATGAATATAAGCCTTACTTATCAATTAATCCCAAGGTTTAGCATTAGTAGTAGCCTTATTATCTCAAAATTCAAGGTAAAACCTTGGTATGTATATGGGAAGATTCTAAATTTTTTTGGTGGGCCTAACGGATCTTATCTATTAAAATGATGAACCTTTCACTTTAGCTTTTTGTCATGTTTGCCAATAAATCCCTTACAAAAATCCTGTGACACACAGAAAATATGTTGTTCTTTATTCAAAATACTAAGCAGCAGTATGCAAAATAATGGTGTGTTTTGCATACCTAAGTGTAAAATTAAAATTTTCTCTGAAATTATTCTATGGTGAATAACAACGGGCTCAGTTTTCCATTGCCTGACGTCGGGTTGAGGGTTGATATTTTTTTCACAGAAAGGTTACATTATTATAAGCACACACGCAAAATCAGAAAATGCGTAGTTTTTGAGAAAAAAAATATTGAAAATTAATTATTTAGCAATATTAATGCTAATCCATAGGGATTGACAAATCTGTGGTAGCATAGATTATATAGAATTCTCGCCAATGAACGTTTCGTTTTACGAACGGTTAAAGGCGTATTCCACTTGACGCTAATTTCGATATTGTCGATAATTTTGCGTCTATGGTTCCACATTTAATATGAACCATAGATACAAGATGTGGTAATAATAATCGAAAATAACGGCGATAATAATTGGCGTCAAGTGGAATACGTTCGGTAACTTTTTATATTAAAAAAACAGGTTAGGTTAGGTTGAAACTGCGACAACACAACGCGCGAGCCGAGCGAGCGTAGCGAGCGTGCCGCGGCAGCGGCCGGCGAAGCGCTAAAAAATCTGTTGCACATCCAACAAAACAATAAATTTGATCAGTGAAGTGTTACAAAAAGTGAGGTGATGATTTTACAAATATATGCATAACTCGAAAACTATGCATTACCTTGTAATAAAAGTGGTGGGAAAGGGAAGGGATGACCCTCTCCTTCCACTGCCCTCCTTAATGGCAATGGATTTTAAAATTATTATTTTAATTTTATTCCAGAAAATGAGGAAAATTTAAAATAAGTAAAAAAGGGGGGGGTGCGGGACTTTTCCTTTGAAGAGGGGGGAGTTGTACCCCTCCCCCCTCTCCCCACCCCCTCTACCCCCTGGATTCGACGGACGTCAATGGAAAGTCGTACCTAACAACGTTACTGAAATATATAAATCTGCATGATTCTGGCTTTTAGCCATACCGACATGAGTTAGTAGTACTAATTAGCATAAAATAAATCTATATTTATAGACAAGAGTTCCAAAAAAATTTTGCCTAATTTAACTTAAGATTTTTAAATGTTTTTTTTTTACATAAAATTCTTACTGTGTTTACAGCTAGCCATTGCGCACAGCAAGCTAAACTGAGTAAACTAAGTATATATACTTTAGTCACACATCAAATTATTAGATGCATTTTTACTTATAATTTTTTATTTTAGTGATGGAAATTAGGTTCTTTGAACATACAAATATTTTGAATTGAATCTAGGATAGTCTACTTCATTACTTATGTGCTATATGTAAATATGTAAGAAAATATGTTTTATGTAATCTAAATACTGTAAATGTATATTTCATTTATCTCAGAAACAGCTCTAACCATTCGGATTAATAAGTTGGCATGGTCAGGACCACTACGTACTAGTTATGAACGAAATTCTATTGTTATCATTATTGCCGATACTAATGGGTTAAATATTGTTTACAGATAAGGTTTTGCTATATTATGTTTAAGTTAGATATAAAAATTATATCGCATAGTAAATTGTAGAAGTACTTGCATTCAGCTGATGTTATATTAGTAATTAACATGTGTTGTTGAGCCACCTTTTGCAGCTCGTGAGCCTTAATTTGTGATGGTATGTTGTTGTTGTATTATCTCCTCCATCTTTGGATGATGATTCCAAACATGGATAATTATTTCCAAAAGCTGAGCATTAACCTCCATAGATCATTAAAAAATCTGAATAATAGAAATATTGTTGTCCTGCGAATACATTCACCCCCCGATCCTTAGGACTTAATTGTGATGTTGTCTTTTGGCACTTCATGGGCTCCCCCACAGTTTCTGTTGGGATCATGCCACGTATTCCTGGTCAATCCAACAAAGATAAAAGATTACAAAGATATTTTCTTATAAGTAACTTTTACATCACACAGGTGGTTCCATCTTGCTTAATAATGTTACTGCATGTACCCTCGAGTAGAAAATCTGTCGCCAAGTACCTAACGGGGTGTTCCGGCAGCAGTCCTTGTGAGCTAGTGAAATTACAGGCACATGAGACTTGACAACTATGTCTCAAGGGGATAGGTGCAGTGCAATTCATCACTTGTGATGAAATGCATCTGTTCTGATCAGAGGTTAGTCCGCTTAACATCAGGTGGGCCTCAAACTCGTTCCGTCACAATAACATAAAAAAAAAGGTTTTACTTTTTAGCAATGATGAAAACAAAAAATTAAGACACCAATTACTTTACCTTTGCAGGTTTGACAGAGCCGATTCTGCCTCCAATGCTAGTCCTATCAAGTCCAGGAGACCCTGAGTACACTGATGTTCTGGTGAAGCGAGTGCATGACGACCTCACACTGGTCTGTGAGCTGCGAGGAGACCTCAGCCCAAGAAGCTATGTGTGGAACTATGTACCTGACAATGGAACTGTGGGGGGAGAACGGTATTGTTTTAATAATAATAATAATTTAATTCACATAAAATCCACATCGATTACATGTTGTTCAGAAAACTAAAATTACTTATGGATTCAGTTTATTTAACCCATTGACATCGGCAATAATGATAACAATTGAATTTCATTCATAAATTGGCCATAGTGGGTCAGCCAATGTCAAGGGATTAATTGAGAAATCAGTATAATAATTTGATAAAATGATGTAAATATTAATGTTGGGGAAATTTATAACAGCTGTTGTAGTGTATGCAACGGAATCAAATTCAAATGCAATTATGTACAATGAAAAAGACAGTTGGATGAATAGTACATGTGGCATATATACTAATGTACATGGATGTGTGCTTAACTATAATGGTTAACATTAGGAATATTTATATGAGAGAAAGCTTAAATAGCATTAGTGAGAGAAAAGTCGAACAATAGTAGACTAGGTGAAAAAGCAAGTGTTGTTGTCTTTCATAGCAATACCATAGGATTTCATAAACTAGTTGATTGATGATTCGGCTAATCCAAAAGTTATACACTAGCGGGTTAGCAAAATACATCGCACCAATCAGTTGTGGTATCTGTATCAGCTGGATCGTCACCTGCTAAACACGGCCTCCCATTAGTATTGAAACAATGATAGCCAAGCGGTAATAGCTATGGACTGCCGTGCCGCAGAACTGCCGACTTGAGCTTCACTTCATGGTGGAAGGGCATTTTGGGAATGCTCACTTGGCTTGCTACCACCATCAAGTAGAAAATCTGTTGCCAGTTAAACAGTAGTTACGTCACCATCCCATAAAAAAATAAAATAAAATGGCAGTTCTTTATAATGTGGTGCTGTCCTCCTTCATGTAAATGCCCTTTATTTTCTTCTTATAACACAGGATGATGAACATTAATATTTGCTTTTCAGACCATTTACAAGTGAGCCCGTGCTGGGAGGCAACAAGCTAGTGAAAAGGGACATGCAAGTATCGGACAGCGGACAGTATATGTGTTCTGCCCCGCCTTTCAGTGTCACCAAGTACATATTAGTGCAGACTAAAGGTATACCTACTTCTAAAAATATATAAAAAAAAATGCCAGCTAAGTGTGAGTCAGACTCGCATACTGAGGGTTCCGTACAAACCTCAGTGTAATTACAGGCACATGAGACTTAACAACTACTGTCTCAAGGTGATGGGCGCAGTGCATTTCGTGACTTGTGATGAAATGCATCTGTTATAGGCAGAGGTTAGCCCGCTTATCATCAGGTGGGCCTCGAGCTTGTCCCGTCACAATAACATAAAAAAAAAAGAACCTGTAGTTATATAAGTAAAAGTTATGGTATTTTTATTGCTTAATGGAATCCATAACATTTTAAAATTATTATTATTTGATGTAACTAAAAATTTGTCACTTCCCAATTTTTCCTTTATCTGTGCTTTAAAACGTTGCTTCGTACCAAATTTCTGATAAGATTCTGTGTTCTCGGGAAGTACCCTGTAGGCTTTAATTCTCTTGCGAGTGTCGAAAATTTGCAGCATAAATGGCTGTATCTTTTGATTGTTTTGGCTTAGAAGTTTGATTTTTAAAAAGCTCCAAGCGACAGAAGGCTTGAGTATTTGATATGATCAGCTTGATACCTCCAGGCGTTCCTGAGATAAAGGGTCTTGACAGACAGACGGACAACGAAGTGATCCTATAAGGGTTCCGTTTTTTCTAAAACTAGACAAGTGAAAGTTGGATTCACACACTAAGGGCTCCATATATTTTACATACAGTTTGAGATCCTTTCTGTGAGTCCAACCCTCACTTAGCCGGTGTTTATTATTTATTGCTATACAGTATTGTATTATAACTATACAAAGTTCGATTCTTGTATGTTATGTAGTGATTTTACAAAAGATCAAATGCAAAAAAACTTTTACATAATCATTTGGTAATATTCTAATTAGGAAATGAAATACAGACTTTTATTGGCATATTTACATACTTCTTTAAGAAAATTAAAAAGTTAAATTAAAACATTATTTTCCTAATAAAACAATGCTTTTAAAACAATTTTTTTATGATTAAAGTACAATGTGTCCTGACCAAGGAGGTTTCAATTCAATTTAAGTACACATTATCTGTGGTGAGTGAGGTGACCATAGACCAATAACAGTTTTTCCATTTTGGTGCTCTTTCGTACATACGAATTAGAGTAATATTTTGTTGGATAAAATTTTTATTTAATGTAGCTACCTATAGCTCGTGTAATCTTATTTAGAAACTCGCCTGCGGCTCCTTTCAAAAAACTACATTCATGTTTGAATACCCTCTATTATATGACAGTTGCATAAATTACTATAAATATATATTTGAATACTTTGAAGCGATGATGGACGCAGTGAAATTCATCACTTGTGACGAAATGCATCTGTTATAGGTAGAGGTTAGTCCGCTCAATATCAGGTAGGCCTTATGTTGGTTCAGTCACAACCACATAAAAAAACTCCTGTAATTTTTTACTTATATATATATATTGTTTTTTATATTAATTTTTAGGCAATTCGCCAAACTAACACAGTTTTGGAAGGGCATTTTGTGAATGCCCGCCTGTCTAGCGACCACCCTCAAGTAGAAAATCTGTCGCCAAGCACCTAACAGTGTGTTCCGGCAGCAGTTCTGAGAGCCAGTAAAATTACAAGCACATGAGACCTAACAACTTTAAGTCTCAGTGTGACGGGCGCAGTGCAATTCATCGTTGACGAAATGCGTCTGTTATAGGCAGAAGTTAGTACACTTAACATCAGGTGGGGCTCGGGCTTGATCCGTCACAAAGTTTCTTGACACTGATTTTTATGTATGAGATATCGTTAGGTTCGTCTTGATAGTGCAAGTAACACTAGGTAAATAAAAAAACAAGCTGTAGTAATTTTGCACGCCATTATGTGAGGTAAAATGTTTGTTTCTTCCTTAACATAAATGTTTGAAGAGGTTGATAGCATTTGAGCAGTAAGTGTGTATAGAGTAAGGCCCTGGTGACACAGGTGTGATGTCGTGCGCGCGCGGCGCGTTCGTGTGCGGCGCGCGGTGCGTGCTGGTCGCGTACGTGTGCGACGGGCGGCGCGACTGTCTGCGCGGGGAGGACGAGGCGCCGCGCATGTGTGGGACGCAACTCTGTACAAGTGGGTCTATGTCTCTCTTATATAGCTCTCAAATTCAAATATATTTATTGCATGAACATGGGTGATAAAAAAAACGTTCTTAAGTGTATAAAGTTCTCCATATTCCACCTTTATGGTAAGCAAAAGTTAGTTAAAATTGAAGTTATTTCAGACATATTATTACCATATTAACATACATTATTTATTATACATAAAAATATGATCCAGATAAATTAAATTTCTATATTTAGTTTAGTCATTTCATTACATATAAATGTCAATTCAAAGTGTCAATTATAGATATTTTTACACAGCCTCTCATAAACTCAACGGGTTATTACGCATCGTTTACTATAATGACGAGACTTAGAGGAAAGGCTGCGGGCATCTCCATACATGTCGTATTCCCAATTGTCAATATTCCCCGAAGTGGTTGGCGGAGGTGTAAAACCACCCAAGTTTCCCTATGACCGGTACATGGCTCTTATTGTCTAATTACTTAAAATAAAATAAAAACATTTACAACAATGTGTGTGAAAACTGTCACAATTAAATTCACCTCCATTGTCATATGGCGGCGGGCCCACACGGACCACACGCTCTACAGTTATGAGGTCTGCGTTCACTGTGAACTATGCAATCGGCAAACAAGCTAGAAATTGCTATTCTATCAATCCCATTTTAAACGGCTTCAATTTCCGGTTAAAACATCCTTCGCGTTAATTAAGAAGTCCCAAGGCCAAGCCTTCTAATTAGTAAGAAAATAATGTTTTACTAATGACCAACTGTATGTTGGCCTATCGCATGTTGGAGCTCCTAAAAATCAATATATTTTTCTACCACAAAATAAAACAATATCACATATTGTTTGCTCTGGCCCAACAACTAGTTTTAATAGCTGTTTTGTAGTTATGATCTTTTTACAAAGGCGTTTAAATAATTTTCTTTATAATGTACTCTATCTTAGTAACCCCAAACAGAAAGGTGTGGGTGTGTGTGTGTGTGTTAGATAACGTGTGTGTGAATGAACCTGTTAGTGATTTATATACATAATAAGTTTGGTTCACGAAAGTGTAAAAAGCAGTATGTGTACTATATTTATATTATGATAAGACTAAAAAAATAATGCCTTTCCCACAACAGGGCCGGATAAGTTGAACTGCTCTTCTGGCCGCTGCATCAGCGGCAGTGCGTGTTGCCGCGGGCGGACACCGTTATGCCAACAGCCTGCTTGTTGCGACGAGTTCACTAACACGAGAGACATTGAAGGTATGCACTTAGAAAACAAATTATTTATCAGAGAGCACAGATAATATATTGATAGATAAATAAATAGACACTTTTCTTGACCATCCCCACTATCCTATTATTTTTACTGTATAATATAAATAATAATTAATATATTTTCATTACGAGTAGAAAATTTTGAGTAAATTTTATATGTTCGTGATGATTTTAAAGTATTTTGGACTAAACCAAGACTTAGATAATATTATCAAGATCAACACAATAATAACCTTGCTGGCTACAAACTAACTACGAGTTTGGCTGAAGATCTGTTTCAGTTAGTAAAGCTATTTAGCACAAAGACCCTTAACACTCCGTTACACGCGGTCTTATTTATCACGTCATTAAACGCGCGGGCACCACTGTGTCCCTTTTTTAAATGAGGATTACATATATAATAGAATATACATGTAAAATTAGTGTTTTCAAAATCAGTGTTTATTTATGTTTAGAACCGTAACAAAGAAAATTACTTATTTGTCGCAAAAAAATACAATAATGTACCCCACACATTCACTTGTAGTGTTGTTTTGGTTGAATGATCGCTATTTCTATTCAAAATGTAGCTTATTTCCTACATTTTCTCAAATTCGGAACTCTAGTATGACTAATATGTTGATAAAAATAAACCCGTGCATGTCGTTGTTACCGAGTCACTAACAAACACATCAGGGTATAGGGGACAGCTATTTAAGAAGATGACATTTCGGGTCCATTTATTTTGAAATAACAAGCTAATAATTATACCGCGCGTGTAACGGAGCGTTAATGCTATTTAGTGCTAATTATTGTCTCTGATCGTTGCAACAACGTTACAAAAACACCACAAGAAACATGTTGCTCTGCATTGTAATATTTTAATAATGTTCATATTCCAGGTTACGTAGATTTGGAGTACCCGCCGCTGTTCGAGGACAGACATGCTCCCGACGACTACGGCTTCATACAATCAACCATCTATACCGTCACAGGTTGGTACATATCACTTTAACAGATTGCCGTTCGGACTAACAAATAGTAATTTTTTGATTTCCCACAAAACTTAAGGGGGCAAGCAATATATGTGAATAAAATAAAAATGCAAACGCGGTATAGCTCACGAAACAAATAAAATATCACTGTTAGTGAAATCTATATTATTAAGAACTGGAAACACTTAATTATTGGCATTATTCGTCTTCTCCTGACGTTTATCCCATTATTAAGGTGGGGTCGGTTTGAACATAATGCTATTAAATTCGTTTTAGCTTATGTATTGTAGTCAACCGCCTACCTGATGCCAACTCTATACATGATTTGTTTGTTAAGCTATATCTTCTAGGAATATTATTTAAAATCTTTATATTTTGTGATATCACCTCACACGAACTTGCGCTGTTTATTAATTTACTTTCCGAAGATATTGTTATATACATACATACATTTGCGTCATAAAACCTATAATACATTTCGCTTCTTAAACCCTAAAACAGAGCGGTGAGATACCATTATAACGCTATGTCTTAATTGTCTGTTGCATTGCAATACTACACAAGGTGTGTTGTCCGACTGAATGACGTACGTGACAAAATTCAAACAAAGCACTCTCTTTAGCGTTTTACAAAAATACCTCTTCATTTGGTTGTGTGATGTATGAATAAACATTAGACATGGATTTCGCTATAAAAGCATTTCGCAAAAGATTGTAACATTGTTTCTAACAGATAAATTTGTGTTTTTCTTTTGTTAGACTTAACTTTTATGGATTGGATTGTTAAAAAACCTATCTAATATTTGATACCATTCAGTTAATATACAGGAGCATAGTCAGTTTGCAAAATTTACATACGTCCCAAGAGAGGAAAAGCTAATTTACCTCCTGTATTTTGAATTAATCATGACCCATTTAGAGCATGAGTGATGTATAAAATGTTATTTTGTTACTTGTAGCGTGCGCGTTGATCTTCATGATAGCGGTGGTGCTGCTGGTGTCGGCGATATGCAAGATGCAGATGAAGCGGGCGGCCCTGCGGGGATATACACACGCCGACAGGGCCACCAGGGAACATTATAGCGTGCAGTACCATCAGGTAACATAGTTATGTACATTGAATAAACCCTGTACTTCCGGGTTCGAATACCGCTAATAACCAACTGTTACGAAACTGCCCAAAAGAAGTGTTATGATTTTAGAGTTCATGTATGTATGTGAGCTTCGTTATTATTCTATAACATATAAATGCCGTGACCTCTGAAAATTACATATAATAGCCGGGGTATGCTCAGACCGCTAGGCCAACATGATAAACCTTTTTTTTTAAGTATTGTGACGGAACAAGCACGAGGCCCACCTGATGTTAAGCGGACTAACCTCTGCCTATAACAGATGCATTTCGTCACAAGTCACGAATTACACTGTGCTCGTCACTGAGACATATTTGTTAAGTCTCATGTGCCTGTAATTTCACTGGCTCTCAAGGACTCCTGCCGGAACACACCGTTAAGTGCTTGGCGACAGATTTTCTACTTGAAGGTGGTAGCTAGCCAGGCGACCTTGCTGTGAAGTTCAAGCCGGCGGTGGGGATCGAACCAGGGTACTGCGGCACGGCATTCCATAGCTATTACCGCTTGGCCATCATTGCTTCAAACCTCTTGTTATCTCCATCGTTAGTATTCCGTACTTTGGGTATATATATATATATATATATATATATATATATATATATATATATATATATATATATATATATATATATATATATATAAGTAAGTGGGTGTATGTATGTATGTTTGTTGTACTGCAGGCGCACCGCTTCCCGCCGTGCTACGAGGCGTCACGTTTGTTGGAGCAGGAGGGCCCCCGCTCGCCGCTATCTCCCTCGCACTCGCCGCTACATCTGCCGCTGCACCAGGCCGAACAGGTCACTCACCTAATACAGACTGTTTAAACAAATGTCATCATAGGGAATCTGGAAAGCATTTAAATTGCGAGTAAAAAATACAAAATGGCGGATCCAAGATGGCCGCCATACAAAATGCTCCGATCTCGCCGAAATGAGGCCGAAATTATAAGTAATCAAGTAATCCCTCGTGGGGTGTCGGGATACAATACCACCGCCCCTAATGTCTTGGGTGTGTTAAGGGAAAAATTTCATAAGTTCGGCAGCACCGCTGAGCTGTTATCTTAAACTGCGATCCCCAAGCCACCTGCCAAGCGTGGGGATTATCGCAATCCCCCCTTCTCCCACCCCTTAATAGGTGAGGCTGTATTCAGCAGAGGAAATCTGGCTCATTTTATATTATTTATTGCTGATAAGTTAGCCCTTGACCACAATCTCACCTGATAGTAAGTGTCGAAGATGTTGTTCAGACTAACCTAGAATGTCTGGCTCTCAAAGACAGCTGCCGGAACACAGCGTTATGTGCTTGGCGACAGATTTTCTTTGAGTGATAGCTAGCCAGGCGGGCATTCGCAAATGCCCTACCATCATACAGTAAGTAATGGTAAAGTAGGATATTATATCACTCCTAATAGTAAGTGGTTATGGGCTAACTGACTCTCAAGGACAGCTGCCCGAACACACCGTTAGGTACTTGGCGACAGATTTTCTACTTGAGAGTGGTAGCTAGCCACGGGAGTTTCCGTAAAATGTCCTACGACCGTGCGTTGAAGCTCAACTCCGCTGCGGGATTCGAATTATTAACCCCCAGAGCGTCATGTCATAGCTATTTCAACTGGGCCATCATTGCTTCAAACACAGGCAAACAACACACACACACACATATAGAAAGAAAGAAAGAAAGAAACATTTTATTAGGTACTTACACAATATAGAACAAAGAGCCAATGTCTAACAAATTAATAAAGGAAGTGGAACACACAAAGATACATAAGTTCATAAAGTTACGCCTGAACCCTGGAGGGGAAGGCTGACAGAAACAACGGTAACTTCCGCTCATCTCATGTGTTTGAATACCTCTGAACGCAAGAACCTAACTGGTGTTCAGCTCAGCATGTGTTGGGTGTATTACCAACACCCAACGCTGGTTTTCAGCTGTTACCAAAAAAGTGGAGAAGATAGTGCAGCAGTGATAGTAAACAAAAAAAAAACATACAAAGGAAGATCGGGTACATACTAATATAACAAAGAAGCATTAGGTATCATAAGTATAATATTGTATCACAAATTATATGAACAACAGTGGTGACAGTGAAGTTTTATATATATAGACATAGGTATATAGGTACATATTAAAAAAAAAATATATATATATATATATATATATATATATAGATATATCTGTGCAAGGTCGCAAATAATACGTTATATATTATGTACATAAACAAATAGAGAGATAGATTTTAGCTATTTTTATACCATTATCTAAATAAGTGAGGCGTTTACTATATTGGCTATATAAGCGACATGTCCACATTTATCATACCATGCCGTATTTGGCCTTCAATAAGAAACTTTTTTAGTTTTAGTCTGAAACTGTTGACGCTTTTGGAAATTCTTATTGGAGGTGGCAAATTGTTCCAGCACCTGGAAGCCGCGTATCTAAAACTACCTCTAAAACTTTCAGATCTGTGATGTTGTGTGGACAATTGGGTGGAGCACTCCCTTCTCTCACAACTTCTATTGCTAGTCATCCAGCTAAGTTTGACGTACAAGTACTTAGGAGTACCGTAATGAATTACCCCAAAGAGGAGACATGCTAAATGAAGTTTGCGGCGAGATTTCATTTTGAGAGTGTAATGTTTATTAAGGAATGGCGTAATATGGCTTCTTGGTGGCACAATAAAACAAAACCTCGCGCAGGCATTTTGAACTCGCTGGATAAGATGTTGAGTGCGCACTAGCAGCCGCGGACTGTATACAGTGCCTGCGTAGTTTAGTTTAGATAGTACTAACGATTCCACAAGATGTATACGAACCTCCTCACTTATATAGGGTCTTAACTTATATAAGACTTTTAGCCTGTAAAAGCAATTCCGTACACAATCTGCTATATGTTTTTCAAATCTTAAATTCGCATCCATAATGATGTCTAAATTTCGGGCTTCAAAGACACGCTCAACTGCTTCGCCCTTAATTAAGGCTTAATATAGGCTAATGAGACCTAACAACTGGACGTCTCAGTGTGACGGGCACAGTGCAATTCGTCGCTGACGAAATGCGTCTGTTATAGGCAGAGGTTAGTCCACTTAACATCAGGTGGGCCTCGGGCTTGTTCCGTCACAATAACATAAAAATATATATATATATATATATATAATTTTTAAAGTGCTATGAACAAGTTGATAAAAGTATCTAAATGCCATTCCACCTTTTGCATGGTAGAAGGGCATTTCGCGAATGCCCGCCTAGCTAGCGACCACCCTCAAGTAGAAAATCTGTCGCCAAGCACCTAACGGTGTGTTCCGGTAGCAGTCCTTGAGAGCCAGTGAAATTACAGGCACATGAGACTTAACAACTTTGTCTCAAGGTGACGGGCGCGACGTTATAGGCAGCTTAACATCAGGTGGGCCTCAAGCTTGATCCGTCATATTAAAAAAAAAAAAGTACCAGGATATCATAGAATGAAGGGTGGCTTAAAAACACTGCAGGTTGCAGGCAAACGGCTGCGTATATTTGTAATTGTGTACTGCAGGTTAGTTTTAAAATGTACCTAAATTTGTTGTTAATGTGTGTTCGTAACTTTTTTCTTCTTCATCCAATTTTGATATCTCTATTGTCGATACGTAGAGTATACGTCTAAGTTCGTCTTATTTAAATCTTATTAATTTTTTTTTAAGCTACGCTCAATTAACTATATAAGCACGAGTATGTGTTAAATTGGGTGACATAACAACTCATTTCTATATATTGAATACAGAGAAAAAAACCTGCTAAGTGCAAATTTTCGAATCCGACACGCACTTGGCTTTTTTTTCGCTGAGAAATCCATTAAACTATATGTACATTAAATGTACCAAAACAGCATAACGTTCATGCAGAATAATTTTTTTATATTTATATTTTTGTATGAATATTACAAGAAAAAGATTTTATCAATTTGACGATGTATTTGCATGTTATTTGAAGCATCCTGGCATGATTATTTACGCTCGTTAAATTTAAATTATGAAATTAACTAAAGAAATGATTATTTCTACACCCTTGCTCGTAAAGTGAGCTTTATTATATCGTTCTTAGGGCCATAAACCGAACTATAACGCCCTCGTGCATAATAATATTATACACTAGTGCGTAATAGAATTATACCTACAAAGTTGAGTTAGTACCTAACTGCAAATTATATGCGAGTAAACAGAGCATATTCAATTTAACCGGGTAATACAGATTTGTAACATCAAAGAGGCTTATATGTAATCAACCATCATACATTTGCCGTTGGCGGACATTCGCAAAATGCCCTTCCACCATGCGGTGAAGCTCAAGCTCTGGGCGGGATTCGAACTATGGACATGCTGCGCGGCAGTCCATGGCTAATGCCACTGAGCCATCACTGCTTTCTACTTTAGGGTAGTCGCTAGCCAGGCGGGCATTTGCAAAATGCCCTTCCAGTATGTAAAATGTAATGTCAGCATTGTACATTGCTTGCTTGCAGGAGTTTACGCATTAATGCCACAATTACTAACGCGCTGGCACTAGTGCACAATCGGACCATTCGTGTTTATTCACCAACCATACCATTAACCAAATTAGCTTAGTTTGGGATATTAAAGTACCATTTATTCCCTTACTCTGCGTATCATTTACTTATGTACGGAGACCACCGTACATTTAGTGATCAGTAAAAATCGTTTCAGTATTTCGCGCCTTTAGTAATGCCATTTTACAATAATCATTTTAGTTAATTTCAAAATTAAGTAAGAATCGTGCCAAGATGCTTCAAATAACATGCCAATATATCGTCAAATTAAGAATAACACTTTCTTTTAATATTCATTAAGATAAAGAAAGAAATCTTCGTGCCTGTTTTTATAGCAGAAGTGTGTATCAATATGACTTCAATTCAGACCCAAGTGGCTGCAGCGGCAGGCAGTTTGACTGTCAATTTAGGACCTTGTCTCAATCACTATAGTGTACAGTATACTGTATCGGGTGGATTGTCCACCGCTGGACGCAGCCTCCTCAGGTGTACCCTTACTCGCCGAGAGGAGAGGGGGAGGTCGCCATTCCAGCCGCGTGCAGCCGCGAGACTTATCCAAGTCTTTCCAGTGATACTATGTGTTCAGGTGTTATTATTATATTTAATATGCAGTCAGTCACAAGCTGAGATTCGAACGAGCGGCAAAGAGGCTAGTTTTGGGACAAACACACGATGGTTACAAAAATACGTGCATGACCGTCAGTGCTTCTCGGACGTAACTCGGTGCTATAGTTTTGGTGAATTCTGCTGATAACAGTTATATTTATAAAAGTGATTGTGAGTGCCTTCGCCCGGGTGTTTAGGTGCAATAACCGATACAGTACACACATGGACGGAACCCTGCGAGCTGCTCAATAGTTTCAAGGTAAGTGGTTGGCTTGTATTGACTGTAATGGTAACCTTGAACACAATACCTACCTAACTAGAGAAAAATTAGGACTAGTCAGCTCCCTGAGCAATCGAAGGAAAAGGCCTGAATAGCAATAGATCTCATAAACACTATGTATTATAGTGACAGTGACAAAGTCGACAATAGTTTGACAGCAAAACTGCCCGCCGCTGCCACTTCCGTCTGAACTGACCGTAACATTGTTTATTAACATTGTAATTTTTTCTTTGACGCGTGCTAAGCGAATAAACTTACTTAATTACTTAATTACAACGAAAGGAAAAACTTTAACTACCCTATTATATCCGGGACATGCTCTGCGAATTCGGCTATCGTAGAGAGTGAGTCATAGCTAAAATGTATCCTTTCGTTCCTATTGTTTAAACCGACGGTTAAACAATTGAAACGAAAGGATAAATTTTAGTTATGACTGACTCTGGTAGTAAAAAAAAAAACCTTTTATAGTAATGTTGATGCTAAAGTATGTTTTGTATAACATTCCAGAGTGGGGCGGAGTCCCCCCCCGCGGCGGAGCCCCCCCGCGGGCTGGCGAGGCTCTCCGCTATATTCTCCTCCAGGTACAGACAGGTGAGTACACAACATATTATATATGCTATTTAATAACTTAAAACATTTATTTACCCGACTGCGGAAACTCAAAGGAAGGGTTATTTGTTTAATCTGTATGTCTGTTCTTATATCTGCTGGCTATACCCAACGGCTTAACTGATTTTGATAATGGACACGTCATTAGATTCGGCTTGATTTCGCGAGCGGCACAAAAAAAATACCCAGACTACTTTAAAAGGCGAATACGAAAATATTATAAACAATCTATATGGTCTAAACCCCGTGGGATTGGGGGTTATATTGTCACCCCAATTTGTTCCTGTGGGTGTCGTTAGAAAGGAAAAAAAAAACAGAAAACGGGAAGCAGTGCCTTTTGAGAAACTGACAACTTCTACTGCAATTCCCAAGACGCCTACCAAGCGTGGAGATTCAAAGTCAAAGTCAAAATCATTTATTCAATTTATGCGTCTAAGACGCTTTAATGGAGGTCAATTACAAATAATTTGATTATATTGGTCCTTCAGACCCGATTACAGTACAGTAAAGTGAAGTCTTTCATGACTTTCAATTAAAGTCTCAATTAACCTCCTGGTTAAAGTTACTCGGCTAATAAAAGTTACAGTTATGGTTTTTCAGTTTCACCATAGCAAACAGACTTCTGATTAACAACTCGATGGTTACTTGAAGGAACTTCGAAGTAAATTCAAATATTCGTTCATAATTAGTCAACATCACTCATTCATACGTCGAAAATAATTTGAATCAAGAAGTTTTTACCCAATATGGAGTTTGCAATACCAACCATTTTTTGAAATCTATAAAAATGATAGCCAGATGAACCAAGAAGTAACACTTTAACTGTGGGTTACTAATATAACTGTATTGTGAAGTTTATATGCACGGTTCCTTATGAATTTAACTTGTAATTAAGCTACTCGAGACTTGACTTGAAGGTCCTGAAAGAAGCCCTTAGTAGGAAAAAATTCAATAGCTTTAACAAATATACACAAATGTCATTGTTTTCAAAGGGCAAAAAAAATCACACTTCTTACCTTCTACTTTCATTAACCAATTTGACAAGTACAAAAGATGACAGCCAGGTGCGTTCCGATTCAGGATCGCAATCGGTTCGCAACAGATATAGTGACGGTAGTTGAGAGGTAGGCTAAGATGGTTTGGACGTGTACTTTGTTTATTCGTGATTTACAGACACGGGATATTGCTTGAAATTATATTTAGAAATATAGAAGGGTAGCGATGTCATTCCGAGAGTTAAGACTCTGGTAACTACTAAATAATTCAACTTGAACAGATATTTAGGAAAATATAACACATCTTCTAATTCGCTCAACACGCGATAGTGCTTGTAATCATATTAAGATATCGCGTGTTGAGCGAATTCACATTTACAAATTATTGGAGCACAACATTTTATGTCCCGGGCGGGAATCGAACCCGCAAATTCAAATTCAAATTATTTATTTGTCAGAACACGGTGAGTATATATCATACAATAGCATACTAGGTGGTACAGTAACTTAAATTTCGTAACTCATGTCCTTGCCACATGTGGCGTACAAATTTTTTAAAAAAGAATCTAAGTCTATTAATGTTGAATACTATTATTTTACAAACAAATGAAATAATTAAAATTTATATAATTTTAACGCATTGATATTAATGTCAATGCGTTAAAATTAAGTCAAGAATTATTTGTGGTTGTTGGTTTTTCATAGTCATATTTCGTCTATATTTATACCGATTATTTAAAAATTACGTATTATGTCAGAAAAAGCAATGTCAAAATTTACAATTAGTCATTTTATTTTAGTCATTATTTACACAAATCGATACATTTTTGTCAATCAGGAATTCATTAATTGTATAGTAACATTTTTGGGCTAATATTCTTTTAAGTTTTCGTTTAAACACTGCAATATCAAGATCTCTTATTTGTTTAGGAATTTTAGTATATAATAAGGGAGCCATACAAAATATACTCTTTAACATAAGTGTCGTCTTAGCGTCACACCGCGTCCTCCGATTTCGCGCGTGATGCCTAATTTACTCTGCCAATAAATATTCAATAGTCTTTCCTGTATGCACAATAAGTTATTTTTGTTCAGGTTCATTTCCCATATATACAATTACTACTTATGAAGTAGCATTTGATATGAAATGAAATGAGATGTATTTACTTGTGGTCCTAGGTTATAGTGTTAGGTATTATAATATACAAATAGTCTCGCTAGGGCCCGCTTTACGCATACAAGTATTACCTATGCATATACAGGTAGGTATATTGTCAACATAGTCACAAACGTTAGGATATTAACTTATTTTTCTCATTACGAACTCGTTAATTGTATAGTAGGCCTTGAATACCTGGAAGTCATGTAAGTTTTTTTTTTTAATTATGATATTGTTTACATCACGTATAGCGTTCGGAATTTTATTATAGACAATTGGAGCCATACAGAACACACTTTTATTAAGTAGTAACATATTTGAGGCAAAGTGTCGTAGATCCTTTCCTCGTCTACCTTGATAGTCATATTTAGTAAAAAGGTGTAAGTTTTGTCGGACAAACAGAGCAGTTTCGTATATATATAGAGACGGATATGTTAATATGTTAAGTCTGATGAAGTGATTTTTACAAGAGTCTGTTTGAGCTAGGTTGCAAATAGCACGAATGCATTTCTTTTGCGCTTGCTTTAAATACATCCAGCTTGTTTGTAGAATTACCCCAAAATATTACGCCATATCTTAAGACCGAAGCTACATAGCCATGATATGCTGTGAGTACAGTGTCCTGATTTGTTATATTACTCAGTTTTTTATAAGGCATATGAAAATTGTGAAATTCTTTTAGATATGCTTTTATGTGTTGCTTCCATGTCATTTTTCTGTATATTTGTAAAACCAAGAACTTGATTGACTCAATTTCACTTGGTGATATCCATAAT
Source organism: Plagodis pulveraria (assembly GCA_963890685.1). Classification (NCBI taxonomy): domain Eukaryota; kingdom Metazoa; phylum Arthropoda; class Insecta; order Lepidoptera; family Geometridae; genus Plagodis; species Plagodis pulveraria. The sequence continues at coordinate 233,436 of OY982977.1, forward strand.
GCAACTGTGGGCTTAGTCTTATCCATATTTGTTATAACATTGTAGAGGAAGTTATAAACAGCAACCTTAATGTTTTTTACATTTCCGAAAACCATACTGTTCCTGCGCGAAGATATTTTGATCTTCAAATAAGAGTAAAGTTTTAGATAAATAACTTTTCAATTATTTTTGATAAAATAGGTATTATTTATGACTAGTGACCCGCCCCGGCTTCGCACGAGTGCAATGCATCAGCATTGTATATTACATTACAGTACATTCTGTAGTATATTTAGTATCAACTAAATATACTACAGAATGTACTGTAATGTAATATACAACGTTCACAGTGAGTAAATGCTGTATTGCTTAAAATCGCTTCGTAAATAAGCTGTTCTATCTCGTAAAAGGTGCAGGATATGAAATAGTTATTGTGGTTATCCCTAAGAGATAGACATATACCATCGCGGACTTTTTTGTAGATCTTTTTAAAGGGTACAATACTGTAGTACATTATTTTGATCTATCTCGTAGGGTTCAGCCAGCGTTTGCAATGTAAGCGCAAAACATGTGTTTATTTACCACATCACATTAGAAACCTGTAAAATTTTCAACGTTTCTCTACTATATTGTGCATGTATTAAATACATACAAACTTTCCTTTTGAATCATTCTATCTAGTAAAAGAAACCATATCAAAATCCGTTGCTTAGTTTTAAAGATGTTAGTATATATAGGGACAGACAGACAGCGGGAAGTGACTTTGTTTTATTCTATGTAGTGATAGTACTTTTTTTTTTAATTTGTAAAACTAATATGTTAAAGCACTCGCCGGTTTATCGTATGTGTGAAAGTTATGAAACCGTTAAGTAAGACTTCGATATTTTTTCACCGTAGTTCGCTTTCCTCGGTGAAATGTATTTTGAGTAAATCACTTTAAATTATTTGTTTCACTAATTATTCAAAATCATGATCTCTTTGCACCGGATTTTGAAATAGAAAGCTTCAAAAATACCCATGATATTGTTTACTGGTTGCTTACTACTATATGATTAGATTGAAGAATTTGATGTTATACACATGCTAGGTCCACTTCTTGAAGGAAGTACGTATTCCAATAAATTCAAGTGATTGCCATTGAAGTGTTATCATTTTATTTTCGACAGTACATCTAACATTTGATAGATATAGTAGGTATACAATTTTCATCTCAGGTGGGATTCGAACCCACGTGTCCCAGTTTTAAGCACCAGGCACTGAAACCGCTCGACCACAGGAAACGTCTCTCCTCTGCCACCGTTTGAAGCGCTCGTAACGAAGTTTGCTTTACCGTTCTTAACCGACCAGCAAACTTAAGCAACGTCCGTCGCGGTCATGAGTTGGATGGGTGACCGTTAGTGACATTACTACTAAGCGTGCACGTGCTTCGGAGGGCACGTTAAGCCGTCGGTCCCCGTTGTCGTCATAGGATGTCAGTAGGGCATTTTGCGATTGCCCGCCTGGCTATTACCACCCTCAAGTAGAAAATCTGTCATCAAGCACCAAAGTCAAAATCATTTATTCAATTTAGGCGTCTACGACGCTCTTATGAAGGTCAATTACAAATTTTAGTATTGAAATATTCTACATTGTACTGCCACGTTCAGCAAATAAATTGTATAGAGCCACTGCGAGAAGAACGGGCAAGAAACTCGGGGCCATTCTTTTAAACATCTTTTAACAATGTGTTACATACATACTATATAATAGAGTTATTACAATATTTGTTTAAATTATGTAGGTGACAGGCAATAGCTTGGCGGAGGCGGAATTGTCCAGGCATTTTTGTCGTTTATGTAATCAGAAACTGTGTAGTAGGATTTTTTAATCAATATGTTTTTCACATGCAACTTGAATTTCCCTTCTGTGAGCGTTGTAATATGTTTGGGAACTTTATTATAAAACCGCACACAATTACCTAAGAAGGACCTTTTATTTGTCTTTGCTAATCTAAAACCTGGCACCACTATTTTATCTTTATTCCTAGTATTGTAATCGTGATTGTCACTGTTTAATTTAAATTTACTCAAATTTTTACGAACATACATAATATTTTCAAAAATATACAGACTTGGTAAAGTTAAAATATCAATTTCTTTAAAAAGATCCCTCACAGATTCCCGAGGACCCATTTTATATATGGCTCGAATTGCACGCTTTTGTATGATAAAGATTGTCTCTATCTCAGCAGCAGTTCCCCACAGCAATACGCCATACGACATAATACTGTGGAAGTACGCGAAATAAACTAGCCGAGCAGTAGCTACGTCTGTTAACTGTCTTATCCTAAGAACTGCATATGCAGCAGAACTAAGTCTTCCGGAGAGATCATGTATATGTGGATCCCATTGTAAAGTGGAATCCATTTTGATTCCCAGGAAGACTGTCGCTTTGTCAATAGGGAGTTTATCTGGGCCAAGCTTTATGTTTGGTTCAACATAAGGAACATTTGGTAAAGAAAACTTTAAACATTAGGTCTTTTTTGAATTTAGGAGAAGATTATTAGCGGAGAACCATTTACAAATCTTAGATAATACATTATTTACATGCGTCAATTCACTGTCTTTCCTATCTACTTTAAAAATCAGAGAGGTATCATCTGCGAATAAAACAATATCGCAGAAATCTTTGACCATGCAAGGCAGATCATTAATATATGTTAGAAACAGAAAAGGTCCCAAAATTGATCCCTGTGGTACTCCCATTTTTACCAATGACCCGGAAGAAGTATTGCCACTTATTCCAACCCTCTGTAGCCTGTCTGACAGATATGACTCTATAAGATTCCAAGACACCTAACGGTGTGTTCCGGCAACTGTCCTTGAGAGCCAGTAATTCTAGTCTGAACAACATCTTCAACCGCATCATCATCATCCTATCAAGCATAAAGAAAAACCGTTGCAATGAGATGTTAATTTCATCCTCTAATTTGATGGCTAACTATGTACATATTCGTGTATCAGGTACCGACGCAGCCGATGGAGGTGGAGATGAGGTCGCTCCCCCCCTCCCCCCTCCCCCCGGGGGGCGCCCCCCGCGGTGCGGTCCCGTACCGCTCGCCGACCTACTGCGAGCTGAACACGGAGCTGATCCTGTCGGCGACGGAGGGGGGGGAGGGGGGCGGCGGTGGCGGGGGGAGGGAGCTCAACTACATGGCGACGCCGGTCGACCTGTTCCGGCGGCGCACCCTCCGCAGGAACACGCTCGAGAGGGTCATGGACCAGCTCGACAGGCAGAGGCTTACCTTGCAGCTGGGTGAGTCGCTATTTACACATTGACCATCGACGAATTTACTTAACATTCCATGGATTCACCGTGCGGGTGCAGAAGAAGAGGCCCAAGTCAAGGTGTCTGGGACTTGCAACCCAGTGAGTAAAGTTAAGGAGCCCATTTATGATGCATCAATGCTCCCTTTCGAGCCTCCTACCCTGCCCAACTAAATCTGGTAAGATCCTACTTATGCCGCCTTGGATACACGTTCTAAAATGAAAGTTATAGTTGTTCTTGACAGGACAAGGTCTTTTAGTAGGTTATATAGGGATTTTGCTGGCATACCCCTTGCTCCAACTTCTACAGCATATAAATTAACCAAATAACCGTCTTTGATTAATTCTTTTGTTAAGTCATAATATTTGTTAGTTTTTATTGTGTGGTCTTTAGGTATTTTGTTTCCCACGGCACAGTAAGTTCTATAAGTACTATGCGTTTTAGATTCTTGAGTATAGAAATATATCTGGTCTGGATGACGAAACACCAACATCCTCAGGAAGTTTGTAGTGTTTTTCATACGTGTCCATCAAAAGAATCCAATCGGGAGCTGCGCCTAAGATGGAGTAAGCCTTGGATTTAGATTTTCTAGATGCCCCTTGATTTACAAAAGCAACGTGTCGTTTGTTCGTGGTCAAACCTTTTTTTGCTCTATAGCTACCGAGAGACTCGTCGCTTCACGTATGATTTCGAGGACTCTATCGTGGCGACGGGAATAATGACCCCTATCAAGGAGCACCTTGCATCCTACCAATAAGTGCATTGCTGTACCTATGGCCTCCCAACAAATACAGCAAGACTTTTCGGTGGCTCTCCCCTATCTTACTAAATTACTTTTATCTGGGAGGGTCATCTGAAAGGCATTAAGATAGAATTTTAATAAGGCAGGTGACCAATCGTTTATCAAGGTGCGCCACTTTAATGCCAGAGGGATACAAAATTCACCTATGGTTAGCCACACACTTGCATTTCCAAGCACATTGCATGCTGTTTATAACTATAATTTTCGTCTTGTTGTAGCAAAGGTTTTACAATGTCCTTATCCTCAATTTTCTTCCTCGACCCAAAACCCGCTTTGTTGGACTGTGCACCTATCATAAATCGTTTATGGAAAGGAAGCCTTGAATCATGATCGGAGGTACTTTTGACTTTTGGGAGAGATGCGACTATATCGTCTTGAGATTTTAGTAAGACGTGCGTTTTGGTAACTCTGAGGTGTTTATAGAGCTCCGATGGTTTCTTTAATTTCATCGTAATTCCATAAATAAAGTAGATATGGGTCTGCCGAAAGTGCAAGCCCCAACCATGACTTCAGTGTCATAATGACGTTTACATCCAGTTTTGTTAAGAGCCATTTCACAAAATCACGCTACTGAAGTTTAGGTAAATGCCAGCGCATCGCTTACACAAGCGATGGAAGTGACGACGGAATAGCGTGACTGTGAGTAACATATTTTGATACTAGCACTCATTTATAAAGAAATGTAAGTTGCGAATTTAAAAATTGTGTGATTGGCATGAGTAAATAATCAATTTCTTGTCGATTACTTGCTAATGTTATAGAAAAGAAGTAGGCATGTACATTAAATAGTCAACCTACATCGTGAATCGTATATTTACATTTCATCCTTGATGAATAAAAATAGATATGTTTGAATCATTTATGGTAACAATAAACTTAAATAATAAAATAATTATACGGCTTAAAATTATATAAATATTTGACGTAACGGCATTGATTAAAAGCTGCGGACTAAAAGCTCTTTCTTTTAAATTTTCCAAAAATTGCTATTTTCCTCGTTCACACTCTACACAGTATCTATATCCAGTCATTAACACTGTCTGCCATAATGACCATGCTGAGCTGAGATAGGACTGAGGTTTATTTTTCTGTGCATCCGGAAAACAACTTAGTACCAACCACAAACGTCCCATGACGTTTTTGGTTTTCCATTACTTAAACATGTCACCCTCATATTCCCATACCACAATATATCACCTATACCTTTAAAAAAATATCATTTTCTTCCATTTAGTTTGAGTAGCCCAAACAGCGAAATGTAAATATATATTTACACATTTTGAGGTTTTTTTGTTTTTAAATCGAATATCTTTGATGCAATCTATAATCAACATATATACTTCTTGGTACCAATGCAATCCTCACTATATACTCTTATGCTCACTATTTCCTCTATGGAACATAAATGATAATACACCTTTTTATAGAAAAAAATACTGGAAATGGGGTTTGAACACACGACAAAAATGGTGGGAAATAGTAATTTAATTGCTATTTTTATTTTTTCGTAACTAGACTAACCTAGAACTTCGATTCTTCTTTTAATATGATAATTTAATATTGTTCTTTAGCCATGAATTGTTACAGATTTTTACGCCAAATATTTTAAAGTAACAAGATTAAAACAACCCAATTGTTTTAAGAACTTTAGCGGGAAAACTGTATTGGCGAGCAATAATTTTTTCTGAAAAACTATACCACCTACGGCTTTGGTCCTTCTTTGATATTATTATTTACATATAATTTATACACTTGTATTATTTCAGATTTTTTGGTTTAGAAGTTTAAAATTAGTTACGAGATTATTTAATACGCAAATTTGCATCGGTAAGTGTTTGCGTTGCAAAATGTATCGAGCAAAAAATGATTCATACATATGCAAAATTGCGTTTTTCTAGGTTTATAACTGTTGACGTAGTTACGAGATTAATATGAAATGACGTAATATTTTGGAGCCAAAATGTAATTTGTGCTGGTTTCAGATTTCATCAAAATATTCAAAATACTTCCGTTATCTCAGATAAGTATGGATTCTTTCTTGTATGGGCAAGGATGCATCCTTTTGAAAACCATTTGGATTATGAAAGTCGGACTTTTTTTTATTTTTTTTTTATGTCATTGTGATGGAACAAGCGCGAGGCCCACCTGATGTTAAGCGGTATCCTCTGCCTATAACAGATGCATTTCATCACAAGTGACGAACTGCACTGCGCCCATCACCTTGAGACATACATGTTAAGTCTCATTTTTGTCTGTCATTTCACTGGCTCTCAAGGACTGCTGCCGGAACTCACCGTTAGGTGCTTGGCGACAGATTTTCTACTAGAGGGTGGTCGCTAGCTGGCGGGCATTCGCAAAATTCCCTTCCACCATGCGGTGAAGCTCAAACTCTGGGCGGGATTCGAACCATGGACCTGCTGCGCGGCAGTCCATAGCCAATGCCACTGAGCCGTCACTGCTTCAAAACTTAAACTTACGCAGAAAACACTTACTTAGATTTTATGGTAAATTTGTAAATTCGACTATCGACCGCTAACTGGTATCCCGGTTTGCACAAATGATGGAAAAGCCGGGAGGCCGTTTTGTACAAATTAGGAAGGTAGTTTAATTTCCTGCTGAAGTTATGCTGCTATATATGCTAAGCTGTGTTCACTTATAGACATTAACTGAATCCAAAAATATTGGAAATCAATTATTCGCCTGTCATCTTATCCTTCTAAAACAAAAGTTATAGTGAGTTACTAATTTAAACTAGAATAATACAAAAACTAGCAGACCAAAAAGAAGAAGTCTACCCTCTGAGGTTGTTAGCATTTTTCCAATAACGCTGTATAAGACTGCATAATTGTGACGTTTCCTTTTTTTAACACAATGGATGAACAGAAACTAAAGATGTAGTTACTTAACAAGACAACAATAATTATATTATGGACAACAAAAATAAAGTATAGTTTGTTATTAAAAAAAAATAAAGACATGATCAAAATTCTGTGGTCGCACTATAAACTTGCGTCTAAGCGTTCCGCGTACGAGACGTCAGAGCAAGGCAAAACGAACGCAGGTCCTACCTCGATGAGCGCTCGCGCGGTACTGATCGCCTCGCGCTTGTACATTTCAATTTATAAGCATTTCGAGTTATGTTAAATATTTTTTCTTGTCTAACAAAACAGAGTTAATAGCACAATTTATTAAAGATCAGATTAATTAAAGAATGAACTTTCTTTTCATATAATATTTGTTTGGAATTACACTTTATTAAACGCAATATATCGTGGTAAACTGCTGATATAATTCGTGGAAATTAGCGCAAGATCTTTATTTTTTTTTCTACAATGACGATTAATTATCGATATTATAGTACACTATGTGTCAACAAGATTATATGCCTGATGCACAGTTTTTTTTTTTAGTTAATTTGATGAATCTTTATACAAGATATAGAACTCTGAAGTTGGCTATGTATACTTTAATTCGTAAAACAAGGTGCGGGAGATTGGTCACTACAAAATAATTAATGTTATGTTTGTAAATCTGGTACATTAACTGAAAAGAGAACAGATTATTCTATTTTTATCAATTATTAAACAACTTGTAGATATTTCCTATGATAGTAAATTAAGCGCTTAAAATCTTCGTATACCGCATTAAAATGTAAAATGCCTCTTAAAAGGGCTTTAGTAATGTTGTATACTAGAAAAGGCCAAGTCAGACGTGATGTTAAGTAGTTGTCGTATATCCAAGCTTTTTTAATGTTGCTGATTGGTTGTTGGTCTACCATACTAAGATCTTTCAGAAAGCTATCAACAACTGTGTCTATAGATGGTGTTCGTCCTTTGTAATCTATCTTTCTACCAAGAAATTTAAATGGCACAGATTCAGCAATTGTGGAAACACATTCTCCTCCTATCAACAGTCCCGGATCGTCAGAGGTAAATTTAGTGTTCCGTCTACCCAGACACAGACAGTGGCATTTACTTGGTTTTGAACAGCAAATGCTTGACATACCTAGATGACTTGGATATGGTGAAGGGTCTATTGTAGGTAAGTGAAAATCGTTCGTTTACCAGTTTTTAAGTAATTCCTACAAAACATTACATTATTTTTTGTTACAAAAAATGAAACCAACTTCTAACACTGAAAAATATGAAAACTTGTTGAAGTCGGATCATGAAAATGTGATTTCAGCGTGTTTTGAATCAGCATTAACATCAGCTTTAACAAATCAGAAGATGGTTCCGTTTTTTTAAATTATAAGTTTAAATCCCTTCTCTTTCAATATGCGCTACCGTGGTAATGACTCGCAGTTAGAATTGGGTTATCGTCGTAAACAATGTGTCGGCTCTACATAATTTCTGAATTGTATTGTTCTGTTAAAATACGTGTACTTGTCCGGATGAGTCCAGCGGGTACAGTCAAAAAGATGGCTCGTCTGGGCTGGTATCTCGATAAGTGTAGGGGTGTCTCGCTCAAAGTGCATGCGGCATGGAGTTATACTACATCTACGAAGAAATAATGTCATAGGGAATCGAGAGAGCAGTCGAATGACGCCTGTCAAAAATCTAAAATGCCGGATTTCAAGATCACCGCCATACAAAGTGCTCCGTCCTACGTCCTACTGAAGCTCGGCCTTTATTTCTTCGTAGTACTACATACTATATGGTACACGCAGATTTATTTGAAAAATCATTTAATGTTAACCTAGATAGATTGTCCAAAGTGTTTCACTTCGTCACTATTTGTATCGTCCAGCCTGACTCCTGCAGGAAATGTGGGTGCAGTGGAAGAAAAGCTCATCTGCATGAGAACAGGCCTTGGGACGGATGGATACTTGTTCGCGATTCGCGGAGCTTACAAACTTATGAACTAGAATTTTGTGTACTCACATACCGGAGCGCTCGTTATGCTGTAACTGTAGTTTCACTTGGTATTTAAAATATGACGAAACTACGTTTTGGTGGAGAGCGTTACGAACACTTATCGAGGCAAAATTGAGAGCTGTGCACGAGATATACACTCGGCTTTTCACTATGTGTGCAAAGAAATGAAAATATATTTTACTAGTAATATATCATTCATAAATTTATCAACTTAATATTCAAACAATGTTTTATTATGTGAGTATAAGTATCGCCAAAATGTATATCTGGGTTAATAATGCCCCTCTATTATGGGGATTATTAAAGAACCAAGCAAACTTCCTACAAAAAATATATGTTTTTTTTACTTGATGGTGCTTAGCTTAGCTAGACGAACATTATATGCCCTCCCACCATGCGGTAAAGCTCCAGCCGGCGGCGTTGGGATCGAACCATGCATCTGCGTCACGGTAGTCCATAGCTTGATTATTAAATCAAATATCTTGCCTCAAATTGAACTTCTTTTAACAATTTTACATAAAACATATTTTTTATGTACCTACTGTATTAGCCGGATTGTCCACTGAACATAGACTCCCCTATCTATTACGGATGGGCTCACCCATGTACTTACTTGTGCATAAAAGAACATACAAATCCATATTAGTCCTTTCACTACACCTTTTTTTTGTGATAATTCTTAAATAATATACATTTTGAAAATTAATTCCATTAAACTTAAATTGTATGCCTACATAGGCAAAACATGGTGGGACTTAATATTTATATACATTCCATGTGCTTAAATTTCATTTTATGTATCATGTACCCATGTTTTGTACAATAAACATGTATTTATCTTTACATGGGGCATAAATAACAACTTTACGTGCATGAGATGTGAAAATTAAACTTAGTTTTAAGAATCAGAAATGGAGTTAGTTTTTAAAATGACAAATATTACAATTAAATGATAATTATTAACTTGGAACAATAATATGAACAAATTAAGATAACGTCCGTCTCGTCCAAGCAGCCGCAAAGAAGTGGTTTAGAGCGCTGTGCGCCCGAGTATCGTTGTCTCGTTCCGCCGCTAGTTCCACTAGTCACGCCACTGCTGACGTCATACTCCATTCCCCGCCTCCTTGTTAGGTTATTCCTTACAATAGTTTATCTAAATATATATATAATTCCAGGGCGTTTCCAAGTGAGCATCCCTCGGTTCGGGCGGTCCGAGCCGCGGCCGGACACTCCGAACGTCGCAGAAATCAACATCGACGACTTGGACTTCGTGCGGCTCAACTCTAACGATACATACACGCTGAACGGTCGGACCATCCGTCTGTTGGGCGCCAACTTCGAGAACTATCCCGTCCTTCCCGACGGTACCGTCAGACCGCCCTCCTATACTGAAGCGGTCAGGAACAAACTGTACGGACCCCCGCCGGAGTACCTCAGTCGGGAACGATTGAACAGGACCTCCGCCGATACGGTCGACGAAGAGGCTACTGCCAATATCGAAATGCCGCCATGTTACGACGATTTAAACGGTAACGGTATCCTTGTCCAAAATAACGTTACCGACAACGTTGCTGATAACGATGCGGCTAATGGCAACGTCAGCAACGAAAGTCATTTGTCAGATACCGCTAGTGCTGTTGCTAGTGATAACGTTAACGGTAACGTTACGGAAATAATGCCGTTACATAACGCGTTACGGAATACTAACTCTAATGTAGAAACGTTGAGTTCTATTATAGATAACCTGCCGGCTATCGATAGTGACTTGAACGCCAACGAGTCGGAAACGGGCGTTATCAACGATCACGTTATACGCGATAACGTTATAAATAACGGGAATGCGAATAACGTCGTTGTTGACAACGTGTGAATCATTTGGATCTCTTTATGTAAGTCACTTTGCACCGAGCCTTGCCTAACTCACTGTACAGATTTGATTATAATATTTAGTTATACAAAATGTTACTAAACACTTGGCTTCAAACTTATGAAATCCATTTGACTCTGTAATATATCAATAACATTGCTGCGTTATTTTTGTGGTTATAACGGATGTCGTAAAACTAGTGAACTATTATTGGTTCTGAAGCCACGTTATATGTTATTTGTGTAACTGTTAGATTTAGGAATATAGTGCCTTAGATTCAAAATAGTATTTATTTTAATATCGACGTATCTTTCTACTCAAGTACTGTAATTACGAAGCTATTTTCAATAGTATTAATTAATGACGCAACGGTAGTTGATATTAGTCGTTACTTAATAACAGTAACTTTGATATACAAAAACGATAATAATATGTTACTCAACTTTACAAAGTCTGCAATTTAGAGCTCTGATTAATATCGAACTCAACTACTTCTAAATATTATTACAAGAACTATCGCGTGCTCAGTGAAAATTATATTGTACTAATTATTGAAGCACAAAATTTTATGCCCCGGGCGGGAATTTAACCCGCGTCCACCGATTTTCTGCCGGATGCCAAAACCGCTCGGCCACCTGGGCACGCTCTTTCGGGCCGAAATTTCGTGCTCCAATTATATTACTCTGAAAAAATATGTGCGCTCCATTAATTTGTGAAATATGATTTTCGCTTAGCACGCGTTAGTGCTTGTAATAATATTTAGAAATATAGAAGGGTAGCGACATCATACCGAGAGTTAAGTGTTTGAAAAAGCACTTCTTTCGATCAGATGAAGTCTAGTAGTCTGGTTGATGGCCGCGCACCGTCCCTTATGACGGTTGTACTGTACTGTATCAGCCGGATTGTCCACTGCTGAATACAGCCTCCCCCACAATGGGCTGGGTTTGCCATTGTCTACTCGCTTGGCAGGCGTCTTGGGGATCGCAGTGTGAGGTCAGTTCCTCAGAAAGCGCTGCTGCACACCTTCTGTTGTGTTACCCTTAGTCGCCTCTTACGACACCCACGGGTAGAGATGGAGGGGTGACATTCTAGCCCAGCACCCCACGGGTTAAAGTAATACAATTGTAGCACTCAAATACTGCTGGTTTAGATTATCGTAAGTATTTATGATTTCTGTGAGCTGAAATAAAGAAATAGTAACGACTAATAAAGACATCATTTCTGTGATTAGAGACGACTAATATAATAATACTCAGTTTTGTTTAGTCGTTATCGATTCGTTATCGTCCTAGTGATCGTCGTATTAGTTACGATATATGTTTACAATAGTCTTTATTTTGTCGTTTAGCTATTACAAACTACTAGGACACGATAGTTTTGTCGTGATGTGTCATAATAGTCCGGTCTAGATAGTTTTATCTACAGCGATTATATATTAGTTAAGTGTAAGTGTTGCCATATGACCGTATATATAGTTTTATTTGTATAGCAACATTGTAATGTAAGTGATACTCACTTTGTTTTATTTGATATATATAAACTTATTTTTATTTAATAAGTAATACTTTTTCCCAATACTAGAGATTTGTAGATCTTTTGCATAATTTTAAGACACCAACGTGTCTTGTTTCTTTCGTTAAAGTGCTTGATATATACAGGGTTATTGGTAAAATGCTTACAACCTCTTAGGGTTGACTTCTGCTAGTCCTATGAAACATTTAGAAAATTTTTTTCGGTTTTGAAAAAAAATTTTTTTAAATATTTTTATATGTTTTAATGTCTACTCCGAGCCTAGAGCTCCCGCCACGGCAACACCGGACCGCGCCGTGGTCCCTGTGAATAGAGTTTTGAATATTTACATCGAGCAAAGTAATAACAATATGAAATAATACATTACAGGCACAAGGTACTTTTGACATCAGGTGGTCCTTGTGTTTATTCCGTCAAAAACATATAAAAAAAAAAAAAAGTGCTAAAACAAAAAAAAACTCAAAATGTTTCTTAGGACTAGCAGAAGTCAACCCTAAGAGATTGTTAGCAATTTTCCAAAAACCCTGTATATATATATACTGTTATTAAAATTGGCGATTGGTAAATAGTCAAGAGACATGTAAAAAAAACTTTATAAAATCACAACACAATAAATATTTTTGTAATTTCTATAATGTTCCAGGGCATGGTTCATAATGATTATATTACATTAATTTTTTATTAAGTTATTGTGTTAATCTTAAATCGTTAATCTTACCAACAAACGCTGATTACTGATGAAATGAAATATCACTCAATGTATTATTATTACACAATATAATGTTCTATATAACTAAAAATTATTATAAAAATCATCATATTGACAGTACTATGTATTCATATCATATTATATACAACGTTATGTTATTGCGTTATTGTTGTTGTAACTTTTAACGTTTATGTGTAATCGTTATAAATATTAGCCGTTATTTTGCACCGTTATATGTACGTGCTCGTAGTCAACAAATAACTGTTATTTTTCACTTGCAGCTATTAAATAATACTGTTATTTTTCATCGTTATAAATAACCGTTATAAATATAACTGTATTTTTTATCTATTTATAACGATAAACGCAAAATAATAGAAGTAAGTAATAAATTAAATGATTATTTTTCGGCCTATTCATGAAATAAAAATAACTAAGCTAATATTGAAGATGTAACGAAGCCACTATTTTCTTACGGTACTTAATAAGATATTGTAATAAGTTATTATAAAAGTAATAGCCTTAAGATTTAAACTCATCAAGTGAACTGGTTATATTAAGTTATTTAACGAAATGAATAATTAATAATCAAGTTATTATAATAAAATATTGGCCATTGTTTACACAATTACAACAAAAATAGGGAAAATTTGGACCATAAGCGGGATCCAAACCCGCGACCATTTACCTCCAAGCCCGTGTCGCAACTTGCTGACAATGAGGGTATGCCCGGTGGGGGTGCCCTCCTTAACCGACATCACAATTAAAAAAAACACCACTTCATTTTATACTTCTTTAGTTTATTAAATTGTGAATGCAATTGTTTGTTGATATTAATTAAATAGCGTGTCCGACGTCGGAGGCGACAACCATTCTATTACTAAGCAACAGCTAAACAGTATTGGACCCTACTCGCACTAAACAGTTTTACTAAACACTAATCACTAAACGGGGCTACTTAACACTAATCAAAGTGCAAACAGGCCTTTAAGTCAAAAATCTATTGTATATAATGTTCGTTAAATAACTTAATGTAACCGTTATCAAATATAAGTTAATTAATTACACAGTTGTAAATTTATATCAGGCACACGTGACTCGCGTGTGTGTGACGTAACTACCTGTAGGATCGCGTCATACATATTGTCCGCTCGGGGTACCGTGCAAGGCGATCTTCTTATGTCGATAAGCTATTGCCATAATTCCCACGCTTGGCAGACGTCTTGGAAATCGCAGTGTAAGATATCAGTGTCACAGAAGGTGCCGCTACCCTCTTCTAGTATCATACCCTTAGTCGCCTCTTACGACACCCAAGGGTTGAGATGCTCTTATCACAGTGACATTCTAGCCTAGCACCTCACGGGGGCAAAAAATCTATCATAGTTAAAAAATGTATGTAGAATCGATTGGAACCAGTGACACTGTATGGGTTATGATCGTGTTTTTGACAGATTTTCTACTTGAGGGTGGTAGCTAGCCAGGCGGGCATTCGCAAAATGCCCTACCACCATGCGAAATGTATTACGAACGGACAAAATGTTTGACGCGTCCAAACTTAACTATAATCCGACCAAATATGCTTTACGATATGTAATAATAGAATATCATTAAATAGCTTATCGATGTTGCCGTAGTCGGTTAACTTGTTCGTTACAAAGTTGAGACAATAAGTGCTACATATCAATGGAATATTATGTAAATACAATATGTGTGTGTGTGATGCAGCTAACACAAGGCTTATTAAAATTATTGTTAATAAAAATGTACCTTTATTAATAATATATTATGTATTTTCATAGTTTTGGTCAAAATAAATGTTGAACAAAGAAATGTTTCGGCGCAAGACACACAGATGCCGTGAGCGAGGCGTATGTTCTGTATGTAATTCTGTTATATGCCACAAACTAACTGATATAAGGTTTAGTATGAAATATTTATTAGCGCTAACATCCATTATTGGTAATACAAGAAGAATAATCTCAAAATTTAAACGTTTATGCAACTGCAAATTTTGGTGAGTGAATGTGTCAACTACACCCATTTACTAATATGACCATCAAATCTGGAAGTACCCGCAATATCATAAAATAAATACAATGTTATGGTTATTTTCATATTTTATTTGAAAGATAATAAGTTTTTTTTAAAACTATTTTTACGTTTGCAATAATACCTGCTTGGCGTCATCATTTACAACTTTAAAACCAAAGTGGTATTGTTTGTAGTACAACGTAAGTTGAATTGCGGGTGTCGCTCCACCACAATACGATGACTCAATAACGAATGAGGGGAAAAATTGGAGTTATGAGTCATTGTCATGTTGGCTCAAGCGGTCAGAGCATACCCTGGCTATAAGAGTGGATGGACGTGGGTTCGTATCCTGCACATGACTATAATTTTTTATCTCGTAAAAATGTTTTTTTATATATATTTTACAAATTTAAGTTGAGCTTGGGTGCATAACAGAATAACGTACATTGTATGGTCAACATATTTTATAACATTATATGTATATATATTGCGCACTGTGTGACGTTGGCATTTCGCTCCGTCTGGAGCTTTATTGTCTACAACTGTTATGGAGATTGATATCATATTATAAATGTGCATTCGATTTCAGAGTTTTTTAAGGTGGAAACCGTCGTCTACGGCGAGAAAATACATATTTAATAATTTTTGACGTGCTTGTGACTAAGTTTAGTAACTAACCTACATAATCATGGTATCCACGAGTTTTAATCCATCGGCATCCGAGATAACGAGAATAATATAATTTTATTCATAGGTGGACGATATCGGCCACGCGGATGCCAATCAGATAATATTGCTCTTATTTTCTTGAAATTTTATTGGGCGTCAAGTCTGCTAATCAATATGAATCTATGATGGACTCGGCCTGGTTAATGTTGACAGTTTTGGTATATAGTCTACAATCTTCTTATCGTTCATATTGAGTCAATATTGATTCAATCTCGGTTTCATATGAAAACGAAACGAAATAATAAAATGATGATAAATAATAACGAAATTGTTTTCTGAATTATATTACTCTTCTCTTTTTTTTTTTTTTGTTGGCAATGTCGTCGATTACCGATTCTGTCTACTATGAATCTATGCTGAATATGAACATGTAATTAGCAGACTTGGCCCCCTGAACACACGTCATTATTTACCCCTGAAATCGTTAAAATTATCAAAAATTACGTTTAACCGTAAAAATGTAACCAATTCAGTAAATATTATAAGTTATAACAATATGTTAGATTTCTTTGAAAAAGCTTCTTCGTTTTATGTGATCAAGTATTATATATGGACGACCTGCCAACAAAACACAACAAAAACCTCCGAAAGCGATGCATGTTCTCAATTTGAATGTCAAAATAACGTTAATTTCCACAACTATTCTAATTAGACAATATGGCTGCGGATAATTTGACCCGGATTTGTCAGATCATATATGTATCCCACTTAGCATTAAACGCACAACACTGACGTTGCAGCACTATTCTTGTAAACACAGACTATATACAAGTCCTTAAATAGGGCGACACGCTGCAGTCGATGTTCTTGTATTCCGTCCAAGTGTATTTTTTTGTATATCACCATCGTAATAACTAAAGTATCTATTTTGTTTACTTCTAGGTACGTATACAGGGTTATTGGTAAAATGCTAACCTCTTAGGGTTGACTTCTGCTAGTCCTAACAAACATTTAAAGATTTTTTTGTTTTGAAAAAAGATAAAGAAAAAAGTTTTTCAGTATTGTCTCAAACTTAAAACAATAAGTTTTTCTTTTCTGACATTTTTAAGTTCTGTGTTTCGTAGTAAAGACAATGCCTATTCCGAGCTAAGAGCGCCCCTTTGAATAGAGTTTTGAACATTTACATCGAGCTAAGTAGGTAATAAAAAATATGAAATAATAAATTACAGGCACAAGAGACTTTTAACATCAGGTGGTCGTCGTGCTTATTCCGTCAAATACACTTATACAAACAAAAAAAAATTATTAAAGATATATTTAAAAAATAAAAAAACTCAATGTGTTGTTAGCACTAACAAAAGTCAACTCTAAGAGGTTATTAGCATTTTTACAATAACCCTATATATATCGTATAATCATTTTCAATGTTCGATCGCGTCCTTTCTTTTGAGTCAACATATACATGCGAAACTGTGTGACGTCACTCATCGCGATCCTCCACAGTACCTACATTATTGAAAAGCATTTGTACTTGTAGGTCTCATTTGTATGTAAATGCTACTGGTACATACAGTAACACGATAATAGTACATTATGCAACAAGTGCGCGAAGTTGTTTATTACAATAGACACGGGTTTTAGGCCTGAGATCGAAGATCTAAGGCCTAAATGGAGTAGAGATTGTAATAAACAACGCGCACGAGTTTCATACGACGTTTTTCAACACACTTGCGAGGAACAAATACGAAAATTTCCATACGAAAATATTTTCTTTATCTTTTTGACAGTTATCAATATATACAATATACAATAATAATCTGTATAAGAAGGTTTATAATTAAATCTTCTAAAGTTCTACCTCAGTAGGTAAAAAACTCTTTGGTTTGTTGCTATATGAAAAACGAACGAAACAAACTTCAATCCCCTTGGTGAGAAGTGTGGAAACGTTTTTTTATTTCTATTTAAAACACTAGTGCGGTAAAGTAAAAAAAAGCATGAGTGCGTAATAGACTATATTATGACACTAAAATCGGTGCATTTAAAGGCCCGGTACGAGCGAGTGTGTTGAAAAATGTATAATATGAATACTTGGGTAGCCAGTAATAATTGTAAATACAAACAAAAAATATGGAGGGACGTGCCTTCGAGATGTACAGAGTTAATATAGTTTTTTTTTGTTAGGAAAGAATCACGAATGTTTTATTTATTTGATTTAACTAGGAAGAACTCGATACTATGGCGTGTAGTTAGCATTAGGGAAGTATACGTAGCGATATTGTCGTGCCCTCTGCAACTTTCTGCAAAGTAATAGATTACAGAACAGTTCCTTGGCACTGCGTTGTTCAGTAGCCGCAGTAACTGAGTGAGCTACGCAGTGAGCTGGCCTAGGCAGTCGTTACCGCACTTGTGAAGGTATACGTATAGTACAAAACACAGCCTTGGATTGCCTTACACTCGTACCATAAGACAATGAATAAAATAATTGTTGTAATTATATCTTTTATTTCAAAATTACCCTTCATATTTTTGACAGATACATAGATCTCTTCAGTAAGAGTACGTCTTGTTTTTTTTATTTTTTTTATCGCTATAAGGTAAGCCTGATGGTAAGTAACGTAACGTCGATGTGGAATTAAAATTACTGGCTCTCAAGGACTGCTGCCGGAACACACTGTTTGGTGCTTGACGGCAGATTTTCTACTTGAGGGTGGTCGCTGGCCAGGCAGGCATTCGCAAAATGCCCTTCCACCATGCGGTGAAGCTCAAACCCGCGGCGGGATTCGAGCCATGGACCTGCTGCGAGGCAGTCCATAGCTAATGCCACTGCCATCACTGCTTCGAATTGTCGGGTACCACCGAAGTGTCATATAATGTGCCTTGAAGTAGTAGTGTGCAAACACTGCTACTTTACGTTTAGGCGTGAAAAGTACTGCAGCTAGTGTAATTATCGAGACAATATAACACGAGACATAATAGCTAGTCTCGGTGTGAAGAGAGCAGTGCCGTGTCTAGCACAACGAGGGCACTGCGACTGTAAATGACAGTCGTGACGCCTACCATCAGGTGGCGTTTCTCTTAATTCATTTAAAAATCCTGTCAATTGATTTTCGCATGCTGGTAGGCCATTTTGCGATTGACTAGTTACCACCGATAGTAGAAAATCTGTCACCAATCACGTACCGGCGTATTTTGACTTGGAGAGGCGATGATGGTAAACAAGCTTTACCTACAACAGGGACTGACTATTTTAACTTGACAGATTTTTTACTTGAGCGCGTATGAGACGGGCCTATTACACAAAAATATATGAAGCGGTCGCAGCGAAGTTAGCAATTAGCTTAGCAGTCTTAATAGATCAGCAACGTCCAACGCGGTCATGAGTTGAATTGGTGGCCGCTATATTATATTCTTCGGTCTCGGTTGTTGTCTTAGGATGGCAGGGTACAGCATAGTGGTAGGCATTTTGCGAATGCCCGCCGGAATAGTTCTTTGAGAGCTAGTAATTCTCGGTAAGCCTGAACAATATCTTCGACCATATCATTACTCATCAGGTCAGATAGTGGTCAAACGAGCCTATATATAAATATATCAGTTATAAATAAATAAATAATAAAAACTTTGTTTTAGAAACACGCTCTGAACATTTAATTCGTTCATTTGTTACTTGTTTCAAATGCGAGTGCCCGCCCCCTATAACCCGCGCGGGGAATAAATGTGAATTATTTTTCCACCAGCCATGGAACGCGTAAAAGCAATTTTTTGTGTAGTGAACTACCTCTGCCTTATCGGGATCGCCGACATTGCAGTGCACCGATAGTTATTGACGAGATACATCTAATCGGCCAATACAGCAATCACCTCAATATCATATTTTGAAGCGATGATGGCCGAGCGGTTATAGCTATGGACTGCCGTGCCGCATGTCCATGGTTCGATCCCCACCGCACCGGCTTGAGCTTCGTCGAATGGTCAGAGGGCATTTTGCGACCGCTCGCCTGGCTAGCTACCAGGAAATACTTAGCCAAGCACCTAACAGTGTGTTCAGACAGGAGTCCTTGAGAGCCAGTAAAATTACATGCACATGACGAGACTAAACAACTGTATGTCTGAGGGTGACGGGCGCAGTGCAGTTCGTATCTTGTGAAGAAATGCATCTGTTAAAGGCAGAGGATACCGCTTAACATCAGGTGGGCCTCGAGCTTCAACCGTCAAAATAACAAAAAAATAAAATAAAAAAATATCGCGAGGTAAATCGTTTTGTATTCTCTTCTATCTCATTCTCTTCGAAGAGGAATGGTTATTCATAGGCTATTACTTATAATTTAATTGTAATTCTTTTATTAAGTAAATTGTATAAATTCCTACGAATAAATAATGTATTCATAAGTAGATTCATTTCGGTTTTGTTACGACCTGCTTCTAAAGTATTTAGTGGTTTGGGGAAAATGGTAGCAGACGCGCCTTTAATATAAAATGGATAATAAAACGTCAATATTGTCTAAAAATATTTATTTACAGTCTTGACTAGAGATACAGAATACTACAAACTTGAAACTTAACTAACATTATAACTAGATCAAACATAATTACATGCAATAATACTGAGGAAGTTATTACAGAATATTTATAATAGAAAGCTGCAGCTTATCGAGCTGTTGCACATATGTCAGTATTATATTACAAGAAGGCACTCAGCTCAGATCATGAGAACAGAAATATTAACTCCGGTAAATCCCCACTGGACAATAAAAAGGAAAGTTTTATTGCAAACGAAATTTCCCGATCGCATAATATCACGAAATTAAGCGGTAAAGTGGGCAGCCAGATCGTGTAACTTAACACCACTGGATTATTTTTTGTGGGGCTATGTTAAGGACAGAGTCTATACGGAGCCAATCGAATCGATTGCAGACATCAAACTCATAATCCGTCATGTGATTAACGAAATAGATCCGCCATTTTGCAAAAAGTTATTAAAAACTTTGATGAAACAATCGACATCTGTCAGCGTGCTCGTGGTGGACATTTGCCAGATATCATTTTTCATTCATAATTTCCAAACTTTTCTCTACAATATACAATAAAAATTTGAATCATCATCTAAATTCTTTGTTTTATTTTGTTATAGTAAACAAAGTTCATGTTGAAAAACCCTTTAGTAAGGATAGTAAACGATGGTATTATAGGCTGTAATGTCTGCCACTCATTCAAAACTCGTTATCTCCCTCCATGTAAATCTAGTGGAGGATAGGACTACATTAGGATAGGACAACGAGCAGGCGGCTCACTTGATAAGCGATCACCGCACCAACGAACATCCGCAACACCAGTTATCAACGATGTGTTGTCGGTCTTTAAGGAGAGCTTTTCATATTTTTATTTCTACAACACTCCAAGATTTTACCATTATTTTAGACCCAGTAAGTAGCTCATACAAAAAAGAGCACCTTTATATATTTCTAAATATATAAAGCACTATCGCGGGCTGATCGTTAATCACATTTACAAATTATTAGATAGAACATATTTTTTTGTTCATTACGAGAATCGATCTCGTATCCTCCGATTTCGCGCTGGGTGCCTATTCCTCTCAGCCATCGGAACCTTACCCTTTCTAGCCGAAACTTTGTGCTACAATTACGTTAACCGTCATTACATATCATATAATTTGGTATAAAACAGGCCTCTACTACTAAAATAAGTCGATTACAAATATACATAAAAGTAAGTAGGTAACAAACAGTAGGTACTACTACATAGATACAGATTAGGAACATTAAAACACTAGGTAATACTTATCTCTAAAATACAAAGGAGTCTTACCACTAGCCTCTTATAACAAAACTTTCTCATGCCAAGAGTACCTTGTTACACAACTGCCCGCAGAAAAGGAGTGTCCATGTAGGTATGTTTGTGAGTTACATAAAGAAAATTAAAAACCAATCAGGCGGATTTTAGGCGCCATATTGTAAGAAAAAACATTAGCTAGCAAGCTAACAAGCTGAAACCTAGCCGAGAGGGAGCTAGAGAAGCTAGCTAGCAAGAGCTGTCACCGAATTTTCTCGTGGTCTCCTGTAATTAGCGTGAATCGAATTATTTACTTTTACCTAGAGAATACAGCCTACAAATATAGGTAACTAGCTGCCCTGCGGCCCCCACCCGCGCCAACGATGATGAAAAATGATGATAAAAAGTATCCTATGGGATAATCAAAAATTTAAATATTTTAAAGTATTCTCCAATAGATTTGACTGCCAGTACATTAATCATTGTCACAGGATTCATGCTCTGGTCAATGACTTATATTGTAAAATGTTTTAAGAATAATAAATTTAGTTTAATTTAATTTTAATAATAATTGATTTTTATGGCCAATGACAATGATTGATTATGTAATTTGAATTGTGTATTTTAAATGTTTTGAAAAAATAGTTGCAATAAATGATTTGATTTTTATTCGAAATTTCATCCAAATCGGTTCAGCGATTTCAGCGTGAAAGATAAAAAAACACACACATATCCTCACTCAGTTCAGTTCAGTTTATGATCGTTTAAATAAATTACTGAACCGATTTGATGAAAATTTACAAAAAGATAGCATATAACCCGGTGAAGGACATATTTATGTATCCATTCCATCCGTAGTTTTTCGTGGATTCTGAAACAGCCTCCGGAGATACCTCCCGGTTAATACCTTGTACAATAGTTAATTAAAAAACATAGCCTCTCTTATAGGAAACAGCAGCTTGTTCAGTTCGCTGACATTTTTTCTATCAGCTCTTGCAGAGCTAGTGCTTTCGCTAGACGTCTTCTAAAGTCCTGTGAACAAAGAAAATTATCATGAACTTCTATTTTTAATATTTTAACGGGTTTCCACTATATTTGATAGTCATTTACAAAGACTACGGTACGTTCGCGAATGTGTTAGGTCTCGCAAAATCAAGACGAAAAATGGTAATCCAATCCTGGCTATTGGCAAAATTACGTTGAATATGAACAATCACTGTAGGCTTGTAACAAAAAAGATTATACGGTACGGTATAATCCCACTAGTGCGAGGTCGATACCACCCTCAGATCAGGACACAAGGGAGATAGGTAATGGAGGCGTGTCACGTGCGAACGTATCTGGCCTAAATCAGGCTTGTTTGTAAGAAAACCATTGCGCGTTTAGTACAAATCAACAAACGAATCAGTTCTTCCGATAACGCAATGGATCAGTGTTTTAACAGCTGTATCCGTGAGTGTAATTAGTGACCGTAGCTACAGGCTGAAGCGTAACCCATTTTTGCATGTGTACGATTAGTTAGTGTATTAGTTTGCAGCGGAAACCTTGCTGTGCGTGGAAAAATTGTTAACTATATTATGTTGGAAACACAAAGCTTGCCAATTATTGTGTTTCTAACACGTGATGTTGACAAAAGATGCCAATTTTTGTTTTGTATACTTAGATCCAGTTTTACGGATTCTGTCGAGTTGGCAACACGAAGTTTTTTGTTCGGTAGTACCTAGACACAGCACCTACGATCATATAGACAAGATGATGTATTAAAGATGTGAAAAGGACTTTAAGCAAGGAAATAAAAAAATTGCTTGATTAACACGGTGGAAGGGCATTTTGCGAATGCTCGCCTGGCTAGCACTGGCAAGGACTGCTACTGGAACACACGGTTAGGTGCTGGGCGATAGATTATCTACTTGAGGGTGGTACCTCAAGTAGATAATCTGTCGCCCAGCACCTAACCGTGTGTTCACCCTCAAGTAGATAATCTGTCGCCCAGCACCTAACCGTGTGTTCCAGTAGCAGTCCTTGAGTGCCAGAAAAGTTACAGGCACATGAGACTTAACTGTATGTCTCAGTGTGACGAGCGCAATTCGTCTCATTACGAAATGCATCTGTTATAGGCAGAGGTTAATCCGCTTAACATCAGGTGGGCCTCGTCCTATTTCAGTCACAATCACATGAAAAAAAAAATGTACTTACATAATGTAGCTTATGTCCATTGTGCGGCACCCTGGCGGCGAACATCTCCCTGGTCATGAGGCAGAGCGCCTTCCCGTTCATAGGGAACCTCTCGGGCAGCCCTCCGCCCAGCGACACCCAGCGCCCCACCTCCGCCCGGCCCCAGCTGCGGGGATCTGTTCAACAATGGAATGGGGCCTTAACAAACATAGTAACCTAGTAGGTAGTAACCTAGTAGTAAACTAGTAGTAACCTAGTAGTAACCTAGTAGTAACCTAGTAGTAACCTAGTAGTAACCTAGTAGCAACCTAGTAGTAACCTAGTAGTAACCTAGTAGCAACCTAGTAGTAACCTAGTAGTAACCTAGTAGTAACCTAGTAGTAACCTAGTAGTAACCTAGTAGTAACCTAGTAGTAACCTAGTAGTAACCTAGTAGTAACCTAGTAGTAACCTAGTAGTAACCTAGTAGTAACCTAGTAGTAACCTAGTAGTAACCTAGTAGTAACCTAGTAGTAACCTAGTAGTAACCTAGTAGTAACCTAGTAGTAACCTAGTAGTAACCTAGTAGTAACCTAGTAGTAACCTAGTAGTAACCTAGTAGTAACCTAGTAGTAACCTAGTAGTAACCTAGTAGTAACCTAGTAGTAACCTAGTAGTAACCTAGTAGTAACCTAGTAGTAACCTAGTAGTAACCTAGTAGTAACCTAGTAGTAACCTAGTAGTCACAAGAGACTTCCATATCTTTCAATGGGACTTGTAAGAGGCGAAGAACGGAAACATGCCAGGTGGGCAACAGCACCTGATGAACTGCCATCTTACACTGCGATTCTCAAGCCGCCTGCAAAGCGAAGGGATTTGGGTGCCAAGAATGTTAAGTGAAGCTATTGAATAGAGATGGTGGTTGGCAAGTACCACCTCCTTGCAAATAAATTATACGGCCGACACAAATCTGCAAGACCTCTGGAAGCTGAGTGAATACTGCGTGAATAGGGAACGTTATGATTAAACTAAAATATCGGACGGTAGTACAAATAATGTATCAATTTTTCAAGTGACATAAAAAAACCAATTAGCCACCCCGTGAACACGATCACTGCAAAGTGTTTGAAACATCGAGACAAAAATAATGATAAATATACGCGATTTAAACCGTTTAAAGTAGTTTAATTACCATGTGTAATAACCGCGAAAACCTTAAACAATATTAAACCATAACCTTTATTCATGCATCAATGATATATTTTATAAAACTGTGACCATGTGCTCTAAACTGGCAACCAGCCACAGATCAGAGAAATGGATTGCTGTTATCTTTTTTTTATGCCTGATAGGTTAGCCTTTGACCACTATCTCACCTGATGGTAAGTGATGATGTGGTCGAAGATGTTGTTCAGGCTAACCTAGAATTACTGGCTCTCAAGGACAGCTGCCGGAACACACCGTTAGGTGCTTGGCGACAGATTTTTCTACTTGAGGATGGTAGCTAGCCAGGCAGGCATTCGCAAAATGCCCTACCATCATGCCATAACGACTGCCATCCTAAGACTACTACCGGGACCGACGGCTTAACGTGCCCTCCGAAGCACGTGAACGCTCAGTAGTAATGTCACTAGCGGTCACCCAGCCAACTCATGACCGCGGCGGACGTTGCTTAACTTTGCTGATCGGTAGAGAACAGCTAAGCAAACTTCGCTACGAGCGCTTCAAAAACCATAAAGCCTTAAACAAGCAGGATCATCAATGATATATTTAACTGAGAATAACATGCTCTGTCTGTACTGGCTAGTGGCTATCAGCTATATCGGTGCAACGTTCAAGATGTCACCGGTCCATATAGTGGCTGACTAGTGAAAGCCTGAATTTGCTGAGTAGTTCAAAATGTGTTTGTACTGTTTTTAGTTACCTATAGGCAAGTTGTCTTCCTGCAGCACTCGCAGGTCTAGGGCATCCCAGGGGGAGGGGTGCGCGGGGTGCGAGGGGGGGACGCGGTCGCAGCGGGCGGCGCTCGGCATCGTGGACACGGGGGTGTATGTCTGTAACAAAGAGGTAATTATATTGAATGTGGATAACGTATATTGTCCTTTGCCAAAGAAAACTAACAGGTTTTTTGTCTATTGCTGATTGGTAAGCCTTTGACCACAATCTCACCTGATGGTAAGTGATGATGTTGTCGAAGATGTTAACAGGCGTAACCTAAAATTACTGGCTCTCAAGGGCAGCTGACGGAACACACTGATATGTGCTTGGCGACAGATTTTCTACTTGAGGTTGACCGCTAATGGCATTACTACTGAGCGTGCACGTGCTTCGGAGGGCACGTTAAGCCGTCGGATGTCGGTAGTTGTCTTAGTGTGGCAATCGTTACAGCATGGTAGTAGGGCGTTTTGCGAATGCCAGCCTGGCTAGCTACCACCCTCAAGTAGAAAATCTGTTGCGAAGCACCTAACGATGAGTTCCGGTGGCTGTCCTTGAGAGCCTGTAATCCTCAGTTAGGCTGAACAACATCTTCGACCACATCATCACTTACCATCAGGTGATGTAGTCAAAGGCTTAACCAATCAGGTATATAAAAAGAAGAAAAACTTATTTTTTCATTATTAAAGAGAGATTCTTAGAGGATACATGTCCGCAGTTAACCAGTTTTTATCATATTTTGTATCAATTTAAGGTTGGCTCTCACCAAATTTAGTGTATAGTAATAATCAATTTAAAGGCCCCGATTTCAACCAACCCTTATCACTATCTATCAATAACGTATTTATTGAGACCATTCCAATGATCCCAAACACGATACAACTGCTTTAAATTGTCGATAAGCTTGCGGTAGAGGTATCCTGCAGATTGTAGGAGATGCTGTAGCATCAGACATCATGTTCTTGCAATATCATTTAAGGACAGGATACCAAAGTTTGAATCAATTAGACCTTTGGAAAATTCTCACAGCCCTTCATTTGATCAACAGAGATGTTCAAACACCCTTTAGAAAAACCACATGTCATCAGACGACCGGGGCTCGAACCCGCGACTTTCTAAGTGATGCAAATGCTACTGGTCCAACGAGGCTACATAAAGTGTTTCATTATGTCGTGCACGTCGCCACCTAATTTTCTATTATCCGCTATTCAATACTCAATACCCACAACAAAAAACTTCAATTGCATAATAAAATGTAATTTTAATCCGTCATGAGTACGGTCGCGTGTCCCACTTCCGGTTTCCGGTGACAAAATGGCGGGATTGTTGTAAATGATCGGTTTCCGCCAAGATGGCGGTGCATTGTAGTCGTTTCCCGACTGTTGTGCGGATTTCCGCTTTTTTCAGTATTTGTATAGGGTTTCGGAGGATATTGATGAATGACAAATATTGTTAGGAATTTAAATCTAGGTCAATATCATTGTACCAATTGTAATTCATTACAATTATCAATAGTTTATCTCTTAGTTTGAATATTTCGAAGATCTTTTCCCAAAAAATATATAGGTATACTCTCTCTCTTATCTGTGTGATCTCTTGTTAATGAAATGTTAGTTTTATTATATTACAAAAAACAATCATAAATGTTTATCAAGAATACTTTTTTCTTCGTATAATGTCTATCTAAAAATGTGTACCTACACATTTCAAAACAATAAGTTACAATAAATTATTATAATTTTTTAATGTTATTACTTGTATATTATATAATTATTAGGTTATGGGACAAGCACAAGATCCACCTGGTAGCGTCTGCCTATAACAGATACATTTCGTCACAAAAGACTGCATTGCGTCCATCACTGGCTGAGACATATAATTATTAGGTCGCAAAGCGTGAGACACAATAGATAGCGTTTCTCGACTGTGGGTATTGTATGTATGAGAATAGCCTACTTTGGCAAAGCTCTCTAGTGCTTATTATCTTGTCTGCACTGTTACGGTAATGTTCGGATAATTCTTTAATGTATGGTCTTAGATTTCTCGCATATATTATTAAGGCAAGAAACAGTAATAACAATAGTTACTTAATTACTAAAATAAAAACGTAAACGTTTTTATATATTGTTTTAAAATAAAACTCAAACTGATAGAAAATCTCAAAATCACCTAATTTCCAGAAAAGGTACTTAGAACGTGTCATGATCACTCGTGCTTCAGTTTCTTACTAAGGAGATTTATAATTATTATTTTTATTATTTTGATTGCTCTTGTTCATCAAGTTCCTACCATAATTCCAATAAACAAGGTAGCTTCGGTTCAATACGCCTTTTGCTGACAATAACATAATTGGTGTATCAAGAATCTTGATATAATCTAAAATAAGTGAAATAAGTGACCGCGGTCACCTGCCTAAGCAATCGTTATTTGGTAATATTCTTAACAAATTACAAATTTACGAGAGGTAAAATTATAATCATATGAGGGGTATATAATCCGCAGATCCGCGGGTAATGTAACCCAAGCACGCGTGATTGCAAAAATAAAAATATTAAAATGGTAATATTCTGTTTTGTAGTATACGCTACGATTGTAAAGAAAGAGATCATATGTGCGCTCAATATGAAGCAACACCCTGCTCATGCTTACGTGAGTAGTTGTGGCATATTATTTTAACAGTCATGAGACATTATTTTTCTACTATGATCCTTTGATATGGAACAGTCCTGGAGATTTACTGTATGGCCAATAAAACTGTCGTTGCTCTATATGTCAAATAATATGCGTACAGAAGTCCTAAATTTAGCGCAAACATTTGAAGACGTGTTGTAGGTAAACGGCGACAGTTTCACGATTAACCAATAATTCACATAGAAAAATAAATTAGGACATGAACATAACATATACACGGATATACCTGACATAGAAAAGGATGCATAAGTTCTGATACTATCATCTATTCTGTGACAAAGGACAGAGACAGGTGCCGGCTGACACGCGACCCGCATCTGCGGGAATAACCATCTGTTCTACATCCCTTTGTAACATCTTGATGGTTTTTCACACATCAGCGATTAGAGTTATATGCTATTTTTATTTGACACTAGTTGAGCCGTTCGTACGTGAGACCTCGCGAGTTACGCATAACTAGGTAGAACATTTTTTCAGATGATTTGTCTCTTGACTATCAAATTTATCTTCTTACCTTATCCCATATATGTGGGGTCCGTACAATGGAACGTCTCTACCATCACAAAGGATAACACTAGATCATATTAAAATATGTTTTCGATATCAAGACACAGGACAGCAAATAAATAATTGTAGAATGCCGTTTAAATGCCCGATCTTCTTGAATTGACTCTATATATTTTTTGCTGAACGCGGCAGTAGAATATTTTGATAGTAAAATTTTGTAATTGACATTCGTAAGAAAGCGTCGTGGACTCCAAAATTTAATTATTGATTTCGACTTCGACTTTGAAAAAAGTCCTGATACACTCTTGAATTGAATCCACACCTAATTGCTGACTCTTCCAAAGCGCAACAGAAATAGTCCTTTTATGTACGCATTTTCTAAATATTTAAGTATCTAACCATCGTCGAATATAATCCCAATTCTCTATCAACGATTTAGTCCTATCTACAAACATTTACTATAGGACTCGAACCACCGCTGCACCAATCGCCTGGTCACCAGCACTAAGCTACGTGCGTCGTCGGAACTATTACCCATTCAACGATTATAAAGATATCCTTGTTTATGCCGATTAAAACGGAAACCGCTATCTAAATCTCAGATGAATTTACTAAACGCTCGGATGTTTATAAACGTACATTAAAATTTAAAATGCTCATATTAAAAAGTCAATCGTATGAGCGGAAGCGCGCGCGCCGTCTTCCCGCCAAACGAACGGACGCGCTATAATCGAAATCGACACTTCCGGTTGCTTTGAAAAAGGAACGCATTGTCGGTATATTTTTTATCATCCGCAGTGGCAAAGGTGGTTCTGTCTGTCTGGCACCATCGTACATCCTCATTTTTATGGCTACTTGTTATTGTTATGGTTTTATTGATGTTGTAGAATATGATTACGGTTATTGCGGCTGCCGGTCTTGCTTGAGTCACAGTTGAACAGGTTCGGCTTGTGGCTAATGGGCGGAAGCAATTAAATTATGAGCGTGCGCGTCATTAATCGTCTTCATAATAAGTCTTAGGATACTTTCGATTTCGGATAGTTTAGATATGGATTCAGCTTTATTTGTTTGAATTGCATGCACGACTTTTTCCTGGCGCCATGCAATATCAATTAATATATTATGCATAATACATATTGCATGTCTATATTTATGTCCATGGTCGCCAAGCTCACTACATGCAATAAAATATAATAGTCTAACGGTGTGTTCAAGCAGCTAGTCTGTTATAACCTATAACCATTGTACCACCTTCGAACTCTTGTTAGTGATTTAGGAAGAAAAGTTTAGTTAATAAATATAAAAAAGTACTAGTGGCTCCGCTCAAACTTCACTCACATGGAACTTGTTTATTATCTGTATTTCAATGTAATCACAGTCAGTGCCACAGAGTACTTTTTTATCAGTGCCTGTGAAATGCGCAACGGATTAAGAGTACGTTTTTATGCAAGTGAAGGCTACTTATGAAAACTATTGCTAGCCTAAATTAACGTCACTTACTTCGCATAAAATAAATAGGGCAATTGCAAAAACACAAAAAAATTGGCCTTAACATTAAGTAGCTTGTGTCAGTAATAGCAACACTTGTACTTTAAATGCGTATGCAGTATTAAGACAAAATTAAATTGTATTAATGCGAGTAGGTAGTACTTAAAGTGTGCAATATGCTTTTATGATTCGTGTTCGCCCTCCATTACATAGTTCTGCGATCACAAACTACTACTCCAATGTAAACTCACTATCTAATTGACGCCATTACTCAGCATTTCCCGCCATTTATCAGTAATTTCCCGCGCTCTTTCCACTTCCGCTGTTAACAATGGCGGGAAGACATGGCTTCGTACGTTAAAGTAGCTAATACACATATATCGTGTATGTAAGTAAATATATGGTGACATTATTAAGCAGTCATTGCTAGAATAAATTATAAATTACTAATTTGTTTAATCAGGCAATTTAAACAGTAATTATATGACAATGGTTTTATAGGTATACGATCTATCGCTAATGATTATTGTTATGATTATGACGTTATGAAGTAACTTTTATAATAATATCAGAACATTCATACTTCAGGTAGATCCTCAGGAGTAACAGGTCTTGACGCGTGTGCGTGTCCTGACTCAGTGGTTTTTATGAATACCCTTGCACTGTTCCACTAATCGTTAGATGTTGTTCAAAGGCTATAGGAGTTTTAAAATAAAACACAGAGCCGGTGCGGCAATTATGTTTAGTTCACTTTGCCGAGTCCCAGAGTAATGATTAGGGTTGGGAGTTAAATTGACAGGTAGTTTCTATTTAATATCTAATAAATGGCTTATGTATTGGTGGTATAAACATATATATAAAATATAAACTGGCGAACATATATATCAATTGTTGGGCAGATAACGAAAGCGTATGTTGCCTGTAAAAGGTATGACGGAAACCCTTGCTCTTATTTGCTTAATTTGAAATCAAACTTCTTCAAGGATCAATATAGTACCTACTTAGGTTTCGGTTTGCTGTAGGTATATGATCATAAAATAATAACTAGTAGTAACATGGGTAGCGCTTATAATACCGTCTAATCAAAATGGTGGCAGGTAAGGTGTTTAAGTTAGGTAGCAAAACTAACCGACAATAATTAAAAAATCAGCCATATTTGGAATTGAACTCCAATTACTCTAACGAGACAGATAATTTAAAAACTTTTCTAATAAAACCTAGGTAAATGCCACTAAAATAAATTCTCCGAGTCAAACCATCTTTCAGTAGAAAAACCAGCAGTTTTTTAAATTTTACCCTGTGTAGATACTAACTAGGTACATACCACAATTCACATTAAATAAATCACACGTCACATTACATTATCAATCCTAACATGTAGAAGTACGGTAGTAACGGAAAGATACATTCGATTGGAAAAAATATTTATCAAATTGTTACTGGTTCCAAATCTTACGTTTATTTAATCTTTTGTTCATATTAGGTAGTACAAGACGTCTGTAGAAATTAACTACGTAGCGTTTATAAACTCACGGGAACTAGGCGGAATTGTCACTAGATATATTTTTAATGTTTTAAGTGTATTCTAAAATATTAATTTAATGTTGTCTTATAATATTTGTTATTATTACGTTGTATACTAATACCACAGATTACTTAATAGTTACTACGTAAACGCTTTCTCCAGTGTTGGATGAGAAACAAAACGGCAATGGCAATTCGTTATAATTGGCCCATTGTTTCCCGCCATTACCTGCCAAGCAGCTGCTCCCGCGCTCTCACTTACTTCCGTTTCCGGCGCACAGCAGCGTCCATTATTATGTACCTTGATACTTTTCACTACATTTCTTGATTCTAATGAGATCATATACAAGCAAATTCAAATGTGCTCTATATGTCTGATAATAAGTTTGATGTTTGGTTGCCAATGTTTTGTTTATTTGTATCTACGTGCATGCAAAACTGTGCTCTATTGCTTTTAAAATAGAGTTTGCTTACGGATTTAAAGTTTATTTTTGTTTGCACATCGGCATCGGTCAGATATTGTAATTTAGGGAATAAAGATGTGCTATTTCTGGATGTTGGATTGTCTTGGAGTTCTCATGGTTTTGTGAGAATAAGCAAGGTGATGTAGCTGTAGATGAACTATTTAGTAAATAAGTTTAAGTACCTATTGTTTATTTCTCAAAGAAGAGATAGGCATCTCTTGATTTCAATCTTAAAACTTTTGATAATAGCGACACTACACACCTTACTAATGTTACTTATAACATTTTATATTATAATCATTTTAAGGCTGTAAGCGACCGCTTAATACAATACAACACGATAATACAGAAATGTGAATAAAAATTTCAATGTGATGGTACTTATCCCCCTGGATAACTTTTTTCACCGGGAATGCTATAGGTATATATAGTGCGACAATCTGAATAAGGTATGAACACATGCTAAAATTTAAACGCATAAACCTACCTGTACCTATCTCAAGAATTTAGAATAGAGGCTAAATGAGTTGATAACCCTTGGCACTAAATAAACTATATATAGGTACCTGCCTGGAGTTGCAAAAATAAAAAAAGTTAAAGTCCAAGCCCCTATATACCTAGGTATATTATACCAATATTGAACTTTAGGGCAACTACACATTATACTACATATTTATTAGAAATTTCATGCGGATAAGTATATATTGCACAAACTCCACCATCTATTCATTCTTGTATCTAATATATAATAGATAGTGGAGTTACATCAGTGGATTTTTTCCTTTTTTATGTCTATAATCGTCTTCATTTCAATTATTATATTGTGAATTTATATACTACTAATCTTTAGCAAAATATAATAATTATTCTATCTATAAAATACCCTGAAAAATCACAAACTCCATGCCATCACTGTAAGTAGTAGTGTGAGTGGACTATAATAAGTTACGAATCAATGCTTATTCACTTACAGTTAGTTATTGGTATACTTACTCAATATCCAATAAAATATTTAAACCCAAAATTGAATAATAAGATTTACAAAGTTAGTTTTATACATACTTTTTTGTTACTAACTTCTTTATTGTTTTCCATTCTATTCTTTAGATAGACTTACAAGTTTTGGAAATTATACCTAAATTGTTAACTGAATTATATTAAATTATCAACATCCTTAAATATAATATATTTGCTTTTACAAATAAATATGCTTAAAAATTGTTCAAGTACAGCTATATTAACTACAGCAAAAATAAAATGGATGTACTCATACTAAAACTCACCATTTAATTATAATATAAATAACGAAACAATCCTGTCCTTCACAGAAAATATTATTCACTAAATCACTGTATTTACACCACACTTGTTATTATACCATAAAATAAATGACGATAACGAGCAAATTCAGAAATCACAGAATACGTCTTTCTCGTAACAGCACAAGAGACCGAATGACGTATAAAATAAAATAAATGAATTACGTTTACTACAACTTGTTATGAATGAATGCAAGGCTTAAACACTGTCTAATAGCATTAAAACACGTTGCTAAATATTTTAAATTGGACTCTAAGAAGTACTATTTAAAGTCGAAGTTGTTTCAACAAAAATTTACACTGCCGACATAAATGCCGTAAGTCAAATTTGCAAGCAAGCGTCGTTGCTGAGGTCCGGATGCGGGTTTTACTGTCCTTTTCATTCGTACGCCAAAGATAAGCGGTAAGAAAGAGATATCATCTGCTTTTCGAATATCGATAATGAATTTCTCGCATCCTGCCTGTCAGCATGTGGTCCGAGACAAATCGTTTCCGCACAAATAAACTACTAAAGAACGTCTTAACTATAATATGTTACTTTTGTATGCATCTTAACTTGATAACCATAAGGTTTATTTTTCAAATCAACATTTTTTGCGATTTCAACAAGTAGTTTGTGTGAAGCAATAATTAGGGAGATGTGTTTCCGGTGCTATTTCGGTTTCCCGCGCAAATTGTTTTTTTTTCAGTAATAGGGCTGTAACTATTTGACGATTTAGAAACTGACATTTCTTATCTTGATTATATTTGAAACGATGAGGTAGGTATTTTCAGTTGTTTTAATTAATTACTGATCTGTAGCGGTTAAAAAAGAGTTCCAAAGGACTCTTGTAACTTTTTATTTAATATTGAAAAATGTGCATGGTCTAATAAATCCAAGCTTCTTGCATGACGCTCATGTCACAGCAAGTAACAATGCAGACAATACCTACGTAATTGTTCAGCTTTGCTGTTGGCGGGATTTTTCATGAGCAAATTGCACATAGGAAGAGCTTAGATTATTGATAGGTCTCCGCGCGCGCTTCGACTAGATACCGCCGGTGTCTTTGTAAAATGCGGCAACTAATACTACGCCGAAGTCGGCGTACCCGAGCCAGTTTCGCCTTTCATTATCCTTTATCTTTCAAACAATGTACGCTAAAACCTACATATAATTATAATTATTTTTAATCATATTATTTAAATATTAGTTAAGAGATGTAAATAATAAAATAACTGTTAAAAATGAGGCCTTTAATTAATTAAAATCTTATTAATTGCCTTGAGTTGCCGCATTTATGGATCTATTGTTTTCAGGTAGCGCGGTATCTAGTCGGAGCGCGAGCGGAGACCCATCAATAATCTAAGAGGAAGAGTTTGTATTTGTACACACTTAAGCTGGCTGCTAAAGTCCAGAATACTTGCATATCTCTAGGTGTTGTCTTAGGTTTTTGCGATTATTACACAAAGTTGAAACTAAAAGAATATAAAAAAATACTCGATTTAAACCGTTTGAAGTTGTTTAATTACTATGTTATCTCTAGGGTTTCACAGTCGAGAAGGCTATCGAGGAGGTAGTCATCTCGGTAAGCTCGGATTAATTTTATGTAATTACTTTAAGTGACCACTCTATCTCACTTAAAGGTAAGCGATGATGGGCAGATATTATTCAGGCTAACCTAGAATTACTGGCTCACAAGGACAGCTGCTGGAACACATTGTTAGGTGCTTGGCGACTGATTTTCTACTTGATATTTCCAGATATTCACAAAATACTTAATTACTTTGTTCAACATTATTTTTTTCAGATTTTACATTTTTGAAATCGATCTGTCAAAATGAGGTTGACAAGCACTTTTTCGTCAAACTGAATTTTTAATATATGTATGAGACATCTTATGAAATTAGGATTATGTAGGTATTCCGTCTCTGAATGCAGAGATGCATTCCGGATGTGATTTCCACCGTTCAACAAATACTTCGCCCATGCAGTCGGGGCACAATCCCCACGCTTAGCAGGCATTGGCAAGTGCACTGCAAGATGGCAGGTCTTCAAAAGGTTTTGTTTCTTTTTTGATTAGGCATTAATGTTGTAATATATCCGCTTTTCCCGCCGACACAGTGAAAAAAGTCTACGTGAGGTCCAATACAACAAATTTTTTCCACGAAACACGCAGAAGTTGTAAAGGTGTTTACACACTACGTCCGGTGGTTTGTTGACACGTCCGGTTATCCGCTTGGACAATAAGTTCCTGTTTTTTGTTTTCAGATTCTTTGAGAAGTATCACGTAGGTCGGAAGGTAATACCTTCGTGGCGTATTCATAGATTACCCTTAGAGGAATTACATGCAGGTGTGGTCGGACTAGGTAATTATATTCTTCCATCTTGTCAATCATCAATAGAATACAATTAGAATAGAATTGAATTGTTTATTACCTACCCTAATAAAATTATTACCTAGTTATTAGGCAAATCAATTTACAGTAAACTTAATATCAGCATAAAAGAGAATAAAATTTGGTGGGCTGAATTGAAATGAGAATCAAAAGGTTAAAATTCTGAGAATGAAATATTTTTTGAAGCTGTGATGGCTCAGTGGCATTGGCTATGGGCTGCCGCGCAGCAGCTCTATGGTTCGAATCCCGCCGCGGGCTTGAGCTTCACCGCATGGTGGAAGGGCATTTTGCGAATGCCCGCCTGGCTAGCGACCACCCTCCAGTAGGAAATCTGTCGCCAAGCACCTAACGGTGTGTTCCGGCAGCAGTCCTTGAGAGCCAGTGACATTACAGGCACATGAGACTTAACAACTATGTCTCAAGGTGACGGGCGCAGTGCAGGCAGAGGTAAAGGTCCGCTTAACATCAGATGGGCCTCGAGCTTGTTCCGTCACAAGTTTAAGTAATCATAAAAAAAAAATATGTTTAATATTAATAATAATGTCAGGTAATATTTATGATGGCCATTCAATCATCATCAACCTTCAAAATTACAATTAAATTCAACAAGTTTCAATATTAAATAAGAAAATATTTAATAAAACATTTAAAATTTTAAGCCTTTGACCACAATCTCACCTAATGGTAAGTGATGATGTGTTCGAAGGTTAACAGGCTTAACCTAGAATTACTGGCTCTTAAGGACAGCTGCCGGAACGCACCGTTAGGTGCTTGGCGCCAGATTTTCTACTTGAGGGTGGTCGCTAGCCAGGCGGGCATGCGTAAAATGCCCTTCCCATGCGGTGAAGCTCAAGCCCGCGGCGGGATTCGAACCATAGAGCTGCTGCGCGGCAGCCCATAGCCAATGCCACTGAGCCATCACTGCTTCAATTATTCGTATACAAATGTAGGTAATTTTACTAATTGGTAAGAATTTGTCGTCGAAATATTCTTTAGTTCAGTATATACGGAGTGCACGGAGCGTTTTCCATATAAACGTAGTTTTCTTCATATTGTAAATACCAAGTGTTCATACTCGGTGAAACTTTGTTCGCATATTGCTGAGCCTAATATCTATGCTTCTGGTTTGCCCGAGTTTCGATTTATTATTTATATTATCCCTAAATGTCTAAATAACAATTCTCATACAAAACAATATTTCGAATTATTTTTTAGAGTACTTAATTTTACGGAAATCTTGAAAACCAGAACCATAGATACTAGCTACTTATTTTGCAAGCCAAATGGCAAATTATAGAGATTGACGAAGTTCATGCTATAAGATCTGCATAAAATGTATCTACTCTTTAATTACGCAAATAAAATTCTGATTTTAATTGAACATCGACTGTATGTTTATACTTGATATATTTTTTACGATTTATATGTATAATTTAATATTGTTATGTTTGCAATAAGGCCTGCTCTGCGGATTACATTACAAAATTACAAATTTACGAGGTCAGAGCATACCCCGGCTATAAGGATGGACGCGGGTTCGAATCCCGCACATGTCTATATTTTTTCCCTCGTAAATTTGTAATTTTGTAGGGTATATGTCATGTTTATAGTTTTGTGTGCCTCCTCAACAATAAACTCTAGTAACTAAATCAGCTGATCAGAATATAGGCGCCATCTTGTTATTTAAAATTTTAAACAGGGGTGGGACGGTGTTTAAATTGACAGCTGATTTAAGCAGTACTTAGGTACTGGATAAAACTATGTAGCGTTTATGAGTAAGACTGTTAGTATTTAAAATATTATGACGAAACTACTTTGCATGGAAAGTACTCCGTGAACATACTCTTAACATTTTGTGCTCAGCACAGCCTATAAGCAATAACAAATGGAAATTTCTGATGCGCTTTGTTCAAACGAAGAAAGTCTATTGACCCAATGGTGACATTTGATATAACTACCTAGCTCAAATATTTAAAAACAAATAAAGCAGCGGAAACAGTCAAACGTTCCAAAATACACGATCTCCATAGACGCACAGTCTCCGGCGCGAGCACAATAATAACTATAAAAAATACTTTTGTCCGTCTGTCCGTCCGCCGGAAGCGATTGTTACAGACATTCGGGAGACGTCTTTGTCACTTAGTTATATAATAAAGAGGATAATTGTGTACAGGATGTTCTAGTTTCACTGGTCCTTTTCTACTGTACTGTTTCTAATGTCACCTGTTCTTCTACAACTTATTTCGTTTTCTCGCTATTATTTGGCTTGAGCTGTGACTTAAGCGAATTATAGTTCGTTTTTTTCCAGTAAATTAGGGGCAAAAACAAATTATCTCGTTTGAGATATCGATTGTCAAAACTCTCGTTGAAGATGACTGAGCGAATGGGTCAGAACTTTTTCCTACACACAACTGTAATAAGCATTCAAGTCATCACCACGAATTAATATTTATTTTGTGGTCTTGCTGCTCGCTTGTCATGGAATTAGCCCATTAACTCGGACAAGATCTACTCCAATTCTTCGTTGTGTGTTGAACCCATAGCTTTGGACGCAGTGACGTAGACTAGTGTTACTGCTCTATGGCCTCCTACAATTAAATATCGTTTTACGAATATATGCAAGAGTGAGCCAGCCGCCATAACGAGCTGTGGCGTGAGCTTGTTCTATCAGTTGTTGTGTCATTCTTCCGTTTCTAGATGAGGTGATAGGGTTCGTCATTGTATTAGTCGGATTATCTACTGCTGAATACAGTCTTCATGCATAATCCCCACGCGTGGCAGGGAAAGGAATAAAAGATAGAAGTTCCTCAAAGGCACTGCTTCTCAACTTTCGGTATTACAATACCCTATGACACCCACAGGAGAGGGGGTGAAATTTTAGCCCAGCACCTCATGGGCAGGGTTCTTCACACCCGCATAGAAATGTATGCATTCATGCGCAGTTACATTAGATCATACAAAGTGTTTATCTGTACTTCTGTGATTGCACATGAACATTGAAATGTTTTACTGATTGTCCTAAAAACGTTTTTTTATCGAAACACAACACAAAAATACGAAATGTCAATGGTCAAAACAAAAGCTTAGTTTCATGCTTTACATCATACGTGTGTAGATGCTTACATTGGTACGTATACCCCTCGCACGGGTAGAGAGGGGCGTGGTACTGGCATTTGAACAAATCACTGTGCTAGTAATACTATACAATGTACAATGCGTGTTTCTGAAAGAAAGTTTTGTTTACGCGGACAGTTTTCTATGTCAGATGTTATTAAATAACTCGATAAATAATTTGCAGGAGACGCACCTATCGTAGCAGATGTTGTAATGTTATCAGAAAATATATTATTTCTAATCATGTTTCATTTCATTCATTTTATAGCTAAAATTCGTGTAACAATATTGTAGTTTCTGTACTTACTGTCAAACATCCTACATGCCTTTATTAATTACGTAATAGATCGATTTCAATATAGTGACACCCTGTATCCCACTAAGGAGATCGTAAAACTAGTTTTTACAACTTCCTAAGCAATATTAATAAAATTGTGGCGCATCCTCCCGCTTTGTTTACAGAAAGGATGTCGGGCTGTATGGTCAGTGTTACTTTGCCACGAGGAAGAATAAAAAAACCTTTTTGTAAAACGTCCGGTTTTGGTACGTGCTTGTGTGTGACAGGACCTTTACAATACCATTCTTTATTATCTTTGGATCTTATTAGGTTTCCGGTTTTGGCGGGTAATTGATAATAGATTGTGATTTTTTTGAGTATTTTATGTATATACATTTTATATTATTTCTTTATATTCCTGAAACAAATTACTTAGGTATTATAATTCTCATAATGTGCCTTCCCAGGTGGACGAGACAGAGTTTATTATTTATTCTCGTGAAAAGGAAAACCATCGACAGACTCAAAAGCGACGTGTTGTCTCAACTTCTACTCTACGAGTTGTAGCCAATGAGCAAGTAATCACCCCGTTTTTTTTATGTTATTGTGACGGAATAAGCCGAGGCCCACCTGATGTTAAGTGGACTAACCTCTGCCTATAACAGATGCATTTCGTCAACGAGGAAATGCACTGCGCCCGTCACACTGAGACGTACAGTTTGTTAGGTCTCATTTGTGTCTGTGACTTAACTGGCTCACAAGGACTGCTGCCGGAACACACTGTTAGGTGCTTGGCGACAGATTTTCTACTTGAGGTTGGTCGCTAGCCAGGCGGGCATTCGCAAAATGCCCTTCCACCATGCTGTGATGCTCAAGCCCGCGGCGGGATTCGAACCATGGACCTGCTGCACGGCAGTCCATAGCCAATGCCACTGAGCCATCCTGCTTCGGTTCTATAAACGTTCGTTTTAGCAACAACAGTGCGAATCTATCTCTCTCGACTCGACAACGAAACGAAGGGTGAAGAGGTTCTTCGTTATTTTCGGGAGAGAATGAAAGGCCAGTTTGAGGAGCAAATTACGCAGAATCTGATGCATTTGGAGCAAACCAGCGCTACCGACGTAAAGTATGTGCTCCAAGTTCCAGCTGCGCAAGTGAAGATGATTTTGACACCGGACGTTTGGCCAGCGGGGGCAGTTTACTATATAGCAATTCTGAGGGAGGCAGCAGAGACAACCTGGACCATGTAGGCAGTTACACGAATACGTGATTGTACGTTACCCGAAATAAAGATTTACTATTATTATTTAGTTATTTTAGGCATAGTTTTTCTATCATCAGATACCTAGTTACTATTATATCTATCTCCCGTCTCCCGGTGACATGTTTGTTGATTATCTAATTTATCCTAAATGTGCAATTAAATCTAAAATAGAAAGACCTCAACTGTCACTTTGACAGCTGTTTTTTTATCCTAAATCAGTCCGACCGTTTTGGAGATACTTTTTAAGTGCCGACTATTCTGGCCGCTGCAGCGCACCCTGGTGGCCTATAGAGGTAAACCACATTTAAGAACGTGCGCTAAAATGATAGCTGCTCCATACAAAAAAAAAATCGGTTTAGTAGTTTCCGACTAAAAAGGTAACATATTATACAAACCTTTTCATTTTTCATTTTCAAACCACCTCAAAGCCCAAACGCAATAATATAAAAAGAAAAAAAAAAGGTTTCTTTGTTTATGATCAAAGTTCATTTGTTTTAGATTTGATCGGTTAACATTTTATCAGTCTGATATTTTTATCAGATGATTGAAAAACCATCCTTTAATTGATATTATTGCTCACGGGATAAACCCTTGATGACTTTTTGTTGTGCTCTCGATATTTTGAAGCTGCTGTATACAGCATCCATGGATGCTGTATATACAGCATCCATGGATGCTGTATATACAGCAGCTTAGGTATACCATCGTGGGACGACTTATGAATAGAATAGGTAGGACTGTACTGTATCAGCCGGATTGTCCACTGCTGAACACAGCCTCCCCTATTAAAGGGGGATTGCCATAATCCCCCCACTTGGCAGACGTCTTCGGAATCACAGTTTAAGATATCCGTTCCTCAGAAGGCGCTGCTGCCCACATTCCAGTATTTTACCTTTAGTCACCCCTTACGACACCCGCAGGTAGCAATGGGGGGGTAACATTTTAGCCCGGCACCCCACGGTTCAGAAAATTTATGTTAATAGAAAATATATGAAAATTTAAAAAAGTAGTAAAACTGAGTGAGTAATATCTTGAGCATGTGCGCTGTGCTGAAAAGAACTGCTATCTGTATCATTTTTTTTTTTTTATGCCTGATAGGTTGACCTTTGACCACTATCTCACCTGATGGTAAGTGATGATGTGGTCGAAGATGTTGTTCAGGCTAACCTAGAAGTAGTGGCTCTCAAGGACAGCTGCCGGAACACACCGTTAGGTGCTTGGCGACAGACTTTCTACTTGAGGGTGGTAGCTAGCCAGGCGGGCATTCGCAAAATGCCCTACCACCATGCTATAACGACTGCCATCCTAAGACGACAACCGGGACCGACGGCTTAACGTGCCCTCCGAAGCACGTGCACGCTCAGTAGTAATGTCACTAGCGGTCACCCATCCAACTCCTGACCGCGCGCGACGTTGCTTAACTTTGCTGATCGGTTGAGATCAGCTAAGTAAACTTAGCTACGAGCGCTTCAAAACCTTGATATCTGACCCTTGATGCAACCGTCTACCGAGAGCCTCTTCAGATGTTGTATGAGGCTCTTCACTATAAAGCTGTTTGCCGAGAAGACTATCGGTACAATGCTCGTCAAGTCAACATCCGAACCGATGTGAAGTTAGCGGCCTAAAGTTAGCGGCCTATTATAACCCGACCAACTAAAAGAGTCCCTAAAATTGGACTGCTGTATTTATAAAGTTAACGTATAATACCTATGCAGCAGCTTACCTAGCAATAAATATAGCGGGTAAGAGTAAAAAGGAAACAACTAATAGCGATTCGCACAACGTAAAAGTCAAACTAGAAAAAAATAAGTATTCGTTTTATTATGATAATATAGACGAGTTATCATAATGTTTTCTACACCGGAAGATAAAATAAAATAGACCTTTCTAACGTAGTAACTCAAAATTTCTTCGACCCCTTAAAAGTGGCCGAAAATCTAAAAAATCTTAGGCCGCTAACAGGCTAAAGCAATTTTCACTATGTTATCGACGAGGTATCAAATTGTGTTTTACACTAGATGATAGCACTAAAATAGACCTTTCTATAGTAATAACTCAAAATTTCTTCGACCCCTTAGAAGTGGTCGAAAATCGAATAAATCATAGGCCGCTGGCAGGCAAATGGATATTTCACTATGTTTTCGACGAGGTATCAAATTGTGTTTTACACCAGATGATAGCACTAAAATAGACCTTTCTATAGTAGTAACTCAAAATTTCTTCGACCCCTTAGAAGTGGCCGAAAATCTGAAAAATCTTAGGCCGCTAACAGGCTAAAGCAATTTTCACTATGTTTTCGACGAGGTATCAA
This sequence comes from Plagodis pulveraria, assembly GCA_963890685.1. Lineage (NCBI taxonomy): Eukaryota > Metazoa > Arthropoda > Insecta > Lepidoptera > Geometridae > Plagodis > Plagodis pulveraria. The sequence continues at coordinate 276,417 of OY982977.1, forward strand.
ATTGTGTTTTACACCAGATGATAGCACTAAAATAGACCTTTCTATAGTAGTAACTCAAAATTTCTTCGACCCCTTAGAAGTGGCCGAAAATCTGAAAAATCTTAGGCCGCTAACAGGCTAAAGCAATTTTCACTATGTTATCGACGAGGTATCAAATTGTGTTTTACACCAGATGATAGCACTAAAATAGACCTTTCTATAGTAATAACTCAAAATTTCTTCGACCCCTTCGAAGTGGCCGAAAATCTGAAAAATCTTAGGCCGCTAACAGGCTAAAGCAATTTTCACTATGTTATCGACGAGGTATCAAATTGTGTTTTACACCAGATGATAGCACTAAAATAGACCTTTCTATAGTAATAACTCAAAATTTCTTCGACCCCTTAGAAGTGGTCGAAAATCGAATAAATCATAGGCCGCTGGCAGGCAAATGGATATTTCACTATGTTATCGATGAGGTATCAAAATGTGTTTTCAACCAGAAGATAGCACTAAAATAGACCTTTCCATAGTAATAACTCAAAATTTCTTCGACCCCTTAGAAGTGGTCGAAAATCTGAAAAATCTTAGTCCGCTAACAGGCTAAAGCATATTTCACTATGTTATCGACGAGGTATCAATATGTGTTTTACACCAGAAGATAGCACTTAAATAGACCTTTCTATAGTAGTAACTCAAAATTTCTTCGACCCCTTAGAAGTGGCCGAAAATCTGAAAAATCTTAGGCCGCTAACACGCTAAAGCAATTTTCACTATGTTATCGACGAGGTATCAAAATGTGTTTTACACCAGATTATAGCACTAAAATAGATCTTTCTATATAAGTAATTCAAAATTTCTTCGACCCCTTTGAAGTGGTCGAAAATCGAATAAATCATAGGCCGCTGGCAGGCAAATGGATATTTCACTATGTTATCGACGAGGTATCAAATTGTGTTTTACACCAGATGATAGCACTAAAATAGACCTTTCTATAGTAGTAACTCAAAATTTCTTCGACCCCTTAGAAGTGGCCGAAAATCTTAAAAATCTTAGGCCGCTAACAGGCTAAAGCAATTTTCACTATGTTATCGACGAGGTATCAAAATGTGTTTTACACCGGATGATAGCACTAAAATAGACCTTTCTATAGTAGTAACTCAAAATTTCTTCGACCCCTTAGAAGTGGTCGAAAATTAAATAAATCATAGGCCGCTGGCAGGCAAATGAATATTTCACTATGTTATCGATGAGGTATCAAAATGTGTTTTACACCAGAAGATAGCACTAAAATAGACCTTTCCATAGTAGTAACTCAAAATTTCTTCGACAAAATTTTTTGGGGGCTGAGTCGTCCGCGTCCGTAGGAGAGTACCCTATAGCGATTCCCTACACGTGGTCCCCGGGTGGTGCTAATCAGATGACAAACTGGTGGTAGGCTTCGGCCGAGGCTAGTGACCACCCACTGGACAAAGCCACGCCGCCAAACGACCTAGTCGTGTTCCGGCGCGATGTCCAGTGACGCCGTATGAAAGTCGGGTCAGAACAGTAGCATCCCAAGTAGCCTGAATAAGAAGCACATCGTTCGGCCGCATTGGGCGACTAGTCGCGGAGGGTAGCGGGATCCGAGGCACGGTGCACCGCTGGCCGACCGCAGTCAGTAGGGGACCCAATTGTGACTTAGCCACTCATGAAAGGCTGTCCCGCCAACTGTGAAAAATCCCAGAGATGCGCCATCACGCCGGTCGGCAACCGGGTGAGAGGACGAGATGGACATCTCTGGGGGGGCTCGGGCGTCCCCGCAGTCTCCAGACTAGTCCCCCTTCGATGTGTGCTGTTTCGTTGTGTTTCGCGGGGTCTACTGGACGTAATGCCTCGTTCTACTGCCGGCTTTCAACCTTTTTTTACTCCCAAAACATGAAGAGAAACAAAAATGAGAGAAAGTTTAAACAGCGGCTGCACTCCCTCTCACTGAAAGTGCACTTCTGCAACATAAGAGGCTTGCACTCTAATCTCGTCCCTGTCCATTACCACCTGGAGACAGAAAAACCTCACCTCCTGTTTCTCACGGAGACGCAGATTGGTTGTCCATCCGACGTGTCGTACCTTACATACCCAGGGTACAACCTGGAGTCCAACTTCAAATCGCACGCGGGTGTATGTGTATATGCCCGGGATGACATCTGCATTCGGCGTCTCCGAAAATTTGAAGACCCCATGTTCTCTGTACTTTGGGCGTTGGTGGACACAGGTATTGAGAAAATTCTCTACGCTTGTGTTTACCGCTCACATAGTGGAAATCAGGGGACAACCAGGCTCACCGAATACCTCAGTGAGGTGGCGGACGTAGCTCAACAGAAGTACCCTACTGCCCAACTGGTGTTTCTGGGGGATTTTAATGGCCATCACCAGGATTGGCTACACCCATACCAGGACACCGACCATGCCGGTAGAGAGACGCGAAAACTTGCGTTAGCGTTAAATCTCACCCAGCTGGTCCAAGGAGCCACGAGGGTACCCGATGTTGAGTCTCACACGGCCTATTGCCTGGACCTTCTGCTGACAACTGATCCAGACCGCTACTCGGTGTCGGTTTGTTCACCGTTAGGTAAGTCCGACCATTGTCTGGTGAAATCTGTATCCGTCTACTCCCCGCCCGATCCCAGTCCTCGAGGCACTCGGCGGATGTGGCGATACAAATCAGCAGATTGGGATGAGATGCGTTCTTTCCTTGCATCTTATCCTTGGCAGTCTGTGTGCTTCTCTTCTGGCGATCCTACCGCATGTGCAAATGCCGTGTCCGATGTGTTGCGTTTAGCAATGGAATACTTCATTCCATTCTCTGACGTACCATTGTCCGGCAAAGCTCGCCCATGGTTCGGTCCTGAATGTGGACGCGCTGAGGCGTTAAAACATCAGGCATACCTAGCCTGGGTTGATGCTCGTAAGCATAAGGCCAAGGATATACACCTAAAGAAGAGAGCTTTTAACAAGGCTGCCAAATCCAGTAAAAAGGTCTTACAGAAGGCTCGTTTTGACCACATTGGCCGAATAGGGAACAAGCTTGCTTCGTACCCCACGGGTAGTAAAGCGTTTTGGTCCCTAGCTAAAGCGGTTGAATCGAACTTCTGCCGCCCCTCACTGCCTCCACTGCAGAATCCTGATGGAACGCTGGCTCACACCGCTGCAGAGAAAGCAAACCTGTTTGCTTCCCTGTTTGCGGAGTCTTCACGTCTTGATGCTGGTATCGCGACTCCTCCAATTCTACCACGAAGCGAAGCTGTCATGAATGACATACGCATTCGCCAAAAGGAAGTTCGTAATACACTACGCAATCTGGACGTGAATAAAGCCAGTGGTCCTGATGGTATATCTGCAATTGTTTTAAAAACTTGTGCGCCTGAGTTGTCGCCTGTCCTGACACGCCTCTTTAGGCTATCTCTTGAGACTGGTACAGTGCCCAAATCATGGAAGCTTGCTAATGTGCAACCCGTGCCTAAAAAAGGTAGTCGTACCGACCCTGCCAACTACAGACCCATATCTGTTACGTCTGTACTCTGTAAGAGTATGGAGCGCATTCTCAACAGCCGGCTCCTGGCATACCTAGAAGCGAATGACCTCCTCAGTGACCATCAATACGGGTTCCGCCGAAATCGGTCTACTGGGGATCTTCTAGCGTATGCCACTTATATCTGGAGCGAGGCCATTGAGAAACAAGGGGAAGCGCTTGCCGTTTCCCTGGACATCTCTAAGGCCTTTGACAGGGTTTGGCATGACGGCCTTATTAGCAAGCTTCCCGCATACGGCCTGCCTACCGGGTTTTGTGCGTGGATATCGGACTTCCTGAGGGATCGATCATTACGAGTAGTCGTGGACGGCTGCTCGTCTGATCAAATGGGTATTAATGCCGGCGTTCCCCAGGGGTCAGTGCTCTCTGCGACGCTCTTCCTGCTGCATATCAACGATCTGCTAAAGCCCGGTACCTTTGGGTATGCAGACGACAGCACGGTTGTAGAGAGCTATATTTCTACCGCGCGAGCCAGTGAGCCGGAGATCCGGAGTCTCAGAGAAGCTATGGTCGAGCGATTGAACTTGTCCCTTAAGGCAGTCTCCGATTGGGGCGATGCCAACCTGGTCAAGTTCAATGCCAACAAGACCCAGGCGTGTCTGTTTTCCGCCAAAAGGAGACCATTCCAACTGTCTCCAACATTCCGAGATGTATCCGTGCCGGTCACAGACCACCTGGACCTTCTTGGTGTTACTATATCGTCGACTCTAAACTTTGGCTCGTATATCGAGTCAAAGGCTGAGTTAGCCGCTAAAAAACTTGGCATCCTCTCAAAGGTGAGACGGTACTTCACAGCGGAACAAATGCTTACTTTGTACAAAGCGCAAGTAAGGTCCTGTGTTGAGTACTGCTCTCACCTCTGGGATGGCTCTGCCAAATACCAACTTGAGGCACTTGAGTCGATTGAGAGACGCGGCAAGAGGTTAATAGGCAGCGACTTTCTAGGGGAGTCTCGGCTGCAAAGCCTCGAGCACCGCCGTAAAGTCGCTTGTCTATCGGTCTTTTACCGGATACATTTCGGAGAATGTGCACAAGAACTGCACGACTTGGTTCTGCCCTCCCCCTTTTTCCATCGGACGTCCAGACAAACGGAGAGGCGCCATCCGTACATGGTTGATATTCCCAGGACTCGTACGAAGCGCTTCGCTTCCACTTTTCTCGTGCGTACTGCGAAGGAGTGGAACTCCTTACCGTCGTCAGTTTTTCCCGATGGATACAACATGGGTGTCTTCAAATCGAGAGTAAATAGGTTTCTTCTAGGTAAGCGTGCTCCATCTTAGACCACATCAATGCTTAACATCAGGCAGGGTGTGGTCAAACGCGAACCTATTATGAATAAAAAAAAAAAAAAAAAAAAAACCCCTTAGAAGTGGCCGAAAATCTGAAAAATCTTAGGCCGCTAACAGGCTAAAGCAATTTTCACTATGTTATCGACGAGGTATCAAATTGTGTTTTACACCAGATGATAGCACTAAAATAGACCTTTCTATAGTAGTAACTCAAAATTTCTTCGACCCCTTAGAAGTGGCCGAAAATCTGAAAAATCTTAGGCCGCTAACAGGCTAAAGCAATTTTCACTATGTTATCGACGAGGTATCAAAATGTGTTTTACACCATAAAATAGCACTAAAATAAACCTTTCTATAGTAGTAACTCAAAATTTCTTCGACCCCTTAGAAGTGGCCGAAAATCTGAAAAATCTTAGGCCGCTAACAGGCTAAAGCAATTTTCACTATGTTATCGACGAGGTATCAAATTGTGTTTTACACTAGATGATAGTACTAAAATAGACCTTTCTATAGTAATAACTCAAAATTTCTTCGACCCCTTAGAAGTGGTCGAAAATCGAATAAATCATAGGCCGCTGGCAGGCAAATGGATATTTCACTATGTTTTCGACGAGGTATCAAATTGTGTTTTACACCAGATGATAGCACTAAAATAGACCTTTCTATAGTAGTAACTCAAAATTTCTTCGACCCCTTAGAAGTGGCCGAAAATCTGAAAAATCTTAGGCCGCTAACAGGCTAAAGCAATTTTCACTATGTTATCGACGAGGTATCAAATTGTGTTTTACACCAGATGATAGCACTAAAATTGATCTTTCTATATAAGTAATTCAAAATTTCTTCGACCCCTTTGAAGTGGTCGAAAATCGAATAAATCATAGGCCGCTGGCAGGCAAATGGATATTTCACTATGTTATCGACGAGGTATCAAATTGTGTTTTACACCAGATGATAGCACTAAAATAGACCTTTCTATAGTAGTAACTCAAAATTTCTTCGACCCCTTAGAAGTGGCCGAAAATCTTAAAAATCTTAGGCCGCTAACAGGCTAAAGCAATTTTCACTATGTTATCGACGAGGTATCAAAATGTGTTTTACACCGGATGATAGCACTAAAATAGACCTTTCTATAGTAGTAACTCAAAATTTCTTCGACCCCTTAGAAGTGGTCGAAAATCAAATAAATCATAGGCCGCTGGCAGGCAAATGAATATTTCACTATGTTATCGATGAGGTATCAAAATGTGTTTTACACCAGAAGATAGCACTAAAATAGACCTTTCCATAGTAGTAACTCAAAATTTCTTCGACCCCTTAGAAGTGGTCGAAAATCTGAAAAATCTTAGGCCGCTAACAGGCTAAAGCATATTTCACTATGTTATCGACGAGGTATCAATATGTGTTTTACACCAGAAGATAGCACTAAAATAGACCTTTCTATAATAGTAACTCAAAATTTCTTCAACCCCTTAGAAGTGGCCGAAAATCTGAAAAATCTTAGGCCGCTAACAGGCTAAAGCAATTTTCACTATGTTATCGACGAGGTATCAAAATGTGTTTTACACCATAAAATAGCACTAAAATAGACCTTTCTATAATAGTAACTCAAAATTTCTTCGACCCCTTAGAAGTGGTCGAAAATCTGAAAAATCTTAGGCCGCTAACAGGCTAAAGCAATTTTCACTATGTTATCGACGAGGTATCAAAATGTGTTTTACACCAGATAATAGCACTAAAATAGATCTTTCTATATTAGTAACTCAAAATTTCTTCGACCCCTTAGAAGTGGTCGAATATCGAATAAATCATAGGCCGCTGGCAGGCAAATGGATATTTCACTATGTTATCGAAGAGGTATCAAATTGTGTTTTACACCAGATGATAGCACTAAAATAGATCTTTCTATAGTAGTAACTCAAAATTTCTTCGACCCCTTAGAAGTGGTCGAAAATCTGAAAAATCTTAGGCCGCTGGCAGGCAAATGGATATTTCACTTTGTTATCGATGAGGTATCAAAATGTGTTTTACACCAGAAGATAGCACTAAAATAGACCTTTCTATAGTAGTAACTAAAAATTTCTTCGACCCCTTAGAATTGGTCGAAAATCTGAAAAATCTTAGGCCGCTGGCAGGCAAATGGATATTTCACTATGTTATCGATGAGGTATCAAAATGTGTTTTCAACCAGAAGATAGCACTAAAATAGACCTTTCCATAGTAGTAACTCAAATTTTCTTCGACCCCTTAGAAGTGGTCGAAAATCTGAAAAATCTTAGGCCGCTAACAGGCTAAAGCATATTTCACTATGTTATCGACGAGGTATCAATATGTGTTTTACACCAGAAGATAGCACTAAAATAGACCTTTCTATAATAGTAACTCAAAATTTCTTCAACCCCTTAGAAGTGGCCGAAAATCTGAAAAATCTTAGGCCGCTAACAGGCTAAAGCAATTTTCACTATGTTATCGACGAGGTATCAAAATGTGTTTTACACCATAAAATAGCACTAAAATAGACCTTTCTAAAGTAGTAACTCAAAATTTCTTCGACCCCTTAGAAGTGGCCGAAAATCTGAAAAATCTTAGGCCGCTAACAGGCTAAAGCAATTTTCACTATGTTATCGACGAGGTATCAAAATGTGTTTTACACCAGATGATAGCACTAAAATAGACCTTTCCATAGTAGTAACTCAAAATTTCTTCGACCCCTTAGAAGTGGTCGAAAATCTGAAAAATCTTAGGCCGCTAACAGGCTAAAGCATATTTCACTATGTTATCGACGAGGTATCAATATGTGTTTTACACCAGAAGATAGCACTAAAATAGACCTTTCTATAATAGTAACTCAAAATTTCTTCGACCCCTTAGAAGTGGCCGAAAATCTGAAAAATCTTAAGCCGCTAACAGGCTAAAGCAATTTGCACTATGTTATCGACGAGGTATCAAAATGTGTTTTACACTGGATGATAGCACTAAAATAGACCTTTCTATAGTAGTAACTCAAAATTTCTTCGACCCCTTAGAAGTGGTCGAAAATCGAATAAATCATAGGCCACTGGCAGGCAAATGGATATTTCACTATGTTATCGATGAGGTATCAAAATGTGTTTTACACCAGAAGATAGCACTAAAATAGACCTTTCCATAGTAGTAACTCTAAATTTCTTCGACCCCTTAGAAGTGGTCGAAAATCTGAAAAATCTTAGGCCGCTAACAGGCTAAAGCAATTTTCACTATGTTATCGACGAGGTATCAAAATGTTTTTTACACCGGATGATAGCACTAAAATAGATCTTTCTATAATAGTAACTCAAAATCCCGTTTGTGTGTTATCTATGTATTGGTTGAGGTTTAAGAATCCTTGATGGCATTAAATGATTGTTTATTCGTTATGATTTATGAATCAGCTTCCTGCGAGTCGATATTTTGATTATCGTTACAAAGTTTTCATAATATATTCAAATTATATCGGTTGCGTGGAAGGTACTATTTTTAAAGTTTTTTTTAAAGTTCTGAAATAAAATATTACTTTTATCTATTAAAAAAAGTTTATAATAATAATGAATTATATTCTTTGTTCACAAAGCAGAATTTGATATTTGGTAAATTGTATTATTAGCATTTATAAAACTGCAATATAATATGTTTTGTTCTGCCAGATTATTTGCTATCAGCTAACAAGTACTCACATTACAAAATAATAAAAGGAAAAATTATAGTCATGTGTGGGATGTAATAAAATTTTTCCTTTAATTATTTTGTAATGTTATCCGCGGATAATGCTTCATTGCAAAAACAAATATATTAAAAGGAACTCACTTTATTTACTTCTCTTGAGGAATTGTTAGCTGATACCCAGGGTGCACCGACCCAACATACTGCTGCTCCCCTCGGATAAAATATATCCATAAGGGACCAATAATAGTGGATTCTCGAGGAGGTTACCTGGCGTAGCACCCCACCTACCTAAAATAAAAAGTTTCAAAATCCAAAATTTCTTTTTAAAATCTTTGGGCATCATTTTTAATTTTAAAAGTTTGATTGGAAAAAATCATCCACTATATGTTTTAGAAAAATATTTCTGGTAAAAAAAAGAAATAAAGAGATTATTATATATAATATGGTGTGCTTCTATAGTGTAGACTGCTTTGCATTGAAATACTTCATAAAAATAATTTTCGTATTTTTATTTGCAATATGTGTTACTTTTGCAAATAAATTTCGTGTGAATATTCGCAAGCAAATTATAATTACTAAATAGACTACATAAATAAAACCTTCAAAAGCTGTGCAAACTTAATATTGACATGTAAACTAATTATAAAAATCAATCTTTCTATTATAAACGTATTATTATAAAGAACTATATACAATGATCACATATTAGTCACTGTCTGAAGCATGAAATATATTGTTTCATGCTTCAGACAGATACTAGTACTAATTCTAATTGAAATTTGTGTTTGTGAAAACTCAACATTGATACGTAAACTACTCGAAAAAATCAACACTTGCATTTTAAAAAATATTAGATGTTAAATGATGTATAAAATATATAACATTATATTTTTAACCCACACATGCTTCTGCAGAATTTTAATTTCAAAATTATCAATTTCAATGTCCCGAAATATCAACATAGTTATCAAAACTTATTACATAAATTATCATTTATTTTTAAAAAAAAAATCTCAAAATATAGAAACTTATTGTTTCAGGCATCGGACAGATACTAGTAGGGAATAATTGTCATAAAAATTTGTGTTCGTGAAAACTCAACATTAATGCGTAAACAACTTGGAAAAATCAACACTTACATTAATAAATAATTAGATTTTTAATTAAGTATAAAATATAAACCGTGCATTTTGTTAACATTCTACTGCAGAGCTCTAATTTCAATATGTACACGCGAAAAATCCACATAGACATCTAAACTAATTATATAAAACAACACTTATATAAAAAAAATAGTATTTATCAATAAATATAGAAACATATTCTTTCGTACATCGGACAGATACTAGTAGGGAATAATTGTAATTAAAATTTGTGTTCGTGAAAACTCAACATTGATACGTAAACTACTTGGAAAAATCAACACTTACATTGAAAAATAATTAGATTTTTATTTAAGTATAAAATATAAACCATGCATTTTTTTTAACATTCTACTGCAGAACTCTAATTTCAATATGTACACGCGAAAAATCAACAAAGACATATAAACTATTTACATAAATCAACACTTATATGAAGAAAAATATTTTTTATCAAAAAATATAGAAACATATTGTTTCATGCATCGGAAAGATACTAAATAAGATAAAGTAGGAAAAAATTTTAATAAAAATTTGTGTTCGTGAAAACTTAACATGGATACGTAAACTTCTTGGAAAAATCAACACTATCATTAAAAAATAATTCGGGTAGAAAAAATTTTGAGTTACTACTAAAGAAAGGTCTATTTTAGTGCTATTTTATGGTGTAAAACACATTTTGATACCTCGTCGATAACATAGTGAAAATTGCTTTAGCCTGTTAGCGGCCTAAGATTTTTCAGATTTTCGACCACTTCTAAGGGGTCGAAGAAATTTTGAGTTACTATTATAGAAAGGTCTATTTTAGTGCTATCTTCTGGTGTAAAACACATTTTGATACCTCATCGATAACATAGTGAAATATCCATTTGCCTGCCAGCGGCCTATGATTTATTCGATTTTCGACCACTTCTAAGGGGTCGAAGAAATTTTGAGTTACTACTATAGAAAGGTCTATTTTAGTGCTATCATCTGGTGTAAAACACAATTTGATACCTCGTCGATAACATAGTGAAATATCCATTTGCCTGCCAGCGGCCTATGATTTATTCGATTTTCGACCACTTCTAAGGGGTCGAAGAAATTTTGAATTACTAATATAGAAAGATCTATTTTAGTGCTATAATCTGGTGTAAAACACATTTTGATACCTCGTCGATAACATAGTGAAAATTGCTTTAGCGTGTTAGCGGCCTAAGATTTTTCAGATTTTCGGCCACTTCTAAGGGGTCGAAGAAATTTTGAATTACTATTATAGAAAGGTCTATTTAAGTGCTATCTTCTGGTGTAAAACACATATTGATACCTCGTCGATAACATAGTGAAATATGCTTTAGCCTGTTAGCGGACTAAGATTTTTCAGATTTTCGACCACTTCTAAGGGGTCGAAGAAATTTTGAGTTACTACTGTAGAAAGGTCTATTTTAGTGCTATCATCGGGTGTTAAACACATTTTGATACCTCATCGATAACATAGTGAAATATCCATTTGCCTGCCAGCGGCCTATGATTTATTCGATTTTCGACCACTTCTAAGGGGTCGAAGAAATTTTGAGTTACTACTATAGAAAGGTCTATTTTAGTGCTATCATCGGGTGTAAAACACAATTTGATACCTCGTCGATAACATAGTGAAAATTGCTTTAGCCTGTTAGTGGCCTAAGATTTTTCAGATTTTCGGCTACTTCTAAGGGGTCGAAGAAATTTTGAGTTACTACTATAGAAAGGTCTATTTTAGTGCTATCATCTGGTGTAAAACACAATTTGATACCTCGTCGATAACATAGTGAAAATTGCTTTAGCCTGTTAGTGGCCTAAGATTTTTCAGATTTTCGGCCACTTCTAAGGGGTCGAAGAAATTTTGAGTTACTAATATAGAAAGGTCTATTTTAGTGCTATTTTATGGTGTAAAACACATTTTGATACCTCGTCGATAACATAGTGAAAATTGCTTTAGCCTGTTAGCGGCCTAAGATTTTACAGATTTTCGGCCACTTCTAAGGGGTCGAAGAAATTTTGAGTTACTATTATAGAAAGGTCTATTTTAGTGCTATCTTCTGGTGTAAAACACATATTGATACCTCGTCGATAACATAGTGCAATATGCTTTAGCCTGTTAGCGGCCTAAGATTTTTCAGATTTTCGACCACTTCTAAGGGGTCGAAGAAATTTTGAGTTACTACTATGGAAAGGTCTATTTTAGTGCTATCTTCTGGTGTAAAACACATTTTGATACCTCATCGATAACATAGTGAAATATCCATTTGCCTGCCAGCGGCCTATGATTTATTCGATTTTCGACCACTTCTAAGGGGTCGAAGAAATTTTGAGTTACTAATATAGAAAGGTCTATTTTAGTGCTATCTTCTGGTGTAAAACACATTTTGATACCTCATCGATAACATAGTGAAATATCCATTTGCCTGCCAGCGGCCTAAGATTTTTCAGATTTTCGACCACTTCCAAGGGGTCGAAGAAATTTTGAGTTACAACTTTAGAAAGGTCTATTTTAGTGCTATCATCTGGTGTAAAACACAATTTGATACCTCGTCGATAACATAGTGAAATATCCATTTGCCTGCCAGCGGCCTATGATTTATTCGATTTTCGACCACTTCTAAGGGGTCGAAGAAATTTTGATTCTCTACTATAGAAAGGTCTATTTTAGTGCTATCATCTGGTGTAAAACACAATTTGATACCTCGTCGATAACATAGTGAAATATGCCTTAGCCTGTTAGCGGCCTAAGATTTTTCAGATTTTCGGCCACTTCTAAGGGGTCGAAGAAATTTTGAGTTACTACTTTAGAAAGGTCTATTTTATGGTGTAAAACACATTTTGATACTTCGTCGATAACATAGTGAAAATTGCTTTAGCCTGTTAGCGGCCTAAGATTTTTCAGATTTTCGGCCACTTCTAAGGGGTCGAAGAAATTTTGAGTTACTACTATAGAAAGGTCTATTTTAGTGCTATCATCTGGTGTAAAACACATTTTGATACCTCGTCGATAACATAGTGAAAATTGCTTTAGCCGGTTACCGGCCTAAGATTTTTCAGATTTTCGGCCACTTCTAAGGGGTCGAAGAAATTTTGAGTTACTACTATAGAAAGGTCTATTTTAGTGCTATTTTATGGTGTAAAACACATTTTGATACCTCGTCGATAACATAGTGAAATTTGCTTTAACCTGTTAGCGGCCTAAGATTTTTTAGATTTTCGGCCACTTCTAAGGGGTCGAAGAAATTTTGAGTTACTACGTTAGAAAGGTCTATTTTAGTGCTATCTTCCGGTGTATAAAACATTATGATACCTCGTCAATATTATCATAATAAAACGAATACTTATTTTTTCTAGTTTGACTTTAACGTTGTGCGAATCGCTATAGTTGTTTCCTTTTTACTCTTACCCGCTATACCTATTGCTAGGTAAGGTGCTGCATAGGTATTATACGTTAACTTTATAAATACAGCAGTCCAATTTTAGGGACTCTTTTAGTTGGTCGGGTTATAATAGGCCGCTAACTTTAGGCCGCTAACTTCACATCGGTTAATTAGCTTTCTGTTACTATAAGTGTTATATATATAAGTTACTTCAGCTGTTGGTTTTCCCTTAAATAAATAGATATAGGTACCTACCCAGGTCTCTTCTCTTGGTAACGATGATGTAGTATTTCCGTAAGTGCTTAGCGAGATTTTCACTTGCAAACTGTTCATAAGCTCAAGCCCACAAAAGGATTCGAATCGAAGAGAGTGCGTGACACGCAGTCTATACCTCAGTGGCACTAAGGTACTATTTTTGTTGTACCTAGACAAACGTGCAGGGAAAGCAGTACACATCGAAACATATTTTCTATAATACTTTAGCATCCTAAATACAACTTTTATATCGAGCAGATAAGTTCATAAAGAGTAGGTATACTTCTATTTTCTTAAACTCGTACAAACATTTTCTGTGGCAGTTTGAAATATTTCAAAATGTTTTTTTCATAACCCCTACGCTAGGCATCCTGAAGTTCAAGTTAAGAGTTCTTCAGAAGGCGCTGCGGCCACCTTTTTCTTTTTATTGTGACGGAACAAGCACGAGGCCATCCTGATGTTAAGCTGTATCCTATGCCTATAACAGAGGCATTTCATCACAAGTGACGAACAGCACTGCGTCCGTCACCCTGACACATACAACAACTGTTTGTTAAGTCTCATTATGCGCCAATTATGTGCCTCACATTGGCTCTCAAGGACTGCTGCCGACACTGTGAGGTGCTTGGCGACAGATTTTCTACTTGAGGGTGGCAGCTAGCCAGGCGGGCATTTGCAAAATTCCCTTACACCATGCGGTAAAGCTCAAGCCTTCGGTGGGATTCAAACCATGGACCTGCTGCTTGGAAGTCTACAGCCAATGCTACTGAGCCATCACAGCTTCACAATGACTTAATTCAAAAATACCTCCTGGTACTTTATATTTCCCTTCGTCGCCTCTTACAACTTTCAAAGGAAGTTATGGGGGTGAAATTTTATCTCGGCACCCCACTAGCATTATAATTAGTTTCAATAATCACGACACTATTTCACATATTCTTGGATAGTTTTAAGTACACCCAAGAATGAGCAAAATAGTATAATTTCTAATTATTGTACACATAACTTTTCTACAAATGGTATTGTGTTAGTTTGAAGCGTTTTGCATTAGGTAATAGGTTGGGGTTCTAATGCTAACAATATACTACGAAATATGTACAGTACTACAACTACTACACACTTCAAAGTGCCTAGAGATCAAGTACGTTTTCGAGTATTGTTGCAATAGAGGAATTTATTCATGTGCTTTTCTGACGAGTCTCGTTTGGAGGAGCTCTGGACTTCACGAACGTTTAAAATTCTGTCAAGAAGTTCACCCATATAGAGTTCGAAACAATAATGGTTTTATTTGGATCATTGGGAACCTCAATGCTCAGATTTATGCGGAGAGTATTGTTTCAGAAGTGATCATCCCTTTGAATAGCCGTTTGGGTTATTCGTTTCGTCTAATGTGCGATAATGCACATCCACACACGGCTAGAGTCGTAACTCTCACTCTTGTCGATGTTCGCATCAACGTTCTGCACTGGCCTGCTCAATTGCCAGATCTCAACCCCATTGAACATGCATGGGATATGCTACAAAGAAGAGCTCTGCCAAGTATGGATGCCGTGCATACCCCACAACAACTTTTCACTTGTTACAAAGAACGTGGGCGGCCATTCCTCAAAGTGGTTTTGATGAACTGATTTTAAGCAAAACAAATCGCTGTGCTTGTGTGATTAGTGTAAATGGTAGAAACACAGATTATTTATTAATATAATTAACAATAAACATAGCAAAAATCCATTTTTTTTTTCGTTTTTATGCCATTTGATTGACGACATTGGTTGCCAACTGGTTAGAGCATTTGGACTGCATATGAGTGCAATGGCTTATAGGGATCTAAATGCTTTTATTGTAGTAGCTGTAGTGTTGTATATAGTTCGTAGTATTTTGTAAATAACGGCCAGTTGAAAAAAATGTAGGTTACATTTCTTCCATTTGAAAAAAATAATATTTTTCTTTATTCATACATATTATAGGGATTCATTGTTAACTTAAACATAGTAATTACATTAAAATATAGTCTGGATAATTAGATTTGGTAAATTTTAATTGAATATTTTTTTATAGTTCAAAATATAAGTACATGATCCCTAGGCACTTTGATGTCTGTACAATAAAAGCATTTAGACAACCTATAAGTCATTGCAGACTAATGCTTAGATAAATAACAACCTTTATCTACATTACTGTATGTATGTATAAATATTCTCTATCGCATGCAGGTCATTAAACACACAACCGATGGAATTTCCGGCTTCAACCAAAAAAAATATAATCGGCATAACGAACCGAGCCCAATGCCACTGCACGTTCCGAAAAAAAACTCGCTTGACGGATATAGGGCGAGAGTAACACAAAAAATATTTTTTACCGTCGACAATAAGCTTAAAATAGCTCGTATTTTCTGTTACAAATCTTGCGTAAAGCCGAAATTAGGATAAACAGCTTATTTCGGGCTGAAATGAGAAATTACTCACATCCGTTTAAGGTTAGCTGTCAAAATTATGACAGATTCGTTGCCGCCCTTTCGTGCAAAAAATAGGAAGTTAGTTTTGAATGTTTAGAGTTTTTGTGACTGGACATAGTTAATGTGGAATCGCACGTCATATGTGGCTTGGCGAGATACTTTGCAAAATAAAGTTCTTTTTTAGGGTTTTAGGGTTACTGTATCAGCCGGATTGTGCACTGCTGAACCCGGTCTACCCTATTATGGGGGTTGGCATAATCTCCACATTTGGCAGGTGTCTTTAGGGATCGCAGTGTGAGATATCAGTTCCTCGAAAAGCGCTGCTGCTCACCTTCTGGTGGCGACACCCACTGATAGCTATTGAGTGAGTGACATGAAAAGCCGGTCAAAATGTTACAAAATTATAACGGGAGAAAACATTATAGTCATGTGCGGGATATTATATGTTTTCCTCTAGTTGAATAAATAAAAAAATAAATAATTTTGAAATGTAAGTAACAAGCGAAGCATGCGTCATAGCAAAAATAAAAATATTAAGAAATATCAGAAAGTGTGTTTTGTTTCTTAAGAAATGTGTGTTATAATCAGCATGGTACCGACTTCCAAAAATTATTACGCTTTGTTTCTTAAAAAAAATCCTATTTCGCCCTTAATAATATTTGTCTTTGTTTTCGCCCCATTCCTAAAGTACACAGAAGTAAGTTCCGGTTTTATCGTATTTATTAAATTATTTATAACAACAATTAGAAACGGAGGGCTGTGAAAGTAGTTTACATTCATTTTAGATCCTATTTTTTAATAAATAGTTATGTACCTAACATAACCTACTCAAATAATTTGTAAATTCGTTTCAATTCAAGCTGGAATAAAACTAACTTATTTTATATCTCGTGTTGTTGGGATGCTAAAACTCTAATTAGATCGACGTCCGACATAACCTTAGCTTATAGCTTATTAGCGAATTATTAAAAATAATGAAATTCGGGTTGTCCAAAAATCAGATTTGCTAAAGTACAGAAACAAGGTCGTTATTCGAAAATACTGATGTATAATAAATTACCAAAAAGCTTGACCACCTTAAAATATAGTTTGTACAAACTAAAACTTAAGAACTTTTTTGAAAACAATCTTATGTCAATGCAGCTTGTAGAATCTTTGTTCTTAGGACAAGTGCAAACGTGATAACTGTAAATTATTTAACTAGATATATTAAGTGTAAAAATATTACGATTATAAATTTTTTTATCATGTATTTACATAGACCTAATTAGAATTATTTAAGTAGTTATATGTGTAAAATGTAATTTGGACTTGCCTGTAAAAAAATACTGAAGGGCTAATAAAACATCTTTATATATTCTTTATATCCTTATAAGCTAAGGTTATAAGCATAACTAACAATCTAAAGATTGTAAGAATCTATAGATTGATACAGTAGAATAAAGCTAATACTGACAACGATGACGGTGCCCGTTTCAATAAATATAAAAATAGTAAAAATCTCATGATAACTTTAATACTGTTATGTTTGCAATAACGCCTGTTATGCGGATTACATTACAAAATTACAAATATACGAGAGGAAAAATGTCATGTTAGCTCAATTGGTTAGAGCATACCCCGGGTCAAGGGCTTGATGGACGCGGGTTCGAATCCCGCACATGACAAATTTTTCCTATCGTATATTTGTAATTTTGTAATATCATGATAATTAATTAAATTGATATTACCGAGTTTGTCGGTACATATTTGAAAATATTTTGTGTGTTGGTAAAACTTCAGTAAATTTAAATTAAATAGTGACAATCACGATTATTAATAACTAGGAGTAAATATAAAGTAGCGGTGTCAGTTTTTAGATTAGCAAAGACACATAAAAGGTCCTTCTTACTTCTTAGGTAAGTGTCTGCGAAGCTCACAAAAAGAAAATTCAAGTTCATGTGAAAAACATTTTGACTATAAAAGTTTACTATTTACAGTTTGTGAGTATTTAAAAACAATCATTTTTGAAATGATAAATAAAATCTATCTGCTATTTCATCTGTAGTTTATTTAAACAAATATTGTAATAATTTTATAGTAATATTATAGTTTGTAACGTATTGTTAAAAGACATATTATAAAAATAATGTTACTGAGTTTCTCGTCCGTTCTTCTCGCAGTGGCTCTATAACACTTTTTTTACCGAACGTGGCTGTATAATGTACAATATTTTTTTATTGATAATCGTAAGAGCGTCGTAGACGCCTAAGGAATCTCATTGTTTTTACATACAATACTATTTAGAGTGAGTACAAAATGGCGTCCAGATATACAATAAAACTTCCTAATACATCGATGGTCCTTCGAGCGGCGAATTCAAGAACATCGGAGTTTCTGGTATCACTGAAAGAAAAACAAAATTAACTTTAGCGGCTCTTTGCGATTTTACCCATGTAGATATTGACGAAAAGTGGTGATGATGTAGATAAAGAATGTATATTTCATTTTGCAAGTTATTATTTATAACACGTACTAATATAATGCTCATAATTTCAAACATGTATGAAACCTTTATTTTAAATACTTATTAATTAAGGTTCCATACATATTGTGCTGTTGTAGTGTACTGTACTAAGCCTAACAAAAATGTTTAAACTGAATGTAATGTTTCTCATGTAAGTGAATTTATTCTTATGAGAAATAAATATCTTAAACCAGATATATATAGATAGATATCCCCTCCCATATAAGGATGGGAGTATATCTATGTACTTCAATCGTATTATTTTGAAGCGCTCGAAGCGTAGCTTACGAGTCGTTCGCCGCGGTTATAACTAGGATGGGTGACCGATACCGGTATTACTACTAAGCGAACACCCATCCAAGTCATGACCTCAGTGGACGTTGCTTAACTTTGCTGATTGGTTAAGAACGGCTAAGCAAACATAGCTACGAGCGCTTCAAAAGAAAACATGGAGGAATGATAAGGTATAGAGATTGTTTTATTCTATTGTATAGATTTAAGATGAAATGCCTAGCTCAGTTGTATGCTCAGACAAGGTTTAGGCCTTGTTTCTATGATCTGAGGTTGTATGTGAAGAAATAACATAGGTTGTTAGATGGAGATCAGATGAGTTTAGATTTTCGCCCGTAGCGAAGTTTACTTAGCTGTTCTCAACCGATCAGCAAAGTTAAGCAACGTCAAGCGCGGTCATGAGTTGGATGGGTGACCGCTAGTGACATTACTACTGAGCGTGCACGTGTTTTGGAGGGCACGTTAAGCCGTCGGTCCCGGTTGTCGTCTTAGGATGGCAGTCGTTATAGCATGGTGGTAGGGCATTTTGCGAATGCCCGCCTGGCTAGCTACTTTCAAGTAGAAAATCTGTCGCCAAGCACCTAACGGTGTGTTCCGGCAGCTGTCCTTGAGAGCCAGAACTTCTAGGTTAGCCTGAACAACATCTTCGACCACGTCAACACTTCATCACCATCAGGTGAGGTAGTGGTCAAAGTCTAACCCATCATGCATAAAAAAAAGGTAGATTCTCACCAACATGGCCGCCACCGTTAGGATTCCGCTCGCACCGCAGCCGCCCCAAACGGAATATACGATCTTCGTAGGGCGTGTCGTAGTGAATGTATCGTCCACTCTCTGTAAAACAATAAAGTTACATTAGTTTAGTTTCACCGTGGAGTGCTGGACTACAATGGCACACTCCATATCTTCCTGTGAAGTCGTAAGAGGTGATGAAGGGAAAGACACCAGAAGGTGGGCAGAAGCCCTTATAAGGTACTACTTTCTTACACTGCGATCCCCAAAACGCCTGCCAAGTGTGGGGTTATTAGAAAATTTTTAAGCAATTATAGCCGATACCACCCTCAAGTAGAAAATCGGTCGACAAGCACCTAACGGTGTGTTCCGGCAGCTATAACGACTGCACCCTAAGACAACAACCGACATGCGACGGCTTAACGTGCCCTCCGATGCACGTGCACGATCATTTTAGTAATGCCACTAGCGGTCACCCATCCAAACCATGACCCCAACGGACATTTCTTGTTAAGATCCTTCTTAACAAGAAATGTCCGTTGGCGAGCTTCAATAAAAGCGCTTTGCCAAAAATATTTTTAAAAAAGACGGCTTTTAATTCATGACATATAGTTAAGTATACTTAATACATAATTATATATAAATATAATTATGATGATTAAATATTGTAAGCTAAGTAAAGTAGCATAACATTATTTGTGTTACTTAAAAAAACAAAAATTGTATGCCAGTTAATGGTGAAACATGTATAGATCTGTTAATTGTATTATTAAGACCACCTTGTTATAACCATGTTTCTTGCAATACATTTCATTTCATTTTAAGTAAGCTTTTATTTCACTGTGCTGAAAGAAAAGCATACTCACAGCTCAGAGACTTTGGTGCATTTGTGTTTTAGAACGAACACTTCGTGCCAGGGTACTCTAATTCGTCGATGTTTCGAACTTCGGGTCCGAAAGAAAGGTATCCGCAAAACACGTATTAGCTTACCTTTGTATAACTTCGTTTGTAGCATAGACTTTCAAGCATTTGCCTGCGTAGATTCTGAATATCATTTTTTTTTATAGATTCGTATGGTTTGTACATTTTGCAAATATGACATTATAATTTATTCGTTTGCTTATTAGTAGTCAGTCGAATTTCAAATATGCAGAAAGAACACAAATACGAATGAGAATATAAATACATAAAGAGGACATTAAAGTAAATTCTAAATATCTAACCGGTATTTTCTAGAACAGTAGCGACACCTCTCGCTGATTCATAACTACGAATCTCAGACTCTTACCATGTGAAAATTCTTCTTTAATTTATTTGCATTAAGACTTAAAACTTACTGAGGCATACGGTCTCAGAGTAGTATGGGAGATTCCATAGCGGGCAAGCTTTGTGTTGAACGTTGCGGTCCGACCATAAACTATATCAAACAACGAACTTCGCAAATTCAAATTTCGTTGCTAAACTGTCGCTCGAAACACGAAAAACTAAACTTCGTCGAATTGTAGTAGCGGCCCTGAATTCTGTTTCCGCTTTGGAAGTAACTACTATTTTTTATATGTTTTATTAGATTTTCCACAGACTCCAGGATCCGTGCCATTTTTTAAGTTAACTTAGAAATTTATTAATTAATTACATTACAATGGGGAGCATCCTTACATACTTAGGGGGTGCTTGCTAATTATACAGACCTATTATATATATATTACAAAAAAGAGTTACAAACTGGTTTGCACAGGCATTCCGAACGGACCAGTGCCGTCAAGCAGCACTCGTTCACGAGTTGACTCGCGTGCCAGCCACCGTCCTCCTCAACCATTTGTGAGGGAAGAGGGCGACCTGACACACGATGCCGCCGCTTGCCTATACATTTTCGTGAGCATGACCGTTCCGAATGCCCGCGCCAATCCGTTTGCCAAAGGAGGAGAAAAATATTATTAACCACTACATTTTTACGCATACAATAATAAGTTTGTCTTCTAGCATATATACACAATAGTATATATATATGCCTTCTTAAAACTTCTGCCCTCCTGGTACTTTGAAAATTAGTTACACAATATTATTTTTGTACAATCGTAAATTTATCTTGCTTTACTTGATTAAGAGCCTAAATGTATTACAGAGTAGGTGCGATCAGAACGGAATAGTAAAATAATTAAAAATAAACGGATCCCACTTTAAATTATAAGTGGGATCAGAACGTAATAAAAACTTAATAGAAAATATAACTGATACCATGTGGTATCTCTTCGTGGGATCGGAACGGAATACACATAAAGTGGTGTTTAACTTTTGAATTTTTCTTATTCTGACTACTTATTAGTAACTACTATTTAGAACACTTACGTGCGACAACGTCTGGGGGCAGTGGGTGCGGCGGCCGCTGAGATACGTCGGGCGCAGGCCTTTCTGAAAGTAACCAATCAACTGAACAATTATGTTTTTGTGTATTTTTTGTGTGATAGAAAGGCAAACGAGCAATCGGCTCACATGGTAGTAAGTGATACTCGTATATATATCAATTAGCATATTACAGATTATCTACATATATATTTATATATACCCCGAGCTATCTAGTTTGCACGTCTTATAAATATATACATATATTTTATCTATGCCTGATAGGTTAGCCTTTGACCACTATCCCACCTGATGGTAAGTTATGATGTGGTCGAAGATGTTGTTCAGGCTAACCTAGAAGTACTGGCCCTCAAGGACAGCTGCCGGAACACACCGCTAAGTGCTTGGCGACAGATTTTCTACTTGAGGGTGGTAGCTAGCCAGGCGGACATTCGCAAAATGTCCTACCACCATGCTATAACGACTGCCATCCCAAGACAACAACCAACACGCGACGGCTTAACGTGCCCTCCGAAGCACGTGCACACTCAGTAGTAATGTAAACTTCGCTACGAGTGCTTCAGAATATATATATATATATTAGGTCCTTACATATGAAATTGGCGTTTTGTACGGGAGGAACAAAAAGTCGAATATTTTTTAATATAATATATTTAATTAATCAAAGTATGAACCATTATTTTCTATGCACTTTTGCCATCTCATAGGTAGTTCATTGATCCCTTTACTAAAAAAACCAGTCGGACGGGAATCAATAAAATCTTTGAAGGCGATTTGGACTGCCCCATCGGAGTTGAATTTTTTCCCTTGCAAGAAGTTATCCAAATTTCGAAAAAAATGGTAATCTGTTGGAGCAAGGTCCGGGGAGTACGGAGGATGTCTTAGACTTTCCAATTGAAGCTCTTCTAATTTAGTAGCCGTCTGTAGCGCAGTGTGTGGTCTAGCGTTGTCGTGAAGCAGCAGTGGCGTGGAGCGATTGACCAGCCTAGGTGGTTTAGCCGCTAGCTTTTCCATCATGGTTTGCAATTCCTGACAATAGACATCAGCCGTAATAGTCTGGCCAGATTTGAAAAAACTGTAATGAACAATACCGGCACTAGTCCACCAAACGCTTACAAGTAACTTTTTTGGGGTTAATTTTCGCTTGGGGCAGGATTTGGCTGGCTGGCCAGGATCTAACCATTGCGCTGAGCGCTTCCGATTATCGTAAAGAACCCATTTTTCATCACAGGTAATGATTCGGTTTAAAATACCTTCATTATTGTGCCGGTTTAGTAATGTAACGCAGCAGTCGACGCGCGTTTGCCGGTTTGTTTCAGTCAATTCGTGAGGTACCCACCTTTCAAGCTTTTTAATCTTCCCAATTTGCTTCAAGTGAATTAAAACAGTTTTATCACTAACATTGCAGCCTGCAGCTAACTCGGACGTGGTTTGCGATGGATCCGCTTCGACAATAGCCTTCAACTCTTCATTATCAACTTGAGTCTCAGGCCGTCCACGGGGCTTGTTCTGCAGGTCGAAATTTCCAGAACGAAAACGTTGGAACCAAAAACGAACTGTGTTTTCTTTTGCAACACGACCGCCATACACATCATTCACCCTTCGAGTTGTTTCCGCAGTACTAGTGCCACGGCGGAACTCGTACTCGTAAATAATGCGATATTTAAGGTTTTCCATTTTGTAAAATGAGTGACGCAAACAGAAAAAAACAGAAGAAAAAAAACAAATGAATGACGATCATCGAAGCACAAATACATGAGTCTATAGCTGTACAAATTTGAATTTGGAATTCCTTACCAAAGAGGAGAAATTCGTGATTAAAGTGGCCAGTACGAAAAACGCCAATTTCATATGTAAGGACCTAATACAGTATATAAGTTAGCACATTACAGATTACATTATGACGTTCGTAGATTAGTACAACTTACATTACTGTAGGTACTTACGGATATCCGTGGCCGACAGGACATATATATATATATATATTTAAAAATTTTACACATATATATATATATATATATATGTGTAACATTTTTTAATATAATATATTTTTAAATGTGATTACAAACACTATCGCGTGCTAAGCGAATATCACATTGGACAACACAATATTTTTCATTTTTTACCTAACACATTATTGAAAAACAAAAAAAAACATTCATCTGAAAATTTTTGTTAGGACCAACAGAAGTTAGAATAAGTATTGCAATTCAACGGGGCAATGTTGCCAGCATGCTGGGCACGCTGCCAACTGGTAGTGGGCTGGAGCATTTGGACTGCCTATGAGTCTGCAATGACTTATAGGGATCTAAATGCTTTTATTGTAGTAGATGTAGTGTTGTATATAGTTCGTAGTATTTTGTTAATAAAGGCATACCGCGGATTAAAAAAACAGAAGGCAATTCTAAGAGGTTTTTTTTATGTTATTGTGACGGATCAAGCACGATGCCCACTTGATGATAAGCAAACTAACCTCTGCCTATAACAGATCCATTTCGTCACAAGTCACGAATTGCACTGCGCCCGTCACCTTGAGACATAGTTGTCAAGTCTCATGTGCCTGTAATTTCACTGGCTCTCAAGGACTGCTGCCGGAACACACCGTTAGGTGCTTGGCGACAGATTTTCTACTTGAGGGGGGTGGTTACTAAGCAGGCGGGCATTCGAAAATGCCCTTCCACCATGCGGTGAAGTTCAAGCCCGCGGCGGGATTCGAACCATGGACCTGCGGCACGGCAGTCCTTAGTCAATGGCACTGAGCCATCACTGCTTCACCAGCTTGGTTGGTGCTTGGTTGTTACCTTTTTTATAAATAAAATATACTTACCAAAAGGCTTCATAATCTCATACTCTGCAATAGATTCGTATATCGGCTCTTGCCTAGCTACCCAGTTTGCGATGGATCCTGACTCCATGGTGCGTTGCGGCGCCACAAGGTGCTCGGGGAGTCCCGCCGGCATGTCCGGGACACTGGTCGTCCCGAACTGCACGGGGTGGACCGGGCGCCTGATGCCATGCTCGTGGAAGTACGCCGGGTATTCATATTGTCCTGGTCTATATTGCTCGGGGTAGTTTGGAAGTTGGACAGGCTCTGAGTTCAACTTGCCTCCAAAGAACTCGCAACAGCTATAGCACGCTAGAATTAATTTTCATATTGTAATACTGTACTGTATCAGCCGAATCGTCCACTGCTGAACACAGCCTCCCATATTAAGGAGGTATTGGCCATAATCCCCACGCTTGGCATGCGGCTTGGGTCTCGCCAGTTCTTTAGAAGGCGGTGCTTCCCACCTTCCAGTATTTTTCCCTTAGTCGCCTCTTACGACACCCACGGGATGATATGGGGAGGTGCAATTCTAATTGGGCACCCCATGGGGTTCTAACCCGGGACCCCACGGGGTATTGTAATACTCGAAGTTTAAATTAAGTAATACGTACCTTAGATATAGAAAGAGAAGAGAGAGCGGTACCTACAATTGTATAAAATTCAGTCATGATTGGCTGATCCACTGACACAATCAGATAAATAAGGAAGTCGTCTATCTCAACTTCCTGCACAGCGCATGGAAAGAAAAATGATTTTTTGTCTTTAAATATTTTAATAATAATGTTTATTTGCTTAAGAACATGGTACTTTATAAGCCGGATTGTCCACTGTTGAACACGGCCTCCCTATTAAGAAGGGTTTTCCATAATCCCCACGCTTGGCAGGCGTCTTGGGGTTCGCAGTTTAAGATATCAGTTCACTGCTGCTGCTGCCCACGTTCCGGTATATTACCTTTAGTGGCCTCTTAAGACACCTATAGGTAGAAATGGTGGGGTGACATTGGCAATGGCGGAAATATTAATTTCTCTAAATTTGTTGTTGACTTTATCGAAGGGGCGCGCTTCGCTGTGCTTCAAGTGACCCGCATGGCCGGATTCCAAGCCTTAATTAAGATATTTGGTATCTCTTAGGCCGTATTCCATTTGACGCCAATTTCGTTAAATTCGATAATTTTGACCACATTCTGCGTCTATGGTTGTGATCACTGTGATCGTTTGTAACTGTTCTCCTCTGTTCCATTTAGGATAAGAATGCCACAAAAATTTGCCACTTTTGACATTAGATGTAGATAATTCAAACTGTTCCAATAGCTTCATAGCGTTTATGGCGGAAATAATGCCAAGACCCAAGTGGAACAACTTTTTGGGAGTGTGATGGTTTTTATCGTTTTTGGCGAATTTAACTCCAATTGGTATGCACCCTTACCTTGCCATACAATTTCAAAAAAAGGTTCGCAGTTTACTGTTCCACAAGTAGCCTACGGATTTCAGTTCCAACGGGAACCTATATTTTAGTAAATAATACGGGATAACTCACGTAAATAAGTCAGATAGGTCCGACTATAGTTTCAACCACATCCGGTGGTCTTTTTCAAGGAGAGCTCGGGACGCCCGCGTTGACTTCTCGCTGAGCACCTATATATTACCCTTCAAAAGGTACGCTCTTACTTACAGGTACCAAGTACGAACGGACAGTGGATGCTCAGTAATTGGGTTTATTGTCTATAACGGACCGGATATACGGACACGTACCTTTGCAGAAAATGGCCAACAATGCAATGATGAACATAACACCGAAGATGACAAATACCCAACTCATGAACGCCGGGAATTTTGGAGACGAGAGTATAGGATCTGCAACAAATAATTATCATTATTTTACTATCTAATTTTTTTCACTATAATCAACACAAGGAATCCAGGTGTGGGGACCAAAGTGCATTATTAGAATTGAACTGTTACTTTTATGTTACGAATCTGTTATTTTAAGCTAAGTCATAAGTTTAATTGCCAATAAATTTATTATTATTCACTTTATTTCTATAAATATTATAAAAAACTTAAAACTAGGGTGCCGCTGGTAGCGGGGCAGAGCCCAAGCTACCGGTTAGGGCTGCAGAGAGAGGAATCTCCGGACAATGCGTGTTGTGTCCAGTATCACTGCCTTCTGCACTGACCCTTGATCCAACCGTCTAGCGAGAGCATCTTGAGGTGTTGGTCGAGGCTCTTCGCTATAAGGCCGTTAGTATTATTATATATTATATTATTATACGATCACGGTACGCGGTCAAGATGGTTCCTCCCTTTGTAGCCTCATAGTAGGCACGCATGCAGTTTTCATTTATTGATGGAGTCCATCGCATGCGGCGCACTACACCACCGGTAGCGGGGGCCAGGCGCGGAGCAGATTGTTATTATTATTATGATTACTATAATCATCGATATGTATAACTTTATAAAAATGTGTGTATGACCAGCATGTACACTACATAATACCTATGATGCAATAAAGAATTGAGAATTTAGAAAAATCTTGCACAGTCATCGTCAAATTTTTTTTTTTTTATATCCCACATCTGAGTTGCGTCAGTGGTCAGATGTTATGTTTTATTAATTGTAATTGTTTTGGATTTTGTTATATGGTGTACCTGACACGAACCTTCTTTGTAACAAAAAACAATTACGAATTCAAAGTCAAAATAAATACATAAAAACATGAGTCAATTAGCTATTTCTTACTCTCGACGAAAAAAGTTTTACGTGGCTGTTTTTTTTTTATGCCTGATAGGCTAACCTTTGACCACTATCTCACCTGACGGTAAGTGATGATGTGGTCGAAGACGTTGTTCAGGCTAACCTAGAAGTACTGGCTCTCAAGGACAGCTGCCGGAACACACCGCTGGGTGCTTGGCGACAGATTTTCTACTTGAGGGTGGTACCTAGCCAGGCGGCATTTGCAAAATGCCCAACAAAAAATATTAAAAGAACATGCTATATTCAGATCGATAAGTGGTTCTGAGTCCTGTGAATCATGTATGTCGCTTAGAGAAATTTCAATATTGGTCGCAATTCTGTTTGCAAAAAACTAAAATTTAGTAAAATTATAGATTTAGAAATGTCAAATGAATTATTCTGTTGGCGCCATAGTGTAGTTAATTCACTCTAAACTTATTAAGGTTACTAAACTTAGTAAAATTTGCATATTTTCTATTCTATTGTACTATAATTTACTCAGATTAAGTGGGATCATAGATAAGTTAACCTAAAATGAATCAACTTGTAAATTGGTGTTGACTTAAGTTTTTGTAATTATAATAGTGAGATAGGGTGTGAAATATGTATATACTCGTACCTAGCCTACATCCATTTAATCATTGACCTATACATACTTATGATACGTACACTGAGAAAAACGACTTTGGAGCTTAAATCAAATTTGACCTTTTACCGTTGAATTGTAACTACGCTAGGTGAATTCACAAGTCTTAAGATGATTTTCACCAATCAATAAAAACGTACCATGTTTTATAATAAATAAAACCGTCAAAAAACGCCTTCCGTAAAGTATTTTCAGAATTGAACTTGTTATACGATAATAATTGCAGTATTGACCATAAAATATACCTTACTTTTACGGCGGTTTATATACGGTGATTATCACTATAACGTACGACTTAATCAGCCTCACCGAAAAGTCAATATTTAAGAAAGATCACAAAATACACCTTAAATGAAGACGAAAAGAAACATTCGCCTTCACTGATCTCGTTTAACGCCTTATGGTTAGAAGGCGTTTTGTACGTATTTACGTTTGGTCGGTTTTTTGCCTTCATACCAAATAAATTGGCCATCATTAGGGCGCTTTTGACTATAGATTTTTCTCAGTGTAGATATTTTCACACCCAACGAAATAAATACTAGACTAGGTATGTTTAATTTTGGAAAAGAAATAACGATGTAGGAAGTTTAAATTTAATTTTTAAAGAAATCCTACTTTTAGATTTTTCTGATCCGCCAAAGCCTTGTCAACCCTACCACAGAACCTACAAGTTCCAAGGTCTACATTAATCCTTCAAACATATAATAGCTTGTAATCAGAATGTTTTTTTTTGTTTTGGTGACCCTATAGTATCCACCATTTGAAAATTGGCTCTAGCAGCTTGGAAACTTGAAACTATATTGTTTGAGCGACCTCTATATGTGTATATATAAAACTTATATTAATCCTCAATCCGCAGTCCTTGATAGCCAGTATAACAGGAACCTCAAGTAGTAAAAAAAACATGAGACTTAACATCTACATATGCCTCAGGGTGATGAGCGCAGTCACTTGTGACGAACTGCATCGGTTATAGGCACAGGTCACCACTTAACATCAGGTGGGTCTCGTGCATGTTATGTCACAATAACATAAAAAGCAAACCATATAGTAAATGAAGAAACTCACTCAATAGTTCATACCAAGACAAATTTGCATTTGCGTTTCATATCATACACCGTAAGATTATTATAAAATTATTTCATAGATCGTTGCTTTTATTAGTTTTTTTTATGGGATAGGAGGCAAACGAGCAGGCGGCTCACCTGGTGGTAAGTGATCACCGTCGCCCACGAACATCCGCAACACCAGAGGTATCGAGGATGCGTTGCCGGCCTTTGAGAAGGGAATATGCTCTCTTCTTGAAGGCCCCTGTATCTGTTCGGAAATACTGCACCAGGCAGCTGGTTTCACATTGTGGCAGTGCGAGGTAGAAAATGCCGCGATTGTCGCAAGGTTGTGGACTTCCAGACGTCGAATTAAATTTACACTACACAAGTTTATGAAATTATATCACGTATAAGAGACGAATTATACTTAGCATTGGATGGATTGACCGTGCGGGTGCCGGGTCCATTGCGTTGCAGAGGAAGAGGCCCAAGTCACAGGCACGTGGGATTTGCATCCCTCCCTGTTGCCTTATACGCAGGCATCTATGTTTGTTCTCCACGCACCGATTAATCCTCCTCCCCTGACTAACCAACATTTGGTAAGATCATACTAATGCCGCCTTGGATACACGTTCTAGGACGGAAGTTACGGTTACATTAAGGTAAAAACTATGTAATAAACGCTATTACATCCGTTACATTGTTATAAATATGTCATAGTAGCGAAAACTTTCAAATATAGATATGTTATTCTACTTTATTGTGTTGTTAGTAATTTTTTAAGTACCTACTTATATAATATATTTTATACCACACCCACTCATAAAACGTCTCATTACTCGTTCAAAAACATGTTATAAAGTTCGTCATTTCTCCCTTATAAATGTACGGCGGGGAAAGTTATATGGATTTTCATTCCTTCACTCTGTAGCAGTGAAGGAATGTTTTATGAAAATCCATACCTGCCCTGGTAGCGTTCTTATGTTTTTCCCTGCTTACATAAAAAAAATCAATCTCAAAAAGGTTTTATATCAAATAATTAGAAAAAAGAGGTGTGATTTTTATTTGTACTCGATTTTCAATGAAAGGAGGTTGGCAACCTTTTTTTGCACTACGAGAAAAAAAGCGCGGCAATTTGTTAGGTTTGGTTAAATTTTGTTTTTTATGATATTTTAACAGTACGCTTTTAATTATTCTAAATAATTTTCCAAAATGTCATCTGATAGTGTAAGTGACGATTTTGTAATGATGACGCCACCAGAAATAAGAAATACAGCTCAAGAAGTCATAAAGAACTTACTGCCTAAGAAGTCTCAAGGTTAGTACGAGAAAACGTATAATGATTTTATTTTCCTCGTAGGTGTAGTATAAAGCACTATGTATCACTCGGGAGAAAGTTCTATTTCTGTTCTCGAGTTGCCTTTAAGCAAATTTAAACTAACTCTTGAATAGAAATAGATCGTTTTCTCCCCTCGATGTACAATGTACTATTTCACTATAATATACAATTTTTATCCCGATTGAGCATTGAACCGCAGTCATAGTATTATTTCAGAAGGTCACGCCCCTATTCGCGTCGATCGATCCTCATTTATGAAAAAATTCGATGAATTGGGCGCGTGCGGCTTTTGTGTCACCTTAAGATGCATTTACTAATACGAGACTGTATTCACCTTTAAATTTTAAATAGGTATCCAGCTTACCGGGACGACAGTTTAAAATCAATTGCAAAAACATAAAAAAAAGGTTTTAATAAAATATTGTAAAATAATTACTTACTCTCATAACCTTTAGTGGGTTCATTAGAATATCCATAGACGTTGTTTATAGCAGGATACGACATTATATCAAATAATTAAAACCTCTTTGCAATGTCCAAAGAGTTCAATCATCAGATAGTTGTTCATAAATATAAATATATACACAACTAAATTAAAAAGAATGTCTGTTGATTGTTTTAAAGGACTGTTCATTTGTATTAATCTCCTTAGTTTTAGTCACTTGTTTATTGTATTCGATTAATTTTAAATGTAATTCTTAATCAATGGTGGTACGACTTCCCCATTCACTATTTGTAAAATTAACACTGATGGCTGTTTATATCCAATTTTCACATCTACCACACATAAACTTTTGAATTTTAATAGCTAAGTAATATGTAATTATATTTACTATAAATGATGTATTTGCATGAACGTGGTTTAGTTTGAACAACTTAAGTGTAATAGTTCAATTATTTAAATCTCTTTAAGTGCTCTTAAGTAATTTGTGCGCGCAAATGACTTCGAAATGGGAAAATATCAATCATTTTCCTTATGTATGACGTATTTGTTATTCTTAACTTTGTACTATATGTTTTTTTTTATAAAACATGATTCATTACCACGCCACCGGGAAGCGAGTCTATCAATCCGGTGGTTACGGGTTCAAAACCCACTTGTTACAATCAATCCTTACGGCTGCTTCTCGGTTTGTCCGATTATCAATTTGACTGACTTCTGCAATGCGTCCGGTGTGATATTTTTGTTTTTCAATTCGTCTGGTATCTAATCTAAACTTAAGTAATATAATAAAGAGGAAAGATTTGATTGTTTGTTTGCATAGTAATAGGCTCTGAAACTACTGGACCGTTAAGGATAAAATTAAGTATGGAAATAGTTTGAGACACGGGGAAGAACATAGGATTGTTTTTATCCATCTGCGCAAAAAGAGGTTAATGGTTTTGCGCGATAACCGATATATCCGTGGGCGGAGCCGCGGCCGGAAAGCTAGTTTAATATAACCTTTAATTCAAGACGAATTGAGGACAAGACTCTCACCTTGCGGTTAGTCTTGATGAGGCTAAAGACTACTGCATGGTGTAGGGGACTATTGCTTTTTTATGTTATTGTGACGGAACAAGCACGAGGCCCACCTTATGTTAAACGGTATCCTCTGCCTATGACAGATGCACTTTATCACAAGGGACGAACTGCACTGCGCCCGTCACCCGGTCACATACAGTTGTTGAGTCTCATGTGCATGTTATTTTACTGGCTCTTGGTGGTTGGCGACAGATTTTCTACTTGAGGGTGGTAGCTAGCCATGCGAGCATTTGAAAAATGCCCTTTCACCATGCGGTGAAGTTCAAGCCAGCGGCGGTGGGATTCGAACCATGGACCTGCGGCGTGGCAGTCTATAGCTATTACCGCTCGGCCATCATTGCTTCAAAAATAATACGTTAAATAATCTCGTAATTACTTTTAAACTAATAGAACTAAGAAGCTGCAATTTCGCATTAGACAACATTTAAATAATGGTATTTAAAAACATCAAGCTCGCGTTAACATCTTGAAATTCTATTTTTATTTATATGACATTATGATTATGAATAGTGTCCTTTCTATAATGTTAGGCAGCACACTAATAATGCTGCGGGTGTTTCAGGTGTCCATAGCGGCGGTGACCACTTACTATCAGATCGAACATCTGCTTGTACCATTAATATAAAAACATATACCAGAAACCATTATGAATATGGAAGTTCATTACATTTAACTGTTTTAGGGTAATGAACGTTGCAGCACTTAACATCATATTAGTTTTGACTAAATCCCAGTTTTTTTTTGTTTTTGATAGTAAGCTTTTGACCACAATGTCACCTGAAGGTAAGTGATAATGTGGACGAAAATGATGTTAACAGGTTTAACCTAAAATTACTGGCTCTCAAGGACGGCTGCCGGAACACACAGTTAAGTGCTCGGCGACAGATTTTCTACAAGAGGGTGGTAGCTAGCCATGCGGGCATTCGCAAAATGTCCTACCACCGTGCAAATTTAATGGGAGAACTAGCCCTCACGACACAGGGAATTCTAGTGTGAGGGTTAGTGCATATTGTAATAAATTATAAACATATATATTACAAGATAATTTTGTACCCATAATTTTTTTTATGTTATAGTGGCGGAACAAGCTCGAGGCCCACCTGATGTTAAGCAGACTAACCTCTGCCTATAACAGATGCATTTCATCACAAGTGACGAATTCCACTGCGCCCGTCACTTTGACACATAGTTGTTAGGTCTCATGTGTGCCTGTAATTTCACTGGCTCTCAAGGACTGCCGTCGGAACACACCGTTAGGTGCTTGGCGACAGATTTTCTACTTGAGGGTGATAGGCAACCAGACTAGCCAGGCGGGCAATCGGAAAATGCCCTTCCAACATGCTGTGAAGCTCAAGCCTGCGGTGGGGCCAGCACGGCAGTCCATAGCTATTCGGCCATCATTGCTTCAAAGAATTTTTTTGTACTTCTTTTTGGTTTGTACTATTATTCAGTTTTTTTGTGAAATATACATTGATATTATTAATTTTATTTCAAATTTATTGCTTTCTCAGATACAAGATACATAAAAAACACAGTGAATAAGCATATTCGATGCAAGTTCGAAGTAAACGGACGATGCTGCGTGTTCAAGAATCTCGGTGTATCCATTCTACTTTTTCTGTTGTTCCGGGATAACTGTAACAAAAAGAAAGTATCATTCGTCACTTCGTTTTTGTTATGCCTGATAGGTTAGCCTTTGACCACTATCTCACCTGATGGTAGGTAATGATGGGGTCGAAGATGTTGTTCTTTTTTTTTAAAGTATAGCAAGCTAACCTACCTCTTTTTATTTTGAGATACCGTATTAATAATTTATTTAAATTTTATTACTACACTACAGTGTACTACACCGCACCCCGTGGGGTGCCGGGTTAGAATTGCACCTCCCCAAATCATCCCGTGGGTGTCGTAAAAGGCGACTAAGGGAATAATTATACTGGAAGGTGGGCAGCAGCGCCTTCTAAAGAACTACTATCTTACACTGCGATCCCCAAGCCGCCTGCTAAGCGTGGGGATTATGTCAAATACCTCCTTAATAGGGGAGGCTGTGTTCAGCAGTGGACGATCCGGCTGATACAGTACTACACTACAGATTACATTCATAATCGTGCGCAAATACATTTTTCTATATCTAACCATAGAGAAAGTACTAATATGAGTGACAAAGACCATACGTGACAGCGTACACCGATAACTAAATACCAGCTTCGGCGAAAGATGTCGCCAAGTGTATCAAATCACATTAAATAAAGAAATTACATTATAATGACCGTCCTAAATCTCACTCAGGCTACTCGCACTCGTGTTGGAACGAAACAAAATGGCTAGATGGCGTTATTTGCCATATATTTTGCATGCGGTGCAGCGCCATCCATGAATAAACTTATGAATCGTGGTATATAATCCATAAAAAACAAATTTATTAAGGCAGCATGTTTCCACAATATTTCGTATTAAAAAAAAACAAGCCATCATTTGGGCCTGTTTACCATCGATGCAATTAAAATTTATCGGCTTTTAGTATCAAAGCCAAAACTTCCAAGCTACGAGTCAGCTCCATCTGGATATAATACAAGATTTTGAGCTTATTCCGGCGTACGTTGCGATTGCTACTCTTGTTAATCCTTTCTCTGTGATCTAACTTAAACTAATTACAGCTATCATGCTTTGCTGCCATTCTTGGTTTAGTTTAGTTTATCAGGTTAACAAGGCAGCAGCAAGAGAACATGCAAAGAAACAGACAATGCATTAGAAATGCATTGTCCTTTCCATTTTATCCAATAATTCCCCCATGGTGATCCTACTAGTGGCTCTCCGAGCTGCAGACCTCGCGAGTCTGCCCTTGCATAGCTTACAAGTGAATGAAGGTTCGCTGCGCATGCTAATGGGAGAATGGGTCAAGAAATCCAAAAATCTAGATATGTAATGTAAATAAATGATTTTCTTCGACTTATGTCCAAGATAATCAATGACTAGTTAGGCTAGTTGTATCGGAAATAGGTAGGTAAGTAGTAAATATACAATAATTGTACATACTTGGTAATGTATTTATCTCGAATCAATATACTGGCTACAAAAACATGGAAAATAAATAATTGATTATGCGATGGAGAGAGAGACTATCGTGTCTCTTTTAGGCAACTGACGTGCGAATCAGAACATTGCCATTAAATTAAGCGCAGGCGTCCATACTTTCAACACCTTCCTTATAATGTATATCTCCGTCATTTTGAAAAATTTCCAAAAGCATGATTCGACAACAATAAATTATGAACTTATCAAACTTGCTCACAAAATTTGGTTATAATCGGTTGAGAAATGCGACCTGTAGAGAACAACCGGACATACGAAAGCATTTCTGTCTAAGTTGAAGCAGAGACGCTTCGCTTGAACTAAGTTCTCGCTCGGTCAACTAAGTTCTAATAATTAATCTGACAGATAGATTTACAATTTTTGTTGGCCATGCTTCATGTTTTGATGAAGCGGTCCAGAATGAAGATGTTGTTCAGGCTAACCTAGAATTACTGGATCTCAAGGATAGCTTCGGGAACACATCGTTAGGTTTTTGGCAACAGATTTTCTACTTGAGGGTGGTACCTAGCCAGGCGGGCATTCGCTAAATGCCCTACCACCATGCAAATGAATAGTAAAATATTTATAAGGACAGATTGGGTAGATATATAAGTAGGTTTTTTTATAAGGACGGAACAAGCACTATGCCATAGAACATATAATAATACTACACTATGCCCATCGGGTACTCTCTGCCTATCTACATCTACACTATTATTATAATGAGGAAATATTTGTATTTTTGTACGTAACGAAGAAACTTAAAAACTGCTGGACCGATTTGGATGAAATTTGGAATGGAAATAGTTTGTCAAAATTAATTTAAAAATATAATCGCATCGTATTTAAGATGCGTAACCCACAATATAAAATGCATGTAACGCACTGCATTGCATTGTGCTCATCACTCTGAGACATAAATTTGTTAAGTTGCATGTACGTACAATTACACCGGTATTAGAGTTATGAATAATAAATTAAAACAAATAAATATGTTATGCATTGTTTAAAGAAGATAACACTGCAAATGTAACTTTGTAATCCTATATATTTGCATGGGATTACAAAGTTATTTATGCAGTTGGTGTAAATAGAAAACTGCCGAAATTACAAAATGTTTTAGTTTTTCCTTGATTTATATTAGGTCCTTACATATGAAATTGGCGTTTTTCGTACTGGCCACTTTAATCACGAATTTCTCCTCTTTGGTAAGGAATTACAAATTCAAATTTGTACAGCTATAGACTCATGTATTTGTGCTTCGATGATCGTCATTCATTTGTTTTTTTTCTTCTGTTTTTTTTTGTTTGCGTCACTCATTTTACAAAATGGAAAACCTTAAATATCGCATTATTTACGAGTACGAGTTCCGCCGTGGCACTAGTGCTGCGGAAACAACTCGAAGGGTGAATGATGTGTATGGCGGTCGTGTTGCAAAAGAAAACACAGTTCGTTTTTGGTTCCAACGTTTTCGTTCTGGAAATTTCGACCTGCAGAACAAGCCCCGTGGACGGCCTGAGACTCAAGTTGATAATGAAGAGTTGAAGGCTATTGTGGAAGCGGATCCATCGCAAACCACGTCCGAGTTAGCTGCAGGCTGCAATGTTAGTGATAAAACTGTTTTAATTCACTTGAAGCAAATTGGGAAGATTAAAAAGCTTGAAAGGTGGGTACCTCACGAATTGACTGAAACAAACCGGCAAACGCGCGTCGACTGCTGCGTTACATTACTAAACCGGCACAATAATGAAGGTATTTTAAACCGAATCATTACCTGTGATGAAAAATGGGTTCTTTACGATAATCGGAAGCGCTCAGCGCAATGGTTAGATCCTGGCCAGCCAGCCAAATCCTGCCCCAAGCGAAAATTAACCCCAAAAAAGTTACTTGTAAGCGTTTGGTGGACTAGTGCCGGTATTGTTCATTACAGTTTTTTCAAATCTGGCCAGACTATTACGGCTGATGTCTATTGTCAGGAATTGCAAACCATGATGGAAAAGCTAGCGGCTAAACCACCTAGGCTGGTCAATCGCTCCACGCCACTGCTGCTTCACGACAACGCTAGACCACACACTGCGCTACAGACGGCTACTAAATTAGAAGAGCTTCAATTGGAAAGTCTAAGACATCCTCCGTACTCCCCGGACCTTGCTCCAACAGATTACCATTTTTTTCGAAATTTGGATAACTTCTTGCAAGGGAAAAAATTCAACTCCGATGGGGCAGTCCAAATCGCCTTCAAAGATTTTATTGATTCCCGTCCGACTGGTTTTTTTAGTAAAGGGATCAATGAACTACCTATGAGATGGCAAAAGTGCATAGAAAATAATGGTTCATACTTTGATTAATTAAATATATTATATTAAAAAATATTCGACTTTTTGTTCCTCCCGTACAAAACGCCAATTTCATATGTAAGGACCTAATATATTAATCACTAATTGTATTCTGAATTTGAAGCTGCTATGTCTGTTAGAAGTGCCTTAGAGTTTTGATGATCGGTCCGTCAGTGAGAGACAAAGTTAAGAAACTTTGATTAGTTATAATTCTTAAACTACTGGTTCAAATTCAATGAAATTTGAAATATATCGTATATATACAACGCCTGCTTGGTTACTGAAAATTCAGGCTTCTAGTTTTATTCACAACAAAGTTATAGGACGCCGAAAATGGCCTGAACTGCTTTCAGAAAAGGTTGGTCCGGCCGTGCCGATTTTTTTGTTCGATCGACTTTGTAAAGACACTGCCATACCCCCAGATAAACCTACTTGCGTGGTGTCGATCCCTATATATACTAATTGATAAACAAATAAAATAAAATACTGAAAATCATAACCTAAACTAAACGCGATACGATATTTATTATAATTTTAATTTATTAATCTCGACTATGCCTATGAATGGCTTCTGATATTTAAAACCAGAACACATTCTAATACGTAGGTCACACTAGTACTTTTACGTAAATTAAAAAAAACAACATGTTATAAACAAGGTTTTTTTTTTTTTTTTTTTATTCATAATAGGTTCGCGTTTGACCACACCCTGCCTGATGTTAAGCATTGATGTGGTCTAAGATGGAGCACGCTTACCTAGAAGAAACCTATTTACTCTCGATTTGAAGACACCCATGTTGTATCCATCGGGAAAAACTGACGACGGTAAGGAGTTCCACTCCTTCGCAGTACGCACGAGAAAAGTGGAAGCGAAGCGCTTCGTACGAGTCCTGGGAATATCAACCATGTACGGATGGCGCCTCTCCGTTTGTCTGGACGTCCGATGGAAAAAGGGGGAGGGCAGAACCAAGTCGTGCAGTTCTTGTGCACATTCTCCGAAATGTATCCGGTAAAAGACCGATAGACAAGCGACTTTACGGCGGTGCTCGAGGCTTTGCAGCCGAGACTCCCCTAGAAAGTCGCTGCCTATTAACCTCTTGGCGCGTCTCTCAATCGACTCAAGTGCCTCAAGTTGGTATTTGGCAGAGCCATCCCAGAGGTGAGAGCAGTACTCAACACAGGACCTTACTTGCGCTTTGTACAAAGTAAGCATTTGTTCCGCTGTGAAGTACCGTCTCACCTTTGAGAGGATGCCAAGTTTTTTAGCGGCTAACTCAGCCTTTGACTCGATATACGAGCCAAAGTTTAGAGTCGACGATATAGTAACACCAAGAAGGTCCAGGTGGTCTGTGACCGGCACGGATACATCTCGGAATGTTGGAGACAGTTGGAATGGTCTCCTTTTGGCGGAAAACAGACACGCCTGGGTCTTGTTGGCATTGAACTTGACCAGGTTGGCATCGCCCCAATCGGAGACTGCCTTAAGGGACAAGTTCAATCGCTCGACCATAGCTTCTCTGAGACTCCGGATCTCCGGCTCACTGGCTCGCGCGGTAGAAATATAGCTCTCTACAACCGTGCTGTCGTCTGCATACCCAAAGGTACCGGGCTTTAGCAGATCGTTGATATGCAGCAGGAAGAGCGTCGCAGAGAGCACTGACCCCTGGGGAACGCCGGCATTAATACCCATTTGATCAGACGAGCAGCCGTCCACGACTACTCGTAATGATCGATCCCTCAGGAAGTCCGATATCCACGCACAAAACCCGGTAGGCAGGCCGTATGCGGGAAGCTTGCTAATAAGGCCGTCATGCCAAACCCTGTCAAAGGCCTTAGAGATGTCCAGGGAAACGGCAAGCGCTTCCCCTTGTTTCTCAATGGCCTCGCTCCAGATATAAGTGGCATACGCTAGAAGATCCCCAGTAGACCGATTTCGGCGGAAGGAAGGTATTATGTTTATAGATTTTCAAAACATTTTAACATTTTTTTCATGCGATCCAACCATTTTTTAAATGAGGAGGACCACAGATCTGAAGGCATGTTTTCTACGTGCTGATTAAACGCTATCACTGTCTCTTCGGAGTTGGTGAAAGTGAAACCTCTCATCAACGAACGCAAAAAAGTTTTCAAGTCGTGTCAAAAAATATAACATTCGAAATTCAAATAGTTCCGATTAGCTAGAAGTGCACAACTTTTAGAGTGCCCCATGTAGTCAAGATTGCTTCACAGGAAAGCTGTTTAGCATCGTAACGAAAGCATTTGCGTAGCAAAATCCACAATCGTCCTGCAACATTTGACTAAGACACTTGACTATCGTAGTTTCTGTTATAGGTTCTCACGATAAATTTATCGATAATGAAAAAATCCATGTATCGCTCATTTTTCATAACTCTAGGGGCCACCATGTGGCCGACTCTCATCTCTTAAGTCAATCTTATTTTAACCTTACCTTTACAATTATTTTTTTTAACTATCGCGTGTTTTATCCATGTTCTTATAAGGAACCGGCTAGGACCCGCGTTATATTTACCGGAAAGATTTACAATTTTAATTCGCACTACCACATTACTAATAGTAAACTTACATTAGAACGTCAACGTGAGAGCAAGCTGCATGCATTGAATCAGACATTTGTGTGATAGAGATAGTGCTATATGAACAGTATTGTTTCGTGACAGCCATGGTACGTCTCAGTATTATTATTTAAAGCTTGAAATCATGACGTTGGTGTTCCATAATGCTTTGAAAAGATGGGAGTTCGGACCCAGACATGCAAAGTGAGATTGTAGCAAGTGGAAACGTATTGTCAACTAACTCGTACGTGCAAAGTCCGCCGGCTGGGGGTAGGCCGGCCGATGAGGAAACTCAGCCGCACGCGGGTCTGAAAAAAACACCACATGGACATAATTTATAACAAGAAAAAATATTTTTCAAAAAAAGAAACTGTCTTCCTACACTGTAAACTTTACATACTTTACAGTGTAAAGTATGAAATAACTTGTTGAAGTCGGTACCATGTTAATTCAAAACACTGACCTCACATTATTATGGTTCGACTTCCAAAAGTTATATCATACATTTAAGTCTTTTTAGTGATGCATACTGCTTACAAGATCATTCGCCCTAAATACCGTTTCATCATCAACACTTACAATCTTTGAAGCAATGATGGCCGAGCGGTAATAGCTATGGACTGCCGCGCCGCAGTACCCTGGTTCGATCCCCACCCCCGGCTTGAGCTTCACCGCACGGTGGAAGGGCATTTTGCTAGCTACCACCCTCAAGTACAAAAACTGTCGCCAAGCACCTAACGGTGTGCTCCGGCAGTAGCCCTTGAGAGCCGGTGAAATTACAGGCACATGAGACTTAAAAACTATTTCTCAAGGTGACGGGCGCAGTGCAATTCGTGACATGTGATGAAATGCTCTGTTATGTAGGCAGAGGTTAGTCCGCTTAACATCAAGTGAGCCACGAGCTTGTTCCGTCACAATAACATAAAAAAAACACCATAAATCGTACAGGATTTTTTTTCATTTATCAGTTAATTGACTATAACTAATAAACTACTAAACCTATTCTGATGAAGTTTAAATGAAACCACCTGCGACGTATACCATTTTAAACGAAAACAGAATTTCTCGAATCGGTCCAGGTGTGTTTGAGTAGTCGGGGAAAATACACAAAAAATATTACAATGAACTGAAAATAAATCTCCTTATTTTTTTGAAGTCGGTTAAAAAAGCACGCCGATTTTTAATGACTAACAAAACATTTCCGTGTTTGAAGCGAAAACGTAAATTTTGTGTTTCATAAATGAAAGGTGTGGGAATAAGATGATGATGGAGTCACAGTAGGTATCCGGGGTTAGCTTCGACGTTTATTATCCTTCGATTGTTGAAAGTGTTTCCGTAGGCGATTACCTCTCAAATCAGCTGGTGGTCTCCTTTTCGTTTAACACAGTTTTATATATATTGTGGCACACGCGACCGCGTTGTATTGCATAACTTAATTTTTTCGGTAATTTTGTTTGTATTAACGTTTATTTAGGCAGATTTATATCTTGGTACTTCTTAGCGACGAAGCATCACAAGGAAGAGTGACGAGGAAGGAACGAAAGGAATGTGTGAGAATGAGTGAGTGTATACAGATAATGTGTCATTCATTAGAACAGGTAATAAGTATAACTAAGCGGCGCGTACAATAAAAAAAAAAAACATTTCTTTGCATCAGGTTCGGGACCTTAGCTCGTGTCCTTTTGGACTTCAATTTTTACTATATTTTACTTTGTACAATTATGACACCAAGTGTCTATTACTAGTTTTAGGATAGTGCAATACATACAAACGGTAAGCAAACTCCTTGTATTCTCTCTTGTACCTATGGTGACTCAGTCAATATATTATTGCACGACTGTATATATAAACAACGGTAATATTTTCAAGATGCGTAGATGTGTTTATGTGAGTGTAAGAATCCTTATGTTATCCCGAATGATACTGGCTATAAGACAAGAGCAGTCGTATTTTTTTAATTATTAACTAGCAAAAAGCTGAGCTTTGTGAGGGCTCACGTTTATTTTACATCCTGATGCTAGTGGTGCCATCTAGTATTAAGTAGATTAACTACGATGTATTTAAGGTGCATCAGGGTAAGTTCGGATAAATCAAATAACTTCTAAACCTGCAGGCATTGTAACGTTGTACGTTACATATATATTCGTAAATATAAAAACTAACATAAATATACCAAATGAATAATAATTATACTGTAACCTAAAAATAAATACAACAAAATCTACTTATCAAAACATAAAATAATTACTTAAATAAAATCATCAACGCGAGCAACATTTTAGTCGCGTCCCTTATCTCTTCTATTGTGTTGAGGCGCAGCGGCGGAGGTCTGTTGGCGAGCTCAGCTGGGCTGGCAGACTCGGGCCGCCCCGCATACCGTCTACTGGTTTTGAGGAGAACGCACGTTACAATAGCCATACCGGTCTCTGCAACGTACGCTATTTTTCTATATAACAAACGTAACCGCGAATGTTTTGAAACGTCCCTATCGTTCCCTCAAGATATTTAATTTATATTAATTAGTGTGATTTCGACCCCACAATTGGGGTCCAATATCCACCCTATCTGACAGTAGACGGCCAGACGGCCACCACTACTGGCAAAAACACCGGAAGCTGGAGCACCTCCTGAACTCGGACCCTAGCTCGCGCCCACCGATGCTGTGGCTCACGTCCGGATAAATGCAGGATAGTACTGGACCAGCAGAAAAGAAAGAATATGTCGATGAGTAGGCTCTAACCCAAGCTATTTGCCCCTGCCGCAGCTTGGCCCTTTGGCATTTAAATAAAATTAAATTTTGTGTTCACGAAGCTGCTGTGTTATTTATATACCTAGACGTAGCCCCGTGACAGCATATCGTTTTGCCGGCAGCATGGCGCGAAACACCATTTTATTTCGTCCCTCGCTTCAGGCCGCGTCTATCGTTGCGTTGCGCCGTTGTGAGTAGTGTGACACAAAACAAAAACATAAATTTCAAACACTTTCATGAAGGATCCGATCTTTCACCTGGCTTTGTTTCTTTCAGTTTTTGGTGAGTATTGGTGATTTTTTATTATTATGCGAGTGTTTAGTTATTTAGTGTGATGTTGTTACAAATGTGTAGTAGCAATAGTAGTAAAAAGACGACTCTACGCTGAGATCCGATCTTTCCCGTATTTGTTTAACATAGGATTATTATCATCTGTTCTTTCCTGACCACAACCATGGCAGTGATTCCCAAACTATATTTCAACAAATCATATTGAAATTTAAAAAAACCTCCTCCTTTTTAAAGTCAGTTAACAATAGACCAGTATATAAGAAATATTATTATGTAGGTAAATAGTTTCAAATATTAGAAGCGATACACGACTTAAAAATATGAAATATAGCGAGTTCAGAAACCCAACATAAATATATGTATATATACCCATATCGTTTTGTGTACTTAGCTACCAAATATATTATAACAACATAATTAGCGATTTTTTTTCCTACCGTACTTACCTACTTGATATTAAACACTAATGGTAATTATTAGTTATTATGAATGTTAACGAACAGTTCCATTGTTTTTGTTCATGATTCTCAATATATACGATAATACAAATTTTAATAAAGTATATCTTAACATTTTTTTATTATTTCCCATATTCTTACCCTACTACATATATGCCTACAATGACTAGTATAATTATCTGCTGGCCACCTGCAGACATGAAAGTAAATAAAATATAACCTACACCGCTTAAACAGATCAAGTAGTGGAAAGTTTGAGAAACCCAATTTCTTAGCCTGTCCTTAGACAGGGTAAGATCTGACTATTAAATTATGTAAAATAATATATTCAATTTTCTCGCCAAGTTAATGAGAATTGCCGAAACTTTTACTTGTATATTCTTAACATGGGTAAGTACGGATATTTTCTTCACATCAACCTTATGATATTGGCTACAGAAGCGATTTTATGAAGTAGTCCGAACTTACCATGCGAACGTCCGATCTTTGCGTGGTACCTTAAACTTCATATTCCTTTTTCATAAAGTCATAAATGAGCAATCGTTTAAGTTAAACGGTAAAAAAAATAAACATTTTATGGTAATTTTATTGATAAACACTATACATACAAACGCCATCCATCAACCAAAGAGTTAACATCACTGCAACAGAACTACACTCAATACTTAATCTACTTATTGAGTTAATCTACTTAATACTAGATAACACCACTAGAATCAGGCTGTAAAATAAACGCGAGCCCTCACAAAGCTCAGCTTTTTGAGAGACACAAAACTTAAAACAATAGTATTTACTAATTTTAAAACAATGCTAGCAATTCTGTTGTACACTCACTAACTAAACTAACTAATTAAAAAGTTCTAATTTTAGTTTTCGGATTTCTAAAAGTCATTCTGCTGTTACCTGGAACTAAACTTAATACAGCAAATTATAAATACTAAATACTACACTTTGCCGCTACTCTACGCTAGATGGCGCACAAGTCAAGTTGTTATATAAAAAACAAATTAGTCTGGCCGTATTCCATTTGAGTTATTTTCGATAATTTTGTTTACATTCGCGTCTATGGATCCACATTTAATATAAACCA
This sequence comes from Plagodis pulveraria, assembly GCA_963890685.1. Lineage (NCBI taxonomy): Eukaryota > Metazoa > Arthropoda > Insecta > Lepidoptera > Geometridae > Plagodis > Plagodis pulveraria. Next base: position 320,740 of record OY982977.1, read on the forward strand.
TAGACAAAAAATGTGATCAAAATGATCGAAAATAACGAATTTAGCGTCAAATGGTATACCTTTTTACCTATGGAACTGTGATTATATTCGAAACTATCAAAAGCACATAGCTGTCCGAAGTCTATCTACTAAAAGTGGGTAGGTATTTAAACACATCTGCCACCCCTCTGGGTATTACAGGTGTGCAAAGATTTTTGTAATCCAAGTTTGCCTACAAGCTTTTTTCACTAGTATTATGCTTTTGAATTACCGAAAATTACAATCCTTTCCGGAAAATCCACAAGTCTAGCAACAGTATACTACCATGCTCCATTGTTTATCCGACTAAGAAACCCGTGATTATGATAAAATCCGCTAAAATAAATTAATTGGAGAACATGACAGCATTAGTCAACACCAATTTACTTGTTGATAATTTTAGGTTTAATTATCTATGGTTCCACCTAATCTGACTAAATTATGGTACAACAGAATAGCAAATATGCAAATTTTATTAAGTTTAGTACCTTTAATAATTTTAGAGTGAATTAACTAAACTATGGCCCCAACAGAATAAGGAATGTTCATTTGACATTTCTAAATCTAATTTTACTAAATTTTGATTAGTTTTTGGCAACAGAATTGCTACCAATGAGTACTGTCTGACACTTTTAAGTTCTGTGTCTCGTAGTAAAAGACAATGCCTACTCCGAGCCATAGATAAATGAAATATTATTTCTCTAAGTCCGAGCTAAGAGCGCCCGCCGCGGCAACACTGGACCGCGCCGCGCTGCCTTTGAATAGAGTTTTGAATATTCACGATAATCTACAGACATTCCGATTAAATGTCCATGTACAATGTCGCTCGTTGTCCATAGCTGTAGGAGTCATGTGTCAGACGTGGTAAGTGAGATGATAGCAAGTGGAAACGTGCTGTTAACTTATACGTACGTGCGGCAAAGTACGGCGGTGGTGGGCAGGCCGACCGAGGACCGAACTCAGTCGAACGCGTTTCTGAAACAAAATGTTTACCTAAAACAACACTCAAATGCGTGACATTACTCGTTAAAGTAGTGGTATTAAAACAAAAATAAGTATTTACTGCAAATAAAACTGATATATTTAACATGTAAATATTTAATTCTAGTTTAAAAAATATTACGTAATATATTTTGACTAATAAAATATCATGGGTGCTGTTCCGAACACGCCTTAATTTAAATAAAAGACCGGGACAATTTGGTGGCTGGCGTAAAGAGTTGAATAAGTTAATAGTTATTTCAATCTATTCCTGTTTATTATTTTATCTCCAAAAGTGTTCTCGCTGCTGAAGTGAAAAGTTCCAAAAAAAAGAGCAAAGATTTTGCATCTCGTGCCTTTGAATCCCTCGCCACACTCGGGATTCAAAATCAGCACTCGCAGCAAAAAAATACTTTGCTCTCTTGTTGCCCAAATAATGTTGGTCATTTCTGTTATAAATTTATAGATTTTAATATTTTATTTTATAAGTACATGTTTGTGATAATTTCTGTTAAAGTAAATATCTGTTTTTATTGAAGTTGTTTGTGAGCTTTTGATTTTCGTACGTTTTAGTAAAAAAAATATATTACTTACTTAAGAAAATAGTAAACATAAATTTCTCAATGTCCGAGGACGACCCGAGAAATTGAAGTCGAGAATTCCTGAGACCCGAGAAATTAAAATCTCGAGAAATCATAAGCTCTAGTTGTACCGCACTTTAGCGGTGTGAGCTAGGCTTGGTTAGGACAGCTCCGTTCAAAGCGCATATTTTTAAATGTAATTGTGACTGAACCCGCCCAAGGCCCACCTGATGTTAAGAGGAACGGGAAGAGAAGCTCCTACAGAAAAATAGGTATTTTAACAAAGTGATGCCGTCTCGCCGCTAAACGCCCGAACAGAATTGTGCGATAAGGACAATTGCAGCTTCTTCAAGTTCTGACTTAGAATTTGCGCATAATTTGCGTTCTGGTAGAAAACTTTTCTCCTGTATAAGACCAAACTTTTTAAATTTAATGTTTACAAATTTAAAAAGTTTGGTCTTATTTTATAACTGACAAAATAAACTAGGTTTGTAGGTTTTCCTTTTTCTTTATTTATTATTAGTTTTTATATAATAATTCACAAACTAGAGATACAAGTGTGAGAAAATATCGGTATTTAAATACCCATTAATTCAAATTCCTTTAATATAGTGATAAAAATCAAAACCTATAAACCTGGATATTTATAACATCTATAGCATTTCCAAAAATCATCAAATTGGTAACTGTTTAGGGGGGTGGACACGTTTTCTCATTTTTTTATGAAAATTCAAGACTTCCCTCCTTCTTAAGTGGACTAACCTCTGCCTATAACGGATGCATTTCGTCGACGAATTGCACTGCGCCCGTCACACAGAGACGTACAGTCTCATGTGCCTGTAATTATACCTACTGGCTCTCAAGGAGTGCTGCCGGAACACACTGCCTTAGGTGCTTGTTGACAGATTTTCTACTAGTGGGTGGTAGCTAGCCAGGTGGCTAGCACTAGTAGAAAATCACCACCGCATGATGGAAGGCCATTTTGTGAATGCCCACCTGGGCATTCGCAAAATGGCCTTCCACCATGCGGTGAAGCTCAAGCCCGCGGCTTCGACCCATGGACCCTGAGCCATCACTGCTACATAAATGCTGTTCATGAATTTCGTCGCGTCTTATTTTTTTTTATTCATGACCACACCCTGCCTGATGTTAAGCATTGATGTGGTCTAAGATGCAGCACGCGTACCTAGAAGAAACCTATTTACTCTCGATTTGAAGACACCCATGATGTAGTTCCACTCCTTCGCAGTACGCACGAGAAAAGTGGAAGCGAAGCACTTCGTACGAGTCCTGGGAATATCAACTATGTACGGATGGCGCCTCTCTGTTTGTCTGGACGTCCGATGGAAAAAGAGGGAGGGCGGAACCAAGTCGTGCAGTTCTTGTGCACATTCACCGAAATGTATCCGGTAAAAGACCGATAGATAAGCGACTTTACGGCGGTGCTCGAGGCTTTGCAGCCGAGACTCCTCTAGAAAGGCTAGCCTCGGGCGAAGCCTACCACCAGTTTGTCATCTGATTAGCACCACCCAGGGACCACGTGTAGGGAATCGCTATAGGGTACTCTCCTACGGACGCGGACGACACAGCCCCAGAACCACTCGTCCAGTCAGACAACACATGTTGTGCCGTATTGCGACAGCTAATTATACAGGGTTACTGGTAAAATGCTAACAACCTCTTAGGGTTGACTTCTGCTAGTCCTAACGAACATTTGGAGTTGTTTTTTTTTTAATATATCTTTTGTGTATGTGTATTTGACGGAATAAGCACGAGGACCACCTGATGTTAAAAGTCTCCTGTGCCTGTAATTTAATATTTCATATTTTTTATTACTTAGCTCGATATAAATATTCAAAGGTGGCGCGGTGCGGTCCAGAGTTGCCGCGGCGGGCACTCTTAGCTCGGACAGACTCAAAACTTAAAATAATAAGTTTATGAGTCTAGTCGAGTCTGGTACTGTTTGACACTAGTAAGTTCTGTGTCTCGTAGTAAAAGACAATGCCTACTCCGAGCCAAGAGCGCCCGCTGCGGCAACATTGGACAACATTGGACCGCGCCGCGCTCCCTTGAATAGAGTTTTGAATATTTACATCGAGAGAATAAAAAAAATGAAATATTAAAATACAGGCACAAGAGATTTTTAACATCAGGTGGTCCTCGTGCTTATTCCGTCAAATTCACATAATTAAACACAAAAAATAATAATAAAGAAAACAAAATTGTTTGTTAGGACTAGCAGAAGTCAACCCTGAGAGGTTTATTATAACCAGTACAGTACCAATAACCCAAAACTCACCATGCTGGTGCAGGTCGTGTGGTGGACGATCGAAGTGAGCATGATTGTTGCAATCATTACGTTGGGTGTTCTGTAGGTCTTCGTATGGTGGTGGTGCGCTGACAGCTCTTAGGCTGTACAGACCAGGCCGGTATACTACGATACGGCGAAGTATGATAGGGATGCCATACTCTCCTTTGCAGTATTTCACTGTCAGCCAACATACTAGAATCAAAATTACATACTATTGAGTTCTCTGTGCCTCAGCACTACAAGGACATACTATTATTATACTGAACTGTATCAGCCAGATCGTCCACTGCTGAACACAGCCTCCCCAGAAGGAACGGGAAGAGAAGCTCCTACATAAAAATAGGTATTTTAACAAACTGATGCTGTCTCGCCGGTAAACGCCCGAACAGAATAGTGCGATAAGGACGATTGCAGCTTCTTCATGTTTTGACTTAGAATTTGCGCATAATTTGCGTTCTGGGAGAAAACCTTTCTCTTATAGTAAACATTAATCAAATCTAAAAATGTTGGTCTTATTTTATAACTGACAGAATAAACTAGGTTTATAGGTTTTCTGTTTTCTTAATTTATCATTATTTTTCCTATAAATAATTCACAATTCACTACAGATACAAGTTTTGAGGTATTTAAATACCCATTAATTCAAATTCCTTTAATATAATGATAAAAATCAAAACCTATTAACCTGGATATTGATAACATATATAACATTTATTGATAACATGAATAAATTTATTTAAACCTAATATAACATTTCCAAAAATAATCAAAATTGGAGATTGTTTAGGGGAGAAGAAACGTTTTCTCTTTTTGTACGATAATTCGAGACTTCCCTCCAGTCTTAAGGTAATTTTGTATTTGCGATAATTGCCACGCTTGGCAGGCGGCTTGGGGATCGCAGTGTATGATGGCAGTTCTTTAGAAGGCGCTGCTGCCCACCTTCCAGTATTTTTCCCTTAGTCGCCTCTTACGACACCACGGGAAGATATGAGGTGACATTCTAACCCGGTACCCCACGGGGAATGCAATACAATATATATATTATTATACAATACAATACAAAAAATTCCGTATTATTTACCAAGTAAAAGTAAATTACACTTATTAAGACTATTATTCTATGGCAGTACCCCGTGGGGTGCCGGATTAGAATTGCACCTCCCCATATCATCCCGTGGGTGTCGTAAAAGGCGACTAAGGGAAAAATACTAGAAGGTGGGCAGCAGCGCCTTCTAAATAACTGTCATCTGACACTGCGATCCCCATGACGCCTGCCAAGCGTGGGGATTATGAAAAAATTATCAAATACCCCCTTTATAGGGGAGGCTGTGTTCAGTAGTGGACCATCCAGCTGATAAGGATAAGTACAATGGGCGGTCTTATCGCTATGTACCGATTTCTACCAGACAACCTTTGGATGGACTGAAATAAGGGAAAAGGTAGACGGTGGTGAACCATAAATTAAGGTTAGATAATTAAATTCAGATACATGAATCCTATATATATGTGATAAATGTTTATAAATAAAAACCTATACATATATAATAAATATAGATATGACCTAACGTTATAACGTTATTATTCCTTTTTAATATGTTTTGTTTCCAATTACGCATGTACCGCCGATTACATTACAAAATTATAGTCATGTCCGTGATTACTGGCTCTCAAGGACAGCTGTCGGAACACGCCGTTAGGTGCTTGGCGATAGATTTTCTACTTGAGGGTGGTAGCTACTGAGCTGGGCATTTGCAAAATGGCTACCATGTTACATTTTTGGGTTAACATTATACATAAAATACAAAAATGTCAGGTAATCGCTCATTGTGTTTTTGAGCTAGAAACCCTTTACATACGGACGGATGGACAAATAGACAGACAGTTACAATAGTTTAGGTAGAGTTTCAAGTAGAAAATATGTTGCCAAGCATTTACGGTGTGTTCCGGCAGCTCTATATGAGAAACAGTAATTCTAGGTTAGTCTGAACAACATCTTCGACCACATCATCACTTACTATCAGGTGAAATAGTGGTCAAAGGTTAGCCTATCAGGCATAAAAAATGGTGTTAAGAGCATGTTCATGTCCGAGGTAGTAATTCGGATCCAAGTCGTGGTTCGTATTTGTTTATCTTTTCTTTATAAAACCGGGTTATTTTGTTTTTGTTTTATTATAAACTTATTAAAAACAAAATAACCCGGTTTTATAAAGAAAAGATTCTAATATGGCGCCAAAAATCATTACCTCTCTCTTGCACACTAAAGATGGTTTAGGCGCAAAATGACCGATTCTCAAAATACTAATTCTACAAATGGAAAATTCTACAATACCGAACTAACAATGGCAAATTCTAAAAATGAAGTATATCTCAATACGGTGAATTGTAGAAATTTTTTAGTCTTATATTGACAAAATAAAAACCGTTAGAAAAAAAATTTGATATATATTTTTTTTAATCAACAATAAACTATATAAAATATAATAAGAATTTGCCACTTGTAGAATAAGACCTTAAGATTCGCCATTTTGAGAATATGACATTCCGCGAATAAGCCCTCAAGTAGAATCTGTCGCCAAGCACCTAACGGTGTGTTCCGGCAGCTGTCCTTGAGAGCCAGTACTTCTAGGTTAGTCTGAACAACATCTTCGACCACATCATCATTTACCATCAGGTGAGATAGTGGTAAAAGGATAACCTATCAGCCATAAAAAAAAAACCTATAGACGGTTAGCAATAATGTGCAAGTGAGAGGTGATGATATCCGGCGCCATTTTAGATTAGTTGCTTAAGTAAACATGTTTATAGGTACTGGCTCTTTTTTGACCGACTTCATAAAAAGGAGGAGGTACTGAATAAGACTGTTTTTTTTTTTAATGTTTGTTACTTCAGAACTTTTGACTAGGTGAACCGATTTTGATAAAAAAAAAATTATTGGAAAGCTGATACGTTCCATTTAAATTTCATCTAATCGGTCCAGCCTTTTTTGAGTTACCTACTCTATAATAACTGAAAAGTGTTTTCATAATATGAAAACACTTTATAATGATATAATCATTGACAGTGAATGACAATCGATCCCGTAAGTTTGCTACTTAAGGGTCACTAAAAAGGGTGAAAATATTTTTTTCCTAAAAATGGAATCGACTTCAACACTCAAAAGTGTGAAATAACTTGTCGAAATCGGTACCACGCGCACAATTTTGTGATAGTAGGTACTTTCGAACTATCATGGTACCGACTTCAAAAATTATTTCACACTTTGAGTGTTGAAGTCGGTTCCATTTGTTGGTAAAAAATAATACATGTTTTAAACTATTTCCAACCACGAATTGCAAACACGACAAAGTTTTTAATAGCTTACGAACTAAATGTATGAATTATACAAATGTTAACTTACCTGTAACTACAAAGAAGAGTAAAAAAAAACTCCAGGCAACGACCATTATCCAATAAGTATCCGAGTGCAGGAACTGCGCAGGCGGCGTTATAGAAACTGCAATAAAACAGTTACAGTTTGTGAAATTTTTTTTTTGACGCTCTGAAAAATGCATTACGCATGCTCCCCCATCGGGGGATGGAGGGGGTATGTGGGACTCCCGGGTAGAAGACCAATATACCCACTAAACAACCCAGCGGCATTCCGGCATCATTTGTGTGGAGGAGGACTGGGAGACCGGCAGAGCCTTTGCGTCCAGTCCCCCTTCAACGACCGCCCGCTTTTAGAGCGGGGCCTACACGCCCCTCGCAGCAGGAGGGGTCTGGGAATGACCTAGAATGCTTGGCCATTCCCGCCCGACGGAGGTGGTGAACAGGTGCAATGCGAGAGAAGCCCCCGCCGCGCCTTTCTCTCGCTATTCACCATCGGGTTGTGAAGTGCTCCTAGTGCAGCTATACTCAACCTGCGGCCCGCCCGGCCTTTGCTATTGGCCCATCCAAAGTTACAAAATTATAGAGAATGGGTGTTTCAGACCGGGAATGTGAGCCGAGCGCTATCAGCGATTACGGCGTGAATCGGAACGCAGCCTATTATTAGTAATCTGGTTGCATGGAATTTTGGAGTATTGTTCCCCAAAACTATAAAAGCGTCCAAAGATGTGCCCGAATGCTACTAACATTCTTTGGGTCTACGTATGTGTCCGAATCGAATTTTTCAAAGATGAAATACATAACAAACGTTTACAGAAACAAAATTACAGATTCTCATTTGGATGATGTTATAATGATAGCATGTAGCGACAAGCCAGATCTTGATAAAGTTTTGAAAAAGTGTTGACAGTATCAAAAATCGCATTATAACATATAACATATAAATATCTTAGTAAAAATTCTTTTTTTCATTTAATAAAGTAACTACATTGTTAACTTCGAATTACGTTTTAATTAAGACCTAAATAATTTATGCTTGCGGCCCTCGACTCTATGACTGAAACGTGTTTGTGGCCCCTATAAAAAAAAGGTTGAGTATGGATGTCCTAGTGTAAGTAATAGTACATTAGGATATAAGTGCGGTAAGTAGAAAGCACAGCCGAGGCGACATTGCTAGCCCGAGCCGTAGCCGAGGGCTACAAGAAAGCAGAAGCTGTAATTATCAAAGCGCACGTATGTCATACGACGACGTTTTATAACATATTTGCGAGGAAATAAATAAATATTCTATAATATTCATGAATTTTTTAATATGCAATTAACAGAATCTTTATTTGTGTAGGTATATCTGATATGTACTGCACTGTACTGTATCAGCCGGTTCGTCCACTGCTGAACACAGCCTCCCCTATTAAGGGGTATTTGCCATAATCCCCACGCTTGGCCGGCGGCTTGGGGATCGCATGGTAAGAAAGTTAGATAAGATAGTTCTTTAGAAGGCGCTGCTGCCCACCTTCCAGTATAATTCCCTTAGTCGCCTCTTACGACACCCACGGGATTATATGGGGAGGTGCAATTCTAACCCGGCACCCCACGGGGAACAACTGATATACCAATATATAATTATTCAATAAATATTGCTTTCAAATTTGACGACAAACCTTTTAATTTATTTTGCTTTATTGATGAGCGATTATTTTTTTTATAATTTTGAATAATTTTTACGATTTTTCACAAATTTAATTTTTTATTGCCAACATGTCTAAACAAAATTGTATGCTTATCTGTTTATTATAATTGTATTAATGAAGTTGTTTTATATTATTTTCATTAATTACATTGCTGAGTAATATTTCGATGAATATGATTGATTTTATGTACTTAGTTATTAAGTTATTTTATTTTAATTGAAAATATTATGTTACCAATGCATTATTTATTATAGACAATTTTTTTCTTTTTTTCTTTGGCAATGTTACGGCAAACCATAAAAATTAACATACCAAAACAACGTTATATTATCTTCCGTAGGATGTGAACAGAGTGATCCTCTAGGACCAGCCATCTTTAGCCTTGCCATCCACTCACTAATTCAACGTCTCCAATCAAAACTTTTGGTATTTGGATGACGGAACCTTAGGAGGCGATGCGAACACGGTATTTAATGACTTGCGAGTACTTATAGACGATTTTCGCCTTATTGGCTTTGAACTAAAACTTTCCAAATGTGAACTTTTTGTTTGTGATACTTGTTCGGATAAAGTATCGATTATTGAAAAAATCAACTTACTTGCGCCTAATATAAAATTAATAGAAAATATTATCGCACCATCTTTGGGCTCTTTTGATGTAGCATATCTGGCTGAGGCCAAAACGACATGGGGACTGGCTTGTCCAAATACTGAATTCCCAATTATGTTGTTATCTCAGAAACAGTGGGATTGGCCCCTGTGTGAGCTAGCACGGAAAGATCGTTTAAATATTTGTCCTAGTATCGCAGATCGTGCTCGTATTCTCGCTGTTTCTGTGTGGGAATTTTGTCTTTGGTTACAAGCCACTCCTTCTTATAAAACTGGCAGCCTTATAAATCACTCCGCTTTTCGTCTCGCTATAAGCTTACGCTTGGGTGCAAGGTGTTGTGTTTCACGTCACTGCCAGTGTGGTACTGCAGTTGACCAACTCGGTCACCATGGCTTCGCCTGCTCTCGAAGTGATGGTTGAATTTCCCGACATGCCTGCCTTAACGATATCATTCCCCGTGTTTTTACCAGCGCCAATGTTGCAGCTGTTCTCCAACCGAATGTTCTGATGCGTGACGATGGTAAAAGACCTGACAGCATAACTTTGGTTCCGTAGAAGTAAGGATGGCCCTAAGGGTGACAAATCAACATCGAGCTATGCTGCGCTGTACTGCGTTGTGCTATGTTTGGTCAACTCGCTCGTCTAATATTTTAATGAGGATACAAACAAACCATGCTGTGCTGCGCTGTGTGAGGCTACGCTCTGTTTAAAAACGCAGCAGTCTCGAGTGAGGCGCGCTACCCGCCGTGCTGAGCCGCGCTGTGCCGAACTGTGCTATGTTTTTTATGGAGCTCTGCCATGCTGCGCTGTGTTTTTCAAACATGGAGCACACTGCGTGCCTCTCCATCGCCCTCAGACGTCTCTCTCACTCTCGTGCACCCATCTCTCGCTCTCAGCTCGATGTTGATTAGCTAAGCAAAGAGCAGCACAGCTTGATGTTGATTGTTAAAAAAACGTAGCTTAAGAAACACAGCAAAGCACAGCGCAGTACAGCGCAGCGTAGCTCGATGTTGATTTGTCACCCTTAGTGTTGGACGCTACATGCGTAGACACTTTAGCGCCGTCAAATCTTTGTGAAACCAACGTGAGGGCGCCGCGGCTACTTCGGCGGAGCAACTCAAGCGGCGCAAGTATGCTAACCTCGGTATGGGTTACATATTTGAGCCGTTTGGTGTGGAGACGTTGGGTCCGTGGGGACCGGGAGTGAATCGTATTTTACCAAACTTATCAGAGCGCTTGGTCGATGCGCGTGATCAAAATGCTGGCACCTATTTGGCTCAAAGAATAAGCATTGCAATTCAACTGGGAAATGCTGCATGCATGCTGGGCACGCTGCCAACTGGTAGTGGGCTGAAGCATTTTGACTGCCGCAATGACCTTTAGGTTGTCTAAATGCTTTTATTGTAGTAGCTGTAGTGTTGTATATAGTTCGTAGTGTTTTGTTAATAAAGACATACCGCTGGTTAAAAATAAACATAAAAAGTAGTTATTGTGAATTACCTGTAATAGTTTTTTTTACCGGCGGTATGCCTTTATTAACAAAACACTACGAACTATATACAACACTACAGCTACTACAATAAAAGCATTTAGGCTACCTATAGGTCATTGCAGACTCACAGGTAGTCCAAATGCTGTAATAGTTAGACATGGTGTTACAAACTTTTTTTCTAGATATTGATGTCCTGTCATGGCCTGCTGATAAACTGTCTGGCCAGCATACCACTTGGCATTTTACAAAAGTTAACTATAATCGAGCATGGCGAGCAGCGAAACAAATTCCATGGGTCGCGCGCCTCGCACTCGGCCTGATTTTCTATTGCATCTTTGGTTCTGGTTTAGTTTATAAAATATCGATTTAAGTTGCGGGGAGTGGGGGTGGGTATACCCATCCCCCCTCACCCGCCACCCCCCCTTAAATCGATGTTTTATATTCTAAACCAAATCCACATCTTTTAATATAAATGGCGTTGAGTGCTAAAAGAAAATTCATTAGTTTTGTTTTCTCAAAACGTTAAACCTGTGCACTGTCTTCGACATTATACCTACCCCTCACATCGTGATCACTCGGATTTTTCAGGGTACCTATAAGATATTTATTTTTCCCGGGGACGCCGGATGGGTTACTGTATGTGTTATAAACAACATATGTGGTGACTGTGGCCTTGTTTTTGCACAGAACGCTATTAATATACTTTAAGGTTGAGATCGTCTCAGCATAATCTGAACGCCTCTCCAATGTGTTTAGGTACAGCTGCACTGAAAGATCGAGTAAACTGTATACCGTAGGTATTTCACAATGGTATTTCAGCATAATTACGTGCTTGTATGGAATCTGGACAGGAAATGGTGACAAGGACAAAGTACGCAGTATCGTACAATAACACATACTTCATCACATCAACTGTAACGTCCGTTGAACGAGGTCTCCCCCATTGGGGATCTGCCATAATCCCTACGCTTGGCAGGTCTTAGAGATCGCAGTAAAAGTATTCAGATATTAAGAGGTACGGGAAGAGAAGCTCCTACAGAAAAATAGGTATTTTAACAAAGTGATGCTTTCTCGCCGCTAAACGCCCGAACAGAATAGTGCGATAAGGACAATTGCAGCTTCTACAAGTTTTGACTTAGAATTTGCGTTCTGGGAGAAAACTTTTCTCCTATAGTAAACATTAATCAAATTTAAAAATGTAAGTCTTATTTTATAACTGACAGAATAAACTAGGTTTATAGGTTTCAGTTTTCTTTATTTATCATTATTTTTCCTATAAATAATTCACATACTAGAATTTGAAAAAATATATATATATAAACACCCATTTATTTAAACTCTTTTAATATATTGATAAAAATCAAAACCTATAAACTTGGATATAAAAAATATCTATAACATTTCCAAAAATCATCAAAATCGGTGATTGTTTAGGGGGGTAGAAACGTCTTCTCTTTTTGTATGATAATCCGAGACTTCCCTCCAGTCTTAAGAAGGCACTGCTTTCCTTTTACGGTATTTTCCCTTTTATTTTTCCCCTTACGACACCCGCGGTAAGAATTGGGGGACATTCTAACCCGGGACTAACATATACTTGTATGGGGGGTCTAACATATACTTACCTACAAAAACATATCCAGGTACAGATCGAACTCTCGGACAAGGATCTCGATATGCATTTAAAAAATATCGATGTTTTGGCACATTCTGTTACTACGGACAGAACCCTCAGACTTTGAGTCCGCCTGGCACTTGGCCGTCTTTATCTGTAAGTGCAGCGATCGTAGTCAATATAACAAGTCACTTATGTAATATGTATCTTGTAGTCGCCAACTGAAAAAGTGTCTGTTTAAAGTTGCTTAATTATTTTGCATATGGATGGTGGAAGGGCATTTTGCGAATGCCCGCCTGGCTAGCTACCACCCTCAAGTAGGAAATCTGTCGCAAAGCGCCTAACGGTGTGTTCCGGCAGCATTCCTTGAGAGCCAGTGAAATTTCAGGCACAGGAGACTTAACACCTATGTCTCAAGGTGACAGGCGCAGTGCAATTCGTTACTTGTGACGAAATGCATCTGTTATAGGCAGAGGTTAATCCGCTTAACATCAGGTGGGCCTCGAGCTTGTCCTGTCACAATAACATAAAAAAAAATACTTACTTGGAGGGGCTTCAGATGGTGGTGCTGGGAACACTCTTTGGATGAATATAGGCTCCTTTGGATATGGAGCTGGATGCCTCTCATGATATCCAAGCCCACCGAACTCACCCACAGAATAAGACATAAGTAACACTTCACAAATATCTAATACCGAGATATTAGCACGAAGGTTGCTCTTTTTAAAATGAATCAGTATGTTGGTAAACAAAAAAAATAACACGGGCGGTCGAAGCAACCAGATGTGTTCTAGTGTTCCTAAAATATTTTAAAAGTTTACGTTATGTCAACGTATGTTAACGATCGTAAGTTGTTACCGTTAAAGTTCATTTCTAGCATGGTTGACCGGTGAGTACTTTCGACCTTTTGCGATTAGCAGGAGCCTCCGGCGCGGATGCAGAGTCACGCAAATCTCAGGAAAAAACAGCGCTTGCTATTTCTGTTCCTTACGTAGATATATTGAATCTTTGCTACGCAAAGCGAATTCCTATCTAGTAATCTGTGCCACAGCAGCCAGCGCCACAGAATAAAAAAAACGGTCAAGCGCGCGTCGGGCCACGCGCAATGTAGGGTTCCGTAGTAGCCCGTTATCATAATATAGAAAAAATATTTTGTTCTTTTTCTTTTTATCTCTCTACCTACAACTTTCTAAGCAATTTGTTCTTTTGTTTATAAATGTAGACTGTTGTTGACCGTGACTATTAGGTAGAAATCATGGATTATCTGTACGTTTCTTAGCTGCTCACAAACTTTTTCCTTCTCTCCATTTAACGACACCTCTCTATAACGCCAAAAAATGCACAGTCCTTTGAGTTTACACTGTATATGTATATATATCTGTATATAGTGTAAACTATATAACGACACTGAAGGGACTGTGCATATAGGTATATGTTTATATTCAAGAACCAACAAACAGAGTCACAATATTTTCCTAATGAAAAATTATTCTTATTTATAATATAATAATTATGAGACGGCGAGGATGAGGTCTAAAAAGTGCCTTATAGGTTAGCTATCGCACCTGATGGTAAGTGATGATGTGGTCGAAGATGTTCAGGCTAACCTAGCGGGCATTCGCAAAATGCCCTGCCATCCTAAGACGCCATCCTTAGACAACAACCGGGACCGACGGCTTAACATGCCCTCCGAAGCACGTGCACGCTCAGTGGTAATGTCACTAGCGGTCACCCATCCAATTCATGACCGCGGGCGACGTTGCTTAACTTTGCTGATCGGTTAAAAACAGCTAAGTTAACTTCGCTACGAGCGCTTCAAAATCAATTCCGTTGACTTTGATGTCCTTCTCGCTCTACTTCGCTCTAGCTAACATATCTCCAACGGCAATTGACTGGTTTCACAGTTATCTGTCTGGCCGCCGACCGCGGGTTCGCCTTGATGAGTCTGTCTCCTCTTGGTGTAACATCATACACCTTTCAAATACCTCACAAATATTCACTTAAACTCGCACACCAATACTACACCACAGAATAATGACTACACGTAAATATTAATTATTAAAAATATAGTTTTTTTTTTATGCTTGATAGGTTAGCCTTTGACCACTATCGTAAGTGATGATGTGGTCGAAGATGTTGTTCAGGCTAACCTAGAAGTATAGTATGTATATATTTTTCAATGTATTGGTTCAATTTTGAATTGTTACTAAATAGTATACAGTGTAAACTGTATATAGCGACACTGAAGGGACTGTGCATTTTATGGCGTTATAGAGAGTTGTCGTTAAATGGAGAGAAGAAACATCAGAATTAGAAAAAGAAAAAGTTTATTTCCGACTATTGTTAGTAGTTATGTGCATAAAAAAGAATGTTATTTGAACGCTATTGCGTATAGTCTGTTATTTTTGTCTGACGTCTTTTGCTTTTTCGTCAATACACAGTGATTTAGCCATGTTTACAGTTTGAAAGTTTGTGAGCAATTAAGAATATGATAAGGTAAAGATAATCCATTACTCCTACTTATGAGTCATGGTCAACAACAGTCTACACGTACAAGAAATCCCAATTTGTAAACAAAAGAACGAATTTCTTAGAAAGTTCGGTATGCATGATGCCGACAGTCTAGTTTATTGCGAGCTAGGATAATAAAGCGACAATAGAACGTACACAGCTGCGCAGTTTTTACTAATTATAGCAACTTAAAAGGTACTTTTTATTACTCAATTGTTGTCGTTATTGAGAGTGGGTGTAATGCTATGTAGAGTGAAACATTGTATGAAAGACAAGCTAAACCAACCAAAGCCAATTGATTTCGACGCTTAAGGGAGTTAGTTAGTCGTTAAATAGAGTGACGTTACACGGAGTTTACACTGTATATAAAAGAAAATATATAGATGTGTTACAGATTCTCTAAAGCCAGGAAGCACCTGGCTCTTGAGATACAGGCCACCAGCCTAGTTTTAGAGTCATAGACTCATCATAAATGTATCATAATAATGAGGAATAAAATTAATTTGTATTTGTTTAAAATTATTTGTTTTTGTCTTAGGAGTAAAATTATTTTTAATAAAATACACTAAAAATCTGCCCAGATCCTTTTGGAATTTTAATGGGTCTTGATAAGTATTTAGAGAATGATACATTTTCAGGTCATCGGCAAGTAATAGCAATTTAAAAAACTTAAAATATTTCAGTAAAGCTTCGATACGGCGGGCAAAATTGAGATTGGCGATAGTTTGCTACAACTTTATAAATAATCCTTAGGTTGAATATATATGGTTGACTGGAAAACAAATAGTGTCAGCGGTGTATTTAAGAACTTATGGTGAAACATTATTAACTCCAGCGCCCTTAGTTGGACCGAGCCTACGTAGTTCCGATTTGATATACATTTGATTATAGTAAACATCACTGATAATTAAATCTGACGTGTATAACCGTCGGTAACAGTTGAGGGTTCAAATACTGATTGGAAGTGATTCGAGTAAATGTTATTAATATCTACTGGGTCACTTGCTGTTTTTGGAGTACCCATGCAGACAAGACTGCCATACTCAAGGGGTAGGGCAGTCTTGTCTGCCCTACCCCTTGAGTGTTTTTTATAAGCCGGAGACGCGGAGAGGGAGCGGCGCAAGTATACTGCGAAGGTGTAGCGAGTACGCTGCGATAAGGTTGCGAGAAGACTAAAGCTGCGTACCCACAGCACCGGAGCTGTCATAGAATTACTTCACTTCTAATAAGACATTTGTCTCTAAGTCTAACCATTTTTTGTTGACATTTTCGTACTTGTGATTTATGATTAATTATTTTCATGAAGAAGAAGCTAATTTTGGGAAATTTCATTAGTATTAAAAAATAAATAAAGGTTTCTGTAACTCCCTCCTATCAATGAGGAATATTCCGCCCTCTCTCCCCCTTCCCATTGCACAAAATATATACATATATACCATACCTAAAGCCCTTCTAATGTATGTAGATACACATTTATATTTTAATTATTATTATTTAAAAAACAAAAATAGTTTCCGTAATCCCCCACCACTGGGGGGATGCTACAACCCCCCCCTATCCCCTTCCACTCCTTCATATAGTACATAACTATCTTTACCGATTCTAGTCCTTCCAGTACTTCATCTTAGTAACTTTAAAGGATTTATTCTAAAAATGTTGTATTTGGTGCAAAATTATCAAATACCCAAGTTCAACGACTATTACTGCTAAAGTAATAAAGTAATCTTAACCGCTATAATTTTCCTTGAAAGTTCATGAACTGCACTATCATCATGAATTTTTTCAGACTTTTCAAGCCTGCAGTTTAGGTTTTAGAGGGGGGGGGGGGGGAGGACGCCCCACTGGAACAAAAATGTGCACTTTAAAGTTGAATATTTCTTAAATGGAGCATTAAATCGAAAAATAGTACTAGCAACCCCTAAATCATTTCAAAATACCTATTCAATGATATCCCATTTGATGGGATAACGACGAAAAAAAAATTCATCTCCACATCAATTGTAAGAGAGCTACGCTAAAAAAAAATATTTTTCAAAATTTTATTTTACCACTTTGTCGGCGTAGTAAGTTTACATACCCGTACAAAATTGCAGCTTTCTAGTACAAACGGTCTCTTAGCAAAACCTCGGACAGACGGACATGACGAAATTATAAGGGTTCCTTGTAGGTACTACGGAACCCTAAAAAGGACCAGAAGGGTCAATCCGCAAAGCCATTCCAATAATTACCTTTTTTTGTTGACGAGGGAAAATCTTAAGATGCTCCGTTGCATTGACGGTACAACGGAGCTATGTGAGGTTTTTGGAGCT
This sequence comes from Plagodis pulveraria, assembly GCA_963890685.1. NCBI lineage: Eukaryota > Metazoa > Arthropoda > Insecta > Lepidoptera > Geometridae > Plagodis > Plagodis pulveraria. The sequence goes on from OY982977.1 coordinate 338,222, forward strand.
CCAAGGACTCACTAAATCCGCGTTTAATATTATGCGTCATATCTCTTGTTAGAAAGGGACAAATTAAACAATTTGTGTAATCACCGCCACGAGACGTTCCGAGCACCATGAGGCTGCGGTCTCTTTCACAAAACGATCCACACATCTCGCTCATCCATTTCATTGTGACAACATCCGCCTAAGATAAAACTAAATGACGATATTTTCTATTTCAATAATAATAGCAATACTTACGCGTGAAATGAAACATTTTTCTTATCTCTCACAGTGCCTGTATAGTGAGTGCACACTGCACTGCACAGATTGCACGCGCTTTACGTTCGAAAATTGTGTATTCAAAATACACAATTGATAATACACAATTATCGAACATAAAGCGCGTGTAATATCTACGAGTGCCCAGCTGCGTGTGGGGGAGAGTATGCCGGCCGGCTTACCTGCACTGGTCGTTTGAGATGTCAAATCTAGTATATATAGGTCAATGTAAAAAACACGATTATCGGCAACGTATGTAGCGTCTACGGCAATTACCTTGCATGCGTCTAGTAAATGGGCATTTTCATTTTAAATGGTGCTGGTTTTAAAAACAGCTTTTAAAAATACATCATTCTTTTAGGATTTAAGAACTATGAATTATGGTAAAAAATATTATAATTTATGTGATATATATAAAAGTTCCAAGCAGAAATGTCTATTTTATGTCTTAATTTAATATATTAGTAGTGGATTGGGAAAAAAATGTCTTGTTAGTAACAAAAATCAAATCGCGATAAATATTTAACTGCTGGAAATTAAATGAGAAAATCTTTTCTAATGAGCTTTTATATTTCAATTAATGAAACTCAACATATAATACTAAAACATTAGATATTATTTTATATTCAAATTCAACTATTTGGTCAGTATCGTAACATCTTGTCCAAATAAAAGGTTTATCTTTGTAATACATTTTTGATTTGTTAATAAATGAATAATTTATAAATAGAATCTATATTGTTGTTTTTTATCCTTTTTTTTATAAAAAAATATTAATATTGGTTAGCTTATATAACTTTAGTTTTTTGAAAGAAATACGGCGAAATATTTTTAGGGACAGTCACTAAATGGACATGTGAAGTGACGAAACAGAATTATTAAGAATAGTACTCACTGTTTGGTTAAAATCTTATAATATAGTTCTTCTAATGAGTAAATAAATTTGACATTTATTAAATATAATATACTGAACTAACGATAAATTATGAAAAATATTAACATTCCCACAGTCATGACAGCGTACCTATTGATAAAATAAAATGAGTCGACTTCCAGGACCAGTTAAGATTAATTGTCCGATTAACAATCATAAAAATCTTTCAACTCCAGAAATATATCCCTGTTAAAATATATCACCATTTCGAAAAGCTATTATACCACCTGTAAGTTAAAAAAAATATTATCGATCATTATTTTTAAAAAGTTTCGTCCAAATTCGTTCAGCTGTATTTGTGTGAATAACTATAAAAACATCCAAGCATACAAACTTTGAAAAGCATGATATTAATATGATCTCTAAACAGTTGTTGTTATCATACTTTATAAACTCCGTTAAGGTAAATCGTCATGAATGAGTAATAAGCTTTATAATGTCTGTTTCGTAACATTTTTGTCCATCCTATAGAAACGGTTGCTAACAGGACGTGACGAATGTCGAATTCATTTTAAATATATCTTGAAATACTTGAAAATGTTATTAAAAACTACATAATTCAACTTCTATATTCTTCAGCATGCTTTGAGGTATATATACAGCTCAAGAAGAGATAGAGACAAATTTTAAATTCGTTAAAAAACGTTACTAACCACAATATATTTTTCTTGCCCAAAATTTCAGAAACTAAAGAGTTCCGCGCCAACAGGAGACCTTGCGTGACAAACTTAAAAAAAGCGTTTCATTCTTTGACATTGTACTTGAATTTGCCATATAAACCAAATTTACTCCATAAATGGGACATCTTAGTAGTAAAAAACGCGTGACTATCCAGACATGTCCTGTAATCGAGAAACCGTGAGACAAGCTTTTTTATATTATAAAATAATTATAGATAATTATTGATGTAAAATACTTAGTTAAAATGCAGCAATAACTATCTAACAATGAAAATAAATTGTCGCTACCTTTCCCCAGGGTACAAAAAACATCCGTAAAATCAAATTCAAGGAGGCAAACTGTCATTGGGACAGCATAGACACATTTTCGAATAATTTTTATTTAAAATAAAATATAAAATGTAATATTTCAGGGTACAATAAATCAGATTTATACAGAAAAAACAGGTATCTCAAATATCGTCAACTTTTTCATAAAAGAATATGTTTCCAAACATATTTTTCATCGGATTGTTTTTAGGGGATAACCAAAAAACAGCCTGCACCATTTAAAATGAAAATGCCCAAATATGGGTAGTTCACAACACATCTACAGAAAAAAAGTCTTAGATATATTAAATAAATAATACAAAGAGTTATTTTTTTTTCTCCGTTCGATATTTTCCACTCTATTCTGCTCCTCGGTTGTATTCGTTGTAAATAAAATAAAAACTGTAGTAATCCAATAAAATTAACATATATAGGGGTTATTGTGAATAAACGTAACTTATGGCGAAATATATTATTAAATTAATAGAAAATCATGCAATCAATACATTGACGATCCTTCGCGGGGTGAGTCTATAACTGCTTTTCCATGCTACTTGTCCTGTGGTTCCGCGATCACTGAAAAAGAAAAACATCATATTAAATTAAATCAAATAATGCGCATCGTAAATACTAGGCAGATGGCAGGCCCATTGGAGTTAAGCGGTAACCTCGGTCGCCATCTTCCCTCAACAATGGTTGAGGAAGGCGATGGCTGGCACATGCGTCAACTCGTGAACGGGTGCTGCTAGAGAACACCGGACTGCTCTGAATGCTAGTGCCAATGACTTTACCGGAAAAATTAACTCTTCTTTTAGCACTGTTCCCTATTGGAATGTTGTATGTTTCCTATTTATTGTAAGTATCTAGTTTTTAAATAAAATATGGTCATAATTAAAAAAGTCACGGACCGTGGAGTACAGACTCCAGGGTCCGTGACTTTTTTTAATTGGATGGAGTGTAGATATTGAAAAAAGAAAAAATGAAAGCGGTAACCTCTGCCTATAGCAGATGCATTTCGTCAAAAGTGATGACCTGCACTGCGCGCGTCACCCTGAGACATAAAGTAGTTAAGACGCTGTCAAATGCTGAAATTTTGTCACTATCAGACTGCGTATTAGTGAAAGAGAGTCAGCGATGGTGAAATCGTGATCAGTTTAAGTAAAATCCGAAAGTAAGCTCCAAAACTAGTAACGTAAATCGAAAATGTAAATTTACTTGTCCCTCTTGCACTTTTACTATCTTTTTATTATATTTTCATACACATTCATAAGTAAATAATTAAAATATTTACGTTATAAGCGTAATTTCGAGTAAATTTTGCAGTTTTATTCCATAGATGTCAAGTAGAAAATCGGCCCCAAGCACCTAACGGTGTGCTCCGACAGCTGTCCTTGAGAGCCAGTACTTCTAGATTAGCCTGAACAACATCTTCGACCACGTCATCACTTACCATAAGGTGAGATAGCGGTCAAAGGCTAACTACGAAGCATAAAAAAAATAATTTTAAAAAAAATAAATTTTATGGTAACATGATTGGACTTTTTTGGCCTTAGATAATGTGATCAATGATCATGATTAATATATCATTTATTACCGCTATACAAAATAAAAACAATTTGCAAATAACCAACTACTGAAATTATAGGCACATGAGACCTAACAACTTTGTCTCAAGGTGATGGGCGCAGTGCAATTCGTGACTTGTGACGAAATGCATCTGTTGTAGGCAGAGGTTATTCCGCTTAACATCAGGTGGGCCTAGAGCTTGTTCCGTCACAATAACATAAAAAAACTGTTCAAGTTAAGCTATTTACCACTTGTCAGCATCTTAGAGTCTGTTTCAGAATGTTCGAGTAAGTTCCAGTTATACTACCCAGAACATAAAATAACTGAATGATAAAAATGACAGTTAACATGCAGCGCGTTTCAAGCTTTAACCGATGGATAGGCTAAATCGATGACTGAAACGCAAAGATAGTGTTTTATTTATTAAATATGTTCTGGGTGGTATAACCGGAACTTACTCGAACATTCTGAAATAGGCCCTAAGTCTCATGTGCCTGTAATTTCACCGGTATGTATACCTTTCAAACGGGAACACAGTAATGCGAACATTACTGCTTGGCGACAGAAATAGGTACAGTGACCGTACTTGTCCAGACGACACTCGTTTACAAAGAATTCTACTGCTACTAAACATGTAATACATGCGTTAAGGATAGTCGTGATATATCCCTTTTCCTGATCGTATCAAATTTAGAAAACGCTCACCAAACTTTTCACCAGCAAACTATTCCGTTTATCTTCATCAGCTGGAAGCCGTGCACTGTTGAACAAACACCTCCCCCGCCCGCCATTAAATGGGTTCCACCGTATTCCCTAGGCTTAGCATGCGTCTTAAGGATCCCAGTTATCGGTGTCTCAGTAAATTTATGAGTAGGTGCTGCTACCTACCTTCTTGTATTTTCCTCTAAGTTAGGTTAGAGGCCCGCGGGAAGATATTGTGCATTTCTATAGCAGCACCCCACGGGGTTCAACCCGGGCACCCTACGTGGTAGTTCATGCCATTCATAGTGCCCTTGTAAACTTGCTTTGAGAATCTCCATCGTCCATCGTTTCATGTCAACATCTCAGCATACTTTTCTGTTTTTTATTGCTCTTTTATATCCTCATTGGCTTCTTTTACATGTACTTCTTGCATTCTAAAGTTTGTTCTCCTCCTTCTCGAGTCGTAGTTCACTGCTGAGCGTCGTGATGTCCTCGACAGTTTGTTCTAACAACTAATAGATCTAACTAAATTTTTTCTTGTCACATACCACCTGCCATATGCCATCTCTATAGAATTGTACATTTACCCCACCAAGCCTAAGAAAGCCCCCAAAGAAAACTTTTTTTGATTTCCTTTCCATAGATTCAAACTCGGTATATCGCCAACTCCCTGACAAAATCTATCATTACTAGCCATAAGATATTCCAGAGCAGAACGCCGTACATTTAGAATACCAATATGAAATAAAACTTCCTCTCAAGGCAAGCTGAAGATAAAATGATGTAGATTCTCACCAACATGGCCGCCACCGTTAGGATTCCGCTCGCACCGCAACCGCCCCAAACGGAATATACGATCTTCGTAGGGCGTGTCATAGTGAATGTATCGTCCACTCTCTGTAAAACAATAAAGTTGTATTAGTATAGTTTCCCCGGAGAGTATTGGACTAATAGCTTCCTATGCAGACGTGAGAGGCGAGAAAGAGAAAAATACCAGAAAGTGGCAGAAAAACTGCCACCTACTTACACTGAAATTCCCAAGATGCTTGCGCCTGCCAAGCGTTGAGATTATGGAATAAACGGGGCGGCAGTGTTCAGCATTGGATACAGTACACTTTCCGTTTTAAGAACACAAATAATGTTCCTCATTGTAGTGTATGCGACAAAGATATAGTTATATTCTGTCGTCTCCTGCGCACGTACGGCGGGTGCGAGAGGTGGGGGAGGCCACTTGCTCGGCGACCGCGTGTGCAGACGGACGAGTGAAGGAATACGGTGCGTGACGTAAGGAGCCGATATAATAGCACAGTGGAGAAGGAAGGTTGCTACATTTTGGCGACGAGGATGGGATACTGTGAGTACGTACACGATATATATATTCTGTAAGTCAGACCTTATCTTGTTGCAATTACTTAAGAGAATACGTGTTGATTTTACAGTTGAGACTGTTAGCAGGTACAAAAAATATATCTACCCGCAATAAATTTTAGTAACAAATATTAGGTCAAGTATACCTACGTACTTACAACTTAAACCATATAGACGCGGCATTATGTTACGACGTCAAAGCCATCCAAATTAAGTATTATTTGTATATTATGAATAATAACAAACGTGGCGTAACTTCTTGTAAACGTGTCTTATGGGACGTAGTATTATTTTTATTATATGTTCTATGCTATGCGTGAACGTCAAGTCCCGTGATATCAAGCCAGCGTGCCTCTGCTGTTATGAGACACCAAAGACTATTTTTGATCTGTGCGCGGCACAGAACGAGATGTTTTGTTGCTGCGGTACAACTGTTGTTTTTACAGGAACTATAAAGGTTGTTTGTTTCTTTATTTCAATAAGAGCACTGTACTATGCTGATAATTAAGAAGTATAGATGTAAACTTTAAGTTCTAAGTTAATAACGGATGCTTAAAGGTTAAAGCAGTGGATATAAGCATATCCTCTGCTCATATAAAAATGTTTAAATATAGTTATAACTCTTGATTAAAGGTCTGATTTAACAGACATGTGCATGAAATGATTGCGGAAGACTCGATGGTGTGATAAAATAAGAATAATATACTGAAGTAAACATAACATTATGTACAGTTGACGACTGTTATAATATAGTGTTTACAAGGTTAAAGTATTCATTGTGTAATAAAGAAGCTATGTATGTACAGCTGACGACTGTTATAAAATAGTATTTACCAGGTTAAGGTATTAATTGTTTAATGAAGAAGCTACGTATATAGCAGTTGAAGACTGTTATAAAATAGTGTTTACCAGGTTAAAGTATTCATTATGTACTGAAGAAGCTATGTATATGCAGTTGATGACTGTTATAAAATAGTGTTAACCAGTTTAAGGTATTCATTATGTACTGAAGAAGGTATGTATATGCAGTTGACGACTGTTATAAAATAGTGTTTACCAGGTTAAGGTATTCATTATGTACTGAAGAAGTTATGCATATGCAGTTGACGACTGTTATAAAATAATGTTTACCAGATTAAGGTATTCATTGTGCAATAAAGAAGCTATGTATATGCAGTTGACGACTGTTATAAAATAGTGTTTACCAGTTTAAGGTATTCATTATGTACTGAAGAAGCTATGTATATGCAGTTGACGACTGTTATGAAATAGTGTTTACCAGGTTAAGGTATTCATTATTATGTACTGAAGAAGTTATGCATATGCAGTTGACGACTGTTATAAAATAATGTTTACCAGGTTAAGGTATTCATTGTGCAATAAAGAAGCTATGTATATGCAGTTGACGACTGTTATAAAATAGTGTTTACCAGTTTAAGGTATTCATTATGTACTGAAGAAGCTATGTATATGCAGTTGACGACTGTTATGAAATAGTGTTTACCAGGTTAAGGTATTCATTATTATGTACTGAAGAAGTTATGCATATGCAGTTGACGACTGTTATAAAATAATGTTTACCAGCTTAAGGTATTCATTGTGCAATAAAGAAGCTATGTATATGCAGTTGACGACTGTTATAAAATAGTGTTAACCAGATTAAGGAATTCATTGTGTAATGAAGAAGCTATGTATAGCAGTTGACGACTGTTTTAAAAAATAATGTTTACTTACTTATTAGTAAAATGACATCAAACTAATAAGAAGCTATAGGTTAAACTGCGCGCCTCTTGACGGCAGTCGTAGATGTTTTTTCACGAATCACTATAGATAATATGGACTTAACGAAAGTAATAAACAACAGATTTGGGCATATAATGTAACAATTTATATATAATATCAGCTAGGCTGATCAGCGACGGCAAGCAAAACGGGTGAATTTTAGAAAAAAAAACCTTATGCATGTTTAGATGTATATTTAAGTGATTTCAATAGTGTACAAGTAATATACTGAACTCAATGTGGCTAGATACGATTGAAATAAAATAGGGATGCAGTCGCAAAATTGCCAAACCACTCCATAGGTCTGTTGTTATTCAAGGGTAAATGATTAGAGATGAGAACATATGAACTTCAGTCAAGTGGTTTGGGTAAATACCACAAGCAGTCAATATTATTTTCATGTCTGAAGGACAATCAATGACTTACCTAACACTAGAAAAGTTTAAATGCGAAGGGGACGCAGGTTCAGTATGCGTTAGATGAGAGCGATGGAAGAGAAGTTTAGATATGTATCTAGCCTCTGGTATAGATACATACAGGAAAAAACGAGTTTATTACACTGGGGAGGAACAGAACTACAAGAAATGCATTACAATTAACCACCTGTTAGTCAGGAAGATAATACAAGTATATACTGAAGTTTTTGAAACTGCTATTACTAGACTTAACGAATATTTTGCACTAAAACAGATCAAAAGATTTGAAAGGCATATATTTAGACAATTGACTCAGGAAGAGAAATAAAATTTGGAAAGTTTGTTGTACGGCTTTGAGAACAAACAGTAAAATGCCAGTTTACAGATGTTGATGATTACCTAATCGGCCAAATAATAGAAAAATGCTGTTCGGGTGTATTAAGGGAAAATATATTGAAATCAGGAGACACAATGACATTGGATGATATAATAGAGGAAGCTAATTCCTTGGAAGCAGTAAATCGACAATCAGAAGATCTTGGGAAGACAAATACAAAGTTGTCAAATGTCAATTTAATTAAAAAAAAAAAAAAAAAAAAAAAAATACCTTAGGTACGGAAGCTGGAATTATTTGGCGTCTGATGAATAGTACCCTACAACATATATGATATGTGAAAAAATTGGACATTTTAAGTTACAATGCAAAACGAATCCCTTGAAAAGGAAATCGGAAAATAAATCAGGCTAACAAAGTATAGGAATGGAAATAATAAGGACCTTACGAAATGAAATAGGTAATATTAACGAAGAAAAAAATAACGAACAGACAAACAGCGAAGTGCATTATGCATTTAATTTAAATGATGAGTGGGAGGAACTCCAGTTAACATGTTAATTGACTCAGGGTGCGATTGTAACTTAATAACGGACGTGACATGGGAGAACATGAAAAAGAACCAAGTAAGGTCATGGACCAAATACGAAACCCAAAATAGACATTCTTAAAGAGCTTGGTGTGTTGAAAATTGGATTAGGGTTGAACAACATAGAATCCCAAGAAATTGTACATTTTCTGAAGATGAAGAATATTCAAATACGTATTCCAGTGGATGAAAAAGTTAAACCAGTTGTACAACCATTATCTCAGCCAAAAGGCTAAAGGGTTTTGATTGAATGCGAAGGTGCAATAAACTTCATAGATGAACTTTTCAATATATACGATGAGAGGCTTAATAAGGTAATGGACGTATTAAAACATAATGTTCTTATATTGAGGACAGATAAATGTATTTTCGGTGCTTATAAATTACAATTTTTAGGACACGTGTTATCAAAAGAAGGTATTAGGCGACTCGAAAAATATCTAACCACTATAAAAGAATTTAGAGCTCTAACAATTGTATCTGAAATACAGAGTTTTATGGGACTAGTCAACTATGTATATATGTATATATATCTGTTTTAAGGTGTGAAAGTCAACAGAAGGCTTTTATTGCATAAAAAATCTTCTTGGTGACTTACCCAATTTAGGGTACTATGATATAAAACATAGAACAATGGTATTCGCTGATGTTAGTCCTGTAAGACTGGACGCAGTATTGGTGCAAATAGATGACAGAGGTTCACGAGTTATTGCATGTGGGAAAAAAACTCTTAGTGATTGTGAGCGACTGCCAAACAGAAAATGAAGCTTTGGCATTGGTTTGGGCAGTGGAACATTTTCATATGTTTTTATATGGAAAAATCTTTGAATGACTTACAGATCATAAGCCCTTAGTGGCCATTTTTGTTCCTAAATCAAATACATGCGCACGTATTAAAAGGTGGGTACTACGACTCCAGTGGTATAAAGTTACCAACAGGCCAGGAAAAAACAATATAGCGGATCTAATATCGAGACAGTGTAAAATTAAACCCAATCACAATCAAAACAAGGCTAGTTAAGCAAAGTAAACCAACAGCTGTATCATTGAAAGAAATTGAGCAATACTCCTAACAAGTCGCAGGAATATAGAAGATTAAAGAAGGTATTTATCATGGCAAATGGGATGACACGGTAAAAATGTATAGTCTTTGAAAATGTGCTATGTTTTTATGGAGAAACACTATGACGGGGAACAAAGATCATTATTCCAAAAAAAAAAAAAATGCGAGACCTTGTGCTGAATGCAGCGCACCCATGACATCCAGGGATTGTTGCTGTGAAGTCAAGGTTGGCACCCAATCCACCACATCCTCTAAAGAGAAGAGAACATCGATTATTATTCTAGATATAAAGAATTAAAAGTGTGTCGTGATATATCGAGTACTGAAGTATTAAGGCTGCTCAGAGAAATTTTCAGCCGATTAGGAAAACCAAGTTTTATAACGTCAGACAACGGTAAATAGTTTGTGAGTAATGAGTTCAAATGTTTTGCCAGGATAATGATATTCATTTATTTAAATCCATTCACTATTGGCCCCAACAGAATGGAAAAGTAGAGAGACAAAATAGGGATGTCCTGAAACGATTGAAAATAAGTCAAATGGAAAGAATCATATGTAATTTGTAATTTTGTAATGGGAAGAAACACCTGAAAAGATTATTTTCTGGAATATCTAGCGACGTAGGTACAATAGGACGCCTCATACAGTAACCGGTAAACCGCCTGCAGAATTAATTTTTCGTAGAAAATTTAAAGACCTGATTCCGATGATTGGTAATGGTGATTACCGATTCGAAGATGGGTCGTAAGTGACAGAGATAAGGAACAAAAAGATAAAGGAGAGCAATATGCTAATAAGAAAAGAAAAGCGCAAGAATGTGACTTAGAACCTGGGGACAAAATATATGTAAAAAATTACAAAAAAAGAAAAAAAAAACTTAGTTGTAACTTTGAGACTATTTCGCATACGGTAAAAGCAAACCATGGAGGAGACATTCAAGTGGAAAATGTTGTGTAAAATGAAATGTAGTTCACTTAAAAAGAGTAGAAGGAGAATGGCACGTTGTTGGAAGAGAGGATAACGATGATTTAGGAAAAGATTGAAGTGATTATGAATAGGAATTTAATAAATAAATCAAATATTTATCTTATTAAAGGAAGTTATGGAATAAGAGATGACATGTTAACAGACGTGATTGAAGAAATTGGTTGAATGAAGTGAAGGAAGTGTAAAAAAAACATTAATCATTTTCTTACACTCAAATTAGAGTTTTAATAAATAGGCAAAACTCTGACAAATTATAATCAAATTAGAGTTTTAATAAATAGGCAAAACTCTGACAAATTATAATTAATTAAATAAAAACAATAAGGAAGGGATGTAGTGTATGCGACAAAGATATAGTTATATTCTGTCGTCTCCTGCGCACGTACGGCGGGTGCGAGAGGTGGGGGAGGCCACTTGCTCGGCGACCGCGTGTGCAGACGGACGAGTGAAGGAATACGGTGCGTGACGTAAGGAGCCGATATAATAGCACAGTGGAGAAGGAAGGTTGCTACACTCATCCTCTTGTTAGATGTACGTAAAAAATGCGCCAAATGATCAGCATGCCACCTATTATGTTGATGGGAGTGAGAAAAAAACAACCTTTTCTTTCAGTGATACCACACAACAAAAGGACGGTGGTAATATGTGCTTACAAAATCGATTACTTACCTACAACACGCAATACTGGTTACCATGGACAAGACTCCATTTCATCAACTTCGGTTAAGTAGTTTTTAAGTAACACTCAGTTAACTGAATAAAGTATTTGCCAATATGCAAATACCTCGGTGTAATGTTAATAGCGATTAACTTACAATTAACTTTATTACTTAACCGAAGTTGATGAAATGGCTGAAGTATGACAAGAAAATGAAAAAAAAACATCAAAACCAATTCTTAATTAGCGGAGTAATTTGCGTAACAAACATACAAAAAAAAACAGTCAAATCGAAAACTTCCTCCTTTTTGAAAGTCTGTTGAAAAGGATTTTTCTATAAGCGAAGAGTGTTAGTTCTGCAAGATTACAAATGTAGGTTCGTGCAAAAGTATTGTCAACTTACGTGCGAGAACGTCTGGGGGTAGAGGGTAGGGGGGCCGCAGACACATATCAGCCGCAGGTCTTCCTAAAAGTTACATCACATTAAATAATTTATACAATGACTTCAAACGAAGACCTTGAGTTATCAAAGATTCACCATGATGAATTTTACGAGTTTGATTTTTGAAGGATTACAGTAGGCCACTTTATCAAACCTCTGTCGCAAAGCACATCCGGGGTTCAAAGGATCAACAAAATACCATGATATAACTTAATCAATAGGAATTCTGATTCTCGCTCCAGGGAATTCTCTAGTTATGAAATAAGTCTTACCCGATTCCCTTGAACTAGCAACCGAGGGATATTTGCACGACCGATGTACATATGCATAACAATGAATATTCTCAATGGACATTAGGTGCTTGATATGCAAAAGGAACAATGTCGGTGACAGCACACAGTCTTTCGGCACAACAGCATTGATAGGCTATATGACTGAGCAGCAATCGTCAACGAAAACTTTAATGTGAATATCCCATATAAAGGGAGATTCGATTAAAGCGGCCAATGCCAGGCTCAGGTCCTCTACTGAGGCGAGCAGCCAGTGTACAGCCGTGTCACTGGGTCTCTCTGACCCCAGCCATACCTTATCACGCCTACTTATGTCTCACTGATGGGGTTCATCACTGATTCAGATCTAAAATTACTCTGACACTGTGGCACTTCGGGAAACGGGGGCTGGAACCTGGTCACTAATGCCGGAACACAATCTACCAACTGGGTGCAATCATAGATATTTAAACCGACATTTTTTTTTTTTTTTTTTTTTTTTTATGCCTGATAGGTTAGCCTTTGACCACTATCTCACCTGATGGTAAGTGATGATGTGGTCGAAGATGTTGTTCAGGCTAACCTAGAAGTACTGGCTCTCAAGGACAGCTGCCGGAACACACGGTTAGTTGCTTGGCGACAGATTTTCAACTTGAGGGTGGTAGCTAGCCAGGCGGGCATTCGCAAAATGCCCTACCACCATGCTATAACGATTGCCATCCGGGACCGACGGCTTAACGTGCCCTCCGAAGCACGGAAACGCTCAGTAGTAATGTCACTAGCGGTCACCCATCCAACTCATGACCGCGCGCGACGTTGCTTAACTTTGCTGATCGGTTGAGAACAGCTAAGTAAACTTCGCTACGAGCGCTTCAAAAATTTAGATTCTTCAATTCAATTATCTTCAATTTAGATTTCAGAAAGAGATTACAGACAGACACACGTCTGACGATGCTGAATAATTATTGAATAAATACACTTACTAAAAGACCTCATTGGTTCATAACCAGGTATAGACTCATATATCGGATCTTGTCTGTTCTCCAAGTGCGCGGTTACTTCTGACTCCCCGCTGGGCTTCGGGGCCTCGGGGTGCTGGGGGAGTCCAGGACGGTTGCTCAACTCGAACTGCTCGTTGTGCTCAGGATGCCTGATGCTATTGTTTGGGTACTGAGCCTGCTGGGGCACGTAGTTTTCTGGGCGGATGAAGTGCTCAGGATAGTCGTATTCATTAAGCTGACCGTTCTTGGGGTAGACGTATTGTGGGGGTCGCTGGAAGTGTCCCGGGTTGTTATATTGACCAGGTGGATATTGTTCGGTTGAAGTTTGGACAGTCTGTGGGCCATTCTGGCGCTTGCAGTACTTCACTATCAGCACAATTGCTAGAATCAGAGATCATAAGATATATTTGGTGCTTCTTCGTATTTCGTAAGCTCGTCCTTGGTCCTTGGTATTGGCACTAGGACAATCTATCTCTTTTAGGGGTAATTATTTGGATTAAAAAAAAATGAACGGATGTTTTGGCAACAAATCTGGATGGTTTCAAATTCTTTATTTGATTAAACATGGGTAAAATTTACAGATGTTATTGTGAACAATGTTTCGTTCGCGATATTCCAACCTGTTTGAGGTATGCAACATTATTTTATAAAAACACATACACCTATTTAATTAAGCAAGTAATATAAATTATCAGCCATGCATAGACTATATTTTACAAATTTTGATTAATATTTAAGATGATATAGACTATTTGCAAATTTTGATTAATGATTCGTTCCAAAAAAAGTTAGACAATATTTGTGTGATTAAATTAAATAAACAATAACTTAACAGAAAATACACAAAACATTTATACTAGAAATACATCTCTATGTGTTAGCTATGGTTAAGTCGAAGTCGCTAAACCGACTTCGGACTCAAGTGGGGCGCTGTCGGTTTAATATGGCCAAATGGGGTTACTCTGACGTAGGAACCCAATGTAGTTGTGGCGCTACGCTGGACATGCGTCACTTAGTGTCCTGGCCACAATGTCCCAATGCTTGCACTTTGGGTGACCTGTACGAGGCATCTACCCTTGGGGTGGCTACAGCCCAGTACTGGCAGTCATCCATCTAAATGTGATTCGTCGACACGAAGAAGAAGAAGAAGCTATGGTTTATTTAAGGTTTATTCATAACTACTTGATTAATTGGTGAAAAAAATCTGAATTGCAGCTGTTTTCAAATTATTCTTGGTATATCTTCGACGATAATGAACTTTAACATATAAATTTCGCTGATTTGTGATCAAACCTGTGTAGAAATTTTTTATAGCACATAAAGAAAATTAAAAAAAAATATAAACTTTTATTTCGCGCATGTTGGTAAAACAAAAGTTCGTAGCTGACACGTGCAGCGCGCATTTAGATTGAACTTTATTTAGGTAGCTCATGTTTTGTTTATTAGCCGATACAAGCTACTAATTGAGCTGAATCGACCTCTAAAGTAACGGGTGTCATACTGAACTTCGACAGTTCAATACTTCGACAAGTATTTTTGTCGAATATGTTCCGTCGAAGCAATGACTTGTCGCCCAATGTTTTTTCGAAGTAAGTGACTTGTCGAAGTATTAAACTGTCGAAATTCAGTATGACACCCAAAAGATTATATAAATCTTTATTCGTGTTGATAAATTCATTCAACAAACTCCGAAGTAACTAAATGGTTCCTATATACATCTATTATTATGTTTTAACATCGACAGTAAATTTGTGTGATTTCAGGAATGAACGCTGTCTCAGCATGGCAGTTCTTCAAAAGGCGCTATTACCATCTTCAAATAATTTTCCCTACTTCACCTCTAACGACTCCCACAGGCACATACGGTGCTTGTAATTCCTGTGTGCTGAAAAATTGAAAATTCTTCAGACTAACTGGTATTCAAAGCACAGCCTAAAACGGTAGATCGATGTCAATAAAGAGACAGAGAGCATTCAACGAATAAAACATGAAAATAGTTCGTAACTATAAATGGAAATTTATAACAACAGTAAATTAGTGTAGCTAGTCGTAAAAAGTTCTCTTCTAACAATCTCCTTGCTAATGTGTAGATGTTACATGTTACTTATAGTTTTAAAGGTATCCATTATTAAATAGGTTTGGCTGTTGACAGGGTTATCGCACCCAGAAAGGAAAATAACCTCTTTTTATATGGAAATAACTGCTGAGTATTATGTTCATGAATAAAAGACAGTCTGTATAGTATGAAATAACTTGTTGAAGTGGATACAATCCTGATTCAAAGCGTTTATAGCTAACCGTATCATGGTCCAACTTCCACAAGATATTTCATATACAGGGTTATTGGAACAATGCTAACACCCTCTTAGAGTTGACTTCTGCTAGTCCTAACAACACATTTTGAGTAGAATTGTTTTTGTTTATTTTGTGATTATTTTTTTTGTTTGTTTATGTGTTTTTGACGGAATAAGCACGAAGATCACCTGATGTTAGAGTATCTTGTGCCTCACAGGAGACTTTACAGTTTAGGTGGCTCTCGTGCTTATTCCGCAAAAACTCATAGAAAACTACTAAAAAAATAATCACGTAATCAAAACAAAAACAATTCTACTCCACATGTGTTGTTAGGACTAGCAAAAGTCAACTCCAAGAGGTTGTTAGCATTTTACCAATAACCCTGTATATGAAATATTTTGTGGAAGTTGGACCATGATACGGTTAGCTATAAACGCTTTGAATCAGGATTGTATCCACTTCAACAAGCTATTTCATACTTTACAGACTGTCTTTTGTTCATAACAGTTATTTACATATTCACGAGCATAACTTAAAAGCAAAATTGTATATCCTTGCAGAAGTAGAGGTTATTTTCCTGTATGGGCGCCAGGGCCCTGCCCGCGAGCTGAACCTACCCCTATTTAATAGGTATAGTGTACATACCTTTAAAACTATTTAGATAAATATAATTTCTACACATTAGCAAAGAGAGATTTAATTTTAGTGATGCATACTGCTGAGATGATCATTGTCACTCGCCTATACTACTGATGACAATCAACAAGAATTACATTTACCATTAAACCATCCAGGTAGGCGAGTACATTTTCCAGTTAATTGACTATAACTTAGAAAAAAGTTAGCCATTGTTGATGCAAATGGGACCCACTTGGAGGTATACCTACTGTACCCAACAAAAGAAGAATCATTAAAATCATTTGGCGAAGCTATATACAAAAAAGCGCAGTCGAATAGAGAACGTCCTCATTTATGGAAGTCATTATAAAATAATTATTTATGTTTAAAAAAGTATGTTTTCGTACCTATAATCACAACAACTATAAATAAAACTCCACCACCGCCGACGAGAATCCAACCGAGGACGACCGGGAAGTTTGAAGACGACTCAGCAGGAGGTGAAGCTAAAAACAAGAATTTAAAAAATATTCAAGCGTTTCTCTGTGGAAATTAATTCTAAATCAGCCCGAACAACATGTCCGACTTCATCATCACTTACCATCAGGTGGTCTAACCTATTACATATATATGTATAACACCTATTTGGCTCAAAAAATAAGCATTGCAATTCAAAGGGACAATGCTGCCAGCATGCTGGGCACGCTGCCAACTGGTAGTGGGCTAGAACATTTGGACTGCCTATGAGTCTGCAATGACTTATTGGTATCTAAATGCATTTATTGTAGTAGCTGTAGTGTTGTATATAGTTCGTAGTATTTTATGAATATTACATATAAGCTATTAAAAGAAACAAAATTAAAAAACGCACAAAAAATGTGTGCTAAAACTTTAAATTACATAAATTTACGCCTCTTTCCCGTAGAGGTAGGCAAAGACCACAGATTTCCACTTGTTTCGATCCTTACATATCTCTATCGCTTCATTTACACTCATGAATTATTTCATACATAAGCATCGGTGTGCGGTAGTCCTGATCTCACGACCAGAGCAGAATAGGTACATGAAACAGCTGTTTTGTTGTACTTAGTGATAGCCGTTAATTGACTTCGAATTGCATTCGTGCATGTGTGTGTGTGAATGGAGTAGATACACAGCGGTCAACGAATAAATATGTATTATTCGTAGACCGCGGTTATAGTCGCAGTCATTCTCAAAGCCAACGCACCACAGCCTAAATAATAGTTAGTATTGATTGTATGTTTGAAAATAAAACGCGAGAACAACTTTTTATCAATTCCACAACATCCCTGCAGTATTGTTAGTATATTAATATCCACCTTATATATCTAGTGATAATTCCTCCAAAATTGTTGTTTCTGACAGCATATTGGTTTAGAAATGTAAGTGACAGTGTCATTAAATACAATTTTAATATTAAAAAAAACTGTAGTGTGTTAATTTGAATGTCCGCTGCTGATTACAGCCTACCACAGTAAAGGGGGGTTTGCCATTATCCCCACGCTATCTTGGGGATCGCAGTTTAAGATAGCAGTCGGAAGCTGCTGCTTAGTCAGCTCTTACGACACCCACGGAAAGAAATAAGAGAGATAGCCCGGCACGAAATCATTTTTTTTTTTTTTAAGTATGGCTCATATTATATCCGGTGTATGAGCTACTGACAAGACCTTTATATTACTGTGATTAGACTGAACTTTTTATACTGATGAAATAGAGGAATGCAAATATCTAAAGGAGAGGTTGTAAGATCATGAACACCGCAAGCTGGTTAGAAATGCCGAAAAAGAAAAAAAAATGTACTTACCAGAAGATGAAGGATCTTGAAGCGGCGGAGATGGCACTACCGCGACTTTTTGACCAAAGCCGGCTCTACTTGGATATGAGGGATATCCACCAAACGATTGCCCATAGCCATAGTCGCCCTTTGATTCATTCAGCGAAGGATACGCCATTGTTGCAAGTAATACTAACTGCAGCAATTACTAAGTAACTTTAGTAATAACATTTCATACTGAAATGATTGCGCTTGATTAGATAAGTCAGTACATTTATGTAGGAGGTACGGTTAGTAAAGAAGTTCACGTCACATTCACGCTCTTAAATGTCCGAAGTAAAATCGAAACTAAACCACAGAATAAAAAGGACCAGAGGGATCACTCCTACAAGCCATTCCAATAAATAAGCGACTCTAGCTACGAAGCAATAAAGTGCACTTCAGCTCGCAAAGCACGGAGTACCTACCTAATATTTGTATTCACCTACAAGGCGTCTATCTTTCTATCTTATGTGCACGCATAGCTCTGGGGGCCAACTCCCACCTTTTACGAAACCATCATAAAAAAGGAGCGTTTCGTTTCATGTTTAAAATAATCATTTGTAGACACAAACTATCACCGACCCACTATCGCGTCAAGCAATATTGGTTGGATACTACTTAATGAACGAATGAAATATGTATCATGGATGTGCAAGCGAGATACAAGATGTTTATAGTAGAGCGTTATTCCGCTCACACTGGTCCGAATCACGATGTTACGGAACGGTTTGCCATAGTTTTACGACATTTTATGCTGACATGTATGCTGCAAAACAGCAGTCTGTAACTTTTTATAGTTTCACTCATCAAATAATTTTATTGCATTTATTTTAAAGAATAATAGAAATAAAAAGATTGTACGTAATTTACACATCACTTAAACCCATTTTTATCGTATAATTATCGACATCAAGATTAAATCCGGTGCTAGAAAGTAACTACTTTTTATATTTTAAGATGGATAAACATCGTTGGAACCACAGATCACAAAAACTAAAGGAAGGATCTCTATGGTTGGAACAGTAATACTTCGTATTAAACGTCAGAGTTCGCGAAAAGAGTGAACAAATTGTTGAGTGAACAACGACGAGCGATTCTATTACCGTTTGTAAGCTTGCTTAATTGAAGTGGAGGTATACAATTTAGCAGTAAGTATGAGTTGTTACTATAAGAGGTGAGAGTTGGCCCCCTGATCTCTTCTGACACGGCACGCACCATACCATAATCCCTTCCGGACGGGTACGTCGATGTACCTGTAGCTTTGTGTTTTAAGTGCGGATTGAGTCAGGCCTGAATGAACTCAAAAACCGGCCAAGTGCATGTCGGGGTTCTATAAGGGTACTGTATCGCAATAAGAACAAGTGAATATAAGTGTTTGAGGATTTTGATCGCAGCTTTAGGGGCGATGCTGATCAATTAGGAGCTCGTAACCGAAAAACATACATAACGTAAATAAAATAAAGTTCAAATCTCAATGCGATCTGCGCGTGGGGGATATTGGTGGATATTTTTAAATTCCGCCTAATTTTCCTGTTACGCCGACGTGACGTCACAAACGCCACTCAACCAAACCGGAAGAATTTTCGACGCGTTCCGCTTTTACACGAAGCATCCTCAGGAGGTCTAGACTCTACGAGCGCACGGTCGAGAAAAATGATCGAGGGAATTGATTAATTTGTTGACTAATGCAAAAAAAATATTGGCAATAAGAAAAAAAACTTACATGCATTTTTATACATATTATATTTTTAATCGTATCTTTATATGTGATTTTTTTATCTGTGTCCCATGAAGTTTGAATTTAATTAATTCGTATTTTTTTGTAAATTACTTTATCTTATATACACGTGGTCAAAAGTATAATTGAAATAATTCTAGTACGTACTGACGCATGATACTTAGTAATTATAATTATTAATATATACCTATTATTAATATTGTATGTCCTTTAAGGATAAACAGTTACATATAGTTATAATGTACCATTCTGTACAGTTTATGTTATAAATGATTCTGATTCTACGCTTT
Source organism: Plagodis pulveraria (assembly GCA_963890685.1). NCBI lineage: Eukaryota > Metazoa > Arthropoda > Insecta > Lepidoptera > Geometridae > Plagodis > Plagodis pulveraria. Next base: position 358,355 of record OY982977.1, read on the forward strand.
CGGGTTTATGATTCAAGTCGAGCTAGGGCATCTTGACATACGAACAGACGGACAGACAGACTGCTATAGATGGGCAGACTGCCTAACTACATTTATTTTTATATATTAGTGATTTAAGGCTAGCTACAGGGCCATCCAACTCTTTATATATGATATATATTTATATAAATATCTGTCACTCATTTAGGTAATTTATTTGAGTGCTAACGTTTATTCTTCTGGTATGATACATAGATTTTGACTTTGAGTTTTTGACTTTGACAAACAAATATGATCCATCCAGCTCCATCCCGATACGATGGTTGAAGAACGAGAGCAAAAATTAGAGTTATGACGTCATTGTCATGATAGCTCAATTGGTTAGAGCAAACCCCGGCTAAAGGGGTGGATGGACGCTGTTTCGAATACCGCACATGACTATAATTTTTATTCTCGTAAATTTGTAATTTTGTAAAACAAATAAGAGCTTAATGTGTGATACTGTTTTAAAAACTGCATAAAGTAGAGAAGTTTTTTTATTGTAGCTGGCCACCCATTTCGGCCTAAGATTTAAATTTAAAAATAGGTAAATTATAAACGCTATAATACAACGATATAGTACCACCAACTTAACTGTGCAGTTTTCGAGGGCTCTACTGGTCAAGGAAATCAACTACAAACTGTCACAATTTGAAGGAATGTTGCATAGTTCTTTTTTTTGCCGCCTGAACGGATAAGGTGGGATTGTAATGTGATGAAATATTAAACACGCATATTATGATGCACGCAGCTTCACTTCCATTGTATATGATTGAACAACAAAGACCTGAACACAAGCATGCTTTAGACGCACATATGCACACTACTGAGACACAATCAGGGAGCGAACTCTCACCTCCTATAGTAATAATAACTTAATCTTATTGCTAAATTTCATACCTCCACGTTAATTAAGCAGGCTTACAACTACGAACTATTACTGTTCCAGCGACAAATCCGTCATGTTTATCCATCTTAAAAAAGTTACTTTGTAGCAGCGGATTTAAACTTGATTTAGACTATTTTACGATAGAAATGGGCTTAATATAATATTATATTAATTAAAAGTGTAAATTACGTACAATGTTTTTATTTCTATTATACTTTAAAATAAATGCAGCAAAATTATTTGATGAGTGGAACAGTATAAAAAGCTACAGACAGGTGTTATGAAGCAGACAATAAAATGTCATAAAACTATTGTAAAACCGTTCCATAACATCGTAGTTCGGTACAGTGCCAGCGGGTAAAGGATATTATAAACATCTTGTATCTCGCTTGCTCATTCGTGATACATATTTAATTCGTTCTTTAAGTAGGATCAAACCAATATTGCTCGACGCGATTGTGGGTCGGTGATAGTTCGTGACTGCGAGTGTTTATTTCAAGCATGAAACAAACCGCTTCTTTTTTATGATGGAATCGTAAAAGGTGGGAGTTGGCCCCCTGGGCTTCAAGTCTGCTTATCAATATGTATTTATAATGAACTCGGCCTGGTCAATATTGACAGTTTTGGTAGTCTACTAACTTCATATCGTTCATATTGAGTCAATATTGATTTATCTCGGTTTCATTTGAAAACGGAACGAAATAATAAAATAATAATTATCAAAATACTACGAACTATATACAACACTACAGCTACTACAATAAAAGCATTTAGATCCCTATAAGGAGTCCAAATGCTCTAGCCTACTACTAGTTGGCAGCGTGCCCAGCATGCTGGCAGCATTGCCACGTTGAATTGCAATGCTTATTCTTGGAGCCAAATAGGTGCCAGCATTTCGATCACGCGTCGCATCGACCAAGCGTTCTGATAAGTTTTGGAAAATACGATGAGCTCCCGGTCCCCACGGCCCCAACGTCTCTACACCAAACGGCTCAAATATGTAACCCATACCGAGGTAAGCTTACTTGCGCCGCTTGAGTTGCTCCGCCGAAGTAGCCGCGGCGCCCTCACGTTGGTAAATAAAAAAAATAATAATAATAATAACGAAGTTGTATTCTGATTTTTACCGATTTTTATAAGCTTACTCTTCTCTTATTATTTTTTGTTGGCAATATCGTCAAACCAACCTAGATTCATCATAGATTCATATATTCATATGGGATCAGCAGACTACCGATTTTGTCTTGTATGAATCTTGAATAAATCTATACTGAATATGAACATGTAATTAGCAGACTTGGCCCCTAGGAGACGTCGCGTCGCCTAATAAGGCATTGCCATTTTCGAGGTATGCGTGCCGTTTCCCCGTTTTTTATAAGGTCAATGAGCTCGCCTCGCTTTTTTTTCACCAGAGATACTCAAAGTCAGGGATTAAGCAAGTGTAGGTATATTCATGGAGCTTTCCATATAAACGTACTTTCTTCAAGTTTTAAATACAAAGTTCAAACAAATAAATGGTCGATTTTTCACAAGCATGTCCTTAAACCATGTTTATCTTAAACTTGTCAGTCCACTGAACACAGTCTTCCCCAATATGAGCGGCGGGTGTGAGGGGTGTTGCCATAATCCCCACGCTTGGCAGGCGGCTTGGAGGTCGCAGTGTGAGATATCACCTACCAACCTTCTGGTACCTACTTACCTACTCTTAGTCGCTTCTTACGAAACCCAAGGGTAGAGATGGGGGTTGATATTCTATCCCGGCACTATAGCCGTACCATGTACTAACCTAAAATAAGTAAATTGTACTTTTTAAACATCAAGAACTGAGTGAACTGACAACGCCCATTTACAAATGTACTTTATAAAGAAGTTGTGATCTTATTTTTTCTTAAACTTGTTATTGCGTATTCATAAAAGAGCGAATTACGACTTGAGCTTGTCTATTTTATTGTAGTTTAAAGAAATTAATAGAAGTTTAGTATCAATAATCATGGGCATCGACACAAAAACATCTTTTAAAACTAAGATCGTGGCAAAGGGGAATTGATAGGAGTATGTTGGGCGTGACGCTAAAAGACCGCAAAAGAGCAGCAGACATTAGATATACAACAAAGGTGGAAGACGTACTAAAGAAAATAAAACGGTTAAAATGGCGTTGGACAGGACATATGACAAGGGAAAGCAGAATGAAATGGACTAAAATTATAACAGAATGGCAGCCACTTGATGGCAAAAGAAAAAGAGGCAGACAAGCTAAAAGCTGGACTGATGATATCAAGATTATTGGAGGGACACTCTGGTCTAGAAAAGCTATCAATAGGGAAGAATGGAAGCAGCTGGCAGAGGCGTATGAGTCACTGAACACGCTGATCACTAAACCGGGAAACCCGATGCATTAGATTTAAGTTAAAACAATTTGCTACTATGTGTAAAGTCATTGTTTAGTATCAGCAATAAAGGCTAATAATAAATCAATTATCAAAAGATTCAAAATCCGTTGCTTTTCACTGTTTCTGTTATTCTTGCTTTCAATTTGTCATATCGTACATCGACTCAAGCTCCAAATAAAAATAAGATTAAAAAAAAAAAAAAAAAAAATTTCATATTATTAAGTATATATGATAAAAATCAAAATGTGTGCCTCAGCATCAAAGATCTTACCATACGCACCTGCCAAATTCAAGTTGCCTTAGCTAATTAAAAAATATCAAACAGTATGGCAATATTGTGGTTTTAGAGCTAGATGTTGGTTAATAAAACCTAATCATTATTCATTACAGTCTTGTTATTTCCAAACTAAAAGACCATTCTTTGTAATAATCACGATAAAGATAGAGATAATTTTAAATTGCACACACAAACACCCTTAATTATCTGAATTTTTGAACAAACCTAAACATAGATATTTTTTACACAAATTAAATACCTATATACGTGCTTTAACTATGAACTACTATAATACAATAATAGACAAATAAATCACGTTACTGCCTCACCCTTTTAATACGAAGTCGATGTTTTGAAGAAGGATAAAACAATAATCGTTTTCCTTATAGAATTACGCATTTGTTTGTTCCTGGTATTGTATAAACATCATAAACGAACGTCCCATATCTTACTTTGCATAACGGGATCGCTCATTTATTTATAACATATAAGCTGGCTTCCACCACAATCTTACATGATATGGTAAGTGACGAAGGTTAAATCAATATTACAAGCCTCAAATCAAAAAATAAATCTGTTAACGCTTCCTTCGATAGAAATCTACAAATCAGCGGTGACTGTAAAAAATAATTGTGAAACACTTCGGTAGGTTGAGGAGCACCGAGCAAGTGACATAACAACAAAGTAGGTACAAGGAGTTTTTTGAAGGGCTGCACTGAACAGTTTATTTAAAATAAGTAGATTAATTTTTATTAAGCTATCTCATTGTTTAAGAGAAATAGACAATGAATTTGTTTTTAAATTTATTATATTAAAAATCTAATTGATAAGACGATCGATAATTTGAAACTAAAAAAAATATAGTAGGATGAAATCTGTTGAAAAAGGTTAAGTAGACTATAATAAAAATGAAAGGAAAAATAATTTACGGGCGATCTGAGGTCGGGAAGTGGAAGGGGATGAGTTTTTAAGGGTAAAAAAGGTTTATCTTGTCTCATTGTCGATACCAAGTTACGAGTACATTAACAACAGAGGAACCTACACACCAGGTTGAAATAAATCGAGAAGGATTTGTGCTAAGCATAAAGACCTCGGAAAAGTGTGAGTTTACTGTGAGTTCTTTCCAATAGTTACGAGTACATGACATTGCCATTGTTGTTAACTAAAGTCATCTAGAGGTTATCATCTAGGTGCATAGCACAAATACCTTTTGGATACAATCTCACTTTCGTATTATTTTCTACTCCCCCTTCTTAATAGTATCCTTTGTGCTCTAAACAGCTAGGGAAGTCAAATCTCTCAGTAAAAAGCGAGCAAGCCATAGAGCCAAACTCACGCAATTTAAAGCTTACCTTGCCTTCATAAGCAGCCGTAATAGATTAACTTCATTGCAAACCAACGAGTTAAACATACGTCTAGCTAAAATAGAAGAACTTTATAGTGACTTTGACTGTATACGAACCTATACAGAAAATGTATGTGAAATAGACCAGACAACCAGTACAATGAACGGGAGATGTTCGAGACGCAGTATTTCGCGGCGATTGCTGTTGCCCGACAGATGTTGTGGAAGCATGAGGCACCTGCAGCCTTTGGGTCAGTCGCAGGTTCTGGTACTGTTTTACATATATACTGATTTACCTATGTTGACATATAGGTGGTCCAAAGCTAAAACTACCTTTTTTTTTCTAAATATAATTACAAGCACTATCGCGTGCTAAGCGTCTTGTAATTATATTTAGAAATATAGAAGGGTAGCGACATCATAGAGAGTTAAGTGATTCGAAGATCGAAATAAAGCAATACAAATTAAATACTATTTGTTATGGAACTGCGTCTGCTCAGTTTATGGCAACCAGATGTCTAGTACACCTGGGTATATAAGGATTGTGCTGATAAGCTACTTTCCAATGCAATATTATAAAGTTTTTATGTTGACGATTTTACGTTCGGTCACGACGCTCAAACTCAGCTGATAAATATCTTCAGGGGAGTCTAAAACAATTAAACAGTGGTTAGTTCAACCTTAGAAAATGACATTCAAACAGTTCGTTTATAATACATCAGCTAATAGGTATAAACACAACTGATGAGTTGCTTGATCGTGAATACTCAAAGACGCTAGGGTTGCTTTGGGCATGTCAGGATGATAACCTACTGTTTTCGGTAAACATGACTCATCATAAGTATGCAACAAAACGTATAATTTTATCAACAATAGCTCAGGTTTTCGATTCGCTAGGCCCTTGCATCTTACAAGCAAAATTAATGCTACAGAAGTTGTGGTCCTCAAGAACTGCATGAGACGAACACGTTCCATCGGATATACAAGGAGCTTAGTCCGATTTCACCTCTTATTTAATGTATGCGAACAACATAAGGATACCAAGGCACGTCATCTGTGACTGCCCCGTAATATGTGAACTCCACACCTTCAGTGAATCATCAACTCTCGCATATAGTGCAAATAGCTACGTGCGATCTGTAGGTAAATTTCAGTCCATTCAGTAACCGCAAAGAGCTGGGTAGCGCCTCTCAAACCTATGACAGTTCCACGTTTGGAGTTATTTGGAGCTCTGCCAGCAGCCCGTCTAGCGTTTACTGCTGTGACTCAACTGTTGTAACAAGAAACCTTTGAAGAGGAGACAAAAAGTTAAAAGCCAATACGCAGCTTCCTCTTAAAAACAAATTACTTCCTTTAAATCCGTGTTTGGATTCGGCTAGTTTGATTCACACAGGAGGGCGCTTGTCAAATTCACACTATGACTATGACACTAAGCACCCAATTTTACTTCACGCGTCTCACCATCTCACAACGTAAATTTTTAGATACTATCATAAAGTGCTTATGCATGCAGGTCCACAGCTGCTGCTCGCCAATACTCACCACACGTTTTGGGCTTTAAGCAGCAGGAATTTAGCTCGAAAACTGTACATAACTGCATCACATGTTGTCGAATTTCAGGGCCTATCACGGGCAACCTCCCCGCACAGTGATTTAATACTGAATACCCATATAAAAATATTGCTGTGGATTACGCTGGTCCTATACTGATACTGAACCGCAAAGGTAGGGGTAGCAAATTAATAAAGGCATGCTTGTCCGTTTTGGTTTGCCTAACCGTGAGGGCAATCCATATTGAACTCGTGATTGACTTAAGCGCAGAAACCTTTATATCTGCTTCATTGCCCGCAGAGGAAAACCAACCAACATCTTCTCGGACAATGGCACTTGCTTTGTAGGCGCGTGCAATGAACTAGCGCGTTTTTAAAAGTTAAATTCAGATCATATCGGTTCGTATGCTGCTGTATCGTATGTTGATTATCAATAAATTTTAAATTTTACCTGGCATACAGCCCACATTTTAACGCTACAGCTGAAAGGGCTGTAAAGTCAGTAAAGCACCACTCAAAACATATTCTGGCTTATGACAACCTTACCAATGAAGAAATGTACACTTTGTCTTTTAGCTTCAAACTTGTAATGCTTCCATTGCTCTCTGGAATTTGGCGAGCTTGTTTATGTGGTGTTTGGTAAGTGTTCACAGGAGTAAGGATGCACGTGTTGAAGGTTTTCTTTTGGTTATCATGCCTAAAGTATATGATTTCACGATAAATTTATGAGACCAATATCTTTTCCTGCCTTTTGCTATTTTTATAATTATATCTTTGGTAGATCGATCAATACGGGATAAGATTTGTCCCAAGTATGTTTATACGTTGGGCTATCAATGGGCACCCACTTTTTTACATAGTCTAAAGTGTTTTCAAAAATAGTCAGGGACAAGTATAAATAAACAAATAATAGTTATATTTAAATGACTCGGATTGTTTTAGTAAAGTACTATACAAGACTTCGTCCGCAATTACTGCTCTGCTGGCTATGGCTATGATGGCTTAGCGGTCTCAACCTTCAAGATTGGTCCTGATTGTAGCCCTTGCAGTGCGCGCTAGAAATACCGAGGTCCAGTTCATCTCATCATCATTTACCATCATGTAAATTGTGGCTAGAGGCTACCCTATATCAGAATTTAAAAATTACGGAGCTGCTAAGGCCTAAATAGTTTTACTTGGACAGTGTTTAGCAAATTAGGTGTTTAAGTTACTAAAACGCCTATATATAGGCTTCATAATATGAAGTTTACTGGAAGTAATACTTATAGCAACACGGTCTTTCGCGGTGCAAATATAAATAATTATGCTAGCAAAAAAAAATCTTTGCTATAAATAATATACCATCTACTTTTCTATCTATTTTATAAAATCTGCGTTTTAAATATGTAAAAATTATCTCGTGTACCGTATCACATGTACTGTATCAGCCGGATTGTCCACCGCTGAACAGAACCATTAAGGGGAATTTACCATAATCCCCATGCTTTTTAGGCAAGGAGAAATTTCTTTAACAAAGAAAATGTTACCAACCTTGTTCACGGGCCTTTACAAAATAGAGCTTTTGGGAATGACATATCTGATTAAAAATGTATTTAATTTTAATAATAAAAGTATTTTTTTTGAGACGTACTTGCATCCGACCGTATTAGGTTATGTGCTACGAATAAATATGTAAATATCTCTCATACTACCGCTTTAGCTAGAAATTTGCAATTTTTTTATAGATGTATCTGTAACACCCGACTCGTCCATGGCTGAATACAGCCTCCCCTATTTATGGGGTATTTGCCATAACTGCCACGCTTGGCAGGCGGCTTGGGGATCGCAGTGTAAGATGGCAGTTCTTTATAAGGCGCTGCTGCCCACCTTCCAGTATTTTTCCCTTAGTCGCCTCTTACGACACCCACGGGATGATATGGGGAGGTGCAATTCTAATCCTGCACCCCACGGGGATCTAACCCGGCACCCCACGGGGAGTTTATAGATGTACATCTTGTTTAATACTATTTGTATAATTTTTTGGACATTTGACACACAAGTACCTACATATTTGTCTTTAAACATACATCATCATCATCATCATTTCAGCTGCATGAAGTCCACTAGTGGCGGTGGATGTACCTACTACCTACTCCTTTCTCATAGATTTCCAAACAGAATGGAAGCGGCTTGCATCCAGCGTCTTCCTGCGACCTTAATAATGTCGTCTGTCCACCTTGTAGGTGGTCTTCCGACGCTGCGCTTGTTGGTTTGTGACCTCCATTCGAGAACTGTTCGGCCCCATCGACCATCAGTTCTGCTCCGCTATTCCAGGCCATGGTAGCAGACACAATAACAACGGAGCAATGGGAGCTAAGAATCCCCGAGAACAACCTCCCGAACAAACTGATTTCCGAAAAGGTTATAGTACCATAGACCACATCCATACGCTGCGGCAAGTTATATATAGAAGACCGAGGAGTATAACTTGCCATGCTTAGCTGTGGACTATTAGTAAGCCTTCGATTCGATCGAAACAAACGTCGCGTAAGGATTTTGAATTTTAAAATTGCAAGGAGGCAATTACAGTTGGCAATTTCTTTTTTACTTTTTATAATTAAGTTTTCAACACACAACACACCTTGCTCGTAAAGTGAGCTTTATTATATCGTTCTTAGGGCCATAAACCGAACTATAACACCCTCGTACATAAAAATATTATACACTAGTGCGTAATAGAATTATCCCTACAAAGTTAAGTTAGTACCTAACTACAAATTAGGTATATGCGAGTAAACAGAGCATTTTCAATTTAACCGGGTAATACAGATTTGTAAAATCAAAGAGGTTCATATGTAATCAAACATCAAACATTTGCCGCGTGCAAAAAAAAAAAATACTTGCGCCCTATTTTCCATAATTTTTGTATGTTGTTTGTATCGCATTTGTGCAATATATATTTTTTTTCCTCGCAAGGGTGTTGAAAAAGTGCGTATGAAACTCGAGAGCAACTTGCCCATTATACACAAGGCTGTGTGTTGCAGCCCGAGCCGTAGGCGAGGGCGTAAATCGTATAGCCGAGTGTATCATAATCTACTATTTCATTTTATGCTATAATAATTTCTGTAACTATTTATTTTTTTAAACTATTACTGTCTAAAATACTATTTTTGTATATTTTTTTTATAATTAGATATCTATATCGCTTGCTATATATATATCTATATGGTTTATATTTTTTTTGCAAAATTTTACGTACTATTATATATACATAGTTTCTCCGAGTATGGTATAACCTTGTACGTGCGTAAACGTCATATATTTATAAAATAATGCATACATAATGTAAAAAAGAACGCTCGTTCAAGTTTTCACATGAGCATTATTTTTGTCATCAAGAAAATAAAGAAATGGAAATAGTATACTTATTTGTTTATTTTAACCTTACTTTTAACGTGAATTTCCGTAAAGCTATTATAATTATGTCTATTCTATTTTAACTTTAACACTTAAATATTACTAAATTCTAATGAGACATTTTACCAAACTGCATGACACGCAGTCGGGTAAACGATTTTAATATAATATTGTATTGCTTTTTGATTCTGTTGTTAGATTATAATTAATTAAACAAAGAACTAGCAGCGGGTTCGAATCCCGCTTAAAATAATCGATTTTAGTATTCTAGATAAGAATTAATAGGTATTTGTAAAAAAATATTGTAATTTTTTTAAAAGTATTACTTAGTACTCGTATATTTAAATGATAGAATATAATTAAATCAGTACATGAACGATCCTTCGCGGGGTGAGTCTACCAGCTTTTCCATGCTACTTGTCCTGTGGTTTCAGCATCACTGAAAAATAAAAACGTCATATTAAATTAAATCAAATAATGCGCATCGTAAATGCCCAGCATGCATGGTCTCGTAAGAGGCGACTAAGGGTAACACGCCAGAAGGTGGGCAGCAGCACTTTCTGAGGATGTGATATCAGACTGCGATCCACAAACCGCCTGCCAAGCGTGGGGTTTATGGCAGACCCCCCATATTGCTGGCTGTGTTCTGCAGTGGACTATCCGGCTGATACAGTACAGTAGAGTATTTTGGAAGCCAATACAATTGAAATATCTTAACACAGACGTGCATAGTGACACACTGCTGGCACAGAATAAGAAGGTCTGCTGCTGGCTCATATCGTAACATCAAACACAACTCAATTATACATCTATAATTGTTTATTAGAAATTCATGAGGATAGGGATATTCCAGAAAAACAGGAAAAAGTTTTACTTTACAATCTGCGTAATAATGAAAAGCGAATTATAAAACATAATGAAATTCGGGTTGAACCAAAAATCAGATTAGCTAAAGTACAGAAACAAGGTCGTTATTAGAAAATACTGATGTATAATAAATTACCAAAAAGCTTGACTACCTTAACATATACTTTGTTCAAAATAAAACTTAAGAACTTTTTTGAAAACAATCCCTTGTACACATTAAAAGAATATATGTCAATGCAACTTGTAGAATCTTTGTTCTTAGGACAAGTGCAAACGTGATAACTGTAAATTTTATTTAACTGTATTATGTATAAAAATATTATGATCATTACATTTTAATCAATAATTTACATAGACGTTTTAGAATTAGATTTAATATATTTAAGTAGTATAAATATGTATTAAATGTACCTTGACTTGCCTGTAAAAAAATTACAAAAGGGCAAATAAACTTCTTTATATCTAGTAATTAAACAACTTTAAACGGTTTTAATCGCGTATATTAATCATTATTTTTGTCCCGACGTTTCAAACACTTTGCAGTGATCGTGGTCACGGGGTAACGTCGGGACAAAAATAATAATAAATATACGCGATTTAAACCGTTTAAAGTTGTTTAATTACTATGTGTAATAATCGCGAAAACCTAAGACAACATTTTTTATATCTCTTTATATCTTTAGTGTGCTAAGTCTTCTGGAATCTGTATATATGTCATTATCATAATCAGCTGGACTGGAATACGTCGACTGTTGAACGAATGCCTTCCCTATAAAACGTCACAAGGAACAGCTGTTAGTCCTTGTAATCATCGGCTCCCGGCGACGTAATATGATGTCGTCAGTCCAGCTTGTGGAGAGCCATATATTTATGTAGTTACATTAAAATATTCAACAGGTAGATAATGTGCAACATGATACGTTGTCTACTTATGTACTCATAGGTAAGTAGGTACATAGGTAGTTACGTCGTATCGGTATGTTTCAACTGCCATATCTTACCAAAACCACACCACAGCTCATTTTGCAACATATATATTATGCTTAGGTATTTTATTCAAGTTTATTTTGTTGCACTAAATCCGCATCTATGCTGAAATTCGCAATCCTCAATCCTGCTATAAGTTTATATATCTAGTTATATCATTTACGTCTGCTTACCGGTATTCTATACTATAACTCCTCAACTATTCAATCTTCCTACCCTTATAAAGGCACCTACAATTATAAGACTAGGGAGATATATCCCCCTAACGTGGGGTCAGTAAATATGACAGTTATATCAATACAAAAAGCAAAATATGTTTTTGCTAACAACACATAGAACAACACAAAAACATAATTGTAAAAAGTGTTGGCTTCGTTATTATTAATGACAACCAAGTTAATTGAAAGTAGCAAACCCGCTATATACCTTTCGGGCCATCATCGTGACATTAAGATTGTATGGAGAACTGTTTTGCAGCCAATGTTCAGCAGCTCCCTAATCACATCAACGTGAATAGTGGTATAATAAAGAAAAACCTAAACTACTCATTGGGCACATTATTTCCCAAGTTGCCTTTTATAACATCCAATAGGACGATATGGCACATCCCTTATATTTTTATTTATCAGGTACAGTAGCTGCGGTATACTCTTATTAACATCACTAAAAATATGCATAATATTAATTTTATCATCAATTGAATGTTTCTACTTGATATATTTTTTAAGATTTATTAACAGAGTATGTCGTGTTTATAAATTTGTATGCCTCTTTATGAATAACCTCAATCATAACTCAATCAGCTGATCGAAAAAATGGGCGCCATCTTGTTATTTAAAATTTTAAACAAGAGTGGGACGTTGTTTTTGACTGCTGATTTAAGCAGGACTAAAGTACTCGATATGGCTATGTAGCGTTTATAAGTAAGAAATTTTGCTAACTTACTTATCACGCCTACTTCGGTATTACTGATTGGGGTTTATCACTGATTTAGATCTAAAACTACACAGACACTGTGGCAATTGGGGAAGGTGGAGGCCTCTACCAAGTGGGGGAAATCATAAAGATTCAGAATTCAGAAAGAGATTACAGACACTCGTCTGACGAAGCTTAATTATTGAATAAATACACTTACTAAAAGGCTTCATTGGTTCATAACCCGGTATAGACTCATACATCGGATCTTGTCTGTTCTCCAAGTGCGCGGTTACTTCTGACTCCCCGCTGGGCTTCGGGGCCTCGGGGTGCTGGGGGAGTCCAGGACGGTTGCTCAACTCGAACTGCTCGTTGTACTCAGGACGCCTGATGCTATTGTTTGGGTACTGAGCCTGCTGGGGCATGTAGTTTTCTGGGCGAACCAAGTGCTCAGGATAGTCGTAATTATATAGCTGAACGTTCTTGGGGTAGACATACTGTGGGGGTGGCCGGACGTTTACGTGGTAGTTATATCGACCAGGTGGATATTGGCCAGGTGGATATGAACTAGGCGGATATGAACCAGGTGGATATTGTTCAGTTGAAGTCTGGACAGCCTGTGGGCCATTCTTGCGCGTACAGTACTTCACTATCAGCACAATTGCTAGAATCAAAGATCATAAGATATATTAGGTGCTTCCTCGTATTTATTGTAAGTTAATTCTTTGTTGGAACACTAGGACAAACTATTCCTCAAGGGAGCGATCATCTCCAGAGAATCGTCTGGAACTTAAAAGGTAGTCAACCGATATTGATAAAATTAAATGGAACCTTGAAAGAATAACGTGAAGGAATACTTAACTCAACAAAAAATAATCATCAACATCAATTCACTACTGAAGGAGCATTTAGTGTTACAAACATACAAAAAAACACAGTCGAATTGAGAACTTCCTTCTTTATATATGAAATTCTCTCTTATGTCAGTTAAATAATAATTTTAAATGTTTAAAAAGTATTATTTCGTACCTATAATCACCACAACTATGAATAAAACTCCACCACCGCCGACGAGAATCCAACCGAGGACGACCGGGAAGTTCGCAGACGACTCTGCAGGAGGTGAAGCTAGAAAAAAAACAAATATAAAAAATCAGCCTGAATAACATGTTCGACTTATGCAACTAGAACTTGAATGAGCAAGAGTTCAAAGGCAAAACTATAACATAAAGGGTGTTCCATTAAGAGCGCTCGAACTTAACAACAAAATAAAAAAAAATTGTTTAAGTGATATTGGCACAATTTTAAAGGATATTCGCTGACATTGTTTATGGAATATAATTTCAGCCAAATGGCCGCCGCAACTCCGCTGTAGGTGGTGTATCCTGGTGGACCAATTATGGATGACATTTTCATGCATATACTAGAGGTTTCACGTAACCCCACAGAAAGTAGTCGAGCGGTGTTAGACACACGATCTTGGTGACCAGCTGATGTCGCCACCACGCGTGATGACGAAGCCTTCGAATTTCTCATCCAATAAATTTAATGTTTCCCGTGCTGTATGGCAAGTGGCGCCGACAGTGACTTTTTCAGAGTGTATAGAGGCACCTGATGAATCTCCCGTGGATTTTTGTCGCTCAAAATCCGGAAATTTTATTTGTTAACAAATCCACTCAACCAGAAATGAGCCTCATCACTGAAGATGTTTTTTTTTCCGTAAGCAGGGTCAGCCGCCAAATGCTCTAAAGCCCAATCAGCGAATACACGGCGCTGTCTGTGGTCGTTGGGTTTTGGCTCTTGAGTTGTATTTTTATTTTATTTTATTTGCCTGATAGGTTAGCCTTTGACCACTATCTCACCTGATGGTAAGTGATGATGTGGTCGAAGATGTTGTTCAGGTTAACCTAGAAGTACTGGCTCTCAAGAACAGCTGCCGGAACACACCGTTAGGTGCTTGGCGACAGATTTTCTGCTTGAGGGTGGTAGCTAGCCAGGCGGGCATTCGCAAAATGCCCTACCACCATGCTATAACGACTGCCATCCTAAGACAACAACCGGGACCGACGGCTTAACGTGCCCTCCGAAGCACGTGCACGCTCAGTAGTAATATCACTAGCGGTCACCCATCCAACTCATGACCGCGGGCGACGTTAACTTTGCTGATCGGTTGAGAACAGCTAAGTAAACTTCGCTACGAGCGCTTCATAAATGTATATGGATGAAAACCCAAATCTCGACGCAAAACCCGCCAAGTTGATGTCGCAGAAAGACTCAGCTCTTGTGGTTAGTAATCTTTGGTGCACGACGCGTATGGACTGTCTGTGGTTTCCTCGCGCACTGTTCCGAACAGCAAGCAGCGTGTAGCCGTTCCATGGTGAAATTTGACGACTAAATATGTGTTCATGCCAAATTTGACAGCTATCGCTTCACCAGGATGGCCGCTATGCGCAGTCAAAGTTCGCGCGTCCCTTTTGAAAAACGCTATATAAGCTCTTAAAAATACATTAATAACAAAATTAAAATATTACATAATGCTAACAAATATATGCTTCTAGCAGATTATTCAAAATTAATGCCCATATGGCTTTTACTATTATTAGATTTTGTGTTTTCGTTCCTAAATTTACATACTTTTTGAGATGTTGTCAGTTGTGGAAACACAGTGAGCTTCTTTTAAGCTTTGACAATTTATTAAAAGATACGTTCATTTCAGTTTTGAATGTTGAGATGGATGATAGGGCTTGGGTGCAAGCTTCCCTCCCTGTGAGGTTGGGGGGCATAGGGATACGCAAAATTTCTAGTGTGGCATTACCAGCTTTTTTGTCTTCTGTACACAGTACACACAAATTAGTAGAAAACATTCTTGCACCATCTTTAGGCTCTTTTGATGTAGCATATCTGGCTGAGGCCAAAACCACATGGGGACTGGCTTGTCCAAATACTGAATTCGACCACCAAATACCGAAACAGTGGGATCGGCCCCTATACGAGCTAGCACGGAATTATCTTTCAAATACGTGTCCTAGTATCGCAGATCGTGCTCGTATTCTCGCTGTTTCTGTGTGGGAATCTGGTCTTTGGTTACAAGCCATTCCTTCTTACAAAACTGGTGGCCTTATAGATCCTTCCGCTTTTCGTCTTGCTATTAGCTTACGCTTGGGTTCAAGGTGTTGTGTTGCACATCACTGCCAGTGTGGTACTGCAGTTGACCAACTCGGTCACCATGGCCTATCCTGCTCTCGAAGTGCTGGTCGAATTTCCCGCCACGTCAGCCTTAACGATATCATTCGCCGGGCTTTTACCAGCGCCAATGTTGCAGCTGTTCTCGAACCGAACGGTCTGATGCGTGACGATGGTAAAAAAACTGACGGCATGACTCTGGTTCCATGGAAGTTAGGACGGCCCTTAGTGTGGGACGCTACATGCGTAGACACTTTAGCGCCGTCACATCTTTCTGAAACCAACGTGAGGGCGCCGCGGCTACTTCGGCGGAGCAACTCAAGCGGCGCAAGTATGCTAACCTCGGTATGGGTTACATATTTGAGCCGTTTGGTGTGGAGACGTTGGGTCCGTGGGGACCGGGAGCTCATCGTATTTTCCAAAACTTATCAGTGCGCTTGGTCGATTCGACGCGTGATCAAAATACTGGCACCTATTTGGCTCAAAGAATAAGCATTGCAATTTAACGGGGCAATGCTGCCAGCATGCTGGGCACGCTGCCAACTGGTAGTGGGTTAGAGCATTTGGACTGCCTATGAGTTCAAATGATTTTATTGTAGTAGCTGTAGTGTTGTAAGTATATAGTTCGTAGTAATTTGTTAATAGGCATACCGCCGATATTAAAAAAAAAAAGATTTATAAAAAAATATTAAGTTGTACAAATATATAAAACTTAATAATAAGGGAACATTAAATTAATATTTTAATGAAACACTTAAAATATACGAGTATCTGGTGACAATTCCGCCTAATCGCCTTCGGTTTGGCTTCGTGGCGTTTGTGACATCACGAGGCGGAATTGACACTAGAATATTTTTTTATCGATATAAAAAAATATTCTAGTTACTAATTACTAATCTAATATTATAAAGAGGAAAGATTTGTATATATCGATTTTTGTATGCAACGAATAAACTTAAAAACTACTGGACCGATTTGGATGAAACTTGGTAAAGAAATAGTTTGAGACCCGGGAAAGGGCATAGGTCTGTTTTTATCTAACTGCGCAAAAAGAGGTTAATTGTTTTGCGCAATAACCGACATACGCGCGGGCGGAGCCGCGGCCGGAAGGCTAGCAATATAAATAAAATATAATATAATAATATTATGAAGAGAAAAGATTTGTATTTTTGTATGTAACGAAAAAACATAAAAGAAAAAAAAAATAACGAAAAACGACAGGACCGATTTGAAAAATTATTTCACTATCAGAATCCTACATTATCCCTGATGAACATAGGCTAAACAATTTTAGTGACTATACGATAATTTACCCAACGTGTAAAAAAAAATATCGTAAAAATCTTTACATCGCGTACGCTGGTGAGATTGTTGACAATAGAGCAAAGTGGTGTAGTATAATTTTATAGAGGACATCAATATCTACAATAAAGTACGCAATACCTTAATAAATGTCTAACTATTACAGTTTGTCACAATAACTACTATTTATGTCAATTTATAACGGTTGTTAAATACCCCTGCAAAGCCGGGGCGGGACGCTAGTATTTCATATTTTCTTAATGATTAATTACAATATGAATTTAATTTTAAAATTGTTAGGTTTGCAATAACGCCTGCTATGCTGATTACATTAAAAAATCACAAATATACGATAGGAAAAATTTAAGAATATATAGCTGTACACAGCCTACACCATTAAGGGGGTTGCCATAATCCCCACGCTTAGCAGGCGTCTTGAGGATCGCAGTGTAAGCAATGTAGCCCGGCACGAAATCAAATAGAGAATGCAAATAAATCTAAACAGGCACTAAGATCATAAACACCAACGCCTGGTTAGAAAGGCCGAAGAAGAAAAAAACAATCATGTACTTTACAAAATTACAAATATACGATAGGAAAAAATTTAAGTCATGTGCGGGATTCGAACCCGCGCCCCTTTAACCGGGGTATGCTCTAACCAATTGAGCTAACATGACATGACGTCATAACTCGAATTTTTCCTATAGTTCATTAATCATCGTATTGGGATGGAGCGACATCTATTAGTAAGTACCTCTTACGTTGTACTACAAACAAGACCAATTTTGCAATTGGTTTTATACTTGTAAATGATGACGCAACCTTATAATTTTTATATTGTTATGATTGCAATAACGCCTGCTAAGCGGATTACATTACAAAATTACAAATATAGGTACGATAGGAAAAATTTAAGTCATGTGCGGGATTCGAACCCGCGTCCATCCGCCTCTTTAGCCGGGGCATGCTCTAACCAATTGAGCTAATATGACATGACGTCATAACTCGAATCTTTCCTATAGTTCATTAACCATCGTATTGGGATGGAGCGACATCTATAGTACCACTTACGTTGTACTACAAACAAGACCTCATGTACTTACTTGGAAATGAAGAATCTCCAGGCGGTGAGGGCTCTTCCAAAACTTTTTGACCAAACACTGGTTCACTTGGATACGATCCACGAATCGCTTCTCCATAGCCATAGCCGCTAATCGGCACAGGATACGACATTGTTGCAAGTATTACTAACTTAGTAATTACTAAGTAACTTTAGTAATTATATTTCATACTGAAATGGTTACTGTCTGTTATTTGTTTCATGTTTTATTAAGTAGTATTTATTTATGTAGTAGTTACGTACACTAAGGGCCTGTTTCAGAATGTTCCAGTAAGTTCTAGTTATATACCCAGAACATAAAATAACTGAATGATAAAAATGAAAGTTAACATGCAGCGCGTTTCAAGCTTTAGCCGATGGATAAGCTAAATCGATGACTGTGAAACGCAAAGATAGTGTTTTATTTATTAAATATGTTCTGGGTAGTATAACCGGAACTTACTCGAACATTCTGAAACAGGCCCTTAGTGTAAATACCTACTTCTAGGTTAGCCTGAACAACATCTTCGACCACATCATCACTTTCCATCAGGTGAGATGGTGGTCAAAAGCTAACCTATCAGGAATAAATAAAAAAAAAACTGAAACTGGCCCTTAATCTACTGAAGTTCATTTTTCATTATAATTTTGACCACTTTTCTGACATAAAAACTCTTTGCTTCGTAAAGAAATAAACCTCAGGTTCGCGCTTAAACATGTTTGAACTAATACCAATTATTATATGTTCTATGCTTATACGAGACTAAACCACAGAATATAAATAGTATCAATAATCGAAAGATTCAAACTCCACTAAACTGAATTTTAGTGTTTCTGTTATCTTGATTTCATTTTGTCTATGGCATTTTGATACATAAATAAATTCACTCTATTTTGACAAATCGAAATGTGATACAAATACGCTTACAAAATATGCCGTAACATTAAAGATAACTCCCTATACGCACCTGTCAAACTATCTAATCAAAAAATGTCAAATAGTATGGTATAGTCCCACCAACTTATCTGTTCAGGCGGCAAAAACAAGAACTACAACATTCCTTCAAATTGTGACAGTTTGTAGTTGATTTCCTTGACCAGTAGCGCCCTCGGAAACTGCACAGTTAAGTTGGTGGTACTATAATATTGTGGTTTCAGAGCTAATGGTAGTAAAACTTTTAATTATTATTCATTAATCTTGTTATTTCCAAACTAAAAGACCGTTCTCTGCAATAATCACGATCACGATTCAGCAGTAATTTTAAATTGCACACACTTAGGTACACTCATCTGTTAATTGAATTTTTGAACGTACCTAACAATAGATAATATTATTACACTAATTTAATATGTACGTGCTTTAAATTTGAACTACAATATAATAATAAGATAAATAAATCACGTTATTTCCTTACCCTTTTAAGTTGAATTCTATGTTTAGAAGATGCATTACATTAGTTTTCCTCAAAGAATTACGCATTTGTTTGTTCCTAGTAGGTAAAGTCATCATATAGCCCCTCCTGTAGAAATGCAACACCGGTACCATCTCCGGCTCTGTCTCCAGTAGCTTTA
This sequence comes from Plagodis pulveraria, assembly GCA_963890685.1. Classification (NCBI taxonomy): domain Eukaryota; kingdom Metazoa; phylum Arthropoda; class Insecta; order Lepidoptera; family Geometridae; genus Plagodis; species Plagodis pulveraria. The sequence continues at coordinate 378,145 of OY982977.1, forward strand.
GCGCAATCGGATCCTGTCACATTGGAACTCGTATTGAAAGAAATCCAATGCATTAAGTCGCAACTATCGGGACTTCCTATTCTCGTTGAAGATGTCCGAGTTATTAAAGCTGAACTGTCTGAACTTAAGGAAGCCAATGAGTTCGCCAACAGCAAGATTTTGGAATTAACTGGTAGAACATCTGTTCTGGAAACTAGAATCTCAAATGTCGAGCAGCTAGAGGGGAGAATCGGTTCCCTCCAAAGTGAACTAGCGGCACTCAAGTCACAAACTGGGACTAGTCCGCAAATGAAAGATTTAAGCGTTCGCTTCTCTCTGATGGAGCAACAAAATAGGGAGTGTAATCTGGAGATTCAATGCGTGCCAGAAAATAAAACGGAAAATGTACTCGCAATCGTTAAGCAAATAAGCAAAACCGTTTCATTCAATCTTGGTGACAACGATATTATGTCGGTACATCGTGTAGCAAAGCTCCAGAGTGATTCTGCCAGGCCTAGGTCCATTATAGCTAGATTAGCCACTCCTCGTATCAGGGACAATTTTCTAGCTACGATCAAAATGTATAACAGGTCTCATGAGCAGGATAAGCTTAATAGTTCTCACCTGAAAATGGCGGGTGAAAAGCGCCCCATTTACGTTGCAGAACACCTTTCACCAGCCAATAGGCACCTCCATGCGGCCACAAGAGCCGCCGCCGCTGCTAAAGGCTACAAGTTTGTGTGGGTCCGTAATGGGCGTATTTTTGTCCGCAGGGATGATAAATCTAAGTCTATTCTTATCAAAGACATAGATTTCGTTCATTCTTTATGAAACTAAGCCGTCACAAAGGTCCCTATAACTATCTATTACCAAAATGTAAGAGGTTTACGAACTAAGGTGCATGAGTTGTATACGAGTGCTTTATCATATAGTTTTGATATGTTAGCGTTTACTGAGACTTGGCTAAATGACTCTATTTTTGACAGTGAATTATTGGACGGTCGTTACAACATTTACAGACGCGATAGACAGGATTGTGGTTCGCTAAAAGATGGCGGTGGAGTTTTGGTAGCTGTTCTGGATAAATACAGAGTTATTCGTAGGCCTCAATGGGATTCATCCTTTTGTGAAGACATATGGCTTACGCTCAAGCTAGGTTCTGGTTCATCAGAAATTATAATAAATTTATGTGTTGTCTATTTGCCATCGCCATTGAAACTTGAGTGCTTAGAACACTTTATGGAAAACGTCTCCAGGGTTATTAATAACGAAATTTCTCTCAACTCTCAGACATACATAATAGGCGATTTTAATTCCCCTGACATAAGTTGGATTCACGATGCAGGTACCCAAATTTTACTACCCAGTCATGGATCTAGTGAACTAGAATTATTACTAGTCGAAACTCTAAGTTTTAATGGTCTTTTCCAGCACAATGGGGTATTGAATTGTTCTAATCGCATTCTTGACCTTGTCCTTGGTACTATTGGAACTCATACTGTTTCGGTCGCTAAAAACAATGCTCCTCTTCTGAGACTTGATAAATATCATCCCGCCTTAAATATAACTATGGACGTGGGCAATTTTCGGCCTCTAAAGAAAAATATGTCAAGCCGCCTTAACTATTATAAGGCCAATTACGATGTGATAAATGAAAAGCTATTTCAAATCAATTGGGATATTGAATTGAATTCAAGTGATCATGTTGACGTAATGGTCGAGAAATTTTACAATATTTTCATGCCAATCGTTCAAGACAACACGCCTAAAGTGCGCTCCAAAAATGTCCGGTTTCCTGTTTGGTTTTCTATACCTTTAATAAAGGCCCTTAAGGAAAAAGCTAAACATCATCTCAACTATAAAAAATACCAAAATCTCCAAGATAAGCTTTGTTTTAATGTAGTTAGAAAAAGATGCGATAAGCTGTTAGTGGAGTGTTTTGCTAATTTTAAAAAGAACACAGAATTTAATTTAAAGAAAAATCCTAAATACATTTGGCAGTACGTTAATAATTTGAAAAGTAATAGTAGCTCATTACCTGATCAAATGTATCTCGACAGCAAAACGGTGTGTGGTGGTCAAGATATATGTAACCTATTTTTAGAACATTTCAATTCTGTGTACAACATGACTAGCTCAAGTGCAACTAATTCAACACAGTGTAATTTTGATAATTCCAGTATTGCTCCACTACGTCACATTTTAATACATGCCGGTGAAGTACGTAAAGCACTTAAGTCGCTTGCTAATAGAGGAGCAGGACCAGACTCACTCCCTGCGATAGTTTTAAAAAAATGTGCGGATGCCATCGCGAAACCACTAAGCATAATTTTTGAGAAGTCTCTCTCAACTGGCATTTTTCCAATGAAATGGAAAGTGGCCTTTATCACACCAATACATAAAAAGGGCGATCTTTCTAACATAAAAAATTACAGGCCGATTTCTATTCTCTCTGGGTTGGGCAAATTATTAGAATCCCTTGTAGTAAAGCATATTCATTGGTATGTTTCGCATCTTCTCAATGTGCATCAACACGGTTTCCTACCTCGAAGATCCACCTCAACTAATCTGTTAGGCTATGTGACTGATATTCTCGAAATACTCGATAGTAGTGGCGAAGCACATGCAATTTACACAGATTTCAGTAAGGCCTTTGATTTGGTTAATCACGATCTGTTATTAGCTAAACTACAACGTCTCGGAATACACGGATCCCTTCTTAGATGGTTAAATTCTTACTTACTGAATCGATCTCAGCTGGTTGTGGTAAAAGGTTTTAAGTCCCTGGAATCAGTAGTTCCTTCGGGTGTACCTCAAGGCTCCCATTTAGGTCCATTGCTGTTCCTCCTCTACATCAACGACTTACCCCAGTTATTAAAATCGAATGTAATGTTATATGCCGATGACTTAAAGCTATACAAGACAATCAATAACAAGGCAGACGTGGAGGAGTTGCAAACTGACATCCATTCCTTAAGCAAATGGTGTGAGGAAAACCATATGCTTTTGAATGCATCCAAATGTTATTTTATAAAGTTTTCACGCAAAAATACCCCTTTCCCAGCTGAATACAAAATTAAAGGGGTACCGTTAGCAGAGCTTTCATCAACACGAGATTTGGGGGTTATTATCGATAACAAGCTTTGTTTCCGAAATCATTTTGATCATATTATTAAGAAATCGTACAAAATTGGAGGTTTTGTCATCAGACAGACAAAGATATTCCGCAATCCTAGGCTTTCACTACTGCTTTTCCACGCTTTAGTGCGCAGCATCTTAGAATACTGCAGTGTGGTGTGGAGTCCTGTTTACCAAGTGCACATTAACAACATAGAAAAAGTACAAAAAAATATTATGTACCATGTAACATACAGGGATAACTTGTGCCATTTATTACATTCCTACGAATCTCGGCTTAATCACTATAATGTCATGTCTCTTGAAAAGCGCCGTAAAATGGCAGACATTCTGATGCTTTTCAAGCTTATAAATAACTTAGTTGATTGTCCAGAACTAACTCCCAGGTTATTACTTAAAGTTCCGCGTCCTGGTAGCCGCCTATCGGATAGAAAAACTTTTATTCTACCAATTTGTAAAACTAATATGTTAAAGCACTCGCCGGTTTATCGTATGTGTGAAAGTTACGATACCGTTAAGCAAGACTTCGATATTTTTCACCGTGGTTCGCTTTCCTCGGTGAAATGTATTTTGAATAGGTTGCTTTAATTGTTTGTTTGTTTCACCAATTATTCAAAATCATCATCTTTTTGCACCAGATTTTGAAATAGACAGTTTCAACAATACCAATGATATTGTTTGCTGGTTGCTTATTACTATACTCGTATAATTAGATTGAATAGTTTGATGTAATACACATGCTAGGTCCACTTCTAGAAGGAAGTACGTATTCCAATGTTAATTTTATATTATTTTTAATTATGTAAGCTACGATGTATTTCCAGTTTTGTGGTCTTCCAATAAAAAAAAAAAAAAAAAAAAAAAAAAAAAAAAATATATATACCGACCCATACATTACTTCGCAAAATAACGCGATAGCTCATGTATTATAAATTATAAATCAAATCAAATCATTTATTTATTTGCTAGAATACATGTCAAAAGGATCTTAATATTAGTCATACAGATACAATGGATTCAAGCAGACGTGCAAATAATTTAATGAAGCTTATAGGCTGGGCTTTGAACACAAACTCAACTGATAGTAAATGACGATGTGATACAAGGCGATATACCGGTTTTCCTTTAATGGGTCGGACTTCCGTTACTAACTATTAATTGGTGGCTAAAAAAAGCTATAAAATTTAATATTTCATTATCTTAATCATCTTCCATCGAGAAATCCATTTCTGGCAAATCTTGTGCCACAAGCACTATTTTTGAAGAGGATCCTCTTTACACAAACTAAGACGTATCTATCTATTAAGGTGTGTTAATTATTTTAAATATAATTTAAAATGCAAAATATATATTTCATTTCCTGTTTTCCCAGGGCAACTAGGTACCTAACTAGATTTCTAGGTAAAAATAATAAAAGCCAGGACATGGATAAAGTAAATTAGTAATGAAATATATCAGACATAGAGTGCGTACGAGTATCGAGTATGTACCTACATACAGTGCATAGTGGAACTTAACCCCCGTATGTATAGGCAAGCCGATAAACTGTATTCATAGATACAGTGTTTTGATTTTACAATTGTCACAATTCTTGATAAGGTGTATTGTGTCAATAAACGTTTTAGCGTTTTATTGCCTTACCTATATCTTATCAAATAAATACTCGAAATATACATGGCTAGACAGATGTAATCAATACCTTTACATTGATAGCAAACACATAATGTTCTTTTAGTTGAATTCATATAAAATCATGAAAACATAAAAATTACTTCTAAAAATATCTTATCTCAAAATGTTTAATGTATCACCTTTATTCGTAATAAATGATTTGAATTGAATTGAGTTTTATAGCATAATGTCTGCATATAAATGATCGAACTGTATTTTATATTACATAAAACAGACTTCTAAGTGTTGGATTTAAATAATGCCTTTTTATCATGCCTTTATCTGAGCAATAAATAAAATAATAAATAATAATATAGTGCCTGATGTTGTCTTAGGTTTTCGCGATTATTACACATAGTAATTAAACAACTTTAAACGGTTTAAATCGCGTATATTTATCATAACTTTTGTCCCAACGTTTCAAACACTGCAAAGTGTTTGAATCAGTCACCCCGTGACCACGATCACTGCAAAGTGTTTGAAACGTTGGGACAATAATAATATATATACGCGATATAAACCGTTTAAAGTTGTTTAATTACTAAATATAGAGCCTTTTATTCTGAAATATACAGAGTTTTGTACATATAATTCTTATTTCAGTGTGCATGTTGCCACTGTCTAGGCTGACTTTTATTCAATAGCACGGCGTCCCTTTCATCCAGTTCGACTGTAAGCTTGAGACGATCTTCCCACCTGTGTTGTCTTCCTCTGTTCCCTTCGCCAACTGCATCCCTTGCTGTCCGCGCGACAAATGCCGAGGTCTCGTTTATCTCATCGTCGCTTACCATCATGTGAAATTACATTTAGAGGCTACCCCACGAGAATTAAAAAATGCACAGAAGACCTGAATAGTTTCGCTTGGACAGTGTTTAGCAAAACATATTAATAATAACAAATATTTTAACTTTTACTAAATTAACAATTTTTTGCCTGTTAAGCCGACGTGATGTCATAAACGCCTAGTAGCAAAATTAAAGTACTAACGGAGTTTCAACGCGTATACACGAAGTATCTTCAGGAGGTATTGACTCTGTGAGCGCACTTTCGATCGTGCGCTCGAAGAGTCAGTACCTCCTACAGATACCTGTCTAATTCATATTTTTAAGTATTTTTCTAAAATATTTATTGAATATTTGTTATTATGAAATAGTATTTCCGCAAAGTAACGCCTGAATCTATAAATTATAAGTAACCTACGAATAACAATATGTTATTCTTGGTATCTTAGTCATAAAACCCGCAGTCTTCCTTTAAAATATATATAACCTACATAGAGCAACACGCACCGCCACCGTGCTAATATAAATAATTATTCCAGCAACTAAAAAATCTTTGCTATAAATAATATATTTATGCATATATCTAAAAAAGTAACAATAAATTTCAAGAGAGCCTGGTTGTTCTGACTGTACAGTCGCCTGCAATAATAAGTATACACATTGTAATTTTCAAAATTGTGGCAACGACTTATGTGACTCTCTATGTACACAGAAGCATCTCAAAATCAAAGAATAAATTGAATTGTTTCACTCATGTGTATATTAACTGCAATCACTAAGAATTAAGTGACATCACATTATTATGAAAATTACGAAGTGTATACTTATTATTGCAGGCGACTGTACGTATATGGCGAAAAATTTAAAATTTAAACTTTATATTTCTTTTTTTCTTAGGGCTTTGAAAACTAACAGACTGAGAGCGTAGGACGGATAGACGTCGTATCGCATCGAGTGAGTGAAACAGAACTATACCCAGTATTTAAATCGCGTCACCTCGAAATAAATTCATATTGTGAGCTTATTCGCAATGGAAAATATCTTTCAGGTTCTCATGATTGCTACTTCTAATAAGAAATAAAATTTGTATTGTTACGATATATACTATGCAGACACAATACTTGAGTAAGCGAATTTTTTTGTGCTCGATAGGTTAGCCTTTGACCACTATCTCACCTGATTGTAAGTGATGATGTGGTCGAAGATGTTGTTCAGGCTAACCTAGAAGTACTGGCTCGCAAGGACAGCTGCCGGAACACACCGTTAGGTGCTTGGCGCCAGATTTTCTACTTGAGGGTGGTAGCTAGCCAGGCGGGCATTCGCAAAATGCCCTACCACCATGCAATGCCCTACCACCATGCGATGCCCTACCACCATGCAATGCAATGTATACACAACCAAATACTTAACGAATTATGAGTGTTTCAAAAGAAGGCCATTAGTTTAATTTTGTTGGTTAAAGTTTTGTACATATTTTTTGTGCTAAACTTTTAGGAGTTTTGTCCATAATTATTATTTAATATACGGTAAATATTACGCGAGTCCTAGCCCGTTATTATATAATAATATTTTTTGTATTATTAGTTATTGATAAGCCATCCTTAATCACATATCTAATATGCGAGAGACGGCGAATTTTTTCTAGGTTATATTTACAACTCATAATGTATTGTTTTGATACATAATTAATAGATAACATCACTTTTCAAGAAGGCGGAGGTTGTTAATACAAACAATTAGCTAACTAAGATGTTCGAATACCGCGCCCTAGTCTAGCTGCGCCCCTGCTGGCCAACAGGAGAACTAATATTGACAGCTGTGATTAACGCCACGAAAGTTGTAAATCATTAATGTACATCATTTTTATAATTAAAAACAGTATTATACCTTCCATCGTATTCATTCAATAAAAGTATAATATTCAACAGATAACATTGGTTACGGATAAGCGTTTTTTATATCATTGTGTATTGGTGTTTTTGAAGCAGTGATAGCTCAGTGGCCTTGGCTATGGACTGCCGCGCAGCAAGTCCATGGTTCGAATCCCGCCCAGAGCTTGAGCTTCACCACATGGTGGAAGGGCATTTTGCGAATGCCCGCCTGGCTAGCGACCACCCTCAAGTAGAAAATCTGTCGCCAAGCACCTAACGGTGTGTTCCGGCAGCAGTCCTTGAGAGCCAGTGAAATAACAGGCAAAATGAGACTACAGGTATGTCTCAAGGTGATGGGCGCAGTGCAGTTCGTCACTTGTGATGAAATGCATCTGTTATATGCAGAGGATACCGCTTAACATCAGGTGGGCCTCGCGCTTGTTCCTTCACAAAAACATTAAAAAAAAATAGTTTAAATTTACTTATACCATGCTCGCTCATGTATCATGATTATGTAGAACAGTTACCGAATCAAGCTACAAGCTGGATAAAACTATTAAAATTATGAAATTCCCTCCACAAACATGAGTTTTCACATTATAACAAAATCACAACGGGGGAAAAAATTTAGTCATGTGCGGAATTCGGACCCGCGCCATGCATCTTATATTTTCACCTTATGTTACTTACAGTTTGAATTAATAAGTTTCGTTTCATTCGCTGCCACATTTTCTCTTGTAGGTATACAATCCGAAGGGATGGATTTATGTCATAAATTGAAATGAAAAGTGTTTTTTCTGTTGTCGACACCTTATGATTTTATTATGTTGGCTAGAGTTTTCATACTGATATAATAAAACATAATATTTGATTGATTTTACTGAGATAACTAAAATATATTTGTTATATTTTATAGGGTCCTGCAAATAGATAAGACGAATAAGTCAACGGTGATATTTAGTTTAAGACACTCTTCTCGCTGGTACATAGCGGTGAATAGTTGCATGTTTCACATGATGACAGTAAATATGTTCTTTAAATCCCGCACTGCGCTCAGCACTCTATATAGTACCTACTCTACTACCGCTACGCTAGTTGTTCAATTCTATTCTAGACTACTTCGCTATCTCGTTCTAAATTTAAAGCAGTTAATTGCACCAAATAACAACTCTGCTTACATTTTGACAAATAATAATTTTGAATAGGCATCCTATCTATACATATACAACCTCTTACGGTTGACTTCTGCTAGTACTAAGAAACATTTTGAGGTGTTTTTTTTTTTTTTTTTATGTTTGTTTATGTGTATTTGAATAAGCACGAGGACCACCTGATGTTAAAAGTGTCTAGTGACTGTAATTTTATAATTCATATTTTTTATTAATTAGATCGATATAAATAATCAAAGCTCTATTCAAAGAGAGTGCAGCGCGGACCAGTGTAGCCGAGGTAGCTGTGCCCTTAACTCGAAGTAGGCATTGCCTTTTACTAGGAGACACAGAATTTAAAAGTGATAGACATTACTAGAAAAACATATTTTTTATGTTGAGGCGGTGTATTCCCGATGTCCCCATTGACCGGCTCGCCGAGCCATGAGCGCCGCGGCAACATTGGACCACACCGCACTCCCTTTGAATAGGTTTTGATGCCCTTGCGAGTGTCGAATATTTGCGGTATAAACGGCTGTATCTTTTGATTGCGTCGGTTTCGAAGTTTGATTTTTTCACAACAGTTGACTTGAGTATTGATTATTAATTTCAGCTTGATACCTTCACGCGTTCCTGAGAAAAAGGGTCTTGACAGTCAGACGGACAACAAAGTGATCCTATAGGGGTTCCTATTTTCCTTTTGAGGTACGGAACCCTTAAAATCATTCATCAATTCTAGGTAAGGCTGAACAACATCATCGTCGTCTTACCTATTATACGCGAAAGTGTATAACGCAATCCTTATCTAGAGTCTAGAGTCCTCAACAATCACTTGCGTAAGGATAACAATTTATTCACCAGCACGGTTAAGCGATAAGCGAAAATTAAAGCATACATTGCTGTACTAAATTAATTCTTAAATAAATGCATGATAATTTTTACTATAGTATTTCTCAATTTATACTAACGCCATCTATTGATTACGAGCTTCATCAAATGAAACTAGATGGCGCCTCAGGTAAAAATAGCGCACGCAAGCGATTTATTTACTTGCTCACTGCTCGAGCCACGAGTTTGTCCTTACGAGTACAATAGGCTATGCCGGCAATTTGCAGGCATTTCCTAAAGTATTATTATATGTTCTATATTAATGTTTAAAAACGCATCCTGTCTCTAATGAGATTTGGGGCCGTACAATAATGCAATTACAATAATGTGTTACATGTTTGAGTAAAGTAAGCCAAGTAGACATGCGCAAAATGTGTCAGTAAATAGAAATGAATGAAGTATATCTTTTTGCTCGGTGAAGTAGTCCACTCGTTTAGTTCAGTAGCTCTGAACTAGTCATTAAGATATCCAGCTCGTGTAGTGTGAGTGATAAGGTAACGAATGACGCACTTCTGATTTGTAAAGTGCAATACCTATCAGATATAATCTATCACCTTCATTTGAAAAACTTTGTTTTAATACATTTTTGAAATCTTGATTTTCCATCATATTTTATACATGTTTAGGACTGTGAACTAAGAAACCTATGTTTTCATGACTGGTTAACATATTTAACTTTAATTAAATTTAATGAATTTAGAATTCTTGTCAAAAATTTAAATTAGAAACAAACAATGATTTTCGGCGAACATAAATGTACCTTCTTCTTCATCGCGAAAAGTTTAGTTTTGACTCCATTGCTATTGCCTAAAGAAAAAGACAGAGAGAGAGAGTTGAATTGCAGGCAGATGCTTTAGCTAACTTAAGAAAGCAAGACGAGCAATAACGAACTTTAGGTGGACGCCATAACTCTCTTTTTTCTATCTAGAGCCGTACGCGTGAGCAAGACACATTATCCTTCGATCGGTAGGTACGTGAATACTGAACGAAATGAAGTAGAGACACATTTAAATGAGTGGCGAAGGAATGGACTACATCAACTTGCGAAGTGAAGTAGTTCATTTCCTTCAGTCGTTCGTGAACTACCCATGTCTAAAGCCAAGCCATACAACATTATTTCAGTCATTCTTAATAAAAGAATCGTGCCATCCGTCGCGTCGGTAGCAGTATCAGACGTACTCAATCATTTATTGCAATCATTAGTACATACAAATGCGGTTTACATTACTTATATTAAGGATGCACTTGCCCACGGCTCGAACTTATCAGCGGGCGAGGCAACAAAGCATGCTATTTCACCTATACCTTTGTGGGAAAGGGTAAGACTCCGTGATGAGTAGTACGAAGATAGTGATCGCGCATCACACACCCGTATTGCATCTACGCTAATTACGCACACTTGTTTGCGATATATCAATGAAAGCCGAACCATGCCGAACGAATTACGATGTTTGACGACGGACGGAGATAGTGTCTCAAGCTACGTCACGACGTGTGTAGGTATTTCTTATAAAATAATATTATATATTCACAGAGGAATACATTTTGGTTCGGACAGTAGGTACCTGTTGTTATAATTTTCGTTCGTTTTATAATAACATACTGATGTTATTTCACCTATAGTAGGTAAATATTTAGTAAGTAGGGACAATGATTTGTAGGTACATAGTAAATGTATTAGTTTGTTCTTTTCATATTGATGTAGTAAATATTTACCTACAATAATTATTTATTACATAATTAGCAAGTTACTGCTTTTACTACAACATATTTTTTAAAGCAGTGACGGCTCAGTGGCATAGTTTATGGACTTCCGCGCAGCAGGTCCATGGTTCGAATCCCGTCGCGGGCTTAATCTTCACCGCGTGGTAGAAGAGCATTTTACGAATGCCCGCCTGGATAGCTACTACCCTCAAGTAAAAAATCGGTCGCCAAGCACCTAAAGGGAAGCAATCATGGCTCAGTGGCATTGGTTATGGACTGCCGCGCAGCAGGTCCATAGTTTGAATCCCGCCGCGATATTGAGCTTCACCGCGTGGTGGAGAGTTCGTAGCGAAGTTTACTTAGCTGTTCTCAACCGATCAGCAAAGTTTAGCACCGTCGCGCGCGGTCATGAGTTGGATGGGTGACCGCTAGGACAATACTACTGAGCGCTTCCGTGCTTCGGAGGGCACGTTAAGCCATTGGTCCCGGTTGTGGTCTTAGGATGGCAGTCGTTATAGCATGGTGGTAGGGCATTTTGCGAATGCCCGCCTGTATAGCTACCACCCTCAAGAAGAAAATCTGTCACCAAGCACCTAACGGTGTGTTCCGGCAGCTGTCCTTGAGAGCCAGTACTTCTAGGTTAGCCTGAACAACATCTTCGACCACATCATCACTTACCATCAGGTGAGATAGTGGTCAAAGGCTAACCTATCAGGCATTAAAAAAGAGCATTTTGCGAATGCTCGCCGGGATAGCTACCCAAGTAGAAAATCTGTCACCATGCAACTAACGTGAACTCAGTGGCATTAGCTATGGACTGCCTCGCAGCATGTTTATGGTTCGAATCCCGCTGCGGGCTCGAGCTTCACCGCTTGGTGGAAGGGCATAGGGCATTTTGCGAATGTTCGCCTGGCTAGCCACCATCCTCAAGCAGAAAATCTGTCAGTAAGCGCCTAACGGGAAGCAGTGATGGGCCAGTGGCATTAGCTAGTGACTGCCGCGCAGCAGGTCCATGGTTCGAATCCAGCCGCTATATTGAGCTTCCCCGCGTTGGTGAAGAGCATTTTGCGAATGCTCGCCTGGATAGCTACCACCCTCAAGTAGAAAATCTGTTAGAAAGCACCTAACGGGAAGCAGTGATGGCTCAGTGGCATTAGGTTTGGACTGCCACGCAGCAGGTCTATGGTTCGAATCCCGCCGCGGGCTTGAAATTCACCGCTTGGTAGAAGGGCATTTTGCGAATGCTCGCTTGGCTAGCTACCACCCTCAAGTAGAAATTCTGTCACTAAACACTTAACGGGAAGCAGTGATGGCTCTTAGCAATGGACTGCCGCGCAACAGGTCTATGGGTCGAATCCCGCCGCGGGCATGAACTTCACCGCATGGTGGAAGGTTGTTTTGCGAATGGTCGCCCGGCTAGCGAGCTTTGAGATGAGAGTGTGTCGTACCGATTTCAAAATCTGTCTCTAAGCGGTAACACATTTGGAATAAAAATTCTCTAATCCTGGTAGAACACTTTTGGAATAAAAATTCTCTACCTACCCGTAACTGATTTAAATTATTTCCAATAAAAATCAATAACTAATCATAGGTTATTTTTGATTATGTAAGTGCCTACAATCATCGCTAAGTTTACCATATAAACTTTCGTACTACCTTAGGTATAAGTACCTACTACAAATATACATACTTATTCTACTAATTTACGCAGGTAGATACATAGTACTAACTTTATTATTTGTTGTGATCTTATAGCTATGTAGATAGGTATGCAATGTAATGCGCGCCCGCGAATGTCGATTAATTATATCGTAGATAGGTAGGTATCTTCCATTGAGCTTCTAATTCTAACCCTTTACTACTTTGTGTTAGGTAGGTACTTTCTCGAAGCTATATTACTGCTTAGACTATATTCTAAAAAGAATGCGGACTACCTACGTCCATACCATATCTAACCAAATGCAGCTTTTTATATTGTCTAAGTGTTGCTAAAATGATTAGGTACTCACCATAGCTATCATGACCTGCGTATTGACTAATACCTACTAGGTACTAACTTAGGTGAGAGTAGGTGAGTACCTAGACATAGTTACGTATTTATATTACCCAAGTACCTATCTATATGGATTATGGCGTCCGACACTTACTATCACGAACAAACTAATCAAATGCGAAAGAAAATCCGGTCCCCAACTCCCAACATATGTAAATATATATATATATATATATAAGTACGTAAGTAGGCATAGGCACTACATATTCATATTGGTAGTGTATACATACGTGCACACCAAAAAGCAACAGGGCATTCCTTCAATATAATATTATGTTCTAAGATCGCGGCGCGGTGCACGTGACTTTTGGTAGTGTGCGTTTTGTTAATTATATATTAGTGTGCTGCGCATGAGACCCGCCCGCCCGCTTCCCTCACCGCGGAATGGAAGTATTGACATGAGATGCCCAATATTTTGAACGAAAAACTAGCGCGCAAAACTATGTGTGCCGACCTTTGGCTCTAGGATGTTTATGATTATACTACTGGATGTATTTGTTTTCCAAAATGTTATCTAAAATGATCATGAACTGAGCTATGCTTCTATGTAAATAATTTTAGGGATTTCATGCTCTATAAGTCGTTTATTTACGACTAAACATGCGCTAAAATTCGTGATATTACAGGGATGTTTCGAGGCTTATAACTATCATGTGAAGTTTTTTTTTACAAATCGGTGCCAAGACAAGCCTAGATAATGAAGAGATAAATCGATATCATGTTTAGTTCTGGACCTAAAACCTCAAATAAGGGAGTGATCATCCTACGGCGTTTGTATGGAAAAGTTACCGGCCAGTTCAACCAAAATAAGGTGGAATGGTACATAATGAAATGACCCTAATAGCATAGTAGAAAGAAGCTAATAGGGTATAGCAACATGTAGCGAAGGGGACGATCTATTCTAATCGAGGCATCCTTAAGAAAATCTTCTAGAGTATAGTAGCGCTTTTCAAGCAGTATATTTTTTAGGACTGAGGTATTTGTGAACATTATTTCTAATCTAGTAAGTCAGTGCTTCCAGTTTTGCCGTTTTATCGGATGTGGTGCTAGATCTAGTGCAATTTTAGGTCTCAAGCGCTTTTTTCTCATAACTCTGGAATCTGGAGCAAAACTTGATACTCGTTTTGATAAAATATGAACACTGTGGCGTGGAATTCAATCGTCAAATGGCAAGATAATGGTAATGCTAATTATACCGCGGAGTTTAGGGCTCAAGTATTTAGTAAACGAAAATGCGGCTGGAATATTCATTCCGGCAGGCATTTTTGAAGCAGTGATGGCTCAGTGGCATTGGCTATGGACTGCCGTGCAGCAGGTCCATGGTTCGAATCTCGCCACGGGCTTGAGCTTCACCGCATGGTGAAAGGGCATTTTGCGAATGCCCGCCTGGCTAGCGACCACCCTCCAGTAGAAAATCTGTCGCCAATGACCTAACGGTGTGTTCCGGCAGCAGTCTTTGAGAGCCAGTAAAATTACAGGCACATGAGACTTAACAACTATGTCTCAAGGTGTCGGGGGCAGTGCAATTCGTGACTTGACGAAATGCATCTGTTATAGGAAGAGGTTAGTCTGCTTTACATCAGGTGGGCCTCGTGCTTGATCCGTCAAAATAACATAAAAAAAAAATAAAAAAAAAATCGGCCTCTCAGTAATTAGTGGACTTAGCTAATTCAAATTCAAATATATTTATTGCATGAACATGGGTGATAAAAAAAAAGTTCCTAAGTGTATAATGTAGCTATCACTGTTTGGTCGCTTTTCCGGTATACATATTGTAGTTTTTACTTCCAGCTACCAGATAGTCCAGTACTCGTATGTTCCGAAAATTATAAAAGGGAAAAATCAGGTCGATCGAAAATCGAGTGCACTAAGCACTGCAGACTGGCGATTTCGTAATAGATCAAAACCGTTGATAATTAAGCCGAATTCGATAATCAGGTGCCGGCCAACTGTTGCTGTGGATGAGATTTGTTAAAATTACTCTTATTAACTTATTAGGAACGGGCTAGGACACCCGTTATATAAGGACGCGTAAAGTTACGCGCTGTAGCCTGTGCTCGACGCTTCGCGCAATCGTGACTCCCAGACGAAGGACCTCAAAACAGTCCGAAGCTTTTTTTTATGTTTTATAGGTTAGCCTTTGACCACTATCTCACCTGATGGTAAGTGATGATTTGGTCGAAGATGTTGTTCAGACTAACCTAGAAGTACTGGCTGTCAAGGACAGCTGCCGAAACACACCGTTAAGTGCTTGGCGACAGATCTTTCAACTTGAGGGTGGTAGCTAGCCAGGCGGGTATTCGAAAAATGCCCTACCACCATGCTATAACGACTGCCATCCTAAGACAACAACCGGGACCGACGGCTTAACGGGCCCTCCGAAGCACGGAAACGCTCAGTAGTAATGTCACAAGCGGTCACCCATCCAACTCATGACCGCGCGCGACTGATCGGTTAAGAACAGCTAAGTAAACTTCGCTACGAGCGCTTCAAAACTGATCGGAATCTTATCCGGTAAATGTTATACACAAGCATATAATATGCTTCACACTGCACAATATATTTTCGTGATATTAGAGCGTACTTTTTTTATTTCAATCGATGCTAGTAACACATAATTAAAATAAAGGACCTAGTGCATTACTGGCACACCTACTTTCTCTCACAAAATTAAATATGTTTTTTCCTGAACATGAATAAAACTCAATCGATTGGGTCAGTGATTCCAAACCATTCATATTCTGGGGCAACATGGCCTAAATGACCGCCCGGCTGAGATAAATGGCTTTGAAAACCGGGATATCTGATGAAGCTATCTCGGAAAATATGCAATAACTTGAACGTGATTATTTTTGTGGTGTTAACAAAATATCTGGACATAAAAATGGTACCACAGATAATTTTTGTCATTCACCATCTATTGCAACAACAGGAAATGCAACTATAGTGGTAGCTCAAACAGAGAATTTCCATGGCTGTAATATAAGTCCCAGAGCAGCCGCAAAAGTACTTATTTACATTTAATTTCAAATTTAGAATCGCTCCCCTTAAAGTCATCATTTTGTATATGTCAATATGTTCACGCGATTTATTCTATAAAAACCTTTTATTTTTATAAACGTTATGTATCACGGGGAGTGTTCTGAGGAACTGTTCGATTTACTACCTGCAGCTCAATTTCGCCATTGGACGTCCCGACAAAGCATGATGTTTCATCAATATCATGTCGTGTCTGGAAGTCTACAACCTTCCGATTTTCACGGCATTTCCTACCTCGCACTGGCAAAATTTGGAGCCAGCTGCCTGGTGAAGTATTTCCGATCAGATATGACTTAGGGGCCTTCAAGAAGAGAGCATATTCCCTCCTCAAAGGCTGGCAACGCATCCTCGAGACCTCTGGTGTTGCGGATGTTCGTGCATGGGCGACGGTAATCACTTAAGAGGACAAGGAACAGAAGCACCCACAGAGAAATACGTATTTCAACAAAGTGATGCTGTCTCGCAGCTAACCGCCGGCCTCACGCTCCGCGCCCCGCACCTCCGTCAAATGCTATAAACATATATGTATAGGTACTACAGAGAGACGTGCAGTCGAGTCACACGATCACAATTATTTTACTGTACCCGCGCCACCGCGCCGCCCGCCGCTGTCGCGCCGCGTCGCGCGTCTTCGGCCGCTTACTTCTCCTCGACTTGAGTAAAAATATGTATTATATTTAGTATACTCATTTCAAGATAGTATAAATCTGCTTAGTTTATCAAGTGAATAAGCCAAACTGAACAAACGAACCATTAAACCGATCGATGTTGGTCTCAAAATTATTATTATAAATAATAATACTTTTACTTTAAGAAAATATTGTGAAACTGTTCCGTTGTCCTTATAAAAATAAAACAAGATGAAGGTGCTCATTAGCTTTTTATAAATGTGCTGTAATTATTACGTTTAACAAGCTACTAGTGTATACGAAGTGCTTGTCAACAATACTTAATTGAAGCGTAAAAGACCTTGTACCTTGGAAAAGATCGCATCAGGGAAGGCTGGTGTTATATTATGAAGGACTCACGAGAAACTGCAGAAGTACAAGACCTTAACGACTACATGGTGACTCAATGGCTAGAAGACAAAAGTTTCGTATACATATGGTGTACTCATAAGGAACATCTCCAAACATGTTGTGGAAGTCTGGCATTTTAAATTAAATAATAACATTGTCGAAATGCACCCCAATAAATACCAGCTTCATTAAATTATTTAGAAGAAGATGCCAACAGAAATATATTGCCTAACAATCATTCTAAAACATGGTGCTCGTAGCGAAGTTTGCTTAGCCGTTCTTAATCGATCAGCTAAGTCAAGCAACGTCCGCCGCGGTCAAGAGTTGGATGGGTGACCGCTAGCGAAATTCCGTGCTTCGGAGGGCACGTAAAGCCGTCGGTCCCGGTTGTTGTCTTACGATGGCAGATGGCAGTCATACAGCATGGTGATAGGAGATTTTGCGAATGTCGGCCTGGCTAGCTACCATCACACTACCATTACAATCAAGTAGAAAATCTGTTGCCAAGCACCTAACGGTGTGTTCCGGCAGTTGTCCTTGAGAGCCAGTAATTCTAGGTTAGTCTGAACAACACTTTCGACCACATCATCACTTACCATCAGATGAGATAGTGGTCAAAGGCTAGCCTATCAGCTATAAAAAGGCAATAATTAATGAAGCGTAGTTTCATAAATAATTTGGAGAAATAAACGAATTAACCATGTTACAGATCAACTGCAAAAGGCTGATATCAGATTTGATCATTTTTTTTAAAAGTTAAGAAAGTTCACATTTTGTTAAGTTTTGCATATTTTAATGTTGTTGATTTATTTTAGTCTGACTTTAGTCTAATTGCTTTTAGCAAACTCGTTTTATTGTTGTTCAAGCTATTGATATGTTTAATTAATATTTCTTAGGTATAATGTACTATATTGCATGCTATATTATATATCTATACTGTTTATATATTTTATTAAAATTATTACATAAAATTGCCCAGTTACTTGATTGTTAATTATATGCTAACGTAAATTCGCTGAGTGTTTTTAAAATTATATTGATATTTTTTAGCCGGGGTATGCTCTAACCAATTGAGCTAACATGATATGACGTCATAATTGAAATCTTTCCTATCGTTCTTTTTCGTTTTCGTGGGTTCGAATCCCGCACATGACTTATGGTGTTTTTATTCAAAATAATGATTGAAACTAATTCTAAAACTAAAAGTGTAAAATAAGTTGTCGAAGACACCATGACCACAATCTTGAGATCATACTTTCAAACTGTCGTGGTACCGACTTCAACAAGTTATATCAGACTTTTGGGTGTTAGAAGTCGGTTTCATTTTGTTTGTTTTTTGTATTAGGCGATGAGTTTATTTTATAAAAAATAACATGTTTTATGTGTCACGAAGAACAAATATCTTATTCCTACTTACTTTAGAGACTACTAGATTTGCTACAAAAACTGTTGTGACATTTTATTTACATTATATATCTAGAACATCGGCTCAATTGAGAATATCGTCATAATGTAGGCTTTAGAACAGAAACTAAGATTTCACGACATAGGTATACTTAGAAGGATAGGTAAAAATATGAAATTTATTTATAGCTAAGAACTGATCTGTGAACATGTTTTTAATTTTTTTATATAGGGGTTTGTACGTCTATAATATATTTCTTAGTTTCGATAATTCAAATGTACTATTCAGAAAAACATTCATATTGGTAGAATAAAAATATCTACTGCATCGATTTTTTCCCATCACTCACCATCCAACATATCGAAAAGGCATATTGACATCACTAATGCAAATACCTCACCTATACTACTATTATTTATTCTGTGCAGCTACCCTGCCCCCCGAACAGAATTGTGCGATAAGGACAATTGCAGCTTCTTCAAGTTTTGACTTAGAATTTCCGCAAAATTTGCGTTCTGGAAGAAAACGTTTCTCTTATAGTAAATATTTATCAAATCTAAAAATTTTGGTCCTATTTTATAACTGACAGAAAAAACTAGGTTTATAGGTTTTCCTCTTTCTTTATTTATCATTAGTTTTCATATAAACAATTCACCAACTAGAGAAACAAGTTTTGAGAAAAGATCGGAATTTAAATACTCATTCATTCAAATTCCATTAATAAAATGATAAAAATCAAAACCTATAAACCTAGTTTTTGATAACATCTATAACATTTCCAAAAATCATCAAAATCGGTGATGTTTTAGGGGGAGAGAAACGTTTTCTCTTTTTGTATGAAAATTCGAGACTTCCTTCCCGTCTTAACACCAGGTGAGCCGCCTGCTCGTTTGCCCTCCAATCACATAAAAAAAAAAAAAAAAAAAAAAAAAACCGGAGAGAACGAAGAAACACAATTCTTTTTTTCGGCATTTGGGTAGTTATTAAAAGCTTTTTCAACACACTAGCTTATAACAGGGCTTTAGATGCACCGAGTATAATGTCATAATGTACTTACGCGTGCTTTATTTCTACTTTACTGAAATAGAAAAAAATACAACGTTTCAACACTTCACACTAATATGATTATAGATTGCTTCATTCGTTTTTCATAAAAAAAAACAAATCAAAGAGTTTTTTACCTACTGAAGTAAAACTTTAGAAGATGTAATTATAAACCTTCTTAATCCGATTATTATTGCTATTAAAAAGATAAAGTAAAGATTTTCGTATGGAAGTTTTCGTATTTGTTCCTCGCAATATCGCCTCGGCTGTAATTTTCAACTTACCGCACTTATATCTTTATATAGGTACTATTATGGAAACACGTCCTTATAATTCTATTACGTAACGTTGACGGTCCACTTATACTTTACACTTATATAATGGATGGACGAATTATAACCTCAAATTAATGCTGGCAATGGTTTTATATGAAATATAACAAATATTCCTAATTCGTGTCTTAATAGTAGTTTATGTCATATAATAGAGGGTATTTAATCATGAGTGTAGTTTCAAAATAAGATTACACGAGTGTTTACCTAGTTATATGCAATAGCATACACTACTTTATTTTATCTCTATGGGTAGCTAAATTAAATAATTTTTTATCCATCAAAATATCATAGTACCACTAACTTAACTGTGCAGTTCTCGAGGGCGCTATTGGTCAAGGAAATCAACTACAAACTGTCACAATTTGAGGGAATTTTGTAGTTCTTTTTTCTGCCGCCTGAACAGATAAGTTGGTCCAACTGTACCTACTCAAATTCGTATGTACGAAAGTCTGTTATATCTATGGCTCGTGCGCGTTCTCCACAGATAATGTGTACTTAAATTGAATTGAAACCTCCTTGTCGGGACACATTGTACTTTAATCATTAAAAAAAAGTTTTTAAGCGTTGTTTTGTTAGGAGAATAATGCTATAATTTAACTTTTTAATTTTCTTAAACAAGTATGTAAATAAAATATGCAAATAAAAGTATGTATTTCATTTCATAATTAGAATATTACCGAATGAGATTAAATAAAAATTATTAACATACAGTTGAAAACCAACTAAAGAGACCTATAAGTTTAATTTAATAAACATGTCACTTATCAGTTAATGAGCCTTTCATAAGTAGTATTCCACTTGACGCCAATTTCGTTATTTTCGATAATTTTGACCACATTTTGCGTCTATGGTTCCTCATTTAACATGAACCATAGACACAAATGTGATCAAAATTATCGAAAATAACAACATAGGCGTCAAGTGGAATACGCCCTTAGAGAAACATTTTTAGCACCATGTTATCTTAATAAATAGTTCCTAATTCAGATGATTATTTTTTTCTATAATTATTTTACTTTACGTAAATAAAAATTCGTATATCAAACGAAAGAAATCAGTCCCGAGTTTGAAAATTCAATAAAACAAACCATAGCTAACACATCACATGACAAAACGACGGTCAAATTTTTCACAACTTTTCTTATATTTTGTTTTGCTTTACAGCATGTCGCCACAACCCCAAATTGAATTATCTATACTCTGAAGATGTTGATGTACTTATTTTTTTTAAGTACTAAGTATAGTACATAATGTAGTATTGTGTACTGTTGCATCATGGATTTGGAAATGATACAATAAGTAGTTAATGGGATTTAGAAAGAGCAGGACTTCAAACCAGAAGCTAAGATTTAAACTCAGCAATATGCATACAACATTTCACTGAGTTTGAACACTTGGTATTTCAAATATACCGAAACTGCGTTTGTATGGAAATAATTACTTGGGCAGTGCCTTTTAGATATGCAAATTATAACGCATAGTAATTTAACAATAGGTACAAAACGGTTCAAAACTCAAGCCGTTTAAAGTTGTATAATTAGGTATTTTATTTAATTTTTAAGTTATTTTTACGTAACACAATAGTACGCTGAACCTAATTTATAATCAGCATCAAATAAAAGAACGGTAACGTGATTAGTATATAGTATATTGTACCCTACATGCACGTTTATAAAATTCAGATATGACCGGATCCAATTCCACAAAACCAGTTAAAATTGAAAAGTAATTAAACTACAGCATGACAATGAAAGATATCATATTGATATCATTATGATATTTTAGTCCAATATAATGATATCTTTAGGATGTTGTTAGGACTGCCTCGTTATTGCAGTGGGTCTGGGATGATTTCGGAAGAGCGTACGGATTGTTATCGGGCATTTTTAAAAAAATGGCGCCACAGAAATGTATTGTCCACCGACTTCGACAATAATTTTCTCAAGAACCTTAACACATTTCACTTTTAAAAGTATCATTTATTTAGATTTCTTTATAAATAATTAAAGTGTAATTGAAAGCAGGTACTACCATTTATGCTTTCATTACCTACAATTTTGTTTAAATAAATGTTATTATGGGATTTTTAATGACCTGTAAAGACAAGTGGATATATTAAATTGTGCTTTTCTATACATTTTGGGCAATATTTTTTTTAACAATGGATTTCATACTGAGTTTATTATGTTGTCTTAGGTTTTCGCGTAGTGATCGTGGTCACGGGGTGAAACTGCAAAGTGTTTGTTGAAACGTCGGGACAAAAATAATGATAAATATACGCGATTTAAACCGTTTAAAGTTGTTTAATTACTATGGGTTTATTATGTTTAAAATTATTATTCGGTCATTCTCTATTAGAAATGGAATATAATCAAAATTATTATTTGGAATTTCTCTATCAGAAAATAGAGACACAATTGTAGGTAATGAAAGCATACATGGTAGTATTTTCAATTACAATTTAATTGTTTATAAAGAAATCTAAATAAATAAAATGGGTTTCCAGTTTGTCCTCAAAAAATGGAAGTGATGGAATTTCCGCCTAAGTAACGATAAAAACTAGGACTAGAAAACAAAAAACTTTAATTTTGTGCATTTTTTTAGTATAGGCCACATTTGTCCTATTCCAAATACACCACTTTCTCTTCCCCGCTTGTTTTAGTTACGTTGTGTTATTCCTAAATAGAAGAAAATATATATAAAAAAAAAACAATAAAAATACTAATAAAATGATCAGTATCAACACCTAAACAGAAAAACTATGAATGAAAAAACTTGAATCTTAATGATTGAATTTCTTATTCTAATTATTATTAATTAAAATTAAAATATTGATTAAAATGTTTTGTGCAACTGTTTTGATATCATCGTAACAATACCAGTTTGTTCCATTTTACAATGAGCTGTAATATTATAAACTTTTTGACTTTCATAAATTGTCATTTGTCATTTTGAAACAACATAGGTATAACAATTTTCCAAACATGGATATACCGAACTTCTATAGATCAAATTTTTTCAATGTTCAATTATTCTATTATATCAAATCAAATCAAAATCAAAATGTTTTTATTTCGGACAATTATAAATCCATTGGTTAGTATAGTGCAGAACTTATTTCTAAAGGTTAGTATCACATATAAATAAAACAATTAAATGCACCACATCGCACGGAACCCTATGCGTATACATGTCGATTTGCATCAACGAGTACACACACAAAATGCCGCATGACAGGCGAGTTGTAGCGTTCAGCCACTGTGATTATAGAGGAATTCAGTTCCTATTTTTCCTATTAAACCGTCTATTGGTGTTGTAATAATTGTAATTACTACATTATAGTTACCTATAACTATAATGTAATAATTACAATAACAATAACGAGTTAAATAATGAGAAAAAAAACTAATATAATTTTACGAGTGTATAGCTATACTACATTATTTCTAAAGTTCTGAAAAAAGTTTTTATTAGGATTATTGCAATTGAATACGCCCGGCGGTAGTTGATGCCTATGACAGCTGATGTGTTTGTCACAAGTGGGCCTTAAGAACAAGGTGCCAGGGTGCAAGAAAGATATTTTTCTGTATCTTTTCTAGTGGGTGTCTGAAAGATCATTAAATTGTTTTACAAGGGGTTTCGTCCTTAAATTAAATTGTTTTTGAGGGTTTTGTTTTTAAATTATATTTTTTTAGAGGTTTTATTTTTCAATTATGTTTTGTCAATATTGTAAACAAAATCTAAATTGCAGGTGTGTAACTAATCGTCTTTACGTGAAGCAGTGATGGCTCAGTGGCATTGGCTGTGGACTGCCGCGCAGCAGGTCCATGGTTCGAATCCCGCCAGGGGCTTGAGCTTCACCGCATGGTGGAAGGGCATTTTGCGAATGCCCGCCTGGATAGCGACCACCCTCAAGTAGAAAATCTGTCGGCAAGCACCTAACGGTGTGTTTCGGAGGCAGTCCTTGAAAGCCAGTGAAATTACAGGCACACGAGACCTGTATATGTGATAAATTAACGATATAATCTAGTCTTAGGATAGAAAACTGAAGAAGAGTGCGTGTCTAGCTAACTTCGCGTCGCTGCTACTTCAGAGTGGTGGCAACCCAGCGTGGAGGGGCAGCTGGCGCGGTAATCTCATCGACTCGCTCATTTTGATCGTGGCTCCAGGGATAGACGGACGTTGAATACTCGCGCTAACGATATTTTGTTAAAATTATTAAGAATTGTAATTTGCATTATGTTTCAATTATATTTTTTAATATTTTTGGTTTATGTTTCTAATTTCAGAAGTGGGATTCCTATCCCCCTATCTGTTCTGGCTATTCTAGATTTGATTTTGTTAACATGTCGGATAAAAGTAAACGTGATCGTACGCCTATCCCTGCATTGGAGCAACAACTTCAAACGATTTTGGATCGTTAAAACACTTTGGAAGGTAGTTGCAGGTCACGCAGTGTCATCGAGGGTGGTACGACAACGTCTAGTACGCGCCCGCTGCAGGACGACCCACATACGGCGTTGACGGTTCCACCAAGCGAGGTGCCGCATGCCGGACCCGCCGTCGTCGGTAGCACTGGCCGTGCCGTCGAGCGCTGTGCACTGTGATGCAAGTATAGACTTGTCTGTGCCGTGTTCGAGTTGGACGCTTATCGGCACAGATATGGTTTTAATAGAGGTAACAGAGAAGCTAGTGAGTACAATTAGTGCAATTCCCGTGAGGTCTAAACACATTCTCATTTCAAATTTCGATCCTTCTTTGCATGAATGAATTGATTCGTGGTGTAGTGAAGTAGATCATGTGAAACATTTAAACACATAGGACGATCGCGAGTGTTTAGCGCGTGTAGGTAATTGCCTTATAGGTGACGCGTAGTTATGGTTAAACGAGTGGGTCAGTAAAGACCGTAGTTGGTCAAATTTTAAGCAAAAATTTTAAAGGCTTTTTCCCCAAGCGTTTAGACATAACTACCCTACATCCACGGAATATGCTAGGAGTTCACTGCTACGATTACGCATTGTAAATAGAATGTGTAACGAGTTAAATGCGGCAATAGTTATTCGCGGTATATCGGACGTTCGGATCCAAGCCGCTGCTACAGATGCTAAGTGACTACCCGATGATTTAGTTAACTTTTTGTCAATGTTTATTGAACTGAAGATGTATTCAATGGACTCAAATACTTTGTTTTACGTAGTCAAGAAGTAGAAACTTCATACAGCACCCCATTGGCGGTTGAGTTCCTTGAGATAACATTTAAAGTCGATGTTTGTGTTGTACCCAATAGGTTTTTGAGTTACTTATACCAGTCATACCTGTTAAGTACCCTATCTCTCTTTGGTAATAACATTTTAAAAAGGAAAGGCATTGCTTACACCAGAATGCCACAAATACCATTACACGAACTGAAAAAGTTAATTCTGGAAGATGTAGCATACCGAACGATACTTATACTATTAGTAGGCGATGATCGATTGTTGGATGAGGGTTTCGATTTGCTGATTAACGGCTTTTGTGCATAGAGATTTTTTGTGCTTTCTATTACAAAACGAAACCCCAATAGTGTATTGACCTCGTAAGATATCCTATGATGAAAATCATCGTGTTAGAGTAATTATGAAACATGTTAGATAGTAATGGTCAGGTTAAACCGAGCGAGTACATGGTCGAAGCTCTAGTCAACGCACGAGTGCTCAGTATTATAAAAGGGGTAAGACGGTTTTTAGGTCTTGGAGGATATTTCAGGCGCTATAACCCTGGCTACTCTTCTGACGCAGCATGTATCGCGAATCTGATTCACAAAACCGTGCCATTCATGTGGGGTGAAGAACAAGAACGGGCCCGTAAGGAGATTATCGAGCAGTTAACCCGTGAACCGGTATAAGCCATATTTGTCTCCTTTCTCCCCACTGAAGTGCACCCAGGTGCGTCAGCGCAAGGCTATGGTGCTGTTATACTGCAGACTCGCGATAGCAAACATAAGCAGCCCATTGCTTATTTCAGTGAATTGACACAGGGCGCCCAGCCAAGTTACCACTCTTACGAGTTGGAAACGTTGGCAATGGGTTTCGATATGTCATTCTTATAGTAGATGCCAAGTATTGTTTTCTGTACCCCATCCGCAAACAAGACGCGATAGAATTGAAAGACTTTAAATGGCAATGTCTCTTTGTTACCCCAAAATTAATAGTCACAGATAGAGGTCGAATGTAAAAAAGCAGTACTTTCGTTAACTGGATAACTTTGGTATGACATTTTATGAAAATTACAGCTCACCTTGTACGTAACTATGCAAAATCTATCAAATGTTCACATTTGTATTTGTTTATTGGCAGCTAGGGTGCAACGCCCGTCATAAGATCCCTGTTACGCGATGTGGCTCTGGTGGCGTCGTCTCAATCGCGAAGCATTACGTGAGCTAGCCCGCGAACGAGATTAAGCGTTGCTGAACCGAAACCCTACTCGCCAAGATGCTTCTGTTAAGGATCAGCGCAAGACGGTGCGCTCCTTTCAAAAAGGAGATTTGGAGTTCGTGCGTAAGACGAGCCAAGCTACGGGCAAGTTGGACTCAGGTATGCGTGGTCCATATACGGTCACGCAAGCGCTTCCACACGGTCGGTATGAGCTCAAACTGATAGCTGGCTCTTATGGTAATACCACACAAGCTGCGGCAGAGTAAATCACACTCTGGCGCGGGAAAATGACGCCCGACACATTCTATTCTGCATGCTTTGAAGGTGAGTATAAGCACGATCTTGGTCTGGTCCCTTGGTCTGTTAAGCAGTGTTGTAATGTATCTGCGCACCCAGCGGGCTCTGCACTTATACAGCGAGTATCCTGCGGGCAATGCTCTACAGACACTTGCATGTTGTATTATATTGTCCGTTTCCGTTGTTGGTTCTTAGTGATGTAATGTATTTGTGCTCTGCACTCATACAGCGAGCATCCCGAGGGCTCTGCTCTACAGTCACTGAGTGTTTCAATGGTGTTGGTTTTTAGTGATGTAATGTATTTGTGCTCTGCACTCATACAGCGAGCATCCCGAGGGCTCTGCTCTACAGTCACTGAGTGTTTATATGGTGTTGGTTCTTAGTGATGTAATGTATTTGTGCTCTGCACTAATACAGCGAGCATCCCGAGGGCTCTGCTCTACAGTCACTGAGTGTTTATATGGTGTTGGTTCTTAGTGATGTAATGTATTTGTGCTCTGCACTAATACAGCGAGCATCCTGAGGGCTCTGCTCTACAGTCACTGAGTGTTTATATGGTGTTGGTTCTTAGTGATGTAATGTATTTGTGCTCTGCACTAATACAGCGAGCATCCTGAGGGCTCTGCTCTACAGTCACTGAGTGTTTATATGGTGTTGGTTCTTAGTGATGTAATGTATTTGTGCTCTGCACTAATACAGCGAGCATCCTGAGGGCTCTGCTCTACAGTCACTTATTTCTTTACTAACAGTGTTGGTTCAGTGATGTAATGTATTTGTGCAACCCGAGAGCTCTGCACTCATACAGCGAGCATCCCGAGGGCTCTGCTCTACAGTCACTGGGTGAGTAGTGTTGTAATGTATCTGTGTATCCACTGCACTCATACAGCGAGCATCCCGAGGGCTCTGCTCTACAGTCACTGGGTGAGTAGTGTTGTAATGTATCTGTGTATCCACTGCACTCATACAGCGAGCATCCCGAGGGCTCTGCTCTACAGTCACTGGGTGAGTAGTGTTGTAATGTATCTGTGTATCCACTGCACTCATACAGCGAGCATCCCGAGGGCTCTGCTCTACAGTCACTGGGTGAGTAGTGTTGTAATGTATCTGTGTATCCACTGCACTCATACAGCGAGCATCCCGAGGGCTCTGCTCTACAGTCACTGGGTGAGTAGTGTTGTAATGTATCTGTGTATCCACTGCACTCATACAGCGAGCATCCCGAGGGCTCTGCTCTACAGTCACTGGGTGAGTAGTGTTGTAATGTATCTGTGTATCCACTGCACTCATACAGCGAGCATCCCGAGGGCTCTGCTCTACAGTCACTGGGTGAGTAGTGTTGTAATGTATCTGTGTATCCACTGCACTCATACAGCGAGCATCCCGAGGGCTCTGCTCTACAGTCACTGGGTGAGTAGTGTTGTAATGTATCTGTGTATCCACTGCACTCATACAGCGATCATCCCGAGGGCTCTGCTCTACAGTCACTGGGTGAGTAGTGTTGTAATGTATCTGTGTATCCACTGCACTCATACAGCGAGCATCCCGAGGGCTCTGCTCTACAGACACAACTTCACGAAGGCATCGAAGAATCCGGCTCTGTTCGATGTTGCGTAAAGGCCATCCTAACTGGTAAGCCTTTACTGAAGTACGGTGTACAGTGAGCGCTCTGCACCAGTACGAGAGGGGTACCTGATCAGTACTCCTTTGTGTATCCCGAGGGCAATGCACGATGGGCATCCTGAGGGCTCTGCCACGCTCACAAAGGTGAGAACAAACTCATCTTGGATATTCCCGAGGGCTCTGTCCGAATGTTCTGAAAGTAATGGAGTCGCTCTTACTTTCAGCTATTATTTATTTGGTCGCTGAACTAATGAAAACAATACGACTTTCAGGTGACAATGATGATACAGATGACGCTATGCAGAGCTCATTATGCAGTGACGAGCGTCCAACTGGTGAGATAGTTGGAGAAGGTCCAGCTTTGGAAGATCTTCAATCACACGCACTTTCCCACTCTGACCAAAGTACGGGCGAGGTCGCGCCGCCGTCAGGAGAGGCCGTCTTAGGATAGAAAACTGAAGAAGAGTGCGTGTCTAGCTAACTTCGCGTCGCTGCTACTTCAGAGTGGTGGCAACCCAGCGTGGAGGGGCAGCTGGCGCGGTAATCTCATCGACTCGCTCATTTTGATCGTGGCTCCAGGGATAGACGGACGTTGAATACTCGCGCTAACGATATTTTGTTAAAATTATTAAGAATTGTGATTTGCATTATGTTTCAATTATATTTTTTAATATTTTTGGTTTATGTTTCTAATTCTAGTTTTAGACGCTGTTTTGAGTAAGTAAGTTTTTTTTTTAAATCCCTCACTGTGCTCAGTAGTCTATATAGTACCTACTCTAATCACTCGCTATGCTCGTGGGTCAATTCTATTTTAGACAACTTCGCTATCTCAGAATTTGAAGTCGTCAATCACACCAAATAAAAATTGTATTTACATTTTAACAAATACTAAATTTTTAATAGGCACCCTATCTCCAATTCTGTTCACCCAATCGAGGAAGTGCATAGCGCTATTCTAACTATATTCTAGAATCAACATCCTCAACTATCACTTGCATAAGGATGCCAGACGACGACAAATTATTCATCAGCACGGTTAACGATTGCGTCAAGCAAATAATTATAGAATACCGTAATAATAGCACAGAATAAAATAATATATAATATAATAATAGGTTTTAATACTGTAACTCACAATTTACACTAACGCCATCTACGAGCGAGCTACATCAAAAAGAAACTAGATGGCGACTCAGGTAAAGTTGGCGCACGCAAGCGATTTATTTATTTGCCCAATGCTCTAGCCACGAGTTTGTCCTTACATCAGGGTATTGGTCATTGTACTGGTTTTACGGATATTTTTGGAAGTGCATCCCATCTTTATTGAGTTTGGGGTAGACATGCGCTAATCATGTCCTGTAGCGGATTGAAAATGGAACGGTTCATTTTACTCTTGGAAAGTTGGAACTATGTTAAAGAGAAACATGTCCGCGGAACTATCTAGTTCCGCCAATCCAGATTAGAGTCATGTTCTTGTGATTATTATTGGTCCAGCCAAACTTCGCTGGTTTTTCTACGCGATGGCATTTTACTTTCGAATTAGTGCACTATGCGATATGTATGAGGCGATGACGCAACGTAGCGAAATGAAGGATTGACATATGTTTCTTAAAAATCTGTTACGCGGACCGCGTGCATGGTCAAGGTCAAAATTTCAAAACAAAAATTAGATTTTTCAACAATAATCGATCATAAATCCATGATCTAAGATACATTATTCATTGTGACTTATTTTACTCATAATGACTAAAAGAACAAAACGCCAAGTGCACATGTGCACATTCCGTTCTTTGATCCACTTAAATATCGACCATAACGCCTAATAAATAAGTCACTTTTCTATTGTATGTATCGGTTTTTAGTTTGGAGGTAATAAGACGGCCGGGTGAATGAAAGATCGGGTGAATTCGTTGCCGTTCGGGACACTTCGGGAGTCGTCTCTGTCGTTCCGCGCCACAGGTCTGTCGCGCAGTGAGATCATATATAGGGCGTTCGGATAGCCTATCGGTGCCAAAAATAACACTCAAAAACGCTAAAAATGATCACACGGGCCGTTCGTTTTGGGACTTCGTGATCAAAAATATCGTTTTCGCTCACCGTTCGGATAGCTTTGAAAACGCTACAAATGACAGAGAAAAGTGATATTTTTGACCCATGTCTTACCGTGGGATCGTTGTGATCGTTTTTTGACAACTGCTGTCTTGACAGTTCTATTTGGCGCGATTGAAGAGTTTCACAAGTTTTTTATATAGTATTTATAATATATATAAATATATAATATAAATACCATATTATTTAGTAGGTACCTACTTGTTTTGTTAGTTTTAGAGATTGATTCCATGTTTCAAAATTGTTAAAATATTGTCGGTTGTCAAAGTATGTTTTAAGCCGTTCGGATAGCATGCAATAATTGGTGGTCAAAAATAGCAAAAGCTTCTATCCGAACGCTAAAACACAAATGCCACTTTTGAAACTGCTACAAACGCAATCGAGCCAAAACGAACGCCCCTATAGTAGAAAGAGTGAGGAAAGGGGCGTTCGTTTTGGCTCGATTGCGTTTGTAGCAGTTTCAAAAGTGGCATTTGTGTATTAGCGTTCGGATAGAAGCTTTTGCTATTTTTGACCACCAATTACTGCATGCTATCCAAACGGCTTAAAACGTACTTTGACAACCGACAATGTTTTAACAATTTTGCACAGTACGAAACATGGAATCAATCTCTAAAATTAACAAAAAGTAGGTACCTATATTATTATTATTTCATTGTTAATGGCTTCTGATAGTTACATAAATAAAAAACTTATGAAACTCTTCAATCGCGCCAAATACAACTGTCAAACCAGCAGTTGTCAAAAAACGATCACAACGATCCCACGGTAAGACATGGGTCAAAAATATCACTTTTCTCTGTCATTTGTAGCGTTTTCAAAGCTATCCGAACGGTGAGCGAAAACGATATTTTTGCTCACGAAGTCCCAAAACGAACGGCCCGTGTGATCATTTTTAGCGTTTGTGAGTGTTATTTTTGGCACCGATAGGCTATCCGAACGCCCTAGAAGTAGGCCATCTCCGGCCCAATTCGCGATATAATTACCTACCATACTTGCCTGTCTCAGAGTTGTTACTTATTTATAATGTATGTCCTCGTATATGCAAAATTTTAATTCAGTACCTAGAAATAGGCAAGGGCCGGGAAGTTGTATTTTTACTTGTGTTGTCTGGGTTCAGGGTTAGTAAGGTCGGTTTTATACCTAAACGATGAAAACACCTTTCATGATGAAAAAAATACCGACTGGCGATACTATGTGGTAGCGGGGCCAGAGACGTGCGATGCGGGGCATACCTAATACAACAAAAAAATAAGTAGGCATCACTCATCATCAAGTAAAAATCATAGGTATGCTAGAATAAGTGACTTGCTTACCTTTCCTGTTCAGTAGGTAATCTGAACAAAGAAAACTCTGGAATCTATGAATTATTTAGACAGCCGAACACACAGCAATAAGTTCTCATGCGATTATCAAACATTTTTCTTTATTTAGCGGTGCCAAAAAGCTGTGACGCGCGAACCTTGTTCGGCGTTAGCCTCGGCTGGCGCACTGAGAAACGGGTCGAGATTGTGTTAGAGTGTGCGTGCGGGACGCATATATACTATGGCGCACACAAACAAGCCGCGCGCGGTGCGTTTGTATGAAGATAACTTACTTCCCACTCCTTCTACTATGGTGAGATGGATCCGAAGTTCCTTAGCTCGATTCCGCAGTCCCGCACCGATTGGGACATGCGGACCGACTTCAGTCCAAACCGCGGATTGGATTGAAGTTGTTCCACTAAAGGAAATCGTTCTCGGAACTATTACGATCCGCAGAGCTATTATGTAACTCTCGGTGGGCTTCGTGAACGTCAGAGTGGACATCAATTTTTGAATTAACCGACATGACGATTACCAGACTTTCTGAAGACGAGAGAATGAAGGAAAATAGGGACTTTTGACGTAAAATTGGTATTATGTAACTCTAATGACAGCTTCAAGACCACTACGAAACGTCAAATGAAGAAGGGAGCTGTATTGCTCACTGGTTGGCGGGGTTTTATTGCGAGTTTACGTTGAAATAGAGATTTTCTTATTTTAATTGCAAATTCAACGATCCATATTATTTTTGATGTTATTATTTCTGATTTCAGCCACTCATTCTGCGGAAATTTGGACTTTCGTGTTAATTGACACTTGTGAAAGTCGAACAGGATTTTTCTTTGTTTCAATAATATTGCATTGATATATTTGCTTATTATTCTTGCTAGCTTGAGTATACTATTCAATTTCGATATTAATCTTTGATTTCAGGTAGCAATATGGCTAGAGCGATGTTGTTGGCAGCTGCAGAGGAAGAACGCCTTAAGAGGCTGTTGATCATTGAGCGCAGGGTACTCAGGCAGGCTAGCAAGCCTCTATTGTTACCTGAGAAGGAATTTGTCGCGCATTACCGTCTACGAAAAGCCGATTTCGAACAACTCTGCGAAGATTTAATTTCGTTTTTGCCGGTAAACCAGCGCACTAGCGCTGTACGGCCAGAGATTAAGGTACCTACCTTAGTTAGATTCCTTTTCAAATAATGTACAGTGTTTGATGTTGCTAAATATGACGTTGATACTGTCTTGCATATATTGGCAGCACTGGCATTTTATGCCAACGGCTGCTATCAAAAGAACATTGGTGCCTATTACCACCTAGGCCTGTCTTGTGACAGGCCTCTGTGTCACTCTGTCTAAGAGATGTCACCAAAGCCCTGAATAACCCAGAGATTCAGGCCAAATATATAAAGTTTTCTATGACTCTGGTGGAGCGTGAGGCTATCACAAGGAGGTGAATTTTGCAATTTATAAATTTGTATCTACTTTTAGTTTTCTTGTACTTAATAAGCATATGCATCAGAGCAAAAGGCATGTAATCACATCATTACATGTACATTTAGAGATCAAGATACTATAAAATGCTGTCATATAAAATAGTAATACTGGTAATAAACTAGAACTTCTTTTTGCAGATTCATGGATAAGCATGCATTTTCTGGCGTGGTGGGATGCATTGATGGCACTCATGTTGCAATCATTCGTCCCAGTGAAGATGAAGAGGCCTACTACAATAGGAAGCAATACCATTCATTGAATTTCCTAATTGTATGTTATGAGTTTTGATGTAGGTAAGGTATAACACAAGACATGTTTTTATAAACCTACTTACTAAAAAAACATTTGTTTGTTTAGATTTGATAGACAAATAAACCATTTTAGGAAAGTAACCATAAAACAATCTTCTAAGCATCATTGCCTAGTTTTTGACATATTTTTTTAAAGTAAAACATTAATATAATATACGTTCATACTAAAAAACGATAAAAATTTCTCTCTTTTCGTGATTTTTTATGATCGAGTGAAGTTATAATAATCGTGTTTTGAACAGTAAAATAATCAAGCAAGTATATTGAACTACAACATATTTTTTTGACTGATCAAAATCACGAATATTTGACTATTTACGGGTGAATCAAAAATAGGTTGATTTTGAATAACCTGGCCTTGTATATGTCAATATGTACACGCGCAGCACGGATTTATTGCATAAAAACGTTTTATTTTTATAAACAGGTAGGATTGTAGAAGCATAACAGCCGGAAGAAAGCTTTCGGTTGTCAGGTAATTTGGCTTGGTAAAAAAAGTCGTTTGTCATTTTGTAACAACATGTAACAATTTTCCGAACATGGATTTACCCACCGAACTTCTTCACATAAAATTTTTCAATGTTCAATTATTCGATTATTATTTTTCAGTTAAGTACTATTTTTTCAATTATTCAAACCATCTAATGGTGTTGTAATAATTTTAATTAATACATTATAGTTACAGGTACAATAACGAGTTAAATAATGAGAAAATAAAACCGAATACAATTTTACGAGTTCACAGATAAATTATTCCTAAAGTTCTCAAAACATTTTTTTTAGGATTATAGTGATAGAATACGCCCGGCGGTAGTTTCTGCCTATAACATATGCGTTTGTCACAAGTGGACCTTAAAAACAAGGTGGCAGGGTGCAAGAAAGGTATTTTTCTATATCATTTTAAGTGGGTGTCTGAAAGATTATTAAATTGTTTTACAAGGGGTTTCATCCTTCAATTAAATTGTTTTAGAGGGTTCTGTTTTTAAATTATATTTTTTAGAGGTTTTATTTTTAATAATAACAAATATTTTTAAAATATTTTATGAAAACATCAAATTAATATTTTAATAATACACTTAAAAAATACAAAAATATATCTAGTGACAATTCCGCCTAATTTTCCTGTTAAGCCGACGTGACGTCACAAACGCCACGCAGCCAAACCGGAAGAATTTTCGACGCGTTTCACTTCTAAACGAAGCATCCTCAGGAGCTTTTGACTCTACGAGCGCACGATTGAGAATGAGCGGCAGGTCTTTTTTATTTGTTGGGAGGACATAGATGCTGACTACCGCTAAGCGGACGTCCAGCTCCACCGGGTTTTGGGCGAGGGGAGGCCCTCTTATAGCCCGGGATGAGCGGCCGGCGCTCAGCCCGCCTTTATATAGACTCGGGCTGAGTCAGCACGCCTTTGTCTAGACTCGAGCGTGAGTCACTGCTCTTTGTCGTAGCTAACAATTGGTAAGTGATACGTTTTTAAAGTGACAATTACATCATAATGGCAATAAATTGATTACATAATAATTTTAAATTATATATACTATGCAATGTGTTTTTGAATTGAATAACTGTTTGTTATTTGGTTTCATTTTTCAATTATGTTTTGTCAATATTGTAAACAAAATCTATATTTCAGATTTGTAACTTATCGTCTTTACGGGCTATACATATTCATATTATATAATACATACTCGGAGGAATAGACAGACAGACAACATAATGACTGGAGTTATATATATATACTGCTATAGTGTTCGTCATCATACGAGGTAGCAGAGGTTGGAAATATATATAAAATTATTAAGAAAAGTTGTTATTATTATGAATGCCACCGCATGCCGTGAAGACCAAACGTGCACTCAACCAAAAATAATAGGTTACAAATTTACGAGAGAAAAAATATTGTCATGTACGGGATTCGAACCCGCGTCCATCCACCCCTACAGCCGGGGTATGCTCTGACCGACTAAGCTAACATGACAATGTTCCCCCCGATCTGTTATATCAAATACCCTTTAATATTAAATATAGAGCACGTACAGCCAAAGTCACTAATCTCTTTGCTCTTCAAGTCATTAAAAATAATACATCCTACTTTAATCCTATTGTAAGAATGGCTCGTCAATATATTAATATAATAATAACAAATATTTTTAAAATATTTTATGAAAACATCAAATTAATATTTTAATAATACACTTAAAAAATACAAAAATATATCTAGTGACAATTCCGCCTAATTTTCCTGTTAAGCCGACGTGACGTCACAAACGCCACGCAGCCAAACCGGAAGAATTTTCGACGCGTTTCACTTCTAAACGAAGCATCCTCAGGAGCTTTTGACTCTACGAGCGCACGATTGAGAATGAGCGGCAGGTCTTTTTTATTTGTTGGGAGGACATAGATGCTGACTACCGCTAAGCGGACGTCCAGCTCCACCGGGTTTTGGGCGAGGGGAGGCCCTCTTATAGCCCGGGATGAGCGGCCGGCGCTCAGCCCGCCTTTATATAGACTCGGGCTGAGTCAGCACGCCTTTGTCTAGACTCGAGCGTGAGTCACTGCTCTTTGTCGTAGCTAACAATTGGTAAGTGATACGTTTTTAAAGTGACAATTACATCATAATGGCAATAAATTGATTACATAATAATTTTAAATTATATATACTATGCAATGTGTTTTTGAATTGAATAACTGTTTGTTATTTGGTTTCATTTTTCAATTATGTTTTGTCAATATTGTAAACAAAATCTATATTTCAGATTTGTAACTTATCGTCTTTACGGGCTATACATATTCATATTATATAATACATACTCGGAGGAATAGACAGACAGACAACATAATGACTGGAGTTATATATATATACTGCTATAGTGTTCGTCATCATACGAGGTAGCAGAGGTTGGAAATATATATAAAATTATTAAGAAAAGTTGTTATTATTATGAATGCCACCGCATGCCGTGAAGACCAAACGTGCACTCAACCAAAAATAATAGGTTACAAATTTACGAGAGAAAAAATATTGTCATGTACGGGATTCGAACCCGCGTCCATCCACCCCTACAGCCGGGGTATGCTCTGACCGACTAAGCTAACATGACAATGTTCCCCCCGATCTGTTATATCAAATACCCTTTAATATTAAATATAGAGCACGTACAGCCAAAGTCACTAATCTCTTTGCTCTTCAAGTCATTAAAAATAATACATCCTACTTTAATCCTATTGTAAGAATGGCTCGTCAATATAATGATCTGTTAAAAAATAATCCAGATTTAGACGTATTTAATCCTAGTCTTGGCAGATATGTTAAAACTATAAAAGATCTTCTTCAGCCGAAACCAAGTAATTCGGACACAACAGCCATGTTGTGTCCGGATGATCTATCTCATTGTTAGTTATAATTATATATTGTGTCAGTTTCAGGGTACTAATCCGAAAATTTCACTTTGATTTGCGGATTAGTACTTTCTTTAACTTTGTCTCGGATTTCATTTTACTTTTCTGTATACACATTTATGTTGAATTACAATCCAGCTCAAAATTTGTATAACTTGTATAATTATTGTAAATGAGAAATTGACTGTAATTTGTTTTGTGTATCTAAATAAATAAAATAAAAAATAAAAAAATTGCTCATAACTCCAATCATTACTCTCGTTCTTTACTGGGTTCTTCAGCCTATTGGGTTGGATCCGCGGAGCAGGCGTTAATAAGGTCGTTCGACACATATATATACCTAGTACCAAACAGCTAGCTTTTTAACTAAAACTAGTAACATCCTGAACGTTCATTAGAACATATGTGACGTCTAAAGCTTTGTAAATTTAAACAATTATTACATTATCTAAATAATGTACAAAGTAAAGCGCCTGTCTGTTTGTTTTTATGTCAAATAATTGTTTATCTTTTATCTGCTTACGTAAAATGTATCATTATTTATATAGAATAATATTGTAATACTTAGTCTGTGTGTCGTCGACTATTTAAATCAAATCAAATCATTTATTTTTCGCTTTCCAAATCTGATGTGTTTAATTGCAACTTTTCAGGAGGAAGAAAAAACTTATTAACTCATTGATTTTTCATCTTATCTAATGAGTTAAATAACAATTTAATGCCAAAAATTGTGTATTATTATGTGACAACAATAATTTTATATTAACCCGCTCTCCTAAAGCACAATTTATTTTATTGTTACTTTTGATTACTTTTGAGCGAACGATCGAGACATCCTTGATCGTGCGCTCGTAGAGTCAAGACCTCCTGAGGATGCTTCGTGTAGAAGCGAAACGCGTCGAATACTCTTCCGGTTTGGCTGCGTGGCGTTTGTGACGTCACGTCGGCTTAGCAGGAAAATTAGGCGGAACTGTCACTAGATATATAATTTTTTTATAAAGATTTTAAGTGTTTTATTTAAGTATTAATTTGATCTTTTCTTAAAATACTTACAAAATATTTGTTATTATTAAATATGGATTTCCGCAAAGTAACGCCTGAATCTATTCAATACAATGTATTTAGTCTGCAAGCAGGCGTGCATTTTTTTTTGTAGGTATGTATTAAGTACTTAAAAATGTTACATTTTACAAAATTATTTAAATTCTTTAACACTGTAAAAGCAGTTGGTAAGAAACCAGTGAGTCAAAGAGCTTTTAAATTGGTTACCATCCAACATTTTGATATTTCGTTTGATATACAGTTATTCATGGATAAACGCATATTGTAAGTTTATTTTTTATTTAATTCCTTCTTAGCACGAGGCTCATACAATATATTGGTGAATGTTGCCCTTTTTTGACGTGTAAAAACATCACAACGTTTCTTAAAAAAAATCCGGACAAGTGCGAGTGGGACTCGCTCACGAAGGGTTCCGTACCATAATATTATGTTAAGCAATAAAATTTTTATTATTTTTAGCAAATAAACAGCGAAAACTTCTGTTATTGTTTGGGAGCCCCCTTAATTATTTCTTTTATTTTAATTATATTTAAAGAGAACATAAAACTAAATATTCTGTGAATAGTTAAAGCATCTACCGTCACGGTTATTAGTATCGCGGAAGAAACGGTGCAAAAATCAAGTTTGTTGTATGGGAGCCCCCCTTAAATATTTATTTTATTTTATTTCTAGTATTTGTTGTCATAGCGGCAATAGAAATACATCATCTGTGAAAATTTCAACGATCTAGCTATCACCGTTCTTGAGATACACCTTGGTGGTAGACGGACGGACGGACAGCGAAGTCTCAGTAATAGGATCCCGTTTTTACTCTTTGGGTACGGAACCCTAAAAAATCAGAGTGTTGTTTAGTGCAGACACAAATGTCTTTTATGTACATGCACGGTAGAGGAAGTATGTTACATGTTTCAAAAAGGGGTTTACAGCTGTCTAAACACCACGCCTTACTTATAACCATAATACATCGTTTTTGGATCAGGAATACTCTATCTATGTCGACTGAGTTGCCCCACATGATCAGTCCGTAGCTAAGCAAGGACGACACGTGTCCATGGTATGCCAACAATGCTGCTTCCATAGACACAGTTTGCCTAATTTTCTTCAGAGCAAATACAAAGCGTTCAATCTTCTTACACAATAAATCAATATGAATTTCCCAATTAAGGTTTTTGTCCAGGGTAATACCCAAAAAATTATAATTGTCAACGGTATCTGCTAGTTCATTATTATAATAAATGTCAAGCCGTAATGCATTAGAATTATACGAAAGAAATTTTTAAGAATTAAGCCTAGTACACAGTTTGTTAATACTTAAACGACAAAAATGCTTGGACAATTCTACCTTTGCCAAGCTATCGCCTGTCACCTACGTAATTTAAACAAATATTGTAATAATTTTATTATATAGTACCTATGTAGCACATTGTTAAAAGAATGGCCCCGAGGTTCTTGCCTGTTAGTCTCGCAGAGGCTCTATAATTTATTTTTTCTGAACATTGCTGTGAAATGTAGAATATTTAAATATTATAAATTGTAATAGACCTCGTAGACGTAGAGAGAAGAGCGTCGTGGACGCCTAAATTGAATAAATGATTTTGAATTTCACTTTAAAACATTGCTTTATTCCTTTTAATTCAACAAGTAAATCCAAGCGTCCAACCTAGTCTTAAACGCTAAATCAATACAATTATCTAAAGCAATCATCATTCTTAATATGAAATCAACATTTTCTTTCAGTCAGTTCCACACTTCAGTCAGTCTTGCTCCGACCGCAGAAGCGAACGCACGCGCTGAAACGAACAATCATCTATTTCTTTCAAGTTTTACGTAAATAGCGTCTTCAGTGGAAATTACGAAAAAACTGGTAAGTTTTTTAAACTAAGTAATATCTTATGATAATGCGCTTTTAAAGTTTAATGTACTGATCGGTAACATATATTATGTTGGATAGAGATGTTGTAGTGGATTATAAATTTACGAGAGAAATAAATTATAGTATGTGCGGGATTCGAACCCGCGTCCATCCACCCCTTTAGGCGGGGTATGCTCTAACCAATTGAGCTAACATGACATATGACTCCTAACTCTTATTTTTGCTGTCATTCTTTAACCATCAACAGCTCAACAGCAGCTTGATAATTCCATAGAATATGTTTGTCTATTCAGTTTTGGAAATTTTTCAAAATGACCGAGATATGGGGTTACAAAGAAAAAATAAAAAGTATAACTTTTATAAATATACTTTTAAGAGCTCCTCTTCAACGGTATTGAATTTTCACCTATAAAATGTGACCATATATATCCTTGACAAACCCAATAAAAAATACAAAATTGGACAACCGCGCCCTTGTGAAAAGTAATATTTTCTCTAATATTCGCGCATTTCGTACAACCAAAAGGTCGTAGCCGCCACGCGCGCTGCGCATTGAGAATGAACTTTATAATTTGGTTTGGCATGTTTCTAATTGATCTTAATTGACCTGCTACTTAACGCAACTCCTTGGACAAGTTCTCGTTGGCAACAAACTGGTTGGAGGCAAATCTCAACAAGATCCGCTCTGGTCACTATTCAATTGACGTACTAATTAATCACTTGTTGTTTAAGGAACAATGGCGCCATGTTTTGTTTGTTTGGTTATGTAACAATAATGAAATGACTTTTGTTGTTGCTATGCAGATATATTGGACTGGGCATAGGTATATAAAAGTCTAAAGTTTTTGCAGTCTTACTGAATACTAAATTATCTATTAAAATACTTACCATTTTAATGCCTACTTATACTTCAGCCTAAAAAAGTATATGTGCGGGATTTAAATCTCTCGTAAATTTGTAATTTTGTAATGGCGAATTACGCCAAGCAGGCGTTATTGTAAACATAACAATATTAAATTAGTGCAAACATAATTATTATTAAATTACAATATTAAAAATATAGCTCAGGAATGTCTCATGGAGCAAGCTCACTAAAAATGGCGTTTTTTTTTTAACCAAACATGCAACCGCATTCAACACTCATATGAGCGAAATAACTTGGCGAAATCAGTAACTCTAAAACGGCTTGACCGATTTTGATGAAATTTTAATAAAATCACACGACAAGCATAAGCTTTCAAATAAAAAAGAACCATCAAAATCGGTGTACCCAGTCAAAAGTTCTGAGGTAACAAACATAAAAAAATAATACAGACGAATTGAGTACCTCTTCTTTTTTTAAACTTAGTAAAACTACTTTACATTTTTATGCCTGCTTATACTTCAGTCTAATCGGATTATTTTTCTGAACATTTAGAAGTAAAACCAATTTTATCTAAGTAATTATAATTAGATAAAAATTGATTGTATACAATGAAATTAATATTCTAAGTATATATCATTCTACATCTCTACATCTCTTATGCTTTTTAAACCAAAATATATCGCCGATTTATATTTATACCGCAGGTTCTTAAAAAGTTAAACTTTTTAGGTTAATCAGGAAAATAATTATTTTATAATTTGTTATTCAGTAAGACTGCAAAAACTTTAAACTTGTATATACCTATGCTTAGTTCTTTATATCTGCATAGCAACAACAAAAGTCATTTCATCATTGTTACATAACCAAGCAAACAAAATGGCGTCATGGTTCCTTAAACAACAAGTGATTAATTAGTACGTCAATTGAATAGTGAACTGAGCGGATCTTGTTGAGATTTGCCTCCAACCAGTTTGTTACCAACGAGAACATGTCCAAGGAGTTGCGTTAAGTAACAGGCCAGTTAAGATCAATTAGGAACTAGTCAAAACAAATTACTGAGTATATAAAGTTCATTCTCAATGCGCAGCGCGCGTGGCGGCTACGACCTTTTGGTTGTACGAAATGCGCGAATATTAGAGAAAATAATACTTTTTACCATATACTTAGGATTTTTTCGCTACGCTCAAAGCCTATTCTTTTTACAAGGACGCGCTTGTCCGATTTTAACTTTTTTTTATTAGATTTGTCAAGGATATGATTGGTCACATTTTAAAGGTGAAAATTCAATAATCTTCAAAAATATTGTTATAAAAGCTGCAATTATGATTTCTTTACCTATTATGGTGAAGTGGTCTTTGAAAAATATCAGACTGACAGCGTAGGACGGAGAGGCTACGTTTTGCATGCGAGTGAGCGAAATAGAACTACGCAATATTTAAAAAGAGTGAGCGATTTTTTTAAAGGCGGTTTTTCAAAACTGGAATAATCTATTAATAAGGCACCTATTATCTGATATATATGATATCAGATGATATTACTTACTCTCTTACTGTTCGCCATTTGTGACGAAATGCATCTGTTCAAGTCAGAGGTTTTCGAAGCAGTGATGGCATAGCAATGGCTATGGACTGCCTCGCAGCAAGTCAATGTTTCGAAACCCGCTGCGGGTTTGAGCTTCACCATAAGGTGGAAGGGCATTTTACGAATGCCCGCCTGGCTAGCTACCACCCTCAAGTAGAAAATCTGTCGCCAAGCACCTAACGGTGTGTTCCGGCAGCTGTCTTTGAGAGCCAGTACTTCTAGGTTAGCTTGAACAACATCTTCGACCACATCATCACTTACCATCAGGTGAGATAGTGGTCAAAGGCAAACCTACCAGGCAATATAAAAAATAAAATCACGTGCCTGTTCCGCTACAATATTATAAAAATAAGTGAGATTTTTCTAGAAAAGTTGCCTATTTCTTCATTCGATAAGAATCAATATGATTTATTTATAGAAACGGCCTTCGCTGAAATTAATTCAGTCAGTGGTCTATGCTATAGGACATGAACATTATAATAGAAATGACGTAACCTCCATCTAGTGACACACTAATTAGGACTTAAATCCACAGCTGCCGAAACACACCGTTAGGTGCTTGGCGGCAGGTTTTCTTACTTAAGGG
The DNA here is from genome assembly GCA_963890685.1 of Plagodis pulveraria. Classification (NCBI taxonomy): domain Eukaryota; kingdom Metazoa; phylum Arthropoda; class Insecta; order Lepidoptera; family Geometridae; genus Plagodis; species Plagodis pulveraria. The sequence goes on from OY982977.1 coordinate 421,140, forward strand.
TGGTCGCTAGCCAGGCGGGCATACGCAAAATGCCCTTCCACCGTGCGGTGAAGCTCAAGCCCGCGGCGGGATTCGAACCATGGACCTGCTGCGCGGCAGTCAATGCCACCGAGCCATCACTTGCTGAGTTTTCAGCCAAAATCTCTGCGTTCAGCGTTTCGTTGATAAACTCTGTACATAATATATAATATATTACGAGTATTTACAATCAAGATAAAATGTGTTAGCTTTAGAGATTTTAGAACAACTATATTATTTTATTACTTTAGTAGATTTGTTCTGTTTATGGTTGATATGAGTTAATTGTAAAATAAATTGCAGGAAGACATTAATTAAATTATGTAACTAGTTTATGGGTACTTAGGTTTTAGGGTTCCGTAACCAAAGTGACAACAACAACCACGAAACCCCCTCAAGCAGAAGTGAGGCAGTGCCATTCTTGGTTTACTGTTCTGTACTGTATCAGCCTCCCCCATTATGGGGGGTTTGCCATAATTCCATCGCTTGGCAGGCGTCTTTGGGATCGCAGTTTTAAGATATCAGTTCCTCCAGAAGGTGCTGATGCCCACCTTCCAGTATTTTACCCTTTAGTCGCCTCGTACGACACTCACAGGTAGCATTGATGGGGTGACATTCTAGCCCGGCACCCCACGTGCATTTCTCTTGGTTTATCCCGCCATAATCGCTTTAAAACAGGGGTGATAGCGATCAAAAGTTACCCTATAAGTATACCTTCTATATCTTATTTTTTATGTTATTGTGACAAAACAAGCCCGAGGCCCACCTGATGTTAAGTGGACTAACCTCTGCCTACAACAGACGCATTTCGTCAACGACGAATTGCACTGCGCCCGTCATTTTGAGACATAGTTGTTACGTCTCATGTGCCTGTAATTTCACTGGCTATCAAGGACTGCTGCGGGAACACACCGTTAGGTGCTTGGCGCCAGATTTTCTAACTTGAGCGTAGCTAGCCAGGCGGGCAATCGCAAAATGTCCTTCACCATGCGGTGAAGCTCAAGCCGACGGTGGGGATCAAACCAAGGTACTGCGGCGCGGCAGTCCATAGCTATTACCGCTCGGCCATCATAGCTTCTAAAACTATTATTAACCCGCAGAATAATAATAGTTTATTTTTAATAATAGTTTATTTTGTACCTAAGACACATTATTTACATCAAATAAGAGTAAAGAAATCAAATACTTAATTTAGAACAGTAAGTTTGAAGTTAAACTTATTTATTACAATTTTTATTTATTTATTTATTTTATTTATTTTTTATTACAAGAGCACTACTTAACAAAATCACAAATATACGATAGGAAAAATTTAAGTCAATTCGGGATTCGAACCCGCGTCCATCCACCCCTTGAGCCGGGGTATGCTCTAACCAATTGAGCTAACATGGCATGACGTCATAACTCAAATCTTTCCTATCGTTCTTTAACCATCGTATTGGGGTGTAAACCGCATAGCAGGCGTTATTGCAAACCTAACAATATTAAAAAGCACTACTTAAATCAAAATGTACACAACATTAGTTGACATTTATGCAATTCAACGGGGCAATGCTGCCAGCATGCTGGGCACGCTGCCAACTGATAGTGGGCTAGAAGATTTGGACTGCTTATGAGTCTGCAATGATTTATAGGGATCTAAATGCTTTTATTGTAGTAGCTGTAGTGTTGTATATAGTTCGTAGTATTTTGTTAATAAAGGCATACCGCCCTTAGTTGAAGTGAGTACAATGTAGGCGCACAATAATTATATAGTAGGAACTATAAATAAGGCAAATGTTCCTTTATCGCAAGCTTATAAAATACAAAGGAGATTCACTTGAAACTGTTACTGATATGAAATAATGTGCTTTTTGTGAGATAATTTTATGTATTGCTTTTCTGATAGTCTGAGAAACTTGAATTCATTGTGACCCCCTAAATTAAAAAAAAAAAAACGATGTGATCATTTATTAATTTTTTAACAAGTTTTTTGTTATTTAATATTTTACTTACATGTTTTTATTAAATTTTTCTCATCCTGGGGTGTGACAAGCCAAAATTACGCGAGTTTAATTTGAAAAGTGTCGAGTTAGTTAACACAACGAAATTTTTAATACGATATTTAGCCTAAAATTGTTTTCCATGTTTTGTTTCAGGTCAGCGCTCTCCGGTTCGTTTTCAAGTAACAGAAGACAAGCGGGGAAAAGTGTCTTTTAAGGCAAAAACGTTCTTCCAAAATGGAATCACATGAAAAGGAGGAACATGGCGGCGGCGCGGGGGCCTGCGCCTGCGCCCACGCACCCGACATTGACTCTGTGGAGATGCAAGGAAAGGGTAAGTCGTGACTGCAGGGGGCCAACTCCCATCTCGTAATTCAATCTTATTTTAACCTTACATTAACAATTTTAATTTGCATTATCACGTGTCACTATAGTAAACTTACATTAGAACTTCAACGTGAGAGCGAGCTGCATGCATTGCATCAAGACATTTGTGCGATAGAGACAGCGCTATATGAACATTATTGTTTCGTGACGGCCGTGGTACGAATCTTAGTATCAATATTGAAAGTTTGAAATAATGATGTTGGTTTTCCAGAATAATTTTTAAAAGGTGGGAGTTGGCCCCAGGGCGGTAATGTAACTCTACAAACGGCGAAGTGAGGCCAGTTTTCTAAACATTTCTGCGACGTTGCCACCTCACCATATTTTTATTTTATTTTATTGTGACTGAACAAGCTTGACCCCCACGTGACGTGAAGCGGACTAACCTCTGCCTATAACAGATGCATTTCGTCACAAGTCACGAATTGCACTGCGTCCGTCACCTCGAGACATACACTGAGAAAAAATTCATGTGACATACGTAATTTTAGGCTCCTCATACGTATTTCCTGTTTAAAACGAGACTAGCGTACATAAAGATGAGTCAACATGACGTGTAATGTTGTTGCTGTAATGTTCTTTGCACATTACAACCTTCAATGCGAATCATTCGTTCTGTTATCCGGAGACCGTGATTTAGGTTTTTAAAAAAAGGTTTTATTTCCACACAAATATTTAAAAGTTTATTGAAATAGAAAAAATAGAAAATGAACTAAAACTATGAAAATGACCAGCGCGAATGGAATATGGATGTGGACTGAGGTAGGAGTGAGAGGCGTCTGAGAAGTAATAAATGCTGACTTAGCTCAAAAGAATAGATATAGGAAAGGTAAGCAGAATAGTAAGGGGAAGTGGGGTATAACATCTCCCCCACTAAGTGTAAACTTACTACTGAAAGGAAGTTTACAGATGTAGAATACAGGGCAAATCAGGTAAGTTAAAATTGGGATAGGAAAAGTAGACGGGAGGTAGGGTGCGCCTTTCTAACTTAACGCTAGTACTTATGCTATTTAAAAGTAAGTTACAACTATGTATTTCTTATACTCTTAGTCTAGGTGGAGGAATCTCTTCTTCTCCAGGTATTTCCTCTTCTACATTAGGAGGAGAATGCTTACATGAAAATGGTATAATATAGTTGTTGGCTTTGCAATAATAGATAATAAATATTATAAAAGATATCATAAAAAGGATAGTGACAATAGGAAAACTAATATGGTTTGTGAAAACGTTATTATTAGTGCTCATAAAATCGTCGACTTCGGTGGATAATTGATCTGCTTGATCTTTCAAGTTATTGAGCTTATCTAGATTAATGTTAGATATTGTCACTGCAGATGTATTAATATTAGATTTTTGAAACGTATTTAAATTACAACATTTGTCATCAATTAGATTAAAATCTGAGTTTATAGGTGGTATGTTTACTTCTAAGTTGAGCATCGCCAATAACTTCACATTTCTACAGAATGCTACACACTGTGGTTTAAGAGATAAAATACCTGTGCCCATAATAGTTATTTCTTTATTATGAAGGTCACATTCTAAAGTTAACTTGGTAGGTCGCGTTTGCACAAATATCCAATTATTGTGTCCTAGGTTTTGCCAGATGTCAATATGTCCATAAATAAATTTTGTATTACATTGTGAAGGTAATGCTTTAATAATTTTAGTCATAAATTCAATTTCGCAAATGGGATTCGAATTAACTGATAGGATATTAAGAGTGTAACAAGCAATATATCCATTATATTAGGTCCTTACATATGAAATTGGCGTTTTTCGTACTGGCCACTTTAATCACGAATTTCTCCTCTTTGGTAAGGAATTCCAAATTAAAATTTGTACAGCTATAGACTCATGTATTTGTGCTTCGATGATCGTCATTCATTTGTTTTTTTTCTTCTGTTTTTTTCTGTTTGCGTCACTCATTTTACAAAATGGAAAACCTTAAATATCGCATTATTTACGAGTACGAGTTCCGCCGTGGCACTAGTGCTGCGGAAACAACTCGAAGGGTGAATGATGTGTATGGCGGTCGTGTTGCAAAAGAAAACACAGTTCGTTTTTGGTTCCAACGTTTTCGTTCTGGAAATTTCGACCTGCAGAACAAGCCCCGTGGACGGCCTGAGACTCAAGTTGATAATGAAGAGTTGAAGGCTATTGTGGAAGCGGATCCATCGCAAACCACGTCCGAGTTAGCTGCAGGCTGCGATGTTAGTGATAAAACTGTTTTAATTCACTTGAAGCAAATTGGGAAGATTAAAAAGCTTGAAAGGTGGGTACCTCACGAATTGACTGAAACAAACCGGCAAACGCGCGTCGACTGCTGCGTTACATTACTAAACCGGCACAATAATGAAGGTATTTTAAACCGAATCATTACCTGTGATGAAAAATGGGTTCTTTACGATAATCGGAAGCGCTCAGCGCAATGGTTAGATCCTGGCCAGCCAGCCAAATCCTGCCCCAAGCGAAAATTAACCCCAAAAAAGTTACTTGTAAGCGTTTGGTGGACTAGTGCCGGTATTGTTCATTACAGTTTTTTCAAATCTGGCCAGACTATTACGGCTGATGTCTATTGTCAGGAATTGCAAACCATGATGGAAAAGCTAGCGGCTAAACAACCTAGGCTGGTCAATCGCTCCACGCCACTGCTGCTTCACGACAACGCTAGACCACACACTGCGCTACAGACGGCTACTAAATTAGAAGAGCTTCAATTGGAAAGTCTAAGACATCCTCCGTACTCCCCGGACCTTGCTCCAACAGATTACCATTTTTTTCGAAATTTGGATAACTTCTTGCAAGGGAAAAAATTCAACTCCGATGGGGCAGTCCAAATCGCCTTCAAAGATTTTATTGATTCCCGTCCGACTGGTTTTTTTAGTAAAGGGATCAATGAACTACCTATGAGATGGCAAAAGTGCATAGAAAATAATGGTTCATACTTTGATTAATTAAATATATTATATTAAAAAATATTCGACTTTTTGTTCCTCCCATACAAAACGCCAATTTCATATGTAAGGACCTAATATAAGGTTTTACACGAATTTAAGTCATCCAGTGTACAATATGTGGATTTATCTTTACTTAAAGCTACATAATTAATAGTAGGAACAATTAGTGCATATGAATTAGGAGAAGTTACGTTATGAGTTATAGGAACTGGTATGACTTTGTAGAGATCGTAGTCAATATGATAAACTAATGGAACTTTTAACACAAATACAATACTATTTGAGCTGTAATAAGCAGCAAGTTCGGAGATTTTTAATAATACATTAATATTTCTTACATCTATGGTTACTGGGAATTCCTTATACTTAGGTAAGTGTCTTATACTACTTTCAATATCTGTACATAATTGAGTTGGCGTAGCAACTGATGGATGCAGTGTGTTACTGTTCGCAAACATAATGGAATTAACAATATCTTCTAGCTTAAATGATAAAGTGAGTAAACTGGCGTGAAGAACATTTAACACTTCACTTAACTTATTTCTAAATAATAATTCGTTAGTTACTATGGATACATTTTTCAGCAAGTTATTAGTTACATCATTTAAACGAGCCTCATTATCAATAATAGTTTCTAACGTTTTATTAAAATTAAGAATCGCAGATTTAGAAATAAAAATGCTCTGTTTTATTAGATGAGCTAATCGTTTGTCATTTGAATGTAGTGTTTGAATATCGTGGTAATACTTCTCGGAGTCATTTTCATCCATAGTACCAAATAGCTTTTTCATAATTGAACCTATCCCTGCAAACCAAGCTGATCTCTTAGTTTTAGTTGAGAGCATATGAGATATGGAATCATAGTCCCGAAGAATATCGTTATAGAGGGAGGTAAGTGGTTGAAGTGCATTGAGGCATCGAAAATCATCCATAGCTTTATTTTGTTCACAAATAATTTTGAATGAGCCGAGAATGTTTTCAATATTCGTTAAATGTGGTTTTATAAATTTTAGATCCACTGGAATAACAAAATGAACATGGTCATTTATAAGTTTCAGATTGCTCACGGGATCGAAGTAAATACCAGGACTTTTGGTGATGAATTCCACGTATTGGGCGTCGTCAGTTGCCGACGACGCGTCTCTACGCGTAATGGCGACGGTTCTGTAAATCATAATAACTACTCTAATTTGAATTGTATATGAATATTTTTTTTATAAAGTAAATGAGTTGTATATTGTATATAGATTAAGTTAATTATAGTATAATAAAGTATATGTTATTAAATAAATTGTAAATAGACTCCTAGTGGTCTTTACTAATACTAATCGCTTTCATTTGCAGGTTTAACTTCGTCAAAATGATGGGTGACATGTCTTCGATTAATAAGAAGTGATAAGGTATTGTTACTATGTACTTTTACGATTTTGTATGGACCTTTCCACAAAGGGGAAAGAGCTTTACGGAGCCTGACGTGATTTTTTAAATATGCATATTCGCCAACTTTGTATTGAACTGGCCGGCTATGTTTGTCATAATACTGTTTCGATTTGTCTTTGGAAGCTTGTATATTTTGTAAGGCCTTTTCACGGGATATTTTAAGGCGATGATGGAGCATTTTAATGTATTCTGGATAAGTGACGTCAGCACGTAAGTCAAAGATGGAATCAGGAATATACGGTTTGTGGCCAAATACGAGTTCATATGGGGTGAAACGTGTTGTTGTATGGACAGAGCTATTGTAGGTAAGCATGGCAGTATAAACAAACCTGTGCCAGTTGGTTTGATTCTCGTTTACATAAGACTTTAAATATTCTTTTAGAGTTGAGTGGCTTCTTTCTAGAGCACCTTGCGTTTGTGGATGGTAAGGTGATGACCAGATTTGTTTTATTTTTAAGAAATCGCAAGTCTTTTTGAAGAGATCAGTAGTGAAATTAGTTCCTTGATCTGTCAGTATTGATTTTGGTATACCAAAAGCAGTTATGAAATGTACCAAACATTCACAGGATTCTTCTGCGGTTGCATTTGACATGGGGTATGCGAGAGAAAATTTACTAAGATAATCTTGGAGAGTGAGTATGTATTTTAATTTTTGTTGTCCAGCTTCAGGTAAAGGACCGACTATGTCAAGACTGATTCTTTCGAATGGACGTGTAGACGTGGTAGTGATTTGCATCGGGGCTTTATTTATTTTACGGAGAGCTTTATTTGATTGGCAGAGTTTGCAATTTTTTATGTAATCTTCGATCTCAGAACGCATGTTTTTCCAATAGTAACGTTCTTTTATTCTATCATACATTCTGTTGGAGCCTAAGTGTCCTGCGATAGGAATGTCATGGTTTTCCTTTAGGATTTTTGCTATTTCAGTTGGGACTGGATATATAATCGTGTTATGATGAATATTAACTGTTATATTCGTGTTGTTGAAAAGATACGCGAGCATGTTGTATATTTTCACAAAAGAATTTTGTTCAAATGGATTTCTAAAGTCAGATATTGCTATTTCGTTTATATCGCCCTTAAGAAGAATTTCATCTCAAACTGATTTCAGAGTTTTGAAAATATCAAGATATGAACAACTGTCAAAATAGTACACTTTTGTAAAGAGAAAGTAATAGGTCTTATCGTTTATTGTAAACTTCTGGAATGAATGGAGTTCGCGTTCACCGTCATGTATAGAGGCATCTGCTGCAGAGATTATTTCTGGCAGGTAAGGATTTGATTCGTCATAATCAACAGATAATGGAACTAGTATCGTTTTAGTTTTGCTTTTAAGCAGGCTTTCATTGTGTTCCTTTATATAGGTATTGTATGTTTCGTCTTTGTTAGAGAAGGATTTTAGAAACTCGGAATATTCTTTGCTGGAATTAGAATGTGAACCAGCAGGAAAATCTGGTGGGGAATGAGTATTCAGTGGTGGAAGTTGATCTGATGTTGTAGAAGGATTCAGTAATGGAACTGGATCTAGAGGTGGAACAGGGTTCAGAGGTGACTGTGGATCCGAAACAGAAGGAGGATTCAGTGGAATAAAATCTAAGTTTGGTTCTTCGAGTGGGCTTATATCAAGATCGCCCAATTCGATCAGATCGTCAAGGATATCTATAGGAGTGTCTGTTTCTGGAATAGGACAGTCATCGAGTAAACCAGATGTAGAAGGTTGAGGATCTACGTCGTCTTGCAAGATTGGATTCACTGGATACCGGGACAATGTATCTGCGTTACTATTAATTCTTCCCCTTTTGTAAACTACGTCGTAGTCGAACTCTTCTAATTTCAGTCTCCAACGGACAAGTTTGGAACCTGGATCCTTGCAATTAAACAACCATTTCAATGGTCGATGGTCGGTAATGATTGTAAATTTGTGTCCATATAGGTATGGTCGGAAGGTTTTAGTGCCAAAAATGATAGCTAAGCATTCCTTTTCTGTAACACTGTAATTACACTCGGCCTTGTTGAGTGTACGAGATGCATAGGCAATAGGGCGATCTTGTCCTATTGGACCCTGGGACAAAATGGCGGAGATGGCATAGTTTGAGGCGTCACACGTGAGAAGGAATGGTTGTTTGAAGTCGGGGTAAGCTAGTATTGGTGCGGAAATTAATTTCCCTTTGAGTGATTCGAATGCCAGTTGATGCTCGTTTTCCCAGCTGAAAACAGTATCCTTCTTTAGGAGTGAAGTTAATGGTTTTGCTAGTTTAGCGAGATCGGGTATGAATCGTCTATAGTATGACACTAGCCCTAGGAACGACTTAATGTCCTTGGGACATTTAGGAGTTGGGAATTCTTCTACGGCTTTTGTTTTTTCAGGGTTTGGCTTCACGCCTTTGTCAGTAATTATGTGACCAAGATAAGAAACTTCTTTACGAAGGAATTCGCACTTATCGGGTTGTAATTTGAGTCTGAATTTGCGAAGTCGGTCGAAGACATTGGAAAGGTTTTTCATGTGAACTTCAAGGTCGTATGAATAGATTACAATATCATCTAGATACACGAAACATTGGATTCCTTGAAGACCTGAAAGTGCAGAATTCATTAGCCGTTGGAAAGTGGCTGGGGCATTTTTTAATCCAAACGGCATGCGTGTAAATTCAAAATGTCCTTGAGGAACTGAAAAAGCTGATTTAGGTGCATCCTGTTCGGAGATTTTAATTTGGTGAAATCCAGAAGCAAGGTCTAAGGTACTAAAATATTTTTGTATTTTCCAAGTTGGTCCAATATTTCTGAAATATTGGGAATCGGGTATGAGTCTCCTATTGTTACGTCATTAAGCTTACGGTAGTCTATAACTACACGCCATTTGCGTTGACCAGACGCGTCTGCCTTTTTTGGAACTATCCAAATTGGAGAAGACCATGGGGATGTCGAGGGTTTAATAATACCGTCATTAAGCATCTTATTTATTTGAGATTGCACTTCTTGTTTGTGTATTTCAGGAAATCGGTACGACTTTGTATTGATCGGTACTGCGGAGGAAGTAGTAATTTCATGTTGCAGAGCATCAGTGTATGTCAGTTTGTCTTCAGGTAGGTGGAATATGTCAGAATAATCGGAACAGAGGTCAATTAATGCGTTTGTCTCTTCTGAGTTAAGATGAGAAACACGTAAAAGGTTTATCACTTCTTCAGTTCGGTTCAGGCAATTTTGATTATCGTCAGCATGAGTCACATGAAAGATCTCATGACTGTTACTAATATCAAGGGGTGATATTTTAAACTTCAAATTATTAGAGTCGATGCGTATTGTTGATTCAGAGGTGTTTACGACTGAAATATTTACTCTAGAGTTTGATTTGACTTTAACAATACAATTTGCAACTAAGAGGGAGTCAATTGGGTTCTGATCAAGGATCAGTCCTTCTTTAACATCGGGATTCAGTACCGAACATTCGATTATTGTCTCAGTTCGAGGGGGAATAGTAAAGATCGGTTCGTTAAATTTCAGGTGAAGTTTTATTTTGTCTACTAAGAGTAAGCCTTCGGCATAGTCGATTTTGCAATTATTTGTTGATAAAAAATCGTTTCCGATTATACCATCATATGGGAAATATATGTTTGGAACCACATGGAAGTGGTTGTTTAGGGAATCGAAGTTAATTATTATGTGACCAAATGAATGCATCGGGTTATCTATTGATCCTATACCACTGAAACTAATAACATGCTTTACTATTTCAGGCATGTTTTCAACAGCATCTATTTTTATGAGACTTATGGATGCGCCACTGTCGACGAGAAGCTTCAGAGGTTTGGAAGAGACGGAGCTTTGAACCTCCACGAAAGGTAAGTATTTTTTTGTTGGGTTTGTAGTTATATTATATGTTTTTAATTCATTTTTTTCTGTTTCAGGTGCTGAACACGAAGGACATGATTTAGCAGATGAATTCACACTATTAGTGAGTTGCGGATGGATGGTGTCAGATTTCAAAAAGCTAGTGTTGTCACCATCCTCGCGATTTTGGTGATCTAGTAATCCCGATATATGAATAGGATTAGAAACAGAGCATCGGGTATCACGAGTTCGAGGTTGGGATTTAGTAGAATTAGAAACAGTGACAAAACCACTATAGGTTTGGGGCTGGTTACCCTGTTTGTTAGTGGATATGGATTCAGTGAAAGAGCCGTTGTAAGTTTGGGGCTGGTTACCCTGTTTGTTAGCGGGCTTAGATTTAGTGATACAACTATAAGTTTGGGGCTGGTTACCCTGTTTGTTAGTTGAATTTGATTCAGTGATATGGCAAGGTTGGAGTGATTTTGTATCGATTTTTCCTGTTAATTTTCCCGCACGATACTGGGCAGGAAGGCCTGTTCGTTTAAATTATCGATGTCATTTAGATCAGATTCTTGACTTTCAGGCACGTAATGGATAGGTTGATTACGTCTTTGTAAGTTATTTGATGGTTGTTGATGTTGATTGAAATCTGATCGTCTACTATTATTGTATTGACGTTTCCGACAGTTTTCAATAGTATGTCCAATATTTTTACAATATCGGCAGGTCACATTGGACAATGACATTTGTTGGGACGAATTTGGGGTTTGTTGTGTCTGATATGTGTTAGATAGCCTTTGAGGAGGCCTATACTGATTTTGCCTGAATTGGGTTTGAGTTTGTATCCGAGGTTTATTATCAGTTTGATTTCTTCGGTACACGGTTTGTTGAATTCTCTCCTCTGAGATAGCGAGGTTAATGGCCTCGTTCAGGTTACGGGGTGATCTACATCTGACTATGCTAGAAATACGGGGTTGCAACCCCATAAGGAAGTGATGCAAGGCTAAGTCTTCCATGGCGGCGGTGCGCCCAGCAAGTTCACTTTTCTTGGTATTACTTAAAGAAATCTCGGTGAGCAATTGTGAAAGACAAGTTTCTATGCGCAATGAATATTGATTTACATTCTCTTGCGGGCCCTGTCTGCTCTCTTGTAAATCAGTAAGTAGGTGGGCATAGTGTTTCCTTTCGGAAAATTGGGTTTTCAGAAAATCTTTTAATTGTTCCCATGATGCGAATTCTTTTATAGAGCAGGCAAGCTCCGCTTTTCCATGTAATTGGCTTAAGATATATTTGAAGAGAATAGGTTTTTGATTTTCTGTAGCTAGTTCATATGCATTATTGCAGTTAATTATGAATGAATTTAATGTTTCTCTACTGCCATCGTATGATTTTATAAATTTAAAAAGGGTATTGAGATCCATATCGGTTGCTTGGGACGATCTAGTGTACCGCGGGGATAAGCCAGGTGATTTATCTGATCCTACAGGTGAGGGGGGCAAATCGGGGATATCGATTGTTAACTTACTGTTTTCTGGTTTAATACCTTTAAGCATCACGATAGTCAAACACAAGCTATAAAATTAATGTAGAAGTCAAACATTACAATATAATTATATTACAAACATAAATCAATCAAGTTCAATATAAGTCTATTATTAGAATAAGTTACTGGTAATTAATCTGTATGTAGCTTAAACAAGGGCCAGAGACTCACAGATTTGCTGCGTAGGCGGTGATAACGATGAGCGGGAGCCCGAGACGCATTCCGGAGCGATTGATGAGGTGATTCTTGACACGAAGTTAGGTTTGATGCGATGGTATGGTATGATTTGGTAGTTACTGATTTATTCAACAGGAACTATAGATGCAAGTGATGATCATCGGTAACTTGGTAAGTATATTTTCTTTTTAGTTTACTTCACTTGAGAAAATTTTGGTATTTTGCAGGATACACGAAGATATAGAACAAGTGTTTTCACAACACTACACAACACACACAGGTAGACACGGTAAGTAGGTTTTCACTTTCGTTTTCACACTTTTCACACAGTTTTTCAGGGATGAGACGTTCCGAGGGATTTATGTATCCCACCGCTGCCACCATTGTTATCCGGAGACCGGGATTTAGGTTTTTAAAAAAAGGTTTTATTTCCACACAAATATTTAAAAGTTTATTGAAATAGAAAATGAACTAAAACTATGAAAATGACCAGCGCGAATGGAATATGGATGTGGACTGAGGTAGGAGTGAGAGGCGTCTGAGAAGTAATAAATGCTGACTTAGCTCAAAAGAATAGATATAGGAAAGGTAAGCAGAATAGTAAGGGGAAGTGGGGTATAACAGTTCCTTCATTCATTCAATGATGTACTGTCATGCAAATAAGTATGTAACATCTTGACAAAGTAAGGATGTTACTTACGTGCATCATGGTGCAGGCTACTTACGATAAGTATGTCCCCTACCTTTATCAAATATAGGCATTCGTACAGTAAGAAGGTTGCCTACATCAATCTTGGTGTAGCCTACTGATGGTAAGGATGATCCCTACGTTTCTCATGTAACAGTAAGGAGATAACATACGTCAAATTTGTTGCAGCCTACATATGTTAAGGATGATACTTAAATTTATCATGCATTGGCTCTCGTATAGTAAATAGGTTGCTTACGCCTATCTTGGTGCAGCCCACTTACGGTAAGTATGTTCCCTACGTTTTTCATATATCGGCCTACGTACAGTAAGTAGGTTGACTACGTTAATTTTGGTGCAGCCTGCTTATGGTAAGGATCTTCCCTACGTTTGTCATGTATCAGCCTAAGTACAGTAAGGAGATTGCGTACGTCAATCTTGGTGCGGCCTACTTATAGTTAGGATGATCTTTATATCTATTATGCATCGGCCTACGTACAGTATAGATGTTGTGTACGTCAATAGTGGTGCAGCCCATTAACGGTAAAGATGTTACCTACGTTTGTCATGAATCGGCCTACGTACAGTTATATGTTTACTACGTTCTTGTTGGTACATCCTACTTAAGGTAAGGATGATCCTTACATATCTCATGGATCGGTTATCGTACAGTAAGGAGGTTGCCTACGTCAATTTTGGCACAGCCTACTAATAGTAAGGATTTTTTATAAATTCATCATGCATTCGCCTATGTAGAGTATGGATTTTATATATGTACACAAATCTGGACCAGCTTTAAGATGTTATTGAGAGCACCATTTGTAGTATTGTAGTTATAATATAACTGTAGTTGCTCCTGGTTTATGTATGCGCATAGTATTATAATCTTTGTATGCACCCTACTCTACATAAATGGATGCATGTTATACAATGAAACGATCCAAACCATAAGTAGACTGCATTAAGGTTCACGTTTACAACCCAGCTGTACATAGGCTGATGCATGATATAAATAGTTATCCTATGTGCAGGCTGCACCTGTAAAAAAAGACAGTAAATAAGTGGATTAGTTAACTACAAATAGTTAAAAAAAAATATTATCATAAATTTGTGATCTATTTATTATAAAAATATACATAATTATTTTATAATAGAAAATATAAAAATATGTAACTATTGTCAAAATTCTTGAAATAAAAACACAGTATTGGAATGTTTATTTTAATATTTAGCGATACAATAAATCATAAAACGGAAAACTGTCAACCCTCAGACATTAGTCTGAAAGACATGCATACAATATTACACGAAGTTTAAAAAAATTATCTCCGACGTGGTCTCCGTTTCCTTTTTTTTTAATGGGGACATAACAATGTATGCGAGAATCAAAGCAGCGTGGCGTTTGATACAGTTTCAAATTCACCATCTGGAATAGATAAATATATTACATTTATGAAATTTGTATAATAAAAATGTCACTACTAAAAAGTTTTACCAAGGTGGTAGGAAACAACAGCTTATTAATGTCAGACTACTGTCGCTATAAGTGCACCACAATAGTTAATTGTGGTACACTTATAGCGTTACGTTTCCAAATTATTTGTAGTCGTCGGGTATGTTCTAAGGGTATTTAAAGTACTTACCACTAGCAACAGTTATGTACACGTTTATACATTCTTGTCCCTGGAGTTATTAGAAAAGCCCCTCATTATTTTTTGGATATATATGGTTGAAGTCTTCTAAGAGCTGCAATCAATAACATTAAGATCAAACAAGTGGGATATTTCCACTATAAAAGTAAAATATGAAGAATAAAAATATACATAAATGGGTATTTCCATGGTAATTAAATCATTTATTAAATTTTATAGGTACCTGCAGAAGCTTGTTGTATCAGTACGCTACGCTGAACGTATGAAAATTTAACTTGCATGAGGTAGTATGTACTTTTTCAATAAATACATCAATTAAAAAACAACAAATACGCTTACCTGACTCCCTGTGAATGTTGCCCTTTGAGCATTTGAATTCACTGGTTGCCGGATATCCAGGCTGTGCCTTTGAGGTTTGGTAGGTGGGGCCTTTCTTTGTACATATTGGTCCACTTTCGGGAGTGATGGGTGGGCACTCTGTAGCTTTCTTCGTTAATTCAAATTGGATTAGTGGTTAATTTATGCGTGGAAACTTTGTAATAAGCGAGGTTTTTATAAATAATCACTGTTGAAAACTAAAATTACCATTTGCATGCGCGCTTGATGCGATTGCCATGGTCTCACTGAAAAAGAATATTATATCTGTTGCGCTGCACTACAGCCAGTATTGCTAGCGTGTAAATCGAAAACAGCCGAACTTTCATATAAAATTATATTGAATGCTGACATCATTGATGCATTGTTTAGATTTTTCAAAAACTATTATAATAATAATTGCGCCCCGCAGTTTCATCCAATGTTGACAAAACAATCCAAGTATTATAATAAATATTCATAATAAACTGAACACTTCCTTACACCCACCCACAAAGTTCTGTTTCACAATTCGTCTGGCTAGCTTAGGAAATTCCAAAATTGCCTCATGGTAAATTCCAGTAGATATCCTTGTGAGCCAATTCCCATTTTAGATTAAACCTTGTTACTACCATGGACTGCATCAACGCATACCACATATATATATATAATTCCTAAAATTAACTAAATAACCCACCCCTTACCGCACCGGGTGCAAAGGTACCCATAACGCTGGTGGAATTGCCGCGTTGTATGGCAATAGCCAATCTTTGTACCAGGTAAGATGCGGAGCGGGTCTTAAATAAATACAACCGATACTTTTATAATCGTCATCATCGTCACTTTTCATTATTGCCAACGCGAATTATACAGCGGGATGCAGTAGGTAGGTATATATCCAAAATAGGTACTGTACTGTATCAGCCAGACCGTCCACTGCTGGAAACAGCCTCCCCTATTTAGGGGGTATCTGCCATAATCCCCACGCTTGGCAGTCGTCTTGGGGATCGCAGTGTAAGATATTATAGATAGTGTATTTTCCCTTAGTCGCCTCTAACGAGACCCATGGGAAGATATGGGGAGGTGCAATTCTAACCCGGCACCCAACGGGCGGAAAATACCTTACTTCATAGGATCATTTCTATAGTAAGCTCTTCCCAAGACTGACACTATAAGTGAGTCTCAAAATGGGTACTTAACCAATAAGATATTAAAAAATATAGACAAAACCTTATTTCAAAATTTTATTCTAAATAGTCAATGGTAGGTTGTATGTGTAAAGATATTTTTTATTATTTCTGTACTTATTAAGCTCATTTTACTAAAGCCGTCAAATTATTATAATGAAAACAACGCGTACCGATACCGATACTAGCAACGTAATACATGTTGTGTCTGATGGAATTATACGTATATTATTATGATGATACGATGATCTATAAACAATAAGATACAAAATATAAAGCCACATAATAAACATAACTTAAAAAATGCCAAATCTAAAAATGGCAGTGTTTTATTTCAGAGTAACTAGTTTTTTTTATTTGCACACTTATTACAATCGATTTGCTTTATTTTATGCGAATATGAATGCGAGCGTAAAATTGATTGTAAATGAAGAAATGTTGAAATAAGCAATGGTCGAAAATCAGTGTTTATGAAGTCATCCTGTCGTATATTTTTATTCGCGATCTGGTAACACTGCTCTTGTGTCGTAAGACAATCTTTGAACTGTCGAGAGAACAGTAAATGAATGTGCCCGTAACATTAAAATAATGTACAAACACAATATGCCTAAAACGTATAATTATGTACCCTACGTTCATCATGCTTGGGTCTACTCGCAGTAAGGAGTTTACTTACGTGAATTTTGGTGCAGCATACTTATAGTAAGATGCCATTTATATCTATCCACGTAGGTACGGCAAATAGTTTGCCTACTTCAACTTTGATGCTTTTCACTTGTGGTAAAGATCTTTCATACGTTCATCATGTATCAGCCTACGTACTGTAAGGAGGTTGCATAATTTGCAATAAAGGAGTCTTGGCGCAGCCTATACTTAATGTACCTAAGGATGTTTTCTACGTACCTACATCATGCATCAAGCTACGTACAGATAGGAGATTGTCTACTTGAACCTTGTTGTTGCCTACTGACAATAGGGTTTTATTTCTTAAATACTTACATTAAATATACGAGCTACTTATAGTCAGGACACAAAGTACTTGAAAATTTTTTTTTTAGTGCAATACGTATGTGTCGTCCTGTTCATGTTGGAGTACAATTATAAAGATGCGACAGCATGATGTAATGTTCTATCTGTGACGTCATATCCATGGAGTACTTCCTAGCATGTGTTTGACTATATCAGTTACGTATGTTGAGTCTTGTTGACGGACCCGACAGACGGGTACGTATATAATGGGAAGATCAGTACACAACATGTTGCAACTTATTGACGTGTTGATACGCTTCAACATTATTTTGTATTATCCAACATTTTTACGGTTGTAGATTACGTATTTTAGATAAAACTGCGAATACATTGTGAAAAGACTTCGCTACATTTCAAATTTTTCTCAGTGTAGTTGTTAGGTCTCATGGGTTTGTAATTTCACTGGCTCTCAAGGAATGCTGCCGGACAACCGTTAGGTGCTTGCCGACAGATTTTCTACTTGAAGGTGGTCGCTAGCCAGACGGACATTCGCAAAATGCCCTTCCACCATTCTGTGAATCTCAAGCCCGCGGCGGGATTCGAACATGGACCTGCTGCGCGGCAGTCCATAGCCAATGCCACTGAGCCATCACTGCTTCTTTTGAAGATTGTTTCTCACACCCTTTCTAACTCTTTATAAACGAGTGTCGTCCGGACAAGTACTGCCAACATACCAGCAAGCATGTTCACATAACTGTGTCCGGTTTGTAGGTTATGGGTGCCGCTGTTATCTGTAATTTTACAGGCACATGGAACTTAAAAACTTGATGTCCTTGGGTGATGGGTGAAGTGGATTAACTCCAGATGGGTCTCTAGCTTGATCTACAATCACAAATAAAAATCTACAGCATGAAAAAAAGTTTCGTCTTAAAATGTTTGTTATGTCTAGCAGAAGTCAACCATAAGAGGTGGTTAGCATTTTACCAATAACCCCGTATATAGCTGATAAGCTTTGACCACTTTCTAACTTAATGGTAGGCCATGATGAGGTCGAAGATTCTGTTCAGGCTAACCTAAAATACTCGCTCTCAAGGACAGCTGCCGGAACATACCATTAAGGCCTTGGCGACAGATTTTATATTTGTATATAGTGGTAGCTAGCCCAAAATGCCCTAACACCATACATCACACTACAGCTTCAGACAGAATATCTGGGCTCCGATTCTCTTAGCTATTGACCAAACGCCACACTACTGCGATGCTTCTGCGATCGAACTGCTGTTAATGTCAAATTCGGTAGTCTGCTAATTCTAGCTCCTAATCGCAGTTCTATAGCAATCGCGTCGCTATCGTATGGCTTGCAAACTTTTATCAATTAAGCATCAGTGAAAACATCACTACAGTGGTTTTCTAGCAAACAATAGATTAAATAAATATACCTACACCGTGTCCCAAAATTCAACGATAAGCCGGCATCGGTGCATGGACCTACTCATGACTACTCGGGAAAAAAAAAAATTATAACTCTTTTTTTTTTTTAATTACAGAGACTTTTATAAAGTTGGGCCAACTTTTAATAAAACTTGCCATGGTAGTGTCCATACTTTTTTTTTTAACCCAGACTATAGAAAGTGCATAGAATGTTAAAATCTATGAAAATTATAAGAAAAAATTTTTTTTTACTCATTTTTGTAAAATAACTACAGACTTTCTGTAATCGGAATATCGATGAAATTTATAAAAGTCTCTGTAATTAAAAAAAAAATTAGTTATAATTTTTTTTTTTTTTTTTCCCGAGTAGTCATGAGTAGGTCCATGCACCGATGCCGGCTTATCGTTGAATTTTGGGACACGGTGTATAAATCATTTAGCAATTTTTTTTTATGCCTGATAGGTTAGCCTTTGACCACTATCTCACCTGATGGTAAATGATGATGTGGTCGAAGATGTTGTTCAGACTAACCTAGAACTACTGGCTCTCAAGGACAGCTGCCGGAACACATCGTTAGGTGCTTGGCGATAGATTTTCTACTTGAGGGTGGTAGCTAGCCAGGCGGGCATTCGCAAAATACCCTACCACCATGCTATAACGACTGGCATCCTAAGACGACAACCGGGACCGACGGCTTTACGTGCCCTCCGAAGCACGGACACGCTCAGTAGTAATGTGACTAGCGGTCACCCATCCAACTCATGACCGCGCGCGACGTTGCTTAACTTTGCTGATCGGTTGAGAACAGCTAAGTAAACTTCGCTACGAGTGTTTCAAAAATCTAAATAATATCTAAAATCGCTATGCTATCTATGCCACTGTAGCAACGCAATCGCAACAAAATAGCTATACAGCATACCAAATATGTCAAAAACTATAGATAGCAAGCCACCGACTTCCGATTGAACCTAAATAGCGGGCAGACTACGGATACTGGAAAAACTACAATTTCCATGCAATTAAGTTGCGTTAACGCCGTTCAATAGTTAAGAGAATCGGGCCCCTGATACTACGTTAGTACCCATCACGACGAACTCTTGGTAAAGAAACCGGCCACCTGGTCGTGTCTACCTATACTGATGATCAATAGAGACAAAACGCAAAACAATGATGCTGACATTCCATGTCTTCCAGCCAAAGGGTTCCCAGCTCGTCGTCTGAAAGACCTGGACGACCTGCTCCCGTACGTGGGTGGCTTCGGCTGGTACCAGCGGATCCTGTTCCTCCTGATGATTCCTTACGCGTTCTTCTTCTCGTTCGTGTACTTCGGACAGATCTTCATGACGGTGGCTCCAGCAGAGCATTGGTGCTATGTACCAGAGCTGGCCAATCTTAGTTTGGACGAAAGGTGCGTATTTTATTTTTTATTTTAGTAGATTTTTTTTTTCATTTTCTTGGAACAAATTTTTTTCAATTACTATTTGGCTAGATTTAGACCGCAAACTCACCTGATTTAAAGCGATGATGTGGGAACTGGATTGGAAGGACAGCTGCTATACGACACTGCTAGATGCTTGGTGATTTTTCTTCTTTAGGTGGTATAGCTAGCCAGACGGGCATTCGCAAAATACCAACATCCACGCTATAACGACTGCCATGTATCTAAGACAACAACCGACACCGTCGGCTCATCACAGCGTACCCTCTGAAGCACGTGCTTACCAACCTAACTCCCTGTTTACCTAAACGGTGGTGGGTTTACCAGGAAGAGAGCTTTCCCAAAGTAATGGTGGATCGGTAGACTTTTCAGAACCTCTTCAAAACTATTACCTATACCCCATGTATAAAGAAAGGAACAGAATGAAAGCTATGAAAATTTTGTCCGTTTACTCAGCTGGTTCAAACCGGTTCTGTACCCAAGCGGGCGCCGCGCCGCTGTGGCCACTACAACCACATGAATAAATATGTAGTATGATAATAACAAATATTTTTAAAATATTTTATGAAAACATCAAATTAATATTAAACAACTTTAAACGGTTTAAATCGCGTATATTTATCATTATTTTTATCCCGACGCGACGTTTCAAACACTTTGCAGTGATCGTGGTCACGGGGTGACTAATTGGTTTTATTTGTCACCCCGTGACCACGATCACAGCAAAGTGTTTGAAACGTCGGGATAAAAATAATGATAAATATACGCGATTTAAACCGTTTAAAGTTGTTTAATAATCGCGAAAACCTAAGACAACATTATCAAATTAATATTTTAATAAAACACTTAAAAAATACAAAAATATATCTAGTGACAATAACGCCTAATTTTCCTACTAGCCAGGCGGCTAGCTACCACCCTCAAGTAGAAAATCTGTCGCCAAGCACCTAACCGTGTGTTCCGGCAGCTATAATTAAGAGCCAGTAATTACAGGCTAGCCAGAACAACATCTTTGATCACATCATCACTTACCATCAGGTGAGATAGTGGTCAAAGGCTAGCCTACTTTGTGCGAGTTCGTCCGGGAAAATGCTGCCACCATACCTATTTCTACCGCCAAGCACCAATGCTCTGCTAACCCATACCTAACCGGCCGGCACCCATACCTAACCGGCATCCATACCCTTCAAACTGGATGCAGTAATACATCCAAGGGTATGGGTGCCGGCGAAATTATAGACACATGAGACTTTACTACTTTTTTTTTATTTTTTTTATCCGTAACTGGGTAGCTCTTGACCACTATCTCACCTGATGGTATGTGATGATGCGATCGATGATGGAGCGCGCTTACCCAGAAGGTATCTATTCACTCGCTTCTTGAAGACCCCCATGTTGTACTTAACCGGAAACACAGACTCAGGCAGGGTGTTCCATTCCCTGGCGGTTCGTATGATGAACGAGGACGCAAATCGTTTCGTTCGGGAAAATGGAACATCAACCATATAGCGGTGGCGCTTCTGAGTGTCCCTGGATGTCCGGTTATAGAATGGGGATGGCGGAATCAAGTCATGCAGTTCCGTGGCACACTCCCCGAAATGCATCCGATAGAAAACCGATAAAATACTTTATGATCCAGTGTCGCAGTGGGCGCAGTGCATTCCACCATTATTGACGAACTGCAACTGTTATATGTAGAGGTTACCGCTTAACACCAGGCGGACCTAGTGCTTGTTCCATCACAATCCCATAAAAAAGTGAGGCTTTCACTCTGTAACGATCTTTATTCATGTGCCTATACTTACCTATGCCCATATATTTAGTGGTCTTAATATTTTAATTTTTGCCATAACACATGCTCTGGGGATTACATTACAAAATTACAAATATATACCGGCTATAGAGGTGGATTGTGCGGCTTCGAATCCCGCACATGACTATTTACTTTCTCTCGTAATTTTGTGGTCTATTGGTAAAAATAATCGTGTCTTTGTTAATCTTAGATTGCTCTCTCTATCTTGACAAATCTCACACCCTCATAAAATAACATAACACCCTACCAATATTCTCCAAACTAAATTTCTCCTTATTTTTAAGGTTTCTCTAATTTTTTTTTTTTTTTTTCCTTATTTCAGACGCCACCTGTCCATCCCCTTGTCAGAGGACCCAAAAGGATTCAAATTTGATAAATGCCGCGTCTATGACGTCAACTGGACTGAAGTTTTGCAAGATGGCGTCCGCGAACCGGATCCAAAATGGCCGACCATTAAATGTCAAAAGCAGTGGGAATACAACTTCACCGATGTGCCGTATAAAACACTTGCTACAGAGGTAAAGTAAATTTCATTTTAGCGAAGTGAATTCTCAGTCGGCAAGTTAGGAAGGTCGGCATATTTTGTTTCTGAAATTGAATTAGCTGTACAAAAATTATAGCTGAACAAACAAAGAAAGTCTGATCTGAAAGATAGTGGACTCGGGAATGTGACTTTGACACTGTGCTACATTGATAATCGTAGTAGTTAATATTTATTTCGATGAACTCAGATCATACAATATTAAATATTAACAAGACTTACAATGGAAGGCACACAATATTTTCAATATATACACTAGCATTAGATATATAGCATTGATACAAATAGTTTTAATTTTATTATAGCGTATTTTAAATAAAAGGAACAGTAGTTATAAATGATATCAAGATTTGCTGAAATTATATACTTACATAAATTATGTAATGATATATGAAAACGATCATACGAGTCATACTCGTAGCTGGATTTAATCCTTTCGATCTTAATCGTATTATTTGACCATCTTGAGTTGACGAAGTGACATCTACTGTGATAGTCAATTGATCTACATGCAAAACTAATTTATGAAATTCTCATTGTTTACGAAATTTTATATCCGTAATTCTAACATTGTATTATAAAAAGAATCTAGGAAGTCCGAGGCAGGCTCCGCTCTTTGAGTATAAAGCATAGCAACATTAAGAGAAAGGAATGTTTGTTGGTGGGTATCACATCTTTGAGTGAACCTTTTTCACAAAATATCAGTCATCGCTTTTACGAACTAGAGACCCGTAGCATACGGACGCATGGACGGCCACATAGACAGTGGAATCTCATTAATAGGACTCCATTTTGCACTCTGGGTACGGAACTATAAAAAAGACTATTCATTGTTTATTGTGAAAGCTTTTTGGGCGTTAGCAAAATTACAATGTGAGAAATACATATTTCCCTTTCTGTCACGCAGCTAAACTTGGTATGCGAGAAAGACAGCTATCCAGCCACTGCTCAAGCCATATTCTTCTGCGGCGCCATCGTAGGTGGATTAGTAATTGGATGGATCGCAGATAAATATGGCAGAGTTCCGGCGCTAGTGGGTAAGAATTAAAATATAATTTATTAATCTCTAGATATTGACACTCCACACATCAGACTGCCTTTTTTTTAGTCCCACATATTTTCTGTTCTCCTAAAACAGTGTTCCTAGATTTTCAGCAAGCATTTGACAGGTGGCATAAAGGCCTACTCTGTAAAATTTAATCAAACCCGCCCCATTCCTACTTCATTAATTCCTACTACAATCGTACCTGTCAAACAGAATATTCCAAGTGAAAGAGACAACTCAACATCAGCCTTTAATGATATTAGAGCTGGAGTTCCACATGGGTCAGTACTGGGCCCTCTATTATATATACAATATACACAGATGACTTACCCCAGTGCTAGACATCATGGCAGCCACATTTGCCGACAATGCGGTTATTCTTGCCAGTAGTACAGATCCGGTAGTAGCTTCTGCAACTCTCCAAAAGGGATTATACAAAATACTATTGAACCCTTCTCACATTGAAAAAGAAGAAACGAAATGTCATTTTCAATATTTGGCTTTACTTCAATATTATATTAAATACGTATCTTCAGATGTGTTACTTCTTCCGTGTACGAACTTGAGACACTTCGCATACGGATGGACAAACTGCAGACTGATATTAATGGGGCTCTATTTAATCCAATTTTGTATCTTAGGCTATGTTCAACATAAGCCAGATTTACCATCTGGCTTATACGGTATGTAGGTCCTTGGCAGAAATCCATATATATAAGTATTCCACCAGAAGTTTCAAGTTTGTTACGTGGACGTGGAATTACATAACCCAGTTGGACGAATTTCAGAATTTTTTTTTCCCTTTATATGCATAGGAAGCAAGCTTAATGCCATCTATCAGGCACAGTGATGGACTTCTACTGATATGTTTTCTTATATGGTAAACCAATCACTTGTGTCACCCGAAGATTGAACCATGACATAAAATTTTGGACTTGACAGTTTGTACGAAGCACCGTTTAATTTAGTTATTTAATTTCTTTACAGGAGCAAACCTTGCCGGCTTCGTGGGTGGCGTTGGAACTGCGTTTACTTACTCGTACTGGTCGTTCTGCCTTTGCCGTTTCATCACTGGGCTAGCGTTCGATAACTGTTACATCATCATGTATATTGTTGGTAAGTAGTAAAAGTGAATCCTTGCTTGGCTACGTACCCTCAGGTAGAATATCTGTCACCGATCACGTTACGAAGTGTTTCGGTAGCAAACTCCCATTCTAATAGAGAATTCTGATATTCGTAGATATTTATATTTTTCTAATTTTGGCGAATAAAATATTATTATTATATATGTCCGTTTTTGTTCCAGTATTGGAATACGTGGGACTAAAATGGCGTACGTTCGTGGCGAACATGTCGTTCGCGCTGTACTTCACGTTCTCTGCGTGCTCGCTCCCGTGGGTGGCGCTCGGCGCGGGCGCGTGGCGCGAGTACTCGCTCGCCGTCGGCGCGCCGCTCGCGCTCGCTCTGCTTACGCCCTGGCTCGTGCCAGAAAGCGCGAGGTAAGCGTTACTGTACTTATATTCTACTATCGGATATCTAAGCTTTGCTAATTGATTGCATTCAGCAAGTCAGCACTTGCTGTGCTTGTTCACTTCTGGGGGTCAACTTTCACCTCTTTTATTCAATTAAAAACGCTATACGAATAGGAATGTTCTCTTTGTGTGTTTTTGGTAAACCATAGAGACAGGGGGACCTAGGGTTCATTGGTACTATCTTATTGAGTGAATGTGTAGGGATAAATGAAGTAGCCTTGATTGCATTTTTAATATCTAGAGTGAATTTCTTAAATGGGTCGGAAGTCAACCTCTCAAACTCCGCACCTTGGATTACATCATTAACTTTCTGGTTGTAATTATTTTTGTCACTTTAGAAGCTAAATCCCTAGCTTTACTATCTAAAATATCGAACTTAACATTATGTAAACTGAAACTAAGCTCGGAATATAGGACCTTCAGGTGAAGTTTGAGGGTGTCCCTAACTGAAAACCAATGTCTACATTCTTCGTTTAACCAAATCTGTTTAGCTTTATTTAACGCGATATTACTAGCCCGAGTGTGAGTATTGGTACGTAAATGAATGTAATTTGGAATGACACCTAACTGTTTACTTTGCTGATTGAACCAGACATTATGGGCAGCTAACCGATGGAGTTTAGTCAATTTTATGTACAATTTCACCTGATCAGCTATACTTGCTGTCTTAAGATAATGAATAGATTCAGGCGTTACTTATTTCCGATATTATTAAAATATTTTAAAAATATTTGTTATTATTAAATATGGATTTCCGCAAAGTAACGCCTGAATCTATTCATTCAGATTTATTATTATTATATTGCAGGGCTACGTTCAGAGCCTCAGAGTATAGTTGTTTGGTTGTTTTTCAACCTACTCGGAGGTACGGAACGACACAGTTATTTTATAACCGCAAATATCGACATTGGTATTAAAATAAATATCTTTGTTAAGGTGTTTGTTGTGTTTTCTTTTTCAGCGGAAACTAACAAAAAAATCAATTGAATGCCTATAATTATATCGTGATAAAATTTCAGAGTCATGTCAGTTAAGGTTGAATAATTACGACAGATTTGATGGATTATAAATTTCAACCTTCACATTTGGAACGACCGAGTTGTCAACAACCGAACGCTCTACTCTAAGGTTGTGAACGACGTTGGTGTGAAAAGTTGCAGTCCGAGTGCGGACTAATAAAGGTTCTGAACGTGCCCCTGTGTCACCATTCGATGATTGCTTGCCACTGAACTGCACTCGTAGACAGTTCATGTCTCATTTGTTCCATGATTGCTTCAAATCTTCGTTGGGTTATCAGAAGATGGGCAGCAGAGGCTTCCGCAAAGTTGACGGCTTCCCCAGCGTGGAGATTTATGACAAAGCCTCCATCTGGAAGGGCTATGTTCCGCAGTGGACATTCCCATAGAGAGCCAAGCTACCACCAGTGACCTACGTAACGTAATCAGTTCGAAGCGCTCGTAGGGAAGTTTACTAAGCTGTTCTTAACCGATCAGCAAAGTTAAGCAACGTCGCCCGCGGTCATGAGTTGGATGGGTGACCGCTAGTGACATTACTACTGAGCGTGCACGTGCTTCGGAGGGCACGTTAAGCCGTCGATCCCGGTTGTTGTCTTAGGGTGGCAGTCGTTATAGCATGGTGGTAGGGCATTTTGCGAATGTCCGCCTGGCTAGCTACCACCCTCAACTAGAAAATCTGTCGCCAAGCACCTAACGGTGTGTTCCGGCAGCTGTCCTTGAGAGCCAGTACTTCTAGGTTAGCCTGAACAACATCTTCGACCACATCATCACTTACCATCAGATGAGATAGTGGTCAAAGGCTAATCTATCAGGCATAAAGAAGAATCTTGTGACTCATTGGTAAAATACGTTTAAAAATAATGGCCCTGACTTTCTAGTCCGTTCTTCTCGCTCTATAACACTTTTTTGCTGTTTGTTGCAGTACAAGGTAGAATATTTCAATATTAAAATTTGTAATTGACTTTCTTAGGAACGTCTTAGACGCCTACACTAAATAAATGATTTTGACTTTGACTTGAATAATAACAGATGTTGAATGGTGACTGCTTGTTGCAGATGGCTGATCTCGCAGGGACGTATTGAGGAAGCTATCCAGATCATGAAGAGAGTGGAGAAGATCAACGGGAAGAAGATACCTGATGATGTTGTCAACGAATTTAGGGTGAGTACCAGACATTGCATGGGCGTGCTGTTACATACCTCCCCTATCAAGGGGGTTAGCCATAATCCCCATGTTGGCAGGCGTCTTGAGGATCGCAGTATAAGACGTCAGTTCTTCAGAAGGCACTGCTTTACCCTTCGCATGCGCATTCTCAGTCAACTTTATCTTCTTTATAATATTCATTTCAAAAATTTTGACATTTTGGTGTAATTTTTTTTTGCCTTATAAT
The DNA here is from genome assembly GCA_963890685.1 of Plagodis pulveraria. Classification (NCBI taxonomy): domain Eukaryota; kingdom Metazoa; phylum Arthropoda; class Insecta; order Lepidoptera; family Geometridae; genus Plagodis; species Plagodis pulveraria. Next base: position 448,530 of record OY982977.1, read on the forward strand.
TTAGCCTTTGACCACTATCTCACCTGATGGTAAGTGATGATGTGGTAGAAGATGTTGTTCAGGCTAACCTAGAAGTACTGGCTCTCAAGGATAACTGCCGGAACACACCGGTTAGATACTTGGCGACAGATTTTCTTCTTGAGGGTGGTAGCTAGCCAGGCGGGCATTCGCACCACCATGCAAATTATTTATTGTTTTGAATTTTCATTATTGTATATCTATTAATAGTGTAATTCGTGTGTTAATGCGGTTTGTTCTAATTTGAAATATATAAATAAATGCGCTTATTAGATAATATTGTATTACCTTAATTTGAAACATGGTGATAGAACCTTTTGAGAATGCTCACCGGCTTCGCTACAATCCTCACAAATCACTTAAATCTGTCGCGAAGCACCTAGTGAGGTGCTCCGCCAGCTATCACGAATCGGAAGATATTTGATGGAAGCTGGAAGCCGTTGATTCTGGATTAGCCTGACGAGCATCTTTGACTGCGTCATGTCTATCTATCAGGGCCCCAATTTTCTTAGCTATTGACCAAACGCCACACTACTGCGATGCTTCTGTGATCGAACTGCTGTTAATGTCAAATTCGGTAGTACGATAACTCTAGCTCCTAATCGCACTTGTATAGCAATCGCGTCGCTATCGTATGGCTGTAATTATGGCTTGCAAATTTTGCCACTGAAATAATAATGAAAACTTCTATCAATCAAGCATCAGTCAAAACATCAATACAGTAGTTTTCTAGCAAACAATACATTAAATAAATATATTTAAATCATTTACTATCTAAAATCCTCCAAAATATATTATGCCACTGTAGCAACGCAATCGCAACAAAATAGCTAACAGCATACCAAATTTGTCAAAAACTATTGATAGCAAGCCACCGACTTGCGATCGAACCTAAATAGCGGGCAGACTACGGATACTGTCAAAAACTACAATTTTCATGCAATTAAGTTGCGTTAACGCCGTTCAATAGCTAAGAGAATCGGGACCCGGTTTAAATACTATCAGGAAAGGTAGATCATAACCTGATGGCTTCCCGGCAATAATTAATTGTTAATTTGTTAATTGTTTGTTGTAGGAGACGGCGGTAGAGATAGCGAAGGCGGACGAGGAGTGCAGGAACTACACCGTGCTGGATTTGTTCAAGACGCCGCGCCTTCGGAGGAACAGCATCCTGCTCATCGTCATTTGGATAACCATCTCTATGGTACGTCTATAAACTTAAGATAGAATTCACGTCTATAATTCTTCCGGTTCAGCTGCGTGGCGTTTGTGACGTCACGTCGGCTTAACAGGAAAATTAGGCGGAATTGTCACTAGATATATTTTTTCATATTTTAAGCATTTTTCTAAAATATTAATTTAAAGTTTTCTTAAAATATTTGTTATTATTAAATTTGGATTTACGCAAAGTAACGCCTGGATCTATTCATTAACACATTATTTTGTTCAATACATACAACTAGAGGTCACGATCGAGACTGAGTCTCGAGCACACGATCGAGACTGAGTCTCGATCGTGTGCTCGTATCGTCAGCTCGCTCTTGTAAAGGCGTAGCTTAACAGGAAATTAGGCGGAATTGTTACTAGATATATATAATTCTTATAAAGATTTTTTAAGTGTTTTATTAAATAATTAAATTGATGTTTTCTTAAAATACTTTTAAAATATTTGTTATTATTAAATTAAGATACCTTTGTGGAGAGAATAATGAAGAATATTGTATTGTATTGTTATTGTGAGTAGAAGAAGTTGATGTAGGTAGACCTGAAATAAATCAGTGTTCAACCAAAAAACTAGCCTGTACTTCCTTAGGCTCTTTGCTCACTCCAGACGCTTTAACAAACACCTCAAACTGCTTCCGCCATTTTCGCCACGATTCGAAGCGCGCGGCCTGACCGCCGTCAAATGATAACTCCGTTGGAGGACGCGCGTGTTCCATAATTTATATTTTCAACACCCTTGCTCGTAAAGTGAGCTTTATTATACCGAACTATAACACCCTCGTGCATAACAATATTATACACTAGTGCGTAATAGAATTATCCCTACAAAGTTAAGTTAGTACCTAACTGCAAATTATATGCGAGTAAACAGAGCATATTCAATTTAACCGGGTAATACAGATTTGTAACATCAAAGAGGTTTATATGTAAACAAACATCATATATTTGCCGCGCGCAAAAAAAAATGCGCGTTATTTTACACATGGAAGTAATAGTTGTACGTAGTACTTATTACTTCCATGATTTTCCATAATTTTTGTATGTTGTTTGTATCGCATGTGTGCAATATATATTTTTTTTTCTCGCAAGGGTGTTGAAAAAGTGCGTATGAAACTCGTAAGCAACTTAGCTCACTTGTATCATAATCTACCATTGTTTTACGACAGGCATCTGTTATTACACTGATATAAACAATATTTTTACAAGTTAGAGAACTTTTAACCATAAAAACCGTAAAATTAAAACCGCCGCTGTCACCATGTAGTGAAACACACGTTATTTGGTTGAACACTGATTTATTTCAAGTCTTCCTTTTTTTTTTAATGTAATTTTGACTGATCAAGTACGAAGCCCACGTGCTGTTAAGCGGCTCTGCCTATAACAGATGCATTTTCGTCAAGTCACGAATTGCACTGCGCCCGTCACCTTGAGACATGTGCCTGTAATTTTACTGGCTCTCAAGCACTGCTGCCGGAACACACCGTTAGGTGCTTGGCGACATATTTTCTACTTGAGGGTGGTCGCTAGCCAGGCGGGCATTCGCAAAATGCCCTTCCAACATGCGGTGAAGCTCAAGCCCACGGCAGGATTCGAACCATGGACCTGCGGCACGGCAGTCCATAGCCAATACCACTGAGCCATCACTGTTTCTAAACTATCACTACATCAACTTATACTACTCACAATCATTATAGGTAGTCATAACATACATATACTAAAATTTATCTTTTTGTTTCTATTGTTTAATCGCCTTAAGGGGACGGATAACTGAAATTTTCGTAAATCTATTGCATTTATATCTTATTTTGGGCTGAATACTGATTGCGAACTGTTTCTTTTTTGTAGATATCAAAAATGTAATAATGACTCAAGACCAGAATTAAATTGAACGTTCCAAAGTTTTGAAATATTTTAAGAAAAATAAAGATGCTAAAATGCGCTGTCGCCAAGCACCTAACGGTGTATTCCGGCAGCTTTCCTTGAGCGCCAGTGATTCTAGGTTAGCCTGTTAATACCTTCGACCACATTGTCACCATCTGGTGTGTTTGTGGTCAAAGGCATACCTATCAGCAATAAAAAAAACTACCGACATTTGATGATGTTGTTGGTAGTGGATAATCTTGATGTTTGTGTCAGGTGTTCGACGGGCACGTGAGGAACGTGGGCGCGCTAGGGCTGGACTTGTTCGTGACGTTCACTGTGGCCACGGCGACCGAGTTCCCGGCGGATATACTGCTCATACTGACCTTGGACGTGTAAGTTACTACGTATTTATATAACTTACTACATCTTTTTTGTATTTTACCACTGTAAGTTGAAGTACCTACGTGTTTTAGAAGTTATAATTACTATATACTATTCGCTGCAGTCATTGACCGCCAAATTACCTTTTAAGTAGAATCTTGGGCATCTTCGTATCTTTTTAATTCGATTGTATCGCATATAACAAAAATAATAGTACCTACATTGTGTATTAAGGGCGATAAGTACGGAATTACGATGGAGACTCTAGTAGAAGACAAGGCTTCCTGATTGGAGGTTCGTAATTCCCGTACCGCCCGTGAAACATACAATGTTTTTCATCACATTTGCTAGTAAATAAATATGAATTATAACTTTAATACACATATCAGAAAATTTCAAGATTCATGGGGAGTACCGTGTAGGTTTTGATCCCCTTACGAGTGACGAAAACTTACGGCATAAACGGCTTTATCTTTTGTTTGCGTTGGTTTAGAAGTTTGATATTTACACAGCTCCAAGGAACAGTAGACTTGAGTATTTGATATGAATTTCAATTTGATACCTCCTTGCATTCCTGAGAAAAAGGGTCTTGACAGACTGACAACAAAGTGATCCCATAAGGGTAACGATTTTTCCTTTTGGGGTGCGGAACCCTAAAAATATACGGAACCTTACAATACCAGGTGCTTCTGACGACGCGTGTGTGTCTTAGCAGATAGTTTTGGCGGGATTATCATTAAACATGTTTAATATACATTTTGTTATTTTGGTAATAGTTCCTGAATTCATTAGTGGACTACTCATATACTTGTGACGAACGATAATTTATTTCGACAGTGTGGGTCGTCGGTGGCTGGCGTTTGGTTCGATGGCTATCAGCGGCATCTTCAGTCTGGCAGCAGCGGCTGTCCCTATCGGTAAGTCAACGTCTCTACTTAGTACATTATATTTCAACACAACAACTACTCTACTGTGAAAGCATTTATGCATCCTAATGGCCTAGTGGCAGCTAAATGTTCTAATGTCCAACCAGAAAGCAGCGTGTCCAGCACATTGAAAATATTGACCCGTTGGATTGCAATGTTATTCTTTGAGCCAAATGTGTGCCAGCATTTCGATCATGAGCTCAGGTCCCCCACGGACCTAATATTTCTACACAATACAGCTCAAATATGTAACCCATACCGAGGTTCGCATACTTGCGCCGCTTGAGTTGCTCCGCCGAAGTAGCCGCGGCGCCCTCACGTGGGTTTCAGAAAGATGTCACGGCGCTAAAGTGTCTGTGTAAAATGTAGCGTCCCACACTAAGGGCCGTCCTAACTTCTACGTAACTAAAATCATATATACTTTTTTTACCTTCCATTAGCAAATTTATATCATTTATATATCACCTCGGCCATCGAATAAGTATTGCCATTCAACGAGGTAATGCTGCCAGCCTTTTGGGTACCCTACGCGTGGACAGTGACCTGAGCTCTGTTTCTACTTATAATTGCCTGCTAGTAGAAAACGGAGCTCACATTTTTTTTTCTTTAACATTTTTAAGTAATATACTTATAGATTTAGTTAAAAAAATATATCATTCATTTATTTACAAGGAGCGCTCGTAGTGGATGTTGCCTGTAGTACAGAATAAAAAGGAACAGAAGGATCACTCCGCAAAGCCATTCCAATAAATAAGCGACTCTAGCTACGAAGCAATAAAGTGTACTTCAGTTTGCAAAGCACGGAGTGTCTAATATTTATATTCACGAACAGGGCGTATCTTTCTCGCATGTACACGCATGGCTCTGTCCTCTTCCGACGCGGCACGCACATGTACCTGGAGCGACGTACCGCCCAATGTCCCTGAGCCACGAATCTGTCTCTGTAATTTCATAATTACTGCCCTCAAGGACTGCTGCTGGAACAGATTGATAGATTTATTATTTGAGGGTAGTAAAAACAAAATTCCCTGACATCATGCGGTGAAGCAAATGGCTTGGCGGTGTGATCCTTCTGGTCCTTTTTATTCTATGCTCAGGGTGATAGGCGGATTGCAGTTCATCACTTGTGACGAAATGCATCTGCTATGTGCAGAGGCTACCGCTTAACACCAGGTTATGTTAACACTAGGTTACCGTGCGTGTCCACTAGGAACACGCACGAGGCCCTAGTGGATGTTCCGTCATAACTGTAACTGTATCAGCCGACTCGTCTACTGCTGAACACAGCCTCCCCTATTAAGGGGGTATTTGCCATAATCCACACACTTGGCAGGCAACTTGGGAATCGCAGTGTAAGATAGTAGTTCTTTAGAAGGCGTTGCTGCCCACCTTCCAGTATAATTATTCCCTTAGTCGCCTCTTCCAATCCTCGTGCAATTCTAACCCGGCACCTTACGGGGAGTCCGTCATAATCGCATAAAAAAAACTTATCAACAAATCAATATCATAGACTTTTCGTCTATACACGTCTTGGTCCACTTGAACCTGGTTGATCGCTCAACAACGCCCAGGCAGACCTACTCCGAGCAGTAAAGAATGATAGCAACCTCCCCAGGCGTTCCGTCCGCGTCCCTGGCGCTAGTGGGTCGGTTCTGCGTGAACATCTCGTACAACGTCGGCATGCAGTACGCGGCCGAGCTGCTGCCGACGGCGGTGCGCGCGCAGGGCCTCGCCGCTGTACACATCGCGGGGTACATCGCTACTGTGCTAGTGCCCTACATCGTCTATCTGGTCAGTAACTACATCTACACTTTAATAATAACAAATATTTTAAAAATATTTTAAGAAAACATGAAATTAATATTTAAATACAACACTTAAAAAAATAAAAATTATATCAAGTGACAATTGCGCCTTATTTACCTGTGACGTCACAAACGCCACGCAGCTAAACAGCAAGAATTTTCGATGCGTTTCGCTTCTTCACGAAACATGCTCAGGTCTTGACTCTACGATTTGGCAAGTTAATTATTCACGTAATTTATTTTCTAGGCGACAATCGCAACCGAGATCCCCCTGATAATTCTGGGCACGTTGGGTATAGCGGGCGGCTGCCTGTGCTTGCTGCTGCCGGAGTCTATGGGCGCCGCCATGCCGCAGACCATCCAGGATGGGGAGCACTATGGGAGGGAACAGTCCTTCTGGGACTTCCCGGGCTGCTCTAGGTAATATACATATTTTCTATTTAATTATCTATTCAATTTCAATTCACATCTGAACAAAGTACTGGCTTGTAAGTATATCGGCCAAAAAATTTGTATGAATATACCTACAGTGAGGTAATGCAGCGAGCATTCTGGCCACTTTTTCCTTCACAAAATTAGATTTTTAGTGCAATATTTTAACTTAAATCATCTTAAGAATTGTATATGTATTGGATTTCAATTCAATTTTAATTCAATTTCAATATTTTATGTGAGTAAATTTAATTTTCTTTTTTCCATATTAATATTCAGCTTTCAGTTTAGTTCTCCACCTGCCAGTTTTGTCATAACCAGTATAATAGCACCATATTATTATTTTGTCACCAGAACCTCAAACATTGGCTTCATATTGTGAATATCATAAGACGTAAACATCAAAAAACTATCGATTATTTCTATGGCCCGGCATGATTGGTTCTGGCAGACCCAATTTTTATTATAAGTAAATTAACGACATAAAGATAGCTTATTGGGGTGCCAGATGAAGTATTTTTGCAGTCGGCTCTCCCACTAATAATAGAAGTATTAAACATTAAATTCGGTTTCTTATTCCATTACTTATTTTACCAAACAATTCATATTAATATTGTTATTTTTGCAACAACGCCTGTTCTGCAGATTACATTACAAAAACACAAATTTACTAAAGAAAAAATTATAGTCATGTTCAAACCCGCGTCCCTCCACCCCTAAAGCCGGGGTATGCTTTAACCGACTGAGCTAACATGACATTATTGACTCATAACTCTATTTTTTTCTGCCATTCTTTAACCATCGTATGAGGATGGAGCGACATCTATAGTTCAACTTACGTTGAACTACACAAGACTAATTCGGATTTTAATCCCAACATGTCTATAATTTTTTCTCTCGAAAATATGTGATTTTGTAAAATAATTAATAATTTGTGATGATAAAAGTAATCTGGCCAGACCTTTAACCAGTAGTGTATAGAAAAAATCTAGCGGGTCTATTCAATCTCAAATGAATACCAAAGTAAACTCATTCAGTCCATTCGGAACCAAGCTCAATGCGACTTGATCAAAGCTGGTTAGTCAACATGTTTTTTTGATGTTTATTTCTGCAAGAATAGATCTTTATAGAAATGAATCATCATATTACTAAACATAATTTTATCGTTATTTCAGGAAGAAGAATGAAAAAGAACCAGCGACGGCTGTAGTAAAATATTGAATAGATATTTTGAATTGTTAATAATACCAGACTTCTTTTAGTCTCAATAATAAAATATATATTAATATATTTCTAAAAAATAAAATATTTTTGTACATGGGATGAAATTCATATATAGCCCTTAATTTATAACTAACCATATATTTTTTTATAATCTAACAATAACTTTTTAAATATTTTTTATATTATGATATATTGCAATATTTATGCAATTATAACGAAATTATTTAAATACCTTTTTAATTGTTTTAATTTATTTTATTTCCTTTCATTAGAAATCTATCTCTTAGTTGATTAGGCATTTTTTTTACTGTTAATAGTTTTACGTTTGGCTATTATCTCGCCTGATGGTAAGCGACGGTGAGGCCGAGGTTGAAGCACGTAGACCTAGAAGAACATCTATTCACTCAGGCCTAGAAGACACCCAGATTGCATATCTCAGGAAAAGTAAATGACAGGGAGTTTAGAATTTGGCCGGTCCAATATTTACGTACGAATTTTAGAAACCTCCATTACAAATGCTATGGTTATGGACTGCCGCGCAGCATGTTCATGGTTCGAATCCCGCCCAGAGCTTGAGCTTCACCGCATGGTGGAAGGGCATTTTACGAATGCCCGCCTGGCTAGCGACCAGCCTCAAATAGAAAATCTGTCGCCAAGCACCTAACGGTGTGTTCCGGCAGCAGTCCTTGAGAGCCAGTGAAATTACAGGCACATGAGACTTAATAACTATGTCTCAAGGTGACGGGCGCAGTGCAACTCGTGACTTGTGACGAAATGCATCTGTTATAGGCAGAGGTTAGTCCGCTTAACATCAGGTGGGCCTCGAGCTTGTCCCGTCACAATAACAAAAAAAAAAATACCACATAACCACATTACAGGATAGGTGTGGTCATTTGCAGTCATTCTGCTAGTCCTGTAGTAGAAGGGGGAGGGGAGATAAGATCAAGATGCTCTTGCCACAGCTCTTGCGCACACTTGTAGAAACGTATTCTATTGAAAATAGACTAGTAACTCTACTTTTGAAATAAAATTCTCGTGAGTTTCACACATATGTAAATATTATAAATTAAACCGGCAAAAACACTCACGTTGAGGATCGAATAGAAAGTTACTCTACGTCGGTGCTCGACGCGTCAGGAGTTTTTTGGCGACCAGTTTGTCATCGCCAATGAGCCTCGTTACGCGCCGACCTACTGATTCTGTACTTTTTACGTGATACTTTGCAGCTCCGTCAAAAAGGTGGTAGCAGTACTCCACACACAATCTGACTTGTCCTTGATACAGGTGAAGCAAGATTTTGAAGCGCTCGTAGCGACGTTTGCTTAGCTGTTTTTAATCAGCAAAGTTAAGGAACGTCCACCGTGGTTATGACTTGGATGGGTGACCGTTAGTGACATTACTACTGAACGTGCATGTACTTCGCAGGGCACGTTAAGCCGTCGGCCCCGGTTGTTGTCTTAGGATGGCAGTGGTTATATCATGGTGGTAGGGCATTTTGCGAATGCCCCCCTGGCTAGCTACCACCCTCAAGTAGGAAATTTATCGCCAAGCACCTAACGGTGTGTTCCGGCAGATGTCCTTGAGAGTCAGTACTTCTAGGTTAACCTGAACAAGATCTTCGACCATGTGATTACTTACCATCAGGTGAGATTGTGGTCAAAAGTTAAACTATCAGTCATAAAAAAGCAGCTGACCCGGTGTGAAGTACCGCTGAACCTTATTGAGAACGCCGTTTTTGGTAAGACTCAGACTCAAGGTAGACTCCAAAGTTGAGGGTAGGAGTTAAGATCAAACCGAGCAGCTCTAAATGGTCTGACAAGGGTATGGACACACCCCGGAAAGTCGGCTAGGTTCAGACGACTGCTTTTTAGTTATATTACGCGCGCGTCATTTTTAACTTTTGTGTTGGACGTTAGTTATGATTTCTCGTGTGTGTTCGCACGTGGATTATTTTTACGCCTGGAGCAGTAGTCATCTCCTGCTCCCAGTCCATTGACCTATATACATATACTAGACGCGACATCTCAAACGAGGATAGTTGATCAGTGCAAGTAAGCCGGCCGACATACTCTCCCCACACGCAGCTGGGCACTCGAAGAGATTACACGCGCTTTACGTTTGAAATTTGTGTATTCAAAATACACAATTGATAATACACAATTTTGGAACGTAAAGCGCGTGTAATCTTTACGAGTGCCCAGCTGCGTCTGGGGGAGAGTATGCCGGCTGGCTTACCTATATATGTCCCAGTCAGTCCAATATATTAGGTCCTTACATATGAAATTGGCGTTTTTCGTACTGGCCACTTTAATCACGAATTTCTCCTCTTTGGTAAGGAATTCCAAATTCAAATTTGTACAGCTATAGACTCATGTATTTGTGCTTCGATGATCGTCATTCATTTGTTTTTTTTCTTCTGTTTTTTTCTGTTTGCGTCACTCATTTTACAAAATGGAAAACCTTAAATATCGCATTATTTACGAGTACGAGTTCCGCCGTGGCACTAGTGCTGCGGAAACAACTCGAAGGGTGAATGATGTGTATGGCGGTCGTGTTGCAAAAGAAAACACAGTTCGTTTTAGGTTCCAACGTTTTCGTTCTGGAAATTTCGACCTGCAGAACAAGCCCCGTGGACGGCCTGAGACTCAAGTTGATAATAAAGAGTTGAAGGCTATTGTGGAAGCGGATCCATCGCAAACCACGTCCGAGTTAGCTGCAGGCTGCGATGTTAGTGATAAAACTGTTTTAATTCACTTGAAGCAAATTAGGAAGATTAAAAAGCTTGAAAGGTGGGTACCTCACGAATTGACTGAAACAAACCGGCAAACGCGCGTCGACTGCTGCGTTACATTACTAAACCGGCACAATAATGAAGGTATTTTAAACCGAATCATTACCTGTGATGAAAAATGGGTTCTTTACGATAATCGGAAGCGCTCAGCGCAATGGTTAGATCCTGGCCAGCCAGCCAAATCCTGCCCCAAGCGAAAATTAACCCCAAAAAAGTTACTTGTAAGCGTTTGGTGGACTAGTGCCGGTATTGTTCATTACAGTTTTTTCAAATCTGGCCAGACTATTACGGCTGATGTCTATTGTCAGGAATTGCAAACCATGATGGAAAAGCTAGCGGCTAAACAACCTAGGCTGGTCAATCGCTCCACGCCACTGCTGCTTCACGACAACGCTGGACCACACACTGCGCTACAGACGGCTACTAAATTAGAAGAGCTTCAATTGGAAAGTCTAAGACATCCTCCGTACTCCCCGGACCTTGCTCCAACAGATTACCATTTTTTTCGAAATTTGGATAACTTCTTGCAAGGGAAAAAATTCAACTCCGATGGGGCAGTCCAAATCGCTAAAAGATTTTATTGATTCCCGTCCGACTGGTTTTTTTAGTAAAGGGATCAATGAACTACCTATGAGATGGCAAAAGTGCATAGAAAATAATGGTTCATACTTTGATTAATTAAATATATTATATTAAAAAATATTCGACTTTTTGTTCCTCCCATACAAAACGCCAATTTCATATGTAAGGACCTATATTAAAACTCCGAGCACTAAGCACTTATTTAAAAGTGACTCATTTAGTTTGTGCGAACCTAGTGTAATTTTCTTTTTTTTTATTCTGGCAACTGGTCTCTTATTTATTGTATAAGACATTACTACCAGTGTAGAGTAACTTTGTACACGTGGCAGAGAGATTTTGAAAATTTTACGGTATACTTTTAGCTAGAGTGTTTAATTTATAATTACTTAAGAATACTGAGAATGTTGAACATTTTAAACAGGTTGGTGGTTTTAAATAAATAAGATATATAAAAGTTATTATATTTATTTGTTTTTTATATTTTATTGCATACATTTTGTTCACTTATCATTATAACTCACAACTATATAAGAAACACCCTTTCATCCCTTCATTTGCTTTAAGATGTTTTCGTTTAATCTGCAAGAAAAACAAAGAAATATCTATAATAATTAAACCAAAAATTCTTTCTTTGTCGCACCACCTTGACGTCAGAGACACAACGTTACTCAGCTGGAAGTTACGGAACAAGCACGACGCCCAACTGATGTTTAGCAGGTACCTCTGCCTAACAGATACATTTCTGACGATAGACGAACTGCACTGCGCTTGTCACCCTGAGACATACAGTAGTTAGGTCTCTTGCGCTTGTAATTTTACTGGCTCTCAAGGACTGCTGCTGGAACACACTGTTAGGTGCTTGGCGACAGATTTTCTACTTGAAGGTTGTAACTAGCCAGATGAACATTCGCAAAATGTCCTTCTAGCATGTGGTGAAGCTCCAGCCTGTGGTGTGGATTGAACCATGTACCTGCGGCACGGCAGTCCGTAGCTATAACCGCTCGGCGATCACTGCTTCAAATCTCCAACCACATCATCACTTACCACCAGATGTTCAAAGTGTAACCCCTATAATAATAATAATTGTTTATTTCTTGAAAAAGGCAATTTTACAACATAAGTTTAATACAAACTCCTGATTCCTAAACTAGGTGCTCGAGAACGCGTAAAATAGGTGCCAGGACCTCTTTCGTCCGAGTACTGATTTTTTGTTTGCCTTAGCAGTACTCAGACTATATATATATAGTACATTTATAAGTAATAATTATAGAAGATACAAAAATCATTTTAGATTACAATTTCATAATACTTTTCCACCGTGTGTGTGTTACGTTACCTTCTCACGTATGCCCTCCGCTTCGCCTGCAAGTCGAACGCTCTGGGGTCGATGTCCACCCTTGAGTTGCTGTCCATTAGGCCCGGCATTATGTCCGATGTGCCCTCGCTGTCCGTGGTGGTCACTATAACAATATACATACAGTTTGTTGCAATGTGACCGCGTGGTACAGTATATTATAGGTGGAGCTGGAGGGTTCAGTGACCCCGCAAACTCTAGGGCTGCCTCATAATTTTTTTTTTAAGTTTGAATGGAATAAGTATTTTTCTATATAAAATTTGATTTTTTTCAGGGTACTCCTGAGTGGGGTGAGTGGGGTACCCACCTTTAAGTATTATAACACTTTTATGCTACACCTTGTATAAACAATACGTTACAACTTATTGCTGTTACTATTTTTTTTTAAACCGGAAAGGGACACTGATAAATTGTTGCTTACTAGTAATATGCATGCTCGGGAGGATCCATTGTTTTCATTGGCCGTGCAGCGATATACGCGGGAATTTTGAAATGACGTTAGTGGGGTAATGCAAGCCTGAACAATAGGTACTTGTTTATATAAAGAAATAAAGCCATCAAAGCTGTTTATTTTAGACCACATTTTTTGCGGAGCTCATGTACAAGGCAACACGCCTCCTCCGTCTGTGGGTGGACTGACATATGTTTTTTGTCTATGAAAAGTGTACCATATTTCGCGCCTAATTTCTGTAACTTGACAAGAGATTCCAAAAATGTATTACGATTTTATTTGTGCTGTTGTATAACTGTAAAATTGATAAATGAATATCTGTTAAATGTTCATCTCAATTTGTTACCTGTGTAACAATAAATGGTGTCGTCTGATAACATTAAAACCAGTCTTATAACACTCAAGAGTTTGGTTTGTTACGACCCTGTCTTCGACTCCCAGCAAATACAAAGAAATGAACTGGAAAGTTGTGTCTGTGACCGGAGGCACCAGCTAATGAATATACCTGTCATCTCTCCAAACGGACTATATCAATATTTCCCACCTGTCATGCTTAAGACTTCTGTTAGAACTACGGCCTACGAAAATATATGTTAAGAAGTGTAACTCACATACATACATACCGCTTTTAATTTCTGGTTCATCAAGTTCACAATTAACAAAACCCGCACAAACTCCAAGTTCAATTGGATTGGCTAATAGATTTGTCGCTTAGCGATACTCCGTACGATAGGTCATTATGTAGTTAGCACCTACTAATGTTGTATCACCGCTCGTATAGTTTATTAAACCGCGCGCGTCGCGGTCACGTGCAGCGATCTGCTGTTGGGGGAGATACACTTACATTTCTTTACATATTTATAAGTAGATTATGGGTAATAATACCTGTCACTTTATAGTATGGAGGGTAGAGGTAAGGAGAATCAACTGTGTCCATGAAGTACCACGGTTAATTGAAAACAGCATTTTCGTGGTACCATTCAGGTAATAGTACCACAGCAAATTTATTTTGCCATGGTATCATCAAAGGAAAAAGTGTCCGTCCTAATCCATTGAATTAGGGTGGCGCCACATTAGTATCAGGAAATGTTAAAGGAAGCGCCAAAATCAATAGGTAAACGAACTACATATTCATAGTTCACGAAATTAAATCACTCTAGCTACGCGTGTTCTCTTCATAACTGTTTAGGTTTTTTTCAAGCTATTGTGACGGAACAAGCTTCAGGCCCATCTGATGTAAAGCGGACTAACCTCTGCCTATAACAGATGCATTTCGTCACAAGTCACGAATTGCACTGCGCCCGTCACCTTGAGACATAGTTATTAAGTCTCATGTGTAATTTCACTGGCTCTCAAGGACTGCTGCTGGAACACCACACATTTGCATGGCGGAAGGGCATTTTGGGAATGCCCGCTTGGCTAGCGACCTCCCTAAAGTAGAAAGTATGTCGCCAAGCACCGAAAGGTGTGTTCCGGCAGTAGTCCTTGAGAGCCAGTGAAATTACAGGCACAATGAGACTTAACAACTATGTCTCAATGTGACGGGCGCAGTGCAATTCGTGAGTTGTCATGAATTGCAACTGTTATAGGCAGAGGTTGGTCCACTTAACATCAGGTGGGCCTCGAGCTTGTTCCGTCACAATAACATAAAAAAAAACAGCGTGCGTTAGGTGCTTGGCGACAGATTTTCTACTTGAGAGTGGTCGCTAGTCAGGTGGGCATTCGCAAAATAAGTTTTCTCATAATTCTTTAAAGTTATATTTACTACGTTACTTTTTATTGCGCATGTAGTTGAAATTTTTAAATAGTAACTACTTTAGTCGACTTTAATATATATTTTTTTAATTAGGCATACTTCAATTCGTTTACAATTGCTACATTATTGAAACCAGCGCCATTGTGGAAGGTTTTCGAACTGTTATTGATAGCTTACAGCTGGACAACTTTTTAAGTATTCTACCAAAGAGATGACTCTCCTTACCTTTTACCCTCCATAGTATGGGTGCGTACCATTTGAAGTTAAATTCGCCAAAAACGATAAAAACGATCACACTCCCAAAAAGTTGTTCCACGTGGGTCTTGGCATTATTTTCGCCATAAACGCTATGAAGCTACTGGAACAGTTTGAATTCCCTACATATAATGTCAAAGTGATAGAAGTGACAAATTGGAGTGGCATTCTTAGCGTTCTTATCCTAAATGGAACAGGGGAGAACAGTTACAAACGATCACAGTGATCACAACCATAGACGCAGAATGTGATCAAAATTATCGAAAATAACGAAATTAGCGTCAAATGGAATACGCCCTTTATTGTGTGGTCTTCACAGATTAGTGTCGTACCGTTTAGTCTGGGTATAGACTATAGAAGCTCTAAATTTAAATACTTACGCATCCGTCCGAAATCACTGATGTGCAAACTGCCGTCGTAATATACGTTTCCTTCGGTGTCGGGCTTCAAATCTGGAATACAATAATTACTTTAATAAGACTATCATAATTGGTAAGTGTGAAACGCCAAAAACCAAACAAATCCGTTTTTGTTTGAATTGTTTTTTTATGCTTGGTAGGTTAGCCTTTGACCACTATCTCACCTGATGGTAAGTGATGATGTGGTTGTAGGTTGAGGTTAACATAGAATTACTGGCTCTAAAGGACAGCTGCCGGAACCCACTGTTAGGTGCTTGGCGACAGATTTTCTCCTTGAGGGTGGTAGCTAGCCAGGCGGGCATTCGCAAAATGCCCTACCACCTTGCTATAGACTGCCATCCTAAGAAGACAACCGGGACCGACGGCTTAACGTGCCCTCCGAAGCACCGAAGCTCTCAGTAGTAATGTCACTAGCGGTCACCCATCCAACTCATGACCGCGGCGGACTTTGCTCGGTTAGGAACAGCTAAACAAACTTCGCTACGAGCGCTTCAAATTGTTGCGTGCCCGAGAGGCAAAACGAAATAGTAACCCGAATTCAATAGTACTTGCGTCCTCCGATTTTGCCGGGTGCCTATTCCACTCGGCCACCGAAACATACTTGTTCGAGACGAAAGTTTGTGCTCCAATTGTATTACTTTAACCGTCATAGGGGACGGTGCGCGGCCATCAACCAAACTATAACCTATCTATTCCTGGAATATAGCATATATATTTGAAACGCTCATACCGTTGCTTGCTTAGCCGTTCTAAAGCGATTGACTAAGTTAAGCAACGTCTGCTGTGCTCATGACTTGGATGGGTGACCGCTAGTGACATAACTACTGAGTGTGCTGCGGAGGGCATTTTATGCCGTAAGATAGCAATCATTACAGTATGGTGGTAGGGCAATTTGCAAATGCCCGTCTGGTTAGCTACCACCCTCAATAGTCAAAAGCCAAGTCAAAATCATTTATTAAATTGAGGCGATTGATTGATGATTTATTTAATTTAGCTCTTATGAAGGTCAATTATAAATTTAAATTTTGAAATATTCTTAATTGTACTTTCACGTTCAGCAAAAAAAAAATAGAGCCACTGCGAGAAGATTCTTTTGAACGTCTCTCTGTTGCCAAGCACCTAACGGTGTGTTCCGGCAGCTGTCCTTGAGAGCTAATGATTCTAGGTTAGCCTTAACAACATCTTCGACCACATAACTTATCAACAGGTGACATAGTGATCAAAGGCTAGCTAGACTATCAGGTTATAAAAATAACACATGAACATAACACTAACGTTACGCCAAAGAGGTTTTGGCCCTCTGTAAACAAGGCGAGGCTATCACACAATTTCAAATATGATTTTGAAGCAATGATGGCCGAGCGGTAATTGCTATGGACTGCCATGCCGCAGTACCCTGGTTCGATCCCCACCGCCGGCTTGAGCTTCACCGCATGGTGGAAGGGCATTTTGCGATTGCCCGCCTGGCTAGCTACCACCCTCAAGTAGAAAATCTGTCGCCAGGCACCTAACGGTGTGTTCCGGCAGCAATCCTTGAGAGCCAGTGAAATTACAGGCACATGAGACTTAACAACCGTGTCTCAAAGTGGCGGGCGCAGTGCAATTCGTCACTTGTGATGAAATACATCTGTTATAGGCAGAGGTTAGTCCGCTTAACATCAGGTGGGCCTCGAGTTTGTTCCGTCACAATAACATAAAAAAAATTAAAAACCCAATAGCTGTCAGACCCGGGATCGAACCCAGATTCAATTATGATTATAAAAGAGTGCTTTCGCCACAAACGGACGAGGCAGTCGATTCAACGAAATAAACTCACCAAACTGCTTCAAATTCGACTCCAACTCATCGTTATCTGAAAGAAACGGAAATACAGGTTTATTAGGAAAATGCTAACAACCTCTTTTGTAATGTAACCTCTTATTTACAAAATCACAAATATAGATGGATAGATAGAAAACTCTTTATTGTTACACCACTGTTAAAATATTAAAGTTTACATATTAAATAATGATAACATAGTGTTACAATGGGCGGATATATATACAATAGGAAAAAAAAACTCCATACCAATACGGTGGTTAAAGAACGATAGGAGAGATTTGAGTTTTAACGTCATGTCATGTTAGCTCGATTGGTTAGAGCATACCCCAGTTAAAGGGGTGGATGGACGCGAGTTTGAATCCCGCACATGAGTTGAATTTTTCCTATACGATATTTGTGATTTTGTAATATAATCCGCACAGCAGGCGTTATTGCAAACCTAACAATATTATAAATAACCTTTTATTGTTGACTATTTTTAATCCTAAAATTCCGAAGCGCTCACAGCTTAGCATGCATGGCTAGTCATTCTTAACCGATCAGCTAAGCATCAGTAAGCAACGTCGCGCGCGGTCATGAGTTGTATGGGTGACCGCTAGTGACATTACTACTGAGCGTGCACGTTCTTCGGCGGGCACGTTAAGCCGTCGCTTGTCGGTTATTGTGTTAGGATGGCAGTAGTTTAAAAGCATGTTGTTAGGACATTAAGCGAATTGTTGCCTGGCTAAGTAGCACCTTCGAGTAGAAAATCTATGGCCAAGCACCCAATAACGGTTTGATCTGGCAGCTGTCCTTGAGAGCCAGTAATTCTAGGTTAGCCTGAATACATCTTCCACCACATCATCACTTACCATCAGGGGAGATAGTTGTCAAAGGCTAGCCTATAAGCTATGTAAAAAAGAAACTTAGTTTGGTCATATCTTAAATATCATAGATTATCGAACTCATTAGTCACATGATCTACGATAAGACTAATATTATGCTCCTGGTTTACAAGTGTCAAAAATATCTACTTAATTACTTTAAAAAAAGTACTTCAGCAACTTGGATGACAAAGAAATGTTTTCAAGTTATTTTGATTAAAAATATCAAACTATTCAACAGATTTTGATGAAATTTCCATGGGCTATCTGAAATTATTTCCTTGCTAATATATTATAAAATTCAATAAACAAAACATATTAAATCCTCTTTTCCAGAAGTCGGTTAAGATCTAGGTATGTTGTATTCATAATTATTCCAAAAATAGTTTTATATGGGTTATTTTCTTTTTTCCGTTTAGAGGCAAAATAAAAACATAATCAAGCTAAAAACTAAAAGGTCGGCAACGCATTTATGATGTCCCGGGTGTTACAAATATCCATAGACGACGGTGATCGCTTTCCATCAGGCCGCCCGTTAGCTTGTTTGCCATTTACGGCATAAAAAAAACTAGCAATCCAGAAGCATAGATATTATAATCAACGACATGCACGCAATATTTCACCGAGTTTAAACGCTTGGTAAGTATTTTTTTTATGTCATTTTGACAGAACAAGCCCGAGCCCCACCTGATGTTAAGTGGGGTAACCTCTCCCTATAACAGACGCATTTCGTATACGACGAATTGTACTGCGCCCGTCACACTGAGACGTACAGTTGTTAGGTCTCATGTGCCTGTAATTTTACTGGCTCTCAAGGACTGCTGCCGGAACACACTGAGGTGCTTGGCGACAGATTTTCTACTGGAGGATGGTCGCTAGCCAGGCGGGCATTCGCAAAATGCCCTTCCACCATGCATAGTATTTACGATGTGGCGAAATTGGTATCGAAATAAAAATACGCGAATCCTAATTTACAACTTAAAAATTTCAAATTGAATGATAGACATAAAGGAACATAGTAGACCTGGAAAGAAGACCGGCTGCACGGGCACTGCGACCAGCGGCGTCACCACCGGCACCAGCGTCGTCTGCGGCTCCCATCCCGGCTCTAACTCTGTCACAGACACTGTCTGTGGGGCTGTTGACACACAAATATGTTAAACCTCGTCCTCTGCTTCGAAGCGCTCGTAGCGTAGTTTACTTAGCTGTTCTTAACCGATTAGCAAAGTTAAGCAACGTCGCCCGCGGTCATGAGTTGGATGGGTGACCGCTAGTGACATTACTACTGAGCGTGCACGTGCTTCGGAGGGCACGTTAAACCGTCGGTCCCGATTGTTGTCTAAGGATGGCAGTCGTTATAGCATGGTGGTAGGGCATTTTGCGAATGCCTGCCTGGCTAGCTACCAAGCTCAAGTAGAAAGTCTGTTGCCAAGCGCCTAATGGTATATTCCGGCAGCTGTCCTTGAGAGTACTTCTAGGTTAGCCTGAACAACATCTTCGACCACATCATCACTTACTATCAGGAGAGATAGTGGTCAAAGGCTAACCAATCTAAGTTAAAAAACTTATCAATTCTCAGGTTGTGCTTATCCGTAGGGTACCAGGCTAGAAAAGCACCCTCATATCTTCCTGTGGGTGCCGAGACAGACAATGAAGGGAAAACTAACAGATGATCTGAAGCAATGATAGTGGAGTGGTGATAGGTATAGACTGCTCGCCACAGGTTCATAGATGGATCCCCAATGCCACCGGCTTGAGCTTCACCACATGTAAGAAGATCATTTTGCGAATGCTCGCCTAGCTAGCTACCACCCTCAAATCGTGAAAATCTGTCAAACACAGTGTGTTACGGCAGCAGTCTGAGCCAGTAAAATTACAGGCATATGAGACTTGACTACTTTGTCTCGGGGTGACGCGACGGGCGACTTGTGACTTGTGACGAAATGCATCTGTTATAGGCAGAGGTTACTCTGCTTAGCAAAACTCGTTGAAACACTGATCGATATGAAAATAGGATATGACTTTAAAAGAATTAGGTATGTGTTGATTCTGACGTTACTTCGGTGTACTTAAGTTGCTCCTTTTTGCAAAAATGATGTGAGCAGTAGTTGCGGCTTCTCTTCCTTCATCACAGTTACACGAAGTGGAGCATATGCGTTACTTTATGTTAAAGGTTACTTACTTGCACTGAGAGTTACGATTTCCTGTGGCTTACTGTCGGTATCAGTAGTGAAGTCGGCAGGTTTGGTCACTTCGAGCAGTAGTTGCGTTAACAGTAGTTGGATCATATGCGTTACTTTTTGTTAAAGGTTACTTACTTGCACTGAGAGTAACGATTTCCTGTGGCTTACTGTCGGTATCAGTAGTGAAGTCGGCAGGTTTGGTCACTTCGAGCAGTAGTTGCGGCTTCTGTTCCTTCATCACGGTCACAGGAGGCGGAGTGAATGCGTTCATTTCTAGAAAAGACAATATTTTTCACCTCACAAGCTCGGAAAGCTTGTCGTTTATCATACGAAATCAGCGTGCAAAAGTGCTTTTATCCGCTAGCGTGAAAAAGGCTTTGAAATTTGAATTTCATTAAAGTTCCACAAAAATTATAACCAATTTTAGTTATATAACTTTATTATATAACTTACGGTTTTACTATTAAAATAACGCAAGTTTATTACATTAAAGACCTGTTTCAGAATGTAGAGTAAGGTCCGGTTATGCTATCCAGAACTTACTTGTTAAATAAACACTATCTTTGCGTTTCATTGATTTAGCCTATCCAACGGTTAAAGCTACTAATAATTTATAGGCCACATGAAGTTGCAAGTAAGGGAGTTATTTGATGGGTAAGTGCTACGATCAGAGAAAGTGTGTGGGTTTTTATGTGAGATGTTGAATGATGTTGTTTCGGGAGTTGTCCATTAAATTCGCGAGCTCAAAATAAGGTTCAGCAACATCTCACCCAATTTCATTCAAGGGGAGGAAGGGCTTATAAAATCATACCATCTTTCTACAATCAATCAAAAAGACTGCACAAGTCTACATGAGTATTGTTTTAATTAATATCTTTAAATTCCTTCCAAGCCAATATTAGTTTCAAGCCACGTGAGATGCTAGACTAGAACACGCACCCCTTCATTTTTTACTTGTGGGAGTCGTGTAAATGAGCAAAATAACAATTTTCATGTAGACGTGAGTGAGTAGGGTGTTGCTGCACATTGCACATACAATAGTGCTCTTTATCATTTTCCGGATTACCAGAAAAGGGTTGGAGTCAGACAGATGGCTGGCCATATAACTGAAGCTAAAACGATTTATATCTTTGTAGTTTTTTTATGTTTTAGCATTAATATATTTTTAATAATGTTATTGTGATTACATTACATATTGTGATGTTAAAGAAAAACATAACTGTACCGACCCACATACAGTGGGGTAATGATAGAAAAATGATGAACTTAAAGGAAAATACCTTTTTAATTTGATTTTCAATTTAAATAAGATAATATTCAAAAGAAATTTCATGCAGAACATAATAATTTTGACACATTCAATTATTCATCAAAACGATTGTTATAAAAAGTGAAACGAACCAATGCGCAATGCGGCGCGCTTGTTGCCAGCTTGATCTTTCAATAGCTTACTTGGGAGATAAAATTGTTAGAAAGATGATCGTGAAACGCGCTGCATGGTAACCGACATTTTTATCATTCAGTTAATTTATGTGTTGGTTAGCTACCCGGAACTTTATTAGGACGTACTGAAACGGACCCTTAGCTATATTTTTGGCACCTAACATTTTCCTCAGCGGAATGAGGTGAAAAATTGTGTGTTGAGCTCGGCAGTAAAGAATTTTGCGTCTCGTACCTTTGAAGCCTTCAAAACGCACAGTATTCTTTATTTTGATCCTACATTCAATACAAGTACTGTCGCAATAACTTTGGTCTTTTAGGGCTCTGGTCTCCATTTATTTTGGATTATCGCATTATAATATTTTTATTATTTATACCGTATAATTTTTTATTATAAGTTATTTTATGTAGCTTTTTTTTAGGCTAGCCTTTGACCACTATTTCACTTGATGGTAAATGATGATGTGGTCGATGAAATTGTTCAGGCTAGCTTAGAATTACTGGCTCTCATGGACAGCTGAAATGCATCGTAAGGTGCTTGCCGACAAATTTTCTACTATTTCATAAAGGTTCTATTTTCAAAAACCTTATACGCGCGAGCGGATAAAAAGCACTTTTCCATGCAGATTCCGAAAGATAAACAACACCTTTCCGAGCTTGTGAGGTGAAAACATTGATTACTAAATTCTTGTTCAATGCTTTAAAACAAATACCAGTACATTTCCCAGACATCAGTAACTCCAAAATTTCCGGGCTCCATTTTCAGTCCTACAGGCATTTTTTAAGTCAAAAATGAATTAAGAACAATTAAGTAAATGCTACTTACCCATAAACTTTAGTCTTCGCAGAGATTTTTCTACGCACCACTTCAGAGCCTGATCATTAGTGTTTTGTCCTATTTCATTGCAAAAATTTGTAGCCATTGACACAAAAGGATCAGTTTTTGTTTCTGTGTGCGTATTTGATGACTCTCCTATTTTTACCATTTCTGTATTTTTTGTGTCTTCGTGAATTTTGTTATTATCTTTCAGAATATTTGTTGTTTCCTTGCGATGTCGATTAAGTCTCCTGTATTTATTTTTGCTGAAATGGTTTATCCATCTCCTCTCTCTTTTTAGTGGAGATTCATTGATATTATTATTAATTAATGGAAGCATTTTAGTTGTTTCTAATTCATCACGTTTATTTTTGGCTTGATTACTTCTGCTGACAATTTCTACGCTATTTAAATGTGACGCATAATTATTTAAAATTTTACTTTTCATTAAACTGTCTATGAATGTGTTATTGAAATAATACTTGTAGACTAGTTCGTCGATTTGTTTATCGTCTTTTTCTCTTATAATCAGAGCGTCTTGATTCTCCAATTTGTTTTTAGTTGGTATTGCAAATAGATTGATTTTCATTGCTTGTGTATTTATTGGCGCAGGAGTTGTCAGTGTATCTGTATTAGATACATATTTATCGTGTTGTTTGTAATTAGAGTAGTTAATTTTTGTAGTGAAGTTTGATTTATTGTCAGTAATGATTTGCTTAGCTTTTTTAAGTATCCGTGCAAAATTGTTTTGTCTATGTGATATTTCACTTTGGGTTTTTGCAATCAAATTTTGTTTCGCGTTAATCTTTTCATTTTGAGCCAGCATTAGCTTCTGTATGCTGTAAAATTGTCGTTGTTGATCCAAGAACTTTTTTTGTTGGCTTTGGAATTCTGTAAATGTGTTTTGTATTCCTTTATGCTTAATCTCGCAAAGTTCTCTTTGTGATTCCATTTGAGCTTCAAACGCTTTTAATTTATTGTTAAATTGTATCATATCTGCGTATTTTGAATCAAAATCTTCAAATTTCGCAATCAAGTCAGTTACTCTGCGTTCAAAGTCTTGATTGACGTTTACTAACTTGTCGTGTATATCTTTAATTTCTCCATGCTGCTTCGTTATCTTCTTGAAAGTTTTTGTCAACATTGAAATAACTTTGATAAGACCTTTTTCTGAGATAGTCTTCACCTTTTCCGGTTCTTTTGGTACTACTTTGTAGATATTGCTATCTGGAATAGGTGCATTGTGATTCCAGATTCTATCATCTCTATGATAAATATCTCGGTTTGGCTTACTTTTGTCAATATTTTCATCGGTTTTATTGTATTCGTCGATTACATTGATGTTGGCTTCTTGTTCCATGTCTTGGTCATATTTTTTACTACGTTTTGGGATGTGGATCATTGTGTTATTAGGTTTCAATTGTATAACATTTAGTTGGTCTACTTCTTTTATTCCATCTAATTCGTTGAATGATTTATTTTCAGTTTTAAGAGTAAATTCTTTAATTTGATACCCTTTGTGTGTTATATTTTTTTCATGAATCGTTTCGTTGTTAGGTAAAACAGCAACTTCGTAAGGGTATTCGTTAAACACTGAAGTAGGTTGCATGATTTTAGTTTTTATCATAACAGAATCTTCAATGCTGTTTTTAATTCTTTTCGTTGGTTTCATGCTTTTTCTTGGACGACGTTTCCGAATATCTGAAATTTTATTTTATTTAGGGCCTGTTTCAGAATGTTCGAGTAAGTTCCGTTTATACTACCCAGAACATAAAATAACTGAATGATAAAAATGACAGTTAACATGCAGCGCGTTTCAAGATTTCACCGATGGATAGGCTATATCGATGACTGTGAAACGCATTGATAGTATTTTATTTATTAAATATGTTCTGGGTAGTATAACCGGAACTTACTCGAACATTCTGAAACAAGCCCTTATTGAATTAAATTATTATTTTTATTATTTCCGAAAAACAGTTGTACAAGATAAAATATTTGGAGTATTTAAAGTTATGATAAAAATAAATGCGTGTAGTCACGCAAAAAAGTAAGTACGATAATACATATAGTTTTAACCAAATCCTGTGATGTTTTTCAAGGAGCGTTCGAGTTTTTAAAGTATTTTAATAAAATAAAAATTGTTCATCAATCATTAACAATGATAATTTGAATTGTAATCGAGATATGTAGCCCGGAAAAAATAAATTATGCTGATTTTACACCTAGTGTTTAATATTAATTTTGACGATATGCATACGTTATGGGCAGAGGTTAGTCCGAAACATAAGGTGGACCTCGTCGACTGGAGGGCTTATCGATATTTGTAAATTGACCTGATTCAATTAAATTTGGACGGTAGAAATACTCTACTAATCATGATATATTTGTTTTAAACGTGTTTAGTATGACATAGCTTACTTTCTGGTGATCTTCGATTCCTCTGTACATAACTGGACACCGATGGAGTTCCTTGCATAGCGTTATCATTGAAAGCATCGAAATTGTTATTCATAGCATTGTCTGCATCTACCGAATTTGGTCTAAATATGAAATTACCTGAAATATTTCCAAAATGTACTTAATTGCAAGCATCTACGTCTGCTTAGCGAAACACAACAAAATTGCGGGTTCGAATCCCGTGTCGTCCTAGTTTTTCCTTTCCAAACATTTTTGTTTCGCTAAGCCGGCGTTGTTCATTTCTACTTATTTGGCTTTGGGACAAAGTATATTGGTCTCAAACGAGACTTGTCAGATATCTATCATATCCAAAAGTACGAATTTCCCTAAAAATATAATAGAAGACAGATTTGGCTAACGAAGTAGTGACTTAGTGGTTTAAGATGTGGCTATCTATAGGCCAATCGCGGGTTCGAACTGACGTGATTATCAAACTAAATGTAATAGTTAGTCTTCAAAATCAATTATTACTATTTTCTTTTGCTCGTTATTATACAATACGCAAACGCCATTGGTATCGCTAAAACTGTAAATGACAGTAACATTCAAAGCCTTTTAGGCACTGTTGGACTCTATTTTTGGGATTAGCAGTTTATATGAAAATCTATTCAGATTATATGATTTTGACTTAAAACATTAATAAATCTAACTTTACACGTGCCGTGTCCAACTAAACAAGGAACTAAAAACCACTTTACATGTTTTATTGGTAGGTTTTCTTCTCCTCAAGAATTGATCCGTTAATTTTGTAGCACGGTTAAAAATGTATCGAACGGTATCCTATCAGAATTGGAAAGAAAAAAAGGACTAAGGAGGGATTCAAACCCGCAACACGAGTCACTACATCGCAAGCCTTACCTGCCAACTGTATTCTCCCTTTCTTTTTAACCAATCGCTCTATGGGGTGGAAATGTTTCTTATATTCGTCAGAGAATCGTGATAAATCTGAAGACATTTGAATCGTTGTAAATAAGACGATAAAAGCAGTACTTAAATAATAATTTTGAAATAATAGATTTAAGCGTTACTTTGCAGACATTAATATATGATTAATATTCTAGATCGTGCGCTTGGAGAGTCGACACATCATGAGGATGCTTCGTGTAGAAGCGAACGCGTCGAAAATTCTTCGGATTTGGCTGTCTAGTGTTTGTGACGTCACATCGGCTTACAGGAAAATATGGCGGAATTATTATTATAATAATAATTATTGTTTTCTTAAAATACCTATTTGTTATTATTCTAGAATTTTACTTAATAATTTTGTTAAAGAAAAGTACAAGTTACGTTTTATTATACCTAAGTACCTAATTTTTTTTTAATGTATTAATTCTGTATATTCACACTCAGAGCCCCAAGATACATTCTAACGCATAGTTTAGGCACAGATTTAGGGCTCGCTAGTACCCACAGTTTGAAAAGTTGAAACCATGGATCAAAGTGTAATTATTGGATTAAACTATTATTTCAGGCAATAAACATTTGTTGTGGGAAAAATGGAGCCCATATATAGCCAGTATACTGCCATGTATGTACACTCTGCACTGTTTACATACCTGAAACTTAGACATATTGTGTAGAGCTTTGTCCCAAAACTGACTGTTGAATTATGTAAATTACTATCAGAGGTGCCGTCTATGAAGTTAACATAAAGACAGCTGGGGCTTTAATAAACTACAAAAGATAAAGCGATGACATTGCGAAGATAGCAGGCAAGACATGGAGCAGGCACGGAAACGTTAATTAGTACAGTTTCAATATTATGAATATTTTTTTTTATAACAAGACATGTCATATAACGTGTGGTAGTTATATCATTTATACCACACCCACTCAGAAAAGGTCTCATTACTCGTTCAAAAACATGTTATAATGTTCGTCATTTTTCCCTTATAAATGTACGGCGGGGAAAGTTATATGGATTTTCATTCCTTCACTCCGTAGCAGTGAAGGAATGTTGTATGAAAATCCATACCTGCCCAGGTAGCGTTCTTTTGTTTTTAGCTGCTTACATATAAAAAATCAATCTCAAAAAGGTTTTATATCAAATACTTAGAAAAAAGAGGTGTGATTTTTATTTGTACTCGATTTTCAATGTAAGGAGGTTGGCAACCTTCTTTTGCACTACGAGAAAAAAAGCGCGGCAAATTGTTATGTTTGGTTAAATTTTGTTTTTATTAAATTGATATTTTAACAGTATGTACGCTTTTAATTATTCTAAATAATTTTCCAAAATGTCATCTGATAGTGAAAGTGACGATTTTATAATGATGACGCCACCAGAAATAAGAAATGCAGCTCAAGAAGTCATAAAGAACTTAACGCCTGAGAAGTCTCGAGGTAAGTACGAGAAAATGATTTTGTACGACGTAGAATGATTTAATTTTCCTCGTAGGTGTAGTATTAAGCACTATGTATCACTCGGGAGAAAGTTCTATTTCTGTTCTCGAGTTGCCTTTAAACAAACTCTCGAACTCTCTAGATCGTTTTCTCCCCTCGATGTACAATGTACTATTTCTTGCCTTGTACGGAGAGCGATTAAATTGATATTTGCGTTTTTTTTTTTTAAGTGCGATTGTATTATCATATATTTGCATCTTATAATTTGATTAATTTCATGAAAACATTTTTACCTCTAATTTGCATAACCTACCAGGGTTGGGTATGGCCAACACTATTATTATACATTTGTATTACCTGTACTCTGCAAATAAACTAGAGCATTACTACATAATATCTATTATGACTATTAACTTCACACAGATATGCTGTTTACACATATTATTACTTAAACGAGTTACATACTCACTTAGATACTCGTTTTACGAGTAGATACTCGTTTAAGTAGAAGAAGGATTTTTATATATATATATTTTTTTTTTATGCCTGATAGCCTAGCCTTGGACCACTATCTCACCTGATGGTAAGTGATGATGTGGTCGAAGATGTTGTTCAGGCTAACCTAGAAGTACTGGCTCTCAAGGACAGCTGCCGGAACACACCGTTAGGTGCTTGGCGACAGATTTTCCACTTGTAGGTGGTAGCTAGCCAGGCGGGCATTCGCAAAATGCCCTACCACCATACTATAACGACTGCCATCTTAAGACAACAACCGGGACCGAGGGCTTAACGTGCCCTCCGAAGCACGGAAACGCTCAGTAGTAATGTCACTAGCGGTCACCCACCGAACTCATTACCGCGCGCGACGTAGCTTAACTTTGCTGATCGGTTAAGAACAGCTAAGTATATTTCGCTACGAGCGCTTCAAAAATTTATGGCAATGAGAATAATGAAAGCTTCAGCTATAAAGATAATTACCACTATAGCTAAAAAAAGTGATGAACGCTGTAGCTACAAATATGGTACTGTATCAGCCGGATCGTCCACTGCTGAACACAGCCTCCCCTATTAAGGGGGTATTTGCCATAATCCCCACGCTTGGCTTGGCGGCTTGGGGATCGCAGAGTAAGATGGCAGTTCTTTAGAAGGCGTTGCTGCCCACCTTCCAGTATTTTCCCCTTAGTCGCCTCTTACGACACCCACGGGATGATAAGGGGAGGTGCAATTCTAGCCCGGCACCCTACGGGGGTCAACAAATATGGTGACAGCTATTAATATAAAAAAAAGAATGGCAAGTCCAAGTAGCAAAAAATAATGATAGCTAAAGATATAAAAATAATGAACACGGGTCATAGAACATATAATAATACTATCATCCTCGCCGTACACAAGAAGTGTTTGCTGTACCCGCCTGTCGTACCAAGGCTGGTCATCGATCACCACTGTGTCGTATGACAGAGTCCTATAATACTCTTTTTAATTGTATAGACATTTCACGAGCGGGTGAGCTGTTTTAGGAGGTCTTTGTTGGATCTGCTTCAAGGTGGCGTCAATGATCACTCGTGAGGATCCTCCCTTGTTGTGCTTTAGTAAATCAACTCAGCCATACCCTATTCATTTAAATACTAAGACTGGAAGCCATATAATTACTTATATTTATTATATTTATCAGTTCGACAATAATTATATATATTATTATAATAATCGTTTACTTATATTTATCAGTTTTTCTTATTATATAATTCTTATTAATTTCTTATTATATATTCAAATATTTGACAGTTTAAATAACTTTTGTACATTATTTTCGTACATGTCTAACTCACTACAAATGTTTATTAAATTTGTGGTCAACGATGTTGGTCTCACAATTACTACTATAAATAAGAATACTTTTATATTAAGAAATGCTGTAAAACTGTTAGTTGGTATTTAAAAATAAAGAAAAAGAAAAAAAAATACTACGTACACGGGTCGTGACCAACTAGATTATAAACTTATTAGGAGAATTGTTTATTATGAAACAATGTACACACATTATTTTCATTGTCCAGTTATTGAACTGGTACGAAAATAAAAACAAATGATAAATGCGCAAAGGTCTGTTCGAAGCAGTGACATAAAAGTACCCGTATTATTCCTGGTACAGATTATTAAAAAACCATTTATGAATTAATTTTATTTATTTCTTTAGATATATATATAGATAGATAACCCTTTATTGACACATTAAAATTTACAAATTTACTACTTAAAACAATAACTAAGAGTAAGTGTGACAATAGATAAGACCGCCCTTATCGCTGAGAGCGATCTCTTCCAGACAACCCTACTTTACCTAACTTTTATCCACGAATATTAATATTATGATATGTAGTTCATTGTAGATACCGTTTTATTGATTATATTCATATACTATTCAAAAGTATCGTATTATACTTTCTCATAGTTGGATGAAAAGTAGAGTGTATCACACGGACTGAATATAATTTTTCCTTGGGTGAAGTACATTGGATCCCTCGCTGCGCTTAGGATTCTAGTCTAGAATTCTTCGCTCCGCTCTGGATTCAAAATAGCGCCCTCGCCGTAAAATATTATTATATTTTGATCCCTTGTTCTTCAAAATACTATGTAGGAATGTGAACTTAAGGTATAATAAATACATTTACAAATTATTAGGGCACAAAAGTCCTGTCAAGAACGGAAATCGAATGCGGGTCCACCGGATTCGCTCCGAATACGCACTTGAAAAATTTGTTGAAAAAGCACTTCTTTCGATCAGATGAAGTCTAGTATTCTGGTTGATGGCCGCGCACCGTCCCCTATGACGGATAAAGTAATACAATTGGAGCACTAAATTTGGCTCAGTCTAACATGATCCGATAGCCAGGTCAGGCCTCTCGGAATGTGGGGGACGCAGGTTCGATTACCGTTCGGGACATCAATTATGTTCTAATAATTTGTTGTGATTATCGTTTAGAACAATATTCAAACAGCTAATATTTATTACCTATAATTATATGATGTAGCGCTCGTAGCGAAGTTTACTTAGCTGTTCTCAACCGATCAGCAAACTTAAGCAACGTCACGCGCGGTCATGAGTTTGATGGGTGACCGCTAGTGACATTACTACTGAGCGTTTCCGTGCTTCGGAGGGCCCGTTAAGAATCAGAATCAGAATCAGAATCATTTATTTGTCAGAACATGGTACGTATACATTCACAGAAGCATACAAGATATTATGTCAATAGTTACAACAAAGATGGCCTCATGTTCTTGCCTGGTGTGGCGTACAAATGTCATATCAATAGAATATTTCAGTGTTCGTTAATAAAATAATACATAGATTAAACCTGCTTAGCAGAGTATTTTAAAATTTGGTAGCAAAATAAACCAATACAAAACAAAAAAAAAAACACAAATAGTGGGTACCTACATAATGTCAATAAATAATTAGTATTCATTTCATGTCAAACTCGTTGAAAACATACAGTATACAACACAACAGTACATAATGTCAACAGCTAATTAGAATTCATTTTATGTCAATATCATACAAAAAAAAAAACACAACAGTACATAATCTCAACAGATAATTAGGATAAATTTTTATGTCAAACATACCAGAAACACATACCAAAACACACAAATGGTATATAATCTCGATAGCTTATTAGGATTTTATGTCAATTTTATCATTTAGGAAGTCAGCAATATTATAATAACATTTGTCAGCCAATATACTATTTAATTTGTATTTAAATTGATCATTATTCAATTCTCTAACAGATTTTGGAATTTTGTTGTATATAATGGAACCCATACCAAAAATACTATTCTTCATTAGAGCAGTTTTAGAGCTACGCGGGCAATGTCTAGTATTGTCACGCCTACTACGTGTACTAGTGTTCATTTCAGACCAACGGTGAAATCGGTCTGGGTTGGTTTTTACAAAAGTTGCTACTTCCAATATATATAAACAAGGCAATGTTAACAATTTATTTTTAAGGAAATATGGCTTACAGCTATCAGTATTTTTTAAGTTGTACATCGCTCTGATGCATCTTTTTTGCGCTTTAAAAACAACCTTTTTGTTAGTGGAGTTA
Organism: Plagodis pulveraria; assembly: GCA_963890685.1. Classification (NCBI taxonomy): domain Eukaryota; kingdom Metazoa; phylum Arthropoda; class Insecta; order Lepidoptera; family Geometridae; genus Plagodis; species Plagodis pulveraria. Next base: position 480,041 of record OY982977.1, read on the forward strand.
CCCCAAAATATTATACCATAACTCAGAACTGTCATCAGTGTCAACTGTCACAGTCAACAGTCTTCTGTGTGCGCTTTCCAGTCCAGTTTGCTATCTATTCTCAATCCCAGAAATTTTGTCGATTCTACCTCCTGTATAACTTTGCCGTTAAATTGAGCCTCAATTTTCTTTCGCATAACACGCTGTCGGAAATGAATTATACTAGTTTTATCCAGGTTTATTTTTAAATTATTATTGTCAAGCCATTCTACTATCGATTTTAAACTATTATTTATGTCAGTTTCGTAAGAATTGTTATTATTACATTTAATTGTTATTGTGCTATCGTCTGCAAAGAGAGTCGTCGGATGTTCAAGAGCTTTCGGCAAGTCATTAATATATAAAATAAACAACAGAGGGCCCAGTACGCTACCTTGTGGTACCCCATATAAAGGAGAGCGTTCATTGGACCGGTATATTTCTTCTTGCTTTTTAATGAAATTTAAGCCGTCGGTCCCGTTTGTCGTCTTAGGATGGCAGTCGTTATAGCATGGTGGTAGGGCATTTTGCGAATGCCCGCCTGGCTAGCTACCACCCTTAAGTAGAAAATCTGTCGCCAAGCACCTAACGGTGTGTTCCGGCAGCTGTCCTTGAGAGTCAGTACTTCTAGGTTGTGAACAACATCTTCGACCACATCATCACTTACTCATCTACTCATCATCAGGTGAGATAGTGGTTAAAGGCTAACCTATCAGGCATAAATAAAAAATAAAGTATTTTTAAACGTCACTTACCTAAATGCGTCTTCTCAAACACATCTTCGTGCATCTTATTCCGGATCCATATTCCCTTATTAACGATATTGTTTCGTTCCAATTTCGGTTTTAAATAATTCGATTCAGCTTCCAAATAATAGCAATCGATTATTTTAATTAGAATCGATAACGCGACAAATATTCTCGGATGCATTACTGTGCTTGACTCATGACAGTTACGGATGAGGTTGACGGGATGAATGGATGGAATTTCGGATGTGTAGCAATTTGTATTCAAAAGTTTCAGTTTATTTGTAAATAAGTTTGTTAGGGAGGTGGTTTATCGATAAAATGAATCACTCAACAGGTAATTGTGTACGGTTTTATAATAGAGTACCCAAAAATATTACAAAAAGGAAAATTCAAATTGCACGTGAAATTATTTTGATTAAGAAATCCTACTACACAGTTTGTGATTGCTTAAACGATAAAAAATACTTAAACAATTCCGCCTCTGCCAAGCTATCGCCTACGTAATTATCAAATATTTTAAACATTTTATTATATTTTTTTATTTATTTAATCGTATGACTACAGGCAAAATTATACATAAAAAATAAAATCATATATAAAAATGTCAACAAAATTAAATTAACATAAATTAGAATTATATAATAAATTAAAAGTCAATTTTCAGGTTCTCCAGCCGAGTAATACATTCATTAGGTAGATCCACAATATCACTCCATGGTCCTGGGTATGAATGGATGGGGCAGTGCTGGAAAATATGGTCCATAGTTTGGTTTTCCTCGCCACATTCGCAGCATGCACTGTCTGTCCAGCCCCAATTGTGTCAGAAGTAATTGTATTTTATTAATTTTATTATATGTAATGTATGTAACACAATATTAGAAGGTATTTAAAAGAATGGTCCCTACTTTCTTGTCCGTTACTCTCACAGTGGCTCTATGTCATTTTTTGCTGAAGATATAAGTACAATGTAGAATATTTAAATATAAAAATTTGTAATTGACCATCAAAAAAGCGTCGTAGTCGCAAAATTTAATAAATAATTTTGACTTTAAAATAAACACTAAAAGTTTATACATACAAAAGGGACATCATGTACCTATCAAATATGTTTTCATTTAGTGGGAGGCGAGCCTATTGCCTTAATAACTAATTCATTTAATAACACACATAATTCTAGGCTATTTGGTATATTTATTTGTCATTAAGAGAAAAGCCTCCGTTCCTTCATCTTCCATCTCTTCAAAATATTCAATGATATTACCTTGCCTTGCCACTACAAAATAACCTAAGCATTCTTGGCTATCCACTGTGGACTGAACCAGCGAGACTACATCGAGAGTATTATTAAGTTTGCTTCAGTCCTGATCTGAGCGAGGCGTTTATTCACAAGTGATCAAATGAATTTCGATGATGAGATGGATGAATTTTTGAAGCAGAGATGGCTCAGTGGCATTGGCTATGGACTGCCGCGCAGCAGATCCATGGTTTGAATCCCGCCCAGAGCTTGAGCTTCACCGCATGGTGGAAGGGCATTTTGCGAATGCCCGCCTGGCTAGCAACCACCCTCAAGTAGAAAATCTGACGCCAAGCACCTAATGGTGTGTTCCGGCAGCAGTCCTTGAGAGCCAGTGAAATTACAGGCAAAGTGAGACTTAACCGGTATGTCTCAAGGTGATGGGCGCAGTGCAGTTCGTCACTTGTGATGAAATGCATCTGTTATAGGCAGAGGATACCGCTTAACATCAGGTGGGCCTAGTGCTATTGTTCCTTCACAATAACATAAAAAAAAATGCTCTAGATTATCCATAGGCTGCAACGTAGCGCTCTCCGTATTATTGCAAACACGGAAGTCATCCAACACCCAGAAATGCTTAGAACTTTAAGAGTTTTCTACCGTTTGTTGCGCGGTAAATGTTGTGAAGAGTAAAGAACACTTCTTCTTAGAAGATCTTATTCCTTCCTCACCATTCTAATCCCGAACAATTTGCTCCAGCCTGGTATGCCATCCAAAAATAAAATATAATATATTGTTCAGATTCTCATGCCAAGAATCAAATAAATTGGCAGTTCCTTCCTCTGTCACGTTTGTGGAATTTGTGAAACTGAACCTGGGTCTTGCAAGCGAAGCATCTCTCTGATCAGCCTATGATGGCGTTTCAGGTAGCTTACAGTTACATTAGTTGTTATCGCTTCTTTTTTTCCATATTCACTTTCCATGAAGCGGGTAAAGTCACTTTGAAAAACTGTAATAAAAAAACATTGGCTCAATTGGATTCAGGGATTGAAAATGAGACCTCAGTTCCAAAGCGAAGTTTTTCGCCAATACAGTGTCGAAGGCTTACATAAATAATTATTAAATCTATGGTAAGGCAACTCCCTATATTTGGGGCTTTTTTTTATTTATTGATTAATAATACTCAAATTTTAAACCAAAGCCTTTTCCATTTTATAGGTACTTTATTTTATCGATATCACAAGTCCCAGCACTAAAAGTCAATGTTTACGTTCTCGTGCCAAAAAAACACACATGGATTGTTTACGGTTTATGACATTTTCTACTATTTTTTTAAACAGTAACGCCTTAATTAGGACAACAGATTTGCGTTTGCAATGCATACTTTATCTTGATATGTATTATGGCTATATTTCTTTAGTGAGTTATTTCAAAACTTACAAAACTATCGGGATATCTTATGGTTCTCTATACATCAACATGCTATGCCTAATAAAACAGTATAGGTAGGTTTTGTAGCATAGAACTGAACTTCTGAAGCGCTCGTAGCGAAGTTTACTTAGCTGTTCTCAACCGATCGGCAAAGTTAAGCAACGTCGCGCGCGGTCATGGGTTGGATGGGTGACCGCTAGTGACATTACTACTGAGCGTGCACGTGCTTCGGAGGGCACGGTAAGCCGTCGGTTCCGGTTGTTGTCTTAGGATGGCAGTCGTTACAGCATGGTGGTAGGGCATTTTGCGAATGCCCGCCTGGCTAGCTACCACCCTCAAGTAGAAAATCTGTCGCCAAGCACCTAACGGTGTGTTCCGGCAGCTGTCCTTGAGAGCCAGTACTTCTAGGGTAGCCTGAACAACATCTTCGATCACATCATCACTTACCATCAGGTGAGATAGTGGTCAAACGCTAACCTATCAGGCATAAAAAAAAAACTCTTTGTAAACGAGTTCATGAGGTGAAGTAGGTATTGCCAACATACGGACCGTATATTTCTACCGCCAAGCAGCAATGATCTCTGTAGTACAACGCAAGTTGAACTATAGGTGTCGCTCCATCCCGATACGATGATTTGAAGAACGAGAGCAAAAATTAGAGTAAAGAGTCATTGTGTCATGTTATTATTTTTTATTTTTATGTTATTGTGACGGAACAAACTCGAGGCCCACCTGATGTTAAGCAGACTAACATCTGCCTATAACAGATCTATTTCATCACAAGTCACGAATTGTACTGCGCCCGTCACCTTGAGACATAGTTGTTAAGTCTCAGATGCCTGTAATTTCACTGGCTCTCAAGGACTACTGCCGGAACACACTGTTAGGTGCTTGGCGACAGACTTTCTACTTTAGGGTAGCTAGCCAGGCGGGCAATCGCAAAAAGCCCTTCCACCATGCGGTGAAGCTCAAGCCGGCGGTGAGGATCGAACCAGGGTACTGCGGCGCGGCAGTCCATAGCTATTACCGCTCGGCCATCATTGCTTCATTGTTAGCTCAATTGGTTAGAGCATACCCCGGGTAAAGGGGTGGATGGAGGCGGTTTCGAATCCCGCACAAGACTTTAACTTTTTCTTCTCTAATAAATTTGTAATTTTGTAAGCAATGTTCTCATTAATATGTTTCGATTTGAAGGGTATGGGTGCCGGCCGGTGAAATTACAGGCACATGAGATTTATTAACTTTAAGACTCAGAGAGATGGGTGCAGTGCAATTCGTCACTTGTGACGAACCGTATCTGAAAATTATGAATTAATCAAATAACCCGCCCTCATTGTACCCGGCGCAAAGGCCTCACTGCCAGCTAGACATGGTCAGTTTATAATCTTACGAAAATGTAAACGTTATATTGTAAATTTTAGTTTCCATTCACAATCTATCGACAGTTTATAATCTAACTAGATTTATTATAAACTAACGGTTAGTACAATTATCCGGTGACATATACATATTCATTCACGCACGTTAAAAGCTGAATGTAAAAACAATTGAAAATTGAACATATTTTTTTATTTAGAAAATGATATGTAGGTACTCGTAGACAGGTACTTAGTTAATCTGATGAGAAAGTTTTGCTCTAAAATCTTGCACTGCTGTACTGTATCAGCCGGATTGTCCACTGCTGAACACAGCCTCCCTTATTATGGGGGGTTTGCCCTAATCCGCACGCTTGGCAGGCGTCTTGGGGATCGCAATGAGAGATATCAGTTTTTTTTTTTTTTGCCTGTTAGGTTAGTCTTTGACCACTATCTCACCTGATGTAAGTGATGATGTGGTCGAAGATGTTGTTCAGACTAACCTAGAATTACTGGCTCTCAAGGACAGTTGCCGGAACACACCGTTAGGTGTTTGGTGACAGATTTTCTACTTGAGGGTGGTAGCTAAAATTGCCCTACCACCATGCTATAACGACTGCCATCCTAAGATAACAACCAGGACCGACGGCTTAACGTGCCCTCCGAAGCACGTGCACGCTCAGTAGTAATGTCACTAGCGGTCACGCATCCAACTCATGACCGCGGGCGACGTTGCTTAACTTTGCTGATCGATTAAGAACAGCTAAGTAAACTTCGCTACGAGCGCTTCAAAAGTTCTGTTCTTGAGAAAGCGCTGCTGCCTACCTTCTGGTGTGTTACCCTTAGTCACCTTTTACCACACCCACGGGTAGAGATGGTGGGCTGACATTCTAGTTCGGCACCCCACGGGCAAGCCAACATTAATTTTTAATTTGTTTAATGTTTATTCAAAGTGACCATAGTGCGTTAAAATGGCACTTACTCTCATTTTTTGTAGTTGATATATATATCTTTGACCACTATCTCACCTGATGGTAAGTGATGATGTGGTCGAAGATGTTGTTCAGGCTAAACTAGAATTACTGGATCTAAAGGACAGCTGACGGAACACACCGTTAGGTGCTGGCAACAGATTTTCTACTCTAGGGTGGTAGCTAGCCAGGCGGACATTCACAAAAGCACGCGCACGTCAGTAGTAATACCACTAGTGGTCACCCAGCGGCAGCCATGACTGCAGCAGACTTAGATCTGGTTTTTGACTAGCCAAATTCAATCAAATGTACCTGTTTTTTTCCTAAATATGAATACAAGCACTATCGCGTGCTAAGCAAAAATCATATTTTTAATGAATAGATTCAGGCGTTATTACCGACAATTAAGATTCGAGAAAGATTTCTCGATCGTGCGCTCGTAGAGTCAACACCTTCTGAGGATGCTTCGTGTAGAAGCGAAACGCGTCGAAAATTCTTCCAGTCTGGCTGCGTGGCGTTTGTGACGTCACGTCGGCTTAGCAGGAAAATTAGGCGGAATGGTCACTAGATATATTTTTATATTTTTTAAATGTTTTATTAAAATAATAATTTTATTAATTTGATGTTTTCGTAAAATATTTTAAAAATATTTGTTATTATTAACCATACAAATTATTGGAGTACAAAATTGTATGCGTCCTCCGATTTCGTGCCGAATGCTTAAACCACTCGGTGATAAATCGGAAGACGCGGGTTCGATTCCAGCCGCATAAAATTGATGTGCTAGGTATTTAATAAGTAAAAATAAAATGAACTTTTCTTTTTCATATATATAGTTTTTATTATATTCTACGAATAAATATGTTATGTCAGTGGAAGATGTCCAGGGTCACTCCAGTACCCAAGGATGGCTCTAGGTCCAAGGTCGAAGACTTTAGACCTATAGCGGTTTTGTCGGCCCTCGGTAAAGTGTTTGAGTCAATACTGTACCGCGATATCGTAAGGCAGATCAAGGCGACACTGAGCGACGCTCAACACGGGTTTCGAGCTGGTAGGTCCACAACTACTAACCATATAAATTTTGTGGACTACGCTGTTGCTCAAATGGACTGCAAACTGCAAGTGGACGCTGCTTATTTCGATTTTAAAAAAGCTTTTGTCCGTGTCCATAATGACGTTTTACTAAAGAAATTTTCGTGTATAGGTTTCACTCCAAATTTGTTAAAGCTTTTTGCTAGCTATTTTGCAAACCGGCTACAGTATGTGCAGCTCGGAAACTGCCGCTCAGATCCTTATTTGACCTGTTCTGGCGTGAGCCAGGGCAGCATTCTTGCCCCAACCCAATTTCTAATCATGGTTAACGACTTGCCGAGGGTCGTCAAGACGGCTGAATGCCTCATGTTTGCGGACGACCTAAAGCTATTCTTGGGAATAAGAACTTCCGCTGACTGTGAAGCGCTGCAGAGGGACATCGATAATGTTGTAGCTTGGAGTGAACGTAACCATCTTGAGTTTAATGCGTCGAAGTGCAAAACCATAACTTACACTCGCACTCAATCGTCCATACTGTACCCCTACAGCATTGGCGGTGTTCCTCTCGAGCGCGTGAAGCAGTTACGTGACCTAGGTTTGACCCTGGACACCGAGCTGACTTTTAAGTACCACATCGCTGAGATTACTGCCAAAGCTCATAAATCACTCGGGTTTGTCATCAGGCAATCCAGGCAATTCCAGAGTAGGAGTACCATTATCACTCTTTACTATGCTTTTGTCAGGAGTAAGCTAGAATACAATTCGATTGTATGGGACCCTCACAAAGACCAGTATTAACTCATGGTCGAAAAGATACAAAAACGGTTCGCTTGATTTCTTTACAATCGGATTTATGGCTACTATCCTTATCTTTATCCGTCCTTATTCGTATCGGGCATGGTAGGCATGAACACCTTAGAGCTGCTACGCAAATGCGCACTCAAGCTACACTATTTTCAGTTGGTGCGCGGTGGGATCGATAATCCGTCAGCACTTTGGCCACCTGTGGGGCTGGTGCTGCGTGGGAGCCGGCGGCGAGGGTTCACCCTAGCGCACCCTTTGCGCGCACCTGTACCTCACAGTTTGCTCCCACCAGTCATGCCATCTCTCTACTCAATGCCCTGGTTGCTCAACTAACAGATCTTGACATTTTTAGTATAATATTGTGGATGTTTCTGAATTTGTGTTTGAATAATTTTACTATACCTTAATTTTGATTAATTTTATGATATTTAAAACTTGACATTATTAATTTTATGTAATAGTTAGATAACTTGATAAATTGACTGTATGATAGTTATTTCATAAAGCATATTAATTCCAGTTGTTCTCTAATTGTTGTCTAGTTGCATGCCTTGGCGTTGCTGTATATGTAACTGGTAATTGAAATAAATAAATAAATGTTAGGAAATGTAATTCAAAATAAAAAAATCCCGTGCGGCGCAATTACAGATCACAGAAACTAAAGGATCTCTATGGGCGCAACAATATTGTTGTTACTCCAGAACTAAGTCCGCCGCGGTCATGAGTTGGATGGGTGACCGCTAGTGACATTACTACGGAGCGTGCATGTGCTTCGGAGGGCACGTTAAGCCGTCGCGTGTTGGTTATTGTCGTAGGATGACAGTCGTTACAGCATGGTGGTAGGGCATTTTGCGGATGCACGCTGGGATTAAGCATCAATTAGAAAATCTATCGCCTAGCACTTAACGATATGCTCCGGCAGCTGACCTCGAGAGCCAATGTTAATTCTAGGTGATTTAAAAAGTGTACCGTGCGGTGCAACAACATTACCTTGACAATAAAGATTGAAGATTGATGAAATATTAACCAATCCAGTTGAATTTGGAAGGTTGTACGTGTTTAGTTAATTGTGAACTTGATAGGCCTAAAATCAAAGAAGAAGTTGAAGCAGTGATTGCTCAGTGGCATTGGCTATGGACTGCCGCGCAGCAGGTCCATGGTTTCTAATCCCACCGCAGGCTTGAGCTTCACCGCATAGTGGAAGGGCATTTTGGGAATGCCCGCCTTGCTAGCGACCAGCCTCGCTCACACAACGGTGTGTTCCAGCAGTTTTCCTTGATAGCCAGTAATTCTAGGTTAAGCCTGGTAACACCTTCGACCACATCATCACTTACCATCAGGTGAGATTGTGGTCAAAGACTTACCTATCAGCAATAAAAAAAATGGTTAGGTTATAACCGAATTGTTCCTCATTGATCAGTAGGTACCAGGAATTCATAAATGTAGAGCAGCTACAACAAAACGAATCACATTTCTCCAAGTTTCTGGTCCGAGTACAATAGGTGCCTACACTTACCTTTTTCCTTATTTTCTCTTATATTTCAAAAGAAAAGGTGTCAACATAGAAAGATGATTTACTGATAACGGTTAGTTTTGAAAACAATGGTGCAGTGCCCAATTGGCTGTCGAACGAAATAGTGTCGGAACAGGTATGTAACGACTATTTACACTTTAATTGCGTATTTAATTATAATAAATATTTATGGTTATTAATAGATCCAGGCGTTTGCGGTAATCCATATTTAATAATATCAAATAATTAAAAAAAACATTTAATTAATATTTCAATAAAACACTTAAAAATATATCTAGTGACAATTCCGCCAAAATTCCTGATAATCCGACGTGACGTCACAAACACCACGCCGCCAAACCGGAAGAATTTTCGATGCGTTTCGCTTCTACACGAAGCATCCTCACCTTGAAGGTCTCAAGGTCTTGACTCTAGGAGAGCACGACCGAGCGCTTTTTTTAAATATTTGTTATTATTAAATATGTATGGTATGTCAGTAAGAGAAGCATATTCCAACATAGCCTTTACGTAAAAGTGACATATTTAAAACATGAATGTCTTTCGATATGTTCACATGAATCACGAGTAAAGCGAGTGAAAGGTGTAATTGTATAATAATATGTCGCCCGAACCTACTGGAAGGCTAAGTTTTGAGAAACTATGAGGTCTAGAGGCAGTGATGGCTCAGTGGCATTAGCTATGGACTGCCGCGCAGCAGGGCCATGGTTCGAATCCCGCCGCGGGCTTGAGCTTCATCGCATGGTGGAAGGGCATTTTGCGAATGCCCGCCTGGCTAGCGACCACCCTCAAGTAGAAAATCTGCCACCAAGCGCAAACACAACGGTGTGTTCCGGCAGCAGTCCTTGAGAGCCAGTGAAATTACAGGCACATGAGAATTAACAACTATGTCTCAAAGTGACGGGCGCAGTGCAATTCGTGACTTGTGACAAAATGCATCTGTTATAGGCAGAGTTAGTCCGCTTCACATCAGGTGGGCCTCGAGCTTGTTCCGTCACAATAACATTAAAAAAAAAGATTAGAATCATATTTAAGTTAAAATTTTTACAAATTCTTTTCTAACAAGTTACTTCCAGAACTATTAATTTAGCCGATATACGTGTTTCTGAAAATAGATAGAAAGATGAACTCTTTAATGAAACACCACAATTTATACAACTGTAAGAAACAAACATTAATACAGTAGTAAAATGGCACTTAGGATTTTTTTTACAATTTATAATAAAATATCCATTTTTGGCTGGCACTATCTCTTCAACTAATAGACCTAGAGAGCTCAAATAAGCCTCGAATTGGAGAAAATTTTGAAACTACCACTAATGTAACAATAATAATACTTAGCAACAACAGGTAGTTTTTTTCAAAAAAGTGAATAAAGTTGGTGAGGCGTGTAAATAGCCTACACCTATTGTGTACTTGCGTACCGTTAATTAGATGAGATCAATGGAGCCTAAAACTATGGCTGACCTTTTGAACAAATTGATGAACCTCCCTGAAAACACCAATACATACACAATGCAGTAGTAAATAGCCCACGTACCTTAAGCAATCCTTGTTATGCCTACAAATCCTTCAAGTTGGGATTTACAGCAGACATCGTTCTAGGCGTTCTTATATGGCGACCGGCCGGCGACACACAAATCCCAAAAAATCGGGAGAAAGTCTTGCACAAAAGATGTTACACTCACTGCACTGAGACGTTCATACAAAGTGGATTGTAATGCAAGTGTTATTTCTTGCGTCTTCAATTGTTCAGTTATTATAAATAAAATTAACACGGAGCGGCGATGTGCGTTTTTTAGCGGAGAGAAAAAAAAATAGTCCACACATTACCCTCTATACAAAAATATTTCCTTTGAGCATCTTGTATGCCTTTTGTAGGTAGATTTTAACACCAAATATCTACCGAATCGATACTGCTAACGCCATCTCTGGGATCTGTTGAGCTAAAAACTCAGACAGCAGCTGATACGATGGGCTCTGCAGCATATTGGCGCTATCCTGAGGGTTCATCAATTTAGAACTTAGATATATTATATGAGAAAATTAATAAGGCCTTGACACTTCACCAAACGTGTTAAAATATGGCAGATTTTCTTGTACCACGAGTAAGGCTTGCATTATCCTTCACTTTTCGGTATCCGGATAGTGCGGATAATATTGTACTTTACGAAGTATCCCCATATACGGATTTTTCGGATAATTCGGGTAACAATTGAAAATTATAAACTAAAACAAACTTCTCATATAATGTAATTTAAGTTAGCTCGCTATCGATTTAGTCTCAGAACGTCTCTTCATCTAACCACGGGAGTAGCACAGGGATTTCCGTCCTGCAAACATAGAAATAAACTTACTATTTTTTATGTTTTTTTTATGCCTGATAGGTTAGCCCATCAGGTGAGATAATGGTCACACCATTATCTCACCTGATGGTAAGTGATGATGTGATCGAAGATGCTGTTCAGGCTAACCTAGAAGTACTGGCTCTCAAGGACAGCTGCCGGAACACACCGTTAGGTGCTTGGCGACAGATTTTCTACTTGAAAGTAGTTAGCCAGACGGGCATTCGCAAAATGGTCTACCACCATGCAAAATTAAAAATATGTTGTCAGGGGTCCTAACAACGTATACAAAATCGTAGATACGTGCGCGTTTGAGGTGTTATATATCTATATTGACTTAACGTGATTCGTAGACATCCGCCGCGGTCATGAGTTGGATGGGAGACCGCTAGGGCTATCACTACTGAGCGTGCACGTGCTTCGGAGGGCACGTTACGCCGTCGGTTCCGATTGTGTCTTAGGATGGCAATCATTATAGCATGGTATTAGGGGTTATAATATGCCTGTGGGGTACCGGGCTAGAATGTCACCACCCCATCTCATATCCCGCGGGTGTAGGTAAGAGGCGACTAACGGTAAAATACCGGAAGGTGGGCAGCAGTACTTTATGAGCAACTGATATCTTACACTGCGATCTCCAAGACGCTTGCCAAGCGTGGGGATTATGGCTAAACCTCCCTTGAGGGTGCAGTGTTCAGCAGTGAACAATCCAGCTGATACAGTACAGTAGGGCTTTTAACGCCCTAACCTGGATAGCTACCTCAAGTACAAAGGCCGAATCAAGTCCAATTCTGAAGCATAAGTCAATCATATATAATATACAGGGTTATTGGTAAAATGCTAACAACCTCTTAGGGTTGACTTCTGCTAGTCGTAACAAACATTTGGAGAAGATTTTTTTTTTTTTTAATTATATGTTTTTATATTTTTTTATTCTTTTTTGTAGTTGTTTATATGAATTACGGATTAAGCACCACGCCGCGGCAACACTGGACCGCGTCGCACTCCCTTTGAATAGAGGTTTGAATATTTACATTGAGCTAAGTTATATAAAATATTAAATTGTCTCGTTCGTGCGCTCGTAGAGTCAAGACCTCCTGAGGATGATTCGTTTAGAAGCGAAACGGGTCGAATACTCTTCCGGTTTGGCTGCGTGGCGTTTGTGACGTCACGTTGGCTTTACAGGAAATTAGGCGGAATTGTCACTAGATATATATCATTTTTATAAAGATATTTTAAGGGTTTTATTAAATAGTTAATTAAATGTTTTCTTAAAATACTTTTAAAATATTTGTAATTATTAAAAATGGATTTCCGCAAAGTAACGCCTGAATCTATTCATTATAAAATATTAAATTACAGACACAAGAGGCGTTTAACATCAGGTGGTCCTCAAGTTTATTCCGTCGAAAACACATAAACAAATACAAAAAAAAAAAAAAAAACATCTCAAAATGTGTTGTTAGGAGTAGCAGAAGTCAACCCTAAAAGGTTGTTAGCATTGAACCAATAACCCTGTATATGTAATTTCAGGCAGTAGTGAGCCAGCACCCATGTCACGATGGGAGTACGACACGGTGTTCTACAGGGTGTTCTGCATCACTCTGCTCGCAGTGGCGTTCACCTTTACAGTCATACTGACGAACGTGTTCGTTGATATAGACGGGCTGCTCTCCAAGAAGGACAAAGGTATGGATATACTATGCTACTTCCTCTGCCGGTGTTTTACAACCTGTGCGTTGCGGCCTTGAGTTCAGTACCATAGGTTTGCAGATGAGAGAACCAAAAACATTATAAAATATAATCGATGGAAAAAGGACCAGCTTATAGAGAAAGTTAGTACAGTATAAGAACTTACGTAACTTATACTTTACTTACTTATCCTGAGACATACAGTTCTTAAGTCTCATGTGCCTCTAATAGTTAATGCCTTTCAAACTATACGTAATTATAAACTGCTGGAACACACTGATAGGAGCTTAGCGACAGATTTTCTACTTGAAAGTGGTAGCTAGACAGACGAACATTTGCAAAATGTATATTACAATGCTGTGAAATTCAAGTCGGCGGTGGGGATCGAACCATGGACCTACGGTAGTCCATAGCTTTTAGCTATAGCTATTGACTGCCGCACACGTTCAGCTGTCACTGCTTCTCTATCAGGTATAAAACACTCTTCGTAGAGCCTGGTATTCGTAATAAATTGGGGAATCATCGGGCTTCAGCGAGACCTTCCTAATGCCGCTGAGACTATTATTATGTATTTATATTCCCATGGGGTGCCGGGGTAGAATTGCACACCCATATCTTACTGTGGGAGTCGTAAGAGGTGACTAAAGGAAAAATGCCCAAAGGTAGACTGCAGTGCTTTCTGATGAACTGATATCTCACACTGCGATCCCCAAGACACCAGCCAACCGTGTGGATTATGGAGGCATTACTGCAACGATATAACAGCTACTGGTGTGATGTGAATTATACAGGGAAACATAGACTCTCCTCCCGTGCCCATGGCGTGACGTGCTAGAATGCTACCTCCCCATCTCTACCCGTGACGTAAGAAGCGACTAAGGGTAACACACCAGAAGGTGGGCAGCAGCGCTTTCTGAGGAACTGAGGTCTCCCCAATACGCGTGCCAAGCAAACCCTCCTATAGTGAGGGAGGCTGTGTTCAGCAGTGGACAATCCGGCTGATACAGTACAAACTCTCCTCAGCATTACATAACATGAAGAAGAAGCAAAATATTGTGACATTCTAGACTGCGTCCTAGCTCGAGCGGCATTCAAGGTTTTTTTTTTATATGTTATTGTGACAGAACTAGCCGAGGCCAACGTTGATGTTAAGTGGACTAACCTCTGCCTATAACAGATGCATTTCGTCAACGACGAATTGCACTGCGCCCGTCACAGTGTGACGTACAGTTGTTAGGTCTCATGTGTCTGTAATTTTACTGGCTCTCAAGGACTGCTGCCGGAACACACTGTTAGGTGCTTGGCGACAGATTTTCGACTTGAAGGTCGCTTTGGAGCCTCGTAGTATTGGGCTCGAAGGCCATTTTGGATAGTTTGATCGGGATTCCCTATGGGACCCTCCCCCATGGGACATGGATGTTTCGACAGGACTACTCCTCCGGGAATACACAAGCACCAAGCTATATAGATGCACCATTCAACCTTGTAAGTTTTCCAGGTAAAGCAAAAGCTCCAGAAGAACAGGTCCAAGATGATATATCGGAGGTGATGAAGGCTCACCTGCTCGCTGATGACGTCATCCCGGACGCGGAGTCGGACAACTCGGAAGACGTTTACGACGACAAGGACTATCAGGACTCCACTGACCTATATAGAAGTAAACGGTCTTTGGGTAATAGTAGTTCTAACATTGTCATTTTACATTAACACTGCACCTTTTACATTTGAAACGCTCGTAGCGAAGTTTGCTTAGCTGTTCTTAACTGATCAGTCCGCCGCGGTCGTGAGTTGGATGGGTGACCGCTAGTGACATTACTACTGAACGTGCACGTGCTTCGTAGGGCACGTTGAGGCATCGCGTGTCGGTTGTGGTCGTTGAATGGCAGTCGTTATAGCATGGTAGTGCCTGGCTAGCTACCACCCTCAAGTAGAAAATCTGTCGCCAAGCACCTAACTATGTGTTTCGGCGGCTGTCCTTGAGGGCTAGTAATGCTAGGTAAGCCTGAACGACATCTTCGACCACATCATCATCGGTGAGATAGTGGTCAAAGGCTAACCTATTAGCTATAAAAAAAACAAATACCACCGTACACGTCGCTGGTGAATACGCAGCCTTTTTTGCAGGAGCACCAACGAGGAAGACGTGTGCTAGAAAAGAAAACAATAAAAATGCAACGATTTTGTTGGTAGAGTTTTCTTTTTTTTTAATCTATGATGGCCGAGCGGTAATAGATATTGACTGCGGTGCCGCAGGTCCATGGTTCGATCCCCACCGCCGCAGCCGGCTTGACCTTCACCGCATGGTGGAAGGGCATTTTGCGAATGCTCGCCTTGCTAGCTACCACCCTCAAGTAGTAAATCTGTCGCCAAGTTTCCGACAGGAGTCCTTGAGAGCCAGTAAAATTACAGACACATGAGACTCAACAACTGTATGTCTCAAGATGACGGGCGCAGCGCAGTTCGTCACTTGTGATGAAATGCATCTGTTATAAGCAGTTGCTACCGCTTAATATCAGGTTGGCCTCGTGCTTTTCCCATCACAATAACATTAAAAAAAATTCTTCTTATAATATTCTTGTAGTTAAATCACCTAATTAGGCAGCTTACTTCCAGATATGTTCATTTCTAAGAACGCCTCTGCAGGAGTTAATTATTAACAATTCATATACTAATGAAAATATACAAAAGATCGGTTGTGTATTAAATTGCCTCAAAAAAAATGTTGTAGCGTATATACAAAACTTAAAAAGCTTTCTTGAATATACCATACCAATTCAAACCACTCTGAGTTCATATTTTCGTGGTCAACTTCCACAAGTTAACCCTTAAGTATCAAGTCAACCGATATTTAAATAAAAGATTAAATTTTCTTTTTCAGAATCACAAGATCTTCTGTACAAAATAAAAAACCAGAAGGTAAAAAAAATATTGACTAATCACCTAGCCACCCTATTGGATGAATTGGACGAAGAAGAACCTTTAACTGACAACAAGAAAGACCAACAAGAACATACCAATGATATTCAGAACAAGAAGAAAACAGATACAAAACTTGAACAATCTGAAAGTAAAGAAAATGAAAATGTAAAAAAACAACAACATAATGATGAAAGGAAAACAAAAAACAAAAGAGAGGAATCGATAGATTTAAAAGGTATAAAAGATATTAAAGAAAGTGTGCGTAAACAAAGAGATGGTACTACAAACGAGTACGATGAAGAGCTGCTTCACTTAGCCATGCACAATATGATCCTTGAAGGAATAATAAGTAACATGAATTTGGACGAAGTCTACACAAAAGTAGCAGATTTGGTGAAAAAATTCGAAAGTAATCACAGCTTTGTTTTGAATAAAGGTAAGTCTACTAAATGTGATGGTGCAGGTGAATGTATGTATGTTTTGGTTACCACTTATCTAAGTAACGGCTCCATGGATTGTGATGAAAATTTATAGTGATATTCTTTTGGAAATTACAACAAAAGAAAACATTTGAACTACGACCGGTTAAACAAACAATAGGAACGAAAGGCTACACTTAGGTATACTACTACGATGGATTATTTGGAGGAACATGTACCGGCTATAGGGAAGAATTGTCGCGGTTTTGTATTCCGCTCTTTCGTTGGGATTTTGTAAGCTTATTCGCTTAGCAGGTATAAATGCAAAAAATACAATGTTATAAACTCTTTAGAATCTAAAATAGCATACATATTATCAAGGTTATAGTTATATATCCAGGGTTAGGATCGGACATTAATTGGGTTTTCTGATATGAAAATTTCCATAGCGTAGGCTCAGTTATAATGCCTTCAGCGGTCACCCATCTAGGTAATGACCGAAGTGGCCGTTGTTTAGCTTAGTTGATCGGTAAAAATGCAGGCTGCGCTACAAGATTTTCAAAAAAGTTAGTTTCCATATTGTAAGGGAGGCCTTAATCACTTAATTGAAGTATTTTGCGTAGTGGTAGTCTGTGGTAAATTTTTATGAAGGACTTGGCTAGTTGACTGTCAGTAATTCTAGTAAGCCTTTTAATACCTTTAACAGCATCATAACTTTAACAATAGGTGAGATTGTGGTGAAAGGGTAACCTATCAGAAATAAAAAAACATGAGCATATTAAACGACTTTAAAACTACTTTTCAGATGATTTCAAAAACCTTTTCAAAGACTCGATACAATTACAAAATACCATACAACAGATGGAAGAAAGAACATTGATAGAGAAACTGTTCAACCAGTTACTTTCAAAACGCTCTTCAACCAGCGAGACAGCAGATAAACTGAATAATCCAGATACTTTCGAGGCTATCCTCAGAAGTTTCTCTAAGTCTAGCTCCGTAGACAATGAACCAACGACTGTGACCAAGCCCAAAGGTAAGTGAACTTTAGCTAGTTAGGTACAGGACTCTACACAAAACTAACACCATCGAACACCGATATTCAGAACTATTGACACAGTTACCATCAGGTGAATTCGTGACAGTAACATAAAAATGTAAAAAAACAAAAAGCCGATGAAATTTCATCTCAGTATGGTTTCTACTCAAACAACCAAAATATGTAAAAACTTATTTTCTTCTCGACCTTCTCTTAGGTACTCGTGAACCACCTGGTTTAAAGCAATTTGTCAATTTTTTTATGTTATTGTGACGGAACAAGCTCGAGAACCAGCTGATGTTAAGCGGACTAACCTCTGCCTACAACAGATGCATTTCATCACAAGTCACGAATTGCACTGCGCCCGTCACTTTGAGATATAATTGTTAAGTCTCATGTGCCTGCAATTTCACTGGCTCTCAAGCACTGCTGCCGGAACACACCATTAGGTGCTTGGTGATAGATTTTCTACGTGAGGGTGGTAGCTGGCCAGGCGGGCAGTTGCAAAATGCCCTTCCACCATGCGGTGAAGCTGAAGCCGGCGCAGGGGATCGACCCAGGCTACTGCGGCACGGCAGTCCATAGCTGTTACTGCTCCATCATTGCTTCAATATGACAAACCAGTAACATAAGTTATAGACTCAATAACATGCATGCAAAATTTAAATGAGTTTGAACAATTTAACGAAAATAAAAATATGACGAAACTACCTTTATATGAAAAGTCTTATGAAGACATCAGCCTTAAGGGGGCACAATCAGGAGCTTGTAAGTTGTGAAAAAATAAAACAAAATGGAAAACAAAAGGAATTAAACAAATTCAATCTCAATACGCGCTGCGCTTGGCAGCTCGACATTTTTTTTGTCCAAAAAGTGCGAAAAATAGAGAAAATAATACTTTTTGTGGTTGTCCAATTAAAAAAAACAGTCTCGTAGGAACAGTTACAAAACAAATTTGGAAACAGCTGCATTTAAAATATACGTTACCTATTAATCAAGCAGTTATAAAAAAAAACCTTTAGCTCGGCTTGATTGATTAAATGTATGTACATAGTATATACTTTTTCAGAATTTAAGCAATAGATTTAGAACAAATAGAGGAGTTCACCTTCAAAGTGATCAAAATTTGGGAATTTAGAATCATCCCTTTTAACCACCATAATCCAGTCTAAATAATATAAAGGATTTATAATAATAATACTCACCCAATCCATGTGCCAAATAACCGTTTTATTGAAAATTTACAAAAATATTCTATGTGATTAAAAACGAACTGATAGAACAAAAAAAATCACGTTCTTCAATTTAATATAATTTGCATGCTAGTGCAAGTCCGTAACATTTAATGGTTAATTATCAACCAGAATAAAATACTAATACAAAAAAAACAACTTATACATAAAAAAACATCATTTTCTCGCCTGAACAATTTTTAAAGGTACCTATAGAAATGGCTCAGAGCTACAGAAATACTGGTTGCACCTTAAACTGAATCATATATATTTTTTACATACTCTGGCGTCAGCGGTTTACATAAATTCTTAGGCTAGATCATATCTTGCCGAAAATATGCAGCAAATACAAATAAGCAACTGAATTCCGAAATCCAGCAGCTGCCCATAACAGTGAAGGCTGGTAGATATTCTACATAGGAAAGATATTTCCCCTATTTTCTCCCTGAATAATTATTTTATAGCAATCAGTTATTTAGCATAATATCTAGGTCTGCTATGGACACGTCCCAGTCACGTTTTTCAGCAACGGATTATTACGAAAGAAAATTTTACCCCAAATACCACTAAAAATTACCCGTTTTTCAGCCAAGACCAGAGGACCCCCAGACAAATTTGAAAATAATTATACTTCCATGAAAATGAAAGAGTTTCATTACTATTTCTTAAAATTTTACTGCCCGAAAATAATCTAATCGGCACAGTAGCAGAAAACGGGAATTTTAAACGTTGGTTTTGTCATTTACTTCCTGTTCCTCGCACGTATTTTTCCCTCTTAAGAGCTTGTTCTATTTTAGATTTTACCTGCAAACACTCCCGACCACAAAACGACTTACCAACACACGAGATAATAATGACAGGTTACCCTATCAGACTCTAAAATATTTCCTGTCTACTCAATGCACATAAGTTACAATACTATTTGTATGTAGAAATAAAATCTACAATAATAACGGCATGTATTGTAATTGATAAATAAATCTTGTATTTTTATTAATTGCAGGTCACAACGTAATGATCAAAACAATTATTGACATAACCTCACTTGCTAATGACAAAACTAATAAAGAAGGTGATTTGTAAGTACTTAAGATACGGTAGTTTAGATAAGCGATTCTAAAAAATGATAAACTAATATGTATTTAACTTTTTCCAGAAGCTCCAAAGACGTTCTAAACGGTGCTATCAAACTTATATACAATGGTAAAGCTATCAAATTTAAGAGAGTAGAAGATGATTCTGCTACAAGTAGCCCAAACATTTCTCTCAACTCTAGTTCTAAGACAACTGAAGAAACTAAACAGAAAAATATTGAGCCCACCCAACAAAGCCACACACATGGTCACGCGCAGAACAGTTTTTATGAAAAATTAATCAACAATTATTTAAAGAAGATTAGAAAAGAATCGAAGAGCTCTGAACATGATGAATTAATTTCGAGAAAACGTCACAAAAGACATATCAAAATACGTTTCGATCACGAAGAGACTACTGTGAAGCCACAAATGAAAAAAGAAGATGATGAGCTATTCGTGGAAATAGAAACTCATTTCGATAGCAAGGGTACTAAAGGAGAAAAAAAGAAGAAACTGATAAGAGAACTTATATCAAAAATACAAAAAGCACTTCACTCTGATAACGATGGCAAAAAGAAGAAACAAAAACATTGGCACGTGAAAAAGAGAACACAAGATCCGTTGAATAGCAAATCTGCAGCAAGTTTTATAAACAAACTAATTTTGCCTCTAGAAACTTTAGCTCATAGACATATTGCTCCAATAAGTAAAACAGTGCCTCTTCATGATGAAATGCCTTTGGTATCTGACAGTTGGGGCCGTAATCGTTGGAAAAGCAAATATATAGGACCAAGATTTTTCTCTAAATCTATCAACTCTGCAGAAATGAACACAGTCGACGTAGACTATAACAAAGTTATGAGATTCAATGGAATACCACAGAGGTTACAAAAACCTATAAATACAGACATGAGTGAGGAAGCATTACAAGATAATAACGTTGTTGATTTAGGAAACATTAAGTTTTTGATGAAAGAAATAGGTGGCTCAGGTTTCACAGTAGGTTTCAATCAATATACAGATGAACCACCAGATCCTGAAACAATGAAACTTTTCAATGGGATAGAAAATATCATTAAAACTTATCACCAGAAATATGATCCAGACCCTGACTCTGACACTCAACAACAAGATGTTGATGATATAAATGAAAATAATAATTTCGAATATGGTAATGAAAACCAAGAGTATCGACAAGTAAACAAGCTAGGTGAGCATTTAATAGAACGACGTTCTTTGAAAGAATTAGATGAACCAGATTACCATTCGAATGAGTATGATGTTATTTACAAGCGTAATTTCCTGCCGTTCGATAGCTACCAAGAAATATTTAAAACTGATAAGAGACACCAGCAACCAGTTATACGACATAGGGACAGATCTTCGCTTCTACTAAATGACAATTTGTTTGAGAAAAAATTAAAACCTGGTGAAATACTTTCAATTGCAAACCTGCTTCAAAGAAGAAAAAGATCAATGAGTGTTAAGAAGATATCCAATGTTAGAATAAAAAATAATATCAACAGGTATTTGAATACAAAATCCATGGCGTCAAGAAGTGTATTTATGAATAAAAAAAGGAGTAAACGTCAGGTAGATAAAATTAGAATCGTTGCAAGAGACTTACCCAAATCTCATAAAAAAGTAGAAGAAGACATTTTTGTCGTTTCTGATGAGAAGGTATTTGCTGATAGGGCTATTGTTCGGGCAATGGAAATACCTGAAATCGAACCAAGCGACAGACTGCACTCCTCAGGAGAGCATTATGATTATGTATTACCTCAAAAAGAAGAAGACTCGTATGGTTTATTGGGACCTTCAGAAAAGGAAACTGAGGAACATTATGATATTGTGAGTCCTCACGTATATGAACCAACTTCATATGACAATCAACATAATGAGTATACAAGACGTGCCCGGCACAATTCCTTAATGTCTAAATACCCTCATATTATTATGGAAGACGCATCACGATCAAAAGAAGAGGTATATCCTGAAGAACAGTACGCATTTGAAAATGTTTTAGAAAACGTACCAACAAAAGTGCATAAAACTGAAACATTTGAAAACGGAGTCGTCCTTCCCTTGCTCGATATGCATTCATCGAACACTCAAGAAATATCTGAAGGCTTCATTCCGTCACCTAAAGACAACAGTAACTACAAAGTAACAGTGAAAATAAGACCTAAAAATTCCACAGGTATGGCTGGTTATAAGGAAATACACACAAGTATCAATAAAAGCTACAACAAAAATGGTTTAGTGTACACATCGTTGGTCAATGTTTCAGAACTTTCTAAGGTAGAAAAAATTAATAAAAGTATAAACTCTCGTAGAGGTGAACTAGATCCTCAAGAAATTACAAATTTAAACCAACAACAACAGCTTATTAAATCATTAATACTGCAACATAAACATCGCATAGATGAGCAACTAAAGCAACTACACGTAGAAAAGGCAAAATTAGAATCTATGAATGTCGATACAGTGGTTTTACCAGATACTTTTGATGGGACTGTCACTTTGGATCCGAAAAAAGCTATACATCTTACTAAAGAAGAAATAGGTCAACTAGCCAAGATTGAAGAAGTCACAACTACAAAACCCAGTACTACAATTAAAGAAACTACTTTGACAGAACCTACTACAACTACAACTACTACGACCACAATAACTACAACTTCTACTACTACTACAGAACGAACAACAACAGAAGACGCCGCAAAAATTCAAATAATACACACTATCGAGAAAAACGAGAATATGACAAATGAAATTCTAAAAAAAATCGATCAAAACACAAACGTATTAAAAATATTTTTAGGCAAGTTACTCACAAAAATAGGCATGACGTCCGAAAAAGAGAATGTTGAAACTACTACTAAAACAAATCCAGGAACGTATATTAGAATTCAGGAAATATCCACTCAGAAGTACAACGAACTGAACCAAACCAACAACGACATCTATCAACCAAAACAAATGTCATATAAACCATATAACATCGAAGATTACCATCAAAACATATTCCTAAATAATATTCAAAGACCTCAAAATAATAATTCGATGGGAATCCCATTCCTATATGCAATACAAAAGCCCTTCAGCAGCATAACAAGTAAGGGAAACCCTATTGCAAGTATGGTATACCATGGACATATACACACAGATGTAAACAATAAAGAACAATATTTTAGAACAGACAATACGAAACCAGAATTGTATAAACCTGATATTAAATCTGATAACAGAGATATGTTTAATACGCAAAAACCTGATGCAGCGGAAAATAAAGGAGTAGGTAAAGAGATTTGGCAAGCAAGTCCCGGAGAAAAGGTCCTACACAATTTTGTTAGGCAAAACAGTTCTAGATTTTTTATAGATGAATTAACTGATTTTAAAGTCATACCGTTGATAACGAAGAAGGATTATAATCCTATAGCCATTCCGCGGAATGGTACTCATGCATAAGTTATATGTTTTATTTTGTATTTATTGAATAAAGTTATAATTACAGTGTTCATTTTTTTATAATTACCTTCAAAAAAGAGACGAAAGGTTCTCAAGACAAAGTGTTTTTTTTATATTCTACCCTGTGGGGTGCCGGGATAGAATTGCTTTCATATCTTTCTGTGGTTGTCGCAAGAGGCGACGAAGGAAATATACCAGAAGGTGGGCAGCAGCGCCTTCTGGCGAATTGCCTCTTTTTTTTATTGATTGCTAATACGCTAGCCTACGACTACTATCTCACGTGATTGTAAGAGAAGCAAGATGTTGTTCGGACTAACCAAGAGTTAATGGCCCTCAAGGACAACTAACCGTTGGGTGCTTGTCGAGGCATTTTGCAAATGCTCACTGCGATCCTGAGGACGCCGGCTAAGCGTGGGGATTATGTTTTTTTTTTGTATGTTTGTTACGCGATTACTGCGCCAATTATGAGATTTTTATGATTATCTTTCGTTGAATATACTTTAAAGTTGGTCGCATTTAAATTTCGTCACAGTCAGTAGAGTAGTTTTTAAGTTATTGTCTTATTAACTGTAAAATTTTGTTAAGCCTTTGACCACAACTGATACATTGTAAAAGACAAAACCAAAAGGGAAACTTGGCTTTATTAAACTATAAACCAACGATATATACATTCAATATTATTTATGTATTTAAAATATATATTGAGTTGACAATATGCGTCATACTTAAACGTGGTCTATAATCTCTGAAGTAAGTAAGGAGATCATAATCATAACATTCTCCCATCCTTTATGACGTAACATAGTCTTGAAGGTAGGACGGAGGCCTACACTCCCGAGCAGAACGACGGAGCTGGACGTCCTCAACTATGGATTCCGGAGACGGGTCTTGATTAGTAGACTGACCTTCCTCAGTATCAGGAGTCAGATAGTCATCATCAGATTGAATGTCTTCAGTCACTGGAAGTGGTGCCAGACGTCTGTTTGAAATGGTTGTTTCACGTCCATCCGGTAATCTTATGTAGGAATAGTCAGGGTTGCTTTGTAGCAGCTCGACTTCTTCAACAATCGGATCGTATTTCGAATTTCTGACATTTTTCTTCATATATACCGGTCCCGGTGACAGCAACCAAGTTGGCATAGATTGACCGTTGGCAGAGCGACGTGGATGGTTGAACATTCTTTCATGGGGCGTAGCATTCGTTCCAGTAGATAATAGGGACCTTATTGAGTGAAGTGCTATTGGTATCGCTTTCTCCCAATCTGCAATGTCTCGTTTAGTGGATCGCAGGTGTAACTGAATAGTCCTCCATAATGTTCCGTTTAGGCGCTCTACCAAGCCATTTCCTCGTGGATTATAGGGAGTCGTACGACTGCAGGCTACTCCAAGAGATGTCAAAAAGGTTATTAATTTTTCAGATAAGAAGGAACTACCTCTGTCGGAGTGGATATAGCCTGGAGCTCCAAATAAAAAGAAAAGTTCTTTAAAGCATTTTTCTACGGTTTCCGCTGTCATATCTTTACAAGCAAATGCGAAAGGAAACCGACTGTACTCGTCGATAATAGTTAAAATGTACCTGTTAGAAGTACTTGACGGAAGCGGGCCTTTAAAATCTACGTTAAGCCTTTCGAAAGGCGCTGTTGCTTTAATAAGTTGCCCTTCATTTTTCACGTACTTGGGTTTTATTTCAGCGCAAACTGGGCACGCAGCGGTCATTTTTCTTACTTCTTCAACAGAGTATGGTAAGTTTTTAGTTCGAATCCAGTGAACCATTCTTGCTACTCCTGGATGGCATAAGTTGTTGTGTAATTCAGATAGTTTATTTGAAGTAGTATTCATATGAGCACACACTCTAGACAATGCGTCGGCAGCATGATTTTCTTTTCCTGGGCGGTAAATTATGTCATATTTATAACAAGATAGTTCTAGACGCCATCTTTCTATTTTTTCATTTTTAGTTTTACTGGAATGTCTCTGATTAAACATAAATGAGACAGACTGTTGATCCGTAATGAGCAAAAAGTGTCGTCCAATCAAGTAGTGGCGCCATTTTCGCAAGGCCTCAACGATGGCACATGCTTCTTTTTCTATCGAGGGCTGTCGACGTTCGGAATCGTTAAGTGAGCGTGAAAAGAATGCAACAGGGCGACCTTTTTGTGACAGAGTTGCAGCAATTGCGTATGCAGAAGCGTCAGTTTCGACGGAAAATACTTCTTTCCCGTCGATTGCGGCGAGAGCCGATTGAGAAACGTCAGTTTTTAAACGAGTGAAACAGCTCATGGCATCTTTAGACAGTGGGAAAGTTGCTTCAACCAAAGGTTTTATTTTTGCGGAAAAATTGGAAATCCATTTTGAGTAGTGAGCAAATAATCCTAGTGTTCTTTTTAAAGATGCAGCATCGCATGGGGCAGGTAGGTTAATTAGGGGTTCCAATCGAGATTCATCCGGCTTAATCGAATTTTTGTGAATGGTATAGCCGAGAAGATTGATAGAATCCGTTTCAAATGTGCTTTTGTCAATGTTTAAAGTAAGTTTGTATTTTTCTGCAGCTTCCATGAATCTGCGTAGATTATTGCTATGATCTTTCTTGTCTATACCACAAATCGTTACGTCGTCCAAATAAGCATACGTACCTGTTAATTTCTCTGTGTTTATGATAAAATTCAGAGTTCTTTGGAACGCAGCAACCCCATTTGTTACACCAAAAGGTATCCTGGTGAACTGGTAAAGATTTCCGCATGCTTCAAATGCTGTATAGATCTTTTCCTTAGGAAGAATTTCGACCTGATGGTAAGCGCTCTTGAGGTCTATTTGACTAAAGCAGTTGTATTTGGCGACTTGAGTTACTATGGAATCTATGCTGGGTAAGGGAAATGCATCTAATTCCGTGTATCGGTTGATAGTTTGTGAATAATCAATCACTAGGCGTTTCCTGTGGCTGCCTCCACCGGCAACTAATACTTGTGCTCTCCAAGGTGACACACTAGGCTCGATTACTTTGTCTTTAAGAAGGTTTGATATTTCATTTGCAATATATACTTAATCTTCTTCGGAGTGTCGTCTGGAGCGAATAGCAATTGGTTTTATATCAGGCGACAGATTGGTGAATATAGATGCTGGTGGAACAGCGGCTTCTAATACACTACATATCTTCAATGGTTCTTTTTCACCTCCAAACTGTAGTTCAAGAGAAGAGTGATTCTTTAGAAGATCATGTCCGATAATTATGTCTGCGCAGAGATTGTCTACAATAAGCAATGGTTGATATTTGTAAACATGGCGATTGATTTGTAAAGTTACGTAGCATAATCCATTGACATGAGATACATGATTAAGTGAAGCAAGAGTTATTGTTTGTTTACAGGGCTTTCTCTTCAGGTTCAAAGTTTTAACTAAACTATTATCGATGAAACTAATAGAGCTTCCTGTATCTACTAAAGCATCAGCATGATAATTATTAACAAAAACTGGTATAGTTGCTCTGCGTAAGCTTGATGGAGAAGCGGCTGAAATGACAGATAAGTGAGAGTTATGACGTTCATCCTCTGATGTAGTAGCAGCGCTCGCTTTTTGTTGCATTTGACTGGAGCGACAAACTTTAGCAAAATGGCCCTTTTTTGAACAAAGTTGACAATCTACGTTGTATGCAGGGCATTTATTCCTTTGATGAATATTGCCGCCACAAAAAAAACATCGCCTGCGGCTATTTTGTGAGTTTGTGGCTGCCGAATTCGGTAATCGTTTTGGTTCTTGATCTACAGCTTCTGTAACACTATTGAAATAGGTTTGAGTTACATTGGACTCTATTTCGCGGGAAGTATTTTCTGCACTTTCAAGAGAAATAGCTAAATTTAGGGTTTCTTCTAACGTCATAGTACATTTCTCCAGTAGTCGTTCTCTTATTCTTTTAGAATTGAGTCCCGTAATGAGCGTAGCACGTATTGATTCGTTTTGGTGTTCTTCGGCAGTTACAGATTTAAAATGACAGTCGTAGGCAAGTAAGGTGAGAGCTCTGGAATATTCTGATATAGATTCACCGACTTGTTGTTTTCTAGAGGTCAAGTGATGGCGTGCTAATGTAATATTCCTTCCTTTCACGTATGCATTATCCAGTATTTTAATAGCAGAGCTATACTCCACGCACTCACGTACAAGATTAAATATAGCCGGTGAGATGTGATTTACAAGGAGCTTGAATTTTGACTGTTCACTAGCAGTAGTAGCCTCTTCTGATAAAAAATTTTCGAAAGAATACCGCCAATGAATCCATTTTAAGTCGGAAGCAACGGCAGCAGGCTCCACATCAAAACGTTCGGGGCGTAAGTATTGAGTAATAGAAGTCTTCTTGGTCACTGGTATAAAGTCTTCTTTCGACATGATAATGGCAAATTTTATAGTTTAATAAATTGATACATTGTAAAAGACAAAACCAAAAGGGAAACTTGGCTTTATTAAACTATAAACCAACGACATATACATTCAATATTATTTATGTATTTAAAATATATATTGAGTTGACAATATGCGTCATACTTAAACGTGGTCTATAATCTCTGAAGTAAGTAAGGAGATCATAATCATAACAACAACCACCTCTAACCTGAAGGTAAGTAATGATGTGGTCGAAGGTGTTAACAGGCTTAACCTAGAATTACTGGCTCTCAAAGACAGCTGCCGGAACACACCATTAGGTGCTTGACGTCAGATTTTCTACCTGAGGGTGGTCGCTAGCAGGCGGGCATTCGCAAAAATGCCCTACCACCATGCGGTGAAGCTCAAGCCCGCGGCGGGATTCGAAACATGGACCTACTGCGCAGCAGTCCATTGCTAATGCCGCTGAGACATCACTGCTTCAAAATATACATGGATGATGTTATGGTAATTACAATTGTTGTCGATGGTGAAAACTATTTTGAGCGAGTGGATATATAATCTTGTGAGCAGTATGCAACACAATAAGAGGAGAAAACATTAAAAAAAAAACGGGACCGACTACCAATACCGTATATGTAATAACTCATGGAAATCGAAGCATGACAATGTGATGTCACTACCGACTTCAACAGGTCCTTGTAGAAGTCATGCCATAAAAATGTGAGCCGGAGTGTTTGAATCAACTTGTTACCGATAATAACTAATTTATATGATTCAGTAACTTTCTTTAATATTATTGCTGATGGGCTATCATTTGATCACTATCTCATCTGATGGTAAGTGATGATGCGGTTGAAGATGTTGTTCAGGCTAACCTAGAATTAGTAGCTTTCAAGGACAGTTAACGGAACACACCGTTATGTGCTTGGCGACAGATTTTCTACTTGAGAGGGAGCTATTGAGGCGGCCTGCAAATGCCCAACCTCCATCCTAAGCTGACTTATGAAGTGGACCCCTCAGCTAATTTTCACTAGATTAAATTATAAAATCTATTCGAAAATCACATTTAATAATTATTAGAGCAAAAACGTTTTATGTTTTTGTAACGGTACTATCTCAAGGCCCATCTGATGTTAAGCAGACTAACCTCTGCCCAGAACAGATGCATTTCTTCACAAGTCACGAATTGCACTGCGCCCGTCACCTTGAGACATATTTCGTGTAATTACACTGGCTCTCAAGGACTGCTGCCGGAACCCACCCTTAGGTGCTTGGCGACAGATTTTCTTCTTGATGGTGGTAGTTAACCAGGCGGGCATTCGCAAAATGCCCTTCCACCATGCGGTGAAGCTCCAGCCCGCGGCGGGATTCGAACCATGTGTATGCTCGAGGTATGCACTTACCAGGATCGAGGAGACTGGGCACCAAGTCGCACTTATTTTTAACTTCACAGGTTTATGATATTTTTGAGCTCCTTTTGATTGCGCGCGCGACGGTCGCTGATTGAAAGAGTTCAGGCGCGCGGGGGTGTAGGGGATAGGATGCGGAAGGAACTAGGGATGTGCACGGTCTCGTTGTACACGCCCATGAGTCGATGGATAATATAAGATGGCAATCCTTAGCCAATGCCACTGAGCCATCACTGCTTCGAAACTACCTGAATGATTTGACGGTACTTACAACTCTAGTCGGCGGTGAACAGTATTTTGGCCAGTGAATGATCTTGTAAGCAGTATGCATCCCACAAAGAGGGCAATAACATTAAAAAAACGCAATCGATCTCTAACACTAAAACTATGAAATATACTTGTAGAAGTCAGAACATGATAACATGAGCTCTGAGTAGTTTGAATCCGCATGGTATACTCATGTATAACTACAAAAAGTAATTTCACACTTTTCAGTACTGTATGGTTTCGTTATATCGTTATATTTTCTTGTCTTTAGTTGTTGCTCTGTCGTAAAAATAGTATTAATTCATATACATTCAAGCGTCAAACTTACTATGACTAGAAAAAAGCTGAGCTTTGTGAAGGCTCGCGTTTATTTTCCAACCTGATTATAGTGGTGTCATCTAGTGTTAAGTATATTAACTACGATGTATTTGAGTATTGAGTTTAGTTCTGTTGCAGCGATGTTAACTCTTTGGTTTTCTAACAGATGGCGTTAGTAGTACAATAACATTCTATCCAATGAATACAAAATTGATAATGTTAATTTTTTTATGGTTATAAAATTATATTTTTGGACAGATAACATAACATCTTGATATAAGTTAAATTATTATGTTAAAGCATAATTCTATAGGCCTAATAGTTTTTCAGTAAAAGGGGCCACAAAATGTACTAGTTGTGGGATAACGATAAGGTTCGCTTCGCTTGCATAATAATAGTCCGATATCTATCGTATACACAAATTATTATTTACCACAAATAATAAAAAGTACGGGTCGGACTACAGCTGGGGATCTCGAATTGAATAAAAGAAAAATAATTATTTACTAATATCGGTACTTACATTTAGTGTTGTTACGGAACTGCCAGTGTGCGAGTCCAATTAGCACTTGG
The DNA here is from genome assembly GCA_963890685.1 of Plagodis pulveraria. Classification (NCBI taxonomy): domain Eukaryota; kingdom Metazoa; phylum Arthropoda; class Insecta; order Lepidoptera; family Geometridae; genus Plagodis; species Plagodis pulveraria. The sequence continues at coordinate 510,300 of OY982977.1, forward strand.
CCGTTATTAGGGTTCCGTACCTCAAAAAGAAAAAAACGGAACCCTTATAGGATCAGTTTGTTATCCGTCTGTCTGTCTATCAAGACTCATTTTCTCAGGAACGCGTGAATGTATAAGCTGAAATTCATATAAAAAACTCAAGTCAACTATCCATTGAAGCTGTTAAAAATCATAATTCTAAATCAATCAAATGATATAGCCGTTTATGCCGCATATGTTCGACACTTGCAAGTAATCATAACCTACAGGGTAGGTACTTCCCGTGAAATTTGGTACGAAGCAACGTCTTATAGCATAGATAAAGGAAAAATTGCGTACAGCGTAAATTTTTTGTTACATCATATTATTATAATAATGTTTTACATAATTTAAAAATATTATGGATTTCATTTAGCAATAAAAATACCCTAACTTTTATTTATCAACCTACTGGTTGGTACGGAACCCTCGGTGCGCAAGTCCGACTCGCACTTAACCAGTTTTTTTTTCAATTAAAAAGGCTCATTCAAGTATAACTGTGGCCGCCATTAGTCAACCACAATAAATCATTTTGGAACAATTTAAATACATCAAAGATGAAGATAAGATAAGGCAGATAATAAACGAATTAACTTTTAGTATTTATATAATGGAATAAATAATTTTGGAATAGTCATTTGAGATACTGTTTGTACAATGTGCGTGAGTCATTGAAAAACAAGATGGCGAAGATATTTGTAAGTTTTTACCTTATCCCAAGTATATAGGGTCGGTATAATATTTTAAAAGAAAAGAAAAGAAATACTGCCACCATAACTATTTCTACCGTCAAACAGCATTGCTCGCATTGCTGTGTTCTGGTTGAAGGGTGTTGATGCCGGTGATATTGCAGGCACATGAGACTTAACAACTTTATGTCACAGTGTGAAGGGCCACTGCAGTTCGTCACTTGTGTCGTAATGCATCTGCTACAGGCAGAGATTACCAACATCAGGTGGGCCTCGTGCTTGTTCCGTCATAATCCATAAAAACAACATAATAAACAACATTCGAAGCGCTAGTAGCGAAGTTTACTTAGCTGTTCTTAACTGATCAGCAAAGTTATGCAACGTCCGCTTCGGTCATGAGTTGGGTGGGTGGCCGCTAGTGACATTACTACTGAGCATGCACGTGCTTCGGAGGGCACGTTAAGCCGTCGGTCCCGGTTGTTATCTTAGGATGGCAGTCGTTATAGCATGGTGGTAGGGCAATTTGCGAATGCCCGCCTGCCTAGCTACCACTCTCAAGTAGAAAATCTGTCACCAAGCACCTAACGGTGTGTTCTGGCAGCTGTCCTTGAAAGCCAGTACTTCTAGGTTAGCCTGAACAACATCTTCGACCACATCATCACTTGCCATCAGGTGAGATAGTGGTCAAAGGCTAACCTATTTGGCATAAAAAAAAAAGTAATCTTCTAATGATAATGGCCGATATTCGACTTAATAGGTATAGAAAAAGTCTGAGCAGTTAAGCACTCAATTTATTGAATTATAGATTAGAAAGGTTTGCTTATGAGCTTACTTGTACTGGGTGGCCGCTATTTTGTGAAAAGATAGAACTCTGTCTCGGACAGGCAAGACGTGGTGTGGAAGGGACATTAGACAAACAGAAGAGACACGCTCAGGTAGTCTCAGTAAATGCCGCTTGCGGACACCCATCCAATTAATGAACGCAGCGGACGTTGCTTAACCTAGGTAATATTTACGAGCCCTCCGATATTTTTTGCAATATTGTCATGTTTTTGTGTTAGGGAAACACGTATTATAAATTTACTAACCATTTTAATGCCTTATAGGTTAGTCTTTGACCTGATGGTAGGTGATGATGTGGTCGAAGTTGTTGTTCTGCTAACCTAGAATTACTGGCTCTCAAAACAAAATCTCATGTTTTTGTTATAACGAAATGTTTTTTTTAAGGTCGTTGCATTCTTGCTGGTTTTGGAGTTGAGTGCTGTTTTTGGAAGTTCCATTGCCAGAAAAGAGGTAAGTTTTTATTTTTTATCAAATTCAACATCTACCACCAAAATGAATAGGTACATATAAGAATTAACACAATAAGCCTACACCGTCCGTCTGACTGTCAGGCCATCTACCTGAACATGATATTTATATATAAGTATTTTAAAACATTTATGATAGGGTTGTATTATTTTGTACCGTAATAGGCAGCCGGTAATCACATAATATAGGAACAGAATATAATTATTGTACGTTATTTACTTATTACTATTAAATTTTACTATCGTAGAATTTACGATTTGGCTCCCTTTTATAAATTTTGTTCAAATTGTGACCCTACTCTGTCTTCCTAATACTTGCCCCCACCTTTACCTTTCTTTACCCGCACTTTTCCCTTACCCCTGCATGTGTAATCACCTGGGGGGTATCCTCTAACCTCTACCCTTACCCCCACCCCTAACCCCTACCTGCGCCCGACGCGATTTACCATCAGCAATGTAATCAAGAACAATTCTTCGTCACAAATGATCGTGATTTTTAGGGTAAACTCATAAGAATAAATAATAACAGTGTTTATTCATATGGTAATCTTCTCTACGCATACGTTTTTAAATTTTAGTTTTTAGTTTTTTCCTTGAAGATGAATTTGTAGATGTATGTATAAAAGTTATTATTATTTACAGAAAGAAACCTACACATCTATTTTTATCTAACTTCACATTGACAAACACAAATACATACTTTCATCCGAAGGGAAGCCTCCTATTTAATGTTTAGCGCCATACATAGTGAAAGCAGGGTTGACCAATCTGTTTAGTTCAAATATACACTGTGTCTTCAATACCCATGGATCCGTAGATATTATGTCCATGACAATACCACGTAGCTGAAAGCGCGCCAGTATTATACCCTTACTGAACCTCCATAAGGGATCAATATTCAAAAAATATTTGTTAGTTACTCCATGGGATCTCATGTGTAAGTTGCATGTTTCTAGATCCACCGATTTAGGATGTGTCGTCTGTCAGGCGGGATCTTAGGAATTAAAATTTGCTAAGCGGTGGCTGAGCTCACCGCGGCAAGAATTAAAGCTAGAGTGCTCGGGGCACTTTCCATAAAAACGTAATTTCTTCATATTTTAAATACTATGTTTTCAAACTCGGTGATACTTTTCCTGTAAGTCCTTGAATCTAATATCCATGCTTCTGGTTTGCCAGATGACCGTAAAATTAAGTATTTTCAAAAATTATTCGAAAATTCGTTTTATCAAGATTAAAATAAAAAAAATTTTTGAAGCGCTCGTAGTGAAGTTTTTTTTGCTGTTCTTAACCGATCAGCAAAGTTAAGCAACGTCGCCCGCGGTCATGAGTTGGATGGGTGACCGCTAGTGACATTACTACTTAGCGCTTCCGTGCTTCTGAGGGCACATTAAGCCGTCGCGTGTCGGTTATCTTAAGATGGAAGTCGTTATAGCATGGTGGTAGGGCAATTTGCGAATGCCCGCCTGGCTAGCTACCACCCTCAAATAGAAAATCTGTCGCCAAACACCTAACGGTGTATTCTGGCAGCAGTCCTTGAGAGCCAGTAATTCTAGGTTAGTCTGAACAACATCTTCGACCACATCATCACTTACCATCAGGTGAGATAGTGGACAAAGGATAACCTATCAGACATAAAAAAATGAAAAAACTGGCTAACCAGAAGCAAAGTTTTTTTTTTTTTTTATATTGTTATGATTGCAATAACGCCTGCTATGCGGATTACATTACAAAATTACAAATATACGATAGGAAAAATTTAAGTCATGTGCGGGATCCCGCACATGACTTAAATTTTTATGTCATGTTAGCTCAATTGGTTAGAGCATGCCCCGGCTAAAGGGGCAGAAGCATAGATATTAGGCTCAGCAATACGCGTACAAAGTTTCACTGAGTTTGAACACTTGGTATTTAAAATATTACGAAACCATGTGTGTATGGAAAGCGCTGCGTGAACTCTACTCTTAAGGCATGGTTAAATGGTCCGTATTATCGCTAAATCGCGTTTATTCATTCGTATTTACTTAAATCACGTGTTAAATATACATATCGTTTATTCATAAGAGCCTCGGTGTTTAACGTTTTATTATGTAGGGTTTTTATGGGATAGGAGGGCAATCGAGCAGGTGGCTCACCCACGAACATTTGGAACACCAGGAACCCGAGGATACGTTGCCGGCCTTTGAGGAGGGAATATACGCTGTAATGTTTGCATAAACGCCTGCTCAGCAAATAAGTTCACATAACAACGAAAGGGAAAATGTGTAATATATGTGACTATCGATCAAAAACGCTGCATCATCAGAGCCTAAACCAGGGTCTGATGATGGTAGAACAGCATGTCAATGGCGAATATAAAAAAATTAAACAGGTTTTAGCCAGGATACGCGTTATCAATTACTAAATTCGTGACTAAATTAATTCGTAAAAAACCTTACCTAAGTTTAACTTGTACCACTATCTCTCCTGATGTTAGCTGATGATGTGGTCAAGGATGGAAAAGGGCTACCTAGAATTGAAAATGGCTCTCAAAGCAACCAGGTGCAAAAAACAGTTAAGTGCTCGGCGAAAGATTTTCTGTCGCTAGCCAGATGAACGTTTTGCGTCCACAAAATGTCCTACAAATATAAGTAACTAGTTTAAACTACTACTACATGAAGTCCATTGTAGAACAAATGCATCTCGAAAAACAAAATTTGCCTTTCTTTTTGTCTGCTAGTGTGTACTAAAAATTTACTATTTATAAACTGTTTTTATTGCACTTAGCATTTTTCTCGCTGAAGTAAGCTGTAATAGTTATGTGCTATCAAAGTTATTTTTCGTCTCATACTTATGAAACCCTAGTAACACTCAGGAATTTACATTTGACCGCTTCCCTCATGGTCAAATTCTAGAATCCACAACTTTTCAATACAAATATTCGCTTCAAATAACAATTTTGCAGGCATACATAACAAATAACTATTATACTCTTATTTTTCAGATCATCAACGACACAGATGTATACCAAGTAACAGAAGACAAATTAACGAATACCCTCAAATTCATTAATCCAAAACCTGAGAAGCCAACGTTGAGAGAAATCATATACTATCACGTTATTGAAACGCCTTATGAACAGGTAAATAACGAACATTTTATTCACATCAAACATAATAATGTAGAAAATGATATTAAAATAATAGACAATGCTCACATAGTCGAAGATGATCATGACATAGTAGAAAATAATCAAAATAGCGTAGATTATGATCATAACAAAGTACACATTGATCATAGTGTAGTAGTAAATGATACTGATATAATAGATAATGAACAAGACCAAGCAAAATACAGAAGCAAAGGAGTAGATTTTGATGATGGTCACAGATCCTGGACAAATGGTCATGGATACCAATATCTTATGGCTCCTCTTAAGAACCAGGTAAGATATCGTAAAATATAACAGAATATTAAACCAGAAGAATAACAGAAGAGATGCCAAAAAAACAGCCCAAAACTACTCTTATCAGTTAAATAATAAATCACAAATTAAGAAAAATAGTGAATTGGCTTATTTTTCTTATTATGAAATATCCATAGAAGCTTTTGTTATAATTGATGCAATTTTTTTACCCTAGCTCTTGACCCAAATTTCCTCTTATGTGGGGGTTTAGTTTCCATTCTTTTGATAGTACCACTGGGCTAAATCTCCAACAAACAAAGATATAATAATTTGAATAAGTTTACAACTTACAAAAACCTTAGGTAATTTTATTTTACTAGATGTCAGCACACATAATATGCAACCAACTACTTTTTACTACCATAAAAAATCCATGTCCAAATCGCATGTTCTTTAGTTTGATACGCCATTCATCTATCTTCTTTTAATTTTAGGGAAAACCAGTGGAGAATGTGAACAGTTCATTTGACGATAAAATAATTGATTTGGAACAAGAGATACCTGTTGCTGGTCAAAACACAGACGAAAATATTAAAGAAGTAAGTGTAACTAATTAAAGTATCTTAATGTTCTTAGAATCACCTAACCCTTCCCTTCCAGCCTACGTGGCTCATCCCACGATTTGTTTTCTGAAAAAAAAACATGAATTTACGATAGTATATATTAATTAGGTACGTATAACGTACAACCTACGAAGGAGCTCAGATTCGCTCAACGAGCTATGAAGAGAGCTGTATATGTTCGCCGTGTTTCTTTGCGTGATAAAATCCGTAACGACGAAAATCGCTGAAGAACCAAAGTCAGCGACAAGACTTTCAGAATTTACTAGTTGTAATGGCAATGGGCCATTTTGTTCGACATCGAGGTTCACAACATCTGATTACAACATCATCACCTTCACTTTGCGCTCCGGATGCAATAAGAGGGGGGGAGGTATTTGTTCAACAGCGGCACAGGCCACACAGTTCTTTTCTCACGATTTTTTCTTCCGAGGACCTACAAGATGTTTTCTATCGAAGGTTTTCCGCAGTGTTACAACAGAGAGCGTTTTGAAATGGGGGTCGCAAATTCCTCACTGGGACGTCCTAAAAATTCTTTAAAATAACATTATTCATAAAAATTAGTTAATAAGTACACCCTAAATTTAACTTTCATAAATTTGAAAATTTAATAGGGAAAATAATGGTCCCAAGTTGTTAACGAGAAAAGAAGTAACCGAGAAATAAATAATATATTACATTAGAAGAATATTTGTGTACCTACCTATGACGCAGCGATCCCCCAGCATTGTCCTTACCTTACGACGCTAATTCAAGACAATGATAAGAGTATAGCTCTTTTGCAAGCAAATATAAGGAGAAGAAGAGTGCGTGTGGCAAAATATACACGAAAACGTTGGTTTAATTTTAAATTCTATGTTGTGAGAATTTAGAAATAATTATCTGATTTCCAAAATATGTAGGAAAGTATGTCTAAAATTAATCATATTGAGATTTAGATTAATCACATTGAGAATATTTGAAGCGCTCCTAGCGGAGCTTGCCTAGTCGTTCTTAACCGATTAACTAAGCACTGCCGCATGACTTGGATGGGTGACCGCTAGTGAGCATTGACGTTCTTTGGAGAGCACATTAGTAGCCATTAATTCTAGGTTAGCCTGAACAACATAGGCGTTGACCGCATCATCACTTACCGTTCGAGTAGGGGAAGTGGACAAAGGCTATCCTATCTTTGATAAAATAACTTGTTTCATTTTACAGGGCCTTGGTCTATAGAGTCAAAAATATATACATCAAAGTTATTTTCCTTCTGAATTCAGTTATTTATTTACTGAACCTTATTTTCATATGGAAATACATAACAAAATAAAATCCTAAATTTTTATTAAACCATTCTTAACATCGAATAATTTTACAGACTGAAACAGCTATTCCTTCCGGCCCAGTTGCTCATGATGAATCTACTAAATTGGATCCACGAGAAGATGCCATCATCCCTGGTAAAAATGAGCTCGACAAAGATTCGGTATGTATGAACTATGAACGATCACATTCCTAACCTTATTTCGCCTCTGTAGTGGGGTTGTATGTATTTTTCATATTTTATGGGATAGGAGGGCAAACGAACTGGCTGCTCACCTGGTGGTAAGTATAAAAAACATAATACAATGTAACAATAGTCATAACTTTTTTTATAATTTACATTTACATATACACTAATATTATGACGAGGAAATATTTGTATTTTTGTATGTAACGAATAAAATAATAAACTACTGGGCCGATTTCAAAAATTCTTTCGCCATATGAATCCAACATTATCCCTGATGAACATAGACAATATTTGCCATTACTTTTTCTATTTATGATTTTTTTTATATACCCCTACGAAGCCGGAGCCGGCTGCTAGTGTATACATACATGACCAATAGCCACGAGAAATTGATTATAGAAAATTAAGAACTGTATGAACTGAATATGTTATAAAACTCCGGCTTACCATGTTTCAGTTACTATATATCACACTTATCTTATATTCCATAATTTGGGTAAGCTTACTGTCAAACACTGTAGAGCTGTAGTACTGTCGTATATCATGTCATGGCACTTTGCGTATTATGTACAGTAACGTCCTTACACGTAAAGAGTATTGGAGCCATACAGAATATATACTTTTACTTCCTAGTAGCGTATTATCCTTTAGGTACTCGTCTACCTCAGTCATATATAGTCTCACCAACTTATCTGTTCAAGCGGCAAAAAAAAGAACTACAACATACCTTCAAATTGTGACAGTTTGTAGTTGATTTCCATGACCAGTAGCGCCCTCGAGAACTGCACAGTTAAGTTGGTGGTACTATAAAAAGGTGTAAGTTTTGTCACAGAACAGTTTGGTTTATATAGAGATATGGAAGTTTAAATATTTATTTAGTAGAGCACAAGTATTTTAAATGAAAAACATTCGTGCTCTACCAAAATGTTCTAAGTATGTTATGCTATTCCCAGGTAACGGAATCGTCCAGGATTCCTTCGAAAACAGAACAAGGTCAAGAAGCAGCAGTAGATATTAACAGTACAACAACACAAAACATGGAATGGACTGACTTTATTCAGGTAGCCCTTCATCATTTACTAATAGAAGCTCTCAGAGGTAGCTACATATAAGTACATATAGGTACCAAGCTACAGGTATATCGGCGTATCCGTCTGGATGGGGTTATTGTGAACCACGAGCCGCGTCAGAAGAGACCAGGGCCCCAATTCTCTTAGCTATTGACCAAACGCCACACTACTGCGATGCTTCTGCGATCGAACTGCTGTTAATGTCAAATTCGGTAGTCTGCTAATTCTAGCTCCTTATCGCAGTTGTATAGCAATCGCGTCGCTATCGTACGGCTGTGCTATGGCTTGCAAATGTTGACACTGATATAAAATGAAAACTTCTATCAATCAAGCATCAGTCAAAACATAAATACAGTGGTTTTCTAGCAAACAATACATTAAATACATATATTTAAATCATTAAGCTATTTTTCTATCTAAAATCTATGCTATGCGTTCTATGCCACTGTAGCAACGCAATCGCAACAAAATAGCTTACAGCATACCAAATATGTCAAAAACTATTGATAGCAAGCCACCGACTTGCGATCGAACCTAAATAGCGGGCAGACTACGGATACTGTCAAAAACTTAAATTTTCATGCAATTAAGTTGCGTTAACGCCGTTCAATAGCTAAGAGAATCGAGCCCCTGAGCTATGCGTGCACATGCGATAGAAAGAGAGAAGCCTTACAGGTGAACATAAATATTAGGTACTCCGTGCTTTGCGAGCTGAAGTGCACTTAAGGATATTATCCTTTTAAATAACTATTTGTTCACCAAGAACTGAGATCTCGTGCTGTGCTCAAACACTGTATATAAGTGGTAGATCTGGTGTAAGTACTCAATCGGTAACATTGCCACAGAATAACAAGGACCAGAAGGATCACTCTGCATAGCCATTCCAATAAATAAGCGACTCTAGTTACGAAGCAATAAAGTGCACTTCAGCTCGCAAAACACGGAGTACCTAAAATGTATATTCACCTACAAGGCTCTCTCTTTCTATCGCATAGCTCTGTTCTCTTCTGACGCGACACGCACGTACAAAAGTCCCGTCTGGACGGATACGCCGATGTACCCGTAGCTTTGAACATAAAGTGCGTAGTGAACCAGGGCTGACAGTAGTTTCAAACACGACTAAAAATAGTTTTATTAAATCATAACGGTTTTAACCATATTGAGTTATGGAGACTTAGCCATCAACAGTAGTAATAACCTAACGTTAAATTAATTGAAGGGAAAGCTTGCCATAAATCCTCACGCTTGGCTAGCGTCGTGAGGATCGCAGTTCTTCCAGAAGGCGCCGCTGCCCACCTTCCGGTATTTTACCTTTAGTCGCCTCTTACGACACCCACAGGTAGAAATGTGAGGGTGACATTCTAACCCGGCACCCTACGGAAAAGAGTAAGTTTAACGGTTAGATAAGATAAGATAATCATTTATTTCCATAAAACATGAGTATTATACATAACAAACGCATGCATATTGGTGTCATAATTAAGTGTAGTGATCATCATGTTTTGCCCATATAGGCGTACAAATTTTTGAGATGCGGCAATCAATTAGATAATTTAACAATAGCAAAGGAGAAAAATATGATTCTAGGCACTTGAACAATTCACACAAGTTTCAATATAATGTCAATACAATGTCAATTATATAAGTCAATTCTAGATACATACAAAAAAATGGATATAAACTAAACACGAATATTAATGTCAATAATTCAGATTTTTGTCAGACAAGAATTCGCTTACGCTATAATAACATTTTACCAATAATATTAGGTGCACCTAATGTACCTAGGTTAAATCACTTGGGTGAATTATGTGCATCATAAATTAATGCACCTATTGCCCTTGGGCGATTTAAGTGCACAAATTAGTGCACATTATGCACCTTTGTGTCATTTCGCCTAGGTGAATAAAGTACTATTTCTATAGAGGTGAATAAAATCTACTTAATATAATATTTTATCTGTAATGAGTTCAATTATACTCAATTGAATTCTCTCAAGTGAGATGCAACTGTACTGTAACTGTATCAGCCGGATTGTCCACTGCTGAACACAGCCTCCCCTATAAGAGGGGGTTGCCATAATCCCCACGCTTGGCAAGCGTCTTAGGCTTCGCTTGGCAGGCGTCTTAGGATCGATTTGGAGATGCATTATGGGCACTTAAATCACCCAGGTGATTTAATCTGTGTGAATTAATAGCACCTATTCTGGATAACTGAGTCAGCTTTATTGTAACATTGAGAAGACGCACGTTCTACAACAGACTACGACTAATGAAGTTGTTAAATAAAGTTAAAAAAATCTTTTTCAGGATGCTAAAGAAAGCAAACGAAGGAAGAGAGAGATAGATTATACCGTAAGTATTCACTTTCGTTTTACTAAATATTTTAAGAAGGTTTTGGATCACCAAGTTTCATATCGGGCGGGATTCAAATCGGTTTATACACAGATCAAGCCTCCATCTCTAGTACATACCCACAGCAATAAATAAAAAAAAAGCATTAAGTACCTACTTAACATTTAGGTCTGCGCATGCGCAGCTCTCGCTCGCCAATGTTGTCGCATGATGAGCGCCTGGCTTCTTCCAGAAATCCCCTTAATAAATCCTCTGCTTAGGGGATTCCTGGACTTTTTGTCCAGTAATCCTCTGCGCGTCGTCATTGAGTGTTGGAAAGGGATAATTTAGTCGGCTTTACCTATGATAAGTAGGTATGTCAAAAAAATCATACAAGATTTTTTATGGATGGCGATGTTAAAACATTTATGCAGTACAGAGTCTAACAAATGTATGTGTGGCCTCGCTCTTTTACGGTTCCGAGCTGCAGATGATATGGTATAATATTAGGTCCTTACATATGAAATTGGCGTTTTGTATGGGAGGAACAAAAAGTCGAATATTTTTTAATATAATATATTTAATTAATCAAAGTATGAACCATTATTTTCTATGCACTTTTGCCATCTCATAGGTAGTTCATTGATCCCTTTACTAAAAAAACCAGTCGGACGGGAATCAATAAAATCTTTGAAGGCGATTTGGACTGCCCCATCGGAGTTGAATTTTTTCCCTTGCAAGAAGTTATCCAAATTTCGAAAAAAATGGTAATCTGTTGGAGCAAGGTCCGGGGAGTACGGAGGATGTCTTAGACTTTCCAATTGAAGCTCTTCTAATTTAGTAGCCGTCTGTAGCGCAGTGTGTGGTCTAGCGTTGTCGTGAAGCAGCAGTGGCGTGGAGCGATTGACCAGCCTAGGTTGTTTAGCCGCTAGCTTTTCCATCATGGTTTGCAATTCCTGACAATAGACATCAGCCGTAATAGTCTGGCCAGATTTGAAAAAACTGTAATGAACAATACCGGCACTAGTCCACCAAACGCTTACAAGTAACTTTTTTGGGGTTAATTTTCGCTTGGGGCAGGATTTGGCTGGCTGGCCAGGATCTAACCATTGCGCTGAGCGCTTCCGATTATCGTAAAGAACCCATTTTTCATCACAGGTAATGATTCGGTTTAAAATACCTTCATTATTGTGCCGGTTTAGTAATGTAACGCAGCAGTCGACGCGCGTTTGCCGGTTTGTTTCAGTCAATTCGTGAGGTACCCACCTTTCAAGCTTTTTAATCTTCCCAATTTGCTTCAAGTGAATTAAAACAGTTTTATCACTAACATTGCAGCCTGCAGCTAACTCGGACGTGGTTTGCGATGGATCCGCTTCGACAATAGCCTTCAACTCTTCATTATCAACTTGAGTCTCAGGCCGTCCACGGGGCTTGTTCTGCAGGTCGAAATTTCCAGAACGAAAACGTTGGAACCAAAAACGAACTGTGTTTTCTTTTGCAACACGACCGCCATACACATCATTCACCCTTCGAGTTGTTTCCGCAGCACTAGTGCCACGGCGGAACTCGTACTCGTAAATAATGCGATATTTAAGGTTTTCCATTTTGTAAAATGAGTGACGCAAACAGAAAAAAACAGAAGAAAAAAACAAATGAATGACGATCATCGAAGCACAAATACATGAGTCTATGGCTGTACAAATTTGAATTTGGAATTCCTTACCAAAGAGGAGAAATTCGTGATTAAAGTGGCCAGTACGAAAAACGCCAATTTCATATGTAAGGACCTAATATATATTATATGATTGAAATTTCAGACGCGAAACTTTTTTAAGCGTTTTACCACAATCTCACCTGATGGTAAGTGATGATGTGATCAAAGGTGTTAACAGGCTTAACCTAGAATTACTGGCTCTCAAGGACAGCTGCCGGAACACACCATTAGGTGCTTGGCGACATATTTTCTACTTGAGGGTGGTAGCTAGCAAGGCGGGCATTCACAAAATGTTCTTTCACCATGCGCTCATCGCATCAAGCCCGAAGCGGGATTCGAACCATGGGCGTGCTGCGCGGCAGTCCATGCCACTGAGCCATTACTTAATTCAAAATTCAAACTAGTTATGGTTTTGAGATAGAGCTCGTTACAAAAATGCAACATTTATTTATTTAGTTTCTTCCAGAAATAGATATTGTTAAATAAAATAGAGAACATTACTTATCGCATTATTGATAATCTTTTCAATCACAAGCACTACTTTTTGCATTACACAACTTCGAGCCAGAATTGGCTCTGCGGTGGTACCCATCAAGACAGCGGACTCTTGATGAAGAGGCCTGGTAAAATAATGAGATTGCCTTATAATAGCTAAATCTAGAATTTCCCTATATGTACACATAGTATGTTTTTTTTTAGAATGTCGGACATCCCCCGTCTCTGGCACCGCTCGATTTGGACATTTTCCCAGATTTCATAAAGGCAATGCTAGCTACAGATAAACCAGTAAGTTTCTATGCATGTTTTTGTTCATGAAATGAAATGAAATGAAATATATTTTATTTACGACAGCTCGTAACACCACATTAACACACATATTAGAAATTTACAAGTAATTAAGTATTGAACATGCAACATTAGGTGGACATTAATTTAATGCTTGCCACTAAAAGCTTTCGTAATCCTAAAAGCTTTATTTGCCTCTATTATACACTTATACGAAGTTTGCTTGAGTACAACTCGTCCATTTGGTCTCCTTTCTATGAAGTTCATTCCGAGCGAATTGAACGTATCCAGAAACGATGTTTAAACATCCTAAGCTACAGATGTGGTATGGGTCGCAAGCTATCATCATATACTGAACGACTGGAATATTTCAATGTTACCCCACTTGCAACACGTCGTAAATTTATTGACCTTGTATTGCTCTATAAAATAATACATTCTTATATAGACTCCTCTGCCCTGCTCTCCCTACTGAATTTTAATACTCGTTTTCGATCGCGTAATGTTAATTATAATATATTTACCCTCCACATTTACACAAATAATACTTCCTTTTATAACCCTATCGTAAGGATGTGTCGCCAATATAATGAAATTCTCGTCTCAAATCGAGACATAGACATATTTCATTTTAATTTGTATAAATTCCGGAAGCAATTAATGACACATTTATTTGTTTAATTTCATATAACTTTAAATTAACAAGAATATAAATAATTACCACAGATTTAAGCTCTCTAGCTGTCTATGTTAATTTATATAATATTTACGAAGCTCTTAGGCATACATAGTTTAGGAATACTGTCTAGATCTAAGCAAAATACTTGTATTTATTTCATGTTTTGATTGTATTCTGTATTGTGTGCTATGAATAAATAAATAAATAAATAAATAAAATGCTACCCGTCATAAATTGAAACCATCTCAGCATATGCTAGTTATAAACTAGCGCTGGTCTTCCGATGGACCCCGTGTGTGACGTCACCGAAGCATAACGTCTACAGCGGTGATAAAAAAATTAAAAACAAAATGCTACAAAATTTTGGTACATATTAAAATTATAAATGACAAATACAACAAAAAACAACAGATCTCAAAAAGTTGATACATATTATATGCAAAATCAAGAATGATTACATATCATTCTTCTATAAATTCTATAAATAATATTTTTTTATTTTAGTTGTAATGACAAATTTATGTGAAATAATGGCGAAATAGGTATATCTATATTACACTTGTGTCATGCTTTAATGTTTCCTGATTTTTTTGATGCAAACTTAGTTTTTTCTTTAATTGAACTCTAACAGCCTTACTTATAAACGCTACTTAAATTTTAAACATTACTTAGCCGCTGATTAGCAAAATTTCTTACTCATAAACGCTACATAACTTTATCCAGTACCTAAGTACTGCTGTCAAATTAAACACCGTCCCACCCTTGTTTAAATTTTAAGTAACAAGATGGCGCCCATATTTCTGATCAGCTGATTTAGTTACAGACCCACAAACTTATCTGTTCAGGTGGCAGAAAAAAGAACTACAACATTCCTTCAAATTGTGACAGTTCGTAGTTGATTTCCTTGACCAGTAGCGCCCTCGAAAACTGCACGGTTAAGTTGGTGGTACTATACAAAGAAAAGTATTATATTTACTTTTTAATTTCAAGATATTTAGCACTAGATACATGCTATTTGGCCATTTAGGTCATTCATAATACTTTTTAGTACAATGTTGTCAGTTTAAAATACGTTCGACCTCATTATCCATTGCTTAGCTAAACAGGTGCTATGTAGCGTTTATAAGTAAGAAATATTTAAGCATTACTTAAACACTGTTTAGTTATGGCATTCTGGACTCGCTGAATCATTCATGTACCTACCTACCAAGTTTTTTAGCCGATTTCGAAAAAAGAGAACATTCTCAATTATACAACGCGTATTATATTATTTTATGAATGACGACGCATAACTTTTTACAGAGTAGTCCGAAAATGAAATACCTCCGAGGTGGTCTCATATAACTTTCTTCAGAATCGGTTAAGTAGATTATAAGTTGTAGTCAATTAAATGAAAAATGAATTTTCTTACCTGGATAATTTAATGGCATTATATGCCTGTTGTCGACGGTGAAAACTAAAACAAGTCTATATGTAGGTATTAGAAATATTTAATCCAAATCAGTCATTTGGAAGTTATGATGATAAACAGACACGTCAAACTTTTTTCGTCGAGAGTAAAAAATAGGTAATTGGCTCATCTAGCTATTTGTCATATCTGTCCAGGTTATCTGTGAATTTCACTCCGCCAACATGGCTGCCTATGCTGTGCCGTGAAGCATGGTCTTGTGCAATTACAAATTGACACAATAATAATGTATTCGGGCGTGTTTAATCCCAAAATATGAATTCACTTGTGAAAAGTGATTCTATCGATTTTGTCTTTTTTTCCTGATTTTTGCAGTATCTTAGAACGCAGGATGGCATTTTGAATACCTACACAATTTTCGAACGTAAAGCGCGTGTAATCTCTACGAGTGCCAAACTACGTGTGTGTGAGTATGCCGGCCGGCTTAAACGCACTGGTGACTATGCTCGTTTGAGATGTCGCGTCTAATATTATTATATAGGTCAATGGTCGGGAACGAATAATTTAATAGCGTTTAATACAGTTGGATCGACTATCTTACCGTGTAGTATCATACAGTAGTATATGACAATACGCATACCTATGCCTTCTGAGTTCCAACGTCTCTAAGCTAATCATGCTTAATTTATGATTTTATTTTAGGAATTTGTTGGTGTACAACCAGCTGATGTAAGTATAGATAAAATAGAAGACCAGATAGACAGACTGGAAGAAGGAGTAGAAGAAATACCAGCAAGAGGCATACGAAGCGCGGCGTCAGAAGGAAAGTCATACGGAATGAGTTTAACTGGAGATAGTGGAGTCGTTTGGAATGTAAGTACCTAATATAATATAAATATAATATATAATAAAAATGTTTTTTTAAATTAATGTTATTGTGACCGAACAAGCTCGAGGCCCATAAGCGGACTAACCTCTGCCTATAAAAGACGCATTTTATCACAAGTCACGAATTGCACTGCGCCCGTCACCTGGAGACATTTGAGCTAAAAAACTTTCGCGAGTTTTGTCCATAATTATTATTTAGTAACCGGCTAGGACTCGCGTTATATTTACCGGATATTGCTCCGACCAGTTTCGAACTTATTTGAAGTTCTTCGTCTGGGAGTCACGATTGTGCACAGCGGCGAGCAATATCCGGTAAATATAACGCGAGTCCTAGCCGGTTACTAAATAATAACCTAGAGACATAGCTGTTAAGTCTCATGTGCCTGTAATTTTACTGGCTCTCAAAGACTGCTGCCGGAACACACCGTTACGTGCTTGGCGACAGATTTTCTACTTAAGGGTGGTAGCTAACCAGGCGAGCGGCCCTTCCACCATGCGGTGAAGCTTAAGCCGGCGGTGGGGATCAAACCAGGGCCCTGCGGCAAGACAGTCCATAACTATTACCGCTCGGCCATCGTTGCTTGAACGAAAGAGAAGAAAGAACCAGAAGAAGGAAATTCTTATGGAATTAGTGTGTCCAAAGACATCGCCGCGCCATCGGCGTTTCGACGATGTCGATTCAGTAACGATACTCTAAATTTTATAGTTCCCTAAACCATGATAGTTAGGTACTTTTATACCTATATGCATAAACGCATACTGAACGAATATATTAAAATGTTGTTACATGGAAAAATAATTGTCGACTAGCGGGATTCAAACCGAAACAACAAACTAGAGTCATGAGTCATGTTGACTTAGTTAATACCCCGGTGGGTTCGAATCCTGCGCATGACCATAATTTATCCTCTCGTTGTGATTTTGTAAAATTATCCGTGGAGCATGCGTCATTGCAAGTCTTAATAAATAAATCGATCGTCATTTGTAACTTTTAATAAATAAAAAAATAATCAATTGCAAAAATTTAAACTTTAAAAAAAATATTCATACCTTTGACAGTTTTTGTTGTAACTCATGGAATAAGGTGCATTGGTGTTCAATAGCTTTTCCGAGATAATACGAACCACCGCCATTGTAGGCCGCCATTCCATGATCATGTTCCTTACCAAATCTAAATAAAAGCACCATATTTAACTGTTTAAACTTAGATATTCCTGCCATAGACCAGAGTTTTCAACTTTATTATTTTTTCCAGAACTTGGGTAGCAAGAAGTCTCTATATGGCGTTGGAATAACAAATAATGAAATACGGGTAAGTCAAACCAAATACATAAGTATATATAGTGATAACACAAACAAGGAATTATGTAAGTTAGTTTTTCTACTAAGTAAGCTACGGTACGAACGTTTGTCAGCAAATAGTATAGGGTTGCAAACTACAAAAGAAGTATTTTTAGCAGCTTTGTCTTTGGTTCTACTACCGATGATCGGTCTGATGGCTACTCTCTACTAAGGTGGATTTGCCATAATCTCCACGTTGGCAGGCGTCTTGAGAAGCACAGTGTGAGAATTCAGTTCCCCAGAAAGTGCGGCTGCCCACCTTCGGATGTGTCACCCTAACAAAAACGTAATTTTTACTGAAAAAATGCTACGTATTTTAGACCGACTTCAAAAAAGGAGGAGGTACTCAATTAGACTGTATTTTTTATTATTTTTATGTTTGTTACCTCTGAACTTTTCCGGAGTGAACCGATTGTGATGATTCTTTTATATTTGAAAGCTGATACTTCCCGTATGGTCCCATTTAAATGTTATCAAAATAGGTCCAGCCGTTTTTGAGTTACATTCTATTTACTGAAAAGTGTTTTCCTGTCTTGATGATATATATGATATATATATGAAACTTATTTTTAATTAAACTCTCGGAGCGCATTTCACTCTTCGGTGCTTCGGTATCACACAATATATTTCTTGTATGTCTTTAGAAAATAAACTTGTTATGTCTTAATTCATAACGATTCACTGGCCATTTTACTATCACATCAAGTTTGCATGGTTGTAGAGCAATTTGTGACTAGCTACCACCTTCTAGTAGAAAATCTGTTTTGTGTTGTGTTGCTGGTTAAAAGTTTTACACAGGATAGCAAATCTATTAATAGGCATTTTACAAATAACTTTTATCTATTGCAGGATTTGGGAAACAAAGGAACCTCATATTCTGTTAGAAAAAGGAATACCAATAATGAGGTAATAATTAACACTTTTAGCTGTCCAAAATCACTATATCGCTCCATCCTTTTAAGATAAGAACAAGAGGACTAATTTGAACCATAATGTGCTAGCTCAGTGGCTTGCTACTCATTTGGAGCATTTATTAGTCCATAGTTAATAAACATCCATCGAATTGAATCAAGCTGGCAACTAGTTATATTATTTAGATAATTGCATGATGGAAGGGCATTTTGCGTAGGTATGCCCGCCTGGTTGGCGACTACCCTCAAGTAGAAAATCTGTTGCCAAGCACCTTACGGTGTGTTTCGGCAGCTGTCCTTGAGAGACAGTAATTTTAGGTTAAGCCTGTTTACACCTCCGCCCGCATCATCGCTTACCATCGGGTGCGATTGCGGTTAAAGGCTTACCTACGAGCGATAAAAAAAAAGATCATAGTCTCGCTTACAGCACTTTAGTTCACTATTCTCAAAGTCTCCAATAATGCTCTGATTAACAGGAAAACAAAAATCTACATACAGCAGAAAGAAAGAGCACTGATGACGATATTGTTGACGCTAAAATACAATCATTTGAGAATTATTTAGAGGATCCAGATTTAGAAGAACCTATCAAACCATCGAAGACCTACGGTATGAGCCTTACTGGAGACCATGGCATTGTATGGAATGTAAGTACATATCACGATGTAAACTAGTACATTCCGACACAGAATTATGAATTGAACAAAAATAATGTAGAAAAAACACAACTTATACTAGGTAAAAGCAATCTGCAAAATACTTTATTATAAAAAAAAAATATACGTGAATGAATTTTCCACATTTGGAAAATTTATTTATCCCATGTTTTCGGGCAAGAATGTAAAATTTAACAAGTCAAAGGATTTTCAACAATGGTTTGACCGGGTACTTCATATTAAAATTAATAACGAGTATGAATTGAAAAGTCTGTATTTTACAGTGCGTAGCAGTAAAAAAAACATTAGTTATCACATCTGTTCGATAAAGGTTTAAAAATTATAAAGGTAATTAACAAAATTGCGAGAGGACTCATGCGGGATCCGAACCCGCGCATTCCTCCTCTATAGCCTGGGCATGCTCTGGCCGTTTAAGCTAACATAACATGACTCATAACTCTAATTTGTCCTCTCGTTCTTTAACCATCGTGTGGGGATGGAGTTATGAGTCATATATCATGTTAGCATAAGCTGTCAGAGCATGCCCCGGCTATAGGGGCGAATGGCGCGGATGCGAACCACGCACATGACTATAATTTTTGCTCTCGTAATTTTAATAGTGAATACCGCAGAGCAAGCGTTATCTATACTCATAATAAAACTGTAACAGGTCCAATTCTGTAGATTGAAGATATTTTGCAAAAAAAAATTTGAGAGCACTCTGTAGCTGATACTGATGCCAAAAATGTATTTTTTTTTATTTTTGTCTGTCTGTCTTTCTGTCTGTCTGTCTGTCTGTCTGTATCCCGGCCGCGCATCACTCCAAAACTACTGAACGGAATTCAATGAAACTTAACACGATTTGAGTTCATACTACGAAGAAGGTTATTGTATACTTTTTATCCCGAAATTCAGCACGGTTCCCTCGGGAAAGGGGATGAAAGTCAAAACGTATACTTAGTTGTAATTTATTAACGCGTAGTCCGATTTGAATTATTCTTTGATTGTTAGAATAGTGACGACTGAGCTTGGAACCCCACGGGCAGCCCGGCACCCCACGGCAGCCCAGCACCCCATGGGCTACTAAATGGAATTCAATGAAACTTAACACGATTTGAGTTCCTACCACGAAGAACGTTATTGTATACTTGGAGACTGCGCAATGGAAATGTACTGTCTAACATATTTTTGTTCTACCGCCAAACAAAAAGATACCGTTTTATAATCGAAATTTCAAAGAAACGCACAAAGTACCTACTTTGCCTCAACATTTATTGTGCAAACCGCGAAGGAACTCTCTGAGTTACTTAACTACTGTCTTCTGGAAACACAAGCTGGGAGTTATCAAAGTAAAAAGCTCCTTTCTGAGCTATGCTTTACTAAAAGTGCTCACCACAGACCACAGAGTTGCTTAATATGAGATAAACAGTGCTCAAATGTGAATAATTAGGATGCAGGTACTGCAATCGCGAACGAAGTCGCAGGTACAGCTAGTTGCAAAATAAAATTAAAATAAGTTTAGCGGTTAGCGGAAACCAAATCCAAATTTAGTTCCTATCTGGGAGATTTCGGTTCTGATTGGTCCATGTTCGTGTGAACCTAAATAGGTTAGTTAGGTAAAATATTATAATGAATTATTTCATGTATTATATTGTTATTGATAAATGACATACCAGTTTCAAGTATATGCTTGTTTTTCCTTTCTCACTACCCTTAGGAGCCCGTGTCCAGGTGGCCGAGGGGGTTTAGGCATCCGACGCGATATCGGAGGACGCGGGTTCGATTCCCGCCTTGGGCATAAAATTTTGTACTCCAATAATTATTAGTTAAATATTTCTTTTAGAGAATCTTACACATCGCTCTAATCTCAACACCCTTGGGGAACAAACTGTTACTTTGGCTTCTTGTAATACATTTTTTTTTATTACAGGATTTAAATGGCCAGCGTGTATCTTATCACGTTGGTGAAGAAACTGGAAGTACTGAGGTAATTAAGTTTAATTTTGAATTTATCTGGTCACAGCATTATCATTAAGACTATTTTAAGCGATACCATTATACCCTCAAATATCACACTTTCTAATTCGCAGGAAAATATGACAGAAAATGACGTAATCGAAACTACAACAGACTCTAATATAGATAAGACATTAGACGAACCTAAACCATCTGATGAAAACGTAGAAGATCAAACAACTGACTCTCCAATAGGAATAGACAATTCGAAAGAAATAAACAACCATTTAAACGTTACTTCTATAGATAATAACCCTCAAAACAACACAGAAGGTCTTGATGAAATAGTTGAAATAATTAAAGAAGTTTTCAAAAATGAAACAGCTAAATTGGAAAATAAAACCAATTGCACTAATGGAAGTAAAGCAGAAAAAGACGGTAAAAGCGAAGACGAAGATCATGTAACTACAGAAGTATCAGTTTCTCCTGTAATTCCAAAACTTGATGATGATAGCAAAGATGATGTCAATAATACATCGCCGCTACCAGATGCCCTTCAAGAACTAATGAAAAATGTGAGTAAACTTGTTTTAATTTAAGACAGAGATTTAAGAGATCGAAGCGCTCGTAGCGAAGTTTGCTTAGCTGTTCTTAACCGATCAGCAAAGTTAAGCAACGTCGCCCGCGGTGTTGACTTGGATGGGTGACCGCTAGTGACATTACTACTGAGAGTGCACGTGCTTCGGAGGGCACGTTAAGCCGTCGGTCCTGGTTGTTGTCTTATGATGGCAGTCGATATAGCATGGTAGTAGGGTATTTTGCGATACCCGCCTGGCTAGCTACCACCCTCGTAGAAAATATGTCACCAAGCTCCTAACGGTGTGTTCCGGCAGCTGTCCTTGAGAGCCAGTAATTCTAGGTTAGCCTGAACAACATCTGCGACCACATTATCACATACCATCAGGTGAGATAGTGGTCATAGGCGAACCTTCAGGCATAAAAAATTATAAAAAATATATATAAAAACACGCGTACAAGTCGAAAATCAACCTTGCGTCAGTATTATTTATAAATGCAAAGTACGTGTTACGAAAAGAAACACCTGTATCGGTGAAGGTGATTGATCGTTATATGACTTGTTGGTAATCAATGCATGGTAGGCGGGAATTGTGCGAGTAGATCTGTCGCCAAGCACAAGTATATGGTTCGGAACCTAGCCTAGAAAGCCAGTAATTCTAGGTTAGCATCTACGACCACAACATCACTCCGCTAGAGGGCGTGACACAGTAAACATCGCATCCGTATTATTAATTTATTTAAAATATTTACTCTGAGTTTTGTACCCTGATTTTAATCTGAGATTGTGTATAAAGCTCAGATTCGCGTATGAGAGTGTAGGCATAACTATTAATGTGAAATATACAGTGCAAAACAGTGACAATAAATTTAAGCCGTTGTTGTTTTCAATGTGTTATAATATGTAACTAAAAAGACTATGAGTGAGTAAACTTTACAGTAATTATCAAATTACATAGTGAAATAACTTAATAACAGTGCAATTTGATCGGTGCATCGTAGTAAAATAAGTGACTCATTTTAATGTTGTATTGTCATATTTTATTTCAACAAAATATCTATCTACCTTCATAAAACATAGACTGTACTCAAAATTTCGTCCAATGAACATATGACACTTTGGTCGAGCGGCGTAACCAGTGGACTGCGACGTCTTTAGTTACGGTGGAACCGAGTTCAAATCCACCAACATCCGAACTTTTTGTGCATGTTTTTTTTTTTTTTTTCATTTTTATTTCAACTGTTTTTGATTACCGAATTTAATTATTAGCATGGAAAATATGGAAACGGATAATATTACTTTTCGCTTTCATCAACGGCGACGAGCTAATTCGTTGGGAACCTTGTCTGACTCTTCTTTATTTGAATCGACGAGAATATGTCAATCCCAAATAGATATTGACCAGAATGAATCCGTCATCTCCCTACAACAAATAAATGATAAATTAAAAACGCAGTTAAAGGCAGCAAATCACGAAATAGATAATTTGCTACTGGAAAACGAAAACTTAAAAAAAGATCTCACAAAATCCATTCAGATAAATGAAATCTATAAAAAAATTGAATTCTGTGATGTTGGGACTCCTCTCCCAGGGAGAAAGAGAAAAAAACCAAGAACATCAACTGAGTCAATAGAGGTTTTGGAATCTGCATCAATGGCACAAATAAACTTAGATTGTAAGAAACACTTAAAAATAATAACAGATTTGAAAAATGATATTGAACAATTATCCAAATGGCTAGAAGAAGAAAAGGGAAGAAACAATAAAATTAAAGAATTGACAGAAAGAACTCCACTACCTAGAAAGCAGTATTTTAAGACAAAACCATATATTTTTAGTAGTAAAAGATTAAGGAGAAAGATAAAAAAGCTCTCGAAAATAATACAGAATCTTCAAAATAAATTAAATATATCAGAGAAAAAAATAAACGCACATAAATGCAATATTGCACCAACTTTAAAAAATTTATTGCAAGATACAAAAGAAGAGACAGAATTATTAAACTGCAATACTGATTCTCAGGTATGTAATATGCAAACAAAAGAGACTACAAGCATAATTAACAGAAAAGAAGATAAGAAACCACAGAAGAAAGTAGTAATAATAGGCGGTGGACAATGTAGAAATTTGGCATTGAACCTTATATACAGTCGAGTGAATACAAAATATGAAAAATACAGCGTAGAAGCTTTCTTGAAACCGCAGGCAAACACAGAAGCTCTTCTAGAACTATGTAAAGGTTATCAGTTTAATGAAGAAGATAAATTAATATTGTGCCTAGGTGAATATGACAAAGATCCTACGAAACTGGCATTCGAAATTTACGCTACTCTCAAATATCTAAAAGTTTCTAGTATATTCTTGCTTAGTGTCCGTAGGAACAAATATTTAAATGAATATGAATTAAACAAATTATTAAAAAATGTAGCTAATCATGTTGACAATTGTTACTTTTTGGAACTAGAAAAAAATGTAAGAGATTTTACTAGAGACATGTGTAGAAGGATCAATTATTGGATAGATACAATCGATTATAATAACTTATATCTACCACGTTATGTTAAAACAATAAATGATGCTTTTAACACGAAAAGAAAATATGATGAAAAACCTGATTCCAAGGAACCCCGTAGAGGTACTATACCGTTTTACTTTAAAAAACAGATTTCTTTTACTGTTCAAAAGAATGTCAATAAGAAAAATACAATTCTTAATTATTTTCCTGTTTTGACGCAACCAAAAAGAAATACTGATTGTCAAATCTACGACAAGCAAAATAAAGATTACCAACATAAGCCTGTACCCGAAAAGTTTTTTCGTCTTTAATCATGTTAATGTTTTACATCAGAATATCTCAGGTATTATTAATAAACAAGACATGCTAACTGTTAGTTTGGAAGATTTAGAGGCATTAGGAAAATCCGTTGACGTAGTTTGCGCAACTGAACATAACATGAAATTAGGTGACGAGGAAAATTTGCATATTCCAAATTTCAGATTAGCAGCAAGCTATTATAGAAATGAAAGGAGAGGAGGAGCGTGTATAATAGTAAGAGCTCACCATGAGTACAGAGAAATCACTAAAATTAAAGACCTGTCAGTAATGAATATTGTAGAATGTTGTGCTATTGAATTGACAAAACATAATATAATAATAGTGGCTATATATAGAGTACCTAAATCTAAACACATAGGCGTATTCTTTGAAGTTTTAGAAAACATATTAAAAATCGTCACAGAAAATTGTCGTTGGAAGGTTATGATATGTGGAGATTACAATATTGACATTCTGAAAAGAAATAACTTGACATTTGATTTCGAAAATTTATTGTTATGTTATAACTTAAGACCTTCTATAACAGAAATAACTAGACCTATAAGTAAGACTTGTATTGATAATATTTTAAGTAATGTCCGATCCCAGGGTGAAGTAATTGAAATGGCACTGTCAGACCACAGTGCACAATTATTTAAATGTCCGGTTAAAAGAACCTGCAAGCTCAAGTCGTGGGCAATTTTAAAAAGAGATTTACGTACAGATAACCTTAAGTTATTTAAAAGATCCATTCTCAACCTAAGTTTTCGTGAAGTGTACGATTCCATAGAACCGAACAATGCATATAATATATTTTTAGAAACTATCAAATTGTTTTACGATCTATGTTTTCCTTGGAAAAAAATAATTATAAGGGATCGGAAACAAACAAAATGGCTATCTAACGGTATTAAAAAATGTAGCAGGAGGAAAAGACAGCTTTTGTGGCAATATCGTCTTTCACCAACTCCTAACAATAAAAGGGCATTTAGGAAATATTCTGCAACTTATAAGAAAGTTATAAGATTAACAAAACGAGCGCAGAATAATTACCACATCATAAGGTCTGCAAATAAGTCGAGAGCAACTTGGCAAGTAATCAATAAGGAGAAAGTTACATCTAAAGATTATATATTCGAAATTTTACTTGATGACAAATTAATAACTGACCCTGCTGACATTTCTAACGCATTCAATAATTTTTTTATATATGACATTCAGAACAACTCAAACATAACCAATTATTTAAATTCAAAATTTAGAAAATTACCACAATCCAATTGTTCATCAATATTTCTTGCCCCAACAACTCCGCAAAATGTTATGCAAAACATTAATAGTTTAAAAAACACAAATAGTGTCGGTTATGACGACATTTCGACAAAGGTAATTAAATCCGTAAAAGACATATTATGTTTTCTCCACTTTGTTACATTATAAATTTAAGCATAGAAAAGGGTATATTTCCAGATGGACTAAAAACTACAATAATAAAACCACTGTTTAAACGAGGTAAAAAGGATATATTATCCAATTACAGACCAATTGCCTTAATTCCTGTCTTTGCAAAGGTGTTTGAGAAAGTACTTTATGATGCTATATACAACTTTTTAGATACGAAAAATATTTTATCTTCTCATCAAAAAGGCTTCAGAAAAGGAATGTCTATTAATATGGCCGTCTTTGATTTTCTAAACTGCGTAATGGAAAATGTAGACAAAAAAAATCCTGTATGCTCAATTTACATGGACATGACTAGGGCCTTTGATTGCGTTGATCATATTATATTATGTCATAAATTGGAATGCTACGGAATAAGAGGAAACGTCTTAGATCTCATTAAATCATACCTATCAAACAGAGTACAAAAAACTGTGGTTAGTAGAATTAATATGCAAAATAAGTGTGAAGATACATATTTATCTGAGCCACTTATAGTTCAGTACGGAGTACCTCAAGGGAGTGTGTTAGGGCCTTTACTCTTTTTATGCTACATTAACGACTTACCAAACTGCACAACACACCCCATGGTACTATTTGCTGACGACAGTACTATAATCTTTAAAAAGCAATCTACTGACTACATAACTGACATTAATTCTACATTAAATAACATAATAAACTGGTTAATAATAAATAATTTAAAAATTAATTTAAATAAAACCAAGATAATGCATTTTAATCAAAGGACATCTAAATCAGATTTTGACATACACTATTTAAATCAAACTATAAATAAAATATATGTAACAAAATTTCTAGGACTGCATATTGACAGACAACTGACGTGGAAGTATCACACAGACGTCTTAACCAAGCGGGTCAATAGCATGGCATATGCCTTACACCATCTATCTAAAGTTGTCAATAGGGATACAGCATTAACAGCCTATCATGGAAGCGTTGCTTCACTTTTAAGGTATGGAGTAATCTTCTGGGCAAACTCAACTAATAAGGAAAAGGTATTTCTGGCCCAGAAGAGATGCATTAGAGCAATAATAAATCTTAAATCTACAGATAGTTGTAAACCACACTTCAAAGAACTCAAAATTATGACATTACCATGCATGTACCTATATGAAACCGCACTTTTTGTTAAAAATAACCTAGATTACTTTGAATCGGTAAGAGATGTACACAACTTGAACTTAAGAAATAAATCTCGGCTGTGTATCAGAATGTCCCATACGACGCTAATGCACAAAAGTGTTTTTTGTATGGCTCCTAA
Organism: Plagodis pulveraria; assembly: GCA_963890685.1. Taxonomy (NCBI): domain Eukaryota; kingdom Metazoa; phylum Arthropoda; class Insecta; order Lepidoptera; family Geometridae; genus Plagodis; species Plagodis pulveraria. The sequence goes on from OY982977.1 coordinate 537,674, forward strand.
AATTTATAATAAATTGCCAGAAGTCTTAAAAGCGTGTAATATATCGAAGTTTAAAAATAATTTGAAGACGTTACTCCTTGACAAATGTTACTATAGTATAAATGAATTTTTTAGTGATAGAACATTTAATATAAAATAATGACATTGTATTGTAATTATTAATTTTATTTTGTACTGAAACTATTTATTTTATTTGTTTTGATTGTACCGCTGACTTTGATTTTCAATCACATAATTCTTATTATTTGTATATTTTTTAAGATACTATATGTTATAACAAACTAGTTAATATTTGCATGCCTTATATAGGTGAGAATGTACCTGGGACTTACCTTTTTAACCATGTTACAACTTTATAACCTGCATTCTGACAAATAAATGAATTTGAATTTGAATTTGAATAATTACCAAATTAACGAGTTATTAATCATATTTAAACTGTTTTAATCACTTATTATTTTTAACCCAACGTTTCAAACACTGCAATGGTCATGTGGTGAATAATAATGATAAATATATGCGACTTTAAATAAAACTTACTAGCTTAATTACTATGTATAATAATCGCAAAAACCTAAGAAAAACTTTTTTAATGTAATTGTGATGGAACAACCACGAAACTCACCGAATAAAAAATCATATTTTGAATTTGAATTAGCTCTGGTTAACCAGGTTTTAGCACCCTCTAAAAAAAATGCATGATAACAAATGTAAATTCAATTAAGGTATCATTTTAGAAAATGATATTTCGTAAGGTCCTTTATACGAAGCGCTCGTAGCGAAGTTTACTTAGCTGTTCTCAACCGATCAGCAAAGTTAAGCAACGTCGCGCGCGGTCATGAGTTGGATGGATGACCGCTAGTGACATTACTACTGAGCGTGCACGTGCTTCGGAGGGCACGTTAAGCCTTCGGTCCCGGTTGTCGTCTTAGGATGGCAGTCGTTATAGCATGGTGGTAGGGCGTTACCTACCACCATGCTATAACGACTGCCATCCAGCTCATGACCGCGGCGGACGTTGTTTAACTTAGCTGATCGAGTAAGAACGGCTAAGCAAACTTCGCTACGAGCGCTTCATAAGGTTGTTCAAGTCTCATGTGCCTGTAATTTCAACACCACCCATACCTCTCAAACCGGAACACTGTAATGTGAACATTGTTGCTTGGCGGTAGAAATAGCTATGCTGGTAGTAGTTTTTTTGACGAACTGGCACAGGGAGTTCTATTGCTACTATTAACAATACTTTTAAATCTTTGTAATTGTGATATCTTATAATAATAAGATCCTATATACAGGACCAGTTTTGGAAGTGGCTCAACGACTGGAGGACTGTTTACTCGGACCTTCTTATGAATGTAAGTATTCCACCTACAATTTTTTTTTAATAGCTGCTTCATTAAATTTTAAGCGTACATGGCCACTCCTGGACCTACTGTAAATTAGAAGATTATTGTTATTTTATTGGTAACAATTTATGCATATTTATATTATTATTATTATTTTATTCTGACTATGTTATTCTGACGGAACAAGCTCGAGGCACACCTGATCTTAAGCGGACTAACCTCTGCCTATAACAGATGCATTTCATCACAAGTCACGAATTGCACTACGCCCATCACCTTGAGACATAAGTCTCATGTGCCTGTAACTTCACTGGATCTGTAAGACTCTGCCGGAACACATCGTTAGGTGCTTGGCGACAGATTTTCTACTTGAGGGTACCACCCTTAGGGTAGCTGAGGGTAGCTAGTCAGGCGGGCAATCGCAAAATGCCCTTCCACCATGCAGTGAAGGTCAAGGCGGCGCGGCGGTGGGTTTCGATCCAGGGTACTGCAGCATAGCAATCATTAGCAATTACCGTTCGGCCATCATTATTTCAAAATACTCATTATTCTTAGTATAAACACCTACGTAATTTCATGGGTGGTTTTTACAGTCACCTGAAATATGACAAGGAGACATTATATTGTTTGCTTTTTATAATGTTTATTTTTTTTAAACTTGCTTTGCTATCTACCATATTCTATTAGAAGATCTATCACCAAGAATCTAACGGCGTGTCCCAGCGGCATTCCTTGAAAGTCAGTTCCCGTTCTAGATAAAGCCGGTTTACCATCTTCCTCCACATCAATAAAATTCACCATCAGGTGCGAATGTGGTCAAAAGGCAGCCTTCATAGATAAACAACCAGATGGTAAATCTATACAGCAAGAGTCCATCTTATTGGGTACCAGTGCAGTGTTAGATATGCTCAAAGTAGTGATGTGCTAACACTACTGTCTTGAGACATATAGGGCACTGTAGTAGTCAGTAAAAGCACTGGGTGAACGAAACATAAGAACTAAGTTTCGGAGTTACGAGCGCAGTGCAGTGACAGGCAAAAAGAGTGCGGTGACACTACAACTGTAATGGATAGGCGTAACGCTTACCATCAAGTGTGCTATTTGTCCGTCTCATCGCTATACCATAGTAAATAAACTTTTCACAGGTAAAATTATGCGCAGAAACCAAAATATATAAAAATATATAAGTTACCTGTATACAAAACTCACATAGGCTTCTGGTGATAATTATACTAAAGGTTAATTATAATTTTCACAGCTCATCGACAACCATATCAAAGAAGAAGTCGCTAAGCAAGTGAAAGAATACTTCGCAACTCATGATCAAGATAAAACCAAACCAGGGGAAAACGATACTGATGTTTCGGAAAATATAAAAGAGAATACGGATAATGGCACTAATAGTCAAACAGATTCTTCGAAATCCGATGATAAAACATTTAAAGGAAATATGGAGGAAGAAAAAGATAATTTATCCGAAAAGAAAAGAAAAGATAAAGAATGTGACGATAAAAAAGAAAAGGAACCACTCAAAATAGAATCTAACACCATATACGGAAACTCAGTGGGCAATGACAAAGTTACCAATGTGTTTATATTCAATATTAAGAATAAATCTGATCTGGATAATGTTAAGCCATTGGTCAACGGTACAAATGGCATTTACGTTTTTGGTAACGATGATAAAAAACCTGATGAGAACAAACCAACTGATAAAGACAGCGATGAAAACAAAAATCCTGAAAACTCAAATGGTTCTTCAACGAACCCGCAAGACAATGTAAAAGAAAATGAAACATCTGAACCTAATAAAACCCAAGATGATATTAACATAACGACGGAAAAGCCACAAGATAACGTAGAATCTACTACACTACCAGAAAATGAGGACTCGAATAATAACAGGGAATCAACTTCATCTAATGCACAGGAAGAAAATCAAGAAAACGGATCAAAAAAGTCATCTAATCAAGAAAATAAAAACACTAATGATGAAACTCATAATGTTTCAGACGATAAAGATGCAAAACATGAAGACCAAGCCGTCAATATAGATGAGAGGATTGGCTCCCAAGAATCAACTGACAATAAGGACATTGAAAAAAATACCGATACAATTACACCAGAAGAAACTGAAATAAAACAAGAAAGTGCTAAAGAAGAAAATACCACAGAAGAGATTGATAAAAATAAGGAAAATCCTGATAAAGAAAAAAATAAAGAGGGCAATATGAATGAAGATAGCATAGTTAAGGTTAATAATAGCAATGAAGATATCGATAAAGGAAGTAAAAAAGAGATTGGTAAAAATGATAATGACTCAAATAAAAGCAGTAAAGATGACATAAATAAAGAAGAAGTAGGAAAAGGCAGTATAGAAAATGTTGAGGATACTATTAAAGATATCACTGAAGATGGTGGAGAAAATAGGAAGGAAGGTGACGATGAACCGAGTGCAGTAACTGAAGAAAGTAATTGAAAAAACTGTGGGAGCATATAATAACTCAAACGTAACTCTGTATGAAATGGGCTCATAGATAAAAATATGATATTTAAGGAATCAAATAAAGACAAATAATTTTAATTTAAATAAAACTTGTAAGTCCATAATGCTTTCTTTGTTTCTTTTTTACCTCTCATTTCACCTCGATCTGAGCTAAGGTGATGGTCGGTGGTGGTTCACTTGCCTAGAAGATACCAGATTACTCTTACCGTAGACATCCAGATTAAATGTATAAAAAAAATCTGACTCGGGAAACATCGAATTCCATTCCGTAGCGGCATGGTAGATTAAAATAAATGGAAGATAAATAGCAAGCGACAGACAGAAAAGTTTTCTAGCGATAGCCCTATCTATCTGTTGTACAATTTGCTTCAGTCTTCAAATTATACGCAACGGCCGCCCCGAGGCTAACGCGTGGAAGGCGTGGTGGCAGCATTGTGGCAGTGAGAAGAATTCGTGTTAAACATTGCGCCTTGAAGGTGGTCTGTGTGTTGTGTAATTCAGTTTTTAAGGGCTGCCGAATATAATGATACACAGAAATTTGCCATAGGGTAACACCTTCTGGAGTCTGGTCGTAACCACTGGATTGAGTTACACAACCCACAGGTACTCTCGACAGAACACCACTCCATGAGAATGGTAAGAGAAGCGATCGGAACAGCTGCTATATATCGAACTTCAATAGGGAAAATGGGTTTCGATTATAGAGAACTTTGAATCTAGTGGTTAACCTATGCAGGGGTACGTTCCTACATTCCTTCGCCCAAGGCAAATTTTGCTCTAAACGCTAATACACGCCGTTCCAGCACTCCAATTTGATGCTAAAAAGATGTGATCATATCCGTTCCGGACGACCTGTCAGAGCTAATTATGCTCTGCCTAGCAAAAATTGCACTACCTTCTGAATGAAAATGCCTGGACAATTCCGCCTCTGCCAAGCTATTGCCTGTCACTTACATAATTTAAACAAATATTGTGATGAACGTGGCAGTACAATGTAGAATATATCAATACATATATCAGTTGGAACAATATACCACCGCCAATGAGGAACCTGCTGAGTTTAAATAGTTTTAGAGTTCAATTAAAGAAAAAACTAAGTCTGCATCAAAAAAATCAGGAAACATTAAAGCATGACACAAGCGCAATATAGATACACTTATTGCGCCATTATTTTACATAAATTTGTCATTACAACTAAAATAAAAAATATATATTATAGAATTTGTAGAAGAATGATATGTATTCATTATTGATTTTGCATCTAATATGTATCATCTTTTTGAGGTATGTTGTTTTTTTGTTGTATTTGTCATTTATAATTTTAATATGTACCGAAATTTTGTAGCATTTTGTTTATATTTTTTTATCACCGCTGTAGACGTTATGCTTCGGTGACGTCACACACGGGGTCCATCGGAAGACCAGCGCTGGTTTATAACTAGCATATGCTGAGATGGTTCCAATTTATGACGGGTAGCATTAAATTAATGTCCACCTAATGTTGCATGTACAATACTAAATTACTTGTAAATTTCTAATATGTGTGTTAATTTGGTGTTACAAGCTGTCGTAAATAAAACATATTTCATTTCATTTCAATACTAAAATTTGTAATTGACCTTCATAAGAGCGTCGCAGACGCCTAAATTGAATAAATGATGTTGACTTTGACTTTGAATCGGCCAAATCTTAGCTAACTGTCAAATGTGACAGACTTTACAATAAACTTTATACATGCTAAGCCAAGGATTATTAGGTAACTAAATTATTATTGTTTTACTACGTAATGAGCCCGATTTCCAAAACATGCAGAAAATATTTCGCCATCTATAACGATTTCATATTTTGACACTAGCTATATAGGTGTTCGAGGAGCATTAAAATGCTCCTCGAACACCTATCTTTATATTTACCTCGACCAATATTTGGCCAAGGCCTTGCAGGAACGTATCCCAAGGTATTGCAGGAACGTGCCCCTGGAGTTTTTCAATATTTAATGTTGTGAGTGACAGTATAAGCATCGCCTAGCCGAAAAATCGTGAAAGTAGGAGGGTAGACTAGTTTTTCTGCTCTTAGCAGGGCTGTCAGATGTACTATTTAAATAGTATTTGTACGACTTTTTTAGAATTTCTTCTCCGTACTACCGCAATACGAAAGTCGTACGGCTAATGTACTACTTAATCTATTTATTAAAACCTTCTTTTAGTCAAACACATCAATTGATTTTAGGTCTCGATGAATCCATCCAAGACCTTATGAAATTCAAAACACAATTCAGTTTATTATATAAGTACCTATCACGGGGTTTCCCCGATTCCTAAGCTTATCAGATCGTTAGTTATACGGCATATTTTGTAAATTCATTTTTAAAGATAACTTACTTATTATCAAGGGATTCTCAATTTAGGTTACCTTTTAGTAATCGCACTTAATTCAGGTTACGTATAGCCTCGTCTCTTCAAAGGTGTGTGTTTTACAAGTGTGACTGTGACTAATCATATATCTATCTAGTATCTACGTGGAATTAAAATTAAAAGGAATTAAATCTTAATATAATTACGACTATAATTACCTAGTAATAGTTTATCCAATGAAAGTATCACTTGCCAGACTTGCCAAATAAAATATATATATTTTAACTGAAGCCAGTAGTAGTGCAAACTTTAAACCAAATAACGAAATTATGCCTAAAATGACATGGAATGTAATTTATAAAAAGCATACGTTATTTGAAATAAATAAATGTTTTTAATTTGTACTATTGTTTTTATAAAAAATACCCAGATGTACTACTTTTTTACAGGTGGTATACTATTATCTTATTTTTGTATCTGACAGCCCTGGCTCTTAGTGCTGACCATGCACCCGCATAGACTTTAGTTTACTTTTGTATGGTGGTAGGGCATTTTGCGAATGCCCACCTGGCAGCGCACCTGGCTAGCTACCATCCTAAGTAGAAAAAGTAGCGGTGTTCCGCTGTCCTTGAGAGCCAGTAATTATAGGTTAGCCTGAAGAACATCTTCGACCACATCATCACTTACAATCAGGTGAGATAGTGGTCAAAGGATAGCCTATCAGGCTGTTCAGGCGTTATTATTATATTTAATATGCAGTCAGTCACAAGCTGAGATTCGAACGAGCGGCCAAGAAGAGTGTAGTTTTGGGACAAATACACGATGGTTAAAAATATACTTGTATGAAAGTCAGTGCTTCTCGGACGTAGCTTGTGGTGCTAGTATTGGTGAATTCTGCTGGTAACAGTTATATTTATTAAAGTGATTGTGAATGCCTTCGCCCGGGTGTTTAGGTGCAATAACCGATACAGTACACAAATGGACGGAACCCTGCGAGCTGCTCAATAGTTTCAAAGTAAGTGGTTGGCTTGTATTGACTGTAATGGTAATCCTGAACACAATACCTACCTAACTAGAGAAAAATTAGGACTAGTCAGCTCCCTGAGCAATCGAAGGAAAGGATAGCAATAGATCTCATAAACACAGGCATTAAAAAAAAGCTCATGGTGCTTGCAAGAGCGCTCAAATATCGAGAGCTCAAAAACAATTGTTTTCCCGGTGAATATCCAGTATCTTAAAATAACTACCTATAGTGTTAGTGACTGATAGTTTAAAAATATGTTTTAATACGGTTGTAGTAGAGAGCTTCCCTACACTAGGAACAACATCTGATTCGTGGTCTCCACTAGAGAATCTTTCTGCTCCTTTATCTAACGGTTCTTCGAGCGATGTGGCTTGGCGACTCCTAACATGCAAATTCCTTCACCAGGTGGACTGACGACATTGCGAGTCTCAAATAGCTACAGGATGCAGGACTTATAGATACCTTAGATGATTTATTGGAAATTAAGTTCCTGAAACTTTGAGTGATTCCAATATACTTTAGAGCTACATAATTAACATGACTACATAAAATGCGAGATTCATGATAATCTGGTCTTCACTAACTTACTTCACCAACGTAAGCGAAGTGAGCCAATAGAAGCCGCGCGGCCTATTAACCTTTCCTCTATATATTAATAACCTTTTAATTTACAAAATCACAAATATACGATAGGAAAAATTTAAGTCATGTGCGGGATTCGAACCCGCGTACATCTACCCCTTGAACCGGGGTATGCTCTAACCAATTGAGCTAACATGACATGACGTCATAACTCAAATCTTTCCTATCGTTCTTTAACCAACCCTTTTAGGTTTTAAACATAAACCTCACAGTAAATATAAATAAAATAACTCATTATACAATATAACACATTTATTTCTAAATTACTAAATAACAAATTCCTGACTGTATGGCACGAGCGCTATAGAAAACGGTTAAGCATCAGACTTTCATACACTACAATACATACAAAATAATATTTATAATCTTTAACATTTCGAGCACTTTTGGTGGTAATTTATTATATAAGTATTTCATATAAATTTTAACGTAGCGAAGTGAACCGTAAGCGAAGCTAACTGAGCTAAACTTAGCGAAGACAGCTATGCGAGCTAAGATGTATGTAAACTGAGTAAAGCTATATGATCGTCCAATGGAATCAGCAGGCGTGGTAATCAAGAACTTTGTAATTTCTGCTTATCGGTTCATTCATCAATAGCCCAGTTAGCATCGCTCAATTTAGTTTGAATAAGTATGTTGCTAGCGAAAGTGAAACCAGCGACTTTAGAATAAATTTATCGCTGAATCAGTTGAGCTATTTAACGAACGCTAGCAGTTTCGAATGATTGTTTTTCGTATGTTACAACAATTTTTTTCTTTTATCGCATATTACATTTACAAAACGCTATTTTCTATGGGGAACTGAGATACGTTACGTTTTGACTTACAAACGTATTGCTATCTCACTTCAACAGCGGCTCTTATTGCCTATGTGAGAGTAAGACAGAAATTTTGTAAAAAAAAAGACTTCAATGAACTATTGTGTGGGTGGGATTAAGTAGCGAAATTCAAACTATTTACTAATCGTTCTTGATTCCTCACGTTTTCGTAAAATTATTTTTGATACATACTAAATTTAATTTTTGTATGTAAATAAATGACATTATACCATATATATAAATATTTTCAATGTTATAACTATATAAGTACTACTATTATAAAAATATATCATATGCATATTAAACAACTTTAAACGGTTTAAATCGCGTATATTTATCATTATTTTTCTCCCGACGTTTCAAACAGTCACCCCGTGACCACGATCACTGCAAAGTGTTTGAAACGTCGCGACAAAAATAATGATAAATATACGCAATTTAAACCGTTTAAAGTTGTTTAATTACTATGTGTAATAATCGCGAAAACCTAAGACAACATTATATAATATCTATAGTTCTAAAATACTATGACATATATTTGCGTGATTCTGTCTATAGGTTGCAGTACACTAGTTTAGTATTATTTTTATATAACGTCCTACAACGCACACTGTACAATGTTGTATCGGCATCCATATATCCGCTCCGCTCGGGACGCTCGGGAGAATGAGGCAAGGCGACAGACGTTGTACCGGTGCCATGGCGATACGTGTGCGCTGTTCTTTATCAGTTATATTAATAGTAATATAACTGATAAAGAACACCGCACACGTATCGCCATGGCACCGGTACAACGTCTGTCGTCTGTGCCTTGCACTAGATAAGTATACACGCAAACAAAATGTGGAATGAACTGTACTTAACGATTCCTTATAGCTCACAATATATATTGACACAGTACTTTAGAACGAAAATAATATACATGGTGACAATTATTGCAGTCAACCCTATAGGTAAGTATTTATGATTACATGAAATAACATCTCTACAAGCCGCATATACCAGAAGGGGTACCAAAAATATCCAAACAAGATACATATAAAACCTGCCAGACGTCAGCGTTCACCTTACAACACAATAATCCTTTTTGGGCTTGACATTGACAGATGCTTTTTATAGCAGAACAGGGTTGTCGGGTATGCCAATATGATAAATAAATAAAAAAACTGTTTATTCTTGTAAAAAACATAAATGATAATAAAACCGACTTTCAGGTTGACTGCAATGTTTTTTACAACTTATATATAAATTTTAATAATATTTAAAACTATTATCTAGGCACATTTATATCTCGTATGTTTTTTTACGATCAAAAGCGTTTGATTATTGCTTTATGTTTTAATGCATTTTATGTTATATACAATACTGAGATATGTAGTTTTATATATTTTGCATATTCATTAAAACATTTTCACATAAATTAAATTGAATGATTTTATTATGTATGTATAAAATCGTAAAAAAATAATAACTAGAAACACGATTGTGAATAAATAAAACAAAATTTATAATAAGTTGCGATATTGTGGTGAATATAAATTGTTGACGCATAATATGTATTTTGCCCTTTTAAACACATTAAAAGGCAAGCGGTGATCATGGGTGTTTTTTTTACACTTTAAGATGTTTATAGTTTTTAGTTTATACCTAATAAATATAAGCTATGATAAAATTATATCTTTATAGATTTTCGATATTGTTTAGTTTAAGGTCCCTACCTAAATGGGACAAACATACCGATTCAACAAAAAACATTATAACATTATTATTTATAATTAATACAAATAGTTTATTATGCGATGGATTAAAATAATTATATAAAAAAATTATAAATTATTTTCAACTTTTGTTATCCACATGCAATAACGTTTTGAAAGTTATAACGGCGACAACAATTTCATAAAAATAACTAACTATATAATATATTAATAAAATTTTATAAAAATATCATAAATTCTTTTGAGGCAAGAAGGTTGAAAAACTTTTATAAAAAAGGGTTTTATCATGAATAATAATAAAACGAAGAACACAGTTGTATAAACACAAGGTTTTCTAAAAATATATAATACATATATACTATGTCTTATTTATATTATAAGGAACTAATGAATGAGGAACAGTATAATATGTAATTATTATATCTTACTACTAACCAAACATACATATTTTAGATATAAAATCGATAATATTTCAGCAAATGTTGTTTTGCCTTAGAAAAATCTGTTTATTTCATTTTAATAAAATGTGAAGCAAAGTCACACTTAGTAGTGTGCACAGGTATATGAAGTCTAAAACCATCATCCTAAAAAGTCTAAACTTGCCATCAAATTGCTATACAAAGACGTAAAATATTTAGCGCAGTTATTTTAGACAACCCTAAAATAGCGGTGAACTTTTCAAGGTTGCGTGAGACTAAACGTGACGTACTAAGATATCGATTATATATGAGGTTCTCTGAGATTTTAAAATTACTACAACTCTTTAAAACACATTGTATGGAAGAACTATTTAGTACAATTTGTAATAATTATAACAAACTGTACTCAAAAAAGTGTGGAAGTACGTAAATAAATATATGTATTTCATAAAAATATATTTTCTGTACTTATTATATTTCATTGCAATCTGTACTTAAAATAAGTGTAAAAAGAAAAACAAATATTTTAGCTGCATTGACAACAACAAAATCTAACTAACGGAAGATGAAGAAGATAGTGTTTTCAACATTGCTTTATTGATCACCTTATATATGCATAGAAGTATTTTTTTTTATTATCCGTAAAAACTAAAATAAATTGAAGGACTACCAGAAAGATCTGGGCCTGATCGATTTATAATAAATATTGAAATTTGGAAAGAAAATAAGGGTAGATTTTTTTTTATGATGCATGTATAACCTCATTTAATATGTTGATTAGATTTTACATTTTACTTTTTGATCTTATAGACTAGGGCAGAGTATTAGTTATAGGAAATCCAGAAAAAACTAGTATTATTTTCATATTTTTATAAATATCTCCCAAACCGTTTTGCATATTTAAATGATTGTTATTATAATAACTATGTAACTAATCATTAACCATTTTGAAGTTCACATAAAACAAGAATATAATAGATGGCGTTGTTTCACAACAAGCATTTTTTTTTTATAATTCGTTATGACTTTTTCTCTTCTATTGCACGCAGAATTGTATAGCGCTGTCTTATCCCAAAACAGCCCATTGATCAGTGAAAATATTTCATCTTTAAAAAAGTTTTTTCCATACATTTTCTATGATGCATGAAACCAATTATCATTAAAATCATTCGGCACTATTTCCCATGTTTATCAACTAAATCTTACGAGCTGAAACTAGAAAAAACACATTCTACTTCTTTTATAGTTGAGCTCCGCATAACATTTTTCAATTTATATTATATTTTATTATACACTATATCCGTAACGAGTAAAGCCTTAAAGTAACGTATTCGTACATTTTATATTTATTTAGTGCTTAAAATTATTAGTGCTAAAGTAGCAGCTAGTTGCCGGCGAATACAAAAATCAAACATAATACCTTTGACATAAGGACTATGTCAGCGCGCGATGCAACGTGGTGATTACGTTATTCCTGAAATGCGCGACATTTTTTCAATATAGTAAAAAACAGACAAACTTTTAGCTTAAAAATAGTTATCAAGGCAGTTTTTATATAAACTATAATATATAATATAAATAAGGGGAGAGATTTGATTGTTCGTTTGTTTGCATTAAATAGGACCGATTTGGATGAAATTTGGTATGGAAATAGAATGAGACCCGGGGATGGACATAAGATAGTTTTTATCCAACCGCGCACAAAGAGGTTAATGGTTTTGCGCGATAACCGATATAGCCGGAGAGCTAGTATTAAATATATCTATTTCTGTACTAGAAAGTATATAAGCCCTCATTCAAATTCCATAATCACTTTATATATATAAGGAATACGTTACTCTAACGCAAATACTCGTTACTTTACTATGTTTTAGAGAATATTAGTTGATCCTTAGTTCAGCTAACTCTTTCTCTTCGTCGACCTCGTCATCGTCCTCATTGTCCGACCCGTGGACCGACGCCGCTGGGGTTGTACCTCCTAAAAACAACAAATTATTAAAACTAAGGTATTTTTTTTAATGTCATTGTGACGGAACTAGCTGGAAGCCCACCTGTTGTTAAGCGGACTAACCTCTGCCTATAACAGATGCATTTCGCCACAAGTCACGAATTGCACTGCGCTCGTCACCTTGAGACATAGTTGTTAAGTCTCATGTGCTTGTAATTTCACTGGCTCCCAAGGACTGCTGCCGGAACACACCGTTAGGTGCTTGGCGACAGATTTTCTACTTGAGGGTGGAAGCTAGCCAGGTGAGCATTTGCATAATTAAATCTTTATTAATAATACATTGAATAATTTTTAAAATGTGTCATATGAAACGAATATAAATTTCGTGGCATATATCTAAATACATTTTATTATCAATACAATGTTTACAATAGTGTTCAGTACATACTACTACGCAAACACAAACGTGACTTAAAAATAACACTTAAAATCATAAAATAAAACCCTGACTAGAGTGCCGAAAATCAACATCGTGAAACACGCAAGCCCCGTGCATGAGGAAATTCGGTCATTGAACTCAACGTCTATCTCGTGTTGATATTATGCTCCGTCAGATTCGAACTCCGCTCTTCCACATTCTGGTCAGACCTTAGTAATAATGCGCTAATCAGACATTCTTGATATTAGGATTGGAAAATTCAGTAACTAAACCCTCAGAGGGGGCGCAGAGCAGCTTTCAATCGCATTTGGCTCTCTAGTCGAATTTGACAACAATGTGCCAATATAAGTCTATATATTACAAAATCACAAATATACGATAGGAAAAATTTAAGTCATGTGCGGGATAAAAAAAAATCCTATCGTATATTTGTGATTTTGTAATGTAATCCGCATAGCAGGCGTTATTGCAAACATAATAATATTTAAAAAATAAGTCTATATAGTCGAAGGTATCATAGATGAGAGGATAGATGATATTATGATTGTTCTAGTGTTGCCAATACGCGAAACTAATTTATTCCAAATACTTATTGTATTTTTATTTGTCGTTGAGCCTTTTCCCTTCACCAATATGTTACCTGATGATGATGTTGTTCAGGTTAACCTAGAATTCCTGGCTATGAAGGACAGCTGCCGGAACAGACCGTTACACGCTTGGCTATAGATTTTCTACTTGATGGTGGTAAAATAGCCTTTTTACATAGAAATATTGACACTATTATGATAACCCTTGGGGTGCCGGGTTAGAATTCATCCCCATTTCTTCCCGTGGATATCGTAATAGGCGACTAAGGGAAAAGTATCGGAAGATGGGAAGCAGCTCCTTCTGAAAAACTTCTACTACGATCCCTAAGACGCCTGGGAAGGATAGGGGGAGACCTTGTTCAATGGTTTCCGGTTGATGTGATGTTGACACCTATTATTTTTTTATGCTTGATCGGTTAGCCTTTGACCACCATCTCACCAGAAGGTAAGTGATGATGTGATCGAAGATGTTGTTCAGGCTAAGCTAGAATTACTGGCTCGCAAGGACAGCTGCCGGAACACACCGTTAGGTGCTTGGCGACAGATTTTCTACTTGAGGGTGGTAGCTAGCCAGGCGGGCATTCGCAAAACGCCCTACCACCATGCTATAACGACTACCATCCTAAGATAACAATTAGGACCGACGGCTTAACGTGCCCTCCGAAGCACGTGCACGCTCAGTAGTAATGTCACTAGCGGTCACCCATCCAACTCATGACCGCGCGCGACGTTGCTTAACTTTGATGATCGGTTAAGAGCAGCTAAGTAAACTTCGCTACGAGCGCTTCAAAAATATTTAAGAGCAAATTCTCTATATATCCTTATTTGAGTCATTACGTTCTCAAAATCTACTAAACTAAATAACCAATCAACACCGTGTCTAAAAATTCCGTATTCAATATCACGAATTAAAAGGACCCGCTTTCCAATTAAATAAGTGCAACACAAAAAAAAACTGTGCACTATAATATTATTATAAGTCAAATCTACTAATACTCCAAAATACTTCCATAATCACTTTAAATAAAACAAACAGAAATAATACTAACTACGTACAGTCGCCTGCACTAAGACGTATACACTTCGTAATTTTCAAAATAATGTGATGTCGCTAAGTTATTAATAATCGAAGTTAACATTAACATGAGTTAAAATATTCAACTTATTCTTTGATTTTAAGATACTTCTGATGACATAGAGAAAAACAGAACTCATTGCCACTATTCTGAAAATTACAATGGTATACTTCTTATTGCAGGCAGTACATCTTCGAAAATCAAAAGCCTACAAAAAACAAAACAAAACCTATTCATGTCCGGCACAATCGTTCAACTTAGCGATGAGTTGATCGATTTGTTCGGCAACTGCTTCGTTCAACGGTTCTAAGAAGTTTTCGTTCGGTGTTCGGTAATTCTCGTGTTCGGATTCGGTAAAGTTCGGCTTCTCGAAGCTAACTTCAAGTCCATCGTCCGCGTCCTCTGTGATTTCAAGTATTTCTAGAGACTTCTGTACAGTGAGACGTTTTTGATCATCAGTTTGGATTTGTTCGTCTTTGGTCGGTTTTTCGTTGATGGATGTTGTCAGGCGAGAGATTTCTTGACGTCGCACTGATTATCATTATAAATTGTAATTAATAAGCCGTTCTAGCTAACTTGTCAGGCACGTCGGTGGCAAAATATAAACACACTTTTATGTGTAAAAGTAGGTGTAAATAAGTACATCCCACGGTAATTGAATAACTTATAGCATAATACCATTTTCGAAACCCATGTCGTCAAGTATGTAGTAATAAATAAGTTAAGTCAATTGGCCTTACCTTTGACATTATGAATGATTTTGACCTTGACATTGACTTTTTTTTTTTTAATACTGAACTGGGTAGCACTTGACCACTATCTCACCTGATGTTAAGTGATGATGCGATCGACGATGGAGCGCGCTTACCCAGAAGATACCTATTCACTCGCGTTTTGAAGACCCCCATATCGTACTTAACCGGAAACACAGACTCAGGCAGGGTGTTCCATTCCCTGGCGGTTCGTATGATAAACGAGGAAGTAAATCGCTTCGTTCGGGTAAATAGAATATCCACCATAAAGCGGTGGCGCTTCTGAGTATCCCTGGATGTCCGATTAAAGAATGGGGAAGGCGGAACCAAATTGTGAAGTTCCATTGCACACTCACCGAAATGTATCCGATAAAAAACCGATAAACAAGCGACTTTGCGGCGATGTTCGAGACTCTGGAGTCTCTTGCGTACTAGGTGGTCGTCGTTAATGAGTCTCTTGGCTCTCCTCTCAATAGCTTCCAGTGTCTCCAGCTGGTATTTGGCAGAACCATCCCAAAGGTGAGAACAGTACTCCATACACGACCGGACTTGGGCTTGATAAAGATTAAGCAACTGTCCCGGTGTGAAGTATTGTATCACCTTAGCCAAAACACCAAGCTTTTTTTAGGCAAGCTGGGCTTTGGACTCAATATAGGAGCCGAAATTGAGAGTTGGTGTTAATGAGATGCCAAGAAGCTCGAAACGGTTACTTATCGGCACGGACACATCCCTGAAAGTAGGAGCCAGGTGAATCGCCGCAATCGGAGACTGCCTGCAAAGAAAAGTTCAAGCGCTGAACCATCGCTTCCCTATGAGACTGGATTTGTAATGCGCTGGTTCGTGCGTTAGATGTGTAACTCTCCACAACGGTGCTGTCATCTGCGTACCCAAAAATACCGGGTTTCAGAAGGTCATTAATATGCAGCAGAAAAAGTGTTGCAGAGAGTACTGATCCTTGGGGGACTCCGGCATTTATAGCCAATTGGGCGGAAGAACAGCCATCGATGACCACTCGAATCGACCGACTTTGACCTTGAAATTGACTTTTATCATGAAATTTACTTTGATCTTGAAATTTACTGATATTGACTTTTACTTTAAATTGAAATTGACTGTCATAACTTTAAACTTCAAATTGACTGTCTTGACTTTGACCTTGACATTGACATCGGTTTCGATATTATCCTTGCCATTTATAGACTTTGGTACTTACTAGACTGGCTGGGGCTGGGCGGTTCAGAGATAGGTCTGGGGTAGTTGAACCGTTTCTCCAACTGCTGATCCATTTGGTCCACGTAGTCGGGATACACGGTCTTGAGTGCTTGCGCGCGGGCTTGCCGGTAGTACTGGAAGTTGCGTATTAAAACGTCTATAAGTACTTTCTAATTATATTTTTATTTTTGCAGTGACGCATGCTTCGTCGGTTACATTACAAAATTACAACGAGAGGAAAAGTCATTGACACGTGCAGGAATCGAACCCGCACAAGATTTCTGCGATATTGTTTTATTCGCAGATGATATCTCTCTGCTTTTTAGAGTAGATAGGAAAGATAGTGAACTAATTCAAGTAAAGAATGTGTTATCAATGATCTCTTAATGGTTCGCCGCTAAAATGTTCTCTTAAATACACAAAAAGACCAAACGTTGAAGGTGCTCTTTACCAAATGTTCCTTATGTTGAACCAAACATAAAGCTTGGCCCAGATAAACTCCCTATTAACAAAGCGACAGTCTTCCTGGGAAACAAAATGGATTCCACTTTACAATGGGATCCACATATACATGATCTCTCCGGAAGACTTAGTTCTGCTGCATATGCAGTTCTTAGGATAAGACAGTTAACAGACGTAGCTACTGCTCGGCTAGTTTATTTCGCGTACTTCCACAGTATTATGTCGTATGGTGTATTGCTGTGGGGAGCTGCAGCTGAGATAGACAATCTTTATCATACAAAAGCGTGCAATTCGAGCCATATATAAAATGGGTCCTAGGGAATATCTGAGGGATCTTTTTAACTTTAATAAGTCTGTATATGTCACAGCCAAAGTAATAAATCTGGATATTATATATACTGTCTAGCCATAATATACAATGTCTACTCCATTTAGATAAAGTGATAATTGACACAAAATTGTTTTGGTAAATGTGAATAAACGATTGAAATGTATTACTTTTAGTAGTAATTATTAATACGACACATATTGGTAAAAGTTATAAAAAGGGGTTAAATATCATTTAGTCTAGGGCAAAGTCATATTTAGGTGCGACGACGAGCGCAGCGAGGAGGAGCGTTAGGTTACTTGTGACTACAACAACGCGCGAGCCGAGCGAGCGATGCGAGCGTGCCGCGGCAGCGTCCGGCGATGCGCCACATAAATTACTACTATTCTTATATTTATTTTTAAGCTCTTTAACCATTCTGGTGCGCCCTCCGTGACCAATAGAAATATGAGTCTCATGAATAATATCAAAATTTTGTGTCAATTATCACTTTATCTAAATTAAGTAGACATTATATATAATGGCTAGACAGTATATATAATATCCAGATTTGTTACTTTGGCTGTAACATATATATTTGAAAATATTATGTATGTTAGTAAAAAATTTAGTAAGTTTAAATTAAACAGTGTCACTGTTTAATCACGATTACAATACTAGAAATAAAGATAAAATAGCGGTGCCAGGTAATGGATTAGCAAAGACAAATAAAATGTCTTTATTAGGTAATTGTGTGCGGTTTTATAATAAAGTTCCCAAACATATTACAACGCGCACAGAAAGAAAATTCAAGTTGCACGTGAAAAACATTTTAGTAAGAAATCCTACTACACAGCTTGTTATTACTTAGACGATAAAAATGGTTGGACAATTCCGTCTCTGCCAAGCTATCGCCTGTCACCTACGTAAATTAAACTAATATTTTAATAACTTTATTATATAGTGTGTAATACATTGTTAAAAGACGTTTACAAGAATGGCCCCGAGTTTCTTGCCCGTTCTTTTCGCAGTGGCTCTATACATTTTTTTTTGCTGAACGTGGCGGTACAATGTGGAATACTTCAATATTAAAATTTGTAATTAACCTTCATAAGAGCGTCGTAGACGCCTAAATTGAACAAATAATTTCGATATTTTACAAATATCTGGAGCACAAAATTTCATTTTCGCTTAGCACGCGATAGTGCCTGTAAATTATAATCATATTTGGGAATGATTTTGACACCAAGAAATCTATATTTTTTTTTTCATACCATTCGAGATCCTTCACGTAAGACTGCTCCCACACTTGGCCAGTTTTTCTTTTACAAAATAATAAAACTATCGCACAACGTTTCGGCTAGGTCGAGCCAGCCTCGATAGCACAGAGGTTACCACGCGATACTGCTTGCAACTATATATATATATTTTATGTTATTGTGACGGAACAAGCTCTAGGCCCACCTTATTTTAAGCGGACTTACCTCTGCCTATAACAGATGTGTTCATCACAAGTCACGAATTGCACTGCGCCCATCACCTTGAGACATAGTTGTTAAAGTTGAACTAGCCGGTCACTTCTCCATACAAACGTCGTAGGGTGATCACTCCCTTATTTGAGGATTTAGGTCCAAAATAAAGCCTAATACCGATTGATATCGTCATTATTTAGGCTTGTATGATGCCAAAATTTTAAAAAGATAATTAGGTTGTAAGTTATGAGCCTCGAAAACTTTATATGAAAATGTTTCGAGGCTCATAGTTCACAAGTTAATTATTTTATTAAAATTTCGGCATCATACAAGCCTAAATAATGACGAGATCAATCGGTATTAGGCTTTATTTTGGATCTAAATACTCAAATAAGGGAGTGATCACCCTACGACGTTTGTATAGAAAACGGGCCGACCAGTTCACCCTTAAGTCTCATGTGCCTGTAATTTCACTGGCTCTCAAGGACTGCTGCTGGAACACGCCGTTTGGTGCTTGGCGACAGATTTTGAGGGTGGTAGCTACCAGGCAATCGCAAAATGCCTTTCCACCATGCGGTGAAGCTCAAGCCGCCGGTGGAGATCGTACCAGGGACCTACGTTCACTGTCAAAAGATCTGTCAAAGCTACTTTAAAGGAAGTCAACTCCTTGAGTGTACTCACAATGCCGAGGTTCCTCCAGTCCATGAGGTCTGAGAGCCGCTCAGTTCTGTTCCGCTGGATGATGCGCTGCCGCCGCGTCAGTCTGTAACCATCATGTACCACTCATATATATGTGCAATACTGTCAGGTGACAGTGAAGACTGTTAAAAAAGACAGTCAGTAGAGGTCTACTGACTGTCTTTTTTAACAGTCTTCCTTAAATGGAGGAGGATTTCAACTGGACTATATGTTTATTTTTTCGTATGTTTGTTTTATTAGTCCACCAATTGAATTGATTTTGATGATTATTTTCAAATAACTAACCGAACCAATATGAAAATATGAAATAATTTATTAAAGTCGACCCATGATAATGTGAGTCAGTTTCGAATCAGTAATGATACCGACTTCAACAAGTTATTTCACTCTTTTCAGTTTTGAATGTGGGTACCGTTTATTAATATATATTTTTTTTACAGTATCACACTAACCATTCTGTTAAGTCATTAACAATGACGAGCGACCGCGAAATGCACAAAATCAACTGGTCTGACCTTCTTTAGACAAATCGTCATCTAAATTGGTGCTGCAGAAACTTATGAATTGAAATTATCTAAACTTTCTTTCTCCTTAATAGAATGAAATAGATTATCTTTCTCGAAATGTAAATTTTAGTAATAAAGATGTAGTAGATGTACGAAATAGAGGTCACTTTAATACTTTAATTTAGTGTATGATCATGATTCTATAGTATATTTGTTCCAAGTGCACTCGTATCCTCGACGTATTGTCGGACGCATCGCCTCGACTCAGGACGAGTTAGCGCCGAGGTGAGATGGGGTTGGTAGGTAAGCTTTATTCTTTAATCGGCAGCCAGGTGTATCCTTCAATCTCAAGTTTAGCTATTTTGTACAATGTATACTCTATAGTGCGGAGAGTGCCAGTTATGACTATATTGACACTTATTTTGACACCACACGAACATTATTTGGACACTATAGCGATATTGTTTTGAAACTATGCTGACACTATGGCGACACTATTGACACCATGCCTACACGGTTTTGACACTGGTGATATTTGTATTACAATATACTATTTTGACAATATATTGACACGAAGCCTCTAATAAATTGGTACTAAACCTACAGTATTTGACATAATTTTTTTAACTATTTTGACATAATCATATATCGACACTATGGCAACATTATTTTGACACTAAATCTCTACTATTTTGGTAGTTAGACAGTACACGTAGTACACTCACTTGGTATAATCGAACATGTACTGCGCCAGTTGCTGCACAGAGCCCTCTAGCGAGATGTATCGCCGGTCGACGACGTAGATGTACAGTACACGTAGTACACTCACTTGGTATAATCGAACATGTACTGCGCCAGTTGCTGCACAGAGCCCTCTAGCGAGATGTATCGCCGGTCGACGACGTAGATGTACAGTACACGTAGTACACTCACTTGGTATAATCGAACATGTACTGCGCCAGTTGCTGCACAGAGCCCTCTAGCGAGATGTATCGCCGGTCGACGACGTAGATGTACAGTACACGTAGTACACTCACTTGGTATAATCGAACATGTACTGCGCCAGTTGCTGCACAGAGCCCTCTAGCGAGATGTATCGCCGGTCGACGACGTAGATGTACAGTACACGTAGTACACTCACTTGGTATAATCGAACATGTACTGCGCCAGTTGCTGCACAGAGCCCTCTAGCGAGATGTATCGCCGGTCGACGACGTAGATGTACAGTACACGTAGTACACTCACTTGGTATAATCGAACATGTACTGCGCCAGTTGCTGCACAGAGCCCTCTAGCGAGATGTATCGCCGGTCGACGACGTAGATGTACAGTACACGTAGTACACTCACTTGGTATAATCGAACATGTACTGCGCCAGTTGCTGCACAGAGCCCTCTAGCGAGATGTATCGCCGGTCGACGACGTAGATGTACAGTACACGTAGTACACTCACTTGGTATAATCGAACATGTACTGCGCCAGTTGCTGCACAGAGCCCTCTAGCGAGATGTATCGCCGGTCGACGACGTAGATGTACAGTACACGTAGTACACTCACTTGGTATAATCGAACATGTACTGCGCCAGTTGCTGCACAGAGCCCTCTAGCGAGATGTATCGCCGGTCGACGACGTAGATGTACAGTACACGTAGTACACTCACTTGGTATAATCGAACATGTACTGCGCCAGTTGCTGCACAGAGCCCTCTAGCGAGATGTATCGCCGGTCGACGACGTAGATGTACAGTACACGTAGTACACTCACTTGGTATAATCGAACATGTACTGCGCCAGTTGCTGCACAGAGCCCTCTAGCGAGATGTATCGCCGGTCGACGACGTAGATGTACAGTACACGTAGTACACTCACTTGGTATAATCGAACATGTACTGCGCCAGTTGCTGCACAGAGCCCTCTAGCGAGATGTATCGCCGGTCGACGACGTAGATGTACAGTACACGTAGTACACTCACTTGGTATAATCGAACATGTACTGCGCCAGTTGCTGCACAGAGCCCTCTAGCGAGATGTATCGCCGGTCGACGACGTAGATGTACAGTACACGTAGTACACTCACTTGGTATAATCGAACATGTACTGCGCCAGTTGCTGCACAGAGCCCTCTAGCGAGATGTATCGCCGGTCGACGACGTAGATGTACAGTACACGTAGTACACTCACTTGGTATAATCGAACATGTACTGCGCCAGTTGCTGCACAGAGCCCTCTAGCGAGATGTATCGCCGGTCGACGACGTAGATGTACAGTACACGTAGTACACTCACTTGGTATAATCGAACATGTACTGCGCCAGTTGCTGCACAGAGCCCTCTAGCGAGATGTATCGCCGGTCGACGACGTAGATGTACAGTACACGTAGTACACTCACTTGGTATAATCGAACATGTACTGCGCCAGTTGCTGCACAGAGCCCTCTAGCGAGATGTATCGCCGGTCGACGACGTAGATGTACAGTACACGTAGTACACTCACTTGGTATAATCGAACATGTACTGCGCCAGTTGCTGCACAGAGCCCTCTAGCGAGATGTATCGCCGGTCGACGACGTAGATGTACAGTACACGTAGTACACTCACTTGGTATAATCGAACATGTACTGCGCCAGTTGCTGCACAGAGCCCTCTAGCGAGATGTATCGCCGGTCGACGACGTAGATGTACAGTACACGTAGTACACTCACTTGGTATAATCGAACATGTACTGCGCCAGTTGCTGCACAGAGCCCTCTAGCGAGATGTATCGCCGGTCGACGACGTAGATGTACAGTACACGTAGTACACTCACTTGGTATAATCGAACATGTACTGCGCCAGTTGCTGCACAGAGCCCTCTAGCGAGATGTATCGCCGGTCGACGACGTAGATGTACAGTACACGTAGTACACTCACTTGGTATAATCGAACATGTACTGCGCCAGTTGCTGCACAGAGCCCTCTAGCGAGATGTATCGCCGGTCGACGACGTAGATGTACAGTACACGTAGTACACTCACTTGGTATAATCGAACATGTACTGCGCCAGTTGCTGCACAGAGCCCTCTAGCGAGATGTATCGCCGGTCGACGACGTAGATGTACAGTACACGTAGTACACTCACTTGGTATAATCGAACATGTACTGCGCCAGTTGCTGCACAGAGCCCTCTAGCGAGATGTATCGCCGGTCGACGACGTAGATGTACAGTACACGTAGTACACTCACTTGGTATAATCGAACATGTACTGCGCCAGTTGCTGCACAGAGCCCTCTAGCGAGATGTATCGCCGGTCGACGACGTAGATGTACAGTACACGTAGTACACTCACTTGGTATAATCGAACATGTACTGCGCCAGTTGCTGCACAGAGCCCTCTAGCGAGATGTATCGCCGGTCGACGACGTAGATGTACAGTACACGTAGTACACTCACTTGGTATAATCGAACATGTACTGCGCCAGTTGCTGCACAGAGCCCTCTAGCGAGATGTATCGCCGGTCGACGACGTAGATGTACAGTACACGTAGTACACTCACTTGGTATAATCGAACATGTACTGCGCCAGTTGCTGCACAGAGCCCTCTAGCGAGATGTATCGCCGGTCGACGACGTAGATGTACAGTACACGTAGTACACTCACTTGGTATAATCGAACATGTACTGCGCCAGTTGCTGCACAGAGCCCTCTAGCGAGATGTATCGCCGGTCGACGACGTAGATGTACAGTACACGTAGTACACTCACTTGGTATAATCGAACATGTACTGCGCCAGTTGCTGCACAGAGCCCTCTAGCGAGATGTATCGCCGGTCGACGACGTAGATGTACAGTACACGTAGTACACTCACTTGGTATAATCGAACATGTACTGCGCCAGTTGCTGCACAGAGCCCTCTAGCGAGATGTATCGCCGGTCGACGACGTAGATGTACAGTACACGTAGTACACTCACTTGGTATAATCGAACATGTACTGCGCCAGTTGCTGCACAGAGCCCTCTAGCGAGATGTATCGCCGGTCGACGACGTAGATGCCGTACGACATCGGGTCCGCGATGTGCTCCTGCATGAAGCAACCGAACCCTGCAACACAACAACACACTACTACTCACTTACTATATCGATACTAATACTTAAGGCGTTGACGTGGACGTGGACGAAGCTTTACATGAACCGATTTCTTTCAAAATGTAATAAATTTGTACCAGTAAAAAAACTATATGTTAATCTTGACCATACTCCCAAGAGCCAAGGTAATTACGAAACATGTGTCCTTAAAAAAGTTTCTAAAGAATAAAATTGCAAAGTTGACTCTAAATTACGCTTGTAATGTAAATATCTTCATTATTAATGTATGTGTATTAAAATATAATATTAAAATAGCATAGCTTTATTTAGTTCTGCTGCATATGCAGTTCGTAAGATAAGACAGTTAACAGACGTAGCTATACTGCTCGCCTAGTTTATTTCGCGTACTTCCACAGTATTATGTCGTATGGTGTATTGCTGTGGGGAACTGCTGCTGAGATAGAGACAATCTTTATCATACAAAAGCGTGCAATTCGAGACATATATGATATGGGTCCTAGGGAATCTCTGAGGGATCTTTTTAAAGAAATTGATATTTTAACTTTACCGAGTCTGTATATATTTGAAAACATTGTGTATGTTCGTAAGGAAATTGGTAAATTTAAATTCAACAGTGACAATCACGATTACAATACTAGGAATAAAGATAAAATAGCGGTGCCAGGTTTTAGATTAGCAAAGACAAATAAAATGTCCTGTAATTGTGTACGGTTTTATACTCAACTTCCCAAACATATATATTACAACGCTCACAGAAGGAAAATTCAAGTTGCACGTGAATAACATTTTGATTAAGAAATCTTACTACACAGCTTGTGATTACTTAAACGACAAAAATGCTTGGGGAACTCCACCTCTGCGAAGCTATCGTCTGACGTACGTTACTGTACGTTATGTAAACAAATATAGTAATAATTGTATTATATTGTAGGTATCACATTGTTAAAAGACGTTTAAAAGTATTTCCCTTTCTTCACGCTGTGACTCTATAATTTTTTTTTGCCAAACGTGGCAGTACAATGTAAATGTCAATATTAAAATGTGTAATTGATAAGAGCGTAGTAGACGCCTAAATGAAATAAATGATTTTGTCTTTGATTTTGAAGCTATATCACGAAATACAAGTTAAGTTACATTTGCAATTCAAGTAACTAGTTTTGTGTTAATAAGGTTTCTTTAATTTGACACTTATCGCGATTTCACCGTCGCTGCCTCTTTCACTTCTGTGCAATCCGATAGTGACGGGATTTCATCTCGTCTGGCTGTTCATGGAGGATTATTGGTTCCGACAGTATGGTAGTGAAAGTTAGGTGTGGCAGAAAATGCATGAAAGTAGAATAAATGCAGTGAAGATGAGAGCATTGAGGAGCATGATTGGAGTCAAACGGAGTGACAGGATAAGGAAACAAATTTGTAATAGTTTGTTTGTACAAATTTGTAATTGACCTTCATAAGAGCGTCGTAGACGTCTAAATTGAATAAATGATTTTGACTTTGACTTTGACTTTGAGGAATAGTGTGATAAGGGAATGATGTGGTGTGAATGAGGATGTAGTGTCAAAAATCGAGAAAGCTATGTTAAGGTGGTTTGGACATGTGGAGAGAATGAATGAAATGAGAATGACTAAACAGGTATACGTGGGACAAGTGAACGGAAGTGTTGGAACGGGAAGACCTAGACGAACGTTCCGAAATCAGATTGAAGACGTTCTGAAAAATGCCAGGTCTGGAGTACCCTAAACCGACGTGCATGTATGAAAGGATTGATGAGTGTAGATGAAGCGAAAGAGATTTGTAAGGATCGTAGAAAGTGGAAATCTATGGTCGCTGCCTACCCCAACGGGAAAGAGGCGTGATTTTGTATGTAGGTATGTATGTTTATCCCTAAATATCAAAATAACAATTCCCATACAAAACGATATTTCCGATTTATTTTTGAAAACACTTATTCCGGCAAACCAGAAGCATAGATATTAGGCTCAAAGACGCTTAAACTCTGAAACATACAAAATTTCAGAGTTTAAGGGATTAGTATTTATATACTTATGACGAAACTATGTTTTTATGAAAAGCGCTACGAGCACTCTAGCCTTAACATTTATATATCGAAAAGTGAGTACACACAACGCCATCTAGTAGCTATACTACTCAATAACGGAAGTAAAGCCGTGTATACACATGCCTGTAGAATGGAACAGTAGCTTGCATGCTTGTTAACGACATACAGAAGTTACTGGCGTTATGTGGATAGATTTGCCTGTATTTGCAAGACGTTGTATTTGCAAGTTCAAGAAACAGGCCCCCGCGGCCCCTCCCTCACGTTACATGCTAGTACCTATACAAAAAATTATACAGGTATCAAAAATATGAAATATTTTTTAAAGCCTTTAAGGCAGTATGTAAAACCTTTTTTCCAATAACTATGACTTCAGTTTCTTTTTAAACACTCCGTAGTGGAGCTCTTTAACGTGGATTTATTTTAACGTCTTGTATGCTGATTTGACTAACTAGTCCTTCATCGACTCTACCAATCCCACTGCGTCATTCGAGCACCTCCCTCCACTCGCTATAAAAACAGCCGTGTTAGCGTTAGCTTGGCATTCTGTGCGCGACTATGCCCCTGACAAGACGTCTTGAAATCTTGTAAATACTGTTTTACTATTACTGTGTAAGTTATGCCCTTAGGCTGATTATTATTGTAATTATGAATAATTAAAATGCTATGTGATAACCTATGGTCCTTGCATGACCTATTGTATAATATATTCACCATTATACATGCTATATTTAATGCTATATAACCTAAAATTACTTGTTTTTATTTATTTTGATCACACATATGGGGGCAAAGCAATTTTTATTAAAGAGACAAATTTATACATTGTACAGTGATGGCTCAGTGGCATTGGCTATGGACTGCCACGCAGCAGGTTCATGGTTCGAATCCCGCCGCGGGCTTGAGCTTCACTGCGTGGTGGAAGGGCATTTTGGGAATTCCCGCCTGGCTAGCGACCACCCTCAAGTAGAAAATCTGACGCCAAACACCTAACGGTGTGTTCCGACAGTAGTCCTTGAGAGCCAGTGAAATTACAGGCACATGAGACTTAATAACTATGTATCAACGTGACGGGTGCAGTGCAATTCGTGTCTTATGACGAAATGCATCTGTTATAGGCAGAGGTTAGCCCGCTTAACATCAGGTTAGTTAGAGCTTGTTCCGTCACAATAACATAAAAAAAAACATAGGGTGTGAACATATGATACGTATTAGGTGAGATAGACAAAGGCTCGCCCATCAGCTACACAAGGCACATAGCACTGACCGGAGAGGTTGGTAGTGATGCTCGGTATGCCCATGACGGTGCACTCGGCGGGCGTGTACCCCCACGGCTCGTAGTACGACGGGAACACCCCCAGGTGGCAGCCGCGCACGAACTCCTCGTACTCCAGCCCGAACAGCGGGTTTGTGGACGTCAGGAACTCTGGGTGGAAGATCACCTAAAACAAAACAACCAATTGTATTACAATTCAATTCCAATTCAAAAATTTAATTAAAACTCGACAGCCCGGTTATAAACATGATGGCCAATTGGCCATCATGTAATTACAATAGAGAAAAAATTATAGTCATGTGCGGATTTCGAACGTCCATGACGTCCACAACGCGTCCATCCACCCCACGACGAATATAAAGCGCGTGTAATCTCTACGAGTGCCCAGCTGCGTGTGAGGGAGAGTATGCCGGCCGGCTTACCTGCACTGGTCGAATATCCTCGTTTGAGTTGTCGCGTCTAGTATTATATAAGTCAATGATTTTATAAAATTTTAAAATTCTTAGCTTAATATCTAGTATATACATACACTAGAAATTTGCAAATTTTTATAAAAATACCTATTTTTATGCCGATTAACCACGTGATATTCGATCACAATATCTACATAAACTGATAAAACCAAAGTTCAATCTAGAAATGTACAGAACCAGCCATATTTCAATGGCTATAGATATTTATAATAAGTTGCTTAATACGCTAAAAGACATTGAAAAAGTAGAATGTTTTATTAAAAACCTAAAATCCTTACTTGTATCTTAATGTTATTATACCTTTAGACGAATTCTTCAATGATAAATTCAATGATATATAAATAGATCGTTCCGTTCCTACCATTGCCATACCCTTATAGGGTCATATGTATTTTACACACAAACATGTTTAATAAGACCTGCATGTAGCTACATATGTTGCAATAAATAATTGAATTTGAGTTCTGTATCAGCCGACTCGTCCACTGCTGAACACAGCCTCCCCTATTAAGGAGGTATTTGCCATAATCCCCACGCTTGGCAGGCGGCTTGGGGATCTCAGTTCTTTAGAAGGCGCCTACGGGAAGATATGGGGAGGTGCAATTCTAACCCGGCACCCCACGGGGAATATAGAGTAAGTATTCGAAATAGTAGCCGTTCTTTGTGGCGTTATATGGGGGAGGCCTTTGTTCAACAGTGGACGTCTTCCGGCTGATGATGATGATGATGATGATGATGATTCGAAATAGTAGATTACGATACAAGTGAGCTAAGTTGCTCACGAGTTTCATACAAACTTTTTCAACACTCTTGCGAGGAAAAAATATATATCGCATTTGTGCGATATATATTTTTTAACTTTTTAAAAAACAACATACGAAAATTATGGAAAATAGCGCAGATCGTTGATTACATATAAACCTCTTTGATCTTCCAAATCTGTATTACCCGGTTAAATTAAAAATGCTCTGTTTACTCTCATATAATTTGCAGTTAAGTACTAACTTAACTTTGTAGGGATAATTCGATTACGCACTAGTGAATATATAATATGATTATACACGAGGGTGTTGTAGAACGGTTTATGGCCCTAAGAACGATATAATAAAGCTCACTTTACGAGCAAGGGTGTTGAAAATATAATAATACAAACTAACTTTGACTTTATCGTTGACAGTATTGAACAGCTCGCACCTCCTCACGCCGTTCAGTACAGGATCGCTCCAGTCGTCCACCTGCAATGTTATACATTTATATTATTATTATATTCATGATATTTTTAGGGTTCCGTACCCAAAGTGTAAAAACGGGACCCTATTACTGAGACTTCGCTGTCCGTCCGTCCGTCCGTCTGTCACCAGGCTGTATCTCAAGAACGGTGATAGCTAAACAGTTCAAATTTTCACAGATGATGTATTTCTATTACCGCTATAAAATCAAATCAAATCAAATCATCATTTATTTCAGAAATCATCCATATTATACATAATTTTCCATACCATTATCATGTAATAAAATGTTATTAAGGCTACATAATTATTTTAACACTAAGTAAAATAAAATATAACCAAAGGTACTAAAAAAATATATTTAAGGGGTTCCCATACAACAAACTTTATTTTTTTACCGTTTCTTGCTCAATACTAATAACGGTGACAGGTAGACGCTTTAACTATTCACAGAATATTTAGTTTTATGTTCTCTTTAAATATAATTAATTAAAATAAAATAAATAATTAAGGAGGCTCACATACAATACAAGAGGTTTTCGCCGTTTATTTGCAAAAAAATTATAATAATTAAATTGCTAAATATAAACCTGCCAAGTGCGAGTCCCACTCGCACTTGGCAGGTTTTTTTACAACATAATTATAAAAACAAATATTACAAAAAACTTAAAACTAGGGTGCCGCTGGTAGCAGGGCAGAGCCCAAGCCACCAGTGGTTAGGGCTGCAGAGAGAGGAACCTCCGGACAATGCGTGTTTAATTAAATAATAATAATTAAGCAATTAAACAACTGTACACGGGGTGACCCCGTGACCACGATCACTGTAAAGTGTTTGAAACGTCGGGACAACAATAATATACTCGATTTAAACCGTTTACAGTTGTTTAATTACTATGTGTAATAATCGCGAAAACCTAAGACAACATTATAATATTTAATAATAACAAATATTTGTAAAACATTTTAAGAAAACATCAAATTAGTATTTTAATAAACCACTTAAAAACTATCAAAATATATCTAGTGACAATTCCGCCTAATTTTCCTGTTAAGCCGACGTGTCACAAACGCCACGCAGCCAAACCGGAAGAATTTTCAACGCGTTTCGCTTCTACACGAAGAATCCTCAGGAGGTCTTGACTCTACGAGCGCACGATTGAGAAATCGTAGAGTCAAGACCTCCTGAGGATGCTTCGTGTAGAAGCGAAACGCGTTGAAATTTGAAAATTAGGCGGAATTGTCACTAGATATATTTTGCTAGTTTTTAAGTGGTTTATTAAAATATTAATTTGATGTTTTCTTAAAATGTTTTACAAATATTTGTTATTATTAAATATGGATATCCGCAAAGTAACGCCTGAATCTATTCATTATGTCCACCTTGTATATATTTTGTATAAAAGTTTATATAAAAAAACAGTACTAACAATATTATGCGTGGTCACTGGCGGCAGTCCGTCCCGCTGCAGTCCGTAGATACATCTCTTTAGGCGCACTGTATCTTCCTTCTGTAGTAGGTCTAACGCTTCGGGCAGGTGACCTCTGGAAAAAATATTTGCTATATTATAATACATGATCCCCGTGGGGTGCCGGGTTAGTGTTGGCCCCCATATCTACGAAGGATAGAGTACCAGAAAGTTTATTTATTATTTATGTATGCATGATAGGTTAGCCTTTGACCACTATCTCACCTGATGGTAAGTGATGATGTGGACGAAGATGTTGTTCAGGCTAACCTAGAAGTTACACACTTATCGCATAATAAAATTATAGCATTAAAAAAATATCTACATGTTACGCGATCCCCAATTTGTCTGCAAAGCGTCGGGATTATGACAAACCAATTTTGAAGCAGTGATGGCTCAGTGGCATTGGCTATAGATTGCCGTGCAGCAGGTCCATGGTACGAATCCCGCCGTGGGCTTGAGCTTCACCGCATGGTGGTACGGCATTTTGCGAATGCCCGCCTGGCTAGCGACCATCCTCAAATAGAAAATCTGTCGCCAAGCACCTAACAGTGTGTTCCAGCAGCAGTCCTTGAGAGCCAGAAAAATTACAGACACATGAGACCTAACTGTACGTCTCAGTGTAACGGGCACAGTGCAATTCGTCGTTGACGAAATGCGTCTGTTATAAGCAGAGGTTAGTCCACTTAACAGCAGGTGGGCCTCGGGCTTGTTCCGTCACAATAACTAAAAAAACCCTCCTGAAAATCCAAAAAATTGATTATTAATTAGATTCAGACTAATAAGGAACTTAAGATAGATCACGGCATACAATACAAGTGAAGACAAAACAAATAATGGTCCTATAATACGGTCCCTTTCACGCTCCTCGGGTTTGCTGTACTGTTGAAAGGGACAGCACGATAGGAGCATGATTGTGACGCAACTAGAACGAGGGCCATCTGATAGACCTTCAAAAGTGACGAACTGCACTGCGTCCATTGCCCTTTTTTTTTAGTATGTTGATAGGTTAGCCTTTGACCACTATCTCACCTGATGGTAAGTGATGATGTGATGTGGTCGAAGATATTGTACAGGCTAACCTAAAAGAACTGGCTCTCAAGGAAAGCTGCCGGAACACACCGTTAGGTGCTTGGCTACAGATTTTCTACTTGAGGAAACGCTCAGTAGTAATGTCACTAGCGGTCACCCATCCAACTCATGACCGCGCGCGACGTTGCTTAACTTTGCTGATCGGTTGAGAACAGCTAAGTAAACTTCGCTACGAGCGCTTCAAACACAATACATATTTAATATATTATATATTTATCCTAACCTGAGACAGACATCATACATCCTCTTGGCGACCTTGGACTGGATGTCCTGGATGGTGTCTCTGAGCGCCTTGGTGACGGCGTGGCCGCGGAGCGACTCCACGTTGAAGTTGTTCGTCTTCGCGGGGAAGATCAGGAACGCCACCACCGTCATCTCCGAACCTGACGCCTGCCAAATAATCATATTGTCAACAGTCAGGTACCTTCTTTAATAATAACAAATATTTTAAAAGTATTTTAAGAAAACATTTAATTTACCATTTAATAAAACACTTAAAAATCTTTATAAAAATGATATCTTTATAAAAATGATATATATCTAGTGACAATTCCGCCTAATTTCCTGTTAAGCCGACGTGACGTCACAAACGCCGCGCAGCCAAACCGGAAGAGTATTCGACGCGTTGCGCTTCTAAACGAGGCATCCTCAGGAGGTCTTGACTCTTCGAGCGCACGATCGAGACGTGTCAGTCGAATGACAGTATCATTTTTATAAAGATTTTTTAAGTGTTTTATTAAATAGTTAATTAAAAGTTTTCTTAAATACTTTTAAAATATTTGTTATTATTAAAAATGGATTTCATTAAAGTAACGCCTGAATCTATTCATTATCAGTACCTTCTTTACTTATTGGACGCGAAACAGAATTCTTTATATATTAGTTTATATTACTCAAACGGCAGCGGTAATACCAAAAAGTACATTCCAAGGAGGGTTAGATCAACGCAGCGGCCCACGATAAAATTTAAGACTTTTATCCTGTGTATTGTAAGCGGAAGCTATATACAAGGTGTACCAAGAAGTAGTGATATACTGAAGCTGGGAGGTAGAGGACCTTGAGGGCTATCTGAATCATCCCCATGTATGTTCCGCGATTTTTTGTATTTCCGGAGTTATGACTTTTTTTTTAATTTTTCATCTATCGCCGAGTACGATGAGATTTTTATGTGATTCAGATAGCCCTCTAGATCCTCTACCTCCCAGCTTCAGTGTTATACTTCTGGGGACACCTTGTATATATAATATATGTACAAGGTAATATACATACAATATATATATATATAATATAATATCACGGAGTTATTCAAAATAAATTACAGGCATAAGAGAATTTTAAGATCAAGTGGTCCTCGTGCTAATTTGTCATTATAAAATGTATCTCAAAATGTGTTTTAGGAATAACAGAAGTCAACCCTAATACTATGATAGCATTTTACGAATAACCCTGTACATATCACAAAATATATAATATTTTCATTGGTGGGCATCGAACCAAGCACTATCTTGTTATCATATTTAGAAATCAGCACTTATCTTAGGAAGTTTCCTTAATACACGTTCGAGAAGTAATCTATAGAAGCGTGCAAGTATTTGACTATATCACATTTTTTTATGTAATTGTGACGGGACAAGCTCGAAGCCCACCTGATGTTAAGCGGAATAACCTCTGCCTATAACAGATGCATTTCGTCACAAGTCACGAATCGCACTGCACCCGTCACCTTAAGACATAGTTGAAGTCTCATGTGCCTGTAATTTCACTGGCTCTCAAGGACTGCTGCCGGAACACACCGTTAAGTACTTGGCGACAGATTTTCTACTTGAGGGTGGTCGCTAGCCAGGCGGGCATTCGCAAAATGCCCTTCCACCATGCGGTGAAGCTCAAGCCCGCGGCGGGATTCGAACCATCGACCTGCTGCGCGGCAGTCCATAGCCAATGCCACTGAGCCATCACTGCTTCAAAATAATTATAAATATAATAACAAATATTTTATTATTATTAAAAATGGATTTCCGCAAAGTAACGCCTGAATCTATTCATTATCTTAATTATAAATATTATAATCAAAGTATTTATCGTTATTTATCTACGGCCGCATTCCCCCATACCCGGCAGCATTCCCACGGGGCCCTCGGGTATACCTTTAAGTAGTGATTGAGCCTCGCCAACGCCTCTATGAAGATATCAGCTCCCTTGTTGCCGAACTCGTACCGGCCGGCGATGAAGAAGTACAGCGTCTTGTCCAGGTCGAAGTTGAAATGGCTAAAACAACACATTGCAACAATAAATACTTATTTGTTATACTCGGCTGAAAAGTTGTCATTTGGCGCGACTCGTATTGGAACCTGAGGAAGCGAAAGGTTGAGCGAAGCGAGCGGTTTCTAATTTAGGATCTTGAGCGAAGCGAGCGTTTCAAAGGTATAAGTCGCAAAATCTTATATATAAAATTCTCGTGTCACAGTTTTCGTTGCCATACTCCTCCGAAACGGCTTGACCGATTTTGATGAAATTTTTTGTACTTATCCGGTATCTATGAGAATCGGCCAACATCTATTTTTCATCCCCCTAAATGTTAGGGGTAGTCCACCCCTAAATTTTATTTTTATTTTTTAGACAAAAATTTTAATTTCTATTTTTTTATGATACAACATACAAAAATACATACAATCCTCAATTTTCACCCTTCTACGATCAACCCTTATATGGCAAAACAACGTTTGCCGGGTCAGCTAGTAACTATATAATTCTCTGATTATGTACAAAAGCAAAAGATATTGTTTATTAATTATTTAAATTTCCTGTCATATTTTTGTGTAGCCATTGTAAAGCAGGCTGTCATTTTTAAGCAGTCAATCGTTTGATGTTAAGCGCACTGACCCATAGAAGTGTCCCCTAGAGAACTCGTGTATCTTCTCCTTGGCGAGCGCGTGGAGGTTCTGGAACTCGTGGATGGCTGAGAACTTCTTCACGTTGAGGCCGTTCGGCGTTATTATGTCTGGCTTCCGCTTCAGGAGATGTTCCGCTTCGTAACCTGAAACGGGGAAAAATGCAACAATGTTTTTCCATAATTGTTTAAAACAATATACTTACTCTCCCATGGAGCGTAACTTATGAAGTTCTCTTTATACTTAAAGACTTAAAATAAGTTGTTTTTCTTCACTAAAATGTATAAAACAATCACTTCTCGCTGTCTGTCCGTCCCTATATATGCTTAAATCTTTAAAACTACGCAATGGATTTTAATTGTCACCCCCGTGGGGTGCCATATCTTCCCATATCTTCCCGTGGGTGTCGTAAGAGGCAACTAAGGGAAAAATACTGGAAGGTGGGCAGCAGCGCCTTCTAAGGAACGGCCATCTTACACTGCGATCCCCAAGCCGCCTGCCAAGCGTGGGGATTAGTGCAAATAACCCCTTAATAGGGGAGGCTGTGTTCAGCAGTGTACGAGTCAGCTATTACAGTAATGGATTTTAATGGGCTTGTTTTTGAATTTGTTAATGTTTTTTTTAATGTTATTGTGACGGTACAAGCCCGAGGCCCACCTGATGTTAAGTGGACTAACCTCTGCCTATAACAGACCCAATTCGTCAACGACGAATTGCACTGCGCTTGTCAGAATGAGATGTACAGTTGTTTGGTCTCATGTGTTTCTGGGTCTGTAATTTACTGGCTCTCAAGGACTGCTGTCGGAACACACTGTCATAGTAGAAAGAGAGGAAGTAGGCCATCTCCGGCCCAATCCGCGATATAATTACCTACCACACTTGTCTGTCTCAGGGTTGTCACTTCTAGCAAAGTTTTAATTCAGTGCCTAGAAATTGGCAACGGCCGGGAAGATGTGTTTTTTACTTATGTTGTGTGGGTTCAGGGTAAGTGAGGTCGGTTTTACCTAAACCATGATGAAGCCTTTCACGATGATAGAAAGAGCGACAGAAGATACCTATGTGGTTGCGGGGCCAGAGACGGGCGACGCGGGGCGGTGATGTGTACGAGTACCTACGGTAGTTTACTGATAGTACTGTCAACCAATTCACTAGTTTAAAGCCCGGCCCTTGCCAAAGATGACACATCTCTGTATAGCTAATTTAGTGATTCAATAAAGTTCAACAATAGTTTTCCTAACAAATACAGAAATGTATTCAAGATTCAGAACAGTACTATTTATAAAAAAGCGCCGTTTCGGACACGCCCATATGTAAGGTTTCGTAGTTCATGTGTAGTTATTGCGTTAGTTTTTTATTGTTTGTAAGTTTTGCTTGTTTTCGCATACATTTTATATGACAAAACCAAAATAACTTTGCTTCTGTAATTTGATGCTCAATACCTTTATATTTCGAAAACTATAACTTAAATTTTTAAAAGTTGTACTATGGGAACTCAAGCCTTCGAAAGGTTCAGAAGGTATTTTTGAGGTCCCTCTACAAAAGGCTCTACTCTACGGGTACTACCCCTATATGTATCCAACAAAGTTCTTACTTGGTCAATTGGGATACCACTCATTAGAAGTAAGGAGAATTGCTGATCAACTCCTAACCTATTGCAAGGTGCTCAGAGGCTCAATTGACTGTCTTCACCTGCACAACCTAGTGTGTATGTTTAATATACCGGATAGGCCTGGGGTCCCGGCAAACAGGCGTGGTCGACCGCAAAATCTCTTCGTTACAAATATTGCAAGCACCACAGCGCGAAGTCAGACTCCACTCATTCGTGCTCGCCACCATCTCAATGCACTCCTTGTCGCCAACACTGATTGTGATTTAATGACTGATGACTTAAACAATATCAAGACAGTCATACTTTCCTATTGTGAGAGCCTTATTGACCAATGGGACAGATGTGCCAAGCCTGACAGCTCGACAGATCTTTGTGATTGTGACTATTTTGACTAGGTTAAATTATAATAATGATAAAATTATGACGATAGAAATTAATTTGACCTAATTTGTGTATATATGTAATTATTTGACTGTATGATGATATGTACTTTGCCATAAACTTTAATTATTTAATTAATTGCTGTGAGATAAATGTAATTGTATTTCGTGACGTTTTTATCTCAATAAACAATTTATTATTTATTTATTATGGGAGTTATTGGTGGAACTAAAAATATGTCAAAAATGGGGCTTTGATAGCAATATCTCGAGACAGACACATTCAATTAAACTTTGTTTCAATCTTACTACTTACTACTACCTACCTACAATACTGAGAAATTGACATGACTAAATGTAAACAAAGCAACAGCGGCATATCAATTGACAGATCAAATATACCAAGGTAACACATTGTAGTGGGAAAGTAGGCCTGCCTACTTCGTCTGCCTGATAGAAAACTACCAAATAAAATCTATAGGTATCTCACTCATCATCAATTAAAAATTATAGGTATGCTAGAATAACTTGCTTACCTTTCCTGTTCAGTAGGTAATCTGAACAGAGACAACTCTGAAATAGATGAACTGTTTAAACAGCCAAACACAGCAATAAGTTCTCCTGCGATTATCACACATTTTTAATTTATTTAGAGGTGCCGAAAAGCCGTGACGCTCAAACTTTGTGCGATGTTAGCCCCGACTGGCGCACGGTCGAAACGGGTCGAGATTTTGTTAGAGTGTGCGTGCGGGACGCATAGATATTATGGCGCACACATACAAGCCGCGCGCGGTGCGTTTGTATGAAGATAACTTACTTCCCACTCTTTCTACTATGACACTGTTAGGTGCTTGGCGACAGGTTTTCTACTTGAAGGTGGTTGCTAGCCAAACGGTGAAGCTCAAGCCTGCGGTGGGATTCGAACCATGGACCTGCTGCATGGCAGTCACTGAGCCATCACTGATTCAAACATTTTGTAAGTAATCGTCGCCTACCTACATTTGTTTATTATATCCACCTTAGACTATATAAAGTTTATTTGTTATTTATGAAGTTGGTATTTACTAGATTGCTTTATACAATTTTTAACCTAAATATAAAATTAAGTATATATGTATAAATCTTAAAATTTAACAGGTACTTAACAGGTATTCTATACTTAATTTCGAAGCGCTCGTAGCGAAGTTTACTTAGCTGTTCTCAACCGGTCAGCAAAGTTAAGCAACGTCGCCCGCGGTCATGAGTTGGATGGGTGACCGCTAGTGACATTACTACTGAGCGTCTCCGTGCTTCGGAGGGCACGTTAAGCCGTCGGTCCCCGTTTTCGTCTTAGGATGGCAGTCGTTATAGCATGGTGGTAGGGCATTTTGCAAATGCCTCGCCTGGCTAGCTACCACCCCTTGTCCTCACGTCACGTCCTTGAGAGCCAGTTGTTCTAGGTTAGCCTGAACAACATCTTCGACCACATCATCACTTACCATCAGGTGAGATAGTGGTCAAAGGCTAACCAATCAGGCATAAAAAAAATAATAATAATAATATGGTAGTCCCCTCTACCTTAAATTTGTAAAAATGTTCCGACGAAATAAAAGTTTTATTATTATTATTATATAGTTTAGAAAGAGAGAGAAAACCCTTACCTGTGATATCAGAGACAGTAGTGAAGATGTGAGTCATATGCGCGGCGGCTCGCTCCATGCAGTAACGGTGATATATTTGTCTCTTTCCCGCCTCCTCATCCACTGAGAACTGTGACAGAGATAGATATACTATGTTAACATTTATTTTTCTCAACGCTAAATGTTGAGACGTGGGAAATGCTGATATTCTATCACTATCAGACTGGGTAGGAGTGAAAGGGAGGGTGACATTGCGATGTGAAAAATGAAAGAAAGCTTATTAAAAGATTTTTTCGCGTTTATTTTACAACCTGATTCTAGCGGTGTCATCTAGTATTAAGTAGATTAACTACGATGTATTTGAGTATTGAGTTTAGTTCTGTTGCAGCAATGTTAACCCTTTGTTTTTTTTACAGATGGCGTTAGTAGTACAATAACATGAGAAAAAATTATAGTCATGTGCGGGATTCGAACCCGCGTCCATCCACCCCTATATCCGGGGTATGCTATCAACGACTGAGCTAATATGACAATGACTCATAACTCCAATTGTATGTTGTATTTTTGTAATGTAATATAAAATTATTGTTAAAATTAAAATTATAAGGTTGTGTCATCATTTACAAGTATAAAACCAATTGCAAAATTGGTCTTGTTTGTAGTACAACGTAAGTGGTACTATAGATGTCGCTCCATCCCAATACGATGGTTAAATAAAAAACGAGGGGGAAAATTGGAGTTAAGAGTCATTGCCATGTTAGCTCAACAGGTCAGAGCATACCCCGGCTATAGGGGTGGATGGACGCGGGTTCGAATCCCGCAAATTATTATAACTTTTTCTCTCGTAAATTTGTAATTTTTAAAACTGTTAGGTGTTTGGCGACAAATGTCCTACTCTACTTGAAGGTGAGAACTAATAGCCCAAGCATGCAAATGAAACTATACCTTATCCAAGTTGTTATAGAAGTCAGTGTTGCCTGCACACAGGTAGCGGCCGAGGAGCGTCGCGTGCGTCGTGAACACTGTCGCCACGTCCACGTGACGGACCCTGGAAGGGATATACACAACATAAGTTTAAAAAACAATTGTCAAAAAAAACATCTCAAAATGTTTTTATATAATCTCATTCGGTAATATTCTAATTATGAAATGAAATACAGACTTTTATTGGCATATTTTATTTACATACTTCTTTAAGAAAGTTAAAAAGTTAAATTAAAGCATTATTCTCCTAACAAAACAATGCTTTAAAACAGTTTTTTAATTATTAAAGTACAATGTGTCCCGACCAAGGAGGTTTCAATTCAATTTAAGTACACATTATCTGTGGTGAGCGCTGGTTCCGAGCCATAGACCAATAACAGAC
Source organism: Plagodis pulveraria (assembly GCA_963890685.1). Taxonomy (NCBI): domain Eukaryota; kingdom Metazoa; phylum Arthropoda; class Insecta; order Lepidoptera; family Geometridae; genus Plagodis; species Plagodis pulveraria. Next base: position 577,500 of record OY982977.1, read on the forward strand.
TATTCCATTTTGGCGCTATTTCGTACATACGAATTAGAGTAATATTTTGTTGGATAAAAATTTAATTTAATTTAGCTACCTATAGCCATGAGATTAAATAAAGTAGTGTATGCAACTGCATATAATTAGGTATTAAAACACTCGTGTAATCTTTATTTTGAAACTCGCCTGCGGCTCGTTGCAAAAAACTACACTCATATTTTACTACCCTCTATTATATGACAGTTGCATAAACTACTATTTTAGGACTAAACACGCGAATGATATTACAAATGTAAAAGTTTTTTGTCAGGATGTGAGTGTTTATAACGCCTTCACGCTGAAACAGCTGAACTGATTTGGGTGAAACTTGGAATATAAATAACTCAGATTCTGGATGAAATTTTTGTTTTATACTCCACTGGTTAGCACTTGGCCACTATCTCATCTGATGTTAAGTGATGATGCGATCGATGATGGAGCGCTCTTACTCAGAAGGTATCTATTATCCTTCTTAGGTAATTGTGTGCGGTTTTATAATAAAGTTCCCAAACATATTACAACGGTCACAGAAGGGAAATTCAAGTTGAACGTGAAAAACATATTGATTAAAAAATCCTACTACACAGTTTCTGATTACTTAAACGACAAAAATGCCTGGACAATTCCGCCTCCGCCAAGCTATTGCCTGTCACCTACATAATTTAAACAAATATTGTAATAACTATATTATATAGTAAGTATGTAACACATTGTTATAAGATGTTTAAAAGAATGGCCCCGAGTTTCTTGCCGGTTCTTCTCGCAGTGGCACTATACAATATATTTGCTGAACGTGGCAGTACAATGTAGAATATTTCAATACTAAAATTTGTAATTGACCTTCATAAGAGCTTCGTAGAGGCCTAAATTGAATGAATGATTTTGACTTGACTTTGTCTATAATAGAAAATGCACAATATTACGTTCTTTTTAATTTATTTATATTTTTGTGCTTGTGCCATCACAATAGGATAAAAATTGATTTTGACTTTGACTTTATTCACTCAAGTTTTGAACACCTTCATATTGTACGTAACCGGAAACACGTATAGTGTACTTTTAATCTTCTTCATCACATTTCGTCATTTTCTGCGCAAATGTAACCCCGGGGCGCAGCTAGCTATAAATACATCTGTTTTTTTTTTGAGTTATTACTTACTTGCGACCCACCCCGGTTTTGCACGGGTGCAATGCTGATACTAAATAATCTGTAATATTTTCTTACAAATCGCTTCGTAATTAAGTCATTATTTCTCGTAAAAAGTAAATGATAAAAAAATGGTTATTGACGGTTATTCCAAAGAGATAGACATATACCATTTTGGACTTTTTTGTAGACGCTTTTATGGTGTACAATACTGTGTTACATTATTTTGATCTATCTCGTCGGGTTCAGCCAGCGTTTGCAATGTAAGCGCAAAAAATATGTTTATTTACGACATCACATTAGAAACCTCTAGAATTATCAGTGTTTCTCTACTATATTATGCATGTCTTCTTGTACATATAAACCTTCCTCTTGAATCACTCTATCTATTAATAAACACCGCATCAAAATCCGTTGCGCAGTTTTAAAGATTTAAGCATACATAGGGACAGACAGACTGCGGGAAGCGATTTTGTTTTATACTATGTAATGATACTACTACAGTTCTGTTTAATGTAATGAAGAGACGAAAGAGACAATTCATCCGCATGATAAGCGTCGTGCCTGTTCATTACAGTTGTAGTGTCACTGTCCTCATCCTGCTTTATACCGCACTGCGTTTATCAATTAGAGAATTTAGTTCTTATGTCTCATTTGAAAACAACGCTTAAATATTATCAGCCTTATCAATAATAAAGCTCCAATCCTTTCTTAATCGTTCCTTACACTAGACAAAGTAAATCATAAAATAAGTCTATGTGCTTTGTTTATCAATTAATGAGTATTATAGTATTTGTGTGTACTTTGATAATCAATAAACGTGTTTTATAGTATTTGTGTGTACTTCGTCAATCAATAAACGATAATTATAGTCTGTGTGTGTAATTTTTTAATTGATAAACTACTTTTATAGTATTTGTGTGTACTTTGTTAATCAATAAACTAGTTTTATAGTATTTGTGTGTACTTTGTTTATCAATAAACAAGTATTATAGTATGTGTCTGTGCTTTGTTTATCAATGTATGTTTTTCAGGTTAACCTAGAATTACTGGCTCTCAAAATGTTGTGTGTATTTTGCTTATTAACGAATGAGTATTTATGTATAAGTGTGTGTGTGTGTGTGTTTGTGTATGTATGTGTGGTGTATATGTGTATGGGTGTGTGAACTGTGAGTTGTGTGTGTTTTATGTTTGTGTGTGTGTGTGATGTGTTTGTGTGTGTTGTATGTTTGTGTGTGTGTGTATGTGTGTGTGGTGTGTATGTGTATGTGTGTGCGAGTTGTGTGTTTGTGTGTGTGTTTGTGTGTGTGTGTTGTGTGTGTGTTGTGTGTGTGTTGTGTGTGTGTTGTGTGTGTATTTGTGTGTGTGAGGGTGTGTGTATATAATAGGTTTAGACCTGAGCATGATGAGGCCGACGCCCGCCTGCCACTCGTGGAAGTGTGCCACCACGCGCGGCGCTGTGTCGCTGTATGACTCCGCTGCACTGCGGAACTGGAAACAACACATATACAATATTTACATACTATTCATATTAAATACGATCATTTTAGGGGTACCCTACCCAAAAGCAATACGGAGCCATAAGAGTGAACGCTTCTAGCGATTGTCCGCACAACTGCGTTCTCCTATTTTCTTCCTGGACAATGCCTCTAGAGAAAAAAGCAACAAGGGAGAGGAAACCGCTTAGCGATATGTTACCGTTCTATTATCCTGGACAAGAGATTTATGTTTTTAAAAAAGAAAACTTTATGAACCTAGATATAAAATGTATTTCCCGGAATAATTTTACAAGATATTTTGGATATAGAACGAGCACACCGGATTACAGTTCCAGAGCGACTTGACTTCCCCTCAACTAACTGATCGGAGCATGGAATACTGAAGGTGCTAACAAAGCACCTTACCTTTTATTATTGCATGCAAATATATAGGTATAACAGTTGGAATAGTTCTGGCATTTTTTGCGGCGAAATATTCACACAAATGCAGTCATTTTAATCGCCTAATAAAACAATAAACCTACAAACACACATTGAACGCAGCGGTGTCTTTAGCTACTCATACAAGCTTGCCATAGTTTACACAAACAAATCGATCAATCACAGCGACTCGTTTACACATCACAATCAATGAACTTTACACAACACATACGCAAATTTTCACGTACGCTAGTGACTTCCAATATCGATAAAGTGTTATCGATATAATAACTACAGGGTATTTATAATCGTTATGATGTTGTTGACGATAGAGGGATTCATACTGTATCAGCCGGTACGTTCTCTGCTGAACACAGCCTCCCCCAACATGGGGGCGGGGGTTTGCCATCTTCCCCACGCTTGGCAGACACCCACGGATAGATATGGGAGGATGACATTCTAGCGCGGCACCCGACGGGAAAGATTCATACAATGTTTTTTTTTTTTTTATGTCATTGTGGCCTATCAAGCACGAGGCCCACCTGATGTTAAGCGGACTAACCTCTGTCTATAACAGATGCATTTCGTCACAAGTCACGAATTGCACTGCGCCCGTCACCTAGAGACATAGTTCGTAAGTCTCATGTGTCTGTAATTTCACTGGCTCTCAAGGACTGCTGGCGGAACACACCGTTAGGTGCTTGTCGACAGATTTTCTACTTGAGGGTGGTCGCTAGCCAGGCGGGCATTCGCAAAAAGCCCTTCCACCATGCTTTGAAGCTCAAGCTCTGGGCGGGATTCGAACCATGGACCTGCGGCACGGTAGTCAATGCCACTGACCCATCACTGCTTCAAAACGCCACTAGCCGTCACCTATCCAAGTCATGCTCATGACTGCAATGGAGGTTGCTACCTAGTTGAACAGTTAAGCAAGCTACATATTGCGTTGGTTTTATTTTAAGAGTTAGGTACAGTAATCTACATATTTCGTTGTTCCCGGTATGATACAATTTGTTGGATACTTTTACATCTTTTATATTTGTTTATTCTTTTTTTTTTTTTTTTTTATTCATAATAGGTTCGCGTTTGACCACACCCTGCCTGATGTTAAGCATTGATGTGGTCTAGGATGGAGCACGCTTACCTAGAAGAAACCTTCTTACTCCCGATTTGAAGACACCCATGTTGTATCCATCGGGAAAAAATATTCACTACATATTAGGACTATCCACTAATTAACTTACCCTAGATAACAAAATTATATAATGAAAAGAGTCATTTAAAGTCTATACAAGTAGAACCAAAATAGTGAACAAAATAATGTCCCAGTAACATTATGTAAGGATATAACTGATTTCAGTATCGATAAAATCGGCTACTGTTGTCGTGATCGATCGGGCAGTAAACCTATTATTATGTATCGAAAAGACATGGAAACTTTGCTCTCTTTACATTCTCTTTTAATAAGTAGCTTCATTCTTTGTTAAAACGTGCTGGTAACATAATTGTAACCACATTAAACTAGTATCATAATACCGAGTAATAATAAAGTACAGTGGATAACCCTTATAAAACTTAGGTATGTAACAATTGTAGATCTTATAAAACGATTTGGTGTTATACGAACTACAATTGTTACAAATTGTCATTACAAACAACAACTTTTTTGATAAATATTGTGATTATATTCTACCGCCACCTAAATTAATCGACACGCATTATGTAAAGGTACTGATGTACCTAACTCCGAAGGACAGCTTAGTGTTCTTGCTGTCCTTCGGCGATAGAGCTGGATTCATCGCTAGATTAATCCGAAATTTGTACGGGCAATCGGGCTCAGTGTTGGTAAACATTTCCAACAATTATATTAGAATAAAACATACGAATTTGTGGTTTAAATGTAAATCAATAGCAAAAATACGTTAGGGATTTACTTGATTTGTTTGACATTACATATAAAATGTAACACCACCTATTTGAATGTTTGACGTCCTAGACCTCCTTTTGCAGCAGAAAACTAAGCAATTTAAGTTTAATTATTGGACATTTTAAGTATTAGAGCGTGTTCGGTAAACAAAGGTACACAATGCAGTCTGTTTCTGCGGACGCGAATCTTGTCTGTGTTATCTGCGATGGATTTTTGATCCATCCTTTGGTTGAAGTTAGTACGAGTTCAAGCCGTGGGCGGCTCACACGTTGTTCGGGTGTGCGTGAGACAAATTGAGGTCGCGGCGACCTAGTGGATTAAAGGCAACGGATTGCTAGTTTATTAGTGACGATAAACATTGGTGCTTTGTGCAACAAAGTGAGGTATTGTTATTTGTGACGCCAGGCGTTCAGCGTCAGTGCGAGCAACGGATTGCTGTTCGGCGGGACATCGAGATCAGGGGAAGTATCCTATTATAATTCCGTTGTTAGCTGATTGATCAATTATCTAGCTTTAGGGTGTTTAGCGATAATCCCCTTTCGACGGAGCGACTAGCACGTAGCCCGAAGGTAGATCGTTCCCGCCGTTTTATACTCACGTGCCTAGTAGCACATATATCGGCTGGTGCCTTCCTGTGACATTCCAGGAGCCCAGTCGAATACGCCACGACACAGTGGTAAAGTGTGGGACTACGGGGATTAACAAGGCCCCTTGTCCATTCAGAGCGTTTACTCGCGGTAATGGACTCGGTCTAGTTAGAAATCCGAGCGCAAATAGTTTTATTGAATGCGTATGTCCACGTGGGCTTGTACTGTGACAGAGAGAAACGCTGCGAATGGCACCTCCCCCCTCTTGTTGCTTTTTGCTCCAGGCCATATAGTGTAAGAGCGTACTTCAATAGTTCTTAATAAATAAAATACCTTATGTAGAGTAAGAGCATACCTCAGTAATGAACTGCGCGACCATGAAGCCGAGTATAACGGCGTCGTTGGCTTCGATGTCCAAATGTGGGATGCCCACAGAGCAAGTGTCCCACAGCTCCTGTTTGTACCCGTCCAGTTGCCATGCCGCCGACCCGATGTCGAATAGTATTATCTGTGGGTTGCCATCCACCAACCAAGTGCCTGTGTGAAGCTGTGGAACAAAGGAAAATAATGAGGCACAAAATTTATATTTCAGTGTGCAATACATTCTGCATCTCCAGGTACCTACAGGTACCGGACTGTTGAACTGGCCGGTCACTTCTCCATACAAACGTCGTAGGGTGATCACTCCCTTATTTGAGATTTTAAGTCCAGATTTAAGCATAACACCGATTGATATCGTCATCATTACATTTAGGCTTGTATGATGCCAAAATTTTAAAAAGATAATTAAATTGTAAGTTATGATCCTCGAAAACTTTATGTGAAAATGTTTCGAGGCTCATAACTCTCAAGTTAATTATTTTATTAAAATTTCAGCATCATACAAGCCTAGATAATGAAGAGACCAATCGGTATTATGCTTTATTTTGGACCTAAATACTCAAATAAGGGAGTGATCACCCTACTACGTTTGTATGGAGAAGTGACCGGCCAGTTCAACCTTAACTAAATTAACTGGCAAACCAGAAGCAACGATATTATGCTCAAGGAGATGGCTGTAAAATTTTAATTAATTTACTTTCAATTTAAATTATAGCGAAACTGTTTGGAAATCGATATGAATAAACTTCCCTTAAGGTCAACGCACACGTATCGCATCGGCACCTTATCAATTTCACCTTGCCCTATTTTGCAAAGCTAGTCCCGAGTGGAGCCGATGGCGATCGTTTATAGACGTCGCAGTATGGACGTTACCTACAAATAATACTGAACTGTACTGTATCAGCCGGATCATCTACTGCTAAACAGCATCCCCTATTAATGGGAGGTTTAATCAACCATAATCTCCAAACTTGGCAGGCAACTTGGGGATCGCAGTGCAAGGCAGCAGTTCCTCAAAAACAATTTAGGGTTTTACTCATAAACCACTTTTGATTTTGTCCTTATCACTACAATATAGTACCAGTTGATGGAGTTGCATAAATTAACCGCAAGCGGCCCACCTCCGTAAAGTCTTTCAACCGATACTATGCATTATAACGCTAGAGACAAAGTCGAAAATTGTTTGACAGTAAAACTGCCACTACCACTGCCGCCTGAATTGAGTTGAATAGCGGCGATGTCGATACCGATCAATGTGCGCTAACCATTTACCTTTTGCCTATCGAAACTCATGGAAAGAGACTCGAATTTTGTGATACAGTTTCCCACTCGATTCCCGCTGATGATACATTTTTTGTGGTCTTAACATATTAACAAATATTATAAGATTATATTACATTAAGAGTAGAGTTCACGTCGCGCTTGCTATACAAACGTAATTTCGTCATGTCTGTGAAACTTTGCGTGTATATCCATGAGCCAAATATCTATGCATCTGGTTTGTCATATTTCCGTAAAATTAAGTATTTCCAAAAATAATTCGGAAAATCGTTTTGTATGGGAATTGTTATTTTGACATTTAGGGATAAAACAAATAATAAATCAAAAACTGGCAATGCAGAAGCATAGATATTAGACTCAGCAATATGCGTACAAAGTTTCACCGAGTTTGAACACTTGCTATTTAACATATGACGAACTACGTTTGTACGGAAAGCGCGCCGTGAACTCTACTTTTAATATTTCAGAAAAACATTTCAAACAGCATTTCAAGTGACAATATCGCACCTTAGCCACACCGGTAGAACTGTGTTGAACGTTAAACTAAGGACATTTCTACATGAAGCATCGTCAGGAGGCTTTCTCTTCGAGTGCAAGATCAAAAACTTTTGTCACTATCGTACTAGCAAAGTTAAGCAATGTCGCGCGCGGTCATGAGTTGGATGGGTGACCGCTAGTGACATTACTACTGAGCGTGCACGTGCTTCGGAGGGCACGTCAAGCCGTTGGTCCATGTTGTTGTCTTAGGATGGCAGTCGTTATAGCATGGTGGTAGGGCATTTTGCGAATGCCCGCCTGGCTAGCTACAACCCCCAAGTAGAAAATCTGTCACCAAGCACCTAAAGGTGTGTTCCGGCAGCTGTCCTTGAGAGCCAGTACTTCTAGGTTAGCCAGAACAACATCTTCGACCACATCATCACTTACCATCAGGTGAGATAGTGGTCAAAGGCTAACTTATCAGGCATAAAAAAAAAGGAATGTCTGAATCTATCGAGTAATTTCACCTGCTACGATGCCCTATCTAAACGCAGTGATGTGTGCACTCTACTGCCTCGAGCTAGAGTATCTGACACTGCGGTAGTACCAAGACGAACTCTTACTGAAGAGACCATTGAAAGAGACCGACCACCCGGCTTTTTTGTGTGAATATGAGGAACACTAACCAGGCCCTCCTGATGTTAAGCGGTAACATTTCGTCACAAGTGACGAACTGCACTGCACCCGTCACCCTGAGACATACAGTTGTTAAGTCTGCTGTGCCTGTAGTTTCACTGGCTCTCAAGGACAGCTGCCGGAACACACCGTTAGGTTTTGGCGACAGATTGGCAACTTGAGGGTGGTAGCTATCCAGGCGAGCATTTCTACCATGCGGTGAAGCTCAAGGTGGGATCGAACCATAAGCCCGCGGCACCGCAGGGCATAGGCTCAGTAGCTATTTTATTACCGCTCGGCCATCATTGTATTAAGAAAGGCTTTTGCAGAAGAGACCGGCCACTTAAAAAAGAGACTTAACAATTAATAAGATTCCTACCACTTCAAGAGAGAACTATCACTTAAAGAGAGACCTATCACTTAAAGAGAGACCTATCACTTAAAGAGAGACCTATCACTTAAAGAGAGACCTATCACTTAAAGAGAGACCTATCACTTAAATAAAGAACTACCTCTTAAATACAGAGTTGACTTCGAATTTGTAATACCAATAGATGATAATATAAAGGTGGTAACACAAAATGGTAGGTACCTTATATCCCTGCGCGCGCATCGCGTTGACGGCGGCGGTGAGCGGAGAGTTGTGCGGGAACTCCGCCTCCTCCACCTCCGTGCGGGCGCACTGCTCCTTGTACGGACCTGGATACCAGCACTGGTTACTTACTCTCTCAACCAACACTATATGTGTCGGATAAGGGCAAGAGGAGGATCTCTGTGCGTAGTGCCTAATAAACTTTTATTAGTATTTTCAGTTTCCCATATAAACCAAGGTATTGTCAGTTAATGGGGATAATAAGTTTAATTAACTTATTTACTTAGCCGTTCTTAACCGATCAGCTAAGTTAAGCAACGTCCACCGCGGTCATGCCTTGGATGAGTTAACGCTAGTTGCATTACTACTGAGCACTTTCAGGCTTCGGAGGGCACGTTAAGCCGTCGGTCCCGGTTGTTTTCTAAGGATGCACAGAAAAAAAAGACTTCTTTAGCCAAGAATATACATTGTCTTAATAAATTCAAGACAATGCTGTATTTCAACAAGAATATATTCTGAACTGAAAAATAATCGAGTCTTGATATTACACTCGAATATTCTTAGGAATATTGTTTTGACCCAAAAAATATTTCTTCACATAAAATATTCAAATTATTATTTCAAGATAACGAAAATATTCTTCTAACAATAAAATAGGAATTCTTCTGTTAACATTTTATTCTCTAAATAAAATTTCTATATTCTTTCTTGAAATATTTTTAAATATTCATGTTCTAATGTAATTAAGGTGCTTCACTTACGAATATTTATGGTAAGATTCTTGGATTCAAAACTAACCATATTCGTATTTAAACTCTTTAACGATTTCTCCAAAGAAGAATGCAATATATACTTTGATTCAAGAATATATTCCTGAGAATATTGTGTTCTGTTTTCAAGAATAAATTGTTTTCAATATATATGAATCACAAATATTCTTGAATAAAAACACACTGCGTTGGCTCAAGTATTTCTTTTTTTCTGTGTGGCAGTCGTTATAGCATGGTGGTAGGGCATTTTGCGAATGCCCGCCTGACTAGCTACCACTCTCAAATAGAAAATCTGTGGCCAAACACCTAACGGAGTGCTCCGACAGCTGTCCTTGAGAGCCAGTAATTCTAGGTTAGCCTGAACAACATCTTCGAGAACATCATCACTTACCATCAGGTGAGATAGTGGTCAAAGGCTAATCTATCAGGCATAAATTAAAATTATGGTGACAATACTTTCCCGGACGATTTTGTTCAAAGAGTTCTACGGATTCCGCGATACGAAAATGGTCATGATCGAACACTATTAAATACAATAAAGAGATACAGCTCTCAAAGAGTAGAAGCCCTAATGTCTCAGAACTCACATGTACTGAATTGCGTTCGCCACAAGAGATATGAGTTTTGAAATAATTATTTTAACCACCTTGTGTGTATCTGGAACACGTCAAACGTAAATACTATGCTGAATCGAAGTAAAACTCACCAAGCAAGCAGTAGTTGTCGCCCATCTCCTCAGTGGAGACATACGCCTTGGATCGTATCACCGTGTAGATGCCACCAACTGGAAATTATAAATATAACAATAAGAATTCTGTCAAGTTTTAAGAGGAACGGGAAGAGAAGCTCCTACAGAAAAATAGGTATTTTAACAAAGTGATGCTGTCTCGCCGCTAAACGCCCGAACAGAGTAGTGCGATAAGGACATTTGCAGCTTCTTCAAGTTTTGACTTAGAATTTGCGCATAATTTGCGTTCTGGGAGAAAACTTTTCTCCTATATTAAACATTAATCAAATCTAAAAATGTTGGTCTTATTTTATAACTGACAGAGTAAACTAGGTTTATAGGTTTTCCTTTTACTTTATTTATCATTATTTTTCCTATAAATTATTCACAAACTAAACATACAGGTTTTGAGAAAATATCGGTATTTATCTACCCATTAATTCAAATTCCTTTCACCAAATCAAAACCTATAAACCTGAATATTGATAACATCTATGACATTTCCAAATATCATCAATATCGGTGATTGTTTAGGGGGGTAGAAACGTTTTCTCTTTTTGTATGAAAATTCGAGACTTCCCTCCAGTCTTAAGAAGTCCAAGTTCTGTACTTTGTGACCCATAGATTTCATGTGAACGGAGAGCTTTCCATACAAACGTAGTTTCGTCATATTTTAAATACTAAGTGCACTCTACTCTTAACGGCTTTAGCAAAGGAAGCTGAATATACGTTTTTTTTTTCCTTCCACCATGCGGTGAAGCTCAAGTGGTCGATGTTCAAGCTAACCTAGAATTACTGGCTCTCAAGGACTGCTGCCGGAACACACCGTTAGGTGCTTGGCGACAGATTTTCTCCTTGAGAGTGGTAGCTAGCCAGGCGGGCAATCTCAAAAATGCCCTTCCACTATGCGGTGAAGCTCAAGCCGGTGCGGTGGGGAACGAACCATGGACCTGCGGCGCGGCAGTCCATAGCTTTACCGCTCGGCCATTATTGCTTCCAAAAATATGTAAAGAAGTGTTTAACTCTTGGAAATTATTACGGGTGGTAAAAAATATAACTTTCAGCGGGACTTGAACCCGGAACCCACTGAATACTCCCCAGTAATACCCCCAGTCCTGGTGCATTACCAATTATGCTATGGAAGCGGGTGCTGGACAGTCGAATCTTCTCCACCCGTTTGAATGCACGTCTTTTTGATGTTGGCGACATCTACCCAAATAGCATAGGACTATTTACTCAGGCTGGTAGGCTGATATACGATCAACTCTGAACACCAAAGCGATGAAACCATTTTATATTTTGACTAGTATTATTTTATAAGAGAATTGACGACTAAGTGAAAACATAGAAATATTACGGATGGAAAAAGATAACTTTTTATACATTGTGTATATTGTATAACTCAGTAACCGCTTTGATTTAAGACTCATCAATCAAGTTCACAAGTAACAAAACACGTACAATTTTCCGAATTCAATTGGATTGGTTAATTGATTTGGCGCTTAGAAATGATCGCATCCGATTGGTCGCTATGCAGTAATGTCAAATAAATATTAGAAGCATTATTACTCATTGTTTTTTATGGTGCACTACACGGGGAGCTACTGCCACCTACAATAAAAAAAAACAAACAGATGTCGCTCCATCCCAATACGATGGTTAAAGAACTATAGGAAAAATTTGAGTTATTACGTCATTGTCATGTTAGCTCAATTGCTTAGAGCGTACCTCGAAGGGGTGGATGGACGCGGGTTCGAATCCCGCGCATGACTTAAATTTTTCCTATCGTATATTTGTAATTTTGTAATGTAATCCGCATAGCAGGCGTTACTGCAAACATAACAATATTAGAATGTATAGAATACCTAAAACGTAGGTTTGAAATATTATTTATAGTACCACCAACTTAACTGTGCAGTTCTCGAGGGCGCTACTGGTCAAGGAAATCAACTACAAACTGTCACAATTTGAAGGAATGTTGTAGTTCTTTTTTTTGCCGCCTGAACAGATAAGTTGGTGGGACTGTATTTTATAGTTTACCCAGGTATTGTACACAATACCGAATGTGCAGCCGGTATTGTATTTAGAATACGAGAACAAGGTAGGAGGGGACGTGCGGGCGGCAGGCTACAATGGCTAAGTTAGGTTTTTGAGTTTCACTTAAATTTTATTGAGATTTTACTGTAGTAATAGAAAGACACTTTTAGGTACCCTTTTCATAAAGATAATTTTTCAGGAGCACCCTAATTGTTAATTAAAAAAATACCAGTCGTTATAACATGGTGGTAGGGCATTTTGCGAATGCCCGCCACCAAGCAACTAACGGTATCTTCCGGCAGCTGTCCTTGAGAGCCAGTAATCCTGGGTTAGCCTAACATCTTTGACCACATCATCACTTACAATCAGGTGAGATAGTGGTCAAAGGCTAATCTATAAGGCATAAATATATAAAAGTGCTGGTACTGTAACAGCCGACTCGTCCACTGCTGAACACAGCCTCCCCTATTAAGGAGGTATTTGCCATAATCCCCACGCTTGGCAGGCGGCTTGGGGATCGCAGTGTGAGAAGGTAGTTCTTTTGAAGGCGCTGCTGCCCACCTTCCAGTATTTTTCCCTTAGTCGCCTCTTACGACACCCACGGGATGATATGGGGAGGTGCAATTCTAACCCGGCACCCCACGGGGGTGCTAGTGGTACCTCTATATTATCGCATCACATCAGAAGATAATAGAGCGCTAAAAGATAATAGTGCAGGAATACATGTAGGTATAGACAGGCTAAGTAATACGACGTCTAGAAGGCGCCACCCAAGGTAAGTTAGCCTAGCTGTAGAAACCCGACACCCATTGTGCATGCGCAAGATGCGTACCACCCTTGTTCGAAGCAAGATTTACTTGTTCCTTGCGTTATTGTCATGACAAGTTGTTTTTAAGTAGGTCGATCTTAGAAGGTTAATTAAGATTGGATATAATTTCTATACTGCATGGTGGAAGGGCATTTTGCGAATGCCCGCCTGGCTAGCTACCACCATCAAGTAGAAAATCGTCAAGCACCTAACAGTGTGTTCCGGCAGCAGTCCTTGAGAGCCAAAGAAATTACAGGCATATGAGACTTATCAACTATGTCTCAAGGTGACGGGCTCAGTGCAATTCGTCACTTGACGAAATGCACCTGTTATAGGAAGAGGTTAGTCCGCTTAACATCAGGTGGGACTCTGGCTTGGTCCGTCACAATAACATAAAAAACTAAACTATTTGAAAATTTTATATTTGCTTACTAAAGTTTATATGAATATTTGTAATCGAAAACCAAAATAAAAGTTTAAACGTACACCGTGGGGTGCCGAGACAGAATGTCAACCCCATTTCTTCACGTGGATTTCGTAAGAGAGGCCTAAAGGAAAAATACCTGAAAGAAATCGTAAAGCTATGATAGCTATGAACTACTTGGTCGATAGCCAGGCGGGCATTCGCAAAATGCCCATCTGGCTATTCATCCGATTCCAACAGTTTTGTGGCTATGGTTAATTTATGGACGTCATTGGTTTTCACTGCTTTAATTATTTTTTTATAGGTGAAGGAGAGTAGACTATTTTTTAATGCTTCTGCTAAAAACGATTGCAGTTCATCACAAGTGGCGACCTACACTGCGCCCTTAGACAAAGTTGTAAAGCCTTTAATTTCATCAGCACCCATACCCTTCACATTGGAACACTGCAATGTGAATATTGATGCACCAAATAGGGTACATATATTGCCAATCGGCAATATATGTATCTGGCGGACGTTGCTTACTTTTCGCACATACACATACACACACACACACACACACATACACACAAACACACTCGCACACACACTTTTAAATAACTCGCGCATGTTTGTTTAACATAATTATTATTATATTCTTTTATTTTCATTTAATTTTATCTGTGGTATGGCTTTATAAACAAAACCCTGCAAACTGTATCCAACCTTCTAGCCACTACAGCGGGAGCGTTTGGGCAACCTAGGGGCCATTGCAGGCCCACAGGTGGCCCAAATGCTCCAGCCTAGTCGGCTGGCACATATTTTAAATAAGTATACCACCCTTTACATATTATTAATTTCGAAATGTGATACGGTAAAATAGATTACTTACATACCGAAATCCCTAGTTATAGTTTAGTTATGTCTTGCTAAAATCGGAGGGCGTTGTTGTCTGTACTACAGTTTTAATACTACAACAGGCATCAACGATCTGACTAAGAAATGTTTCATGTCCATACATTGTACAAATAGTACAACCCAAAGTCTAATGTTTTGTAAGTACCTACCACCTAAGAAATATGTCAAATAAACATTATTATTATTATTATTAACTTAGCAGTTAAGAACAGCTGAGTAAACTTCGCTACGAGCGCTTCAAAAATATTTAAAGTCAAGTAATTATTTATCAGATAACAAATGATCCATAGGTTTTTAATTAGATAAGCAAGCATTTGGCCGCTGTCTCACATGATGAAAAGTGATGACGCGGTCGACGGTGGAACATGCTTAGCAAATACATATTCACTCTTAAGTAGAAGACTCTCAGATTATATCTATCGGGGAACAGATACCTATGCTGGTAGGGTACTTTAGCAGTACTCGTTTTGAAGCTGGATTTAAATTTTAAAGCGCTTCGCATCATAGCACCGCTTATACGCTTATAGGCTACCGCTTAACATCAGGTCGGCCTCGTGCGTATATCACAATTACATGTAGATTACTATTATAAAGAGGAAAGGTTTGTATTTTTGTATATGTAACGAATAAACTTAAAAACTACTGGACCGAATTTGGTATGAAATAGTTTGAGACCCGGAGAAGGACATAGCATAGTTTTTATCCAACTGCACAAAAACTAGTTAATGGATTTGCGCGATAACCAATTACCGCGCGGGGGCGATCCCGCGGCCTGTAAGGTAGTAGTTTATAAAATTTTAACAAAATAAAACCACTTCAAACATGACGCGCATTATTAAGGATTACTCAAATAATAATAATAACAAAATCGCTACACCCTGTAAAGAGTTACAAGGAAACATAAACAAAGAAAATACAGTCGATTTGAGAACCTCCTCCTTTTTTGAAGTCGGTTAGAAAATAAGCTTCCATGTGTAACCATAGAGAAATGTAATACTATTTCTCTTTTCTGTGGGTGTACCACATAATATCAGGTAAAAGTTGCTAGGTCGATATCTTTTACCAAGCGTTACTGACGCTGAACGTAGTGACTCCGAAATCCAAGAGATAGCGTTGACTGTTTGTCAAGGAGAATTACAATATCTATGCCGGTGTATCCTTATAATGAAATTACTGAGGGTATATATTAGAAGACATACTAGGGATGCCCGTTACGATACGATATATCGGAATATCGATACAGCACTATACGATATAGCGATATTTGATGCGATATTTTGACCATACGATACGCTTCGATATATCGCATTCTTATAAAAAATCGCATTACCGTATCGTATCAAACTATGTCGTTGATTAATTTGTATAATTTTAAAGTCCCTATTACATCATCACTAAACGATAATAGACCATTGAATATATTGTTATTAGTAATAAGAGAATGATAACGTCGACAAAATTGTTTATGGAACAAGAACAGCCGGCTTTTGTTTAGACTTGGAGGTAGATTTAAATAAATCTTTGGACTTTGTAGTACCGTCAAATATGATTAATAAATGTTTAGTTTATGTTCTCTTTTTGCTGCTAAAATTATTATTTTTGCGTTGTTTAAGTGCTGATCAATGGCAATTGTGATTTTTTTGTTGAATAAAACTATTTTAAATACATATAATTATTTGTTTCTTTTAAAAAAATAAAAGAATATAGTAAAACTACTAAAAAGATAACTCTTTGCACGGTAAATACTCATTATATCGCATATTAATTGAAAGGCATGCGATACGGTTACGATACGATATATCGATACAAAGGAAATCGATAATATCGCATATCGATACAACCAAGTTCGATACAGTTACGATGCGATATATCGATACAATACACTTTTTTGGCCATCCCTAAGACATACTTTTTTAGGGTCCCGTTCCTACCCTTTGGGTACGGAATTTCAAAAAAAGTATAAAACAAAGTCACTTCTCGCTGTCTGTCTGTCCCTATATATTATTATGCTTAGATCTATAAAACTACGCAACCGATTTTGATGCAGTTTAGATAGTGTGATTCAAGAGGAAGGTTTATATGTATAATACATGCATAATATAGTAGAGAAACACTGATAATTTTACTGGTATCTAATGTGATGTCGTAAATAAAGTATTGCGCTTACATTGCAAACGCTGGCTTAAGCCTACGAGATAGATCAAAATAATGTAATACAGTATCATACACTTAAAAGGTCTACAAAAAAGTCCACGATGTCTATCTCTTAGGATAACCGATAATCATTATATATACCGATAAGCATTTTTTATCCTTTACTTTTTACGAAAAATAATGGCTTACTTACGAAGTGATTTAATTGTAGGCTATAAAGCATTAATACTTATACAATTAAGTACCTTAAATACATAGTCCATGTAATATATATGAATATGGCCTTTCAACATTGCTATTATAAATAATGGTACGGAACCCGTCGTGTCCGACTCGCACTTGGCCGGTTTTTTATAAAGAGTTATTGATAAAATGCTAACAACCTCTTAGGGTTGACTTTTGCTAGTCCTAACAAACATGAGATATTTTTTGTCTTCAAACGAAAAAAAAAACTTTTTTCTTTTCTGTTTTTTATTTGTTTTGACTGAATAAGCACCAGGGCCACCTGACGTCAAAAGTTTCTTGTGCCTGTAATGTAATATTTCATATTTTTTATTACTTTGCTCGATGTAAATATTCAAAACTCTATTCAAAGGGACCACGGCACGGGCCAGTGTTGCCGCGGCGGGCGCTCTAGGCTCCGAATAGGCAATAAAACATAAAAAAAATATTAAAACTTTTTTTTCAATACAAAAAAACAATCATCTCTAAATGTGTCGTTAGTACTAGCAGAAGTCAACCCTAAGAGGTTGTTAGCATTTTACCAATAACCCTGTATATCATGTGGTACCTTTATTAGCAGCCTCCCAAGCCGTCTCGAAGGTCCAGCGGTTCTCCTCGCAGGCCGCCTGGCCGCGGTCCATGAACGAGGTGAGGTCGTGCGTCGAGTCCGCGCGGTAGAACCGCCGCGATGTCCTGTCGCGCGACATTATCCCCTATAACAAACGCAATAAGGATTACAGTTTTACATTTTTTTTTTAAATGTTATTGTGAAAGAACAAGCGCGAGGCCCACCTGATGTTAAGCGGTATCCTCTGCCTATAACAGATGCATTTCATCACAAGTTAACGAACTGCACTGCGCCCATCACCTTGAGACATATTTGTCAAGTTTCATTTTGCCTGTTATGTCACTGGCTCTCAAGGACTGCTGCCGGAACACACCGTTAGGTGCTTGGCGACAGATTTTCTACTTGAGGGTGGTCGCTAGCCAGGCGGGCATTTGCAAAATGCCCTTCCACCATGCGGTGAAGCTCAAGCTCTGGGCGGGTTTCGATTCATGGACCTGCTGCGCGGCAGTCCATAGCCAATGCCACTGAGCCATCACTGCTTCAAAACTAACACAAATAAAGAAATTGAAGTTTCGAAGCATTGATGGCTTATTGGATTTGGCTATAACTGTCGCGCAGCAGGTTCATGGTTTGAATCCCACCGCGGGCTTGAGCTTCTCTGCATATGGTGGAAGGGCATTTTGCGAATGCCCGCCTGGCTCAAGTAGAAAATCTGTCGCTAAGCACCTTACGGTGTGTTCCGGCACCTGTCCGTGAGAGCCAGTAATTATAGGTTAAGCCTGGAAACACCTTTGACGACATCATCACTTACCATCAGGTGAGAATGTCAAGTGTTCCCAATGAGCAACAAAAAAATAAAAATAAATTGGAACCGACTTCAACACTCAAATGTGTGAAATAACTTGTTGAAGTCCGTACCATGATGGTTCAAAAGTACCTATTATCACGATATTGTGCGCATGGTACCGACTTCGACAAGTTATTTCACACATTTGAGTGTTAAAGTCGGTTCTTTTTTTTGGAAAAACATTTTTTCTTTTTTAGTGACTATACTACATATGGAATCGATTATCATTCACTGTCAATGACTATATCATCAAGGTAGGAAAATACTTTTCAGTTATTGGACTGTAACTCAAAAACAGCTTGACCGATTTTGATGAAATTTAAATGAACACAAAGCAAGCATCAGCTTTCATATAAGAAAAGAATCATCAAATCCGTTCACCCAGTCAATAGTTCTGAGAGTTCTGAATTTTATTTGACATTTCTCTATTTCAGACTTACTCAATTTGAACCATGGAGAGATACACAATCCAACAACGTGTTAAAGTTATCCAGACTTATCATGAAAATGGGCGTTCAAATCAAAATGCATATCGTGCACTTCGTGATTTTTTTGGTCAATTTGATCGTCCAAATGTGCGTACAATCTCAAAAATCGTGGAAAAATTCGAGCCAACCGGGTCTGTAGAAGATGTGAGAACACCAGTGCATGCTCGTACAGCTCGTACTGCAGAAAATATTGCTGCTGTTCGCGATAGTGTGGCTGAAGAGCCGTCCACCTCAACTCGTCGTCGTGCCCAACAATTGCACCTCTCACGCTCGTCGTTGATGAACATTATGCAAGACTTGCATTTACACGCTTACAAGGTGCAATTGGCTCAAGAACTAAAGCCTTTTGACCATTCCAAACGTCGTGAATGGGCAGAATGGTGGCAAGAAATGGCAACAGTGGATGATCAATTTTCGAAGAAAGTCATCTTCAGTGATGAGGCACATTTTCTCCTCAGTGGATTCGTCAATAAACAGAATTGCCGCATTTGGGCGAATGAGAATCCAAGAGTGATTGTCGAAAAACCAATGCACCCACAAAGAGTGACTGTTTGGTGCGGTTTATGGGCTGGCGGCATCATCGGGCCGTATTTTTTCCAAAATGAGGCCGGTCAGGCAGTTACTGTGAATGGTGTTCGCTATCGTGAGATGATAACGAACTTTTTATGGCCCGAATTGGAAGATATGGATGTGGACAATATGTGGTTTCAGCAGGACGGTGCCACTTGCCACACAGCTAACGAAACAATGGCTCTTTTGCGCAACAAATTCAATGGCCGTGTTATCTCACGTAATGGCGATGTCAATTGGCCGCCAAGATCATGTGATTTGACACCGTTGGACTTTTTTCTTTGGGGTTATTTGAAAGAAAAGGTGTACGTCGATAAGCCAGCAACAATTCAAGAGCTAAAGGATGAGATAATTCGGCACATTAACGGCATAGAACCTCCATTATGCCTCAGGGTCATCGAAAATTTGGACCATCGGATGGAGGAGTGCCGCCGTGGTCGCCGCGCCCATTTGACCGATATTTTATTCCATACATAATTGAGTAATACCAATATATCATAATAAAATAAAATTACAATAATTTCCTAAATAGTTTGTGTTTTATTCAAAATCAACATCGGCCCTTGAAATTTAACCACCCTTTACAAAAGGCTTCAATAAAAAAAAAACTAATTGTGGTAAACGCAAAATTTTAAATTACATGATGATTAATGCAAGCAAAGTAAAACCAATTACAAGGTGTTTAATCACAATAAATTTTCAAAATGGCCCCCTGTTGCTCAATGCAGTTGCACATCGCCGGAAAAAGTTGTCATTTAAACGTCTGAATGCACTTCTATTATTTTTAATGGTTTCTTCTGCTACTCTCAATTTCCGGGTTAACTCGTCCAAATTGCAGCATTCTCTCGAGTAGACGAGGTCTTTGTAGTATCCCCTTACAAAAAATCGACCAATCATCTTTCAGGGTACCATACTATTATGCCTTGGACGAGAGAAACTATTTAAATCGGAGATACCCTGAAAGATGGATTGGTCGTTGCGGCCGGGGTCACGCCTGCCTTATAGTCAGGCCTCCACGGTCTCTCGACCTAAGCCCCACTGATTTTTTTTTGTATAGGGGTACTACAAAAAGTTTTCTTTAACCACAACAGGAACACAAAACCATTTGGTTCAAAGTTTTGCCTTGAACTAGGCGCCTTCTTAATGCCAAACCTCTTTGGCAATGCTCTTGTAAGTGGCGTTCGAATGGCAAAAACAACTCTATTGTGCAGAAACACTACGCAGATCAACGTTAGTAGTGGGCAACTGCTGATTCAGCGCATTATTTCCCTAAGTAGACGTAAGTTCCAACAGGAGGAACTGAAAGTCTTCCGGAGCCGGACTTTTAAAGTATCTCTTCATCTGGAGATTTTTTAGTTGTTTTTTTATCGCTGATAGGTAAGCCTTTGACCACAATCTCACCTGATGATAAGCGATGATGTGGTCGAAGGTGTGAACAGGCTTAACCTAGAATTACTAACTCTCAAGGACAGCTGCCGGAATACACCGTTAGGTGCTTGGCAACAGATTTTCTACTTCAGGGTGATCGCTAGTAGGTGGACATTCAAGTCAATTTCTTTGACTTTTATAACACAGATTTTATGCGTCTATTACCATCGTCAAGCATTAGACAGACAAGTGTTCGCTTTTCCTACCGCGAAGCAGTAGTGTGCAGTACTGTGCTTAGACGAGGAGAGCAATGTCAGTCCGTCCGAAGTGACTTGGAAGACCAGGTGAAGCTGGCTTCCAAAAAGCTTGGAGTGCTCAACAGAGCGAGGCAGTACTTCACATCGGCGCAAAGGCTGCAACTTTATAAGTCGCAGGTCCGGCCTCATATGGAGTACTGCTGTCATCTGTGGGCGGGAGCACCTGGATACCAGCTTGGGCCTTTAGACTCGGTTCAGCGACGTGCCATCAGAATTGTTGACGATCCCGAGCTCACAAGCGGTTTAGAACCCCTAAGTCTGAGGAGAGACTTTGCCACCTTATGTGTGTTTTACCGCTTGTACAACGGAGAGTGTTCTAAGTTTGACTTGATGCCCCTTGATATAGACGAGACATTAGAACTAACGGATCGTAGCACCGACCGCATGCAGTGTCAATAATAAAGGTGACAGTATACCGACAGTACACCCTATATGTGTGGGATACGGGCAGATGACGACGAGTAGTCTTTTTCATATCATAGTAAACAAGACTGTTATATAACGTGGACACACCTACCAGAGTCACAGAATAAGTAATAGTACCAAGTCAAGACTTCACGCAAATATACGGAAATTGGAGATCGTCCAAATCAGGTGAATGACACAGATAATATATGAGTTGATGCCACGGAGTATACTAGGGGAAAAGGAACGGCCATTTATTTAGGAGACTTGTATTATGCCCTCGTTGATTGAACAATCGTGTCACGACGTCGTGTCACTTCGACGTTCTAGATTCGATCCCGGTTGGATAATTATTGGCTTTTAGAGTTTATACTATGAAGTATTGATATCAAGTTTGAAGTATAAAATAAAAACAAAATTTCAAATTTATTTTCAACTTTTAAGGTCTTAAATTGTAGACACTGGTCCATTCAGAATGCCTGTGCAAACCAGTTTGTAACTCTTTTGTAATATAATAGTTTTGTAAAATTAGCATCCCTTATGACTGTGTTCCCCGCTAAATATGTAATGCTCCCCATAGTAATGTAATTAATTAATAAATCCCAAGTTAACCTAAAAAATGGCACGGACCCTGGAGTCTGTGGAAAATCTAATAAACCACATAAAAAAAAATTTATATATTTTTATTTTATTTTTTTAAATACTTATTTTATTTTTTATGCTTGATAGTTTAGCGTATGACCACTATCTCAACTGATGGTAAGTGATGATGTGGTCGAATATGTTGTTCAGGCTAACCTAGAATTACTGCCTCTCAAGGACAGCTGCCAGAACATACCGTTATGTGCTTGGCGACAGGAAATAAATTCAAAATGATAATTCTCTGCGTAAAGGGGAGAGAACGTTTGAAGCTTATCGACCCGCCGCCACACCATTTTGATAATTATTTAAAGTTCTCACGTTGGAAATACATAGTATATTTGAGTAGAATTACACCCTAAACCTAAAGTGTCATGTTTTCGAAATATTTGAAGGTAAATATCGCGTTATGAGAACAATACAACTTATTAAAACAATACAATTCAAAAAAAAAGGGTATTAAACATTCAATTGTATTAAAATAATTGGTCTTAGGTTGATTTTCCTTTCATTGCATAGTTTGATCGTGCGAAGAAACTTTGAAAACTATCAAAATGGCGGGTTGCGCGGGGCGGGTGGATATGCCAGCTTCCATATAAAAATGTTCGAACCCCTTTATTTTGTATAATAGCACAATGGAAATTTTAGTGATTTTTATGTTAATAAATGATGAAAGCTATTTTCCTGTAGGAGACCCTAAAGAATACTACAATGCTACGACCTTATACCTTTCTAACTGGTATTTCTGTGTTCTGTGGTTGCACGTCGTCAACGTACGTCGATTATTAAAAATAGAGACGTGTAGTTTTGCATAAGTTATGTTAATTATTGATATTCGCATGCTAACAAACTAATATTATTTTTCTGAGTACATAGAGGCTATTATTGTATGGTCATTATGGTAATTTGTTTTCAAGGTTGACAGAATGAAATTAAAAGCGAGTTAATATCGACGAGAGTCCATCTCTCGAGTTCAAACATTTTATTTTAGGTACCAACTTAAAGGCTAATAGAATGTCTTATACGCCATACAAACGTAATTTATATCAAGTTTCCATACTCTGTGAAATTCTGCATACGTATTTTCTTGACCTTTAAATCTATGCTCTACAGGGTTATTGGTAAAACAACAATTATAGGTTATTGGTAAAAAAAAAATGATAGCAACCTCTTAGGGTTGACTTCTGCTAGTCGTAACAGTTTTTTTCTTTTTTTTTGATGGAATAAGCACGAGGACCACCTGATCTTAAAAGTCTCTTGTGCCTTTAATTTATTATTTCATATTTTTATTACTTCCGAGCAATACACATAAAAAACACAAAAGAAAATGTGTTGTTAGGACTAGCAGAAGTCAACCCTAAGACGTTGTTAGCATTTTACCGATAACTCTGTATATTAAAAAAATATTCTAAATAATTTTTACTAAAAATTAACGCAAATTCATTACATAATGCAGTTTTTCTTGTACCTAGCATTTTCCTCCCTGTAGTGAAGTGAAAAATTGTGTGTTTCGCTCAGCAGGAAAGTTATTGTGCGTCTTGTACCTTTCAAACATTCAGTACGATCAGGATTCTATAACAGAATCGCTTCTCTCATGGTTCAATTCTAGAATCCTTCGCTTCCTTAGGTTTCAATAAAGCACTCGCGCCACTTATGAAGCGCTCGTAGCGATGTTTGCATAGGCTGTTCTTAATCGATCAGCAAAGTAAAGCAACGTCCGCCGCGGTCATGGGTTGGATGGGTGACCGCTAGTGACATTACTACTTAGCGTGCACGTGCTTCGGAGGGCATGTTAAGCCGTCGATCCCGGTTGTTGTCTAAGGATGGCAGTCATCATAACATGGTGGTAGGGCATTTTGCAAATGCCCGCCTGTTACCACCCTCAAGTAGAAAATCTGTCGCCAAGCAACTAACGGTGTGAGCTGTCCTTGAGAGCCAGTAATTCTAGGTAAAGCCGCTGTTAACACCTTCGAGCACATCATCACTTACCATCAGATGAGATTGTGGTCAAAGGCTTACCTATCAGCAATAAAAAAAGAGATTCGAGAGCGATTGCATAGGTGTCGCGAATGACGTCGGCGATGACTTCCAGTTCTCCGGGTCTCCCACAAATCGATCAAAACGCAATGGCACTACTTCACGTCGATATCATGTGAGAGAGTGGTACTTCCCCGGTCGTGCCGGCCCATGCAGCTGTAACCCGAAGCGCTACAGCGTGGCACTACCACTAGGACCAATTAATGCACTGAGAAAAATCTAAAGTCAAAAGCGCCCTAATGACGGCCAATTTATATGGTATAAGGCGAAAAACCGACCAAACGTAAATACGTACAAAAACGCCTTTCAACTAGAAGGCGTTAAACGAGGTCAGTGAAGGCAAATGTTTCTTTTCGTCTTCATTTAAGGTGTATTTTGTGGTCTTTTAAATATTGACTTTTCGATGAGGCTGATTAAGTCGTACGTTATAGTGATAATCACCGTATATAAACCGCCGTAAAAGTAAGGTATATTTTATGGTCAATACTGCAATTATTATCGTATAACAAGTTCAATTCTGAAAATACTTTACGGAAGGCGTTTTTGACGGTTGTGTTTATTATAAAACATGGTACATTTTTATTGATTGGTGAAAATCATCTTAAGAGTTGTGAATTCATCTTACGTATTTACAATTCAACGGTAAAAGGTCAAATTTGATTTATGTCATGTGCAAATTAAAATTGTTAATGTAAGGTTAAAATAAGACTGAATTAAGAGATGGGAGTTGGCCCCCTGTTGTCATGTAAATCCTCCGTGACGTCACAAACCGGCCCCAACGGAAGACCAGCGCTGGTTCTACAGTAGCATATTCTCAGTTGGGGACCGATGTATGACAAGTAGCGCTTATTTTCCAAAATTTAATATATATTTTATTTAAAATTATAATTTGTCAATTGGTGTAATTTGCTGATGTCGTATTTTATTTTATGGCTACTTCTTCAATATTTACGACCCTTGTTCTGCCGGTTGCGCGTAGTGCCATTTCATTCTGTAGTACAGATTCAAATCATCCTGGGAGAGACGACGAAGGGAAAAATACCTGAAAAAGCAAGAGACCTGCAAATCGTGGTTATGGTAATATGGGGGAGACGTTTGGATGAGCTATGCTTCAAACCTTATGACTGTACTATACTAGATGCCTTGTCAGGCATCTGTACCACTATCATCCCACGATGTTAGAAGTGCCACAACCGCACGACATGAGTGAAGGTGGAGTAATTTGAAAACTTCGTCAAGATACTCTCCGTAAACATGTTCGCGAGAGCGGACAAGCCAGGAGGACATCAAAGACCGAAGAAAAGGGAAAAAGACCACATCAGAACAGGAGAGCTGACTGAAATGGCGATACTTTTCTCGTGCCGGCCCATGCAGCTGTAACCCGAAGCGCTACAGCGTGGCACTACCACTAGGACCAATTAATGCACTGAGAAAAATCTAAAGTCAAAAGCGCCCTAATGACGGCCAATTTATATGGTATAAGGCGAAAAACCGACCAAACGTAAATACGTACAAAAACGCCTTTCAACTAGAAGGCGTTAAACGAGGTCAGTGAAGGCAAATGTTTCTTTTCGTCTTCATTTAAGGTGTATTTTGTGGTCTTTCTTAAATATTGACTTTTCGATGAGGCTGATTAAGTCGTACGTTATAGTGATAATCACCGTATATAAACCGCCGTAAAAGTAAGGTATATTTTATGGTCAATACTGCAATTATTATCGTATAACAAGTTCAATTCTGAAAATACTTTACGGAAGGCGTTTTTGACGGTTGTGTTTATTATAAAACATGGTACATTTTTATTGATTGGTGAAAATCATCTTAAGAGTTGTGAATTCATCTTACGTATTTACAATTCAACGGTAAAAGGTCAAATTTGATTTAAGCCTTTAAGTCGTTCTTCTCAGTGTGGGCGAGGCTGTGTTTAGCACTAGAAAGTTAATATTTTGAATGAATACTAGGTAAGTAGTATAGTATAACCAGACACTGTTGTTATATGCAACATTAACATTAGAAAGTTATAGTACAAAATAAAAACGACCAGAAGGATCACTCCGCAAAACCATTCCAATAAATAAGCGACTCTAGCTACAATGCAATAAAGTTCACTTCTGCTCGCAAAACACGGAGTACCTAATATTTATATTAACAAGGCATCTCTCTTTCTATCTCATAGCCACGTACAGTAGGCTGTCCCGTCCATGTATGGGATAAAAAATAATTTGAGCTACGGCTACGCAAGAGGTATCAAAAGTTGCGTTTTGACACATATCTTATGATAATTATAAAATTTAATTAGAAATATTATGTCATATTAAGGCCTCTACCGATGCTTATTTTTTTCAAATATGCTATTTTTAGGGGTTTTCCCATTTACGTATGGGATATAAAAAAAATTAGCTACGGCTAGACAAGAGATATTAAATGTTGCGTTTTGACACATATATTACAGTTATTATAAAATTTTACTAGATATCTGTCATCTTGAGGCCGGTATAACCGGTCCTTGAAAATTTTCAAATTTGCCATTTTTATCGGTTCCTAACATACAGTAAATAACACAAAAATAACATTAAATAGTTTTTATTAAATTTCAGGGTACAAAAATGAGTCAAAACACGGTTTAAAATAGTTAAAAGACAAATAATCCATGGAAACTTTAAAATCGGAACCGGTTTTTGTGCCCAAAATCAGAAATTGCTGCGCGAGATTTTAATCTGTTCCCAGCTAATGAAATCATCCCAAGTTGTAGCGTCCGTGACGCTTTGAGAAGCCTCCCTCTGAGCCGATGAAAAATTGTAATTGACCTGCATAAGAACGTCGTAGACGCCTAAATTGAATAATTGATTTTGAGTTTGTATCTCAAAGGGAGGGAATAGGAACACACCACACCGCTCTGGTACAGCTTGTATCGCACACGCAAGTACTCAAATGAGAATCGACGGAGTCAAACAGATCCGCACGAGTAACACCCGATGAGAACTGACTCCGTACTGCGCACTCCATCGTCGCTAGTGACGTCTCTCACTGATATGGTACGACATCAACGTCATACGGTTGTTTTAATATTGTTATGTTTGCAATAACGCTTGCTATGCGGATAACATTACATAATTACAAATATACGAGAGGAAGAAAATTTCCCCGCACATGACTTAAATTTTTCCTCTCTTATATTTGTAATTTTGTAAAGTTATACGCCCGTAGGCAACCAGACAATTTAGAGAAGCTGGTTGTGGTCGGCAAAGTAGAGGGAAAAAGACCCCGCGGCCGATCACCTAGCCGTTGGTCGGACCAAGTGACCGCCCTCACTGGACTTACTGTTACGACCGCCTTAAGAGAAACCGAAAACCGAACCAAATGGAGAAGTATTGTGCATAGAGCCATGAAGGCCTTTCAGGGACACGATCTTCAGGAATGAAGTACACGATCAAGAAGAAGAAAGTTATACGGTTGTATTTGAAATGTATCTAACATTATTTCAAACTTAAAATATTGATACTAAGAATCGTACCACGGCCGTCACGAAACAATAATGTTCATATAGCGCTATCTCTATCGCAAAAATGTCTTGATTCAATGCAGGCAGCCCGCTCTCACGTTGAAGTTTTAATTAAAGTTTACTGTAGTGTCATGTGCAAATTAAAATTGTTAATGTAAGGTTAAAATAAGACTGAATTAAGAGATGGGAGTTGGCCCCCTGTTGTCATGTAAATCCTCCGTGACGTCACAAACCGGCCCCAACGGAAGACCAGCGCTGGTTCTACAGTAGCATATTCTCAGTTGGGGACCGATGTATGACAAGTAGCGCTTATTTTCCAAAATTTAATATATATTTTATTTAAAATTATAATTTGTCAATTGGTGTAATTTGCTGATGTCGTATTTTATTTTATGGCTACTTCTTCAATATTTACGACCCTTGTTCTGCCGGTTGCGCGTAGTGCCATTTCATTCTGTAGTACAGCTTCAAATCATCCTGGGAGAGACGACGAAGGGAAAAATACCTGAAAAAGCAAGAGACCTGCAAATCGTGGTTATGGTAATATGGGGGAGACGTTTGGATGAGCTATGCTTCAAACCTTATGACTGTACTATACTAGATGCCTTGTCAGGCATCTGTACCACTATCATCCCACGATGTTAGAAGTGCCACAACCGCACGACATGAGTGAAGGTGGAGTAATTTGAAAACTTCGTCAAGATACTCTCCGTAAACATGTTCGCGAGAGCGGACAAGCCAGGAGGACATCAAAGACCGAAGAAAAGGGAAAAAGACCACATCAGAACAGGAGAGCTGACTGAAATGGCGATACTTTTTTTTTTTTTTTGTTTTTTATGCCTGATAGGTTAGCCTTTGACCACTATCTCACCTGATGGTAAGTGATGATGTGGTCGAAGATGTTGTTCAGGCTAACCTAGAAGTACTGGCTCTCAAGGACAGCTGCCGGAACACACCGTTAGGTGCTTGGCGACAGATTTTCTACTTGAGGGTGGTAGCTAGCCAGGCGGGCGTTCGCAAAATGCCCTACCACCATGCTATTACGACTGCCATCCTAAGACAACAACCGGGACGACGGCTTAACGTGCCCTCCGAAGCACGGAAACGCTCAGTAGTAATGTCACTAGCGGTCACCCATCCAACTCCTGACCGCGCGCGACGTTGCTTAACTTTGCTGATCGGTTGAGAACAGCTAAGTAAACTTCGCTACGAGCGCTTCAAAAAACTATATAAAAAACTATAGATACCCCCGATTGTCTGTTCTACCTGGTGCGGCCTTTCTAATGGCCATCAGGTGGAGTAAAAATGTAATCTACTAAGTCAAGATACAACCAACCAAAAGACGATCTAGTTGTAATAGGAGCAGAAGAACCAGAGCAAAAAGGCACAGCTCTTAGGCCCTGTCCCCACGCACACCAGTCTATCGGAAGGCTCAAGTTAGTGAACGCATAAGCACATGCTTAGCAACACGTGTTCACACATACGCGCTACACTCCACGATGTTTATTGACATGTTATACTACACATACTCAATGTTAGATTAGCCAGTCTGTTTTATTGAACTTAGCGATAAGATATGCGTTATCTTGCCCGACGACTACTAGCAAAATACGGTCAAGATCAAAAAATCTATATTCATAACAATATGCATCTGGACGCCACCAAGTGTTGCCGTTTAACGAAAGTATTTTTTTTTTATGTTATTGTGATGAAACAAGCGTGAGGCCCACCTGATGTTAAGCAGTATCCTCTGCCTATAACAGATGCATTTCATCAAGTGACGAACTGCACTGCGCCCATCACCTGTGTCTATGTCTCAACATACCTGTTAAGTCTCATTTTGCCTGTTATTTCACTGGCTCTCAAGGACTGCTGCCGGAACACACCGTTAGGTGCTTGGCGACAGATTCTCTACTTGAGGGTGGTCGCTAGCCAGTGCATTCGCAAAATGCCCGTCCACCATGCGGTGAAGCTCAAGCTGGGCGGGATTCGAACCATGGACCTGCTGCGCGGCAGTCCATAGCCAATGCCACTGAGCCATCACTGCTTCAATAAAAATAAAATCTTGTATTCTTGTGTCTAATATGGTGGAATTTCGCCATCGGACGTCCCGACAAAGCTTATTGTTACATCAATTTCATGTCGACGTGCCGTATCAAATATTTCGGAACCGATACGACTTAGGAGCTTTCAAGAAGAGAGCATATTCCCTCCTCGAAGGCCGGCAACGCCTCCTCGACACCTCTGGTGTTGCAGATGTTCGTAATGGGCGATGGTGATCACTTACAACCAGGTGAGCCACCTGCTCGTTTGCCCTACTATCCCATGAATAAAAGGTGGTAGTTCTTCAGAAGACACTGCTTCCAGACATTTGACCTGGAGACAGTCATGGCTGTCGCGTGGACTGAGACCTGGGGACAGTGATGGACGGTGCGACCAGCAAGCTAGTAATTGATGTTTCGTTGCTTTATGCCGCGGGTTCGAATCCAGCACAAGAGAGAACATAAGTATTACAAAATCACAAATATACAATAGGAAAAATTTTATTTTTTTAAGTTATGTGCGGGATTACTAAAATTACTGGACTTAATTTTTCCTATCGTATATTTGTGTGCAAACCTAACAATATTAAAAAAAAGGAAAAAAAAAAGAGAACAAGTGCTCGAAAAATTTGTAAATGTGATTCTCGCGTAGCTTACGATAGTGATAATCATATTTAGTAACCTATCATAGTATTAACATTATTAAACTAATATTATTTTTTAGAAATTTATCAACGTTTTTTATCATAATTTGCATGCCATCGTTAAGTTCGTGTATCGTAATACGAGTATAACAGATAAGATATCATAAATACTTGAATGTTACAAGTGTGTATTATACATAGCGATACAAGCTGCGCCCTGCAGCTTCGCCCGCGATTGAAGACGTTCTGAAAAAAGGCCAGGTCAAAAGTACCCTAAACCGACGCTTATGTATGAAAGGATTGATGAGTGTAGATGAAGCGCTTTCGCTTAAATGCAGACGCAGATATGTAAAGATCGTAGTAAGTGGAAATCTGTGGTCACTGCCTTTTTTTTAATGTTATTATGACGGAACAAGCTCGAGGCCCATCTGATGTTAAGTGGACTAACCTCTGCCTATAACAGTTGCAATTCACAACAACTCACGAATTGCACTACGCCCGTCGAATTGAGACATAATTGTTAAGTCTCATTGTGCCTGTAATTTCACTGGCTCTCAAGGACTACTGCCGGAACACTGATTATTTCAACAAAAAAGATTGAATATTACCTAAAAGTGTCATAAATCAAACTGTAGCTTTATTCTCTATGCATAGAACGGAATGGTTGAGAGGGAAGAGATAGCATGTTGGATTGCCGCCGATCTCGGCACAAAAAATAATGGTTTTGTTATTGGCATGCAGATTACAGATCGATCTGTGGATATGGTCTGATCTCGGATCGTTTTCAATCTTGGATTACAGATACGATATTAATTTCGGGCGATAGTCTATGGTCGGATCGCATCGTTCATCACAAATCTTGCCCGCTATGGAATCTCCGATACTACTCTGAGAATGCTATAATGCCTCAAACAGATTTAAGTCTTAAGTATAAGATATTAAAGAACGTTTTTACATGGTAAGAGTCTGAAAGTCCTAGTTATATCAACGAGAGATGTCGCTACTGTTCTAAAAAATACAGGTTATAATTTAAAATTTACGTTTGTCTTTATTCTCCATAGGTATTTTATCCACTTTAGTATTCGTGTTCTTTCTGCATATTTAGAACTCGACTTACACTACTTTTAAGCAAACTAATAAATTATAATTTCACATTTGGAAAATGTACAAACCAGACGAATCCGATGTAAAAAATGTGTTTTTCAGAATCTACACAGGCAAATGCTTGCAGTCTATGCTACGAACGAAGTTAAACAAAAGTAAGCAAATAGGTACGTGTTTTGCGGATACCTTTCTTTCGGACCCGAAGTTCGAAACTTCGATGAATTAGAGTAGAGGCCCTATCGCGAGTTCGTTGGGGGAAATACTGCCACCGTACCTATTTATGCCGCCAAGCAGCAATGTTCGCATTACTGCGTTCCGCTTTGCAAGGTAGGTATGCGTGCCGAAGAAATTACAGGCACATGAAATTTAACTACTTTATGTATCTGGGCTCAGTTTATAGACCGGGGTTGTCGCTTAACACCAGGCGGGCCACGTGCTTGTACCACCATGACAGCATAAAAAAGATATAGATAAGAATTACCTAGGTCTAAGTACATACATACATTCACATATATATATACATTCATATGATAGCGCTTAAGAGGGAAAATATTGAAAGAAATTATATAATATGTATCTAAATATAAGTATGTATTTACCCGGTTTATATAATAAACTTTATTCATGAAAATATTTCAAATAGTAGCATTCAAGGGAATTCCAAATTGTCATTCATAATATTTTCCTAATAAACATCAATATGTATTAAACAGCATTGACGCATGCTAAGCGAAAAAAAATCATCTATTTAAATAAATAATCGGCTAAGTGCGAGTCGGAATCGCGCACGAAGGGTTCCATAACATTATACAGGGTTATTAGTAAAATACTAACAACCTCTTAGGGTTGACTTCTGCTAGTCCTATAAACATATTTTTTTTTATTTGAAGATTTATTTTTTTAAACAAAAAAAGCTAAGGGCGCCCGCTGCGGCAACACTGGACGCCGCGCTCCCTTTGAATAGAGCTAAGTAATAAAAAATATGAAAAAATAAATTACAGGCACAAGAGACTTTTAACATCAGGTGGTCCTAGTGTTTATTCCGTCATATACAAATAAAAAAACACAAAAACAAAAAAACATTTCAAAATGTTTTTTTTTAGGACTAGCAGAAGTCAACCCTAAGAGGTTGTTAGCATTTTACCAATAACCCTGTATAGTACAACATTACATAAGACACTATAATAACTTTTTTTTGTTTTCACGAAGGGAACGGAACCCTTCGTAAGCGAGTCAGATTCGAACCTTGGCCGATTTTTAGTACCTATTTGTTGTTATAGCGGAACAAAAACATCGGTAAAAAATTCAACTGACTAGCTATCACGGTTCATGAGATACAGCCTGGTGACAGACAGACGGACAGTGGAGTCTTAGTAATAGAGTCCCGTTTTTACCCTTTGGGTACGGAACCCTTAAAATAATTTTATTAGGGTAAGCTATAATTTAACGATAATATAATATGGATAAAATTTAACACAAATATATAATGCACACAGTTACACTTCCATTGTATATGATACGTTTTAATGATTGACAAAGACAGCAGTGATGGCTCAGTGGCATTGACTATGGACTGCCGTGCAGGTCCATGGTTCGAATCCCGCCGCGGACTTGAGCTTCACTGCATGATGGAAGGGCATTTAGCGATTGCCCGCCTGGCTAGCGACTACCCTCAAGTAGAAAATCTGTCGCCAAGCAACTTACGGTGTGTTCCGGCAGCAGTCCTTAAGAGCCAGTGAAATTACAGGCACTCGAGACTTACCAACTGCATCTCAAAGTGACGGGCGCAGTGCAATTCATGACTTGTGATGAAATGCGTCTGTTATAGGCAGAGGTTAGTCCACTTAACATCAGGTGGGCCTCGAGCTTGTTCCGCCACAACAACAAAAAAAAAGTTAGACAGGGTATGTTCTAATATTACTATAATATAATGTAGAGGAAATGTTATACAAGCATATAACGCACACAGCTACACTGTTAGAGCTGGCCTCAAAGACACCAGCACTGGCCATTGAAGTTTGTATTTAGATTAAAAAGAAGATAGTGATGGTTTTGTCGTTGATCTGTCAAGTGTAAATAAAAAAGGATATGTGTGTCAAGTCATAACAAATCTAGTTTTCTTTATATTTATTATCTCCATTTATTTTTCTATTATGTTTTCCGCTATCCCAAGCTTCCACTAAACAGCACAACTCTACAGGTTATGTCCCTAGCAAAAATGGAAAATATATCGGGAAAAATTCAAATCGGACTACTTGAAGGAAAAGTCAATTGGTCAACTTGGAGGTATAAAATATGCATTCTTTTACGAAGCATTGAAGATGCTATGGATGTAGTCGAAGGAAAACTAGATTTGTTATGACTTGACACACATATCCTTTTTTATTTACACTTGACAGATCAACGACAAAACCATCACTATCTTCTTTTTAATCTAAATACAAACTTCAATGGCCAGTGCTGGTGTCTTTGAGGCCAGCTCTAACACTCTCCCTCATTGAAGATTTCTCAAATAATACGTAGAGGAAGAATCATTCCAAATGCTTCTCTTAAGCCAGTAAATTTAGGCTTAGGCAAACCCTTTGTCATAATATCTGCAAGTTGGTTTGAAGTGCTTACCCTTTTAACCTTAATTGCATTTTGAAGCACCATTTCTCTTACAAAGAAATGCCTAATTCTTATATGTTTCGTGCGTTTGTGAAACTCTGGGTTGTGGGCTAAACGGACTGCTGCTTCATTATCAACACTAAGTGTCGGGGTACAAGTAAGTGTAGTGATTTCTTTGAACAGTCTCGTAAGCCACACAAGTTCTCGTGCAGCTTCACTTGCTGCTACCAACTCAGCTTCTGTAGTTGATATAGCAACAGAGGCTTGTCTTTGACTTAGCCAAGATATGGCTCCACCTGCGTATAGGCACACTACGCCAGTTGTCGATCGACCTGTTGTGACGTCACCACCGTGATCTGCATCGCTATACGCTTCTAATATGCCTTTTAGGTAACTGGGATTATAGTGAATTCCGTATGAGCTTGTTCCTTTAAGGTAACGCATTATTCGTTTCACTCTAAGCCAATCTGCCTTTGTAGGAGATTCTAATTTGCGCGACGCCACTCCTACTGCGAATGCGATGTCTGGCCGGGTGCCCACCATTAAGTAGGCTAAAGCGCCTACAGCTTCTCGATATGGGAAGATATCAGACTCTTTAGATTCATCTAAGTCTCTCCCTGATTCATTATCTATCGGCGTAGTTATTGGATTACAATTGCTCATATTAAAACGTTCCAATACCTTCTTAACGTATGACTCCTGTTTGATAACAATTTTTCCACTGCTGTACTGATGAATTTCAATTCCAAGGTAGAAATTGGCTGGCTTCGTAGTAATCTTCAACCTTTTTCTCAGATCATCTAGAAATTCATTAGCTAGTCTAAAGCTTGACGCTGCTATGAGCCCGTCATCAACATACAAAGTAAGTAATACTTTTTGATCACCAGTTCCTCTCATGTACAGGCAAGGATCTGCAGTACTTTGTCTGAAACCAAGCTCTAGTAAAATTTCGTGCACACAGTAGTTCCAGCAACGTGGGGATTGTTTTAAGCCATATAAGCTCTGCTTTAGACGGCATACTCTAGTTGTGCCGTCTTCAAAACCTTCAGGTTGTTTCATATAAATTTCTTCGGTAAGTTTGCCATAGAGGAATGCTGTAGTCACGTCGAATTGGACCATATACATCCTCTCACTAGCTGCAACACTCACTAAAGAGCGTATAGTGGACATTCTTGCTACTGGACTATAAGTTTCGTCATAGTCAAGACCTTTTCTTTGTCGGAAACCTTGAGCGACTAAACGTGCTTTATATCTTTCGACAGAGCCATCTGGATTTCCTTTTACTTTAAATATCCATTTGCATGGTATCGCTTTTCTTCCTACCGGCAGATCTTGTAAAGTCCATGTACCATGATCTCGGAGAGAGTTTATCTCAGACTTCATAGCATTTATCCACTCTTTCCTTTCATTACTGTTTATGGCTTCTCGGTACGACTGTGGTTCATTCACAGTGCTACTTAATACTGAAGAAACGTAACTGTCGAGTTGTTTTGGACGTTGAAGAGTAGACCTGTCGCGTAGATCGTACCTCGAAGGTGCGGGTTCATCTTCGGTATCAAGAAATTCATCATCGGGTTCGTTAACTAGATTTTCATAATCGTTACCTAGTGCGTCGATGATTTTATCTACATCAGTTTTCTCTTCATCTATATTCTGTCCCTCAAACTCGAGCTGTTCTAAGTTCATGTCTTGACTTAACTCATTCGTTAAATGTTCTTCTTGATGAGCCCTGCTACCGTTATTAACTCCCTCAGTTTCAATAGAAGGATTAAGAGGTACGCGTTCTGGCAACACTTTAAACTCGTATTCGTTTGGTTTTGTGTCTTGCTTTTCAAAAACTTTTCTTACCTCTAATCTAGGTAGCGGCTTCTCATCAAATTGGACATCTCGCGCTCTTACAAGCTGATTTTTAGTACCTTCTGTAACCCAAATACGATAACCATCATCGTCATATCCTACTAAAATGCCTTTAACAGATTTTTTATGTAATTTCCTCCTCTTTTGTTTTGGAATATGAACATAACACGTACTGCCAATTACACGTAATTGTTTGACGTTCATTTTCTTACCAAACCAGAGTTCGTAGGGTGTTTTACCTTCTACACGAGTTGGACCAGTTCTGTTTAGTATATATGTAGCTGTATTCACAAGTTCTGCCCATAAGCACTGTGGCAGTGACTCGTTTGCATACATAAGTGTTCGGGCGGTTTCAACTAGTGTTCTGTTTTCACGCTCGCTGCAGCCATTCTGTTCCGGCGTATACGGCATTGTTAGTCTTTGTCTTATACCACTTCGAGCAAGAATATCTTTTACATTCCTATTATCAAATTCTCCTCCGTTATCGCTCAGGATAGTTTTGATAACGTGACCGTTAGTTTTTGCTTCAGCGATCATCTGTTCTAAATATTTACATACTTCTGACTTCTCTTTCAAAAAGTAAACGTATCTAAAACTTGTATAATCATCTTTAAAAAGCAAAAAATATCGATAATTAGACATCGAGTTGGGAAACGGTCCACATACATCGCTATGTATCAATTCTCCTGGTTGGGAGGCTCTGTCTCTCGTTCCAAATTTTAGTCTATGAGACTTTCCAAACATACAGCCTTCACAGAGGTCTTGTTCAACTGGAAGGTCAATTCCTAGCTCACGTTTGATGAAAGTTCTAACATGTCTTTTATTTTGATGGCCAAGTCTTTCATGGTACAATTGAGTTTCGGATGTCATGAATACTTCTAATTGCCTAAATGGTTTTATATTTTTAACATTAAGTTTGTACAAACCACCATTTTGACTTCGTTCGCCAACAATTTTAAGCTCCCCGTTTATAGACATTCTGCATACCTTTGGACTCGAAAAGAATTCGCTATTCTGGTTCTTATCATGCGTAGCTAAGACAGAGAATAAGTTCTTTTGAATTGATGGAACATACCACACATCTTGAAGAGTTATTGGTACTGTTTTACCTTTAACATCAGCTTCAATCATAATCGATCCCTTTCCTTTCGCTTGAATCGTCTTTCCATTCGCTGTTGTCACTGTATATGACTCGTCGAATTTCTCGAAACTTTGAAAGAGGTCGCTTCTATTTGTAATGTGGCTCGTGGCTCCATTATCAACGTACCAGTTATTCTTGTCACATTCAGCCGTAAAATTCGCTGTTTCTGTCTGTGCTACCTCTACAGACATCAAAGTCATGTTTGAACATTGACTGGTAGAAGGAAGGTTATCACTTTTTGGTGGTCGGCCGTCACGTATCCACTTGTGACAATTTTTTACACGGTGACCAATTTCAGAGCAATAATTGCATTTTAACCTCTTGTCCTTCACTTTGTTCTTGATGTGCTTCTGCGTACTCGTATTAGCAGTCAGAGCTTCCTCTTCAGGTACATTTTTACTAGACAAAGCTCTCTCATAAGCACATAAGTGGCTGGTTAAATTATCAATAGTTCTGTCTGTTTTAGGTATTAAGAGCCAGCTGCTTCTAAATGAAAAATATTCGTCGCCGAGTGTATCTAAAATTTTACACACCAACAAAAGTTCTGGCAACTCCTTGTCGTCTTGGTATAACTCCCGGTTCAACTCAGACCATATATTTTTCAGTTTACACATATGTGACGCAATGTCGTCATCTGGATCTCTTTTCAGTCCGAAAAATGTCATACATAAATTATACGACTTGTCTTCAGATGTACCTCCAAACAGTCTGTGTAATTCTAACCATACTTCGTTAGCGCTTGTAAATCGCATGACTTTGCGTAGTGTGTCTTCACTCATATTTGTTGTAAGTAGGAGAAGAGCGTTGCTATCAGCTTTGACAAATCTGACTAGTTCACATTTGTATAACTTTATATCTACGTCACCTGCTCCATCTTGCACACAATCTGGTCTTTTCTTTTGTTGTATATGATACGTGTTAATGAATGACAAAGACAGAAAGACAAGCATGCAGTAGACGCACTCACGCACACTACTGACACTCAATCAGGAGACGTCGCCTGATTTGACATTACCATGTTTGAGGTACAAATGCCGTTTCTGTTGTTTTATTATAAGTTCTAGTAAAATATATGTTTTTTGTATAGAAAAGATATTCCAGTGGGATTTGAGCCCGCAATCCCAGGATTCTCTTCTGTTGCATTACCAATCATGCTATAGAACAGGGGTCGCCAAACTTTTAAACCATGCGGTCTATATTATAATTTAAAATAACTACACGGGCAACCAGCAATGGATAAAAAATGGCAAAACTGTTTGTTTATATTCTATACAATACTAGGTAACGAAGTTTTCATAGTAATAAAATTCACTTATAATTTTTATAATTCACTTTTGAACATATTGATCAACAAAATCATACGCTAGATTTTTGGCGCTGCACAGTTTCCACAAATTTATAATGCTGCACAGTGTATGAACTACTGCAATACGGAAGCAGGAAGTCAAATGCTCGTCTGACTGATGTGTCGTCATAGTTGAAATTATTCATTCTCAAAGATTTAAAATCCGAGGATCTAAAAAAAATACCGTCAAAGATAAATAGTGTAAGTTTTTGGACGCGTGGCATTTTAGTTTTTGATGTATCGGTTACATGTTTATTTTCAAATGCTCTTGCTTTCAATAAGAATTCTCACCTAATTTTGTTGAATTTTTCCTTCGCCGCAACTGATTCAGCAGCGATGAATTCATCTATTTTCAGCACCGATGAATTCAACAATTTTAATAAATTACATGTCAATATTCATGCCTTCGCATACAGGAAAACACCATAAATAAAGAAAAATAAGTGTAAATTGTTCTTGGTTGTAATTGAGTTGACATTTGCGATTAATTTGTTCCTATAATGTTTCAATATGCCGCTTCTCACGGGCTACCGAAAATGCCTCCGACGACGCGGTCGACGACTTGGCCACCCCTGCTATAGAAGAATGAAAAGGAAATAATAATAATTCTAGATTTACATAATTGCAACAAGAGGTAAAATATGAATTCGAACCCGCGACCTACGTCCCTAGATCCAGGACATGCTCTGCTAATTGAGCTAATGTGTTTTTTTATGCCTGATAGGTTAGTTTTGACCAATATCTCACCTGACGGTAAGTGATGATGTGACCTAAGATGTTGTTCAGGCTAACATTAGAGGCTCTCAAGGATAGCTGCCGGGCCACACCTTTAGGTGCTTGGGGACAGATTTTCTACTTGAAGAACGTAACTACCCAGGCGGGCATTCGCTACCACCACTTTTTTTGTTTTTTTTTAAATGTTTTTGTGCCAGAACAAGCTCGAGGCCCACCTGATGTTAAGCGGGCTAACCTCTGCCTATAACAGATGCATTTCATCACAAGTGACGAATTGCACTGCGCCCGTCACCTTAAGACATATTTGTTAAGTCTCATGTGCCTGTAATTTCACTGGCTCTCAAGGAAGCCGGAACACACCGTTAGGTGCTTGGCGACAGATTTTATACTCAAAGGCTGTCGCTAGCCAGGCGGGCATTCACAAAATGCCTTTCCACCATGCGGTGAAGCTCAAGACCGCGGCGGGATTCAAACCATGGACCTGCTGCGCGGCAGTCCATAGCCAATGCCACTGAGCCATAATGGCTTCAAAAATGCTATAACAACTGCCATCCTTAGACAACAACCGGGACCGACGGCTTAACGTGCCCTCTGAAGTATGTGCACTCACAGTATTAATGTCACTAGCGGTCACACATCCAAGTCATGACTGCTTATAACTTAGCTGATTGGTTAAGAACAGCTAAGCAAACTACGCTACGAGCGCTTCATCCAATAATGAATAGAGGTCAGTGTACCAAAACCCATTTCTG
This sequence comes from Plagodis pulveraria, assembly GCA_963890685.1. NCBI lineage: Eukaryota > Metazoa > Arthropoda > Insecta > Lepidoptera > Geometridae > Plagodis > Plagodis pulveraria. The sequence continues at coordinate 617,514 of OY982977.1, forward strand.
TCATTTAATTCACAATCAACCAATGTCAAGGTATGTAATCGCTTTGCTGGTTTTTTTGTTACTCACATCCAACTATCCGTGTTTGTACAGATAACCCAGATGTAAACTGAATGACACAACAGTGTTCTCAAGAATTATATATAACTTTTAATCGCTTCGCTGGATAATGGGTCAATAATTGTTTCGTCCTATCAATATTTTATAAAAAAGTATATAATTCAATATCAAGTGTTCAGTATTTAAAAATACATAACTAATGATTAAGTGTTTGTATAAAAAAAATTGGAAGCAATACATGTCATAAATATTTAAAATAAAAACGAAAATTAAAGTATGTAAAAAAATTGAATTTACATGTATAACTAATTGCTAAATGCAAGGTCAACATTAATAATAGTCGGTATGTCAAAAGAAATATGTATAATGTATAAAACTTGGTATGTCAAAAGAAATATGTATAAAAAATTAAATGAAAATGTCAAGTAAATAATTATGAATTCAAATGTCAAATAAAATTATATATGATATTATGACAAAAAAGATACATAAATAAATTATTTTCAATTTGCCAAGTTTTAAGTTTGTTTCGAAAAGTTCTATAAGAAGACTCTTTCAGAGATGTCGGTATGTCAATATAAACAGTTATACACATAGCATAGATGCATGAGTAAAAAATTTATCATAATTAGTTTTCATCAAATTAATTTGTAATAATCTTAAAATAATAATCTTATTATCATCCAGCCATTCCATAATTAATTTGATTGTTTTATTAATTTCACTGTCAAAATGTATTTTTTGTTACTTGTCAATATACAGTGTAAACTCTATATAGCGACACTGAAGGGACTGTGCATTTTATGGCGTTATAGAGAGTTGTCGTTAAATGGAGATAAGAAACATCAGAATTAGAAAAAGAAAAAGTTTATTTCCGACTATTGTTAGTAGTTATGTGCATAAAAAAGAATGTTATTTGAACGAAAAATTCAATCTTCGTATATAGGTTTCTTTAATTTTTTGGAAGATTTTCCCTCGCCTTCAGCGTGGAGGATTTTTTCTTTGTTTTTCCATATTGTGGACACGGTAGAGCGACTAAATCCAAAGCGTTTGCCAACATCACTTATCTTCTCTCCCGTTTCTATTGCGCGTATCAATAAAACTTTTTCGTCAATACACAGTGATTTTATTTTATTAGCCATGTTTACAGTTTGAAAGTTTGTGAGCAACTAAGAATATGATAAGGTATAGATAATCCATGACTCCTACTTATGAGTCATGGTCAACAACAGTCTACACGTACAAGCAATCCCAATTAGTAAATAAAAGAACGAATTTCTTAGAAAGTTCGGTATGCATGATGCCGACAGTCGAGTTTATTGCGGGCTAGGATAATAAAGCGACAATAGATTGTACACAGCTGCGCAGTTTTTACTAATTTTAGCAACTTAACAGGTACTTTTTATTACTCAATTGTTGTCGTTATTGAGAGTGGGTGTAATGCTATGTAGAGTGAAACATTGTATGAAAGACAAGCTAAACCAACCAAAGCCAATTGATTTCGACGCTTAAGGGAGTTTGTCGTTATATAGAGTGACGTTATATAGAGTGACGTTACATGGAGTTTACACTGTATTAGAAATGTCGTCTGCAAATAATGTGCATTTATAATAAGTCATATCAGGCAAGTCATTAATGTATAATAAGAACAGTAACAGCCCTAAGAGACTACCTTGAGGTATACTTGTTCATTTGATATTATGTTGAATCATTACACAATATTTCAGATTGTTTATTTAAATAAGAAACTTCCACACATTGCTCTCGGTTTTCTAAGTAATTTATTATTCATTCTAAAGGATTATGAAATTTTATATTAATTTGTGGTTCTCAAGAACTGGTGCCAGAACACACTATTAGATGCTTGCAACAGATTTTTCACTTGATGGTGATAGTTAGTCAGGCTAGTATTGGCAAAATGCCTTTCCACCATGCAATGAAGCTTAAGCCAGGGGTGGGAATTGAATCATGGACCTGCCGTGCAGCAATCCATAGCTATTACTTAGCTAACCCTGCTTCAAAATTGTATGGTTAAGAGATCTCTTATGTTTTCTTTTCTTCATTTAACAATGTATACTATTATTTTATGTTTGGCTCAAAAACATTTTGGTCATAGACTATATGTTTTTGATATTATGATTATAATAAATAAATACATAAAATAAAATCATCATATTATAAATAATCCTCAAGTAACAGACACATTGGATGGCAAAATCATCAGTCAGTCATCAAAAAGATCTTGGCATTGTTATCTCCTCTGACTGCAATTGGGCAGAACATATAGGAAGGATTGTCAAGAAGGCAAATTCCTTTATATATGTAATTTGCAAAGCTTTCCAAGCTATGACAGTTGAAGTATTTCTCAAGATCTACAAGACATACATGAGACCATTGTTAGAGTATGGATATAAAGTCTGGAGCCTGCACTTTCGAAAAGATATAGATGTGCTTGAAAGTACTCGAAGAAAAGCCACTAAGATACCGCAAGCCTTATGCCGCAAATCTTACGAGCGGAGAATGTAAGTCCGGTGTCTCACTATTCTTGAATAAAGGTGGTTACGTGGGAAACTCATTGAAACTCAAAAAAAATGGATTAAACTACCTCCCCAAAATACATAATCTGTATGTGAAAGTCATCTGTGACAAAAAAGTCAGAAGGCACAGTCAGCAAATTCTGTGTACACACCATATCCTCAGCAACACAGTTAACAGGTTGCCTGAGGAAGTCTACTACATCTGTGACACCATTTAAGTACCAGCTTGTTGAGTAAAAGCATAAAATCAGTTCCCAACTTGTAGCCAATGCTACCTAAAAAAAAGGATTGGACAGAACAAAAAAATTCAACACAGTATGATACAGGCACATCAGCATTATGCTGTTCGCCTATAATCAAATAAGTAAAAATAGTATGCCAATGTGTAAATGGGGTATATGGCCTGTAAATGAAAGCACTGTTTTAAATTTAACTTGTTGATTAATAAGTTGGCATCGTCGGGACCACTATGTCCTAGTTATGAATTAAATTCTATTGTTATCATTATCGCCAATGGCTTAAGATCATATCCTAGTAAAGATTTGCTGTCTTTATGCACCCAATGTAATAATAATGAAATTTTATTAGCTTGTATATAATAAAAAAACAATTTGCTTCAAAATGTTTGTTAACTAAATTTAATATATTCAAATGGATTCGAACTAGGTATATTTAGAAATTCTTACTAAATTTAAATAAAAAGAATGTTCAAGTCTCTTCAAGTAATTAAATAAAGATTTAGGAATTGAGAACTATGGTTTTAGGGTTTCCTAAAATTACAACTTGATCGAGATATTCACGACTGGAGACGGAAGTAAACTAATGCGGCGGCTATTTTATCAGACAAGTACTACTGCTTGTAAAAGTATACAATAATCAAAATTTTCATGAATCCAGGATAAAAATCGGTAACTTCATGTCCCAAGAAGTTACCATCAATAATTACTGCGAACATCCGTTTTAAAGATTATTTTTATCCATGCTGAATGACTGATGAAATGAAACGTGTGCCGAACCGAACCAGTAAAAAAAATTGTTTCAACTCACCTATTTGAAAATCGAAGATGACGAATAAAACACCTTGAAAGATTAACGTTACAACACTGGTATATCACTAAAGAACCCAATGAAACTTGACGCTAGGAGGTTTTATTCACAAACTAATTTAAAAGTTTTTCGGCATTCGAGCGGCGAATTATGAACACGACCGCGCGGGTAGGAAACGTAAATGATTTTAGTAATAGAAGCTAAATACGTCAAACTCGCAACACGTGAAGGTCACCTTGAGGTGACAGTTATAGTGATGTGGTACATTGAACTTCATTAGTATTATAATAAAACGGAATCGATTAAAATGTATCGTATTATTTTTGTTTCAAGATATATTTAACAACAGTAGATACCAGGGTCAACAGTCTCAATATAGCTAACGATAAGATCTCAAAAAGGCTGAGTAGCGAATGCTACTTAAAAACGACAAATCTCGGTTGCAGTAACGACATTTACGATAAATAGTTATTTGCATCAATTATGCATCGACCGGAGGTGATATCATGTATATATTAATGAAATGCTATTGTTATAATTATTAACGACGCGCATGGGTTAACATAACGATATTGCATTGCTTACGAAAAACGAATTCCTAGATCGGTGCTTTTGTGAAAAAATATTTTTGTATTTTAAAATCTCCTTATAATGCAGAGAAAAATTTCCGGCCTACATCTCACACAGTGAGGCTTCGGTCAACTTCACAGAAGGCCCGACAAACACATAACGACAAAAAATGTTTACTGTCATTGAAGTCATCAGCTTACCTCGATCTGTATATGCCTACTCAACGAAGGAGAAATAGGAGAAAAAACCGTGTAAAAGAAAATTTTGATATAATTGTTGGGAAAGGTATCTTATAACTTTCTTATACTAAAAGTACTGATGGGGCTGGAGCGTTAGCTAACCGTTAGGTTAGAGAGAAAAGGGGCCCTTTTTTTATTTTTCATAAATAACCCGTAAACGGTGGTCGCTAAAAAAATAACTTGATATTTAAGCAATCTCCATATAATTTTCTACAAAATAGATTGTATACGTTTGTATTTCTAACAAAACAATATTTGATAACTTGTGTGATGAAGATACTAGGTATACTCTGAACGAATGCTGCTTCTAAGCTCCTCTGGAAGGAGAAGGATTCCAGATCAAATTTTGGTTTCATCGATACTCTCAATTAGGCTAAGTAGTAGTACGGCAGCTGTCCTTGAGAGCTAGTAATTCTAACTTAACCTGAACAACATCTTCGACCACATCATCAGTTACCATCAGGTGAAATAGTGGTTAATAAGGCTAACCTATCAGGAATAATAAAAAAAACTATTCCTACCATCAAGCTACACTGTTCACATTATTGCATTCTAGTTTAAAGGGTACCTACGGCTGCCGGTGCTAGTTATAAAGTTGACAAGTCTCATGTTGCCGCAACAACTTTACGTCTCAGGGTGAATAGTGCAGTGCTTCTGCTATAATTATGCAGAGGTTGCCCCTTGATACCAGATGGGATTTGTGCTATTTCCATCACCAATAACATAAAAAATGAGTACGTTTGGGTACTGTGATTATGTATGCTTGTTAACAGATTTCAACACAGATCTTCTCAAATCTGAATCGCCAAGAGCTCGCGAATTATCAGCCTTCTGCTCCCAACATAGTCTTTTACAGCTCGTAAACGAACCTACTAGAAAAACCGAGGAAACTGAAAGCCTGATTGATCTCGTTATTACTAATGTACCAGAAAGATGTAAACTAATATCTGTTTTGCATAACCGGGATTTAAGTGACCATGCGCTGGTTTTATGTGATTTTAATGTAAGAAAACCGAAACCTATCCCTAGTTTTATTGAATTACGTTATATAAATGATATTAACCCGCGCTTATTTCAAACTGATCTAGATTCCATAGCATGGCATGGTTTCTGGGATCCACATAATGTTCATTCTAAAGTAGAGTACTTTAATAAAATGATTATTCAGATCTTTGATAAGCATTCTCCTCTAAAGTGGAAAAGTATTGTGGATTCACCAAAGCCGTGGATAACTAGTATGATAAAACTGGTCGGAATCTTTCCGGTAAATATAAAGCGGGTCCTAGCCGGTTCCTAATAAGTTAATATAGTATGATAAAGTTCATGATGTCACTCAGGGATGAATCACTAAGCATCAGCCACAAAAAGAAAACGGTCTCATCCAAAGAATATTATAAATCCTTAAGAAATTTAGTATCTAACTCAGTCGAAAACGAAAAGTCCGCATTTTTCAACCATTATGTAAATAAAAACTTACACCAGCCAAAAAAGATGTGGACTTTTTAAAAAAAAACGAAAACAATAAATAATACTGCACGCGTGTCTTTACCTGAGAATTTAATGAACCCTGACCTTATTAATAAACATTTTTTGGATATTCCAGGTAATGGTCAAATTTGTGATAATGTACTGTTGTTTTTTCTATCCAATAAGAAATGTGATTCCATCTTTTATTTAAATACCGTTTCTGAGGAGGATGTCTGTAAATTAATACTTAGCATTAACACAAGTGCGATGGGCCACGACGGACTAAACGCGGAAATGATCAAACTTACATTGCCTAACACTTTGCCTATTATTACGGATATTATTAACAGCTCTATTATGACTAGTACTTTTCCTGACAATTGGAAGCAGTCTATTGTAAAACCAATCCCTAAAACGAGCAGAGTAGATGTACTTAAAGATTTACGGCCTATAAGTATTCTACCTGTGCTATCTAAAGTGCTAGAGAAAGTAGTATATGCTCAAATGGAAACATTTATAAACCAAGAGAATATAATACCAAAATTTCAATCTGGTTTCCGTAAAACTCATAGTACGGAAACCGCACTTTTGAAAGTTTCAGATGATTTACTATTAGCCTCTGACTTAGGACTTAGTAGTATGCTCGTTTTATTAGACTTTTCTAGAGCATTCGATTGCTTAGATCCTCGGCTACTGATTGCCAAGCTTTCATATTATGGATTCTCTCCGGAAACGTGCAAATGGTTCAAAACGTACCTCACTGGTCGTAAACAATGTGTAGAGATTGTCAATCAGAACGGAAGCAAAAATGTGTCTGATATCGCTAGAGTACCCAGGGGATCGTCTCAAGATTCAATTTTGAGTCCTACCCTGTTTTCAATTTTTAAAGCAGATATGCCTGAACACATTAAAACTTGTAAATATCATCTGTATGCTGATGACACTCAAATTTACCATAGTTTTAAGGAAGAGGACACAGCAGATGCATTAAAGCATATGAACCGTGATTTAGCCGCAATTTTTGATTGGGCCACGCGTAATGCTTTGGTACTCAATCCGGCTAAATCAAAAATGATAATTCTGGGTACTAAAGCACAAATTAGCAAAGTTATGTTGTATCCGAAACTAACAGTAAATGGAATAGAAATACCTCTAGAAATAGACGCTAGAAATCTAGGCTTGATATTTGACAGTGAGATGAGGTATATGAAACATATAAATGATAAAATCAGAAATTCTTTTTACAAATTAAAGGTTTTATATACCATAAGGAAATACCTCTCAGATAAGGTACGTATTTTGCTCTGTGACCTGTTGGTTCTATCTCCTTTTAACTATTGTAGTGCTGTGTACGGCCCTAGGATATGGACCAAAACTGAACATGCTATCCAGAAAGTTCAGAACGCATGCGCTCGTTTTTGTTTTACCTTACCAAGAAGAGAGCATGTCACCCCTTATCTGGTCAAATATCGCATAATGAATATGAAAACAAGAAGGGAACTACACTTAGCATGCGCAACCCATAAAGTTCTCTGGAAACATAAGCCTGAATATTTATTTGAAAAGCTCACATGGATTAAAGACCTACACAAATTGAACACTCGCTCTAAACACACCAACATTTTGTCTGTTCCTAAACATAGTACTGTTTGTAATGTACACTAAGACTGAAGTTGATATTAGGAAAGAACAAGTAACACCAAACTACAATGATATCGGCTCGCAGCAAGCGTCCACGTCTTGTTTCCGCGGCGGTCGGTCCGCAAGTCCCCGCCCCGCGGCCCGCGCGTGCGTTGCTCGAGACGACAGAGTTATACATATAAATGTCTATACACTACATCCCTCCCTTATTATTGTTTTTATTTAGAAATATACTAAATAAAAATATGCAGTTAAAGAACTGTGATCAGGTTAACATACAAATTAAATGTATTCATAATCATCAAACCATATATAGTTATTTAATAAATAATTTTTTTTTCTCATAAGCATATCAAGTACAATTACAACAATTACAAGTACAAGTCCTTATTCAATTTTTGTTTCATCACCAATTATTTTGTCATTATTGACCACCATCCTATTCACTCGAGATGTAATAGATTTTCATAACTAATATCGTTTTTTTAGCATCAATGGCATTATTCTCATCTCCTAGCACCTTCCATTAATCTTCCACTTGTTTTAGGTGAACTACGTTCCGTCTGATTCGCTGACCATTTTCATCGTTTCGAATACTTATGTCCCCTCCTTTGTTTGCTTCGACGGTATGTGTTTCGGGTTCATAGTTAAGGCTCAGATTGTTTTGTGTAGTCATGTTCTTTACGTATACTTTATCTCCAATATCCAATTCACTTAGCTCTCTTCTTCCTATCCACATATTCCTTCCCTTTTTCCTTTAGTTTCTTATCTCTATCCCTCATTTCAAGATCCTCTGAGAGATGGGTCATGTCCTGAATCATAGGCAGCTTGTCTCAAAATTGTTCTGCAAATATTTTTCCTGTGACTGTGTGAGGTGTACTATGTATGTGGTATACCACCATATACTCATGAAGAGCCTCTTTTCAGTTCTTTTTTTCTACCTGAGAAATCTTGAGGCGTTTTAGGGTGTCCCTATTCTGGCGCTCTACTTCACTGTTTTGTTGCGGCCAGTAGGAAATAGTATCATAGAGTCGTATGTTTCTCTCTGCACATAAGCTGTTAAAGTCTTTGCTGGAAAATTGTCTCCCGCTGTCTGATGTAAGCGAGACCGGATTGCCAAGTGTTCTGCATGTTTTCACCTCATTATATCTGGTGTAATAACCGACAACTACTAGGATATAATCTCCACCAGGAAAGGAACCCATGAGGTCAATTACTATGTAAAACCATGGTTCGGAAAGTTTGATGGGTTTGGGGCGTTGGGAACAGAGATCAGGATGCATCTTACTCCTTGGTTCTCTATCTGCCCTTCATCGCGACTAACCCAGGGTGGCCTTCTTGCGCAGCTTCCAAAACTCTTCTGCGTAATTTTGTTGGGATTACAATTTTAATACCACCCGCTTTCATGCATAATTGATTCTGGAAAAGTTTACAGGCTTTAACTGTTTCATACCAGTTTCTTGTAATGGGATGACTACGGGTCGTGCAGATTTGGTAACCGCTTGAATATGGTCTTCAAATAAAGCCGTCGGGTTTATTGCCACTTCACAGAGTCTCGATAGTGGATCGGCTATGTTGGTCTTCCGCGGGCTATATTTCACCGTAAAATTGTGGGATTGCAGCCTTAACACCCGCGTTTTAATGCGAGCGCATGGTTTTGCTTTCGGGCCAAATATCACCTCCAAGGGCTTATGATCCGTTACTAGATTGATAACCTTGCCATACAGGAACATGTTAAAATGTTGTAAATTGTTCGACTGCCTAAACCAGCGCTAAGGCCTCTTTTTCAGTTTGGCAGTAACGACGTTCACAGCTGCTGAGGGTGTTATTACCAAATGCAATTATTCTCGGTCTATTCCTGTTGATTTGCATCAGCGCTGCACCCAGACCCACTGGGATTGCATCTGCAATCACCACAGTCTTATCATGAGGATTGTAGTAACCTAAATTTGGTACTTTCATGAGTACCGCCTTGAAATCATTAAATGCGTTATTTTGGTCATCTTTCCAGTCATCTGGTTGATATAGAATGTTTGTATTTCTTCCCGTTCTTTTACGTAGCAGTTGCTTGAGGGCTACCGTTGCTAAGTGGGGAATCCATTTTCCCACGTAATTTATTAAGCCCATAAAACTCTGTAGTTCAGCGATATTTGTCGGGGCTCTGAATCCTTTTATAAACAAAATATATTTGTCTAGTGGTTTAACTCCCTGTTGTAAAACGTCTTTAAATTTTGGAAATGCCGAAGTTTCAACCTGGTTAATATTCTAATTGATCCGAAGTACTCCCAATGAGGTTGCCGTCACACGTCCCAATAGGTTAAGCGTACCGGTTTGGATCACGTAGAATGTTGTGATGTCCTGTTATGTACCGGCCTGTTTTATCGTAGCTTTGAGTGATCCTAACACCTTCATCGGTATTTCACTTACGTGAGCTACGAACCTTCATTATTTCCCAGGTTTGGTCCGTTATAAGATTGTGCTTGCAGCCCGAATCTATCAACATTCTATACTCTACGTTGGTTCCACCTATGTTACATGTGACCCTTGTGTCGTTCTCGATATTGGAAATGTTGACAACATTTTCTGTAATCCGTGCTTATGTTTGCAGTTTCTTCGATAATATTTGTTTTCGTGTTTTTCTTCTTAATTCCCTAACTATTCGATTATTCTTCTCCTTACAATTTCCTCTTCTGAGTTAGTTTTATCCGACATTGATTCCTGAAATGTCCTAGCATGCCACATTTAGGGCAAGTTTTTCCTTTTGCAGGGCAGTTGTTACCACGGACCAAATGCCTGGACCTTCTATATTTGCTAATTTCCAAACTATTTTTTTTCTCCTCTTTTTTTGCTATCTCTGTACCTACTCTGTTGATTGCCTGACTTTCCACAGGTTTCATACCAAAGTTTCCTAATTGTCGATCTATGGCTTCCAATGCATTCGCTTCTGCAATTTCTGTTATTTGACCTATGATATGCTCTTCTTCTTTTTCACCAAACTGACATTTGTAGTCCTGAAGTCAAAGTCTGATAAGAAATGTTTCAAACTTCTCATCCTGTTAATTAGAAGACGAAACAGGAGTCGCTCATACATTTTTCTCTGTTTAGGTGCAAAGTAGTTGTATCCGATCGCGATGTTTCAAAGTTCGCCTTCAGTTGCATTAGCTCCCGGGATGTTGTAGAAGATTTCTTGTAACTCCGCGCCACCGAAATGTAAAAGACTAGCTCTTTTCATTGCCTCGGTGGTCTATGCCTGCCGCCTCGAGGTAAATATTTAGATTTATTTTCTATCTTTCCCGACAAACCGAGACTGAACCAACTTCTCCTTCACATTCGAACTTCTCTAAGGTGTACTGTGCCATTTGGAGCTACCTATCGACAAGGTAAGTAACTATGTTGCATATAATATAGATTTCTAACCTGCTATCGCAATTTAATGCTAGTAATAAAGCGTCTACTGTACGTGACTGTACCTATAATACTATAATCAGTACGCTACGTAGGTATCTCCGCCCCCGGTATACATTCGGCGCTCACGACGACACGTAGTCGTCATGGCAAAGACACCCTGTGTGCACATGACGACGCGTCGTCATACTGTGCACTACTGTGGCGCTGGCATGTATTATCCAGCGCGGCCGCCAAGCGGCGAATGGGATAACTTAAACCATGAAAACTCCGCAATTTAATGCTATACCAGTAATCTCCGCAATTTAATACCATGTAAGTATATCCGCAATTTAATGCTATACCGGTAATCTCCGCAATTTAATGCCATGTAAGTATATCCGCAATTTAATGCTATACCGGTAATCTCCGCAATTTAATGCCATGTAAGTATATCCGCAATTTAATGCCATGTAAGTATATCCGCAATTCAATGCTATACCGATAATCTCCGCAATTTAATGCCATGTAAGTATATCCGCAATTTAATGCTATACCAATAATCTCCGCAATTTAATGCCATGTAGATATGTCCGCAATTTAATACTCAGACCCAATTGAATGCCCAGTCGCAATTAAATGCTCAGTCGCAATTGAATGCCTAGTCGCAATTAAATGCTCAGTTGCAATTGAATGCCTATTCGCAATTAAATGCTCAGTCGCAATTGAATGCCTAGTCGCAATTAAATGCTCAGTCGCAATTGAATGACTATTCGTAATTAAATGCTCAGTCGCAATTGAATGCCTAGTCGCAATTAAATGCTCAGTCGCAATTGAAGGACTATTCGTAATTAAATGCTCAATCGCAATTGTATGCCTAGTCGCAATTAAATGCTCAGTCGCAATTGAATGCTACGTAGTTAAAACCTATATCACATATCCCTTCAGGTGATTTTCGAAGAACATTAAAAGTCTTGTTAAATTATTTTTTTAATTAATAAAAAATTAATTTTAGTAATTAGATACGTAATGGTTGACAAATATATTAATATGTCACTCCCATGGTGTACACCCATAGAAACCTAGATACCTAAAACCCGAACAATAAAATACCTACGCAACTCATGGCCAAGTGGTAACTACCTAATTTGCTACTTTACATTTATATATATTTCATTGTAAATATCTTTAACTGTCCACATAAGTTAGTAAAAATGATAAAATTTAATACACCCTTTATTTAATAGGTAAGTTTAGGTTTAGAGAATGTGTATCCCTCTCAAGAACATGTTCACTTACATGAGATTTAAATTTCAACACAAATAATAGTCGTCAAATGACAAAGCATGTAGATGTCGAATAAGTAAAAATTTAATAACAACGTATGGGATCAACAGCAAACTAAACAAAAATGTGGGTAGCTACATTTTTATATATATATTTTTTTAACAACTTTATAGGTAATATAATGAGGCTCGAACTCAATAAGATAAGTAAACATGTAGGTCACTACCAAATGAAACATCGTCTGTGAAGAATCCACTTTTAGTCTACGTATGGTTTTCTCTCTTTTCTTTTGTTATTAAATGTAAAAATGCTTAAATTACTCACAGTTTATCTCGTCGCCACATGTAATGTACACTAAGACTGAAGTTGATATTAGGAAAGAACAAGTAACACCAAACTACAATGATATCGGCTCGCAGCAAGCGTCCACGTCTTGTCTCCGCGGCGGTCGGTCCGCAAGTCCCCGCCCCGCGGCCCGCGCGTGCGTTGCTCGAGACGACAGAGTTATACATATAAATGTCTATACACTACACTGTTAATTTTAAAGGTTGCTTCAAATACAGTGCTTCGAAGGTGTGGAACATCCTTCCTCCACCGATGAGAAAAATTGTTAGTTCTACGACTTTTAAAATTAAATTGAAAAGTTTACTTATTGAACGACTTAAGCATCACTTTGAGGCAACCTTTAAAAACACATAGGTAGTAATGAAGACACATACATACACACTCACACATTCTCACATTCCATCATGCACAGATTCGTATTCTTCTAATCGTATTTTTTTTTTAAATACAACTTTTTCCTTTTTTTCGTAGCTGTTTTGTTTGTGTCTGTAAAAATATTAGAGGATAATTTAAACAAAAATCTCCCGCAATCGGTCATAACGCAATGTTTCTAGCTCGACGAACACCTGTTCGAGTGCAGGGGATTACTGAAAAACAGCGTCTGTGCACATGTGTACGGACATTATGCTGAGTTTTCTCCTTTTGCCCACATAATTTATTTATATAATATCATTTTTTTCTTTTCCCTCTATGTTAGTTACGAATTATTTTTAAGTTTTTTCTTGTGTATTGGTTGTCATTGTTATTTCTATCTATATATTTTTTTGTGTGGCAATAAACTAATTTTGATTTGATTTGAAAAAAAAATATGGTATACAATAAGATAAGTTATGTATCTTTAATTCCCTAGGTTAGCCTGAATAACATCTTCGACCTCATCATCACTTGCCATCAGGTGAGATAATGGTCAAAGGCTAGCATGTCAGCTACAAAAAAATCTATACCTATCATTAAAGCGGTAAATGACAGCACAGCAGCAGTTGTTGTTTCACCACTGCCCACTACGACTATAGATAGGTAGAACAGGTACAGCTGGTAGAAATAATATTGCAGACACCAGGGTCACAAATAAGCAAATCTGAGTTTTGTTATTATTATAACAACTTTTCACATATTTAGTCATTCCTTTATCGGTACTAGGCTAATCTTTGGCCACAAACACATCTGAGTAAGTGACGATTGGATCGAAGATAGTGAGCAGGCTTAACCGAGAATGGTAACTCTTTAAATACATCTGCCGGAACATGCAATTAGATAATTGACAATAGATTATAGGAAGCATTTGCAAATTGCTCTGCCACCATACAGTGACAAAACATTAATGATGTCGGAAGACCTCGGAAATTGCACAACAACTGCTATTCTAAGACAACAACCATGGCCGACAACCAAACACTCCCTACGAAGCACGGTAGCTCTATTTTAAATTGACACTAGCGCTCAGCCTTCCAAGTGGTGACCATAGAAAACATTGCTTAAGTCGACAGGTTTTTATAAATATAATATACTCATATTGTTATGGTTAGAGCTGAGTACCAATAATTAAAAAAAAACAAACAGCAATATATTTCCCGCTACTAGGACACGAACTCTAGGCCTCGGCGTGGAAGTCCATCATTTTTATTATTTTGTTAAAAGGTAAACTCGGAAAACGGATCATCGAAACGTTGTAAAGTTATTTAGACCATATTTTGTGTGCAAATAGTCCCCGAAAGCGTAAATTACACATGAATTTAGTCGGCAAAAGTTTATGAAATACCACAAATCTCCATCATCACATCTCTCAATCCAAAGTTTATGCCACAAATTTGTAGGCAAAAAGTATTGAACGTTTTGGCCACAAATAGGAAAGGTTGAATGAAGCTTTGCTTTTTTATGTTTGATTAATGGATAAAAAAAACTGATATGAAGTTTTTAAATAATTTGTCGAACCCCTCCTCGACAATATTGAATTTTCACATCTAACTTACGCAAGAATGTAACCAATTATAGAAACCCTTAACAAATATTCTAATCGGAATAAAGGGTCAGTTCGACACAAATACAGAAAATGTAAAATTGACGTAATTATGGTATTGTTATTCTGTTCACAATAAAATTTGGATAACGGTTGCGAATGAAATGATGAAAAATCTTATTCTGTTTATATTAAAATCCAAAAACGTGTAACGCTCGCAAACGCTAGTTATTCTGTTAACATCAAAATTGGAACTCGTAGAAATTAAAAAGAGAAAAATTACACGATGTTTCCTATATAGACGCGCTCCAGGTAGGTTTACTTAGGTTTTGCTGGAATTGTTTCGGATAAAATAATAAAACATTTTTATTATATATAACTTTATGGTACACTATACAATGAACGAGGGTAAAATATCAACAATATTCGTATAAAAATATTTAGTTTTTAAATTATATCACATTTTCATAGAGAAACCTTAACAAAATTATGTAACATACATTCTTAATCTAAGCTCAAGGGCGGGCTACCGTCAAACTCGTCGGCGAAGTGATCTACAGTGTTGTTAATATTTTCATTCGTAGCAACACCACCAGAGAAGTTCAATTTTACAGGATTAACATTTCTCTTAACATAAGTTCGATTCATCGATATAATCGTTTTCTCTAAACGTTCACTCCCAGCACTAGTCTGTTCCATATCAGGCATTTTTTTAGGCGTGACATTTTCCAAATTATTATCACTAGTAACACTAGGAATTTTATTATGAATAGCACTACTACTTGAAATCAACGGACTTCTATATGACTTTGTAGCATTTTTGGATTTATTTGTAATAACTATAGGACACAAAGGAGGCGGTTCACCGTACATTTTTAATTTTGCTATCTTTTCGTTAACTTTCTTTTTCCTGAGTAACTTTTCAGGCGACAATTGGGTGTCTTGTTGTTTAAATGTAGATTCAAAATCAAGACCTGTCAAGTTAAACTCTTCAGATTTTCCTGCATTCACTTTTACGCCTATTGGTGTATCTATAAATATTTTATTTTTACCTAAATTATAATCACTATTGTTAAACCTATAAGGCGATATATTTTCATTGGCACTGAAGCATTTTATAACGGAATAATTATGTTTTACCACCAAACAATCTTCACAAAATTTTCTTCTATCCAATCCAAACATTTGTTTACTAATCTCATCAACTATTCCTCTGGCATTCTCATTTCTAGGCGTTTTTGTGAACAACGAAAATTCAGTGGCACGATATTGGGGTATATTTTTCCTGGTGTTGCCAGCGCGCTTTTGCAAATTACCACAATAAATCACTTGTCCTGTATCTAAGACATTTTCGTAGCCAAACTTTTTAATCCCGCCCCAGAAGTTGACACAGATCATGTTTTTATCAAAATCAGCTAGGTATACATTTTGAAACTGGTTTTTTATCGATTCGAATAATCGATTAGGGGGATCGATTAGGAATATAATTCCTACGGTATCGATTTCGTTGTAATCGGTCGTCATAGATGGATTTAGGGAAAGATCCTTGATTTTGTAGCACCTTCTATTGAGTAGTTCTAAGTAAGGCTTGAGGTTTTCTTCGTTTTTACATTTGACAGGTCGGAACACTGATTGTCTTCCTGCCGATAGTTGTATTTCTGAGTTTCTGAAAACAAATAGAAAGATTAACGTCTTCGAACTAAAATGGCGCTACTGTTTGTTGTCCTCTCTTAATAATATTCATAAAATATATATATACATATATGTTCTCCAGGACAGCTGTCGGAGCACACCAGTACCACTGGTGCTTGGCGACACATTTTCCACTTTCCAAAATAGATAAAAAAAATTAAGAGAGAAATTCCAAGAATATATTGTTATATCGTATTAGTGTATCCTAATACGAGGGAAGTTCAAAGTACTGATAAAAAGTAGGAATACTCTCAAATAATTTTAGTTTTCCTAATACAATCTCAAATCCCTACTACCATGGAATATATTATTGTATATAGTATAGATAATACAATCATAAGTTCTCAAGGACAGCTGTCGGAGCACAGCACTAACTGCTTGGCGTCAGATTTTCTACTGGTGGTAAAACTGTCCTACCGCCATGCAAGATATTGTGTATAGTATAGATAATACCCTCACCTCACAGCAGTGGGCACTACGTTCATGACTTCAATCCAAGCGCCTTCCCTGAAGATGTCCAGCACTGCATCATTGGGCTTCCAAATGGACAGCATCCCTAAAATGTTGTAATACTGAATAAAATTATGAGTGATCAAGGATGTCGAGTTATCACTGGTGAAGGATTCTGGATGCTTTTAATTCAATCAAATCAAATCAAATCAATCATTTATTTACAAGAATACATAGTCATAAAAAGATCTTAAACACTATGGCGATTCGTTCTTGTATTCTGCCTGCATGCAGGCGTGCAAATATTAAAAAGTATTTTTGTCACTTAGGTCTATAAACTCTTTTAAACTATAAAAACATTTACATAATAGCCAGTCACATAATCTATTTTTAAATAAATCACCTTTCATAATTTTAATTTCTTCGGGAATCCTATTATAAATATTAATACAATTATTATATACATTTTTTTTGTAGATATCTTTACGACATGGAGGTTGATATAATAAGTTTGCGAACTTGGCTCGTTTTTGCCGTGAATATACTTCGCTTCGCATTTTGAAGTGTTCTGGATGGTCTTTAACAAATAGACAAACGTCTCTGATGTACATGCACGGTAGAGGGAGAATGTTACATGCTTTGAATAACGGCCGACAACTATCCAGAAACCAAGCTTTATTTATTGCGCGGATGCAACGTTTCTGGATTTTGAAAATTCTAATAATGTCAACCGAGTTTCCCCACATTATTAATCCATAGTTAAGGATCGATGCCACATAGCCATGGTAAGCCGTTAGTGCAGCTTCCATCGAGACTGTATGCCTAAGTTTTTTTAATGCAAAAACATATCTATCCAATCTCTGACATACTTGATCGACATGCATTTTCCAATTAAGGTGTCTGTCTAAATTTACTCCTAAGAATTTAATATTGTCAACTTCATCAATTTGCTCATTATTATAGGTGATTTTAATGTCAATTGGATTAGTGTTATAGGAATTAAATTGCATTATTTTTGTTTTGCTAATATTTATGATTAAGTTATTACTGTTCATCCAGCTGATCACATCTTCCAGTGTTTTTTGGACTATTCCTTGTGTTTGGTCTTTTTGGTCACATTTTACAACTATTGTGGTATCGTCGGCAAAGAGAGTACACATATGGGAAACAGCTAATGGGAGATCATTGATGTAGATCAAGAATAACACTGGTCCAAGGATACTGCCCTGAGGTACTCCTGAATTATTAAATAGTGGCGAAGATCTAATTTTTTTCCTTGTAGGCATTTTTTGTGTATTTATAACAGTTTTAACTAGTTCCGTACATTGCTTCCTGTTTTTTAAGTAACTTGATATCCATTGTAATGCCTTTCCTCTGATTCCATAGAAGTCTAGTTTTTGCAAGAGCTTGCCATGATTTACGAAATCAAATGCCTTGCTCATGTCTAGGAATATTCCTATTACTGGAATGCCTCTGTTTAAGTTTTCTGTAATATATTTTATTAGATTAAAACAGGCGAGTGTCGTTGAACTTCCCTTACGAAAACCAAATTGTTCTTTCTGTAATATTTTATATTTTGTCAAAAAATTATTTAATCGTTTTAGCATAGCTTTTTCAAATATCTTAGATATTATTGGTATAAGAGTTATCGGTCTATAGTTATTTGGATCCCTTTTGTCACCCTTCTTAAAAATTGGTTTGACAATCACCTGTTTCAGCTGTTCTGGAAAAAGACCCTCAGTGAAAGATAAATTTATGACATGAGCGAGGGGGTGGCATATCGATGCAGCGCTGAATTTTAGAGCTTTAATATTAATATCATCAAATCCACTAGTCTTACTATTATTCAAAGACATGATTATGTTATACATTTCACTAGCATCTACAGGGCTTAGGAAAATTGTATTATAATTTTTATTTTTATCATCTAATTTTATAGTTTTTATGTCATGAGTTTGGTGGGATGTCAAGTCAATAAAATAATTATTAAATATATTACAAATGTCAACGGAATTACTGTAAGTCACATTATCAATATTTATCATTTCAATGTCATTATTTTCTAAATCTTTACCATAAGTAGTCGAAGATATAGCATTCCAGATAGCTCTACTTTTATTCTTGCTATTTTGTATACTTTTAACATTTATAATTTTTTGCGCACATCTTATACATTTTCTAAAAATTTTATTATACTTAGTGTATTTAATTTTGTTTGTTGTTTTATTACTATTTATTTTCCTGTACATAATATATAAATTGCGCTTAACCTTGCTAGATCTCTTTATACCTTTTGTCAGCCAATTCAGTTTTACTGGTTTATTATTCATCTTTACCCTGATAGAAGGAAAGCACAAGTTATAGTACAGGCAAATTGTACTGTAAAATTGTTTAAAAGCATCTGTTAGTAGATTGGATTCGAATACCTCTGAGAAAGAGAGGGAGGACATACAATCGCAGAATTTTCGTATGTTATCATTATTATAATCGCGTCTATGTTCAAACCAGCTCATAAATGCCTTGTTTTTATTTGCTTTTATTGTAATAGTTTGTGCCGTTTCGTGATCTGATAAACCAAGGATATGTAGATCTGCTTTTACCCTTTTGATATTGCTTGCAAATTGATCCAAACATGCATTTAGTCGTGTGGCAGATTTAATGTGGACTTGAAAGTTATAATTTTGTAGTAAGCTTGTTAGTTCCTTTGTATATAAGTTGTCTTTTAAGATGTCTATATTCCAGTCACCGCAGATGATAATTTTTTTTCGTTTAAATTCATCTGTTAGGTAGTTGAGTAGCTTCTCTAATTTGTTAAGGAAAAGGTCTATTTTCATCTTTTCTTTTTCTTTATCGGGTACTCTATAAATGCAAACAATAATTAAATTTAGGCCAATTATATCGGTAATGGTATTGTGATTTAACGAAGCGAGCTTAAGACCGAGCAAAGCGAGCTTAAGACCGAGCAAAGCGAACTTTTGTGGCAAATCGTTAAGAGACCTGAGCATTTTGTTTGTTTTATTTAG
This sequence comes from Plagodis pulveraria, assembly GCA_963890685.1. Lineage (NCBI taxonomy): Eukaryota > Metazoa > Arthropoda > Insecta > Lepidoptera > Geometridae > Plagodis > Plagodis pulveraria. The sequence goes on from OY982977.1 coordinate 637,210, forward strand.
TAAATCCACACTCTACACACTCCAGGGACAGATTTTCTACTTGAGCAAAATGCCCTTCCAACATGCGGTGAAGCTCAAGCCCGCTGCGGGATTAGAACCATGGACCTGCTTTGCGGCAGTCCGTAGCCAATGCCACTGAGCAGTCACTGCTTCAAAATATATAAATATACAGTTGATAATTCTCAGTGGCTGCAGTTTACTACCACTCAAGGACTGCTGCTGGAACACACTGTTAGGTGCTCGGCGACATATTTCCTATTTGAATGTGGTATCTAGCTAGGCGAGCTTTCGCAAAATGCCCTTCCACGTAGCGATGAAGCTCAAGCCGGCGGCGGAGATCGAACCTGCGGCACGGCAGTCCATAACTAGCGCATCAAAGAGTAGCAGACTGTACCTAGAATGGAAACAGGCTCCCAAAGACATCATTGTTACATGTTAAGCAATACATATTCAGAAAACGTTCTAACACAAATTTATAATGCAGTGCTATTAAATTCAACAAGATTTGAACCAAGGACCCCGCCTTCGGCAGTCGACACACGCCGCCACTAATCTAATACAGCTTCCCCCATGACACATAGTGATGACGTCACGCATCGCGATAACGTAACGTTCTGTGGTGACACAGATTGCATAATTGCATAGAGAGCGGAGCGACTTTAGTCGTCCCCTCGCCTCGCCCGCGAATCAGTAGTTGTTCTTTACCAAAACATACATACCTATACTCTGGTTTTTAATTCGAGATCAAAAATGTAAACAAAGGTGTTAACCGTGCAAAAAAATTACAAGTACTTGGTAATTTTTCTAATTTTCGGAACGGATGGAGCATTTAATGTAAAAAATATATTTAATGCTATAATTTATTGCATTATTATGAAACAATAAAACACTTTTATATGCGCGTACATATTTACGCATATATTCAAGCCTGAAAAAATTAGTGTAAGATTTTTTTGTTTTTAATAGCCACACTTGTGAGAATATTTTTGAAGAAATTTATTGAACACCCTGACCTATCAGTTTGACAATGACATTATTGACATTTCTTTGTTTACATTTTTGATCTCGAATTAAAAACCAGACTATAGATATAATATACGCCGTTGTACGATAACATATTATATACAGTTTGTGGATATATACAGACATAATAACTGAATACCGAACTTATTATCTTTCTATTACATCCCCCTACAGCACTGGCTAAAGCTAGTTAGAAGAACACCAACAAAAGTTCTATTACCTTTAGTGACAGTAGGGGTTCCCTCTAGACCGACGATCCTCCCGCGACACAGAGCGATGACGTCACGCGTCGCTAACCTCTCGCGCACCTTGTCTTGGATCGCTTCGAGATATTTGTCGCGTTGCTTCGACAGGTGGGCTTGCAGGAGGTCGATTTGGTCGGTGGATAGTTGTGCCTAAAAGGATAATAGTTTTATGGGATAATATAAGATAATCGTTTATTTGCATGGTGGTAGGGCATTTTGCGAATGCCCGCCTGTCTAGCTACCGCCCTTAAGTAGAAAATCTATCGCCAAGCACCTAACGGTGTGTTCCGGCAGCTGTCCTTGAGAGCCAGTACTTCTAGGTTAGCCTGAACAACACCTTCGACCACATCATCACTTACCATCAGGTGAGATAGTGGTCAAAGGCTTACCTATCAAGCATAAAAAAAACAAAAAAAAACCCATTGGCATCGGCGATAATGATAACAATAGAATTTCATTCATAACTAGGACATAGTGGTCCTGACGATGCCAACTTATTAAACATGAGTATTATACACACACAAGGAAGATGGCATTATGGGCATTTACTAATTTGAGTTGATTACTGTAAACTTTTTCACAGAGGGCGCTGTGTGTATGTTACTGGTAGTAGTGTTCAATACAAAAAGCAGATTCTATATCAATTATCTTTTTATTGTAATTGTGTCGGAATAAGCGCGAGTTCCACCTGATGTTAAGCGGACTAACTTCTGCCTATAACAAATGCATTTCATCACAAGTGACGAATTGCACTGCGACCGTAGCAATGACATAATTTTACTGGCTCTCAAAGAATACTGCCGCAACACACTGTTAGGTGCTTGGCGACAGATTGTCTACTTGAGGGTGGCAGCTAGCTAGGCGGGCATTACCAAAATGCCTACCATGCGGTGAAGCTCAAGCCGGCGGTGGGGTTCGAACATGGACCTGCGGTACGGCAGTCCATAGCTACTACCGCTCGGCCATGATTGCTTTTTTGTTTTTTTTTTCACCACAGGTAGCAATGGGGGAATGACATTCTAGCCCTAGAAATGCATTCTGTATGGAAATCCTCACCCGAAACTCGACGGGGTCCTTGCTGGTCTTCATAAGCTTAGCGATCTGGGAGCCGCTGTCGAGGCACTTCCGCTTGTTGCTACCTTCTAAACAACCTTCCGAGCATTGAGATTCCTATGGACAAACACATTGCTGTAGATTCTATAAGATCTCTCTATATTTAAACTTTCTAAAGTATGGTATTTCATTTTAATATTGTTAGGTTTGCAATAACGCCTGCTATGCGGATTACATTACAAAATCACAAATATACGATAGGATTTTTTTTTAAGTCATGTGCGGGACCCGCATGACTTAAATTTTTACTATCGTATATTTGTGATTTTGTAATGGTATTTCATATTCTGTTAAAAACTAAAATTCCCATTAGTGTAAAACTTAGATGACAAACATAAAATAGGATAAAGGTTCCTTTTTTATGCCTGATAAGTTAGTCTTTGACCACTATCTCACCTACCATCAGGTAAGATAGTGGTCAAAGATGTTGTTCAGGCTAACCTAGAATTACTGGCTCTCAAGGACAGATCCGGAACACACCGTTAGGTGCTTGGCGACAGATTTTCTACTTGAGGGTGGTCGCTAGCCAGGCGGGCATTCGCAAAATGCCCTTCCACCATGCGGTGAAGCTCAAGCCCACGGCGGGATTCGAACCATGCAGTCCATAGCCAATGCCACTGAGGTATCACTGCTTCAAAATATGATATAATGTCTTCACTGGGAAACCAGCCCTTCGCCGACCTCATAAATACCCTTGAGAGTATCAGATCGAAGCCTGCGCTAGCCAGGCGGGCATTTGCAAAATGCTCTATCACCATTCTATAACGACTGCCGTCCTAAGACAAAAACCGGGACCGACGGTTTAACGTGCCCTCCGAAACATGTGCACGCTCAGTAGTAATGTCACTAGCGGTCACCCATCCAACTCAAGACCGCGGCGGACGTTGCCTAACTTTGCTGATCGGTTAAGAACAGCAAAGCAAACTTTGCTACGAGCGCTTCAAAAGCGTTCTATTCCGAGCGAGGCTGCCAACTACAATTGCAAGCAGCGAGTGCAGCGGTTGCATGCAGTCGGCCGAAGTTATACTCCATGAGGATTCAATACTACGTGTTATACAACTGCAGGGGTCGAAACTGTTTTATTTTATACAACTGATTTACTTTACTTTCTTACTGATACTGTACTGTCCTTTCCGGCTGGTACTGTACTGTATCAGCCGAAAAGTCCACAGCTGAACACTGCCTCCCACAATATGGGGGGTATGCCATAATCCTCACGCTTTGTAGGCATCTTGTGGATCGCAGTGTGAGATATCAGTTCTACAAAAAAGTGCTGCTGCCCACCTTCTGGTGTCACTAATATTATTAGAAATAAATATGACATATGTTTCCCATTAAAACGCAAACCAAACAAAAATCTCGACACGTCGTGGATTAATTCCGACATAATAAATTTTAAACAATTACTTTTTGACATAGCAAAATTGCAGTATTCATACCCAAATAATTCCATAATTAATTTGTTTCTGAATAATCTTAAGGAAAAATATGACATACTAATATATAAACAAAAAACAAACTACTATAATAGAATAATAAAAAATAGTAAAAACTCATCGAAGACTATGTGGAATATTGTCAATAAAGAAAGGGGAAAGACGAACGCTCTAAAAATCGACTTTTCTGAAGTAATTAAAGACTCGAGGGGCCAAATGTTTGGCACGCCTAAGGAAGCGGTAAATTCAATTAATTCGCGATTTTTGAGTGCATCTGTGGCATGCGGTGCACCTAAAGCAGACCTTGCAAGTGTAAGCAACGTCTTGGAGGCACTATGCACGCCCGCGGATCGGACTATGAGACTTTTAAATTTTACAACAGATGAAGTATTTAACATAGTAACTAGACGGATAGTCTCCAAGCGGACCAAAGATGTACATGAAATATCTATGGAACTTATTAGAATGGCTATACAATCGCTCGCCCCCGTTTTAGCTTATCTATTTAATTTATGCCTAAAAAATGGTACTTATCCAACGGCTATGAAGGTAACAAGAGTGGCTCCAATATATAAAGGAAAAGGTAAACGAGAAGATATGGATGCGTACAGACCTGTGTCTATCATACCTGCTGTAGCAAAAATATTTGAGAATGGTTTGAGTTCGAGGCTCATAGAGTTTTTGACATCAACGAGTGCCCTATCAGATCGCCAGTACGCATACCGTGAAGGTAGATCCACCACCTCTCTAACGCGGGAAGTGGTTCACTGTGTTTTGGCTGCTCGCGAGCGCAGGCAGCATGTTGCTGTACTATGCTGCGACCTCTCAAAGGCTTTTGACGTCGCAGACCACGAAGTTCTTGCTCTGAAACTGAAGCACTATGGGATTGAGCGTAAAACATATGCGGTACTGGCTGATATGATGCGGGGTCGCTCTCAGATAGTTGTGTCGGGAGATGGAAAAACATGCTCTGATGCAATGTTTGCCATGATGGGAGTGGCACAGGGCTCATCAGTTTCAAATATCATGTTTTCCCTACTCCTGAATGATCTGCCTGCAGCTATAACAAGCGCGAACATATTTATGTACGCTGACGATGTTGCTGCAGTGGTTACAGCACCAACAGTGGATCAGCTAGAACAGAAGCTGAATATTGTGGCATGTGACTTGGCGCAGTGGTTTCGAATTAACGGCCTGGTATTAAACTTAGCAAAGACACACTTTATCCACTTCTGTCTATCTGGCCATGTTACAAGACCACTGTTGGTCTCAGTAAACCAGGTCAAGATAGGGCAAGTAGATAGTACACCCTTTTTGGGATTTGAAATTGACAGAAGCCTGACGTGGGACAGCCACATTCATAAGGTTTGTGGCAAAATAAGTAGTGCATGCTTCGCACTCAGGAGGGTTTCCAGAGTGGTCTCCATGGAGGTGGCGCGAGCATGCTACTTCGCTACGATTCAGTCCGTGATCCAGTACGGCACAGAGCTGTGGGGGCGCGCTGCCGATTGGGAGCGCGTCTTCAGAATGCAAAAGCGTGCTGTAAGGGCCATTGTGCGAGTACCACAAGACATCTCTGCGAGACCATTCTTTAAACAGCTTGGAATTCTCACACTGCCCTCCTTATTAATCCTTCAGGTGGCCGTGTATGTGAGAAATCACCCTGACCTGTTCAAAAGACACAAAGACGTGCATCACTACAATACACGCAATGCTGGTAAGTTAATAGCTATCCCACGCTCCTTGTCAAAGTCAAGCAAGCTGACACATGTTATGGGACCAACAGTATATAATCGGCTGCCGGATAACATTACGGCAGCCACAAGCTTTACTATCTTTAAATCGCGCCTAAAGAGCTGGCTCATCGAGCAAAGTTTTTATACGCTAGATGAATTTTTCTGTAAATAAATAATTACTTGACAAGTAGTTTTTAAAGAATTATTTTTTCTGTATTTTATGATTTGTTCTACAATCGATTAATAATCGACAAAATGTTTACATAATTATGTGTTTTATATAGCTGTATATAAACATATTATTATAAATTATCAGATAATTTGACTTGTAAACAGATGTTTATTAATAAATTACTATGACTACTATGACTATGACTATGACCGTTAGTCGCCTCTTACGACACCCACGGGTAGATGGGGGGGGGGGGGTGATATCCTAGCCCAGCACCCCACGGAATTTGTATGTATGTCTGTGAAATGAGTTCCGAACGCTGCAGCAACTGCATTTGCAGTCCAACAGCGCAGGCGCACGGCACTTCCAGTCGGCACTTGCCGTCGGCAACGCTCGGAAATGAATCATAGGATAGTATAAATATGCTCGAGTTACAAATGATTTAGGAATTACGATTATATGGGAAACCAAGCCAACGCGTCTTACGCGTACCACGCTGCTTCTTGAGGAGGGACGAAAGAAGGCACGCGTAGCGGCGCCTTCTCCGCCCTGGTATCTTTTTTCGGATCGGGTCAGCGAGTACATTCTCCTCCCTGACCCGCTCCGCAGCCTCTTAATTTTTTTTAATGTTATTCTGACGGGACAAGCTCGGGGCCCACCTGGTGTTAAGCGGACTAACCTCTGCCTATAACAGATGCATTTCGTCATAAGTCACGAATTGCACTGCGCCCGTAACCTTGAGACATAGTTGTTAAGTCTCATGTGCCTGAAATTTCACTGGCTCTCAAGGACAGCTGCCGGAACACACCGTTAGGTGCTTGGCGACAGATTTTCTACTTCAGGGTGGTCGCTAGACAGGCATTCGCAAAATGTCCTTCCACCATGCGGTGAAGCTCAAGCTCTGGGCGGGATTCGAACCATGGACCTGCAGTCCATAGCTAATGCCACTGAGGTATCACTGCTTCAAAATATGATACAATGTCTTCACTGGGAAACCAGCCCTTCGCCGTCCTCATAAATACCCTTGAAGGTATCTGATCGAAGCGTGCGCTATACATACCTGATCTTCGAAGTCCTTCTCCACTTCCTCGTATATCTTCTCTATGAGAGCTTCACGTTCCGTTTCGTATTTCACTTGGTACAGGTGCTCCAATCGTTCGGATCTAGTCACTGGAAAGATGTATTATATTTAACTAATGAAGCAGTGATGGCTCAGTGGCATTGGCTGTGGACTGGCGCGCAGCAGGTCCATGGTTCGAATCACGCCGCGGGCTTGAGCTTCACCGCATGGCTGAAGGGCATTTTGTGAATGCCCGCCTGTCTAGCGACCACCCTCAAGTAGAAAATCTGTCGCCAAGCACCTAACGGTGTGTTCTGGCAGCAGTCCTTGAGAGCCAGTGAAATTACAGGCACATGAGACTTAATGACTATGTCTCAAGGTGACGGGCACAGTGCAATTCGTGACTTGTGATGAAATACATATGTTATAGGCAGAGGTACGCTTAACATCAGGTGGGCCCCGAGCTTGTTCCGTCACAATAACATTAAAAAAAACTACGACCCGCGGTTTCGTACGCGTAGACAAGGATGAAAAAAGCCTTTTGTTATTCTAAAAAATAAATTATCTATATACAACGTTTCATCCGAATCGGTACAGCCGTTTTAGCGTGAAGGGTTACACAAATCCTCACTCAAACTTTCGTATTTTTAAATTACTAGCGGCCCGCCCCGGCTTCGCACGGGTATTTCATGAAAATTATAAATTGAAACACATAAAAAGTAGTTATTGTTACATAACTGTAACAGTTAGGCATATGGTATTACGGTCTTTTTTGTAGATATTGATGTCCTCTATAAAATTGTAGTACATCACTTTGTTCTATTGTCAACAATTTCCACAGCGTACGCGATATAACGTTTTTAAGTATTTTTTCCTCGCGTGTATTACATTATCGAAGTTTTCATACGGATCCCTAAGTTTTTGAAAATATTCTATTGCCTATGTTCATCAGGGATAGTGTAGGACTCTAATGGTGAAAGAATTTTTCAAATCGCTCCAGTAGCTTTTTAAGTTTATTCGTTACTAGCTGTACCCGCGACTTCGTACGCGATTGCCGTACCCGCAAACTAATTATTCACATTTGAGCACTGTTTATCTCATATTAAGCAACGTTGTGGTCTGTGGTGAAGCACTCTTAGTAAATCATAGCTTAGAAAGGAGCTTTTTACTTTGGGTTTGATAACCCCCAGCTTGTTTTTCCGACCGAAGACAGTAGTTAAGTAACTCAGAGAGTTCCTTCGCGGTTCGCACAATAAATGTTGAAGCAAAGTAGGTACTTTGTGCGTTTCTTTGGAATTTCGATTATAAAACGATATCTTTTTGCCGAGGTTCTCCTTGTTTGGCGGTAGAACAAAAATATATTAGATTGTACACTTCCATTGCGCAGTCTCCAAAATGTATCCGGCAAAAGATATATAGTTAAAAAAATAGATTGTGGCGAATGTTCAAGATTTTAGAATTTTATCTTATCAAGCTGGCAAATCTAAATAAGGATGCCGAGATGCCCGTGGGGTGCCGAGCTGCCCATGGGGTGCTGGGCTGCCCATGGGGTGCCGGGATGCCCATGGGGTGCCGGGCTGCCCGTGGGGTTCCGAGCTCGCTCATCACTATTCTAACAAAAAAAGAATAGTTGAAATTGGATTACGCGTTCATAAAGTACAACTAAGTAACATTTTGACTTTCATCCCCTTTCCTAAGGGAACCGTGCTGAATTTCGGGATAAAAAGTATACAATAACCTTCTTCGTAGTATGTACTCAAATCGTGTTAAGTTTCATTGAATTCCATTCAGTAGCCCATGGGGTGCTGGGCTGCCCGTGGGGTGCCAGGCTGCCCATGGGGTTCCGGGCTCATTCATCACTATTCTAACAAAAAAGAATAATTAAAATCGGACTACGCGTTCATAAATTACAACTAAGTAACATTTTGACTTTCATCCCCTTTCCTGAGGGAACCGTGCTGAATTTCGGGATAAAAAGTATACAATAACCCTATTCGTAGTATGTACTCAAATCGCGTTAAGTTTCATTGAATTCCATTCAGTAGCCCATGGGGTGCTGGGCTGCCCGTGGGGTGCCAGGCTGCCCATGGGGTTCCGGGCTCACTCATCACTATTCTAACAAAAAATAATAATTGAAATCGGACTACGCGTTAATAAATTACAACTAAGTATACATTTTGACTTTTATCCCTTTTCCCGAGGGCACCGTGCTGAATTTCGGGATAAACAGTATACAGTAACCTTCTTCGTGGTATGAACTCAAATCGTGTTAAGTTTCATTGAATTCCATTCAGTAGCCCATGGGGTGCTGGGCTGCCCGTGGGGTGCCGGGCTGCCCATGGGGTTCCGAGCTCACTCATCACTATTCTAACAAAAAAGAATCTTTGAAATAGGACTACGCGTTAGTAAATTACAACTAAGTGTACATTTTGACTTTCATCCCCTTTCCCGAGGGAACCGTGCTGAATTTCGGGATAAAAAGTATGCAATAACCTTCTTCGTAGTATGAACTCAAATCGTGTTAAGTTTCATTGAATTCCATTCAGTAGTTTTGGAGTGATGCGCGGTCGGGATACAGACAGACAGACAGACAAAAATAAAAAAAAAACAGTTTTGGCATCAGTATTAGCTACAGAGTGCACTCAATTTTTTTTTTGCAAATTATCTTCAATGTACAGAATTGGACCTGTTACAGTTTTATTATAAGTATAGACATTCAAAAATACAAAACTTTCCTCTTTGTAATATTAGTGTAGATATAAACAAGATGCGCGCGGCGACACCCACGTGGTGATGGATGATGATGAAAAGTATCATGTGTTAATCCAGCACGCCTCATTCACCTCCATACCAAATTTCATCAAAATTGGTCCAGCCGTTTGAGCGTGAAGAAGTAACAAACATACACTCACAAACTTTCACCATTAGAATATTAGTGTGTTTTCATCAAATTATGAAAATGTTAAGAACAATAAATTTTCATGTTGCTCAAGATACGACCCCGTGTCTCTAAGTTTAATACAGCGGGTGGTGTGACCGCTTGGCCACCGAGATGGTAGCATGAGATGCGGAATGTGAAATACAGGCGCTGCGGACATCAACAGATGCGCTTAGCAATGCGTTAGTGCTTGAAATCTTATAGCTTGAAGGACTGACCTGTAGAGCCATCAGCCAACTTCTCAACATACAACATGGGATAGACCCTGGCGACCAGCACCCGCAGGCGGCCCACCCGTCCCCCCGACACGTGCAGGCTCGCCAGGGGGCGCGGGCCTAGCGGCCGGGGGCGGAGCCCGAGCCGGCCATCCCACGGCGCTGGGGCTACACTGTTGCCCGATATATTCAACCGGACTGCCGACGTGTCCTGTACATACAACAAACAGATCCTATTATTTTTTCCATTCTATGGAATCCTTCGCTTAACACATTATTGTAACAGCCTGGACACTCGACTCATTCTCTATACAAAAGCCGCGTTCTAACTACCTATTACACAGACACTACACAAATGTTGCTTTTGTTCACGCGTTAATGTGTGCGTGAAGTCTAAGGTTGTCATCGTATGAATAATTGTTGTACTTACCTACCTAACAATCTTTTGATGCTGTTATTATGATTTATTAGATTTCGTAGGTTACCTTACCTACCTTCAGAAACATTTACAAGCACAACAATCTAACTCCATGTACGACGTAGGAATATGCAACACACAACCGAGTAGGTAACATTACTTCACATTTCACTCCATTACTTATACAAAAAGTATCATTCAAAGTTCACATTTTATACAAGTAATGATAATAATTACCATCACAATAATATTTTATGTTCTTCTCGTATAATAAACAAACATGAAGTGAGTGAGTGTCCATTCTATACGTAGTATTATTATATGTTCTATGTTACTGGTAAGATGGTAGAACTTCAGAAGGCGCAGACAGGAAGATATTGGGGGGTCCAACTTCAGCTCTACACCACACAGGGTATTATAACACATTGTAAACAGAGTAGACTTTTAGAATTAATGGCCTTGTGTTTCTTGTCCATTCTTCTCGCAGTGGCTCTATACCTATGCTGCATATTACAGTAGAATGATGGCTTGCTTTGAAGCAGTGATGGCTCACTGGCATTGGCTATGGACTACCGTGCAGCAGGACTATGTTTCGAATCCCGCCGCGGGCTTGAGCTTCACCGCATGGTGAAAGGACATTTTGCGAATGCCCGCCTGGCGACCACCCTCAAGTAGAAAATCTGTCGCCAAGCACCTAACAGTGTGTTCCGGCAGCAGTGCTTGAGCGCCAGTAAAATTACAGGCACATGAGACCTAACAACTGTACGTCGCAGTGTGACGGACGCAGTGCAATTATTAAAAAGTCGTTGACGAAATGCATCTGTTATAGGCAGAGGTTAGTCCACTTAACATCAGGTGCGCCTCGGGCTTGTTCCGTCACAATAACATAAAAAAAAAACTTTATATAGTAAAAGTTAGTAGTTGAAATTTTCTTTGGTCCATATTCATAAATCGATTTCAGGTTTAGGTATGCTCTCACTCTCAAGAGACGTTTCATGACGATGAACAATAGATATAATAAACCTAAGATAGGTTAGATTTATGAGGTGATATATTTTTTTTATATTTTTGCAATGACGTATTCTCCTGGGTTTTTATTACAAAATTGCAACAAAAATAAAATTACAGTCATGTGCATGGTCATTTTGCATGGTGGTAGGGCATTTTTGCGAATGCCCGCCTGGCTAGCTACCACCCTCAAGTAGAAAATCTGTCGCCAAGCACCTAACGGTGTGTTCCGGCAGCTGTCCTTGAGAGCCAGTACTTCTAGGTTAGCCTGAACAACATCTTCGACAACATCATCACTTACCATCAGGTGAGATAGTGGTCAAAGGATAACCTATCAGGCATAAAAAAAAATTAAAAAAAAATGTGCGGGATTGCTTTAACCACTAAGCCAACGTGACATATGACTCATGACTCTAATTTCTCCTTTCGTTCTTAACCATCGTATCGGGATGGAGCGACACCTATAGTTCAACTTACGTTGTACTACAAACAAGAATAATTTTGCAATTAGCTTTAAACTTGTTATTGATGACACAACCCTATAAATTTAATATTTTTTTAAATTTGGTTCGATTCCCGCACATTACTGTAATTTTTCCTCTCACTGTAATATTGTAATTTGATACTTCACTATCACCTAACATCGCAAACAATATCAGATCTTTAGAGCTTTACTTTTTTCTTCTTGGCGCAAGTTTTAGGAACCGGTTATTGATAAAGGCAATATATGAGATTTCTTAACTATCGTATGCTAAGCAAATTCAAATTCAAATTCAAATTATTTATTTGTCAGAACACGGTGAGTACATATAATACAATAGCATACTAGGTGGTATAGTAACTTAAATTTCGTAACTCATGTCCTTGCCACATGTGGCGTACAACACATTTACAAATTTTTAGACTACATAATTTTTCATCTCGCGCGGGAACAAACCAGCCTCCCCCGGTTCACCAACTGGCTTAACCACTAGCCTATCGAGGCTGACTTGACTGTCCTGAAATGTTGTGCTCTAGTTCTATTATTTTTAACTGTCATAGGAGACAGTATGGCCATCAACCAGACTACTCGACTTCTGATCAAAAGAAATAACAAATGTAATTCTTCTTGTAATATGTACAACTACTTCTTGTAGCATTTTGAAGCGCTCGTAGCTAAGTTTGCTTAGCCGTTCTGAACCGATCAGCAAAGTTAAGCAACGTCCTCCGCGGTCATGAGTTGGAACGGTTACCGCTAGTGACATTACTACTGAGCGTGCACGTGCTTCGGAGGGCACGTTAAGCCGTCGGTCCCGGTTGTTGTCTAAGAATGGCAGTCGTTATAGCATGGTAGGGCATTATGCAAAACCCGCCTGGCTAGCTACCACCCTCAAGTAGAAAATCTGTCACCAAGCACCTAACGGTGTGTTCCGGCAGCTGTCTTTGAGAGCCAGTAATTCTAGGTTAGCCTGAAGAACATCTTCGACCACATCATCACTTACCATCAGGTGACATAGTCAAAGGATAACCTATCAAGAATTAAAAAAAAACAGTTACCAACCCTTATTACAAAAGTACAAACCCTTAAAACATACTGACCTCCCAAGGAGAAACTCCTTGTTCACAGTTAACCAGCTCAGCACCAGTTATCATCAGTTTGCATCCAACGAAAATCTTCCCATCGTAGACAAGCTTGGACAGCAATTTGTCTATGGTCGCTTTGACAAAGTACCAACCGTCTGTCAGCAACAATTCTATGTTTGTTACGTTAGTAGCACTGAAATTGGTAATGATCGATAAGTAAATAAAAATAAATCATAAAATATTTTACCAGCAATTGTTGAACAAGGTCTCAACGATTTGCCATAATCCCCATGCATTGGGTGGGAAGCAATGGGGGGTCAGATTCTAATCCGACACCCCACGAGTATTTCATAATAAATAAATGTAATTATCATATATGTATAAATAAATTTAATAATAATATATGTGTAAGAGGCGTGAGTATGAATTGCACCCTTCCATATCTTACTGTGGATGTCGTAAGAAGTAACGTAAGGAAAAATACAGGAACAACACCTTCTGACGAACTGCCATCATCGTCTCACGGGGGAGGTTTTAGTGGGTCCAAGTACCACACAGCCCCTTCCACCATCCCCGTGGTGGAAAGGCAGTGAAAAGGCATATCACCCATCAAAAAAAAAAAGAAGGAGGTGATCTGTGCTCTACATCTGTAAAGGTGTTATGAAATTATTTATATGTTATGCTTCAATGTGTGTTTTTGAACCGGCTCAAAAACTGGTTGAGTACTAACAAAATATCTCTTAACTCTAACTGATGAACTAACTCAGTGCAATTGTGGACAATGTGTGGACATTATAAATATCAACAAAGCATGATATAGGCACATCAGCTGCCTGCTGCTCGTCTATAATAAAATAAAATAGTAACATTAAATAAAAAGGAAAGCTGTGGTAATTCGTATGAATAACTATGCACATCCCCAATAATGTTGACGGTCAACTGTTGTTTTCATACAAATATTTTATTTTTGATCATTGAGCAAATGTCTCGGAAGACACAGGTTTAATACCAATTTTGCAGAAAAATACATTCTTACCTTTTGACAATAACGCCATCTACATAAATCCCAGCAACACACAGAACCATACATTTAGTAGCAACATCATCCTTTTCCAAAATCTTCCTCAAAACTGGCCTCTCTGAATTATACAGCTCTTTGTCATATCTATACTTTAGTTGGTCTATGACATTCTTCACTGTACATACCATACCTAATGTTGTAGGAAATTTAATTTCATATGATATTAATTTCCATAGAATTAACTTTAGATGGATATCTAGCCAACATTCTGGGATCAGTTTCTTATCTGTAGCATCTGTGAAAAATCTCTTTATATCTTCTATGGTAATTCTTTCTTCATTCAAATCATTTCTTGCTTCTTTGAACTCAAAATTAAGTATACTGTCAAAGGTAAAATTTAAAATGTATGGGTCTATGTTTTTTTTTTCATTGTTTTCAAGATCATTTAAGTCTTTCAAAGTATACTGCTTGGTTTTCTTATAATCTTGTTTAAAATTGATAATATTTGCTGGTTTCTTTGTGTTTTCAGTAGCTTTGTTGAAATATACAGTAGTTTTTGGTTCAGATTTGTATGGTGCTTCAAATCTCTTTCTTTTTTTGGCTCTTCCGCAGGGAAGTATGGGACTTGCAGATCTTTTATTTTCGTTCGGAGTGTCTTTAAAATCTTCTGTGCACAAAGTTTCTTCGAAATTGTTTAGAATCTGTGTATTAAATATTCCATTTAAAATCACTTCCTGATTAGTTTTGGTTATTTCACTGACGCCGTCTTCAGCGAAAAGCTTTTTAGATATCTTAAGAGCATCATGACATACACCAACTTTTATATTGTTACAAGTTTTAAACCCATAACTTTGGATTATGGGACTCTTAACTTCAACTGTTTCAGAAACTTTGTCGAAATCATATTTACTGTCTTTATTGACAATGTCATTTTCTGTTTCTTTGTTGTCTAATAATTGTCTGCTTTTGGCTAAAGCTTCTGTTGATACTTTTACAGTCTTTTTATTTGCAGTTTGAAATCCTAAAAAAGGTCTCGTTTTATTGAGGGCAGTGTCAGTTTTATCAATCAAAGCTTCAGTTGGCGCTTCATCTTCTTCCATTTGAAGCTTAAAAATATCTTTTTCAGTGTTATATTTTCGATTTTTCTGTTTAGTAAAAGGAAAGTCATCAATATTATCATAGATCTTTTTGCATTTAACTAGCACTTTCTCAGAATCTTTAATATTTTTATTACTTGCAGTATGAAAACCAATCGAAGAGTTTTTAGACAATTCTGTAAGGTCATTGTTTAAATCATTAAATATCTTTTTACTAGCAATAATAGCACTTTCACTAATTTGCACATGTTTACCACAGGCTGTTTGAAAACCTCCGAATTTAGTATGAGAAAAAATCTTTAGAACTTTTTCAGGAGTGCTATCATTGGCTGAATCAGATTCTTCAAGAATTATTTTACTTTTCGCTAAAGCCTCAGTCGAAACTTTAATGGTTTTCCTGCTAGCAGTCTGAAATTCTAAACAAATATCACTTCTGTCTTTATTTCCTTCAACAGAAACCGGCACTTTACTGTCAAGATTTTTCAAATCCAGTTCAGCGAATAATTTCTTGTTTTTTACTAATGCTTCTTCCGATATGGTAACCATTTTATTATTTGCGCTTTTGAAACCACTCAAGGAAATGTCTCTGTTATCGTGAACCCGATCTTTCACTTCTGGTTTAGAACCATCATATTGAGCAATATTTTTAGACATTTGTCTATTTTCTTGTAATGCCTGCACAGATACTTTAACATTTTTATTACTTACAGTTTCATATCTTACGGAACTAGGCTTTTTGCTTTTACATATGATTGGAGGAAGTATTTCTTTATCCATGTTTTTAGATACATTTTCGGAAAATAATAATGCCTCATCAGATTTTTGTACATCAACCTTGTCATCTTGCATATTCATACAATCTTGACTGGTTAATGACGGATTGATATATTTAATAGCTTTTGCTTTAAATTTTTTCTCACCAATGTCTTTGAATATATTTTTTGTTTTAGACAATGCATCTTCAGATACAATGATATTTTTGTCATTAGCCGTTTTAAATCCAATAAATACTGCTTCACTTGTTGGCATTTGATTGATGTCTCCAATAGTTTCCATTTCAGTTTTATCTTTTTCGATGTCTTTAAATATTGTTTTAGATTTCAATAATGCTTCCTTGGAAATTTTGATATCTTTATTAGTAGCCGTTTTGAATCCTACAAACACTGCTTTACTTGTTGAAGGTTGGTTAATATCTCCAATAATTTCCATTTCAGAGTTATATTTATCAATGTCTACAAATAAGTTTTTGGATTTGTTGGAATTAGCTTCCCTAGGAATTTTATCTTCATTTATAGCAGTTTGGAATCCTGGAATCGTAGATGGCCAATTCATTTCTGTTGTCGGATCAATTTCAAGATTACTTTTATCAATATTTTTAAATATATTTTTAGAATTTAAAATAGCTTCCTTAGATATATTAATACTTTTATTATTCGCTGTTTTAAAACCAACAAACTCCACATTGATGGTTGCTGAGTTACTTATATTGTCTACAGTTGATTCATGTTCATAAGTTTTTCGGTTTTCAAAATTCTCTTTACCTATATTATGAACAGAATTTTTATTTTTGGCTAAAGGTTGTGCCATAATATTAATATTTTTATGAATGGCTGTTTTTAATTCCATTCTATTTTCTGTGCTTTCAGTTGTAGTTTTTAATAGTGAAATAATGGTTTGATGTGATGTTTTTGTGTTTGTACTAGTTAGCTGCCCAGTTAATTCATCTGGATAAAAACTTTTAGTTTTCGGAAAAGCTTCCGATGAAATGTTGATATCTTGGATACCTCCAAAATGAAAGCTTCCTAAACAAATATTATGGATAGACTCATTGTTATTTTCTTTTTCTTTGAGCGACATTTCAACATTTTCAAACTCTTGTACAAGTAACTCATCGTTAATCTTTTCGTCATTAATATTGTCTTCAGATTTTTTAAAGTCAACTTTCAAGGTATTTTCAGTAATGTCGGAGTTGTTTGTATAACCCATTTTACGTTTATTTTCATTACCAGATTCAGACACTAACAGAAACTTGGTTTTAACTGAATCTTCATTATTATCAAAGTTTTCATTTAGATCTATATCTTTAAATACTTTTTGACATCTTTTCAATGCTACTTCTGACATTTTGATTTTCTTGCAGCTTGCAGTCGTGAATCCTTTAAACATTTGGTTTTCTAATAAGTCTTCATTCGCATATGTGGTTACTTTTGGTTCCTTCTTTTCATCTGAGGTATTTTGAGCTTTTTCATACAAAACTTCACTTTCCTTGTCTTTATTGTTTCCTAAATTGTTTTTTACTATTGTATTTAGTTTAGAATCTAAAGCATATTTTTCTGATTTATTTGCAGACATGGATGCATTTAAAGGCTCAATCTGTATATTATTTTCAATTTTGGAATTCAAGAAATTACTATTCTCGACCATATCTGACAAACCACATTCTGTGAGAGTGCTATCATTCTCTTCCATAAAACTTTGAGCTTTGTTAAATGAGTCTGTACAAATTTGTATGGATTTACTGCTGGCTGTTATAAAACCAACATACATTGTTTCTTCTAAAACCTCTGCCTGATCATTGAATGTTTCTAAAGCGCAAGTCACTGGTAGATCTTGCACTTCTTTGTGTATATAATCAGTTTCTTCATCGCTACTAAACAAAATTTCATCTTTCAAACTATCACTATGGTTTTCAACATTTTGAATATTGAATGATGAAACAACATTATCAAGATTATTTTTGACTGTTTGAGAATTCAATTCTTGTGACTTTATTTGCAGTTCATCGCTTTTCAAATCAAGTATTGGGCTGTAATTTCTATCCATATTAAATTTAACATCGGTATACCCATTCAAATATAACTCTCTTCCCAATATTTGAGAGTTTATAAGATGCTTGGCAGTTTCCAAATCATTATCTTCAATATAAAGATTAGCAACATGTTCAAAATTCTCAAACACTTCAAGTGACACTACCAATGGCGAGGTATTTCTTGTTTTTCTTCTGGTAGTCTGCATATTTAAAACTGGGCTTGGTGATCTTTGAGTGCATTGCCCTGTGTCACAATCCATATCTTCAGGACTATGTGTTTCGGATATGTCTTTCAATATAACTTTTGCTTGAGTGTTTGGAAAATTTTGATTGAAAGTTACAGTGTCATCAGAAGCTGTATTTGCTAACTGAGACTCATATGGAAATAAGATGTCTACTATTGGAATTCTATTGTTTGTTTTTTCTATAGGGTTTTGATCTACAGAGTTAAAATTACCATCAGCAAAAATATCTTCCTCAATTTGGCTTGTGTTGATAATTTTATTGTTATGACTAGTCATAACAACATCTGTGTCTTCTGTTAAAAGCTTTATTTTTTTTAACTTTTCAATGTCAATATTATTGTTAACATTATGAGTAAACTCTTTTTCTTCATTTTTCAGATTATTACAGTTTCTATCTTCTATATGAGCGAATGTGATGTCAAATTCTTGTGTCATTCCTGTTGGTCCATCTATTGTTTCTGCCTTTTCAATTATGTTTATTAATTGTGTATCTGAGACACATTGGGTCTCAAACTTGTTTAGGTTCTGTTAAGCAAAGAAAAAAACATTTTTTTACCTTAGAATTTGCCATTTTATGTAAGATGATTCTAGTTAGAGGGAATTTGTAAAAAAGCATTACATCTGTATGATATATCTGTATATATGTTAGCCATATAAAATATGAATATATTAAAAATAAAACTCAAGCAAATAATTCCAAAACAACTAGCCTATATTTATGAACCTTACATATAAAAAGAATAGATCAATTATATAGGTTGAGTGCTTCAGCAGCACTTCACTTTTTCATTTCTGACATGCTAAGTTATTTTTTTTATTTCATTGTTGCGGATCTCGGACAAACGCCCACCTGATGATAAGCAACCTCTGCCTATATGAGATGCATTTCGCTCATCACCCTGAGCCATACAATTGTTAAGTCTGCAGTTTTAAATAATTATTTATAGGCTCTCAATGAGTGCTGCCGGGACATACTGTAAGGTGCTTAGCGACAGATCTTCTACTTGAGGATGGTAGCTAGCCAGATCAGCATTCACAAAATGCTCTTCCACTATATAGTGAAGTTCATGCCGGTGGTGGGGATCAAACCACAGACATGCGGCACAGCAGTCCATAGCTATTATGGCTTGGCTATCACTGCTTCAAATCAATGTCACTATCAATACTGCAAAATGTATGTTTTATAGTGTTTCCTAATTAAATAGCATTAAAAAGCGCTGAAATGATATTTTATGAAGTAATTTTTTCCTAAACCAAATACAT
The DNA here is from genome assembly GCA_963890685.1 of Plagodis pulveraria. Lineage (NCBI taxonomy): Eukaryota > Metazoa > Arthropoda > Insecta > Lepidoptera > Geometridae > Plagodis > Plagodis pulveraria. The sequence continues at coordinate 656,572 of OY982977.1, forward strand.
TTTTTTATTTAGTTTTTTAGACAACTCCCAGTGTGATAGTTTATGGTAGAAAGTTTGGAAAATAGTAGTGACTTAAGTATTTTTCCCCATTAAAATGTTTTGAAACCATAATATTGCATTTTGTAACTTTTTTACAACAAACTACTACATATATTTTGCACATAGTTTTGTTTATTACAGTAACACTTATTTTGATAAAAGTCATCAGGTTTAATATTATAGTGTATGCTTTTACATCAGTTCAGCAATTGCACAGAAGTACAAAAAGCAGATTTAAACCCACTACTGGTCTATCCTTCAGACAGGACTCTACTTCATAAGCTTTTTTGGTGATGCTTGACTGTATATCAGTAACTCATGTTAACTGATTAATTTATTTCACTACTAACTTTTATCTATAAATATAACATTTCCTAATATAATGGCAATGTTAGAATCGACCTTTGTATTCAATAATATAAACATACCTCACTGTATACTGGTAATTTGTTTATAGACAAAAAATCCGATTTATTTATGTTATTCAACTCCTTGTTTTTGATTTTTAGTCTTGTAGAACAATCAGCTAAATGTATAGCTTTGATCTGAGTATATACAGTTTCTATTACATCTTGAGGCTTGAAAGTTGGTGCGTTTGTTAGGGCTTTATCATATAAAGCTGTGGGCTTTTTGAATCTTTGTTTTTTTAAAAGCTGCTCAAATTTAGCAATATCTGATTTGTGCATTGCTTGGAACTATATTCGACTATCAGGGATACAATGTTTCAAATACACAATGCCATTAACATATTATATAGCTGAAACAGAAAACGCAAACTTAAACGAAAATATTGATAATTAACGGAAGTTTGCGGGTGCAACAAATCCAATAGTACTTTTATTTAAATTGTAGTATACTAAATGTATCTATAAATTATTTTAAGTACCTTTCAGTGTAAACAAAATTACTCTAAGCCTCTATTATAATATTATTAGGTACCCTACCTTATAATAAACTATGAGAATGTAAACAAACAATTCTGATTACGTTTATTTACGAAATTTACAAATTATCAGCTTTCGTTATTAGGACTTGTTTTGTTTGGATTTGTTTTTTTTAGTTCGGCCAAAGATTAGTTATACTCTGGGGTGCGTTCCCGCACGCCTTCGGCCAAGACAAATTTTGGTCTAAGCGCGGATATACGCCGTTCCAGCACTCCAATCGAGCTTAATTTGATCCTGGCAAGATTTGATCATACCCGTTCCGGGCGACCTGTCAGAGCTAATTTTGCTCTACTTGGCCAAAATTTGTCTACCTTTTGAATCGGCCAAATCTTGGCTAGCTGTCAAATGTGACAGATTGTACAGTAAATAATAAATTGTGTACAAGCTAAGCCAAGGATTAGTGATTTCTATGCTGTCTTTGCTTAATTACGTAATATTTTCTGTATGTTTTAGAATGAGCCCATTCTAAAACATTCAGAAAATATTTGATCACTTAAGAACATCGCTGTCAATTTCATATTGTGACAATAGCGCCAAAAGGTCGTTCCAGGTACCTTGAATCAAATCTAGCTCGACCAATATTTGGCCCGGCCTTACTGGAACGCACCCCTGGTTTTTAATTCGAGATCAAAAAGGTAAACAAAGAAATGTCAATATATGTCATTGTCAAACTGACTGGTCAGGGGTATTCAATATTTTTTCTTCAAAATGTTTTTACGTAACCCGTAACGGCGCTCCCTGCTGCGCTAAGTTTCACACATTTTTATTTAATTGAAATAATTCCACACCTTAAGGCACCCCCGGGATGAAATGGGGGTGACATTGTAACCCAGCATCCCATGGAACGTTGGACCACAAAAATACCGGAAGGTGGGAAGCAGCACCTTCTAGAGTACTAACAAATTCTACTGCGATCCTCAAGACAGCTGCCAAGCTTGGGGATTATGGCAAATCCCCCCAATGGAACCTTGTTCAACGGTGGAAGTTTCAGATTTGCTTGTGTGACCTGTGCTTGGGGAGGTATATGTTTTCTTATTGTGGTAAGTACAAAAGTATTAATTATCTTTACTAAATTATACTTCTGAGCTCTGCTGTCTGGAAAAAATTTTGAACAATCTGCCGTACCTATAGCTTGAAAGTGATCTTGACGAAGTGAACTCAGCGCTTCCCTTATTTTTGCGGACTATCCCTCTGGCTGAAACTGACGATATTCCCAACATGTCCGTAGTTCTTTTATAACACTTGAATCAGTGATGGCTAAGTGGCATTGGCTATGGAATGCCAAGCAACAGGTTCATGTTTCGAATCCTGCCGCGGGCTTGAGCTTCACCACATGGTGGTAGGGTATATTGCGAATGTCCGCCTGGCTAGCGAACAAGTAGAAAATCTGTCGCAAAGCACATAAAGGTGTGTTCCGGCAGCAGTCCTTGAGAGTCAGTGAAATTACAGGCACATGAGACTGTATAGACAGAGGTTAGTCCGCTTAACATCAGGTGGGCCTCGAGCTTGTTCTGTCACAATGACATAAAAAAGAGCAATACTCGTTTTTTGGCCGCGCTATAGATGTGTGTTTATACGCCTTCATCACCATCAACTTTTCGAACACGTTTCTTAACAGGAGATACAGAGCCCGGTTATAGCTCTGGCTGGAAGCCTCCATATACCGAAAATAAAAAGTTCGTAACAAAAAACAAAAACTGAACACAACTCTCTAAAAATAACTATTAACGATAAAAACAATAATAAATAAGAAGGAAATTCACAATAACGAGAAAAATTATCAGCGTGAAACACATTCGAATCTAAAACGATTTACGAAGAAGCAAAAATGGAGTCAGCTGGAAAATGTCGACGATCCCGCCAGTGTGGCAATTAAAAACAAAAAAATCTTACATTATTTTTTTCAGGCTTGAATATATGCGTAAATATGTACGCGCATAAAAAAGTGTTTTATTAGTGCATACTAAAGTAATCCATTATTGCTTAAAATATTTTTTTTATGTTAAATGCTTCATCGGTTTCCAAAATTAGTATAATTACTAAGTACATGTCATTTTTTTGCACGGTTAACCCCTTTGTTTACATTTTTGATCTCGAATTAAAAACCAGAGTATAGTTGGGTACATAGTCCCCTCTTCGGCAAACACTACATGCCACAGGACAGATTAGAAAGGGCTAGTGTTTTTTTAGGGAGTACTTAGATGCTGACTACCGCTGTCGGTCGTTCAGCTCCATTTTGGGCGACGGGAAGGCCCTCTTATAGTCCAGGAGACGGGCGTAGAAGGCGAAAAGCGCCTTCCACGCGGGAGCGGTTGACAGCGAGCTCAAGGGCACGACTGTGGTTCGGACTTCGGCTTGGTTCGCTGTGTAGAGACATTCGGGGGGTCGGAACAAAATGCCTCGGTACAACTGCAGTGTTGTACCGTTGAGGGTGGGCCCTACTGAATATTATTCTGTGACTATTTGGAGAGACATTAATCGGGACTTTAATTTGCCTCGGCTCGCGCCAGCGAGCTCGGTGTTTGACTGTGTAATCTCTGATTACCGTACACCTGGGGATGTGACGTAATGACTGCGATGGGGTCACCTGGGACATCTAATACCTGCCCTGGGTGGCGGCGACACGCGACGGGGAGGTTTAAGGTATGGGCTGGAGGAGGCCGTCGAGTAGTTCGCTGCCTGGACAACTAGATAGTTCGGGCGGTGGGAGGTTTGATCAAAGTTACGAACATCTTTGATGTGAGCGTCAAAGGTAAGACTAGTGTAGTTTTTGACAAACTCTATATACTTATGTCACCGTTTTATTGTACTAACAACTAGTTTTAAGTAATGGTTGACTCGTCCCGAGGTAGATTGGCCTCGGACACCAGCTTTGGACACTTCTTCCTTACCGGGCTTACGTACGCTCGCTGTTGAGAAGGAAGAAGTTCCCTTTGACCCTGATTTATTGTTGAACCGTTACAGCTCCCTTGACAAGTTGATTGATGTCACTGCTTGGATTAAGCGCTTCGCTTATAATTGTAGGCACCCAACTCAGAAACGTTTGTCACCGATTCTCTCATCTGATGAGAGGCAGGAAGCCTTACTTGTTTGGGTTCGTACTGTGCAATCGGTGTACTTTGAAAGGGAAATTGACGTTTTGAAACGGTCGAAATCTAAATTGACGGGAGCTATTAGCAAACTGAGCCCCTTTTTGGACAGTTCGGGCCTTTTGCGTGTTGGAGGGCGTCTTCGCAACGCCAACCTCCCCTACGGGGCTCGCCACCCCCTCTTGTTGCCTAAGGAAGGCCTAAAGAAGGCATTTGGTTAAATTGTTGGTGACAGATCGTCACATCAAAAACTCGCACGCCGGCTGTAATGCCCTGATGGCCATCTTGCAGCGATAATACTGGATTTTGTCGGCCCGAAGAGCGATTCGCAGTATAGTCTTCCGCTGCATGCCTTGTTATCAGCTCAAGGCCGCTCCCATGCAGCCCTTGATGGGAGACCTACCTGTCTCGACTGGATCGTGTCATTGAGACCAGGGCGTTTGCAGGAGTTGGTACGGACTTTGCGGGTCCCTTTTTGGTTAAAACGTCAACTCTTCGCAACAGTAAAACCGTCAAAGAATACTTGTGCGTCCTGGTTTGCCTTTCAACCAAGGCAGTCCATCTGGAAGTGGTATCTTCGCTCACAACGGAGGCTTTTGTTGCCACACTAGATAGATTTGTTTCACGACGCGGACTGCCTTCTATAATTCGGTCAGATTGCGGCACTAATTTTAAGGGTACGAACTACTATTTGAACGATGTTAACGCCTTCCTAGCTGATAAGCATATTGAAATTGGACGTAAACTCTCACAACGGGGCATAACTTGGTTGTTTTCTCCCCCAATTTGTCCCCACTGGGGTGGTATATTTGAAGCTGCTGTAAAATCTGCCAAAACACACTTGCGACGAGTTATTGGAGATACTATTCTCACATTTGAAGAGTTAGCGACTTTGTTTTGTAAGATTGAAGCTATGTTAAACTCTAGACCGTTGAGCCCGATCTCTTCAGACTCTAATGACCTTGAAGCCCTTACGCCGGGCCATTTTTTAATTGGTCAGCCACTTGTTGCCTTGCCTGAGTACCCTTATGTTGATGTGAGACCTAATCGTCTCTCGCGGTTTGAATTGGTTCGCCAATTGACTCAGAGCTTTTGGAAACGCTGGAACTTGGAATATTTGCACATTCTCCAGCAACGCGTCAAGTGGACTTACAAAACCGATCCACCCAAAATTGGAGACCTCGTTTTGATTAAGGATCCTAACCTTCCGTCACTCATGTGGCGCATCCTCAATCTTGTGTCCGGTAGTGATGGTGTCCCCCGATTTGCTGAGGTCTTGGTGGCCGGTTCGGTGCTGAAGAGAGCGGTGGCAACCTTGGCACGATTGCCAATAGATTAGCGGACCGGTGTCCCGGTCCGTGGCGGGTAGATGTTCGGACCGATGAACTTATCGGGCAATTGGAACGCACCCCTTTGGTAGTCGTCTATTTGTGATCTATGGATTTTGTATGTAATTTTTTAGTTGATTTTACTTTTGATTTTAATTGGCACATAACTTTTGCTAATCACTCTCTTGCACATTTTGTTGTCACTGATTTTTGAATTTGTAGTTTTAATTTGCTTGCGCGTATTTGTTTTATACTATATTTGTTCTACGCGATATTTTGATATTTGAATCTGTGATTGTGACGTGTTGTAATGTTGGACAATCTCAGAAGACTGGATGAAGAACGAGCCCTCCACCTTAGTCGTAAGTCCCGCTTAATTATTACTGATCAGTAGATTAAGTAGGTCATGATAGGCTAGAGGGATCAACTACGGAACAAGGAAACCGATTATACTTGTACGTAACCTTTTGTAAATTTGATTTTATAATTTGTACCTTTTTTTCAGCCCGGTGAATCGCCGGCCAAGTTAAGCATTCCAAACAGATTGTCTAGGCAGAAGAACTCTGCCTACAATCCCTGCCTAGGCAATCTGGAATCTTAACAAAACTTTTGTTTCAACCAGAAACAAAAGTTTCGTATTTTTGTGTTGTTTTTCGGATAAGCATTTGCAGCAAACGTGCTACGTTATAATTTATAATACGTCTTCACAGACTAGCTACTAGAAAATAAACACTTATCAGACAGACTCTGTCTGATAAGGGTATATTCCATTAGTCGATAAGAACGTTATTTTCGATAATTTTGATCACATGCTGCGTCTATGGTTGTGATCACGTGATTGTTTGTAACTGTTTTGGGGGTGGTATGGGCGGATGATGGTACAGCCCGTAACCCCCTTTGTTTTCTGTTGTACCGTGTTGCTTTTAACGTGTGATAGATGATAATCGATGAATGAAATGCCGAAGATTTGTAACACACTATTTAATACACAACTTAACACCAAAGTTACATGAAAGTATTACAGAGAATAAGTTGACACACAAGTTAATATAAATGTAAATTATAACGGTTAAAATATCAATATAAAACTGTTTGCATAAAATATGCAGCGCAGTTGTTTTGTATGTAACCGTCCGAACGCGTCACTGGCTGGTATACGTGTGTTGCTAGTTGCCATAACTTAAATGACACAGCTAACTTAAATGTTGCGTTCGGAAACATATAAAAATAATACGATGTTAATGAAAACTCTAAATGGTGGGTAAATTATTCTAACTACTAATATAAAGTAACACAAAATAATAATATAAAAATAAGGTGCGTAATAAACGCCACACCACCCCCCTACGGAGAAGGAAAAACGGATTTTAACAAAAATCAGGGTAAGCCTTAAACTTAACATGTCTACCAGACCGAGTGGTATATGGCAGTTTCTTTGCTGAGGTAGTGGTAGTATTTGAAGGAGCAGTAACAGGCTTGGTAAGTTGTATAGATGAAGGAGCTGACTGTACCAGCTTTGAAATAGGCTCAGAAGGAGCAGGATGGTTAATAAAAGCTGGTTTGACGCGGTCAATGCTTACAACAATGCGTTTACCCTTAATGTCCAAAGTCATAGTTTTGCCGTCGCTGGCACGATCAACGACTTGGAAAGGACCCGTATAAGGCGGTTGTAAGGGGCGTCTGACAGTGTCGTCCCGAAGAAAAACGTGAGACGTTGAGGAGAGATCCTTGAAAATGAAGGAGGTTGGTTGAGAGTGACGAGATGCAGGGATCGGGCGTACATTCGACATGTGACGTCGGAGTTGCACGACAAAGTCTGCAGGGTCACTGATGGTGTCTGCTCCAGAAGCTGGAACAAACAATTCACCAGGCAACCTAAGAGTTTCTCCATAAACCATCTCGGCGGCTGTAGCTTTCAAGTCTTCCTTGAAAGCTGAACGCATGCCAAGAAGAACCAAAGGAAGCGAACGAACCCAGGAATCGTGGTGGCACATGAGAGCAGCCTTAAGTTGGCGGTGAACCCGCTCAATCATGCCATTAGCACACGGATGGTACGATGTCGTTCGGACTCGCTTAGTGGCAAAATGTGTCATCAATCGGCGGAACAAATCAGACTCAAACTGAGTACCTTGATCTGTTGTTATGATTGATGGCACGCCAAAACGAGGAACCCATTCGCGAGTTAAAGTTTCAGCAACTTCCTCAGCGGTAATGGATCGCATTGGCCAAACTTCTGGCCATCTAGTGACTCTATCGATGGCTGTTAAACAGTATCGATAGTCATTGCAAATCGGCAAGGGACCAATAATATCGATATGAATATGGTTAAATCGGCCAGATGGTAAATTAAAATTGCCTAGTGGAGCAGAATTATGGCGCGTTACTTTGGCGCGTTGACACGCCTCACAAGTGCGAGCCCACTCCTTGCAATCTTTGTTAACAGAGGGCCAAACAAAGCGATCAGTAACGAGGCGGGTGGAAGCCCGTGCCCCGGGATGACTGAGTTCGTGAAGTTTGTTGAAGGCAGCTCTGCGAAAGGAAGAGGTTAAATACGGACGAGGCTTGCCAGTCGATACGTCACAGGTGACAGAGATGTTTGTACCAGGAATTATGACTTTGGACAATTGCAGGCTAGAGCCTTGCTGTTGCAAGTCAGACAATTCTTGGTCAGTCTCTTGTGATGCGGCAAGAGCTTCGTAGTCTTCCTCGAGTGTGATCGCGTCGACACGAGACATCGCATCGGCAACGATGTTGTCCACACCTTTAATATATTTTATATCAGTTGTAAATTGACTGATAAAAGACAATTGGTTTAATTGCGCGGGTGGCAGTTTTTCCCGGCGTTGTACAAAAGCGTACAGCAGAGGCTTATGGTCCGTGAAAATGGTCACGTGTTGTACCGCAAGGATATGGCGGAAGTGTTGTACACTTTCATAAACTGCCAGTAACTCCCGGTAATAAGCTGGCCATTGCGATTTCTGTTCAGTCAATTTCTTGCTGAAGAACGCAAGGGGGAACCACTCGCCATCAACTTGCTGCTGCAGGCAGGAACCAATGTGGATGCTAGATGCGTCAGTAAACAGACCAAGTTGTGCATCACTGATTGGATGTTGCAGTAGAGTGGCGCTGGATAGGCTCCTTTTGCAAGCTTCAAAATGATCAAGTAGCTCTGCGGGGCGATCACGTATCTTCTGTAGCAATGAATTGCTGATTGCAACAATCAAAAATGACAGTTTTCCGATTACGTATCCATAATTTGACAGATCTTGTAGCAAAGAAATCTTGATGGCTACAGAACCTCGTTTGACGTATCTTGTATCTATCGATAGATACTGTTTTGTATGAAATAGCGATCACGTACAGTCAATATCAATTAGAATGACAGTTTCTGTAGCAATCTTCATTGATACAAGTATTGGGTTGTATCAAAGGATAGAAATCATTAGCTACAGCCAAAAGTAAATTACAAAATTAAGATTTTGCAGTGATTATGCTGAATATAAATAGGAAATTACTGCTACTTTATTTTTTCTACAGTAGGTATTTAAATACCTACTGTAGAAAAAATAATATTGTTATATTTTCCGTTTTAGGTAAATTATGTCGAGAACTTTTTTGTTGGCATTGGAGGACGAAGAGCGGCGCAAAAAGCTCCTCAAAATCTCGAGACGAACAATGAGAGACTCTAGCAACCCAACAACGAGTTTGTCTCTCATAGACCCCCATCTTGAGAGCAGCAGAAGGATCCTCTGAAGAGCACTACACTCATTTATACTGCCGTGCACGCAATGTTGTGGAACGGTGCTTTGGGGTTCTGAAAGCTCGATGGCGGTGTTTGTTATCACATTCACTATACTCCTAGGAAAGCTAGTGAAGGCATGTGTTGTACTACATAACATTGCCAATGCGCACAATGGCCCAGTACCCCAGCTCTCCCATGATGATTGAGAGGCCCTATAATGCAGTCAGCAAGATTTGACGATTGCTGATAATGCTGAATCAGACACAAGGACCATGCTGGTCCAAAGGTTGTGGGCAGCAAGACGGCAGCAGTGAATGATTCATAGCCTCTAAATACCCAAACCGTTCAAACCGGAACACAGTAATTCGAGCATTACTCCTTGGCTGTAGAAATAGGTATAGTGGCAGTCTTCCTGCGGAAAAACTTGTTTCCAACAGAGTTCTACTATATTTGTATAACAAGCTTCCAAGAGTTTTTATTATTAGGACATAAATTTAAGAAATGTATAAGTGACTGGCTCTTGCATAATTGTTTTTATGACATTAAGGAATTAGTAAGTTATTGTGACAAACTTGTATGAATATTTGCATGTCAGCATGCAGACTAATTACAATGACTGATTTACTCTTATAAGACCATTCCTCGAATATTGTTTACTGTCTATTTAGGCTGTTGGGAATGCTATCTTGAAAATAAGTATATTTTTTATGTAAGATGTTCTTGAAATAAAACCAATATAAAATTAATTTTTAAGTTTTATTAGGTATATAATCTATCACCTAAAAAGACATATAACTGGCTAAGTGTCATATACATTTTAAATTTCCTGTTGTGTGACTTTGTAAGACCTAACAAACTACATAATAAGGAACTCAGAGTTACTATACCTATATATATAGAGATTTTTAAGACCGTTTAAGTTGATCACATAAAAATATTCTATGATATACATTAAGTATTAATTAACTTTATATTAAACATGTTAATGTTATTAGAACTTTATATTAAACAATTATATGCAGGTTTGCAAGCACAACTTAAAACTTCACATCACATAAAGTTTGTAAACACAAGCACATTTCCATAATTATGGAATATTTAACATTAGTTAGCAACATTATTGCTACCTATTATTCTTAATATTTTTTTTTACAATTATCTAACAAATAATAGGCACAGAAGCTTTACACTACAATTTAGATTTATTTAAAGGTAGCTGCTTGTCTGCAATAGCATTTAACATGTACTAAAACATTTCAACCGACAAGCTAATCAGTAATTCATAAAAGTGTCGCTATTGATTTAAGATCAACAACAAATATACAAAGTCCATCTTAGCTTATGCTGAGAACCTAGCATTAATTACATGTAACCCAAAGCACTGCCCATTCATTCATCACTTATGAATGAAGGTCATGAGTGCAGCTCATGATTGCTGACCACCCCGCAGTAACTGTATTATTAAGTTCATCTTGTGACGCGGCAATTTTCTGCAATCCGGCGTTCTTCTAGGTCGTATGCCCACATAGGAACGTTTGCATTGTGACCTGTAATAAAGGTATTAACATAAATACAATTTTAAATAAGTACTTGGATTAAAAAGATCATAAAATAATCTTTGGTATGAGGAATAAATTTTCCTAATTAATAAACCGTTCTTAGTTACTGGTTCTTGGGCTACCACAGCTTGGTCTTTGCCCAGAGACTGAGGGTTGGGGGCGGCTGATCCCTCTGTTTTGAGATGATACTGCAAAATGTATTGTATATTATTATAACAATTAAAATTTTGTATAATATTTCCTGTTTTTGTATTTTTTTCTTTAAAAAACATTAAGATTTGCTCTGAAGTGTACAACATACTAACTGCACTAAATTTCACTAGATACTTCTTTGTACCTAGGAACTTGTACTTGATAATTCCAGTTATAATCCATTTTAAAACTAACAATTCAGAAATACTAATCTTGAGATAGTAGGTGGTATGGAAGTAGAATAGAATGGATGGTATTGTCTACCATCCAAGTATTCTACTTAATGAGTTGAATATCTTAACAGCCAATGTAATATTATTTACCTAGTGTCGGCTCAGCTGGTTGTATGGGTATGGTTGTTGGCATCTCTATCAGGATTTCTGATTCTGTATCTGAAATATGTCATTAGTTACTTAGGTCAAAATTACTAGGCATCAATTATGGTAGACTGTGAGAATGCTTTGTGAATTCAATAAATAGTTTTTAACCTCTGACTGATTTTTATTCAATTATATATTGTAACATAACTTAAACTGAGTGTTAACATTTTTGAACTTTCTTTCATGGCATAATTCTGTCCTAAGCTAAGGGGCATATGATTGATGAAGCTGCCTTCACTCTACTCATAGTTTTAAAATTTATATTCATTGTAATTTTGTAAGCATGTTTCGCTTAGTAGCAGCACTGAATAAAGATATTATGTAGTAGCAGTTTGTTCAACAGGAACATTATTATTTTTAAAACAATGTTTACTGTAGATATTTTGATAATTAACTGATTCGGATAAATTCTAAGAAACTTACTTGTGCTGTCTTCTTCCACGGCATGCAACGGTTCTACCACCATCTCTATTTGAGAGGAAGGCCAAGATAATTATGGTCATCATGTAGCTGAAAATGACATGCACAACTATTGGTTCAAATAAGTTGATTACTTAGATCCTAATAAAACCATAAATAGCCCACACTGTATTATCTTATAGTAAAAACGTTCAGAGTTTAACGGCTGAAACAATCTAAACTAATATAATAATGAGGAAAGATTTGATTGTTTGTTTGCATTGAATAGGCTCTGAAACTATTGGACCGATTAGGATGAAATTTGGTATGGAAATAGTTTGAGACACGGGGACGGACATAAAATTGCCGCTGGTGACCAAGAGGTCTGCTACCACGGCAGGAGTTTAGCGCCACTTCGTGGTTTTGCACCGCCAACTCCACCAACAGTTGCAGCTGGCGGTTCGAAACCTTTCGAATTGGCGCCATAGCTTTGAAAGAATCACAAGTAAGTACGGTCACACTTATCCTGCGTAATTATTCTATTGAGAAAAATGTTTAATGATCCATGATAAGTACATACCTCTTCACAATACAAATTCTTTCTTTAATTGAAGTCAAAGCTCACAACATTAAATTGCTATTCACAATTTCAATACGCTTCGCGGGAATAGATAGGTTAAATCGTTTTTGACAGTTTCTGTATCAATCACCGATTAGAAAGAGACATAAAAGTATTAAACTATTGAATAAAGTTGTGCCTTGGTTATTTTGACATTCATAGTAGATGGCGCCATTTAAATTGGTCAGATAGCCAATGATTCGCATCAACTTCACTTTGCAATTTATCGATAGATACACATTGATATTTGAATGCTACAAGATACATGATCGCAAAATATCGATTGCTACAAAACTTTGATAGCATCAACTGTCTGATAGCTACAGAAATACGTGATCGGCCCGCTGGTGACCATATAAATGGTTTGGCACCTTTGCCATGTGTTGCCACTACGGCATTGATCAGTGGAGCTTGAAACTGTGCTGCATGCGGAATGAATCGACGATAATAGTTTATCATGCCGAGAAAACGGCGTACGCCTTGGACAGTTTTAGGAGGGGGAAAATCCAGGATGGCTTGGACACGCTCTGGCGGTGGTCGAGTGCCTTCGGAACTGATGTGGTAACCAAGGAAAGTGACTTCGCTGGCTCCAAAAATGCACTTGGAAGGGTTGATTACGACACCGTAGTCCCTTAAGCGCCCGAAAAGGATTCGCAGATGCTCGCAGTGATGAGCCTCGTCTACTGAGTAGACGAGGATGTCATCAACATATGGGAAGCAGAAGTCAAGACCTCGAGTGACCTCATCGATGAACCGTTGAAATGTTTGACCAGCATTTCGAAGACCAAAATTCATGAAGGGGAATTCAAAAAGGCCAAATGGAGTGACGATGGCAGACTTGGCAACATCCTCTTCAAAGATTGGAATCTGATGATAGGCCTTCACCAGGTCGATGGTACTGAAGACCTTAGCACCAGTGAGGTTATGAGCAAAATCATGAATATGCCTAACTGGGTACCGATCAGGTACAGTCCTGGCATTCAAAGCACGGTAATCACCACAAGGACGCCAGGTGCTATCCTGTTTGGGAGCCATGTGCAAAGGAGACGACCAGGCACTTTTAGATGGTCTGGCAATACCAGCCTGAACCATATCTTCAAATTCCTTTCTGGCAGAAAGAAGTTTCTGAGGAGCCAAACGGCGAGGACGACAGGATATAGGCGGCCCATCGGTCGTCTTAATGTAATGCACGGTGTCATGCTTTACAGTCCTGGGAAAACCAGGGGGACGAGTAATCTCTGAAAATTCTGCAAGCACATGTGCGAAAGCAGAATTTGTAGAAGCTACAGCCTTGACACTTGGTTGTTCCGAAGTTGCTGTGGTAGCGTGTGCTGAGAGGCTGGTAAGGCCATCAACCAACCGCTTGGTTCGGCAATCAGGCAGAAGATGGTAATATGCCAAAAAATCGGAACCAATGATGGCGGTTGTGACGTCAGCAACGACAAATGACCACACGAAACTGCGCCGGAGACCAAAGTTGTATGTCAAATTGATGGTGCCGTACGTCTTTATGCTGCTACCATTAGCTGCACTGAGCTCATAGTCGGAGGTTTTCCTCCGGTCTGAAAGCCAACAGCGAGGGTAACAACATAAATCAGAACCAGTGTCAATCAAAAATTTTCGTTTTGTGACACGATCCGTGATGAAAAGACGGCGGCTGGAAAGTTGGCCAGCGGCGTCGCAGTCAGCTGCCGCCACTACTGACTGCTGTTGGAGTTTTCCGCCTTCCAATTACAAGGCGAAATACATTTGGTCGCCTTTTCACCAAAAGTCCTGTGATACCAGCACCGTTTTTTAGACTGGTCAGGAGTCGTACCTCGTGAAGACTGGCTAGTCCTAGAACGAGATCGAGAGCGTGTTGATGATGGCGAAGACAAGGCAGCTACTTGTCGACTAAGTTCCTCAATTTTCTCCAACAACGTGGCTAGCGGTGGCGCAGAAGTAGCGGGCTGCGGTGGTCCAGAGGCAGAAAAAATATTTGCTGGACCTGGTTGAGCATCCACTATTCTATCAGCTATATCAGCAATACGCTCTAAAGAAAGGTCAGCTTGGGCCGCAAGAATGCCTTGTACGTGTTGCGGCAAGCGGCGTAGCCATAGTTGACGAAGGATGTTATCGTCAGAGAGAGTAGTTCCTGCCAGTGACCTTAAATGACGCAAGAACTGGGACGGTATTCTGTCCCCAAGTTCTTCGTCACTAAGAAGACGTCTAACACGTTGTTCCTCTGATGTTGAGAAACGACGTATCAGAGTTTCTTTCAGGTGTTGATACTTTCCCTCAGCAGGAGGATTGGTAACAATGTCCTCTATTTAGCCAGCTACTTTATGATCAATTTGACTGAGGACGTGGCTGTATTTGGTAGCATCATTATTTATGCCTGCCAGTAAAAATTGGGCCTCCGCTTGGGCGCCATTTTGGGGGTGGTATGGGCGGATGATGGTACAGCCCGTAACCCCCTTTGTTTTCTGTTGTACCGTGTTGCTTTTAACGTGTGATAGATGATAATCGATGAATGAAATGCCGAAGATTTGTAACACACTATTTAATACACAACTTAACACCAAAGTTACATGAAAGTATTACAGAGAATAAGTTGACACACAAGTTAATATAAATGTAAATTATAACGGTTAAAATATCAATATAAAACTGTTTGCATAAAATATGCAGCGCAGTTGTTTTGTATGTAACCGTCCGAACGCGTCACTGGCTGGTATACGTGTGTTGCTAGTTGCCATAACTTAAATGACACAGCTAACTTAAATGTTGCGTTCGGAAACATATAAAAATAATACGATGTTAATGAAAACTCTAAATGGTGGGTAAATTATTCTAACTACTAATATAAAGTAACACAAAATAATAATATAAAAATAAGGTGCGTAATAAACGCCACACTGTCATCCCCGTTCCATTTTCGGATAAGAACGCTAAGAATGCCACTAAAATTTGCCACTTCTGTCACTTTTGACATTAGATATAGGGTTTAAGGCGAAAATAACGCCAATACCCATGTGGAACAACTTTTTGGGAGTGTGATCGTTATTAGCGAATCTCACTCAAATGGTAAGCACCCTGAGTGTTTATTTTGGCAGTCTGTGGAATATAGTATTACCTGCCGTGTCTGTGGTTTCGTTTCGCTGTAGGGTTCTCTGGTCTGTGTTTCAGAACGGAAAAAGCCATCTTTGGAATTCGCAGGAACGAACGGGTATTTCTGAAGACGCTAATATCTGTTTATTCAATCATTATTAGTACAATAATTGTGAATTATTAAATAAAATTCACTGAAATGGTAAGTTGACATTGTGTAAAAACCCTTACTTTCATGTAGAGAAAAGGCGGTAAAAAGAGGTTATGATTTTTTCCAGTCGCACACAATTTTACTTGTTCAGCCTGGTCCAAGACCTGAAACTAGAACATATTCGGACTACGAGAGTGTCAATGATTGTATGGAAGGTGTTTGCAAGATATATGAAGAACACCTGAAAAGGCGAAACCCCAATACGCCTACAATCACTTACGATATATCGCAGTTGTTCGACTTTGTTGATCAGGTAAGCTGTTTTTCCTCGAATGTTACCAATAGTAATATAATAGCATAATCCAACTGTTTTACCACCACAACCGTTTAATTCATCTGATATAGTATCATTATATACCTAGAACACACCAAGAAGCTTGGTCACCTGATAAATGCAACCACGGGCCATGGACCAAGGGCCTTATTGTCTAAATAGAATATTCATGATAATTAACATAATTTTTTTTTAACATAATACTTGTTAGCCTGTTATCAAGTACAAATATTTAAAACCTACACATACATTATCGAATGGAAAAGTTATTCTTACATTTGACTATTATCATAAGGTTGTATTTATAGATCATAGTGTAATGTTGTTTGCACAGGTGTAGTATAAATATATAGTTAAATAAATGATAGATTTAATGCTAATGAAGAAAGTTGAAGTAGGTTACCTTCTCCATTTTTTTATGTGTTTCATAAGGTTTTTTTTTAATAGATTGTGATGGAACCTGATGTTAAGCGGACTAACCTCTGTCTAGAACAGATGCATTTCATCACAAGTGATAAATTGCACTGTGCCTGTAATTGCACTGGCTCTCAAGGACTGCTGCTGGACCGTTAGGTGCTTGGCGACAGATTTTCTACTTGAGGGTGGTACCTAGTCAGGCGGGAAATCGCAAAATGCGCTTCCACCATGCGGTGAAGCTCAAGCCGGTGGTGGGGATTAAAACAGGGACGTGTGGCACATGCAACTGTTATAGGCAGAGGTTAGTCCACATAACATCAGGTGGGCCTCGACCTTGTTCCATCATCATAACATAAAAAAAAAAATGTAGATGTATAACTAATCTGTATTTAATATACTGACTGAAAACATTATTTAATATTAAATTAGTATTGTAGAATTAAATCACCCCAAACATCCTTCATTTTATTTAGCCAATACTTTTTATACGTACATATTTTCAATGTTGAATGTTTCTTAAACTTTTCTTTGTGACTGTACTATGTATAATCCAAACAAATAGAAAAACTTAGGATTGTTTGTCATAAAAAGTAATATCCATAGCCTTTTTTACAAAAAATACTTGTTGCAGGAGTCTGCTTTATTGGCACAAATTAGGTCTCACTGAGCTTTAACTCTAGTATGAATTTGAAAGCTGTAGATGTAGCAGGCAGCATTAGTTTTAGTATCAGATGGCACTGCTGTGGTGACGTCACCACAGCGCTACCCATTTCCTTATGCAAAATCAACAAAAACTACTGGGCCTAGACAGAGCGTCATACTGAATCCATTACCAATTTTTATACTTTGATAAATCAGTTTGATCAACCAAATTCAATGACTTAGTATGAATTTTAATGCAAATTTGGATGTATACAAAGAATATAATATTTATGGCATTAAAATACAAACTTAGCAATAGCCAAACATAAGTCTCAAAATTTTATATGTAATTTTTCCATAGTAGATTAGCAATTCTGATGGTCTGACCTCTTCTTTGCCTTTATCACTAAGTGGAACATGTAATAGCTTAGTTTTTATTGCCTCATTGGCTAATGCATCAGGTGTTTACAGCTCATGTGCCCCTTAGTTGGTAGTTTTAGTGGAATCAAAACAACTATTTTCTTTCTTTCAATATGTTTTTATGGTCTTTTTTTCCTGTTCCAGTTGGCTGACCTCAGTTGCCTAGTGTACCAAAAATCAACTAATACATATGCACCATACAACAAAGATTGGATCAAAGAGAAGATATATGTACTATTACGTCAAGCGGCCGGACAGAGCGATGGTTAATTGTATCAGGTATAGTTGTCTATGAAAGAATCAGTTTCATTGCTTGTTTTAGATAACAGGACAAATTTTTGTTTTAAATTAGTTATGGGGTTGATTCTATGTTTAAATTTATAAGAGACATGATCTGTAGACATCCTAACAATAGAGAATCTATTCTGTGGCACAAATTATACAAAGTATATATGTAAGCAAGGTATAGAACAGAGCTATGGTGCTGACTGCGAGTAAGCAAAGATAGTTATTTCCGTGTTTATCGTGGTGTACCCAATTATAAATATACAAGACACCCAATTCTAAATATACAAAACAATATTTGTTTATCTACAGGCTGCATCATAGTTTGCTAATATTTTGTATAGCTCAGAAAGGCGAGTGCAGTGTAATGTTACAAACTAAATGCAATAAATGTGGAAGCAATGTACCTCATGATTGTACCTTATGTATATATATTCTAATAATTCTATAACTATTAGTCACATGCGGTGAGAGGACACTAATAAATTAAGTGGTCCTATAAACACTCAAAACAAAAAAGTTGTTAAAAAAACACATGCTTAACTTTGCAGAATCAAAATATTATATGGGTGTGAAGTGATATATATACATGAAATTTCCTTAACATATTAAGGGTGAACTGGCCGGCCCGTTTTCCATACAAACGTCGTAGGGTGGTCATCACACCCTTATTTGAGGATTTAGGTCCAAAATAAAGCAAAATACCGTTTGATCTAGTCATTATCTAGGCTTGTATGATGCCGAAATTTTAATAATATTATTAACTTGAGAATTATGAGCCTCGAAACATTTTCATATAAAGTTTTCGAGACTAATAACTTACAACTTAATTATCCTTTTTAAAATGTTGGCATCATACAAACCTAGATAATGACAATATCATTCAATATTATGCTTAAGTTTGGACTTAAAATCTCAAATTAGGGAGTGATCACCCTACGGCGTTTGTATGGAGAAGTGACCGGCCAGTTCAACCTTAAAGGTATATAATTCCAATACTTTATCATTGAAAAAATGTTTTACAGGATACACACAAATATTTTAAGTATTGATACTATGTGGATGTGGAATTGATGTAACACTAGCCATATCTGTTCTTAGTCTATGATATATACACAGACACATTCTATCACTTGCTTATGTATTTTTATATGTCCCCCGTTGAATAAGGGACTCTCCAATTGGGGGAGGTTTGGCATTATCGCCACGCTTGGCAGGCAGCTTGGGGATTGCAGTGTAAGATGGCAGTTATTCAGATAGTGCTGCTGCCGCCCACCTTCTGGAATTTTTCCGTCTCGTCGGCTATTACCACTCCCACAGGATGAAATGAGGTTGTATACTTGATGAAAGATGTAAAATAAACTCATAGATCTGTAATTTTAGGAGTGTTGTACTGAAGGAGCAATGAATACTCACGAGAAATATATAGAACAGAAAAAATAGTCCACTTTTGTCTTATTCAGGACTATATTTGACTGAATGTATAAATTACATCTCCTTCTAACAACTTTTTGTCCCATAGAGACAATTTTCATGCATCCGATAAAAATACAGTCACCAATTTTCTAAATAACCACAGATTTGTTGTGCGAGCTTTCCTTACTCTAATTCTTTCAAGGTTACACTTAAATAGAGTAGATTATTGGAAGACCATGTTTGAGTTTAATAATTTATTAGCTTTATGCATTTATTGATATAAAAATAATTTCAATAAATACCACCAGCAGGTAATCTACCCACGATGTCAATCATGGCACGA
The DNA here is from genome assembly GCA_963890685.1 of Plagodis pulveraria. Taxonomy (NCBI): domain Eukaryota; kingdom Metazoa; phylum Arthropoda; class Insecta; order Lepidoptera; family Geometridae; genus Plagodis; species Plagodis pulveraria. Next base: position 675,961 of record OY982977.1, read on the forward strand.
TCTTCGATATATGAGAATAAAGAAATGATATGCACCATTAAAACTTGTTTAGTAAGTAAGGACTGTCTTTTTTTTTTTTTTTTTTTTTTTTTTATTGGAAGACCACAAAACTGGAAATACATCGTAGCTTACATAATTAAAAATAATATAAAATTAACATTGGAATACGTACTTCCTTCTAGAAGTGGACCTAGCATGTGTATTACATCAAACTATTCAATCTAATTATACGAGTTTAGTAATAAGCAACCAGCAAACAATATCATTGGTATTGTTGAAACTGTCTATTTCAAAATCTGGTGCAAAAAGATGATGATTTTGAATAATTGGTGAAACAAACAAACATCGTCTTCTCTTGTTTATAATAAGTTAAAACGATTGCTAGATGTTCTTCTTTAAATAGTTTTTCTAACACCTTATGGTTGTAATTTACCATATCTAAAAATTAATACAAGTTTGTAAACTATCATTGTCTCTTATGCTATAGTTATTATCAGAAACTGAATATTTACCTTGTATTTGATTGTTTTTGAGTTCTCGCTATTTGTAAACTGTTATGCAGGTGGATGGTCGGCACTAAGAGCAGACTAAACCTCATCCTTTCGCACTATTACTGTCACTCTCAACAATATGAACTATTTGCATAGTTTAAGCATCGCCTTTACGAAACAACGCAAGGAATGTAGGTAGACCGGTTCCTATGCTCTTAGTGCCTACCATCCATAGACTTCAATAACCCCACATAGTCTTCAGTTTACTCGTGATCATGCAACAGTTAAGAAATATCGAGAGCTTAAATTTTGTATGTGGCACCACAGATTAGGTTATAGCTATATTTACATCATGGCATGTTATGGTCGCATCACCTGTAAATTTTGTATTATCTATTACTTTATCTCTGGTCTTTACTCTCGATTCTATGCGTGGATTAAAAAAAAAACAATATTTCAGTGTTTTTGTTAATGAAAAAAGTATTTCAATAGTTATGTAGTATATTTGAAAGATTTTGATTGTTTTCTGTAGCAGAAAAAAATTGCTTTTCTTCCTCATGCCATGGCAGCACCTCAGATGCCATTAAAAAGTTTAGTAAATTTTAGGTTGGTAAAATAATTTTTGGTATTTTGCGAATGCGTGGCTAGCTACCACCGTCAAGTAGAAAATCTGTCGCCAAGCACCTAACGGTGTGCTCCGGCAGCTGTCCTTGATAGCCAGTAATTCTAGGTTAGCCCGAACAACATCTTCGACCACGTCATCACTTACCATCAGGTGAGATAGTGGTCAAAGGAATAAATAAATGGAATAAGTCCCGCTAACTTGCCATGAAACTATTTTTTTTGACTACTACATTAATTTTAGTTACTCAGTATGTTAGACATATAGAAATTAGGTTTACAATATTTCTGACGTACAAAAATATTATATGCAGGTTATTTGAAAGAAATTTCATTCATAAATATTGTATATCTATTACTTTGTACAGTTACTATCGTTAAAAAGGGACAAGTAATAATTTAACATATTATGTTGGCATCACTGACAGTTATTCAAAAAGGATATTATGTTGTATTTTTGTGTCTGCGACTTTTACTGACCTTGAAAAAAAAACAAAAATGCTAATTAGGGTTGTCAAAAACTTATAATGAATATAATATTATTATATTCATAATATAATATTATTATATTCATAATATAATATTATTATATTCATAATATAATATTATTTTAAACATTATTAATATTTTCGTATAACGTCCAGTTCTTTCTTGCGATGTGGGAAAAAAAATCCTTTTAATAATAGATCAACATCCACTTTTGTCACCTAAGTACAAATATTATTTCTGTATAAAAATAATACATTCTAAATCTACAGCGACGTGTTTTTCGATGATTGAATGATGTAATTAACCTAAGTTAATTATAAGTTGAAATAATTCAAAAATGCGAAAGTAAATTAATTGATTGATTCAGTTATAATAACTCACGGAAATATGTATTTAATGACCGAAAGAAAAAAAAAACATTTTAGTTTACTAGTTTTAGTCATTTAGTCTACACATAAATCTGGCAGAATATTTTTTACTCTTTTGTTTAGAGTAACGAGTGATGATGACTTCATGATCTGAAAAATAGATTTTTTGTTCAGGCAATACATTTTTTTCTTTCAGTTTTTAAATAAGTACTTACTAACTGTAGTTTGTAATACTTTAATGTTCAGTGTTGATTATAGGACATAAAAGATTGTTGGTAATGTTTTGTTTGCTTTCAAAAGCGTTCTTTTTTTTAATTTCGTATTGATAACGGTTAGATTTAAGATATACTAAGTACCTATGTAAAAATAAACATTTTGGTATTAATAAGACATTTAATTACTAATCTCACCATATTATATACTAGCTGTACCTGCGACTTCGTTCGCGATTGCCGTACCTGCAAACTAATTATTCACATTTGAGCACTGTTTATCTCATATTAAGCAACGCTGTGGTCTGCGGTGAAGCACTCCTAGTAAAGCATAGCTCAGAAAGGAGCTTTTTACATTGGGTTTGATAACTCCCAGCTTGTTTTTCCAGAAGACAGTAGTTAAGTAACTCAGAGAGTTCCTTCGCGGTTCGCACAATAAATGTTGAAGCAAAGTAGGTACTTTGTGCGTTTCTTTGGAATTTCGATTATAAAACGGTATCTTTTTGCCGAGGTTCTTCTTGTTTGGCGGTAGAACAAAAATATATTAGATTGTACACTTCCATTGCGGAGTCTCCAAAATGTAGCCGGCAAAAGATAGATAGTTAAAAAAAAATATTGTGGTGAATGTTCCAGATTTTAGAGTTTTATCTTAGCAAGCTGGCAAATCTAAATAAGAATGCCGAGATGCCCGTGGGGTTCCGAGCTGCCCATGGGGTGCTGGGCTGCCTGTGGGGTGCCAGGCTGCCCATGGGGTGCCGGAATGCCTTAGGGGTGCCAGGTGGCCCTTGGGTGCCGGGTGGCCCGTGGGGTGCCGAGCTGCCCGTGGGGTTCCGAGCTCACTCGTCACTATTCTAACAAAAAAAGAACAATTGAAATCTGACTACGCGTTAATAAATTACAGCTAAGTGTACATTTTGACTTACATCCCCTTTCCTGAGGGAACCGTGCTGAATTTCGGGATAAAAAGTATACAATAACCTTCTTCGTAGTATGAACTCAAATCGTGTTAAGTTTCATTGAATTCCATTCAGTAGTTTTGGAGTGATGCGCGGCCGGGATACAGACAGACAGACAGACAGACTAAAATAAAATACAGTTTTGCCATCAGTATCAGCTACAGAGTGCTCTCAAATTTTTTTTTGCAAAAAATTTTTTTTTTTTTTTTTTTTTATGCCTGATAGGTTAGCCTTTGACCACTATCTCACCTGATGGTAAGTGATGATGTGGTCGAAGATGTTGTTCAGGCTAACCTAGAAGTACTGGCTCTCAAGGACAGCTGCCGGAACACACCGTTAGGTGTTTGGCGACAGATTTTCTACTTGAGGGTGGTAGCTAGCCAGGCGGGCATTCGCAAAATGCCCTACCACCATGCTATAACGACTGCCATCCTAAGACAACAACCGGGACCGACGGCTTAACGTGCCCTCCGAAGCACGGAAACGCTCAGTAGTAATGTCACTAGCGGTCACCCATCCAACTCGTGACCGCGCGCGACGTTGCTTAACTTTGCTGATCGGTTGAGAACAGCTAAGTAAACTTCGCTACGAGCGCTTCATAAAATATCTTCAATGTACAGAATTGTACCTGTTACAGTTTTATTATAAGTATAGATTTTATATATTTTTATTATAAAAATTGCTGAAAATCATAATTTAAAAGAAATCTAAATGTAATCTCATCAGTAATAATAATAATAATAAATAATAATAATGAACTTTAGTATTGTCAGTAAAGTTCAGAAACTCATCCATCACGGCAACACATGGTGTGGCAACACTCGAGCGTGCTCACTTCTCACTTTATGTACTCCACAGTGGGCGGTAGGTCGCTACAGGTACATCGGCATATCCGTCCGGACGGGATTATTGTACGTGACGCGTCAGAAGGGGACAGAGCTATGCGTGCACATGCGATAGAAAGAGAGATGCTTTGTGGGAGAATATTAGGTACTCCGTGCTTTGCGAGCTGAAGTGCACTTTATTGCTTCGTAGCTAGAGTCGCTTATTTATTGAAGTGGCTGTGTGAAGTCATCCTTCTGGTCCTTTTTATTCTGTGGCTGGTAGTGGCTTGTTAAGTTGGTGTATTCCAAACCCATAGCATAGATCTGCCGTATGTCAGCGGGTTAGTCGGCAACTTCACGTCTACTTAAGAGTTAGAAAACATTTCTGGCGACACGAAATCATGTGCCAGTTAGTGATTGCGATCTATTCACTTTACTTGTTTATTTCCATCGTCATACTGCAAACACTAGCCCTTCAAGGTCTCTTGACAGACAGAATTTTTATTAATGGAATTGAAACTGTTTATTAACGAGGTCCAACTTATGTTAAGCGGTAACCTTTGTCTATAACAGATGCATTTCGTCACAAGTGACGAACTGCACCGCGCCCGTCACACTGAAACGTACATTTGTTACGTCTCATGTGTCAGTAATTTTACTGGCTCTCAAAGACTGCTGTCGGAACACACGGCTGGGTGCTTGGCGACAGATTTTCTACTTGTGTGATAGGTAGCCAGGCGAGCATTTGCAAAACATCCACCACTCTCAAGTAGAAAATCTGTCGCCTATCATCTAACGGTTTGTTCCGGCAGCTGCCTTGAGAGACAGTAATTCGAGATTTTCCTGAACCACATCTATCGACCGCATCATCACTTATCATCAGGCACAGATGACAGCTTCAGGTGAGATAGTCGTAATAAAGTGTATTTTTCTTGGACAGAGCGTCTGCCTTTGATAATTCGATTGAAAATATGATTTGAATAGCCCAATGTCGCGTGTACTAACACACACCACTCAAACCGTCCACCTGGGTGGTCAGTCAGGAATTTTGTTCTTAGCTGACCACCGGTGTCTACCTGGTTGGTCTATTAGGAATATTAGGATGTCACGGGTAAGCAAGCAGTCCGCTTACTTTGTCATCACAGTGTAAAAAAAAACGCCAGTCCAATATATTATATTGTAATTATTATTTTTATTACACATAATTTATCTAAGTAAATCTACACAATTCACAGACAAAACCATATTTACATATATTACTCTACTTGTACATCAATAATTATACCTACTTATAATAAAAAAAAACAAAGTCTTAAATGGAAGATTCATCAATAGTGGGTACAGATAGGGAGTCCCAAATTAGCCTAACTACAAGAATTTAACATATTTACAAATCTCTAATAATAATCGCGCACCACTTCCAAACTGCTGAACAGGTTGCCGTCAAATTTGGCATAAATGCTTTACCGTAAAATAAATAATAGCTTTCTCACTTAAAATAATCATTCTTAATCAGTTTTCTGAAAGAAATATCTTTTAACGACATAACCGCCTTTTTGCACATATTCCTTATGTTTAATTTTAAAGTGGTATAAGTACAATTTAAAATTGTTTTAATACTCTATATGTAATGTATAAATTATTTTTAGTTGATTGGAGAACTACTTCGGTCCGAATCACGCTTGCTTTACCTCCGGTAATGCTGATGACGGGTCAAACAAAAAGCACACTGACGGCTTAGTTATTCCTGCCCGTCCTGTCACTGCGAGGGGACAAACAAGAATTAAAACTAAACGTCCCCGAATTTAAATTAATAATTTGGGGACAGACAAGAATAACTGTACCGGAATTTAAATTATGCGACGAATCTAAAACAAAATAAGCAAAATAGCTGTCAGCAAATTTTAGGACCATTTTATTGCTCCATATTCAAAACAATCCAATAATTACTATGTGTAATAATCGCGAAAACCTAAGACAACATTACAATCCAATAACCTCAGAACGAAGTAATATGTAGTTCCAATTCTGGGTACACTGCTGCCTTGTGCTTTCATCACTACAGAATTTTATCCATTCTTTTGCATTTAACGATGACATTAATGACATTTAAAAATATTTTGAATTAAGACGCCAAGTGTACTGTTGGTACTACTGCTAATACATTATTACAACTTCGAATATAAGTTCAACTAAACATACATTTTTAAACACACCTGATTAGACCTTGGATTAGAGAATCAGCAGAAACTAAAAATATATATTCCCGTTGGTCTTACCATGTTGCTTAGGTGATGCAGAGGGAATTAATTTCAATTTATTATTATACATTTTGTGGCAACTACACTAAGCGTGGAATTAAGACGTGAATTACTTGTACTAAACTTAATTGTGGTGCGTAGTGATTTCTCTCTGAAACGAGCACTCCAATATTCCGCCTAAAATTACGTCACGGCTTCTGTCTTAGGCGCTACGTCCCAATTGCATTGGTTGTTTAGTGAGGACAAAGATGTTGTATGCCGCTGTCGGCTGCACAACTCTCCAACGAACTTTTATAAAATCAGTTGCTCAAAATTCCGTGCAAAAAATATATTCTTGTCGATCATCCGAGAATGCCAACGTGTACAAACTTGACTAAACATATAGAATGGCTTTAAAGCTCCATGTGCTTAACCTACGAAGTGTACGCAAACGTGAATTAGTACAACAGATTTATAAAGATTTTTGTTGTGTTCAAAATCTTCACACATACGAATACCGTAATCTTGTAGTGGTTACCAAACAACTACAGGCGCTATCAAACTATTTAAATGTTGAAGTTCACGCCACAAATATGATTTTTCACCCTAATATTTTGTGACAATCGAATTCTTAACAATATCCCTTACGGATATGTACATAATACTAGATAATTTAGTAATAGGCTAAGAAAATAAAAAATACCAGGCGGCACACCTCTTCACAAAGTCCGTCTTGGTGAATACCATCGCAGTCTCAGATATTCTTCCTCGAAGCACACTACCGTGTTTAGACATGACGAGCACTGTTGCAAGTGATATTATTGTGCGAACGAGACAACTAACGTCTCGCACTGACGAGCGCAGTGCAATGACACATAGACAAGTGATACTACATGTGTAACTGTCTAGGCTTACAATACAACTAGACCGCGTCGTTACATTCAAATTTTCATAAATATTTTTTGTTCCCGTTAAGTATACTGTACGTGATGTCAGTTGATCCAACGGGAAACATTTTCATAGGTAACTTTTACATTTATCAAGTGGTTTCCGAACGCGACTAAATAGTAAAATCTGGTGTTATATACATTATATTATCATCTTCTGCGCTTGACGTTTTTTTCTTTTCGGTCTCGTGAGCCTTGTACACATGCGCCCGAAGGTCTTTCGGTTTCATGTACCTGGGAACAGTTAAGTCAGGATGAATACATACATAACGTTGTGCCTGTTATCCGGCTGGAGGGGTGGACAGAGACCACGGATTTTTATTTGCTACTTGACATACATGAGGAATACGATGAGAGTGAAAGAAGAAAGAGCTCTTCAAATTCTTCATACACGGGGATGTATGAAGAATACAATGAGTCTAATATTGTTATCAACAGCCAGCAGACGTCCACTGTTGGACAAAAGCCTCCCCCATTAGGGGGGGAAGAAGGGTTGTCATCATCGCTACGCTTGGCAGGCGTCTTGGGGACTGCAGTGCAAGGTGGTCCCGTTAGGTATAGTAGCTCACCGTTTAGGACAGAGTTGGCACCTGTGCGGGAACTGTTCCGGGTCGGAGTGGGCTCGCACCTCGTGCCGGTCCCGGATCGGTCCCGTCGCGAAGCACTTCTGGCAGACGTTAGGTATAGTAGCTCACCGTTTAGGACAGAGTTGGCACCTGTGCGGGAACTGTTCCGGGTCGGAGTGGGCTCGCACCTCGTGTCGGTCCCGGATCGGTCCCGTCGCGAAGCACTTCTGGCAGACGTTAGGTATAGTAGCTCACCGTTTAGGACAGAGTTGGCACCTGTGCGGGAACTGTTCCGGGTCGGAGTGGGCTCGCACCTCGTGTCGGTCCCGGATCGGTCCCGTCGCGAAGCACTTCTGGCAGACGTTAGGTATAGTAGCTCACCGTTTAGGACAGAGTTGGCACCTGTGCGGGAACTGTTCCGGGTCGGAGTGGGCCCGCACCTCGTGTCGGTCCCGGATCGGTCCCGTCGCGAAGCACTTCTGGCAGACGTTAGGTATAGTAGCTCACCGTTTAGGACAGAGTTGGCACCTGTGCGGGAACTGTTCCGGGTCGGAGTGGGCCCGCACCTCGTGTCGGTCCCGGATCGGTCCCGTCGCGAAGCACTTCTGGCAGACGTTAGGTATAGTAGCTCACCGTTTAGGACAGAGTTGGCACCTGTGCGGGAACTGTTCCGGGTCGGAGTGGGCTCGCACCTCGTGTCGGTCCCGGATCGGTCCCGTCGCGAAGCACTTCTGGCAGACGTTAGGTATAGTAGCTCACCGTTTAGGACAGAGTTGGCACCTGTGCGGGAACTGTTCCGGGTCGGAGTGGGCCCGCACCTCGTGTCGGTCCCGGATCGGTCCCGTCGCGAAGCACTTCTGGCAGACGCCGCACGTGTGGGGCTTGCTCACTCCCGCGCTGTGAGACTGAGGGCGGAAACACTTCACTTTATTACAGTATACTTAATCTCAATCGCTCGTAAAGGAGCTTGCTTAGTCTTTGTTGAACAACGACCGCGGCAAAGACTTGGATGGGTGACCGCTAGTGACATTACTATTAAGCGTGCACGTGATTCGGACGAATATGTAGCTCTACTGTCACAACAATTGAAAAGTGTAAAATATTTACGTTTATTTTTGACTAACTTGAATTAATGAATAGAATTTGGCGTTACTTTGCGGAAATACATATTTAATAATAACAAATATTTTAAGAAAACATCGAGATCGAGAACATCGTGCGCTCGTAGAGTCAAGACCTCCTGAGGATGCTTCGTGTAGAAGCGAAACGCGTCGAAAATTCCTCCGGTTTGACTGCGTGGCGTTTGTGACGTCACTCTTTATTCGTCTCTATTTTTGTTTGTCGATTTTTTAAGTGTTTTATTAAATTATTAATTTGATGTTTTCTTAATTTTTTTTTTAATATATGTTATTACTAACTTAAATTTTATAAAAACGTATGCCTTAGAAATAGTACGGTTGTACAAGTAAGGGACAGTAGGTAGTTAGGTATATAGAATAACTGACCACTTTGATGTGCCGCTTGAGACTAGAGTTGGTGACGAAGCAGGATCCGCACGTCTCGCACTTGTAGGGTTTGTCGTTCCGGTGCGTTCTCTCGTGTACCTGTTACAAACGTTACAGACATTGTTACAATCAACAACTTTTTGAACCAGTGATGTCTCAGTGGCATTGCCGCGCAGCAGGTTCATGGTTCGAATCCCGCCTCGGGCTTGAGCTTCACCGCATGGTGGTACGGCATTTTGCGAATGCCCGCCTGGCTGGCGACCACCCTCAAGTAGAAAATCTGTCGCCAAGCACTTAGCAGTGTGTTCTGGCAGCAGTATTTGAGAGCCAGTGAACTTAGACACATATGACTTAACAACTGTCTTAAGGTGACGGGTGCAGTGGCCTTCGTGAATTGTGACGAAATGCATCTGTTATAGGCAGAGGTTAGTCCGATTAACATGAAGTGGGCCTCGAGCTTGTCCCGATACAATAATATTTAAAAAAAAAACTACTACGTGGGTACGCTACGTGTGGCAGCCATTTTGATTTCTGACGTCTGATATTAGTAAGTTCGCGCGATTCTTAATTGTACGGTAAAAGAATAAGATTTGCCTTCACAAAATATTAGGTCCTTACATATGAAATTGGCGTTTTTCGTACTGGCCACTTTAATCACGAATTTCTCCTCTTTGGTAAGGAATTCCAAATTTAAATTTGTACAGCTATAGACTCATGTGTTTGTGCTTCGATGATCGTCATTCATTTGTTTTTTTTCTTCTGTTTTTTTCTGTTTGCGTCACTCATTTTACAAAATGGAAAACCTTAAATATCGCATTATTTACGAGTACGAGTTCCGCCGTGGCACTAGTGCTGCGGAAACAACTCGAAGGGTGAATGATGTGTATGGCGGTCGTGTTGCAAAAGAAAACACAGTTCGTTTTTGGTTCCAACGTTTTCGTTCTGGAAATTTCGACCTGCAGAACAAGCCCCGTGGACGGCCTGAGACTCAAGTTGATAATGAAGAGTTGAAGGCTATTGTGGAAGCGGATCCATCGCAAACCACGTCCGAGTTAGCTGCAGGCTGCGATGTTAGTGATAAAACTGTTTTAATTCACTTGAAGCAAATTGGGAAGATTAAAAAGCTTGAAAGGTGGGTACCTCACGAATTGACTGAAACAAACCGGCAAACGCGCGTCGACTGCTGCGTTACATTACTAAACCGGCACAATAATGAAGGTATTTTAAACCGAATCATTACCTGTGATGAAAAATGGGTTCTTTACGATAATCGGAAGCGCTCAGCGCAATGGTTAGATCCTGGCCAGCCAGCCAAATCCTGCCCCAAGCGAAAATTAACCCCAAAAAAGTTACTTGTAAGCGTTTGGTGGACTAGTGCCGGTATTGTTCATTACAGTTTTTTCAAATCTGGCCAGACTATTACGGCTGATGTCTATTGTCAGGAATTGCAAACCATGATGGAAAAGCTAGCGGCTAAACAACCTAGGCTGGTCAATCGCTCCACGCCACTGCTGCTTCACGACAACGCTAGACCACACACTGCGCTACAGACGGCTACTAAATTAGAAGAGCTTCAATTGGAAAGTCTAAGACATCCTCCGTACTCCCCGGACCTTGCTCCAACAGATTACCATTTTTTTCGAAATTTGGATAACTTCTTGCAAGGGAAAAAATTCAACTCCGATGGGGCAGTCCAAATCGCCTTCAAAGATTTTATTGATTCCCGTCCGACTGGTTTTTTTAGTAAAGGGATCAATGAACTACCTATGAGATGGCAAAAGTGCATAGAAAATAATGGTTCATACTTTGATTAATTAAATATATTATATTAAAAAATATTCGACTTTTTGTTCCTCCCATACAAAACGCCAATTTCATATGTAAGGACCTAATATGTTTGAACAAATGTTATACGATCCCTCCATGTCCAATGTGAAAAATCCAAGATGGCAGATTGCAAATGGCCGCCATGCAAAATGCTTCAACTTCACTGTTTGTATTTTTTTATCCTATTGTGATGGCACAAAACTATAAATATATAAATCTATAAAAAAGAACGTAAAATTGTGTATCTTCTATCATAGACAAAGTCAAGTCAAAATCATTCATTCAATTTAGTCGTCTACGAGGCTCTTATGAAGGTCTATTACAAATTTTAATATTTAAATATACTACATTGTACTGCCACTTCAGCAAAAAAAAATGTATAGTGCCACTGCGAGAAGAATGGGAAAGAAACTCGGGGCCATTATTTTAAACGTCTTTTAACAATGTGTTACATACTTACAATATAATAAAATTATTCAAAATTTGTTTTAATCACGTAGGTGACATGCGATAGCTTGGCAGAGGCGGAACTGTCCAGGCATTTTTGTCGTTTAAGTAATCACAAACTGTGTAGTAGGATTTCTTAATCAATATGTTTTTCACATGCAACTTGAATTTCCCTTCTGTGAGCGTTGTAATATGTTTGGGAACTTTATAATAAAACCGTACACGATTACCTAAGAAGGACCTTTTATTTGTCTTTGCTAATCTAAAACCTGGCACCGCTATTTTATCTTTATTCCTAGTATTGTAATCGTGATTGTCACTGTTTTATTTAAATTTACTCCGATTTTTACGAACATACATAATATTTTCAAATATATACAGACCTGGCAAAGTTAAAATATCAATTTCTTTAAAAAGATCCCTCAGAGATTTCCTAGGACCTATTTTATATATGGCTCGAATTGCACGCTTTTGTATGATAAAGATTGTCTCTCTCTCAGCAGCAGTCCACCACAGCAATACACCATACGACATAATACTGTGGAAGTACGCGAAATAAACTAACCGAGATACGTCTGTATTCTGTGCCGTATGATAAGGGAAGGAGTACTTACATTCAAATTGTAAGGTTCGTAGAATCCCTTCCCACAGTAGGAGCAGTGGTATGTGGTGCCGCGTGCCGCCCTCTCGTGAGTCTTCATGTGCAACTTTACTAGAAGTTCAGAACCGAACATTTTCGAACACTCCGGACACGAGTGTTTCTTTTCCTGTAAACAAACAATACAAACATTATAATCAAAGTAAAACCAGAGGCCCAACTCCCACCTTTTAAAAACTATTATGGAAAACTAACATCATTATTTCAAACTTAAAATATAAATACAAAGATTCGTACAGTGGCCGTCAAGAAACAATAATGTTCTTATAGCGCTATCTCTATCGCACAAATGACTTGATTCAATGCGTGCAGCTCGCTCTCACGTAAAAAGTTCTAATGTGAGTTTACTATAGTGGTTTGTGAGGGTGCAAATTAAAATTGTTAATGTAAGGTTAAAATAAGACTGAATTAAGAGATGGGAGTTGGCCCCCATAGAAGCAGTTTGACTGAAGGCCCAGTATGAGATTTATATGCCTACGCCAGACTGGGTATGCTGGTTGTCCATATCTTAAAGTTTTATAGGCATATTATACAGGATTATTGGTAAAATGTCAACAAATATTTTGAGATTTTTTTTTATAAACAGTTATGTTTTAATGCCTACTCCGATATAAAAGCGCCTGCCGCGGCGACACTGGACCGCGCCGTGGTCCCTTTGAATATTTACATCGAGCAAAGTAATAAAACATGAAATAATACATTACAGGCACAAGAGACTTTTGACATCATGTGGTCCTCGTGCTTATTCAGTCAAAAACATATAAAAAATACAAAAGAAAATTTAAAATCAACATGTGTTGTTTGGACTAGCAGTAGGCAACCCTAGGAGGTAGTTAGCATTTTACCAATAACCCTGTATGAATTCACAGGTACATACCACACGACTTTTATTACCACTACAAAGTATAAAACAGTCACTTCTCGCTGTCTGTCTGTCCCTATATATGTTAAGATCTTTAAAACTACGCAACAGATTTAGACTTATTTACATTTAACAGACTAGAAGTACTGGCTCTCAAGGACAGCTGCCGGAACACACCGTTAGGTGCTTGGCGACAGATTTTCTACTTGAGGGTGGTAGCTAGCCAGGCGGGCCATTCGCAAAATGCCCTACCACCATGCTGTAACGACTGCCATCCTAAGATAACAACCGGGACCGACGGCTTAACGTGCCCTCCGAAGCACGGAAGCGCTCAGTAGTAATGTCACTAGCGGCAAAATAATGTAGTATTATAGTATAGTACACCTTAAAAAGTCTACTAAAAGTCCGCGATGGTAGGTATATGTTTATTTCTTAGGGATAACCCACAATAAACATTTTTATCCTTTTTACGATAAATAATGGCTTACTTACGAAGTGATTTTAAGCAATACAGCATTAGTCCTTAACCAATTAAGTACCTTATATACAATGTGCATTATGACCTTTACAACATTAGATTATTCGTTGTGTTTTCGTTAAATGTCGCTCTTTCAATAGTAACTTCTAAAGAAAACATGTTTGTATTGTCTAATGCCATAAAAGCTGTGAACGTTGTATATAAAGACATTCTGTAGTATATTTAGTATCAACATTGCACCCGTGCGAAGTCGGGGCGGGACGCTAGTTGTTACTAATTATAACATTAAATAAATCAGCGCACTCTGTAGACGCTAGTTATTCGCCATAGTGTGCGTGCTGTGGCGCGCACACATACAAGCCTCTATAAAATCAAACTGCTTTACATACAAGCAGCTTGATTTCATTCGAAGCTTGCATGTGGACTTTCACAATGTTATTGTAACGGCGCAAGGGCTTGAACAATCTAGAATAATCCAACGTCAGTAAACAAGTATAAGAAAACAAAAAATGTACCTACTCTTCACAAACAATGCTTTAAAAAAGGGTCACCTTTGTTCTCAGACAGTCTTACTTTGAGTTCGAAACGGAAACTCCAAGCGCGAATAGTTTAATATAGTGAAGTGTGTGATTAGTCAGACAGTTTCAGGTCAGATTAGTTAGACGCTATCTTTGCGTTTCACAGTCATCGATTTAGCCTATCCATCGGTTAAAGCTTGAAACGCGCTGCATGTTAACTGTCATTTTTATCATTCAGTTATTTTATGTTTGGTAGTATAACCGGAACTTACTCGAACATTCTGAAACAGGCCCTAAGTTAGTTGAGTTGAACATATTTCAAAAGGGATCTATAAATACAGACCTTTCCACTGACGAAAGCGCGCCCCACCGTGGTTTTTTAGTGTATTTGAAACTACCTGACCATATTTTATTGTATTACTCTTTGTATCATTAGCGTTTAAACCCGCACTAAGACGTAGTGTAAAAACGCCTCCCCATATCATATATAAGGTAAATAACAATATATCAACAATACTGCGGCTGGTAGCTAAGAAGCGATTACTTTAAGTGTTTTGGTAACAGTGTTGTGTATGTGTGTGTGGGTTAGTGTGTGTGAGGGTGTGTGTGTGCGTGTGACGTGTACACCGCGGTACATACGTGGGTATGGTCGCTATAATTCTCCAAGACAACACGCCACAGCTTAGATTATTGTCAGTATTTTTTCTTCGTCAAAATTAGACATGATTGGAACACATTCAGTTATCGGTTCCAAACCAGCCCCCGCAGTATTGTTGATATATATATATGTATATATATATATTGTTGGAGACAAGACAAGCCTTGGCGACAACAGGGTATAAAAGGCAGCGCGCGCAGCAGCCGCGCCCCTATTCGACCGCCGTCTGTTGCTGAGGCAACATCTCCTAGCCACTTTTTTTATTTGCTTATGTTCTTTAACTATTATTCAGTATTAATGTCAATTTCATGTTTCCTTATTTATTTGGTTTAGTAACTTCTTTATGTTTGCTTAGAGTATAACTGTTTGTGTTTAATTTCAATTAAAACTAAATTGTACTTTACGAGTAATTTTGTATTTAAAAAAAAGTAATTCTGGTCGAATTCCCAATATCAGAAGTGGGATAGGACTTACGTTAATCCTATCCATTTTTTTTGTTTTCTTTTGTTTTGTGTTGTTGTTGTTCTGTTACAGTAAAATGTCGGACCATGTGCGTTGTACCGATCGGCTTCGTAGTCGAGAACGGCGACGCAGTAGGTACCGAGATCGCACGCCAGATGGAAAATTAAGGCGTGAAATGGAGCTTATGATGGAGCGGATCAAGACATTGGAGGAACAGTCTCTTGCAAGACCGGGTCGGTCAGCTGATCGTTGCCCTTCATCAAGACGAAGCCCGCCGCCACGTCATCGGTCGCGCACGCCGCCACGTCGCCGCCGGTCGCGTACACCGCCGCCACGGCGCCAGTCACGCACACCGCCGCCATCAAGGTGTGCAACTCGCACGCCGTCGGCGCCACTTAGGCGCGCTTCGCGTGCGCCGTCTATACCATCATCACGTGAACCGCAAGTAAGCCAACGGGTAGAAACAGCATCGGTGCACGTCCCCGATGAAGTTGGTGCACCATCGGCAGTAATGCAGGTAATGGAGACTGATCGGATTGTTGAAGCGATTCGCTCAATCAATAGTGCGGTCAAGTCTAGCCAACACTTTTACATTTCGCGTTTCGATCCCCATTTGCATAACATTGACGACTGGTGCGAAGAAGTTGATCGCGCAAAAATTTTTAACCAGTGGAGTGATCACGAGTGTTTGTCACGTATAGGAAATTGCCTTAAGGGTGATGCTGAAGTGTGGTTGAATGAGTGGGTGACGAGCGATCGCACGTGGAGTAGTTTCAAGAGAGAGTTTAAGCCATTGTGTCCAAAAACACCCGACATAGCCAATATTTTGTATGAAGTAATGAGCACAAATTCAGATAACTACTCAACATTCGCGGACTATGCTCGCCGCTCGCTACTTCGGCTTCGCATTGTCCGGGGTCTTTCAGATGAACTTATCTCTGCCATAGTAATACGGGGTATCTCAGATCCACAGATTCGAGCGTCAGCCACTAATGCTAAACTTTTGCCGGACGATCTGGTCGAATTTTTATCAGTATATGTAAAAGCGGGTACGTCTACAAACAGTGCATCACGAATTCAAATTACGTCTCATAAATCTATGTCTGCGAAAAGTAAGATATTGCCTGGTTTAGGTTTTAGGAAACGACGATTCGAGGATGGCAAGTGTTTTTCATGCGGTCTTGAAGGTCACCGCCAAATCGAGTGTCATAAGCGGTTCAAACCGAGTCAAGGGGAAGACCCTTCTACCAGCGGTATTAATACTTCAAATTCGAAGCCTGATTTTGTGACACCAAAATCGGAGGTATGTTCTTTCTGTAAGAAGCCGGGGCATAAAATTGATACTTGTTTTGCAAAATTAAAGTCGGAATCGCGTAATAAGAATGATGTTAATTTCTGTGCCGAAAATTTAACTACCCGCAAAAGTGATGTCGTAGTGGCTGTAATTCATGGCATACCGGTAGATGTATTGATAGATAGTGGGTCCACTATATCACTTATCTCATCGTCACTATTGAAGCACTTTGGGTGTGGACGTAAGCCGTCATTTCGGGTGTTAAAAGGACTCGGTAGTCAAGAAATCGAAAGCACTTCATTTGTTACGCTGCCTATTGAATTTGACGATATTACCCTTGAGGTTGATTTATATGTTGTCGCGTCTGAGTTCATGAACTCACCAGTGATAGTAGGTACGGACGTATTGAACAGAGAAGGTGTTCAATATGTTCGAACCCGGGATTCTCAGTCACTTAGTCGGCAAGTAAAAGTCACTCATAGGGTGATGACCATTCAGTCAGATTTAGAAACGTTGATCAATACACCTATAATTGGCGATCACTACCAACAGTTGATCGCCATTATCACAGAGTTTGCTCAACATTTCATAGCAGGTACTGCCACATCTACAGTAAACACTGGTAGTATGACTATCCGCCTGACCAGTAGCGCGCCTGTTAATTATCGTCCATACCGCCTTTCTCACGCAGAAACACTTCGTGTTCGAGAAATAATTAATGATTTGTTAGACAAGGGGATTATTGAAGAATCAGAGTCTGAATACGCGAGCCCAATCCTACTAGTCAAAAAGAAGGATGGGTCCGACCGGATGTGCGTCGATTTTCGGAAGCTGAATGACATTACCGTTAAAGATCGGTTTCCACTTCCGAGAATCGACGACCATATAGATCGTTTGGGTCGGAATAAGTTCTTCACGTGTTTAGACATGGCAACTGGCTTTCATCAGATTCCGTTGGACACGGAGTCAGTTCCTCTCACTGGTTTTGTGACCCCCGAGGGTCATTTTCATTATTTGAAAATGCCGTATGGTTTGGCCAATGCGCCAGTTGTGTACCAACGTATTATAACCAAAACACTGCGAAAATTCATTGATGCTGGTGAAACCCTGGTGTATATTGATGACGTGCTCATTCTGAGCCAAACCATTGCTCAGGGTATTACCCTTTTACGCGAGGTGTTACTGACTCTGACTGAGGCTGGTTTTTCTATAAATTTAAAAAAATGCTCCTTTTTAACTACAAATATTGAATACCTTGGCCGTAGCATTAGTCAGGGTCAGGTGCGACCGAGCTTAGATAAGGTAAAAGCTTTGACTGAGGCTCCCAAGCCGACAAACGTAAAGCAGGTTCGCCAGTTCATGGGCCTAGCCAGTTATTTCCGCAGGTACATACCAGGCTTTGCTCAGAAGACAGCATGCATTGCCGCTCTTACTAGAAAGGGGATAACTTTTAATTGGGGCCCAGACCAACAGGCTGCTGGTGAGTACATACTCCAATGTTTAACCAGTGAGCCTGTTCTTGCAATTTACGACCCTTCATTACCGATAGAAGTTCATACCGACGCGAGTTCTATTGGGTATGGAGCTGTTTTGATGCAGACTCACGAAGGGAATCGGAAAAGAGTCGTAGCCTATTTTAGTAGGTTAACACAGGGTGCTGAGGGTAAGTACCACTCGTACGAACTCGAAACACTAGCTGTGGTTAAAGCATTGGCGCATTTCAGACATTATCTTGTGGGTATGCGTTTCACCGTGGTGACTGACTGCAACGCATTAAAACTTACACAGCGTAAGAAAGATTTGTTGCCCCGAGTGGCTCGGTGGTGGGTATACCTACAAGATTTTGATTTTGGACTTGACTACCGAAAAGGGACATTTATGTCTCACGCGGACTATCTAAGTCGGAACCCTGTCAACGTGTGCACAGTTCAAAAACCGCAGAGCTGGGCTCAGGTTGCCCAGGCTTCCGATGAGGAGACTCACGGGCTTAAACAAAAACTAACAGACGGACAATTAGATGTTACACGTTATGTCATAAAAAACGACATCCTTTACTTCCGACATACACCAACTGGTGAACCTCCTCGACTGCTTTGTTATGTCCCAAAAGGCCATCGTCTCAGCCTATTACGAATATTTCATGACGAACACGACCATACTGGTGCTGACAAAACAACTGATCTTATAACAAAGCACTTCTGGTTTCCGGGTTTGCGGGGTTTTGTAGAAAAATATGTCGCACATTGTTTAGTCTGCATTTCTCATAAAAAAGTCCCGCGCGCCCGTCTCCAACCCATTCATTCGTGGGAAAAACCCGAGTTGCCTTTTGAGACGATTCATGCGGACACATTGGGTCCGTTACCAGAAGTAAATGGATATCGTCATGTACTGGTTGTGATTGACGCGTTCTCTAAATTTTGCCTCCTTTATCCAATGTGTCGGCAAGACTCTAATGAATTAAAATGCCACTTCACAAATTTGATCTCCCTGTTTGGCACACCAAAATTGTTAGTTTCCGACCGAGGTCGTATGTTTCAAAACACTGATTTCCTAAACTGGGTTCATGGGATGGGTTGTGATACTCACTTTATCACGCCCGAGATGCATCAGTCAAACGGGCAAGTCGAACGGTACTGTCGAACGATTCTCAATATGATACGCATAGAGTCAAACCAACGACAACATGAATGGCCAAAAGTTCTCTGGAAGATTCAACTAGTCCTGAATATTACAAAGCACCGTACTACGCAATATTCTGCCCTCAATCTGTTGGTGGGCATCGAAGCTGCAACCCCTCTCATCCGTAGCTTAGTACGCGATGTTGCGCTGGAGGGTTCTAGCCCCAACAGAGAAGCCCTGCGTGAGATGAGTAGACAGCGTGCTTCTGAACGACTTAAGCAAAATCAACAAAACCAGGATGCCTACGTTAATCTGGGAAGGAGACCGCCACGCGGCTTTGAACTTAACTCTTTGGTTTTTGTAAGAAAGCAGGCACAATCTACGGGGAAGCTGGACTCCTGCATGCGTGGCCCGTACCGCGTTGTAAAGGCTCTTCCACATGGGCGGTACGAGCTACACCTCCTCACTGGCTCATACGGGAAGACTACGCAAGCGGCGGCTGAGTTTATTGTCCCATGGCGAGGAGAGTGGACTCCTGAGACCTGTAGTGCCTTTTTCGATGGTAAGCTGTTTAGAGTTTCTGTTAAACTGTGATAAGACAACGCCTCACGTCGTGCCTCTGTCTTATCTGGGATGGTTTTGTGGCCGGACAACGCCTCACGTCGTGCCTCTGTCCGGGCCGCAGATAAGACAACGCCTCACGTCGTGCCTCTGTCTTATCTGGGATGGTTTTGTGGCCGGACAACGCCTCACGTCGTGCCTCTGTCCGGGCCGCAGATAAGACAACGCCTCACGTCGTGCCTCTGTCTTATCTGGGATGTTTGGATGGCCGGACAACGCCTCACGTCGTGCCTCTGTCCGGGCCGTGGATAAGACAACGCCTCACGTCGTGCCTCTGTCTTATCTGGGATGTTTGGATGGCCGGACAACGCCTCACGTCGTGCCTCTGTCCGGGCCACGGATGAGACAACGCCTCACGTCGTGCCTCTGTCTCATCAAGGATATGTGGAAGGTCGGATATTGCTTCACGTAGTGCCTCTGTCCGGGCCGTGGTTAAGACAAAGCTTCACGTAGTGCCTCTGTCTTGCCTTTTCCTTGAGTTATTTATTTTTCATGTTAAATTTTAAGCCTGGGTGCCTTACCTGTGTATTTTTGTATTATTTTTACTTTATTTATTTTTATGTTATGTTGATAGTCCTATTGCATACATACCTCGCATACGTTTTGTGTCATCCGGTTTTATTTGTATGAGTGCCCTATGGCACATACGTTACATTTGTGCAGATGCAGATGCTGAGGATGCTGAGTCCACTCTCGCCGCCGCTGAGCGTCCCAGGCAAGATGAACCACTGCCAGGTGCAACTATGGCGGGCAATGAGCCACAGCCAGGCCCGTCTGGCATGCAGACACATGCTGAGTTACCACTTGAAAAATCGAGTGCAAGCGCGGTGACACATCCATTCGCCATGTCTACGGCACCCGTCGCAGCTGAGCCACGGGTCCACATAACGCCAGAAGACCAGTTGGAGGCAGGAGCTTCAATGCCCTTATTGGAAACAGAATTGCAGAGCTAATAGGAAGAGAGAGGAGCCCGAGGACGGACTCCGTTCAGGAGAGGCCGTGTTGGAGACAAGACAAGCCTTGGCGACAACAGGGTATAAAAGGCAGCGCGCGCAGCAGCCGCGCCCCTATTCGACCGCCGTCTGTTGCTGAGGCAACATCTCCTAGCCACTTTTTTTATTTGCTTATGTTCTTTAACTATTATTCAGTATTAATGTCAATTTCATGTTTCCTTATTTATTTGGTTTAGTAACTTCTTTATGTTTGCTTAGAGTATAACTGTTTGTGTTTAATTTCAATTAAAACTAAATTGTACTTTACGAGTAATTTTGTATTTAAAAAAAAGTAATTCTGGTCGAATTCCCAATAATATATATATCAACAATACTCATATGTTTTTTTTTATGCCTGATAGGTTAGCCTTTGACCACTATCTCACCTGATGGTATGTGATGATGTGGTCGAAGATGTTGTACAGGCTAACCTAGAAGTACTGGCTCTCAAGGACAGCTGCCGGAACACACCGTTAGGTGCTTGGCGGCAGATCTTCTACTTGAGGGTGGTAGCTAGCCAGGCGGGCATTCGCAAAATCACCTACCACCATGCTATAACGACTGCCATCCTAAGACAACAACCGACACGAGATGCCTTAACGTGCCCTCCGAAGCACGTGCACCCTCAGTAGTAATGTCACTAGCGGTCACCCATCCAACTTAAGACCACGGGCGACGTTGCTTAACTTTGCTCATCGGTTAAGAACAGCTAAGTAAACTTCGCTACGAGCGCTTCAGTATAATATAATATCCACCCTAAAGCGGCCATTTCTCGACGTGAATAAAAATACCGAGGTGTGGTTGGGAAGCTCGACTTCATAGACAAAAATACAATTCTTACATCATTGTAACAAACGTTTGCTTGTGAATGAGCGCCATCTAATGACATTATTGTAAAGCTCAAACACACCTTATATTATACACAACTGCGCTTTACTTAAGAGGAGCGGGAAGAGAAGCTCCTACAGAAAAATAGGTATTTTAAGAACATTATACTGTTTCGCCGCTAAACTCCCGAACAGAATAGTGCGATAAGGACAATTGCAGCTTCTTCAAGTTTTGACTTATAATTTGCGTTCTGGGAGAAAACTTTTCTCCTATACTAAACATTAATCAAATCTAAAAATGTTGGTCTTATTTTATAACTGACAAAATAAACTAGGTTTATAGGTTTTCTTTTTTCTTTTTTATCATTATATTCCCTGTAAATAATTCACTAACTAGAGATACAAGTTTTGGGAAAATATAGGTATTTAACCCATTGGCATCGGCGATAATTATAACAATAGAATTTCATTCATAAATTGGCCATAGTGGTCCAGTCCGATGCCAACTTATTAAATACCCATTAATTCAAATTCCTTTAATATAATGATAAAAATCAAAACCTATAAACCTGGAAATTGATAACATATATAACATTTCCAAATATCATCAAAATCGGTGATTGATTAGGGGGGGTAGAAACGTTTTCTCTTTTTGTATGAAAATTCGAGACTTCCCTCCAGTATTAAGAGGAGCACCTATTTGTGAGTCCAGCTTAGAATCGGTCAAAATGCGGTGATACAATTAAAAAAAATGTTACATGACTCACCAAATGGACCCCGCTGTGCTTGAAAAGCGAATGCCTGTGCTTGAACCGTTTGGAACAATGTGGACACTGATGGTCTCCGGAGGTCTTGTCTTCGTGTGCTTCTTCCATGTGGGCACGTAGCGCCTTCGTACCTTGCACTTCCACCAGGCACACCTGGCACTGCTGCATTTGTGATAGGTGGAATCTAAAAGTATTACACATAAACTGTTAATTTTCATGTTCAGGCTCACAAGCGTAAAAATATCGAATTTTCGATATTTTTAAATGGAATATCGAAACACTACCGGTATTAGAAAAACCGGCAAAGTGCGAGTGGTACTCGCGCACGAAGGGTTCCGTACCATTATCTGTAACCTAATCTTGTTTAAAGCTATTAATATACTTAACTCTAAATATTCTGTAAACATTTCAACCTGTGGTCTTTTTAATAACGAGAAAATTACGTTTATTGTAGGTAATTTCACTAATTGTTTATTTTTAAAGTAAATATACAACTAAATATTCGGTTAATGTTTCAAGTTTATACCTGTTTTCATTAATATTATTTTTGGCAAATAAACGGCGAAACCCTCTTTTATTGTATGGGAGCCCCCTTAATTAATTACATTATTTTATTTTAACTTAAAAATAACATAAAACGAAATATTCTATGAATAGTTAAAGCGTCTACCTGTCACCATTATTAGTATCGAGCAAGAAACGGTAAAAAAATTCATGTTTGTTGTATGGGAGCCCCCTTAAATATTTATTTTATTTTTAGTATTTATTGTTATAGTGGCAATAGAAATACATCATCTGTGAAAATTTGAACTGTCTAGCTAAGTAGCTATCACCGTTCTTGAGATACAGCCTGGTGACAGACGGAAGGACAGCGAAGTCTCAGTAATAGGGTCCCGTTTGTACCATTTGGGTACGGAACCCTAAAAATGAGCCGCTAGGACATGCTCTAACATGAACCTTGAAAACATAACCCTCCCTTTTTTGTGCAGTCGCGTAAAAACATAAGTCATATCGTCCTGTATCTACACCCCATAACGCAGTGCAGCTGATTTGCCTAAACATATATATTTCATCAGACATATTTTTATGCTTAAGTTGGAACTTACTATAATAAGGGACAATTACATTACCTCTCCACCGAGCAAGACTAACAATAACATTAAAATATTTTATTTCATCAGGCATAAGTTTGTTAGTGTGTTTGTTACTTCTTCAAGCTCAAACGGTGGGACCAATTTTGATGAAATTAGGTATGGAGGTAAATGAAAAGCTGAATTAACAAATAGGATACTTTTCAACAACATGATCCATCACCACGCGAGTGATACTGTGGGGTGTAACTAGTATAAGAATTAAAACAAAAAATATATTATAGTGTATAAGTGGTAGAAAATGAGGCGGTGGTAACTACCACATTTTTACTGATTTTCATTGTTATGGAAAATATTATATTTATTGCGATCTTTACCTCCACATATATCGGAAACGTGACACAAGTTACCATATTACATAACCTTTTTGTTTGTATAAGTGTTTTCTACCTAAATACACACGCGCGAAAACTTTGAAAAATAAAATGGCGGCGGGGCCAGCCTCCATACAAAAATGATCGATCTCCTTTGCTTGTCAATTTTTAGCTCACTATCTTCTGATTTCAATTGTCTCATAGCTTATTATTATAATCAATACATTAGCCTGAATATTTATAAAAAAATATATATTTACTTGGATCTGTGCCTCCTTAACCTGCCCTTTGTTGTGAAAACCTTATCGCAATCTTTGCAGTGCAATGACGTCTCATCGTCGTCAGTTCCGGTCGCTTTAGATCCTTCTAATCTGAAAAAATAATTAATGTTATTGTTAGTCAAAATTACTCCTTGTCCACCCTTCCATCATTATCTGTTTTTTTTTAAGCTAATGCGATGGACCATGCACGTCGCCCACCTGATCTTAAACGGCAACCTACATATAACAGATGGACTTCGCCACAAGTGACGAACTGCACTGCGCAGATCATCCTGAGATATATAGTTGTTGAATCTCGTGTTCTGTAATTTTATGGTACGGCGGTGAAGCTCAAGCCGGTGAAAGGACACTTTGTGAATCTTCACCTGGCTAGCTACCGCCCTCAAGTACAAAATCTGTCACCAAGCACCTAACAGTGTGTTCTGGCAGCAGTCCTTGTGAGCCACTTGAAATTACAGGCACACGAGAATCTACAACTGTTTGTCTCAGAGTGAAAGGCGCAGTGCAGTTCGTCACTTGTTACAGAGGTTACCGCTTCACATGAGATGGGCTACAGGACTGTCACAAACCCATTAAAAAAAAGGTAATTTGTAACCCTTACCTTTGATTCACCCTCGCTTGTCGTCTCGCTTGAACAGTGCGTTCTCTCTCCTTTGCCATCTCTGCTCTCTTCTCGTTGATCAATCCAAACGTGTGCCACTTGGTGTGAACAAGGAATCGTTTCGGATGTCTCAGCAATAGTGAGCAGTACGGGCATTCGTAGTATGTTGTAGAGTTTGCACCTGGAATCATGTTTATATTAATTAAACTACTGATTAGTAAGGTGTGAGTTGCCACTAAATGCTAGTAGACTTTAGTGGCAACTCCAACTTTTCGGTCAGGACAGATTCTTTTGGTCTGCCTGATAGGTTAGCCTTTGACCACTATCTCACCTAATGGTATGTGACAATGTTGTCGAAGATGTTGTTCAGGCTAAACTAGAATTACTGGCTGGAAGCTACACTGAGAAAAATCTAAAGTCAAAAGCGCCCTAATGACGGCCAATTTATATGGTATAACGCGAAAAACCGACCGAAAAAACGTAAATACGTACAAAAACGCCTTCCAACTAGAAGGCGTTAAACGAAGTCAGTGAAAGCGAATGTTTCTTTTCTTCTTCATTTAAGGTGTATTTAGTGGTCTTTCTTAAATATTGACTTTTCGATGAGGCTGATTAAGTCGTACGTTATAGTGATAATCACCGTATATAAACCGCCGTAACAGTAAGGTATATTTTATGGTCAATACTGCAATTATTATCGTAAATACTTTACGGAAGGCGTTTTTGACGGTTGTGTTTATTATAAAACATGGTACATTTTTATTGATTGGTGAATATCATCTTAAGATTTGTGAATTCATCTTACGTAGTTACAATTCAACGGTAAAAGGTCAAATTTGATTTAAGCCTTTAAGTCGTTTTTCTCAGTGTAGCCAGGGGGACATTCGCAAAAAGCCTTACCACCATGCTATAACGACTGCCATCCTAAGACTACAACCGGGGCTGACGGCTTAACGTGCCCTCCGAAGCACGGAAGCGTTTGGTAGTAATGTCACTAGCGGACCCATCCAACTCATGACCACCGCGGACGTTGCTTAACTTTGCTGATCAGTTAAGAACAGCTAAGCAAACTACGCTACGAGCGCTACAAAATTAAGAATCAGGTTACTTGAAAGTCAGAATCTAATACAAAATGTATTGGTCGCCTTACACACGCCTGATGCTGCCCGGTAAGCAAGTCCAGTAATCAAGCTACCGGCCGGTGGGGGTTGTACCGAACCGGTACGCAAGAGGCGCATGCATTTCAGTCGCAACTTGATCGAGTTGTCCTAGTATCAGTGTATTCTCAACTCTGTGCCTTTGCATGTTGGACATGCTAATTTTAAATTATGAAATTAATTATATAATATGTATGCGCTTCATATTTATCAATATTCTAAATATAAAAGCAATTCTTTTCCCTTAAAATCAAAGTAACCGTGCGTTGGAAACTTAATCCTCGTCCACATCGCACGACCTTTCGCCGCCATATTTAATTTGTATTTAGGGACATACCGTTCAGGGCTAAGCGTATATTTTTTTCAATAAAATATACGTTTAGCCTAAAGGTAATAGAAGACTGCAAGTTACGCACAAAAAAAAAAACTGTATTTACACCAGTTCCACACACAGATAAGCAAATATTATTATGTTTTGTAATTTCATGCCAAATTGCCAACTTAATCGAAATCGATGCACTTTTGCATGCATTGAAACCAATTTTATTAGCACTTCTGCCACTCCAATTGAGTTATCTCCAAAACATGCATTTTGAACGCATCAACGGGTTATTCCCCTTGGGGTGTCGGGTTAGAATTGCACCTCCCCATATCATCCCGTGGGTGTCGTAAGAGGCGACTAAGAGAAAAATACTGGAAGGTAGCAGCGCTTTCTAAAGAACTGCCATCTTACACTGTGATCCCCAAGCCACCTGCCAAGCGTAATGGCAAATACGCCCTTAATAGGGGAGGCTGGGTTCATCAGTGGACGATCCAGCTGATACAGTAACGGCTTATTTACGGGTCGAAAATTGCTGACCACGTAGGTAATATTAGTTTCCACGCTTGGAAATAAATAGAAATGAAAATCGGGCTGTAAAGCGGATTACTCATCAATTTGATCTTTTCACCTTCCAAATACTGACTTGTTTCGGCCGCGGTGTGACAGCTAGCATTGTCATTGTGAAGAATGATTCTGCGTTGCCGGTTTTTCTTTCGTATTACTTCAAAGACTTCTGACAAACAAATTGTCGTGAACCATTCAGAATTAACCATTGGATATTCTAGTGGGACAGTAGCCATGTTATCCATTTATATTAAAAAACAGGCGACCGTTTTCTTCAAAAAGTTATTTTACACCATTGACCTATATATACTAACACGCGACATCTAACTAAATCCCATCAAAAGTTGTCTGTGTAAAACATTGACCTTTATATACTAGACGCGACATCTCAAACGAGGATAGTCGACCAGTGCAGGTAAGCCGGCCGGCATACTCTCCCCCACACGCAGCTATGGGCACTCATAGAGATTACACTAGCTTTACGTTCGAAAATTGTGTATTATCAATTGGGTATTTTGAATACACAATTTTCGAATGTAAAGCGCGTGTAATCTCTACGAGTGCCCAGCTGCGTGTGTGAGAGAGTACGCCGGCCGGCTTACCTGCACTGGTCGACTATCCTCGTTTGAGATGTCGGGTCTAGTATATAAAGGTCAATGTTCTACACAGACAACTTTTGTTGGGTTCGGTTCCTTTTGGAACACTTACAAAATCGACTATTGTTTCGTTTCAGGCTCATACTCATATCATCACCGGTAGATAATATAAACAGCTTATGACGCACCACCATATTTTCGCACTTATTGACACGGGTTTTTGATAATTTCTCAAGTTGTGTGGGATCCAATGCGAACAAATCTTTTACAGCCAAATGTTCATGTTTTATCTTATGTATGCTCGTCATACGTTCTGCCCAGGGATGACTCTATCTCGAGATATGTTACATGACGGTCTTGCATTATAAGTTCGCGCACAGCATCGATGTAATGTGGTAGAAGTTAGAACAACCGATTTAGGATAACCTTCTTTAAAATCGTCCAAGTCCCGTGACCATACGACGCTCACTATTAATCTTACTTAACTAGTGATAAGACAATTTTTAAAATGGCGTCAAAATGTAAAAACAATTGACATTCAGTGCCCGATACATCAATACGACGGAACAAGCACGAGGCCCACCTGATGTTAAGCGGTATCTTCTGCCTATAACAGATGCGTTTCAACACAAGTGACGAACTGCACTGCGCCCATCACCTTGACACATACTTGTTAAGTCTAATTTTTCCTGTAATTTCACTGGCTCTCAAGAATTGCTACCGGAACACACCGTTAGGTGCTTGGCGACAGATTTTCTACTTGAGGGCGGTCGCTAGCCAGGCGGGCATTCGCATAGCGAAAGCCGCTGAGCCATCACTGCTTCAAATATATTGGTCACATTACAAAAAAACTGACAACCTTAGGCGTTTTGGCCAGCTTCATCATCTTGCACGCATCTTGCGGCGTCTTCTTTTACGCAAACATCAAAGGCGTTTAACCACTGTACAACTCTTACACTGAGATATTACACTCACAAATTTGGTTAATGGTGTATGAGATCTGTTTGTGGTATCAATATGTTTGTGTATTGACCAATTTTTATGAACAATTTTGTGTCTAATATTGAATCAACCCCATTAAGGAATTGAGTGAATGGTTCCAGGAACACAATTAGACCCACAATGTCGTGCTGCATATATTTCTAGCTGAAGGTATGATAGTCACTAACCACCAGTCACCACCTGTGTCTGAAATTCGTAAATGTATACAATCTTTGAAAGTAATTTAGTCCATAGCAAGGCAAAAACATGAGAAAACAGTCTGAATCCACTTCATTACTATTACTGACACTGGATAATTAAATCATTAATTAAGTCAAAGATGGAAATGTGGACCAAATATTTTTTTACTGTCCCAAACTATGTTGTTCCTTATGAATCAATTAGTAAGCAACTCAATAATATCTTCCTAATGTTGTCTTAGGTTTTCGCGATTATTACACATAGTAATTAAACAACAGTCACCCAGTGACCACGATCACTGCAAAGTGTTTGAAACGTCGGGACAAAAATGATGATAAATATACGCGATTTAAACCATTTAAAGTTGTTTAATTAATATCTTCCTATCTTAAATAACTCATCCAACTTCTCTTAAATCTTTTATCTTAAATAAGAATTAATGTAGAATATAATACTTTCAAAATTGGTTTGTCAATATATTACAAATGTAACTCAGCAGTGGTTGTAAATATATTTTTAATCGTGTCTGAGAGGATATGAGGGTAATCGAAAATATATATATATATATATATTTATATTTTGAATTGGGACATCCTAATCTAACTATTGATATAGAGAATTCAATATGTTGAACTGTGGCCCACCAAACTCTATTAATTTCCTGCACGGCCATTGCTCTCACCATCATACCGTAATTGAACATTATCTACTTATTTCGGTAAGGTACTGCATGATAGTGATTTATTAGTATTGCTACTAAAATTAGACATAGAACACATAGAGTGATGTGTAGTGTGTTTTAGGAAAACCAATCCATCCATCGTCCCTATGTGCATTTTTTTGAAGGAAAGCAAAATATAACACTTTTGATCAGCTTTTTTTAAACCCTATTGTTTTTGAAAATACAATATGTATTGTACATATTTAGAAAGTACACATCCTACTGGTTAAACAGAAACAGTCTTTACACAATTATTTGAATACAAAACATAAAATACTTATATGCAGTAATAAAACATAAATATTTATGTGGCAATTTATATTTTACTTAGAATTTATATAATAACTAAGTTATGCATCTTAAAAATAATAAAACTAATGATAAAATATTCCAATTTCCACCACTAATAATGATTTATGACACTTGTATATACTAAAATTGAGAATATTCCACAAACACCATAATATAAGTAGTCAAGTAGTGCACTCTTATAACTATAAATATGTCTTCCTACATTTTTATGCTCAAGTAAATTTAGATATAATATTATTTCCCAGCAAGTCACCCTCTGGCAACCAAGAGACGGCAAAAGAGGTAGGGGTCGTCAAGTCAGGACATTGGAAGGAATTGGATGAGCCTTTGCCAAAAGGCACACCGAACTTAGGGACCTCTTGTATCCCTATGTTTATGAATAAAAGGCTATTATTATTATTTTTACCCTTGATCACTTATACCCAAGAAGTACAAAATGGACTCATGAGTATTTTAGAACTAAGGCATCCATATGCCCACTTTGTTCAGTGAACCATATTGCCCTGGTAGTAATTGCAACACTTCTCTCAGTCAACCAAACTAGTATCAGAGCCTGAGAAGCTTTTATAGTACCAAAAAATACACATAACCATTTCACTTTGAAAACTACCGCAAGTTTGAAGCATATTAACTTATTAGGAACAGGCTGGGACCTGCATTATATTTAACTGAATACTATAATAATAACTTCAAAACAGTCCAGCTGGTCAGAATCTTTCCGGTAAATATGTCCGGGTCATAGCCAGTTTCTAATAAGTAAATTCATAACCATTCTTGTAATGTCATAAATAGTATATAATAAAAAAAATATATAAACTTACCAATTGACTTAGCTTTTGAAGCTTCTTCCACACTATTCTCCATACTAACAAGATTTACATCACCAATGTCACACATTTGTACTCCATTGTAGTCTCTCAGAAACGGATTTACATAACTCCTATCTGGAGAACTTGTCTTTTCTACTTTTATAACAATATCCTGTGGTTCTGATTTAATACGCATGTCATACTGTATATTAGTCTCATATTCAACCACATGCAACCTCCTGTCACTTTGAATCTTTTTCGATGGACTCCTTGTTTTACGAGGCTTCCGCTTAACAAATTTGGTAAGTGCTTCACTGTCACTGTTTTCTTCTGATACACTATTAGAGTTGTGAGTAGGTGGTGGTTTTGGTGAAATTGCTAATGGATCAAAGTCTGTATTGCTTAAATTTATCGCTGCATTATCAAGGTTTGGGTTGTTGTTTGTTGATTTTATTAATATACTTTCAATAAGTCTAACTGTTTTTTCCAGACTCTCACGTTTTCGTTTGCTAAGCTTAGTGGTTGGAGGTTGTGAATTTATACTATTATTTTCTGAGATAAGTGCAAAACTCTGATCAGAGGGATTATTAAACTTGTTTTCATCAGTAATATTTGTAGAGTTTTGTGAGTGATTCTGACATAAGTTTTCAGGTAGTTCTCTGTCTTTGTGACTAACTGGTATTACCTCACTTATGTTATTAGGTGGCATTTTAGTATCATCAAAGTCACTTGTGATGTTGTCAGCAGTAGATGTTATTGGATTTGTATTCAAATTTAAATCTTTTACATTATTTCTTACATTACAGGTTTTCTGGAATATCCTGGTTGGTAAGTGTGGTATATTCAACGGGTAGTTCTTGATCATGCTTGATTCGTTTTTAGATGAAGCTTCATGTACAAATGAAGTTTTTACTTCAGTATTTTGATGAGAACTCAACACATTATTGAGATGTAGATCTTGTAAGTCTTCCTGTCTTGATCTGCTTACGGGTGGACTGTACTCAGTTGTGGGATTGTCAGGCGATAATGATGATTGAGGAGGCATAAATGACGATAGATATCCTACGCTTTGGTACATTTCTAATGGATGAATTTGAGTCTGTAAATGAGAAGGTGCCTGTTCAAACTTTAGAACATTCTGAAGGTCGTAAGGTCCGTTGGACGTTGAAGCCGCTTCTTGCACTATTTTAACATAATTCTCCAAGCTATGACCAAAACTACTTGGGATAGAGTGCGACTTATTTGTTGGCGCAATAATATCGTGTGGGACCTCGTTGGGGTCGTATATCCCACTGTCATTAAACATTTTGACAAAAAATCTTTACTTTAATAACTATTTATGCCCAGTTTACTAATAGATTTGTTAGGTAAATAGTACACTACCAGGCAGGCCATTTTGTTTTGTTTGGCACAAGTTTGGCACTTTTCACTTTTGGCAGTTTGGCAGCTAAGAATGATGTTGCCAGGTCAAAAATTTCAATTTAGTCTTGGGGCATAGAACTTCCAATAATAATACCACGCTTGGGGTGTGTTTGTCTTCAGCTTCCTCAATTGCATAAGCTAATTATTTTCAGAGCATATTTAGGGAATGAATATAAACTAAAAACTTAGGTGTCAAATAAACATTGAAGCTTAGTGTAATTATTCATGTGTTAGCTGACGTTATTGTACTCCAGCTGAAACATGCTCTTCGAATCAGCTGGAGTTGTTTTTTAGATAATTTAACCCATTGGCATGGTTTTGGACAGTTTTGGATGTCATATTATAGCATGTCTTGTATAAGCAGTAACCTTGTAAAATAAATAGTCTATTCAAAAAAGCAGCTATCCCATTCATGCACCCTTCACTCTCTGATTTATCTATGAGCTATTATAATATTTCCACAGATTACTGAGAATGCGGGTAAATAGCTCTTGACCAAATTGCACAAAAAAATACAATTAATTATAATATATTGTCGTATCATGGAGATGGTTGTGTAAATTTTTCTTGTACCATTTAAAAAATTGCTGATTTATCAATAAAACATATTTAGTAAATTGAAACAATGGCGCTGGCCGCCGTTGCTGAAGACTATTTCCGTTCGATGAATCCCCTAGCCTCGAAAATTTACGAAGATATTGTCGAAGCAAAGAACTCTTATGAAAATATATGGGCGACGCTTACGGAAAAGGAAAGAGTGAGTATATTAGCTTCCTATGCCGTAATTAAAATATTTTGCAACACGTACATATTTATTGCGTGTTTATGTATGAAAGTAAGATTAGTTTGATCTGCTGGTAAATTTATAACATGTATGACCAAACAAAAATTAAGTATTACTGCCATTAGCATAGTCAAATTAGTCATTAACTCTAGCGAACTCACTACGTTTTATCTGTTAATAGGTACACACATGTAACAATCAATATTTGATAAATAATTTTCAGTAATCATCAGTAGAATACCACTCTGTGTCCATAATAAATATAAATTATTAATTGATGCACTTTATCTACATATATTTTAGTTCCTACCATTATATATTTTTTATTTACAACTGATACGGTAGCCTTTTTTTATGTATATCGAACAGGTAGTATGGATCGTATATGGGTATAGAAAACTAGAGACACTTCTTTTCACGTGGCTCGTGTGGAGCATGATTTAAGTGATTTATCATATTCATTGGAGAATGTGGAGAAAGCAATTGCGTACATGCATATTGAATCATCCCCTGCCCCTGATCAGGTTTCAAGCCTTATACTTAAGAACTCTGCCCATCCACCTTGGCTCCTACACTTAGCCTCCAATTTATAAAAAAGGTGACATGATGATCTCTGGAAATCAGATTGTCAATAATTACACATAAAATTACATAACTTCCTTTTTAGTGACATAGACCATGTCTGCCTCTCACAGAATCCTTACAAGTAAAATCAAAGTCCACTTCACAGGCCTAGTCTTTGTATGAGTCGCAATATCCTCTAAAGGAATAATTGGCCCAAATTTTTCTGCAGAACGAGCTGCAACAGTCAACATTGAATGTTACTGTGAAATGTTTAGAAGTGTTTTGATACCACCCACAGTTGCAACAATTTGATGGATACAATTCGAGGACATAGTTCCAGGAAGATGGCGCCACTTATCACACAACTGATCAGTCAACTGCGTGACAGAACTGTTGCCAAATAAGGTCATTTCTCAATGAGGGACCAGTAGCTGGCCTGAGATTGAAGTACTTTGGATTATTTTATGAGGATAATTGAAAACTTAGTTTAATGTTGTAAACCCACAAATTTGGCACAATTGAAGCAGAACATAGTGGCATGATTGGCGGCATATGTCAAAGTCAAAATCATTTATTCAATGTAGGCGTCTATGACACTCTTATGACGGTCAATTACTAATTTTAGCATTGAAGTATTATACTTTGTACTGCCACATACAGCAAATAAATTGTAGAGCCACTGTGTGTGTGCCACATGAGTCGGGGAGTTATAAACATATTACTGTGCAATATTAGAGGAGTGCTTGTAGCCAGAGTAATACATTTAGATAACATCTCAATCTCTAATAAAAATATTAATAGTTATGTATAAGATAGGTACTTTTTTTATTTTGGTTTCGGATCTCCATTATCGCCGAGACACCCTGTTTCTAAGATTCAATGGATAACGAAGTAAAATAATAGTTTAAATATTTTTATAGGTTGAGTTTCTGTAATGATAGCTGTAAGTAAGTTGGGTAATAAATAAATAAATACATTTTTCCCGCGAATCGCCTAAGATATAATAATAAAAGAAAAATAAAGGGAAATACAGAAGAAACTTTATTTACATTTATATTATTCAGTAACTATTTTATTTCGTGTACACTGTGAAATACGGTATTTAAATTTTACTTTGTTTTTAATGTGTTGCTTTGTAAGTGTAAGTGTAATATATAATTCTTAAGAGAAATAAAATTCTTAAACCACAAATTTTATTTTCTGAACTTTTCATTAACTTGTATTTATTTATATTTATAGCTGATAGGCTAGCTTTTGACCACCATCTCACCTGAAAGTAAGTGATGATTTGGTCTAAGGTGTTGTTCAGGCTAAACTAGAATTGCTGGCGCTCAAGGACAGCTGCCGGAAAACCATCCACGTTAAGTGCTTCGCGACCGATTTTCTACTTGACGGTAGTAGCTAGCCAGGCTGACATTCGCAAAATGCCCTACCACCATACTATATCGAATGCCATCCCAAGACAACAACCGACACGCAACGGCTTAACGTGCCCTCCGAAGCACGTGCACGCTCAGTAGTAATGTCACTAGCGGTCACCCATCCAACTCATGACCTCAGCGAACGTTGCTTAACTTAGCTGATCGGTTCAGAACGGGTAAGCAAACATCGCTACGAAGTTCCTGCACATGACTTAAAAAATAAACCTATCGTATATTTGTGATTTTATAATTCGCTACCAGCGCTTTAACTCAAGTTCTAGATAATATGATCAAAATTAACATATAATTTTTTTACAAAGGCAAAAATACATTTTGCAAGTCTATTCAATTAAAGCTAAATATGGCTCTTATCAGCCCTATAAGAGGAAGGAAGGCGGCGTGCGATTCTTCACACACAAATGTATCCCTTTTTCTTCCTCGATAATGCCTCTAAAGCAATATTTTTATTAGAATTAAACCTAGGCCTGATGACGTGCCCTTCTCATTGTTATTTTTTAGAATTTTTTTGTTATTTTACATCGACCAGTGAATATGAGAACATCATCCATGTAATCGAAACCAATTAAATACGCATTATTAGGAATAACTCAAATACTACTCGTCAGATAATAAATAGATTCAGGCGTTACTTAGCGGAAATCCATATTTAATAATAACAAATATTTTATGAATACATCAAATTAATATTTTAATAAAACACTTAAAAAATACAAAAATATATCTAGTGACAATTCCGCCTAATTTTCCTGTTAAGCCGACGTGACGTCACAAACGCCACGCAGCCAAACACTTAAAAAATACAAAAATATATCTAGTGATAAAATTCTTCCGGTTTGGTTTTGAAGCAGTGATAGCTCAGTGGCATTGGCTATGGACTGCCGCGCAGCAGGTCCATGGTTCGAATCCCGCCTAGAGCTTGAGCTTCACCGCATGGTGGAAGGGCATTTTGCGAATGCCCGCCTGGCTAGCGACCACCCTCAAGTAGAAAATCTGTCGCCAAGCACCTAACGGTGTGTTCCGGCAGCAGTCCTTGAGAGCCAGTGAAATAACGGGCAAAATGAGACTTAACAGGTATGTCTCAAGGTGTTGGGCGCAGTGCAGTTCGTCACTTGTGATGAAATGCATCTGTTATAGGCAGAGGATACCGCTTAACATCAGGTGGGCCTCGTGCTTGTTCGTTCACAATCACATAAAAAAAAAAAAGCATCCTGTAAAAAGTAATGACGTAACACACACAAAAAAAACAGTCGGAATGAGAACCTCCTCCTTCTTGAAGACGATATAAATATATAGGAGCTTATTTTTATGTTGAAATATAATTGAATGGGCTCAGTTTTTAAGGAGAATACAAATACCGGAAACGCCGATCTCATGAATTTTCTTCTTGTACCTCGCGCGCATCGTTTCCTCTTAACGCGAGTCCAATTCGCGCTTAGACAGAATTTATTATTAGTTGTTACACTTAAGAATTTATTCATGCCATTGTAGCTTGGCGCTTGTCATGAATATATTGCCATTTTTAAGATACAGCAATATCAAAATATGTTCTGTTTGGAACGCTCGTAGCGAAGTTTGCTTACCCGTTCTGAACCGATCCGCAAAGTTAAGCAACGTTCGCCGCGGTCATGACTTGGATGGTTGACCGCTAGTGACATTACTACTGAGCGTTCACGTGCTTCGGCGGGCACGTTAAGCCGTCGGTCCCGGTTGTTGTCATAGGATGGCAGTCGTTGTCGGCAGGATGGTAAGGGCTCTCGATTGAAGGATCGGGGGATCCTTCAGCCGATCGAACAAGCCCTGAGTCGAATGGCGTTTTGAGTATTCCGGAACGTCAGAGATAAGGGAAGATAAACCGGAGACGGGCCCTAACGAGCAACGCGCTGAGGGGTCACGAATGCGCGTCGAGCGATCTCGCAACCCCCCATTTGTAACTGCGCAGTGAAGATAACCCTGCTTCCCCCGGGGCCAGTGGTATCCGTAAAGGATTTCTCTGCGAAAAAAAAAAGCTGCATACGTTATAGCATGGTGGTAGGGCATTTTGCGAACGCCCGCCTGGCTAGCTACCACCCTCAAGTAGAGAATCTGTCGCCAAGCACCTAACGGTGTGTTCCGGCAGCTGTCCTTGAGAGCCAGTAATTCTAGGTTAGCCTGAACAACATCTTCGACCACATCATCACTTACCATCAGGTGAGATAGTGGTCAAAGGCTAACCTATCAGGCATATAAAAAAAAAATTATGTATGTGTATAAAACTATAACAATAAAATTGCAAAACCTTATCACGAGGGACAAGTTGAGTTACATTTTCGATTTAAGTTACCAGTTTAGTGTTAATAAGCTTTCTTTAGTTTTTCAACAAAACTGATCGCGATTTCACCATCGCTGTCTCTCTTTTACTCCAATGCAGTCCAATAGTGACAGAATTTCAGCATTTGTGAGTGTCTTAAGGATCCTGAACTGAATGAAAAACTAGTACATATTTTATATGTTATTGTGATGGAACAAGCTCGAGGCCCACCTGATGTTAAGCGGACTAACCTCTGCCTATAACAGATGCATTACATCACAAATCACGAATTGCACTGCGACCATCACTTTGAGACATAGTTGTTAAGTTTCATGTGCCTGTAATTTCACTAGCTCTCAAGGACTGCTGCCGGAACACACTGTTAGGTGCTGTTCGACAGATTTTCTACTTGAGGGTGGTGAGGAGGCTAGGCGTGCAATCGTAAAATGCCCTTCCACCATGCGGTGAAGCTCAAGCCGGCGGTGGGTTTTTTTTTTTACAAACATATATTAAACTTGACTGCTTTTTGAACATCGAATCATATAATAATAATTATTTTACTTTTCCAGGAAGAAATAATAAATGAATCAATCATTAAACCGGAGATATCACTAAAATATGCTCTACTAGACAACCTCGACTTCGACATCAATGATCCACCACCGATCCGCAAAGATGACCTCATGTCATTCTTCGGCAGAGACCACGGTCAGAAAATGGTCCACGATGAGAACGGGTCGTATCGAGACGAACACTCTGCCCCGTTCCTTTATCAAACGAGAAGTCAGTTAAACCTATGCATATTAAGTGAGCATCGGAGTCCCAAAGAAGATAAACCTACGTCCCCACCCCCCGTGATGTCCGAACTAGCTTTATCCCACTCGAAAGTGGTATCGGAGTTGAAGAACGCTCTCAAATCTCATGAATTAAGGAGTACGTATAAGGATGAAAGAGAGATTACCTCTCCAAACTTTTTAAGCAAGTTTATTGGTAATTTTAAGAGTAAAGACGAGGAGAGAGAATGCCTGGTGTCGTTGGGTCCGCAGTCTCAGATTGTGGCTTCTTCGGATAACTTCTTCCGGACGAATTTCAAGAGTTCGCAGAACGAGAAGTTTGAGAAGGAGTACAGAAGCAGTCTGATTAAGTCTAGTAGTGGTAAGTGCGCATTTACTAATAAGAACATATTATCACAACTGTATTTGATGGAGTACCCCTTCCATTATCAAGGCAGATATTTTGCGCGAGACATTATGAAGCGCTCGTAGTGAAGTTTGCTTCGCCATTCTGAACCAATCAGCAGAGTTAAGCAACGACCGCCGCGGTCATGAGTTGGATGGGTGACCGCTAGTGACATTACTATATACTGAGCGTGCACGTGATTTTGAACTTCCCGACGTGAGGTTGGCGTCAGATTTATAGTATTACTAGCTTTATGTATGGGTATGTTCCATTAGTCGCTAAGAACGTTATTTTCGATAATTTTGATCATAATCTGCGTCTATGGTTGTGATCACGTGATCGTTTTTAACTGTCATCCCCGTTCCAGTTTTGGATAAGAACGCTAAGAATGCCACTAAAACTTGCCACTTCTGTCACTTTTGACATTAGATGTAGCGTTTAAGGCGAAAATAACGCCAAGACCCATGTGGAACAACTTTTTGGGAGTGTGATCGTTTTTAGCGTTTTTAGCGAATCTCACGCTAATGGTACGCACCCTATGTCGGTTATCGCACAAAACCATTATCGTCCATCATATACGTCCTACCCCGGTCTCAAACTATTTCCATTCCAAATTTCAACCAAATCGATCAAGTAGTTTTAAGTTTATTCGTTACATACAAAAATGCGAATCTTTCCTTATTATAATATTAGTATAGATTACCATACATCGTTTGTAGAGAACAATGTGGACACCTTGGCACTCCGCCAAGGGCTTATTTTCTGCCTCTCGGGATTAACGAGTCCCTACTTTAGCAGCACAGCATCTCATTACATTAATAAATTCAAGGCACAGCTATAAAACAATTAGTATTCAATAGGGCGGTGGTTTAGTAGTGCGCAATCATAACAAATGCAGTCACATCCTATTCATCGTAATGTAAACAAATGATAAAGACAATTAGGTAGGTGTAGAGCCTATGACACAATCATGGAACAATGTGTCAGATAAAACCTATTTAGTTTTGTGTGCTGTTTGTTTAGTGATTAGTCAGCGATGATTACTGTTATATCTAAAACTAGATTCTTTCCGCGCCTTCCGTTATAAATAGTATAGTATCTATTTGTACCGACTCCAAAAAGGGAGTAGGTACACAATTCGTCTGTATTTTTTTTTACCACCGAACTTTTGACTGTGTGTACCGATTCTGATGATTCTTTTTTTATTTGAAAGCAGATGCTTGCCGTGTGGTCTCGTTTAAATTTCATTAAAATCGGTCTAGTTTTTGAGTTACACTCCAATAACTGAAAAGTATTTTCGTATCTTGATGGTATAGTCAT
This sequence comes from Plagodis pulveraria, assembly GCA_963890685.1. Classification (NCBI taxonomy): domain Eukaryota; kingdom Metazoa; phylum Arthropoda; class Insecta; order Lepidoptera; family Geometridae; genus Plagodis; species Plagodis pulveraria. Next base: position 715,218 of record OY982977.1, read on the forward strand.
TAACAGTGAATGACAATCGATCCCGTAGATAGAAAGGGTCACAAAAAATGTTTTTTTTTTTTACCAAATCATGCAACGACTTCAACACTTTGGATAGAGTATATGTGTTAAATAACTTGTCGAAGTCGGTTCCATGTTTTGGTAAAAAAAAAAACTACTTTACGAAAGGAGGTTTATATAGGTACATATAATCACGCCTGTATTTTTTTTATGCCTTGTAGGTTAACCTTTGACCACTATCTCACCTGATGGTAAGTGATGATGTGGTCGAAGATGTTGTTCAGGCTAACCTAGAATTACTGGCTCTCAAGGATAGCTACCGGAACACACTGTTAGGTGCTTGGCGACAGAAATGTATTCCCGAAGGTGTAGGCAGAGGTGTAAACACCCACGTTTCGCCAATTGGGTTTTGGTCCCATGTAATACGGGGCGAGCCTATTGCCATTGCCCGGGCACAGTTTCAGGGTCGTACAAAATGTTATCTCTAACACACTGGACAAAACACAAGAACATATTGTATGAAACCCTGATAGGGCGGTTGCTCTATCAGGGTTTCTGTTGTGCGTGTAATGCACACAACACCCTACTCACATCCATGTGAGAAGTGGCATGTTGCTCATTTGGCGCACTTTTTCCTTATTAATTTTCGATTACTCCGTCAATAATGAAAATTTATTTGTTTGAATAATAATAATGTTTTTATTACTCAACTAGCTGTACCCGCGACTTCGTACGCGATTGCCGTACCTGCAAACTAATTATTCACATTTGAGCACTGTTTATCTCATATTAAGCAACGCTGTGGCCTGTGGTGAAGCACTCTTAGTAAAGCATAGCTCAGAAAGGAGCTTTTTACTTTGGGTTTGATAACTCCCAGCTTGTTTTTCCAGAAGACAGTAGTTAAGTAACTCAAAGAGTTCCTTCGCGGTTCGCACAATAAATGTTGAAGCAAAGTAGGTACTTTGTACGTTTCTTTGGAATTTCGATTATAAAACAATATCTTTTTGCCGAGGTTCTCCTTGTTTGGCGGTAGAACAAAAATATATTAGATAGTACACTTCCATTGCGCAGTCTCCAAAATGTATCCGGCAAAAGATAGATAGTTAACAAAATAGATTGTGGCGAATGTTCCAGATTTTAGAGTTTTATCTTAGCAAGCTGGCAAATCTAAATAAGGATGCCGAGATGCCCGTGGGGTGCGGAGCTGCCCATGGGGTGCTGGGCTGCCCGTGGGGTGCCGGGATGCCCGTGGGGTGTAGGGATGCCCGTGGGTGCCGGGCTGCCCTTGGGGTGCCGGGTGGCCCGTGGGGTGCCAGGCTGTCCGTGGGGTTCCGAGCTCGCTCGTCACTATTCTAACAAAAAAAGAATAATTTAAATTGGATTACGCGTTCATAAATTACAACTAAGTAACATTTTGACTTTCATCCCCTTTGCCGTGAGAACCGTGCTAAATTTCGGGATAAAAAGTATACAATAACGTTCTTCGTAGTATGAACTCAAATCGTGTTAAGTTTCATTGAATTCCATTCAGTAGCCCATGGGGTGCTGGGCTGCCAGTGGGGTGCCAGGTTGCCCATGGGGTTCCGGGCTCACTCATCATTATTCTAACGAAAAAGAATAATTGAAATCGGACTACGCGTTAATAAATTACAACTAAGTAACATTTTGACTTTCATCCCCTTTCCCGAGAGAACCGTGCTGAAATTCGGGATAAAAAGTATACAATAACCTTTTTCGTAGTATGAACTCAAATCGTGTTAAGTTTCATTGAATTCCATTCAGTAGCCCATGGGGTGCTGGGCTGCCCGTGGGGTGCCAGGCTGCCCATGGTGTTCCGGGCTCACTCATCACTATTCTAACAAAAAAGAATAATTGAAATCGGACTACGCGTTCATTAATTACAACTAAGTAACATTTTGACTTTCATTCCCTTTCCCGAGGGAACCGTGCTGAATTTCGGGATAAAAAGTATACAATAACCTTCTTCGTAGTATGAACTCAAATCGTTTTAAGTTTCATTGAATTCCCTCCAGTAGTTTTGGAGTGATGCGCGGCCGGGATACAGACAGACAGACAGACAGAAAGACAGACAGACAGACAGACAGACAAAAATAAAAAAAAATACAGTTTTGGCATCAGTATCAGCTACAGAGTGCTCTCAAATTTTTTTTTGCAAAATATCTCTTATGTACAGAATTGGACCTGTTACAGTTTTATTATAAGTATAGATATAGATACTTTAGAGTATACTATAGAGATAGAGTATAATATGTCCAAGTGATTCCTATTAAAATTTCATTAACACCTAATGAGTAGTTCTTAAGTTATAGTCAATTAACTTGAATTGTATTTGCAATTTGCATACTTGGATGACGTTATGGTAATGCAACTTTAGTTGATGGTGAACACTATTTTATTAGTAGTATTACGAACATAAAATAACTGAATGATAAAAATGACAGTTATCTATATATATATAATAATAATGGTAAAAAATCACTACTTATCCAGTAAGTATATAACATTTTAATTATTTGTTTATATTATGTGTAATTTAAAGGTATGTTATTTATGTATGTATTACATATATATATAGATATTTATTATGTATATATGTAGGTATTTATTTATTTATTATTATTTATCACGGATTAGATTTATGTATCTGAATTTAACTTTTTGTTCACCACCGTCTACCTTTACCCTTATTTCTGTCCATCCAAAGGTTGTCTGGAAATCGCTACATAGCGATAAGACCGGCCATTGTACTGCCATACGATAATTATTAGTCTTAATCAGTGTAATTTACTTTTACTTCGTAAACAATAAAGAGTTTTTGTATTGTTATCATGCAGCGCATTTCAAGCTGTAACCGATGGATAAGCTAAATCGATGACTGTGAAACGCAAAGATAGTGTTTTATTTATTAAATATGTTCTGGGTAGTATAACCGGAACTTACTCGAACATTCTGAAACAGGCCCTTAGTATATGACAATGATCTAGTAAGCAGTATGCATCACTCAGAGCGTTTTATTTTTATTAAACGCTACCTTTACACGATTGACTAGAGGTTTCGAAGCAATGACAGCCAAGCGGTTATAGTTAAGGACTGCCGCGCCGCAGTACCCTGGTTCGATCCCCACCGCCGGCTTGTGCTCCGTCGCATTGTGGAAGGGCATTTTGCGATTGCCCGCCTGGCTAGCTATGAACTTCAAGTATAAAATATGTCGCCAAGCACCTAACGGTGTGTTCCGGCAGCAGTCCTTGAGCAGTCTAGTGAAATTACATTAACATGAGACTTACGTCTCAAGGTGACGGGCGCAGTGCAATTCGTATTATTATTCACTTGTGACGAAATGCATCTGTTATAGGCAGAGGATAGTCCGTTAACATCAGGTGGGCCTCGAGCTTGTTCCGTCACAATAATGTAATAATTTTTGAAATTATAGTATATCATAGTTTGTATTATACAAAAAAACATATAACTTACAGATGTATCCGAAGAAAACCGCGGTCTTCTCTCATCGAGCGCTGCATCATCCACCGACTGCCATTCGACGGACACGCTCACCGACTCCGTGCCTAAGACTGGATACGACTTCCTCGACAACTGGTAACTACATTCAACGAGATATGTACCGGTTACCATGTACCAGATATGCTAAAAAGTAAGTCTTGTATATCCTGTAAAACTGATGTGAATCAGCCTTACTGTAAGCACTTGTTATTATTGTGAATCTCTCTAAAACTTACTGTAGTGAACCAGATGTATGTTAAAACATGTTACTATTGTGAAACTGGTAAGCTGTGAAAACTTGTTACTTTAGTGAACCAGTGTAACTGTAAAACTGCTAACTGTGGTGAACCAGTCGTACTGTAAGTATACCACTATTTACAGTACGGCTGGATCACTACAGTTAGCAGTTTTATCCAATGGTGAACCAGTGTACTGTTAAACTATTTGTTGACTATTAAACTGTTGTGATTCATACAAATTGTACACCATCTCATGATAGTGTAAATGTACCGTTAAATTTGTACCTATAGTGAACCAGTCATACCGTCAATAATGTGAAACAACCTCATTACAAAATCTCAAATATACGATAGGAAAAATTTAAATCATGTGCGGGATTCGAACCCGCGTCCATCCACCCCTTGAGCCGTTGTATGCTCTAACCAATTGAGCTGACATGACATGACGTCATAACTCAAATCTTTCCTATCGTTCTTTTGCCATCGTGTTGGGATGGATTTTGCAATGTAATCCGCATAGCAGGCGTTATTGCAAACCTAACAATATTAAAAAAAGTTAAACAACCTCACTGTAAAAGCTAGTATCCATAGTGATACTGTAAGAGTAACTAAAGTGAAGCAGTGACACTGTAAACTATCGTGAAAAAGTAGCACTGAAAAGTATAGCGAACCAATACTACTGTAAAACTGGTGACTAAGGTGAACCAGTCTTACTGTAAAACTGGTTACTTTAGTGAACCAGTGTACTAAAAACGCTGGTTACTGCTGTGAACCAGTTGCAATGTATAAATTATTATAGTGAACCAGATAACCACTGAGAGTAACAATCTTGTCAATACTCGTATTATTTGATAATTATCAAAACTGATTAATTACTTTTAATTTTAATAAATAGGTCGATGCAATTTTCTATTAAAAATAGTTAGAACATGTCGCAATCAATTTGAAAATTTTAATGATCTCTTGAATAAAGATTAGATTATCTATGACAAACTACTTTAAAATTGGTCAAAATATACATTGGGCATATATTAAATGTTTAAGCTGCAAATACACTAGATATGTGCAAGAATAATGAGCGGTTGTAAGGTTAAAATCCACCGATAAGAACGAGCTATCAGGTAGGAAAATGAAGCAGTTCTATTGGATAATTCTTTTCATATCATTTTAAAATATGTATTATTTAAACCGTCGAAAACATTATATTTAAAATTAAGTTACATTGGAATTGGAGATGGTTTACAAGACTTGTGCATAAAACAGTAATGTTTATCATTCCCTGGACTGTATATAAATATTTACAAATATTTTCCTAAAAAACATTGCTTTTTATGGAATTATTTCAGGTACACTGTAGAACTATATTATTCCAATACTCTATAGGTGTACACCTCACCTCAATAGAAAAATAATCCATAGTCGATAATATAATAAGCTTACCTTATGATTGTGGAGTGATTATAAAATACTCGATTAAGGCAAGTATTATGTTTGGACTGTGCCTACTCGTTTGCTTTTTACTATATACCTGCCACTTAACGTTTTTAACAAACTTTTTTTGACAACTCAAAAAAATATATAATTAGACTGTACGTACGTTTGCCACAAGTCAAATTTAAATTCGCGTTAAAGTAGTTACTGTCAAGTCCTTTTATACAATACTAAATGCTAATAAAAGCATTTAGACAGTCTATAAGCCATTGTGTCTACAATCGAGCACTACAGCAGGTATGCGTCATCAGTCGAAGCCGAAGGATCGTTGATCGCATTCGATTTTTTTAACACTCCGTTACACGCGCGGAACTACATTTTCGTGTCATTTAAAAATAAATTTACCTAGAATGACATGTACATCAATAGCTGTACTTTATGTCCTGAATTATTTGTCAGTGCCGCAGCAGCCACGGCCACGCGTGGGTTTGTTTTTTATAAATACGTTTTCAAAGAACGATCGTTCAAGCAAAACAGCATTTCCAGTGACGACTATGAAATTATTGAATTCATTTTTAATTTGCGACAGATAGTAACTTTGTTTGTTGTGGTTTTCAGCGTAAATTGACGCTGACTTAAATTATTTGTAAACTTATTTTCATATATTTTTTTCTTAAATAAGTATAATCTTCAAAATGGGGCACTATGGTACCCCACGCGTGGAACGATGTGATTAATAAGGGCGCGTGTAATGGAGTTTTAAGTAAATGGGACGTATTGTAACTTCGGCTTAATTTTGTAAGAGGCTTTTAAAGATGAAATAAAGATACACAAAACCACGATTACTTACCCACGAAATGTGAGATTATGCCAGTTGGCCTAAGTGTAGTCGTTAATTATAATTGTGTACATGTATTTTAATAATGACTAAGTCTGGACTCTTAGCCTAAATGAAGTATTATTACATACTTATTTAATATTAATTTAATTTTTAATCATATAATGTTCATAAGTTCAGTAGCAGCTTTACAACGCACAAAGATACCGGTTTGTCCTAAGCTAAGACAAATATGTCTAACTTCTATATGAAGGGTTTTTCAACAAGAACTTTGTTTCCTAAAACAAAGAATTTTGAGGAAAACGATACAATTTTTTATTGTATTACGAAGAGAAAAGTTTGGCAATTATTAATGAAAAATTATATCTGGCAAATGTCTGCTCGCTGACAGATGTCGATTCTTTCATCAAAGTTTTTAATTACTTTTTGGAAAAATGGCTGGTGTATTTCGTTATTCACATGACGGATTATGAGTTTTAAGGTTGAACTGGCCGGACAGTCCTCCATTCAAACGCCGTAGGGTGATTACTCCCTTATTTGAGATTTTAGGTCCAGACTTAAGCATAATACCGATTGATATCGTCATGATCTAGGCTTGTATGATGCCAAAATTTTAAAAAGATAATTTAGTTGTAAGTTATGAGCCGCGAAAACTTTATATGAAAATGTTTCGATGCTCATAATTCTCAAGTTATTTATTTTATTAAAATTTCGGCATCTAACAAGCCTAGATAATGACGAGATGAATCGGTATCATGCTTTATTTTGGACCTAAATCCTCAAATAAGGGAGTGATCTCCCTACGACGTTTGTATGGAGAACGGGCCGGCCAGTTCACCTTTAAGGCTGCAATCATTTAGATTGGCTCCGTATAGACTCTGTCCTTAACATAACCCCACAAAAAAATCCAGTGGTGTTAAATCACACGATCTGGCATGCGATCGGGAAATTTCGTTTGCAATAAATTGTTCGTTTCATTGGCTGTGTGTCATGTGGCACCGTCCTGTTGAAACCACATGTCAGTGATATCCACGTCATCAATAATAGGCCAAAATTGAGTTGTTAACATATCGTGAAATAAACCCGCCATTTTGCCAAAAAGTGATTAAATCTTTGATGAAAGAATCGACAACTGTCAGCGTGCTCGTGGGGGACATTTGCCATATCATTTTTCATTCATAATTGCCAAACTTTTCTCTTTGTAATATAATAAAAGTTTGAATCACCTTAATCTAAAATCTTTGTTTTAGAAAACAAAGTTCTTGTTGAATATGTATATCCTATATATATAGAGGTTTTTTTTCTCCATGGTGTCACACTGTTACTCAATGATACTTTACCTTCATTTTGCTACTGCACTTATAAAACTAATTACCCACTAGAATTTTTGCTCTCGAAATTTGTGACTGCATTTATTTTACCTTTTTTACCTAATTTATTACTTTTGTATTTTAGAATTAAATGTGTGATCAAATGTAATCTCATATGAATATCCAAAAATAAATATAATTAATAAATTGTAATTGTGTTATTTTTTCAATTATAAAGATATCATATCAAACCGATCACAGGAGTGTTCGTCGAGCCAAAGTTGGCGGAATTTTTTATTTTATGTTTTTGAATGGTAGTTTTTGAAAATGTTGTTTAATGAGGGTTATGTAAACTCGAGTATGTATTAAAGTATCACACGAGTGCTTTGATACCTAGTTATGTGCAGTTTCTTATACTACTTTATTTTCCTTCAGTGGGATTGAACCTACTGAATCAAAAATTCAGTACAGCAAAACGTATATTATTTTTTTATTCTTGATAGGTAAGTCTTTGCCCACTATCCCACCTGATGGTATTTGATGATGCGGTCGAAAATGTTGTTCAGGCTAACCTAGAATGACTGGGTGTCAAGGACAGCTGCCGGAACACCGTTAGGTTCTTGGCGACAGATTTTCTACTTGAACTTGGTTGTTGGTGGCTAGCCAGGCGGACGTTCGTAAAACACCCTACCACCATGCAATAGTGCCAAAACCGAGCAAATCACTGACATCACTACGCATGCGCTATAGGGGGCGCTGCCACAGACAAGGAAACAATGGAATCAATACTTTACGTTTACTTCTGCTGTTAGTAGTACGGGTAGGTGCAACAGTAGTAACAAGGGCATTTTTTAACCGATCGTACTAACCAAATACCTCGGTAGTACGATGGGAGATTGTTTGTGCGCAACTGCAGGAAATACATATCGTAAGTATTTTTTTAATGATAGAAAAAAAAACATAGTAGATACTCGAGAATTTGTATTCATTTTGACAGCTACTACATCTATGATTTATACAAACACAGCTGTCAGTGACAGTTGATGTCTTATCTGTCACTTTGACAGCTGTCGGAGCCAAGACATTTAACCATGGAAGTAATAAGTACTACGTACAACAGGAATGAGCTCTATCTGTACATCTTGCAGCTAAAATAAAGAAAATAAAACCTTATGCTAAGGGCGTAAGAGTCTTGTTGCGCTCAAAATAAAAATGAAGCCGAGTGAGAGGGTAACCACTGAACCCTGTGTCTCGTTCTAACAGTGACCTAGAGTTGCCAGAGTTAAGTTGATTTCAATCCTTTCGTTGTTTGTAGAAAAATATGTGATTGATGTTATGTAATTGAAGTAAAACCATTTACTTCTAAAATGTTTCTAAATATAAAGGTCCTTACATATGAAATTGGCGTTTTGTATGGGAGGAACAAAAAGTCGAATATTTTTTAATATAATATATTTAATTAATCAAAGTATGAACCATTATTTTCTATGCACTTTTGCCATCTCATAGGTAGTTCATTGATCCCTTTACTAAAAAAACCAGTCGGACGGGAATCAATAAAATCTTTGAAGGCGATTTGGACTGCCCCATCGGAGTTGAATTTTTTCCCTTGCAAGAAGTTATCCAAATTTCGAAAAAAATGGTAATCTGTTGGAGCAAGGTCCGGGGAGTACGGAGGATGTCTTAGACTTTCCAATTGAAGCTCTTCTAATTTAGTAGCCGTCTGTAGCGCAGTGTGTGGTCTAGCGTTGTCGTGAAGCAGCAGTGGCGTGGAGCGATTGACCAGCCTAGGTTGTTTAGCCGCTAGCTTTTCCATCATGGTTTGCAATTCCTGACAATAGACATCAGCCGTAATAGTCTGGCCAGATTTGAAAAAACTGTAATGAACAATACCGGCACTAGTCCACCAAACGCTTACAAGTAACTTTTTTGGGGTTAATTTTCGCTTGGGGCAGGATTTGGCTGGCTGGCCAGGATCTAACCATTGCGCTGAGCGCTTCCGATTATCGTAAAGAACCCATTTTTCATCACAGGTAATGATTCGGTTTAAAATACCTTCATTATTGTGCCGGTTTAGTAATGTAACGCAGCAGTCGACGCGCGTTTGCCGGTTTGTTTCAGTCAATTCGTGAGGTACCCACCTTTCAAGCTTTTTAATCTTCCCAATTTGCTTCAAGTGAATTAAAACAGTTTTATCACTAACATCGCAGCCTGCAGCTAACTCGGACGTGGTTTGCGATGGATCCGCTTCCACAATAGCCTTCAACTCTTCATTATCAACTTGAGTCTCAGGCCGTCCACGGGGCTTGTTCTGCAGGTCGAAATTTCCAGAACGAAAACGTTGGAACCAAAAACGAACTGTGTTTTCTTTTGCAACACGACCGCCATACACATCATTCACCCTTCGAGTTGTTTCCGCAGCACTAGTGCCACGGCGGAACTCGTACTCGTAAATAATGCGATATTTAAGGTTTTCCATTTTGTAAAATGAGTGACGCAAACAGAAAAAAACAGAAGAAAAAAAACAAATGAATGACGATCATCGAAGCACAAATACATGAGTCTATAGCTGTACAAATTTGAATTTGGAATTCCTTACCAAAGAGGAGAAATTCGTGATTAAAGTGGCCAGTACGAAAAACGCCAATTTCATATGTAAGGACCTAATATAATTGATTACCGACACGTTAAAGCAATATTTTTTGTTGCTACGTGTAAAGCCTTATTAACGCAAAAATTTTGCTATAGCGTATAGGTTTTCTTTTATTTGTATGAAATACGGACACCTGACCTGACAACCCCACTTGAAATCGCAGACTCGGACTTTAGTGGCGGATTGTTTAATTGTTTTTTGATTGTGTGATATTTTGGAAGAATTTTAGTTAAAATGGGGAATATTTTTGTGGTGGAGGCTTGCGGAATCGATTATTATCCTGATTGTGGTTTATCTTTTCACAGGTAATAGTTTTAAACATAATTTGTTAGTGATGAATTACGGTGACCATGCATGACTGTCCAGTCCTAGTTCAAGAACAAATAACTTAAATACCTATGCATTTTTTTATTTCTTTCTCTATTAAAATCACTTCGTTTCAATTTCAGATTTCTTAAAGATCCTAATGTTATGGAAAAAATCCACCACAACCTCCTCAATATATATTTGAAGATCCACATGATATTCAATTGGTGAAGGAGTTAGCGAATTCATATGTCAATTTTAGTTTAAATCATAATGCAAAATTAGAATCAGTGAAACATATAAGGAATAAGCTGGGTTTACGGCAGAAACTTCACAAGACTGTTTTATTTAGCAATGTCTGATTTAGAATTAAACTTAAATGTAAACTAAACTGCTTTTTTCTTCACTAATTAATTGGACAGCCGTCGAAACACACCGTTAGGTGCTTGGCGACAGATTTTCTCCTGGAGCGTGGAAGCTACACAGGTGGGCATTCGCAAATTGCCCTGCCTCCATGCTATAATAACTGCGATCCTAAGATAACAATTGGGTCGACGGCTCAACGTACCCTACAAAGCACGGAAGTGCTCAGTAGTAATGTCACTAGCGGTCACCCATCCAAGTTATGACCGCGGTGGACGTTACTTAATTGTTATTAGCTGACAATTGCTTAGCTGATCTGTTAAGAACGGCCAAGTAAACTTTGCTTTGCGTACTTTACACTTATTGTCCCCATTAAAGCACAACTGGCACTACCTAGGTGTATGAAAATCTTAAAATAGTAGGTAATAAGTTAACATTAGAAACAATAGGTTATATATACCTACCTAAGAAGGCGTACGTTTCCTTACCTTTCGATGTCTTTTGAAATTGAGAAAAAGTGATGTTCAGACCTGTGTTATTATTTATGCAGCCAAATGCAATGCTGTATAATCTTTCCCTCATTCCAACCTACCTAATAGTACCTAATAGGTACTAACCTATTATTCTGTGCTACTAGGTACGTAAACAGCCTAACGAACACCAACACGAAATACGGCGCGTTGAAGTGAGAAGACGTGCGTTTCGGGCGGCGCCCGGCAACCCTTGTAGAGTAAACGCGGCTTGTTGCAGCCGCCGATGTACTTGTAGCTTTGTACCTAAAGTGCGGAGTGAACCAGGCCTACCTATATGACGCGAGAGTGAAAAGCAAGCAAAAACAGGAAATGTATAGTGCTCTATAAATAGGCAAATGTTGCTATCTGCCTTAATGGGACGATCGGAGTATTGCTAAGCTTATACAGTTTACTGTTGCTGTTAAATTGTCTACCCTACATGTATAGTGTTTTTTTATTTTTATTACTCCAGTGAGATGGATGATGTGTTTATTAAAAAACATGTTTTATGTGCCTATTTTAAATACCCAAGAATGTTGCTGCTCTAGAGGAAGACATTGACAACTGTAACACAGGTACGACCTAGCACAGTTGTCAATGTCAATAACTATACTGTAAAATTAGATCATATACCATTAAAACAACGTTATTGTAATTAATGTATAGTTAAAAATTTTCAATGTGATTTTTAAAAAATAAATATTTGTATTGGCATTTATTTGTATTTATAGGGCAAGCTTATCATTAGCATCTTCGGTTAAAATCCATCTGAAGCAATGATATGCTGACGTCATATCACAAATCAGTTTTTGTAATTATTGTCCTTAAATCATATTTCAATATGGTCACCATCGCCAGAAAGGGATAAAAGGTACAGTTACTGAGCTCTCGTTCGGCTTCAATTTTACGACAACAGCTCATTCCTGTTGTACGTAGTACTTATTACTTCCATGCATTTAACACGATGTTTTTATTACTATCATTTCCAGTAGTAGAAAGATGGGCACAAAAAACCCCATCGTACTACCAAGGTGGTTGGTAGTACTATTGGAAGTAAATCAAAACTTTATTATAATGCTATAAAATGGCGAGACCCGGATATGCGTTCCATTATTTCGTAGGTATTACATCCTTTTTGCGTTCAATTAGAAAAAAACAATTGATCGATACTCCTTGTTCTATTAACTTCTTGGATTTGCCCTGTACCAGTATCTACATGACGAGATATTCGACTACCTACATAATGAAAAAGATTGAAAATTTAAGTCATGATATATCCCACTCTAGGGGAGACATCAGGATTATATCAGTTGTAGTGTCTCCCCTATTGTGGGATATCATGGGTATATAGGGTAGGCAAGTCCACCTACTTCACCATATTTTGTGTTAGAAAATAACAATATGATTCTATTTTAAAATTTTTGTGTTTGCACAGAATGTTTTAACGATATGAGAGTATAAAAACATTAATATAAAATAACACAACATTTATAACATTTACTGTATTTATTAATCATAACACAATTTCAGTGCAGAGCAATAACTTGGCCCATGACCTAACAAAGCATAGTAACTTACTCTAACAATATAACAAATATATAAATATTATACTATACACGGTGACATTACCATTAATTAAACCCCTATGTAGTACAAAAAGCAAAAATAACTTTAAAAATATATGCTTATAATATTTATGATTGTGGCACACTGATCAACTCAGCACCATATCAATATCGCTTCAATTAAAAAATAAAAGAAAAATCCATATTTTTTTTAACAGAACTTCTCTACCGGAAACGTGAAAGAATTAAAAAAATTATGATAACGTTTATGATACCGGTTTTCATAGTTAAGCTATTTTAGTTTTCACGTTTTACCTCGTACATTTTCGGCAGCGCCCCCTAGCGTTAAACTTAAGTGAACTTCTGCAGATTATCATTATCATTACATATTTGGATAAAAAAATATATATGTACGGATATTTTGGCAATAAATCCGAGCAGGTTTTTTCAAAGCTTGATTAATAGGTGAAAAAGGCGTGCATTCAAGCGGATGGAGAAGATTCGACTGTCCACCGCCCGCTTCCATAGCATAATTGGTAATGCACCAGGACGGTACTATGGGGGCTGCGGGTTGAAATCCCGCTGGAATCTTATTTCGTCCGAAATGATTACTATTGACTTATCGATTATTTTTTTAAAATATTTTATATTTTATTTAAAATATTTTATATTTTTAAAAAATAATCGATAAGTCCTGCAGGGTAGAAAACGCAACGGCAGTACCAATAGTAATCATTTCGGACGAAATAAGATTCCAGCGGGATTTCAACCCGCAGCCCCCATAGTACCGTCCTGGTGCATTACCAATTATGCTATGGAAGCGGGCGGTGGACAGTCGAATCTTCTCCATCCGCTTGAATGCACGCCTTTTTGACGTTGGCGACATCTACCCAAATAGCAGAAGACTACTTAGGCTGGTAGGTTTATTTTATATACAATCAACACTGAACACCAAAGCGATGAAACCATTTTTTATGACTAGTATTATTTTATAAGAGCATTGACGCATGCTAAGCGAAAACATAGAAATTATTTCGGATGGAAAAAGATACCAATAGTACAGAAGACCATAGGACCACGGCAACCGCTTACTTACGAGGTTTTTGTATCACATAGTATTGTTATATGGGACTCATACTCCAATTAACTCTAATCACTATTCAACGGCATAGGCTAAACTATAGTCGATTTTTTAATCAGACGGAGTAAACTGACAGATCCAAATGTCACATTTCAAAATAAAGATGCCAACTTCAAATCATAGTGATGTTTCTAGTTCAGTTTCTATGAGCGGAACTATGAGTGTGTTGCACATTTAGTAAATAATTGTTTGAACTTTGTAACTAATGTATCAAAAAGTTAAAGCTTTTATTTGTTTAACAAGTATAAATTCATTAAAAAAAATCAAAGTTTTTGTTTTTGTGAAATTGTGAGTTATGTAAAATTATACAGTTCACTGAAGTGACGAAGAGAAAGAACTAAATCGTTTTACCGCAGCACTATTTTTGTATCGTAAAAAAGTAGCAACACTCATAATGTCATTTTACTCCGTCTGATTAAAAGAATACAGCGAGGTGAAGCCGATACGGTGAGGTGCCGAGATATGTGAGCGTTGTCCTTTAGTATGTCGAGATGATCATTCCCTTTTCGACTTCGTTGGCCTTTTCCTTGCTAGCTAGAAGTTCGATTAGCTTCAGGCCGAACCAGTAAGCAGTACCTGGGCCCTGGAAAAGATTGAAACATAATTACGAACTGTGAAGTTGAAGCAGTGATAGCTCAGTGGCAATGGCTATGGACTGATGTGCCGCAGGTGGTAGGGCATTTTGCGAATGCCCGCCTAGCTAGCGACCACCCCTCAAGTAGAAAATCTGTCGCCAAGCACCTAACGGTGTGTTCCAGTAGCAATTCTTGAGAGCCAGTGAAATTACAAGCACAATAAGACTGAACATCTATGTCTCAAGGTGACGGGCGCAGTCCAATTCGAGACTTGTGCCGAAATGCATCTGTTATAGGCAGAGGTTTCCGCTTAACATCATGTGGGCCTCGTTCTTGATTCGTCACTAAAGTGAATTGAGCATTGAGAAGCATGATTGGAATCAAATGGTGTGACAGGATAAGGAAAGGTGTGATATTTAAGATGGTTTGGACATGTGGAGAGAATGAATGAAATGAGAATGACTAAACAGATATACATGGGACAAGTGAACGGAAGTGTTGGAAGGGGAAGACCTAGGCGAACGTTCCGAAATTAGATTGAAGACGTTCTCAAAAAAGACCAGATCAAGAGTACCCTAAACCGACGCGTATGAAAGGATTGATGAGTGTAGATGAAGCGAAAGAGATATGTAAGGATGGGAGTAAGTGGAAATATGTGGTATCTGCCTATCCCTACGGAAAAGAGGCGTGATTTTATGTATGTAGGTAACTAAAATAAAGTTGCATACGAAAATGATTATTCTGTTTTGATATTTTATTTTTGTCCAAAACGCATGGTCCGCTGATAACATTAGAAAATAACGATAGGAATTTATTTTTATTTTTTTATAGCTGATAGAATATCCTCTGACCACTATCTCACCTGATGGTAAGTGATGATGTGGTCGAAGATGTTGTTCAGGCTAGCCTAGAATAGTCATGTGCGGTAGTATAGTCCATCCCCATACGTGAGTGAGCAATTAGAGTGTTATATATATGCCATGTTAGCTCAGTCGGTCAATGCATACCCCGGGTATAGTGATAGATGGACGCGGGTTCGAATCCCGCACATGACTATATTTTTTCTCTCGTAAATTTGTAATGTAATCCGCAGAGAAGGCGTTATTGCAAACATAACAATATTAAAATTATAAGGTTACGCCATTGTTAACAAGTTTACAGCTAAATGCAAAACTATTCTTGTTTGTAGTAGGTACAACGTAAGTTGAACTATAGGTGTCGCTCCATCCCCATACGATGGTTGAAGAGCGAGAGGACAAAATAGAGTCGAGTCATATGTCATGTTGGCTTAGCGGTTAAAGCATACTCCAGCTATAGGGTGGATGGCACGGGTTCGAATCCCGCACATGACTATAATTTTGTAAATAATAGTATTTTGTAAATGTGAATATATATTGAAACTAACAAAGCAAAACTCGAAAAGACTCTAGATAAAATATTTTAAGGAATTAGAAATGGAGTAAGTTTAAAAAAAAGACAAATATTACAATTAAGTGATAATTATTAACTTGGAAAACAATAATATGCACATATTAAGATAACGTCCGTCTCGTTGAAGCAGCTACAAAGAAGTGAGTGAGCGCGCTGTGCGCCCGAGTATCGCTGTCTCGTTCTGCTGCACACTCCACTAGTCACGCCACCGCTGACGTCATGCTCCAGGCCCCGCCTCCTTGTTAGGTTTTTTTTTATGTCTGATAGGTTATCCTTTGACCACTATCTCACCTGAAGTGTAAGTGATGATGTGGTCGAAGATGTTGTTCAGGCTAACCTTGAATTACTGGCGCTCAAGGACAGCTGCCGGAACACACCGTTAGGTGTTTGGCGACAGATTTTCTACTTGAGGGTGGTAGCTAGCCAGGCGGCATTTGCAAATTGCCCTACCACCATGCTATAACGACTGCCATCCTAAGACAACAACCGGGACCGACGGCTTAACGTGCCCTCCGAAGCACGTGCACGCTCAGTAGTAATGTCACTAGCGGTCACCCATCCAACTCATGACCGCGCGCGACGACTTAACTTTGCTGATCGGTTAAGAACAGCTAATCAAACTTCGCTACGAGCGCTTCAAATATGTTATATAAATATATAGTCCCTTACCCTGCTGGTGACGACATTTCCGTCGACAACAACCCTCTCCCCTTCGACATAGAGATAGTCGCTTGTGATCTTATCCTTAGTGGTGGGGTATGACGTCACCTTCTTACCCTTAGCCACGCCGTGCGCAACCAACGCTGTAGGGGCTGAAAAACAACGTGCCTATGAAAATTGTGGCTCAAAATGGAACCAACTTCAACATTCAAAAGTGTGAAAGAGCTTGAAGTCGGTACCATGATAGTTCAAGTACCTATTATCACAATATTGTGCGCATGGTACCGACTTCGACAAGTTATTTCACACTTTTGAGTGTTGATATCATCACCATCAAGAAAGGAAAAAACCTTTTCAGTTTGAGTGTATTGGCTTGACCGATTGTGATAAAATTTAACGGACGCACCAGCTTTCAAATAAAAAAGAACTATCAAAGTTGGTTCCCCTAGTCGAAAGTTACGAGTCTACTCTTGAGTACTTTATTCCAAGCTTAATTGTAAGCTTTCTTTTACTTTTATGTTATTTTTGTATATTAAGTGGTGTAACAATAAAGAATTATCTATCTATCTACTTCTCCTTTTTTTTAATTCGGTTAAAACAGACACAGCTATTTTAACCGACTTCAAAAGTGAACAGTCACTTAAGATGTCGCGCCCCACCACAGTACATTATTGAAGCGCATTGGTTAATGTAGGATTAATTAATTAATTATTATATTATCTGAACATAGGCCTGCTTTGTACACGACGTCCTAGTGTAGGTGTACATGCTAATGGTACATACAGTATAACAATAAAAATAATTGCACTATTTGATTACTACCACTTGCCGATGATAAAAAAAACATACGTATACACGAATAATGAATAGATTTAGGCGTTACTTTGCGGAAATCCATATTTAATAATAAATAACAAATATTTTAAGAAAACATCAAATTAATATTTTAGATAGAATCGAAACGCGTCGAAAATAATTCCAATTTGGCTGCGTGGCGTTTGTGACGTCACGTCGGCTTAGCAGGAAAATTAAGCGGAATTGTCACTAGATATATTTTTATATTTTTTAAGTGTTTTATTAAAATATTAATTTGATGTTTTCTTAAAATCTTTGAAAATATTTGTTACTATTAAATACGTATACACTTTTACACACACACACACACTCTCACTCACACACACACACACACCCTCTCTCACTCACACGTACACACACCCTCTAACTCACACGCACTCAAGACTCTTATGACTTTAATAGGTACTTGCAAAATTATGGTAATATCAAAGTTTAAAACTGTATTGTATGAGTTGAACTGTCCACTGCTGAACACAGCCTCCTTTATTTAAGGAGGGGTTTGCCATAATCTCCACTCTTGGCAGGCGTCATGGGGAACGCAGTGAAGATGTCAGTTCTCCAGAAGGCGCTGCTGCCCGCCTTCTGCTATTATACCCTTCGTCGCGTTTTACCAATCCTACAGGAAGATATTGGGGGTGCTATTCAAACCCGGCACCCCACGGGGTAAAGTTTATAAAGCTTTATGGATAATATTTACCGGCGCATATAGCAGCAATGATCTTGCCAGACGTCTCCTGGTCTTTAAGCAGTTTGCCAACCACCTCCGACTTGGATAGACGCTCCGAGCCTTCCAAGCCGCCTGGGAGAATCACCTGAAAATATTGTAGACTTTATATTATAAAAGTGTAGCTAGAAACTAGATACATTTATGGAAGGGTATAGTTCACTAGTGTACATTTGATTACCTGAGGAGTTTTTGGCTGGGAGAACTGATTTTGATGATCTTTTTTTATTTGAAAGCTGATGCTTGCCGTGCGGTATCATTTAGATTTCATCATGTCAAACCGTTTTTAAGTTACACTCCAATAACTGAAAAGTATTTTCCGTACTTGATGATAAGTATAATCATTGATAGTAAATGACATAAGAAGCAAGGGTCACTTAGAAGGGTGAAAAAAATATTTTACCATAAAATGAACCGACTACAACACTCAAATGTGTGAAATAACTTGTCGAATCGGGATGGAGTGAGACCTATACTTCAACTTGTAAATGATGACGCACCCTTATAGTTTTAATATTGTTATGTTTGCAATAACGCCTGCTATGCGAATTACATTACAAAATTTCAAATTTATATGCGGGTTCGAATCCCGCACATGACTATAAATCTCTCGCAAATTTTGTAATGTAATTCGCGTTGCAGCCGTTATTTCAAACATAACAATATAAAAATAGAAAAAAGAGAGAGTTTATTCTATATGCAATAATTAAAAGAACAGTTTGAGAATGAACTTACAGCGTCATATGATTCTTGTTCCTGTAGAGCGGTAGCCAGCGACTTGTCCGGTACCAACGTCACTTGGCGCGAGCACAGCACCGGATCTTTGCCATCGAGACCAGCTAGAGTTACTGTCACCTGTGGAAAGATGAAGCGTCAAAAGTAA
The DNA here is from genome assembly GCA_963890685.1 of Plagodis pulveraria. NCBI lineage: Eukaryota > Metazoa > Arthropoda > Insecta > Lepidoptera > Geometridae > Plagodis > Plagodis pulveraria. The sequence continues at coordinate 734,223 of OY982977.1, forward strand.
AAAAATCATAAGCACCTCTTGGAGAACTGCCATATTACACTGCAAGCAGACGCCTGCCCAGTGTTGCGGTTGAGGTAAGTAAGGTGGGGTCGAAGATGTTGTTCAGACTAACCTAGAATTACTGGCTCTCAATGACAGCTGCCGGAACACACCGTTAGGTGCTTGGCTACATATTTTCTACTTGAGGGTGGTAGCTACTAGGCGGGTATTCGCAAAATGCCCTACCACCATGCTATAACGACTGCCATCCTAATACAACAACCGGGACCGACGGCTTAACGTGCCATCCGAAGCACGTGCACGCTCAGTAGTAATGTCACTAAACTCCGGCCGCCGAGAGAATGCGTTTGACAGTACGCGTTTTTGTTGTCGCTGTGGCTTGTAAATGCAGTAAAATGTATATGAACAAATATTTTTGAATATTTAAATGTCTGACTGATACAGTATTATGTAATCAGACTGTCTATGTTACTTTGGGAGGGGAAAACAATATTAATAAAATTAACTGTCAAACGCATTCTCTCACCGGCCGCACTTTAGCGGTCACCCATACAACTCCTAAACGAGGCGGACGTTAAAAAAAAAGTTTAAACTAAGCTGATCGATTAAGAACGGCTAAGCAAACTTCACTACAAGCACTCCAAAACAGTTTACCTCCCCTCTCCACCCACCTGACAGATCACTGTTGTTTTAGTCGCGGCGCAGGCGTCGAAAGTGTCATGTCCGTCGTGCGCAGTGCAATTCGTCATTGACGAAATGCATCTGTTATAGGCAGAGGTTAGTCCACTTAACATCAGGTGGGCCTCAGGCTTGTTCCGTCACAATAACATTTAAAAAACACCACGTGCTTGTCGTCGAAAAGGTTACGCGCGACTCTCAACACGATCAATTATTTTTTCGGCTACGGTGATATTGAGGGAATTGTAATGCAAAGCGAATGGCTAACCATAGGTGAATTTTGTATCCCTTTGGCGTTAAAGTGGCGCACCTTGATATACGATTGGTCACCTGCCTTATTAAAATTCTATCTTAACGCCTTACAGATGACCCTCCCAGACCAAAGTAATTTAGTAAGATGGGGGAAAGCCACCGAAAAGTCTTACGGATGAAACAGCATGCTACGCGGGCGCCCGCGCCGTGCGCACGCCTAACGCAGCGCACGGCCTTAATGTTTCAATGTAAATCATCTCTATTTAAATGATAAATGAAGTGATTCTGCAATTACAAACTTAGAAAATTAAAACTTTGTATATCATACTCACTCCACCACGACGGAGCATGTCCACAGTGATGACAGTCTCCATCTCCTCAGCTCCCTGTGCCAAGATCACTAGAGCAGACTTCATTTTGGATGAGCAGAAGCTGCAAAATAACATCACACTTAATATCACCAGACTGTCTGCACTAACATCAAGTAACATAAAACTAAGATGGTATAAACCTACCTAAAACCTACCTACCTAAAAATATAAAAAAACTAGGCAATTCAATATATTTGGTATATTAGATTGTCTGACAAATAATAATATTAATGTGTGATATATAAATATATTAAATTTTGATAACACAGTCATCGAGTTCAAATCGAGTTATCAGCAATTGTTACAGTTTTGTTAATAAACGTATCAATTCAACTATAATATATTATTTTCTTGTATGGTGTATTAAAAAAGTATTATTTATTTATCAATGCACCTATATAGAAACTCTTAAAGAGATACAAGGACCATGTCCTTATTTGCTTCGATAAAGAATATGCGGGGGGATGGGTAGACCGCCGCTGTGAAGGGGAAGTTGGGATACCCCCCATTCGGAGATATTTTTTAAAACTTATAACCTCACTATTGTCAGTCATCGAATTTACAGGGGAGGGGCAGTGCTGGGAAGGGTAGACCCTCTTTGACCCCCACCCTAACCCCTTTATAAAATAGGTATAATTTATTTAAATTTACCCTTTTATGGGTTCTCTGTTCTGAGTCCATGTCGAGCTTCTGGATCCGCATTTTTATATACACTCTAGAGGTAGGGACCACAAGACCAGGTGGAATTGGTGTGCTCTGTGTCGGACTCTGCTGTGTCGTCTGCGATTCACTTTGAACCTAACCCAATCCACTACAATAACAACATTGGTTTTAGCAGTTAGAAGTGCATTATCTACCTATTTAACCTGTGCCGGTGGAGGTTGCAACTTCCCTTTCACAGGGGGGGGGGTCTACCCATCGCCCCGCTCCCGCCGCCACCACCCACCACCCACTTAAATCTATGTTTTATAATCTAAACCAAAGCTCATTCCCGGCTTGGTAGAAGACGTAGTGCATCACTGTTCGGCTCTCATTCTTGGGTTACTTTTAGCAGAACATTCTGGAATCAAACCAACCTCGCTGCAGACAAAAAAGCCTACCTTTTCTTAGAGTTTAGTGTGCTTAATCCAACAGAAAAGTTTCTTGAAACTGTACGATAATTACAATTCCACAATCTCGTGAAGTTTAGAATCTTTGTTAACCTCATAAAATTTGCCGGTCCACAAATTCCAAAATAATTCAGATCATAGATCAAATAGAACACATAAAATGTACTATTATTATGTACTACGTAGGGTAAGTAACCATTTGGAGTTAAATTCGCCAAAAACGATCACAATCCCAAAAAGTTGTTCCACATGGGTCTTGGCGTTATTTTCGCCATAAACGCTATGAAGCTACTGGAATAGTTTGAATGAATTACCTACATCTAATGTCAAAAGTGACAGAAGTGGCAAATTTTAGTGGCATTCATAGCGTTCTTATCCTAAATGGAACAGGGGAGAACAGTAACTGTTTACAAACGATCACAGTGATCACAACCATAGATGCAAATGTGATCGAAATTATCGAAAATACCGAAATTAGCGTCAAATGGAATAGGCCCGTATTCAGATCATAGATTAAAATAGATTTTAAAACAACCTATATTCAGAAACGCTATTATCCGTAGAGAGAGAAGGTATCCCTATATTATACTTTATACTCTGTCTGTCTACGCTATTTTCAAAGTTACTTTGGCTGTCCTCCATTTAAGTTATTTTCAATAATGTTGACCACATTTGCGTCTATGGATCCACATTTTATATGAACCATAGACATACAATGTGATAAAAATTATCGATATTAACGAATTTAACGTCAAATGGTATACGCCCCTTATGGTTATAACGAGACCATAGATTGATGATGGATAGGAGCGATGTTGCTGAAAGTTTAATACCAATGAAATAATATGTAAATAATGAGAAAGTAAGTTACTTTATAGCATAAACTTTGTTACCTTCTTATGATCTTAAGTAAGGGTTAATGTAGTCTTAGGTTTTCGCGATTATTACACATAGTACGCACCACGGGGTGACAGTGACTGTCACCCCGTGACCACGATCACTGCAAAGTGTTTGAAACGTCGTGACAAAAATAATGATAAATATACGCGATTTAAAAAAAAAAAGTAGGCTCTTTTACAGTAAAATGAAATATATGTGGTGACATTAGTACAATAAATTAATAATAGACAGGTTACCTCAAGGAGAATATAAAGAGGACCACTCAGATGCTTACTTAAAGTTCCATTTAAAGAATACAGTCAAATGTTTATAAAAAGCATCAAGTTGTTACGGTTTTCATATAGGATGGTAGTGTCTGAGGAAAAAGGAAAATGGTACGCTTATATTCAGATCACCTCGCCGCATGGACCTTGGTATTACAAAAGAAAAGATGTAGACTGCAAAAAAATTATAACTACAATTAACAGACTAAGATTTGGCCACTGCCAAACGCCAAATTGAAAATTATTTAGAACGACAAGTGTGATAATTGTGCGAATCAAGTCGCAAATCAAGCAAGTCCTTGAACATATCATAATGAAACATTGACGTATATAATAATATCTCGATGTAATGAAAGGGGTTTGTCAATTTTGTATGGAGCTTGGCATACCTACTTTACGCAACCTAAAAAAAAAGATTTTTCCTGTATATAAACGAAACCCATGCCAATCGACGGGTTAGTAATTACAAACCATTAATATTCTGGGGCAACATGGCCTTATGACCGCCCCACTGAGATGAATGGCTTTGAAAATCTGGATATCTGACCACGTTATCTCGGATAATTTGCAATAACTTCAAGTGATTATTTTTGTGATATGTTCTGGAAACTCTTTTGTAGTTGCTGGACTTGCTTTCATAATTGAATATGTTAGGTACTTGAACTATGCAGGAAGATTATAATGTTTCCTAGGCTGTATGTATGTAATTACCTCGGGTAAGATATCACCATAATAAGATCATCTAGGTATTATCGTATGAAGGCCTCCTTAATTCACATCATGTCACTTGTGCAACGCCTGTTTTTTTAGTTATTTCAAAAGTGGTAATTTTTTTTTGTTTCAATGTGCGTACTAATATTATCTTTAATATATTTTGTTTTAGTTACTAGTAATTTCGTATATTAATGTAAAACTGTATGTGAAAGCATGTAGCAGCGCCATCCTTCACGTTCATTAGAAGCCTTGTCTGAGAGTGATATTTTTAATCACTGAAGTATACCAATTCCTTCGCCTTCGGGATGGCTTTATTAATTTTGCCAGTACAGATGCCACATAAGCCGGAAATGAAGACGGTGATAAAGACATTAAATATAAAACCAGCATAAGTTGACACAATGATACAAACATTTTTACTTATAATGGAGTTCAACATATAACTACGGCATTTCTTGTTCGATTTGAATAGAATAAGAAAGTAACGCGTAGCTGTAAAGATTCCTGTAACGCATTAAATTTAAAGCCCATATATTAAAGTACTGTATGGAAATTAGTTATTACGTTGTTAAGGCATAAATACTATGTATGCAGTTGCCAATAAAATAAAAAGAAAGGTATGTTATGTTTGTCTATGGCATGGCAATCTGAAATTGCTACTTTTTGCCTTTTTTTTTTGCTTGCTTTTTGCGAGTTTTCAACGTCAAACGAACTGAGAGAATTATTTTATTTCCGATTTTCCCTATTTTTATACAATCTTGACATAAAAATCACATAATTTCGTCTAATTTAGGTAGTGCTTAAATATATCTGTAATAAACTTTTAACGGAGCAACAATACGTTTCTGTGTTAGGTTATAAAATGTTCGTTAAAAAGATAAACTAATTTTTATACTAATTAATTTACCACCGTAGCAATTTATTTCTAAAATGGACTTCGTGAAACGAGAAGACGCTAATGTGATCGATGAAGAAAATTACAAAGCATATATGGAAAATGTAAGGCATAACTTTATAATATTGTATCAATTTGATCATTTCCTGCTTAGCATGCTGATATGTATCAATTAGATATTAATTACATTTTTATGTATTAATTGATCAGACCGCGATGTTGTTTGTCGCTCCTTTAGTGGCTAGTGATGAATTGAGATTAAAAAATGTCCTTTGTACATATTATGTGCTAAAACTCTAATCATTTTTAATGTCATTGGAACTAGTAGGTACTTTTTATGGAAAAAATAAAAAGGAAAAAAATTTCAAGTCTTATGCTAAGACCTACGAAATTGCTACATCAAATGTAATAAATTCGTTTTGATACAATTATTTTTTCTGGTAAGGTTGGAATAATGAATGTAATGCTCAATTTGATTTATACATAAATATAGTTAGTCAAAATGCAGACCCACTTATGAATTTATTTAAATTTTAACTAAAGCACATTATTTTTTTTTGTTATTTGAAGATCATATACATATTCACAGATAAAACAGTATATACAATTATAACTTAAATAAAATTAAGTACATAATTCAAAAGTTTTTATTTTGTTTTTCCTAGTCTAAATTATATTACACCTAAAAATTATAATCTTAAATTTTAATTTATCCTGCAGGCATAAGCAGCTTTAGCAGTAATCTAAATTGTTGTTAACTATCTTGACTTAAAATTATATCTGATATCATCACATCTAAATAGAAAATATAATTTTTACCATTATCATTGGGTTTTAGTTTAAACTGAATAAGAGCTTGCATACATAATTTAATATTAGTTAATTTGTTGTGTATAGCAGAATTACAGCCACTGAAGTATAATTTTCTAGAATATATAATATTTAATTGTTGCTTCGAGTATTTCATTGAAATTTCTAAACTTGTGAAGAGCATAATTGTAATTCACATATAAACAACTCAAGGGGTGTGGAGTTTAGATTGTGAATAGCATCCGCCTACAAAATGAAAGATAACTCATCAACTGGCATGCTGGCATTTATAACAGTAGATAAATAGAAGATAAATACTCTTCATTTGTACACTATGATAATAACAAAGGAAAAAAGAAATCAAACTTAAGCTAAATGAGCTATACAGTGAACAAAAGGTTATACCAAGTAGGGTAAACCAAGTGTTAGTTAAAGTTAGATGTCAAATCAAAAATATGTTTTCTCCAGTTGCAGAAATCACACCAAATTGACACAATGGAATACCAGCACACCCCAATATCCATGGAACAACTCCACCAAGCGATGCAATCATCCCTGAACACCAGCACCATCATCCACAACTTTCAACTACCTCTGTCACCGCGCCAAATGTCCACCCTCATGCTGAAAACTAACCTTACTCGTAACTTTGCAGAAATCCCTGCACACTTGTCCAGAAATTTAGAAATTGACTTAAGTCGCTCGTTGGCTAATGAACTACAACAAAACTTGCATCATGAAGATATCCTAAGTCAAAATTTGAGTAGAAACCTTGATATATCATTGGTTAGATCACTTGGAAACGAAATAGATTTGCAGAATGCACACGCATTAGTTCAAAACATGAGTGAAGATCTGAGAATTAATGACATTAATTTACATCAGAGTATAAGGTCAGAGTTACCCCACGATTTAAGCCATGAGATTGATTTGTCGCATCATTTAAGTCGCCAGAATTTGGAGCAAGAAATGCTACAGGATGAGCGGAGGACATCAATGGTCATCCAATGTGTACCTGATAGTCATTTGCTTGAGCAGAGCTTGCAGCGAATGGACCATAATATAGTTCAAAGATTAGACCAGAGCTTGGCTCAACGGTTAGACCAAAATCTAGCTCAGAGACTCGACCAAAGCTTGGCTCAGAGACTGGATCAAAACATGCAAAGACTGGAGCAAAATGTAGGTCAGCGTTTGGACCAAAATTTAGCGCAGCGGTTAGACCAATCAGTTGTGCAGAGGTTGGATCAATCTGTTGTGCAGAGATTGGATCAAATTGGTCAGAGGTTGGATCAATCTGTTGTGCAGAGGTTGGATCAGTTAGGACATCGATTAGACCAATCTGTTGTTCAAAGACTGGATCAAGTTGGACAGAGGTTGGATCAAGTTGGCCAAAGGTTGGATCAGAGGTTGGTTAGCGGGATCAATGAGAGGCAGTTGAGTCAAAATGATCATGCATTGCAATTTCATATAAAGTCAGAGCAAGAAGATGATAGTTACTTCTATGATAACATGAACCAGGGCTTGGCAAGTGTTGAAGGAATAAATGGTAAGTTTTATATTTATTTCTAACTAGCTGAGCATAGACAATGACGTAAAGTATCCTGTGTTAGTGCAGGACCTAAACTAAAGGGTTCAACTGTTTTAGTTTGAAGGAGTAACAAACATACACACACACATCTTCATTCAAACACAATTTTTTTTTGACGTTTAAGTATAATATTAATGTGCATTTCCAACAATTCTTACTTTAAGATTCTATTATATCTTATTTGTAGTGCAAAATAAGTTGAGCTACATAAGTCGCTTCATCCCCATACAATGGTTAAGAATGACCATGAAGGCCAAATTAATGAGTCATATGTCATGTTGGCTTAGCATTCAGAACATATCTTGGGTATAGGGGTGGATGGCGTGGGTTTGAATCCCGCACTGTACTGTACTGTACCGTATCAGCTGGATCATCTATTGCTGAGCACAGCCTCCCCTATTTAGGGGGTATGTGCCATTATCCCCACGCTTGGCAGGCGTCGTGGGGATCGCAGAGTAGGATGGCAGTTCCTTAGAAAGCGCTGCTGCCCACATTCCAGCATTTTTCCCTTAGTCGCCTCTTACGACACCCACGGGAAGATATGGGGAGGTGCAATTCTAACCCGGCGCCCCACGGGGAATCCCGCACATGACCATAATATTTCTTCTCGTCGTAATTTTGTAATGTAGGTTATACGCGGCGCATGCGTCATTGCAGCAATAAAATATTAAAATAATACAGCACTATCTTTTGTCACTTGTGCAGATTTAACAGCTTTTCATGGTATTTTAATAATTCCTTATTAATAAACCCCTAAATTAGAATATTTTTGAGTACAGAACTCAAAAATATTCTAATTTAGGGGTTTATTAATAAGGTCCCATTCCCTAGTATGAAGTGCTATAAAAAAGTAATGGCAAAATAGGAGAACTAATATAAAAACCTAATATCAATGTAACAACCCTATTTTAAGTGAATAAATTTAATTTAATTTGTAAATAGAAATAAAAAGTACAAGAGTAAAAGAGATACCTATCTAAACACAACTGCACTTCAAATATTGTATCTAAGGGTTGGTTCTAGTATAGACAACTTTAGGGTTGTCAAGTGCTAAATCCGAGTATCTTTACTTGAACAGATTTTGAGCATAACATATTTAATTTGTAGTAAGCATATTATATGTTAAAAATGCCCTACCACCATGCATAATTGTAAAAGTAAGGTTAGAATAAGATTGTATTAAGAGTTGGCCGCCTAGCTATGTAATCAACATAGCTTTAGCCAAATAAGATAAAATGCAATCTTAGAACAGATATCAGAAATACATTAACTTCTGACCTTCAGTGTACCGGTTTCGTATATTTATTTAGAAGCCTTGAACTTGGGTGATGCTTACGATATTCTAAATTATATCATAAAAATATACATGACGCTTACGACAAAAGATTTAGACTAACCTTTTTAAACCCCCGTGGGGTGGCTTACTTAGTCGTGTTTGTTATGGTCTTGTGACGGAACAAGCATGGGACCACCTGATGTTAAGCGGTATCTTATGCCTTTAACAGATGCATTTCGTCACAAGTAACGAACTGCACTGCGCCCGTCACCCTCAGACATACAGTTGTTGAGTCTTAATACGTGTCTGTAATTTAACTGGCTGCAGTCCTAGAGACCCAGCAATGGACTGCGGTGCCGCAGGTCCATGGTTCAAGCTTCAATGCATGGTGGAAGGGCATTTTACGAATGCCGCCTGGCTAACTATAATCTGTCGCCAAGCACCTAACAGTGTGTTCTGGCAGCAGTCATTGAGACCCATAAAAATTACAGGCACATGATGAGACTTAACAACTGTATGTCTGAGTAGGCAATTCGTCACAAGACAAAATGCATCTGTTATAGGGAGAGATTAATCCGCTTAACATCAGGTGGACCTCGTGCTAGTTCAATAACATAAAAATAACTTAAATATGAAAACAATGTAACTCATTACAAATGTATTAATTATGTATGTTAATGCATTCCACATTGTGTTAAAAAATAGTTCCTAGGTCCATTTAAATATTTTATTAAAAATTTTAATCGGCTACCTATTAAGGTTTAAAATATAAAACGTTATTATAAAATTTACCAGCAAATTTTTAAGAACGAACCCATGTTTAAGTTTTTATAGATTATTATTATTATTAAGTCAGACGGACTGACGGACAGTATAGGCTTAGTAAAAGGGACCCGTTTCCTGTTGCGGGTTCTCTAAATAGTAGATTATGATACAAGTGGTTAAGTTGCTTATGAGTGTCATACGCAACTTTTCAACACCCTTGCGAGGAAAAACAATATATATTGCACAAATGCGATACAAACAACATACGAAAATTATGGAAAATAGCGCGAAAGTTTTTTTTTTAGCGCGCGGCAAATGTCTGAATTTTGATTACAGATAAACCTCTTTGATGTTACAAATCTGTATTACCCGGTTAAATTGAAAATGCTCTGTTTACTCGCATATGATTTGCAGTTCGGTACTAACTTAACTTTGTAGGGATAATTCTATTACGCACTAGTGTATAATATTATTATGCACGAGGGCGTTATAGTTCGGCCGGAGGAACGATATAATAAAGCCCACTCTACGAGCAAGGGTGTTGAAAAATATATTGTAATACATGTACTTTTATGTCAGAACAACTTATCCATCCGATAAACTTAAAGGGGCCGGGGTGGAAAATGAAATAAAACGCTGATTTCCTGGGCCACATTCACAAGGGATGTAATGTAATAAAGAAACGCAAATTACCTGTGTCACATCAAATTTAGGTCGTCAGTTTTCAGAATATAACTATGAGTTTAGTATTTCGTGACCCATGCAATTTTGTATTGCAAGGGCAGACTCGCGAGGTCTACAGCTCGGAGAGACACTAGTTTTAATTTAGTTACCATCAGGTGAGATAGTGGTCAAAGGCTAACCTATCAAAAGTTTTTTTTTATGTGATTGTGACGGAACAAGCACGATGCCCACCTGATGTTAAGCGGACTATCTGTCTATAACAGATGCATTACATCTGAACGACTTGCACCCGTCACACTGAGACATACAGTTTGTTAAGTCTCATGTGCCTGTAATTTTACTGGCTCTCAAGGAGTGCTCCCGGAAAACACTAGGTACTGCCGGAACACGCCGTTAGGTGCTTGGCGACAGATTATCTACTTGAGGGTGGTAATATGTGTCAGCCTTAACTTTCTCCCATTCAGCAGATGCAATAATTGTCATACATGAGTAGCTCAGTTCAGCGCCATCTTCCGTCGCGATCACATCATACATTTACCGACTTTCTATTTCCGTGTAAATTTCCATTAAGTATTTTCCTAAATAAAACTCTTCTGTGAAAGTTTAGTTTTCTATTTTAAAAAGACAATTCCGGTTTCCCGTATTCTTTCGCTTCTACATGAAGCAGTGATGGCTCAGTGGCAGTAGCTATGGACTGCCGCGCAGCAGGTCTATGGTTCGAATCCCGCCCAGAGCTTGAGCTTCACCGCATGGTGGAAGGGCATTTTGCGGAAATCTGTCGTCAAGCACCTAACGGTGTGTTCCGGCAGCAGTCCTTGCGAGCCAGTGAAATAACAGGCAAAATGAGACTTAACAGGTATGTCTCAAGGTGATGGGCGCAGTGCAGTTCGTCATTTGTGATGAAATCCATCTGTTATAAGCAGAGGATACCGCTTAACATCAGGTGGGCCTCGCGCTTGTTCCATCACAATAACATAAAAAAAAACCTCACGAGGTTTTGACTCTACGAGCGCACGATCGAGTATTCCGTTTCATTACAAAACTACAAATACACGAGAGGAAAAATTTAAGTCATGTGCGGGATTCGAACCCGCGTTTCCTATTAAGGAACCCACAAAATGAGATTCCCAAAGTTGACTGGCCATAGAGCAAACTACTTATGTACCACTTTCATATGAATATTTATTATTTAAAATGTCAAATACAGAAATACATACGAAAACCAGTCGGTAAGTTCACTTGTACAGAACTGCTTTCACGAGTTATTTTTTATGTTACGAGTTTTTTTTAAATGCAAATGTTAGATAAATATTTAAGGATATCTGCATGTCTGTTTGCGTGAACTGCGTGTTCATGCCAAATAAATAGTTCTAATATTGTTATGTTTGCAATAACGCCTGCTATGCGGATTACATTACAAAATCACTAATATATGTAATCCGCATAGCAGGCGTTATTGCAAACATAACAATATTAAAGTTATAAGGTTGCGTCATCATTTACAAGTATAAAACCAATTGCAAAATTGGTATTGTTTGTAGTACAACGTAAGTTTTACTATAGATGCCGCTCCATCAAAATACGATGGTTAAAGAACGATAGGAAAGATTTGAGTTATGACGTCATGTCATGTTAGCTCAATTGGTTAGAGAGCATACCCCGGCTAATGGGGTGGATGGACGCGAGTTCGAATCCCGCACATGACTTAAATTTTTCCTATCGTATATTTGTGATTTTGTAATAAATAGTTCTAGTTGGACCCACAGAACGAGGGTTCCGTAGTTTCCGTCATTATCAGCCGGAAGACGTCCACTGTTGAACAAACGCCTCCCTCATAGAACGGCTATTAGCCGCTTGTAACCATTGGCTACCCGCGACTTTAACAATGTACTCAGTCCACCTTATGGGGGGCCTACCAACTCTACGTCTTCCGGTGTGGTGCGGTAACCACTCGAGAACCTTTCTTCCCCATCAGTTATCAGTTCGTCGAGCAATGTAGCCCCCCCCATAATCAGGGATTAGGATTCTAATGGTGAAATATTATTTCAAATTGGTAAAAAAAATACAAATCTTTTCTCTAAAATATATACTACTGGCACCCCCACATATAATTTTGAGATAGATCGCATAGCTAACAAAATTAAATTTTGAAGTGAAAAATTTTACTCCCGCCTATATCTTTATTTTATTGGGTATAAAGGTGTACTCCATGACCAAGTACAGTATAATGTAGTATAATAAATAAGACAGAAATTTTGAAAGTTTTGATATAACTAATGGTTGTCTACTAAACTAACTGTCCACCCGGAGACTCAACTCAAGCTGTATCCTCAGTATGGAACTCCAGCTCCATAGTACACCGCACACCAATCAATGCCGCCGTATCGGCATCGCTTCGAATAGTGTGCTCATAATCATGAATGACTCCAACACATAAATTTACAAGCATTTAAATGTTTTTGCTAATGATTTATTTGTATAATTTTGTTTCAGGGCATTTACAAGCAGAGCACTCTCAGTCGAACCAGCCGTCAGTACCGGTAGACACTCAAATATACTCTATGTACACACCACAAGCACACTCTACCAGTATCCCCGCTTTAAACCCAATAGATCTATACTCAAGAACTAACTACTCACAAAACTATACCAGAGACAATCCACAAAACTTAGTAATACATCGCCAGTATGATAACGCCAGTCCTTATTCTGATGAAATTAGAAAGTTAAGACAAGATGGCGGCGAAGTTGGCGCGAAAAGTAAAAACGAAGAGCCCAAAGAGAATTTAAAACCTTCCGATCAGAATAAATTGTATATCGAAGCTGAGAAGGGTGACATAAGTAAATTAAACGAGGAGTTATCTATGAATATTAAAGGAGAGTATGTGTGTTATAAGTGTAATGAAATATTTCCATCGAAAAGAGGTTTAAAGCAACATGCTAAGACTTGTATAGAAAGCGATGAGGCTGAGAAAATTGGTAAATTTGGCTGTAGCCAATGCGCATACAAATGCCAATCACCAGCCATCTTAAAAATACACGAACGCACACATTCTGGTGAAAAACCCTTCTCTTGTAACTTCTGCGATTACAAATCCGGGCAAAAGAACAATGTAGCAAAACATATACTTGTTCACATGAAGGAAAAACCATTCCGATGCCAGTACTGCGATTACAGATGTGCACAGAAAAACAATTTAGTAGTACACGAAAGAACTCACACAGGTTACAAACCATTTGCATGTCCATACTGCTCGTACAGGACTGTTCAAAAGCCAAACTTAGTCAAACATATGTATCTTCACACGGACCAAAAGCCTTTCAGCTGCGATATGTGTAGCTACAGATGTGTACAGAAAACGAACTTAACGAAGCACAAACAAAGACATTTGAACGACAAAGACATTGGTCGAATGGTTGTGAAAGAACAGAAACCTTATCGGCCGAGACAAAAAAGTGTCAAATGTTCCTACTGCCCATACCGTTGTGTTCAAAAATCTAGCATGGATAAGCATATGCAATTCAAACATGCAGGGTTAGAATTTAACGGAGAGGAGTTCGATCAAGGTGTTCCGATGAAAAGCGATGAAGACGGGCATTTGGTGACAGAAGATGATGTGCAAAACTTAAGTGTTAAAAAAGATAGTTTTATACAAGCGTTAGACGTTACTCCAGTTCAGTTACAATCATAGTGAGTTTGTGATGAATTTCTTGTAAATATTGTTAAGTGTTAAATGCTTGATATTGTTCTTGGAATTGGGGATCATGTGCCTTTGTTTGTAGTAGTGATGTACTTATATTCCGCTTTAAAAGCCCTGTAAAGTACCTCGACGCAGCTTTTAGGGGTGAGAAATTGAATGAGTAGATTGTATGAGGATTCATATGAGCTTGCCTGATACAGTAACCTGCAATATGCTTGTAGGTGATAATTTCAAGTTAACAAAACTTCAACATCTTATTTCGTGGCTTCTGTAGAGTCGGCAATTCGGGGTCGTTGACCGAAATTCTTCATGTTCGGCGACAACCCATATATCGCTCAAACTTAAAGCAATTTATTTGTACATCACTCAACTAACAAAGATTACGCGCTTGCCAATACTAAGAATTGTATTGCAAGTAATAATATAGTTTGTAAGGTCATTGACACTGTTGCTTATATCAAGGTTGGGCTGTACCATGGTCCATTTTATCTGAGTTGTATTTGATTCTTCAGAGTGCTTGCATTGTAGACATGTCAAAGATTTTCTTATTATTGTAATCCTTGCTCATCATAGGTAATGAGCACAATAGAATTTGATTCTTAAATTCAGGTAGAATTTACGTGCGCGTGATTCTAATAAGTTAATCATAACTTCAAATAATTTTTCAATAGATGGCTCTGATTGCAAAATATATTTTTCTTTTATATTTATTTATTTATTACGCTAAATCCACAGCCCTTAACATGAAACAATAATAATATATATAAATATGTATTATATAATAATAAAATTGTACATGAGTAGTACACAAACATACTTATTCCTATAATAAAAGCTATCGGTGCTATTCTGAGCCAAATGTGCGTCAACAACCTACTTAGACGACTAAGTGGTGACATGTTATTATGGTCCATAAAATATTATTGTAGAAGTCATGGAGTGGACCAATGTAAGAAAAATACAATTTTATGATATCTCTTATATATTTACTACTAACTTTACTCTTTAAACAAATATAAGTAACTCTCTGACATGTCTATCAAATTATTGTGATATAATAGGTACCTATTATAAAATTAGACATAAGTTTAAAAAACACAGTGATTTATTAAGCTGGATGAGTTTTGTTCCAAATGAGAATGGTCAAATTGAAACAGGTATTTAAATTATCAATATTTAAAGTTTTCATTCTGAATTTGCATTTGAGGGTAGTCATATAAAGAACCTAGTGCTATGCACTGCCAAATTGTTGTGCGGCAGGTGTACTGTATCAGCCAGATTATCCAATATTTTTTATAGTAAATGAATATCTTATATTCATTTATTATATAAATAAATATGTTTTAGTGTCCAAGAAGTTTCTATACGGTGGGAGTTGGACCCCAGGACGGTATTTTTGGCTTGCGGGTTCAAGTCCGAAGTTTTCGGTTTTCATTGTATATTTTCTCTAAGCAAGCGTTAAAGCTGTTCAAACAAAACGATGAAAAAAAAATTATGGGTGAAAACGTAAACCTATATTACTAACGTAAAGTATAAAAACTCATGAGGTACAGGTTTTTTCTGTGTAATTATTGTTTTAAGTTTATTAAGCTCTAGTTGAACTAGTCTTAAAAGTCACTAGTTTAATTCGACTAGTTGAAAAGTGAACTGGTTGATACTAAAGTTCCGTCCAGACGTCACGATTCCGATCCTCAAACACTAGACGTGTTCGTGTTGAAACCTCCTCAAATAATTCGGTTTTCAAGTTGGATACTTAGTTAGATTATAACAGTAGATGTATATATGTATGTGTATAATCCAGCGTGCAGTGTTTTT
This sequence comes from Plagodis pulveraria, assembly GCA_963890685.1. Taxonomy (NCBI): domain Eukaryota; kingdom Metazoa; phylum Arthropoda; class Insecta; order Lepidoptera; family Geometridae; genus Plagodis; species Plagodis pulveraria. Next base: position 750,044 of record OY982977.1, read on the forward strand.
TAATTATTGTTAAATTTGTTTGTAACTTTGTTAATATTATAATGGGCATTATCTTTGAATTGAATGAACACACCTATAAATAGTGGCGAAAATCTGCGCCCAATTTGGTTGGCGCAATGAAATCGTGTCGTCTGAACGGGGTGTAACATAACACGCTCTCTCGTTTACTGTATAGTTCCTTTAAATGTTTTTAAATTTTATTTTTAGAATTATTTGATATAATGGTCATAATTTTACATGTCTTATCGCATTAGCAAATTCTTGTAGCGTCTACTTAGACTATTCACTATTTTGACAAGAACTTCTTAGGCCAACATTTTTGGAAATATCTTCTGTAGTGTAATAGAAATTGTTTGAAATAGTTCAAAAAGTATAATAGAAATTGTTTGAAATAGTTCCAAAAGTATAATAGACATTGTTTGAAATAGTTCAGAATGTATAATAGAAATTGTTTGAAATAGTTCCAAAAGTATAATAGAAATTGTTCAAAAAGTATAATATAAATTGTTTGAAATAGTTCAGAAAGTATAATAGAAATAGTTTGAAATAGTTCCAAAAATATAATAGAAATTGTTTGAAATAGTTCAAAAAGTATAATAGACATTGTTTGAAATAGAAACAATTTTGTTTCTATTTCAAACAATTTCTATTATACTACAGAAGATATTGCAGAAAATGTTAGCTTCGGTTTTATAGCCAGCGACCTACCTGACATCAACCCACCTTCAGAACATTCTTGTTGGTAGTATACCCACTAAGTACTGAAATGGCGCTGATCTCACTTCCGCAATATAGACAGACAGTTTTAGTGTGCAAGTGAGTGAGATTTAGATGTAATGGTTTTCTCTCGGATCTTCGATCCGTTTCCTTTTAAAACCGGGATATACTGCCTTTGTGTTAATGAGAGCGTTAAAATAGCTCTGTTGTGTAAGCATTGTGAAAATATGACCATTATTTCTTTGGTAAGAATGAAGTTATGAATAAAAGTGCCCTAGACTGCGTACGTTGCATAAAGTGCCCTAAACGATCAAACATGTTTGTTATACGTGTTTGTCAAATTATTTGAACGTCTGCGGGGTATTTTTATATGTTTGTCAAACAATACGTGTATGACGCGTTTGATCTCGTTAGTTGTGATCTACGTGTTTGACAAAAATATTCGAAGGCGTATTTGACAAATCAGGGGCCCGATTCTCTTAGCTATTGAACGACGTTAACGTAACTTAATTGCATGAAAATTGTAGTTTTTGACAGTATCCGTAGTCTGCCCGCTATGAGCCCGCCAGAGCACAGCCATATGATAGCGTCACGATTGCTATACAACTGCGATTAGGAGCTAGAATTAGCAGACTACCGAATTTGACATTAACAGCAGTTCGATCGCAGAAGCATCGCAGTAGTGTAGCGTTTGGTTAATAGCTAAGAGAATTGGGGCCCTGGTTGAACACGCTAGATGCGGTCTGAAGCGGCGGCGTGTTTGCCTAACATGTTTGAAGGTGTTTGGCGTTGTTTGTCAAACGAGATCGTTCAGGGTCTTAATGTAAGAGAAAATTTGACGACCGCGTTTGTACAGCTTGTTTGATTGGTTTGAAAGCACTTTGTTGCAGAGAGGAGAAGCAGCCTTACGCAAAACCATTTTCAGTTGGAAGGATCTTGTCATACATTATATAATAAAAAAAATACGCGGTTTCAAAAAATGAAGCTGTATTTTTTAGAAAACTAAGATTTTGAAAATAGCTTATGTTTATAGGCTGTGATGAAATTTTGTATAATTATGTAATAAAATGAAAATAAATCGTTACCAAGAGATTGATCGTACCTAAAATGATATTGTTCATCACAATGTGAATACTATGACTTAGTTTAGCTTATATTTTTATCAATTTTTAATTACTTATTTTGTATGTTTCTTTTTATTAAATGCCGCTTACCAAAGTGATTTACTAATTGTTTTTTTTCGCTTTCTTGGGAAGGAATCCAAGTTACTACCGACAAGTATCAGTTCCTATGAATATATTGAGAATAGTAAATATATATAATATATAAATAGTACGGGTTTAATTTTACGGAAAACTGGCAATCCTGAAGCATAGATAATGGGCTCTAGGACACGAACAAAGCTTCGCCGAATTTCAATTGTAGGTACTTATACAAAATATGACGAAACTACGTTTATTACGAAGACGCTTTGTAATGAAGTGAATTTTAGAATGATGCACTTAGCCATGTAGCAACACGGAATTACACTGAATACCACCAAAATAATGTTTTTTTATGTTATTGTGACGGAACAAGCTCGAGGCCCCACATGATGTTAAACGGCCTAACCTCTGCCCAGAACAGATGCATTTCCATTTTCAAAAATAATTCTAATAATCGTTTTGTATGGGAATTGTTATTTTGACATTTATAATATACTAGCTGACCCGGCAAACGTTGCTTTGCCATATAAATAATTTTGGCTATTAAAAAATAAGGGTTGATCGTAGAAGGGTGAAAATTGAGGGTTGTATGTATTTTTGTATGTTGTATCATAAAAAAATAGATATTTAAAAATTTTGTCTAAAAAATTATAAAAAAAAAATTAGGTGTAGATTACCCCTAACATTTAGGGGGATGAAAAATAGATGTTGGCCGATTCTCATAGATACCGGATAAGCACAAAAAATTTCATCAAAATCGGTCAAGCCGTTTCGGAGGAGTATGGCAACGAAAACTGTGACACGAGAATTTTATATATAAGATAAGAAATCGAAAAACTGGCAAACCATGAACATAGATACAAGAAGCATAGATATTCGGGTCAGCAATATGCATACACAATTTTAGCAAGTTTGAACATATTATGATAAATAAAAATATGACGAAACTGCGTTGGCATGGAATGCGCTCCGTGCACTATCCTCTTAAAGCCTTTACGGGAATTGCACGTTATGCTGTGTTGGAGCGGTGCTGTTATGAGTGATGAGATGACTAATAACTCTCATAAACGGGATCTGACTCTCCCAAAGGGCGTTTTAAACGTTAGTCTAAGGGTCTGTGATCACTGCACAGTGCACAATGAATAAGTAGCGCTATCTAGCGACAAGCTGCTAAGGTAGTACACATTTCGTAAACCTAAGCTTTACGTCACGATTGCAGGTAAATATTGCTATGGACGCTTTCGCTACTCTACGCTAGATAGCGCTGTAAGTATTCAGTAGTTTAAAAACTGAATGCTGTGGGTGTTCCATGAAGATACTTTTTATATTATCTTCTAGGTATGATGGCGTAGCCACAGATTTATGGATACATATCCATAAATTGAAAAAAAATGTGTTTTTTGTCCACCATGTTGATCATCAGGCTGCTTTGGTCAATCGATCAACAAGGTTTTCAATTATTTTATTTTATGGGCTGCTGAGTTGACTATCTAGTCAACTATGCATGGCTGCAATAAGTGACTACTTTTGGGTATGTTCCATTAGTCACTAAAAAAGTTATTTTCGATAATTTTGATCACATTGCGTCTATGGTTGTGATCACGTGATCGTTTGTAACTGTCATCCCCGTTCCATTTTTGGATAAGAACGCTAAGAATGCCACTAAAATTTGCCACTTCTGTCGCTTTTGACATTAGATGTAGCGTTTAAGGCGAAAATAACGCCAAGACCCTTGTGGAAAACTTTTTGAGAGTGTGATCGTTTTTAGCGAATCTCACTCAAATGGTACGCACCCTTTAGCGACAACAATATAAATTGTTTAAGGCATACTGCAATTCGTTTACAATAATTGCTATATTCGGCTTTCATACCATACACCAGCGCGTAGCGCCACCAACTTTGTCTACACCAGCGCCATTATGGAAGGTTTATGAACTGTTATTCATAGCTTACAGCTGGACACTTTTTTAAGTTTGCTACCATAGCGAGATGACTCTACTTACCTCTATTTCTAACGTGCCTACCTACTACAAAAAAAAGGTTCACAATTAAGTTGCTTTTTTTTTTGAAAATTGTTTTAGTTGATTGATTTAAATCAAAATAACTCATCAATAAACAAAAGAACAAGTAAACAAAATTGCTGCAAATTCTTATACATATTCAGTGATGGAAGTCGGTTATTACCTATTTATTGATAACTGTCTATAATTTGTAAATACCCAAAAAAAAAACATTGGTTTGTATCGATATTATATTATTGCAGGATACTTTGTGGCAAATTAGCAACAACCTAATTATTTATTTTATTTTTGTAGGATAGCCTTTAAAGAAAATATAATCAGTTTTTGTTATTAAATTATTTGACGGTGAGTTAATGTTTGTTGTTTTCCCTTATAATATTGGATTATCGACTTTCAGTTGTTTTTTTTATTCGGATTAGACAAAAAAGATGGATACTTCGAAAATTCAAGTGATTCTTGAATACGAGCTCCGACGCGGCAGAAACAGCACGCAATATCAATGTTGCGTTTGGAAAGGGGACTGCTAATGAACGCATCGTGCGGTTTTGGTTTAAACGCTTTCCTGATGGAAACTGATTTGAAGAACGAACCACTTGGAAGACCGCCCACACAGGTGAATAACAATGAATTGAAAGAGATGGTGGAAGCCGATCCGAGCCAAACTAATAAAAAATAAAAATAAAAAGCCAACAATATTGACTCATTTGCGTCAAATCAATAAAATAAAAATTTATGAAAAATGGGTACCTCATGATTTGACTGATCTGCTGAAAGAAACGCGTGTTGAAACTTGTGTTGCCTTGTTGAATCAATACAGAAATGAAGGGATATTGGATCGAATTGTGATAAGTGATGAAAAATTGATTCTTTACGATTTACGATAACGGTAAGCGAAAAATGCAGCTGTCAGACGCTGCAACAGTGTCCTAAAGCAAAGCTTACCAATAAAGAGGTAAGGTTCATTTTTAATGGTCACAGCATGGTGTTATTCACTATAGCTTTCTCCGATCTGGTCAAGCAATAACGGCAGATGTCATACTGTGCTGAACTCCGCACAATGATAGCAAAACTAGCAGAGAAAGAGCCCCGACTCATGAATCGATCTTCACCATTATTGCTCCATGATAACGCGATATCTCATTCAGCACGAGAAACCGTTTAAACTCTACAGGAACTGCAATTAGAAACCATTCGTCACCCTCCGTGTTCCCCAGACCTTGCGCTCCAACGGACTACCATTTTTTTCGAGACTTGGACAATTTTCTACGTGATATTAAGTTAGAGGCAGCACAAAATGCTTTTATACAGTTTGTCGAGTCTAGATAGCTAGGGTTATATAGTAAAGTCATAAATGACCTCCCTATTAGATCGCAGCAATGTATAGATAATCATGGTAACTATTTTGAATAAATATATAATTAATTAAAAAAAACGGGTTTTAATTTTTCAGTAGAAATCGGCAATTTCATACTTTAACCCTAATACCAGAAGGTAGTGTCTTATGAAGAACTGCCATCTAACACTACGATCCTCAAAACGCCTGCCAAGAGCCTACTCTTCTTCTTCTTCTAGTCCCTAGACTATGGCAAAACCTGCAATAATCGGTAGAGATATTTGTTCAACGATGGACGATATGGGTGTTGATGTGAAGTTACTCGGTTAGCTTTTGACCACTATCTCACCTGGTAAGTGATGACTACTACCTCTCAAGAACAGCTGCCGGAACACACCGTTAGGTGCTTGGTGACAGATTTTCTACTTGAGGGTGGTAGTTACGTACCCATTGCTTTCGCCTCATACCAATCTCATTTTCCTTAGCTACTGCCGTTGATATGACTTTTACGAATCTGATACTGCATGTCAAGACCGCCTGAAAGAACAAGGATGTACAAGACGACGTCCCAGCGGACTCACACCCACAAGACAGCGAGATAGAGAGAGCCCCGGTGGTCAGCGTCGCGGTCAATGATCGCTCCGCTGGGCTTCTCCCTTGTAGGCGGGGGATCAACTTGGCGCGGTCTGATCTCCCAGACACAATGACCGGTTTTTCATTGGTTGCGGGATGCGGTTGAGTCATGACAGCTATGTCTGAGCATGAATCGCAGATAATACTAGCCTATTACCACGGTACCACGCAAATATAGTGCCATATTTACCTACAACAAATAAACGCGTCGAGCGTTGTCCAGTGCCTTTCTCCCGCAGTAAATTTTGCTCAGAGATACTTTGATTATATAGCACCTCACCTGTACAATAAGCTGAATAAACTAAATCGCAAATGTAGCATACAAAATACTCTAATAATAATATTAAAAAAGTAATACTCACATGGCTTAATCTACTGGACTATGATGATGTGGAAGGTATACTTGATAATCTTTAAACGATAATAACTGGCCATATTTACATAACAAACCACACTCACATATACATAACACTCCACACTCACATAACATAACGCACTCACATAACACCCCTCACACCCCACACAAATCCACATCCACACGCATACAAAACATCCATAAATGTATACAATTATGAAATAAAGTCCGACATTGTAGAAGGATCTGGTCTTCGAAACACAGTTTTATGCTACGTCGAGGACCAGAGGCTTCAAAATTAACTTCGTACACATTATTATTGTCAATAAATGATTTTTATGTTTTATGTTATTCTTATTTGCGAAGAAAGGCCGGGGATAGAGCGCATTGCCCCGAAATCCTTAAAAGGACATGGTACGCACCTTAATACATCGGTTTATAGTACCACCAACTTAACTGTGCAGTTGGCGAGGGCGCTGCTGATCAAGGAAATCAACCACAAACTGTCACAATTTGAAGGAATGTTGTAGTTCTTTTTTCTGCCACCTGAACAGATAAGTTGGTGGGTCTGTAGGTGATGTGCTACTAATTTTTCGCATACGCTATTGCACATAAAAATACAGTTTGATTCTGGGTTGACGAGGCTTTATCCTAGCCAGTTCATCAAGAACGTAGAGTAGAAACAAAAACAGTGCTGCCAGCTAACAAATCAATTTCACCCGCCAAAATAAGGAGCTCCACTCGCCATGCGGCTGCTCCTGACCGCGCCTCAGGCTGCGTCAATCAAACGCCGTGCGCTAATTGTTTCTGCATGTTTTCGAACGGATACGAACATTCCAATTTTGAAATGTGAATTTGGTCAGCATATATTTACGAATTTCGATGAATATTGTCGAATAACTAAATTATTTCCGTTCTAGACATGCTGAAACAGTAATCTACACTTATCTACATTATTAATTTTATTACTATTGTAAGGAGGAAAGTTTTGTATTTTTGTATGTAACGAATAAACTTTAAAACTACTGAACCGATTTAAAAATTCTTTCACTATAAGAATCCTACATTATCCCTTATGAACATTTGCTATAGAATATTTTCAAAATAGTTGTTTTTTTTTTTCATTTATGTTAAATACCCGTGCGAAGCCGGGCGAGCCGATAGTTAAAAATACTTTATCCGCCTCGATAGGTGCCTAGTTTTTACTATACGTAACCTATTATGTAATCTATGACGCGGTATCAAAATATTGTTATTCAGATGTTTGCGAAATCTCCACGAGCAACATCACCAACTCAGCCATCAAGCAAGAGAGTTTTCAAAACCCTTGCTCGTAAAGTGAGCTTTATTATATCGTTCCTAGGGCCATAAACCGAACTATAACACCCTCGTGCATAATAATACTATACACTAGTGCGTAATAGAATTATCCCTACAAAGTTAAGTTAGTACCTAACTGCAAATAATATGCAAGTAAACAGCATTTTCAATTTAACCGGTTAATACAGATTTGTAACATCAAAGAGGTTTATATATGTCATCAAACATCATACATTTGCCGCGCGGAAAAAAAAACTTCTATATAGCTATTTTCCATAATTGTCGTATGTTGTTTGTATCGCATTTGTGCAATATAATATTATTTTTCCTCGCAAGGGTGTTGAAAAAGTGCATATGAAACTAAAACTTGCTCATTATACACTGGGCTGATTTACGCCCTCGCCTACGGCTCGGGCTGCAACACATAGCCTCATGTATATTGAGCAACTTAGCTCACTTGTATCATAATCTACTATTATATGTGATACTAAAAAATAATGTAATACTTAACGTAATAATGTAAAAATCTCAGGTGGCGAACGAAATTTAGATAGTGTCAAGAAATAACGTATTCCGGACATTGACCTACGTATTATCTCAATGGGTCTAAATGGGATAAAGAAAACTTGTCATGTATTACTGAATAGTTCTGCGTAAAGACATGGTGTCCGTAATATTTAAACGACTAAAAAATGGGAGGTTTTCAATTTGACTGTATTTTTTTTGTTATATCATATTTTTTTACAGAGTGTATCGATTTTCATTAGCTTGTCATGGTGATCTCTTTTAAATTTGAATGAGATCCATTTTCAGATTCAGATATTTATATTATTTATATTTATTTATACAGGTACAGTACAAGGTGTTATAAAATTAAACTTTGTAAGATTAATAGATACATATATTAGTATGGACCTCGTCGGGCACAGCAAATTAGAAGAGAGGAGGATAGGTAGATGACATTATAATTAGAAGAATTTATAAATGAATGGTCATTGTTTTAAAATAATTGATTGTTTTCTGTGTAAAATGAAATTTTTTCATTACCTTTTAATGTTATTGTGACGGAACAAGTCCGAGGCCCACCTGATGATAAGTGGACTAACCTCTGCCTATAACAGATGCATTTCGTCTACGACGAATTTCACTGTGCCCGTCACACTGAGACGTACAGAAGTTATATATATTTTAGGTCTCATGTGTCTGTAATTTTAATGGCTCTCAAGGACTGCTAAGTAAGCCTGAAAAATATCTTTGACAACATAATCACTTTCAGATGAGATAGTTGTCAAATACTAGTCTAAAAACTAAACAAAACACTCAAATCAAGTTTAACTTCAACAGGGTGATTCACCTTTGAACAATTTTCTTATATAAACATAGTAAATAACTATTGGCCATTTGCGAATGTTACTAGTCGTCATTATGTTGTCAGTCTACCTTAGTGGCCCTTACCTGCACTATGTAAAACACACACGAAACATTTTGCTTATTGATGATTTGAAGCTAAACTATATTTATAACAAATATTTTAATAATATTGAAATAAAACGTATTTCCCATCTATATGTGTAATGGATTTCATTCCTTCATTCATTCATTTATTTATTTGCAGAACATATGTAACAAAGTTGTTATAAGTAAAAATAAATTGACTCAATACATTCTACCCGTGTAACTGGTGTGCAAATGTCTAAAAAGAACTATGATAATTAGTGAACGGTTACAATTTTCATCAGTCAATAAAATTCTAAATAATTTATGTCTACAACTTTAAGAGTCCTTTAAAATACATATTAAATAATTATGTCCATAGAAATAAAATTAAGTAGTTGACTATGACCTAAAACGTACCCTGATAAGCAACGTAACGCCACAAAATAACACCTGAAACTATTCATTAAACTAAACATAAGGACTATGTATCCAGTTGCCATTAAATTACAAAAAAAAAAAACACATAAGTAAACTATTTTTGTTTGTTAAAAAATCAAACGAACGTCTAGCTGAAGTCACAAAATATTGTAACAAAATATTACGCTACAGTTTTAACGAACACGTTCTAATTTCCCAACGTCAAAACCAACTCCAAACTTTAAACAAAAACAATTAAAACTGGCTGTTTCTAAACGTGCCGGCCGATGTCAGTTAGGATTTTTAAATGAAAATGGCGAACGCGCGCTCGAAAGTCAATCAAAACTGAAAGGTGGTGCCTCGAGCTTGTTTAAAAATGTTTTCTGTTTTTTAGTTTGACGCGGTTGCTTTGTCTGTTGTTTTATTTTATTACTGATTAGCCAGCTTTGCCATAATCTGATAATGTGGTCAAATAGTAAACAGGCTCTCAGCTGGCAAATCAGGAATTTCAGACACTTCGTAAAATAATGGCCAGGCCAAGTGCGGGGAGCCCTCCCCTCGCTATTAAAAGTCTCACATCAATCGAAACGAGCTGGAGAAAAAACTACATTTTTCATCTATGTTATCATTATATTTTGTATTTTACATTATGTATCAAAATTGAAACCTGAAAAATAGTTTTAATAGAATTTCTAAGATACAATGCGATTAAAATAAGAATAGGACGGGCTCTCGGCTAACTTCACTCATATTCACTCTAATAAGTACGATCAGCAGAACAAACTTAAAAATAGAGCAGTACCATATATTTATACGTCATTTTAAATGAGTGACCCGAAATTGTTATTTTAATAAATTCATATTTTAAGGTTGACAGCACAGACGCCTTGGTTTGAAGAAAACGCGGGCGTCAGGGTCTTATTTCTCCGACAGTGTACTACTACGCGACACGTTTCCGAGTGTTTATTGATCTTATGTTTAATTTGTTTCTTTGACTGTTTAATTTGTTCTTTTGACTGTTTTATATGTTTTTGGTGATTGTTATATTTGTTTTTGTTACCCGATACGATGATAACGATGAGTCATCGTGATCGCGATCCAAATTAAGTATTTTTTTAATTTTTTTTATGTTATTGTGACGGAACAAGCCCGAGGTCTACCTGATGTTAAGTGGACTAACCTGTGCCTATAACAGACGCATTTCGTCAGCGACGAATTGCACTGTGCCCGTCACACTGAGACGTCCAGTTGTTAGGTCTCATTAGCCTGTAATTTTTCTGGCTCTCAAGGACTGCTGCCGGAACACACTGTTAGGTGCTTGGCGACAGATTTTCTACTTGAGGGTGGTCGCTAGCCAGGCGGGCATTCACAAAATGCCCTTCCACCATGCGGTGAAGCTCAAGCTCTGGGCGGGATTCGAACCATGGACCTGCTGCACGGCAGTCCATAGCCAATGCCACTGAGCCATCACTGCTTCAAGATACCAAATATTGCTAACAAATAAAATCAGTTCAAATAATTTCTGTGTGTTTTGAGCTCAAGTGACACTATGTACATAAAAAAAATAAAAAAAACAAACTGGTGGATTGTAGACGCCATAGTATAGTGAGTAAAACAATTTGTTTTTTCTTCTAAAGCCATCGTGTTGGGTATGAAAATGAAGGGCTTTAAAAAAAAAACAATAAATATATTAACTGGCAGTTTTAATTTCAATGGATCGATAAAACACGTAACGAAAATAAATTATTTGCAGTCAGGTTTTTTATTTTCTTTATTAATTTAAACATGTTTTATCATTTCTTTTTTTGCACACTGTACCAAGTTCTAGTTTTGACGCCACAATATGGCGCTAGGCCAAACCTATTCTTATTTTAATCGCATTGTAATATTAAATTTTTAGGTTAATTTTTAATACAAGTTCTTTTACGTTACAAGTTAGAGACCCGAAACATAAGGATGAACTGACAGACAGATTAAGCGGAGCGTCATTATTAGGGCTCCGTTTTACAGTTTTGATATAGATCCCTAAAAAGTATTTTTTATATATATCTTTGTTAAATCTCACTTTTTATGAAGATGACAACGAGCAGAATGGGAAGAGCCCCAAATAGTGAACGTGTGTGTGTACTGTGAGCAGTGAACATACTCGCTTAACTAACCAACTGTATGATTTACCCTTTAGCAACATTTAACATTGCGTGGAAGATGCATCTCTAAATTGAGGATTCAGCCATTTTATTGGCTGATTTTAATAATTTCTTATTAGCTTCTTCAGCAGGTTTTAAGACTACTGAATTATAATTTTTTTGTGTACGTAATTTCAGGCTCAGCCGAGCTATCCTCGATGGCCGTTACAATTTAATTTCTCATTCCACGGCACAAAATTAGATATTGTCAAAGATGCTACTTTGTTAGGAATAAAAATTGATAGGAATATAAACTGGCAGTCGCAAGTATTGAAAATTAAATCTAAGTTATCGTCTCATTTATGCCCTTAGGGAAATAAAAAATACTAATGATTTCAAAACAGCAATTGCTACTTATCACGCAAACGTCCAATCTAGATTATCCTATGGAATTGTACTATGGGGTTACAGCCCTGCCGCGAGGGATCTCTTTATAATGCAGAAAAAATGCATACGAATCCTAGCCAACACAGAACAAACAGACAGTTGTAAACTGTATTTTATTCAATTTAAAATATTGACTATGCCATGCATTTATATTCTGGAAATTTGCAAGTTTGTTCGGTCCAATTTCTATTTATATAAATCTCGTAATGAACATCAACTAAACCTCCGCCACGGAGATCGGCTACTGGTTCATAAATGCAGTTTGGAAATGCACTCTTCCAGCACTCTACCTATGTCAATAGTAGTCTATAATATATTACCAACTGAATTAAAGAATGAAAGCGACGACATTAAATTTAATAAAAAATTAAAACAACATCTTATCTCTAAGGCATATTACTCAGTAGATGAATATCTTAATGAAAATAGTAGATTTAATTTTGACATGTAAAATGATTTGGTAAATTATTATTGAATATTGCGTCCTCCTCTCTTCTAATGTTGCCGTGCCTGACAAGGTCCAACGGACTATGTAGCCATACGTTTATAACATCTTGTACTGTGTGGAAGCAATAAAGAATCTTGAATCTTGAATCTTGGCCCGATGGTAGTTAAGGCACCCTGACTCGTGAAATCAGAAACGTGGGTTCGGTTTCCACTCGAGGTGAGAAATTTCGTACTTTAAAAATGTGTTAATGTCATTTTCGCTTAGCACGCGATAGTGCTTGTACTCGTGTTTAGAAATATAGAAGGGAAGCGACATCATTGCGAGAGTAAGAGAGTGTTTGAAGTAAATGTGATTTTCGCTTACCTCGCGATAGAACTTCTAATAATATTTAGTGGTTTTTTTTAACTGGCGGTATGCCTTTGTTAACCAAATACTACAAACTATATACAACACTACAGCTACTAAGTACAATAAAAGCATTTGGACTCATAGGCAGTCCAAATGCTCTAGCCCACTATCAGTTGGCAGCGTGCCCAGCATACTGGCAGCATTGCCCCGTTGAATTGCAATGCTTATTCTTTGAGCCAAATAGGTGCCAGCACTTTGATCACGCGTCGCATTGACCAAGCGCTCTGATAAATTTTGGAAAATAAGATGAGCTCCCGGTCCCCACGGACCCAACGTCTCTACACCAAACGGCTCAAATATGTAACCCATACCGACGTTAGCATATTTGCGCCGCTTGAGTTGCTCTGCCTTCTATTGTCTATTACCTACTTTCAACATTAAACTATATGGATATGTGTGATTGGGCCGCGTTTGTACGTAAAAACGCAAAAACTCATACAACGTGTCCAAACCGGTGCGCCCGTTTCTGCTTTGATATTTCGTTGAGGGCACATGTGACACCATATTTAAATAAGCACTCTATTTTAATTATGAAACACCGCCGTAAATTTCATCTCGCATGTCTTCTTTTCAGGGTGATAAAATATCATGCGCCGACATATATCTACGAGAAGTTGTCTTGGTCGTGTCGAGGGCCTTATGGATCTCGTCAATGTGCAATACAGCTAGCAACAGAACGGCATAGCTCAGCTGCTTTCAAAGGGAGTTTCCGCTACGCCGCCTCAAAGTGTTGGAACAACATACCGCCGCCAATTAGGAACCTGCAATATTTACATAGCTTTAAGGTTAAATTAAATATTTTTTTACGCGAACACCATAACAGTGAGGCAACTCAAAAAAATGACACAAGCGCTATTTAGGACATATTCTCTTCTTTCTTTATAATGTTAAATAAATTCTTCTGGTGTATAATTATGTAGGTACTTTTAAGTTATTTTTATTTTAACTATCATGTTTGAATCTCACAAACTTTCATCAACTTTTTTTTTTTTGTTTGTTTAATCTGTTTTTTAAGTTTTTGAATGCTAGATTTCTATCCTGTAACCGTGCGTGACGTCACCAACCGGTCTCAACGGAAGACCAACGCTGGTCGTTTACGACTAGCACTATGTTGAGTTGGGGCCGATTTGTGGCAGGGGACTGCAAGAACTGCTCTTATCTTATATTTTGTTTTGTACACTGTTCTTTTTTTCTTATGTTTTTGTCAGTTTTTTGTCATAAATAAAGTGTATTTCTATTCTATTCTATTTAACACAACAACCGGGACTGACGGCTTAACGTGCCCTCCGAAACACGGAAACGCTCTGTAATAATGTCACCAGCTCATCCAACTCATGACCGCGGCGGGCGTTGCTTAACTTTCCTGATCAGTTCAGAACGGCTAAGCAAACTTTGCTACGAGCGCTTCAAATTTTGTTATGCATGAATAGGTGATGCCTATCCTACTAGTGGTGCGGGGTCTCTGTGTCACCACTTTTTTTTTAATGTTGTTGTGACGGAACAAGCTCGAGGCCCACCTGATGTTAAGTGGACTAAGCTCTGCCTATAACAGATGCATTTCAACACAAGTCACAAATTGCACTGCGCCCGTCACCTCGAGACATAGGTAGTTGTTAAGTCTCATGTGCATGTAATTTCACTGACTCTCAAGGACTGCTGCCGGAACACGCCATTAGGTGCTTGGCGACAGATTTTCTACTTGAGGGTGGTCGCTAGCCAGGCGGGCATTCGTAAAATGCTCTTCCACCATGCGGTGAAGCTCAAGCCCTTGCGAAGATTTTTGCACTCATTTCTTCACTCTTCCATTACATACCGATTAGCCTATTATAATTAATACTAATCTACGATAATTTGTTGCCATTATCAACGCACCCTTTACTCATAAATCAGAAGGTAATCAAATAACGCGTGAAATCTGTTCAAAATATTTATTAAACATTTATTTGTCGTTGCATTTTGTAAAGTAAGTTACGACCCCGCAGATGGTTGTATCAATATGTCGTAAAGTATTTCTTAATACAATTTATTGCCTTATTTAAAGGGGTTTTCACTTAACAACTTCTAAACTTAGGTAGTAACTGCGTAAAAATATATTATTTTGAAAGTACTCGTATGTCTCCAAATATAATTTTATTGTGTATTGCGAATGAGTGAATAAAATAATTAGAAAAAAGTACAATAACTAATTAATAATATGAGTAAGTAATAAAAAAAATATTGAACATTCTCAAAGTCAAAATAATTTATTAGAGAACTGAGAAATTGACTTTGAGAATGTTAAATATTTTTTTTATTATTATTAATCTTATTATTAATTAGTTATTGTACTTTTTTCTAATTATTTTATTCACTCATTCGTAATACACACTAAAATTATATTCATGCTGTAGACATACGAGAACTTTTGAAATAATATATTTTACGCAGTCTACGACGCTCTTATGAAGGTCAATTACAAATTTTAGTATTGAAATATTCTACATTGTACTGCTACGTTCAGCAAATAAATTGTATAGTGCCTTTTTTCTCATCATGATCTATATTCAATTAAATGTAAATTAGTCAAGACAGAATTAAGTAAGAAATAGTATAATTAATCAAATACTAATAATAATATAAATAATCTTATTGACATTAATAGTAACAACTGAGTAACAGTGTAACACCCACATTTTTTGGTTTCAGAAAGTAATTTATATTATTACTTAAGTATTAAAATTAAAGTATCCAGGTCGGTAGGTTCTTGGTACGTACTTCACTAAAACCGACGTAAGCAAATATAGTAAGAAAGAAAGAAACAATAACAATACATGAGCTAAAATTTTATTTAAAACATGATAGTTAACTAATTAATTAATTTTACCAATCCGAATGTTGTAACTAGCCCACGTCAACAAAGCAAAACTAATTTTAAAATGACAGGACACAGAATTTCTCAAGAAGTTTATGAACCATGATAATTTGTAATTATGACATCTGAAAAACCGGTCTTAGAATAATTTGTAAACATTAGTAACTTTAAAATCAACTGTAGCGTGAAAATACTCCATGTAACATTATTTATGGTCTAACAACGCGTAAGAATGATTCTTTAAAATAACTTTCATTAATAAAAAGCTCTTTTTGTCGTCAAAACATCGATAAATTATCTGACAATTGAATTCGCGCGTTTTTTAATGTCAAATTAGGGCGGCCATTTTTGACGATTGTCGAACCTCTTTTGTTCTCTTTTTGGATGCGTTCACGCGTTGACTTCTTTTTTATATTTTTTTAATAGGAAGGGGTGACGAGGGCTAATGTTTATATGGGGTTTGGATTTTTATCGTTTTTTAGTATCTATTTGAGTTGCGTGTGGCCTTTTCATGTTTGATGTTGGATTATGGTACTATTGTTACTTGTAATCCTCACAGGAATGTTGTATTTTCTATTGTAGTTTTTTGGATGTGTTGGCGTGTGAACTCTACTTTTCTTAAGTGTCTGATTAACTGCCGTCCATGCTTTTTTGTAGTCTTGTCTATCTGTACGATTGTAAAATACAGACATATAAAAAAATAAAATATATCAACACATATTTTTATCTCCACAGTTTTAGACACTAAGGCAACATGTCTATTCATAAACTATAAATTGAACCAACTTTATAAATTTTAAAACGGATTTAATCGCGTTTTTCTTAAATTAATTCTCCAGACGTTTCAAATACTGTCAATACTGGAATGATCGTGGTCACCGTTACAAGAGAGAGTCACAGTCCAAAGACCGTCTCATAGTGACCCGAATGACATTTATAATAGCTTATATTCTTTAGTAAACACAGAGTTTCAAAAAGTATGTCCAAAAATAAAAAGCAAATATATGGAAAGTTGAAGTTCGGTGATTGGGCAACAACAGGTATTCGAAAAAGTAGAGATTATTTGTTTGATCTGTATCGCAGGACAAATTTAACATCTTGCAAACAGTTTCATGATTATGTTAGGAAGTATTCAAAAATG
The DNA here is from genome assembly GCA_963890685.1 of Plagodis pulveraria. NCBI lineage: Eukaryota > Metazoa > Arthropoda > Insecta > Lepidoptera > Geometridae > Plagodis > Plagodis pulveraria. The sequence goes on from OY982977.1 coordinate 766,903, forward strand.
TTCAAGTTTGTTTGCTTGTGTGCTAAATCTCTTTTTATTAGAAACAAAATTAGCAAGTCTAAAAATAAAATAAAAACCATTTGGAAGACTATAAATAGTGAAACTGGTAAAAATAAACCTAGAGAATCAACATATGTCTTAACTATTGATAAAAATCAAATCTCTGATTCAATACAAGTGGCGAATATATCTGATTTTTTTTCTACCTTACCCCTAGAAGCCACTATGTCATTGGATTCTTGTCCCAATGTAGCAGAAACTCTGTTAAAACATAATTTTCCCAGCAAATCACCGGACTTTTCTTTCAGACACACCACAAGATTTGAAATTATAAAATCATTTAAAAGTTTAAACATAAAGAGTACTGAAGACTTGTGGGGTATGTCAGTAAAAGTGGTAGAGTCTATAATTTACATTATTGCACCATATTTAGAAACAATATTCAATCTTTGTGTCGATAGAGGAAACTTCCCCGATTTAATGAAACAAAGTAAAATCACTCCAATTTTAAAGTCGGGGTCTACATCTGACCCTTGCAATTATAGACCTATTTCAATCTTACCTGTTCTGAGTAAAGTATTCGAAAAAAATATGCTCAAACAAGTACTATCTTAATAAGCATAATTTATTAAATGAGAATCAGTTTGGTTTCACTAAGAGCAAATCCACAACGGATGCAGGTGTTCAATTGATGTCGCATATACTGGAAGCCTGAGAGAGTTCACATGATGCTATTGGCGTATTTTGTGATCTTTCCAAGGCATTCGACTGTGTAGAGCACTGCACTCTGATTCGTAAACTTTCCCACTATGGTATTCGTGGAAAAGCTCTGAATCTTATAGAGTCATATCTGTCAGACAGGCTACAGAAAGTTGCAATAAATGGCAATACTTCTTCAGGGTCATTGGTAAAAATGGGAGTACCACAGGGATAAATTTTGGGACCATTTCTGTTTCTAACACATATTAATGATCTGCCTTGCATGGTCAAAGATTTTTGCGATATTGTTTTATTCGCAGATGATACCTCTCTGATTTTTAAAGTAGATAGGAAAGACAGCTGTGAACTGACGCATGTAAATAATGAATTATCTAAGATTTTTAAATGGTTCGCCGCTAATAATCTTCTCCTTAATTCAAAAAAGACGAAATGTTTAAAGTTTTCTTTACCAAATGTTCCTTATGTTGAACCAAACATAAAGCTTGGCCCAGATAAACTCCCTATTGACAAAGCGACAGTCTTCCTGGGAATCAAAATGGATTCCACTTTACGGTGGGATCCACATATACATGATCTCTCCGGAAGACTTAGTTCTGCTGCATATGCAGTTCTTAGGATAAGACAGTTAACAGACGTAGCTACTGCTCGCCTAGTTTATTTCGCGTACTTCCACAGTATTATGTCGTATGGTGTATTGCTGTGGGGAACTGCTGCTGAGATAGAGACAATCTTTATCATACAAAAGCGTGCAAATCGAGCCATATATAAAATGGGTCCTAGGGAATCTGTGAGGGATCTTTTTAAAGAAATTGATATTTTAACTTTACCAAGTCTGTATACATTTGAAAATATTATGTATGTTCGTAAAAATTTGAGTAAATTTAAATTAAACAGTGACAATCACGATTACAATACTAGGAATAAAGATAAAATAGCGGTGCCAGGTTTTAGATTAGCAAAGACAAATAAAAGGTCCTTCTTAGGTAATTGTGTGCGGTTTTATAATAAAGTTCCCAAACATATTACAACGCTCACAGAAGGGAAATTCAAGTTGTATGTGAAAAACATGTTGATTAAAAAATCCTACTACACAGTTTCTGATAACATAAACGACAAAAACGCCTGGAAAATTCCGCCTATGCCAAGCTATTGCCTGTCACCTACATAATTTAAACAAATATTTTAATAATTTTATTATATAGTAAGTATGTAACACATTGTTTAAAGATGTTTAAAAGAATGGCCCCGAGTTTCTTGCCCGTTCTTCTCGCAGTGGCTCTATACAATTTATTTTGCTGAACGTGGCAGTACAATGTAGAATATTTCAATACTAAAATTTGTAATTGACCGTCATAAGAGCGTCGTAGACGCCTAAACTCCTCCGACCGGAGGAAGTCACGAATTTTCATACAAAAAGAGAAACCGAAACCTAACCTAACCTCCCTAAACAATCACCGATTTTGAGGATTTTTCTATAGATGTTATCAAAATCCAGGTTAAAAGGTTTTGATTTTTATCATTATATTTAAGGAATTTGAATTAATGGGTATTTAAATACCGATCTCTAGGTTGTGAATTATTTAAATGAAAAATAATGATAAATAAAGAAAAAGGAAAACCAATAAACCTAGTTTATTCTGTCAATTATAAATAAGACCAATATTTATAGTTTTGATTAATGTTTACTATAGGAGAAAAGTACTTGCTCAGGAACTACTTTATTAATCACGATATCCTATGCCCTAATACAGTAGAGACCTTTTTTACTTACGAACGCGTGCCCTTCCACATTTTTTGAGTGTAGTATTCAACTATTACTGCCTACCCAAGTGATCATATTTAACTAGCATTTACACCTTGTTTGTACACTAAGGTGTAGTGTACAAATGAGGCCTCGCATCAAAAATGCCTTCGTGCGTGAACAGGTCTACCAATGTACCTATCAAAGTCCATTAAAATCAGATTTGCAGTTTCAGAGAGTGAGCAAGCAACACACAAACATACTCACACATTTATATTAAGTGATAGTACCTCAGCAGTAATTGTATCGAAAATGCCGCAAATTGTTTGCGAGGGAATACAATACAATGCGTGTTTAAGTGGGGAACAGGGGCGGATTCAGTTAAATGATGGACCTAAGATCGGAAGCCCTTGTATGGGTAAAAAATAATTTGGAGTTGGGGATTTCAAGCGCTAGTAACGCAACTAAGTTAACTTCTGGTGCGGTCATGGGATGCTTGCTTGTGTGGGTGAGTGGGCACGTTAAGCCGTCGCGTGTCAGTAGTTGTCTGATGGCAGCCGGTAAGGCATTTTGGGAATGCTCGCTTAGCTAACTACCATCCTGAAGTAGATAACCTATCGCGAGAACCTAACGGTGTGTTCCGGTAGCAGTTAATTATTGTCATTACTTCTAGGTTAGCCTGAATAACATTTTCAACTACATCATCACTTACCATTAGGTGATGAAGGCCTAGCTCAAGTCAACTATAGTAAAAAAAGGTCATAAAACATATCGTTCAGCCTGTATTCCCCGAAGGAGTAGGTTGTTTAAAAACTCATGTATCATCAGACATGTACCGGGTAATGGAAGGCTAGTAAATTTGTCGTCTAGAGGGCACAGTTCCAGATTCCTTAATTTTAAATTACAGAACTTAAAGTTACATTGTCAGAAAAACGCAATAACTGTATGAACCTTACCTATTTCCACCGCTAAGGCCGTATTCCATTTGAGTTATATTCGATAATTTTGACCACATTCTGCGTCTATGGATCCACGTTTATGAACCATAGACACAAACTGTGATCAAAATTATCGAAAATAACGAATATACCATCAAATGGTATAAGCCCTAAGTAGTAATTTTGGCATTACTGTGTTCCGGTTTGAAGGGTATGAGTGCCGTTGAAATTATATGCACATGAGTGAAACGGGCAGAATGAAAACGGACAAGAGTTATTGCTAGTAGTTTTATTCTCGATCAAATAGATGGCAAAAATTACAGGCAATGGCTATATGCATACATCCTGCTCCTGCCTGGCATGATGCCTGCACTTGGATTAGCGAGAGCGAAAGTGGCAAATTGGCGGCTTGGCGGCTCTAGCATGGAGGGTAGTCACTTCGGCTGACGTCATTTCCGGTACATGAGACTTTTAACAAACTCCTTGGTTTGCTTTATTGCCGCCGTTTTGCCAAAAAGTGATTAAAAACTTTGATGAAAGAATCGACATCTGTCAGCGTGCTCGTGGTGGACATTTGTTAGATATCATTTTTCATTCATAATTACCAAACTTTTCTCTTCGTAATAAAATAAAAATTTGAATCATCTTCATCTAAATTATTTGTATTATCTTGTTTTAGGAAACAAACTCCTTATACTCTGGTTTTTAATTCGAGATCAAAAATGTAAACAAAGGTGTTAACCGTGCAAAAAAATTACAAGTACTTAGTAACTATACTATTTTTGTGGGCTAACAACCCATGGGATGCCGGGTTACAATGTCACCCCTTTTTCTTCCCGTGAGTGTCGTCAGAGGCAACTAAGGTAAATATAAAATATATTATTTAGTATGGAATTATTTCAATGTAATAAAAATGTGTGAAACCTAGCGCAGCAGAGTGCACCGCTACGGATTACGTAAGAATATTTATTGAAGAAAAACTATTGAATACTCCTGACCTATCAGTTTGACAATGACATATATTGACATTTCTTATCTCGAATTAAAAAACCAGAGTATAGTTTGCTTTTATAAGAAAAAATAACAAAACCAAAAAGTTTCTTTGCTACTGGTGATTGTTATGTCATTGTCAATAGGCAGGTATTTAATTAAATCCTCAATCCACCCTCTGCATCGAGCAGAGGGTGGATTGAGGATGCTCACGTTAACACACCACGACACGCACTACACGTGTATGTAGAGAGGTAGTGTTGTCTGTGGTGCTGTTGATGAATGATGACGGATTAACTGGATGCGGCCCGCTGCACAACGTTTATTGTGAAGGTAGTGAAGTTTTGCTTGGTGGAAAGGCATTTTGCGATTGCCCGCCTGGCTAGCTACCACCCTCAAGTAGAAAATCTGTCGCCGAACACCTAACGGTGTGTTCCGGCAGCAGTCCTTGAGAGCCAGTACTTCTAGGTTAGCCTGAAACTTCGACCACATCATCACTTACAATCAGGTGAGATAGTGGTCAAAGGCTAACCTATTGGAAAAAAAAAATACAGGCACATTAGACTTAACAACTATTTCTCAAGGTGATGGGCAGTGTAATTCATCACTTGTGATGAAATGCGTCTGTTCTAGGCAGATGCTAGTCCGCTTAACATCAGGTGGGGCTCGAGCTAGTTCCGCCACAAAAACATAGTAAAAATAAAAAATAATCTTTAGAAAGTTGATTGAAATGCGCTCTTCTAAATAAGTTTCTAAAATATAGATATGTTTTCAAGCAATATCGTTTATTTTATGATATATTTACCTCTTATCAGTGTGTTCCGACAGCAGTCCTTGAGAGCCAGTATGTAATAACGAAAATTACAGGCACATAACAACTGTATGTCTCCGGGTGACGGGCGCAGTGCTTCGTCGCTTATGACGATATGCATCTGTTATAGGCTGAGGTTACCGCTTAACACCTGGTGGTCCTCATGTGTTCCGCTATAACGCCATTAACAAATAAAATAAAAATTGTATTGTCGAATTTTCCTCTCGCGTCAAATAAAACCTGTCTCGGATGAATGCCATGGTAGAATTTTGATGAATAGTCAACCAAGGATGGTCCTGGGTTGACTATTCATTTTAATCGACAAGCAACTATGGATTTTATAGCTGTGTACAGTGGAAGTCAAAATCTAAATGATTTTCATTTCGTCTTCGGCATCTACGATGCTTTTATTTTGTTTTTAAACGAGTTTAAAATTGAATGACTCCACTTGCTGCTGCCGCGTTCAGCAATAAAAACATTTTTTTTAATGTTATTATGGCGGAACAAGCTCGAGACCCACCTGATGTTAAGTGGACTAACCTCTGCCTATAACAGATGCATTTCATCACAAGTCACGAATTCCACTGAGCCCGTCACCTTGAGACATGTTTGTTAAGTCTCATGTGCTTGTTATTTCACTAGCTCTCAAGGACTGCTGCCGGAACACACCGTTAGGTGTTTGGCGACAGATTTTATTATATAGATAGAGCCAGGCGAGCATTCGCAAAATGCTCTTCCACCATACGGTGAAACTCAAGCCCACGGCGGAATTTGAAACATGGATCTGCTGCGCGGCAGTCCATAGCCAATGCCACTGAGCCATCACTGCTTCAAAAACAAGTGGTCCTCGTGCTTATACCGTCACAAACACATAAAAAGAAATAAAAATATAAAATAAAATATTGATCTCAAAATGTTAGTTAGGACTAATAGAAGTTAACTCTAAGACGTTGTTAGCATTTTTACAATAACCCTGTATATAAAAAAATTTAATTCAATTTGAAGACAACAAAAATGTTTGAAGAATTGCGTCTGTATAAAGCCTACACATGTAATGCATACAAACATTGTAATTATATTTATGTCTACACTCAAGAAGGTCAGTTACAAAATGTACCATTCAAAGATTATTATATAGAGACATTTTGCCACGATTGGCAAAATAGGGTTATAGAGCCACTACGAGACGAACGTGGAAGATGCAAGAGACAATCCATAAATTTATCTAAATTCATACATTTTGTAATAATTATATTAAATATATAATTATATAATATACTGTACTGTAATGTATCAGCCAGATCGTCCACTGCTGAACACAGCCTCCCCTATTAAGGGAGTATTTGCCATAATCCCCACGCTTGGCAGGCGGCTTGGGGATCGCAGTGTAAGATGACGGTTCTTTAGAAGGTGCTGTTGCCCACCGTCCAGTATTTTCCCCTTAATCGCCTCTTACGACACCCACGGGATGATATGGGGAGGTGCAATTCTAACCCGGCACCCCACGGGGTTAAGATATAATATATATTTTTTGAGTTATATTATTGTATAAGTGATTGTTAATGGATTTTTAAAACGAATGGATTTGAATTTCTTGCCAGTTTTTCTCTCAATGGTTATATTAAGTCGTATATCCTTTTGCTAAACTTGGCAGTAAAATGTAATCTTTGATATTTAAAGTTTAAATGATACATTTATAATTGAACTTCATAAAATCATTGTAATTCTAGGTTAGCCTGAACACCAAATCATCACTTACCATCAGGTGAGATACTAGTCAAAGAAAGGCTAACCTTTGAAGCATAAAAAAAACAAAATTGTTGCAGATTATTATTTTATTAACAAAATACTACGTACTATTATATACAACACTACAGCTACTACAATAAAATAATTTAGATCCCTATAAGTCATTGCAGACTCATAGGCAGTCCAAATGCTCCAGCCCACTACCAGGTGGCAGCGTGCCCAGCATGCTGGCAGCGTTTCCCGTAGAGTTGCAATGCTTATTCTAATACAATACAATTCTTATTTTAATACAAGTTGCTCTTTTGTCACAAATAAACATAGGTTAGAGTAAACAGTACAAAGTATCAACATACAAATGTTATATTTCCTAAAAGTGCTGATCTAACCACACAATGATTCGGTAAAGCGATAGCCCGACAATGGCCAAACACATTTGCTATTATTTGTTGCAATCTGCAACCCGAGCCCGTAACCCGATCCACGGCAAAGTGCTTCGGCAAACATTCGGACAATCGATTGTTTCGGATGAACACTGCGCTTCTCTTTGCCAATACTTACAGGGGGTTATTCAATTATACTAGTTTAGATACCATATACCGATCATTTTCGGTACTTATAAAGTGCTTCACTACGAATACGCACTATATGCTAATTAAGATATTTAACAAACTTCCAGCCGAATTAAGAGAAGAAAACAGTGATAAAATATTTCAGGCTAAGCTCAAGAACAAATTAATACAAAAATGTTATTACACAGTTAAAGAATTTCTTGAAGACAAAAGCGTAACAAGCTCACGATGATTTACATAGCAAATATATAATTTTTACTTTCATTTATAATTTCTTTGGTATTTTGTAAATTGTGTGTTTTTCTAAATGTTGTGTAAAATATATATAATAACTATACTCTTTTGCTACACCCTAACAGGGTTATGTAATTTATGTGACATGTCAACATATTACATAGTGCAATAAAAGAAATAAATAATAAATAAAGTTTTTTTTTTATAGTTGATAGGGTAGTCTTTGACCACTATCTCACATGATGGTAAATGATGTGGTCGAAGATATTGTTCAGCTTAACCTAGAATTACTAGCTCTCAAGGAAAGCTGCCAAAACACACCGTTAGCTATCCATGCGGGCATCCGCAAAATGCCCTACTACCATGCTGTAACGACTGCCATCGTAAGACAACGGCTTAACGTGCCCTATGAAGCACGTGCCCGCTCAGTAGTAATGCGCTCTAGAGGTCACCCATGCAAGTCATGACCGCGGCAGACGTTGCTTAACTTTGCTGATCGGTTGAGACGACTAAGCAAACTTAGCTACGAGCGCTTCAAAAAGGAATTGAGGAATTTCGAATTTCGAAATTGAGTTTTCGAACCAGAAGTGAAACCCTTAGTACCATCATGCAGAGCCGATATCGTCCATTTATGAATGAAATTCAATTGTTATTATTGTCTATGCGCATGGATTTACCGATCAAAGCTCTCATGAAATATGCTGTCACTGCTTGTATTGATGACTTCTAGTGGTGTTTAATACATACTGACTGAGCGCTTTCGTGCTTCAGCTCGCTATGCTAAAATGAGTTATGAAGCAATGATGGCCGAGCAGTAATAGCTATGGACTGCCGTGCCGCAGTACCCTGGTTCGATCCCCACCGCCGGCTTGAGCTTCACCGCACGGTGGAAGGGCATTTTGCGATTGCCCGCCTGGCTAGCTACCACCCTCAAAAGGGTAAAAACAAATGTACCAAGGCAAATTTTGTACATTTGTTTTTAGAGAGAGTGCACGCCTTATAGATAAATAAAATATATTCTAGAGGATGTGATAGATACTTTGCCTCGCTATTTTTTTATTTGACTCGATAAACACTTCCAACTTCCTACGCCCTCAGTTTCACAGTTTTGACCGACTTGAAAAAAAGGAGAAGGTACTCAATTCAACTGTTTTTTTATGTTTCTTTCAGAACTTTTGACTGAGTGAACCGATTTTGATGATTCTCCTATTATTTGAAAGCTGATGCTTCCCGTGTAGTCCCATTTTAATTTCATAAAAATCAGTGTAGCCGTTTTTGAGTTATACTCCAATAACTGAAAAGTGTTTTCCTATCTTGATGATATAGTCATTGACAGTGAATGACAATCGGTCCCGTAACTCACTAAAAAGGCTAAAAAAAATTCAACACTCAAAAGTGTGTAATAACTTGACGAAGTTGGTACCATGCGCACAATATTGTGATAATAGGTACTTTTGAACAATCATGGTACCGACTTCAACAAGTTATTTTACATTTTTGAGAGTTGAAATCGGTTCCATATTCAGGTAAATATTTTTTTCATATCGTCTTATGGTAGAAACTTGCGTCTGTAACGGAAAATTATAAATTGAAACAGTTTTATTGCCCTTTTTGTAGGTTTGTTAACCAATCTGCATGATCAGGGTACTTTAGATTTAGTAAATCATATTTTTCTGAAAAATTTGATCTTTATTCTTGTTATTGTCTTACAGGATAGCAGACGTTGGGCTATGTTGGAGACTCGTTGGGGCACCCTGAAAATTTCAACACTGCGTGGTATAGGGCACTTAACAAGAACCCTCTCGAAAGCACCTGCTGGTACAAGCCGTTAGAAGCTTGGCGACAGATTTTTTACTTGAGGGTAGTAGCTAGCCAGGCGAGCAATTGCAAACTGCACTACCAATACCGCGGTGGGATCCGAACCTTATAGACCCCTATGCGGCACCGTAGCTATTGCAACTCGGCTATCACTCCTACGAATGTATTTTTTTTATAGTCGGTTGGTTCGATACATAAAGTTATTTTTTTTTCCATTAACAACTAAGTTTAGTAACGACCAACCTAGAACGTAGGTAAAGATATTGTAAAGATTTTCATATAGTATAGTTCTTCGTATACGCCCTAATTTCATAAATGATTACGACTTCGACTATATTTTTGTAATGAAACCAAAATATATGTATACACGAAGGTGAAAACAATATTTTTCACATAGTTACATGCATACTGTCTATGATATTTATTTCCTAAATGCTTTATTTTTTCTACATGGCAAGGCATGGACACTTCCATCTATGCTTTTATTAGATTTACAAAAATTTTGTTACGTATGTAAAATATGAAAATGTCTTTACAAAGCAAAAAAATAAATAAAAAAAGTACGTCCCATAACGTATATGTACCAACTACCAATATACTTAAATCAAACAATAAACTTCCATTTTCAAATCTCTCAAACAAGGAAGAATGCATTTTAAAGACGCCCCGCAGAACAAACAGAAGGGTTCCGTCGATAATAGGATTCCTTCATTGTGCTGTCACTTGCAAACGGTTATCTAAACTAAGTGATATCTCGCTTTGATGTACCCGCGAGTGTGGGGAAATCTGCTGATTCTGGCAACTGGTTTATGGCTTATATCTTGTTTTTTAATAATTTACAATGTTCTCGTAGCGAAGTCTGTCAAACTATAACCTGCTTAAGTAATACTAGAATATAATAATTATTTTATTTTAGTGTTATCGTGTTTTGTATTAGTGCTATGTAAATATGAATATCTGAAATATTAATAGTACAATTATTGTAAAGTAATATATTTTATAACACATTTGCTAGTAAAGGGTCTCTTATTTCACCAATTTACATATCGTATTGTATTTCATTCATTACGTACTCGTGCTTTATTGTAAAGTAAAACTCACGAGTTTCTAAGGTAAACTCACGGTTATCAAGATGCTCCGTCTAAAACGAACGGTATTTTTTTTAAAAATCTTTGCAAAGAGTTTTTATGTCAGAAGATGGTCAACATTTTATGAATAAAATTAACTTTGGGAGATAAAATATAATATATAAACAATTAATTAATTTTGACCATAAATTACAACCGTTTACCTATAACAAAACACAAACATTACTTTATTAGTAACACTGGCTGTTTTTGGGGCTTTGCCTTAAAAAAAGCGCTGATGCTCGCGCTATCAATTTTACAAGTTGTTCAAAATTTTCTTACTGCTTTAACAAGTGATTTAAGAGAAAGTCCTAGACACGTAGATATCCTCAAGCGATGAATTTATAGAAATAGCGTTGTTGGGATTTCTGAATGTTGTAGAGTTTTAATACCAAAGTGGACCCATTTTGAAGCGCTCGTAGCGAAGTTTACTTTGCTGCTCTCAACCGATCAGCAAAGTTAAGCAACGTCGTGCGCGGTCATGAGTTGGATGGGGGATCACTTGTGACATTACTACTGAGCGTGCACGTGCTTCGGAGGGCACGTTAAGCCGTCGGTCCCGGTTGTCGTCTTAGGATGGCAGTCGTTATAGCATGGTGGTAGGGTTTTTTGCGAATGCCCGCCTGGCTAGCTACCACCCTCAAGTAGAAAATCTGTCGCCAAGCACCTAACGGTGTGTTCCGGCAACTGTCCTTGAGAGCCAGTACTTCTAGGTTAGCCTGCACAACATCTTCGACCACATCATCACTTTCCATCAGGTGAGATAGTTGTCAAAGGCTAACCTATCAGGCATAAAAAAAAAGAAAAACAGTTGAATTATGTGACAGACTGAGGCTTTCGTTATGTGATGCTGAAGATAATGTTCTACCATCTGGATTGAGTTAATATGTCGGACCTTTAGCTCAATGACCATCTGTGAGTAACTTAGACCTTTATCGGGAATTGGCTCACGAGACCAGGTGCCAGAACCTTGCCTATGAATTGCTTTGGGAAAGATTTTCTAATTAGGTGTTATTATCGCTAAGCTCAACGATTCTCCACGCCAACAAACATCCAAAGTTTGGCCCCGTGTTCTTGCCGCATCGTCAGAAGTAACACACGCTCGACCAAGTTCATATATATAAGTCAACGTTCCTACTAAGATATAAAAGTACCTGTAGGTATACAACATAGTAGGTACGTCTACTTTTTTTCTAAATATGATTATAAGCACTATAGCGCGCTAAGCGAAAATCATATTTAAAATATTTAGAAATATAGAAGGGTAGCGACATCATCCCGAGAGTTCAGTGTTTGATAAAGCACTTCTTTCGATCAGATGAAGTCTAGTAGTCTGGTTGATGGCCGCGCACCGTCCCCTTAGTCCCCTATGATGGTTAAATTAATACAATTGGAGAACGAAATTTCGGCTCCAAAGAGCGTGCCCAGGTGGCCGAGTGGTTTAGGCAACCGGCGCGAAATAGGAGGACGCGATGTCCCGCCCGGGCGATAAAATTTTGTGCTCCAATAATTTTTAAAATAGGTAAGTTAACTTATAATATTTTGTTCTTTATAGTGACGTGAAACAGAATCAAAATTATATAATATATAAAAAGATACCGCGAGCGTATCACATCAGATGGCGCTGCATTAAAAGTGCTCAACATTTTCATACCCCTCTAATATTTATGGATCAAAACAAATTGTTTTCATCAGCTTATAATCTGTCTCGCCGTCTCGCTCTAAGACAGTCTGACTCCCTCGCACACCATATGACGGCCACGCGGCCGCCACGCGCTCTCTCCAGATTTTACACGCATTTGTGCCTCTGGATATTTAATTATTTATGTTTATTCGCTATGAAAAGATTAGTTCTGTGTCATTAGAACTTGGTCGACCATGTGTTGTGACGGTGACAAGCCACGAGAGCAATCTTAGGATCTTTGAAGCGTCTTCAGGGAATCGTAATAAAGATTCGGAGTATGATAGCCTACAGGGTATTGAGGATAAGCAGCTGATCATGGGGTACTATGGGTGTAAACCCTGGCACAGTTGAGTTTCATTGCGGGGTATTGTGGGAATATGTGCGGGAATACGGCTAGCTACCTACCACTTTCAAAAAGAAAATCTGTCATAAAGCAATTTAAAGCCAAGGTTCTGGCTGTTCTTGAAAGCCAATTGCCACTATAGGTCTGAGATCCTCACAGATGATAGAATATTTTCTACATTATCACAACGATACTTTCTGTATATGTCACATAATTTCACTTCATTGCCTTAAAACCCCAAAACCAAAGCATACAAAATTCAAAAATCACATCAAATAAATGCTAATTTATATAAATTCATCGCTTGAGGATACGTGTAATACGCAGATCAAAAAAGGTTTATAGCTCTTATTCAAAAACGTCATAACTTCCTCCACTAACATAGCTACTTCCATCATTTTTCCTTTGAACTGAGGACCTCACTATTCCCATCACAAAAACATCACATATCAACTCTTATAGGATGTTACAAGCGTCATTCTGATATTGGCCAACTCTTCAACGGTAAGCTTCAAAACGTAGTAACAAACCTTCTTTTTGATGTAACATACATCGTTTTTCAACTGAGGACAGGTAATTTGTTGTTTCCCGCGCGAATGTGTTTGACATTAGTTTAGGCGGGAACGCGTGGCGCGCACGCGGCACCACCGTCTGGTGGCAATCGATCGAACTATTAAAATGGGGAGTTCTATTTTTCCGGTATGATAGGAATATTTAAAATATTTGAATCAATCTATTTCAGTAAAGTACGTAATAATATCTGAAGATACAGTATAATACACAAAATTTAACAAAACTGATAGACTTTTAAAATATAGGTATCTAAATAAATAAGTTATATTATAAGTATGTATTTTAAAGTTTGTTCTAAACTCAAATTAGCAGGCTCCAATTTAGGCTGTGCCGTATATTGGTTACACGTACAGATTTTATTTTATTTTATGTTATTGTGACGGGGCCGAGGACCACCTGAAGTTAAGCGGACTAACCTCTGCCTATAACAGATGCATTTCGTCACAAGTCACGAATTGCACTGCGCCCGTCACCTTGAGACATAGTTGTTAAGTCTCATGTGCCTGTAATTTCACTGGCTTTCAAGGACTGCTGCCGGAACGCACCGTTAGGTGCTTGGCGACAGGTTTTCTACTTGAGGGTGGTCGCTAGCCAGGCGGGCATTCGCAAAATACCCTTCCACCATGCGGTGAAGCTCAAGCCCGCGGCGGGATTCGAACCATCGATTTGCGGCACGGAGTACATAGTCAATGCCACTGAGCCATCACTGCTTCAATTGGTTTCAATACCCTATTTGATATGACGCGCATTAACATTTAGACAATAGTACATTATGCAACAAGTGCGCGAAGTTGTTTATTACAATCGAGACGAGTTTTAAGCCTGAGATCGAAGATCTAAGGCCATAACAACGCGCACGCGTTTCATACGACGTCTTTCAACACACTTGCGAATACGAAAATTTCGATACGAAAATATTTTCTTGATCTTTTTGATAGCAATAATAATCTGATTAAGAAGGTTTATAATTAAATCTTCTAAAGTTGTACTTCAGTAGGTAAAAAACTCTTTGGTTTGTTTTTATATGAAAAACGAACGGAACAAACTACAATCTCCTTGATGAGAAGTGTGGACATGTTGTTTTTTTTCTATTTAACCACTAGTGCAGTAATGTAAAAAAAAGCACGAGTGCGTAATAGACTATATTATGACACTAAAACCGGTGCATTTAAAGGCCCGTTACGAGCGAGTGTGTTGAAAAATACATATACCTATGTTTTTGTTCGTGTAGTATATTAATTATTATATTATTTAATATATTATTAGGAACTAATGATCGCGCTACTCAATGTTGCAGTATGAACTGTTTAGGTTTAATAGGTTGCATAGTGAATGAAAGACAACATCTTCGACCACATCATTACTTATCATCAGGTGAGATTATGGGGCAACGAAGGGAAAATTATCAGGTGGGCAGCAGCACCTGCTGAAGCACTGCCATCTTGCACTGCGATCACCAAAGTGCCTGACAAGCTTGGGGATTATAGCACCCCCCCTCTCTCCCCTAATTGGGAAGACCCTCCTTCAACGGTACGAGTTGTTGATGATGAGAAGCAATACTTACCCAACACAACAAAAAAGAAATACTACAGATATACATTTTTTATTTCGCGCATAAAATACACTTGAGGAGAGGAGAGAAGAACGCTCGTAGCGAAGTTTGTTGAAGCGCTCGTAGCGAACTTTACTTATAGCGTTCTTAACCAATCAGCAAAGTTAAGCAACGTCGCGCGCGGTCATGAGTTGGATGGGTGACCGCTAGCGACATTACTACTGAGCGTGCACGTGCTTCGGAGGGCACGTTAAGCCGTCGGTCCCGGTTGTTGTCTTAGGATGGCAGTCGTTATAGCATGGTGGTAGGGCATTTTGCAAATGCCCGCCTGGCTAGCTACCACCCTCAAGTAGAAAATATGTAGCCAAGCACCTAACGGTGTGGTCCGGCAGCTGTCCTTGAGATACAGTAGTATTAGGTTAGTCTGAAAAACATCTTCGACTACATCATCACTTACCATCAGGTGAGATAGTGGTCAAAAGCTAACCTATCAAACATAACAAAAATATTTTAAGGCAACATTCATTTAATATTTTAGAAAAATTCTATAAAGAAAAGAAAATAAATATGCATCTCGATCGTGAGCTCAAAGGCAAGACCTCATGAGGATGCTTCGCGAAGAAACGAAACACGTCAAAAATCCTTCCACTTTGGTTGCGTGGCGTTTGTGAAGTCACGTCACGAAGAAAACTAGGTGGTACTAGACATATCTTTTTAATATATTTTAAGTATATTTATAAAATATTACATTAAAGTTTTCATAAATCTTTTTAAAACATTGTTATGATTAAATATGAATGTCCGCAAAGTTGCGCCTCAACATGCAAAAGATTATATGTATTCTATATTGTGTTTGCCTCTATCAGAGCATTAGCATTGTTTATCCCCGTTGATCATCATTGCCAATAAATAATCAATTTCTCCAAACTTTTGGTGGACCACCCTCAGGGGCCCGATTCTCTTAGCTATGAAACCGCGTTAACGCAACTTAATCGCATGAAAATTGTAGTTTTTGACAGTATCCGTAGTCTGCCCGCTATTTAGGTTCGATCGGAAGTCAGTGGCTTGCTATCAATAGTTTTGACATATTTGGTATGCTGTAAGCTATTTTGTTGCGATTGCGTTGCTACAGTGGCATACAATATTTTGGAGGATTTTAGATAGAAAAATAGCTGAATGATTTAAATATATTTATTTGATGTATTGTTCGAACCACTGTATTGATGTTTTGACTGATGCTTGATTGATAGAAGTTTTCATTATTATTTCAGTGGCAACTTTGCAAGCCATAGCACAGCCATACGATAGCGACGCGATTGCTATACAAGTGCGATTAGGAGCTAGAATTATCGTACTACCGAATTTGACATTAACAGCAGTTCGATCACAGAAGCATCGCAGTAGTGTGGCGTTTGGTCAATAGCTAAGAGACTTGGGGCCCTGGGTCACTGGAGCTCGGGTTTCTATTTACGCTATGAATGCTTAAGATAAGATAATTTTTATTTGCGAAAAACATGTGATGTCATACATATAATAATAACATGAATGTGGTCATTAGCTAGGTCTGTATCAACATGTTTTGCCTGTTTTAGGCGTACAAATGTAGCGAGATGGCCGTCATTTACAATAATAATAATAATCACATTAATAATAACATTGAATTCAATTTCAATTGAATTTTAGATATTTTAATCAACTTTAAAGAAGGCGGAGGTTATCCTTCGTCTCTATTTGTATTGTATGATTATTTTGTCAATAAGGTTAATTTTGTATCTGTTTTAGAACATAAAGTAGATAACTAAGTATTACGTATCGGATGGCGAATTGGATAACAGCCACGAATGACGCAATGCTATTTAGATTCTAAATGGTTTTTTACCTAACCAGATAGGTATTTGGTATAGGTGGTACGTGATACATGAAAACTGGATGATCTAAACGCTCTTTATAAGGTTCTGTACCCAAAGGGTAAAAACGGGACCCTATTACTGAGACTTCGCTGTCCGTCCGTCTGTCACCAGGCTGTATCTCAAGAACGGTGGTAGCTAGACGGTTGAAATTTTCACAGATGATGTATTTCTATTGCCGCTATAACAACAAATACTAAAAATAAAATAAAATAAATATTTAAGGGGGCTCCCATACAACAAACATGATTTTTTAACGTTTCTTGCTTGATACTAATAACGGTGACAGGTAGACGCTTTAACTATTCACAGAATATTTAGTTTTATGTTCTCTTTACATATGAATAATTAAAATAAATAATTAAGGGGGCTCCCATACAAAAAAGAGGCTTTCGCTTTTTATTTGCCGGTACGGAACCCTTCGTGCGCGAGTCCCGCTCGCATTTGGCCGGTTTTTATTTCTCTAATAGCATATACTATATAAATAAATTACAGACAGGACACCAAATCTAGTCCAGGGGGGTGGTCACCAATAAATATAAAGGTGTGAGCACACGTCACATGCACTGGAGGTGGGCGCTCCTGGGTGTATATTTATAACGGTCGCACCTCGGCCTCACGCCCCGTGTGCCAACACCTTAACGACTAAATGTTTATTTATGTTGTTTTTTGTTTTTGGCAAAGGTGTTCAGAGGAAGCAGTGATGGCTCAGTGGTATTGGCTGTGGCCTGCCGTGCAGCAGGTCCATGGTTCGAATCCCGCCACGGGCTTGAGCTTCACCGCATGGTGGAAGGGCATTTCCTGAATGCTCGCCTGGCTAGCGACCACCCTCAAGTAGAAAATCTGTCGCCAAGCACCTAAAAGTGTGTTCCGGCAGCAGTCTTTTAGAGCCAGAAAAAATACAGTATAATGAGACCTATTAATTGGACGTCTCAATGTGACGGGCACAGTGCAATTCGTCGTTGACGAAATGCGTCTGTTATAGGCAGAGGTTAGTCCACTTAACATCAGGTGGAACCAGGGCTTGTTCCGTCACAATAACATAAAAAAAATAAAAAACAAGGATGACATTATTGTAATCGTTAAAACTAGCCAAGAACGAGTTGGACTTAAACGAAGGGTTCCGTAATAACAGAGAATATATCACACAGTATTTTTTTATATACAGCTTGAGATTCTAACCGTGAGTTCTCAACCCTTCCTACTCCAACAAGCATAGTATAAAATGTACAAGATAATCTGTCCCCAAGCATCTATCGGTATGTTCCGGCAGCTCAAAGTCAAAGTCATTTTAATATGGTTATGTTTGCAATAACGCTTGCTATGCGGATAATATTACAAAATTACAAATATACGATAGGAAAAATTTAAGTCATGTGCGGGATTCGAACCCGCGTCCACCCCTTTAGCCAGGGTATACTCTAACCAATTGAGCTAATATGACAATGAGTCAAAATCAAATTTTTACTATCGGTCTTTAACCATCGTATTGGGATGGAAAATATTTGCCTCTCGTATATTTGTGATTTTGTAATGTAATCCGCATAGCAGGCGTTATTGCAAACATGACAAAATTAAAATTATAAGGTTGCGTAATCATTTACAAGTATAAAACCAATTGCAAAATTTGTCTTGTTTGTAGTACCTACAACGTAAGTTGTTCTATAGATGTCGCTCCATCGCAATACGATGGTTAAAGAACGATAGAAAAATTTTGAGTAATGACTCATTGTCATGTTAGCTCAATTGGTTAGAGCATACCCCGACTAAGGGGATGGATGGACGCGGGTTCGAATTCCGCACATGACTTAAATTTTTCCTCTCGTATATTACTTATAATTTAATAATCAAAATCATTTATTCAAATTAAGCGTCTACGGCGCTCTTACGAAGGTCTATTACAAATTTTAATATTGAAATATACACCGTGTCCCAAAATTCAACGATAAGCCGGCATCGGTGCATGGACCTACTCATGACTCCTCGGAAAAAAAAAAAAAAAAAAATTATAACTGTTTTTTTTTATTAATTACAGAGACTTCTATAAATTTCATCGATATTCGATACCCATTATGCTATTTTCAACTACCATGACCACAATTTTTGACATATTTTTGATATTTTTTGTGCATTAGCAACCTAAGAAGGACGGCTATCTACCACAATCCTTTAAAATTACAGAAAGTCTGTAGTTATTTTACAAAAATCAGTAAAAAAAAAATTTTTTCTTATAATTTTCATAGAATTTAACATTCTATGCACTTTCTATAGTCTGGGTTAAAAAAAAAAGTATGGACACTACCATGGCAAGTTTTATTAAAAGTTGGCGCAACTTTATAAAAGTCTCTGTAATTAAAAAAAAAAAGAGTTATAATTTTTTTTTTATTTTTTCCCGAGTAGTCATGAGTAGGTCCATGCACCGATGCCGGCTTATCGTTGAATTTTGGGACACGGTGTATATATATAATATTATATATATAATATTGAAATATACTATATTAGAATATAACATAATATATATATATACATTATGTTTTTTCAGCTATGAATCGTAATATATCGCCTGTAATTTCACTGGCTCTCAAGGACTACTACCGGAACAATTCCATATTAGGTACTCCGTGCTTTGCAAACTGAAGTGCACTTTATTGCTTCGTAGCTAGAGTCGCTTATTTATTGGAATGGGTTTCCGGAGTGATCCTCCTGGTCGTTTTTATTTTGTGCCTTAACTTTCTAAATGTGAATTTTGCATACCTATAACCATAGTGTTTGGTTATACTATATTACTTACCTAGTATTCACTCAAAATATAAAATTTCCACTGCTAAACACAGCCTCGCCCATTAATTGGGAATTTGATATAATCTCCACGCTTGGCAGGTACCTATCTTGGGGATATTAACAAATATTTTTAAAACATTTTAAGAAAACATTAAATTCATATTTTTAATAAAACACTTAAAATATATTAAAAAAATATATATCTAGTGACAATTCCGCCCAATTTACCTGTTAAGCCGAATGGAAGAATTTTCGACGCGTTTCGCTTCTACACGAGATGAGTAAAAACTTTTCTCGATCGTGCGCTCGTAGAGTCAAGACCTCCTGAGGATACTTCGTGTAGAAGCGAAACGCGTCGAAAATTCTTCGACAAAAGTAACACCTATTCATTATCTTGGGGATCACAATAAAGGATGTCAGTTCTTCAGAAGGCACTGCTGCCCATCTCCTGGTATTTTTTACTTCATCGCCTCTAACGACTCCCACAGGAAGATTGGCTAGCCCGGCACCCCTAGGGGCTGTATCTACTTATCTGACTTAAATTATAATGACTTATATCTGTCTACACTAAGCTTTTACAGTTCCTATAATACTTATCTCACTTAACCCATTGACATCAGCGATAATGATAACAATAGCATTTCATTCATAACTAGGCCATAGTGGTCCAGTACGATGCCAACTTATTACGGCGTTTTTACATTCCTGTAATTTTAAAACTAAACTACTAGTTCTGTTGTTCTTCATGGTTTTCCTACCTTCTTCATCGTTTCTGCATCATCGTACCATTGAGCTGGTCAGTGGCGAGGTAACCTCCTCCGTTGCAATAGTAATAAATTCATATAAGCTAAAAACTGTCAAATTTCATCGATATCCGGTCAATATTATATGTGTGGTTAAATGTGGTTTATATTAGCCGTAATTAAGTTATACAATTACCACAAAATATTTAAAATTAACAGGTCTAAACAAGCATATTCCATCATCAGCCGAGGATGATAATCACGCTTAACCCATTGGCATCGGCGATAATAATAACAATAGAATTTCATTCATAACTAGGACATAGTGGTCCTGACCATGCTTGTTAAGCTACTATGTGAACTGGCTCTCAAGGACAGCATCCGGAGCACATCGATAGGTGCTTGTTGGGAGAATTTCCACTAGCCAGGGAAGCGTTCTCAAAATGCCCTACCACCATGGAGTGCAGCTCGATACCACGGTATATTTGTTTAGTAACTAAGTAAAGATGTCCTAGTAATAAAATGTGAAAATATTTTTAAAGTTCCATGGACACACAGGAGTTGTTGTTCTCTTCTTTGGGGTAACCCCGTATATACAGGTGGGATAGTGTATATTGATCAACCTTGTTCTGCTATGCACATTAGTTAAATATTATTGCTATTGACATGAGTCAAACAATCAGGCTGAGCTATTAAATTTATGTTGATTACAGCGAAGCATTTGATAGCATTGATCATGTTATTCTTCAAGAAAAATATCATCTAGCTGAGATATGACAGGATCTCTACAATTGTTTTTTTTAGAATTACGATGATAGTTACCAGATTGTGGTCTTGAATAGATTTGCGTCAGTCTCATTACCCATGCCATCTTGGGTACGAAAAGGATCAGTCCTTGGTCCCACTTTATATGTTATTGTAGATAGCGATATTAGGGAGCTGGTATAGTTAATTAGTCACTAAATAGCTGTCATGAAAAACTAGTCCTCTACGAATACATTGTTTGATGGTAACTGAAAAACATATTACGGTAATATACGGTAGCAAAATTACTTTTCTACAAACCGAGTTTTTTTATAGATGGTCAACATTTGTATGCCCTAAATGTATTTAGTAACAAGTCTATCACAACATTAATTAGCAGGCTTTTAGAATTATATGTTTAAATTAATAGACTGCTTACAATATTAGGCCCGATTTTATGGTGTGTGCCATTTTAGTATGTTTGATATTTTATTAAATAATTTGAATATGTTCGTATATAATCAGACTTTTAACTACTGATTTTATTAAACGTACATCTATTTATTCAGAGGCCAAGCATACCGCTTCATGTGCCATAATTTTCCACAATATTACCTAAAAGTAACACAAAGTAGGTCTCTTTATCAAAAGTCCGTCATGGTGCACGGCCACCAAGACCTTGGTGCCACCGCAGTATCAGATATTCTGCCACGAAGCAGTAGTGTGCAAATTCTACTGTGTTAAGGTGTGAAGGGCATTGTAGCATGTGAAATTACTAAGCAAAAGAACCGTAAAACTAACGTGAGACGTTAGTTTTACGGTTCTTTTGAGTGACCACCGCAGTGCAGTTGGTTGGACGAGGTCACCCTCCTCGTCCAACCAACACTACAACTGTAATGGACAGGCGTGACGCTTAACATCAGGTGTGTATATGCTCCTTTTAGTCTCTACATAAAATAAAAAATTAAATAAATAGGTAAGTAACTTGGCTGTAACGAATATGTAGGTACATATTCAATGAAATATATCCACAAAATTCATTTACACTTTTTATTCCACATAAAATTTAAGACATATTCAATTAATTTAACTTTAAAATAAGTCTTGATCACTTAATTTATAGCTAATATTTACAAGTTTGGTGCTGCTGGTAACTTACAATAATTACATTTTATATCTATACTAAGAAACAGAAGGTTATCAATATATACTATTATATTTGTAAATGTACAGGGGTGTGTTTTGGATCAAAAAACAACTTAGAAAAATACAATGGTTAATATCAGTATTATAGTAACTAAGAAAAAATAGTATGTCACATAAGATAATTATTTAATTCTGGTGTTACTTTGTGGAAATTCATTACTCGTAATTAGTAACAAATATAAAAAAAATGGTTGTTCAAAATTTAAGATAAAACTATCACAGTAAAACAAGACAAGTAATTTGACTTCACAGAGTGCTACCAATCGCGGCTTGTATGTGTGGGTGCCCGCACGCACGCACACTATGACAAATATCTAGCGTGCATAAAGACTATAGAGTGCGTTCATTTACAGGGAATATAATTATTAACAATCATAAAAGTCGTGTCTGTAGATAGCTATGAATTGAATTGCTATAGTATATACCGATTTCCCAACGTATTTCGGCATGTCATAAAATTTCTTGTAAAGTAAATCACAATGCACTGTGAGAATCTCGTCACCTCGAGTCAGCCGGCGGCCTCTACGCCATCTACATTTTTTGCGCATAACTAAATATGATCAATAGATTTACTGCAACACTTTGAGATGTGGATTGTGGACAACCCGCTTTTAAACAGACTAGAGTAGGCATTTAAATCTCCTACCGGCCTTCAGTCAAATTGTTGTTTTGGTTTTAGCGCGAACATTTAGGTTTAGCAACCATTTCACATGACCATGATGCTCGCGAGTTCAAATAATATTGATCGTATTATCTAGAAAAGTTATTGAAACCAATACGCATGCTTCCATAAATTACAACTACGTCAAACGCCTTAAAAATTGTGTTTACTTGTATCAAATGCAATCCATTCAAAACGTATAAAAAAATCTTAGTTGAAGCAAAAAATATTCTTCGAATCTCGCGTATTACGTGATCAAGTACAATGAATAGACAACCTAATAAAAAAAACGAAAAAAAAATTGAACTTTGAATTTACTGCCAGTGACATTACCGTTCACCTTAGCCAATTATCTCAACTTAATAAAAGTCTACAGCACGACTATGTCTATGATCATTATAATTAATGTTAAAAATATCAAGTCAAAACAATTACTAATAAAATATATGGAACATAGTCAATCTTTTGCAGAGTTGTTACAAATAAGTTGAGTTTAGACTTAACAATGAACAGGAATAGGTTTTGGGACGGATTTGAAATTAAAATTCGCACCAAATTCGACAAATATTTACAATTTTCTAAAATGAAAAGTTACTGGTTCTTAAACCTAGATTTATACACGTGAGCATAAAGAAGCTCAGATAAATAAAAAGTCCCGATGGAGCACGCCGGACGATAAAAAAAAACCCTGCTCTTATCATACTGTCCCTTTCTCGCTCCACGGGTTTGCACTAATGTTGAAAATAACAGTATTGTTTTTTGGGCTTAACTTGTATCGTGCGCCGTGATTTATCTTAATTTCTTAATTTATCTGACCTAAGGAATATTATAATCCTTATGAAAATCGATGGTGTATATGCCAAAAGAGAAGGGTATGGTTAAGGCTTTGGAATCAGGTCCGTATGCTCCACGTTTCCTGTCTCTTTTTTTAATCGTTGGCTATATTAGGACTCCTGAGTTTTATTTATGTTTCGGTGTGAGCAAGTTTATGAATAACTTAAATAATTACTAATACATTCAGTCGAAAATAACAGTTCCCTATACCGAGACAATTAACTAATTAGTCTATGAAAAAAAACGTAGTGAAAATTATATTATTTATTCGATCTTGTTTGTTTATCAGTACAAACAAGATCGAATAAATAAAATAATTTTCATTAACTGTGTATTACGAATCAGCACATATTAAGAAATTTTAATGTGTTTCGAAATGATGAATTAAGTGCATATGATAAACATTTTACAACATTATAATTTTACAATTTGCAATCCAAAACATTACATTAATATTTCACAAATCTATTATATTAAATAATGTATAGTATTTTACACGACCTTAGCCAATAACTAGAAAAGAAACACGTCAAGTTACATTAATCTCCTCATCGGAAGCGCTAGCATCGCTTTCGTAATCATCGCCGTCCTCCATGTTAGAAAACTCGCGGGAAAAATGACCACCCGCCATCTTGTCATCATAACCTCTAAAATCCGATGTTGTTGGATAAATCTTTTTGACTTCATCGTTCTGTTCTTCGTTAGATAAGGGAGATAATTTTGGTTTATCTGCTTCCGCATCTGAGAGATCAGGGTGTGGGTTGTTTTTGTTTGGCAGAGTTTGTTCGCGGCTTCCGCCGGATGCAAGGAGTTCCCGCTCTTTAGAGTTGCGCCATTTCATGCGACGGTTTTGGAACCAGATTTTTACCTGCGAAGGAGAAATACATTATTAATGATGATTCAATACCTAATCAAAAGACAAAATGTGTTATGCAATTGTAGGATATTTTCGTGAATGTAAAAGACACTATGCCGCTTTTGCCAGACAGGTAAGAAACTCAGAGTAACCTTGGGCCACTACTTTTTTCTTATCATAACAAACCTAAGTACCTATAGGTAGGTACCTAATATTTCTTTAATTAATTGAGGCTTTCATTGGCAATACATTCGTAAGCGAAGTGTGCTTACCAAATTAAAAAAATATCTTTACCCTCAATTTGAATATTAGTTTGCTTCATTCTTTAGTAGGTACCTATGGAACGCGTTTGCAAAAAAACAATACCAAAAAGCGTAAAATACAAAGAAGTTATCAATAAACAGAAATGTTATCAAAAATTAAAAAAAAAAACGTAATAATCATTTATCATACCTGTCAATGGCGTATTGAATAAGCTTTTATTACAGAATCGTTAACAGATTTTTACTTTTTTCCGTAAAAAATAGCAGTTCTTTTTTTATAAAATGCATTGTGTCCCCAAATACTGTTTTTGACGGCATTGTATTGATGATGTTTCTCTTTATATAGAAGGTTTAGAGGTGTGGCAGTATGCGAGGGAGTGCCATTGCCACTGTGCGGTCAAAAAAAGTGAGATTTGCCTTAATCGGGCATTTTTTTAAGAGTTTTTTTGCCTTTTTTGTGCATCTATTTATTCCATTTTTCTTAAACTAGCCTTGGAGCATAGAATAATAGAATTAAAAGATTCGTACTGTACCATTTGTTTAAAAAAAGCTTCTATTTTAGTACTGTACCTAACATAGTTTATATGTTAAATTGTGATTAACATTTTTTTTATAATTTAGTCTGCCTTGGGCTACTTAAATTATTATTATTTTCGGCTATTTGAACCAGTGGTACTGCACGGAGTATAAAAAAAAAGAGGCCGTCCCCTACAATGGTCAAACTTACTACTGTTGTGGAGAGATTCCAGTTGTTATAGCCAGGATAGACTAGTTTTCTTATTAACAATACCTATACAGAATTCTCCATAACAGTATATTAACAATCCTTATACAGAATTCTCAATAACAGTTTTTTAACAATTCTTATACAGAATTCTCAATAAGAGTCCATATTATGGAACTATGCCCCACTGCATGAGCGTGAAAAGTACTTGGCGAAATGTAATTAGGTTACATTACGTTACATAAGCAACCAGCAAGTTTTAACATAAAAAACACCAACATCAATCAGAAAATATTCTAAATCAAAAAATACACTTATACGTAAATAATATTGACGCATTATAAGGGGTAACTCAAATACTGCTCGTCAGATCAAATGTGACCACATGACAAGCACAAGCTAATATAAAAAAATATCGAAATCGGTTAACCCAGTAAAAAGTAATGAGAAACACACATAAAAAAAAGGTTGAATTGAGACCTCCTGCTTTTTTTAGAGTCAGTTAAAATAACTACATCTCTGTCTAACTACTCCTTTGGGGATGTATGCAGAGGCAAATTTCTTCTTCTATCTTAAACTTATGTTTTTACTAACTGAAAGGTACACATTAATATTTATTGCAATTAATATTAATGTATAAAAGGTACACATCAAAATTAATTATATCATAGTAAGCTAGGTGCAAACTATTAGGATTTTTTAAGAGATTTCTATGCTTGGAAACAAATCGATACGTTAATAAACTCTTTGCGAATAAAAAAGCGCCGTTACATCATTTTTAAAACAGATTTGAAATTCGAATGACAAATAGCAGCCGCGATTGGCCGTAACCAATTATCCTATGATAGATGTTCGCGAGTTCGTTTTAAAATTTTATACATCGAACGCCTAAAATCATTTATCAAACTTTTAAATATCGATAATTGATTTTTGGGTTCTTCGACGTTTAGTTTATGCCTCGGAAACACTTTAGTGAACGCTTTCTAAAGTAGGATGTCTCGGCGAGAATAATCCTATTTACGATTCAAAGACTAACTTATTTATTACAATCCTTAGTTAACTAAGTATTGTAATAATACTACCATAATCTCTTAGAAAATGTTGCTTGGAAGGGATGTATTGCTTGTATGAAAAAAGACGTGAGTTATAATACTATAATCGAAAATTTTAATTATTATGTTTATTTTCATGTTCAATATATACATATTATGTTAAATTCATCTGGAAAACTTACTTGGTAGGAAAATTTAATTTTAACTATTATACTCATTAACATCAGGCTCAGCGCTCTCCCATCTATTCTGAGCTTAGTGCTATGTCCAAGCTACGAGGTTTAACATGGAGAGAGGAAAAACTAAAACTGTTCCAATTTCTGTAAATTTAAATAACATATAATGAATCTTAGAACTGACGACTGCTGTATCGCTTGGAATTTATTATGTACGGAACCTCACTGCATCCTGGCATCTACCATCTTTACTAGGTATTCTTTATAGAGATTGCGAAATGCGTGAAATTCTATCGATTAATCGATTTTGTTGACAGTGACGTCTCTATATCGATTAGTAAGTGAAAAAAAACATATACATCTGCTAAGGCGATATGACGTAATATTTTTTTTATTGCTCGTAGTCTGACCACTGTCTTTACCTTATGGTAAATAGTGATGATACGGTCTAAAGTGGTAAACAGCTTTTTTTATTTTTTAGTTTGATAAGTTAGCCTTTGACCACTATCTCACTTGATGGTAAGTGATGATGTAGTCGAATGTGTTGTTCAGGTTAACCTAGAATTACTGGCTCTCAAGGACAGCTGCCGGAACACACCGTTAGGTGCTTGCCGACAGATTTTCTACTTGAGGCATGCGCAAAATGTACTACCACCATGCTATAACGACTGCCATCCTAAGTCAACAACCAGGACCGACGGATTAACGTGCCCTCCGAAGCACGGAAGCGCTCAGTAATAATGTCACTAGCAGTCACCCATCCAACACATGACCCTGGCGGACGTTGCTTAAGTTAGCTGATCGTTTCAGAACAGCTAAGCAAACTTCGCTACGAGCGTTTCAAAGACAGTTGTCGAAAAACACTTTTAGGTGCCTGGCGACATATTTTATACTTGAGGTAGCTGCCCCATGCAGTGGAGTTCAAGCCTGCGGTGGGACCCGAGCCGTAGACTGTTAGCCACGTAAATACAACTGAATCCAAAACCAATACCATATATGAGAAATTTTTGTACCAACCGGCGACCCTACATCATAGGAGTTGCGCTAAGGGTAGGATGGTGTCGGTTTATTATGGAATCTGATGTGGCCCTTACAAGATAAGCGGACTTAAGACAAATGAAGTGATTCTATTCTGCCCCAAATTCCAACCCCAAATAATCTCATGTCAGAATCATATGTTTCTGAATATCTCTATCCCGTATAATTCGCAATAAAAGTGAATATGTCAAAAAGTAATTAATTCTGCGTGAGGGAGACCCTTCTTGCTAGTGCTGGGGTAAATATCGATGATTGTTCTTATCGATTTTGTGAGATTACAATAAATAGTACTATTTAGTCTCAAAACAATAATTATTACCGAAATAAATAGTCTATTGTACTCGATTGATGATATTTCGGAAAAACGTTTAATCGGAATAAGGAGTATTATTAGTATTATATACCCTGAAAAGCAAGTGGGGGACTTTTCCAATGAGGGCAGAAGTACACTGGTTACACATTCTAAAATGCAGATGTTTGTTATCAATCTTCTCGGTAATGATAAAATCGAGAGAAATAATGATTATATATTAGAGTAACCCGTTAGATACTTTTTGTAGTCTTTTTTATGTTGATTTTTTGTTTTTGTTACTCACTGAATTACAGTTACCAAAGCTCTCTGTAAGGTGCTAAGCGACAGGTTTTTAAATGTAGACAAGTCAATAGTTCCACAGGTAGGCGTTAGTTCGGAGTAAAAAGTATCAATAAACTGATGAACATTCCTCGCTAAAAGGTCTACACGAAATCTACTGTCAATCTGTTCTGAGAAATCTGTTGTTTCCCGTATAATCAGAAATGGTGTCCTACAGAGAGAAAGTCCATTTGCTTTTTAATCAATTCAAAGCTGGATCGAGTGTCTTTGTTACTAGTATAGGAGTCAATAACTTCTGATAATATTAATTGCATAATAACTATAATATTACAGTCACTTGGCATAGTAAGTAAAAGTAAACCTGAAATGGTTATTTTATGCGCATTATGATAGTGCATGCGAGTTCTCCCATAAGAAGTTTAGATCTACAACTATAGTATCGTATATATAAGATCATAGTCACAGTCTTGTCTCCAAACAAAAATTGGCAATATTTCTCACCAACACATGTCATGTTGGAAAACATAAATGTCTGCATTATTTGTTTTCAAACCAGTATTTACAGTTTCTTCAAACTTGGTCGTAACTTCTGTTGGTCGGTGGAGATACATCTTAACTATGATCATATATATATGGTTGTGTAAAAGGGGCCTAAAGTATTGCCTTGACGGAATTATAGTTCGAAATGTTAAGTTTTTATAAATATAAAAAATAAATTACTGTTTAGGTAAACAATTTACAATCCACGTTTCTTTTTTTTATGGTATTGTGTCGGAACAAACTTGAGGCCCACCTGATGTTAAACAGACTAACCTCTGCCTATAACAGATGCATTTCGTCACAAGTCACGAATTGCATTGCATCCGTCACCTTGAGACATAGTTGTTAAGTCTCATGTGCCTGTAATTTCACTGGTTCTCAAGGACTATTGCCGGAGCACACCATTAGGTGCTTGGCGACATATTTTCTACTTCGAGGTGGTAGCTAGCCAGGCGGGCAATCGCAAAAAGCCCTTCCACCATGCGGTGAAGCTCAAGCCGGCGGTGGGGATCGAACCAGGGTACTGTGGCGCGTCAGTCCATAGCTAGCAATAATATGTCAGACAAATGACTATTTCAAGTTTTGTACATATGAAAACATAATAGGCTATGTAAACAATTAATTATGAAGCATCGATATATCCGTAAGAAATGGTAGATGACATCCCTAGCTAAAAGGTCCGCGCGACATCTGCAGTCGACGTATTGTCGCCCCTTCTCCTACACGCTTTGCGACTGGAGGAAATGGCGAACTACAGAAATTACGTTCATCTGTTTTTGAACCCATCTTTTCAAACGTTAGCTATTGCTTACGTAATCACTTACAACAGAATCTGCTATGTGGTATAAGAAAAAAGTATTTGCAAGATTACATTACACATTGGTACAAATATTTGTGGAATGGTCTTATAGAGTACATCAGTCTGCATGCAGACGTGCAAATATTTGTGCATGTTTGTCACAATAATTTACGAATTCCTTAATATCATACAAACAATGATACAAGAGCCAGTCATTTTTACATTAACTAAATGTATGTCCTTCTAATAATAAAAACTCTCTTGGAAGCTTGTTAAACAAATATATACACATATTATACACGTTTCTTTTATAAATATCTTTACTACAACGAGGTTGATACAACAGGTTCACATTAAACTTAAAAACAACCGACTACATATATAAAATACGCATTATTAGTAACTCAAATACTACTCGTCAAATCTCACTCGGATTTAAATGGGACAAATCACAAGCACTAGCTTTCGAATATAAAAAAATCATCAAATTCGGTACACCCTGTAAAGAGTTTTGAGGTAAAACAAAAAGACTAAAACACAATACATAACCTCTTTCCTGTTTTGAAGTCAGTTAAAAAGAAAAGAATGGTTGGCGAGATATCATTCTAAGGAAAAAAAAACTGAAAGGATGTGCGTTTTACAAATGGTCGTGTGACTCTATATATCTAGCTACCACCCACAAGTAGGAAACCTGTCCCCACCATCAGGGGTCCGGCTATTCTCTTTGAGAGCCAATTGCCGTTTTAAAGTCAATAATCTTTACTTTTATATTTTTGTTGTGTA
The DNA here is from genome assembly GCA_963890685.1 of Plagodis pulveraria. Lineage (NCBI taxonomy): Eukaryota > Metazoa > Arthropoda > Insecta > Lepidoptera > Geometridae > Plagodis > Plagodis pulveraria. Next base: position 797,451 of record OY982977.1, read on the forward strand.
TTGATGAGACTGACAAGTCGCCTAACTGATGGTTAATGTCATGTTCGTCCATCACAGTTGCAGTGTCACCGTTCTTGTCCTGCAAGACTGCACTGCACTCCGATACATTAGTTCTTATAAGTCTTGTTCGTCCAGTAATATCACTTACTGCAGCTCCTCATTACGCCTAAACACAATAGTGTCTGCACTTTACTGTTTCGAGGTAGAATATCTCCCACTACGGTGATACCCATCAAGACAGACTGCTAAACAGAACACCTGGTATACTCGTCTGGAAGGTCTGTTTATAATGTTGGATACAATACTTTTTCAGTTTAATTCAGTCGTATAATACCCTAACAGCTACAGCTAAGATTTTTTTCCAACTACCAAGTATTATTATATACCCGTGGGGTGCCGGATTACAATGTGGGTGTCGTAAGAGGAAAAGGGGAAAAGTGCGCCAAATGAGCAGCATGCCACTTCTCATGTGGATGGGAGTAGGGTGTTGTGTGCATTGGACGCAACAACAACAGGGCTGTATATCAATGCCATCTTAGTGCCCTGCTAGGGTTACATACAATATGTTCTTGGGTTCCTGTCTTATATGTTGTCAGCGTAAACATATTCGTAATAATGTTCTTGTTTCGTCCAGTTTATTAGAGAAAACATTTTGTATGACCCCGAACCTGTGCTCGGTGAATGGCAATAGGCTCGCCCCCTATTATATGTGACCAAAACCCAATTTGCGAAACGTTTACCCACCTCTGCCTACCCCTTCGGGGAATACAGGCGTGATTATATGTATGTATGTAATCAAGTATTATTTAATTAAAAATTGAACGTGAGAATTAGTTGTTAGAATTGATTCAAGTAAGTTTTACGTTAGAGTATACCGGTGGTTAGGGCTGCAGAGAGAGGAACCTCCGCACAATGCGTGTTGTGTCCAGTATCACTGCCTTCTGCATCCGACCCTTGATCCAACCGTCTAGCGAGAGCCTCTTGAGGTGTTGGTCGAGGCTGTTCGCTAGAAGGCCGTTCGCCGAAACGACTATCGGGACAATGATCGTCGAGTCAACATCCCACATGGCGGTTACCTCTTGAGCCAAGTCAAGGTACTTACAGACTTTATCCTATTCGGCCTTCACGAGGTTCTCGTCATGTGGGATGGCGATATCTACGAGCACTGCCCGGCGCTGGGATCGGTCGACCACCACGATATCAGGCTTATTGGAAACAATAGTCCTGTCCGTGATGATAGAGAGGTCCTAGTAGAGCATATTATATTATATATTATTATTGTTCGTGATAATCGTGGTGCGAATGACTGTATTATTATATTAAGTATTATTTCAGAGAATCATGCCAATAATTCAGCTCTGAGACTATTCAATATTGTAGTAAATTTTAAGTAATCTTGAGTGAGGGTAACATAAACAGCTATAGGAATACATAGCCCAACCGCATTTCGCGTCCAATGAATTCGATATTCGACCGCTTCGAAATTTCAAATATTCATATTTCGAATGAATATTCAAATGGCGGCCATGTTTACATTCGCGCGCTTCCAATTTCAAATATTTGCATTTATTTATTTTGGGCAGTATTCCACGGGTTTTTTGCCATTCAATTTTAGTAGTGGTACGGGTGAATGTTTGCATTTTTTGCATGACATTATTTTTTTATATTTTTGATTGTGTATCCTTTTATAGGTAGATACTGTTTTGACTTTTTGATTGACGTGTCTTTATTTGCATTGATTTTTGAATAAATATCACTTTTAACTATTCAAATTGTGTTGTTATTAGACCTATTGTTACATAACCCTTTTTGTATTTGTTGTGGCGCGTTATTTGCTTAATTTGAATGGATTCGTATTTTAAATACTTTTAAGGAACTAAAAAGGTTTGTAGGTGCACGCGGGCAATGCGTGTGAATCCAGTATTCCCCAGTCCTCACCCCTTCTTGATGGAATCTTTCCTAGGGAAGTAAATACCAGTTAGTTAATAAGGGCACAAAAAGTATAAATGAGCCCTGTTCTGTGACTAATAATTAGGAATACCCTAATAGTGATAAAGTGATTTTGTAATGTAATCCGCATAGCAAGCGTTATTGCAAACACAACAATATTAAAATTTTAAGGTTGCGTCATCATTTACAAGTATAAAACCAATTGCAAAATTGGTCTTGTTTGTAGTACAACAGAAGTGGTACTATAGATGTCGCTCCATCCCAATACGATGGTTAAAGAATGATAGGAAAGATTTGAGTTATGACGTCATGTCATGTTAGCTCAATTGGTTAGAGCATACCACGGCTAATGGGTGGATGGACGCGGGTTCGAATCCCGCACATGACTTAAATTTTTCCTATCGTATATTTGTGATTTTGTAACACCCTAATAGTTGAATTGAATAATATTTCGTTGCTTATTGCTTGGAGCATTAAGAGGAAAGACGTGCGAGTAAAAAGAAAATTCGAGAAATTAATGTGTTGTATTAACCCTGTTTTCCTCCAAAATCGAGAAGATTCAATTAATTTTGGCATTAAATGCAAAAAACATTTATTTTTTATGGAATTGTGACGGATCAAGCACGAAGCCCACCTGATGTTAAGTGGACTAAACTCTGCCTATAACAGATGCATTTCGTCACAAGTCACGAATTGCACTGCGCCCGTCACCTTGAGACATAGTTGTTAAGTCTCATGTGCCTGTAATTTCACTGGCTCTCAAGGACTGCTGCCGGAACACACCGTTAGGTGCTTGACGACAGATTTTCTTGCTTGAGGTGGCGAATCGAACCTGCGATCATCCATCTCTATAGCATAGCGGGACGTGCTATAGAGATGGATGATTGCAACTGAACTATCGTAGTGAGTGAGCCATAGCTCAAATGTATTCCTGCGCTTCTATCGTTTAAACGGTGCGACATCTGCAGTCAAACTGAATGGAACTATCTACAAGAATAATTGGTTTCAAAAAAGGGAGGAGTACCTCATTTCGACTGTTTTTTTTTTTTTTTTTTTTTTTTTTATATATTATAGTGACGGATCAAGCCCGAGGCCCACCTGATGTTAAGTGGACTAACCTCTGCCTATAACAGACGCATTTCGTCTGTTGTTAGGTCTCATATTAGCCTGTAATTTTTCTGGCTCTCAAGGACTACTGCCGGAACACACCGTTAGGTGACAGATTTTCTACTTGAGGGTGGTCGCTAGCCAGGTGGGCATTCCCAAAATGCCCTTCCACCATGCGGTGAAGCTCAAGCTCTGGGCGGGATTCGAACCATGGACCTGCTGCGTGGCAGTCCATAGCCAATGCTACTGAGCCATCACTGCTTCAAAAATTTATTGTTTTGTTACTTCAAATCTTTTTACTGGGTGTACCAATGCTGAAATTTTTGTATATATTAGTAAGCAGGTGTTTATCATGTTGTCCCATTTAAATGTGAGTGAGATCTGATGAGTAGTATTTGAGTTATACCTAATAATACGTATTTAATTGGCTTCAACTACATCGATGATGTCCTCATTTTCACTTGTCGATGTAAAACTAAAAAAAGTGTAGACGATGGTTTGGTTTATATTATTTTTAGTTCATTTTTTGTTTAAGAATTAATAATAAATAATGTATTTATAATGCAATTCTATCTCGGCACCCCCTGTGGGGTGCCGGGTTAGAATTGCACCTCCCCATATTATCCCGTGGGTGTCGTAAGAGGCGACTAAGGGAAAAATACTGGAAGGTGGGCAGCAGCGCCATCTAAAGAACTGCGATCTTACACTGCGATCCCCAAGCTGCCCGCCAAGCGTGGAGATTATGGCAAATACCCCTTAAATAGGGGAGGCTGTGTTCAGCAGTGGACAATCCGGCTGATACAGTAATGTATTTATATGTTTGAAGTAGTTATTTTTTTCTAATAGCTTTAGGGCCTGTTTCAGAATGTTCGAGTAAGTTCCGGTTATATTACCCAGAACATAAAATATCTGAATGATAAAAATGACAGTTAACATGCTGCGCGTTTCAAGCTTTAACCGATGGATAGGCTAAATCGATGACTGTGAAACAAAAGATAGTGTTTTATTTATTAAATATGTTCTGGGTAGTATTACCGCAAAATGCCCTACCACCATGCTAGAGATCCAGTAATTTTAGGTTAGCCTGAACAACATCTTCAACCACATCATCACATAGCATCAAGTGAAATAGTGGCCTATCAGCTATAAATAAGAAAGAGTTCTATTGCAAAATTGAACATTGGAATATATAGAGAGAAAACTCTTTTTCCCATCGAAAAAGAGTTTTCGAATATTTTTGAAAATACTTAAATTTACGGAAAACTGGCAAACCAAAGCATAAATATTATACTCAAAATTATCTCAATTCATGCAAAATTTCACCAACTTTAAACACTTGGTACTTATTTAAAATATACCAAAACTGCGTTTGTATGGGAAGCGGTTCGAAAACACCACCCTTAAGTAGTGATATCGAACACAGCACAAGGGCAGTGCATATCACCTTGTCGCGCTCCGATCGCCGCCCGCCCCGAGCCGCTATCCGCAATCTTGGGCGCCGCTTGCATCTGACGTTAAATAATTGTTGGGCGCCGCCGTCCTACTGTACAGGACTTACAAATGTTTAGAGTTGACTTTTATTATATTTATATTATTAAAGGGAAAGTGACAAGAGTCAACACATTTGACTAAGACAGAACTGAATAGATCAAGATTTACGGGGATTTTATTTATTTATTGCTAATAGGCTAGCTTTTGACCAATATCTCACGTAAGTGATAATGTTAGTCGACGATTTATTCTAATCTAGAATTACTGGAACACACCGTCAGTTGCTTAGCAGCAGACTTTCTAATTGAGGGTGGTAGCTTGTCAGGCGCGCATTCGCTAAATCCTCTACCACTATAATAAAACGACAGCTATCTAAGAAAAAATCTGATACGCAACGGCTTAACATGCTGAAGCACGCTCAGTAGTAATGCCACTAGCGGTCACCCATCCCAGTAATGACCGCAGAAGACATTAGTCAGTCGGTCTTAACGGATTAACCTTATTTATCCGTTAAAAAGGTTTTTTTTTTTTATGTGATTGTGATGGAACAAGCTCGAGGCCCACCTGATGTTAAGTGGACTAACCTCTGCCTATAACAGTTGCAATTCATCACAAGTCACGAATTGCACTGCGCCCGTCACATTGAGACATAGTTGTTAAGTCTCATTGTGCATATAATTTCACTGGCTCTCAAGGACTACTGCCGGAACACACCTTTCGGTGCTTGGCGACAGACTTTCTCCTAGAGGGTGGTAGCTAGCCAGGCGGGCAATCGCAAAATGCCCTTCCACCATGCGGTGAAGCTCAAGCTCTGGGCGGGATTCGAACCATGGACCTGCTGCGCGGCAGTCCATAGCCAATGCCACTGAGCCATCACTACTTCATACATGATTCACGTCTAACCAAGCTACGCTTTAAGCGCTTTATAGTATACAGTTATGATTATTATTTTTTTGTTTACATAGCTGCACGTAAAATCTATATACACCATCGCAAACGCTTTAATAGTGTACATTATAGATTTTTTTTACATAGTGACGTATATCAACAGTATTAAAAGAACAAAATGACGTTTGAAAAAACGGAGCCGACTTCTAACACTAAAAAGTAATAAATAACTTGTTGAAGTCTACTTACAATGCTGATTCAAAACACTGACCTCACATTATTGTGACCCAACGTCCACAAGTTATTTCATACTTTTCAGTGTTGGAAATCATTTTCGTTAATATCTAAATATGTTTTTAAAATATTTTTTGTGATTCTTACTGCTTAAAAGATCATTCACTCGTCTATAATATCTACTGTTCACCAACAAGGGTTGCAATTACTATTAAATCAACTATCTATGCAAAGACATGTTTCAGTGCTATAACTGAAAAACAACTCGACCGATTTTAATGAAATTTAAACAAAAAAAAGTTGTAAAGGAAAAAGCACTAGGCCCACCTGATGTTAAGGCGCAAAATTTCCTTTCACCATGCGGTGAAGCTCAAGCCGGCGGCGGGGGGATTCGAACCATGGACCTGCGGCACCGCAGTCCATAGCTATACCACCTCGGCTATCATTGCTTCATCCTTGGAGGTAAACTCTACTCAAGAAAATAAAGCCATCAAAAGCAGTTCGTAATTGGCGGAGTAATTGCGTATAGAAAGAAAGAAGAAAGAAAGAAACAGTTTATTTTGAACATAAATTTTGAATATAATAAACATACAAAATCTAGAGTCAAATTGAGTACATAAAATTTCTGGAAGTAAGTTCAAAATATTGATTATTTGATAACACTTGGTTCGGACTTCGGGAGTCGCCGAAGAAATTATGTTCATGATTTTTCAAGTTAGATGAGGAAGATGGACCTGCCACTTACGTCATCGTTAAAAAGGGCATTGAAATAAGTTTGAGTAAACGCGCGAAAAATTCTAAAAACGTTGCGCATATGACAAACTAAAAACATGTTCAAGTTTAATATAATAGTAGATTATGATACAAGTGAGCTAAGTTGCTCACGAGTTTCATACGCACTTTTTCAACACCCTTGCGAGGAAAAAAATATATATTGCACAAATGCGATACAAACAACATACGAAAATTATGGAAAATAGCGCACAAGGTTTTTTTTTGCGCGCGGCAAATGTATGATGGTTGATAACATATAAACCTCTTTGATGTTACAAATCTGTATTACCCGGTTAAATTGAAAATGCTCTGTTTACTCGCATATACTCGTAATTATAGAGATACAAAGTAATAAATTTATAAACATTGTTAAAGTCGATATTTACTGTAAAATGAAGCTTATTTTGGTCCCCTTCTATCGATGACTTAGCAACATGTTCGTCTGCCTTACCAAACATGAGAAATCATATATTTTTTTCTGCTACTCTGGGAATTACTATCATACTTTTAGAACGGTGAGGCACGAAATTTTTTTTTTTGTTTTACATGCTATCAGATAATGGTCAAAGACTTTAATCAATAATAAAAAAAATTAAGCGACGGAAGTATCTCGAGGCCCACCTGATGTTAAGCAGTAACCACTGCCTATAACAGATGCATTTCATCACAAGTGACGAACTGCACTGCACCCGTCACCCTGAGGCATACAGTTGTTGAATCTCATGCTTGTAATTTTACTGACTCTCAAGGACTGCTACCGGAACACACTGTTAGGTGCTTGGCGGCAGATTTTCTACTTGAGGGTGGTAGCTAGCCAGCGAGCATTCGCAAAATTTCCTTTCACCATGCGGTTAAGCTCAAGCTGGCAGTGGGATTCGAACCATGGACCTGCGGCACCGCAGACCATAGCTATACCACCTCGGCTATCATTGCTTCATCCTTGGAGGCAAACTCTACTCAAGAAAATAAAGCCATCAAAAGCAGTTCGTAATTGGCGGAGTATTTGCATAACAAAATATAGAGTCAAATTGAGTACATAAAATTTAGGTAGTAAGTTAAAAATATTTATTATTTGATAACATTTGGTGTTCGAGACTTCAGGAGTCGCGAAGAAGTTATGTTCAAGATTTCTCAAGTTGGATGAGGAGGATGGACCTGCCACTTACGTCATCGTTAAAAAGGGCATTGAAATTAGTTTGAGTAAACGCGCGAAAAATTCTAAAAAGACTTGTGACGAAATGTATCTGTTATAGGCCAGTTAGTCCACTTAACATCAGGTGGGCCTCGAGCTTGTTCCGTCACAATAAAATAAAAAACAAAAAAAAAATATCTATTCTAGAGTGTATATATTTGTAGGTCTACATTTGAGCAGCAAGGGGTGCGTCTGCTTAAACGCGGCGGCCCGCGGGGGGTGACACCGACCTACTTTGGACACTTGTATTTAATAACCGTTGGTAGATCTATAACAATCTCTTTATCCGACCCTATTATGGAAACGTAGCGGAGCTTTTGATTACCTACTTGGATGGGTGACCGCAGAGGCCTTTTACATTTTGCAGCCCTCTCACTCGCACTTTTAAAGATTATTTCAAATAGCAACAATATGGTTTATATTTTTTAAAATGTAGTCAATTATTATTTCAATGCATGCAACTATAGATGTTCTCAACATATTTTACTTTGTTACATGTTGAGTCCAATTAGAATTAGAGGCCCAAAATTTAAAATAACTAAATTACGCGTTTTGGAGCCTCCATAACAGATATCAAAATGAAAATTAGTAGAGAACATCTATAGTTGCATGCAGCAAAATAATGATTGACCACATTTTAAAAAATATAAACCATATTGTTTCTATTTGAAATTATCTTTAAAAGTGCGAGTGAGAAGGCTGCAATATGTAAAAGGGCTCTTAAGCCGTCGCGTGTTGGATGTTGTCTTGGAATGGCACAGGTTTGCATGGTGGTAGGACATTTGTCAACACGACTGGCTAGCAACCACCCTTGAGTAGAATAACCTGTTGCCAAGCGCTTAACGATCGGCAGCATTTCTTAAGGTCATAAAATTCTGTATAACATACTAACTTAGCTGAAAAATTTACTACCTAACTATTATAGTTTCCTAGTTCTATTGTAAACGTGTTTTGTCATTTTCGGCCACATCATCGCTTACCTTAAAAGGCTGGCTAAACGGTAAAAGTAAAAATAGTACTGTTAAAAAATTAAATAAAGGTTCGCATAATAATCACAAAAATGACTTTGAAATATTTTGAAGTATTTGTTATCTATGTCTGCTTGGCGATAGAGTTATTGCTCATAACAAGTTTGGAACTTACAGAAGGCTTCAACGAAAAAAAAACTGATCTAAAACAGGTGGGTAACCCATTAAAAATAGTGTTACAATTAAAAAAACCGTGCATTAAAATTATTGCACGGGTTTTTTTTTTACAGAATTGTGTTTTTTTTTATTTTGACGGATGAAGCTCGAAGCCTACCTGATGTTAAGCAGACTAACCTCTGCCTATAACAGATGCATTACATCACAAGTCATGAATTGCACTGCGTCCGTCACCTTGAGACATAGTTGTTAAGTCTCATGTGTCTGTAATTTCACTGGCTGTTAAGGACTGCCGGAACACACCGTTAGATGCTTGGCGAAAGATTTTCTACTTGAATGGTGAATACTGGAATTGGTGGTCGCTAGCCAGGCGGGCATACGCAAAATGCCCTTCCACCATGCGGTGAAGCTCAAGCCCGCGGTGGGATTCAAACCATGGACCTGCTGTGCGGCAGTCCATAGCCAATACCACTGAGCCATCACTGCTTCAATGTTAAACGGTACCCTCTGCTAATAACATATGCAGCGCCCGTCACCTTGAGACATAGTTGTTAAGTCACATATAGATAGAAGAGAGATATATTATAGAGATAGAAGGACATTTTGCGAATGCTTGCCTCGCCTGTTAACACCTTCAAGTAGAAAATCTGTCACCAAACACTTAAGAGTGTGTTCTGGTAGCAGTAATTGACAGCCTTTTTTTTGTTATGCCTGATAGGTTAGCCGTTGACCACTATCTAACCTGATGGTAAGTGATGATGTGGTCGAAGGTGTTGTACAGGCTAACATAGAAGCCTAGAACCTACTTAAACTGTAAGTCTCAGGGTGATGGGCGCATCTGCTATAGGCAGAGGTTAGCGCTTAACATCTGGTGGGCCTCGTCCGCGTTCCGTCACACTCCTATAAGAAAAAGGAGTCACGTTTCCGATTTCCCCCGCCGAAACAAAGTTTGTACCTATTACTTTTTTTTCATCAGCATATGTGACCTTCTTTTTTATTTTACGCGAGTCCCTTAACTAAATTGTATATTTTTGTTCTACGATAAACGCCATTGACAAAACGACGAGTATGCGCCACCCCTAATATCCATCTAAAACCAACCATCTATAATCTAAACAGAGAACCAAATAATCCGTAAACATTCATACAAACCGAATATCTGCTTCCAAGTACGTCGTAAAAATCGGATAACCGTAAAAAATCGACTTCACTACCTTACCCCAGCACTAAAAAAAGTAAAACGCGAAACGACCAATAGCAACTCGTGAAACTTTTATTCGATACATCGACCAATGAAACCTGCCGTTTTAAGACGCAATTTCTACGTTACAGCCGTCTCTCTCGTACGTATAACCGAACAGTGTTTCTTTTTCGTTCTATTCTGTCTTAAGATGTTTGGAGTTAGGTTCATGTAATAAAAACTTTCTTGAACAGGTTTTATGTGTTTTATTTTCGTTATTGAGTAAAACAATTGAATGTTGGTGGCGTGTTATTTCGTTTCGTTCGAAATTGCTTTTGCTTAGGGTATTTATGTGAAGCCTACTTCATAGAGTACAGTTGAGACATAGTTGTTAAGTCTCATTGTGCATATAATTTCACTGGCTCTCAAGGACTACTGCCGGAACACACCTTTCGGTGCTTGGCGACAGACTTTCTCCTAGAGGGTGGTAGCTAGCCAGGCGGGCAATCGCAAAATGCCCTTCCACCATGCGGTGAAGCTCAAGCTCTGGGCGGGATTCGAACCATGGACCTGCTGCGCGGCAGTCCATAGCCAATGCCACTGAGCCATCACTACTTCATACATGATTCACGTCTAACCAAGCTACGCTTTAAGCGCTTTATAGTATACAGTTATGATTATTATTTTTTTGTTTACATAGCTGCACGTAAAATCTATATACACCATCGCAAACGCTTTAATAGTGTACATTATAGATTTTTTTTACATAGTGACGTATATCAACAGTATTAAAAGAACAAAATGACGTTTGAAAAAACGGAGCCGACTTCTAACACTAAAAAGTAATAAATAACTTGTTGAAGTCTACTTACAATGCTGATTCAAAACACTGACCTCACATTATTGTGACCCAACGTCCACAAGTTATTTCATACTTTTCAGTGTTGGAAATCATTTTCGTTAATATCTAAATATGTTTTTAAAATATTTTTTGTGATTCTTACTGCTTAAAAGATCATTCACTCGTCTATAATATCTACTGTTCACCAACAAGGGTTGCAATTACTATTAAATCAACTATCTATGCAAAGACATGTTTCAGTGCTATAACTGAAAAACAACTCGACCGATTTTAATGAAATTTAAACAAAAAAAAGTTGTAAAGGAAAAAGCACTAGGCCCACCTGATGTTAAGGCGCAAAATTTCCTTTCACCATGCGGTGAAGCTCAAGCCGGCGGGGGGATTCGAACCATGGACCTGCGGCACCGCAGTCCATAGCTATACCACCTCGGCTATCATTGCTTCATCCTTGGAGGTAAACTCTACTCAAGAAAATAAAGCCATCAAAAGCAGTTCGTAATTGGCGGAGTAATTGCGTATAGAAAGAAAGAAGAAAGAAAGAAACAGTTTATTTTGAACATAAATTTTGAATATAATAAACATACAAAATCTAGAGTCAAATTGAGTACATAAAATTTCTGGAAGTAAGTTCAAAATATTGATTATTTGATAACACTTGGTTCGGACTTCGGGAGTCGCCGAAGAAATTATGTTCATGATTTTTCAAGTTAGATGAGGAAGATGGACCTGCCACTTACGTCATCGTTAAAAAGGGCATTGAAATAAGTTTGAGTAAACGCGCGAAAAATTCTAAAAACGTTGCGCATATGACAAACTAAAAACATGTTCAAGTTTAATATAATAGTAGATTATGATACAAGTGAGCTAAGTTGCTCACGAGTTTCATACGCACTTTTTCAACACCCTTGCGAGGAAAAAAATATATATTGCACAAATGCGATACAAACAACATACGAAAATTATGGAAAATAGCGCACAAGGTTTTTTTTTGCGCGCGGCAAATGTATGATGGTTGATAACATATAAACCTCTTTGATGTTACAAATCTGTATTACCCGGTTAAATTGAAAATGCTCTGTTTACTCGCATATACTCGTAATTATAGAGATACAAAGTAATAAATTTATAAACATTGTTAAAGTCGATATTTACTGTAAAATGAAGCTTATTTTGGTCCCCTTCTATCGATGACTTAGCAACATGTTCGTCTGCCTTACCAAACATGAGAAATCATATATTTTTTTCTGCTACTCTGGGAATTACTATCATACTTTTAGAACGGTGAGGCACGAAATTTTTTTTTTTGTTTTACATGCTATCAGATAATGGTCAAAGACTTTAATCAATAATAAAAAAAATTAAGCGACGGAAGTATCTCGAGGCCCACCTGATGTTAAGCAGTAACCACTGCCTATAACAGATGCATTTCATCACAAGTGACGAACTGCACTGCACCCGTCACCCTGAGGCATACAGTTGTTGAATCTCATGCTTGTAATTTTACTGACTCTCAAGGACTGCTACCGGAACACACTGTTAGGTGCTTGGCGGCAGATTTTCTACTTGAGGGTGGTAGCTAGCCAGCGAGCATTCGCAAAATTTCCTTTCACCATGCGGTTAAGCTCAAGCTGGCAGTGGGATTCGAACCATGGACCTGCGGCACCGCAGACCATAGCTATACCACCTCGGCTATCATTGCTTCATCCTTGGAGGCAAACTCTACTCAAGAAAATAAAGCCATCAAAAGCAGTTCGTAATTGGCGGAGTATTTGCATAACAAAATATAGAGTCAAATTGAGTACATAAAATTTAGGTAGTAAGTTAAAAATATTTATTATTTGATAACATTTGGTGTTCGAGACTTCAGGAGTCGCGAAGAAGTTATGTTCAAGATTTCTCAAGTTGGATGAGGAGGATGGACCTGCCACTTACGTCATCGTTAAAAAGGGCATTGAAATTAGTTTGAGTAAACGCGCGAAAAATTCTAAAAAGACTTGTGACGAAATGTATCTGTTATAGGCCAGTTAGTCCACTTAACATCAGGTGGGCCTCGAGCTTGTTCCGTCACAATAAAATAAAAAACAAAAAAAAAATATCTATTCTAGAGTGTATATATTTGTAGGTCTACATTTGAGCAGCAAGGGGTGCGTCTGCTTAAACGCGGCGGCCCGCGGGGGGTGACACCGACCTACTTTGGACACTTGTATTTAATAACCGTTGGTAGATCTATAACAATCTCTTTATCCGACCCTATTATGGAAACGTAGCGGAGCTTTTGATTACCTACTTGGATGGGTGACCGCAGAGGCCTTTTACATTTTGCAGCCCTCTCACTCGCACTTTTAAAGATTATTTCAAATAGCAACAATATGGTTTATATTTTTTAAAATGTAGTCAATCATTATTTCAATGCATGCAACTATAGATGTTCTCAACATATTTTACTTTGTTACATGTTGAGTCCAATTAGAATTAGAGGCCCAAAATTTAAAATAACTAAATTACGCGTTTTGGAGCCTCCATAACAGATATCAAAATGAAAATTAGTAGAGAACATCTATAGTTGCATGCAGCAAAATAATGATTGACCACATTTTAAAAAATATAAACCATATTGTTTCTATTTGAAATTATCTTTAAAAGTGCGAGTGAGAAGGCTGCAATATGTAAAAGGGCTCTTAAGCCGTCGCGTGTTGGATGTTGTCTTGGAATGGCACAGGTTTGCATGGTGGTAGGACATTTGTCAACACGACTGGCTAGCAACCACCCTTGAGTAGAATAACCTGTTGCCAAGCGCTTAACGATCGGCAGCATTTCTTAAGGTCATAAAATTCTGTATAACATACTAACTTAGCTGAAAAATTTACTACCTAACTATTATAGTTTCCTAGTTCTATTGTAAACGTGTTTTGTCATTTTCGGCCACATCATCGCTTACCTTAAAAGGCTGGCTAAACGGTAAAAGTAAAAATAGTACTGTTAAAAAATTAAATAAAGGTTCGCATAATAATCACAAAAATGACTTTGAAATATTTTGAAGTATTTGTTATCTATGTCTGCTTGGCGATAGAGTTATTGCTCATAACAAGTTTGGAACTTACAGAAGGCTTCAACGAAAAAAAAACTGATCTAAAACAGGTGGGTAACCCATTAAAAATAGTGTTACAATTAAAAAAACCGTGCATTAAAATTATTGCACGGGTTTTTTTTTTACAGAATTGTGTTTTTTTTTATTTTGACGGATGAAGCTCGAAGCCTACCTGATGTTAAGCAGACTAACCTCTGCCTATAACAGATGCATTACATCACAAGTCATGAATTGCACTGCGTCCGTCACCTTGAGACATAGTTGTTAAGTCTCATGTGTCTGTAATTTCACTGGCTGTTAAGGACTGCCGGAACACACCGTTAGATGCTTGGCGAAAGATTTTCTACTTGAATGGTGAATACTGGAATTGGTGGTCGCTAGCCAGGCGGGCATACGCAAAATGCCCTTCCACCATGCGGTGAAGCTCAAGCCCGCGGTGGGATTCAAACCATGGACCTGCTGTGCGGCAGTCCATAGCCAATACCACTGAGCCATCACTGCTTCAATGTTAAACGGTACCCTCTGCTAATAACATATGCAGCGCCCGTCACCTTGAGACATAGTTGTTAAGTCACATATAGATAGAAGAGAGATATATTATAGAGATAGAAGGACATTTTGCGAATGCTTGCCTCGCCTGTTAACACCTTCAAGTAGAAAATCTGTCACCAAACACTTAAGAGTGTGTTCTGGTAGCAGTAATTGACAGCCTTTTTTTTGTTATGCCTGATAGGTTAGCCGTTGACCACTATCTAACCTGATGGTAAGTGATGATGTGGTCGAAGGTGTTGTACAGGCTAACATAGAAGCCTAGAACCTACTTAAACTGTAAGTCTCAGGGTGATGGGCGCATCTGCTATAGGCAGAGGTTAGCGCTTAACATCTGGTGGGCCTCGTCCGCGTTCCGTCACACTCCTATAAGAAAAAGGAGTCACGTTTCCGATTTCCCCCGCCGAAACAAAGTTTGTACCTATTACTTTTTTTTCATCAGCATATGTGACCTTCTTTTTTATTTTACGCGAGTCCCTTAACTAAATTGTATATTTTTGTTCTACGATAAACGCCATTGACAAAACGACGAGTATGCGCCACCCCTAATATCCATCTAAAACCAACCATCTATAATCTAAACAGAGAACCAAATAATCCGTAAACATTCATACAAACCGAATATCTGCTTCCAAGTACGTCGTAAAAATCGGATAACCGTAAAAAATCGACTTCACTACCTTACCCCAGCACTAAAAAAAGTAAAACGCGAAACGACCAATAGCAACTCGTGAAACTTTTATTCGATACATCGACCAATGAAACCTGCCGTTTTAAGACGCAATTTCTACGTTACAGCCGTCTCTCTCGTACGTATAACCGAACAGTGTTTCTTTTTCGTTCTATTCTGTCTTAAGATGTTTGGAGTTAGGTTCATGTAATAAAAACTTTCTTGAACAGGTTTTATGTGTTTTATTTTCGTTATTGAGTAAAACAATTGAATGTTGGTGGCGTGTTATTTCGTTTCGTTCGAAATTGCTTTTGCTTAGGGTATTTATGTGAAGCCTACTTCATAGAGTACAGTGTGATTTGATCCTTAGAATATGCGCACTTCTGATACAAATTGTAATAGTTAGGTACATTTTTCAGATAGGTTAGTATGTTATACAGAATTTTGTAGAACAAATTCTTATAGTTTGTGTCAAAGGTATGCTAGAGCTCAAATTTGAATACTTAACTACTTCTCGTCTGGATAATAGAAGAAAGGAAGGATATTTGGAATGCGACTTTGTTTTTGGCCTGATTTCTTTTTGTATGGGGTAAAAATATATATAACTTTGACATTTATATATATTTTTACCCCATACACATTACCCCATATACATTGTTGGCCATATTTTAGTTTTAACAGAAAATCGAAGAAATTTTAGTTTGTGGTGTGGTGCAGGAATTTTAGAATATGACTAATGAATTTAGGGTACCTATTCCAATTTATTTTCACACATCAACTTAGTAGATATGTGTGCATAAATTGGAATTCCCAGAATATTAATGGTATTGAAATTGGCGTTTCGCTATTCTTACTCACGTAATTTAACGAAATTATTGAAAGTTAACAGTTGTTAGTGACAACACAAAAAAAAAATAACAAATTACCATACACGTAAATTGGAACATTTAATATTTAATTGTAATTTTATAGCAGACTGGAAAAACACACAGTGTATAAGCGATATCCGCGGATTTAAAAATAACTAACATCATACAAGCCTAGATAATGACGATATCAATCGGTATTATGCTTAATTCTGGACCTAACATCTCAAATAAGGGAGTGATCACCCTACGACGTTTGTATGGAGAACAGGTCGGCCAGTTCACCCTTAACGGCTTATCATGGCTTTGTGGCACCAATCCTCAACTGTGGACTAACAATGTGGGGACATTAAGTCGATATCGATAGAGCTTTTAAAATTCAGAAGTGTTGCTTTCGTGCTATAAACACGGCTTGTTTTCTGGATAGTTTTAGACACTCTTCAAATCATGTAACATTGTCCCGCCACCATGCATGTATATTAGAGACATCTGTCTGTTTGTGAAAGACCATCCAGAATATTAACTTAACTTAAATGCAAAACGAGGTCTTTTCGCGACAAAAGAGAGAAAAAATCACTAACCTATTACTTCAACCTCCTTGTCATAAAGTTATCTACAAAACAAATGTTTTCTTTAATTGTATTTATGTATTTTAATATTGTTATGTTTGCAATAACGCCTGCTATGCGGCTTACATTACAAACATACGAGAGGAAATATTTAAGTCATGTGCAGTATTTGAACCCGCGTCCATCCACCCCTTTAGACGCGATATGCTCTAACCAATTGAGCTTACATGACAATGAGTCATTGGTCTTGTTTGTAGTACAACGTAAGTTGCATATAGATGTCGCTCTATCCCAATACGATGGTTAAAGAACGATAGGAAAAATTTTGTAATGACTCATTGTCATGTTAGCTCAATCGGTTAGAGCATTCCCGGGCTAAAGGGGTGGATGGACGCGGGTTCGAATACCGCACATGACTTACATTTTCTTCTCGTATATTTGTAATTGTAATGTATTTAACAGGATTCGTAGTGATATAAAAAAGTTTTTTTTTTTTTTTTTTTTTTTTAATTGGCGATATGCCTTTATTAAACAAATACTACAAACTACATACAACAGTACAGCTACTACAATACTACAGCTACTACAGTAAAAGCATTTGGACTCATAGGGAGTCCAAATGCTCTAGCCCACTATCAGTTGGCAGCGTGCCCAGCATGCTGGCAGCATTAAAAAAAAGTTAATCGGTAATTTATACAAAATTCGATTATGTCACTGGGCTTTTAATGTTGCTATAGCTTAAAAGAAATTATTAATAATAATAATTATTATTAAGTGAAATTAATATGTTTAATAAAATTTGCA
This sequence comes from Plagodis pulveraria, assembly GCA_963890685.1. NCBI lineage: Eukaryota > Metazoa > Arthropoda > Insecta > Lepidoptera > Geometridae > Plagodis > Plagodis pulveraria. The sequence continues at coordinate 814,820 of OY982977.1, forward strand.
CGTGTGCTTGGCGGCAGAATCCACAGAACTTACATCTACATTTAAGACCTTTTGTGACTGTATTCTTACCAATAAATTATTGATTTGTTTTGATTTGATTAACACAGAATGTAACAAGTTCGAAATCTTTAGTGGGACATCGAACTGCACTTGATTAGTTTTTATTATTTGTTGTTGTACGTAAGGTATTGGACTATAATCGTACTAAGTTTGACGCTTGTATGTATTACCGTTTTTAGGGTTCCGTACAAGAAAACCGGACCTTATTACTAAGCCTCTTCCTTGGAATCGTAATACGTAGTTGAAATATTCATAGCATATGTGTTACCTACATACTGCTAACAAGATCGATTGTCACGATGTTAACTGCGTCTAACTTATAAAATACTCGACTGAAGTTGATGAAATTGAAACGGAACTAGCAAATACGAATCACGAATATATTGTATTCAATAAAAAAACTTTTAGATTGGATAATCTAGTAAAACGTAATGCGTGGTCATAATAATATAAGAAATAAAAAAAACACCTATAACCTTCCTTCTTTTATGAAAGTCGGTTAAAAATACATATGGTGACGCCTGTGGTGCCTAAAGGGGTGAGCAGAGATATCAAAGCGCTTCCGACTCAAAATCTAAACATACATATCTGGTAATGGGTAAATATTCGAACAACGAACGAAGCGCTCGTAGCGCAGTTTTTTTTTTTTTTATGCCTTATAGGTTAGCCTTTGACCACTATCTCACCTGATGGTAAGTGATGATGTGGTCGAAGATGTTGTTCAGGCTAACCTAGATGTACTGGCTCTCAAGGACAGCTGCCGGAACACACCGTTAGGTGCTTGGCGACAGATTTTCTACTTGAGGGTGGTAGCTAGCCAGGCGGGCATTTGCAAAATGCCCTACCACCATGCTATAACGATTGCCATCCTAAGACAACAACCGGGACCGACGGCTTAACGTGCCCTCCGAAGCACGGAAACGCTCAGTAGTAATGTCACTAGCGGTCACCCATCCAACTCATGACCGCGTGCGACGTTGCTTAACTTAGCTGATCGGTTGAGAACAGCTAAGTAAACTTCGCTACGAGCGCTTCAAAATTTCGTTTACTTAGCTGTTCTTTACTGATCAGCAACGTTCGTGCGGTTGGATGGGTGACCGCTAGTGACATTACTACTGAGCGCTTCCGTGCTTCATAGGGCACGTTAAGCCGTCGGTCCCGGTTGTTATCTTAGGATGGCAGTCGTTATAGTATGGTGGTAGGGCATTTTGCGAATGCCCGCCTGGCTAGCAATCACCCTGAAGTAGCAAATCTGTCGACAAGCACCTAACGGTGTGTTCCGGCAGCTGTCCTTGAGAGCCGGTACTTCTAGGTTAGCCTGAACAACATCTTCGACCAAATTATCACTTACCATCAGGTGAGATAGTGGTCAAAGGCTAAACTATCATGCATAAAAAAAACAATTGTGATTTTAAGACCATAGTGAAAAAATCAGAAATCGCTTTGAACCTCCTTGAGTTTCGCTAATGTCTTAATTCCATAAATCCCCATGCTTATGCCAGATTCCACCATATCAATTTAAAAAGTAAACGCGCTAGGGAGGGGAAACCGATTACTTCCGCAATTCGCTCGCTCGACTCGAGTGGGGTCCGGCCGAGACGAGATTATGATAACCATGCCTTCAGATGTTTATTTAAAAAGTTGTGATATTATTTTTCTTTTTTATTTGTGTCGTGGATTGAGTTAGATTTGTACTTATGCCAGTGAAAACTGGTTAAAAAATATCAACGGTATTTCGTTTTGAAAGATTAAAAGTTTGTGTTTCCTTGAGAACTACACCGATGGCTCTTTTTGAATTATATCAACTAGGTTATGCAACGTCCACCGCCATTATGACTTGGATGGGTGACCGCAAGTGACATTACTACTGAGCGTGCACGTGGTTCTAAGGACACGCATCGGTCCCGGTTGTTGTCATAGTACGGCAGCCGTTACAGAATGGTGGTGGGGTAGATTTCAAAGACCACCCTTAACTAGAAAATCTATAGCCAAGTACCTAACGGTTATGTTCCGCAAGCTGCCCTTGATAGCCAGTATTTTTATGTTAGATTGAACAACATATCCAACCACATCACCACTTACCATCAGTAGAAAATCTGACGCCAAGCACCTAACGGTGTGTTCCGGCAGCTGTTCTTGAGAGCCAGTAAGTGAGATTGTGGTCAAAGGCTAGGTAGTGGGTTACAAAATGTGAGCTTGCAAGGAAAAAAAACGCAGCGGTCCATAGGATTTTACCAGCGGATCAAGTAATAAATAATATATTTAAAAGTCTTAGGTATCTATTATTAAATTTTGTTGTCTCATAACAAAATTGGTTGGCAAAACAATCAAAATCCCTCGACGAAAATCAAAAATTTCAACCAAAGTAAACATCTTTCATAATCCAAAATGAACTGACGCGAAAGAGGTGAAACGCTACACCAACCTTTAAGGGGAGCCTAAACACGGGGTGTTACAAAAAATTGCTACCCTAAGGGTACAATAGGGGAGGGGGATGTCAGTCGCAGGCGTTGGGGGAGCCCCGCCCCTCAGAACGGAGCCTTTAAAACAATTACCCGGTGAATTCGATATTTTGGCGATTGAAAATTTCAATGAGGCGCTTTTTAATCTGTTTAGGCGGTAAGGGTGTAATGGCATTTGCCATTTTTACAGGTGAGAATACGAAAAAAATGGTAGCAATAATTTGAGTTTAAGCGGGAAAATTGTGACATCATTCCATTACATGGTAGCGATAGGAACTTATTGTAACATATGAAAATACTGTAGGTACGTCAAGTCAAAGTCATATCATTTATTCAATTTAGGCTTCTACGACGCTCCTATGAAGGTCAATTACAAATTTTAGTATTGAAATATTCTACATTGTACTGCCACGTTCAGCCTTAAACATTGTATAGAACCACTGCGAGAAGTACCTACGGGAGAAGAACGGCATCTTAAGAGAAGAGTGCAGAAGGCGCTTTCCATAAAAACGTAATTTCTTCATATTTTAAATACTAAGTGTTCAAACTCGGTGAAACTTTGCGTGTATATCCTTGAGCCTAATATATATGCTTCTGGTTTGCCAGATATCCGTAAAACTAAGTATTTATTAAATAATTTGAAAAATAGTTTTGTATGGGAATTGTTATTTAGACATTTAGGGATATTATAATTAATAAATCGAAAAACTGGCAAACCAGAAGCATATATATTAGGCTCAAGGATATACACGCAAAGTTTCACAGAGTTTGAATGCGTATTTAAAATATGACGAAACTACGTTTATATGGAAAATGAAATCTACCCTTAATTAGTGTAGGTGTTTTTAGGGTTCCGTAAGTAGCCACAGGGCAAAACGGAACTAAATAAATGTGACTCAGCTGTCTGCATGAAGAGTGTCATCGTATATCACCGTATAGCTCGTTGAGTAGAGTAAAAATAGAACTAGGTATCTTCATTTTGTATCTTTATATATAAATTAATGGGTGATGGGGACTATGTTATTTCGGAATCGCTATACCTGTTATGAATAGCAGGCCAAAAATGGCTTCCAGCAGCTAAAGATAGAAAAGCGTGGCTGGGAATGGAGGAGGCCTTTACCCAAAGAGGGGTCCTTAAATAATTAATTTTAATATTGTTAGTTTTGTTTTGTTTTTAATTTTATTTAAGGAATAAACAGGCTTAATTATTATTATTATTATGCCTGTTATGAACCATATTATCCTCTATTTAACCAACCGCTTCACCGAATGAAATGAAATGAAATGAAAAATAATTTATTTACGACAGCAGCAAATTACACCAAGTGAGAAACAATAGTTATAAATAAAATATACATGAATAATTGGAAAGTAATCGCTACGTGTCATAAATCGGTCCCCAACTCAGCATTAACTCAAAACAGAATTATAATGCTGTTTTGAGGCTGAGATCAAAAACAATGGTTAAGGGCTGTAGCAATACGGAACCGTAATTGAGCGGGGCCGGCTCTCACTTGACCAGTTTTATTAGTCTTAAACTTTCACTTTATACCATTCGTGTTTGTATACATTTGACATACCGACGACGTCCAAACAACCACGACGTTAAAATATACGTGTAAAGTTGTTCAGGATTTTTTTTTTTTGCTGCGGGCCCGCCTGATTTTAAGTGGACTAACCTCTGCCTATAACAGATACATTTCGCCACAAGTCACGAATTGCACTGCGCCCGTCACCTTGAGACATAGTTGTAAGTCTCTGCCTGTAATTTCACTGGCTCCCAAGGACTATTGCCGGAACACACCGTTCGGTGCTTGGCGACAGATTTTCTACTTGATGGTGGTAGCTAGCCAGGCGGGCAATCTCAAAAAGCCTTTCCACCATGCGGTGAAGCTCAAGCCGGCGGTGGGGATCGAACCAGGGTAATGCGGCGCGGCAGTCCATAGCTATTACTGCTCGGCCATCATTGCTTCAAAATAATATTCCTAGATGATAGCCCTACCTGACTATCCTTAAGCCCCAGCTTCTCAGCCAGTTTCTTCCGGTCAGGTTTGGAGATGTACTTCTGCACCTGGAACCGTTTCTCCAGCCCCTTCCGCTGCAGGTCAGAGAACACAGCGCGCCGCATCATGCCGCGACGAGGTTTGCCTGCCAGATCATACAAATTAAGATTAGCTAATCATTTTTTGGTTTAGCAGTACAATACCTGGGTTTAGCTTTTTTTTATGCCTGATTAGTTAGCCTTTGACCACTATCTCACCTCATGGTAAGTGATGATGTGGTCGAAGATGTTGTTCAGGCTAACCTAGAAGTACTGGCTCTCAAGGACAGCTGCCGAAACACACCTTTAGGTGCTTGGCGACATATTTTCTACATTCGCAAAATGCCCTTCCACCATACAAAAGCCAGCTTAGAATCAGAATCCAGTAAGTAAGCCTTCTTGGCCAAGTATTTTTTTAAATAATTAATTAAATAAGACGGTATACTAATTACATTTATTAAACATATACAATTCAACATAATTCATCATAAATTAAGGTTTTTAAATATTATGTCATATATTACATTCTATTTATACATTAATGAAAATAAATTAAAAACACGCGTTATCCGGATTCGGACCGAACAGCAGGAGAGGTCCGGTTATATACGAGGCCAGGATGGCTTTCTTTCTGGTTGAGGCTTGTATAATACTTTTCTCAAAAATGAAAGAACGTTTAACAACAACAAATTATTGTTTTGGAAACTCCATGTTAAATTTAGAATAGAAAGTTTTAATCCAACATGATTTATAAACTTAAATTACTAAATACAAACATAAAATCACCCACATTACTAAGTACAAAACGCAACGTGCATACTTTTTCTGCGTCGCGTTAAGTGTCAGAGACTATAAAATGGCTGTTTAAGGCTCCAAAAATATATCTACCTCATAAAATGTCATCCCAAAAAGAGAGATAGATATATATTTGGAGCATCCCTCCTGTAACCATGTTATAATGGCTAAACTCTAATTTGTGTCTGGTACTATGTTTTTTTTTTTATAAGCAGATCTAAAGAGGATGACCTACTGCCCAGTAAGTAAATTACATAGTTACTGGACAGTAGGAGATTCCAAATTTAAAATCTCGCTTCTTACTGGACAGTTGTGAATAAGTCTCCGGTAGAGTTCACTTTCTGGATACTTTTAGATGTTATGGCAACATTTACATACCATTTTTGAGAAAATAACTATTTACTGCTTACTGTATCAGTTGGATTATGTACTGCTGATTATGGGGGGGTTTGTCTTAATCCTAACGCTTGGCAGGCGTCTTGGGGATCGCAGTGTGAGATACCAGCTCCTCAAAAAGCGCTGCTACCCACCTTCTGGTGTGTTACCCTTAGTCGCCTCTTACGACACCCACGGTTAGAAATGGGGCGGGGGTGGCATTCTAGCCCGGCGCGCAACGTGCAAGAAATGTAAAGGCCATGACTGACTGACTCCTAACTCTATTTTTTCTTCTAACCCGTCAAAAATTGCACTGCGCCCATCACACTCAGACACACAGTTGTTAAGTAACATGTGCCTGTAATTTTACTGGTTCCAAAGACTGCTGCCGGGATACAAATAATGTAACCCGCAAAGCATGCGCTATTGCAAGAATAAAAATATTAAAAACACTGTTAGGTGCTTGGCGACAGATTTTCTACTTGAGGGTGGTAGCTAGCCAGACGAGCATTCGCAAAATGTTCTTCCACCATTCGGTATTTAAAATATGACGTAACTTACATTAGTGGTGAAATCGTTAAACTTAAGTACTTGCGAAAATATTTGTGAAGTAGATAGGTATGTATAGTTTCGTACCTCTAGAGCTATGTGCCCAGGGGAATCCCCCAGGTAACGGGAACACTTGAGTGTGTGCTTGAGCTGGTCTCACTGCAACAAAAACGGTTATTAAACATTTTGTAAGTAAATATAGCGACGATCGCACGGTGGCTGTGAGCTTCGAGTACAGCAGCCTTGCATGGTGGTAGGGCATTTGGCGAATGCCCGCCTGGCTAGCTACCACCCTCAAGTAGAAAATCTGTCACCATGCAATTAACGGTGTGTTCCGGCAGCTGTCCTTGAGATCCAATAATTCTAAGTTAGCCTGAATAACATCTGCGACCACATCATCACTATTACCATCGAGTGAGATTGCAAAGGTTAACCTATTAAGTATAAACAAGCTACGATATAAGTTTTTCAAACGTCTACAACGCTTCTACAACGTCAAAGGGGTAGGCAGTGCTCCTCCTAAGTCTATCCAATCGCCTTCACCGCCAAGACGTAGAAAGTGACCCTTTCTATAGCAATAATGTTAAAAAGTCTGTGAAGACAGCGTCTTCAAAATGCTCTCCTTACATTTTATGAAGGCATCATATCTGTACTGGGACGTTTGCTATAATTCCCTCGCTTGGCAGGCGTCTTGGGGATCGCAGTGTGAGATATTAATATATTTATCTATGCTAAGTTCTTTCTACTGTTTACAATGTGTTAGCGTACATTGGTCCCTATATATCTATCTACTGGTCTCTACCTATGGTAGTTGCTTAAGGCAACGCCGATACTATAATAAACATTCATATATGCGACCTATTCTATACTAGGTATACTAAAGGGTTCCTTTATTATACAATGGTAGCTACATAAGGTAGCGCCTTACAAAAACGTTACATTGCATACTTATTCTATGGGAACGTAATCACTTAGTGTGATATCCTATACTATCTTAAATGACATTTGATTCTTATTGCTAGTTAAGTATCTCAATGCTTATCTACTATCTTAAGGTCTCTATATTCCCGGGTTCGATTCCGTTTGACATTCTAATAGCCCGTCTCCCCACGGGCATCGTGTCTATTACTTTACAAAGCTAATATTTTTATTAGCTAACCGTTTTTATCAATCCTATACAAAACTACAAAAAAACTGCTAAAGGGCAAACCAAATCGCGCCCACTCATCCACAAAAAAAAACTAAAATGGCATAGGCAATTTCGCCCACACATCTACAATTGAAAAAAAAACACAATACGTCATTGCTCAATAGATTTTACGCCATAATGTGGATTTCGCACAATAGTAATGCATCATATGATGAAACGTGCACAAAAGGCGGTAAAAAATGCAATAATCGATTGTAATATTGATTTTAATATGCCTGTGAAGGGAATCGATGTTTGTGATGTTAATTTGATGATATGATTTATTGTATGTTAACGTATTTTGTGCAGGGAGCGTAATGTATGGCCATTTTAATAAGAGAACATTGTTTTTTTTTTATTTCAGACTAGCTGCGCCACGCGCATTCACCCGCGATTGCAATGATGGGACGCGATGATGATGAAAGTATCCTGTCTTAATCCAGGAACTAAACTATCTTTAGTAATTAAACAACTTTAAACGGTTTAAATCGCATATATTTATCATTATTTTGATGATTATGTAATCACGAAAACCTAAGACACCATTAAACTATCTTTCTAAATTTTACCAAAGTCGGTTGAGCCGTTTCAGCGTGAACGAGTTACTAACATACAAACATATTTCTTATGTTTAATATTATTTAACCGACTCCAAAAAAGATGGAGGTTCCCAATTCGGCTGATTTATTTTTTTCTGTTACCTCATCATAACTTTTCACAGGGTATACCGATATTGATGATTTTTATATTTGAAAGCTGGTGCTTGTCATGTGGTCCCATTTATATTTGAGTGAGATCTGTCGAGTAGTATGTGAGTTATCCCTAATGATGCGTATTTAATTGGCTTCGACTAAATCGATGACGTTCTGATTTCCCCTTGACGATGTAAAGTTATAACAAAGAAAACTGTATACGATGGTTTGGTTTATTTATTTTTTATGTTTTTGAATATTTTTAGCTTGAAGTCGGTTTATGTGAAGTGTCATTACTATACCTGCGCCCGTCGGTTTTGTCCGTGTAGATAATACGTAAATAATGTCCGGGAAGCAAACGCCCTCGAACTTAGTGGGCTTTGCAAGTCATGTATAATTTAGTGAATAAAACATATCATGTTATCTTGAACCTTAAGTAATGTATTGTTTTAATGTGTGTGTGTTTTAATGAACAATAAACTTATTATTATTATAATGATAATAAGTTAGGATGAAAAGTATCCTATCTTTGAATCCAGAGCCTTGGAATATACATTTCATTGTATATCCAAGCTTCATCCAAATTAGCTCAGTCGTTTCAGCGTGAAGAAGCAATGTGGTTGGCTGCACATTAATTAATTCATGTTATATTTTTTCAATTTAAATGATTAAAATATTATTACACAATGTACAGTCGCCTGCAATAATAAGTATACACATTGTAATTTTCAAAATTGTGGCAAAGACTTATGTGTCTCTCTATGTAAACAGAAGTTTCTTAAAATCAAAGAGTAAATTGAATTGTTTCACTCATGTGTATATTAACTTAAATCACTAAGAATTTTGTGCCATCACATTATTATGAAAATTACAAAGTGTATACTTATTATTGCAGGCGACTGTACCTATGCTTAATGTGTAGCTGTTAGTTAACCATCAATAAAAAAAATACAAGTATAAATTGAATACAATTAAATTAAATAACGCAATTGTTTTTTATTTTTAATAGCTGATAGGCTCGCTTTCACCACATCCTCACCTGATGGTAAGTGATGATCTGGTCGAAGATATTGTTCAGACTAGCCTAGTAGTAGAATTAAAACTTAAAATACGCAAAATTAGGGATAACTCAAATACGCCGGTTCTCGCTCAAATTTAAATAACACTAAATGACTGTAAATGACAAGCATTTCGAATACAAAAAAAAACATCAAAATCGGTACATAGATACTGTAAAGAGGTATGAGAAAACACACACAAAAAAAATACAGTAGAATTGAGAACCTCCACCTTTTTTGAGATTCGGTTAAAATCGTTTAAGTACTTGTATAAGTATCGTCCCAAAGTCAAACATAATAAAAACCATAAAATATAATATTCGCGCCATATAGACCAACGTTCATTCATAACCACAAACCGCAGAGGGCAAATAATCCCAGGACAAAGCAGTTATTTTTTAATAATTAAGCCCAGTTTTATCCATCGTTTTATAGACACCATTATCAACTACATATTTGTGTAAAAGATTAATGTAACAATAGGGCAGCATTCTGTGTTTGCGCAACAAATTGGGCGTTCTATTTTTTTAACTGGCAACTTTGTAACAATAAATTGTTATTGCATATGGCAACGATTGTTTTTTTTCTTTGTGGCCTTGTTTACGGGAGGTCTAACTCTAGACCCTTTGTACTTTTTGTGTCTTGGGATAGTTAAGTAAGTTTTTATTGGGTGGATTAAGTGAGATACTTTGTTGTTACGTTTTTTATTGGTAAAAAGGATAAGGCGAGCTTGTGAATGGTCTTTTTACATTTGATGAACTTACCTACTGTCAATCTTTGCCCCGAAATTGACAATCAGTTCATCCTTTTTTTTGCCTTAAAAGTAACACTTGATCTGTTAGTATACATAATTATTCTACTCTTTCATTTAAAAAAAAAACAGTACATTCTCTATTCAAGGTTGATATCTCTATCAAATTGAATTGATGACCGGTATCAGTAAATAAAAATATTGAATTAAAAAAGTTCGTGTGTGACGCTTATCAACATTTTTGTTATTTTTTTATTATAAGCAGGCCGTCAATCTGCTCCCTGGAAATGGGCTGGAGCATACCTGTGGGCTTGTAATGGCCTTTCATTGTAGTAGCTGTAGTGTTGTATTTGGTTTGTATTGTTTTATCAATTAAGGCCCACCACCACCGGTAAAAATATAAAATAAAATAAAGATATATTATGTATAATATACCGGTCATGTTAGGTTATAACTTATTGATTTAGAGACGATATAGATATAGATGAAAGATAAACATCATTGGACAAAAATATTTTTAAATTGTCTAACTTGACTTGAATACTTTCTTTTTATAAAAAACATATTCGTATGCTACAATAAGTCTTCGATGACACTTCATGGTACATTAAAAGGGTTTTTAGCTACATCTTTATATACATAGAACCCTTCCGGGAAAATATAATTGTATGATTCAACGTACATTTCTTACCAGCATATTAACTGTGATGTAATCTGTGTTGCATTTATATACAGCGCACATTGCATTTATACTTCATTCGGTTAAATATTAAGTAGAGTGCTAATTCGAACGCAGAACTATACACACGCGCACCGAGTGTGAATTGCCTACTTAACTTTTAATTTAAATTAACTACTTACTAACTACTAATTAAAAACAATGTTGGCAGCAAATAGCTCTAAAAAGAGACACATGGTATTCTTTAGAGGAGGCCTTCACCTTCACCTGAAGATGGGTTCATGCAATCAAACTTCTATTTAAATCATTACCTAATCTAAACATTTTCTAAATTATTAAATATGTATCTAATTGTACTTTTTCATGAAATAAAAGGTTTATTATTATAATTAAAAACAACGGTGAACGCAGTGTTTTGACTCTATCTACCTCAAGTCTTCAAGTCCACCACCAGCACTCCGCAACTATACTCAACTCTAACTTAACATCTTCTAGGTTAGCCTGAACAACATCTTCGACCACATCATCACTTACCATCTCACCTGATGGTAAGTGATGATGTGAATATAACATAACATAAAAAATAAATAAAAAGAAATAAACAAATAAAATTACAAAACTGTACAATAATAATTTCTAATCCAATACTTGATTTTAGGTCAATATTTATTTATTCATTTAGATACACAAAACAAATTACAGTCAATTTCTCATTTACAATAATTATACATGTTATACAAATTTTGAGCTAGATTGTAAATCAACATAATATGTGTATACAGAAAAGTAAAGTGAAATCCGAGACGAAGTAAAAGAAAGTACCAATCCGTAAATCAAACTGATATTTTCGGATTACTACCCTGAAACTGACACAATATATAATTATAACTAACAATAAGACAGATCATCCGGACACAACATAGCTGTTGTGTCCGAATTACTTGGTTTCGGTTAAAGAAGATCTTTTATAGTTACAACATATCTGCTAAGACTAGGATTAAATACGTCTAAATCTGTTTTTTTTAACAGATAACTATATTGACGAGCCATTCTTACAATAAGATTAAAGTAGGATGTATTATTTTAATGGACTTGAAGAGCAAAGATATTAGTGACTTTGGCTGTACGTGCTCTATATTTATATTAAAGGGTATTTGACATAACATATCGGGGAAATCAACTACAGAATGAATAATTTTATACAGGTATAAAAAGTCGAAATATATCCTACGCGTTTTAAGGGACTGCAAATTAAATATTATAAACAAAATATTAAGCTTACGAGCTAGAGATCCGTGACATACAAACAAGCAGACAGGCGTCGGAGTCTCATTATACATTAATAGTGCTCAGCCCTTTGAGTACTGAGCTCTAAAAAGAAACATGTAATTGCGTAGTACTCACCTAAGTAAGGATGGTGGCAATGCGCCAGTAGATGCTGCAGATGCTGATGCTGTACGGGGATGGGACGGGAGGCGATCGGCTTCGCGATAGGCCACGGGTTGCCCATTATGGGCTGCCGGTATTCTGCAACAAGAGACCGTTTCCTTAAGAAAACACATAAAAAACTTGTATTACCCTAAGTGTGGATTTCACCGTTGGTACAGAACGCGATCAATTCAAATTAAGCTCAGTTCACGAGATTACTGAGATCAGAGCTTTTTACCAGCAAAAATTGAACTAAGTCTAAGCTAAACTGACATCAAGTTCTAAACGAAGTGCTAGTAGCCGATCAGCTAAGTTAAACAACGCCTGCCGCGGTCAGGAGTGGCATTTAAGCCGTCGGTCCCGCTTAGTCCTCGGGGAACTTCCATCCGTCATCATCAACTATATATACTAGATGGAAAGAGGTAATATGGTCGAAGAAGTTGTTCAGACTAACCTAGAAATACTGGCTCTCAAGGACAGCTGTAAGAACACAGATTTTCCACTTGAGGGTGGTAGCTAGTCAGGCATGCATTCTCATTTCTCTTTACCTAGTTCAAAACCGATTTGATTTCGTTAAATTAGTTTAATTAAACGCGTTTAGTAATACGAACGGTGAAACTGTTCCTTCCACGCTTAGCTCAACTAAATGTGTTCAAGAGTTACTGTCATCAACGAATTGCAGACAATCGCATAGGATATTATTTACAATGCACCAATAACAATTCGTTACCATGGAAACTAAACGTGATTACTAGAGACGAATTTCTTCGCATTCCATGGATTGACCGTGCGGGTGCCGGGTCCATAGCGTTGCAGAGGAAGAGGCTCCAGTCAAGGTGCCTGGGACTTGCAACCCAGTGAGTAAGGTTAAGGGGCCCCTTTATGCATCAATGCTCCCTTTCACCGCTCGACCCTCCTCCCCTGCCCAACCAAATTTGGTAGGATCCTTTCTACTAATGCCGCCTTGGATACACGTTCTAGGATGGAAATTACGGTTGTTCTTGACAGGCCAAGGTCTTTTAGTAGGTTATATAGGGATTTTGTTGGTATACCCCTTGCTCCGACTTCTACAGCATATAAATTAACCACAGAACCGTTTTTGGTTAATTTATTTGTAAGTCATAATATTTGTTAGTTTTTATTGTGGTCTTTAGATATGTTTGTCAAAGTCAAAGTCAAAATCATTTATTCAATTTAGGCGTCTACGACGCTCTTATGAAGTTCAATTACAAATTTTAGTATTGAAATATTCTACATTGTACTGCCACGTTCAGCAAATAAATTGTATAGAGCCACTGCGAGAAGAACGGGCAAGAAACTCGGGGCCATTCTTTTAAACATCTTTTAACAATGTGTTACATACTTATTATATGTATATAATGTTTCCCACAGTAAGTTCTATAAGTAATATACAAGTGTAATCTATGTCACGTAAGCCGAGTTAAAGATTATCTTGTTGCAGAAGTTGGTTTAGCTTAACGCGTTTTGTAACACGCGTTCAGTTTCAGCCGTGAAATCCGGCCTTGGTGACGGTTTCAACGTTGAAACTAAACGCAATCGATCAGTTACCTATAGCTAAACGGAGTTAACGCGCTTGGCTGAGAATATATCTCCAATATTTCTGAATATGATGACAAGCACTATCGCGTACTAAGCGAATATATTTACAAATTATTGGAGCACACATTTTTGTCCTGGGTGGAAATCGAACCCGCGTCTTCCGATTTCGCGCCGAAATCATAAACCACTTGGCCACCGGAACTGAATATTTCGTGCCGAAAGTTACTACCCTCAAGTAGAAAATCTATCGTCAATCGTTGGAGCAAATAATTCGAGGTAGCCTGAACAACATTTTCGACAACATCATCACTTACAAACAGGTGATACGGTGTTCAAAGGCCACACTAACTGAAAAAAAGCCAAGTGCGAGTCAGATTCGCGCACGAAGGATTCCGTACCAGATAATGGAATTTTCTTTCTTTCCCTATTGTATTTACAGTTTAAACTCGAAATGCAGTAGACCATTTCTAAAAGTAGGTTCTACATTTCACTCAGGTGCAAGGCGAACTAGCATTTTTATATCGCGGCAAACAGAACAGAAATCGTTGAGGAAAGACTTCGTACGTGAAGAAAAGAGTCGGCCAAGTGCGAGTCGTACTCGTGCACGAAGGGTTCTGTACCTCTATCTTTACAACATTAGACACTATATTAAAACCTTTTTTTAGTTTTCACGTGCGCGAATCCAACCCTTGGGCGATATTTAGTATTTGTTGTTATAGCGGCAACAGAAATACATCATCTGTGAAAATTTCATCTGTCTAGCTATCTCTAATTGACAGCTACATAGACTTAGTTCTTTCTCACTGTGCATATGAAGGGTTTGCAGAATTTAGTTGAGTAACATTAGGTTTTTTCCGAATGGAAACAAAGGACGAGTTATCAATAAATACCTATTGTTGCCTTATAATCAAGTTAATTAAACTCACAGCTAAGTATCGCAACCGATCAAAGAGATCGTACACTAATCGCACAACAACACCCTTAAATACAATAGGGTCTTCGATCGTTCGTGTGTGGTACAAGTGAAAAGGCTACAGCGATTATAAACGAGCTTAGTGTTTTGAAAAGTTACTTAAGAGAATTCATGTATGACCTTGTTTAAAAACGACTAGTTTCTGACATTCATAATCCATGAAAATCTTCTCATACACCATAGATTCCCTTTTATATTACCCTTTTCTGAAATTCATGATCTGATCATGAAAAACTTCTTACAAACACCAAAAGTCATAATATTGAGTTTTAAACATGTTATTACCTATATCTGTATCATAAAATAACTTAAACAATGTGATTTTGATAAATATCTGTGGATATTTTAAACTTTAACAAAAGTGAAAAAGTTTAAAAAAAAAATTATATTAATAAAGTTAATTTTGAAATTTTATGGATTTTCTTATAGATTACAAACAATTCGCAAAGTTTAAAAATTTCGAGTTAACATAGTACATTATTATGTAAAGTATTGAAATATTAATATGTCATGTATAATTAACCTGTTTTATCTACTACCGGGTATTGGACGAGATTGTCAAGTTTAGAAAATATCCGATGACATTCACCAGGTAAGTTTACCCGTCGAAATCGCGGCGACTACTTCGCGCATTTAACAATATTTTATAGAGAACGGTGCGTACTAGGAAAATGACATCGTATACGCCTGTTTTCTTCAAGAAAAATAAATTATATCACCCTGAACATAAAAAAAAGTTTTGTGTTATTTTTACCCATTCTTCGCGCGGATCCTTTACTCTTAAAATATCTCCTACTGATGAAAACTTTCAAACTAAAAAGGAATAGAAATAATCAGAAAATCTACGACAATTATAAAATATTTTTCATATGCTATAATTAACGTAGATACATTTTACAAAGGTAGAAAAACATGTCAAAAAACTCACATTTACCATTGTTGTGTTGTAGCACCCGTTTAATAGATCCGATCCTTTGCAACTCGGACACAGGCATACATTGCAGCAAGACCTAACTCACTCGTGGCCACTATCAATGCGACCTAGGTGAAATGTCAACGTTTGAAGTCTAAAAATGAAGAGAAAAAGTATCCTAAGTTCTAAGATTTTTTTTTATAGTAGTATCGTCAGAGTTGTGTATAAAAAAACAAACACACACAATACATCTATATTAATAATATAAAGAAGAAAGATTTGTATTTTTGTCTGTAACGAATAAACTTAAAAACTACAGGATTGATTTGAAAAATTCTTTCACTATTTAAATCCTACATTATCCCTGATGAACATATACTATAGAATATTTTCAAAAAGTTTTTTTTAAATGTCCATATATCCGGGTTGTTCCGCTAGTTACATATATAATATAAGCGTGATAACCTTTAACATAGTACTATTCAATTTAGGGCATTCACTATCTTTTGTTTCCAATTCAGATGTACGATGACAAAAATCACTTCTTTTTTTGGTAATGTAGCCCTGGGATGTTCTTTTCATTAAAAAGTAAATTCATAACTTAACACTGTATTGAGTATTTATTCTCTTAAGTGGGAAGTTGAAATTTTCAAAAATTATAGAGTAGCCTTTTACTACTACTATGTTACTTTTGATCATAGAATGTGTGGCTATAGGTGGCAAGCAGGTTCATCAATCGCATAATGGCAACTGTCTCAAAATAATAGTTACCACAACATATTACCAGGTGGTTTTCTACTTTAAGGTGGTAGCTAGCCAGGCAAGCCCGTAAAAGTTCTGTCACTCTGATGTGAAACTCAAACCTAAATGTAGAATTTATACCAACGGCCACCACTACTTAAAAGTAGCTCTAACTACTTCAAACTGGATATAAAATTAAAATCATGTTTGATTACTTTTCGTTTTTCATTTTGTTGTCTGTTAAAATTGCCTTCATTTCTGAAAACGTTAAAATCTAATTAAAGTACGCCATCATATTAAATCTTAATATTTTTACAATAATATAATAACCAATTAAGTGAAAGTGATTATCAAAGAGATCGGCCCGCATTAAACTCAGTAATCGTATAACAACGCTATTACAAACACAATGGAGTTCTCAACTCTTGGGCTGTGGTACAAGCTTAAATCAAAACGATCCTCAAATTAAATTTATAGATTTTTCGATCACTCGTAGGCTTGCTTAGAACGAATAGATTGCATATTGAGTTATGAATAATAAAAAGTATTGAATTACAACTCTATATAAGATAAGATATTCTTATTCTTCTTCATCTTAGTTATAGTTATGTACTTGACAGATTTCAATTGTGGTTAATCTGGACGTTTCGATCAAGTGGCATTGATCGTTGTTATTATCAATTCGCTTGTAAGTCCCAAACGTGTCGATATTAGTCAATATGTATCGTCGTTATTATATAAGTAATATTTAATAAGCGATTCATAACTAATTTCCCTTGAACTCTTGATAATATTTTAGATAATTTTCTCATATTACTATAGATGGGACTGAATATCATATTTATGTTTTAAACATAAGTGATATTATAAACGTTTACATAAAAATCAAAATAAATAGCTGCAATAATAGGTTTACTTGAGTAGCTCCATCAAAATATATTTAGTTAGTAGCCTTTTACAAATAAATTGTTTGTTTACAGTTCCAAGCTGCCGAGACCGTCGTCACTTATGACATACGCCACCCACACCCTGCAATTTCTTACCCCAGCTGTCAAGAACATACTTCAACAATATATTGTTAGGACTTTGTAATCATTATTATCATTATTATTTCGATCCTGTGGACAAGAAGTTCTATTGATTGAGAGCACTGAATTGGAGCCTAGAGTAATAAGCCTTCAGATAGGTATTTTATAGGATAAAAATTCATCAATTTCAGATTCGATTGTAATAAGAAAAGTAGTAAAAAGTAACATAGAATACTCGGGTTTATAAGGATTTTAGATACTTATTAAAAGAGAGCTAACAAAGAAACTGCAAGCATAGTTGCTCTCGAATAAAGCAAGCTTATTTCTCTCCAAACGTAAGCTTTCATTACTATAAAATATAGTCAGTTTCTTTTCCCAACGATTACATTTGGCTAAATTTCAGTTTGGTAGTGCTTACAACTTTTATATACAGAGAGAGTTACGTTCAACAGTCCACCAGCTGATTTCTTTTTCGGGCAAGCTTACAGCTTTTATGTAATATAAAATATTAATTATAAATAACAGGAAACAGCCACACAAATGTCAATAATGATAATTATGAGTACATGTATTTTCCATCCTCATTTTTTTAGACACCTGCCAAGCATTGTGGTTATGGAAAACCCCTCAAATGGAGGATTGCCATAACCTAGCCATAGCATTTCTTAATATGCTGTTAATATGTGTATTTTACATACTATCTGAATAAAATAGCTGTATTTACTTTAAACATTAGTGAACTAAACTCATGTTTCTAAATCAAAAACGGGTCTATTCACGCACGAATTAACATCAAAATAATATTGCGAAGTTATAAAATTAAAACGAGCAGACGTACTTGGCGAAACTGTTGACGGAACGAGAAAACGATCGAATGCAAACCGCATCATCTCTTGTGCCTTGGGCCGCACCCAGCGACTTCTTACCCCGCTGTCAGGCGCACTCTCGCTAATATATTACCGCCTTTGTAATGCCATTAATCATTTAGCTCGCGTTTTGTTTTTGACTTGGCTCGTGTGTGGGATGTTATTTTGTTTTTATAATGACTGTTATTCTATGTAAAGGTCGGAAGGTACGTATGGATTTACAGCAGTAACGTACTTATGGTTTAACAGTAGGAACGTATGGTTTTGAAGCAATGATGGACGAACGGTAATAACTATGGACTGCCGTGCCGCAGTACCCTGGTTCGATCCCCACCGGCTTGAGCTTCACCGCTTGGTGGACGGGCATTTTGAGATTACCCGCCTGACTAACTAACCTCAAGTAGAAAATCTGTCGTCAAGCACCTAACGGTGTGTTCCGGCAGCAGTCTTTGAGAGCCAGTGAAATTACAGGCACATGAGACTTAACAACTATGTCTCAAAGTGACGGGCGCAGTGCAATTCGTTACTTGTGATAAAATGCATCTGTTATAGGCAGAGGTTAGTCCGCTTGACATCAGGTGGGCCTCACTATGTCACAAAACAAAACAAAACCAGCACATTTGGTTCTGTTAGTCGTTCCGAAGATAGATTAGTAGTTACTGAAGGTGAAGTGTTCTTTTATAAATGTCAGATTGAGGGCGTAGGACGGAGATATCACGTTTTGCATGCGAGTGAGTGAAACAGAACTATGCAACATTTAAATAGCGTGAGTAAAATTTTCAAAATATATTGGGTCCGTGTTTTTAGATAAGGCATAGTATTTATCACAACCTCTAGAATATTTTATTCATACCTGTAAGGCGTGGCGAAATGCGTCTGTTATAGACTATAGACAGAGATTTCCGCTTAACATCAGTTGGGCCTCGTGCGTATTCTGTCACAATCCAATAATACTATCCAAACGAGTAATTATTTTCTTGACCTACCACGTCCTTGTAATTGTTGATATTTAACTGCCCCTAATAATATTTTACAAGAATGTTGCAATCCAATAATTTGTAAATGTATGTTTCGCTCATAACGCGATAGTGCTTGTATATTTACAGAAATATAGAAGGGTAGCGACATCATTCCAAGAGTTAAGTGTTTGAAAAATCACTTCTTTCGATCAGATGAAGTCTAGTAGTCTGGTTGATGGCTGCGCACCGTCCCCTATGACGGTTGAAGTTATACAATTGGAGTATAAAGTTTCGGCTTGAAAGAGTAAAATACCGGTGACCGAATGGAATATACGGTGCGAAATCGGAGGACGCGGGTTCGGGCCGTTGAGGCCCTTCTCCTTAATCGTAGCATGGTTACGTAACCGTAGCGTTGGTGTAGCATCAACGCAAATATCCCTCTAATATCTTTAACGTCAAAAGTACAAACATTTAACATGTGCATACTACTCATATATTATACTACCTATACATGTACAAACGTGGAAAAAAGGTTTTTTTATAATAATAATAATAAATCATTATTTCAGGTAACAGACCCAATAAATAAATTTAAAAATGTACGGACCCATAGAACATAAATACCTTAATCTAAAATATATGTGTATATATATATATATGTATAAAACAAATTTAATTAATTCCGTGACACTACATAACAGGTTGTCTCTGTTTCCTCTCTCTGTACAAGCGGTATACCACCCCTGCAGGTCAAAAGTCCGGTGTCAGGAACATCTTGGATTGAGCTGCTGGGACCTGAAGGGCATAAGACTTAAAGTCCGTGGCCCTAATCTGCTCCAACCGCATCAAATTCAGTGAGATTTGCTCCTCACACCGGCCCTTCAGTCTCTCCCGGACGTAACGCAGGATATCTTCTCCTTATGTCTCCTTGTCCAGTCGAGAAAGGTATATTTGAACTTTTATTTATGTTATTGTGACCGATCAAGCTCGAGGCCCACCTGATGTTAGGCACAAGTTACCGCTAAAATGTGCTAAAATGTGCAACAACACCCTGCTAAGTCAACATATGTACCAACTATCGTAGTGTACCAACCACAAACCTCATCTAAACATGCACAGCTCGTTAATTGCCCCACCCTCATTTAGAAATTAATACTATAAAATAATTAAAAGTACACCCCCGCTTTTAAATCGTTAAACGAAGGGTGCTTAAGGCGAAGTTTTCCGGGGTGACGCCTCTCCCCTTAATAAGTTAAACCCTCTTGAGGAACCTTAGGTGAGAGGGGGTTGACTTTTTCCCGGGCGGGTCCTCAGGATCGCCCTTAGGGAGATGGGCGGTCAGCTTCGGGAACTGTTCGACGCGTGCCTCACGTCCGGTCAGTTCCCGAAGCTCTGGAAGGACGGGCGATTGTGCCTGTTGCGGAAGGAAGGGCGAGACGCAGACTCGCCCGCCGCATACAGGCCAATCGTGCTGCTGGATGACACGGCGAAGCTGCTGGAGAGAATAGTAGCCTTCCGTGTCATCCGGCACCTGGGGAGAACTGGGCCTGACCTTTCAGAGGCCCAGTTCGGATTCAGGGCAGGGCGGTCAACGATAGACGCCCTGCTCTGGATCAAGGGGTGGACGCAGGACGTGGTCGGCGGGGGGGAAAAGGCGTTGGCTGTCTCGCTTGACATTGCCATCGCCTTCAACAGCCTACCGCACGGGACAATACGGGAGGCGCTCCGCTATCACGGAGTGCCCCTGTATCTGCGTAGGCTGTTGGCCGACTACCTCCGGGACCGCGAGGTCCTGGTGGAGGGACGCGACGGTCTGAGGCGACGTCGCGTGTCCTGCGGGGTTCCACAGGGGTCGGTGTTGGGACCGCTCCTGTGGAACATTGGCTACGACTGGGTGCTCCGCGGCACGTTTCCCGCAAGTATGCGGGTTGCGTGCTACGCGGATGACACCCTAGTCGTAGTCAAGGGGAGGGACCTCGGGGAGACGGTGCGGCGGGCCACGGTGGCCACAGCACTCGTGGTCGGCCGCATACGTGCCCTGGGGCTGGAGGTCGCCCTCTCCAAGACCGAGGCCCTAATGTTCCATGGGCCTCGGGGGGGACCCCCTCCAGGAACGAGGATAGACCTGGACGGGGTCCTGGTCCGGGTTGGGACCCAGATGAGGTACCTGGGTCTCATCCTGGACGGGCGGTGGACTTTTGGGGCCCACTTTACTCAACTGGCCCCAAAAGTCATAGGCGCCGCAGCCGCCCTTGGGAGGCTGCTGCCCAACGTGGGCGGCCCGAGCGCCACATGTCGTCGCCTGTACTCCGGAGTGATCCGGAGTATGGCCTTGTACGGGGCACCTGTCTGGGTGGACGCCCTCGGTCGCGCCAATAAGGCCCTGCTGCGTCGTCCGCAGCGGGTCATCGCGACGAGGGCGATACGCGGGTACCGGACGGTGTCCTGGACGGCGGGATGCGCGTTGGCCGGTGATCCCCCCTGGGAGCTCCAAGCGGAGATCCTCGCCGAAGTATACCACTTCGTGGCGGCGAGGAGATCCCGCGGGGAGCCTCCAGCGTGGGAGGAGGTCACGCGCATGCGACGGCAGGCGCGGGCCGCCCTGTTGCGGCGGTGGACGGAGGACCTGGCTCCACCGGTCCCTGGACAGAGGACGGTGGATGCCATTCGCCCGGTCCTTCGGAGGTGGGTAGGGCGGCGATTCGGGTCGCTCACCTTCCGATTGGTGCAGGTGCTTTCCGGGCATGGATGTTTCGGAAAGTACCTGCATCACATCGCAAGACGTGAGGCGACCCCCGCCTGTCACGAGTGTGGAGCGCCAGAAGACACGGCGCTCCACACGCTGGAGGAGTGCGCCGCGTGGAGTCCCATGCGGCACACCCTCACAGCGGTCATAGGCGCAGATCTGTCGCTGCCGAGCGTGGTTAACGCTATGCTCGGCAGCGACGGATCGTGGCAGGCGGTGGTCTCTTTCTGCGAAGAGGTGATGGCGCAGAAAGAGGCTGCGGAGCGGGCGAGGGAGGACGACGTCCTCGCAGACCCGCTCCGGCGTAGACGAACTGGTGGAAGGAGAAGGCGATTCGGGCGCCTTCTCGCTCTATCCTAGTGCTGTGCGGATCATCGGTGGAGAGTCGGGGGATTCTCCACTGACTTGCACGATCCCACACGTCTGGGGGATGGCCCTAATGAGCTGGGTCATCCCTCCATTGGCCGGGGCCCGTCACCGGTGACGGGCCAACCGCCGGGGCGAGATGGTGATTGCTAACGCTACCCCATCTCGCCCCGACTAGGCGGCAGACTGCTCATCCCGGGTTTTTAGTGGGTAACCTCACTTACTACCCCCCCGTGGGGGTAGTAAGGCCCCTCAGGCGAGGACTCCCACATAACCACTCTGCTCCCCCCGGAGCCGGGTGGTATCCATAAAGGATTTTCCCGGGTCAAAAAAAAAAAAAAAAAAAAAAAAAGAGGGGGTTGACTTTGGGTTTTATACGGTATTTAAGAGTAAGGTTAAAAGATAGATCCCTTATGTATGGGTATATGTTGAGAGAGCTATTTCGTATAGTTATACGATATATACCCCCGTGGGGTGCCGGGTTAGAATTGCACCTCCCCATATCATCCCATGGGTGTCGTAAGAGGCGACTAGGGGAAAAATACTGGAAGGTGGGCAGCAGCACCTTCTAAAGACCTGCCATCTTACACTGCGATCCCCAAGCCGCCTGCCAAGCGTGGGGATTATGGCAAATACCGCCTGAATAGGGGATTATACTATTCAGCAGTGGACGATCCGGCTGATACAGTATAGTACATACGATATAGCTCTCTCAATATAAGACCAAGGTACCTATACAAATATGTCGCCAAGGTTTTAGGGTTCTGTACTAGAAAATGGGACCCTAATACTAAGTGTCCACTGTCCCTCGGTCCCACTCTCCAACCTTTAAAGGTTACACAAATAAAGTTCCCAGAGCCAATGTAGTAAAAATCAATATAAATAATATTTTCGCATGGTGGTTAGCTACCACCCTCAAGTAGAAAATCTGTCGCCAAGCACCTAACGGTGTGTTCCGGCAACTGTCCTTGAGAGCCAGTGAATTAATTATTGATTTAATGCGTTTGATTGAGATAATTACTATATTTATTCGCAATTATTTAAATAATATTGAAAACTTTCAAGTCATATTATAGAAAAACATTTAAAAAATATATATATCTAGTAACAGTTCTACTTATTTTTCCTGCTAAGTGACATCATTGACATCATAAATGCAACGAAGCCAAATCAGTACAATTTTCGAAGGACCAGTTACACCTGATATATTGCTGACCTAGGCTCGAATCCCTCACAAACCTATTTACGCGTTGTCAGCATATATTTCTCATTATTAAGAGTGGCTTCCAAAATAAAGTGCTCAGTATTATTGTGATAACTCCAGGAGTCACCAGACTCAGTACTAATATACCCTTCACGTGGTACCTCTGCCCAAATTAATAGCAAAAATGAGTTGCGGGAAATAGTAAGTCATCGTGTATAAATAATAATATATTTTTTCAAATTAAATAGATGTGAGTGTATCCTTAAGTTGTTTTTTAAGACCGCTGAATAAGTCCACACAACAGAACTTTTTTTTTTAAATATTTTTGTGACGTTTATTACCTCTGCCTATAACAGATGCATTTCGTCACAAGTCACGAATTGCACTGCGCCCGTCACCTTGAGACATAGTTGTTAAGTCTCATGTGCCTGTAATTTCACTGGCTCTCAAGGACTACTGCCGGAACACACCGTTAGGTTTGCGACAGATTTTCTACTTGAGGGTGGTCGCTAGCCAGGATGGCATTCGCAAAATGTGGAAGGGTCCACCATGCAGTGAAGCTCAAGCCCGCGGCGGGATTCTAACCATGGACCCGCAGGTCATTAGCTCATATTCTCAATGCCAATGAGCCACCAAGGATAAAAAAACGATTGTGGTAAGTTACTGAAAATTTCTTTGTCAGATGTATCCAATAACTTGTCCAATGCGGGAACCCAACCTAAGACCCACAAAAGCTAAAGCAGTTCTCTTACACACACGCCAACGAGGCAGTCAACATTCAACAATATAATAGCAAAAGATCAAAATATACACAAACAATAAATCTATTATAACATCACCCCTGACAAAGGGACGCTACTGGAATCATTTAAAATAGCATCCTATTGTGTAAGGGATCAAAAATAACATTTTATTAATATTTGGGGATTAAATTCATAATGGCAGAATACACTAACATAACATTGCCTCGTAGAAAAAACGTTGAAAGGGTTTGTGTTTTGTCTCACTTTTCTGACCTAGAAAGAGCGAAATAAGTTCTGTAGTAACATACATATTATATTACAAAACTACAAATATACGATAGGAAAAATTTTCGTCAGTGACAAACTGCACTGCGCCTATCACTCTGAGACATAAAGTAGTTAAGTGTATGTAGGTTAAGATATTTTTCCTCAGATGTAAAATTCAAAATTTCTCAGATTAAATTTGTATAAAATAAATCTCATGACATGATGCTGGCAAAAATGATCTAAACAATTGCCATAAAAAAAAACAAAGTTGTTAAGTCTCACGTGCCTATAATTTTACCAGCACTCATACCCTTCAAACTGGAACACAGTTATGCGAAGATTATTGCTTGGCGGTAGAAATAGGTATGGCGGCAGTACTTCCCCAGACGAATTCTCACGAAGAATTCTAATGCTATAGAAAGTAGTATTCCAGACCGTGTCAAAAAGACAGTGAACCTAACGCATATTGCAAATTTAATTGTTTTTCAAAAGGAATCTCTTAAATATGGTGTCATAGAAACGAAAAAGTGAGACGAGCTAGCATGCGCCTTAAAGAGATATGTCGTACATGACACGATATTTTTATCGATGTCGATTGTTATCTTAGTGTCTCGTAAGTAGACTTCAGTATTCACCACGGTGACGGCAGAATGCAGCGGCTGCACACAATCTATACGCGATTCTCCATTGTCAGTCGTGTTCCGGCATCGCAGAAGTAAGATGGCCTCGTCATACCGTGAGAAAAAAAGTAAAGGAGAATGAACAAAAGTGGTCCAAATATCCACCACTAACGAGACCTATGTTAACTTATAGCCCACCAGTCTATGGCACAGCACCCACCTTGGGGAGACTGTTCTTAACGTGGCTACGCCTGAACGCCAACTACAACCGTCAATTCTTCGATGATTTCTGGTGTAGAATAGCTTTCAAGTTACTGGCATATGGAATTTCGGCAATTTGGACGATCGAGCTAATGACTTCGGGGAAACCGTCATCGGGCACATGACATTCGAAATCAAGTACTAAACCCAGTATGGCCCTATACAAGGCACCTGTCGGGATGGGCGCTTAAACCAAAACTGCAAGGCCCTGCTCCAACATACCCAGCACGTTGTCGTGACCAGGGTGATACACGGAAATCAACTCCTGGATGGTGGCTTGCGTGTTGGCTGGTGATTCCCCCTGGAACCTCTAAGCGAAAAGCCTTGCTGAAGATTACAAGTTTGTGGTAGGGAGAAGACACCGATGGGAGTCCTCAGCGTGGGAGGAGGTAACATGCATACGGTAGCAGGCGAGGGCCGCCCTGTTGCGGCAGTGGATAGAGGACCTGGCTTCAATGGTCCCTGGGCAGTAGACGGTGGAGGAGGAGAGGAGGAGGAGGCTTTGGAGGAGGGTGTGGAGAAGCACATACTTTGTCAGAGGGTCGAACCACTACATATCTAGGGGGTGACCTTGGAGAGCAAGATCTCTCCTCCACAGAAGTAGATTGCTAGTTGAGTCCGGGCTTGCCGCCGGCTATAGTGAATGCTAAAGCGATGGGTTTGTTTGTTTAAAAAATGGATAATAGCCTAGTCAAAAGTACATAATACAGATAATTAAATAGATAAGAAAATAAAAAAATAACACCAAAATTTCTGTGGCAATCAAAAATATATTAAGTCGTTCCTAATAGCACCATTAATTGTATAATAACGTTATTTAATTAACTGTTATAACGAAACGATTGAGAGCGTTATCGGCCGGCCGGATGTCGCGGCGATTCGCGCCAATTTTTACGCGGGAAGTGTGAAAATAATTGATTCGGTAGGGGACCCCTCGGTTTATTGGATTTCAGTTTACGGCAATGGACGGGGCGGATATTTTTATTCCAGTTGAAAGGTGAAATTGACATTATATTATTAAAACGATTTGTTCAGCTGAAAAAACGAATGGCGAGGTTTATTTACTAGTACAATTTAAATCACTGGTTAGGTCGAAAAAAATGTCAAATCATCATTTCAACACTATGGTATAGTAACATGCTCTGTGGGTTATCTTTATATATAAAATATAGACCTAAAATTGCTATTTGTAATTTGACATCCATATTTAGAAGCAGTAAACTAAAAATATTGAAAAATGAGTATTGTTATGTTTCCAATAACGCCCGCTATGCGGATTACATTACGAAATTACAAATATACAGTATAGGGGTGGATGGACGCGGGTTCGAATCCCACACATGACTTAAACTTTTCCTATCGTATATTTGTAATTTTGTACAGAAAGTATACGCTAAAGTTTGACTAATAAGTGTGTATGTACGTCGCGTTATGTTAAAAACTAAGTAAAAAAAATGTAATTAAAATTATGTATATTAAAAATATTTTTATAATATTGTACGCTTAAAATAACAACTACTTACACGCTTCATGAAGTATTTCAATAGGGATTATCGAGGAAATACTCATTACCGTCCTAACCATTGAACCATACCTAGCACATTCATTCGTTTTAACCCATACGATTAAATAAACTTAATCCTTGAAACTGACACGAGTGTAGAAATAATGTAACCTATTATTGTTATCATAATTACAGGAGCAGTGTGTTGCGGTGAGCTGTGGTGTTGACATTATTATGTTTTCAGTGGCATAGGCTTGCAACAACGGGTGTTCAGGTTATTTTGTGCGCTGACAACACAGTTGCTTTGATTGTCATATGTTGGTACAGTCCCGCCAACTTATCTGTTCAGGCGGCAGAAAAAAGAACTACAACATTCCTTCAAATTGTGACAGTTTGTAGTTGATTTCCTTGACCAGCAGCGCCCTCGCGAACTGCACAGTTAAGTTGGTGGTACTCTAGCACGTTAATGAGAAAGTAATACCCATTGGCATCGGCGATAATGATAACAATATTAATTTCATTCATAACGACGACATAGTTGTCCTGACGATGCCAACTTATTCAAGTAGTTCATCTGTGTATTTGAAATCTATAGAACTTACATCTTTCTGTTTTATTTTAATAATAATAATAATAATAATAATAACTCTTTATTTCAGGTAACTATTAGCGATTAAATAATCACTGACCCATAGAAATATATACCTTACAGACTAACATAAATAATATAATAAAAACACTTTTAAATAGTTTTGGGATTCATTTTCGGCCTCGCCTCCCTATAGCGCCTGTATACTACTCCTTCCGGCCAGAAGTCGGAGATAAGGAACGCATCCTTATTCTTCGCTGGAACCCGGAGCACGTATGATTTGAAAGTTTTCACCCGGCTGGATTCCAGCCGCTGCAACGCCACTTCAAATGGTACTCGACGTCTTTCACATCTCTCTTTGATGTATTGCAGTACATCGTTCCCGGATGTTGTTGGGTCCAAACGAGAGAGATATATAGCGATGGTCGGCTCCACAGCATGAAGTACAGTCTTCTCTGCTGTAGGCGTAGCTGTGCCACGATGGTTGCGCGATGGTCGCACTCTCGATTTCTTCTTCACGAGAGTGAACCCCTCATTATCGCTATTGGTGGCAGGCCTCCCCGTACCCTCATTCTTTGGAACTGGTATCGTACACTTTTTACGATGCGCCACTTGTGCGTATGATTTCTTCTGCTTCCCGGATATTGGTAGTACTTCGGAAGAAATCATAACTTGAGGGGGAGTCTCGATGATCGAGGTCGGTTGCGTAGTTCGGTCAATGCCCCGCGGTGAAACGGTGATATTTGATTCCGCGGGACTGCTGAGTCGAGCATTTTGTCGGTTAACTTGTCGCAAAGTCACATTTTGCATAGACTCCGGTGACGGCAGTTTTGCCTGCGTAGCGTTATTGCGCAAAGCTATGATTTCAGTTTGTAAACTAGAAACCACAGCATTCGATTTTTCCAATTGTTTCTTCAAATCGGTGACATCAGACTTCAATCGCATGATATCCTTTAAAAGGCAGGTCACATCAACTGAAGAAAAATCTACCGGAGGTAACAAATGGAGGTCCCTGGCGACATAGGTCACTGAAATCTCATCAGGATCTGTTTCCTTGAAAACCCTGAAGATGTCTTGCAGGTCTTTCTTGCCGCTTCCATCTTTTTGACGTGTTCCTAGCCGAGTCGACGTCTTAGCAGTGTCCGCTAAGACCTTCTTGGCTGCGAGGATGTCTGTCTCCTTGTAGCTAGACAGACATATCTGCTGCAAACTCAGCTCGTCCATGACGTCCAGCTTATTCTGCACGAAGGCCAACAGCTCGTTGACCACGAGGGTGTCCGAGCGCGTAGATTGCGCCATCACGGTTTTGCAGCGCTCACGTAAACGGAGCGCCGCGCGGAAAGTAGGTCGGCATCGGAGAAGCCGTCAATTGATATTTGAAACGACTTCCCTTGTCGGCGGTATGAACGCGACTGGGAAAAACATTACAAAATAAAATTCACGAACATGCAAAAACTGACATTTAAACGTTTCTAGTTTTTGTGGGTAAAGTAGCTCATGTGTGGATACACATGAGCTACTTTACCCACAAAAACTACTAGGTAGAAAAATAATAGATAAAAACATCAGAAAAGTTATATGATATATTTCAAGAAAATATATTGAATACTTGACTTAATATCAAAAACAAAATGACAGTTAAACAAAACTACGTTCTAAATTTAAATTGGGAAAATGGCCAGTTGTAATACATGAAAAAGGAGATCCTGTCGCTAATACGAGCCATGTTGATTAGTTGGTCATTATTATTAATTTGTGTACATAAGCGTCAGTAATACTTAGCACAATTCTACTAACTGAGGTAAAATATAATATATGAGCAAATGTTTCCTTTAAATATTTCAGCTCTAGTTTGAATGTTAAACAATTAATCATAAGCCGGAATATGACAAACGAAAACAAAAAACAAAAAAAAATGTTTGAATTTGTGCAATTTTTTATTGAAATATCTTGGAAAATACTGTCAAATAGTACCTCTATCGATATTCAGATTAAAATAATATTTTTGGGGAGATTTTTGTAACTGCCTACACCAAGGCACATCAGGCATGCATACATCAGTTACAGCTCTCAATATTAAAACAAAATCATGCATCTGAACGTTAAACAATTTTAAATAATGAAATATATCAGAATCCCATCAGTAACTGTTGAACATAATGCACCAAAAAAATTACATCACTCATGATTTCCTCGTATTATCTGAGTTATGGACCTAAATTACAATCGATTTTCATATGAAATAAATGCCAAGTTATACTTCTAAATTCGTGATTTTCATCGTAACTATTCAATAGAAAATAAAACTAAATTAAACTACCCACGTCCTAACCTCAAAATTCCATAATCCAAACACGGAGCGTTAACTCGCTCGCGGTCCCATTGGCTCGTTTAAATTCAGAACGCGCTGCGGTCGTGTTAACCGTCGCGACTGTTTCAAAATTGGAACGGTAATATACTTACATGTGTGAGTACAGTATGGCAACCTTTATACTATTCCTACCCCCTACTATTGTACGAGTAATGTGCACTGTAAAATAGTTGAACAAATAGCATACATAGTTATTATTCTTTCATCTTGCTTAAAACTACGACACTAGTTATTGTATCAACGAAAAAAAAACTTAGGAATATATAACTTTTACTTAACAATTTCGTAAGGTTTTTGAATTTCTGGTCAGAGTATTTACCCAAAAGTAAACAAAACTCATTCAATTTATGTGTCATCGTATGTACGATGTTCATTATCATATGTTTACTCTACCACGGCATCTAATAAAAGATATAATTTCATGGTGGTAGGGCATTTTGCGAATGCCCGCCTGGCTAGCTACCACCCTCAAGTAGAAAATCTGTCGCCAAGCACCTAACGGTGTGTTTCGGGCAGCTGTCCTTGAGATCCAGTACTTCTAGGTTAGCCTGTACAACATCTTCGACCACATCAACACTTACCATCAGGTGAGATAGTGGTGAAAGGCTAACCTACCAGGCATAAAAAAAAAATAAGATATAACGGTGATTAATTGCGGTTCAGCTGTACAAACAAACATATTAATAACATAATGTTGCCTTAGGTTTTCGCGATTATTACACATAGAAACACACACATTCAAACAGTTTAGTGTTTGAGAAAGTGTTTGAAACGTCGGGACAAAAATAATGATAAATATACGCAATTTAAACCGTTTAAAGTTGTTTAATTACTATATTAATAACATATTAATCTTACTAAAGGAAATCTTATTTATCAATTATCCAAAAATAAAGGTAAAATAAACAGTAAGAATTATGAAAGAAAACTAGAAAATGGGATTAATTGCTTGTATGGAAAGCCTTGTAAGAATGATTATATGCATTCTTTCTAGTAGGCTTTCCATACAACCGTTATAATCCTCTTTGTTAATTTACCTCCTTGTTATGTCACCGTTACATAAATTATAGTTATAATTATCCATACTGCTTATGTTATATTCCGTTATAACAGGTGTAGTGTACAACATTACATAAGAACATACGTAGTGGATGTAAGTGTCGTCATGTTACATATCTAATAAGCCGAGCTATACGACTATATTGCTACGTAACACAACGCGTTTATTATTTATGTTATTTATTTTGATTATATTTATATATAACTAGCTGACCCGGCAAACGTTGTTTTGCCATATAAATAATTAAATGGCTATTTTGTATGTTGTATCATAAAAAAATAGAAATTAAAAATTTTGTCTAAAAAATAAAAAATAAAATTTAGGGGTGAACTACCCCTAACATTTAGGGGGATGAAAAATAGATGTTGGCCGATTCTCATAGATACCGGATAAGCACAAAAAATTTCATCAAAATCGGTCAAGCCGTTTCGGAGGAGTATGGCAACGAAAACTGTGACACGAGAATTTTATATATTAGATTAGAAGATAAGATAATGATAATAATGTTTATTGAACCAAATAGAACATGTTACAAAACTCAATGTAGCACTGTCTCTCATACTAGGAGTTCAACCTGTATAATGAGAAACAATACCTTTCCACAATGATGTCATATAAATTAAGTTAACTGTACTTGTAAACAAAAATAAAAAACATTATTTAAAAGTTTTTACATAATGTGATAGGCGAGGCTATAAACCAATTTGGCTGTCTGGAAATTTGATTGTAGCGCAAGTATCGGATGAAGATGTATTCGTGAGTGTGTGTGTGTGTGTGTGTGTGTGTGTGTGTGTGTGTGTGTGTGTGTATGTATGCGTGTGTATGTATGCGTAGAGAGCGTGTTTGTGAGTATGTGATTTCTAGCTTAAAAGGTGTGTTATTATTAATTAAATAAATATTTAAACTATAATATTTAATTGTAATATGTTAATTCTAACTGATACCTATATTTTTTTTATTAAGGTGGGCAGCAGCGCATTCTGCAGACCTGCTACCTAACATTATCTTCTTCATGATCATCGAGATGCCTGCCAAGCGTGGGGTTCACCTAAACGGAAGGCCTTGTTCCACGGTGGACCTCTCATCTGTTGATGTGAGGAGTATAAACATATATAGTGTAATCTGGTGATGCTTGAGAAGAAGTCATCGTTTTAAACTATAAATATTCCTCACGATGTCACGGACCAAAGAAAACTATTTTAGTAAATGCTTTTTGTAAGTAAATTAAGTATTTCTTTTTATTTGAGACAGTGCGTAACATTAATTTGACATAATTAAAAGAATAGCTACACAAACAATAAAGCTAGTAATAAAATAAAGTTTAGTATCAATCCAATGCTAAGCTGTCAAAAAAGAGATCCATCTCAGCATCTCCTGGTTGAGAACCAGAGCTGATCTTCCGATGGATCCATCTTGTGATGTCACACAAACGTAATATGTCTACCTTTCTAATGTGCCCGTGTCTCTAATAAAACTTAATTGTAGACTAGTAGTATTAGCAAATCGACAACATCGTTTCATACACACTGACACTAGCTAACAAGCCCATTGATCCCATCGGAACTAACAGAAAATAACCATACAACGCACCTGTACACCATTCAAAGAAAAACACTAAAACTTCACCTCGTCTCATTCCAATGACGGATATAAAAATATAACGATAATCGAATAGAAATTTAACGTATAACGAATAACGATTTATGCCACCGTGATCTTTCCAACTTTATGACAAACGCGTAAAAAACGGACTAAATCTAAGTAATATCGACTACCAACATTTTAGATTCTATCTACAATATCTTCCGATAACGTGATCCTCTCGCTTTAAGTTCCAAAATCGCCTGACATCAAATTAAGGAACCGAAAAAGTATATTGGTTTCGGTCGAATCGCAATACCAGTGAATGTAATTCAAAAAAGTCGATGTTCAACCTTAAGTCTTTAGATATAAGATTCGAAATAATTTGAATATAGTTATGAGTAACGGCAAAGCTATATTGGTTTAGGAAAAGCAGTAGAAGAGAAGCGAGTCGTTCCGATTCGGAATATTATCGCAATATGGCGCCCAATGACATGTTAATATGGGCCTTCGGGACGATATGCATAATTTTATAACGCTCTCATGCAGATTTTTGCGTAGTCAAGTTATATATGTAGGTTTCGCGTATGGATTTTTGAAGATGTGTTCACACGGTAAGGATTTAAGCTTCACTGCTAAATACCTTTACATATCTTGAAGGTAGTTATTACGTTCTAATTCTAAGAACAAAGACGAGGTTTTAAGAATTGCTAGGCTTAAAATGAAAAGGTAATAACTCCAATGGACGAAGACAGTTTTTCAGGCCAAAGCCAGCTCACTAGCTTGGCGAAAAGTGAACGATAGCAAAGTCAATAAGAGGACAACTGACGAGTCTTGCACATCAAGTCAACTATATAATTTGAAACAATACTTATATTTGATTTTAGAAAGTTTTTGTACATTACATCTTTGTCGAATAACGTGGGAACTAAATATAGCAAATAATTTAATAGTAGGTTACGCTTCAAAATTGCGATAAATGAGTATATACCTTGCCTCAGAGCAAAGTTTGTCAGAGATACCTACTGACAGTTAAAATTTAAACTATTTATAAAATCAAACATAAAAAAACATATTAAATTATATCGCATAGGCAGATTTGTCTCTATATATAATTTTTCACTACACATATTTTGAGCAAGTACAATATTTTGTCCCGAACAAGTGAAGTTTTGAAGCAGTGATGGCTCAGTGGCATTGGCTATGGACTGCCGTGCAGCAGGTCCATGGTTCGAATCCCGGGCGGGCTTGAGCTTCATCGCATGGTGGAAGGGCATTTTACGAATGCCCGCCTGGCTAGCGACCACCCTCAAGTAGAAAATCTGTCGCCAAGCTCCTAACAGTGTGTTCCGGCAATCCTTGAGAGCCAGTAAAATTACAGGCAGATGAGACCTAACAACTACGTCTCCGTGTGACGGGCGCAGTGCAATTCGTTGTTGACAAAATGCGTCTGTTATAGGCAGAGATAAGTCCACTTAACATCAGGTGGGCTTCGGGCTTATTCCGTCACATGACATAAAAAAAAACCAGACCATCTGATGTGGTTGAAACTATAGTTGGAACGATCCAATTTAATAAGTGAGTAACACCCGTTAGTTTTCAAAAATAGATGCTTTGGTACTATTTAATAGAATTCGAGGTGATTACCATCCGACTTTTTTTAGCAGTAAAATCAACCCTCCGCCTCGGGGTTCGCAATCTGGACCTCAAGATGCCAAAAATTCAGCAACCTCAACAAGGCAGTGTAATTATCTATTGATCATTATCAGTAAACATTTTTTTTTGTTATTGTACCGGACCAAGGTCGAGGCCCACCTGAGGTTAAGCGAACTAACCTCTGCCTATAACAGATGCATTTCGTCTCATGTCACGAATTGCACTGCGCCCTTCATCTTAAGACATAGTTATTAAGTCTCATGTGCGTGTAATTTCAATGGCTCTCAAGGCTGCCGGAACACACCGTTAGGTGCTTGGCGACAGATTTTCTACTTGAGGGTGGTGTCGCTAGCCAGGCGGGCATTTGCAAAATGCTCTTCCACCATGCGGTGATGCTCAAGCCCGTGGCGGAATTCGAACCATGGACCTGGAAATATATATTCTATATATTAGTTACAAACAAATCAGCCTACTATTAAAACATATATTAGCGAATTAATTACATACATTACCCTATGTATACACAGCGCAACCTCGACACATTATCTTAATATTATCCAGACATCTAAAATCTCTGAAATAAAATCCTAATAACAAAGACAAACCTTTCATAAACGTAAAACCAACTTTCTTCTAAGAGCTATAATAACCTCTATAAAGCGAAAGCATCTATTATAACGTTTTCCAATAACAGTTTTCTCTATCCAACGCTACATCTTAATCTACTAGCGGAAAGTCGCAATATGGCGGCCGAGTTTTTCAATAAAAGTGGCGACATCTGGTCAAACACTTAAGCTTGGGGGCGGGAATGAGATGGCACTATCAGATACTGTTTTTGTGCGAGCGAGACCGGTGCGACTGAGGGTCTTAGCGAAATTAATATGTCCTTTTCTGAGCGTTTCTGACGCTATATTATTTTATTATTGATGTTCTGATATTTCTGTATTAATAATGTTTTTGCGTGGGCAGGGAAGGTTAGCGGACAATTAGGGAATGTGATAAATATAATAGATCTTAATTGGAAGCATGGTACAAAACACGTTCAAGACACGAATTATTTACAGACAATGAAGGCACGCACCTCCACAGTAAATTATTGACACGCATTAGTATGGGTAAGCCTTGTTTATACACTATAATTATATAAGTATCTTAGTTTTTTTTTTTTATGATAAGCAAGCATTTGACCGCAGTCTCACCTGATGAAAAGTGACGACGCGGTCGACGGTGGAGCATGCTTGCCTAGCAAATACCTGTTTACTCTCTACTTGAAGACTTCCAGATTATATATTATATATCGGGAAATAGAGACGCTGGTAGGGTGTTCCATAATTCGGCCGTACGCATTATAAAACTAGATTTAATACGCTTTGTGCGTATTTTCGGGATATCGACTATATATGGATGCCGTGTTCCTGTGCGTCTTGTTGTCCGATGAAAAAAAGGAGAGGAGGGAATAAGGTTGTGTAAATCGATCGCACACTCTCCGAAGTGTAAAAAAACCGATAAACTAGCAACTTTGCGTCTATGCTCGAGGCTTTGGAGTCTAACCTCCACCAACGCATCGTCACCAATGAGCTTCTCAGCTCGGTTATCTATCGAGTCCAAGGCTTCGAGCTGGTACTTTGCCGAACCGTCCCAGAGATGGCTGCAGTATTCCATACAAGACCGTAGTAGTATAAATGCTAGTGGTATATACAGTTGTACCTACGTAGAATACTTTTCCAATGTAATCATCATCATCATCAGCCGGAAGACGTCCACTGGTGAACAAAATCCTCCCCCATAAAACTTGAAACCCAAAAAGAACGGATATGAGCCACTTGTAACCACTGGCTACTCGCGGCTTTCACGATGTCCTCAGTCCACCTAGTGGGGGGCCTACCAACTCTACGTCTTCCGGTGTAGTGTGGTAACCACTCGAGAACCTTTCTTCCCCATCGGTTATCAGTTCGTCGAGCAATGTGGCCCGCCCATCGCCACTTCAACTTGCAAATTCTGAGAGCTATGTCGGTGACTTTGGTTCTTTGGCGAATATCCACGTTCCGGATTTTATCACGCAAAGAAACTCCGAGCATAGCTCTCTCCATAGCTAGTTGAGCGACTCTGAGCTTGTTGTCCATTGTACTTACTTGTAACACTATCGTTTTCACTACGTGGTAGGTCTCTTTACAAAGAATCAGTCTTGGTCGGTATCACTGCAGTGTCTCTGCCCCGGAGCAATAGTATGCAAACACTGCTGTTTTTAGGCGTGAATGTATCAAGTAAAGTAACAGAGCGTAAGCAAAACTAACGCTTCAGAGTGACGAGTGCAGTGCAGTGTCAAGCAGAGCGAGAACGGTAACAATGCAACTGTAATGAAAAGACAAAACGCTTACTTGTACGTCTCACCACTTCTGACAAAAAATATAACGGGAACAGAGCCTTCACATTTATCTGTATCTTCATCTCGCTACTCTTATCCCACTACTTTAGCGTCGGTACAATATCTTATTCTTCTCTCTTGTGATGTGCTTGCGGATGAATGGAAGGTGAAATGATGTTTAAAAAATTGTGAGGAAAATGCCTGATATTCTGTGTATGTTTATTTGACATTTTATTTATTAATTTAATTTTTATTTGTATTGGAGTTGTATTTAATTTTATTTGACATTGATTTCATTAACTTATTTGCCTAATTAATTTTTATTGTGATAGATTGATTTTATTGTTACATGATGTTTTTCTATATTAACATTTTATTGTTTGTTTTTAAATCTTATGATTAGTAATTAATAATATTCTGTAATAATCTAATTGGTGTAATTGGCAAAAGCCGTACTAATTTTGCAAATATATAAATAAATCTTTTCTAACAACTCCAATACTATAACATATCAAAAGCATCCGTAAAAACGAAGCGCTCGTAGCAAAGTTTATCTAGCTGTTCTTAACCGAGCAGCTAAGTTAAGCAACGTCTGCCGCGGTCATAAGTTGGATGGGTGACCGCTAGTGGCATTACTACGAGTGTCTACGTGCTTCGGAGGGCTCGTAAGCTGTCGGTCCCGGTTGTCGACTTAGAATGGCATTCGTTATAGCATGGCGGTTGGGCATTTTGCGAATGTCCGCCTGGGTAGCTACGGCAGCTGTCCTTGGGAACCAATAATTTTAGATTTGCCTGAACAACATCTTCGATCACATCATCACTTACCATCAGGGGAAAGTTTTGCTTCACGCTCCTAGTAGCTCCATACTCGCGCACGGATTCCCTACGTAAACCACGGAACTCGGGGGTGTTTTATTGAAAACACCCTCCGATTTCTACCCCTCCTCGAGGGCGAAGATTGCCATCGCATTGATAGCCCACTCCTCGGCTGGCCCGGAACTGCGTCGCAGATGCCGCAGCCGTAGGTTTGCAGAATCGCGCGACTGAAGCAACCCAGCTGCCATGAGCCCGCCCAGCGACTACAACGCGGCCGAGCCTGGCAACAAATGCCCTGATGCCCCAAGGAAGCCACGCGGTCAACTGAGGACCCCCGCACGGGACAGACCCCTGTCCACCCGGCGGGTCCCAGTTGACAATGCAGAAGCCGACGAAGAAGCGCGGCGGTACCGGGAGTTCCGGCGCTCCATAGAGGAGACCCTGGAAGCCGCCCGCCGCGAACGCGCAAGCTGGGAAGCGGAGGCGCAGAGTGACGACTCCTCCTCTGCCTCCTCCGCTGTCCCCGCTGAAACTACCATGCCAGTGGTGGTTATCCCGGACTCCCCGGAATCGCCACTACCCGAGACGACCATGCCCGCCAACCCTCCGGCCCCCAGAGTGCGCAGGAAGCGTAGTGAGGAGGCCGAGGTAGTTGACAAACGCGCCTGTGCTCGACCCCCAGCCCGAATGGACTGGGCCGCAACTGCCACGCAAGAAGCGCACCCCTTGACGTATGCCGCAGTAACCACGGCAACGTCAAAAACCACCACTACGACATCTACCACGAAGACCGCTCCATCCAAGGAAGCCACACAACGCCGCCCTCCCGCCCCACTCCCCCGGGGTGCGAAAGAGACCGCAAGATCTACCGTCACACTCCCAGAGGCCGTGGCATCGACCTCTAAGACCGCCCACATACCGACCAACACGTCGAGCGCACAACCGGCATCACCACCGCAACCACCGAAGGAGCGGTACCCGCCAATAGTGCTAGAAAGCTTCCCTAACAGCACCAAACACCTCCGGGTGCTGAAAGGGAAACTAGGAAGACCGCCATCCGTGCGCCCCTTCAACAAGGGCGTACGCTTCACTCCAGCCGACGGGGATGAATACAGGGTCATCCAGGCCTATCTCAGCAGCCTGGATGAATCGGAACGGATGACCTGGTTCACCTACTCACTCCCGAAGGAAAGAAGCTTGAAGATAGCGATAAGAGGGCTTCCGGCGGACTCAAAACCGGACGAAATAAAAGAAGAACTGACAATGCTCGGGTTTGAACCCGAACATGTCAAGAAAATAGCTGCGCGAAGGGGCAGACCAGGCTGCATATTCTTCGCGCAACTAAAGAAGACTCCAGAACTCACTCCCGGCATCTACGAAGTTGAAGAACTCCTATGCATGCCGGGAGTCAAGCTTGAACACTGGCGTGGGAGGAGGGGCCCAGCACAATGCCACAGATGCCAGGCATTTCGGCACTCCTCCCACAACTGTTTCCGGAGGCAGGCGTGCGTGCGGTGCGGGGGTGAGCACTACGCGCGCGACTGCCCACGCCCACTGGACGAACCAGCAACGTGCGCAAACTGTGGCGGAGCGCACACCGCTAACAATCCCCGCTGCGCTGTGTTCCGCGAGGAGGCGCGGAATAAGCGCGCGGGGACCACAGCACGTACCACGCAGAACCCACCAGAAAGGCCACCCCAACAACATGTCGTGCCCCAGCAGCCGACAACAACCAAGCCCGACAAGACATCTCCGGCATCCCTCATGGCTCCCGCCAACAACCCGCCCCCACGCGGTGTTAGTCATGAGGGTAAGAAGAAGAAAAAGAAGAAGAAGAAACCCAAGGGACCGCGGAAGGGCGCACCCCAGCCACCCGCCCCCTCATCTGAAGAAATCATCCCTCCGGCCCAAGCACCACGTGGT
The DNA here is from genome assembly GCA_963890685.1 of Plagodis pulveraria. Taxonomy (NCBI): domain Eukaryota; kingdom Metazoa; phylum Arthropoda; class Insecta; order Lepidoptera; family Geometridae; genus Plagodis; species Plagodis pulveraria. The sequence continues at coordinate 854,011 of OY982977.1, forward strand.
AAGGCGGAGAGACAAAGAAGAGAACATATACCTGCCTCGCTCCCACGCGCGAGCGAGACAGGTTACAAGAAGACTAGGACAGCGGCGGAGCTCGAACTCATCGAGACCGCCCTCTGCACCCTGCAGGAAGTGCTCCAGGCGCTCAGGGAGGGGGCCGACCCTATCCCGCTAGTATTAGCGGGGGTGGGTAAGCTCCTTGCCTGCCGCTAGGAAGCACTTCCCTGTGACCCCCGACGCTGCCGCGACGCCCCGGCTACAGGGCCGGCCAGGGCACGCCAACTCCCGCCTCCCGAACGACTCGCTCACTGGGCTTCCCGGAAGAGGGATTCCCCCGGTGGGCTGATGTTGACTAGGGAGGCAGAAGAACCCGGACTTGACCACTTACCCCAATCATGAAGAGAATGCCAGCACCCGCTGACATACACCCCCACGACCCGACTGTATGAATAGTCGGCGCAAGACAACCGCGTAAAGGGGCCACCCGCGCCCGAAGACGCGTCCGTGCGGAACACACCGTTCCGCGCGAAGAAGAACATGTCTGATTACCATCAGGTGAGATAGTGGTCAAAGGCTACACCTATAAGGCATAAAAAAAAATAACAAAAAAAACTCTGATTCGATTCCGCCTTGAGAAGTAATGCAATATTCGTATTATCATGCAACGCATGCAAATAACATTTTTATTTTATGTGCACGTGGTTTTTTTTTTATGAACACACAATGTGTACTGTTTTCATAGTGAAAAAATAAGTGGAGTATCCAAATGAAAAAGATTATATTCAAAATCGGTCGTTTATCTTTTGACCTCATAGCTTTTTTGGGTCCCTATGACTAAGCCGAGGACTAGGTAGGACGGGTGGGCCGACGACAGATGGCCGGCGTAGCATGGATGACGTAGCATGGGCGGCGTAGCATGGACAGCGTAGCATCCGTTCATATGCCGATCATACCTTTAAATCTTTTGAAACATAATAGGCTTGACACAAATAAAAAAGTTTGAATTTTACAAACAGCGACGCTGGGTAAAACTTGCATCTACAACAAAAATAAAGACTACGCGTGAAGCAAATCTTAATGTAACATTTTCAAAAAACTTATTAAAACTTTGTAAATGCTGAGTAGTGTTGTTAAAGAGTGTAAAAATCTCTAAAATCTGAATAGCAGGATGGATCACATTAATTTCGCGCAATTGTTTAGAAAACCGTCTTAATTTTTTTAATACTCTCAGTCTTCATATGGTCAACAAAAAATCGCTAACAACTTGAAAAAGTCAACATTGAAATATGATAAAAAAATTAATAATAAATGCATATTTTGAGATCCTTATATTCGAAAACTTAGGGTGCCTTTCTTAATGGCGGCCCAAAAAGTGTAGGACTGGATGAATGTTTCCAAAAGCTTAATGGGATGGCAATGTTACTATGGTGGATTGCCTAACAAATAATAACACAGAAAACTATAGAAAAAATTCATAGGCTCTATTTTACCAGATTCAAAATATTAACACTGGCATCCCTATAGTAGTACAACGCAAGTGGTACTATAGATGTCGCTCCATCCCAATACGATGGTTAAACAACGATAGGAAAGATTTGAGCTATGACGTCATGTCATGTTAACACAATTGGTTAGAGCATACCCCGGCTCAAGGGGTGGATGGACGCGGGTTCGAATCCCGCACATGACTTAAATTTTTCCTCTCGTATATTTGTGATTTTGTAATGTAATCCGCATAGCAGGAGTAATTGCAAATCTATAACAATATTAAAATCCCTATACGTAATACGTATACCCTATACGTAAAATTGTAAGTTTGTATAAAAAATATCCCCAACACTTTATAAAAATATCAGACGAGCGAAACTGTCCAACACGGTCTAATTATTTAATAATAATTTATTTCAGTTATTAAACCATAAAATGTTCATTCAAAAAATCCTAAAAAATATGTAAATATCTTAAAATCAAACAATAACATAACATTGGTCATTAAAATATTAGTAAAATCGTAAACAAAGGTTAGTAAAATCATATAATTATTAGTTATATTGCAATAAAATAATAATTGTACAAGAAGTCAAAGTCAAATATAATATGCATGATCTGATAATTGCTTCTCGCTCTAGACTAGAAATGCATAGTTCACGACTAAACGCAATGGCCGCTAAAATATAGTTGTAATAAATTACTGGTTCAAATCAAAAGTATAGATAATATTCACAAATTCCTCAGAGAACTAAAAAACACACTGCTCGAAAAGTGCTATAACTATACTTTTGAAGAATGTTTTGGAAGAATAGATCGTCCCACTCCGCTACGTATTACTAAACCCTATCAGGGTCATTATGTACTATTCCACCTAATTTTGGACTGTTGTATAACTACACGTAAACTACATTTATGCATAATGATTGCAATACATGATTGAGTGAAGCGCTCGTAGCGAAGTTTACTTAGCTGTTCTCAACCGATCAGCAAAATTAAGCAATGTCGCGCGCGGTCATGAGTTGGATGGGTGACCGCTAGTGACATTACTACTGAGCGTGCACGTGCTTCGGAGGGCACGTAAAGCCGTCCCGGTTGTTGTCTTAGAATGGCAGTCGTTATAGCATGGTGGTTGGGCATTTTGCGAATGCCTGCCTGGCTAGCTACCACCCTCAAGTAGAAAATCTGTCGCCAAGCACCTAACGGTGTGTTCCGACTTTAGAACGGATGTCTCTGAGTAACGAGCGCAGTGCAGTGTGCAGGTCAATGACACTGCAACTGTTTGTGAGCAGACGTGATGCTTATCATCAGGCACCGTTTCGCTCGCCTCGTCACTTCATAGCATAAAAATAAAAACTTTACTTTGAAGTGTTTTTAAACTACTTTTTCTCCCTGGAGTGCTGTGAAAAATTGTGTTTCGTACGTTTTAAACTTCCGGTACGATCAGGATTCTATATTTGAATCTGTTTGCTCATGGTTCAACCGTAGAATCCTTCACTTCCGCAGTTTTTAATAAAAGTACACGTGCTAATTAACAAATAACTTTTATGCACGTCTGCATGCAGCACGAATCAAAAACCCAGGAATCGGTGGTCTGATTTAATAGTTTTTGGCACGCAGTCAGAATACAAAGAACTGTTAATAACTATACCTATGTATTGCAGTAATTATATGATTTATTGAAAGAGAAGTACCTAATATTTGAATATTGTTAGGTTTGCAATTACGCCTGCTATGCGGATTACATTACTTCCCAATACGATGGTTAAAGAACGATAGGAAAGATTCGAGTTATGACGTCATGTCATGTTAGCTCAATTGGTTAGAGCATACCCCGGCTCAAAAGGTGGCTGGACGCGGGTTCGAAGCCCGCTCATGACTTACATTTTTCCTATCGTTTATTTGTGATTTTATAAAGAAGTAATATTTTGAACGTTTATTTTTGTCTAAACTAAAAATGGTAATATATACAATTGCTAAACTTGGTATGGCTATAGTAAAGTAAACTATGATTATAGTAACTAATTTAACTAAATATTCACTAAAGAATTATTTAAACATTTACAAAAAATCCTGAACTTTTAAAAAATTCAAGTCAAGTACTTCGGTTTATTTGTATTGTCATACCAATATTATTTATATATATATAAGAAATATTAAATATGGGCAGTAATTCTATTAAGCACCACAAACTACCTCCAATTAGGTAAATTGCAAAAGATTTGAACACTCGCAGACGAATGTCGAAAATTTTAATCTGTTAACTGTTTAACAAAGGTTTTCATGGTTAAAAAAAGGCTAAGGTATGAGACTCCAACACCAGCAGTACAGTCCCACAGTAACGTCTTGAAATAGTCTGGTATTTACTGCCCACCCAGTAAACACTCCCTCGTTCTCGGCGAAGAAGGGAAAAATGCCAGACGATGGGCAGCATTGCAGAAGATTTCCCATTTTACAATGTGATTCCCAGGGGATTCCATTCAACGAACTAAGAAACTTTACGAAACCATCATAAACAAGGAACGTTGTGTTTCATGCTTAAAATAATCATTCGCAGTCACGAACTATCACTGACCCATGCTCTAACCAATTGAGCTAACATAACAATGCAGACGTCATAACTCATTTTTTTCATATCGTTCTTTAACCATCGTATTGGGATGGAGCGACATCTATAGTACAACTTACGTTGTAATACAAACAAGACCAATTTCGCAATTGGTTATATACTTGTAAATGAGGACGCAACCTTATAATTTTAATATTGTTAGGTTTGCAGTAACGCCTGCTATGCGGATTACATTACAAAATTACAAATATACGGGAGGAAAAATTTAAGTCATGTAAGGGGTAGTTTATTTGTACTGTCGTCCGACAAAATTCGTTGTTGAATATAATTTCAGGTATCCAAGATAATATCTTTTTTATGCCTGATAGGTTTTCACCACTATTTCACCTGACGGTAAGTGATGATGTGGTCGAAGATGTTGTTCAGAGTAACCTAGAATTACTGGCTCTCAAGGACAGCTGCAGGATCACACCGTCAGGTGCTTGGCGACAGATTTTCTACTTGATGGTGGTAGCTAGGCAGGCGGGCATTCGCAAAATGCCCTACCACCATGCTATAACGACTGCCATCCTAAGACAACAACCGAAACCGACGGCTTAACGTGCCCTCCGAAGCACGTGCACGCTCAGTAGTAATGTCACTAGCGGTCACCCATCCAAAGCATGACCGCGGCGTACGTATTTTAACTTTGTTGATCGGTTATGAACAGCTAAGCACTCACTACGACCGCTTCGAAAATATCTACTCGGTAAAGCATTTTAAAACGCCCGTCAAAATCAAACTTTTGAAGCAACTCAAAGTCCACCTACTTAGCCTAACGCTTTCTTATGACGACACCGGGACCGACGGCTTAACGTGCCCTCTGAAGCACGGGAGCGCTCAGTTAAAGTCATCGCTATGACGCCTTAACCTTTTTGATTCGCTAAATACGCAAGTTGCGCTACGAGCACTTTGGAAACTCATGTGTGTATTATAGTTATGTATATGTTTGTTTACAAAAGCTCAATCAGTTTTTTTTAAGCGTATTGAGGTTATTCCTAGACAAAAATGATCACCGTATGATAAAATGATTTACCAACCTTCTTGCCACCAAGTCATTAAAATTGATGTGATATTTTATCAAGTAAATCAAAATAAAAATATTTATTGCGTAATTAAAGATAACCTTTTATAAAGATCATACTGCATGACATTAATCTATCTCTAATTTGCCATCTGGCTTGAAAAATAAGTAGCATACATGGCTTGTTTAAATCAAGCCATTTTCAAGTGTGTTTCCTAAAAGAATGCATGCATCTACTTATATCCTATTCGAAACATTTTTAAACAATACATTTAAGCAATGATAATTCAGAAAATGCGATCATAACATAAATAAACAGTACATAATTTCAATTTAATAATTCAAAGACAGCGAAAAATAATTTAAAAAATATATGTATAAACTTATTTCAATTTCATTTAAATCAAAGTTATAAGTCATTAACTCATTTAACGCTTAGAAACAATTGGTCGTCAATACTTTACATAATATTTTTTTGAATTTTCGTAAGAAACTTTTTTAATGTAGTTTGGCAAGCGATTAAACAAAACGATTGGAGTATAAAATGCACTATTATGATATGCTTTATAGTGTTAGGATTAGTTGGCACTAGATCGTTTATATTCCTGATGTTTACGTCATGCAACGTAGGCTTTTGTTTTAATACTTAGCTATAGTTGTGTTTTACAAACATACACACTCATAGATATAAAGAGAATAAAAGGGTAATTATTCCAAGTTGAACGAAAAATGGACGACAACTGTCAGTTCTCTTCATACCGGTAAAAGCTTAATATAATATTACGAAGTATCTCTAGTATAAATAATGTGTCACATTTGTACGCCTGTTTGGAGACTGGATGCAGATTTGAATTACTTACAGGATCTTGAATTATATAACATTGTATTGCATACGTGCAAATCAACTCTTGATTTTCATTTCATTGGCTTATAATTAAGTGAGGTTAAAAACGTTGCATAAATATTAGGGTATTAAAAATAACAGTTACTCACCAACATTATTCTTCACAGCACTGTCTTCCCGATCCCCCAGTATAGCACTGACACTAAACTTCAATAACGGCTTTTTTTGTTCGTTATAATCATCACAACTCCTGACCATATCGTCCGTTGTGTACTGCTTGTCTTTCACCAGATCTTCATCAGAATTCTCTTGATAACTATGGAGATTAAACCTCTTTTCTAACTCTTCCAAACGTCTTATTCCAGACTTTTTACACGTGAACGGGGGACATGTGAAGTCACCGCAGGTTTGGCAGCGCCGATTCAAATTTGGAATGTTTAAAACCTCTTTTTCGTCGCTTCTTTGGTAATAGTCGTTATTATAATACTCATTTTTAACGCCTGGATAGTCATCGTCTCGACTTTTTGAGTCGTCGTCCTCGATTTTTGCGTCTTCGATCGATTCGTCAGGTTTTTCGTCTTCATTCTCTATGTTCTTCGTTTCATCGATTTCAGGTGAGTTTTCTCTAGAACCTTCGTAGTGCTTCTGCATTACGTAATTTTCGATTTGCTGATTTATATATTGGTTGTGAAATTCAGCAGTTTTCTGTTGATGCAATATATTGTCGACGAGAAATGGTGACGACATGTTAAAAGGAGTGTTATTCTTATAGCAAAAGGTTTGTATTGTCTTCAACATAATGTTGTGGTCGAGTTTATTCGTGAACGGATTCAATTTCAAAGGTCCATGTTTCAGATCCGTCGGGAACATTATACGTTCATTACTGTTATATAATAAAAGTAATAACGTTATTAAAAATAACAGCTAGCAACGTCATTTCTTACTAATAGCACATCACTAAAAACTATCAAGAAACAAAATTATTATATAAAAAAACGAAAAAGGTTTATTTTTATTTTCAATATTTAGGGATCGCGTTTGAAAATGCTAACAAAATGTTCAACACATCTGTATAGCTAGAAGTCCGAACAACTACTGACTTGAAACGTATAGGGAGTGGTAGCTAAAAGGGGCGGATTTCGAGCTCGGGGTGGCTTTTTGTACGCTTTTGTATCGCCGTCCAACCAATTTAGACCTGCCGCAGACTTCTCCATTTCCGAACGAATCGAGGAAATTACTTCACGTCTGCGCAGCTCAAGTTATATTGGACAATAAAATCGCCTTACAAATTTGCAGATACAATCAGTATTGCGCCATTTTAGTCTGTAATGCATTGTTTTAAGAGCTGTTTCGAGTGTATTAAGCGTTTTAAGAAGCTTGTATTGGGTAGAATACGCGTATTATTCATAGGTTTAGAGTAAAAAGGGTGTATATCCTGTTTTTTTGTTTCGTACCTACTAAATTTATTGACTCGCGGATCTGAGGTTGAGGAATTTTCTCTTAAATGGAGCATTATAATTTATAATAAAACGAGGTTTTTTTTGTTATCGTATTTGGCTTTTTATTTTCTCAATGTGACATTAACAGACAAGTTAGAGACTGGCAAATTGTTATAAGCTTGCTAAATTATATCACATAGAAGTTTGGGAGTTTTTATGTCTGCCTGTTACTTCGAGGATATAAATGTACGACAATATGTATGAAACTTAGTACATAAGCTTGTAAATCATTTGCTAAGTACTAACAGTCTCAAAATAGAATCGAAATCTACAGTGTATAATAAATAGTTGGTAAGTCTCTATAGCATAGAATATAGAGGTACTAGTAAGTCATTGCCACGAGTATTTGTAATTTTGTTCGAGTTTATTAACCTATATCGATAATTAATTACTACTTACAATATAAAATTGTTATATTGCGTAAATCAAATCAAATCAATGATTTATTTGCAAGAATATAATACAGTCATAAAAGGTCTTAAACTTAGGTGTAAGTTCTGTGTCTTCTACCTGCAAGCAGAATTTTGTTAAATTATTATTATCTATGAATTATTTTAAGCTATAGAAACATTAAGATAAAAGCCAGACATAGAATCTAATTTTGAATAAACCATTTAACTTTTTATTTCATGAGGTATCCTGTTGTTTTTGTATATAACTCTATTACAAGGAGGTTGATACAATAGGTGGCTGAATTTTATTTTCTTACGTCGTGAAAATACCTCGTTTCAAATTTGGTAATATTCAAGATTGTCCTTAACAAACAGACAGACGTCTGTAATATACATGCATGGTGGCGGGAGAATGTTATATGCTTTGAAGAGTGGTCTACAACTATCCAGAAACCAAGCCATGTTTATAGCACGAATGTATTTATTCACGGTCGATGTTTAGAGGTTAATACAATGTAAAATTGTAATTTAGTACATTATTATGTTGTAAGTCTTTATGGTTCTAGTTGATTAAAATAAAGAATATAATTACGGTAAGGGCCTGTTTCAGAATGTTCGAGTAAGTTCCGGTTATACTACCCAGAACATATTTAATAAATAAAACACTATCTTTGCGTTTCACAGTCATCGGTTTAGCCTATTAATCGGTTAAAGCTTGAAACGCGCTGCATGTTAACTGTCATTTTTATCATTCAGTTATTTTATGTTCTGGGTAGCATAACCGGAACTTACTCGAACATTCTGAAACAGGCCCTAAAAGTCAATCTTAATCGACACAGCATTTTCAGATATTTTGCCTTAAAACAGTGTGCAAACACTCCCGTGTTTACGTGTGGAGGTTACCTTAGCAACTTGGCAAACAAGACATGAAGACTAACGTAGTCGAGTGACAAGTGCAGTTCATTTTCAAGTCGAACGAGAAAGGTAATATTGCAACTGTTATTGACAGTTGTGACACTAAAAATAATTAGAAATTTTCAAAGAGTGTTAGTGTTAACTCTAAAATCTAAGAATTATTTTATATGTGCTTTTTTCGCCCTTTATACTGTTAGAAAACCATATGGTGAGCAGATTTGAGCACAAGGAATAAGTGTAAGAGATGCTAACCTACATGTAGAGGTACTAAACTTTTTTATTGTTCTCTATTCAAATAATAATGCCTTTCATTATTTTTTCATCATGTAAAAGTATGTATGTAACTATGTCCATGTCATATTATTTGGTTTTTTTATCGTTAGAAATGTACATGTTATATATTTAGATTCGCGTAGCACTATAGCTACACCACCTACGCTACCACCAACACCGTGGGTATCTACGATTTGTAGCCACTCCTACGCATGTCGTAGCCGTAGATCAACTACGAAAGCGTAGCATTTTTAGGGAATAAAGAATCTAGAGATAACGTAATTAATGTTTAATTTGCATTTTTAGGGTTCTTTAAGAGAAAATTGTATCCAATTAAGCAGCTTACGCTGTACGTCCGTTTGTCCCTCCATACAGGTTTGTACATATCAAACCGTAATAGCTAAACGGTTTTGTTTTATAATGGATTTTCCAAGAAATAAAAAAATATGTAGTGTATAGAGTTTTTTTTTGTTTAAATTTTCTGTTTTATTGTAAAAACGGTAATACAAACAAATCATGGTAGAATAAGTTCAGAAAAAGATTGGACATGAGATAAATTTTGAATTAATTTTAAAGATTGGATTTTTATTATATAAAATAATATATTAATAAGTTCAGAAAAAGATTGGACTTGAGATTAATTTTGAATGAATTTCAAAGTTATAGTTTATTTTTGTAATAAACTAACCTAATATCCAGTCATCAGTAGCATTAATAATTTAAAAATTCATGGAGATATATAATTAAAGCAAACTTTGATATTATTTATAATTATTATCAATGTAGCACATTACCAAAGTCAAATACGAAGTTCCCTTTTTATAACATACAAGAATATTGTGTGTCACTCGGTATGAGAGCCCTACTCGTAACCAGATTTTTTTATATTACCATATCTGTTGGTTATATAAAAAAACGTTATACACTGATTTTTTTTTATTTAAAAAAGAAAAAAATATAATCCTATATCCTATAAAATCCTTTAAATTAAAAAACGCCATTAAGGCATCTAAATGTTGAAAAAAATGTGCAACGCCCGTCGCCCGTTCCAGACACTATATTACGCCTTATGTATCGTTTTAAAATATACCTATAAATACATCCAAAGTACATTTAAGCAAGAATATATTTCTATGAGTCTGAAATCCAATTTTTATATATTACCAAATGAACTGACGAAAACCATCAACATGAACAAAAATCAAAAACAACGCTGAAATAGCATAGGTATAACGATACAACAGCTATAAAAATAGCGGTCAACTACTAAATAAATGTAATAACGTCCGAACGTCAGACGCAAGACTGGCAGAAAAGAAAAGAATCACCAACCGCGCGAGTTGAAGAAAAAAGTGTTCCAATTTTGAAATTAGCCACACCCCCGTTTTGTTATTGGTCCCTTACACCACAACTTAATGTTGCAAGTATCAATAAATGTCAAACTCAATTTTCTACTCTATACTCTTTGTTTAAGGTTGATTTTTTTCGGCAAATGTTTTAAATGGTATGAAGACCAAAAAGGTTGTATTTGAATTTTGATATGAATTTTATTTCCTTGTGTCTTGATGTGAAAATTAATAGGCATTAGCTTTGAATAAGTCGAATATAATCGTTTAACAATAATGGAAGTTGGAATTCGGAGATATTATTATTTCGGTTATTGGAGATGACAACACATAATGAGAATTTATATTTGTGATTCGAGATTTGAATTTACTTCGAGGGATGACATTGGGTATTGAAAGTTGAAAAGTGAGATTATACTCTAACGGTTTTATTCATAATCGTTCCATAACTTTATTAAAGGTTTATCAAACGTCATTAGTACTGCGCAAAGGAAAACTCTTTTGCGCAGTACTTATGACGTATGATAAACCTATTATAAAGTTATAGAGAGATTATGAATAAGGGGGTAAGGAGATAGTATACAAATTATTATCTCATGTCAATATTGGATCATATCATGTCCTTAAATATCATCATCAGACGGAAGACGTCAACTGTTGAACAAATGCCTCTCCCATAGAACGTCACAAAGAACGGCTATTTTTTGTGTGTGTTACTTTATAACTTTTTACAGCACCTGATTTAAATGTTTTTTTTTAATATATAGCTGCTTCTTATCATGTGATCCCATTTAAATTTGAATAAGATCTGACGGGTAGTATTTGAGTTATCACTAATAATGTGTATATTGGATTCGACTACATTGATGATGTTATAATTTTCATTAGTAAATGTAAAATTAACAAAAAGAACTGTATACGATGGTTTGATGCATATAGGTACTCTTTAGTGCATTTTCTACATACTTCAAAAAAAGAGGAGGTACTCAAATCATCTGTATTATTTATATGTTTTTTTATGTTTGTTACCTCATAACTTTTGATTGGGGGAACCGATTTTGATAATCCTTTTTTATTTGAAAGCTGATGCTTGCCGTGAGGTCCCATTTAAATTTCAGCAAAATCGGTCAAGCCGTCTGTGAGTTACACTCCAATAAATGAAAAGTATTTTCCTATCTTGATGATATAGTCATTGACTGAATGACAATCGATCCCATGAGTAGCAAGGGTCACTAAAAATGGTGTAAAACACATTTGAGTGTTGAAGTCGGTGCTTTTATTGGTAAATTGATTTTTTTCGTTATGGAATATTTTCTTTTTTACAAAATTCTTTTTTGAAAATTTTATGGTAAGGAATTAGTGTGTATTAAGGACGCTAGATGGGGTTGGCTTCATATATAGTGACCTTTAGCGTCCACGTTGGACGATATCGTCCATCTATTGTCCACCTATTGTTATAAATAGCTACGATGCGCATGGGTTTATTAGCTTCATGCTTTACTTTGCGGAAATCAATTATATTTTTAATTTAAGTTTCATTTAATGCTTCATTCTCGACCATGCGCTCGAAGAGTCAAGACATCCTGATGAAGGTACAAAATTACATTGAGTGGAAAAATTATAGTCATGTGCGGGATACGAACCCGCACCATTTACTCCTATAGCCTCTAACCGCTAAGCCAACATGATATTATGACGAGCGACTCTAATTTCTCCTTTCGTTCTTAACCAACGTATGGGAATGGAGCGACACCTATAGTTCAACTTACGTTGTACTACAAACAAGACTATTTTTTGCAATTAGCTTTATACTTGTTAACCTCCTGATAAAGATTCGTGTAGAATCGAAACGTGTCGAAACTCTTACAATTGGGCTACGTGACGTTTATGACGTCATGTCGATTTAACAGGAAAATTTGGCGGAATTGTCACTAGATGTAGTTTCATATTTAGTGTGTTAGTGTAAAATTTTAATTAAATGTTTTCTTAAAATGTTTGTTATTGTTAATATTATTATGTATTCATATTCTTTTCTGCTCTAGTATCTGTCGTCGTAGTACTCATATCTTAAATAGGTATACATATCATATACCCTTCTGCCCACAGTCCATTCATCTTCTTCTCTTCTTCCCCAATGTTCGTCTAGCAAAGGGGATATTCCATATATCCGCATTGACAATCTCGATTAATGGGGTTTTATAAACTTTTCTTCCATAAATCCTCATTTACAACTGTATGTCTCGATCTCAGTCTCCTTAAATTTATATTGTAAAATAAGAATTAGAAAATTTTAGTAGGAATTAATTAAATAACCCACCAAAAGTACCTTTACGAAGCTACATTAATAAGTTGGCATCGTCAGGACCACTACGTCCTGGTTACGAATGAAATTCTATTGTTATCATTATCGCCGATACCATTAAGACTTCTCTAAACGAATACGTCTGAGTGGATACCACCGCCTAGTTAATAACTCAGTCAGCAAGCATTTCATTATGGCCCATTCACTCGATAAACATGCACAAATCTGGTTTAAATATAACAAGCCTTGCCAATTGGTTAAGAGAAGAGTTCACGGAGCGGTTTCCATACAATGTACAAACGTAGTTATATTTTAAATAACAAGTGTTCAAACTCGGTGAAATTTTGTATGCATATTGCTGAGCATAATATCTATGCTTCTGGTTCGCAGTTTTTCGATTTATTATTTACTAACTATATCCCTAAATGTCAAAATAACAATTCCCATACGAAACGATTTTTGAATTATTTTGAAAATACTTAAATTTACGGTAATCTGGCAAACCAGAAGCATAGATATTAGGCTCAAGGATATACATGCAAAGTTACACCGAGTTTGAACACTTAGGGCCTGTTTCAGAATGTTCGAATATGTTCTGGGTAGTATAACCGGAACTTACTCGAACATTCTGAAACAGGCCCTTAATATTTAAAATATGACAAAACTACGTTTGTATGCAAAGCGCTCTATGAACTCTACTCTTCAATATTATGTTCAAACGGTGGCTACCAAAAAAAAAAAAATGGGCACGTAAAAAAATTAAAACCCTTTTTATGGTTCTATTTGGCATATTCACATTGATTCGCCGCGGCGGCGGCTGTATAGTTAAAGGGGTGCTGTCACAACAGTATTATGTCAGCCACCTCAGCCCTTTGTTACGTTCAATTCATTAAAAAGTTTTGATTTTGTTAATAAGACCTACCAATTTGTATGGTATCAATATTAAAGGTGTCGATTTATTTTATAGTACATGCAAAAATTAATAGTAGGTCAATTGATTGACTAGTTGTGTGAAGCGTCATCTATAGTCTCGTTCTTTATGTTGTACCTGTAGTTGAAGACAGACGTACATATAACCTTCCTAGTAACATTAAAAGGTTAAAATTTTATTAATACAAATTATTCTATAAACAAGACGTTATTATTGAAATATTTTTATTTACCAATAACGCATACGCTGCTGATTACATTACAAAATTACAATTCGGACGACAAAATGTTATTAATTCGGTATATTATCCTAATATTATAATAAAAGGCAAAATTAAAATAAAAATCAATAAATTACGTTACACGTAAAGAGTGGGGGAAGTCTACGAAGTGTGACATTGTACGAGGAAAGGGGTGGGAGGGGTATAAGTTTCAAAATCTAATATTATTATCTAAGTATTAAAACACGTAATTTGAACTGTTAACGAAAACTCAAAAATATTTCCAACTCTATCTACATAATTATAAGGTTTAAATTACCAGACAACTTGCCAGCACATGCAGTCACATAAAAGGCAACAAGAAGTTTTGCCCTTCGCGAATATTCTTCCTCAAAGAATTATTGCTAGACGTGCCTGAGAAATTTTAAGTTTAGATGATAACGGTGATGCTATATGGGCGGATGAAAATGATGTTGACACAACGAAAGTTCAACCGAAACTTGAACGAAATGACCGCTTAAATAATATATACAGAATTTCGATTATACATGAATTTTCTTTAATATGAAAAAAAACAATAACAACAAACATTACATGAAACAGAAAAAAGATTTCAAGCAGCTTAAAATTCTTCATCAGATGAGTCTGTGTCAAATTCGTCGCCAAAGGTTTCAACTTGTGATCACCCCGTTGATCGCTGGGCCTTTGCTGGAACGTCTATTATATCGATATGATTTTGAACACACGTGACGCAATAAAAGCTCTAAATGGAGCTATGAGTGCTTTGGTTGAATGGTTATGTGTAAAACAGAGACAGAAACTTTAGATCAGGGAAATTCCTATAAAGATTATATGCGGTATGCCTTTATTAACAAAATACTGCGAACTATATACAAACAGCTAGGTACTACAATAAAAGCATATTACTACAATATAACCTAATAGTCATTGCAGAGTCACAGACAGTCCAAACGCTCCAGCCCACTATTACTTGGCAGCGGGCCTAGCTGCTGGCAGCATTGCCCCGTTGAATTGCAATGCTTATTCGTTGACCCAAATAGGTGCCAGCATTTAGATCACGCTTATGTTAAATTTCTTCCACATTATATTGTCGTTATACAAGACGTACCTCACCTTTTTTTTCTAGTCGATGGTTTGTGCTAAACTTCTGTTTACGCTTCCTTTCGTTCTAAGTTTGCTATGGTTTTGTTTGAGGTTATAATTGAGGGCTATGCCAAATCTCAAGGGGCCAAATCATTATAATATAAGCAAAAAAATCTAGCCTAAATTGGCAGCACTGCTCTCACTATTAGTCGGCCGGTGCCAATTAAACGCATAAAATTTAAAACTGTTCTCATAATCGACATTCATACCACACCCTCAAATCATAATATTAAAAAAAAACAATATACATGACATCTGTGGTTGACACACATTTTGGCGGGAACGATCGCACGTGCCGCCATCTTATTAGTTACGCTGTTTAGTCGCGCAGATTTTGTTTTGTCATAATTACTGTTATTTATCGTTTTATATCATGAATCAGTATTTTGGCGATTTATACAATTTCATGGGTCGGTTTAATTTTATTCAAATGGGCTGTGACAGTTTTTAATGATAAAGAAAACTGGTTTGGTATTTGAAACGGTCTAAGGATTTAGGGATAGTAGAATATTTTTTTACGGATAGATAACTTATTTTTTTCAAGATCAATTTTATCAAACCTTTTCACTAAGTGAAGCAACGTTGGATGGAATCAGGAGTTGGATAAGTGAAAGCTAGTGACATTACTGCAGTGTGCATGTGCTTCGGAGGGCACGAAGTGACGTGTTGGTAGTTGTCTTGGGTGGCGATCGTTATAGCATGGTGGTAGGGTATTTTGCGAATGACACCTGGTTAGCTACCACCCTCAAGTAGAAAATCTGTCGCAGGGCAATTAACGATACCTAGTTGCTTAATGCTTTCATTATGCAACATTTGATAGATGGGTGTTTCTACAAAAATTGGGTAACTCGATGTCATCAATCAATAAAACGATGTATAATTATATTTCATTATTAATTTTAAAACAATTAAAAGTCTTTTATTTGGTCACTCAATTTCAGCTATTCATTTTTAATATAAATTAGTAAAACTTCACAATATACTCTCAAAAAGTCAGTACTTTGGCGTGTCACAACCTCAAAACCACGCAATCAAATAGCTGTGTATTAAATATTACCTCTAATACAATAAAACTTTATATTTCTTTGTAATCTGTAATGTATTTAACATTATATAATCGCAACTTTCATAATTTATTATTCTCGCATTTTTGGAAAAAAAATAAGAAACTTTGTGTTTAGTTTTATTCGTCAGTCCGTTGTGTGTTGTTCGAATTAGAATTTCCCGCTAAATACCGGCGACTAAAATTCAAATCCGCGTTAAATTTCAAGGTTGGTACTAAGGTAGGCTGCAGATCGCGCCATTTTTCGGCCGCCATAACTGTGCCAGTGCCAGAGTTGTTTTTATCGTGTGAACACATGCTGATCCAGACAAAATTTCAGTCCCATGGTCAGTTGCTATTTCCTTGTAAATTTCTACTTTATTTTAATTTATACATAGCTTATATTGATTTGTTAAAATGTAGCTTCTTGATATTCGAAAACATCAAAATAAACGTTGATTCTAAAGATAACCTCAAATTCATGTTTGTTTCGTCAGTCCGTTGGCGTCAGTCCGTTGTCTAATATTGCGCCAAAGGACTGACGTGTTTCCAGGGTACTGACATTTTGAGTGTTTCTAAGCATTTTTTTTTACTTATTTCAGTTAAAACATAATAGGCAATATATAATAGGCTCCTAAAAAAAAAGACATGTCTGTGGATAAATTGAAAAAGAAAAGAGAAGCCGAAAAGACTCGCTTAGCTAGAATAAAAAGCGACCCCATTAAATTAGCTGAATACAAAGAGAAACAATGGTTGCAATACTTAAAAAAGAAAGAAAAGGGACTAAGAAAAAAAAATAAAGACATGACGCCACGAGAGCAACGAATAATTCTAGAAAAAAAATGGAAAAAATATTCATCAAAGTACAGGCAACAAAAACAACTTTTGCAAAATCATACTGATAATTTTCTACGCCAGAATACTCCTTCAACTACTGACGATGAAGCACAACCAATAGTTGGTGAACAAATCCGGTCCATTGTGAACGAAGATCGAAGAGCAAATGAAGAAAATTGTAAAATCTGTGGAAAAATCTCCGAAAAACAGAGTTGAAGAAATGAGCGAAGATATGACTAAAAAGAAGGAGTTAGTGAAGAAGGCCCTTTTCGGATAAGTTATCAAACTTCAATTAGAAGAAAACTGCACTAAAATAAAGAGTCATGAAGATAAAAAAAGTTCAAACAAACTATATCCGGAAATGTGGTAGACAAATAGAAATTATGGAGAATACCAAACAAAGAAGTGACTTTTAAAAAAGCAGGACAAAAAAAGAAACGTGAAAGTTAAAGTGCAAAGTCTAATTCAGCAATTTTTAGAAGATGATTCTAACAGCCGTCAAGCAGCAAGCAAGAAAGAATTTGTGAGTCGTAAACAAATTAAAAAATAGTGTTCTCACTTTTACTACTTACCTATAAGGCATAGATTATTATTTATAAGCAACATAACAATATTAGACATATCAGAAGGCTGTTTAAAAGACAGAGATAGTATTACTTGGCAACTGTTATTACGTTAATTGGTATTTTTAAGGCAGAGAGAGTTATATTTTTATTTCAATTGTTTGTTGATTGCTAAGAAAATGTATATTGTTTAGTTACATTAACTCAAAGTAGTTAAGTAAAATAAAGATAATTAGAAGCTGCTTTAAAGGTGGAGAAAGTTGTTCCATACAGTATTACGTTTTTTTTTATTGTTACTTAAGTGAATTAAGATTAAAAGTGAGACTCAAAATATGTGCTATTATTAGTTTCTAAGGAGTTTTCTTCTAAATCTTAATAAATTTCTTAAATATCTTATGAAGTTGTGAGTTTTATCAGTACTTTGTCACCCTCGTCAGTCCCCTGGAAGTAAAATTTGAAAAAATCTAAATATCTCCGCATTTACTTTAAAAAGTGACTGGCCCTATCATGAGCAATATATTCATTAGATTAGCTATCTTATAACGCGAATTTGTAGGGATTAGAGTTAAAAACTACCATAAACAAAATATCCCGAAAAGTTACCCAACTTTTGTATATTCGCCCAGATACAGTATTTTCTGAATATACATGAAACCCATATTTTACAAATTATTGGAGCACAAAATTGTACGTCCCTCGCAGAATTCGAACCCGCGTCCTCCAATAAGTAAGCACGCGTTAGTTAGAGCTTTTTAGATATATACCAAATTACATATTAAGAATATATTACCACGCACATAACGGTGTGTACCGGCAGCTGTCCTTGAGAGCCAGTAATTCCAGGTTAGCTTGAATAACATCTTCGACCACATCAACACTTACCATCAGGTAAGATAGTGGCTAAATGCTAGCCTAACAGAAATAAAAAAAAACAAGCCACAGGCGAACCGTTAATTATTTACATTAACATTAAGTAGGTAGATTTTGAAAGTTTTTTCATTGACCGCAGTCTCACCTGTGATAGTAAGTGTTGACTTCGAAGGTGGTTAATAAGCTTAACCTATTAGAATAATTTACTCTAAGGACAGGTACCTGAACATACCGTTAAGTGCTTGGTGACAGGTTTTCTTCTTTGTAGCTTGCCAGGCGGGAATTCTAAAATGCCCTGCGGCTATGCAGTGGAACTCAAGTCCGTAGGGGTAATGGAACCACTTTCTACATTGCAGTTTACAGTTACTGGGGCATCATCTTCGAACATGCATTAATTATATTATTTAGATAGTTGCTTGTAGGTATGGGTAAACACATTGCAGGGGTGTGCATGTTTAGACACAATATCTGTTTGAAGTTTCTGCCAATATTTATATAGGATACATAATGCATAAATAAATATTTTATAAACATTTTCAAGCAAGACATCCGTGTATAACACTCAAAGTTATATTGGTCGATAAATATTTCTATTCTATTCATCATTTTTGGTAAGTAACCGGTAGCACATATTTAGGGTGTCTTCTTCAATGGGACCCTGCCGTCTGAGGAATTAATTTTACAGCATATCGATGTACAGTCCCACCAACTTATCTGTTCAGGCGGCAGAAAAAACAACTACAACATTCCTTCAAATTGTGACAGTTTGTAGTTGATTTCCTTGACCAGCAGCGCCCTCGCGAACTGCACAGTTAAGTTGGTGGTACTATATATCTGGATTTACTTACATAGACTAGTTATTTAGTTGAGTAAATTGCGCACTATATTTAACTACAGCGAAGATATTAGAAATAAATTTAGGCGTGAGAAGTGGTATTGATGATAATTGAAACTATAATTTACTCTTGCCTTGTAGTGACATCTATTGTTGAGTAGAAAATACTTCTGTTTAGCAGTGTCATCTATGCAGGAGTAGCTAATCTTAGAGATCAGAGTAGAATCAGTAGTTTATTGGCGCTACAGCGCTATAGGGTATGTTCCATTAGTCGCTAAGAACGTTATTTTCGATAATTTTGATCACATCTGCGTCTATGGTTGTGATCACGTGATCGTTTGTAACTGTCATCCCCGTTCCATTTTTGGATAAGAACGCTAAGAATGCCACTAAAATTTGCCACTTCTGTCATTAGATGTAGCGTTTAAGGCGAAAATAACGCCAAGACCCATGTGGAACAACTTTTTGGGAGTGTGATCGTTTTTAGCGAATTTCACTCAAATGGTACGCACCCATAATCCGTGCTTGTGCATCAGCTGATTGCACTTTGTGCTGACATACAGCATAACAAATTACCTACTGCATAGAACGAGGAGACTACAAACATACGGAAATACTTACATAGGTATACAGCCATGGCGGTGTAAGAAAAAATTCAAGGTTTTGATACAAAAAACTATTAAAATCGATTATTAAGAGCATTAGTTGAGTATTCAATAATAATAATAAATCTTTATTTCAGGTGACAGACACAATAACTATATTTAAAAATGTACGGACCCATAGAACGTAAATACCTTAATCTAATATATATATATTAAAAATTAATGACACTACATAACGGGTAGACTCTGCTTCCTCTCCCTGAATAGGTGGTATACCACCCCTGTAGGCCAAAACTCCGGTGTCAGGAACATCTTGGATTGAACTGCTGGGACCTGAAGGGTATAAGACTTAAAGTCTGTAGCCCTAATCTGCTCCAACCGCATCAAATTCAGTGAGATTTGCTCCTCACACCGGCCCTTCAGTCTCTCCCGGACGTAACGCAGGATATCTTCTCCTTTTGTTTTTCATTGTCATTGTCATTGTCATTTAAGTAACATGTAGCGAGATTGCAATGAAACGAATTTCAATTGCGTATAAACTCCTTGCTTGAACTTGCACGACCTGTGTGCTGTGCTATAAAGTAAAAAAAGTTACTTAGTTTACCGACCTTGGGTTTCATGACAAAAAGAAAGCTCGAGGGTATTATATGGAGCATTACGGCCAAGTAAACCTGTATGTTTAGATACTGTTTACGTGCAATAAAATGTCTAATATAATCGCTTGGATAGCCAGTAGTAGTTGGAATTACACACAAAATAATATGTAGGGGTGTGCTTTCATCACTGGAAATGTCCGTGACCGACCCGTGGTACAACTGCGATGTCCAACTGGTTGTACTACGGAGAAGTAAAGTTACCCATGGTTCAACTCTTTTTTTATATGGTTCAACTGGTTGTTCTAAGGGGAAACATCTTTACCAATGATTCTGTCTGTGTTATGTATTCATTTAAAGATGACACTAAATATTTGAGTCTGTATATTTACAAATTACGAACATGTTTTGTTCCGCATTGGAATCGAACCCGCGTCCTCCGATTTCGCACCGGATGCCTATCCCACTCGGCCACCGGCACCTTACTGTTTCAAGGCGATACTTTTTTTTAACTTTTACTGTCATTTGTTACGGTGCGAGGTTCGGAAGAGTATAAAGTTCACATGGCCGAGTGGAATAGGCATCCGGCGCGAAATCGGAGGACGCAGGTTCGATTCCCGTCCCAAACAATAAATTAGCACAAAATTTATTGTTTGGGACGGTATATATGATTTTCGCTAAGCACGCGCTTCTGCTTGTGATATTTAGAAATATAGTCTGTATATATTAAACTTAAGATTTTAGTATTAAAACGAATAAAATACTCAAAACACGTTTATTTCGGGGCCGCAAAGAACAAATTCAATGATTTCAACTTAACATTTACAATACGTACATTATAATTATAAACTAAATATCTGATTAATAAAAATATTTCGAGTTAATACTATAACTAAATAAATAATTTAAAAATTACGGACATGTGTTAAAAAGCTTTTTTTTAATTTATTTTATTGAAATTGCGACAAGTTTTGGGAGTGTTTGTAGAAGCGCCTCTAGCGACTTGATAATGCAACTACTAATATAACGAAATATTTTTTTTATATATTTTTATTGTAAACTCATTGGTGTTAAATATCGCCTTATAATCTCAATGTCCTGGGTTCTATCCTGGCGTCGGTCATGTAGTTGGGTTTTAATAACCGTCCTGAGTCTGTAACTGTCTCCGGTAGATGGCTACAGGCTCGTCTCATATTACACATGACCAAAACATGTCTGGCGACACGTGGGTGTTTATACACGCCGTTATTGAAGACCCTCCTTTACAGTGGACTAGGTAAAAACCGACTTAGGGAAAAATTAGAATGGACGGCAGTTTTATCTATTTATATCTTGTAAAGATTGTTGTTCTAAGCGGTATGTAGTTGTTATGAGCTAAAGAAGAAGCTTCACATCAAACTATCTGTTAACTGACAAGAAATACATAGAAGTTTCCCCCGTGGGGTGCCCGGTTAGAATGTCACCCCCCATTTCTATATGTGGATGTCGTAAGAGGCGATTTAAGGTAAAATACCGGAAGAGCAGAAGCGCCTTCTAAGGAACTGATATCTTAAACCGCGATCCTCAAGACGCCTGCCAAGTGGGGGGATTATAAACCCCCTAAATAGGGGAGGCTGTGTCCAGCAGTGGACAATCCAGCTGATACAGTACATAGAAATTTAGTTTATGATCAAGTCGCTACGCTACAAACCAAATCAGTATATTTCAATTGACTGCATATCAAATAATATATATAGATCAGTGAATACTATGGAGTTTCATCTTCGGTTAGTAGTCTATGGTTTTTAACAGCTCAAATTTTTGTATGATCTATGGATACTAAATACTATGGAGTTTCATCGAAGTAGTCTATGGTTTTTTGAACAGTTCAAATTATTGTATGTTTTATGGATACTAAATACTAATTTCGTTAACTTAGGATGTTTATGTACTACTAAAATTAATATTTGTTAAATTTACAAAATAATATTTATTATGTAACTAAATACAAGTGACTTACAATTTAAATTTAAAAAAATTACATACAAATCCAAAATGGCTGCAACAGAGATTATAATCTAAGATAATTTGTTTTTTATTTTTTTTACACCTATACAAAGATTTAATTAAAATTATTAATTACATTTCTTTCTAATATATATCGATAGCTGCCTTACAAACTATTAGAAAATGTTTTGAGGTAAGATTTTCATTTCATAGAAATTATCAGTTGACTTGGACTGATGTTAAGTGTCACGGATTTTCCGTTAAGGAGACACGTGTATGGCGGGAAATTAAAATGCACTTCGTCACAAGTAACGAACTGCACTGCGCTCGTCACCCCTGAGACATTCAGTTGTCAAGTCTCATTATTTGCCTGTAGTTTTACTGGCTCTCAAGAACTGCTGCCGGGACACACTGTTAGGTGTTTGGCGACAGATTTTCTACTTGAGGGTGGTAGCTAGCCATGCGGGCATCCGACAAATGCCCTAACACCATGTGTTGAAGCTCAAGCCGTCGGCGGGGATTGAACTCTGGACCTGCGGCACCGCAGTCCATAGCTATAACACATATAACACCAATGCACATCATTCCATAAGATATAACTAAAACCGTCATTAATATAAAAAAATGTACACTCGTAACTAATGTTTTAAAAATATTTAAAAAAATGGAAGAAAAATATTTTACATATTTTTTGAAAAATATTTTACATATTTTATGAAAAATATTTTACATACTCTTTGAAAAATATTTTACATATGCTTCGAAAAATATTTTAGATATTTTTAGAAAAATATTTTTCACATTTTTAGAACCTCGCATACAACACCATCAAGTAGAAGAGTTAGACAACCTACCACCAAAATAAAATCAAGAGTAAAAAATCTTGCCTCAAAATGTAACTTAAAAATTATCAATAAAAAATCAACTAATTCTATCCAAACATATCACAAAATGGGACAAATGGAAGATTTACTTAGGACATCACTGTTTTTTTTTTTATAATTACTTCTCACAAGCTTTTTCTCTTAAATTCGTAAAAGCATACATCACATTTTTTCATTATCGGTAAAGGCACTTTATTCTTTAAATCATATAATTATGTTATAAAACTAGGTATCTTAAGGAACTCACGTTCAGTTATACACAAACTGAACCTTTTTTTTATATCTAAGGAAATATATAACAATTTTTGCTCCAAGTTCAATCGATTTACCACCTTGAAAATGTTTGAGCAAAAGTTGTTTTTTCAAATTAAATTCACCAAAGCTCCAATAACTAACGCAATTAATATATAAAATAATAATGTAAGTTGGATACAATTTTTTTTTAATAAAATAATGTCAAAAATGATGTCATTCAAAAACTTTGCAAAATTTTCTGCAGAAATGTCCAGCATTTGTAGAAAAATAGGTTATGAAAATTATAAAACAATAGATAAATATCATAATTATGTATATATAAGCAGTGTAAGCAACGGCACGCTGCCAACATTTAGGCTGCATATAGGCCTGATACGGCTTATAGGTTGCTCAACAGTATTCGTTAATTAACTACCTATAGTATTATAAATAGCTTACCAAAATACACAGATAATAACATTAAGTCCCTGAAATAAAACCACAAATATGTACATGAATATAAAAATATTAAACACTCAATAATAATAATAATACTATAAATATTATAATTTAATATTAGTTTAGTTAAATAAATAATGACAATACTGAACATTAATGCAAAATTGTAAGCATTGTTTTGTGTCACGACTTTAGTAGAATCATATATTTTGTTATCAATATTCTCTTAAATTTAGGACAATATGATTAATATGTGATTATAATATATATTATGAAGCAGTGATGACTCAGTGGCATGGGCTATGGACTGCCGCGCAGCAGGTCTATGGTTCGAATCCCGCCGCGGACTTGAGCTTCATCGCATGGAAGGGCATTTTGCGAATGCCCGCCTGGCTAGCGACCACCCTCAAGTAGAAAATCTGTCGCCAAGCACCTAACGGTGTGTTCCGGCAGCAGTCCTTGAGAGCCAGTGACATTACAGGCACATAAGACTTAACAACTATGCCGCAAGGTGACGGGTGCTGTGCAATTCGTGACTTGTGATGAAATGCATCAGTTTTAGGCAGAGGTTAGTCCACTTAACATCAGGTGGGCCTCGAGCTTGCTCCGTCACAATAACATATAAAAAAATCAAAAAAAATGGCAATACTATTGATCTAAGAAAATTTTGAAATTTATAATTAATTATAAAAATTAATGAACTCTACATGGAAAGTTTTAGTGGTAATTGAAGCATTTCATTGAAATTTGGCAAAAAAATTTCTTTGATATACTCATCATTGCTCATACGATGGTAAGTGATGGTTTCTACTTGAGTGTGGTAGCTAATCAAGTGGTCATTCGCAAAATGCCCTACCACCGTGCAAAAATGTGCACGGTAGTATAATTCTAAGTCCATATGCGAGGTAAATCAAGGATATATATAGAAATTAGTAAATCTATTGATGGTCGAACCACTTTTTTTAAATATTACAATCACATATTCACCACAAACCTATATTATAACTTAAACCAAAATAAAACAAACTTGTCAAGAACCGAACGTGTCAGATGAAACCATAGCGACAAGGAACAAGTAAAAACTGCTTATTCCATCGAGAAAATGACAAGAAATGTCTAGTATTGATTTGTACGAACCACAAGTCTTATATACATATGCTTATATCCTTTTCGTTCGTCTCTCTGTCCTGTCTATTCTCAGCGGTGCGGTGACTGACTGTATAATTTCAGCGATTTGTGAATCCACTCGTGGATTCTGAAGTCGTTTTGCAGATCTCGTTCGAAACTTTGCTGATTCTTGCGTTACAAGAACATTTGGTGATAAAGATTTTATACATCTGCAACGAGAAAATAATTGTTTGACAAAAGTGAAATTGTTAAAAAACAGGTATTTACCCCACTCCTTGCCCATATTGGATAATGAGTAGTTAGTACTGCCATTTTAAGACAACCAACACGCGACGGCTTAGTGACCTCCGAAGCACGTGCACACTCAGTTGTAATGTCACTAGCGGTCACCCATCCAACTCATGACCGTAGCGGATGTTTCTTAACTTTGGTGATCGGTTAAGAACGGATAAGCAAACTAAGCTAAAAGCGCTTCAAAATGTGGGTATGTATGCCATAATTACTGATTTAATTGATATGCGAATGAAACGGGTGGAAGAGACACACACACAAACACACTTTTATGTTTGCACACACAGTCTAAGGGCCTGTTTCAGAATGTTTGAGTAAGTTCCGTTTATACTATCCAGAACATTAAATAACTGAATGATAAAAATGACAGTTAACATGCAGCGCGTTTCAAGCTTTAACCGATGGATAGGCTAAATCGATGACTGTGAAACGCAAAGATAGTGTTTTATTTATTAAATATGTTCTGGGTAGTATAACCGGAACTTACTCGAACATTGAGAGATTAATCATAACTTTCTTGTTTCTCTGATTTCATAAGGAAACTCTCATTATGGTGGATATCTGAAACAATGGATGCAAAATTCTAGTCTTCTATATTATTCCAATGGTTAAACTAACCTGGCGGCTTCTTGAAGCTTTCTACTGAGTAGTTCATTCTTCATCTTGGCTGCAGCTAACTCCCTCCGTAGTTGTGACTTGGTCTTGTTCCCCGCTGGGTGCAGTAAGGGATGCCTTCTGAGTCGGGCCGCTGAAGGACGGACTGTGGGGTCGGGGTCTACCATTTTCTAGAAGGGGATTATGATGTGTTAATTTTCCAACCTGATTATAGTGGTGTCATCTAGTGTTAAGTATATTAACTACGATGTATTTGAGTATTGAGTTTAGTTCTGTTGCAGCGACGTCAACTCTTTGGTTTTCTAACAGATGGCGTTAGTAGTACTTTCTTCTTAGTATTCTATCCATGAATACACAATTGTTATTGATAATTTTATTAATGCTAAAAAATCTATTTTTTTTTTACTAATAACACATCTAGATATGAAGTTAAATTACTATGTTAAAGCACAAATATATAGTTTTTCAGTAAAAGGGGCCACACAATGTTCAAGTTGTGGGATAGTGATATTGCTCGCCCTAATTAATTATGTTATTTGCGTTAAAGGCCTGCTAGGTGAATATAATTTGATACTATTATATGTTTTATTTTTTAAATAAATGATTTGATTTTGATCAAGACTAAAAAATAGAAGGCGTTGTAACTGTTTAAATTGCGAAAATTGTTACCAAGTAAGTTACAACCAGTGGGATGCCGGGTTAGAAAGTCCGTAGGGGTAATGGAACCACTTTCTACATTGCAGTTTACAGTTACTGGGGCATCATCTTCGAACATGCATTAATTATATTATTTAGATAGTTGCTTGTAGGTATGGGTAAACACATTGCAGGGGTGTGCATGTTTAGACACAATATCTGTTTGAAGTTTCTGCCAATATTTATATAGGATACATAATGCATAAATAAATATTTTATAAACATTTTCAAGCAAGACATCCGTGTATAACACTCAAAGTTATATTGGTCGATAAATATTTCTATTCTATTCATCATTTTTGGTAAGTAACCGGTAGCACATATTTAGGGTGTCTTCTTCAATGGGACCCTGCCGTCTGAGGAATTAATTTTACAGCATATCGATGTACAGTCCCACCAACTTATCTGTTCAGGCGGCAGAAAAAACAACTACAACATTCCTTCAAATTGTGACAGTTTGTAGTTGATTTCCTTGACCAGCAGCGCCCTCGCGAACTGCACAGTTAAGTTGGTGGTACTATATATCTGGATTTACTTACATAGACTAGTTATTTAGTTGAGTAAATTGCGCACTATATTTAACTACAGCGAAGATATTAGAAATAAATTTAGGCGTGAGAAGTGGTATTGATGATAATTGAAACTATAATTTACTCTTGCCTTGTAGTGACATCTATTGTTGAGTAGAAAATACTTCTGTTTAGCAGTGTCATCTATGCAGGAGTAGCTAATCTTAGAGATCAGAGTAGAATCAGTAGTTTATTGGCGCTACAGCGCTATAGGGTATGTTCCATTAGTCGCTAAGAACGTTATTTTCGATAATTTTGATCACATCTGCGTCTATGGTTGTGATCACGTGATCGTTTGTAACTGTCATCCCCGTTCCATTTTTGGATAAGAACGCTAAGAATGCCACTAAAATTTGCCACTTCTGTCATTAGATGTAGCGTTTAAGGCGAAAATAACGCCAAGACCCATGTGGAACAACTTTTTGGGAGTGTGATCGTTTTTAGCGAATTTCACTCAAATGGTACGCACCCATAATCCGTGCTTGTGCATCAGCTGATTGCACTTTGTGCTGACATACAGCATAACAAATTACCTACTGCATAGAACGAGGAGACTACAAACATACGGAAATACTTACATAGGTATACAGCCATGGCGGTGTAAGAAAAAATTCAAGGTTTTGATACAAAAAACTATTAAAATCGATTATTAAGAGCATTAGTTGAGTATTCAATAATAATAATAAATCTTTATTTCAGGTGACAGACACAATAACTATATTTAAAAATGTACGGACCCATAGAACGTAAATACCTTAATCTAATATATATATATTAAAAATTAATGACACTACATAACGGGTAGACTCTGCTTCCTCTCCCTGAATAGGTGGTATACCACCCCTGTAGGCCAAAACTCCGGTGTCAGGAACATCTTGGATTGAACTGCTGGGACCTGAAGGGTATAAGACTTAAAGTCTGTAGCCCTAATCTGCTCCAACCGCATCAAATTCAGTGAGATTTGCTCCTCACACCGGCCCTTCAGTCTCTCCCGGACGTAACGCAGGATATCTTCTCCTTTTGTTTTTCATTGTCATTGTCATTGTCATTTAAGTAACATGTAGCGAGATTGCAATGAAACGAATTTCAATTGCGTATAAACTCCTTGCTTGAACTTGCACGACCTGTGTGCTGTGCTATAAAGTAAAAAAAGTTACTTAGTTTACCGACCTTGGGTTTCATGACAAAAAGAAAGCTCGAGGGTATTATATGGAGCATTACGGCCAAGTAAACCTGTATGTTTAGATACTGTTTACGTGCAATAAAATGTCTAATATAATCGCTTGGATAGCCAGTAGTAGTTGGAATTACACACAAAATAATATGTAGGGGTGTGCTTTCATCACTGGAAATGTCCGTGACCGACCCGTGGTACAACTGCGATGTCCAACTGGTTGTACTACGGAGAAGTAAAGTTACCCATGGTTCAACTCTTTTTTTATATGGTTCAACTGGTTGTTCTAAGGGGAAACATCTTTACCAATGATTCTGTCTGTGTTATGTATTCATTTAAAGATGACACTAAATATTTGAGTCTGTATATTTACAAATTACGAACATGTTTTGTTCCGCATTGGAATCGAACCCGCGTCCTCCGATTTCGCACCGGATGCCTATCCCACTCGGCCACCGGCACCTTACTGTTTCAAGGCGATACTTTTTTTTAACTTTTACTGTCATTTGTTACGGTGCGAGGTTCGGAAGAGTATAAAGTTCACATGGCCGAGTGGAATAGGCATCCGGCGCGAAATCGGAGGACGCAGGTTCGATTCCCGTCCCAAACAATAAATTAGCACAAAATTTATTGTTTGGGACGGTATATATGATTTTCGCTAAGCACGCGCTTCTGCTTGTGATATTTAGAAATATAGTCTGTATATATTAAACTTAAGATTTTAGTATTAAAACGAATAAAATACTCAAAACACGTTTATTTCGGGGCCGCAAAGAACAAATTCAATGATTTCAACTTAACATTTACAATACGTACATTATA
Source organism: Plagodis pulveraria (assembly GCA_963890685.1). Taxonomy (NCBI): domain Eukaryota; kingdom Metazoa; phylum Arthropoda; class Insecta; order Lepidoptera; family Geometridae; genus Plagodis; species Plagodis pulveraria. The sequence continues at coordinate 883,217 of OY982977.1, forward strand.
ATTATAAACTAAATATCTGATTAATAAAAATATTTCGAGTTAATACTATAACTAAATAAATAATTTAAAAATTACGGACATGTGTTAAAAAGCTTTTTTTTAATTTATTTTATTGAAATTGCGACAAGTTTTGGGAGTGTTTGTAGAAGCGCCTCTAGCGACTTGATAATGCAACTACTAATATAACGAAATATTTTTTTTATATATTTTTATTGTAAACTCATTGGTGTTAAATATCGCCTTATAATCTCAATGTCCTGGGTTCTATCCTGGCGTCGGTCATGTAGTTGGGTTTTAATAACCGTCCTGAGTCTGTAACTGTCTCCGGTAGATGGCTACAGGCTCGTCTCATATTACACATGACCAAAACATGTCTGGCGACACGTGGGTGTTTATACACGCCGTTATTGAAGACCCTCCTTTACAGTGGACTAGGTAAAAACCGACTTAGGGAAAAATTAGAATGGACGGCAGTTTTATCTATTTATATCTTGTAAAGATTGTTGTTCTAAGCGGTATGTAGTTGTTATGAGCTAAAGAAGAAGCTTCACATCAAACTATCTGTTAACTGACAAGAAATACATAGAAGTTTCCCCCGTGGGGTGCCCGGTTAGAATGTCACCCCCCATTTCTATATGTGGATGTCGTAAGAGGCGATTTAAGGTAAAATACCGGAAGAGCAGAAGCGCCTTCTAAGGAACTGATATCTTAAACCGCGATCCTCAAGACGCCTGCCAAGTGGGGGGATTATAAACCCCCTAAATAGGGGAGGCTGTGTCCAGCAGTGGACAATCCAGCTGATACAGTACATAGAAATTTAGTTTATGATCAAGTCGCTACGCTACAAACCAAATCAGTATATTTCAATTGACTGCATATCAAATAATATATATAGATCAGTGAATACTATGGAGTTTCATCTTCGGTTAGTAGTCTATGGTTTTTAACAGCTCAAATTTTTGTATGATCTATGGATACTAAATACTATGGAGTTTCATCGAAGTAGTCTATGGTTTTTTGAACAGTTCAAATTATTGTATGTTTTATGGATACTAAATACTAATTTCGTTAACTTAGGATGTTTATGAACTACTAAAATTAATATTTGTTAAATTTACAAAATAATATTTATTATGTAACTAAATACAAGTGACTTACAATTTAAATTTAAAAAAATTACATACAAATCCAAAATGGCTGCAACAGAGATTATAATCTAAGATAATTTGTTTTTTATTTTTTTTACACCTATACAAAGATTTAATTAAAATTATTAATTACATTTCTTTCTAATATATATCGATAGCTGCCTTACAAACTATTAGAAAATGTTTTGAGGTAAGATTTTCATTTCATAGAAATTATCAGTTGACTTGGACTGATGTTAAGTGTCACGGATTTTCCGTTAAGGAGACACGTGTATGGCGGGAAATTAAAATGCACTTCGTCACAAGTAACGAACTGCACTGCGCTCGTCACCCCTGAGACATTCAGTTGTCAAGTCTCATTATTTGCCTGTAGTTTTACTGGCTCTCAAGAACTGCTGCCGGGACACACTGTTAGGTGTTTGGCGACAGATTTTCTACTTGAGGGTGGTAGCTAGCCATGCGGGCATCCGACAAATGCCCTAACACCATGTGTTGAAGCTCAAGCCGTCGGCGGGGATTGAACTCTGGACCTGCGGCACCGCAGTCCATAGCTATAACACATATAACACCAATGCACATCATTCCATAAGATATAACTAAAACCGTCATTAATATAAAAAAATGTACACTCGTAACTAATGTTTTAAAAATATTTAAAAAAATGGAAGAAAAATATTTTACATATTTTTTGAAAAATATTTTACATATTTTATGAAAAATATTTTACATACTCTTTGAAAAATATTTTACATATGCTTCGAAAAATATTTTAGATATTTTTAGAAAAATATTTTTCACATTTTTAGAACCTCGCATACAACACCATCAAGTAGAAGAGTTAGACAACCTACCACCAAAATAAAATCAAGAGTAAAAAATCTTGCCTCAAAATGTAACTTAAAAATTATCAATAAAAAATCAACTAATTCTATCCAAACATATCACAAAATGGGACAAATGGAAGATTTACTTAGGACATCACTGTTTTTTTTTTTATAATTACTTCTCACAAGCTTTTTCACTTAAATTCGTAAAAGCATACATCACATTTTTTCATTATCGGTAAAGGCACTTTATTCTTTAAATCATATAATTATGTTATAAAACTAGGTATCTTAAGGAACTCACGTTCAGTTATACACAAACTGAACCTTTTTTTTATATCTAAGGAAATATATAACAATTTTTGCTCCAAGTTCAATCGATTTACCACCTTGAAAATGTTTGAGCAAAAGTTGTTTTTTCAAATTAAATTCACCAAAGCTCCAATAACTAACGCAATTAATATATAAAATAATAATGTAAGTTGGATACAATTTTTTTTTAATAAAATAATGTCAAAAATGATGTCATTCAAAAACTTTGCAAAATTTTCTGCAGAAATGTCCAGCATTTGTAGAAAAATAGGTTATGAAAATTATAAAACAATAGATAAATATCATAATTATGTATATATAAGCAGTGTAAGCAACGGCACGCTGCCAACATTTAGGCTGCATATAGGCCTGATACGGCTTATAGGTTGCTCAACAGTATTCGTTAATTAACTACCTATAGTATTATAAATAGCTTACCAAAATACACAGATAATAACATTAAGTCCCTGAAATAAAACCACAAATATGTACATGAATATAAAAATATTAAACACTCAATAATAATAATAATACTATAAATATTATAATTTAATATTAGTTTAGTTAAATAAATAATGACAATACTGAACATTAATGCAAAATTGTAAGCATTGTTTTGTGTCACGACTTTAGTAGAATCATATATTTTGTTATCAATATTCTCTTAAATTTAGGACAATATGATTAATATGTGATTATAATATATATTATGAAGCAGTGATGACTCAGTGGCATGGGCTATGGACTGCCGCGCAGCAGGTCTATGGTTCGAATCCCGCCGCGGACTTGAGCTTCATCGCATGGAAGGGCATTTTGCGAATGCCCGCCTGGCTAGCGACCACCCTCAAGTAGAAAATCTGTCGCCAAGCACCTAACGGTGTGTTCCGGCAGCAGTCCTTGAGAGCCAGTGACATTACAGGCACATAAGACTTAACAACTATGCCGCAAGGTGACGGGTGCTGTGCAATTCGTGACTTGTGATGAAATGCATCAGTTTTAGGCAGAGGTTAGTCCACTTAACATCAGGTGGGCCTCGAGCTTGCTCCGTCACAATAACATATAAAAAAATCAAAAAAAATGGCAATACTATTGATCTAAGAAAATTTTGAAATTTATAATTAATTATAAAAATTAATGAACTCTACATGGAAAGTTTTAGTGGTAATTGAAGCATTTCATTGAAATTTGGCAAAAAAATTTCTTTGATATACTCATCATTGCTCATACGATGGTAAGTGATGGTTTCTACTTGAGTGTGGTAGCTAATCAAGTGGTCATTCGCAAAATGCCCTACCACCGTGCAAAAATGTGCACGGTAGTATAATTCTAAGTCCATATGCGAGGTAAATCAAGGATATATATAGAAATTAGTAAATCTATTGATGGTCGAACCACTTTTTTTAAATATTACAATCACATATTCACCACAAACCTATATTATAACTTAAACCAAAATAAAACAAACTTGTCAAGAACCGAACGTGTCAGATGAAACCATAGCGACAAGGAACAAGTAAAAACTGCTTATTCCATCGAGAAAATGACAAGAAATGTCTAGTATTGATTTGTACGAACCACAAGTCTTATATACATATGCTTATATCCTTTTCGTTCGTCTCTCTGTCCTGTCTATTCTCAGCGGTGCGGTGACTGACTGTATAATTTCAGCGATTTGTGAATCCACTCGTGGATTCTGAAGTCGTTTTGCAGATCTCGTTCGAAACTTTGCTGATTCTTGCGTTACAAGAACATTTGGTGATAAAGATTTTATACATCTGCAACGAGAAAATAATTGTTTGACAAAAGTGAAATTGTTAAAAAACAGGTATTTACCCCACTCCTTGCCCATATTGGATAATGAGTAGTTAGTACTGCCATTTTAAGACAACCAACACGCGACGGCTTAGTGACCTCCGAAGCACGTGCACACTCAGTTGTAATGTCACTAGCGGTCACCCATCCAACTCATGACCGTAGCGGATGTTTCTTAACTTTGGTGATCGGTTAAGAACGGATAAGCAAACTAAGCTAAAAGCGCTTCAAAATGTGGGTATGTATGCCATAATTACTGATTTAATTGATATGCGAATGAAACGGGTGGAAGAGACACACACACAAACACACTTTTATGTTTGCACACACAGTCTAAGGGCCTGTTTCAGAATGTTTGAGTAAGTTCCGTTTATACTATCCAGAACATTAAATAACTGAATGATAAAAATGACAGTTAACATGCAGCGCGTTTCAAGCTTTAACCGATGGATAGGCTAAATCGATGACTGTGAAACGCAAAGATAGTGTTTTATTTATTAAATATGTTCTGGGTAGTATAACCGGAACTTACTCGAACATTGAGAGATTAATCATAACTTTCTTGTTTCTCTGATTTCATAAGGAAACTCTCATTATGGTGGATATCTGAAACAATGGATGCAAAATTCTAGTCTTCTATATTATTCCAATGGTTAAACTAACCTGGCGGCTTCTTGAAGCTTTCTACTGAGTAGTTCATTCTTCATCTTGGCTGCAGCTAACTCCCTCCGTAGTTGTGACTTGGTCTTGTTCCCCGCTGGGTGCAGTAAGGGATGCCTTCTGAGTCGGGCCGCTGAAGGACGGACTGTGGGGTCGGGGTCTACCATTTTCTAGAAGGGGATTATGATGTGTTAATTTTCCAACCTGATTATAGTGGTGTCATCTAGTGTTAAGTATATTAACTACGATGTATTTGAGTATTGAGTTTAGTTCTGTTGCAGCGACGTCAACTCTTTGGTTTTCTAACAGATGGCGTTAGTAGTACTTTCTTCTTAGTATTCTATCCATGAATACACAATTGTTATTGATAATTTTATTAATGCTAAAAAATCTATTTTTTTTTTACTAATAACACATCTAGATATGAAGTTAAATTACTATGTTAAAGCACAAATATATAGTTTTTCAGTAAAAGGGGCCACACAATGTTCAAGTTGTGGGATAGTGATATTGCTCGCCCTAATTAATTATGTTATTTGCGTTAAAGGCCTGCTAGGTGAATATAATTTGATACTATTATATGTTTTATTTTTTAAATAAATGATTTGATTTTGATCAAGACTAAAAAATAGAAGGCGTTGTAACTGTTTAAATTGCGAAAATTGTTACCAAGTAAGTTACAACCAGTGGGATGCCGGGTTAGAATGTCACCCTCCCATTTCTTCCCGTGGGTGTCATAAGAGGTGACTAAGAGAAAATGATATGGGAAGCAGGGCCTTCTGAAGAACTGACAACTTCTACTGTTATCCCCAAGACGCCTACCAAGTGTGGGGTTTATGGCAAATCCCAGAAAAGCAAACAGTACAATCTGCATAATAAAGAAAAGCGAATTATAAAAAATAATGAAATTCGGGTTGTACCAAAAATCAGATTAGCTAAAGTACAGAAACAAGGATGTTATTCGAAAATACTGATGTATAATAAATTACCAAAAAGCTTGACCACCTTAAAATATAGTTTGTTCAAACTAAAACTTAAGAACTTTTTTGAAAACAATCCCTTCTACACATTAAAAGAATTCATGTCAATGCAGCTTTTAGAATCTTTGTTCTTAGGACAAGTGCAAACGGGATAACTGTAAATTATTTAAGTATAGTGTAAAACTATTACGATTATAAAATTCTAATCAATTATTTACATAGACCTAATTAGAATTATTTAAGTAGTATAAATATGTGTTGAATGTACTTTGGGCTCACCGGTAAAAAAAAAATACGAAAGGGCTAATGAAACTTCTTTATCTTCTCTCTCTTAAAAAAACTCTTTCATACAACAACAGGTTAGGTAAGATAAAAGTCAAAGGCTAGCCAATCAGTTTTTTTTTATAGCTTATAGGCTAGCCTTTGATCACTATCTCACCTGATGGTAAGTGATGATGTGGTCGAAGATCGAAGATGTTGTTCAGGCTAGCCTGGAATTACTGGCTCTCAAGGACAGCTGCCGGAACACACTGTTTAGTGCTTGGCGACAGATTTTCTACTTGAGGGTGGTAGCTAGTCAGGCGAGCATTCGCAAAATGCCCTACCACCATGCTATAACGACAGCCATCCTAAGACAACAACCGGGACCGACGGCTTAACGTGCCCTCCGAAGCACGGAAAAGCTCAGTAGTAATGTGACTATACTCTGGTTTTTAATTCGAGATCAAAAATGTAAACAAAGAAATGTCAATATATGTCATTGTCAAACTGATAGGTCAGGGTGTTCAATAGTTTTTCTTCAAAAATATTCTCACAAGTGTGGCTAATAAAAACAAAAAAATCTTACACTAATTTTTTTAGGCTTGAATATATGCGTAAATATGTACGCGCATATAAAAGTGTTTTATTGTTTCATAATGATGCAATAAATTATAGCATTAAATATATTCTTTACATTAAATGCTCCATCCGTTCCCAAAATTAGAAAAATTACCAAGTACTTGTAATTTTTTTGCACGGTTAACACCTTTGTTTACATTTTTGATCTCGAATTAAAAACCAGAGTATAAGTAAATGTAGACTTACTTTCAACAAGTGGTTGAGATCCCGCGACAGGTTGGGTAGGTCGGGTAACTTCCCATCGCGGTAATCGTGCCACTGCTGACCATTCTTGGGCAACGGGCCTCCACCAGCCGCCTCGAATAGGGTTAGACCTGATAAACAAAATCAAACATTACAAATATACGAATAATAACAAATATTTTTAAAATATTTTAAGAAAACATCAAATTAATATTTTAATAAAACACTTAAAAAATATAAAAATATATCTAGTCATACCGGAAGAATTTTCGACGCCTTTCGCTTCTATTTCGCGATCGTGCGCTTTTAGAGTCAAGACCTCCTGAGAGTGCTTCGTGTAGAAGCGAAACGCGTCGAAAATTCTACCGGTTTGGCTTCGTGACGTTTATGACGTCACGTCGGCTTAACAGGAAAATTAGGCGGAATCGTCACTAGATATATAATTTTTATAAAGATTTTTTAAGTGTTATTAAATAATTAATTTGATATTTTCTTTATTTTAAAATACTTTTAAAATATTTGTTATTATTAAATATGGATTTCCGCAAAGTAACGCCTGAATCTATTCATTATAATTTTTATCTCAGTTGGGAATCAAAACCCAAGTTTAAAGCACTATCTATGATGTGATGGAGCAAAATAAAAAGTTATAGTAAATTAAATTAAATCCGATGGAACAAGCTCGAGGCCCACCTGATGTTAAGCGGACTAACACTGCACTCTCAAGGACTCCTGACTTTCATTCTACCATCTCAGTGGCCATGGGAGCCCAGTTAGTGAAATCGGGAAACACAGGTTCGATTCCACCCAAGTAGATAAAAGTAATTAAATAACTTACCGAAAGCGAATATGTCTGCTTTAGTGAGATGCGTGAAGTCCTCCTGCAGCACTTCCTTGGGGAGATATCGGCAGTCGCCTTCCTCTACGGAAGGTGACGTCACGCAGGTCACGTGGCCGAGGTCACCTGTACACAAATACAAATATATTGTTAGAAAAAATATATATATATTACACAATTGCCCAAAAAGGGGCTTATTGTATGTATGTTTGAAGTTTTTGAAGCAATGATGGCTCTGTGGCATTGGCTGTGGACTGCCGTGCAGCAGGTCCATGGTTCGAATCCCGCCCAGAGCTTGAGCTTCATCGCATGGTGGAAGGGCATTTTGTGAATGCCCGCCTGGCTAGCGACCACCCTCAAGTAGAAAATCTGTCGCCAAGCACCTAACAGTGTTCCGGCAGCAGTCCTTGAGAGCCAGAAAAATTACAGGTTAATGAGACCTAACAACTGGACGTCTCAGTGTGACGGGCACAGTGCAATTCGTCGCTGACGAAATGCGTCTGTTATAGGCAGAGGTTAGTCCACTTAACATCAGGTGGGCCTCGGGCTTGTTCCGTCACAATAACATAAAAAAAAAACAAGATATGTAAGTAAGCTCACACAACAGCAGATCGCAAACCTTACCTATTTATTTCTAGGTCTTATTTTTGGATTATTGTCTGTTACTAGGCTTATCATTATAACTCACCAATTTTATAGCTATTATGTGACGTGTGATGAGGCTCATCATCGTCATATCCATCATCGGAATCATTTCCCCGATCACCATCCTCGCTGCATATGAATATGTTGCCCGGCTTAACGTCCATATGTACCAGTTGTTTTGAATGGATGTAACTGAAATGAAACATAATTATTAGTATTTATTGTCAATGTTCGTTCCCCGTGGTGTGCTGGGATATAATTGCAACCATATCTTCGTGTGAGAATTGTAAGAGGCGAAGAAGGGAGACATATGAAATACTGGATGGAAATGCACTCGTTTAGCACCTACGTTATTTTTATATTCTTATTTTTTGAATAACGCATACTCTGCGGATTACGATTAAATTTGAAATTTAGTAATTACCTGTGTTAGTAAAATAAATATATGAAGTTACCAAGAGACCTAATGCTAAGATAATGTCATTATTTATAAATAAAAATTAAACTTTTTTTTTTAATGAAGCAGAATTCGTCCATTCAGCAGTATCTACTGATCTGACAGAGTCTTAATTGAAAAATTATAAATTAATAACTATTAATTCTTACTTTTGATATTAATACTATTATATTCACCGCATGGCGGAAGGGAATTTTGCGAATGCCCACCTTGCTAGCGACCACCCTCAAGTAGAAAATCTGTCGCCTAGCACCTAACGGTGTGTACCGGCAGCAGTCCTTTGAGAGCCAGTGAAATTACAGGCAAAATGAGACTTAACAAGTATGTCTCAAGGTGATGGGCGCAGTGCAGTTCGTCACTTGTGATGAAATGCATATGTTATAGGCAGAGGATACAACTTAACATCAGGTGGGCCTCGTGCTTGTTCCGTCACAATAACATCATATTACAAATAATATGTAACATCTAAGACAGGTGTAGTAGGTACGTGATGTGATACATGCCTACATGAGACTATGCGGTCGTAGATAGCTAAGAGAAACGATGATGTAGATATAGACAAGCACATCTCTTCCGACAACCTCTGTAACTGTATCAATCACGTACTAACTAAGATAAGTACCCATTGTTGTAGTATATAAGAGATGTATAATATAAGTTAAGAAAGCCTAAATAAAGTCTGAATACACGATGGAACGTTAAAGGATATAACACCTCTTTCATTTGGTGGCTCCAGCATCCACCATCCCTTCACAGGAACACAAGAACATATTGTATGAAACCTTGGCAGGGCTTTCATTATTTTTTCCGTCTAAAAAGAGCCGTAATACTCACACTAGTCCATCAGCTATGTGTTGCAGCAACAACAGCAGCTCGCTCTCTGGCAAAGGGCCTTCTTCTATCTTCTGTTGCAGCGAGCCACCATCGCAGTACTCGTTCTGTATTATCATATGGTCGTCTTCCGCCCACGCTGAGTAGTATCTGATAATACAAAAAAGGAGAGCATTATATACCATTACTTCTCTATATTTCCATTCTCCAGATGTGTTTAGGTACTATATTGTTTGTGGATGTGGAAGAAGGAAGAAGAACGGGAGACGATGACAAAGTGGGAGTAGAAGAATAATATTTCTACCACTAATCAGTAGAAAAGTTTATGTGTTCCGGTTAACTTTATGTCTCGGGGTGATGATCCGAGTGCAGTTCGTCACAAGTGGATCTGTTATAGGAAGAGTTTGCCACTAAACACCAGGTGGGCACCGTGTTAGTTCCATCACAATAGCATAAATAAAAAGTGGGCGATGATAAGTTGGGAGAAGGAGACAAAGTGGGTGGGTGAATAAGATTATATATAAGAAGACTTGATGGAAGTAGACTAAAAGGAAGAGACCACTAAGATGACACATTGAAGAAGACTATGTGGAAGAAGAAGAATTATCTGAAGAAGCAGACAAAGTGGAACTAGAAAATTAAGTGGAAGAAGAATACTAAGCGGAAGAACAAGACTGCGTGGAAGAAAACGGGTAGGTGGTAGAAGAATACTGAATGGAAGAAGAAGGCTTAGAGGTGAAGACCAAATGGTTCAAGACATTATTTCATTTGAAGATTAAATAAATTGTACTAACAATAAGATTAAGGGCCCGTTTCAGAATGTTCTAGCAAGTTCCGATTATACTACCCAGAACTTAAAATAACTATATGATAAAAATGACAGTTAACATGCAGTGCGTTTCAAGCTTTAAACGATGGATAGGCTAAATCGATGACTGTGAAACGCAAAGATAGTGTTTTATTTATTAAATATGTTCTGGGTAGTATAACCGGAACTTACTCGAACATTCTGAAACAGGCCCTGAAAGAAATTAAAACCAGTAACTTGAATGGTAGAAAGTGAACGAGCCAGTAAGTGTATAAGGCTAATCTATCAGGAAAAAAAAATAGTAATAATATCTAAATATCTTTTACAATTGTAGAATATATTCTAAGTCACTTTGGCTTGAATTATTTGTTTCTAAATTTATTGTGGCATGCACTTATGTAATTATTACAACTTGATCTGTGTATTTTATCTTTGAGAGCCAGTACTTCTAGGTTAGCCTGAACAACATCTTCGAACACATCATCACTTACCATCAGGTGAGATAGTGGTCAAAGGCTAAACTATCAAGCATAAAAAAAAAAAAAATTTTTAGTGTTCACATTTTTTATATATTTTATTGTAATTCTATCCTTGAAAACCTGTAATTGGCTCTCTGTATATATATAAGTTGCTATTACTACTATGTTTAGCTGTTGGTTTTCCATGTGATTAAATAAATAAATAAATATAGGTAAAGTATAGTACCTAGTAACATAGTAAGTTAAAAGTAAGTTTGTAACAAATAAAAAACGGCATGATATATATATAAAAAGGAAATTTAATTGTAGTACCATAGTTATATAGAATTAAAGTAGTAAGTTAAAATTAAGTTTATAACAAATAAAATACCTGACTACATGCGCGTGCTTCCCCAGCGCGGCGTGCGCATAGACCTCGGTGAGCGCCTGCCGCTCGGCCGCCGAGCCCGCCACCGGGCGCAGCGACCGCTTCACGGCGTACACGCAGCCGTCCAGCTTGTTCACGCAGCGCGTCACGCGCCCGAACTGCCCCAGCCCCACCACGCCCAGCTCCATGAACTCCACGTTGTACCGGGATATGTTCGACTCCTACAACACAACACAAACACAATCAGAATACACACCCTTGCTCGTAAAGTGAGCTTTATTATATCGTTCTTAGGGCCATAAACCGTACTACAACACCCTCGTGCATTATCATATTATACACTAGTGCGTAATAGAATTATCCCTACAAAGTTAAGTTAGTACCTAACTGCAAATTATATGCCGGTAAATAGAGCATTTTCAATTTAACCGGGTACTACAGATTTGTAACATTAAAGAGGTTTATATGTAATCAAACATCAAACATTTGCCGCGCACATAAAAAAAATTACATAATTTTCGTATGTTGTTTGTATCGCATGTGTGCAATATATGTTTTTTCCTCGCAAGGGTGTTGAATAAGAACGTATGAAACTCGTGAACAACTTAGCTCACTTGTATCATAATCTACTATATTGTTAACTGATAAAATTATACAAGTCTGCCAGATCTTACGGCAACAGAGTAACAATCAGTTTGCCCACATCAAGCATTCAATATTAATCATAGTTATATGAATACATCAATAATCGGATTGTTAAATGACTATTAATATTGTTAATATGTATATTTTTATATACATATTAATAGTCATTTAACAATCCGATTGTTGATGTATTTATTATTTATGTTCTTTGGAACATACTAATTTTACATATGTTATCAATCATTATAAATATACATACAATAAAAAATATAATATAATTCAAACATGTCAGTAAGTAATAATAACAAATATTTATAAAATATTTTAAGAAAACATCAATATATAAAATCAATATTTTAAAAATATTTGTTATTATTAAATATGGATTTCCACAAAGTAACGCCTGAATCCCCGTGGGGTGCCGGGTTAGAATTGCACCTCCCCATATCATCCCGTGGGTGTCGTCAAAGGCGACAAGGGAAAAATACTAGAAGGTGGGCAGCAGCGCCTTCTAAAGAACTGTCATCTGACACTGCGATCCCCAAGACGCCTGCCAAGCGTGGGGATTATGGCAAATACCCCCTTTATAGGGGAGGCTGTGTTCAGCAGTGGACGATCCGGCTGATACAGATACAGAACGCCTGAATCTATTCATGTCAGTAAGGTATATTAAAAAAAAATGTCAATAATTATAAATTGGCACATGTTACTGTTACACACATAATATTATTGTCATAAAGTCATCAATCGTATATGTCAGCTGAATTATCCCTATTCAGAAACTCATTGTAATTATAAAAAACATGATTAATTAGCCACCGTTTTATTGTTGTCTTAAATGTCTTATAATTTATTATATCCCTAATGTGACTTGGCAATGAGTTGTACACAACGACAATACAGATCTAACTATACATATATATGTTGATGTGATACCGATACCATTGTCAGGACTGTTGTAAAAATATGCGATTTCAATACCAATACCGATATTGATAGCAGAGTACATATCAAATCAAATAAGAGACGAATTTACTTAGCATTGGTTGGATTCACCGTGCGGGTGCCGGGTCCATCGCGTTGCAGAGGAAGAGGCTAGATGAGCCTGGGACTTGCAACCCAGGAGTAGGGTTAAGGGGCCCCTTTATGATGCATCAATGTTCCCTTTCACCGCTCGAGCCTCCTCCCCTGCCCAACCAACATTTGGTAAGATCCTACTAATACCAATGTGGTGGGCATTGAAATCCCCCAGTAACACCAGCTGAGCGGAAGGGTACCGATGTTGTGCCACATCTGCCGTCGAACTTAAATAGTCCATAAGCCTGGTTGTCTCCTGATCATCGCTATGCGATCGGTAGACACTGGCATAGAGAATTTTCTCTGATCCTATGTCTACCAAAATCCACAAGTCTTCAAGATTTCGGAAACGCCGATAACAAATGTCATCGCGAGCATATACGCACAACCCAGCACGTGGTCTGAATTTATGTTCCAGGACATAGCCAGGGTACGAGAGGTATGCCGCGTCAGCCGGACTCGTTATCTGGGTCTCCGTGAGGAATAGAAGGTGCTGTTTTGCGGTCTCGAGGTGGTGGTGGACCGAGTTGATATTGGAGTGCAGGCCTCGAATATTTGAGAGGTGCACTTGGAGCGAGAGGACGTGCATCCGCTGTGGAACCGACTTCTTATTTTTCCTGTTTTTCATTTTAAGAGTGAAAGAAATAAGATAGGAGGACAGCAGTGGGACGAGACGCTACCTGCCGACTTATTGGCACACAACTCCGATACCGTACCATTTGGAGAATAGTCCGGAGACCGCGGGGACACCCGAGCCCCCCCCAGAAATGTCCATCGGGTCCTTTCGTCCGTGCGCCAAACGGCACGATGGCGCATTCCGGGATTTTTCGCTAGATGGCGGGGCAGCCTTTCGTGTGTGGCTAGCACACTACTTGGATCCCCTACTGTCTGCGGTCGGCCAGCGGATAACCGTGCCTCGGATCCCGCTGCTCTCCGAGACTAGTCCCCCAATACGGTTCTTCGTTCTATGCCAACAAACAAGTCATCTCCAGCAGCGCAACTGCCCCGACCTGCCCTCCTTGACGGTTACACCGAATATCGTGCCGGAACACGGCAGAGCCGCTTGGCGACACGTCTTTATTCGGTGGGTGGTTCAAACCACGGCAGAAGCCTACACCAGTAAGGAGTCACCACGTTTAGCACCACCCATGGGTCACGTGTAGGGTCTCGAGGGTATATCCTACAGACGCGGGTGACTTTCAACCCACAGTAAATAAAGTAACAAGTAAAATTAATTTTAAAAAAATACCTCAAAATTGAACATACTCAAAAGTGTGAAACTTCGACTTCAACAAATCATTTCATACTTTTGAGTATTGAAGTCAGTTCCATTTTGAGGTAAAATTTTATTTTCACCCTTTTCAGTGTCCATTGCTACTTAGGGGATCAATTGTCATTCACTGTCAATGACTATATCATCAAGATAGGTAAACACTTTTCAGTTATTGGAGTGTAACTCAAAAACGGCTTGCCCTATTTTAATTAAATTTAAATGGGAGCATACTGGAAGCATCAGCTTTCAAATAAAAAAGAATCATCAAAATCGGTTCACCTAGTCGAAAGTTCTAAAGTAATAAATATTAAAAAAAATACAGTCGAGTTGAAAACCTCCTTTTTTGAAGGCGACTTTCTACTTAAAGGTGGTGGTAGCAAGGACCACCACCACTATTACTTACGCGTAGTCTCTTTGCAGGTTGTTCTGGGGTGCCGTCGCCTGTTGGCGTTTTCGATAGCGCTCGCTTCTTCTTGTTAAGAGCTTGACCTGAAATGAAAATTAATTAGGTCATTATCATAACACCAACATCTGAATGGCGTCCATCGTTAAACAGAGGCCACTTTCAATTTCCCCATCATCTATCTGGTCTATGGATCTATGTGGACTCCCCAACGCTCTGTCTTCTTCGACCAGTAGCCAATAGTATAATGGTGATATAATAACTGAAGAGGCATTTCTCTAAGTTTGATTCCGGCGAAAACAGTGTGATAAGACGCGAATTATAGCTTCCTGAGTCGAAAGATAGCTAGACGGGGTGAGTTATATCTAAAACGAAAGCTATATTATAGCTAGAACGGGTGAATGGTAGCTAAAATGGGTCTATAATAGCTAGAATGGGTGTATAATAGCTAGAATGGCTGTATAATAGCTAGAATGGGTGTATAGTAGTTAGAACGGGTGAATAATAGCTAGACGAAGTATTAGATTTTTAATTGCTGATAACTAATCCTTTGTCCACAATGTCATCCGATGGTAAGTGATGATATGGTCAAAGGTGTTAAACAGGCTTAATCTAAGACTACTATCTCTCGAGGACAGTTGCCGGAACACCGTAAGTTGCTTGGTAATGGTAGCTAGACTGAGTGAAGTGTAGCTAAACAGAGTGAATGAAATCTAGAATGAGTGAATAATAAAACGAGTGAGTGATAGCTATACAAGGACTATGGGGTGAATTAAATTTAGAACAGATTAATAATAGCTAGAATGGTGGTAACATAGCTAGAACGGTGGTAAAATAGCTTGAACGGGCGAATGATAGCTAGACTGAGTGAATGGTAGTAATACAGGATGAATACAGGGTCAATGAAATCTAGAAGGGGTGAAGAATAGCTAGAACGGGTGATTTATTTATATCTTACCGTCAGGTGTGAAGGGGTTGATGTTGGCTATAGGGCGACGCGGCGGCGCAAGTCTAGACTCGTCTATATCATCGGGCGGTAGACTCCCCAACGCGCTGTCATCGTCACCCGACGGTGGGTGGAGGTGATGGCTGGAGCCCGAAGGAACGCACGTCTCCACGTTCAATTTGGGAGGAAAAAGGCGAGATCTTGAAGTGTAGTGGGAAGGGGTCGAGCATTTCTCCAGCAGTGTTTTTGGTGTATGAGGACTGTCAAATAACCTGTAAAAGAAAACGTGTATAATATATTGATGCAGTGATGGCTCAGTGGCATTGACTATGGACTGCCGTGCCGCAGGTCCATGGTTCGAATCCCGCCGCCGGCTTGAGCTAGCGACCACCAAGTAGTAGTAAATCTGTCGCCAAGCACCTATGAGACTTAACAACTATGAGTCAAGGTGACGAGCGCAGTGCAATTCGTGACTTGTGACGAAATGCATCTGTTATAGGTAGAGGTTAGTCCGCTTAACATCAGGTGGTCCTCGTGGTTGATCTGTCACAATAACAAAAAAAAAACAAGAGATAAATGATTTATTTAAGCGTTTGTTTTCAGGTAATTCTTATGCAATGAAATAGTGATGAAACAGACCTATACAGTGCTAGAACTAAACTCGAGTCACCCAAACCAACGAGTGTTCCCATAGAAGATTGGTGTGAGGAGGCAGGCCGTTCACAAAAGTTAATCAATTTGATCACACTCAAAAAGTCAAAGTCGAAATCATTTAGTCAATTTAGGCGTCTACGACGCTCTTATGAAGGTCAATTACAAATTTTAGTATAGAAATATTCTACATTGTACTGCCACGTCCAGCAAATAAATTGTAGAGCCACTGCGAGAAGAACGGACAAGAAACTCGGGGCCATTCTTTTAAACATTTTTTAACAATGTGTTACATACATACTATATAATAGAGTTATTACAATATTTGTTTAAATTATGTAAGTGGCAGGCAATAGCTTGGCAGAGGCGGAATTGTCCAGGCATTTTTGTCGTTTAAGTAATCACAAACTGATTTTCACATGCAACTTGAATTTCCCTTCTGTGAGTGTTGTAATATGTTTGGGAACTTTATTATAAAACTGCTAATATTATAAATGCGAACGTTTGTGAGTGAGTAAGAATGTGAGTGTGTATGTTTGTCACACTGTCAAGCTGAAACGGCTGAACCAACTTGGATGAAACTTGGAATGATGGGGGAGGCTTTGTCCAAGAAGGACTCTTGCTCAAGAGCCCTAACCTCTAGTCAAACAAATGATTAAAAACAATATTGCGTTATATCATCCAATATTGCGTTATATATAGAATCTGAATCGCCTCAATTTTCACCATTCAGCATTCTACAAATACTCGCAGATAAGTGTCAAAAATCGATTAAACTAAGGCGCGAAGTTATTGTTAATATATATAATAAAATATACATAAAAAATAAAAATATATGTATTGTTCAAAAAAGTGAATATTAAACATACATAGACTATTATTTATGTATCTGTGGGTGGACTAGTATCTTCCTAGCACATAATTACTTATTGCAGTTTATAGTCTGGAATAGACTGTGGTTGAATGGTATGTTTACTACTTAATTTGGCAAAAAAAAAGGAAGGTTACCTAACCTACATATTATAATTTTTTCTCTGTATGTAATTTCCATAGTATAACGCGCACTGTACAAGCGCTCTGTCGGTATAGGATCCAGCCTGGCTAGCATGTGCAAATAAGAAATATGTCACGCATGACACGAGAGACAAGTGGCGGACGATAGCAGCGGCCGCACCACGCTAAGATCTGTTCATTGAGATAATCTATGGACGATTCTCCATTGCGCTATTTGTTGATTGAATCGGGAACAATTTTAGAAAATAAGCAGTGATGGACTTTGAACCAATATTAACCAGACCCGTAATATTTGTGTGTGTAATCAATACAATAACGAAATTTTAATTTGAACACAACTCGCGAACTCTTTTAGTAGCTTACCTAAATACAATGTCTTTGAATAAAGCTGTATGTAAGTAAATCAGTCATGATGATGATGATGACTGATTTACTTACATATAACTGTTTAGTAATCAGCAACATATAATATATTATTATAATTAAAAATAGTTGAAAACACTACCTACAGCTTTATTCAAAGACATTGTATTTAGGTAAGCTACTACAAGAGTTCGCGAGTAGTGTTCAAATTCTAATTCGTTATTGTATTGATTACACACACAAATATTACGGGTCTGCTAACACTGGACGGAAAGTAAATTTGTACTAAATCGTCGATCGCCCCCATTATACTGGGACCCGCGAGATAGACCACCGATTATCTCGTCCTTAAAAAGTAGGAAGAGAAAATTCACGCAAATATTCGCAGATAAGTGTCAAAATCGATTAAACTGAGGCGCGCATGTTAGTGTTGGTCGACAAGTTGCCACGGGTAGCACAAAATACAGGTAAACAAGGACGAGTTCTTTGCCCTGCCATGTTAGTACTCGTAGACATAGCGCGATATGTCTATTTTACACGAGATAAAGGGTAGACAAAATTTACTCATGGCGCGCATGCTAGCCTGATCATCCAATCGAGACAAGCTCGTTTAAGGGTTCTGTATCCAAATGGTAAAAACGGGACCCTATGACAAAGTCTATCATCAGGCTGGATCTCATGAACCGTGATAGCTAGACAGTTGAAATTCACATAGATGGGCTTTATCAGGTGAGATTGTGGTCAAAAGCTAACCATATCACCAATAAAAAAGATGCCTCACTTGCCATCAATACCTTGGCATGAGCAAGCCAATAACAATAATTTCACACCCCACGGAATAAGCGATACACAATAGGCGTAAAGACATGTGTTTCTTCCTTCAGGTGTTCATACAATACAACTTGTCGATGTGTGAGTTGTATTGTCGTGTATGTACGCGACAAGTTGTCTTTGTGTGAGGGGAGGATGTCTTAAGACGCTTTTTAAGATCCTTATATGATATATTTAATGAATAGAAAGGCATAGCAGTTATCATCTATCCAATAATTGTTATTTTGTAAGCTTATTTATTTAGTAGACCTTTATTTCTATTCCCTTATGCAATTTGTGATGCACTCGTTACATAGTATAGCTTGCTTAGTCGTTCTTTACGGATCAGCTAAGTTATGTAATATCCGCTGTGATCATTACTTGAATAGTATTATAACTTACAGTACTTATAGTAGTGAACGCTAGTGTCAATCAATACTACTGAGCTTATTAACCCATTGGCATCGGCGATAATGATAACAATAGAATTTCGTTCATAACTAGGATGTAGTGGTCCTGACGATGCCGACTTATTACATACAACTGAATCCAAAACTAATACAATATATAAGACATTTTTGTACCGACCCTACAAGGCACATTGAGTCGTGGCGTGTCGGTTGTCTTAGGATGGCAGTTCACGCGTATCGAGCGCATAAAGCGTTTTCCCAGCGCAAAAAAAAGGATGGCAGTCGATATAGCATAGTGGTAGGCCATTTTGCGAATGTCCGTCTGGCTGCCTACCATCCTCAAGTAGAAAATCTGTCGCCAAGCACCTAACGGAATATTCCTATAATCACTGGCCTTGAAGAGTACAAATTATAGGTTAGCCTGAAAAACACCTTGACTTACCATCAGGTGAGATATTGGTCAAAGGCTAGCCTACCTGCTATAAATAAAAAATATTATTGCAATGAAACGGAACCGACTTCTAACTAAAATTCAAAGCGAACCAACACGGACTACCGTGCAAAGGCAATACACTGTAAGTCCAAAAAATGCATTTTGAGAAAAGGATCAATTAAACTTTTTTAAATTTTATTTGATTATTCGTCTTCGTTATAACTCTAAAGTATATTTTTTGGTATAGTTTTCAAAGTATTTTAAAAACCTATCTAGCCATGTAGTATTTTCCTTAGTATTTTAAATAGTAAGTGAAATATAAGCAAAAAAGTGTTTTGCCATGTCAAAGTTCTTCGGTTATGTAGCAATTGTTGTGGCAAAAC
This sequence comes from Plagodis pulveraria, assembly GCA_963890685.1. Taxonomy (NCBI): domain Eukaryota; kingdom Metazoa; phylum Arthropoda; class Insecta; order Lepidoptera; family Geometridae; genus Plagodis; species Plagodis pulveraria. The sequence goes on from OY982977.1 coordinate 902,869, forward strand.
CCTATATATGGTATTACAGTGTTTTACCTTTTCAAGTAAGACTTGTTATATTTTATTTTATTGAGTGATTTACTGTATAATATGATCAATTCATAATACTAACTGCGTGCACTCCATTTTATTACCAGCGTGGTGATGAAAAATTGTGATAATGATGATGAAAGTGAGCTTTCTCTATAATTTATCTTCTCAATCTGTGCGTAAGAAGCACCAGGCATGCAATAATTTTCAACAGAGCAGTGTAGTGAATTGCCAAGTAATGAACCAAAATTTCTGCCTATTGCATCTGAAAAAACCAAAACTTTGGTAACTATATCCTGGTTAGAGGTGATACCCTGATTCTCCCCCTGCACTGTGCATGTTTTGTTCAATGGCTGACCTTTTGTTGGTATTAAATGGGGCTCTCTCTCCAACACATCGACCTCCATATTCTTACATGAACTTTTTATGATCTGAACAAAATCATTGAAATCGTGTACTTCTCGACGAGCTTTCAGTTTTTTTTGTGATTGCAGCATGTACCCCATCTACAGCCATTAAAGTATGACCCAGTTCGAAGTAGTCAGGCGTGATTATTTGCAAGTTTGTAATTTTATCTATACTCTCTGTATCTATCTATACTATATAAGTTGAGGATGTCGATGGACGAGTATCTTGGGAAGTTGAAGATATTCCTGGAAGATAATAATCTTGTAGTGAACTGTTCAAAATGGGTGCATGATGGTTTCGAAAAGCAAATAGGCTTTAGATTATTAGATTCAGCTACTGATAGAAATTCAGTGTAACTGACATCTTCTCCCAAGTTTTCCATAATGCAGTCATTAACTTGCGATTCACTAAGGGGTGTGAATGGGCGGATGCGACAAATAAAAGTTTGATCCGATGTAAATTCATCGTATCGTTCATTTGCACAGGAATATTAGGATCTCTGTTTGTCATAATGGTTTGTAAGTTTGAACTCAACTCAGAGGACATAGTTGCAGACGATGTATTGTTATGGTGTTGCACATTATTGTGACACAAATTCAGCAGAAGCTTGTTACGAGATCCACGCATTTTTAACATATAAAACCATTAAACTATGTAGTTAGCCCTTAGTGATTCGTACTAACGCCCGCAATGCCTAGTGTGGCGCGTTATATCCCTTACTTCCAAACTCCAATCCGCGCGCCCGCGCAGACCCCCTATCACGCAATACCCTTAATAACCATTAATAGCTGAGCTCCAGCCAAACGGGGGTGCCGTTTGATGACCGCAGAGCGCGTGTCTAGAAATGTTGGTTTACTAAACACTGTATAATTTTGCGCGTACCGTTTTGTTTTGGTAATACACGGTATGTTTGATTACCGTGTTTTGGAGTTATAAACCGTAAAGCTTTGTTGAATACAGTGTTTTTTAACTTGTATTATATCAGTATAGGTAAGTGTTAGTAGAATTATTTATTTACAGAAGCATAGAATACATTAAAAGAATACGATTGGGCCCTGTTAAGCCAAAATACTGTAACTTGACTTACAGTGTATTGCCTTTGCACGGTAGCGGAGGTACCCAACAAAAATGAATAATTAAAATTTATTCTTAATTAACACATATACCTACCTTAATAACCATAGTTTTTTTGGAAGTCAGTTAAAAAATTTAAATACACTAATTCATATTTACGAAAGTTTGTATGTATGTTTGTTACACCATCGCGCTAAAGCAATTTGCATGTACGTGCTTTATGGATAAACTATCTAGCTCTAGATCAACACATATGATACTTTTCATCATCTACGCGGGTGAAGCAGCGCGGCGTAGTTAGTATTATAATACAGTAGAGCCTTGATAATCCGAACTAGCAAAAACTAACCCCTGTTCGGACTCACGAAGCGTTCGGATTATAGTATGTAAGGAGAAAAAAAAACATTTTTATTCTTAAAATAGTGTTTAATTATATACATAGTTTAAGAGGTACAGTAAGCAACGAGCTGGGCTTTACATCAATATGTAAAGCCCAGCTCGTTGCTTACTGTACCTCTTAAACTATCATGACCTTGGGAACGCTCTTATTACAAGCAGCGTAAGGACTACAGTCGTAATGCAAATGAAAAGCCCGGCTCGTTGCTTACCGTACATTTACATAATAATTAGGTACCATAAAATACGTAAGGTGTAAATTGTCTATTTAGTCATAAACTGATCTATTTTAGTTTGGCGAGTCCTGTTGATGGACCAAAAAAAAGCTTTGTCCCTCAAGTTACGTAGCATCATCTTTTCCGATAAGGACAGGTCATTTTCTTCAGCCCACTCCAAGCAAGTGTTCAAAGATGATATGGCTTGTGAATGAGTAATTTTCTTGACATTTGAAGCAAAATAATCTTCAGCTAAAGACTCGTCATTCTCTTGCGTTATTTGGGTTATGATCTCATCATCAGTTATAGGATCTGTGCAATTCTCCTCTTCACTCATGGACAAGAAAGTGGAAATGGTTTCTTCTGTATAACCACGATTACGTAAAAGACTGAGCGGGAGATCGTCTTCTACGTCGAAGTCATCATTTTCTTCTGATCTATCTTCTGTTGAATTTATTTTTTCAGGCCAAAGAGGCTTCCATGATTTTTCGATAAGAGACGATGATACATGATCCCAACATTGCGCTAGCGAGAGCATATCTTCAGCGTAGATTTCAATTTTAAGACCAGCCATCTTCCTGACCAGGAACTTTCTTGGGAATGCTCTCCTTGATAGTAATTAAATATACCCGCGACCTAACCAGGGCGTTAAAATGATAAGAAGCCATGTTGTGCTCCCAATGTGCAGCAACATCTACTCACGTCGACGCGAGTGTGGACATGCTGTTCATTATGCACAATACAACAAAGCTGAAAAATGCCTTAACACCATTAATTTATCTGGTGATCTCTAGCTACCACCCTTAAGTAATAAATCTGTCGCCAAGCACCTAACGGTGATCCAACGTTTCTTGAATACCACTAATTCTAGGGTATCCTGAACAAAATTTACTATTGCATCATCAACCGTCACTTTGGTGGTCAAAGGCACGCCTAATAGCAATAAAAAATATGATATCATATAGCCAGGTGAAAATTTGCATAATTTCGCAACTTTTTCACCACACTGGCAGATTACGTTGCACCCAAAAAATAACCTTCTCAACTGTTGATACAAACAGGTAAAGCATCTTTTATCAAAGAAAAATCCACCTTCTCCTTCACGAAATAAGATTGTCTTAGCCTGATGGTATCTACAAAATTATAATCTAAAGAAAATTCTACCCTATACCTTTGACATAGAGGTTCTTATGATTAGGTCATAACATCTTATCTGTAAACTTAAGTCTACAGAAAAATCCTCTTTATCTCTTTGACATAAAGTTCGTATTTATTTGGCAATTTGACAAAAGGTGTAGGTGTAATTTTTTTTCTGAGCAGATGTGTGCAACAGCTGATCCTGAGATCACATGTTTTGTTGTTATGTTATTGTCATCTTATAACTGTATTTTAACTGAATTTTCGTAACCGTAATTTCTTATATGGGAGAGAAAGCATCTCTTCATCTTAATTTTATCCCATGGTAAGAGAGGTCGCCATAAATGTACCTTTTCAACTCTCCCTTCGATATCATTGTGAGAGTTTAGCTTACTGTAAGAGGGGTTTGCCATAATCCCTACGCTTGGCAGGCGTCTTGGGGATCGCAGTTAAAGATACAGTTCCTGAGGCGCTGCTGCTCACTTCCCGGTATTTTACCTTTAGTTGCCTCTTACAACACACACAGGTAGCAATTTGGTGACATTCTAGACCGCCACCCCATGAGCTTAGCTTATTTTTAATGTAATTGTGACAGACATGCACAAGTCTCACCTGATGTTAAGCAGACTAACCTCTACCTATAACAGATGAATTTATTCACGTACAAGTCACAAATTGTACTGTGTCGTCATACTGAGATGTACAGTTGTTAAGTGTCATGTGCTTGTAATTTTATTGGCTCTCAAGGCCTGCTGCCAGAACTCACATCACCAGATATCCATATGAACATTATCAGTCTATTGATCCTTGTGTTTACTACATATGTATAAACTAGCTTCATCCTATAGACGCATCCGCATAGACATTGATGAAAAGTATCCAATGTGTTAATCCAGGACCTGAACTGTGAACTGTGTATTGAAGCACTGATGGCTCAGTGGCATTGGCTATGGACTGCCGTGCAGCAGGTCCATGGTTCGAATCCTGCCCGGGCTTGAGCTTCACCGCATGTTGGAATGGCATTTTGGGAATGCCCGCCTGGCTAGCGACCACCCTCAAGTAGAAAATCTGTTGCCAAGCACCTAACAGTGTATTCCGGCAGCAGTCCTTGAGAGCCAGTAAAATTACACCCACATGAGACCTAACAACTGTACGTCTCAGTGGGACGGGCACAGAGCAGTTCGTCGTTGACGAAATTAATCTATTATAGGCAGAGGTTAGTCCACGTAAAATCAGGTGGGCCTCGGGCTTGTTCAGTCACAATAACATCTGTAACCACTGCCTATAACAGATGCATTTCATCACAAGTGACGACCTGCACTGCGCCCGTCACCCTAAGACATACAGTTTTTGAGTCTCATGTGCCTGTAATTTTACTGGCTCTCAAGGACAACTGTTGGAACACACCGTTAGGTACTTGGCGACAGATTTCCTACTAGAGGGTGGTCGCTAGCCAGGCGGGCATTCGCAAAATGCCCTTCCACCATGCGGTGAACCTCAAGCTCGCGGCGGGATTCGAACCATGGACCTGCTTCGCTGCTGTCCATAAAAATTGCCACTGAGCCATCACTGCTTCAATGCCCCTATGGCGCTTATTGACTGATGTCTAGGATAGATAGTATAATTGAATTAAAACAGTCCTTCTGTCAATACATTCAGGTACCAGACTTGGGCACTCAATAAAGTACATCAAATTACAAACAGAAAAGTTCAACAACTCAGAATTCTAATATTTTTATATTAGCAACGACGCATTCTCAGCAGATTACAAAATAACAACTTTAAGGTGTACCTTTACATGGAGTATCCAATTTTAATGTAACATTTTAAATTTAATTTTGAGTGTTTCATTACAATGCTGACTCCCTGACTTGCTTGGTTCTCCTCCCTCACTGATGTAATCCTTGACACTGTGATGGTACATTACAGGTGAATTGGAGCATTCAGTGAGGGTGCATGTAAAAAAATAATTATAGCAATGTGCGGAATTCAAACCCCTCTATAGACGGGAAATGCTCTAATCGCTATGCAAACATGACATGTGTATGACTCAAATTTGACATTTATTTTCCGTCTGTCACCAGGCTGTATCTCAAGAACGGTGATAGCTAGACAGTTGAAATTTTCACAGATGATATATTTCTATTGCCGCTATAAAAACAAATACTAAAAATAAAATAAAAATCAAAGGGGGGCATACAACAAACTTGATGTTTTTACCGTTTCTTGCTCGATACTAATAACGGTGACAGGTAGACCCTTTAACTATTCACAGAATATTTAGTTTTATGTTCTTTTTGCTAAAAATAATATAATGGTACAGAACCCTTTGTGCGCGAGTCCCACTCACACTTAGCCTGTTTTATCTTAACCATCATATGGGGATGAAGTGTCATCTACAGTTCAACTTACGTTATACTACAAACAAGACTTATGTTTGCAATTAGCTTTAAACTTGTTAACAATGACGCAACCCAATCTTTTTAAATTTATTTTTTGCAATGATGCATGCTCCGCAGGTTGCATTACAAGATTACAATTATTACATCAGCAACAAAGTCAAACTTCATAGTCCATATATTTATAGTGTAAGATTGACATGGCTGCATGCATCTTATGCAGCTAAATGTTAAATTAAAATATGTGTTAGATTAGGCTGAGATATAATTTCAACTTCAACTTTTTAACTTAATGGCCTCTGCAGCATTGTCACAATTTTGCCAATGTCACATAGGTTAAGTAGAAAATAAAGGATGGAGATTGGTTGGTGCTAGGAAGGGTGATTGGTGTTTTCAGCCAGGATCATTAATTTTGCGTTTGGGTATATTTATCTAACTTGATAGCATCTATCCATTGATTCACAGGAACATTTCTCACAGACAGACCATTACAATTTACAAATTTACAACAGGATAAATTATAATCACATCCTTTCGTAAATTTGTAATTGAGTAATGTGATGATTATTTTAAAACTATGCATTATTTTAAAACTAAAAATATTAAAATACCATTCAATATAATAAAGAGGAAAGATTTAATTGTTTGTTTGTTTGCATTTAATAGGCTCTGAAACTACTGGACCGATTAGGATGAAATTTGGTATGGAAATAGTTTGAGACATAGGGAAGGACCTAGGATAGTTTTTATCCAACTGCGCAAAAAGAGACTAATGGTTTTGCACGATAACCTACATACCCGCAGGCGGAAAGCTAGTTTATTTATATACATGTGATGTAATAAGTTGTGATAATAATAATAATAATAATAATAATATTTATTTCACAATTCAGGGTTACAATGTTTAGCTATAATTGTTAAATATCTTCTAAGATCTAGAAGATCTTAGTAATAATAACACATCTTTAATTATGAGCTCCTGTCCCCGTACTAGTTATAAACTGTTTTACAGGGTACAGGACCTTCCCAGTTAAGAGTCTTAAAATACTTTGTTTTAACGTAAGTTGAAAGTTTATATAAAAACAATCATATATTTTCCATACGAAAGATAACTAATATATATATAATATTGTAAGGGAAAAAATATATATATGTACATATATATAATATATTTGTTTGTGTGCAGAAAAATGTGAAAAAGAGAGGTGTGTTTAATATGTTATATTTAGTTTAGTTCAGTTTTTTTTTTTTTCAGTATGTATGATAACTGTTTTAATGTGTGGTTAATTTTAAACATCACAGTGTTAGAAGTTAGGAATAGTTTGTTATTTGAATATTTAAAAACAATATAAACATAGAGATATCTACTTATGTTAATGCCAACATCAAATTTTCTGTCTCTTGATAAGTTAAATTTTGTATCCAGGTTTGAACTATTCGTTTGCTTTCAGATTTACATAATGGATAAATATCTATTATCTTACAAATCCTATTATAAAAACGAGGGCCCAAAGTTTGAAAGTGCCTGTTTGCGAGTTCAGTTCTGTGTGACCCCAATTGACACACTACGTTTTTGCGACGTTTTTTCTGGCGGCTCTCTGGATCATAAGGCACAAGTTCATGTTGCCGTAAAATAGTGTTGAGAACAAAGAGCTGTCGAACTGTCAGTACGTTACTCTCCCTGTAGAGATCTGTCGTTGGGTAAAGTTTGGGTTTCCTGTACATGACTTTTAAGACAGCTCTCTGCGCCCTTTCTACTCTGAGCATTGTAGTTTTGTATGTGCCACCCCATGCACAAATGCAGTATGTCAAGATAGACTGTGCCAGAGAAAAATAAACAGACCTAAGAGTTTGTAAATCAGCGGAGGATCTGAGTTTTTTAAAAGTGAACATTAGTTTCCGAACTCGTCCACAGAGAGTCTCGATGTGTTTTTGCCAATTTAAAATGTTGTCGATGTACACCCCTAAATATTTTACAAATGAAACTCTTTCCAAAACCGTACAGTCACAGTTTTGATAAGAAGTCGGAGAACATTGGTGAGCTTTGATAAGAAAGGATGTGTCTGGTTGTGAGGATATACAAGTAGAGAAAGTTACGATTTTGGTTTTATTCATATTTAGTGTTAATAGGTTTGAGTTTAGCCATGACATAACACGCCTGAGTACGCGCTCGGTATTCTTTATGGCAGAATCCCATGATTTACCTTCAACTAAAAGTGCAGTGTCATCAGCGTAAGCAATCATTTTACAATTTGGGATATCAAGTCGGCATAGGTCATTAACGTAAATTAAAAAAAGTGTCGGTCCCAAAACACTACCTTGCGGAACTCCAAAACAGTTTAATTTTGTTTCACTACTTAGAGACGAGTTAATTTTCACACTTTGATTGCGATCAACTAAGTAATTTTGAAAAATATTCAAAGCGGGGCCTCTTATTCCAATGTTTTCCATTTTTTCTAAAAGTAGGGGGACAGAGACAGTGTCAAATGCCTTTGACAAATCTAGAAAAACACCCACAGCCTTACTTTTTTTTTCTAAGTGTGTCACAATTTTATTTGTAAGTTCCATGACAGCGTCTTCAGTGGACTTTGCTTTCCGGAAACCAAATTGGTTTGGAGAAAGAATGTGATTTTTCTCTAAAAAAAGTAGCAATCTATTATTAAGTACTTTCTCAAAAATTTTTGAAAACGTAGTCAACACAGATATTGGTCTATAATTTGCGGCACTGTCCCTGGCCCCACCCTTGAAGATGGGATGCACAATAGCCCTTTTAAAGGCATCGGGAAAAATACCTTTAGAAAGGCATAAGTTAAAGATGTGTGTTAACGGCGGTATGATTGAACGACTAGTTAGTTTTATGAGTGAGCTAGGGATACCGTCCCATCCTACTGCGCAATCATTCCGTAGTTTCAAAATAATAGAATGTAATTCCTCTTCATCAATGTTTAGCAGTCCCATTGAGTTACCCAATTGATTTGTGGTACGAGTTGTGTTGTGCTGAGAGTTATGATCCTCTTGAGACTCAATACGAGATGCTAGTTCTTTGCCTACGTTGGCAAAAAAACCATTTACCGAGTCGATAGATTCCTTAGATTCCTTTATAACTCTATGCTAGCATATCAACTACTCAAAACTAGACTTAAACCACCACTTTCATTTTAACAGTATTTTGCAAAACCAGTCAAGCAAGTTTGAATGAGGTCATATTGTTATGATTATTTTGTCCTTTAGTGTTCCTTGTTAACTGGTTTTAACTTGTTTAAGATGAGCGTGGACTAGTCTGAATCAGTTGTGAAATATTTTACTTATGTTGATTATCTATGAAGCTGAGATAGTCATAAAAAAATATTGTTTTTAAGGAACTCTTTTGTTAACTGGTTAAATTCCTATAGTAATTAGACAACTTTAAACAGTTTAAATCGCGTATATTTATCATTATTTTTGTCCCGACTTTTCAAACACTTTGCAGTGATCGTCACCCCATGATCACGATAAAATAATGATAAATATACACGATTTAAACTGTTTAGAGTTGTTTAATTACTATGTATAATAATCGCAAAAACATAAGACAACATTATGGTTAAATTCCCTCTGGGCACTATCTTAACCGTTGGTAATTATGATTGGTGAGAATTGATGATGTGGTCTACATAAAAAGCTAGGTCAATCAAGAATACTAATATGTAGCACAGATGTATGCTGCAGGTCAGTCTGGTATCTATGGCTATCACTATCAATTCAGGTATTTTAGCACAGATATACACATTACAAGTAAAAAAAAACTTGCGAATCTTCTAGAACATTCCAGATTATTTCGAGGGAAAAAATTGTCAATTTGACTATAGGACCATTTAACTGCTACATATCATGCGGAGCCAATATCATTCATTTATTAATGAAATTAAATTGTTATTACTATATATGATGCATATAGAAATTAAATTCATCTTTACTATTAACTTCTAGTGCAGAATCAATGCTGGTGAAATTGTGCACACTGAAAGTGCATGGCCTGGAATTCAATAATCCTTTGCCATCGGCTGAACCACTATGGCCAATTTATGAATGAAATTCTATTGTTATCATTATCGCAGATATCAATGGGTTAAAATGGGTATTGATTAATTCATCAATAGACTATCCTGTTTCATGGTAAAAAGATGATTTGCTGCTATAGCTGCATCAACATGAGCACTTATTCATCATTCATCTTTAAAAGTTATTCAGAGATCAACAATCTTCAACAGGTTTCCTATAATATAACGACCCTAGCTAGCAGCAAGTTGCTAGGTGCCTAAATTTACATATTACATAAGTTAAACATTTTGCACAGATGGATACAACAATAATCAGGAGTTGTTTCTAGAAAGTATTCCATTTACGAAGTTTATAAAGAAGTTGATTTAATTATGGTCGCAAGAAGCACAATTTACACTAGATCAAAAATACCTTTCATGGTGTTTTATGTTGATTATCACTGGAGAAAGTTATTATTCACTTACCGAAGAGCTCTAACTCTCTTGTAGGGTGGACTATGAGACGGAGGCGCCGGGGATGCGTCTCTAAGCCCGTCATCATCGTCTACTCCATCATTACTAAAATCCAGCTTCCTGGGGACTATAGACGCCGGTATCGGGCTTAAATTTTCCGTAAATATATTATAGGAGTCAGACATTTCACACGAACTTTCAACAGACAATTCCGAGGAATTGTGCTTGTTATCGTAACCGTTCCTCATCCTATACCATTCCGTCATCTTCAATAACACATTAAGTTCACAGATTTAGTTGCTATTCACAAAACATTCACTTTATTTCGTTAAATTTCTACCACGAAACGCACAAACACGAACACAATCAACGTTATGGCGGATGACGCATAGCACCTGTTAAAGCTATCATCCAATCACAGCGCTGCTTCAGCACAGTAAACGACCGGTAAGATGTTATTCAAATTTCATTGGCTGAATATGAAACATATAACAAAATGGCGAACCTGTAGCTCTCATTGGCTGGATATAGATGCGTTCAAAAAATGTAATGCAAATTGTTAGTTTTGATGAATCAACCAGAGACTAATGTTAATGTATTATAATATTCTCTCACTTATCATAATAGGATAAAATTTCATTATTATTATTTATTCATTCAATTTCTATGCTTTGTCAATATTATGACTTGATCGTACGGGTAGAGTGGGGAACAAAGGAAAGAGAATGATCGATAGGTAATTAAAGAAAAGTGATCGGTAGCCATTGACCTTTATACAGGGCGTCGCACGGCGATGCCACATGGGGGGAATGTACCTGGAATATTGTAGATGTAACATTTTAAGAAAAGAAGACGTTATTTAAATTTAAAAAACAATTTAAACTGCATTCATAGATATTTAAATAATTACATGGTTGAATCGGGAATCGAACCCTTTACACGAGAAAAAAATCATAAGGATTATTTATAGCTAAATAACATAGTGTCAGATATAAAAGGAAGACCGTGAATTATACATTCGATGTTAAATTTTGAATTATTTCTTTATAATCAGCCAGCCACATTGCGATGGACAAAATAATTTGCGCGTCTTTCGGCTCAGGCTACGGCTCGATTTGTTGCATACACCCAGGGTACAACCTACTAAATGCGTATATCTTTATCATGCACTTAAATTATAATAGGGAAATGATTTACAAGTGGGTTCATTTATTAGTAATAGGAACTTATGATAATGTCAGTTGTATAACCTTATGGCAATGTCAGCTTTTCATTTTTCTAAACAAATTTTCACATCAAATGTTAAAATTCATAGTCTTTCTTTTATTTCTGAAACTATCTTATTTAGTATAAATAATCCTTATGATGAAATCTTTCAATCGGTATGATAAAACTACAGATGATTTTTTTCTCGTGTAACGGGTTCGATTCCCTTTTCAATCATGTAATTATTTAAATATCCACGAATGCAGTTTAAATTGTTTTTTAAATTTAAGTAATGTCTTCTGTCAGTAAAATGTTCCATCTACATGTTGACATACTTCTACTGTTCGATTATCCTCGTTTGGGATGTCGTATATAGGTCAATGTCGGTAGCTTGATTTTTGTTTCTGGATAACTTTAAACAGAAAATAGGACAACACATGACATACGATCAAACAAATATAATATTTAAGGCTTCTGTGGCGTATTGTCACAATTCTGCCAATGTCCATATACGGGAAAACTAGTGTCATAATTAGTTATATCATGGGAGAATTGCCTATGCCTAATAATGTTATGAGAACGTACGGTTAGCGTTTAAAACGGTATTGTGGACTTTTTTGTAGATATTGATGTGTTCTCTAAAATCACTTTGCTCTATTGTCAATCATTTCCGCAGCGTACGGTCGCGAATTCCAGCGGATGATGATGATGATGATTGTTCGGTAAACTATGTATTCAGGTTGAAGCATAGGCTTAGGTTGAGCGTAGCGAAAAAATCCTAGGTCTGTGGGTTGAAGCCTTATGTCTAGGCGTATAGGCGGATACGATTTACAATGATATTTTGAACAGGAATGCCGACGCCGTGACGTCACGTTACCATGCGGTAGGCCAGATAATTTTATTTCTACTAGTATGCCCTTGCCATAGCAGACGTGAGGTCGCGTCATAAAACTTCTGTTACGTTGAACTGCGTGCTTGGTCGCACATAAGTGTTGTTGATGTTAATTCGGACGCCGTCCGGGCGTCCTTGACCCAGGCAAGACTTTTCATGGTGGACTAGTTTGTGAACTTCGAGCCTAGCGACTGCCTACTGCCCATCGGCGAGTTGCCGGCGGTGTAGGCCTTTTGGAAAGAGGGAAATTTTTGTCTAGATAGAATTGCGAAACCAAATTAGCGTTGCAATGCAACACAAGGAGGTTAGTTGTTTTAGCATAATACGAGTACTCCCTTTGAGTACTCGGGCCGCTTGTCGGTGGGATTATAATTGTTCTCCGTATTTACATACATAGATCGGCTAGTTTCTTCCTGTGACTTCCAGTAACCCAGCCGAACACGCCACGACGTACGAGGTGAAGTTTGAGACTAAGGGGATTCTGGAAAAACCCCACTGCTCACACGTTTCTGATAGCAGTTAGTGGTTATCTCAAACAATGATTACTTGAACTTATTCTAGTTTCTTCACCCTCGCATGTTGCTAAGCATGGCCAGTATTCCGCTGATGCTTTTTCGTACTACAATCTGCTATTTGTATCTTATAAAATACTTCCTCCTAAAGCATAACTCACAAAACTTCTGCAACGCAATTTTAGTTCCATCAACTCTGAGAATTTGCGTTAAATGTAGATTGGACACCGGTGTTGACCGCTAATTCTTCTGATGACAAAATTGCTATCTTTAATTCCACCTTTATACTCCTTTACGACGCGCATGCACCAATTCGACGCATTAAAATAAATCATATTTTAGCCCCATGGTTCACAGGAAATTTCAAAAAGATAATGCATCGTGTGTGGCAAAGTCCAATTTCAAATCTTTACCAGATGACCAGAATAGATCTAAATATTTAAGTTTTCGGAATCTTTGCAATGAGGTGTGTATGGTCGTTCAAATTCGCCACATTCATGAAACTATTGAAAATGGAGATCCAGCAAAAATTTTAAAATTTCTTAATGCCTTGGGAATTGGTACATCTCGTCAAGATTCTGTTCCTAACCTTTAAGATATTGATTCACTTATCAAACACTTTTCCACCTCTTCATGCATTGATAGTACTATCAAAGCTAATACATTACATTCTCTTTCAGTGGAACCAATTCCCAACTCTTCATTTTTCTTCTTTAGTCCATTTACTTGTTGGGTTGTTACAAGGAGCGTTCGAGCTATCAACTCTGATGAAGTTGGCAACGACGGCATAGGTCGGAATATGATCCTTCCCATTATTGACACTATACTTCCTTTTCTATGCCATATCCTAAATAACTCTATTACAGCGGGTGATTTCCCTTCCGTATGGAAGGAAGCTCAAGTAATTCCTCTTCCAAAAAACTGTAATCCCAAGTCCTTCTCAGATTATCGTCCTATATGCAGGCTTGGGCAGTATTTGAATTGCTTGTAATTAAAATACATATACGTATTTGTATTTCAATTACTTCCTTAAAATGTAATTTGTAATTAGTATTTCAATTACTTGAGGCTTTAAAATACATTTTAACATTAAAATACATTTAACCTTCATTAGCCGATCGTGAGTGAGAGTGCGAGGCGAGTGTAATGACGGTAAATAAGAAAGAGTTGACAACATTGCACCTGTTATGTATACTGTACGCTAGACTGTATAGTACATCAATAGTAGAGAAGTAGTATGTAAAGAAGATGATGATTTTATTTTTCTAAAGAACAGAGAGAGTGATCATGCTATTTTCAAATGTATGTATTGTTAAAGATAGGTTAGCTTTTGAACACTTAGTACTTTAAGTGATGATGTGGTCGAAGATATTGTTTAGGCTAGAATTACTGGCTCTCAAGGACAGCTGCCGGAACTCACTGTTAGGTGCTTGGCGACAAATTTTCTATTTGAGGGTGGTAGCTAGCCAGGCGGACATTCGCAAAATGCCCTACCACCATGCTATAACGGCTGCCATCCTAAGTGGACAACCGGGACCGACGCGTCGTTCAGTTAACGTGCCCTCCGAAGCACGGAAGCGCTCAGTAGTAGCAAAGTGTGGCGTTAGTGCAGCTTCCATCGAGAGTGTATGCCTAAGTTTCTTTAAAGCATACACATATCTATCCAATCTCTGACACACTTTATTGACATGCATTTTCCAATTAAAATGTCTGTCTAAATTTACTCCTAAGAATTTAATATTGTCAACTTCATCAATTTGCTCATTATTATAGGTGATTTTAATGTCAATTGGATTAGTGTTATAGGAATTAAATTGCGTTATTTTTGTTTTGCTAATAATTATGATTAAGTTATTACTGTTCATCCAGCTGCTCACATCTTCCAGTGTTTTTTGGACTATTCCTTGTATTTGGTCACATTTTACATCTATTGTGGTATCGTCGGCAAAGAGAGTACGGGAAACAGCTAATGGGAGATCATTGATGTAGATCAAGAATAACACTGGTCCAAGGATACTGCCCTGAGGGACTCCTGAATTATTAAATAGAGATAGTAGATCTAATTTTTTTCCTTGTAGGCATTTTTTGTGTATTTATAATAGTTTTAACTAGTTCCGTACATTGCTTCCCGTTTTTTAAGTAACTTGATATCCATTGTAATGCCTTTCCTCTGATTCCATAGAAGTCTAGTTTTTGCAAGAGCTTGTCATGATTTACGAAATCAAATGCCTTGCTCATGTCTAGGAATATTCCTATCACTGGAATGCCTCTGTTTAAGTTTTCTGTGATATATTTTATTAGATTAAAACAGGCGAGTGTCGTTGACTTCCCTTACGAAAACCAAATTGTTCTTTCTGTAATATTTTATATTTTGTCAGAAAATTATTTAATCGTTTTAGCATAGCTTTTTCAAATATCTTAGATATTATTGGTATAAGAGTTATCGGTCTATAGTTATTTGGATCCCTTTTGTCACCCTTCTTAAAAATGGGTTTGACAATCACCTGTTTCAGCTGTTCTGGAAAAAGAGCTTTAGTGAAAGATAAATTTATGACATGAGCGAGTGGGTGGCATATCGATGCAGCACTGAATTTTAGAGCTTTAATGTTAATATTATCAAATCCGCTAGTTTTACTTTTATTCAAAGACATGATTATGTTATTCATTTCACTAGCATCTACAGGGCTTAGGCAAATTGTATTATAATTTTTTTTTTATCATCTAATTTTAAAGTTTTTATGTCATGAGTTTGGTGCGATGTCAAGTTAATAAAATAATTATTAAATATATTACAAATGTCAACGGAATTACTGTAAGTCACATTATCAATATTTATCATTTCAATGTCATTATTTTCTAAATCTTTACCATAAGTAGTCGAATAAATAGCATTCCAGATAGCTCTACTTTTATTCTTGCTATTTTGTATACTTTAACATTTTTATTTTTTTGCGCGCATCTTATACATTTTCTAAAATATTTATTATACTTAGTGTATTTAATTTTGTTTGTTGTTTTATTACTATTTATTTTCCTGTACATAATATATAAATTGCGCTTAACCTTGCTAGATCTTTTTATACCTTTTGTCAGCCAATTCAGTTTTACTGGTTTATTATTCATCTTTACCCTGATAGAAGGAAAGCACAAGTTATAGTATAGGCAAATTGTACTGTAAAATTGGTTAATTATATATCCATTTTAATGTGTTCGTTTAAGAATGCAATACATTACCGGTTTTATCCAATAGATAAAGCAAAATCATAATATCTGATTATCTATTATAACAGTACAAAATGTTTACTAAAAATAGTGGTTCATAACACATGGAAATGTTTTATGGTTTTATTAGTAGTGAAGGTGGTCGCCCTGGTTAAGATGATGATGGCAAAAATCTGTACAGCAAATCCAAGGAACCCAATTTCCATGAATTTGGGCTACCGAGTCAAACAAGGATTTCCATATCCACCTCCCAGCACCGTTGACAGTGCATTCTGATAGCACATTAATTATTACAATAATTGTCATCAGGCCTACATACAATAGTAAATTTATTGATTATAATAACGACTACAATCTAGTTTTATTACATATCAATAGGTCAACCTTGAAAGAGTTTTAAAAATGAAATGCATGAATGAAATGACAAACGCCATTGAAGAAATAATATAAAAATCTTATAATTAGTTACAAAAATCTTAAAAAACATGGTAATATCATTAGTGTTTTTTTTTATTTTAAGCTGACAGTAGCTAAGATAGAGTTTTTGACAACTATCTCATCTGATGGTAAGTAATGATGGGGTCGAAGATGCTGTTCAGGGTAACTAAGAATTACTAACTCTAAAAGACAGATATTAAATGACATTTTTATCCGATTTAACTTACGGTTTTTTACGTCGAGAAGGCGTCTCGACCGGTTTCGCGACTTTCAGAGTCGCTTCATCACGGAGTGCGTGCGCTTACGATCGCGCCCGCGCATGCACTGGTGGTGGCGCCGGCGGCGGCGATGGAGCGAGCCGCGCGCGCCGCCGCCCTCCTTGCGCGCTCTGACGTCACCGGCGGCGCCAGCGCAGGTGCATCATTGTTTTTTTCGTCACTGTCGTTCCATACTACCAGACTTGTGCACGCCGCAATTATTTTAATCAATTATTTTAATCTAGATTTTAATTTAGACAGCTTCCGAAACACAAACAGTTAGTTTGCTTGGAGACAGATTTTCTATTTGAGGAAGGTAGCTAGCCAGGGGGACATTCCCAAAATGCCCTACCACCATGTTATGATTTTTACCACCTTTTAAAAACGATTATGGAAACCCAACATCATCATTTCAAACCTAAAATATTGATACTAAGACTCGTATCACGGCCGTCACGAAACAATAATAAAAATATAGCGCTATCTCTATCGCACAAATGTCTTGATTCAATGCATGCAGTACGCTCTTAGTACTTATTAGTTGAAGTTCTAATGAAAGTTTACTATAGTGACATGTGGTAGTGCAAATGAAAATTGTTAATGTAAAGTTAAAATAATACTGACTTAAGAGATGGGAGTTGGCCCCCAAGTCATAACTTCAGCGGACATAGCTTATCTTACTTGATCGGTTAAGAACAGCAAAGTGAGATACGCTTCGAGTGCTTTACATACGCCACGAGCGTTTCAAATATTGTAATTTAGTCAGCCCAACCACCTATTGGGGTCGATTCCATATCACGAACTTGATTAAAACTTAACTATAATTGGTCTTAGTCCTGTCAGATCCATTATTTGGTATTCGGAATAAGTTGGAACTTTCCAAGGTTCTGTTATTATCTGGCATTATCATGATCACCTTGGATAACACGTGGCATGGTGAACAAATATTGTAGAATCTATGAAATAAGATAAACTTCTAATCTTATAGGCTTGTGCCAATATCTTCCAATCATAAAATCACCGTTTCGTAATAGGATCGCACTGATGTAGACTGATTAGTTCACAGTCCTCACGTCATATGCTAACTGTCATAGGTTTCACTACATAGGTGGTGCCTGTTCCAAGATTAAAATAAGCTTTCTCGATTATTTTACCAGCGATTAAAATTAAATTAGTTCAACTTATTTCGAATACCAAATAATGGATCTGACAGGACTAAGACCAATTATAGTTAAGTTTTAATCAAGTTCCTCAATGGGGTCGATTCCATATCACGAACTTGATTAAAACTTAACCATAATTGGTCTTAGTCCTGTCAGATCCATTATGTGGTATTCGGAATAAGTTGAACTAATTTAATTTTAATCGCCAAGATTAAAATAAGCTTTCTTGTTTATTTTACCAGAGATATTCTTGAGAATAATCGATGAGCGTTGAATCGAATCATTTTTTTTATATCAAGATAGCTTCTGCACCACATCATCAGCTTGGCAAATAATTACTAGATGAGGTTTGCGGCCAGCATTCTCAAAACATCATATTTTTTTATATGATGTTTTATGTTGTAGTGGAACTAACAAAATCATTCAAAAAACTGAGTTAAGCGGTTGAGTTGTTTGGATGGATTGTGGAGCGGTTGAGTTGATAGTGGCATTAACTACAAAAAAAAGTGAGTGTTTCCGTGCTTTGAGGGGAAGTAGAGTCAACGGTCCTGGTTGTCATTTTAGAATGGCATGTCATTTCAATATAGTGGTAGCGCATTGAGGCAGAATATCTGCGTACCTAACTACTATCTTCAAGTGGAAAATATGTCACCAAGCACATGTGTGTTTATGCAATTAAGGGGTATAACAGACGTATTTCCTCACAAATGACGGTACTGCACTGCGCCTGTCACCCTGAGACACACAGCTGTTGAGTCTCATGTGCCTGTAATTTTACTGGATCTCAAGGACTGCTGCCGGAACGCACTGTAAGGTGCTTGGTGACAGATTTTCTAGTTGGCGGTGGTAGGTAACACAGACTGCAACACATCGGGCTCTTCTCAGCGTTCATCCATCAAGCCATCAAATAACTAACGTTTAAAAACATCTATTGGGTAACTGGAGTTAGTTTTCTACGAGACTGGCAACACTAACATTTGTCGGTGTTATTTCTAGTGTGTCATTTTAGTCAGTGGTACTAACGTCATTAGACACTGCAGTTGATTCGGCACTCTTCTACCGACCATCGGAACAGGCACCACCTATGTAGTGAAACCAATTATAGTTATCATATGACGTGAGGACTGTGAACTAATCAGTCTACATCAGTGCGATCCTATTATGAAACGGTGATTTCATTATTGGAAGATATTGGCACAAGCCTATAAGATTAGAAGTTGATCCTATTTCATATATTTTAAAATAGTTGTTCACCATACCACGTATAATCAAAGGTGATCATGATGATGTCAGATGAAAACAGTACCTTGGAAAGTGTACTAAATGACTGATGACATTGTGATAGTCGAGGTACCACAATAAAGACTAGGTAACTTAACCGGAATCAAGAGATAAGAGAAGTTTCTGCAAGGCGAGGACTGGAATGGCTACGATGAACTAAGTGTTTTTTAGTAATTTGTACGATTACCACATGTACGCCCACGTTAAGAGAGCTCTGCTATTAAAACTTATGATGCCGAGAAAAAACCATACGAAATCTCCGATATACATATAATATCATATAACACCACACGTATATTCGATTATGGGTGCTTACATAGGCTTAGGATGTACAAGACCAACAGTGACGGATGAATGGTGTAACAAAAAATTAAATGTAAATGTGTGAGTGACATAGTGTTGTAATGACGCGAGCGTAATACTATCGACAGTTTTACTTGTTGAATGTTAGGACACATTTGTTTGAAATTATGCCCTATATAGTTCATTGAGACTATGGTAATGGTCGTAAACAACACTGAAAACACAGAAATGCAATATATGCAATTTCATTAACTTGAACAACTTATTTTTCAAGTTATTATGATTTAAAAACCAAACTACTTAATTGATTGTGATGAAATTTCAAAGGGATGAATCTTAAAGTATATCCTTTCAAACAAAATACGATGTTTTCAAATGAAAATCAAACCAAATATCATAACATGAATACAATCTTATTGAGAATCTGCTCCCTTTTTGATCTGTTAAAAATAAAACTCATTCAAATTTGAAGTCAAATGCATTTATTGTAGGTCTAAAGTGGTACAGCACTTTTAAAAGTAAACTACTATAACTTCATCGTAACAAGATTAAATAAAACTTACCATTGCTAAGTATTATGATTACCATTAACAAAATCATTAAGCTGCAAATATACTTTACAGGTACTGTAAATTAAAATTACATTTATCTGAATACCATTTGCGTAAAGCATTCACATGTGGTAAGCAAAGGTCGAATTTGTCCCTTGTGTAAACATAGCTTATTTGGCTGTAAAACTGACGATGTGTACATAATTTCGATGATATTTACTAACTGGCCTACAAAACATATAATTCTTTAAAGTCTGCTTTTAAGTCTAAAAGCCGTTTTATCATTATTTTTGTTTCAGCTTTTAAACTTCTTAAGAGCTAATTTTTTTCTGTAATTTTTGTCACAATTTAGAACATTAAATGTAGTAAAAAATTAAGAAAATTAAGTTTATTTCCTTGGGGACAGTACTTGATTTGAAGGGCAGGTAATGGCTAACGGTGGTAATATATCTCTATTTAAGTAAGGTCAGGGCCGTCTTATTTTCAATTTGATCTGAAAGGAAAAATAAAAATTATTTTGTGTCAGGATAGCCATAGCTATCCAGCGCTGCAATGAAGCGAGTATTGTAGATTTTATTGCACCAGGGACGCTAAGGGAAGGGTTACTAGATTGACTCAACATATCCTACAGTCTTTACATGAAAAAAAAAATTTTACCATGTATTTTACTACAAATTAAACTTTACGTTACTTGTGTCATCATTTCCTAAAGGTATTGACTACCATTTCCACAGCTTTATGCATTCAGGGACATTAAAAGTTGGTATTGAGTCTTTCATAAGTATAAATCGATGTTTTCTTTCTATGAATCATTTTGATTCAAAGTTTACTACAAACTGTAGTTTTAATTTAGATTGCGTCAATAATCCGAACCCTTTTATCACATACTGAAAATTTGTTGGTAATCTGTAAGAACACAAACATTATATACAACATATAGTTATTTCAAATTCTGTTAAATAGCCATTTGTATAAAGATACTAATATTTTATGATAGAAGTAAGAGATATTTACAATTATATATTGAGAGTTAGGGGAACTTTTCACAAATTTTGAATAATATATCTTGTGATAATATTTTCTCCCTTATTCGTAAATACTCAATAAGCTATAAACTGATCTGTCAACTTCTCGCTAATTATTATGTAATTATATTATTTTTAAACCAATTTATGATTAAACTAACTACCGGTTATTTTTGAGGTTCGAATATGTACCCGAGCATTCACGTCGAAGCTACAGGTCAGACATAAACTATCGACTTTATCGATACTTGTGACGTCAGGAATTTGTCAAGCCCTATCGTAAACAAATGTTTTTGTATTTTTCGTAAAATACCAACCAATTCTTCATTTAGCAATGTAATTTGATGATAAGTATGAAGAGAAATCTATTATCTAATATTTCCATAGTTCATATAACTAATTTTAAAACAAAATGACGAAATAATGATTATCCAAAAAGCAGTACAAATAAACATAAATTACCTGTGAAACGTGTATATATTCGGGTTACTGTGTCTTGTAACCTCACATTCACTCACTGAACAAGACACCATGCTTGCAGAATACATATATTATATTATAATCGTAAGATATTTACGCAAATACACAAAATTCGCGCCGACTTGGAAGAGCCCGGGACGCTATGGCCTCTTACTCGAGTAAAAAATGACATACCGTCTTCTTGTTTCACTATCTCTTTTTGTCTCGCGACGGTTTGTAGCAGCTTAGGACCTTTCACTCACACACTTCGTAGGTCTATTGAGCGTAGCGAAAAAATCCTAGGTCTGTGGGTGCTTACCATTTGAAGTTCGATTCGCTAAAAACGATCACACTCCCAAAAAGTTGTTCCACATGGGTCTGGGCGCTATTTTCGCCATAAACGCTACATCTAATGTCAATAGTGACAGAAGTGGCAAATTTTAGTGGCATTCTTAGCGTTCTTATCCTAAATGGAACAGGGGGTGACAGTTACAATGGTACGCAGCCCATGAGAGCATCTGTGTAATCTTTGGTAGGGCTTAGACCAGTGTTGGATTTCTTAGTATAATTATACTATTTGTACCATTATTTCATTGTATGTGGTATGTAGTATAGGAAAGTCACTATACTACGTGAAAATACCATAATTTTATATTCAGGTCGACTAAATTGTTATATAGCCTATAGATTGGCCATATTTACTTTTCAATAGATATTAAAATGTATACAAGGTTACTGCTAATTAACTGGCGATACGCGACACGCGTGATGGGTATCGACAACAAAAACTAAAAAAAATAAAAAATAAAAATTTTTCAACTTGTCAAAGAGTTATCAATGAGATACTAAGTGATACACATTACTGTATGGTGCTTAGAATCACTAACAAAACAATAAAAAAGAATAATCACTAAGTAAAAGCATCAGCTGTTTTGAATTAAAGACGCTCGCGCACCCACCCGCTCCGTTGCGATCGCTTAGTGATTGAAACGGCTGCCACCGCTTGAAGTCGATGGTTCGAAGTGCAGCACCGCGGAGCAGCGGCGGCGGTGTCGCATGTCGGTGTGCTCCGGCGTTCCATCTATCTTTTGTTTTAGCTACCTAATCCATCCATGAAATTTCATGTCCATCACTCTCTTAGTAAGCGTTACATCCTATCTGCTCATAA
This sequence comes from Plagodis pulveraria, assembly GCA_963890685.1. Taxonomy (NCBI): domain Eukaryota; kingdom Metazoa; phylum Arthropoda; class Insecta; order Lepidoptera; family Geometridae; genus Plagodis; species Plagodis pulveraria. The sequence continues at coordinate 925,489 of OY982977.1, forward strand.
CAAGCCAAACGAAATCCCGACATGTAGGTAGTAGGTATCTACCTAACTTATTCATCATTAAACTTCTGTTGTCGTCAATAAATAATCTAATCACAACTTTTACACTAAACATAAAACAATTTTAAAAGCGTGATATTCAAAATGTGGAATAACAATGTTCATTATTCATTACCTACATTGAGCTAATAGGTACGTTACACAGGTCAATGATTACCTACCATATTATTATACAATAGATAGGTAGTTAAAATCAGCTGCTTTTTGTGGATAGGTAGATTCTTTGTAGGTACTACCTACTCACATCAATTTATTAAGATACATTTTCAGGAAACTTGAGTAAGTAGTAGGTAACTACTTACTTACCTACCTACCTAATTAATGACAATTAGTTGAATAGGTACATCACATCTTCACAAGAAAAACTATTCTAGCACGTACCGTTGCGTAGGTATAAGGTGCAAAATGACCTATCGGCGATTCTAACTCAAACGTACGAAAAACAGTAAACATGTAAAAACAGTTTCTAGTAGGTTACTAACTTGTGTAAGCATGGATTACATTTCCATACAAAACCACGCATGTTATACTTATATATTACCTACTATGAACGTATTAATCTTAGTACCTACTTAAACGCTATCTGCGCACGAGTAACGTTACCTACGTTACTATTACCTAATAAATGAATAACGTTAAAAATACACAAACGTTTAACATATGGTTCAATATGATATTAATGCTCCCCAGGCTAGCTACCACCTCTAATTGGAAAATCTATCGCCAAGCACCCAACGGTGTTTAGGTAGCTATTCTTTAGAGCCAGTAATTCCAGGTTGGCTTATAAGCAGTAAAGAAAAAAACTTGGCTCGGCGCAAAGCAAGTACATAAAGGTAGATGATACCTACTTTTTAATTAAATCATAATCGTATCAAGTAATTCAAGTTGTCAAGTAGTTTTTGAGTTACACTCCAATAACTGAAAAGTGTACGCCTAACTTGATTTGTTTGTTGACAGTGAATTACAATCGGTCCCGTAAGTGGAGAGAGTAAATGAAAAGGGAGTTTTTTTTTAAATTAGAAATAGAACTGACTTCAACACTAAAAAGATCTAAATTACTTGTTGAAGTTTGTACCATGCGCACAATGTTGTGAGAATAGGTACTATTGAACTATTATGATAGGTACCGACTTCAAGAAGTTATTTTACACTGTTTAGTGTTGACGTACGTTCCATTATTGGTAAAAATAAATTGCATGTAGAAATTTTATTTCGAAAAATCATCGTTGGTACAGAAAACGTTTCCCTTGAGTTTCATTGTTATTCCAAAATCTACTTACTACCTACCTACCTACCTACCCTACAGGTAATGTCTTGTTCGCGTTATTTACCACAGAAGAAATACTTACAGCAGCGTGCCATTCCATAACCTGGGTGAAGTGTGGTGGAAAATTTGAGTTGATACGATTATGATTTTAGTCAAGTAGGTTGGTATCAATCTACCCCGATTGTACAATTCTCTAAACTAAGGTAGTCCTTATGATGTCCGAATTAAAACTCAAATTCGTATAACAAATTAGACGGCATGTAATTTGATGCTCACTAAACTGAAGTCAATAAGGCCTAAAATCGAATAGTACAATTTTTTTTAATTGCCTTACTAATGGTTTAGTGTATTTGATTATTAGTGTAAAACATCATAATATCTACCATAAATTATAAATGTTTTAAAACTTTGTCAAAACCTCATCGGGCTCATTGTCTACCTTTATGAACTTTGCGCCGCGCCATCATGTTTATTTCTTTACAGCTTATAGGTAGGCCAACCTAGAATTAATGGCTCTAAAGGACAGCTACCGAAACACACCGTTATGTGTTTGGCGATAGATATTCATTTCTAATTGAAAGTGGTAGTTAGCCAGGCGGGCATTAAAATCATATTGAACCATATGTTAAATGTTTGTGTATTTTTAACGTTATTAATTTATTAGGTAAGTAGGTACGTACTCGTGCGCAGATAGCATTTAAGTAGATAAAGTAAGTACTAACATCAGTACGATCTTATAAAAACATTCATGGTTTTGTATGGTAATGCAATCCATGCTTACACAAGTTAAACTGTAAATACAAAATGTACAAACAGTGTCTAGTAGCCAATATAAATAGTACCAATATTTCATTCCATTGAGTTCAAATCGTTGACTATCGTGCCGATAGGTAAATGAACCCTAGACTACGTGCTTTTCTTGTGGACATGTGATGAAATAACTACCTACTAGGTACTAATTGACATTAGGTACCTAGGTACCTACTACTTAGGTATCTTGAAAATTAATCTAAACAAATTGATGTGAGTACCTACAAAGTTACCTAAAATTCACCTATCCACAAAAAGCAGCTGATTTTAACTACCTATCTATTGTATAATAATATGGTAGGTAATCATTGACCTGTGTAACGTAGCTCAATGTAGGTAATGAATAATGAACATTATTATGCCACATTTAGAATATCACGCTTTTAAAGTTGTTTATTTTTATTGTAATAGTTGTGATTAGATTATTTATATAAGTAAGAGAAAAATTAACGAATTAAATTTTTTGATTATCGTGAAATATAGTAATGTCCTTAAATATATTAGTTAAATGTTGTGAAACACGTTAAATCTATCTATATTTTCAAATAGATATATAAATTTAATATAACTTATTTATGTTAGACTTAAAAAAAAGAGATTAAATCTGGTATAAACATAATTCTCTTCACCACTGGTAAGACAATAAAATAAAGCGTAATTTTTATAATTTCCTTGGTAAACCATAATTTCCATGTCAAATCATGAGCCAAGGAAAACATGGAAATTAGAACCATGGAAATTAGATTTAAGTCATTAAAAAATCGTAGACCTAAAACCATTAACTTATTATATTCATGTGTCAAATTGAGACTGCCTGTGCCACAAACATTACCGTTAATTGAAACTATTAGTAAGAAGGCCATCAAACTGTTGACAAATAACGACCATGGAAATTGAAAAATCTATAAACCAAAAGCCAAGGAGGGGTGTACTTATGTGAATGGTGCGAAACTAAACAACGGTGTGCACATCTTTCTCCGATGGGTTTCTCGCGGCAAAATGATCGAGAGATGTGATTAGATTATTTATATCTTATAACAGAAGTTTAATGATGAATAAGTTAGGTAGATACCTACTACCTACATGTCGGGATTTCGTTTGGCTTGTTATGAGCAGATAGGATATAACGCTTACTAAGAGAGTGATGGACATGAAATTTCATGGATGGATTAGGTAGCTAAAACAAAAGATAGATGGAACGTCGGAGCACACCGACATGCGACACCGCTGCCGCTGCTCTGCGGCGCGCTGCACTTCGAACCAGCGACGTCAAGCGGCAGCAGCCGTTTCAATCACTAAGCGATCGCAACGGAGCGGGTGGGTGCGCGAGCGTCTTTAATTCAAAACAGCTGATGCTTTTACTTGGTGATTATTCTTTTTTATTGTTTTGTTAGTGATTCTAAGCACCATACAGTAATGTGTATCACTTAGTATCTCATTGATAACTCTCTGACAAGTTGAAAAATACTCCAAAAAAATTTTTTTTTTTCATATTTTTTTAGTATTTGTTATCTATACCCATCACGACTGTCACGTATCGCCAGTTAATTAGCAGTACCCTTGTATATATCCCTATAATATCGGGAAGGGCGAAACAATGCGCTTGGTGTAGTATCTAAATAAAATTCTTTTCAACTATTGCCAAATTTGATTGACTGGTTTAACCTCACGCAAATGTTGATTGTGAAAGATGTTGAGAGGAATTTTATGGATCGAAATGATAAAACGTATTACATGTTTGAAACATTCATATTAACATAGTAGGAATGACAGGGTAAATAAAGTATTATAAAAAAACAAAGATTAAGAGAAAAACCTTCTTTAACATCCTCCCTTTTTCGATAATCTTTATCGTATAAGTCCCACCATTCCTGAAATTAGATCCAGTATGGGTTTATGCACAGGCTTAGTCAAAATATCAGCACACTGGTATTCTGTGGGAACATACATAACTTGAAGTTCTTTTTCAGTAACTAATTCCGTTACATAAAAATGTCTAATAGAAATGTGCTTTGTGCGACGATTGTGCTTGAAGCTCTGGGTTTTGTGCAAGCTTTATAGCAGCTTCACTATCAACTTGTAAAGTAGGGACTTCTATCAAAGTAGTAATTTCATTGAAAAGTCTTTTCAGCCAAACAATCTCACGAGCTGCTTCACTAGCTGCAACAAGTTCTGCTTCGGTGCTTGAGATAGCTACAGAAGTCTGTTTACGACTTGCCCAAGAGATTACTCCTCCTGCATACACGCATAAGATTCCAGAAGTAGAGCGTCCTGTATCGAAGTCTCCACCATGATCAGAATCACTAAAATATTCCAAGATTCCAGTTTTGTGTCCTTTTATGTATACAATTGCTGTATCTAGGGTTCCCTGAATGTAACGAAGTATGCGTTTACGTTTTTACCTTGTTAACATCTCCTAAAGAGGGGTTTGAAAGTTTCCTAGATACGACACTAATAGCGTATGATATGTCCGGTCTAGTACCTGTCATTAAATAAGCTAGCGCACCAACAGCTTCACGGTAGGGAAATTTAACATCATCCTCTTTTACTGAGCATGGTTGTGCTTCTTTGATGATTGGAGTACTAACGGGTTTACAATCACTCATACCAAAGCGTTTCAGTAGTCTTTTAGCATAATGTTTTTGAGAGACTTTAATGGAACCATCGTTGTTGTTGTTGAAGATTTCCAAACCCAGAAAGTAAGAAGCTGATTTTGTGGTTATCTTGAACTTCCGTTTCAATTCTGCCAAAAACGTTTCAGATTCCTTTGGGTTCGTTGAAGCTATTAACCCATCATCAACATAGAGTCGAGAATTATCTTGTTGTTAAGTCGGTTTCTAATGAACAAACATGGATCTGTGTCACATTGTTTGAATCCTAAAACTTTCAAATAATCAACAATACATTTGTTCCAACATCTTGGAGCTTGTTTGAGCCATATAAACTTCTCTTCAACTTATATACTTTAGTTGTACCATCACTGTATCCTTCTGGCTGATTCATGTAGATATCTTCATCTAATGAACCATTTAAAAATGCAGATGCTACATCAAACTGTCTAAGGGTTAGCCCTTAATTTGCAGCGATGCTAAGAATCGATCTTATTGTTGCCATTCTAGTAACAGGGCTAAATGTATCACTATAATCAACTCCTTTTTTTGTGTATAACCTCTTACTACTAATCTTGCCTTATGTTTGTCAAGACTTCCATCAGCATGGGTTTTAACTTTAAACACCCACTTACAAGAAATCAGTTTTCTGTCTTTTGGTTTATCCACCAAAATCCAAGTTTTATTCTCTCGTAGAGATTTTAGTTCATTTTCCATTACTTTTGACCATTCCGCTTTCTGCGGACTTTTTATTGCTTCTTTATATTATTTGGGTTCATTAAAATCACTAACAATAGTAGACATAGTAAAATCTTCAAATCGTTGTGGTGGTCGCAATGTCGATCTATCTCTTAGATTTATTGTAGAATTTCCTTGTTCATCGTCTTCATCTGAATCAACTTCTGATAATTCAGGCGTAATATAGGACTCATTAGAATCTTCTTCATTTCGACTAAGTTCATCCAATATTGTAGGCAAATTGGGAATTGTTTCTTCAAAACTCGCACCATCATTCAATGTTTGAAGCACATCTGAAATAGTTGCGGCTTGTAAAATATCCTCCCTTGCATCTAACATTGTATGATTTTCTGTAGTTTTAGGAAAATGAACCTCCATGTCAACAATTGGACTTTGTTTTTCTGTTTCAGAGACATCTAACGCCAATCCAATAGATCTGATGACTGGCTCGTTGAATATTACGTCTCTTGACCTTACCAGTGTTGGATCCGATTTATTGTTTATGCTTAGTAACCAATAACCGTCATCACCATCATAACCAATGAGAATACATTTTTGAGCTTTTCTGGACATTTTCGTTCTCTTTACTTTTGGAACATGAGCATAACATTCACTACCATAAATGATTCTCAAATGTTTGATTGATGGTTTTTTTGAAAACCAAACTCAAATGGCGATTTTCCTTCTATAGAAGTCGGTCCAGTTCTATTCAGAACATAAGCAGCCGTGTTGACAAGCTCAGACCAACAGGAGAGTGGAAGTTCTTCGTGAGCGTGCATCATAGTACGAGCAGCTTCTACCAAAGTTCTGTTGTCTCTCTCACTACACCCGTTCTGTTCCGGCGTATACGGCATTGTCAAACGGTGTTGGATGCCATGATTACTTAAGATCTTCTTTACAGCATCATTTTGGAATTCTCCTCCATTATCGCTGAGAATTGTCTTTATAATATGACCAGTAGTCTTTGTTTCGTTTATCATTTCCACAAGTTTATCCTTCACTTCAGACTTGTGTTTGATGAAATAAACATGACGATACACACTGAAATCGTCTTTAAATAAAACAAAATAACGAAACTTTTTAAATGAATTAGGGAATGGACCACATACATCTGTGTGAATGATTTCTCCTGGTGCTTTAGCTCGATTTCTTGTTCCAAATGTATATCTATGTGTTTTACCATAAACACATCTTGTACATAATTCAGAATCGAGTTTGACGTTTATACCAAGTTCCTTTTCAATCAATTGCTTCACATGTCTTTTATGCTGGTGAGCAAATCTTTCATGACAGAGTTGTAAAATGTTTTTGTTGACAGTGAGTTCAATTCAGGAGTTGAATTTATAATTCATTTCGTCTTTACATTTAGTTTATACAGTCCTCCATTCTTGACTCTTGTGCCAATTAAATTAATTTTTCCATCAAATCATCAATTGACTAATTTCTATTTCAGACGTAAAGACACTCTTATCAAGTTTATCTTGCACAGCAAGTCCGGAAAATAAGTTTTTCTTTATTTCTATATGGTATGGTATGTTCACCATACGTCACACAGTCTAATGCTGTGTGTCTGACCGCGAACGTCTGATATCAAATCAACTGTACCTTTTCCAATAGCTTGAATTGTTGAGCCATTTGCCGTTGTTACTGTTAGATTATTGCTGAAATGGTGACATGACTTGTAGCACCATTGTCAACAAACCAACTGTCAAGATCTTCTTCAATAATATTAACGACTTCATTTGTAACAACTTCCATTAATGAGAGGGTCAGATTTGTATTTTTAGCTTGACTTGTCGGTAGGTCAGGTGTTTTAGGAGGTTTCCCGTCCGATAACCACTTGCGACATTTTTTAACTTTGTGTCCATATAGTCCGCAATATCCACACTTTTTCTTATGCATAAACTTGTTTTGTACAACTAGTGCTTGTGCTTCAGTACTAACTTCTTTGGTCAAAAGTGAACGTTCGTAAGCACATACTTGTGCTGTCAGATTGTCTATATTTCGATCTTTTCTTGACATTAGCATCCAACTAGACTTGAAGGAGAAGTACATCTCGTCGGGTAAAGTTTCCAAGATCTTGCAGATTAGTAATAACTCTGGAAGATCATATTTGATTTCACCTTTTTGAAGTTCCATTTTCAATTCATGCCATATATTTTTCAGTTTGGATATATTCATTGACATGTCATGTGAAGGATCCTTTTTATAGCCAAAGAAACTGTAGCATAGTGAATAGCTTTTGTCTTCAGATATTCCATTGAACAAAGTGTGCAATTCATCCCAAACCTGTTTGACTGTTGAGAATCTCATGACCTTTTGTAAAGTGGCATCAGACATATTAGCCATCAAAATAAGCATCGCCGTACTATCTCTCTAATGATATGCTTCTTAAGTTTTTTCATAATTTGCTTTAACGTCTACACTTGCTGTAGTAGCTGGTTTTATAAGTTCTGTAAGATTTCCATTTATAGCATCCAACCCGCCGGAAGTAGGTACCCCTTAAAAGCAACAGTACCTTACAGCGCCATGTTGACCAATTTTCTTCACCTTCTAAACGACCGATATCAATTTTGCAACTCGTAGACGAAGTCGACATTTTGACAGGCCTTCGTTAGATTTTTTTGAAAAATGTGGTTATAATTTATGCAAATTATTCGTTTAAACCTTACTTGATTCGTTAGTCAATCGTTTCCCATATAATTAAACGCTCTGCTACCATGTTGAGAGGAATTTTATGGATCGAAATGATAAAACGTATTACATGTTTGAAACATTCATATTGACATAGTAGTAATGACAGGGTAAAATAAAGTATTATAAAAAACAAAGATTAAGAGAAAAACCTTCTTTAACAAAAGAGTGTTCAGCAAAGTTAACTTGGTGAAAACCTAACTGAGAAATAAAATTGCAACTCGAAGCGAGTTGTATTGACTCCATGATAGCTATTTTTCTGTAAGAGAAAGTAAATCTAATAACTGCATGGAATTCATAAAATTTAACGTTGTTCAATTCTTAGGACCAAGTTCCGATTGATGAATTAGCTGGGATCGAAGTCTACTTGCCTGAATTTGATTACACATGCCTGGATTTCATGCTTATTTTTGTCGTAAATTAATAAACCAAACTATTATTTGCGATTGACGAATGCATTTTTATTTTAATTAAAACAAAAAGCGCTGAAAGCAAAAGGTGTAGGAACATGTAACGACAAACGTGGTATAATCTTGGAGAAATAGTATAATTTTATTTTTAATATAGTACATTTTTATGAGGGTCTGAATCCAACCCTGGCGTAGACAGAGTATATTCTCTCTCTACGCCCAAGGGTTAGTAATCTTTGCATTTGCCATAACAATAAAAAAAAAACACTTTGTTTTGGAAATTCCCGACTTTTAGCAGATTGATCAATTTTTATTGTAGTGCACGTAGCTAAAAAATAAAATTTTATTTGGCGTATTAATAATTGTTATATGTTATCTGAAATTTATGATGACGCTTGTAACTTGGATAAAACTAAGCATATTTTTATGCCTACCTTACATAAGTTTACAACAAAGCGTTGGAGGAGATGAAATCATATTCCACTACAATAATACGTAAGTATAAATAAATTACGTAGTTTATTTCGTTTAAAATTTTAAGTTTCTGCCAGAATTATTGATGAAACCAAACTGAAGAACCAACTCAAAATGGAGACAAAATTCTCCTATACTTTCTTATTTTTCTGCCAGTAAGAATGAGAAATTAAATCTAAAGGGGCATATTTCCAGAGAACATGATTGTGATGTCCTAAAAGTGGTTTTATTAATCATAACATGAAACAAGTAGAAGAACTTTAGGCACAATTTAGCCATTCATCAAAGTTCTTAAATGATGCACACTTTAAAAGCTGTTAAGGAATAATAAATTACTTTCTTTCATTACTTTCTTTCCTTTAGATAGCACTCAACTTGAATGTGAGTTATTGAACATAAACAATAACTAGGTCATTGATCCATTAAGTATTAGTTATATCTCTACATATATACTATTCTTGTCAATTATAATTAAAATTTAAAGTAGTTAGTGTAAAGTACAAAGTATAGTTATTTACACATAAAGAGCTTGTTTTAGGTATACTATTTTTTTTTCCTAGCCTGGCTTCTATACCATTGTATTAATGAGCCAGTATGCTAGAGATATCTAGATTATTACATTTTTGTATATTTATGTTAGTTTACACATGCTGTAACTAAAAACCTAACAAAATATATCTGCTAGAATCAAACACAAACAAGCAATATACATAATGCTGAGCATATAGCACTTTCTTAGGAACTGATATCTTACACTACAATCCCCAAGATGCCTGCCAATCGTTGGGGATTATGATAATTAAACAATAGGGAGACCTCGTTCAACGGTGAATGTTAAGGTTAATTTATTTATTTATCATAACATCAAAAACTTGCATAGTTAAATGAGGAAAAGAAAAACATAAGAGATCTCTTAACAACAAAATCGGGTAAATATTGAACACAATTTTGCAATACTAGATTAATATCAGATGCTGATGTGATGATGCATGCTTAGGTTCATACCTAAGTGAAGAAAAATATTTGGCAAGAAATAATGTATTTATGTCTCAGCACTACCATGGTCTAGCTAGAGAAAGAACCGCCATCAGGGTGATTATGTACATTGACATTGTTGCAATAAAATAAAATTATAAAAATAAATTCATTCTCTGAATTTATTTTTCATGCTATAGGTTAGCCTTTGACCACTATTTCACCTGATGGTAAGTGATGATGTGGTTGAAGATGTTGTTCAGGCTAACCTAGAAGTACTGGCTCTCAAGAGAAGCTGCCAGAACACATGATTAGGTGCTTGGCAACAGATTTTCTACTTGAGGGTGGTAGCTAGCCAGGCGGGCATTCGCAAAATACCCTACCACCATGCTATCTTAACTGACTGACTTGACAACTGCCATCCTAAGACAACAACCGGGACCTAAATTTATTCCTTACCATCCACATAGCCATTTAGCCAGCCCCGTGCGGAAATCCATATTTATTAATAACAAATATTTTTTTATCAAGATCTCGATCGCTCATAGAGTCCAGACCTCCTGAGGATGCTTCGTGTAGAATCTAAACATGTTGAAAATTCTTCCGGTTTGGCTGTACGGCGTTTGTATTGCGTCACATCGCCTTAACAGGAAAATTAGGCGGAATTGTCACTAGATATATTTTATAAGTATTTTATTAAAATATTAATTTAATGTTTTAATAGACTTTGGTCATTATAGACATCCAGTGATGTTGAAGTATTTTAAATTTGCCATTGTATTGAATTTTATGGATTTTGACATCAGACAGGAAACTATAGACTCCATTACTCACTGTAAGTTGACTTTGCCTATATTTATAGGCAAAGAAAGAAACCTTTTACTGAAAATCTTATGTTGAGTTCATTCCATGCCATGCTATTATGGCTAAATTCTCAAAATTTTGTTTTGTCTACTTTGGACCATGTGGGGCAGTCATGAGATAGTTATAAAGAAAATTAATGTCATGTGAGGGATTCCAACCCCCATCATCCACCCCTATAGCCTGAGTATGCTCTAACAGCTAAATCAACATGACACGTGGCTCTAATTTATTCTTTCCTTCATAACCATCATATGGGAATGGTACAACAATATAGATCAACTTATGCTGGACTACAAACAAGACTAATTTTGCAATTAGCTTTAGACTTGTTTATGATGAGATTTAAGGCCTCTCATCCTTTGCCGTGTGTATATTAGGGATTTTTGCTTATTTACAAAAGCACATCTAGATTTATTTAAAATGCGTAATGAGGTTTTTACTAGATAAAAAATAACACAGTATAATAACCTATTATACCAACCTCCTTGCCACAAAGTAATTTACAAGAAAAAATGTAAGCAATATGTGTATATCCTTAAATAACAACTTACCTAATAATATTGTAACTTTAGAAGGAAAAAATGCTTTAAGAAACAACTATGTGACTGGCTGCTGTTCAAATGTTTTTATAGTATTAAGGAGTATCTTAGTTATAATTATAGAAATATTTTTTAATAATTTCTTATTATGGAGTACCACAATTATATATTATGTAGTTTTAATAGGTGAATAATAATTAATATGCGCACGCCTGCCTGCTGAATGCTGTACTGGATTTATCAATCTTAATAATTGTACCGTATTCTTGCAAATAAACATTTGATTTCATTTGATGATGCAATCCTCATGTAGCATGCGTCATTGCCAAAATAATACAATAAAATATTTAACAGATTCATTCTACTAAAGTAGACAATCTTTTGCTAAGCACCTAACAGTAAGGAATTATTGAATTACAGGCACATGAGACTTAACAACTGTATGTCTCAGGGTGACGGGCGCAGTGCAGGCAGTTCTGTCATAGGCAGAGGTTACCACTTAATATCAGGTGGTCCTCATGTGTGTTCCGTAGCAATCACATAAAAAATACAAATTTAATTTTTTTATTTTTATATATTGGGTACTTACTGGCTGAGTATACCTGCCGGACAAACCAATAACCTATAAGTGCTTGGCGACTTATATTCTATTTAATTACTGCAGAACTTTTTATATTGTTATGTTTGCAATAACGCCTGCTATGCGGATTACATTACAAAATCACAAATATACGATAGGAAAAAATTTCCGCACATAACTTAAATTTTTCCTATCATATATTTAAGTCATGTGCGGATTTTTTTTCCTATCGTATATTTGTGATTTTGTAATACAGCAGAACTCTTGAAATAGTATGATTTTAATTAAAAGAAAAATTCTAATCAATTAAAATTGTTCCATAATTACAGGTACAAGTACAAAGTGCTCTACACCGTGTATGTAAACAAAAATACAGAATACATTATGGAGTTTGCCGGAGATGGGGTGAGATATATCTATAGAATATTAGTTGTTATAATTTTAAATTATTAATTTTATATTATTAGTTTAGTAAAATGCTGGCATATACTTTGCACAGAGGATAATGATTGCCATACAACGTGGCAATGCGGCCAGCATTTTGGGAACACTGCCTAATTGTAGCGGAATATTGGACTAGTTTTGTAGTTAACTGTTAAATTGTCTAAATTTTAAATTATCTACATATTAAATTTTATAAATTAAAACTTTAAACTATAGTAGTTCTTATTCTGTTCACACTAAAATCCACATTCGTGTAACACATACAGTGGTTATTCTAAAGATTTATTTTATGCAATTGCAGGCAATTTTCCATTAGTTTAGAGTGCACCAAGTAACAAGAACACTTTTTTTGCGTAAAACATGCCCAAAATCAACTTTTTAAACTGTCATTAGCAAGATCAACCCGTTGGCATCGGCGATAATGATAACAATAAAATCTCATAGCTAGCTCATAACTAGGATATAGTGGTCCAGGACGATGCCAACTTATTAATTTAGATTTTAGTTTGAGTAGAATAAATACTACCATAATTTCATTAGCGAGATTTATACGAAGTTGGATGTTGTGTAAACAGTATAAGAACTACCATTATTTAGGAAATTTTAAGTTTAGAGAATTTGTGTAAATCGACACTTTTATAACACTTTATAAATGCGAAAGTTATAGTGAGTAGTGAGAATTTGAGGACATAATATGTTTGTTACTCCTTCACACTGAAATGGCTAAACCGAGTTTGATGAAACTTGGAACATACATAGTTTAGGTCATGGATTAACACATAAGATACTTTTCATCATTACCTACACAGATGAATCCGTGTGTAGCAGCTAGTTTGTACTATATCATCGTGACTTTATAACGGAACAGAATGAAAGCTACGACCACTTTGCGCCCACTGAGCTGGTTCAAACCGGTTCTGTACCCTAGCGGGGACCGTCCCGCTCCGCTGCATTTTTTTTATTTTTTATAATTATTTTTAAGGTTCCGTGTCATAGGGAACGAGCCTATTGCTTTTATATTATTATTTATATACCAGGCACAGTTTCAGCCTCCAGCCTATTAGTGATATTTTTTCCCGCAAAAAAACCTTATTGAGAGCACAAGACCTTAAAATTTTATTTTTTTAGCCATACAGACTTGCCTTTGCCCACTATCCGACCTAATGGTAGTGATGATATGGTTGAAGACGTTGTTCAGACTAACCTAGAATTAATGGCATTCAAGGACAGCTCCTGAAACACACCATTAGATGCTTGGTGACATTTTTGACTTAAAGATGGTTATTAGTCAGTTGGGCATTCACAAAATGCCCTACCACCATGCCATAACGAGTGCCATTCAAGACTCAAGACAACAACCGACACACTACGGCTTAACGTGCCCTCCTGATCAGTAGTAATGCCACTAGCCGTCACCCATCTCACTCATGACCGCGGCGGACGTCGCTAACTTAGCAGACGCAAAGTACGCTACGAGCGCTTCTATCAATTTATTACGCCGTACAACCGTGGAGGCCTTTCATTTATATATTCCATCTGCCAGATCGTCCACAGCTGTGCCTCCCCCATCAAGGAAAGCCGCGCCATAATCCCCAGGACTTGGCAGGCGTCTTGGGGATCGCAATATAAGATAGCAGTAATGTGCTCCTTCCCCACCTTCCGATGTTTTTCTTAGTCGCCTATTAAGACACCCTCGGGATAGGATGGGGAGGGTGAGATTATATCGGCCACGTGTGCATATAATACATAACTTAATTCTTTATATATACATTTTCAGGATCGCGATGGTGAAAATAACACTAACAACCCCGCGCGGGTGACGGTTGCGAGTGACTTCGCCAACAAAACCTACCCTCTGTTCATAACTGCAAGGCAGCAAAAAGGTATATGCTCTCTTCTCCTTGTCATGCCCTTTAGCCACGCCAAGTGATTCGGCACTGCAGGTATTAATAATAATTATATGCCTGATTGTATGCAACATTAAAGCTCTATATACAATAAAAACGCTTGAAATGCATGTGTCAAAATATGCAACATAAAAAACAAAAATATTGTAATAGATTATTTAATTTAAAGTATATGTTAACGGATTTATGCGAATAATAATAATAAAATAACCAAATAATAATCTTCAATAATAAAATACGCATTATTAGCGATAAATCTAATACTACTCGTCAGATCTCACTCAGATTTAAATGGGACACATGACAAACACCAGCTTTCGAAAGTAAAACAAATCATCAAGATTGATACACCCTATAAATAGATGTGTGGTAACACACACACAAAAAAAACAGTTGAATTTAGAACCTCCGTTTTGAGGGCGGCAAAAAAATAGTCTTCCACGAATACGCTTTTTAACGTGATACCATATATGGTGTTTCGTCATCCAGACCGATATAATAACCAGACAGATATTTCTATACACAAAAAATCTAAAACGCATAGTACTTATACAACTTACTGTGCCGTGGGAAACAATCATACCTAAAGACCACACAATAAAAACTAACAAATATTAGGACTTAACAAATGAATTAACCAAAAACGGTTATGTGGTTAATTTATTTGCTGTAGAAGATGGAGCAAGGGGTATACCAGCGAAATCCCTGTAGAACCTACTAAAAGACCTTGGCCTGTCAAGAACAACCGTAACTTCCATCCTAGAACGTGTATCCAAGGCGGCATTAGTAGGATCTTACCAAATGTTGGTTGGGCAGGGGAGGAGGCTCGAGCGGTGAAACAGAGCATTGATGCATCATAAAGGGGCCCCTTAGCCTTACTCACTGGGTTGCATGTCTTGGGCCTCTTCCTCTGCAACGCTATGGACCCGGCACCCGCACGGTGAATCCATGGAATGCTAAGTAAATTCGTCTATTTTAAGGTGCCTTTCCAGGCAGAGCTGCCATGCCCTCCTAGGCCATAATAAATACCACATAGTTATTCGTGTCCCTAAATAAACATTTGACCCTGTTTTCTGGGTTCAATTTACATGTATTTTGCAAATACTTTTTTTACCTTTATATGTTATTTATAGCTGAGTTGTGTAGGGTATTTCGGACCTTATATCTTACTTACTACAACTTTGCATCAAACCACACCTTAATGTTGTATTTCATTATTTATTTTTAAACTGTCACGCTCATTAACACTATAGTTGAGCTCAAAAGCAATCAAAAACACGGCAAATATCCCGTTTTTAAAAATAATTATAATACATTTATTTTATTTCTGATATTTGACTCATTTGAACCCATATTTTAATTACTTCTTTGAATTGAACCCTCTCATCACACTCTAGTGATGAAATTAGATATACAAAATAACAAGTATTTATTTACTTTAATTAAAAATTTAATATTGCTAAGAAAACTTGAAATATACGGGATTCGTGGAAAAGCTTTGGATTTAATAGAATCATATCTCACAAATAGACAGCAATTTACAGAAATAACAAAAATTTGTCCTAAGATCAAAGTTGAAAGAAAATATGTTTCAGAATGTAGAACGGTAAAATATGGAGTACCACAGGGCTCTATACTGGGACCGTTCCTGTTTCTGGTGTATATTAATGACTTGCCAAATGCCACACCTCACCCAATGGTTTTATATGCAGACGACACTACCATCATGTTTGATAATTCTGACATTAATTACGAATTAGAAATTAATAAATCACTTTCTGACATTATACATTGGCTAAATATAAATAATCTTAAAATAAATTTAGATAAGACAACATATATGACATTTAAAAATAAAAATACAATTTGTTCTCCACTTGACATCTATTATAACGGTAATACAATAAAAGAAACAAAAAGCGCTAAGTTCCTTGGTATTCACATTGACTCTAACATGTTGTGGAGATCACATGTAGTACATGTTTGCAACAAATTAAATCAGTATGCCTATGCACTGTATATGCTTAAAAAAGTAGTAAACCAAAATGCACTATTGAGTGCATATCATGCACATGTTGGATCAATATTGCGATATGGAATTATGTACTGGGGCAACTGTGCTGATATAGAAGATGCTTTTAAAGCACAAAAAAAGTGCATTAGAGCAATATGCGGACTGCAACAAACAGACACATGTAAACCGAATTTCACAACTCTTAAAATACTGACACTTCCTTCGCTATATATTTATGAAGCATCGCTGTTAATCAAATCAAATATACAAAACTATGATACTTTATCCAGCAAAAGACACAAAACCACACTCCGTAACATAAAGTGTAATACAACACTTTACAAAAAAAGTGTATTTGCCTTAGGCATTAAGATTTATAATCAATTACCATCATCGCTGAAGGATACTAATTCATTTTACATTTTTAAAAGAAAATTAAAAAATTTACTTATTAATAAGTCATATTACAAAATTGACGAGTTTTTAGCTGACAGATCATTAAAGGATATTGACGTTGGTATATAGATCTAATTCACGGCCAATGTTTACTGTTGTTAAGTAACTTATGTTTGATTTTATAAATTGTGAAGTTTTTTGTGGTGTCTCGATGTGATTGTTTAATGAATGTGATCAATATTAAAATGTATAATTGATTAAATAATAATTTGTACCATAATATGTAAATTTAATAATGCTAACTAGTATACCATTTGTTTATTGTTTTTTGAATGCAGTTGTATTTGTTTCTAATTTAATTCTAATGTACCAATTTTTCACTGACATGTAACCGAAATTTGCACACCCATTAAGGGTAGAATATAGTGGACATAATAATTAATTATAATAATTTTAAGATCTATGTATCTAAACTACCTGTATTCCAGCAAATAAATGAATTTGAATTTGAATTTGAAAAACAATATATAAGCTATTTTAATTTCTGACATTTGATCCCCATTTTAACACCTTTTGGGAGTGTATTTCTAAAAACCGTTGTATTTATGTTACAGATTATTTTCATTCAGCTATTAAAAGTTTATATATTTCCAGGTGTATTTTCCTGGCAGCTGCCAATGCTGGTCCAGACCCCCATGAGCCTGGAGCAGTTCACCAACATATCCAGGACTCTATGTCCTCACAATAACCTCTTCTCCGAAGACGAGGACACTTGTGGTGAGTCACAGAAGATCAGTTCTCTTTCTTTACTTGCACCACAATATACAACACCTCTCTCTACCTGTATAGAATATTTTTTCGATCAAGGGAAGCCTCCATGACAAGTTGGAAGCATGAGCACATGTGTAAATATGTTTATTTAGTAAAATCTTTTTATATTACTGATAAGCTTTTGGCTACTATGTCACCAGTTGGATACATGTTGCTGTCACAGTGTGTTGTACCTACAGTCGAAGATGTAGTTTAGGGGCCGATTTGTAAAAAAAGAAGGGTTTACTGTTGTATGTAACCTCATTAAGTGTGTAGGTTAGGGATGTAACATTGAAATATTTATTGTCGTACGTAAAGGGTTTCTGTAAAAAGAAAACTTGATTGAATAATAATAATAATAATAGAATAATAATAAGAATATTTTGCGGGGGTTGGTTTGACGTTCTTAAACAATCAACTAGGCTAAGTAACTTCCTCTGCGGTCATTATTTGGATGGGTGACCGCTAGTGGCGTTAACACTGAGCGTGCACCTGCTTCGGAGAGCACGTTAAGCCTTCGCGTGCCTGTTGTTATCTTAGGATGGCAGTCATTATGGCAATATGGTGAGGCATTTTGATAATGCTCGCTTGGCTACCTACCAACCTCAAGTAGAAAATCGGTCGCCAAGCAGCTAACGGTGTGTTTTGGCAGCTGTCAGAAATTCAGTAATTCTAGGTTTGCCTGAAAAACATTTTCAACCGCTTTATCACATTGATAAAGCGTTCCGTGCATTTTCCGATATAGAAACAGAGATATAGATAGATATATTATCCGATATAGATTCAGAGATAGAAACCCTTCTGAATTTTCAAGTAACATCCACATAAATAATGTAGTTAAATCTTTTCTTAGTACTTACATGTTTCGATAGATGGCGTGGTGTCACAAATAGCAATAGTTTTAAGCGGAAGTGTATAGTGCTTTCCTTGACTTGAATTGGCCCTTTAACGACATTATAGAATAGGGCTGGCTTTCGAGCACAGCTACATACCATTAGGTGCTTAGTGACATGTTTTCTACTTGTGTGTAGTAGCTAGCCAGGCGTGTCTTCACAAAATGCCCTACCATGCGCATTTCATGCGTAACTACCATTTATATATTATTTTTTAATATTTCCCAATAGTCCTGAAACATTCATTGAAAAATAGTGACTTGATGACAGAGAAAGTTAGCAAATCACACATCGAGAAAACTCCTTACTTCGTACTTCGTTATCAAACTACCAGTTAAGTTTGACCTATTGCAACGGTGGCTGGTGCCCAGAGTTTTGTGTGTTAGATTGCAATTTGACGCATATAAGACTATAAAATAACTAATGATAAGAATAATTAAATTACAACGTAGTATTATATAGCCCGTGATCGGAGTAGGCAGAGCTTTTAGTACTTGCAACATCTTTTCATATTATGGACATGCCTCAGATCCCGGGATTCACTGGGGTTAAAAAAATATACTTATTGTTATGGTTGGTAAGGATTTTTAGAGGTACTCGTATATAACTCTACGCACCCGACAGAGGAAGCTATACTATTTTTACGAGATAATAAAATGCTATAGAAAGAGACAAAATAAATTGTGGAAAATGTGCTGCGCTACAGTCTTCTTTATAAATTTACGAAATAATTAGATACTATATGGCAACATCGCATAGGGTAGACATGGTGGCCAAACTTATGCTCATATTTTCGGAGTACCAAACATGCTCCAACTGAGCTAATGCTTGGACACGTCCCGAGTAAACTGTAAGCATCAGTGACGTATAAATAATGCCCATACATCCGATAATTTTCTTTGAATATCTGTACTGTATCAGCCATATCGTCCACTGCTGAACACAGCCTCCCCTTTTAAGGGAATATTTGCCATAATCTCCACGCTTGGCAGGCGCCTTGGGGATCGCAGTGTAAGATGGCAGTTCTTTAGAAGGAGCTGCTATATTACTTTTCCCCACTTACGACACCCGCGGGAAGATATGGGGAGATGCAATTCCAACCCGATACTCCACGGGAGTAATATCTATCAAGCTTTACACCATCCGATTTTCTTTATTCAATCTCGATATATATAAAATCCTGGGATCCGGCGTCATGTCCATATTAATGTATACATTTGAGGTTGTGACCCGACGTAGCTTTACCGTCTCCGATCACTGTTTTATAACAATAGGATCGCGCCACTTTGTTCATAAAAAATATCATAGGCTCAACGGCCATAAGGCTGGTGTTCAAAATCTGGCAGATATAAGATGGCCGCCAAACAAAGTGCTTTGTTACTAACTTGGAAGAAGTAAAGCAAGGTCGAACAGTGAAAACTGGTTGTTCTTTTTTGAGTTCCGTAAGAAAAAACCTATAATTAAGTCTACTTTAAAGAGCTGTATCTTACGGAATTTCCTTGTCAGACAAACCTATAATCATTGCCTGACTCGGGATCGAACTCAGAACCTCAAGAATACAATCTGACACGCCACTTAACCAATGAGAAAATCTTTGTAATATAATCTGACACGCCACTTAACCAATGAGAAAATCTTTGTAATATCAAAAATTCTCTATATTGCAGTTTTTAAACACAGCTTTAACATTAACGTCTTTTTTCTGTCTCGGTCCACATGTTCTTAGTTTAGCTAGCTTTAAAATATTAATTATTCCCCCCAATTTTTTAATTTCCTTTTTTCTCTTTCTGTTCACGCCTACTTAGCCAATGGGAAATGGATTAAAGTCTACTGTGGCCCATTAATACGTAAATAAAAAAACATATAAATTATAATAACATGAAAATTTTTCACACTGGCAACACGAATAGTAGTTTTCTTTTTTCAGATGTGTCAACACTGAACACGCCGATCGTGCATTTGACGTCATCGTCGCCCGATCCGATAAAAGTTACCATAAAAGTAGAAACGGTGGGAGAATTCTATTTGAAATTGAATTCTACTACAAATCTTAGTAGCACGCCTAGTCAACCGAAGTACTATTTTTATCCGTTCGACCAGAGTAAAAATAAGCTTGTGGATTTGAATGCGCAGAATTTGAAGAGGAAGTACATGTGTAATAAGGAGTTGAACGACTCGGAGCAGAGTAAATTGAGGAGCTATTTCGAGGAGATGATTGTGTACAAGCAAGCTGGGTGGATGTCTCGGCCGAAGAGCGTTATAGTTATGATAGAATCTGATGACGATATTTGTGCCGTTGTTTCTATACAGAATTTTTCGGTGAGTAACCCTTGGAAATCAGTAGTGAGTACGCTGAAAAGTAGCAAAGAACTGCGAATTTTTATCTTGTGACTATCTCTGACGGTGTTTGGTACTATTTTGAGTCGTTTCGATACTTTTTAATTAAAAAAGTATCGAAATATGTAAAAACAATGTCAGTTTTGCTTTACGTTTCCATATACAATGCTACATATGTCACTTCCGATTGTTATATAAACCATTCAAAAATATACTTTAATTTATCAAGAATAGAGTCGAAGAAATTCGAGGATACTCGTCGATGTTGGAGGCCCTAGGAAACTATGTCTGCCAAAGAATGTAATTTAATCTTGGCATATTTACTTCTTTCACTATCGATTGATAAATAACATACTCGTTCCCTTGCGAGCTCTAATTGGTGATTCCCGATGTTAATGGTCTTTTCCTGCTGGTGTCAATTGGTGATTACCGATTTTAACGGCCTTTTCTTGAAGCTCCAATTATTCATTGCCGATGTTAACGGCCTTTTCATGACGCGCCAATTGGTGGTCCCCGATGTTGGCGGTCTTTTCATGAAGCGAAAGTGATTCCTGATGTTAATGGCCTTTTCATGAAGCGCCTATTGGTGATTCCTGATGATAATGGACTCTTCGTGCGAGCGCTTATTGGTGATTCCAGAGTTTAACGGACTTTTAACATGCAATGTTAGATATTATGCCTCGAAGTTGTGTGCAAACACTGTACTGTATTTAGGAGCGAAGGGCACTGTAGCAAGTGAAATTACTGAGCAAACGATATAAAAGAACTAAGGCCTCCGGAATGACTAGCGCAGTGCAATATCACGCAGAACGCGATCGCTGATATTGCAACTGTAATGAGCAGGCGGAAGATTTATCTCTTTTTAATTAATAAAAAAGAACAGCATTATTGCTTAATTTTTCTAGCTCTAATAAAGCAATCCTTTCGGAACACCTAGAGAAAAGTCAGGTTACAGTGTTTTTCGAGAGTGGCGAGCAGGAAAGAAATTATTCCCTGCTCGCCACTCCGCTTCTCTGCACAATATTATTATTCAATGAAAAGCACTGTGACACAAATAAAATTATTTCTTCTCGAGAATCTTATCAGCTATAGCTCCTGGAATGCTATTTATGCCATTTGAAGTTTTTCAATGCAATTTCCGTAAACCATACATAGATTATATTTACATATAGTCCTTAAATCTGTTCGTTCGACAAGCTTTACTACCAATTTTTTCTCATTTGTCTGAGTATAAGGCCAATTCGTTCATATGTTGCAGCTATAAATATAACTATTTATGTATTATGATTGCTACATTTGTACTCTTACTGTCATTCATACATATTTTTTATATATTTTCAGTGCCCAGTATTTGATAATGAAAGAGACATATTATACGACGGGTACTACCTAACAATGACTAGAAGAGGTGGAATCACTCTCACTGTAAGTACACACACTCACACAAACATACACACCCTCGATACATTTTTAGACAACCTGATGTCGTGTTTGAAGAGCCAATGCGTTTTTATGCGTATTGTTAATCAATTTCTTATGAAAAGAATTCTATTCCACACTTATTTTTTTGATGATAATTATACTTGAAATTCTTGTAAACTGTGAACCGATTCTTATTATAATTTATTTGTTTGTTAGGAATAAATATATGTTTAGCCCCATAGCCAAATATGCCATAGAAAATCTTCCATCCTCCAAAAGCAAGTTCTGTAGTGATATAGGGAATTCGACCCTTTAAAGTGGTGAAATAGGGGTTCAAATATCAAAAATAATAAATTAGGCCAACGAAACTTTAGAGGGTGCTTTGGGGGCTGAATGGGTAATTTATTGGGACTGAACAACACATTTTGAACTAATTTAAGTGCCTTTACAAAAGATATTTGTGTTGTTATATTACCTGCAAATGTTTTAAAAAATTCGACCCCTACAGAAATATTCTAGTATACTTCCTTTTTAAGAAAATACTCCTGCTATTAAAACCTATAAAAAATTCAAAATGCAACCCTAAAAGGGATCTGAAAGAAGAACAAATTTTTTTGCCTGTCGTTGAAATTACAGAAATGTTTAAAAATGATATTTTTTTTTAATTTACAGCAAGACACATTCCCTCTAGGCTTCTACATAGTGTTCATAGTGAAAACGTCCGACGAAGCGTGCACGGACACCAACAACGGCACAGCCGTGCCCTCCGTGGCGCAGTACTTCGGGTGGAGTCAGAAGCAATACGTGTCGGTCGCTAGCGAGGGCAGGGTTAAACATTTCAGGTAAGGATTATATTTTTTTTATTTTTTGCTTTATTGTGATGGAACAAGCCCGAGGCCCACCTGATGTTAAGTTGGCTAACCTCTGCCTTTAACAGACGCATTTCGTCAACGACGAATTGCACTGCGCCCGTCACACAGAGACGTCCTTGTCCATGTCTTATTAGCCTGTAGGTACCCATACTTCGTTATGATTTCTCGAACACATAAGATTTTTATGGTTCCTTACTAGAAAACGGGAACCTATTACTGAGCGTCGACTGTCCGTCTGATTTAAGCCTGCACCGAGGCAGCGATACTGAACACTCCGTTACACGCGGTCTTATTTATCACATAACACGAACACATATCACTTTTTAAACGAGGATTACTTATATAATAGAAGAATTAATGTTTTCAAAATCAGTGTTTATTTATGCTTAGAACCGTAACAAAGAAAGTTACTTCTTTGTCGCAAACTAATAAAAAAAATACAATAATGTATGGTCCCCCCAAATTCCCGAGTAGTGTTGTTTTAGTTGAATGATCGCTTTTTCTATTCAAAACGTAGGAAATAAGAGAACTCAAACATGACTAATGTGTTGATAAAAAATAAACCCGTGCATTTTCGTTGTTGCCGAATCACTAACACATACATATGGATGTAGGGAACAGCTATGAAGTAGATGACTTTCTGGATCTATATATTTCAAAATATTAATCAAATATTTACACCTGGGGCACACTTTTGCCACGCGTGTGTATCGAAGTGTTTATTGTGTTTCGTTTGATCCATTGCTGTATCTGTATTCCTTAATTTTGTGTTATATATTATTATATTTAAGTACCCATTCCACTTTAGAAATACGATTACTTAAAGTTTCCTCTATAGAAAAAATAATCCAAAATAATATCTAAAAATCGAAATAAATAGTACGGCGTAAATACTTCACGGAAAGTCATCAGTATTTGAATAATAAAAAATCAACGTGTTTTCTATAACGTATACACATTCCATTTTTCAAATAGGTATTTGTTCTTATTGTACGAAAGAAAAGAAAACTTAATTCGCGCACGTTTTGAAGCGCTCGTAGCGAAGTTTACTTAGCTGTTCTAAACCGATCAGCAAAGTTAAACAACATTACAAAATCACAAATATAGGATAGGAAAAATTTAAGTCATGTGCGGGATTCGAACCCGCGTCCATCCACTCCTTGAGCCGGAGTATGCTCTAACCAATTGAGCTAACATGACATGACGTCATGACTCGAATCTTTCCTATCCTTCTTTAACCATCGTATTAGGATGGAGCGAAATCTACAGTACCACTTGCGTTGTACTACGTCGCGCGCGGTCATAAGTTGGATGGGTGACCGCTAGTGACATTACTACTGAGCGTTTCCGTGCTTCGGAGGGCACATTAAGCCGTCGGTCCCGGTTGTTGTCTTACGATGGCAGTCGTTATAGCATGGTGGTAGGGCATTTTGCGAATGCCCGCCTGGCTAGCTACCACCCTCAAGTAGAAAATCTGTCGCCAAGCACCTAATGGTGTGTTCCGGCAGCTGTCCTTCAGAGCCAGTACTTCTAGGTGAGCCTCAACATCATCTTTGACCACATCATCACCTACCATCAGGTGAGATAGTGGTCAAAGGTTAACCTATAAGGCAAAAAAAACAAACTTTCCGGCCATTTTAGCCAGAGCCGCGATGCTTCGTCCCTGTCCGCTTCAGTAATTCTTCGTTCGTCGGACAGGGACGGATGCTGGCGGCGTGCCTTACTCACGCACATATACGCGCATACATAACAAGCTCGGTGCGCTCTTAACTATGTGACCGTTTCATTAAATGCTATGCGGTTATAGTGGAGCAGGTAAGGTGTGCTATGAAGCCAATGGATACTACTTAAGGTTGAACTGGCCGGTCGCTTCTCCATACAAACGCCGTAGGGTGATCACTCCCTTATTTCAGATTTTAGGTCCAGAAATAAGCATAATTCCGATTGATATCGTCATTATGTAGGCTTGTATGATGCCGAAATTTTAAAAAGATAATTAAGTTGAAAGTTATGAGCATCGAAAATGTTATATGAAAATGTTTCGAAGTGCATAACTCTCAAGTTAAGTAACTTATTAAAGTTTAGGCATCATACAAGCCTAAATAATGACGAGATCAATCAGTATTATGCTTTGTTTTGGACCTAAATCCTCAAATAAGGGAGTGATCACCCTACGGCGTTTGTATGGAGAACAGGCCGGCCAGTTCACCCTTAATAATTCGCCTAATCTGCTCTACACATAAGGCTGTGTATGACATGTAAGATGTCACAACTACACAAGACGTTCGTGTACCTTTGATATATTCTTTGTATATATATGCACTTCACTAGAACATAATGAACATAAATAAAAAATTTAGGGCCTGTTTCATAATGTTCGAGTAAGTTCCAGTTATACTACCCAGAACATATTTAATAAATAAAACACTATCTTTGCGTTTCACATTCATCGATTTAGCCTATCCATCGGTTGAAGCTTGAAACGCGCTGAATGTTAACTGTCATTTTTATCATTCAGTTAATTTATGTTCTGGGTAGTATAATCGGAACTTACTCGAACATTCTGAAACAGGCCCTTAATCTAACAAAACTCTTTTATGTCAATAATGATTAATAATAACAAATATTTTATGAAAACATAAAATTAATATTTTAATAAAACACTTAAAAAATACAAAATCTCGATCGTGCGCTCGTAGAGTCAAGACCTCCTGAGGATGCTTCGTGTAGAAGCGAAACGCGTCGAAAATTCTTCCGGTTTGGCTGCGTGGCGTTTGTGACGCTTAACAGGAAACTTAGGCGGAATTGTCACTAGATATTTTTTTGTATTTTTTAAGTGTTTTATTAAATTTTTTAAAATACTTGTTATTATAGTATATTTGTAAATATAGTATATTAATATAGTATATTTGTAATATAAATATTATTATTATTTGTTCAGTTTCAGAATAATAGAGACGATATCGTACCAGGAGTACATAATAGCGGCGGTGGCTGCGCTCGCGTTCTTTCTCTCTTTCTACGTCGCATTCGTTATCTCTGTCTTATGTGAGAGGAGGAAGAGTTTGCACGATAGACTTGTTTCTAACGAAGGTAAGGATTTCCTTTTATATCCATAGACTAGCCTTTACTTCACCTGATAGTAAGTGATAATGTTAATATTGTTATGTTTGCAATAACGCCTGCTATGCGGATTACA
This sequence comes from Plagodis pulveraria, assembly GCA_963890685.1. Taxonomy (NCBI): domain Eukaryota; kingdom Metazoa; phylum Arthropoda; class Insecta; order Lepidoptera; family Geometridae; genus Plagodis; species Plagodis pulveraria. The sequence goes on from OY982977.1 coordinate 951,800, forward strand.
TTACAAAATTGTTGAAGCGCTCGTAGCGAAGTTTACTTAGCTGTTCTCAATCGATCAGCAAAGTTAAGCAACGTCGCGCGCGGTCATGAGTTGGGTGACCGCTAGTGACATTACTACTGAACGCTTCCGTGCTTCGGAGGGCACGTTAAGCCGTCGGTCCCGGTTGTTGTCTTAGGATGGCAGTCGTTATAGCATGGTGGTAGGGCATTTTGCGAATGCCCGCCTGGCTAGCTACCACCCTCAAGTAGAAAATCTGTCGCCAAACACCTAACGGTGTGTTCCGGCAGCTGTCCTTGAGAGCCAGTACTTCTAGGTTAGCCTGAACAACATCTTCGACCACATCGTCACTTACCATCAGGTGAGATCGTGGTCAAAGGCTAACCTATCAAGCATAAATAAGCATAAATAAAAATCACAAATATACTATAGGAAATTGTTTTTTTTGTAATCCGCTTAATTTTGAAATCCTTGTAATGTAATCCACATAGCAGGCGTTACTGCAAACCTAACAATATAAAAATTATAAAGTTGCGTCATCATTTACAAGTATAAAATTAATTGCAAAATTGGTCTTGTTTGTAGTACAACGTAAGTGGTACTATAGATGTCGCTCCATCCCAATACGATGGTTAAAGAACGATAGGAAATAATTGAGTTGTCATGTCATGTTAGCTCAATTGGTTAGAGCATACCCCGGCTCAAGGGGTGGATGGACGCGGGTTTGAATCCCGCACATGACTTAAATTTTTCCTATCGTATATTTGTGATTTTGTAAAGTGATAATGTGTTTCGATGGAGGTAAACAGGTATTTTTTAAGGCAATGATAGCTTAGTGGTAATAGCTATGGACTGCCGTGGCGCAGGTCTGAGGTTCGAATAAACTTAAAAACAAACACCAATTTGAAAAATTCTTTTACCATTAGAATCCTAAACTATCCCCGATGAACATAGGCTATATAATATTTACAAAAACTTAGGGATCCGTATGAAAACTTTTATAATTAACCCAACGTGTGAAAAAATACGAAATAATCGGTGTATCGCGTACGCTGCGGAAATTGTTGACAAAGAGCAAAGTGGTGTACTACAATTTTATAGAGGACATCAATATCTACAGAAAAGTCCGCAATACCATATGTCTAACTATTACAGTTATGTCACGATAACTACATTTTATGTGTAAAAAATTATAATATTTGAATTTTTTGTAACATACCCATGCAAAACAGGGGCTGGTAGTTAAATATATAAATAGTAAGCGGAATCATAATTGTCATACTTTAAGGCTGCGTACAAAAAAATATGTGGGTAAACCCAACATATATGTTCGAAGAAGCGGTATAAGAAGAAAATATCCTCGAATAGCATCGCTGCCCTCAGTGGGCTTTTATTTGTGCCTGATAGATTAGCCTGTGACCACTATCTCAACTGATAGTAAGTGATGATGTGGTCGAAGATGTTGTTCAGGCTAACCTAGAAGTACTGGCTCTCAAGGACAGCTGCTGGAACACACCTTTAGGTGCGACAGGTTTTCTACTTGAGGGTGGTAGCTATCCAGGCGGGCATTAGAAAAAGCTCTACCACCATGCTATAACGACTGCCATCCTAAAACGACAACCGGGCCGACGGCTTATCGTGCCCTCCGAAGCACGTGCACGCTCAGTAGTAATGTCACTAGCGGTCACCCATCCAACTCATGACCGCGCGCGACGTTGCTTAACTTTGCTGATCGGTTGAGAACAGCTAAGCAAACTTCGCCACGAGCGCTTCGGAATTTTATAGAGGACATCAATATCTACAATAAAGTTTGCAATACCATATGTCTAACTATTACAGTTATGTCACAATAACTACTTTTTATGTGTATAAATTATAATTTTTGAAATTGTTATATACCCGTGCGAAGCAGGGGCTGGTAGTTAAATATGTAAACAGTAAGCGGAATCATAATTTTCCTACCTTAGGGTGCCTTTTCAACTGATATGTTCGTGGAATATGAGCTGTGGAAGAAGAAAATCCTCCAATCGCTGCCCTCAGCGGGGCTGGGAAACGAAGCGTTTTTATTGGTGGATATATTTTCTTACACCGCTTACCTTCCTAGCACATCTACTTATATAATTAGCTTTAGTAATTTCTAAATATTACAAGCATTATCGCGTGCTGAGCCAAAATCACATATACAAATTAATGAAGCACAATATTTTTTTGTTCCGGACGTGTATCGAACAGTTGTCCTTCGATTTTGCGCCGGATGAAAAAGCAGTTCTTTCCATCAGATGAATTCTAGTAGTTGGATTGGTTGCTGGTTGATGACCGCGCAACGTCCCCTATAACGGTTAAAGTAATACAATTAGAGCATAAAGTTTTGGCTCGAAAGAGTAAGGTTCCAATGGACGAGTGGAATAGGCATCCGGCGCGAAATCGGAGGACAAGCGTTCAATTCCCGTCCGGTACAAAAAATATTGTGCTTTAATATTTGTGAATGTAAACTTTAGTCATTGTTTAAAAGTGAGGCATTAAATAATAAAAACTGTAATAAATCTGTGTTACTGTTATCAGACGGGGATATAGTACCGCCGGCAATGCCGCACGACGTCGGCAACGTGAACTCGGCGACAGTGCGACGTCGCCACGTCAACGTGATGGACGCCAGCGGCACCAGCAACTCGAGGCATTGCCTCGTCGGGGATGGGGATTATGGAGTTAGAGGTAAGGGATGATACACCTATAGCACATTATGCAACAAGTGCGCGAAGTTGTTTATTACAGTCGAAACGGGTTTTGATCGAAGGCCTAAATGGAGTAGAGATTGTAATAAACAACGCGCACGAGTTTTTCAACACACTTGCGTGGAACGAATACGAAAATATTTACTTGATCTTTTTGATAGCAATAATAATCTGATTAAGAAGGTTTATAATTAAATCTTCTACAGTTCTACTTAGTACGTAAAAATCTCTTTGGTCTGTTTTTAAACGAAACAAACTACAATCTCCTCGGTGAGAAGTGTGGAAACGTTGTTTTTTTTCTATTTAAAACACTAGTGCGGTAAAGTAAAAAAGCACGAGTGCGTAATAGACTATTTATGACACTAAAATCGGTGCATTTAAAGGGCCGTTACGAGCGCTTGCTCGTAAAGGCTTTATTACGTGGATGTAACCTGTATGTAAATGTGCTTCTTTCCGCACACGTGTTTTTTACTTTCCATTTTTAACTGTCAGCAGATTGACACTAAGGTGTTTATTGTGTGTAATTATTTTTTCTTTGAAAAAGCAACTAAGTAGTTTCTCACCTTCGGAGTTAAAGATACTAATATTGTATTAACCTATTTACGGTAGGCAATATGGTGCGATAATACCGAAGGAAATGGCCGTCTATATCCTTTTTTTTTAATTAAACCTACCCTCTTATTTGTATTTCAAAGAGTTAAAGAGTTGGTGATATGTATATTGAAGAATTTACCCACATATGTATGGAAAATAGTCGTATGCCACTTGTACTACATTAGTAATTCCAATCTCGACTTGATCAAATATAGCCCTCGTAAGGATTGTATCTCCTCGGCTACGGCTTGTGCTTACAATATTGAAGCTTCGATTCGATTATTAATATTTCTACGTAATGACCCACTTTAGCGCGGACTAGGTTCCATGCGCAAATGACTTTGGCAGTGACAGCTGTGAGTAACTCTTTGGTGCGGTCCCAATTATACTGTTGGTACCAATAGCACGCACAGGACCGGCCCGAATCGTATGAAGGGCGCCAAGCGTTTAGACTGCTGATAGGTGTGATGTCATAGATGATGTCACCACACAGACTTTAGCCTGCGTTCGCATGAGGGCTTTTAGTTGGAATTGGACAGATAAATAAGCTCCCGGCGCTAGCGTAAAAGCGCTCTCGTGCGACACATACGGGAGAAGCCATTGTACACAGAAAAAAAGGAATACTTGAGCCAACGCAGTGTGTTTTTATTCAAGAATATTTGTGATTCATATATATTGAAAACAATATATTCTTGAAAACAGAACACAATATTCTCAGGAATATATTCTTGAATCAAAGTATATATTGCATTCTTCTTTGGAGAAATCGTTAAAGTGAATAAGAATATGGTTAGTTTTGAATCCAAGAATCTTACCATAAATATTCGTAAGTGAAGCACCTTATTTACATTCGAACAAGAATATTTAAAAATATTTCAAGAAAGAATATAGAAAATTTATTTAGAGAATAAAATGTTAACAGAAGAATTTTATTTGAATTGAATTTTATTGTTAGAAGAATATTTTCGTTATCTTGAAATAATAATTTGAATAATTTATGTGAAGAAATATTTTTTGGGTCAAAACAATATTCCTAAGAATATTCGAGTGTAATATCAAGACTTGAATATTTTTCAGTTCAGAACATATTCTTGTTGTTATACAGCATTCTTCATCTTGAATTTATTAAGACAATGTATATTCTTGGCTAAAGAAGTCTTTTTTTTCTGTGTAAAGATTACCAATCTCGCGCGTTTAAAATTGCTTGCTTGACCTTACAGTACCCACGGCCCCGCGGATAGCACCCGTGAGCAATCCGTGCTAATGAGCTCTGAGCGTGATTCGGACCAAGTATTGGTTTTCTCTCAAATCAGTGACTCATTTTATTTACTTATTGTTGTTAGTCTAGCCTTAGACCACAATCTCACTACACTGGAAGCGATGATATATTAAATTAGAACACAAGATTCGGCTCAAATGAGCATGCAATTCCGTTGGCTGAGTGGTGAAGGCATCCCGCACGAAATCGGGGCACGCGGGTTCTATTCACGTCCAGGATAAAATTGTGTGTTCTAATGATTTTTGTAAATGCTACTTTCGATTAGCACGCGATAGTGCTTTCATATTTAAAAATTAAATTAATTATTTAGAAAAAACATTTCTGGTAATTTATTCAAATTGGAAGAATTTTCGACGCGTTTCACTTCTTCACGAAGCATCACCATGAGGTCTAAAAAATAATTAATTAAATATGGATTTTTATGAAGTAACGCCTGATTTCCGAAAAATTTATAATCTTTTAATCTCTTTGTATGTTGATAATGACAATCGCTTGTATATTTCCTTCATAGTTGCGCAGAAATTAAAATTCCTTTGATATATCCCACAGAAGGAAGTTCATCATCAGACACAGAATCTGACATATCAACGGTAGCCACTGAAGACATCCAACCCGACAAGGACCTCTACACGATCAACGGTAAACTCTGCGTCGCTAACTTAGCTCGGTAAGTTCTTCTCTCTTCACCTTACTTGGCATACATCTCTTGCTTCCTTCACTCATATCATTCTGTATGGTGGTAGGGCATTTTGTGAATGCTCGTCTGGTTAGCTACCACGTTAATTATACATTTATTTTTAATTAAAATTGACGATCAATTTCCTATTTTGAGTCATTGTTTCGAAATAAACATATATCTGGGTATTATCCCTGATCTTTCGGTATTATTAAAGACCCAGGCAAACTTCTTATATGAAATATACTAAAAATCTAAAGTCTATTGAACAGTTAATTTTTATGCATTTGTGCTTTTAAATAACAGATTTTTGCACAAGAGCATAACAAGCGGTTTTTGCTTGCTTATACAGGGCTTTATAAAAACTTTACTAGCATGAGAAGTGAAAAATGTATTCCAAACGCAAGGCATAGTTGTTATTTGGCACCTGCACTTGTATTGAAGCCTGAGGAAGCGAAGCATTCTAAGATTGAAACGTGAGCGAAGCGAGCAGTTCAAATATAAAATCCTGTACGTACCGACGATTTTAAAGTTTTGAGACGCACAATAAGTTTGCTGCCGAGCATAACACACAATTGTTTACCTCACTACAGCGAGGAAAATGACAAGTGCAAGAAAATCAGCTTAAATAATGTAATTTTCAGATTCGTAAATTTGAGTCAATTTATAGTAATAGTTACTAAAAGTAATTTAGTTTTCCTAAATTTTTTATTTATGTTCGATTTTCCATAACCGCAAGGTTCCTAGCTCCTCATGATAGTGGATAAAAAACTTTCTTTGGCGGTCAAAACAAACAATGTTTTTTCCTTGTTATGTTGTTGCGATGCTATATTCAAAAAACTAATTATTTATTTAGAATTTAAGTGATAGCATAAATTTAATGAAAAGTACGGTACATTTTAATTAATTCCTCGGGTTTATCTAGGTACAGAAAAAGTAAAATTAAATTTGATTACAAGTTAATATTAAAACAATTTATTAAAGTCTTGTCTCTCTTTGAGTGTGTATGCTTGCAAATGTGTGCGCGCGCGTGTGTGTGTGTATGAGAGTGTGTGTGTATATGTGATATTTAGGGAAGGTCTCGTTCTTGCGTGATGTCGGCCTTTTTAAGCGAGACTGACCGCGGCCGAAAATGGACGAGATCTCGCGAGTTTAAAAAGGTTGCACTCGAGCATAAAAACGTTGTTTATTTAATTTCTTATTTGATTAGACACGTCAAAATGTACTATTTAAATGTTTCTTTCAAAAATTATAGCTAGATACGTCAACCACTGTTAAAATCAAAAAAGTTTATTGAAAATAATCCGTGAAAATAATGTTTATTTCATAATACCTGTAATTCTTATTATTATGTTCTTAATTTATTCTAATATTATGATTATTTGCAAGAATAAACATACCAAAATGCTAATCTGTCGAGATCATGCCGTATTGTTATTCATAAACTGGCGAGATCACGCGGTATTGTTATTCATAAACTGGCGAGATCTCGCGGTATTGTTATTCATAAACTGGCGAGATCTCGCGGTATTGTTATTCATAAACTTGTGAGATCTCGCCTAAACCTCAATCTCGCGAGATTGCAATCTCTAGCTATATGAGCGCGTCCCGTACATGTTGGGCTGCATGTATATATATATATGTCGGCAGATGCCGGCCGCGCGTGCTGCAGGCGCGCTCCAAGATGTACTTGTGGAACGTACTGACGGTCGCCGTCTTCTACACGCTGCCCGTTATACAGCTCGTCGTCACCTACCAGAGGGTAAGTCATGGGGGAAAAGATAAAACTACATAAATAATAAACATCTAGTACTACTACCTTACTGAACTTTAACAATGCTTTAAAACAATTTTTCAAGTACAATGTGTCCCGACCAAGGAGGTTTCAATTCAATTTAAGTACACAGTATCTGTGGTGAGCGCTGGTTCCGTTCCATAGACCAATAACAGACTTTTTCCATTTTGGCGCTATTTCGTACATACGAATTTGAGTAATATTTTGTTGGATAAAATGTTTATTTAATGTAGCTACCTATAGCCATGAGATTAAATAAAGTAGTGTATGCAACTGCATATAATTAGGTTTTATAACACTCGTGTAATCTTATTTTGAACAACGTTCATGTTTTAATACCCTCTATTATATGACAGTTGCATAAACTACTATTATTTGTTTAGATGCTGAACCAGTCCGGCAACCAGGACCTCTGCTACTTCAACTTCCTGTGCGCCCACCCGCTGATGGTGTTGTCTGACTTCAACCACGTGTACTCCAACCTGGGGTACATCCTGCTCGGGGTGCTGTTCGTCTGCCGCGTCTGGCATAGGCAGAAGAACCACCCCACTCCTCAACAACAACAGGTAATTCTCGAGGAAAATATGTTGTTTGTTGCTGATGACCTCGGGTACAATGCACAATTGATTAGAAGAATCCTCTTTTTAGAGTTGTCGTTGTTAGTGTTAGAATCAGATCAAATATTTTTTTAATGTTGTTATGTTTGCAATAACGCCTGCTTGAGAATTAAAATGCTGAAATTAACCAGAGAAAAAATTATAGTCATGTGCGGGTTTCGAAGCCGCGTCCTTCATATGGTGGTAGAGCATTTTTCGAATGCCCGCCTGGCTAGCGACTACCCTCAAGTAGAAAATCTGTCGCCAAGCACGGTGTGTTCTGGCAGCTTTCCTTGAGAGCCAGTAATTCTAGGTTAAGCCTGTTGATACCTTCGACGACATCATCACTTACCATCAGGTGAGATTGCGGTTAAAGGCTTACCTATCAGCAATTACAAAAAAAATACTTTTTGCACTTAGAATGCTTTCTCTAATTCTACTGAGTTGTTATCCTAATGTGGATTTTTAGTATGAAAAGAATAAGAACTATAATTGTTTAGAGAATTTAAAATGTATATAATTGTTATAGAATGTTCAGTAATGTAGATGTAGTATATTGTACAGAGAGAGGTGGGCATCCCGCAACACTTCGGGCTGCTGTACGCGATGGGCGTCGCGCTGATAAGTGAGGGGCTGCTGTCGGCTGCCTACCACGTCTGTCCCAACAGTATGAACTTTCAGTTTGGTGAGTTATATGCACTTATTTTGGAAAAGTCATTTATAGGTAATTCAGTTTTACTTTATCATCATCAAAGGAGACTTCCACTATTGCATAAGATATCAACTATTTTTTTTCTTGTTATTGTGACGGAACAAGCTCGAGGCCCATCTGATGTTAAGCGGAATAACCTCTTAACAGATGCGTTTCATCACAAGTGACGAACTGCACTGTGCCCGTCACTTTGGGACATAGTTGTTAAGTCTCATTTTGCCTGTAATTTCACTGGCTCTCAAGGACTGCTGCCGGAACACACCGTTAGATGCTCGTTGACAGATTTTCTGCTTGAGGGTGGTCGCTAGCCAGGCGGGCATTCGCAAAATGCTTGGATTCGAACCATGGACCTGCTGCGCTGCAGTCCATAGCCAAACCAACTGAGCCATCATTACTTCAAATTAATTTGGGTAAAGCTCATTTATGAGCCCTTCAGTTTTGCTTCATCAAATAAATAAATAAATCATCAACGGGAACTTCCACTATTGAACAAGTTCTCAACTATTCAACACTAAAATAAATAAAATAAAATAAAACACTACATTTTTTGAGTTTATTTTTTATACCATACTGGGTAGCACTTGACATCTCTACTGATGTTAAGTGATGATGCGATCGATGATGGACAGTGCTTACCCAGAAGATACCCATTCACTCGCGCGAATAATTATAATAGGTAATGCTATTAATTATAATAATAGATTTATCGAAGTATTATGGACATTAAATGTTTAACATAACAGCCAGTCGTTAAAGCAAGGTAATACGGCATACTACGAATGGCTGCCTAGCTATGAACCCTCTAGTTGGATAACTGTCGCCAAGCACTTAACATAGTGTTCCGACAGCTGTCCTTGATAGCCATTCAGGCTGAATAACATCTTCGACCACATCACTTACCACCAGGCCTTTGTGACTCCATAGGCGTGCGATAACTTTTTTAATGCTTTGTAGGTTAGCCTTGGACCACTATCTCACCTGATGGTAAGTGATGATGTGGTCGAAGACGTTGTTCAGGCTAACCTAGAAGTACTGGCTCTCAAGGACAGCTGCCGGAACACACCGAAACGATTGTAATGTGATGATTAAAACTTTATAAACTTTACTAGCTGACCCGGCAAACGTTGTTTTGCCATATATATATAACTAAAATGGCTATTAAAAAATAAGAGTTGATCGTAGAAGGTTGAAAATTGAGGATTGTATGTATTTTTGTATGTTGTATCATAAAAAAATAGAAATTAAAAATTTTGTCTAAAAAATAAAAAAAAAATGTTAGGGGTGGACTACCCCTAACATTTAGGGGGATGAAAAATAAATGTTGGCCGATTCTCATAGATACCGGATAAGCACAAAAAAATTCATCAAAATCGGTCAAGCCGTTTCGGAGGAGTATGGCAACGAAAACTGTGACACGAGAATTTTATATATAAGATTAACCGTAGCTATATGTTGTTGTAGACACGTCGTTCATGTACGTGACGTCAGTGCTGTGCATGGTGAAGATCTACCAGTCGCGGCATCCCGACATCAACGCGAGGGCACATGCCACCTTCGCAGTGCTCGCACTCATTATATTCATCGGTCAGTACTCTACTTTGCTCTATTCTATTCGCTTCTTATGCAAGTTCTTGTTTATGTACCGTGTATGTAGACTAAAACTGCTTTTATTGCACTAGTGCGTAAAACGGCTTTTTACTGCACTAGTGCATAAACGTACTTTTAATGCACTAGTGCATAAAGTGATTTTAATTCACTAGCGCATAAAAGTGATTTTAATTCACTAGCGCATAAAAGTGCTTTTAATTCACTAATAAAATACTGTTTTATGCACAACTGCATAACAATATATATTTTAATTGTTTTAAGAAGTGCAGTTTGGAATATAATTCTTTGTAGTTTTGTTGGGTGTTTCATAATACCCATAGATCATAGGTATTAGTAGAGACCTTTCTTGAAACCATGACCCTGATAGTAAGTAGTACATAGTTAAAAAATCAGGTTCAACTGATAAGACTCGTGATAAGACCCATTTCATCCTTGACCTAATATCAGCCTTGAACTTTGGCTCGTGCTGTTCAACGTCTCGATTAAAATGACTTGTTATATTCACTTGTAATTAAAATCTATTGTTTTTTAATATGTAATATGATTTCAAATGCCTAATGGTTTTTAAGCAATATATTATTGGTAAAATGCTAACAACCTCTTAGGGTTGACTTCTGCTAGTCCTAACAACACATTTCACGTTCTTTTTTTTCTTTTTTGTGTTTATTTGTGTATTTGACGGAATAAGCACGAGGGCCACCTGATGTTAAAAGTCTTTTGTGCCTATAATTTAATATTTCATATTTTTTATTACTTAGATTGATGTAAATATCCAAAACTCTATACAAAGGGAGCGTGGCGCGGTCCAGTGTTGCTTAGTAATGCTCGGAGTAGGCATTGTAGTACATAGCAAGTGGTAATATAGATGTCGCTCCATCCCAATACGATGGTTAAAGAACGATAGGAAAGATTTGCGTTATGACGTCATGTCATGTTAGTTAGAGCTCAATTGGTTAGAGCATACCCCGGCTCAAGGGGTGGATGGACACGGGTTCAAATTCCGCACATGACTTAAATTTTTCCTATCGTATATTTGTGATTTTGTAATGTAATCCGCATAGCAGGCGTTATTGCAAACATAACAATATTAAAATTATTGTTTTTCATCTCATAATGTGTTGTTTGGACTAGCAGAAGTGAACCCTAAGAGGTTGTTAGCATTTTACCAATAACCCTGTATATGTATATAGTGATCAATATATGTTTGTGTGTGTGCAGGTCTTGTCGGAGTGCTGAACGCTAACTTCGTGTTCTGGATCGGGTTCACTGCGCTGCACCTGGTGACTTGCCTAGTCATGACCTTCCAGATATACTACCTCGGCAGGTTCCGCATGGGTTAGTTACAACATCCTACCCTACCTTACCATATACTGTAAGCTTTACTCTCCACTACTGGACACCGCCTCCTCAATGTGTGGATGGTTTACCATAAGCCCCGTGGGGTGCCGGGATAGAATGTCACCCCCCCATTTTTACGTGTGGGTGTCGTAAGAGGCGACTAAAGGTAAAATACTGGAAGGCGGGCAGGTGCGCTGTCTGAAGCACTGATATCTTACACTGCAATCCCGAAGACGGCTACCAAGCGTGGGGATTATGGCAAACCCCAAAATTAATGAGGCTGTGTTCAGCAGTGGACAATCCGGCTGATACAGTTGCCATAATCCCCACGCTTAAGAGCGTGATTAAGAATGTCGGCTTAACAGGAAAATTAGGCAGAATTGTTATTAGACATATTTTTTTATAAGTTTTAGGTATTTTTTTATTTTAATTTAATGTTGTCATAAAATAGTAGATTATGATACAAGTGAGCTAAGTTGCTCATTATACACGAGGCTGTGTGTTGCGTAAATCAGCCGAGTGTATAATGAGCAAGTTGCTCACGATTTCATACGCACTTTTTCAACACCCTTGCGAGGAAAAAAAATATATATTGCACAAATGCGATACAAACAACATACGAAAATTATGGAAAATAGCGCGCGGTCAATGTATGATTGTTGATTACAAATAAACCTCTTTGATGTTACAAATCTGTATTACCCGGTTAAATTGAAAATGCTCTGTTTACTCGCATATGATTTGCAGTTAGGTAGTAACTTAACTTTGTAGGGATAATTCTATTACGCACTAGTGTATAATATTATTATGCACGAGGGTGTTATAGTTCGGTTTATGGCCCTAAGAACGATATAATAAAGCTCACTTTACGAGCAAGGGTGTTGATATATTTATTATTAAATATTATGGATTTCTGCAAAGTACATAATGCCTGAATGTATTAATTATTTTATATATAAATATAAATGCTATAATTGTTGTACAGATGTGACGAAGGTGTACCGTCTGAGCCGCGAGCTGGTAGCGCGCCCGCTGGCAGCAATCACCCCCATGCACTGCGGGAGGTGCGTGCTGCTGCTCATCGCCAACCTCGCCAACTGGTGCATCGCCGCCTACGGGTCAGTCTACTCACTCTACTCTACTCTACATACTGCTGCATCATCATCATCATCAGCCGGAAGACGTCCACTGTTGAACAAAGGCCTCCCCCATATAACGCCACAAAGAACGGCTATTAGCCACTTGTAACCATAGGCTACCCGCGCCTTTCACGATGTCGTCAGTCCACCTGGTGGAGGGCCTACCAACTCTACGTCTTCCGGTATATTGTGGTAATCGAGAACTTTTCTTCCCCATCGGTTATCAGTTCGTCGAGCAATGTGGCCCGCCCATTGCCACTTCAACTTGCATATTCTGAGAGCTATGTCGGTGACTTTGGTTCTTTGCCGAATATCCACGTTCCGGATTTTATCGCGCAAAGAATACTGCTGCCTACATCATTGTTATAACTGTTCTCTGTTTGATCATCTTATGATGGTTTATTACATACAGGGTTATTGGTGAAATGCTAACAACCTCTTAGGGTTCACTTCCTCTAGTTCTAACAAAAACTTAGTAAAAGACAATGCCTACTCCGAGCCAAGAGGAACACTGGACCGCGCCGCGCTCCCATTGAATAGAGTTTTGAATATTTACATCGAGCTAAGTGATAAAACATATGAAATATTAAATTACTGCTACAAGAGACTTAACATCAGGTGGTCCTCGTGCCTAGGCCGTCTCACATAATCAAAAAAAAACATTACTCTCAAAATGTGTTGTTAGGACTAGCAGAGGTAACCCTAAGAGGTTATTAGCATTTTACCAATAACCCTGTATACGGATAAAGTAAAAATATCAATGGTTGTCACCACCTATAGCAATCATTAAACTGCCAGAGAAAAACGGCATCACTACTGCCATCTATCTGGCACTTAGGGAGGTAAAGAAACTTAAAAGTATGGATTTGGTTAGAAAGTACCACTAGCGTCAACGACTTGCTTCCGATAGTCTTTCTCTATGACAAGATAACACGTAATATCCGCACAGGGAATGAGTCGTTGATGCTTACAGTGCCGCTCACCATAAAGTAACTTTGTATATACTGAAATAGAGACCAAACTTGACATCCCTTGGTGTTAATAGATTTTTTTTGATGACGTCACGGTTAGTAATGTCCGTATATAACAGATGGCACTAAAAAAATATAATAAAAAAAACAGTGCTGCCATCTGCTTTTCATAAATGCTCATCCCGGTTACGTATTGTTGATACTTTGTACCTTTATTTATTTCAATATAGATATATCTATAAGTTTTTTTATAGATATACTATATATTTAATGTCTAATATTAACCTGTTATCCTATAAATTACTTTCAAGGAACGCGTGAAGATCATTAACTCTTAAATATGGACCAAATCACCAATGCTTCCTGCCACGGGTCGAAACATATAGCATCAAAAGTAAAAGCAGTATTAAGATCCAGCCAAAAACCTACAATGAGCTTGATAACTAAATACAAAAGTCTATAAGTTTATGTATGTTTTATTATCCTCATTTATCTACTTGCAACTATACATAACAAAAAAATATCTGTCCACCTCATTGTAAAAATATCGTATATGGCACCATAACAACGTCCCTATATGATCACAGCCAGCATAAAAATAATGCACCATTCACAGCTAACTTTAAACTAAATAAATTTAAATTTCTGGCACAGAAAGTAAACAAATCGTCAAGATGCAAAATCAAATAGGAATTGGCTATAGGAATTAGGGATGCTCACCATCGATTCAAATCGATAATATAATTATATCAATAATGCACGAGACTAAAATTTCGTGAATTAATTATTTCGATTTGAATTGAATTATTCTTATTTCTTAATAGAAGCTTAAAGTAAAACAAGCCGGGCAACCAAATTAATTTGCTGATAAGCCTTTTCCTTTTCTGAATCCAAGGCAGAATAACATATAAATTTAGTTTGTGGGGACATTGCAGGGCTCGTCTGGGCTTATCACCTCGAAGTTGTACCTCTCAATACATAAATTAAACATATTAAACCAGTTCCAGTTAGTAAACTCGATTTCCCATTGGTGAGTATTTTGATTTCTATCCGTTGTAAGTTTTACCTTTAATTAATAATATTAGTCTATCATGTATCGTAATATTTTTTCTTTACTTTTATTATATTCGTATTTCTACGAGTATATTAGTCACACCTCTATTGTCTCTTTATTTGAAATCACGTCAGATTTGTGCTTTTTGCCATAAAGTAAATTTTGTATATTTTTGTACAGCGGATTTTAATAAATATCTTCGTTTAGTAGCAGTACGGTGTATATGTACACCCCACACGCTAGGATACGAGAATTATTTGTTGGGTCTCTTCTTCTGTATCAACGGATAAAAAGTTTAATTCTGTAAACTCCGCAAAGCCCACACATCCAATTCAATTCCTCGTTGCTAAATAATTACTCGTTTTTAGTACTAAACACATCACAATCAGTAGTAGCACTGGCAGGATTTTCTCCACTTGAAAGTGATCAATTAATTGAAAGCTCAATGCCAGCAAAAAATTACATCAATGAAGATCGTACTCAAAGTAAGTATATGTATTTGGTTCTAACAATACGATTACAATTACTTCCAGCTCGCTCGCAGAAAAGTAATACCAAATGTTTACTAGAAGATTATTATTAATTATTTTTTATAGAATTCACTCCATTTTAAGATTGCACTAAATGTGAAAATGTAACTTTGGGACATTCTGATTATATACGGAGGAGAGTATGCCCAAGGATTGCTATGCACACCCAGTGATAAAATAACAAATGTTGTATCAAATATACAAAACATCGTTTATAATATAAAAAATGATTTATATCAAAATCATGTGAAAATGTACATAAAAACCCTTTGTTTAATATCAATTGATTTTAATGATATTGGGTGCCATGAACATAATAGGAAATTACAAATATTTCTTTTAGACTTCTGTAAACGATTTTTCTTGCATAATTTTTGCAAAGACGTAAATAAAATATTAAATGGCAAGCGACCACTAGAAGAAAATGATGATAATGTTAAAACGAGACCAATGAAAATATTTAAAAGATCACATAAAAAGAAAAATTGAAAGAGCGCATGTTCCCTCATAGAACTTAAACGATTCTGCAACTGATTTGTTCGAATTTAGCATTCGATCACTAACTAAGTGATTCCAACCCTAATTATCACATGGGAAATGTCTGACACCTGTTATTTTTTTTTATTGAGGTATTGGCCTATGTCTTATTTAAGTTAATGCAATTGCCATATGTATTAACGAATTTCTCCATATTGTATAACAACGCCATCTGTTATTTAACGAAATCCCTAAATTTGAGTGCTATGCTACAAAATATAAAATACGTTAGAGCAATGACTTTGTGTGTATGTCAGATATCTGTTTTATTTGTTTGCATTACATGCTGTCATTATTTCACATAATTATATATGAGATTGTATGGTCTGCCGCTCACTTTTGAATTGGCGTTCAACGAGAACAGACGTTTAGCTTAGCTATATTATATTAAGTTAACGAATAAAGAAGGTAACACAATATCTTTAAAAAGATCCCTCAGAGATTCCCTAGGATCCATTTTAAATATGGCTCAAGTTACACGATTTAGGATATTACATGGTCGAAGCAATGATGGCCGAGCGGTAATAGCTATGGACTGCTGCGCCGCAGGTCCACAGTTCGATTCCCACCCCTGGCTTGAGCTTCACCGCATGATAGTATTATGCGAATACTCGCCTGGTAGTTACCACCCTCAAGTGAACAGTCTGTTGCCAAGCACCTAACGCTGTATTCCGGCAGCTGTCCTTGAGGGCCAGTAATTCTAGGTTATCCTGAACAACATCTTTGACCACATCATCAAGTGAGATAGTGGTCAAAGGCTTATCTATCAGGCATAAAAAATACTTGCTGGGCACGCTGCCTTGAACTGGCCAGTGGTATGCTAATCCCTTGCAACTGGTAGTGGGCTGGAGCATTCGGAGTGCCTGTGAGCCTGCAATGGCTTGTAGGTCGTCTGAATTCTTTTGTCGTAATAGCTGTATTGTTGTATATTGTTCGTAATACAAAACATAACGCCGGAAAAAAGAAATATAGTAAAATAACCCCACATAAAAGTAATGGATAGATAATTTGTTAATTATACATTGTCATGTACGTTATGATATCCTTATGATATCCTTAAAAACAGAGTCAACGACATTTTTTATCGTTAGCCTACTAGGTAGCACCCTCAAGTAGAAAATCTGTCGCCAAGCACCTAACGGTGCTTGTAACCTTGAGAGCCAGTGAAATAACAGGCAAAATTAGAGTTAACAGGTATGTCTCAAGGTGATGGGCGCAGGGCAGTTCGTCGCTTGTGATGAAATGCATCTGTTATAGGCAGAGGATACCGCTTAATATCAGGTGGGCCTCGCGCTTGTTCCTTCACAACTGCGCACGCTGTGTTTTCGCCGTTTTGTTAAAAAAATAGATTCATAAATTAATTGTGTGTGTTGGTAATTGTACAGGGGCGGCATAAAACAAGACAAATATAAAGAATATATATAATATAAGTTCTACTATTTAATTCTATTAAATAGTAGCGACCCGGCCCGGCTTCACACGGGTGCAATGCTGATACTAAATTATCTGTAGTATCTTCTATAATATTAATATTTATTGATCTATATTAAATGCACATTAAATGAAAATTTTGAAGCAGTGATGGCTCAGTGGCATTTGCTATGGACTGCCGCGCAGCAGGTCCATGGTTCGAATCCCGCCCAGAGCTTGAGCTTCACCGCGTGGTGGAAGGGCATTTTGCGAATGCCCGCCTGGCTAGCGACCACCCTCAAGTTGAAAATCTGTCGCCAAGCACCTAACGGTGTGTTCCGGCAGCAGTCCTTGAAAGCCAGAAAAATTACAGGCTAATGACCTAACAACTGGACGTTTCAGTCATTTCGTCGTTGACGAAATGCGTCTGTTATAGGCAGAGGTTAGTCCACTTAACATCAGGTCCCACCTAGGGTTTGTTCCGTCGCAATTAAATAAAATTAAAAAAAAAAAAAAATATGTATTCCACGTACTTAACTGGGTTAGGATTAACCCATTGGCATCGGCAATACTGATAACAATAGATTTCATTCATAACTAGGACTCCGAAGTCTAATTTCATAACAACGGGTTAATGTATTGCTTAAAATCGTTTCGCAAATAAGCCATTATTTCTCGGAAAAATAAAGTCGTAAAAATTATTAATGTGGGTTATCCCTTACAGATAGACATATACCATTGTAGACATTTTTGTAGACCTTTTTAAGGTGTACAATACTGTTCAGCCAGCGTTTTCAATGTAAGCGCAAAATGTGTTTACTTACAACATTAGAATCTTAATTACATCACATTAGAAACCTCTAAAATTATCAGTGTTTCTCTACTATATTATGTATGTTTTATACCTTCCTCTGAAATTTTAATGGATAAAGTGATCCATTGAAAGAAACCACATCAAAATCGGTGGCGTAGTTTTAAAGATCTACGCAACATAGGGACAGACAGCGGGAAACGACTTTGTTTTTTTTCTTTCTGTTTTTTATGCCTGATAGGTTAGCCTTTGACCACTATCTCACCTATGGTGTGATGATGGTAAGTGATGATGTGGTCGAAGATGTTGTTCAGGCTGACCTAGAAGAAATTTATACTATGTAGTGATAATTAAATTCGATTGTATAATTTTATTTAATATGGATATGTTGAATTCTAATTATTTCAAATATTAGTCTTATGCCCTCCACGATATATGACTGCACCAGTATAGAAGCGGGAGTGACCACCAGTGGAATGTTTGTAAATGACAATTTTCTTTTTCAACTAAAATAAAAATCTTTACATATATTCAAAATGAAAAACCTCAAAGTATAAAAAAATAAATAAATGTTAAACCACTATCTCAAAAACGTAACTAGTTTGGTATAATAAATATCTACTTTATCTTCCAAAAACACATTAATTCTATTATACAACAAATACGCACAAACAGACATAAAAATATTTTTCCTATAACGGGTTTGTTACGATGCTTAGGTAACCCTACTAGAATAAATACACGACACGCACTTAGCCGGTTTTTGTATATGTCAAAAACATAAGTAACATTATAATATAACTATAAAACTCTAATAAAGCATCTATGAATTACAGCTTATCTAAACAACCTTCCAATAAGCCAAGCGACATGACGTCATCGGTACAGAGACATCAGTCATGGCCACGTGTAGTTTAATTTCGCGTCTACTCTCATCGCCTTCGTGGCGCAATTGGTTAGCGCGTTCGGCTGTTAACCGAAAGGTTGGTGGTTCGAGTCCACCCGGGGGCGATTATTTTTGCTCAATATATTTTTTTGTTTTTTTCTTTCGGAATGTTTTTGTTTGTTCTATTTAGGTGGTGAGATATTTTAATGTTATGAAAAATTATATTATGCGATTTAAAAAAAAATATATATGTTGGATTTGGTACAGTTATACGGGACTATAGTCGGTGCCAAATAGCATGGCAATAGAGGTCATTCGCTGGCCTTCACCACGATGTCACAGAATACATTACGTCTATCGCGTATTCTATCGTTTACTATACAAACTATTGCAAAGTCAAAGTCGAAATCATATCATCATAAGTCATTATTCAATTTAGGCGTCTACGACGCTCTTATAAAGGTCAATTACAAATTTTAGTATTGAAATATTCTACACTGTACTGCCACGTTCAGCAAATAAATTATATAGAGCCACTGCGAGAAGAACGGGCAAGAAATTCGGGGCCATTCTTTTAAACATCTTTTAACAATGTGTTACATACATACTACATAATTGAGTTATTACAATATTTGTTTAAATTATGTAGGTGGCAATAGCTTGCCAGAGGCGGAATTGTCCAGGCATTTTTGTCGTTTAAGTAATCAGAAACTGTGTAGTAGGATTTTTTAATCAATATTTTTTTCACGTGCAACTTGAATTTCCCTTCTGTGAGCGTTGTTTAATGTTTGGGAACTTTATTATAAAACCGTGCACAATTACCTAAGAATGACCTTTTATTTGTCTTTGCTAATCTAAAACCTGGCACCGCTATTTTATCTTTATTCCTAGTATTGTAATCGTGATTGTCACTGTTTAATTTAAATTTACTCAAATTTTTACGAACATATATAATATTTTCTTGACTTGGTAAAGTTGAAATATCAATTTCTTTAAAAAGATCCCTCAGAGATTCCCTAGGACCCATTTTATATATGTTGCTAAACTCGTATCGCTACAATTCCGTGGTACAGGGCCTACAAGGACGCAACGGTACAAATAAACAACTCTAAAATATACTAAATCTATTGCCATGCTATTTGGCACCGACTATAGTCTGGGGGACACACCTGGGGTTCCATATAAGCAGACACTATATTTCTTGTATGTTTTTCACACATAAATGGCCAAGCGCGGGTCGGGTTTACAAAATAATGATTGAGTAGATGACAACTTCTATGTATTTCTATTCATTAAATATATCATCTAAGGATCTTAAAAAACGTCTTAAGACATCCTCCCTTCACACACAGACAACTTGTCGCGTACATACACGACAATACAACTCACACATCAACAAGTTGTATTGTATGAACACCTGAAGGAAGAAACACATGTCTTTACGCCTATTGTGTATCGCTTATTCCGTGGGGTGTGACATTATTGTTATTGGCTTGCTCATGCCAAGGTATTGATGGCAAGTGAGGCATTGTTAACCGACTTCCAAAAAGGAGGTGATTCTCAAGTCGACTCGTTTTGTTTTATTTATGACCGCGCATAATGTCCTATTATGTAATTCTTTTTATTATTGTTTTTTTTTTATTTTTATTTTTTTATGTTATTGTGATGGAACAAGCGGCCCACCTGATGTGAAGCGGTATCCTCTGCCTATAACAGATGCATTTCATCACAAGTGACGAACTGCACTGCGCCCAACACCTTGAGACATACCTGTTAAGTCTCATTTTTGCCTGTTATTTCACTGGCTCTCAAGGACTGCTGCCGGAACACACCGTTAGGTGCTTGGCGACAGATTTTCTACTTGAGGGTGGTCGCTAGCCAGGCGGGCATTCGCAAAATGCCCTTCCACCACGCGGTGAAGCTCAAGCTCTGGGCAGGATTCGAACCATGGACCTGCTGCGCGGCAGTCCACAGCCAATGCCACTGAGCCATCACTGCTTCAAAATCTATCTCCGAAGTAGTCCCCATATACATTTCATCAAAATCGGTTGAGTAGTTTATCTAAAGTAATATAATAAAGAAGAAAGATTTGTTTGTTTGCATTGAATAGGCTCTGAAACTACCGATTACGATGAAATTTGGTATGGAAATATTTTGAGACACGGGGAAGGACATACGATAGTTTTTATCCAATTGCGCGAAAAGAGGTTACAGTTTTTCTCCAACAGCTCAAAAAGAGGTTAATGGTTTTGTGTGATAACCGATCTACCGGACCGATTAGGATGAAATTTGGTATGGAAATAGCACGGGGAAGGACATGGGATAGTTTTTATCCAACCAAAAAGAGGTTAATGCAAATATTTTCAGACGTGCAAATCTTCTTACATGACTTAGGGAGATGCTCGCAGTGCAGAGTATCTATTATAGGCAAAGTTTACTGCTTAATATCAGGTGGGCTACGTGCTTGTTCCGGAACAGTCACATAAAAAAAATTATTAAAATAAATTTATGAGGATCGTCAAAGTTGTAAATTTTAGACCATGTTAATTACGGGCTCTATTTAAAATAAAATAATGATCGCTTTATATACAACAAAAGAAATAAACTAACCACAATCGGAATTATCTTATTGACTTAGCATGCGATAGCAATGTTAAATATTTATAGATTTTATATGTCTCTGAAACTGTGCTTGGTGAATGGCAATAGCCTGGCCCTCTATTACATGTTTTGAAGCAGTGATGGCTCAGTGGCATTGGCTATGGACACAATAAACAACAAATTCTTTAATATCATAAAAACAATGAAGCAAGAGCCAGTCACTTATACATTTTTTAAATGTATGTGCTTTATAATAAAAACTCTCTTAGAAGCTTGTTATACAAATATATAGGTACACATTATTATACGCGTTTCTTTTATAAATATCTTAATATTATTATTATGAGTTGGATGGGTGACCGCTAGTGACATTACTACTGAGTGTTACCGTGCTTCGGAGGGCACGTTAAGCCGTCGGTCCCGGTTGTTGTCTTAGGATGGCAGTCGTTATAGCATGGTGGTAGGGCATTTTGCGAATGCCCGCCTGGCTAGCTACCACCCTCAAGTAGAAAATCTGTCGCCAAGCACCTAACGGTGTGTTCCGGCAGCTGTCCTTGAGAGCCAGTACTTCTAGGTTAGCCTGAACAACATCTTCGACCACATCATCACTTTCCATCAGGTGAGATAGTGGTCAAAGGCTAACCTATCAGGCATAAAAAAAAACCTGGATACCACCACTGAAAAGTATGAAATAGCTTATGGAAGTCGGTCCTTGCTAATGTGAGGTCGGTGTTTTAAATCAGCACGGTACTGACTTCCACAAGTTATATTCAATGTATATTATATTGAACGAAAAAATACTGAAAACGCCTCATGTAGTTATGAGGATGTAGTCAAGACCAACAACAGTTTTTATTTTGGTTTTCTGTTGTTAAACGGAATCAAAAAATATTTTTCAAAAAAAAATTATCTGACTTCCAACACTAAAAAGTATGAAATAACATGTGGAAGTCAGTACCGTGCTGATTTAAAACACCGACCTCACATTAGCAAGGACCGACTTCCATAAGCTATTTCATACTTTTCAGTGGTGGTATCCAGGTTTTTTTTTTATGCCTGATAGGTTAGCCTTTGACCACTATCTCACCTGATGGAAAGTGATGATGTGGTCGAAGATGTTGTTCAGGCTAACCTAGAAGTACTGGCTCTCAAGGACTGCTGCCGGAACACACCGTTAGGTGCTTGGCGACAGATTTTCCACTTGATCGCTAGCCATTGCATTCGCAAAATGCCCTTCCACCATGCGGCGAAGCTCAAGCCCGCGGCGGGATTTGAACCATGGACCTGCTGCGCGGCTGTCCATAGCCAATGCCACTGAGCCATCACTGCTTCAAAATAGACATGGTGGCAGTACGTGGCCGGACTAACTCGTTCACAAAACTCTACCGCTAATATGTTCTTGATATGTCGTTCAGTAGGTACTGTTTGATATGTAAATATAAACAGCCTTCATATCTGTATGAAAAACTATCCTGTATTACAAAATTACAAATTTACGAGAGAAAAAAATATAGTCATATTCGAACGTGAATTCACCAAATGGCTCCAACGGAAGATCAGCGCTGGCTGGATTTAAATATTGCTATATATATAATGCAATATTTAAATCCATATATATATATATATATATACATACATATTTAATTTTCTATTTACAGTTTTCCTTGTATTATTCATTATGTAATATAATGATTATAAAATTTATAAGATATAGGTTTATATGATACTGATTGTTTAAAAATACACTTTGTTATTGCATATGCGTTGAAACATCATCATGATGGTTTTGCGCAACTCACTCCACATATTAGCCGCTTGTTCTTTAGGCATGTTGTGTTTTCCTGTAATTGGACTTTCGCTATAATTTATCTATTGAACTCTGTATGATACGCTTGTTTAGTGTTAAGTCTGTTGGAAAACCTTAATAAATAAAAAAATAAAAAAAATAAAATTATATATATATATGTATTATGCTGAGTTGGATACAATTTTGAAGCAGTGATGGCTCTGTGGCATTGGCTGTGGACTGACGCGCAGCAGGTCCATGGTTCGAATCCCGTCGCGGGCTTGAGCTTCACCGCATGGAGGTACATTTTGCGAATGCCCGCCTGGCTAGCGACCCTGAAGTAGAAAGTCTGTCGCCAAGCATCTTACCGTGTGTTCCGTCAGCTGTCCTTGAGAGCCAGTAATTCTAGGTTAACCTTCGATCACATTATCGCTTACCATTAGGTGAGATTATGGTCAAAGGATTACCTATAAAAAAAATTACATGCATTGTGCTCTTTCTATAGTTTTTTTAATTTTCTTGTTTCCATACATTGTAATGTCTACATAAAATATTTTCTATGTGTATTTGAATAGATGTATGTTGTTTAGGGTGACGCAGCACAGCAGAGACTTCGCGTCGCACCTGCTGCTGGTGCTGATGAGCAACCTGTTCCTGTACACGCTGTTCTACATCGTCATGAAGCTGCTGCACAGGGAGACCATACGGTGGTACAGGTGAGGAATATATCCAACACAAAGCAAATATAGTACAGCGTAAGTTGAACTATAGGTGTCACTCCATCCCAATAAGATGGTTAAATAAAGAACGAGAGGAAAAATTGAAGTTGAGTCATCGTCATGGTAGCTCAAGCGGTTAGAGCATACCCTGGCTATAGGGGTGGATGGAATCCCGCATATGATTATAATTTTTTCTCTCGTAAATTTTTAATTTTGTTAAGCAAAGATAGTCTAGCGGTAATAACTATGGAAGAACACACAATTTTTCATTTTAGGTTAGCCTTTGACCACTATCTCACCTCATGGTAAGTGATGATGTGGTCGAAGATGTTGTTCAGGCTAGCCTAGAATTAGTGGCTCTCAAGGACAGCTGCCGGAACACACCGTTAAGTGTTTGGCGACAGATTTTTTACTTGAGGGTGGTAGCTAGCCAGGCGGGCATTCGCAAAATGCCCTAACACCATGCTATAACGACTGCCATCCTAAGACTACAACCGACATGCGACGGCTTAACGTGCCCTCCGAAGCACGTGCACGCTCAGTAGTAATGTCACTAGCGGTCACCCATCCAACTCATGACCGCACGTGACGTTGCTTAACTTTGCTGATCGGTTGAGAACAGCTTAGTAAACTTCGCTAAGAGCGGTTCAATTCAATTCTGCTCACTACAGCGGTAATAGCTATGGACTGCAGTGCCGCAGGTCCATGGTTCGATCCCCAACGCTGACTTGAGCTTCTAGGTTTGAACTTCTAGGCTAGCCTGAACAACATCTTCGACCACATCATCACTTACCATCAGGTGAGATAGTGGTCAAAGGCTAACCTATCAAGCATAAAAAAAAATCTTTTCCGCATGGTTGAAGGGCATTTTGCGAAAATCTGTTGGCAAGCACCTAACTGTGTGTTCCGGCAACAGGCACAAGAGACTTGACAACTGGGCTAGCCTGAACAACATCTTCGACCACATCATCACTTACCATCAGGTGAGATAGTGGTCAAAGGCTAACCTATCAAGCATAAAAAAAAATCTTTTCCGCATGGTTGAAGGGCATTTTGCGAAAATCTGTTGGCAAGCACCTAACTGTGTGTTCCGGCAACAGGCACAAGAGACTTGACAACTGCATTTCTCAGGGTGACGGGCGCATTGTAGTTCGTCACTTGTGACGAAATGCATTTCGTTACAATCCCATAAAAAAATCGTTGATGTATATAAGATAGTAAAAAATAAAATTAAAATTACTAAAATGAAGGTAAATTAAATTCTATATTATTTTTATTAAAGTTCGAATTTTAAAAACTTTTTCCAAGCTAGGGGATAAAAAGCGCTTTTCCACACAGATTTCCAACGATAAACAATATCTTTCCGAGCTTATGAACAAAATCTTTCTTATTCTCATCTCTATCTGTCAAATTGTAGAGTGACGTTTGTGCACACGCACCACTAAACATAAACAACTTATTAGAAATAACCGAATTAGTCTTCTTTCGATTAAATATATGTTCAGTGAAAGAAGACGACTATTTCTGTTGTGTTTTATAACATTTTTCTGATAACAAATATTTCTCAAATATTTTAAGAAAACATCAAATTAATATTTCAATTAAACACTTAAAAAAATATTATCTAGTGACAATTCCGCCTAATTTGCTTGATGCTCTGTGGCGCTCTAAGTGTAAACAACGTCTCCGCGTTCGAAAATGTTTTAAAAATGATAAATGCTGTATTTACATGTTAATATTAGTGATAAAGTGTTAAATAAGTTTCTTCCCTAAAAATAGTAATGTGGTACACTCGAACGGTATTATTAAATTAAGTAATATCAACGAAACACCTATCCAAAACCTAACCAGTGTTTATTTGAACGTATAGTGTCTAATTATGATGTGAAATTCATTCTTAATAAGTATTATGTTAAGAAATATACATCACCAGTGATTGAAAGTGAAATAACACAATTTTACTTAACAATATTGACCGTAAAATACCACACGTTTCGTGACATGACAAAACGACCTTTGGACTCGGACAGTGGAATAAACCAGTTAGAATAAATACAAGTAAGATCAAACTGCTGACGTTATCGCATCTTAGTCAACGCAATTTTTGCATTTTGTTCAACCGACACTGTGGCACAGTTGTTTCAGCGCTTGGATAAATCCGCTTGACAAATAAGTGTCGAGTTCAAAACCTGGTGTCACAGAAACAGCTTTTTGCATAATACATTTATATCCTATTCAACTAAGACTAACATCATTGTATTACATACCAATATTTCATAAACTGATCAAGAGTTACATACTGTAAAAAAATAATGGATGACCAAAATATAACGCAGCGCAATAGACAGAAGGTCTTTAGATCGAGTTCACTGTCTGATCTGTCGAAAGAGTCTATATTTGATGCCACTATATTGAGCTTACCAAACACCTCTCATTATGAGAGTCCAAATCACGCAGATCTAACTGAGAAAGTAAATTCACTCACACAACAACTTTTAAGTGCTCATGAGGAAATTGAAAATCTTAATAACGAGAATTTCCGTCTGAAGATGGACCTTAATAAATGCCAAATGACAATAGAAAACTACAAAAAAGTTACCATTTTGGATGAAATATCTAAAACACCACTCTCAGGACGTAAAAGAAGGAAAAATAAACACAAAAATCTTTCGTCACCATCACAGCTGAATAAAGACACCCTATTTAAAAATATTTCCCAGTCACCAGAAACTAATCAGAACGTGCTGAATTCCACGGAACCAACTCGAAATAAGGAAGTTTGCACTTTAACTACATCCACCAAACAAGCCCAGTTACCAGCTGATCGAAACTCCCAACCAATTAATTCTATGGACAATAAAGTTATTGAAATGCCTCAAACAGGCATGATTGCTACAAGATCTACCATTGCTGTTCAAAATTGTGATGCTCCTAATAAAACTCACAGGGATATGCGTTCTCAGCACTCAAAGAATGAAAGGGCGGACAACCATCTAATAAAAATAGTAATTTTGGCTGATCAGCGAGGCGTTGGATTAAGGCATTCGCTGCAAGTATTAATGGGGCCCGGTTATCAAGTGACATCATTTTGGAAAGCAGATGCATCTATTGAGAATATATTGGACTCATCCAAATATGAATTAATGAACCTAAGTAAAAGGGACTACATCATTGTTTTGGCAGGGATGAATGACAGCAATCCTCATAATTTTAAGTTTATTCTGAATAGTTTTATAAATTATTTTAGTTTTACAAATTTAATAATTAGTGAAGTCCCATTCAACAAGTACCTTAACGAAAATAAACTGAACTATGAGACGAGATTTATGTGCTCAAAATACAATCATGTGACTTACATTAATATGAACTATAGTAGGTACGTCCCAAACAAACATATTATAAAAAATGATATCTGTAGGGCAGTATCGAAAAATATTTTACAAATAGAATACCAAACAAAGTTACAAGTCCAGATTAACATAAGTAAAAGAAAGGTTATAACAGTTAATAACAGTACGCAAACTGATTCCAGCTATGTAAATAGCCTAGAAGCAAACGAGTGTGATTTGGGCAACGCATCAAAAGGGCAAGAGTTTTTTCATTGCTAACCATATAGGTGTCTTTCATCAAAATATTAACGGGTTGATAGGTAAATCAGATTTGTTGGAGGTGCATCTTGATAAACTTTGCCAAAAAAATAAAATTGTGGATGCTGTATGTGTAACAGAGCACAATATGACTAAAAATGATAATTCTGTTTTAAATATTCCAAATTTTAAACTTGCAGCATCTTATAACAGAAATAAACGATCCGGTGGATCTTGTATATTGGTGCGCAATACACATAAATTTAAGGAACTAAAGGATGTCCAACACCTAAGTTGTGAGAATGTGATAGAATGCAGTGCCATCGAGTTGATGGACCATAACATTATTATTATTTGCGTGTATAGGCCTCCAAAAAATGAAAAGCGAAAAATGTATTTTGAATTTTTTTTTAACCAATTCGAAAAGTTATTACATCGGTATTGTTTGAATAAGAAAAAAGTGATTATATGCGGAGATTTTAACATTGATATTTTGAAAATGAATAAATATTCTGAGGAATTTAAATCTATTATTCAAGGTTATAATTTAAAAATAGCACTTAACAAACCAACACGGCTAGCTAAAGGTACATGTATAGACAACTTTTTGTACAATACTCGTGCCTCTTCCTGCGAAATAATAGAACTAGCTATATCTGACCATACAGGTCAATATTTTAAATGTCCTGTAAAAACATTTTTTCCCATAAAATTTTGGTACACGTTTCGACGAGATTATTGCAAAGATAATATGGAAAAATTTAAAAATAATCTAATGAAACTCACTTTTAGTGAAGCCATGAGTAGCTCCGATTCTAATGAGGCATTCAATAATTTTTTCGACATTTTTAAATTGCTCTATGACCTCTGTTTCCCCGTGATACGGATAAAGAATTATGTATATAAAAAGCCTAAATGGATAAGTAAAGGAATCAAACTGTGCACAAAACGTAAAAGAAATATGCTCTGGAAGTACAGAAAATGTCCAAATATAAACAATTATAACTCATTTAAATTATATTCAAAGAGATTGAAAAATATCATAAAATTAACAAAAAAGTCTAAAAACAATCATGCCATTAAAATGGCGACTAACAAGTCAAAAGCGACTTGGAGTATTATAAATAATTTAAAAACTAAGACCCCAAAAATTGACATTAATCGAATAAAAATTAATAATAATATATTGACTAATCCAAGTGACATTGCTCGAGCATTTAACAATTTCTTTGTGAATCAAGCAAATTCAACTCAATGTAGTACAGATAACCAAAATAACTGGAATATGCCTAAATCTTTATTTATGAGCCCTTCAACTCCAAGTGACATACTCAATATTATCAGAGGTCTTAAAAATACTAACAGCACGGGATATGACGATATAAACACAAAAGTTATAAAATATGTAGCCACTATAATATGTCCTGTAATTAGTCATATTATAAATAGTGCAATAGATTGTGGGGCATTTCCTGAGAAGCTAAAATTAACTATTATAAAACCATTATTTAAGAAGCACGATAGAGATAACATGAATAATTATAGACCAGTAGCTTTAGTTCCAATATTTTCTAAGATTGTAGAAAAGTTTATTCATGCCAGTCTTTACTCATACTGTGAAAAATATGAATTATTAGTCAATGAACAAATAGGTTTTCGTAAAAACAAATCAATAAATTTAGCTATATATAACTTTCTTAAAATTATAACGGCCAGCTGTGATAAAAAAGTTCCGGTGTGTGCTATGTACATGGACCTAAAAAAAGCCTTTGATTATGTTGATCACAAGTTGCTGCTTGATAAATTAGAGAGGTATGGAGTTCGGGGTAATATTTTAAATCTAATAAAAAGTTATCTCCAAAATAGGTATCAGATAACGCAAGTTACTAGGTTAAGTTTAAAATCTAAAACAGAAGAAATTTATTCATCTGATGCTAAAATTGTAAAATACGGTGTTCCGCAGGGGAGCGTTCTTGGTCCACTCCTCTTTATACTATACATTAATGACTTGCCTAGTATTGTAAACCACCCCATGGTACTCTTTGCTGATGATAGCACTATTATGTTCGTTGGTAAGAATCAGATACCAATTGAAAAAGTCATTACATCAGCTTTGGATAATATCACTGACTGGTTAAAATCAAATAACCTAATATTAAATTTAGACAAGACCAATATAATGACATTTAAAATAAGCAAAAACACAGATTTGACATTAAAAATTAATTATATGAATAAGGACATTGAGAATGTAACATTAACAAAATTTTTAGGACTTATTATTGACTCTAACCTCAAGTGGAAAATGCATGCACAGTCAGTATGCACCAAACTTAGTAGTTTTTCATATGCATTATACATGCTGTCAAAAGTTGTAGGTCGACCAGCAGTGCTTATGTCGTATCACGCCAATGTAACGTGTACGATCCGCTACGGGGTTATATTTTGGGGTAATTGTTCGGAGAGGGAAGTGATATTCAAAGCTCAAAAGAAGTGTGTTAGATCAGTCTGCCAATTACAAACTACTGACTCATGTAAGCCGTATTTTATGGAGTTAAATATATTGACATTTCCCTGTTTATATATTTATGAAGTATTATTATTTGTAAGAAATAATTTGAATCTGTTCATCAATCTCAGAAGTGAACGGCATAAAAAGAGAATCCGGACACTTCCCCGCACAACTACTTTTTATAGCAACAGCGTGTTTGGTATGGCCCCTAGGTTATACAATCATTTACCAAAATTGATACTGGAATCAGAGTGCGTCATGTTATTTAAGAGAAATTTGTTTAAATTTTTGGTATCGAAATGTTATTACACTATTCAAGAATATTTAAATGATAAATTTGTATAAGCTGATATAATGAAAAATAAATAATACCTAATTGACAAATGTATGTAATATAAAAATTTGTAAATAAGTATTAATAATGTAATATAACTGACATAAAATTAAATCTTTCCCATGTATCTTTGAAGGTTAGAATGTAAACTTTGACATTTTAATTTTGAAACTAATTATTTTCCTAATTGAAAAAGTCACCTTGACAATTTTAATGTATGATTTTGCATACCATTATGGTGGAATGTGGAGCACTGCCTATTTTCTGTAATACCTTGTACACATACCCATGTTCAAGCAAATAAATAATTTTGAATTTTGAATTTTTGAATTTTGAAAAAATTTTCATGTTCAGCCGACGTGACGTCACAAACGCCACGCAGCCACACCGGAAGAACTTTCGAGCGCACGATCGAGAAAGATCTGTGATTCTCGATCGTGCGCTCGTAGAGTCAAGACCTCCTGAGGATGCTTCGTGTAGAAGCGAAACGCGTCGAAAATTCTTCCGGTGTGGCTGCGTGGCGTTTGTGACGTCACGTCGGCTGAACATGAAAATTAGGAGGAATTGTCACAAGATATATTTTTATATGTTTTAAGTGTTTTCTTAAAATATTTGAATAATATTTGTTATTATTGAATATGGATTTCCTCAAAGTAACGCCTGAATCTATTAATTAACATTTTTCTGTTTCCAGTTGGGTGTACATAGCGCTTACCTACACAACGTGGTTCGGATCGAGCTACTTTTACCTAGATCAGAGCACAAATTGGGCGGTGAGTATTGGAGTATTTTTATTTATAGCTGATAGGGTAGCCTTTGACCACTATCTCACCAGATGGTAAGTGATGATGTGGTCGAAGATCTTGTTCAGACTAACCTAGAAGTACTGGCTCTCAAGGACAGCTGCCGGAACACACCGTTAGATGCTTGGCGACAGATTTTCTACTTGAGGGTGGTAGCTAGTCAGGCGGGCATTCGCAAAATGCCCTACCACCATGCTATAACGACTGCCATCCTAAGATAACCGACACGCGACGGCTTAACGTGCCCCCCGAAGCACGTGCACGCTCAGTAGTAATGTCACTAGCGGTCACCCATCCAACTCATGACAGCGCGCGACGTTGCTTAACTTTGCTGATCGGTTGAGAACAGCTAAGTAAACTTCGCTACGAGCGCTTCAACCGAGCCCTACGGGAAAGAGGTGTGATTTTATGTATATATAAATAAAATCTGTTTCCGTGTCCAGTTAACCCCGGCCCAGTCGCGGCAAAGCAACCGCGTGTGTTCGTTACTGCAGCTGTACGACTCGCACGACGTGTGGCACTTCCTCTCCTCCACCGCGATGTTCTTCTCGTTCAACATGTACCTCACCATCGACGACAACCTCGCCGACGTGCCCCGGAGCGATATCATGGTCTTTTAGAAATAACTATACATATTTAAAAGGATTCTTCGTCATATTGCTGTGAGCCACGGCGTGTCGTGCAGGTTTGATTTGATTTTACTTTATAAGTTATATCTGATGTTAGGCTGAGAGTAATTTGAATGTTATAGGTCCCACAGCGATGCCACATGGAGGGAAAGTACCTTGAATATTGTAGAAAGTACCTTGAATACTGTAGATGGCACATTTAACTGAAAGAACACATTATTTAAATTTAAAAAACAATTTAAACTGCATTCGTAGATATTTAAATAATTACATGGTTGAACCGGGAATCGAACCCGTTACACGAGAAAAAAAAACACCTGTAGTTTTATCATACCGATCGAAAGATTTCATCACAAGGATTATTTTTTGCTAAATAATATAGTGTCAGAAATAAAAGGAAGACCATGAATTTTAACATTTGATGCGAAATTTTGTTCAGAAAAATGAAAAGCTGACATTGCCGTAAGGACATACAACTAACGTTATCATAAGTACCTATTACTAATAAATAATCCTTGTGATGAAATCTTTCGATCGGTATAGGGAAATGATTTTCAATTGGGTTCATTTAGGGTTTTATTTAGCAAAAAATAATCGTTGTGATGAAATCTTTCGATCGGTATGATAAAACTACAGGTGATTTATTTTCTCGTGTAACGGGTTGGATTCCCGGTTCAACCATATAATTATTTAAATATCTATGAATGCAGTTTAAATTGTTTATTAAATTTAAATAATGTGTTCTTTAAGTAAAATGTTCCATGTACAATATTCTAAGTACTTTTCTTCCATGTAGCATCGCCGTGGGACACCCTGTATATGATATTACTATTAAGTCGTGAATAAAACACGGACTTTGCTGTGATAAAAGGCGTATTATATTGGTGCACGCTTTAAACACTTTATAGTTTAATTCCTTATTCTGTTATACTAATCACTACATAGTATAAAACAAAATAACTTCCCGTTGTCTATCTGTCCCTACGTATGTGTAAATCTTTAAAAAAACGCAACCGATTTTGATGTGGTTTCTTTCAATAGATAGTGTGATTCAAGAGGAAGGTTTATATGTATAATTCATGCATAATATAGTAGAGAATAATTTTAGAGGTTTCTAATGTGATGTCGTAAATTAACACATTTTTGCGCTTACATTGCAAACGCTGGCTGAACCATACGAGATAGATCAAAATAATGTACTACAGCATTGTACACCTTAAAAAGGTCTACAAAAAATTCCGCGACGGTATATGTCTATCTCTTAGGGATAACCCACTATAACCAATTAAAATCCTTTTTACGACAAATAATGGTTTACTTACGAAGCGATTTTAAGCAATACAGCATTAATCCTTATCCAATTAAGTACCTTAAACACATTGTGCATATGATATAGATCAAAATGGCCCTTTACAACATGTAATTCAAATTGCATGGTGGTAGGGCATTTTGCGAATGCCCGCCTGGCTAGCTACTAAGTAGAAAATCTGTCGTGAAGCACCTAATGGTGTGTTCCGGCAGCTGTCCTTGAGAGCCAGTAATTCTAGGTTAGCTTGAACAACATCTTCGGCCACATCGTCACTTACCATCAGGTGAGATAGTGGTCAAAGGCAATAAAAAATAAAGTATCAGGAATAAAAAATAATATTAAATGACATTTTTATCCGATTTAACTTACGGTTTTTACGTCGAGAAGGTCAGTGTATGCGCGGGCGCGATCGTAAGCGCACGCACTCCGTGATGAAGCGACTCTGAAAGTCGCGAAACCGGTCGAGACGCCTTCTCGACGTAAAAAACCGTAAGTTAAATCGGATAAAAATGTCATTTAATATGTGTCAAACTTACGTTAGTTTTAATCAATTAATAAAAAATAATAAAAAAATATATATATTATCGAAGATATTTTAGTTTATTTTGTATCAGCACTGCACCCGTCCGAAGCCGGGGTGGGAGGCTAGTCTTATAAATGAAACATTGGGTAAGAAAAATATTGTGAAATGTTATTTAGCCGTGAATCAAAGGTACAATTCACATCAAAGAGATTAATAATTTGAAACCATACAAAAAACAATGTCTAAGTTGGTTACACAATAAAAACTATTACTCTGTAAGTGATTTATTAAATAAATTGTAAGTATAATTATGACTATTGTAAATTGAACGTGTTTATATTACAAAATTACAAATATACGATAGGAAAAATTTAAGTTATGTGCGGGATTCGAACCCGCGTCCATCCGCCCCTTTAGCCGGGGCATGCTCTAACCAATTGAGCTAACATGACATGACGTCATAACTCGAATTTTTCCTATAGTTCATTAACCATCGTATTGGGATGGAGCGACATCTATAGTACCACTTACGTTGTACTACGTATAGTACCACTTACGTTGTACGTTGAACGTGTTTATTTCTGATTAATAACTATGTTGTGAAAATTATTTTGACTAACAATCGGTATTATACACGGTTATTGGTAAAATGCTAACAACCTCTTAGGGTTGACTTCTGCTAGTCCTAAGAAACATTTTGATATGATATTTTTGAAAAAAAAAAACTTATTTATTTTTAATCATTTTTTTGTGGTTTAATGCCTACTATAAGCTATGAGCGCCCGCCGCGGCAACACTAGACCGCGCCGTGATCATTTTGAATAAAGTTTTGAATATCTACATAGAGTAAAGTAATAAAATATATGAAATAATACATTACAGGCACAAGAGACTTTTGACATCAGTGGTCCTCGTACTTATTAAGACAAAAACTAAAAAAAAAAACTAAAAAGAATATTAAAAAAAAAACAACAACAAAAAAATATCTTTTCAAAACGTTTCTTAAGACAAGCAGAAGTCAACCCTAAGAGGTTGTTAGCATTTTACCAATAACCCTGTATATTCATGACAAATATTTAAATTAAAATAATAATAAAATAAATGTTGCACACCCTGAATAGGGTAGATTGTACAGGTACTTTTGTAACACCCTTATATCCTACAATCTGTAACAATAAATATTTCATTTCATTACATGACATTTTATTGTGATGTTCATATTGCGCTTTATGAAGAACACGATTTAGAAGACTTGATTTTTTATTTTATTAGGTTAGTTGTGTATCTTATAATGTTCAATTGGTTTTATATTATTGGTGAAAAAAATAAAGCATAAAGCGTTATTTTCTTCAAGTGTTTGGATGTCTAGAAAATACGTTTTTTTTTGTGATAAAAACATTATGTAAATAATAATAACAAATATATTTAAAATATTTAAAGAAAATATCAAATTAATATTATAATAAAACACTTAAAAAATAACAAAATATATCTAGTGACAATTCCGCCTAATTTTCCTGTTAAGCCGACGTGACGTCACAAACGCCACGCAGCCAAACCGGAAGAGTCTTCGACGCGTTTCGATTCTACACGAAGCATCCTCAGGAGGTCTTGAATCTACGAGC
Organism: Plagodis pulveraria; assembly: GCA_963890685.1. Lineage (NCBI taxonomy): Eukaryota > Metazoa > Arthropoda > Insecta > Lepidoptera > Geometridae > Plagodis > Plagodis pulveraria. Next base: position 986,893 of record OY982977.1, read on the forward strand.
GCACGATCGAGAATAAATATTTTAATTTGATATTTTCTTATAATATTTGTTATTATTAAATATGTATTTCCGCAAAGTAACGCCTGAATCTATTTATTATCATTATGTAAATATTTGTAAATGGTAACCTAACATACTTCAGCTGGTAATTTAATGAAACTGATTACCGATTTTTTTTATATAATTTTGTTACTTGTTAAAGTTAAGTATATAATAGGTTTAAAATCGGTTTTTGTATTTTTATTGACGATATTGGTCAACAACCAGGGCGTCAAGTCTGCTAATCAATATGAATCTATAATGGACTCAGCCTGGTCAATTTGACAGTTTTGGTAGTCTACTAACTTCAAATCGTTCATATTGAGTCAATATTGATTCAATCTCGGTTTCATATGAAAACGAAACTAAATAATAAAATAATAACGAAATTGTTTTCTGAATTACCTTACTCTTCTCTTTTTATTTTTTTGTTGGCTATATTGTCAAACCAGCCTAGATTCATCATAGATTCTTATATTCATAAGGGATCAGCAGACTACCGATTCTGTCTTGTATGAATCTGAAATTAATTAGAGACTTGGACCCTGATTTTCAAGATCTTTTTTTTATTCTGTTCCATAAACAAGTCCATAGGTACCATTACTAGATAACTATTATATTTTATATTATTGTAACTCTTTAATTTGTAACTCTTTTTCTTCTAATATGCGTCTTAAACACGCGTTTTTGTAATGAATCATACTTAATAAGTATTAGACAAACAAAAATACTTGGGCAATTTATTTCCATCGATCACAAGCCCGATGTTCACCAAGAATTGGCAAGATAAGTTTTTTTTTTAATTTACCCCCATTTTTGTACATAAGGTTTGTCTTCTTAAAATCAACTTTTACCTGCACCAATGTAAGAAACAGTACTGCCAACATATTAATAAATAGTAAAACACACTGCTTTTCACTGTTAACGTTTTGTGGAAAATTAACGTTAGTAAATAGAAAAAAGTCCAATTCAAAATGTGGCCTTCTTTCTTTAAATTTGTTTGGTCAGTAAAAAAAGAATAACAAAAAAAAACAAACCCAAAATATTACTTTAAGGGTGAACTGGCCGGCCCGTTCTCCATACAAAGGCCGTAGGGTGATCACTCCCTTATTTGAGGATTTAGGTCCAAAACAAAGCATAATACTGATTGATCTCGTCATTATCTAGGCTTGTATGATGCCGAAATTTTAATATAATAATTAACTTGAGAATTATGAGTCTCGAAACATTTTCATATAAAGGTTTCGAGGCTAATAACTTACAACTTAATTATCTTTTTAAAATTTTGGCATCATACAAGCCTAGATAATGACGAGATCAAGCGGTATTATGCTTAAGTCTAGACATAAAATCTCAAATAAGGGAGTGATCACCCTACGACGTTTGTATGGAGACCTGAGCGGCCAGTTCAACCTTAAGTAACCTTTGCAAATACAATAAGCTCAGCACTTTGCGCTTTTTTGCACTTACTAATTAATTAATACACATTTGAGGTTGTTTGTAGAGCGTGAATCATCAACGATGCACTAATTTAACTATTTAGACTAAAGACTGTATAATTACGCGATAATACTCTTGATATAGTTAGTGATTTGATTGTAAATACACTTATATAAATAATGTTTAGGTATAACTTATCAAATATATATAAGAACTCCAACCAAAAAGATTTCGTATTAATTTGATTTTTTTAATTTATTTTGTAAGATTAATTTTAATATTCTTATATACATGTTTATTTTTAATTTTAATATTTTTAACTTAGTAAAGTTGTTTATGTACGTTCACGGTTTCACCTGAATAGCAAAATACATACCCGTTAAGGTGAAAAAACGTATGTGGAGAAAATAACATGATCTTTTTTTACTAACAAAATATATACAATATTACAGCTACTTCCAACGAAAAGTATACAGAAAAACAAACTTAGCTCACATAATGGACTTTATTTCAAATAAGAAGTCATAAATAACGTACAGGATATATATATTAAATCGTAAGTTATCATCACTATCCCATAAATTGAACATTTTGTGGCACACTTTACTGAAAAACTATCATGCCTATAGATTTTTGCTTTAACATAGTAATTTAACGTCATATCTAGATGTGTTATCTGTAAAAAAATATGTATACCATTAAAAAAATAATGAACATTAACAATTCTGTATTCATTGGATAGAATATGAAAGTACTACTAACGCCATCTGTTAGAAAACCAAAGAGTTAACGTCGCTGCAACAGAACTAAACTCAATACTTAAATACATCGTAGTTAATATACTCAGTACTAGATGACACCACTATAATCAGGTTGTAAAATAAACGCCAGCCCTCACAAAGCTCAGTTTTTTTGCTAGTAATATATACAATCAATGTTATTATATGAATCGCTTCGTCGACAACGCGCTATAGCTTACTTAGGGCATAATTTTATGTTAGTAAAATACAAAAAATATTCGAACACATTCTGACACCCCCCAGTATTGTTGATAACAATATAACAAGGGGGGGAGGTTAGTGGATACGGGGCTTACAGAAGTGAAATGCTTCGGAAATTGTTCTGGCTGCGTTACGTGATGTTACTTCAAGTCGGTTTATTATCAGTTTTAAGTTTTGGCGGAGGAGCAATATTTTTTTTTTAATATTTTTAATGAGGATTTCTACTAAGTATAAACTACCGAATTTTTATATGGTATAAGGAAATACGTAAACGTGATCTCGCTAACAAAAGTATATTTTTAATTTGTTTTTATTAATTAAATTAAGATTTTGAATTTTTTGTGTCTTAAAATATTAATTGAGATATGTAAACCAAATTTTAAAAAATGTATAGAGTAAGCTTTTTTTAGGCTTCTTCTTCTTTTAATTCTATTATCTATCTTAGAACAGAATTGTCATAACCTAATAAGACCGTTTATTATATCTGCACCAAATATCACGTGCTATTTTATTTTTATGATAGAACATGTGGTTTTAATTTGTAAAAGTGTAACTAAGTATACATGAAGAACTCAAACGTTTTCATATTGGTATCTTTATCAGTGGTTATAGAAAATAATTTAGTGTTAGTAATAAAAGATTTTATTTTCTCAGTATGAACAACATTGTCAAAATGAAAATTAGTTGAGAATATATTATTTTAATCATAAATGGCGATATCAAATTGTTCGAAATACTTATTCCATTGTATTTTTATCATTGTATCGATGAAAACGTTAAATTAAGAGTGTGAAACGAACACTTAATGATGAGCCTTTTAAAGGAAAGCGCTTTCCATACTGGCATAGTTGCGTTCTATTTTATATACCTAGGGTTGAAACTCGGTGAAATTTGCAATAATGTTCTTGAGCCTAATTTCATTTTTAAATTTTAGAACCGAGGTGCTATGACATATATGTTGAATTTGTAGTATTATCAATGAATTTGTATATATAAAAAAAATATAGAAATGTTAAAAAATATTAGAATAATATGCCTTATTGTACATATTATGAGTATGTTGAAAAATTAATCGTTTCTGACTTTCTATTATTGTTAAGAATTATTCTTGTTTAAGCAAACAACTCGTTGGTCAGTTACTAAATGATTATTATTGTATACATTCGTATTTGTTTAACAATACACCTAAAAATACATAAAAGTTTAGATGTGACAGCTGTCAAATTAACCATAAATAGTCGGTTGTCTGTTTTTTTTTATTCATGTTTGGACTAGGTGTAAAGCGTAAAATGAGATAAACGACACAAAGTAATGTTGTCGTAGGTTTTCGAGATTATTAAACATAGTTATTAAACAACTTTAATCGGTTTAAATCGCTTATATTTATCATTATTTTTTATATACGCGAATAATGATAAATATGCGCTATTTTAACCGTTTAAAGCTGTTTAATTACTATACACAGAGTTACATCATAGGTTATCTGAGTGTGCGAACGGAAAAAGTTTTAAATGCTGTTATCCACAAGTTCGTATCAAAGTGCTTTGTATGGTGGCTATAACGAAACTGCCAATTTTTGACAGGTGTCATTCGTACGATCCTCAGTGTCTCTATGACATTTGTTAAAACTTCAACTAGTTTTCCGAGATACGCCATCTATTTTATATATAATTTATTAATTAACGTGGATGTGACGGCTGAATCTCTTACATGAGTTATACAATAATCTGTGTATTTTTTTTAAGTATAAGTTGCTTTTTGTTGTTGAGCAACATTAGCTTGGCACGAATGCAGCTCAATTGATAATTCCAAGCATTATATTTCACACGCTTGGCGAAAGTACATCTAGAAATATTTAGAGTTGGTAATGGTCTCGCTTCAGCAGGATCGGAGCACTTTGTATGGCGGCCATCTTGAAATACGCCATTTTGGATTTTGACAGGTGTCATTCTAATACAAGCACGATTCATTATGACATTAGTTCAAACACCCTCTGTCTCTTACCGTTTTTGAGTTAAGTCATCCAAAAGAACGGAAGATGCAGGTTTGATCCCCGCAAGGGGTGTACATTTTGTGCTCTGAATATTTCCAAATGCTAAGGTATAATATTATATAAATCGACTGTCCCTACGTATACTATCGAAACTAAATATCGCAAATTTTAAGTTTCGTTAGTTTACGAGGACCAGCGACGTCAAATTCCATACTTTACTACGCTAAAACTGAATATATTAATGATATTTTAAATAAATTTTATGTACACTGCAATATAATGTAATAAAAACAAGTTGCGATGGTAATAAAAAAAAAAACCTTTTTTGAGTTTCGATAGTCTACGTAGGGACAATCGAAATGTTTATTTCAAAGTTGACAGATCGCTAGTCTATGTAAATAAAACTTTGGTTAAAATATTATTGTGTTTTTATTGAACGACATTTGTCGATTTCTAATTATATATCTAGCGCTATCGCATTTTTTTTTTTTATAATTTGTTTTTATTAATTATAAAAAAAAGGTGAAAAGCAAAGGAATCAGGCCTAAAGGTGAAGTGAGAAAATTTTGAACATGTTTTTTCTAAGTGATATGAATAAAATATATGTTATATTTGTAGAGAATACGACTATAAAAACACGATTCCATACATTTTTTCGATGGAAAATAATCATGAGTACAGCTCTGAAATTTCGCTTAATCAAATTTATCTCTATTAGTAAACCCTATCAATACATAATTTATTTATTTCTAATTATTATGTAGCTATGACATACAGTACATGAAATATTTTTCCTGTATTCAAAAAGCTCAGTTTTATATCAATTCGCTCGTGCCACTATCCCACAACTTGAACATTTTGTGACCCCTTTTACTGAAAAACTATCACGCCTATAGATTTTTGCTTTAAACATAGTAATTTAACTTCATAGATAGATGTGTTATCTGTTAAAATAATATAAATTAACATGTAACAATTTTGTGTTCATTGGATAGAATGTTATCGTATTACTAACGCCATCTGTTAGTAAACTAAGGATTTAAAATCGCTGCAACAGAACTAAACACTAAATACATCGCAGTTCATCCACTCAATACTAGATGACACAACTAGAAACTAGAATGGGTTGGAACATAGGCTTAGGATTGAGCGTAGCGAAAAAATCCTACGTCTATGGGTTGGAAAATAATCGCGAGCCCTCACAAAGCTCAGCTTTTTGCTAGTTTATTGATACTATATATTATCGCTCACTCGCATCCGAAACGAGGTTTCTGGGTCCTACGCCCTCAGTCTGAGTTTTCAAAGACCACGTCATCTTAAACGCTCGACCATTGAGAATGATAGTATACAGATGCGACTTTTGTGCCATAATTATATTCTTTTAAACAGGCATAGAGCACGGTGTTGGCTATAAAATGTGTAGGTAAATGTTTTGTTCGTTTAACACGTGATAGTGCTTGTGAAATCATATATAGTAGTGCAGCGATAATTTTCGCAAGAGTTGTGTTCCTTTTTCAGTCAGATTGCCGCACCGTCCCCTTTAAATAATAAAATGAAGAGTACAAATTTCGCAATCTGTCCAGTATTAATGGCTGAGCGGTTAAGGCCCCTGGTAAGGAAACCGGGTTCGAATCTCGCTTGAAATGAAAATTTAGACATATGTATTTATTACATTCAGCTGCCGGAACACGCCGTTAGGTGCTTGGCGATAGATTTTCTACTTGAGGGTGGTAGCTAGCCAGGCAGGCATTCGCAAAATGCCCTACCATCATGCTATAACGACTGCCATCCTAAGACAACAACCGACATGCGACGGCTTAATGTGCCCTCCGAAGCACGTGCACGCTCAGTAATAATGTCACTAGCGGTCACCCATTCAACTCATGACCGCGGCGGACGTTGCTTAACTTTGCTGATCGGCTAAGCAAACTTCGCTACGAGCGCTTTAATACTTCAGTTAGTTCCCACCTCACCCCAAGCTACACTGAGCGAATTAACTTAACTGAATTACTAATTAGTATTTCACCATGCGGTGAAATTCAAGCTCAAGCCGGCGACGGGGATCGAACCATGGACCTGCGGCACGGCAGTCCATAGCAATTACCGCTCGGCTATCATTGCTTAAATGAATAAATAGTATTGATTTCTTTACTGTATCAGCTGCATTGTCCACTGCTGAACATAGTCTCCTTCATTAAAAGGGGGTTTGCCATAATCCCCACGCGTGGCACGTCTTAGGATTGGCAGTTTAAGATATATAAGTTCCACAGAAGGCGCTTCTGCACACCTTCCGGTATTTTACCTTAAGTAGACACCCAGACGTAGCAATGGGGGGGTGACATTCTATCACAGCACCCCACAGGCACAGGTTTGATTTCTTTACGGACGTAAGCTAACACACTAATAATCACACGTAGCGTCGAAGTTTATTTGGCACCAAAATGTTGAGTTGGTATTCATAATTGCACAAAATATAAAAAATATTGGCATATTCAGAATTAAGAAATTTCGATTGAGTAAGCTGGAGACATACACACTAATAAAAGTGCTATAACTTTTACTATATGCCTATAGGTTTGTACGGAACCGTCGGTGCGCGAGTCTTACTCGCACTTGGCTGGATTTTTTCATTGTCGAATGTTCGGCTGCACATAAGCCAAGTTCCAGGATTTCAGAAGTGTTATTAAGTACATATAACATTTATAGAAGTGATCAGTCAGAGCCAAATAAAGCATTTCAGGACCAGAGCACAGACCAGAGGCCGCACTATGTAACATCAGGTCCAAAGATTTTATCCAAATCTAGATTAATTATAGCGTTTTACGAACTTCATGTTGACGATATTGAACATCTGACTTTAATTTACTTTCATCTACGTCTGAGGAGCTAACAGCAGTGGTTAATGAAAATTCCACAAAAACAGAAGCAAGCAATTTTGCCTTTGCATCGGTGTGGGTAAGGGATCTATCAGATTATAGCAGTGGAATTGAAGCAATGAAATCGGAGCGGTTATAGCTTGGGACTGCGGTGCTGCAGGTCCACGAATCCCGCCCAGAGATTGAGCTTCACCGCATGGTGGAAGGGCATTTTGCGAATGCCCGCCTGGCTAGCGACCACCCTCAAGTAGAAAATTTATCGCCAAGCACCTAACAGTGTGTTCCGGAAGTGGTCCTTGAGAGCCAGTAAAATTACAGGCACATGAGACTTAACAACAGTACATCTCAGTGTGACGGGCGTCGTGCAATTCGTCATCTGTGATGAAATGCATCTGTTATAGGCAGAGGTTAGTCCATTCTTTATTATAAAAACTAACTACTACTAAGTGGTTTTCACTCATTTTAGTAAATAATACGGGATAACTCACGTGAATAAGTCAGATAGCTCCGACTATAGTTTCAACCACATTCGGTGGTCTTTATCAAGGAGAGCTCGGGACGCCCGCGTTGACGTCTCGCTTAGCACTGCGGGCGGCAGCTCGTAGCGCGCGTAACGTCATAGGTTGGTGCGAGGGGTGGGTTGCAGTTGGTCGTGTCAGCGAGTTCTAATGCGAATCCTCTTCATCGCTGGTGGGAATGCACCAGGCTGGCATGGGGAACGTCCCAGTAAAAAGTGCTGACTACATCTCCACTAGATCCGACCTTAGCATCCAGATCAGTTCCATGAAGACACGGCTTCCAAGTAGACCATCCACCGTCTCTATTAAAGTTGGGACGCCAACTAATTTCAATAGATTCTCGAATCTTGCGAGGCACGAAGAACTTTTCTCTCGACAAGACGAGTTTTGTCGAAGCGGATGTAGTGTCCTGCTCCAGATAGAAGACAATGTTCAGTCACGGCTGAGCTGTTGGTGTCCTGATTCTTCATGGAACGTATGTGCTTCGTGAGTCTAGTGGAAACGTTCCTGCGTGTTTCTCCGACGTAACATTTACCACAGTCGCAGGGAATTATGTAGACACCGGGGACTCCCAATGGGTCCCTATCTTTGGGAGAGCGAAGCAGCTGTCTGAGTTGTCTTAGGGGGCGGAATATTGTCTTGAGGCTGTACCTTCGGCGTAACAAGTTTCCAATTTTATCCGTAATTTTCTTTATATATGGAAGGTATGCTGCCGCTCTTTCCACTGATGCTGGGCGTGTCTTGGACGACGCGTTCGCAATACGCCAGCTGTGCCTCCACTTGTATCCATTGGTTTGCAGAACACCTTGAATATGGTTTAGCTCTGTATCCAGATACTCAGGATCGCATATTCTTAATGCTCTGTTTATAAGCGTCCGTGGTACTGAGGCTAGATGCGCTGGGTGGTGGTGAGAATCCTCGAATCGAATGTGGTCGAAACTATAGTCGGAGCTATCTGACTTATTCACGTGAGTTATCCCGTATTATTTACTTAAATGAGAGGTTAGTCCACTTAACATCAGGAAGGAACGCTCCGTCACAATTACATTCAAAAAAGTGGAGGTAACTTAGTGCGCGGCAACAAGTTTAAAAAGAAATCTTTGAAATATCACTTTTGTTATGTTGATGGGAAGTAAACAAAACATTTCAGGAATACAAGTTTAAATAAATAATTTATTAAGTCTTTCCAAACTTTACACTATTATTGTACAACAAAACTAAATCACATTTACAAATTATTGTACCACAATATTTTTTATTCCGGACAGGAATTGAAGCCGAATCCTATTTCGCTTTGGATGTCTATTCCACTCGTTCACTGGAACCCTATACTTTCGAGCAGGGGGCCAACTGCCACCTTTTACGAAACCATCATACATTCGGAGCGTTTTGTTTCATGCTTAAAATAATCATTCGCAGTCACGAACTATCGACCCACAATCACGTCAAGCAATATTGGTTTGATCCTACTTAAAGAACGAATGAAATTTGTATCACGCATGTGCAAGCAAGATACGAGATGTTTATAATATAGCGTTATCCCGCTCGCACTCTCCCGAACTACGATGTTAGGGAACGGTTTTACCATAGTTTTACGACATTTTATTGTTAATGCACAACAACTGTCTGTAGCTTTTTATAGTTTCACTCATCAAATATTTTTGATGCATTTATTTTAAAGTAAAATATAAATAAACAGATTATACGTAATATACACATTAATTAAACCCATATTTATCATAAAATAGTCACAATCAAGTTATCCGCTGCTAGAATATAACTTTTTAAGATGGATAAACATGACGGATTTGTTTTTGTAACAGTAATATTTGTAATGTCAGAGTTCGCGAATAGAGTGAATAATTTGTTTTGACATCATCAAAACGCTAAGCGATTCCATTACCGATTGTAAGCTTGCTTAATGGACGTGGAGGTGGTGGAGCGGTAAGATTAAGTTATTATTACTATAAGAGGTAAGAGGTAAGTTGGCCCCCAGAAACTTTTGTACTCCAATTGTATTGCTTTAAACGTCATAGGGGATGGATGATAGTGCTTGTAATCATATTTAGAAAAAATATATACTAAATCACTTTTATTTGAATTCACAGATTAGTTTCTGCCAATGACTTTGCCCATTAAGGTTGAACTGGCCGTACAGTTCTCCATACAAACGCCGTAGGGTGATCACTTCCTTATTTAAGATTTTAGGTATAGAATTAAGCATAATATCGATTGAACTCGTCATTATCTAGGTTTGTATCGTAACGAAAACTTAAAAAGATAATTAAGTTGAAAGTTATGTCCCTTGAAAACTTTATATGAAAATGTTTCGAGGCTCATAACTCTCAACTTAATTTTCTTTTTAAAATTTCGTTACGATACAAACCTAGATAATGACGAGTTCAATCGATATCATGCTTTATTTTGGACCTAAATCCTCAAATAAGGGAGTGATCATCCTACGACATTTGTATGGAGAACGGGCCGGCCACTCCACCCTTAAGAATTTAGACATATCTTAAAAAGTATTCATAATAAAGATAAACAGTACTCATGTAATATTCCATACCCTTTAATTATGATAGCAATCAATGTCCCAATTGGTAATAAAACTTTTCAACACACTCGCTTGTAACGGGCCTTTAAATGCACCGATTTTAGTGTCATAATACTTATAGTCTATTACGCACTCGTGCTTTTTTGTTACTTTACCGCACTAGTGTTTTAAATAGAAAAAAAAAACAATGTTTCCACACTTTTCACCAAGGAGATTGTAGTTTGTTTTGTTCGTTTTTCATATAAAAACAAACCAAAGAGTTTTTTCCCTATGAAGTAGAACTTTAGAAGATTTAATTATAAACCTTCATAAATCAGATTATTATTGCGATCAAAAAGATCAAAAAAATATTTTCGTATTCGTTCCTCGCACGTGTGTTGACAAACGTCGTATGAAACTCGTGCGCATTGTTTATTACAATCTCTACTCCATTTAGGGCTGAGATCGAAGTCTCAATTGTAATAAACAATTTTGCGCACTTGTTGCATAATGTATTACGCATTAATGCAATGTGACTGTTTTGTTTGCCAGTTAATAAATGTCTTTCAAAACATCAATCAAATTCACAGTTTAACCAAATGTCATTTAAAAGGACCTCAAAATGCTCATTAAACTGCCTGTGCAATTTTATAATACCTTATTATGGGGTTTTATTTTTGTTTATGTGGCCTCCATCGCTACTATGGTTTGTTGTTTGCATTATACACATGCATCGCTTCCGCATTAATGCAATGTGACTGTTTTGGGTGTCATTGGCTGAAAGTAGTGAGGGCACCATGGCTGTGAAGGCATACTACACTTCTTGTTGAAACTGATCTTAAACACAAGAAGTAGTCGCGCCATACAGAATACATTATTTTGATTATTCAAAATCTTCTCAACTACGATCCTGCAACTGTAACCTGCAGAGGCTTTTACAAGTCTTCACTACAATGCACGATTGAGTGATAGCAGCATTGCAGAATCATGGTTATATAGCCCATAAGTATAAGTTTTTTTTTTTTATGGCTGATAGATAAGCCTTTGACCACAATCTCACCTGATGGTAAGTGATGATGTAGTGGAAGGTGTTAACAGGCTTAACCTGTTAACATCATCAATAACAAGAATTACTAGCGCTCATGGAACACACCGTTAGGTGCTTGGTGACAGATTTTCTACTTAACCCATTGGCTCAGTGGCTTTGGCTATGGACTGCCACGCGCGCAGCAGGTCCATGTTTCGAATCCTACCACGGGCTTGAGCTTCACTGCATGGTGGTATGGCTACAGGTAAACAAAAACATAGATTTTGTATGTCTAACCGAACACTGGCTTCAGAATAATAACATAACAAAAATAAACATTCTTAATTATAGGTTAAATGCACACTTCAGCCGATCATTAAACGACGGTGGAGGTGTATGCATCTACGTAAAAGAATCACTACTGTCAATAGAACGGAGTGACATTACCGATCTTGCGGTTGAGTCGCATTTTGAAGTATGTGCAGTTGAATGCTTAAGTTTAGGCATGATCGTGGTATGTGTGTACCGGCCTTCAACGCAAACTGATTTAACAATATTTTTTGTAAAACTTAGAGAATTATTAAACAAACTGAATGTAATTAACCTTAAAACAATAATTGTAGGCGACATAAATATAGATCTGATTGTAAATTCCAAAAATACACGAATATTGAAGGACATTTTAAAAACCGCTGGGTTTAGGTCGCTGGTCAACACTCCTACACGCATATCTTCAGCACAAACATGCCTTGATCATGCCTACACTAACCTACAAAAACGTGACTGCTTAGATGTGCAGATTTTTGACACAAATAAGTTGTCCGATCATCGGGGGGTAATAATAACGACTCAATTAGATAATACCAAACTTATTAATACTTTGACAAAAAAACGCTTATTTTCTGACATTAAAATCAACAACTTCGTCGAAAGTTTATCACTCTATGACTGGGAGACCACGTTGTCAAAATCAACGTGCCCTAACATGATTATAAATGCTATTTTAAATGTTATTAAACATTTTTATGACACACATTTTCCTATTAAAATGTACCCGACACGCAATTGTATGGCAATGTGGATCAGCGAACACGCTTTGGTGTTACGTAAACGCGTCATAAAAGCAAAACAATCTATGACTAACAATAATGACATAAATAATTTTGACACACTGAATCAAATAATATTAAATCTTGAAAATGACTATACACGAGAAATAAAATCATCGAGAAAGAATTATGTCAACCAGATTATAGAAAAATCAGAAAATATGTGTAAAGGTGTTTGGCAAGCGGTCGCATCGGAAACATGTCAAAAAGTTGAATCCAATGCACTAGACGTACTGGTTAGCAAATCGGCGGGCGTATGTGACTGTCAGCGAACAGCTACAGCAGCCGCTAGCTTGAACCGGTTTTATGTCGAAGCTAACAAAAGCGCGAGCACAGAGCCTTCCATACATGATGCTATTCATTATCTATGTATATTTAGACCCAGATGTGACATTGCTTTTTATTGTGAACCGTTCTCAATAATAGAATTGACAAAAATTATAAAAAGTATAAAACGAAAATGCTCAAAAGACATAAATGACATGTCGACACATATACTAGACCTTTTACCAGGTTTCATGATCAGAATGTTTTGTGATTTGTTTAACGGCTGCCTACAAAAAGGAATTTTTCCAACAACATTGAAAGATATAAAAATCCAACCAATTTATAAAGGAAAAGGCAATATGAACGAACTTAAAAATTACCGTCCAATTTCCTTGATTCCTGTAATGGCTAAAGTTCTCGAAAAGCTCATGAGTATAAGGCTCATGACCTTCTTAAGCAAAAATAACTTGTTAAACAGCCAACAATATGCCTATCAACCAGAGAAGTCCACTGTCGACGCAACAAGACAAGTAATATCTACCGTAATGGACCATCTTGAGCACCGGCGACAAACAGCAGCTATCTTTTGTGATTTGTCGCGCGCGTTCGAACTTGTTAACCATGCACTGTTGCTCAAAAAAATCGAACACTATGGCATTAATTGCTCGTTCCTTGAAATGATGAAATCATTTCTTAAGGACAGAAGGCAGCTAACGTCTATCAATGGAACCAGATCTGAACTAGAGTTGATCGGAGACAATGCCGTCCCGCAGGGCTCAATAATGGGAAATTATCTTTTTCTTTTACTAATGAACGATATCACAGCGTCTTCGTCAGATGCTGATTTCATATTGTTTGCTGACGACAGTTGCGTCATTGCCGCTGCAACTGATTATCAAAGCTTACAAATTAAATTAAATAACATTATGAACGAAATAGCAAGGTGGTTCAAGGCTAATGGTATGAAATTAAATGTCGACAAAACCAATATAATTCACTTCAGACTCGGGGTAGAAGAGCCTAGTCCGCTAAATATAAGCTGTGATGGATTAAATGTTCCCCAAGTAGAACATGTGAAATATCTTGGATTTGTTTTGGACGAAAAACTAACATGGGGCCCGCACATTGAGCTGACCTGCAATCGCTTATCTTCTGCGTGTTTTGCACTTTCGCGCCTGTCAGACATTCTTCACTGTGATAACGTCAAAAAAGCATATTTTGGATACTTCCATTCCATTATGCTATATGGCATTGAGTTTTGGGGACTGTCAGCTGAGTGGGAAAGAATATTTAAAGCACAAAAACGCGCCGTTCGCATTTTGTGTCGGGTGGAATGGGATCATCCTGCGAAAGAATTGTTTAAGGAACTTAAAATCTTGACATTACCTTGCCAGTTTATACTGCAAGTGGCATCTTTCGTCAGAAAAAACCCTGAACTGTTCCCGACGTGGGCTGATTTCCACAACTACCCGACTAGACATCGGCACCGTCTCAGGCTCCCAAGCGTCCGCCTCACCAAATCGAAGAAGCTGGTTGACTTCTTGGGTGTTAAGATTTATAACACAATACCTAAGAACATCATTGATGCGCCAAGCATGAGCTCGTTTATTGGCAGGCTGAAGCTGCTGCTGCTTGCTAAAGCCTACTACACATTAGATGAGTTCCTGACAGATAAAACGATAACTGCTGATCCACATTCCATCAGTAATTAATACAAATTGTATTGTTAATTTTTAATTTAATTGCTATACTGTGTATAGAGTATTAATTGTATTTAGATTACTTATTGAAATGTTCTATAACAATTTTTGAATATGACTTGTAAACAATTTTCTTTTACCAATAAATGATTGATTGATTGATTGATTATGGCATTTTGTGAATGCCCACTTGGCTATCTACCACCCTTAAGGGTGGTAGATAGCCAAGTGGGCATTCACATTGTTATAATTATCGCCGATATCAATGGGTTAACCCATAGATATCGGCGATAATTATAACAATAGAATTTCATTCATAAATTGGCCATATTGGGCCAGTCCGATTCCAAGAGGTTAAGGGTGGTAGATAGCCAAGTGGGCATTCACAAAATGCCATACCACCATGCAGTGAAGCTCAAGCCCGTGGTAGGATTCGAAACATGGACCTGCTGCGCGCGTGGCAGTCCATAGCCAAAGCCACTGAGCCATCACGGCTTCAACCATTAGCAGCATCACCACTGTTTTGCGGTATTTTATGATAGTATTGCTAACGGTATAGTTAAAAAAACCACTGATCTCCCTAAAGTGTACCCCAACTAATTGAAATATTTACATCACGGCTTCAACCATTAGCAGCATCACCACTGTTTTGCGGTATTTTATGATAGTATTGCTAACAGTATAGTTAAAAAAACCACTGATCTCCCTAAAGTGTACCCCAACTAATTGAAATATTTACAGATTCTCTCTGATACAGATGCATTCAAAATTTAGTAATAGTACATTTATGTTAGTGTATTTCCTGTGATGCAGAACTACTGAAAGAAGGTGTCCTTATCGTTTTTTTAAGGTGACTTTGTATAATATGTTGTTCTAAGAAAGACTTCTGTACAGATGTATATTCGCAATTGTCGCATGCATATGGGTTTTCACTGATATGTGTTTCTATATGACTTTTTAATTCACTCAATTTTTCAGACTTATGATGACACAAATCACATGCATATGATTTTGCAAGTGTTTTTCTTTGGCTAATGTGTATTAGTTTATGTTTTCTCAAACCACTTGGAAAAGAACATTTGTAATCACACTTATCACATGCAATTGGTTTTTCTTGTCTATGAATTTTTTTATGCATTCTTAAGCGACTCGCTGATAGAAACTTATAATCACACTTGTTACAGGCATGTGATTTCTCTCTGGTGTGCCGTTTCATGTGTATTTCTAAGGAATTTTTCCTGGCACTTCTGTAATCACAAAAACTACACTTAAATCGTTTCTCTACAGTTTTCAACTTGCGCACATCATGTACATAGCCTTTCTCTCCAATGTGTTTCTTCATATGCCGGTCTAGATTAAGTTTCTGAGCAGCTTTAAAGTCGCACATTGTACATTTAAATGGCTTTTCTCCCGTGTGGATTCTTATATGTACTTTTAGATTAATTTTCCTTGCACTTTTATAACTGCAGTAGTCACACTGATATTGTTTTTCACTTGTGTGTCTTAGCATATGTGTACTCAATTCACTATAACTGATACATTTGAAGGTGCACAATGTACACATATAAGGCTTTTCACCGGTGTGTCTTCTTTTATGCAGTTTCAGTCTGTCCGCATTTGAAGTTCTGTGGTTACAAAGATCACATGCATACGGCTTCTCTCCAGTGTGTGTTCTTATATGAATTTTCAAGGAATACTTATGGTTACTTTTGTAATCACACATACTGCAATGATATTTTAGTTCATTAGTATGTATCTTTTTGTGTGAGAATAATGAAGATTTTCGGGCACATTTATAGGGACACTGGTCACACGCAAATGGTTTTTCCCCAGTATGCTTTCGGATATGATTTCGTAAATCACTTGAACTAGGACTCTTATACCAACATATATTGCAGATGAAATTCTCAGCAAATGAACCAATACCATGTTTTTTCTTCAAGTGATAGGTTAAAGCACAGTTTTTCAAACATGTATATTCGCACTTATCACACTTATACCGTTTTTCTTTCGTGTGTAATTGGATGTGAATTTCTAAAGACTCAGGTTTATCAGTTCTGCACTCACTTTCCTCACATTTGTTAGACTCTGTTAAAATGCTTGGTTGTTCCTGGTTTTCAATCTTAATGTGTGCGGTTGGTGTTGTCATATTGAATTGTAATTCGAGAGGTAAGATAAATTTCTCTTTCCTCTTTTCGGGAGACGACAGTAAAATCAGATTATCTGCGATAAATTGTATTCATAGGTTCCTACCAAAAGTTTTCTTTATTTCTCTTCTCTTTTACCATAATGACCAGTGTGCTCTTCCACCTGCCAAGTCACCATAACCGGCGACCATGACTCCAAGAATAGAAATACCAAGTGCAATACCTCTTACGGTACGGCTTCTTTGTAGTAAATATTCATTATATTTTGTGGATATACATCACTTTGTATTCAATCAAGTGTTTTTCATTCATGTCCTTTTATTTGGATTTGTATATCAATTTTTGTTAAATACTTCCTTGAACGGGTCACGAAATTTTTAAAATAGTTAATGTAAAATATGTAAATAAATACAAACCGAACCATAGATAAAACTTATTGGGTATATACTACATCGAAATTAAAATTATACTATTCGTCCAAAATTACACCACGTTTGACGTATCATGTTTTTTTTTTATCGTATACCTTTAGCTTTTCAGCGTTTTTTTTTTGGTTTGGATTAAAATAAAAATGCTTTTAGTCGATCGTAAATAATATATTGTTTTATTAATTTGCGCCAAAAATATGCATGAAATCCAGGCATATGTGATCAAGTTCAGGCAAATAGACTTCGATCTCGGCTAATTCGTCAATCGGAACTTGGTACTTAGAATTGACACAACGTAAAATGTTGTCAACGGCATAAATTCTTTGCAGTTATTAGATTTACTTTCTCATCGACTACAACTCGCTCCGAGATCCAAGTTTATTTCTCAAATAAGTTTTCGCCAAGTTAACTTTGCTGAACACTATTTCACAATCAACATTTGCGTGAGGTAAAACCAGGCAATCAAATTTGCCAATTTTTGAAAACAATATTTTTTAGATAGTGCTACCTAGTGCTTAATTTCACCCTTCCCGATATTACTTTATGGGGTATTATTTTTTAATATATATTAAAAAGTAAATAAGGTCACCGATACAAGTCAGTCGACTTGAATATAAAATTATGGTATTTTCGCGTAGTATAGTGACAGTGCTATACTACATAATACACACCACGCCATAATGGTAAAAATAGTATAATTGTACTACGAAATCAAGCATCAATCACCCTGCCAAGGATTTTGTCTCCACATCAACATTACATGGAATGGATCTATGAATATGTCCACGAAGCAATATTATAGTCCCACCAACTTATCTGTTCAGGCGGCAACATAAAGAACTACAACATTCCTTTAAATTGTGACAGTTGATTTCCTTGACCAGTAGCGCCCTAGAAAACTGCACAGTTAAGTTGGTGGTACTATACTTTTCTCTATGCAACCTACTTACTTAACCTACTTGTAGGGACGGAACGACGCGGCTATTGTTTATATTAACAAAGATATTTAAATAAAAAATAACTGCATTGTGGTATATAAAAAGTTTTTTTTTCGGGCTTTTATTTGAGCTACACCCCCGATTTTTGTCGTGACACTTCTTTCGCTAAACATTTATGAGGCATCGCTGTTAATTAGGTAAAATATACAAAACTATGACACTTTATCGAGCAGAAGACACAAAACCACAGTCCATAACATAAGGTGTATTACCACCCTTTACAAAAAAAGTGTATTTTTATATTGTATTTGTTAGTAGTACAACGCAAGTTCAACTATATGTGTCACTCCATCCCGATACGATGGTTGAAGAACGAGAGCATAAATATAGTTATGAGTCAATGCGTCATGTTAGCTCAATTGGTTAGAGCATACCCCGGTTAGAGGGGTGGATGGACGCGGGTTCGAATCCCGCACATGACTATAATTTTTTCTCTCGTAAATTTGTAATTTAAACATATTTTCTGGATATAGTCGATTCGAATGAAATTCATAGAAAGGAGACCAGATGGACGAATTGTACTCAAGAAAACTTCGTATA
Organism: Plagodis pulveraria; assembly: GCA_963890685.1. Taxonomy (NCBI): domain Eukaryota; kingdom Metazoa; phylum Arthropoda; class Insecta; order Lepidoptera; family Geometridae; genus Plagodis; species Plagodis pulveraria. The sequence goes on from OY982977.1 coordinate 1,005,512, forward strand.
AGTGTATATTAGAGGTAAATAATTAGGATTTCGATAGCTTTTAGTAGTCCTAGACACAATATAATCATAGTGATCATGAAATGTAAGTTTATCATCAAAGTATAAAATCGTAAAAAAAATCGGTCGCCAAGCACCTAAAGGGAAGCAGTGATGGCTCAGTGGCATTGGTTATGAACTGCTGCACAGCAGGTCCATAGTTCGAATCCCGCCGCGATATTGAGCTTCACCGCGTGGTGGAAGGGCATTTTGCGAAAGCTCGCTGGGATAGCCTCCACCCTCAACTAGAAAATCTGTCACTATGCAACTAACGTGAAGCAGTGATGGCTCAGTGGCATTAGCTATGGACTGCCACGCAGCAGGTCTATGGTTCGAATCCCGCTGCGGGCTCGAGCTTCACGGCTTCACGGAAGGGCATAGGGCATTTTGCGAATGCTTGCTTGGCTAGCCACCATTCTCAAGTAGAAAATCTGTCAGTAGCACCTAACGGGAAGCAGTGATGGCTCAGTGGCATTAGCTATGGACTGCCGCGCAGCAGTCTATGGTTCGAATCCCGCCGGGCAATACATGAGATGCCCAATATTTTGAACGAAAAACTAGCGCGCAAAACTATATGTGCCGACCTTTGGCTATAGGGTTTTTATGAATAAACCACTGGATGTATTTACTTAAAAAAATTATCCTAAATGATCACGAACGACAAGCAAAGAACGAAAAGCAAACACGAAAGCTTTGCTTCTATGTACATAGTTTTAGGATTTCATACTCTATTAGTCGTTTATTTACGTCTGAAAATGCGCTAAAATTCGTGACATTAGGTATACGGATGTTTCGAGGCTTATAACTTTCAAGTTAAGATTTTTTTTACAAATCGGCGCCGACAGAATCATAGATAATGAAGAGATATGTCGATATCATGCTTAGTTCTGGACCTAAAATCTCAAATAAGGGACTGATCACCCTGCGATGTTTGTATGGAGAAGTGACCGGCCAGTTCAACCTTAAAGATTCGAATCAGTGCATCAGTTTAAAGAAACGACTCACTGAGTCGTTTCCGTGAAGAGCGACACACCTCTAGTGTCACGATCCAGGCGCACAATATTGGAGTCACAGATGTTCAAAACAGTTTTCCATGCCGGTGGTATGTTAGTTTAAATTAATATGGATAAAACTTGCGATAGTTTCCAAAGTGAAGCATTATATATGTCACCGTTTTATTGTACTAACCGTTAATTTATAATAAACCTAGTTAGATTATTAACTGTCGATAGATTGTGAATGGAAACTAAAATTTACAATCTAACTTTTAAATTTTCGTAAGATTAAAAACTGACCATGTCCAGCCGTCAAATTGTAATTATGTGGATCAACAACAATTTACCATAGATCTACGAAGGTATTACAGTGGCCATAAGCAAAATACGTAGGTACAGTTCGACCAACTTATCTGTTCAGGCGGCAGAAAAAAGAACTACAAAATTCCCTCAAATTGTGACAGTTTGTAGTTGATTTCCTTAACCAATAGCGCCCTCGAGAACTGCACAGTTAAGTTGGTGGTACTATACAGGTTTTGAATGTATTATTTTTTGGCTTATGTTTAACTTACCACCAGATATAGTAGAGTAACATATAACAGACAAAAATTGAAAATTATTACCAAAATTAAACCCGCATTTTAATGTAATCTTATAACCAAAGTTTTAACATCTCCCTATCCTATTTAAGCAAAATTACTCAAAATAAATCATTGTTAACCCAGAAGTAGTAATTTATCACCAGAAGTAGTATATGAATTAAATTCTTGTGGCGTTGTTGTTGTTGTAGTCACAAGTAACCTAACGCTCCTCCTCGCTTCGCTCGTCGTCGCACCTAAATATGACTTTGCCCTAGACTAAATGATATTTAACCCCTCGCTAAAATATAGTGATCATTTACTACATTTGGTGTCCGATTAAATTTTTTGTTAAAAGAACTAAGGGTATCAAAGCATTTTATGGTGGTCGTTATTTTAAATCCCTGAGTTTTTTTAATGTACAAACTCAAAATGAATATGTTTTTTTTTGTCTGACTATTATTTTTGTTATTAACTCTATGAAATGAACTCATGGCACCTATAACGGCGACCGATCAGAGGACGGTTCACAATTTCGCGGGCGATTATAGGTCGTTAGATTATAAACTGCCAGCTAGACATGGTCACACTGGTCTCAGTTTATAATCTGACGAAAATTTAATCGTTAGATTGTAAATTTTAATGTTCGTACACAATCTATCGACAGTTTATAATCTCACTAGATTTTTTATAAACTAACGTATCGTACAATTATCCGGTGACATATATAAGCCGTAGTAAGATTGGATGAGCACCCCAGCATACTCCACTACGAATAATATTTATGCTTTGTTCACACTTAGTCAATAGTCGGTTGATATGAGATATTCCATTGAGTTTATGATCGAAAATTCTTCCTAAAAATGTGGCTTCGCTCTAATTAGGAATTTCCATACCATCACCCACAACCGATACAACAGCAGGATTGCGCTTTCTAGTTTTTTTTTTGTTATTGTGACGGAACAATCTCGAGGTCCACCTGATGTTAAGCGTACCTCTGCTTATAACAGATGCATTTCATCACAAGTCATGAATTGCTCTGCGCCCGTCACTTTGAGACATAGTTGTTTAGTCTCATGTTCCTGTAATTTCACTGGCTCTCAAGGACAGCTACCGGAACACACAGTTAGGTGCTTGGCGACAGATTTTCTACTTGGGTGGTCGCTACCCAGACGGGCACTTGCAAAATGCCCTTCCACCATGCAGTGAAGCTCAAACCCGCGGCGGGATTCGAACCATGGACCTGCTGCGCGGCAGTCTAAAGCCTATGCCACTGAGCCATCACTGCTTCGCAAAGTTTGCAAAGTTCGCTTTTGTAAAGAGTATTAGCGTGCTTTTGGCTACTGATAGGTTTAAGAAGTGACACTGGAGCCAAGATGATAAAATATTTAAACCAGTCTTTATATCTTGAGATGTCTTGGATATGTCCAAGTCAGTTGTGTATATACAAGACTACATCATCAGCATATTGAAGGACTGCACACAGATGTTAAGCAGGGTTCCTTGTCAGCCGAGTACACGTCATAGAGCAAAGGACTTATCACCGATAATTTTGCTACTTTCACTCACCAATAATTCGTCCTAAACCGAACGACTGATAAAAATTCTTGAAAATACTATCATTCTTAAAGGATAACGTGAGCCCGTAATTTGATTTTATTTATATAAACTTTATAATGCAGTCTTTGATACAAACAAAGACAATATTTATACTATGCGACATGCAAAACAAGGCTTTAAATACATTTAAAAGGGAATAATATATCTTAGGTGATAAAATTCTTTTATTATTACGAAGTTCAACTGTCTTTGAAAAGGATTTTCTATAGTAGGTACATACTGCCATGAGTAGGGCATGTAATATCGGATGATTTTCGATTCCGGAACTGAGTTACGATACTAGTGGTTCGATTCCGGAATTCCGAAACCGGTTTCGGAATTCGAAAAAAGTATAGGAAATCATATCTTTAAATCAACGGTACGGAATGGTACATTTCGCAAAAGAGTACAAATATGCAATTTTTTTTATTGGTGGTAACTTATTTAACAAATAATTATATGAGCATCGGATTGCGATATTTACTTCAGTTCTGGAATTATAATATCGTAAAAAATCATCCGAAATTCCGGAGTTTCAAAATCTCGGAATTCCGGGATCCATGCCCTAGCCATGAGGACTGAAATGAGATTTTAATGATTTCACTAACTCCATTAGCTAAAAAAGTTTTTAGCGTACTAGCGTCACTGGCAAGCATCATATACTATGCGAGATGGTTTGGGCATAATTGAGCCAACAAAGCTCTTGGCTAGCCTGGCTGCAAGCAACGCAGTGCATATTTGAAGCCATATTTTTTATGCAAGTGCTTAATAAACCCAGAGGATCAAACATTTTACAGGAAATTATTATTTAGGAACCGACTAAGACTCGCGTAATACGTGCTTCATCCCGCGCTCGCCGCCGTGCACAATCGTGACTCCCAGACGAAGAACTTCAAATAAGTTCGAAACTGGTCGGAGCAATATCCGGTAAATATTACGCGACTCCTAGCCGGTTACTAAATAATAATTATGGACAAAACTCGCGAAAGTTTTTTAGCTCAAATTTTACAGAAAGTTGACAATATAAAGCATTTAGTAATTATATTGTCTTTATCTTGAGGAGGCATTTCGAACGGCAAATGTAATGAATCACTGGCTGGATTCCAACCAAAACCAGGTGTGCTAGTAGATTCACTGAGCAACAAAGATTCATCATTACTTGATGAAATTGTGGAGCATTCGTTTTAATTTTTTTTAATAATAATAATAATATAATAATAATAATTTATTCAGCAAGCATATTGTTTTACAATCTTAAAACTATTTTTCTACATACAAGTGTTAGTTTAATTTTGTTTTAGATGTCTGGCCTCTGTTCTCCACACTAGGATTCCCTGTGTCGTGGAGATCCAGTTCTTTACAGCATGAATATAAATATAATGTTTCAAGTGCTCATTCACACATTTCTTATCACTAACATGATATGCAATTATTGTAAGTAGCATGTGCAATCTTTCTTGTAATCAGTAATGCGGCAACATTTTGCTTATCACCATAATATGTTGTCTTGTAAAGTAACATGATTATAGTTTGCAATTGAAATACATTTAATAAACATTAACAATAGGAGATATATTACAAAATCACAAATATACGATAGGAAAAATTTAAGTCATGTGCGGGATTCGAACCCGCGTCAATCCACTCCTTGAGCCGGAGTATGCTCTAACCAATTGAGCTAACATGACATGACGTCATGACTCGAATCTTTCCTATCCTTCTTTAACCATCGTTCCATGTTCTTTTAAATTCATATTAAGTAGTTTTTTTAATTATTACAGATTTACAAATGTGATCGTGACTGAAATTCCATTCAATAAGTTTCTTAATGAAAAGAGACTAAATTATGAATTAAGATTCATATCTTCAGAATACAGTCATGTCACTTATATCGATATGGATTATAGCAGGTATATTCCAAACAAATACATCATCTGTAACTCTATCTGTAAATCTGTAATGAAGGTAATGTTGAATATATCTTACAAACTAAAATTACAAGAGCTTAAAATTAGGCAAAAGGTAAATTACGCTAATGCAGTTAAAATGAATAAAGGTACGCAAACTGAATTAGACTTTAAAAATGATGCAGTCGCTAGCGGGAGCAACTTTAAAAATAACCAAAAATCACAGCAGTTTTTTCGTTCGTAAAAATATAAATGTATTACACCAAAACATTGACGGGTTAATTAATAAATCGGACTTACTGACTATTCAATTAGAAGAACTAAAACATGAAAACAAAATAGTAGATGTCATATGTATAACTGAACATAATATGAAGGAAAGCGATATTCCATTAATTAATATTCCCAATTTTACTATAGTTGCTAGTTATCATAGGAAAAAACGCAATGGTGGGTCGTGCATATTAATAAATAATGCTCACAGGTACAGACAAATAACTGAAGTTAGTTTATTTGCTCGAGACAATATTATTGAATGTAGTGCTGTAGAAATTATTGAACATAAATTAATAATAATTTGCATCTATAGACCACCTATAAAACATAAGATAGCATTTGACATATTTTTTGAAAATTTTGAATTAATTTTAACAAACTTTTGTTTTAAAAACAAGAAACTAATAGTATGTGGTGATTTTAATATTGACATATTAAAAAACAACAAAAACACCCGTACATTTAAAGACATAATCAGAAGTTGTAACCTTAAAATATCAGTAAATGAGCCGACTCGACTTGCGCGTAAAACCTGTATCGACAACTTTTTACATAACTTGCGTGGTTCTTCTTGTGAAGTCGTTGAACTAGCTTTGTCTGATCATACAGCTCAGTATTTTAGGTGTCCTGTTAAGAATTTCTATTCAATAAAGCATTGGTATAGATTTCAACGTAATTGCAGTAGAGAAAATTGTATAAAATTTAAAAATTATTTGAGTAGCTTGAGTTTTAGTGACGTGCGGTCAGGTGTTGACCCAAATGATGCATTTAATAACTTTTATGAAACTTTTAAGTTGTTATATGATCTTTGTTTTCCCCTGACAAAAATTAAAAATATAGTTTATAAGAAATCTAAATGGATAACAAAAGGTATAAAACTGTGTACCAAACGGAAAAGACAAATGTTATGGACGTATAGACGATGTCCTAACTTAGCAAATTACACATCTTTTAAGTCGTACACTAAACGATTAAAGCATATTGTTAAATTGACTCAAAGATCACGTAATAACCATGCTATTGAAACTGCTTCCAACAAATCAAAGGCCACTTGGAATATAATAAATGGATCCAAGAATAAGCTTCCTAGATGTGATATTGACCAAATTAAAGATAACAATAAACTTTTGACAAATCCATATGATATAGTACAAGCTTTTAATAATTTTTTTAGTAATCTAGTACAGCCGAGCAAAATTGACAGTAATAATGCAAATACACTCAAAATTACACGACCAAATTCTATGTTTATGAGCCTTTCAACTCCAGAAAATATCTTTAATATTATACGATCTCTTAAAAACACTAACAGTACTGGATATGATGAAATTAATACGAAAGTCATAAAATTCGTTGCTGATATTATTTCACCCGTACTTAGCCATATTATAAATTTATGTATAGAAAGTGGCGTATTCCCAGACAAATTGAAGTTAACGATTGTTAAGCCAATTTTCAAAAAACAGGACCCACAAGTAATGAATAATTATAGACCAATTGCTCTAGTCTCAATATTTTCAAAGATATTTGAAAAATTTATTCATAACAATTTATACAATTATTTTGATAAATACTGTATACTTTTGGACGAGCAGGTCGGTTTTAGAAAAAACAAATCCATAAATTTAGCAATTTATAATCTATTGAAAAAAATAATTACCGGCTGTAATCAGAGATTACCTGTGTGTTGTATGTTTATGGATTTAACTAAAGCATTCGACTACGTTGATCATAATATACTAGTCAATAAGCTTGAAGCCTATGGGGTACGTGGAAATGTTTTACGTCTTTTTAAATCTTACCTCGAAAATAGGTACCAAGTAACCCAAATTACTAAATTGTGTCCACTTACTAAAACTGAAAAGACATATACATCTGAAAAAAATCTAGTCAAATATGGTGTGCCACAGGGAAGCGTTCTTGGACCATTACTATTCATAATATACGTAAATGACATGCCCAGCATCATAAACCATCCCATGGTGCTCTTTGCAGATGACAGTACCGTTGTTTTCGTTGGAAACAAAGAAAAATCTCTAGAGTCGGAGATAAATATTACCTTAAATAATTTAATTAATTGGCTGACATGCAACAATCTATTAATAAACCTTGACAAAACTAGTATTATGATCTTTAATAACTACAAGCAATTGACATTTAACATTAATCATTCTAATAAATCCATAAATGACATTTCAGAAACAAAATTTTTAGGACTCCATATAGACTCATGCCTCAGCTGGAAAACACATGCTGAAGTAGTTTGCGCTAAATTAAGCAGTTATTCTTACGCACTGTACATGCTTTCAAAAGTTGTATGCCAATCAGTAGCCCAAGCACGAATAACTTGCGAAATCGTAACCGTTTCGTAAACGTATCGAAATGTCACCATTTTGTATAGGATTTGATCAGCGCCTCTACAGTGCGTAAAATGAACTAAATTTTGACAGAAAAAAAGGTTTTGACAACTAACGTGTCGAGATTTTAACGTGAATGTTATGTCACGTAAAAAGTTTTGTATGAAATCGCGAGCACGAACCTAATTCTAACGTAAGCTCGAAGGCTGGCTATCGAGGATCTGTCAAAAATCTACGAATGTCATGTCACTGAGAAATTTTCAGTCAGATGGCTGACGTAACGTATTCAATTGTGGTAAAACTTCGAAAATTCATGTTATTATTGTGTTTGTTCATTCATAATTTACCTATGAAAAGAGTTACAAACATGGCAGCAAGATTAGAAGTAGTATTGTACCATGTCGTTTACCAGGCGCAAAGTAGGTATTTATTAATTTATGGCACTGGGGGGAAGTGATGTTAATATACGATGAACCCAATTCAGGACATTTTCCAAAACTCTGCATCAAACAGCGTCCATATTCCACCGTTCCAGCCCACATTTACACCATTTTTGCTCGTTGGATATGTCTTGCGGCGCAATAATGTTGCTATGAAATTCTTCATTGTGCATGGTCAAATTGAAAACAATAAGGCTCAAAGAAGATCACCTATCCATTCAAGATTTCAAGATCAACCAAAGCTGTCAACAAATGCACCAGAAGAACATAGGCAGCGACACGAAAGGAATACCAACGGATTGTCAGACTAACTACCTACGAACTCTGAGGTGATGACCATGCTCACGCCAACATTCTAACCACTACGAAGAAGAAGATTCTAATGTGAAACGTAGAAGCTGTGTTATTGGACTTTTGGTTCTTAATAAAAATAAACGAAGTGCAATTGTGCGTTTCATTTATTGGTACCTATATACCGAACAGTTCGTGGGTTAGGGATAATAGGATATCTCGTTGGATGTTGTGAAACGCGACTAAGACAAAATTCGTGGCAGCATGCCACTTCTAAGGTCGGTGTGAGTGGGATATTGCCACGCATTGAGCATACAACAGTGATGATGAGATAGATCAGTGTGTGCTTCTATTGGTGGCGCATAAAAGACTATTGGGTGGCGAACTCATAGCAGGGCCGTGAGAAGCATTTTTCTTCCCCCTCTGATCTTATAGGCTAGGTAAGTTCGATATCATGCTCGTTTGCCACACTATTCCTTAAAAATAAAGGAAAGTAGATGAATAAAAAGACAAAACTACACCAACAGATAAGTAATTTCTTTATTTTTGGTAATGTAATAACAGACACAATCATAATCCATAAAAAAAAACCAACCATAAGCTGACTAATACAAAATAAACGCTTTAATTATCCTAAAATTAATATGAACTTAAAACAACACTAAGCGTAGACGGTTACAAGTCACAGCACTCCCGATTTGTCGTAACGGCGCATTCATGAAATGCTACCTGGTTTGTCTTTGCAAAACTGTTAGGTAGGTACATTACAACGCGCTCCAGGTTTTCACAGCATTCTTCTTTCCCAGAACAGACGGTAAAATACCGCTGGAGACGAAAGTTCTGTCGGGAATCACCTTTAGTGAACAATTAAAACTTATAGAATGCACTGCTTGAACTCAATAGCCTATTTTTCTGCTGAAACACCATAAAATTTAGCGCAAAATACACTTCACGCCGGCTGGCGGCCCTTCAGGGTTTCTTGAAACTCCTCCCTCTGTTTATAGGTGTAATAGTAGCTGTTTGTAATTCATATAGTAAATTGTCAGTGGCGTAGATTCTTGGCTTGAGAATTTATAGCTCATAATTTATATATAATGTTTTATTTTAATACCTCTAATGATGTTACAATAAAATTTGGTTCACTGAGCAAGTAACGCATAGAGAAAAGTAACATACCGGAAAAAAATATGTTTGGTTTTCACCAAATAAAAAGCTAAATTTGACGAATATCAATCATAGAGGAACCAGTCCAGCGTCACCAACCTTAAAATAAGGTAAAGTATTGCAGGTGTACCGATTTCTGTCCAAAATTACCAAATACGATACGAGTCATTGTCACCTTGACAACTCAACTGGACTGTCATGGCTATAGACTAATCATATTGTTTCCGGTATATTACATTTCTCTATGTCATGGCACTTAGTAAATATATCACCTCAAATACATTTTATTCAAAAATTTTAATATTTCATAGTGAACATCAATACAATACGGAAATCGCAAAGAAAATGCGAAGTTTGTGGTGTCGAAACACAAATAAAAATGTTTAAACAATAGATTTCCATGAGATCCAGAACCGGTGAGTTGATGAAAATATGTCATTGAAATTACATTATTGTTTCAGAGCTAATGATCGCTTGGTTTTTATTGTAATTTAAGTAGGTATGTGTTATCATGCGAATTGCTGTACTTACATATATTTGTATATACATTACAAATATTTACGTAACGTAAAGTAAGTTTAGTGTTGCTCAAGGAAAGTATCGATACCTTTGTAGTATCGATTTTTTATAATGTCAGTGGTATGGGTACCTTTACTTTTTCATAGTGTCAATAAGTTAGGAAATATCATATTCGATGCTGGTGATCATAAACCATCACGCGGAATGTTTTATTATGCCACGAAACTTAACATGTGTATTTTAGGGACTGTTATTTACATCTTTAGCTCAAAAGCATTTTGAAACACCAGGTATTATCAATTTTTCTCTACATAACTGGCACAGTACTTGCTAACTGAACGGCTAGAGCAATATTTATTATCTAACATATGTAAATCGACCTAAATATTATACAATAAATAATAAATAGCGTAAATAACGTCATATCTATGCTTGTGATAATAATCTGAGTTGTTTTTTTTTCAGTTCATTTAAACAAAACTCCGTCGCATATATACTTTCAAAGTAAATGCTGAATCGATAGAACTATGGCATGGAATTTAAGGTACTATGTCACCTCAATACTATATAAAAATCAACATGTTTATCAACATACAATCCCAATTATTTATATACTTATAATACTATACTCTACATTGTTTGATTTTAAAATTAACTTACTTTCGAGTGCAGTTAAATAAACTATTTTTGTAATTTCAGATATGCATATGATACGCAGAAAAATATTAATTGAATCAATAAATAAAACAAATCAGTGCAGAAGAAGCTTCTTGCAATACAAATGAAATAGATCAGCTGCAAGATTAAATTAAATATCTAAATAATTCAACTACATACACCAAAAAAGTTTTTAAAAGTCAACAGTCTATATATAATTCAAAAAGGTGCGTCAGAAATACTACATTTTATGATTGAACTACAAATAATAATAATTGTTAACAGTTGATGACAAGTTTACTAGTGCAACTTACGTGCAGTATTTTTTACTTTTACATATACGACAGTTAGAAAATAAGTATTATATATTGAAAACTGTTATGTACAATGAAAAATATGTATTGTAAAGATGTTCTAGTACACAAATTACTTTGGAACTATGTATACATACCCCAATAATACGGTTTTCGATACTAGCGAAGATATATCGCACGATAAAATATTTTGATGATTTTGAATAAATTAATAAATCTGTGTGAAATATTTGTTTTATTTTATATTTCCTTAACATATATTTTATAAACCTAACCTTCTTACCATTTTTTTCCTATATCTATTATAATGGAATCGATTTCATTGTAACTAATCGATTTTAGGGAATCAGTAGTACAACACTCACAAATGTCACTATTATTGTGTTGGAAATATAGTTTTCATTTGTAATGGTTGGTATAAAATAACTTCAAATCTGAGTTTCAAAGCAACAAGGTCCGTGCCAACTCTTAATATTACTTGCTCAGTGAGAGGAACTTTTATAGGCAAAATAAGACTTAAAACCTCTTTTCGAACGAGTTGTTAGGTCTTAGAAAAAAGGTATGATTGTTGTGATTTACGCTGGATGACGTCACTTTTGTAATCCTATCGAGTTCACGTTAGCCAGCAAACGATGCGGCGTACTGACAACCATTGCCTCCTGCGTAAACGGGCGGTGAACTCGATACGATAACGTTACGGACTATCGAAATGTTTGTGCTTGGGCTACTGCAGTACTCACATCTTACCACGCATATGTAACTTCTACCCTACGCTACGGGATTATATTTTGGGGCAACTGTACGAATAGGGAAACAATATTTAAGGCACAAAAGAAGTGTTTGAGGTCCGTGTGTCATTTACAAACAACAGACTCTTGTAAACCTCATTTTAAACAACTCAAGATATTAACACTTCCATGTCTATACATATATGAGGTAAGCTTGTTTACATATGTAAATAGGAATTTGTTTGAGGCTTTTAAAAGCGATCGCTATAAAAACAAAGTCGCCGAGCTCCCACATACGTCTGCATTGTTTGGTAAAAGCTTATTTGGTATGGCTCCAAAGCTATTCAACCACATACCAAAATCGATATTAGATTCTGATTGCGTTATTACCTTTAAGAAAAGACTTTATACTTTTCTAGTTAATAAAAGTTACTACACAGTTAACGAATATTTAGATGACCGATATAATTAGTGTTTCATGTTTTTAATCTTGTTAGAACTGATAAAAGTGAAGTTCAAATTGACATGATATATTTTTTAATCTATGCTTATTGCTGTGATAAAATATCTATCATTGACACTGTGAATTGACATTTATATGTAATGAAATGACTAATGTAACTTAATATACCTAGTAATTTAATTTATCTGGATCATATTTTAATGTATAATAAATAATGTATGTTAATATTGTAATAATAATCTGATATAACTTCAATTCTACTAACTTTTGCATACCATAAAGGTGGAATATGGAGAACTTTGTATAATTAAGAACTTGTTTACTACCCATGTTCATGCAATAAATATATTTGAATTTGAATTTGAATTTGAATCGTATTGGGATGGAGCGAAATCTATAGTACCACTTGCGTTGTACTACTAAAAAAAATTTTCCTATCGTATATTTGTGATTTTGTAATGTAATCCGCATAGCAGGCGTTATTGCAAACCTAACAATATTAAAATTATAAGGTTGCGTCATCATTTACAAGTATAAAACCAATTGCAAAATTGGTCTTGTTTGTAGTACAACGCAAGTGGTACTATAGATTTCGCTCCATCCCAATACGATGGTTAAAGAAGGATAGGAAAGATTCGAGTCATGACGTCATGTCATGTTAGCTCAATTGGTTAGAGCATACTCCGGCTCAAGGAGTGGATTGACGCGGGTTCGAATCCCGCACATGACTTAAATTTTTTCTATCGTATATTTGTAATTTTGTAATGTAATCCGCATAGCAGGCGTTATTGCAAACCTAACAATATAAAAAAAAAAAAAATAGGAGATATATTCAACCTATTTTGCGAGACAGTTAACATTTTTGCAATAAGGGTTGGATGTAGATTTGAGTAAAGTGGTGTATGTGATGTGTACAAAAATCTTTTATTTATCTAATTCCCATAATTTGCTCGTTTTCGTCATAATTAAGAGCTGATAACCATTGTATCAGGACTTTTTTGCATTCACTTCTAGAAAGATAAAAAATATTTAGTGCTCTATTCGTTTGAGTGTATAAATAAGGTGCAGCCCAACAGTAGGCACGACGATAGAACTCAGAGTGTCTTCGTGGAACTTTCCACCGAATGTGTCTTCGACAGATGATGACTTTGGTATGTGCAGTTTTATGGAATCTGAGAATTAGAGATATGATATATAACTGTCTCACTCTGAGGAGACCACACTCTTGATAGAGATCATTAGTAGGGTATAGAATTGTTTTTTTTTGAGCCACTTTAAGAACAGCTCGTTGAGCACGTTCCAGTTTTAGAAGATGTTGTTTTAATATCTATGTTTATGTCGCCTGTAATGAAACAGCACTCTGCCTTACAATCAGACAAAACTTTTTCTAAACAAAATCTCCAGCTTTGTGATTTGAGAGAGATCTGTATAAACATATAAGAGTGTAGGTTGAATTTTCTATGTCAACTAATAGACAGTCTGCGTCTTGAAATGATGGTTCAGTTACTCGAACTTGCAGACCTATTTTTGAGTATACAACAAGGCCGCCATTTTGGTTTCGGTAACGCTTGGTATAGAAGCAATTATAGTTATTTATACCTATTTCAGTAAAGAATGGACCAAGCCAGCACTCTGTTAAAACTATTATATCTGGTAAAAAATTAAGTCTTTGAATAAATATTAAAAAGTTATCAAAATTCATACTACGTATGCTCCTTATATTCTGTGATACTACTGAAAGTTGATTTGTAATATTCCCTAGGTACTGTAAGCATTGTTCAGGCTGTTCGGTTTGATAAGTTCGTACTATACAAATGTCATCTAATTCGTCATTAATTTGTCTTAAATCCATACAGATTTATAAGACCCATATATACAACCTTAGATTATTGATGGGTCTCCGCGCGCGCTCCGACTAGATACCGCCGGTGTCTTTGTAAAATGCGGCAACTAATACTACGCCGAAGTCGGCGTACCCGAGCCAGTTTCGCCTTTCATTAACCTTTATCTTTCAAACAATGTACGCCTACTACCTACATATAATTATAATTATTTTTAATCATATTATTTAAATATTAGTTAAGAGATGTAAATAATAAAATAACTGTTAAAAATGAGGCCTTCAACTAATTAAAATCTTATTTAATTGCCTTGAGTTGCCGCATTTACGGATCTATTGTTTTCAGGTAGCGCGGTATCTAGTCGGAGCGCGAGCGGAGACCCATTAATAATCTAAGTATACAACCTTCGTTGTGATTATAAAAGAAATAAACCTGAAATATTTTAGGTAACTTGTGAATGTAGGACTTTACTTTTATTTTGCTGGTGTAATTATAGTAAATCTGATAAATTTTAATATGTATCCGGGTTCGATTTCCTGTGGGCGCAAAGACTCCAACTTCTATTATTAGCTCTTTGCCACTCTCTTGAGTAGCATCCGTTTTATTATAGTGTAAATATTGATTGTATATAATAAAATCAATTGGTCGTCGAATGCATATAATCACAGTATACAGACTTTCATAGTAACTATTATACAATCTGTAGCAGGGATGTGTATGCTTTGTTACTAATCCAAAGCTGAAAAATACAACCATGATGAAATATGTGCTACACCAGTTTGTTACCGGTTTTATATAAGAGAAATCAATAATAATGCTTAAAAACAGAGGACAAGAGTTCGATTCCCATCCTAAATTAATTTTATTATCTCTAAATAGTTTAAAGAAATGAATATTAAATCTGGTATACATTCTCCTCACACTCTGACTTATGGAACAAAAGTTAGTAACTCCTATTTTTATTGTATGTGGTTGTGGAGATCTTTCTATTAAAATATATAGATCCTGATAATATTGGTTTGTTAGCGAGCAATTGTAAGAAAGAAAATATTCTACACATTTAAAACAATTTACGTTGTTGGTATTCCATATTAATAGTAGTACGCCTAAAATGCCATTATTTACCCAAACCACTAATAACAAGGATAATAAGCAATTGTATTTATAAAGTAACCTATTGAAATTATTTATTATTGTCCAATTTATCTTTGGATGTGTTACTAATCCATATATCAATTGAACCATAAGTACATGCTCATTATTCAACGCATACGATGTGGCAACTATTTTTCTTTTGTTAGAATGAGTCAGACCTAACGATTCATCGTCATACTGTCGGCAACTTATATACCAAATGTCAATAATCAGCCTCCATAAAACAGCACACCTAGCGATGTAGTCTCCAAATAATAACAAACAGGTTCGATATAGTGTTACTCGTAATGTAGATTCCATATCGATCTCAACGGTGCATCTAACCATAAGAGCTATAACTTCTCTCACTACCTCCAGCAGTACATAACTCAACATTGTGTTAATACATAATTTTTTATACTGCGATGAGGGTATTTTATAACTTTTATCATTGCAGAATGATGAAGTTCGGTATAGATAACAGCGTATATCAGTTACTCGCATGGTGTAGTTTAAAATGAGTTTATAGTTTTGTTTTGAGTTCTTGTTATTTTCGGGACATGAAGTTATTTTTAAATTTGTACTGCATATTACAGACTGTGCCAATTCTATGTTATATATATCAATATATGTGGGTGCAGTGGTTTTGCTACAGTTTAATGTTGTACTTTGTGTGAATTGAAAACATGCCTTTATCTTGGATACCAAGAAACCAACTCGAGTAAATCGGTAAGTGTACTTTGAAATGAATATCGTTTTGATGTAATTGTGTAATGTGGTAAAGTGGGTGGTGATGGGGGGAATAATTACTACCAAACTTAACAGATAGTTTGTTAATATTAATGGTCGCAGATGAGATTGCATTGTTAAACTGTTAAAAATACAGGATAGCATCATGTGTTTTTGACATAAAAAACTATAGGAATACATAATAAGACTTATTGCTGTTATTTTAAGGTAGTGATCTTCATGAACCAGTCATTTGGTCAGCTTAAGTGAGTTAATTTGAGTCTCGGATTTGATATTGATGTAGGGTTGACCTTCATGTTTTCGAATAAAAACTCGTCCGTTTGCAGTCCAGCAATAAGTATAGCCTTCCGCTTTCACAAATTCACGGCCTAAAAAGTGCAGCCGCCTCATTTTTGGGGTCAAATGGTCCGAGATGAATATGTTGTTCTTTTTGTCACTCAGACCAAGGATTTCCGATTGCAACGGCTCGCGTGGATTAGATCTGTTATATTTCTTTATGCAGCCCAGAAATTCGACCTTAGTGAGTGTGTTAGTAAACTCTGCAACTACTGTACCTAAATACCGCCTGGTCTTGTTTGCTTGGAAGCCGATAAACATCTTTGATAAGGGTATGCGAATATTCCTGACCGAAAAAGTTAAAGGCGTTTTGGATAAGGCCGTACATGTCCGACTTCGATTCCCTCTGTTTTTTAGGAACACCTCTAATTTCTATACATGTTTTCGTGATATCACGTTCTACGGACTCAATTTTATCATCTAGGCGTGTATTTTTTAGAGCTATTTCCTTCCGCTCCTGCTCTAAGGACATAATTTTGGAGTCAATGCTCGCTATTTGACCCGACATATGGTTCATTGACTTTCCAATGTCACTGTAAGACTTTTGAAGATCCCCTGTCTGATTTTGAATTTTAGTTGTTATTCGTTTTTCAATAGCATCTAGCCTAGCGTTATAGTTTGAAGTAAACGTGACAAACATATCTTTCATTTCTGCTTGAAACCCAGTAAACGCATCTCCCGGGTTCTCGTTGACAATACGCTTAGTGCGCTTGGTGCGGACAGCCTTGGTCATGTCCTCTGATGAGGCTTTCGAGCCAAAATCGGTATCTGATGCGGAGTTTATGTCATGCGGGGGAGTGCGGGTCAGTTTACCTAGCATCTTGACAAACAACTCGACAAAGGAGGTAGTTTAGTGTAGCAGCAAAAACGGTCAGTCTAGAGCGGCCAATCAAGTCAGGTCTGCCAATGTGTGCGTAGCAATATGTGCACTTTAGTGCAAGTATTATCGTTTGAAACAGGTACTCACGGGCGTCCGTTGTACTAGGGCGATAGCACTTGAAGAGGTCGGTAAAAACTTAGTTGACTTGAAGTAACTGCATGTAAAATATGATCTCCTATTATTTTGAGTTAAATTTATGGTGATAATTTAAATAAATAATGATTTTAAAATGGCACATGAGCACGTCCGAACACTTGAAACGTCCAGATCTGTCTGTTGAACTAGATATATGAAACTAGATGAAACAAAGATATAGTTATTATAAATTTTAGGCAGGGCACTAACTTGCTTGAATTGTTGTCCTGCGGTGTGAAACAGGAGCAACAAGACACATATAATGCACATTTTTCTTCTATTAGTTCCAACTAAGTTTCATATCAGCGGCAACTTTATAGTCTTCCGGGGTCTAAAGGTGACAATCACCAGTACCGTCTCCATCAAATTTGGTTTTCCAGATTTATTATTGTTTGTTGATAAAGCTAGATCTAGGTAGGTATTCCTTGAAGGAAATTGTTATGGTTTCAATCCAAGCGAGATTGCCTACCGTGTTTGGGGTCCTTGAAAAAAATAAGAAATAACCAATTTTCATATGCTAGGTGTGTAGCACAGGCTTAACCTACAATTACTGGCCCTCAAGGACAACTGCCGGAACACACCGTTAGGTGCTTGGCGACAGATTTTCTACTTGAGGGTGGTAGCTAGCCAGGCGGGCATTCAAACCATGGTACCGACTTCTACAAGTTATTTCACAATTTACAGTGTTGAAGTCGGTTCCATTTTTTCTCCCTTTTTAGCGATCCTTCTACTTATTATTCATTGTCATTTACCGTCAACTATGAAATCTATATCTACACTTATAATAAAACTGTAACAGGTCATATTCTATAAATTGCAGATATTTGGAATATAATTTTGAGAACACTGTAGCTGACACTGATGCCAAAACTGATTTTTTTTTGCATTTTTGTCTGTCTGTATCCCGGCCGCGCATCACGCCTAAACCACTGAATGAATTTCAATGAAAATTAGCACGATTTGAGTTCATACTACGAAGAAGGACATTGTATACTTTTTATTCCGAAATTCAGCACGGTTCCCTCGGGAAATGGGATGAAAGTCAAAATGTACACTTAGTTGTAATTTATTAACGCGGAGTCCGATTTCAATCATTTTCTTTTTGTTAGAATAGTGACGAGTGTCACTATTCTCCACGAGCAGCTCGGCACCCCGGCACCCCACGAGCAGCCCAGCACCACACGGGCAGCCCTGCACTCCACGCGCACCCTGGCACCCCACAGACTCCCCTGCACCCCACGGGCAGCTCGGCAGCCTGGCACCCTTATTTAGTTTTGCAAGCTTGCTAAGATAAAACTCTTAAATCTGGAACATTTGCCAAAATCAGCTTTTTATGTCACAATAATTTTTAATATACATTTATTAACAAAATACTACGAACTATATACAACACTACAGCTACTACAATTAAAGCATTTAGATAACCTCACAGACAGTCCAAATGCTCCAGCCCACTACCAGTTGGCAGCACGCCCAGCATGCTGGCAGCATTACCCCGTTGAATTGCAATGCTTATTCTTTGAGCCAAATAGGTGCCAGCATTTTGATCACGCGTCGCATCGACCAAGCGCTCTGATAAGTTTTGGAAAATACGATTCACTCCCGGTCCCCACGGACCCAACGTCTCCACACCAAACGGCTCAAATATGTAACCCATACCGAGGTTAGCATACTTGCGCCGCTTGAGTGAGATGAGCCGCGGCGCCAGCCCTCACGTTGGTTTCAGAAAGATGAGTCGGCGCTATGTGTTTTTTTAACTATCTATCTTTTGCCGGATACATTTCGGAGACTGCGCAATGGAATTGCACAATCTAATACTTATATCTTCGTTCTACCGCCATACAAGGAAAGCATCGGCGAAAAGACGTCGTTTGAAAATCGATATTCCAAAGAAACGCACAAAGTACTTTTCTTCAAAATTTATTGTGCGAACCGCAAGGGAATTCTCTGAGTTACCTACTGCTTTCTGGAAAATACAACCTGGGAGTTTTGAAATGCAAAGTAAAAAGCTCCTTTCTGAGCTATGCTTTACTAAGACTGCTTCACCACAGACCACAGCGTTACGAGATAAACAGTGCTCAAATGTGAATAATTAGTTTGCAGGTACGGCAATCTCGAACGAAGTCGCAGGTACAGCTAGTCATCAATATAATAGTAGGTAACACTTTAGAGTTATTTGACTTGACTTTGATTACATAAATGACTCAAAGAAGAATGAAGTCCCCAGCACGGGATAAGAGATCAGAAAGAAGGTGCAATAAAAACAACTTCATATTTGTAATACTTTTTATTGTAAATCATTCATCTTCTACAACTACAAGCAGTAAACGACAATGTTCAATATTTTACAATTTTTATAAATACATCTCGATATAATCAACTATACAACTGACAAAACAGCTTTTGGTCTGCCTCCAAGAAACAAAACTAAACTCTTTAACTTGGTATACCTGATCATGAATCCATACAATTAACTCATAGTTATCATTTCATAGGGATCTTCATTGTCATTCAACTTAAAAAAACTAAATTTTTAAAAGATACCTATCTACTCGGAGATATATCTCAGATGGAGCACGGCTTAAAAAACCAGTGAACCAAAAAACCATGCCGTTCCTAACGACAAACCCGTGGAGCGTGAGCGGGACGTTATGGCCGTATTCCACTTGACGCCACTATCGTTATTTTCGACCACATTTAGCGTCTATGGTTATAACATTTATATTTAACCATAGAGATATTGAAGCGCTGGTAGCGAAGTTTACTTAGTTGTTCATAACCGATCAGCAAAGTTAAGCAACGTCGCGTGCGGTTATGAGTTGGATGGGTGACCGCTAGTGACATTACTACTGAGCGTGCACGTGCTTCGGAGGGCACGTTAAGCCGTCGCGTGTCGGTTGGTGTCTTAGGATTATAGTCGTTACAGCATGGTGGTAGGACAATTTACGAATGCCCGCCTGGCTAGCTACCACCCTCAAGTAGAAAATCTGTCGCCAAACACCTCTCGGTGTGTTCCAGCAGCAGTCCTTGAGAGCCAGAAAAATTACAGGCTAATGAGACCTAACAACTGGACGTCTCATTGTGACGGGCACAGTGCAATTCGTCGCTGACGAAATGCGTCTGTTATAGGCAGAGGTTAGTCCACTTAACATCAGGTGGGCCTCGGGCTTGTTCCGTCAAAATAACATAAAAAAAATGGAGCACGTTTTTTTAGATTCACTTGTATCATACGTATTGCATAATAGAAGAGTAAAGGCTTTTTTACGAGCTTTTTAAACCTTCACTATCGATTTACAGAAATCCGGAGGTGTTAAGAGGCGATCAGAGCATCAGCGCTAAAGCCTGCTAAGTTGATCTATCACTAATTACATTAATATAAGTAATAGGATCATCTGAAACCAAAACTTGTCCAGTATTCATTTTCGAACGAGTCACTACGGAATATTATACTGATAGGTTATGGTCTTAGTTGAACTTATTGGTGTTCTTATTTGTCCAATTGAAGTTATAATATTTGAATATGTGAATATTTGTAATGACTTCGGCAATGATCTAAAATAATTTTAATCGATGGTTAATTAAATTATTTAATTGATAAGGCAAATATTCAGATTAATAATGTGCTATTGACCAGAGCTAGAACTAAACTGACGCGTAGTTAACACTTTTCTGCACGTTCCGGGTGTCGGATAGCGTGACCGGACCGGAACCTAGCTCCATTGAGAGTTTTCACACGGCTCGTCGCCAAACTTTTAATTAATTACAGCCTGGTTATTCAACCAAAGGCTAAAAATACCGCAGCTAGAAAATAAAATTTGTAAATTACTAAAAATTGCAAGATTTGTAAAATTACAACCTACCTAAGGAAAAATTTTCATCGATTTAAGATCATATAGATTAGCTTAGCATGTCTGCCTGATAATAATATTGGATAAAGTATTGAAATACATCAAAATATTTTTTATTAATGTCTCTTCCTTTACCCAAAACACAAAATAAACTGTTTGATGTGACAGGCTATATATTATCATATAATTTGCTAATCTCTCCGTGATTGCACATACAACATCTACTTTCATGCCAATAGAGCACAAGAGATAATGTATTGATATCAATTAAAGAAATCGTTACCTACTCAACCGCTGCCTGATCCAAATCTAAGCGCTTATCAATGATATTGAAAATGCACAAATGTACCTACCCTATAGCCTCCGGTCATGCTATTTCAGTTAGGGCGGCTGCGTATATGTTGCTTTACTCGAAGGCATCACTTTTTACTTAACTAGCTTTAAATCATTCTAGTTGTGCTGCTCTTAGAATCAATTATAGATAATCAGTGTTAATGTTACTGAAATATAATTACAATACAGAGATATTATCAACTTACCACAGAGCTCATTCTAAGCAGGTTCAAATGATATAACTGAACAAGTCATCAGGATTCAGATGGGTCCTAAATAATGGCCAAAGTTAGGCGATCGCTATCACAGGGCGAAGCGACATTAACAATTTCTTATAGTTAATTTTACACATGTAAGATATAAATTTAGTAGAAATGTTTTTTTTTAGATTTCCAAGGCTGTTTTGGCCCTATGTCCATAGATTTGGTTAAAGCTCGTTTTTTATTTATATTTAGATGCGGTGGTTACATTGTTTATGAATGAATGAATGGCGAATGATATTTTTTTACAAGTGTGACAGATATTAAACTATTGCGACATAATATTACGTAGATTCTGACAAAATGATCAACTACCAACCAAGCCCTGTTTTTCTACGTGGTTGATACAATCGATCAAATTACTTGGTTGATACAATTAATCAAATAACAAAGATGCTTAGTCAAATTTAACGTGTAGGTGAGTAACTTTAAATTTACCAGTATTATCGCTTTTTCTAGTAACTAAATATTTGCTCAACTATAAAATATACTTATTCACTTACGTACAAAATATGTTACAGAACGGAGAAAATATATGATTTTACTATTTGGCAGAGTGACAGTCTATATTAATTATGTATTAAGATTTTATTGGAAAGATGAAACGGCATACGAATACTATAGAACAAATATATGATCGGCGTCGCCCACAAATATCTATGGGCGACGGCGATCATTTACTATTAGGTGAGCCATAAAAATATGTATATATTAGGTACAGGTGAAAATTGTTTCTTTAAAATATGGAACTGACAATTGTCCCCGAAGAGTTAGGCGGAAGTGTATAAACACCCACATTTCGACAAATATTTATACCCATTAATAGAAGGCGAGCCTACTGAATTAAACAGCTCGTTACAATACACTTGACTGCAGCAGTTGTGGATTCTGCATTGAAAGCGCTTTCGATACAAACTTAGATCAGACATATTTTTCAAATATACCAAGTGTTCAATCTCTTGAAAGGTTGCATACTAATCCTTATGAGCCTTACCCGATATCTATCCTATAATTATTCAGAAAAATCGTATTTATGGGAAGACGAGACCTCCAGTAAAAATAATTATAGGAAGAATTGCAATTCAGAGGCATATAAATCTAGAAAGCGCTCAAGGCATGTATTTGGTATTTAAAAATATCATGAAACTACGCTTGTATGGAAATTGCTGCGAATACACTTCCCTTAACACTGTCCGACCTGGGAATCTTGCATGGAGGTAGGGCATTTTGCGAATACTAGTCTGGCTAGCTACCGCCTTCAAGTAGAAAAATCTATCACCAAGCATTAACGGTGTGTTCCGGCAGCTGACAATGTGAGCCAGTTCGAACTTAAGGTTATACCAGTACTTTCGACTACAACATCAATAACCATCATGTGACAGTTGCCAAAGGCATGCATTTCGGCTGTGAAAAGAAACCAACAGCACTCGTTTATATAAATTAGGTCCGGTTTTTCTATCAGATAGTACAAATCTAGAAAGAGCTCAACGGATAAATATAACCTATAATAAAATATAATAATATACAACCAATGTGTTAATAACGAATGTTGGTTGTTTAAAATAAAAGTTCATTCGTTTTAAATCTGGTTGATTAACATTTTATCAGTCTAGCGGTCTAGATATTTTTGTCTGTTGATTAAATAACCTAGATGTCACATTTCAGAAGTCTTCTTCTATTGGAGTTAAATTGATATACTCTATGACAAAAGTTTGCTAAGGTTAGCCTTATATAAGTGATGATGTGGCTGAAGGTGTTGTTCAGGCTAAATTAGAATTAATGGCTTGACAGATGCCGGAACACACCGTAAGGTGCTAGTTGACAGATTGTCTACTTGAGGGTGGTAGCTAGCTAGGCAGGCATTCGCAAAATTTTAATGCCCTGCCACCAAGTATAATTATATTAGACTGACCTCATGGTTGAGTAGAGTAAAATGATGCTTTGGCATCTCGAGATCCCTGGGTTTGATCCCTGGTCGGACCGTTATCTAGTTTATTAAAAACGAACGAATTTTTATGTTCAATTCAGTCGGAAATTATGCCCGGTAGACGAAAATACGGTTGTCCACTATTATGACCAAAAAATCTGGTAAAACGTGGATGTAGACACCTCTGCATTAACTTTCGTAAAAATACAGGTGTGATTGTTCTTAAAAATCACAAGTCTCAAATTTTACATAAAAAGTAGCACATAATTTTCCGTCACATTGTTGTTACAAATTAGGAAATAAAGTTCCTAGCCTGTTCGTGTACCAGTGTGGTAAGGAAAAATATTCTCCAACGTTCATACCAATATTGAAAGTAGATTTTCTTATCTCAACACCATTACCCGGTTTCAATATAGAACACACTATTATGTGATAGCATTTTGTTGTTTGTAAAAAACTTCTCGTGTTCCATTTGTGTATACTAGAGTATCAGTAAAGGCTTTGTGATGACCAGACCAGTATCGTTTTTCACATACCCATAACACATCTCTTTTATATTTCTAGTTCCCTGGTACTTTATACTGTAGAAACGTAGCAATAGGTACACTAGGAAGTTTATTTGACCGTGGTAAATTTGAAGTGTGAACACAAGAACACTTTTCGAGGGTAAAATATTCAGGAAATCGACTTCCTATTTTTAATACTAATGTGAACGCTAGGAATTATTGTTCCTAGGCGTAATAGCAAAGTGACAGAATAGTGTGGAAGTTATTCGAAAGTTTGATTTTTATGGCTCATCAAATTCATCTATAGAGATTCATGTTAAGACCATAGTGAGATTAATTAATTTTATATATATTTTAGTTATTTTTATTGTCTTTACAATATACAGTTCGATTTATCAATTAGTGTGCAAAACTATTTTACAAGGTGATGTATATCATAAGCCAATTTATTTGACTAATACTTACAGAAGCATACATTCTAAAACACTAATGACAGCTGTTCCAATGACATCTGTCACATTGACGTTTACCTAATTGAAATTGTTACCAAGAGGGTCGGTAGCGTCGGTTTTAGTTGGCTTATCTCGAGGAGAACTAAAGCCAGTAGAAGTACGCTAACGGATGATGAAGAACCTGTGGAACAAATTGGAAGCTTTCCAGAAATTGACTTGATCAGGTTGAAGAAGAAGAGACTAACTATTAAATTAACCATCATTTGTATGTGAAATAAGTGAAAATGTGAAAAAGGGTTTTTTTTTCCAATAATTATGTTATGTAGAAAATCTAATTTATAAAAACACAAAACCCTACTTTGTAGTAGAAAAACAATATCTCATTGAATTCACGCCGGTAGATAAATAATATATAATATTTATAGCAATATTGAATCCCTAATCCATATAATTAATGTGACATGCAAGAAGGTTATACGTATCCGAAGGTTACAGTGGAGATAGAAATGTGCCTTTGAATGACGTCACACATGTTAAATCCTACAGCTCCACATACATCCGGTACGGTTTTCGTGCACCATTACTATAAAGTTCAATGCACATTCTTTTATGTATGACCTTCTTGGGTGCTGGCTACTGAAAAACCACGTTTGACTTTTCGAACCCCACTATTACATATTTAATCCCTTATACCTTTATTAAATATATATAAAAACTGTAGTGTCTAAATAAAGGGCTTTATTATTTACCTTTATTGAAACTATGAATCCCGTTCACTGTTATTTCGGCGAAAGTCACACAAAAACTTAAATGAAAATTTATTTTGGGAATGTATTATAAAATGGTAATTAGATATACACACTTGCGTCCTTTGTTTTTTCCCCGCTGACTAGTGTCTAAGTAGGGCTTAGTACATAAGACCAAGATCGCATTTCCGGTTCTCATGATATTGTCTTTGAATAATTTATAAAAAGCAAAAGTTGCCAAATTGTTGTAAAGGAAGTGGCGCGGCGGCACGGCGCAGGGGGTCATTCTTAGCAATAACATTTGCAGATGAAGGTGAGTGGGGCGACAGGGATTCAATTTTCGTATCGATTACTATATATGTGCATCATACGTACATTTACAACATAAGTATGCATCCATATATTAGCTATAGGAGTTTCTCAGGGTCATCAGATATTTTATATTATCTTTTTTCTTGTCGGCAAAATACCCTTTACGACTAGATTTTTCAGTTTATCCAATAAAGTAACATCAATAAGGTGAGGTCATTATGTCAAAGCCAGATGCCAAATAGAACAGGTGTCAAAATGACAGTCAATAAATAACCTTTACTCGAGTTAACTACAAAACTAAAAGAGTCTACGCCAGATAAGATAGCATTATTATCATAAGTATTATTCAAATAAATTTTACATTATTTTAACTAGAGCCTCTATTTAATCTATATGAGATTGAAATACCGCTTATAAAAATATAATAATAAATGCATTTTTATTATTATTCATATTTTTTATTTATATGGCAACACAATACAATATTTTTTTCAAGTGGCAACTGCATAAACTCATTAGATTTTGTTAAAATAATATTTAAATACAAATAAGTAGACTCAAAACTGCTTGAAGAATGCAATATGCTATCTCAACAAAACCTAATGAGTTGAAAGCACCACAGCAGTAAAAAGACGAAAATCTTATTAATATAAAACATTTTTTATCCATTCCATTATTAATACTATATTTTACATTTCAAAAATAACTAACAAATACCCAATATAACAAAAAGAGAGATTCCGAAGTTAAAATAGTAAAATAAAAACATTGAGTAGTGATTTCAAATGACCAACAGTGCCATCATTTGTCGAGAAGTAAACACTACACAGTAGAAATGACCTCATAAAATGTTCAGATCATAAACTCTCAGATCTTATCACTTTCTTGTGTTTTTCTAACGTTTGCCAACTCGATCAATAGATGACGTTATTGTCACTTGTTTACTAACATAAATGTATCACTTTTGATATTCAAAGTCATGACAAAAAAAATACATCGATTTTTTTTCAGTTCAAGTCTCGCAGTGATAAAAAGATTACAAAAAATATTTACAATATTGATGTACAAAAAAAACATCCCAAATAGTATATTCTATTTTTATCAATTATATCTTGGAATATACCTAGTGCGATTAGAGCAACAAAAATGTTCCACAATTCGATGCCTGTATTATATGACTATATGTCTCTTTCTAACAATCTTTATTAGAACGAGACAAAGTCCATAAGTATATTCCTTCAATAGAGTAAAATGTCGACCATTTATGTAGTCAGAAGAAGGTGATCCCTAATTATAGGCCACATCTTCAAGACAATACCACATGTAAAAAAAAAGAAATCCTTTAAGGGTGAACTGGCCGGTCAGTTCACTATACAAACGTAGAAGGATGATCACTCCCTTATTTGAGGATTTGAGTCCAAAACAAAGCTTGATATCGATCGATCTCTTTAATATCTAGGCTTGTATCGTAACATTTTCTTAAGAAGATAATTAACTTGATAGTAATGAGCCTCGAAAAATTTCAAATAAAGTTTTCGAGGCTCATAACTTTCAACTTAATTATCTTTTTAACATTTCGTTACGATACAAGCCTAGACGAGATCAATCAATATTTAATATCAATATAATGACGAGATCAATCAATATTATGCTCAATTCTGGACCTAAAATCTCAAAGGGAATGGCAGCCCTACGACGTCTGTATGGAGGAGTGAACGGCCAGTGTTTAATTATTAATGAATCACATGTGCACAATTTATGTCCCTAACGATATTTTTTTGCCGTGAATTCTGATATAAAAAGTGTACTGACATACTAAAAAATAATAATACTTATAACTTTGTGTGATGATTCGGTAATATTCCAGCATTATTTTTTAAAGAGTAATAATAATAAATAATTTAACATAATTATAACAAAAAAATCATTTCATTACAATTTCTATGACATGTACAGTCCATGACAAAATACCTGACTAATAGGCCTTAAAGGTATTCGCTTGTTACACACACAATTCAAAGCGCACTGCATTTATCGGCGTTTAATCTGCTCACACCATACACAATCCTACCAGACATACATAAGTGTTGACACAAAATCTCGTCTTTGCACGCCGCCGTGTCGACACTTTTTAGCGGATAATAAAAAAATTCATTACCCCATCCACATTACTTCCAGCATTCACTCTCATTTCAACAATTCGTCATATTGGAATCAAACAAAAAGCTTTGTTTAATTTAACTAGCATTTTTATTTCATTCCTTAAAAAGAAAACTTGGTTTGCACGCTATTTCTTTTTTTACGAAGACTGTGCGAATTCAATGCTGTAAATATGGTAGGGTCTTCAAATATTCACAGCAAAATTTGCATATTAGCATCAATATATCTGAACACAATAATATGTAACAAACGTTAAAACAAAACATATTATAAACTACTAAATAGGAACCGGCAAAGGGCCTGTTTCAGAATGTTCGAGTAAGTTCGGTTTATACTACCCAGAACATAAAATAATTGAATGATAAAAATGACAGTTAACATGCAGCGCGTTTCAAGCTTTAACCGATGGATAGGCTAAATCGATGACTGTAAAACGCAAAGATAGTGCTTTATTTATTAAATATGTTCTGGGTAGTATAACCGGAACTTACTCGAACATTCTGAAACAGGCCCTAAGACTTCTGCTATATTTACCGGGAAGATTCCGATCAGTTACGTGTATAGAATTCCTTCGTCGAAGCGACAAGCAAAGGCTTCAGCGCGATAAACAACAAGCGATTACTAGATAACTATTCATAATTAGTAATTATTGATAAAACTCGCGATAGCTTTCATAATAAACTTTGTGTCAAGGACTGTAATATCATATGTAAAAATTCTTACACTACTTTAAATACAATGTGGTTTTATAAGATAATTATTACATGTAATAACAAACAAATCTTTTAAACGACGACGCGACGGTCACTTTGTAGTATCAAGCAATACTTTTGTTACCAATATAACATAGTACTTAAATTATGTTATATAAATGCTCTACTGCCAAACAGTTTGTTCTAGGTTTCTATGACAGTTGAGAGGCTTACGTGCAGTCTTAAAACTTCAGCACTAATGCAGAGATAAGAAATCACAATAAGAATTATCTCCAAATAACGGAATTTTAAAATGAAATTTATAGTCACGTTGACACGGTCTTAGTAGATTTGACAAAGAGCACTTTGATGGGTTAACTACATAGTGTGACAATACTAATCAAAGTTACTTGGTTGCCGAGTAGCATTAAACATATTATTAAAGCGATTGAAAAGTATCTTTTTAATTGTTTGATGTTAATCAACGAAATGTCAAAAATGTTTCCAGTTCTTTGATCTTTATGTGAACTTGTGGTTGACATAGTATTATTGTGCAAATAAGGTTGCTCTAGACAGCAACCATCAGTTAGTAACTCATGGCGACGTCTGTCCTAGGTAGAAAAATGTAGTTTTTACTGATCAGAGGTCAGTTGTCCATTGCTATGGAGCTCAGTAGCAACCAAGTGCTGTCAGAATGACTTTTTCAATCATTAATTCTAACAAAAATAAATACCATAATCAGCCTAATTAACAAAGCCACTTTGTCAAAGCTACTCTACTATGTGTCAATGCGGTTTTGGCATATGTAAAACAAAGTTCTATTCTACGAACTTGTGAAAAGCTATGTGAATGAATTGGACAACTAAAATTGTCAGTCACCAAGCGTTTTCCAGCCACACATTTCCCGTCCGAATTCTAACCTGCTATCATTTTGAACCACACGTAAAGTAATGCTGAGAGGCTATCATAAGATTCACACGAAAATATCACAAATGCAAAATTCTCTGCGACCGTCACGCCATCTGTTATCAGAAAATGGTAAACTTACAATATAGTACAGCGGTAAGGTTCAACCATTGTTGGAAGATCCCTGCGTCTTCTGTTCAAATAGGGCCGCCATGTCGCGTATATTCAACGATGGGGACGTCTTGTCTTTTCTGTGGATGAGAGGAAACATTATCAAAATTAGTTCTGCTTTCTCGGTGCAGTGGCATACGCAACATTCCCTTAACCGGGTCTATTGTATAAACGAAACTTTTTTTTTATGCGTGATAGGTTAGCCTTTGACCACAATCTCACCTGATGGTAAGTGATGATGTGGTCGAAGATGTTGTTCAGACTAACCTAGAATTACTGGCTCTCAATCTAATCTAGTTAGGAATCTAGGATTTCGGTATATTATTAAACGATCGCACGTTTAGCGAATATTTTTTATGAGAAACGTGTCCCAATAGATAGACGAAGGACATAGGTTCGATTCCTATCTGAGCCGTAAATTATGCGCTATCTAAATTAGAGCATGTGATATTTGTTCAGGCGGTTTGTTCAGGCGGTAATTCTTGAAAATATTACTTTAAAATTTATAAAGGTAGCGACATAATTCCAAACGTAAGAGTATTCACGAACCCCTTTGGTTCTGTTAAAAAGAAATATAGTAGTGGTTGATGGCCGCCACATCATCTATGACGGTTCAAATTGCGTGGTGGTAGGGCATTTTGCGAATTCCCGCCTGACTAGTTACCATCCTCAAGTAGAAAATCTGTCGCCAAGTACCAAATGATGTGTTCCGGCAGCTGTCCTTCAGAGAAAGTAATTTTAGGTTAGCCTGTACATCTTCGAAAATATCATTACGTGAGATCACGTCAGGTAAGATAGTGCTCAAAGGTTAGCCTATTAGCTATAAGTAAAATTTATTTATGGTGCAAGATTTGCGTTTTTGCGACCAATCTCGGTAGAGGAAACGGTAACCCGTCCTTTCCATACAGCCTAGACGAATTTTTTTTTTGCTCTTGAAACATATTTAATTTTTGACCACTACTCATTAGGAAGGTGAGAACGCGATCAAATGCTTCTTTATCTTTGATAAAATAAAAAAATATCATGATAAAAATAAGTCTTTTTTTAGTCCCTACAACACTATAGTACGAATACACAAACAATGTGATGATGTTAAATAAAGCCATTTCACAATTAACCAAAACAACACAAAAGTACAGTATAAATCATCAAACAACGTATGATAATGGTCGACATATACATTCCAAATAAAATTATAATATGAATAAAAATACAAAAAGTAAATCAAAACTATCGCATTATTGTAACATAAATATATGACAATCATTACCATACAAAACTGTACAGAAAAACATTCTACTCCTACCGATGATATTAAAATAAGATTTAGTGCTACTTCTCTCTGCATCCCTAAATTAAGGAGGCAAAAAGAAATAACCTTAAAAAGACTCACCTTTCATAATCCCGACTCTTAAAGCTGTCCCTGTCTTCTCTCAATTCTATTCTTCTATCTATATCTTCGTGAGGACTAGTTGGCGATTGTATTGTATCTAAATTGTTAGCGCTCTTCGCTAAGGAAAACCTCATTCTCTGTCCCAAATCTACTGTATTCCTTCTTTCAAATTTCGGCACATCTACTTCTGCCTTATCTTCTTTCTTTATCTTTATCCGTGTCAGCTGTTCTGGGTTGCTTCTAAATGACTGCGAACTGTATTTTTCGCGGAGGAAATTTCGTCGTTCTTCTTTGTATTTCTCGATTCGTTCTCTACTTAGTTTCTTCTCCGTGTCGAAGCTTATGAGTTGTTTAATGTCCGTAGGACGCTTTTCATTGAAACGTTGGACAAGAGATATTTTGTTTTCCGTTGTTGGTGTTATGCTTTCTTTACTTTCGTTTTCGACAGGATTTAAATTTAAATCTGGGAGGTATTTTGTTGGTCTTTTACCGTCTCTTACTTCTAGACTTTTTCTTCTGTCTTTTTCAGTACCAAATTCTTTAATGAAAGCGTTCTCGTCCAAAGACCTCGCTGAGTTTTTAGATAGTTTGTAACTCTTAGGAGAGTTTGGGATTTGGATTTCCTCTTTTTTTATTTCGACTGTAACGCGGTCGTTTCGAGTTTCATTGTTCCTTTCGAGACTAGGGTATTTGATTTCTGCTTTGAACTTCTCGAAAGTAAACGGCCCTTTTTGTTCCGTGGGACTCTCAAAACGAATCGCTAACTCCCTTACATTTAAGTTCTTAGCTTCAACTTTCGCTGTGATCAAATTACCGTTTTCTTTCTCAATGTCTTTACCGTTTGGAATGTTTTCAACTGATTCTTTAGCGATTATCTGATCACAAATCTTTAAAGTGTCGACGTTGATATTCTCATAATCATTCTGCCTCGTTTCAAAATGATTAGGTCTATCAAACGAGATATTTTCGTAATGCCTTTCTTCAGATTTTTGTGGTACTAATACTTCTTTAGGGTCTTCCTTTTCTGGTGATTCTAATACCATGGCGTTTACTTCTTCAATGCTCTGTTTGAAGAATTTCACTTGACTATACACGTCTATTTTATCATCATCGTCTAAATTTGTTTCTAATGTTGGAGTTTCTAGTATAATTAAATCTTTGTCAAAATCGTCAGGTTGGCACGCTTGCTGAGTAGGTAAAGACGCATCCGCCTGAGGTATCGTAGCCTCTTCAACTATGGACAAATTTTTCTCTAAATCTATGTCTTCGTAAACGGAATCCCTGTCACTATCTTTGGATTTGGTTGGAGATCTGAAAGTGATACTTATAGTCGATTTAAGCGGACTTTTCAGGGGGCTTCCCGGTGAGCTTTTGCTACTAGACGACTGCAAATTTATATAATTAGGTCTAGAAAAGTTATAGCATTCGTATAGTTCATCATGCTTCAAGCTAACATTGGAGTAACTCGACGAGCTTTCATGCGATGATGTCATGACTTTCATATCATGCTTTTTATCTGAATTATGATCTGACGATGACGTAGACACAGCCGAGAGTCTATTCAAATTTTGATAACTTATATCAGATTTTATAGGACTAGGATCGAAATTCTGAGCTTCTATATTTACATGTTCATAATCTGCCGCTTTCAATTCACATTTGAGACATTTCCCTTCGTCGCAATTAAGGCAATCATTACTTTCTATTTTTATAGTATGTTTATTACTCTCGCTGACTTCAGAATCTGTTTCTAATGGATCATACACGGGCGTGATTGGTGTTATAGGACTAGAATTTATCGTGCTTGTAGTGAGATTACTCGAAGAATTTTCTATAGGCCAATCTATTTTTATTAATGTGGAATGTCCGTCTTTTCCGTGCCAGCTGAGTCTGCTTATGATGTTTTTATCGTTTTCTACTGGATGATTCATGGTGCTGTATCGGGAGGGGTTTTTGATCTTTCGTGGTGAGTTTCGTTCTCTGCAAGCGTTAGTGAAGCGATGATGTTTTAGATTGTTATGACAGTAAATCTTGTTATGTTTGTGGTTTTTGTTGCACAGTGGGGAATGTGGATAGGTGTAATTGGTAATAAAATAACATTTTAGCTATTTAAGCTCTGCAAAGCTACTGTTGTCAATTAATTTTAATTGATATTACAATGTTATTTATTATAATTAATGATATACGTATAATTATATCATGATCAATGTATTTATAACATATATCACGAAGAATGGGTATTTGACATCTCTGCTTATAGGCATGATGATATGTATATATACTACTTTAACCTGTAATTCAATATTAATAAGAAAACTACTTCTACTGTGTACTTTAACATGATCTTAAGTGTTAAGAGTTTATTAAACATTAGTTCGAGTAACTAAGCGAGCTAATAGTAACGCATTATGTTAAAGTCAACGCTGACATTTTAGAACTATCTAGTAACTTTTTTCTTTCAACTTTGTAACTAAGTTAGGTAACTATTATAACCATATGACGCGAGATACGGAGAATATTCTGTACAACACCTCAGACCGCATCTTCGCTTACTATCACGTCAGATAGTGGTCTAGCATATAAGCAATAAAATATATTAACAGAGTTATTGAAAAAATGCTCACAATCACTTTAGAAGTCGGACTTTTGTTAATTCTAGCAAGTCTTTACTTCTACGTTTTTATTATCATACAAGAAAATCTCTATCTAAATAGTCGTAGGTATCGTCTGCGTATTCGTCTCATTATTTCCAAAGGCATGCGGCGCCGGCTCTCTAAGCTCGCTAGAGGCATTGTTTAGCAACAATTTGCATATTCATTGTTGCTATTTCATTTAGTACGAGACACAAAACTAAAGTGTCAGACAGTACAATACCTGATTTTCAGGTTTTGAAGAAAGTCGTAGAACTATAGTTATTAATTATTATAATGTCATTAACAATAATTAATAATAATTATAATAATGTGTGCTATGGACTTTATCTGTAATATATGTCTTTTTTATAGTTGTATGTTATATTACAGTGGCCCGACCGTAAGAGGTTTTTAGCAATTTTCCAATAACCGTTTACCTATATTGAAGGTTTATATACAGGGTTATTAGTAAAAAGCTAACAACCTCTTATGGTTGACTTCTGCTAGTCCTAAGAAACAATTTGAGATTATTACTCTTTTGTTTTGAAAAAAAAGAAAAAAACAAAAAAATATTTTTGTAGTTTTCTGTTATGTTTTTTTTACATGTTTTTGACTAAATAAGCACGAGAACCACCTGATGTCTAAAGTCTCTTGTGCCTGTAATTTATTATTTCATATTTTTTATTACTTTGCTTGATGTAAGTATTACCACGGCGCGGTCCAGTGTTGCCGCGGCGGGCGCTCTTAGCTCGCAGTAGGCATTACAACACAAAAAAAGAAATTAAAAATAGTATTAAAAAATATTTTTTTATCAAAACTATTAACCATATCTCAAAATGTTTGTTAGGACTAGCAGAAGTCAACCCTAAGTGGTTGTTAGTATTTTACCTATAACCCTGTATATACTATGATAGTTAACAAATCTAGCTACGATAGTGAAAAATCTGTTTTTGATTTTCCGCGCTGCCGTTCTTTTACACCCTAGCTTGCCGTTCTGGCTCTTTATAAGTAAGTACCGTTCAGAATACGTGATCGAATTATGTTAAGGCAGCGTCTCTGCTCTTAACAAGTATATACCGTACAGGACACGTGAGCGCTCTGCGTCGCGGAAAATGTATACGTCACTCCAGATTTTTGAGAATTTTTCTAATATGCTATAATTTCAATAGCTCTCTCATTTCTATACTAAGATAGCAATGTAAATATTACAGGTGGACGTTCAAACAATTATTATGGCGGTAATACCCAACCAGGTATGTTCCTAGATTGATTTAACTATTACATATATATTTCACCTATCGACAAACCACACTATTGACCATGGATATAAAGAGATATCGCACAAACATTTTAAAAATATCGAAGAGAAACACAAACAAAATGCAAAAATCACAAGAAGATGACAGTGATATGTAAAAACCAGTTCAGTAGAAAGACAGAGAATTTTATTTATTGCATAATTTCACCACAAAAAAATTAAATTGACTGGAAATTAAAAATTAGTTTTATTTATAAAATATTGGTGAAATTACGTAATATTAAAAGAAAGGAATATGACGATTAGTAGCAATCGGAAGTAGTCAATAGACTGTCTTTTTATTATCATTAGAATGTCTTTCCTCCGCCTTATCCCATGCTCAGTAGGGTTGGCAAGTTAACTAAGTAAAATACATAAGTGAGTAAAACATATTTTAATATGACTAACTGATACATATTCAGTTAAAATCGATATAATATGCTACACGACGTCTGTTCAGGGTAAAACACTAACAAGTGTAAATAAACTTTTAGACTGCGTGAGCGGCGTGCATGTAAAGGTTACGCATACGCATTCCCCGGTGATGTGCGAGGGAACTAAGCGGTGTGCGAGGAAAAATCGACCAATAAGAACGCATCATTTCCGTAGCCTCGCTGAGCGCAACGATCCTATTGGTCGATTTTTCCTCGCGCAACGCTTACCTCCCTCGCACATCACTGGGGAATACACAACCTTTATATGAAGCGACACGTGACACATGGAGAAGAAGAGGAAGAAAATTTACGAGATCCACGTTTACTACTGTACTGTTTTCTTCTCGAAAACTGAGCGGACTCAATTATTTTAGGCATTAAAATAAAAAAATAAGTATATCTAGGTTCCATTCATTTTCTTTTATGGTTTAAAAAGAGGAATTACAGGGGCGTGTCAATAGCGAACACAGATTTTATGCGATAATATTTTTTGTTACCAAAAAATAGAACCGACTTCAACACTCATATGTGTGAAATAATTTGTTGATATCGGTACCATGACGGTTCAAAAGTAGCTATTATCACAATATTGTGTGCATGGTACCGGCTTTGACAAGTTATTTCACACATTTGAGTGTTGAAGTCGGTTCTATTTATTGGTAACTATTTTTTTAGTAACCCTTGCTACTTTCTGTACCGATTGTCATTAAATGTCAATGACTATATCATAAAGATAGGAAAACAGTGGAGTGTAACTCAAAAACGGCTTGATCGATTTTGATGAAATTTAAATGGCACCACACGGTATACATCAGCTTTCAAGTAAACAAATAATTATCGAAATCGGTTCACCCAATCAAACCTCCTCCTTTTTTGGAAGTCGGTAAAAACAATGACTGCTCTATAGGCGCTATTCAAGAAGAAACTAGGGGAATAGTGTATGGAGAATCGCATCGACTGCCCTCTTAAATACTACAGAATATGATTAAAACATCTAATAAAGACGGAAACTTTTATAAACTTTAAAATAGACACTTCCAATGACTACTAAGCATAGATTATGTAAGACAACAGACTATACAGAATGAATGTGTATTAAAGATTCTTCTTATTCTTACCTAAGTTTGACGTTTCCGAGTGAAGTTTGGAAGTCAGCGACCGACGCCTTCGGACTCTCTCTGTCTTTGCACAATCTGTAATAATACACTCTTACATTATACATTAGCGAAACGAGTAATTTGGCCGTGTGATGTTACGCTGCTACTCCTGCAGTATACAATATATTGAATGCATCACTTGAGATGTTTGTTATTTAAACTTAGATTCAAGATGGAAGATTTTTGCTGGGCACGTCGTAATTTTTTTAATGTTATTTTGACGGAACAAGATCGATGCCCACCTAATATTAAGCGGACTAACCTCTGCCTATAACAGATGCATTTCATCACAAGTGACGACACACTGCACCGTCACCTTGAGACATAGTTTTGTCTTAGGTATTCACGATTATTACAAATAGTAATTAAACAACTTTAAACGGTTTAAATCGCGTATATTTATCATTATTTTTGTCCCGAAGTTTCCAACACTATGTCACCCGGTGACCACGATCACTGCAAAGTGTTTGAAACGACGGGACAAAAATGTTTAATTACTTTGAGACATAGTTGATAAGTCTCATGTGCCTCTAATTTTACTGGCTTTCAAGAACAGCTACCGGAACACGCTGTTAGGTGCTTGGCGACAGATTTTCTACTTGCGGGTGGTAGCTAGCCAGGCGCAATCGCAAAATGCCCTTCCTCCAGGCATCATCATTTTTGCCAGATATTCTGTGAATGCTCTTTAGATTCCTCGTGAGATTTGTTCGAACACCTATATCTTTAAATTTATCTGAGTTCCTCTTACCAGTTCCATAAGAGTTTTCACTCTTCCAAGATTTCGGATTTATTCTATACTCATAAGAACGCTACTTAGAATATTTCTTTGGAATCTTCTAACGCTACCTCATAGGTAAAGACTTTGCTGTAATGAAGTATGTTCGTCACGCGGAAGGAATATCGGCCATTGACCTTAATCAGTTAGATAGTCTTATTCAAAAAGGTAGTTTTAAATCAAAAAAATGTTATAGACGATCATTTTATCATCGTTTCTTTTCATAAAAAAGTATCTTATGTTTTATAAGGTACAATTTCTAAGCAGAAAGAAATGCGAACCTTGACTTATGTACTTCACCACGGGAAAGTATATCGGTCATTGACCTTAGTCACTTGTATTTATCAGATAATCTTATCCAACAATTTAGTTAAAAAGAACAACACTCGACATTTCTTTTAATGAAAAAAAAAGTTAATTCCTATAAAGTACGACTTCTAACGGGAAAGAAATTCGGTCAGTGACCTCCCTTTCACTTTAGAGATCATACATTATACTGCTAAAGACACTGTGCTTCCAGGGTTAAACTGACATGCCGATATATTGCAAACATTTATATTTTTACAATTATTTTTTTTGGGGTAATGAACTCATTTTTACTTCAAATCTTCTTGAGGGAAGGAATGAGTTGAAGCGAAGAGTAGGATCAGCGAAGGAAGCATCGTCGGTCACTTTGCCATCGGCAATTGTAGGAGACACAAATTGAGGGATCACTCGATTGAGCTGTATAAACTGATAAGTAAGTCCTATCAAACTATTTAATAATCTACCTGCTCTTTATTCTTGTTTTTTTTTTTTAATTATATTTGGAAAACCAACAGCTATATATCTATCTACTAGTGGCTCTTTGAGCTGTAAACCTCGCAGGACTGTCCTTGCATAGCTTACAATTGATCAAAATTTAACAATACATTTAAATAAAAAAAGTATTTTACAATTGTACACATGTAGTCGAGAGAGAGCCTATCACTTCAAGGCAACGGACGTGCATTTCAAGAACATTGCCGTTAAATTTAGGCAGGCGTCCATACTTTGGACACCTCATAATGTATATCATATAAAAACTCCGTCATTTTGAAAAAAATCCAAAAATTTAATCGACAAACATATGGACTTATCAAACCTATTTTGTGAGCAAAATTTCATGAGATTCGGTTGAGAAATGCGACCTGTAGACGAGAACAACCGGACATACGAAAGCATTTTTGTCTAAGTTGAAGCAGAGACGCTTCGCTCGAACTAAGTTCTCACCCGTTAAATAACAATGAGTGAATACAACAGGAAGCCAATAACAGGTTTTCACTGATAGAAACTGAATGGAATATATGCGTACACTGTATAAGTGACCATGATAACCTAACACTTGCACAATATATCAGGTGTATAATATATATAAGACTAGTTGACCCGGCAAACGTTGTTTTGCCATATAAGTAATTTAAAAAATAAGGGTTGATCGTAGAAGGGTGAAAATTGAGGATAGTATGTATTTTTGTATGTTGAATCATAAAAAAATAGAAATAAAAAATTTTGTGTAAAAAATAAAAATAAAAATTTAGGGGTGGACTACCCCTAACGTTTAGGGGGATGAAAAATAGATGTTGGCCGATTCTCATAGATACCGGATAAGCACAAAAATTTCATCAAAATCGGTCAAGCCGTTTCGGAGAAGTATGGCAACGAAAACTGTGACACGAGAATTTTATATATTAGAAGAAAGATGTACCTCTTGGGTATGTCGGTGTAGGTGGGCTCTGGCTGGCGGCGCGAGGGCCGCTTCTCTGTGCGCGCGCGCGGGGACTCCCCGTCGATGTACCCGATGCCCGACAGCTGCTCCTCCAGCGCCGCCCGTCGGCTGCACAATGCACAAGGGGGGCATTACTGTACTACACATACACTATATGTATAGCAGTCAAACAAGTTACTGTGTTACTGTGCCGGAACATGCTCGAGGCCCCACCTAATTGAAGCGCTCGTAGCGAAGTTTACTTAGCCGTTCTCAACCGATCAGCAAAGTTAAGCAACGTCGCGCGCGGCCATGAGTTAGATGGGTGACCGCTAGTGACATTACGCGACTGCAGAGCGTGCACGTGCTTCGGAGGGCACGTTAAGCCTTCGGTCCCGATTGTTGACTTAGGATGGCAGTCTTTATAGCATGGTGGTAGGGCATTTTGCGAATGCCCGCCTGGCTAGCTACCACCCTCAAGTAGAAAATCTGTCGCCAAGCACCTAACGGTGTGTTCCGACAGCTGTCCTTGAGAGGTTAGCCATATCAGGTGAGATAGTGGTCAGAGGCTAACATATCAAGCATAAAAAAAACCCCACGCTTGGCAGACGGCTTGGGGATTGCAGTGTAAGATAGTAGTTCTTTAGAAGGCGCTGCTGCCCACCTTCCCGTATAATTTTTCCCTTAGTCGCCTTTTACGACACCCACGGGATGATATGGGAAGGTGCAATTCTAACCCGGCAGCCCACGGGGAAGTTATTCTACTACACATATACAATATAATTGTCAAATAAGTCAATCATATATTTTTTTTATGTTATTGTGATGGACCACGCTCGAAGGCCAAATGATGTTAAGCGAACTAAACTCTAACCATAACAGATGCATTTCATCACAAGTGACGAATTGCACTGCACCCATCACCTTGAGACATAGTTGTTAAGTCTCGTGTGCCTGTATTTCACTGGCTCTCAAGGACTGCTGCAGGAACACACCATTAGGTGCTTGACGACAGATTTTATACTTGAGGGTGGTAGCTAGACAGGCGGGCAATCACAAAATGTCCTTCCACCTTGAAGCTCAAGCTGGCGGTTGTCGAAACCTGCAGCACGGCAGTCCATAGCTATTACCGCTCGGTCATCATTAGTTCAGATATTTAAAAACTGTTTAAGGAAAAAAATATATTAATATTTTATGAAAATACAATTTTTATTTGTAACAATATCGTTTAATTTTTCTTCCATTCATTGTTCTTGTCATTAATAGAATGAAAAATTTACCAATTAAATACGGGAGAAACAACGTGCAAAAGCTTCTTATCTGTACATATATGTATATATTACAAAAACAAGTTACTTTTCAGCGAGTGCGTTGGCCGCTTCGATGTCGACACGTAGATTCCGTCGGGGGGAGGGCTCCACGCTGCACACCACTGACTCAGGCGGCGTCGAGCACAGGGACCCGCCCTGACAATTTATAAACAAGCAATATAAATAGATCTATCTAGAATAGATGAAAACTCTTTATTGCAAAATTACAAATACACGAGAGGATTTTTTTTCCGTTATTGCAAACATAACAATATTAAAATTATTAGGTTCCGTCATCATTTACATGTATAAAACCAATTGCAAAATTGGTCTTGTTTGTAGTACAACGCAAGTGGTACTATAGATGTCGCTCCATCCCAATACGATGGTTAAAGAACGATAGGAAAAAATTATGATGAGTTATGACTCATTGTCATGTTAGCTCAATTGATTAGAGCATACCCCGGCTAAAGGGGTGGATGGTCGTGGGTTAGAAACCCGTACATGACTTAAATTTTTGCTCTCGTATATTTGTAATTTTGTAATGTAATCCGCAGAGCAGGCGTTATTGCAAATATTAATTCTATAACGACTGCTATGCTAAGAAAACAACCGGTACCGAACTTGCATTCAGCACGAGCTGAAGTAATAATGCCACTATTGGTCACCCATCCAACTCATAACCGTAGCGGACGTTGCTTATCTTAGCTGATCAGTTAAGAACGGCTAAGCAAACTCAGCTATGAGGGCTGCTGGTGCTTTAGAATGCTGTCGTTGGTCGTTGTGGATGAGCAAAATAAAAACAAAGAGAATAATATTTCCAAAAGTTGGCGAGCGACAAACGTGCGCAGGTTAAAACATAACACTTGCAAATACACAAGACGTGCCCCGCTATAGGAAAGAAAAAAAAATAAGGGGCGCAGGTGCCCAGGACCTACTTTACACTTGACTCTTGCTCAATCTATGTGACGGCCGCGCACCGCTGCCACCCCTCGCGCTTCCCTTTCTTCCACTCTCCTCACCTGCTCCCTTGGAACTATATTTTATTTGGGCCTTTTACATTGGTAAAAACATATCAAAAGTAATAGAGATCTATTTTCCACAGTCGTATCTCCGCTACCTTTTGGGGAAAACAAGGCGTTAAGATGGGATAGATCTGTATGGACCGATCCACTCACATACCGACGTGAGTGATGTCATGCCTTTCACAACGTCCAACATTAGTAAAGTAGATGTGTGAGGTATGTATGTGTGTATGTATACCTGTGGGTGTTGTTGTTGCGTGTCGTCCTCTTCACTGAACATATGTGTGTCTCGCTCTTGCGGCGAGAGGCGCAGCCGCATGTCCGCCAGCTCCGCCTGCCACGGCTCGAAGTACGAGTCGCACGACGCCGATCTGTTATGTGTACCAACGAGACAACATCAGGCAACATCACCAACAACAACAACTTTGTAGCGACATCATATCGAGAGTTAAGTGTTTGAAAAAACACTTCTCTCGATCAGATCAAGTCTAGTAGTCTGGTTGATGTCCCCTATGACGGTTAAAGTAATACAATTGGAGCACGAAATTACGGTTAGAAATGCCGAGTCCAGGTGGCCGAGGAGGTTTAGGCATCCGACGCGATGTCGGAGGACGCGGGTTCGATTCCCGCCCGGGGCATAAAATTTTGTACTCCAATAATTTGTTAAATATATTTTCGCTTAGCACGCGACAGTGCTTGTAATCATATTTAGAAATAAAGAACTTTGTTTTCGAAAATAAAATAAAACAAAGAATTTAGATAAAGATGATTCAAATTTATATTGTATTATTACGAAGAGAAAAGTTAAACAATTATGAGTGAAATAATATCTGACAAATGTCCACCACGAGCAAGCTGACAGATGTTTTAATCACTTTTTGGCAAAATGGCGGGTCTATTTCGTTAATCACATGACGGATTTTGAGTTTTAAGGCTGCAATCGATTCGATTGGCTCCATATACACTCTGTCCTTAACATAGCCCAATAAAAATGAATCCAGTGGTGTTAAATCACACGATCTGGTTGGCCGCTTAACCGCTGAATTTCGGCAAATTTCGTTTGTAATAAATTAATCGTTAATTGGCTGTGTGACATGTAGCACCGTCCTGTTGAAACCACATGTCAGTGATATCCACGTCATCAATAATAGACCAAAATTGAGTTGTTAACATCTCGTGAAATAAACCCGCTATTATGCCAAAAACCGATTAAAAATTTGATGACAGAATCGACATCTGTCAGCGTACTCGTCGTGGAAATTTGGCAGATATCATTTTTCATTCAAACTGCCAAACTATTCTATTCGTAATGCAATAAAAGTTTGAATCAATTTTATCTAAATTGATTTATTTTGTTTAAATACAAATATCTTTATTGTATAAAAATTTGGTACAATTTAAAGATGAAATCCCTGCCCGCTGCTGTAGTTTTCACTGTGTTGCAGAAGGCAGTTCCTTTCCCACAATGATGTATATTTAAACAATATACTCGTAAACATATAATTTAGAATAGGTATCAGCATCGGAGATAAAAGCAAAAAAATAAAGGATAAGGTTAAGAAAACAAAGTTTTGGTTGAAATACCTTTACAATAACATTTGCTCCACTAACGCCAAAAAAGAAAAGTTTCCAAGGCTTACGAATAAATATCTAAAGAAATATAAGCGAAGCACACGCAAGAGCAGAACGCTGAAACTTAAAACTTTAGTGATTTTAACTGTACCATGCGGGCGACAGTAGTCAGCCAATCATTGATTTCGTACGTAGCTTTTTCAGTAGAAGTTGGTTAAATTGTAAATCTTATCATTAGAAGTTTGGCCGATAGACTAATGCAGACTGCAACATACAAGCACTCGGTTGCTATTGTGACTTAACAATATTTTTTACAATATATATTTTTCTTATTTTGTCCTGATGACGTTTACAAATTACAAACAATATAGCTTTGTTAAAAGGGCTTTCGTAATGTCGTATACTAGAAAAGGCCAAGTCATACGTGATGTTAAGTAGTTGTCGTATATCCAAGCCTTTTTAATGTTGCTTATTGGTTGTTGGTCTACCTACTAAGATCTTTCAGAAAGCTATCAACAACTGTGTCTAGAGATGGCGTTCGTCCTTTGTAATCTATCTTTCTAGCAAGAAATTTAAATGGCACAGCTTCAGCAATTGTGGAAACACATTCACCTCCTATCAAGAGTCCCGGATGTCCCGTAGGAGGTAAATTTGGTGTTCCGTCTACCCAGACACAGACAGTGGCATTTACTTGGTTTTGTTCTCAATCCTTTAGTCCATGAACAGAACTCATCCACTTCTCGTAAAAGTTCTTGACACTGTTTTGGGTTACGTATCAGTATTGCAAGGTCGTCAGCAAAAGCTTAGATGGATTCTTTGTATCTGTTATTTATCTTAAGCCGATAGCCCCCTTTTTGCATGACTAATTAGCTTGTCAATTAAAATATTAATTACTATATTAAATGCTATTGGTGACAAGCAGCAACCTTGGAAGGAAGGTAGGAAGGTAGGTAGGTAGGTAGGTAGGTAGGTAGGTAGGTAGGTAGGTAGGCAGGTACATTACCTGGTGTGGTGTTTGAGCGGAGCTCCGTAGGGCAGCGAGGGCGCTAGCGGCGGGACTGTATCCGACTCGGAGGTAAGTAGGTAGGTAGGTAGGCAGGTAGGTAGGTAGGCAGGTACATTACCTGGTGTGGTGTTTGAGCGGAGCTCCGTAGGGCAGCGAGGGCGCTAGCGGCGGGACTGTATCCGACTCGGAGGTAAGTAGGTAGGTAGGTAGGTAGGCAGGTAGGCAGGTAGGTAGGTAGGCAGGTACATTACCTGGTGTGGTGTTTGAGCGGAGCTCCGTAGGGCAGCGAGGGCGCTAGCGGCGGGACTGTATCCGACTCGGAGGTAAGTAGGTAGGTAGGTAGGTAGGCAGGTAGGCAGGTAGGTAGGTAGGCAGGTACATTACCTGGTGTGGTGTTTGAGCGGAGCTCCGTAGGGCAGCGAGGGCGCTAGCGGCGGGACTGTATCCGACTCGGAG
Organism: Plagodis pulveraria; assembly: GCA_963890685.1. Taxonomy (NCBI): domain Eukaryota; kingdom Metazoa; phylum Arthropoda; class Insecta; order Lepidoptera; family Geometridae; genus Plagodis; species Plagodis pulveraria. Next base: position 1,050,009 of record OY982977.1, read on the forward strand.
GTAAGTAGGTAGGTAGGTAGGTAGGCAGGTAGGCAGGTAGGTAGGTAGGCAGGTACATTACCTGGTGTGGTGTTTGAGCGGAGCTCCGTAGGGCAGCGAGGGCGCTAGCGGCGGGACTGTATCCGACTCGGAGGTAAGTAGGTAGGTAGGTAGGTAGGCAGGTAGGCAGGTAGGTAGGTAGGCAGGTACATTACCTGGTGTGGTGTTTGAGCGGAGCTCCGTAGGGCAGCGAGGGCGCTAGCGGCGGGACTGTATCCGACTCGGAGGCGAGGGACTCACAGGACTTGACGGGACGTAGGGCGGACACCATACATACATCCTGAAACCAACAACACACAATAAATATTGTAAGTCCTGTAGATAAGTCTTTGGGTATGCCTACAAAATCCTGTGAAAAAACCTGATTTGTAATAAACAGTCCTGACATTTTGCTAAAGCGCCCAACCCAATTCGATAATATCCTACTAATGCCGCCTTGGATACACGTTCTAGTATGGAAGTTACAGTTGTTCTTGACAGGCCAAGGTCTTTTAGTAGGTTGTATAGGGATTTTGCTGGCATACCCCGTGCTCCAACTTCTACAGCATATAAATTAACCACATAACAGTTTTTGATTAATTCATTTGTTAGGTCATAATATTTGTTAGTTTTTAGTGTGTGGTCCTTAGGTATGTTTTTTTCCCACGGCACAGTAAGTTCTTTAAGTACTATGCGTTTTAGATTTTTTGAGTATAAAATATGTCTGGTCTGGATGACGAAACACCAACATCCTCAGGGATTTTGTGGTGTTTTTCATACGTGTCCATCAAAAGAGTCCAATCGGGAGCTGCACCCAAGATGGAGTAAGGCTTGGATTTAGATTTTCTAGATGACCCTTCTTTTACAAAAGCAACGTGTCGTTTGTTCGTGGTCAAACCTTTTTTTGCTCTAGCTACCGAGAGTCTCGCCGCTTCTCGTATGATTTCGAGGACTCTATCGTGACGACGGGAATAATGACCCCCTATCAAGGAGCACCTTGCATCCTACCAATAAGTGCCTTGCTGTACCTATGGCCTCCCGACAAATGCCGCAAGACTTTTCGGTGGCTTTCCCCCCCATCTTACTAAATTACTTTGGTCTGGGAGGGTTATTTGAAAGGCGTTATTAGAGAATTTTAATAAGACAGGTGACCAATCATTAATCAAGATGCGTCACTTTAATGCCAGAGGGATACAAAATTCACCTATGGTTAGCTCATGTAGTTTAAAGCTATCATTTCCATCTTGTTGTAGAAATGATTTTACAACGTCTTTATCCTCAATTTTCTTCCTCGACCCAAAACCCGCTGTTCTGGACTGTGCACCTATAATACATTGTTTATGGAATTGAAGCCTTGAATCAAGATCGGAGGCAATTTTGCCTTTTGGGAGAGATGCGACTATATCGTCTTGAGATTTTAGTAAGACGTGCGTTTTGGTAACTCTGAGGTGTTTTTTTTTTTTTTTTTTTTTTAGTAATGTTGGATACTAAAAAAGGCCAAGTCAGACGTGATTTTAAGTAGTTGGATGGAAACACATTCTCCTTACACATACAGAGGTAAATTTGGCGTTCCGTCTACCCATACACAGACAGCGGCATTTACTTGGTTTTGTTCTCAATCCTTTAGTCCATGAACAGAACTCATCCACTTCTCGTAAAAGTTCTTGACACTGTTTTGGGTTACGTGTCAGTATTGCAAGGTCGTCAGCAAAAGCTAAGATGGATTCTGTGTATCTGTTATTTATCTTAAACCGATAGCCCCACTTTTTTCCATGACTACTTAGCTTGTCAATTAAAATATTAATTACTATATAAAATGCTATTGGTGACAAGCAGCAACCTTGGAACAAACCCACATTGTATTGCAGGGTGTTAGTATGTCCCTTTTTGATGGTATAAAAAAAAAATTGAGAGTAATATGATGCGATGAAGTCACTGGCTAAAAGTGGAAAGTTATACCATTTCATTGCGAACAACAGCAGTTCGTGCTGCACAGAACCAAAAGCTAAGTCTATCCAGCACACTGTTAACTCCTTTCATATGTTCTGGCGTCATTTATACTTTCCGCTAGTAGAGTATTGTGTTTCAGGCATCCAGAATTCTAGTTTATAAAATTGAGAAATATATTTTGGTATTTTTTGTCTACACCCGGAGTAACACGCGCAATAAAGAAATTTTTTTGAGCATGAACTCAGCGAAATATATCTAGTTCTCTGTCACTCTCATGTCAATTTTCAAATAAATATTACGGAAATAGAAAAGAAGACGCCAGAATATTACAATCTGTATATGGAACTCTTTGTGCACGAGCAGAAGCAAACTTTACTACTATCAAAGTGAGAGAACTTCTCGCTAAGTGCACTTTGGAGAATCTAAATATGTTCAAGCAAGACGAGCAAAATATGTACCAAACTTGGACGGGTGAATTCAAGTTGAATTCAATATTTGGACAGGTGGATAACACCTTTTAAATGACTAACGATTTCGATTGGTTGATGATGAAGCAGCAATTTTATTTTTGTAATCAAATGGAAGGTTTAATTGGTTAAGTAAATGGTACGAGTCAAGGAGATATTGAAAATCTTATTCATCAACAATTTTTTTAAGTTGAATTTTTGAAGCGCTCGTAGTGAAGTTTATTTAGCCGTTCTCAACCGATCAGCAAAGTTAAGCAGCGTCGCGCGCGGTCATAAGTTGGATGGGTGACCACTAGTGACATTACTACTGAGCGTTTCCGTGCTTCGGAGGGCACGTTAAGCCGTCGGTCCCGGTTGTCGTCTTAGGATGGCAGTCGTTATAGCATGGTGGTAGGGCATTTTGCGAATGCCCGCCTGGCTAGCTACCACCCTCAAGTAGAAAGTCTGTCGCCAAGCACCTAACGGTGTGTTCCGGCAGCTGTCCTTGAGAGCCAGTACTTCTAGGTTAGCCTGAACAACATCTTCGACCACATCATCACTTACCATCAGGTGAGATAGTGGTCAAAGGCTAAACTATCAGGCATTAAAAAAATAAAAAAATAAGAATTAAGTTAAAAAAGTAATGACTACTTGCATGATAATATTTGTATGGACTTAAAAAATTAAATAATCAGATTTCAGAACCAATAATGTTGAATGTCTTTGAAAGATTTTTCTCTAAGTCGCTCTTAGATATCACTAAATCATTAGGCTCATGCCCCAATGTACTGCTACATCCTCTGATAAAAGATAATGTTCCCTCCATAACACCAGATTTTGTTGTTTAACGTTTAATAATTTAATGTCTCTATAATGATATCACTGAAGCTACTTTAGTTGAATGTCTATATAGGAAAGTGTTCCAGGCAGTGGGAGGTCCAATAAAATAGTTTGTTCACTGGTACTTGGCTTTTATTTTACCGAATTACACAATACAAATATAGTATATATATGACACATGTAATAGCAAGGGTCGCTTTCGTGCGACAATTCTGAACCGGGCGCGGAACGGGAGATGATTGGCTTGCCCTTTCATTGTACGGACGAATTTGCTCCGCTCGCACAATGAAATTGCCGTGTCGTGCCCGCTACAGTTGCTTGTCCGCTTGTAACCTGTAGGAACTCCGTGTGCAGTACTAAAGGTTGGTACCACCATCTCTATGGCTGACTGCAGCACCTAGTGTCACGTGCAGTCGCCGTGACGTCTTGTCAACGACTGCCATTCGCGTATCGTCCCACCACTCGTGTACATGACACAAGGTATTATATCTATTACATAGACACAAATACTACACTACCCATGACTTGTACGCTGTCGTCAGTCCATCTAGTTTAATATGCTGTACTGTAACAGCCGACTCGTCCACTGCTGACCACAGCCTTCCGTATTAAGGGGGTATTTGCCATAAACCCTACGCTTGGCAGGAGACTTGGGGATTGCAGTGTAAGATGGCAGTTCTTTAGAAGGAGCTGCTGCCAACCATCCAGTACTTTTCCCTTAGTAGCTTCTTACAATACCCACGATGATATGGGGAGGTGCAATTGGCACCCCAAAGGGGAGTTTAATCTAATACACAGTAATATTTTTTATTTTTTTTATGCCTGATAGATTAGCTTGACTTTACTTAATTAGCTGACCACTATCTCACCTGATGGTAAGTGATGATGTGGTCGAAGATGTTGTTCAGGCTAACCTAGAAGTAATAAAAATAATAGAAGCGTACCTCTGCGAGTTGAGTGTCGACAGGCTGGGCGAGCAGCGGCAGCGGCAGCGAGACGTGCGGGGGGTGGGCGCGCGCGCGGTGCTGCTTGTTGGTGCGGGAGAACAGGCCGCGCCAACCTGATGGTGAGCGCTTCACGCCGCGCTTACTGCCTGTAAACGTATATAATGCATTTTTTATATTTATTTTTTTCAATATAGTGTGCTTGGCGGATTACATTACAAAGTGCGTCATTATTATTTTGCATGGTGGTAGGGCATTTTTCGAATGCCCTCCTGGCTACCTTCAAGTAGAAAATCTGTCGCCAAGCACCTAACGGTGTGTTCCAGCAGCTGTCCTTGAGAGCCAGTATTTCTAGATTAGCCTGAACAACATCTTCGACCACATTATCACTTACCATCTGGTGAGATAATAGACAAAGGCTAACATATAATACATAAAAAAAAAAAAAAAAAATATTTAATTAGTATTGTTTGTAGTACAATGTAAATTGAACTATAATATAGGTGTCGCTCCATCCCAATACGACGGTTAATGAACGATAGCAAAAATAGAGTTATGAGTCATTGTGTCATGTTAGGTCAGTCGTTCAAAGCATACCCCGGCTATAGGGGTGAATGACGCGGTTTCGAATCCCGCACATGACTATAATGTTTCCTCTCGTAAATTTGTAATTTGTCATGCGCTTATTTACTGACACATTACATGAGTCCAACGCACAGGCGCGACCGGTTTGTTTACACATGAATTTACTATTGAGATCAATGCATGCAATAACTTTTGCTTAGAACTAACTAAATGCTTAATAATTAATATTATTTCAATGTTAAATAGACGTTTTAGCTTTAATAAAAATAGTTAAATCTTATCAAAACAAAATTAAACTTCTTTTAACAAACAAAAAAACAAGGAATGTCTCAACCGACATACACATAAACAAGAAATGTCCGTCATCTGAATCTTTGGTACTTGGATCAAATTTTGTTGATTCATATAAATATTGAGATTATATGGTACAAAATGGCATTAAACATATTAAATCTTTATATTTTGCTTCGCTTATTGGCAAAAAATAATAATATATAAAATTAGGAAGCTATAAATGAGTTTCATCGGTCGTAACTTATTATATAAAATGTTTGTCTTCTCCCAAGTCTGATAATAATTTTCTCTATGCAGTATGACAAGACCATCTTTAGCCTACCATCACTTTTCTTTTTTTCTGCAGAGGAACTTTGAATTTTATCAAACAATCTAACCTTAAAATTATAACTGTCAGTTGTGACAATTCTTGTTCTTTGCCGTTATGTCATGGCTATTCCCAGTTCTTTTCTTTTTGGCCATAAGTAAAAATGCATTTTTGACGCCATCTGTTATCTTTTTTTAAATTCTAATTATTAGAATTCAAAATACTATAAACAAAGATGTGATTATATAAAAGAAAATGTGCCATTCCCTGTTATTTAGCTGTACCCTTCACATAACAAACTTGCTTAAAATTGTATTTACGTAGAGTCACGTCAATAAGTCACAAACGTGTCCGAGTCGTGTTTTACTAACGTGATGGATATATCGCAATATTAGCTTAATTAGTCGTTCGCAGCCTTTTTACTACACGGCACCGTTCAACGACCAGCCTGAATGGTATTGAGCCTTACTCATATCGTCACTTAGCAAATAACACCGCTTAAGTCGAATTTTGGCGGCGGTATCGACATTTTAATGCCCTTGGCTAGAGCTTCTGTTTGCACGTAGAACCAACCAATCGGATACAATAGGTACATAAAATCATATATTGTTAGCCGCTTAAGTATCATTTCATTATTAATACTGAACCATTATCAATTCCGTATGATACAGTATTTTCACTCTTCTCTAAAACAAGTCAAAATGACTTGAGCCATGTAGTATATTTATGTAGGTAGTCATTATAATTGTACGTAGAATAAGTTGATGTAGGCTTTGAAGCAGTGATGGCTCAGTGGCATTGGCTATGGACTGCCGCGCAGCAGGTCCATGGTTCGAATCCCGCCCAGAGCTTGAACTTCACCGCATGGTGGAAGGGCATTTTGCGAATCCGCCTGGCTAGCAACCACCGTCAAGTAGAAAATCTGTCGCCAAGCACCTAACGGTGTGTTCCGTCAGCAGTCCTTGAGAGCCAGTGAAATAACAGGCAAAATGAGACTTAACAGGTATGTCTCGAGGTGATGGGCGCAGTGCAGTTCGTCACTTGTGATGAAATGCATGTGTTATAGGCAGAGGATACCGCTTCACATCAGGTGGGCCTACTAGCATGTGTTTCACTATACAACCTTTGATAAACTGGCTGATGCTTAGGCCGTTCATACAATAGGTTAACCATAAGACTAAGTCAATTTCTAATTGTCTTTGAATCTGAAAATATTTTTTCCGCAACACGCTCGCTTCGCTCCCTTGTTGTAGTTACAGATCAGCTAACGCTCTTCCTCGCTTCGCTCATCATCGCACTTATATTTGACAAATTATTCTCGTAATACAAAAATAATTTATTTTACAGAATCATACCAAAAGTAAACTGCATCCGACTATTTAGATGACGAGAGGTTAGCCAAGTAGCTACACATTATCGATCTTAGTCTTTGTATAGCTGTTTGATTGTATTGCTGAAAATGATTATGCCGCTAGTTGAACGGCGCAGTTTAGTAAAAAGTCTAGGGTATTAAACGGCTAATTAAGTTGATTGCGATATTTACATTACTACGACTCGTAGTGCGAATGATTCAGAGCAAGAAAGTGTTTAAACTTAAGAATTAATAGACATTATTAGTTAATATTTAAAGTAATTATTGTTTGTTTTCCAAAGAAAATAATATAAAACTAGCTGACCCGGCAAACGTTGTCTTGCCATATAAATAATTTAAAAAATAAGGGTTGCTCGTAGAAGGGTGAAAATTGAGGATTGTATGTATTTTTCTATGTTGTATCATAAAAAAATAGAAATAAAAAACTTTGTCTAAAAAATAAAAAAATAAATTTAGGGGTGGACTACCCCTAACATTTAGGGGGATGAAAAATAGATGTTGGCCGATTCTCATAGATACCGGATAAGCACAAAAAAATTCATCAAAATCGGTCAAGCCGTTTCGGAGGAGTATGGCAACGAAAACTGTGACACGAGAATTTTATATATTAGATAAACACATTTTAATATTGTTATGTTTACAATAACGCCTGCTCGGCGGATTACATATTTACGAGAGAAAAAGTTATAGTCCTGCACATGAGTATAGAGCACATGAGTTTTTTTTTTTTTTTTCTTGATAGGTTAGACCTTTGACCACTATCTCACCTGATGCTAAGTGATTATGTGGTTGAAGATGTTGTTCAGGCTAACCTAGAATCACTGGCTCTCAAGGACAGCTGCCGGAACACACCGTTAGGTGCTTGGCAACAGATTTTCTACTTAAAGCTGGTAGCTAGCCAGGCGGCCCTACCACCATGCTATAACGACTGCCATCCTAACACAACAACCAACACGCGACGGCTTAACGTGTCCTCCGAAGCACGTGCACGCTCAGTAGTAATGTCACTAGCGGTCACCCATCCAACTCATGACCGCGCGCGACGTTGCTTAACTTTGCTGATCGCCTAAGAACAGCTAAGCAAACTTTGCTACAAGCGCTTCAAAATGTGTTTATTTTATTTCATTTACTTTGGAAAACAAACAGTAAGTACTGAAAATATGAACTAATAATGTGTATTTATAGTTTTATATGTTAAAACACTTTCTTGTATGTAGATTGAGAAATTGGCTAATTGACAAGTAGACCCCTGACGCCGGAAGAAATTAAAAATAAAAGTATACCAACCTGACAGCGGTAAATCCAGCACTGTGTGATACTGAGGTAGATTATTAGGACCGCTGCCAACCTGAGAATAAAATATTATTATTTACTACCAAGTGATTATAACATCACATATAACATTATTAGCCTCCCGCATTTAGAGGGGTTTGCCATAATCATCCTGCTTGGCAAGCGTTTTGGGAGCAGTTTAAGATTACACAATCACAAATATATGAGAGGAAAAATTTAAGTCATGTGCGGGATTCGAACCCGCGTCCATCCACCCCTTGAGCCGGGGTATTCTCTACCAATTGAGCTAACATGACATGACGTCATAACTCGAATCTTTCCTATCGTTCTTTAACCATCGTATTGGGATGGAGCGACAACTATACACACGACATAGACATACGACACTATATAGTACAACGCAAGTGGTACTTGCGTTGTACTACAAACAAGACCAATTTTGCAATTGGTTTTATACTTATAAATGATGACGCAACCTTATAATTTTAATATTATTAGGTTTGCAATAACGCCTGCTTTGCGTATTACATTACAAAATTACAAATATACGATAGGAATCCATCCCAATCCCAAAACGATGGTTAAAGAACGATAGGAAAGATTTGAGTTATGACGTCATGTCATGTTAGCTCAATTGGTTAGAGCATACTCCGGCTAAAGGGGTGGATGGACGCGGGTTCGAATCCCGCACATGACTTAAATTTTTCCTCTCGTATTTTAAGAAAACATCAAATTAATTATTTAATAAAACACTTAATAAATCTTTATAAAAATTATGTATATCTAGTGACAATTCCGCCTAAGTCGCGATCGTGCGCTCGTAGAGTCAAGACCTCCTGAGGATGCTTCGTTCAGAAGCGAAACGCGTCGAATACTCTTCCGGTTTGGCTGCGTGGCGTTTGTGACGTCATGCGGCTTAGCAGGAAATAAAAAATATATAATTTTATAAAGATTTTTAGTGTTTTATTAAATAATTAATATGATGTTTTCTTAAAATACTTTTAAAATATTTTTTATTATCACTTAAATATTGTAAAAGAGTAAAGACATATAAAAATAACCCCTAGTTTTCTTGTCCGTTCTTCTAGAAGTGGCTCTATACCATTTTTGCCGAACGCGGCGGTAGAATATTTTAATAGTAAATTACGTAATTGACATTCATAAGAGCATCGTAGACGCAAAAATTTAATAAATGATATTGACTTAGTTAGACACTCAAAGCGAATTGTATGCGTACATTTCTCAAAGGTATGACATAACATATATACTAGCTGACCCGGCAAACGTTGCTTTGCCATATAAATAATTTTGGCTATTAAAAAATAAGGGTTGATCGTAGAAGGGTGAAAATTGAGGATTGTATGCATTTTTGTATGTTGTATCATAAAAAATAGATTAAAAATTTTGTCTAAAAAATAAAAAATAAATTTAGGGGTGGACTACCCCTAACATTTAGGGGGATGAAAAATAGATGTTGGCCGATTCTCATAGAAACCGGATAAGCACAAAAAATTTCATCAAAATCGGTCAAGCCGTTTCGGAGGAGTATGGCAACGAAAACTGTGACACGAGAATTTCATATATAAGATATATATATCATACATATATACAGATGTATACCTACAGCCTGTACTGCTCAGAACGCAGGTTATTGGTAAAATGCTAACATTATCTTAAGGTTCACTTATGCTAGTCCTTACAAAAACGTAGTAAAAGACAATGCCTACTCCGAGCTTAGTAACACTGGACCACGTCGCGCTCCCTTTGAATAGAGTTTTGAATATTTACAACGAGCTAAGTAATAAAACATATGAAATAATACATTACAGGCACAAGAGACTTTTAACATCAGGAGGTCCTCGTGTTTATTCCGTCAAATACACTTAAACAAACACAAAAAAATCATCTCAAAGTGTGTTGTAGTAGGACTAGCAGAAGTGAACCCTAAGAGGTTGTTAGCATTTTACCAATAACCCTGTATGTGGAGTAGAGTATAGTCACAGCCTGGACACTCGACTCATTCTCTATACAAAAGCCGCGTTCTAACTACCTATTACACAGACACTACACAAATGTGGTTTTTGTACACGCGTTAATGTAACGTGGCAGTACAATGTAGAATATTTCAATACTAAAATTTGTAATTGACCTTCATAAGAGGGTCGTAGACGCCTAAATTGAATAAATGATTTTGACTTTGACTTTGAATGTGTGCGTGAACTCTAAGGTTGTCATCGTATGAATAATTGTTGTACTTACCTACCTAACAATTTTTTGATGCTGTTATTATGACTTATTAGATTTCGTAGGTTATGCGTACCTTACCTACCTTCAGAAACATTTACAAGCACAACAATCCAACTCCATGTACGACGTAGGAATATGCAACACATAACCGAGTAGATAACATTACTTCACATTTCACTCCATTACTTATACAAAAAGTATCATTCCAAGTTCACATTTTATACAAGTAATGATAATAATTACAATCACAATAATAATTTATGTTCTTCTTGTATAATAAACACACATGAAGTGTGCTGCGTGTCAACGGTAGCGAAGGTCGGTATGGGTATGGCTTTTCTCTATGGTAGGTATAGGTTATAAAGACACAAAACTTGTTTTGCTGCAAACGAAGTCGATAATTTGAATAGCAGTTTGAATAAAATACAAAGATAAAGTATTGTTTGTATATTTTTCAATACCTACTGTAAATTACCGGTTTTTATAAGTTACCTACTGAATAACTGAAGAACGACAAATAGGTAGGTATTTAGTGTAGGTTACCAAGAATGACTTATCTCGGTTTATCCTTAGGGAATCTTCTAAAACTCCAATTCATTTCTCGTTTAGTTGATAAGCAACCATAAACAGCACAGTACCCCATTCTCAACTTTTAAAATACTCGTACAATCGTGACGCTTCGTCGTCACGTCTATGTGCGCGAGTTGCGCGTCCCGTACTCAAGTCAGCTCAGCGACAGCTCAGAGTCGGCGGCGGGGTGAGGAAGGCTCGTTTTGGTGGGGAGTGAGGAGTGTCCGTTCTATACGTAGTATTATTATATGTTCTATGGTATAGTAGTTGATGACGTAAGGGCCATGTAGTGTGTGCGCGCTATACTAGTGAGTACTCACTTCTATATACTTGGGTGCGTGCGTGTGCGGCCTCAGCTGCACCCCCGCGGCCGCGAGGGGCCCCGGGGGGAGCAAGGGGGGCAAGGGGGGCTGCAGCGGGGGCACGTGGCCCCCTCCGCGCCGCCGGGCCTCCTCCAGGCTGGAACAAACACACAACTGTACTAACGTGATAGAACAAGGACTATGTCCACCTGGTGTTAAGCTGTAAACTCGGCTTATAACTATTGCAGTTCTTCACAAGACTCTTCACATCTAAGACCTTTTTCAAGGTATTTTAAATTTTTTTTTTTAGTTTTTTTTTTTTATTACCAAAATAATACATACTTAACCTTTATAAATAAAGTAAACAAAGTGTAACAAAAGTCTTAAAAAATACTTATTTAGGAAGGTTTACAGAGTGCTTGAGAGTCCTGCACTAGGCTAACCTGTATCGCAGGACCCGCGATAGTTGAGTTAACTAGTGTTTAAATATTTATGGTGCGGTAAAAACATTAAGCGAGATTGCTTTGAGAATAATAATCGAATTATTGAATGATCGAGAGAGGATTGGAACAGCGTGTGTGTAATCGTGTTTGGTGTATGAGAGAATGTATGGTGCGAATGAGTGTAATAGATTTATAAGTATGCATATGAGTAGTATGTATGTGAATAGTGTGTTTAAGGTGTGGTCCATAACAGTGAGTATAAGGTGAAATATATTCATCAGTGTGTTTTGTATGGGGTGTGTGTGAGAATGTATTTCAACAAGTACCCAAAAGCATTGGTGATAGATGCTAATTGTCAAATTTCAGCAAATTCTCTGTGTCGTTATGTGTGAGTGTGCATAAGTATTTAGTTATTTTAGCTTTACATTCTTTTAACCGTTTGTTTCGAATTTTGCATGTGTTATCAATTTTGTTATAAATGTAAGGGAATCTGAATTCTGGGAGACGTTGTGCAAAGGTAGTTTTAACGCGAGGTTGTGTGGCACGTGGAGGTCGTCTCTTTGGTGAACTGGTGCTTACTAGGTGGGGTATTTATGGTGGACTGCGAGGGTGACTCTCTGTATGTACAATTGGCGCACAGTTGGCACTCCTACTTTTTTGTACAAATCTGTAGTTGGATGACGGTAGGGCAGTTTGAGCATGACTTTGAGCACTGCTCGCTGCGCTCTTTCCACTTCTATCATAGTAGTGCTCCCGGCGCCCCCCCAGACTGTTATGCAGTAGGACAGAACTGATTCACAGAGAGACACGTAAACTAGTCGAAGAACACGCTCACTAGCGGCATTTCGAAGAGATCTCATGATATGAATAAGCTTGCGAGTTCTTTGTGTGTGTATCAAGAACGTACTAACTGAAACAAGGACCAATTGTTGTACTAGTGGTAGGTACGGAAGATGTAAGTTAGAGAAGTCTTCATACAGTCTCAATACACGTTAGAACCTTAAAGGATATTTCCTCTTTCATATGGTGGCTTCAGTAGTTACCAACGCTACACAGCAGAATAACAAGTAAGTAGTTACCTGAGTAGTTTAGTAGGTGGGTTGACAGGTAAGCTCTTCGGTCGTCTCCCCGACTCCGAACCGCGCAGCTCCACTTGTGTCTCCTCACAAACTTCCTGCAATGTTATATATACATAGATATATTAGTAAATAATGCGAGATAACTCACGTGAAAAGTCAGATAGCTCCGACTATAATGTTGTGTTCGGTTTTCGCGATTATAACACATAGTAGTTAAACAACTTTAAACGGTTTAAATCGCGTATATTTATCATTATTTTTGTCCCGACGCACATAGGAGTATTTACATGATCTAGCCGGCCAAAATTACATTTCTCAGAATTACGCTCAGGTAAAAAAAATGCTTTCCTAGAAGAGCCAGGTAGTTGGGCGACCCAACCCTATTGTTATTTTTTTTACCCACCCCAAATTGAACAAGATATAGTCAGTTGAAACTGAGACATTGCTCAAAGCGGTTGTTTATTTTCAATATTCGTGCTTTAAAACTCAATTTTAACTATTTTATTTAATGAATAGATTCAGGCGTTACTTTGCGGAAATCCATTTTTAATAATAACAAATATTTTAAAAGTATTTGTTATTATTATTTTTTATTTTATGTTGTGTTGTGAATAATCCAAAATTGGCTATGGATTCTGAAACAGCTGGTAAGTGACTTATTTTACATATTTAAAATATTTAATTTTGTGACGGGATTATATTATTTTTCGTCATTTGAAAAAATACCGGTTAAATTCCCTAATTTTTTCAAGAAAATTTAGTTTTACGAGGCTTTTTGTTTTAGTGCCCGGCATTACCCGGCTATAATTTTCATATATTCGTAATATATAGACTTTCTACTTTTAAAAAAGAAAAAATTGGTTCCTACTAATTCCTACTTCGTCATCTGGAGCGATTTTAGATATCGTACTTAAAAATGTAAAAAAAATGAAATTTTGATTTAATTTAGTTTTTATTATTTCAGGACCATCTGGAAGTACTTTAATGACTCGTAAGGAGATATTTGGTCTAATGAGATCACAAAATGATCTCAATTTTAACGACCAATTAGAATATGTTGAAAATTATTTGATTTCACATAAGTCGTACTCGGAAGAACAAATAAAGGACATAAAGCGTAATTTTGCACGCATGAAATCAGAAATGAAGCATCGATGAGTAGCAGCAAAATATAGAAGTGATCTATTTGAAAAAACCAACGAAAAATGGCTGAATGGGACTTTTGAATTACCTCTAATACCCACAAGAGCAGGTAAACCCACTAAACCGTTTGAAGAGACTAGTGAACGAGGCAAAAGACGTAAAACTGAGACAATACGTTTGTCGGATAGCCCTGAGAAAATAATTTATGCAGCTCAAATGGAATTGCGAGCCCAGGGCAATAGAAGTGCTTCAAATATTTTGAAAGAGATTTCGGAAAATAGGGACCGCGCTAAGGAATACCGGAAGTCAGTAGACCGTGACATGGCACATGTTAAGCATATCAATCCAGAAGAAGCGCTGGCAATGTTTGTAGATGCGAATCTTTCAAGGTCCCAATATGAAAGGATCAGACAAACCACAGGAAATCTTCCATGCTATTCAGTTTTGCAGCTGTATAAGAAACAATGTTATCCTTCCAATGAATTTTTTAGCGTAACCGAAACCTGTGCCGAAGTGAATTTACAAGGAATAATGAATCATACTGCCGAAAGATTACTTATTCACTTAGAAGACGTTTTGAAAACCCTTAGCGATAATGAGAGAGATCTTCAAATGATCTGTAAATGGGGTTGTGATGGCTCACAACAGGCTCAGTTCAAACAAAAGTTTGAAAATGATAGCGGATGCGACTCGCACATTTTTCAAAGTTCATTTGTGCCTCTACGCTTAGTGTATGGGGAAAAAAATAAAATATTATGGCATAACACAACTCCATCATCGCCCCGCTACTGTAGACCTATCCGTATACGATTTTTAAAGGAAACAGTTGATATAACGAACGACGAAATCAACAATGTGGAAGCCGCAGCTAAAAAATTAGAACCTATATCAGTAACAATCGGTGGAAGATCATATGTGGTTAAAACCAAAATGATGCTAACAATGATAGATGCAAAAGTGTGCAACGCGGCAACTGGGACAAAATCTACAATGAGATGTTACGTATGTGGAGCAACATCAAAAGATTTTAACGATTTGAATAAAACAAATGTAGTTAATACAGATACATTGAAGTTCGGCTTATCTACTTTACATGCCAGAATTCGGCTATTTGAAATTTTTTTACATATTGCCTACAAGCTCGGTGTGCAAGATTTGCCACCAAAATCTGAAGCAGACAAACTGCTAATACAAAAAAACAAAGAAAAAATTCAAAACGAATTTAAAAATAAACTAGGTCTTCGGGTAGATTTTCCTAAAGCTGGATTTGGCAATACAAATGACGGAAATACCAGTCGAAGATTTTTTGAAAATCCAGAGTTGGCAGCTGAAATTACAGGTATAGATATAAATTTTAACAAAAAAATCAAAGTCACCTTGAGTCACCTTGAGTGCATTTCATGTGGGTACAAAATAGACGCAGAAAAATTCAAAAAATTTACTACAGAGACTGCCGCACTTTATGTTAGTTTATATGGTAGACATAATATGACGCCTACTATGCATAAAATCTTAATGCATGGGGCTACTGTAATAGAAGATGCACTTTTACCAATAGGACAATTATCTGAAGAAGCAGCAGAAGCAAGAAATAAACATTTTCGTTTATACAGGCAAAACTTTGCAAGAAAATTCAGCAGATTAGAATGTAATACAGATGTTTTGAATAGATTGTTGTTAACATCAGATCCCCTACTTGCATCAAGAAGAAATGTTAAAAAAATAAAACAAAATCATTTTATGAAGGAAACATTAGAAATGTTAATATGTGAAGAAAGTTATGCCTAATTATTATTTATATTTTAAGTTTTTAAATTTGTTTTGCGATAGTTGTTTATTATAATTATATTTATACATTATTTTGTGTTATAAAATATATTTTCTTATACAAAACTACGCTTTTTTTTCTACCGCATCTTTTTGTCTCTTTATTCAAATTTAATGTATGAATTTGTCCTGTAACTGAAGGTTAAGAGTATTTATACACTTGTATTTAAGGTTTTATGAGATACTGAACCATTTCTAATTGATTAAGAGCGATAAATAATTTTGGCCAGCTAGATGTCTCAAATACCCCTCTGTGCGGCGTTTCAAACACTGCAATGATCGCGGTCACGGGGTAACACGGGGTGAAACGTCGGGACAAAAATAATGATAAATATACGCAAATTAAACCGTTTAAAGTTGTTTAATTAGCTCTGACTATAGTTTCAACCACATTCGGTGTTTTTCAAGGAGTGCTAAGCGCGACGTAAACGCGGTCGTCTCGAGCTCTCCTTGAAAAAGACCATCGAATGTGGTTGAAACTATAGTCGGAGCTGTCTGACTTATTCACGTGAGTTATCCCGTATTATTTACTAAAATGAATGTAAACCACGTTAGTTTTTAAAATAAAACATATATTTTTTAAATATGATTACAAGTACTATCGCGTGCTAAACGAAAATCATATTTTACAAATTATACAAGCACAAATTTTATAGAAATATAAAAGGGTTGCGACATTTACGAAAGTTAGTGTTTGAAAAAGCACTTCTTTCGATCGGATGAAGTCTAGTAGTCCGGTTGATGGCCGCGCACCGTCCCCTATGACGGTTAAAGTAATACAATTGGAGCACAAGATTTCGGCTCGAAAGAGCGTGTGCAGGTGGCCGAGTTGTTTAGGCATCTGCGCGAAATCAGAATATGCGGGTTCGATTCCCACCCGGGACATACAATTTTGTGGTCCAATAATTTGTATATGTCACCGTTTTATTGTACTAACCGTTAGTTTATAATAAATCTAGTTAGATTATAAACTGTCGATAGATTGTAAATGGAAACTAAAATTTACAATCTAACGTTTAAATTTTCGTAAGATTATAAACTGACCATGTCCAGCCGTCAAATTGTAATTATGTGGATCAACAACAATTTACCATAGATCTACGAAAGTGTTACAGTGGCCATAAGCAAAATACGTAGGTACAGGTTTTTAATGTATGGTCCTTACATATGAAATTGGCGTTTTGTATGGGAGGAACAAAAAGTCGAATATTTTTTAATATAATATATTTAATTAATCAAAGTATGAACCATTATTTTCTATGCACTTTTGCCATCTCATAGGTAGTTCATTGATCTCTTTACTAAAAAAACCAGTCGGACGGGAATCAATAAAATCTTTGAAGGCGATTTGGACTGCCCCATCGGAGTTGAATTTTTTCCCTTGCAAGAAGTTATCCAAATTTCGAAAAAAATGGTAATCTGTTGGAGCAAGGTCCGGGGAGTACGGAGGATGTCTTAGACTTTCCAATTGAAGCTCTTCTAATTTAGTAGCCGTCTGTAGCGCAGTGTGTGGTCTAGCGTTGTCGTGAAGCAGCAGTGGCGTGGAGCGATTGACCAGCCTAGGTTGTTTAGCCGCTAGCTTTTCCATCATGGTTTGCAATTCCTGACAATAGACATCAGCCGTAATAGTCTGGCCAGATTTGAAAAAACTGTAATGAACAATACCGGCACTAGTCCACCAAACGCTTACAAGTAACTTTTTTGGGGTTAATTTTCGCTTGGGGCAGGATTTGGCTGGCTGGCCAGGATCTAACCATTGCGCTGAGCGCTTCCGATTATCGTAAAGAACCCATTTTTCATCACAGGTAATGATTCGGTTTAAAATACCTTCATTATTGTGCCGGTTTAGTAATGTAACGCAGCAGTCGACGCGCGTTTGCCGGTTTGTTTCAGTCAATTCGTGAGGTACCCACCTTTCAAGCTTTTTAATCTTCCCAATTTGCTTCAAGTGAATTAAAACAGTTTTATCACTAACATCGCAGCCTGCAGCTAACTCGGACGTGGTTTGCGATGGATCCGCTTCCACAATAGCCTTCAACTCTTCATTATCAACTTGAGTCTCAGGCCGTCCACGGGGCTTGTTCTGCAGGTCGAAATTTCCAGAACGAAAACGTTGGAACCAAAAACGAACTGTGTTTTCTTTTGCAACACGACCGCCATACACATCATTCACCCTTCGAGTTGTTTCCGCAGCACTAGTGCCACGGCGGAACTCGTACTCGTAAATAATGCGATATTTAAGGTTTTCCATTTTGTAAAATGAGTGACGCAAACAGAAAAAAACAGAAGAAAAAAAACAAATGAATGACGATCATCGAAGCACAAATACATGAGTCTATAGCTGTACAAATTTGAATTTGGAATTCCTTACCAAAGAGGAGAAATTCGTGATTAAAGTGGCCAGTACGAAAAACGCCAATTTCATATGTAAGGACCTAATATTTAAGCAAAATTACTCAAAATAAATCATAGTTAACCCAAAAGTAGTAAATGATCACCAAAAGTAGTATATGAAATTAAATTTATGTGGCGCATCGCCGGCCGCTGCCACGGCAAGCTCGCTTCGCTCGCTCGGCTCGCGCGTTGTTGTAGTCACAAGTAACCTAACGCTCCTCCTCGCTTCGTTCGTCGTCGCACCTAAATATGACATTACCCTAGACTAACCCCTCGCTGAAATATAGTGATCATTTATACATTTCGTGTTCGGTTACAATTTTTAGTAAAATAACTAAGGGTATCAAAGCATTTTATGGAGGTCATTATTTTAAATCCCTTAGTTTTTTAATGCACAAACTCGAAATGAATATGTTTTTTTTTTGTCTGACTATTATTTTTGTTCTTAACTCTATGAAATGAACTCATGGCACCTATAACGGCGACCAATCAGAGGACGGTTCACAATTTCGCGGGCGATTATAGAACGTTAGATTATAAACTGCCAGCTAGACATGGTCAGTTTATAATCTGACGAAAATGTAAGCGTTAGATTGTAAATTTTAATGTTCGTTCACAATCTATCGACAGTTTATAATCTCGCTAGATTTTTTATAAACTAACGTATCGTACAATTATCCGGTACAGTATATAATTATATATATATATTGATGATAGCTTATGACGGTGCAATGGATTCGACTAGTATCAAATGAGTCTAAAATGCCGGATTCTGTAAATGACAGATTTTATTAATGTCAGCACGTAGCAGTTAGATATCATGATTAATCATTCAACTTTAATTAAGTAGCCCTAGTTTCTATCAAACTACTATTTATTTAAGCTATTTTTTCTTTGGTATTTAACTATTATTGTATTATTAATAACATCGCAGCACACATTATAATTTTCAATTTTCTCCAGATGACGTCAGCGTACGCTTTAAGACTAAAGCTCACCTGTTCAAGCGAGTCAGGGCCCGAGTCGGCTCCTTGTTCTTGTGCGAACAGATCCTCCGCGTAGCATATCAGGAACTCCGTCACCACCGCCTGTTCAAACAATTAAGATGCCTTTTACAGTTTGCAGCCCTCTCACTCGCACTTTTAAAGATAACTTGAAATAGAAAAAATTTGGTAATGATTTTTTTTATATATGGTATGACATTATTTTGCTTTTTGCGACTATAGATGGTCTAAACATATTTTTATTTTGTAACATGTTGAGTCCAATTAGAATTAGAGGCCCAAGATTTTAAATAACTAAATTACGCATTTTGGAGCCCCCATAATAGATATCAACATGAAAATTTGTCGAGAACATCTATAGTCGCATGCAGCGAAATAATGTCAACCAACATTAAAAAAAAACATTACCATATTGTTTCTTTTTCTCCGATGGGGAAGAAAGGTTCTCGAGTGGTTACCACACTACACCGGAAGACGTAAAGTTGGTAGGCCCTCCACCAGGTAGACTGACGACATCGTGAAAGTCGCGGGTAGCCAGTGGTTACAAGCAGCTAGTAGCCGTTCTATGGGGGAGGCCTTTGTTCAACAGTGGACGTCTTCCGGCTGATAATGATGATGATATTGTTTCTATTTGAAATGATGTCTAAACGTGCGAGTGAGACAGCAATATGTATAAGGCCTCTTAAACTTTAATTATAAATAAACCTGGGTACTGTACAAACTGACTTGACAAAAACCTATCATAACTACATGCAGTTAGCAAATTAATAGAAAGCTTACAAAATAACAATACGAGAGAAAAAAATATATTACAAAATTACAAATATACAATAGGAATTTGAGTTATGACGTCATTGTCATGTTAGCTCAATTGGTTAGAGTATACCCCGGCTAAAGGGGTGGATGGACGCGGGTTCGAATCCCGTACGTGACTTAAATTTTTCCTATCGTATATTTGTGTTTTTGTACTGTAATCCGCATAGCAGGCGTTATTGCAAACATAACAATATTAAAATAACTATAACCGGGGTATGCTCTGACCGACTGAGCTAACATGACAGTATGATGAACTCATATAATTCATGTTCTCGTTCTTTAACTATTGTATGGGAAAGGAGCGACACCTAAAGTTCAACTAAGGTTGTACTACTAACTTCCATTGTATTTTCCTTCTCTTAATAAGTAATTTTGTAATGTAATCCGCTGAGCAGGCGTTATTGTAAACATAACAATATTAAAATTATAGCAAGGTACTAAATTTTGAAACCATTTCTTGATTTTTAAGAACTTATCACGTTTTCTATGGGTTTATGTAATTAGTGTAATCAATGTATGTATATATAAAATATAATGATTGTGTTTTTTTATGTTATTGTGACGGATAAAGCACGAGGCCCACCTGAGGTTAAGCGGACTAACCTCTGCCTATAACAGATGCATTTCGTGATTCGTCACAAGTCACGAATTGCATTGCGCCTCTCACCTTGAGACATAGTTGTTATTTCACTGGTTGCTCATGTGATTGTAATTTCACTGGCTCTCAAGGACTGCTTTCGGAACACACCGTTAGGTGCTTGGCGACAGATTTTCTACTTGAGGGTGGTCGCTAGCCAGGCGGGCATTCGCAAAATGCCCTTCCACCATGCGGTGAAGCTCAAGCTTGCGGCGGGATTCGAACCATGGACCTGCGGCACGGCAATCCATAGCCAATGCCACTGAGCCATCATTGCTTCTGTTTATATGAGGTGTCACGTTTTGCGAATGCCCGATTGGCTAGCTGCCACGCTCCAGTAGAAAATCTGTCGCCAATCTGCTAATACCTCTGATATATGACCATAAAATATCATGAAAATAAATTCATACTGTTGATTATAAATTCATTTTCATGATATTTCAGTAATCGCGTAACAAACAAACAGCCGTATTGAGAACCAGCTTCGTTTCTGAGGTCGGTTGCGAAGATAAAGTATGACATTTGAAAGAAGAATAATAGTTTGTTTCAGTTAAGATATATGTATACCTGCACGGCGACCCCCTGCAGCGCGTGCTGGTGCGTGGGCGAGCGCAGCAGGTTGGGCGCCCACACGATGGCCATGTTGCGTGCAGTCATGCCTGTTAGTGAGCCCAGCAGCGACACGCGCCGTAAGTGCCGCATCAGGTACGACAGCGTTCTGGGAACCAAGACATCCTACATCAGCAGGAACGGACACTACTAAACACATAATGGGGAGGTGCCATAATCCCTACGCTTGGCAGGCGTCTTGGTAATCGCAGAATAATACAGTTCAGCAGAAGGCGCTGCTGCTCATATTCTGGTACATTTTCCCGTCGTCCCCTCTTATAACATACATATATTTGCTTTCGCATTGCAGTGTCAGATCTGGGACTGCGGCGGTGCAACTGTAATGAACAGGTGTAACACTGACTATCAGGTGGGCAACTTATTTAATTCCTCTTTTCTCTTCTCTTTTCCTCGTACGCCGCTCGGAAACAGAAGGTCCCAATGGCCCCTTCAACCTAGACAACAACTGAGACCGACGGCTTAACGTGCCCTCCGAAGCACGTGCACGCTCAGTAGTAATGTCACTAACGGTCACCCATCCAAGTCATGACCGCAGCGGACGTTACTTAACTTTGCTGATCGGTTAAGAACAGCTAAGCAAACTCCTCTACTAGCGCTTCAATTAACAAAAATATCAGACTTCCAACCGACCTGGAACTTTAATAACCTGAGCCTCCGTGCGTTTCAGGGTTCTATCGCGTAGACTAGGTCCGTCCCCAAACCAGGCATTCCTTGATATTTTCATTAATTAAGTTTCAGTATTATAACACCTAGCGGATGGTTTGTGCAGTTTTTCCCAGTACGCGCAGCTGGTGGTCAGGTATCGTCCTCATCATCCTCCTTATATTAGAACCACAACTTACTGCTAGTATGGTTCATTACCAATGAGCACGTAGATGGCACTTCTAGTCAACATTTGAGATTCTTATTTATTATTTTAACATGATATATTTGTTTACAATAGAAATAAATATATTAATACTGAAATTTTAAGAAGGTTAAGGACTTGTCGCCCGCCCACAGACAATAAACCTCATAATATTCTTATATGCATCTCAAGGTTCAAATCAATCTTAAAATACAGTTTTAGACAGATTTTTCATAAATTAAGACGCTGTCAAACGCTGAAATTGTATCACTATCGAACTACGAAGGAGTGAAAGAGAGGCAGCTATGGTGAAATTGGGATCAGTTTAGATAAAATCCAAGTCCATTTTTTTATCTTATACCAAGTGTGGACTCGTCTTGATTTGAAATGGACAATCGATTGTTTTAATATTACATTAAATGATACATAATGTCCTCATGTCTAACCGCATGAAAGCAATTTTAAAAATCATTGCATTTAGTTATTGTTTTTAAAATATTTAATTATTACAGTGTAAAAACAATAAAAAAAACAGTAACAGTTATATATTCTTCAGTAAAACAGTACAAATATAAAAATATAAAACATACAAATATGAAAAGGGGAAAGACGGGTTTACTGTTACACAGTAACAATGAAAAATAAATAAATCACTTTTCAACACACTTGTTCAAAACGGACCTTTTATTGCACCCATTTTTAATGTCATAATGAATTCTATTACGCATGGATGTTTTTTTTCTACTTTAGTGCACTTGTGTTTCATTTGAAGAAAGTAAGCTTAATAACACAAAACTGGTAAAGTAAATAGAAAATGTAACTTTTCTTGTCTCCCTTGATAAGGTTTTGCTATTTTATTAAAATATTTTCATGCACATTCATAAGTAAATAATTATTATTAAGATAAACGTTACAAGCGTAATTTAGAGTCAACATTACAATTTTATTCTACCGAGAAAGTTTTAAGAAAATGTGTTTCGGACTGGCCTTAGGGTAGATTTATATTAGAGCGTGCCGTGCCCGGGGCGTGCCGTGCACGTGGCCCGTACGGGGCACGGATTTGAAACGTTACATACATTTTGTATGAAGCAATTTATATTAGACCGTGCCTGATCCGTGTCCCGTCCGGGCCCGCCTTCTAACGTACGGACGGGCTTCGCCCCGGGCCCGCCCCGTCCACGGCCCGGCCCGGACACGGCCCGGTCTAATATAAATCATCCCTTAGATAATGTGATCAAGAATAACATAATTTTCTTAGTGCTACAAACTAAATACATTTCCCTAAAAATCTGTTCAATTAAAGCTATTTAGCACTTGTAAGCGCCTTAATACTGCATCTTGAGATCGATCTCAACCTTGAAATGCTCGGTTAAGAGAACAACAGTAAGCTATAATAGTATAGTAGAGTAGCAGACCTGTAATGCGGCGGCGGCAGCTTGAGCACTGCGTCCCGCACTGCGCGCAGCTTTTGCACTTCGTGCGGCAACTGCACTGCTCGCACGAAGCTCTCGTACAGCTGGTACGTGCACAGGGGGTTCGGTAGCTCTCTACAACAAACAACAACAAAAGGAAATAAGCTTTTTAACTAACAAAACACATAATAGCTTCCGACGTTACTTTGCAAAAATCTATAATTCATAATACTGTATCAGCCGAATTGTCCACTGCTGAACACATCCTCCCGTTTTAAGGGGGTATTTGCCATAAACCCCACGCTTGGCAGACGGCTTGGGGATCGCAGTGTAAGATGGCAGTTCTTTAGAAGGCGCTGCTGCCCACCTTCCAGTATTTTCCCTTAGTCGCCTCTTACGACACCCACGGGACGATATGGGGAGGTGCAATTCTAACCCGGTACCCCACGGGGAATATTATTTTTTTTATAATTCATAATAACAAATAATATTTATTTATTTTAATAGGAACAGTTACAGAAAACAGGCTACATTTGAGAAGAATTTACTTAGCACTGGATGGATTCACCGTGCGGGTGCCGGGTCCATAGCGCTGCAGAGGAAGAGGCTCCAGTCAAGGTGCCTGGGACTTGCAACCGAGGGTGTAAGGTTAAGGGGCTCCTTTATGATGCATCAATGCTCCCTTTCGAGCCTCCTCCCCTGCCCAACCAAATCTGGTAAGATCCTACTAATGCCGCCTTGGATACACATTCTAGTATGGAAGTTACGGTTGTTCTTCTCTGTCTTTTAGTAAGGTTGTATAGGGATTTTGCTGGTATACCCCTTGCTCCGACTTCTACAGCATATAAACTAACCACATAACCGTTTTTGGTTAAATCATTTGTTAAGTCATAATATTTGTTAGTTTTATTGTGTGGTCTTTAGGTATGTTTGCATTCCAGTTTCTCAGTAAGCTTAACAATAAACCCGAATCCCAATTAGAATCATACACAACCTTTCATGTAGCACGCTAGGAGATCTTAACTAGTCTACATTAAATTATATTATTCATGTGTTCTTATTCCTATAGTTTTTGAAAATGGATGAGTTAAATACTTATTACCAGAATGCAAGAAGTATTCGGGGTAAACTTAATGATTTATAATTATATAGTTTGAAATGTGAATATGATGACACAATTATAACTGAAACCTGGCTTAACGAGAATTTATTAGATGCAGAAATACTAAATAATTCTAATTAAATTTATCGTAGAGATCGTTGTAACGCTAATATCATTAAAGAAGATGGAGGAGGTGAGAATATCGGTATCTCAAAAAAAAAACTACCTGTTTAAACAAGGTTGAAAGTAATAACGCGGACTTGTGGATATATATCAGTTAGCTTGCAGTCAAAATCAATTAAAAAAGTGATTTGTATGTGTTTATAAGACATGAGTTATTTTTATTTCAGAAATGTATAGATTCGGTAAATATTTGTATTAAAATTGGTCATTATGAGAGCGGTTTATGTGAAAACGTCACTTGATGTTCCTCAGTGACATGCTAGCTTCGCACCACACGGGCTCTTAACGAGACGGACTTCAGTTTAGCCTCAGGAGTAAATTTTTAAACCCACGTCCTTTTATGTAATGTTAGTTAAGTATATTTTTTTAAAGTAACAGCCATCGGAACTCTCATCGAAGGACCACTTTTTGCTTTTCCCAAGAAGAGTTTCTTCGAGCCGGATGATGCAAGTTAGAGGTAGCGTAATAGTAAGAGAGTGACCTGAAGTACATCTTGAGTAGACTGGGCACCGCGTGCGGGTCCCTCGCTAGGTCAGGCGCGGCGAGGTCTGGAGCAGTGCCGCTGTCGAAGGCGGCGCGCAGCCGCTGCGTGAGGCCCGACCCGCCCGACAACCGGTACACGCCGTCCACCGCCCCGCGGGACTCTATCGCCCGAGCGCATTCTACCAGCACCAGCGGCACTGGGGGAAGGAACATATTGCTATGCTTAAGATAATTAATATACTCAGGCGTTACTTTGCAAAAATCTATAGTAGGTTTTGACACTTAGAGGACACGATCGAAATATACCACGGCATATCTTTCTCGATTCTTTATATAGAAACAAAACGCATTCAAAATTCCTCAAAGTACTTTACGAATCAGAGAGATATCATCTGCGAATAAAATAATATCGCAGAAATCTTTTAATTTAAGGCAAATCATTAATATAGGCTAGAAACAGAAGTGGTCCTAAAATTGATCCCTGCGGAACTCTTATTTACAAAAGACCCGGAAAAAGTATTGTCATTTATTCCCACCTTCTGTAACCTGTTTGACAGATATGACTGTACGAGTTTCGTAACTTTTCCACTAATACCATATTGTAAAAGTTTACGAATCAATGTGTGATGTTCTACGTACACAGTCGAATGCCTTCTAAAAATTACAAAACACTCAAATATCTTCGGCTTCGCAGTCAGTTCTATCTACTTAGACCAATTTAAAACTTACCCTCATGTCCACAATTAAGCAGATGTTCCCCAAGATCGCAGCCGAAGACTCTCTCCCTGAGGATGCCCTGCTGCTTAAGGCTGCGACGCGAGGGTCGGGAGAGGATGAAGCTGCGGAACAGGGAGATCAGCTTGCCGTGCTTGCGGAGAACTGGCTTGATCGGTGCCACGGCTACTGACCTGACGGTGGAAAGAGGGAAAAAGAAAACTTTACGCCTGACTGTATGCCCTTATAACAATGTTGTTCGTCGACAAAATCGGTTGCTCGAAGTTCAGTGTAACAAAATTGGTTTTGCCGATCGTCCGAAGATCCAAGCGTGTCCTAATTGGACTCAGAATTTCCTCAGTCGCCATCTAGATGTCTTAAACAAAGCCTCATGTGGTTAATTAAGTGAAAACATATATTTATAATATTTATTAGCAAATAAACAACATGAGATAAATAAAGATAGGATACGATAGGATACATCAGAATGAGAACACTTGAAATTGTTTTTTCTTCTTGCAACTTTGCATGGTGGTAGGGCATTTTGCGAATGTCCGCCTGGCTTACTACCACCCTCAAGTAGAAAACCTAACGCCAAGCACCGAACGGCCTTTTCCAGCAGTTGTCTTTGAGAGCCAGTAATTTTAGGTTAGCCTGAAAAACATCTTGAACCACATCATCACTTACCATCAGATAAGATAGGAGTCAAAGCTATCAGGCATAAAAAAAACTTGAATATAGGCAGAAACAATTGATTTATTCGGTATTTTCTGTACTGTTACTAAATTATTGCACAAAAATAACTCGAAGTTGACGCGACAAACACTACAATATCAAACCGGTTTTATAATCTAACGCACCAACCAACAAAGGCGACATTGCATGATCGCGCGTGTTGTTCGTTAGGACAGCTCCGTTCGAAGTACCCTTGATTTTCTTTGCAATAGTCTGTCGGTCGGATAATTCATGTTGTGTCGTATTGCGACAGCGAATAAGGACGTACCGGTAAACGCGATCGGCAACTTACAAAAATTCTACATGACCAGGAAATCCTGGTCACTCAGGCTATTTTTGTTCAAATGTAACTTAACACCCTCAAATGCATGATGATAGGGCATTCTGAACTGTAATCACTTCAATTAGAAATCAGTTGGTAAGCACCTAATGGTGTGTTCTGCCATATATCATTGAGCGCCAGTTGTGATTCTACGTAGTACTATCTAGCAACTTCGAGCACATAATCACTTACCATCAAGTAAACCTGTAGGCAAAAGCTAGTCTATCACTAATAAAAGGAACACAAAAAAATATAGTGCATAACGAATATAGATTGTAGTATGATAACAGATAACGTATATAGCACGTGATTTTAGATTAAACAGAACTTTAATGCAATCACGTGATTAACACGTAATCGGCGAATGGGATCATATATTTTGGCTTGGTTAGTGTTGTTTGTCAAATGCCCCCGTGGGGTGCCTGGTTAGAATTTCACTTCCCCATTATCATTTCGTGGTTGTCGTAAAAGGCGACTAAGGGAAAAATACTAGAAGGTGGGCAGCAGCGCCTTCTAATGAACTGCCATCTTACACTGCGATTCCCAAGCCGCCTGCCAAGCGTGGGGATTATGGCAAATACCCCCTTGATAGGGGAGGCTGTGTTCAGCAGTGGACGATCCAGCTGATACAGTACAGTACAGTGTTGTTTGACATTATAGTAGTAAAAACAACATCTTTTGACTGATGACAAGTGACTGATTCGCCGATCACGTGTTCCTCAATTTCAGTACCGTTTAAATATAAAATCACGTGTTCTAAACGTGTGTGGCTGTAAAACTAATTAGAATGGTAATATTGGTTTTGATCATACGTATTTTTCTCCAGCTGCGCTATACCGACCGTCACCCCAATATTCACATCTTACGTACACACACATACTTTTTCTCACGCAATCCTTTTTACACTAACTCATGTACAACTAAAATATCAAATGTATAGTATATATTTTTAATATTGTTATGTTTGCAATAACGCCTGCTCGGCGGATTACATTTCAAAATTACAAATTTACGATAGTAAAAATTATAGTACCAATATGATGGTTAAATAAAGATAGAGTGGAAAAATTTAAGTTATGAGTCATTGTCATGTTAGCTCAAGTGGTCAGAGGCCCTGGCTATAGGGGTGGATGGACGCGGGTTCGCATCCCGCACATGACTATAATTTTTTCTCTAGTAAATTTGTAATTTTGTAATGTATAGTATAGGTTACCCGACAATAGGCGGAGGTTGCGTCATGTGCCTGGGCACCTTGTCGCCTATGACAGCGACGCAGTGGTGTGGGAAGAACCCCACGCGGAAGCCGCGCTTGCCGCGCCACCACACCGACTCCGCGGGACCTGGAGTACACAACAAGTCACGGGGCTCAACGGTCACTTTACTGTCGTATGTAGGATACTAACACAGGGCACCGGTGACATAGACAGATAGATAAATAGATAGATCTAGATCTATAGATAGATAGATAGATAGATCTAGATCTATAGATAGATAGATAGATCTAGATCTATAGATAGATAGATCTAGATCTAGATCTATAGATAGATAGATCTAGATCTAGATCTATAGATAGATAGATCTAGATCTATAGATAGATAGATCTAGATCTATAGATAGATAGATCTAGATCTATCTATCTATGTCACCGGATAGACAATACTTTATTGTTACACCACAGAACACACGAAACAGAGAAGATTTACAATTTACAATAATAGTGTTACAATATGCGGCCTTATCACTAAAAGCAATCTCTTTCAGGCAACCTTTGGATGGAGAGGATCTATAACTGATTATAAAGGGGTGTAGCATTACTAGTATATAACTAATAAATAAAAAGAAAACCAGCAATTAAGTATTGATTACAATTTTCATTTTGACATTTTAAGTATTGATTTAATTTTCATTTTGACATACATGGCGTTTAACTTTTTTGAAGCAGTGATGCTCAATGGCATTGGCTATGGACTGCCGCGGAGCAGGTCCATGGTTCGAATCCCAACGAGGGCTTGAGCTTCACCACATGGTGGAAGGTCATTTTGTGGCTGGCTAGCGACCACCCTCAAGTAGAAAATCTGTCGCCAAGCAACTAACGGTGTGTTCCGGCAGCTGTCCTTGAGAGCCAGTAATACCATGTATTCATTGGATAGAATGTCATTGTACTACTAACGCCAAGATTTAACTCAAACTTTATCGCTGTAACTGAACGTAACTCAATACTCAAATACATCGTAGTTAATTTAAAAATACAACATAACACCGCTCGAATCAGGTTGTAAAATAAACGCGAGCCCTCACCAAGCTCAGCTTTTTGCTAATAATATATATTAGTAGTTTATGCAACTGTCATATAATAGAGGGTATTAAAACATGAGTGAAGTTTTAGAATAAGATTACACGAGTGTTTGAATACCTAATTATATGCAGTTGCATACACTACTTTATTTAATCTCATAGCTATAGGTAGCTACAATAAATAATTATTTTATCCAACAAAATATTACTCAAATTCGTATGTACGAAATAGCGCCAAAATAGAAAGTCTTTTATTGGTCTATGGCTCGGAACCAGCGCTCACCACAGATAATGTGTACTTAAATTGAATTGAAACCTCCTTGGTCGGGCACATTGTACTTTAATAATTGAAAAATTGTTTTAAAGCATTGTTTTGTTAGGAGAATAATGCTTTAAATTATTTTTTTTAATTTTCTTAAAGAAGTATGTAAATAAAATATGCTAATAAAAGTCTGTATTTCATTTCTTAATTAGAATATTACCGAATGAGATTATATAAATATATTTAAATACTAACATTTCGACAACATGTTATAATAATCATGTAATAGGCAACGAGCTTTTATCAAAATTAACGGAAAAGTTTCTAATTCTTAAAACAAAACTACGAGGATTTGTAGATTATATTTTCTTAAGATTTTTACAACATTTGTATATTTATTCTGGAAATAAAAACTTACCTATTTTGTTAAAAAAAAAATTACTATCTATCGGGGACGGTACCTTACTCCGAACCGGAATCAAATTTATTAATTCTGATACAAAACTGAGTTTTTTTTTATGAAACCAATTCTAGTGCGATAAATTATCTATCCCAATTTTAGTTTTCAAATGATCCCTAAGAAAATTTCCATAGTATTTTCTATTGTTGACCATTTCCCCATGCAGCCCCAAATAAAAAAAAAGGAAGCCAAATTACCTGTCGCGGACATACCTGGCATATCAATGATAGATATCATGTCGCCCACTTCGAAGCTGATCTCATCTCTCGCCTGGAACAACACGTACAGTAATCAGTGTTACTATATCACAACAAGGAACAATCTCAACTACGAACGGGGTTAGAACCTTTGAAGCGCTCGTAGCGAAGTTTACTTAGATGTTCTCAACCGATCAGCAAAGTTAAGCAACGTCGCGCGCGGTCATGAGTTGGATGGGTGACCGCTAGTGACATTACTACTGAGCGTGCACGTGCTTCGGAGGGCACGTAAACCTGTCGATCCCGGTTGTTGTCTTAGGATGGCAGTCGTTATAGCATGGTGGTAGGGCATTTTGCGAATGCCCGCTTGGCTAGCTACCACCCTCAAGTAGAAAATCTGTCGCCAAGCACCTAACGGTGTGTTCCCGCAGCTGTCCTTGAGAGCCAGCACTTCTAGGTTAGCCTGAACAAGATCTTCGACCACATCATCAGTTACCATCAGGTGAGGTAGTGGTCGAAGGATTACCTATCACCAATGAAAAAAAACACTGCGACCCACAAGACGCCTGCCAATCAAAGAGGCAAAAAATGCCAATATGAAGCAGTGATGGCTCAGTGGCATTGGCTATGGACTGCCGTGCCGCCGGTCCAGGGTTCGAATCCCGCCGCGGGCTTGAGCTTCAAAGCATGGTGGAAAGGCATTTTGCGAATTTGCCAGGCTAAAAATCTGTCGCGAAGCACCTAACGGTGTGTTCCGGCAGCCGTCCTTGAGAGCCAGTGAAATTACAGGCACATGATATTTAACAACTATGTCTCAAGGTGACGAGCGCAATGCAA
Source organism: Plagodis pulveraria (assembly GCA_963890685.1). Classification (NCBI taxonomy): domain Eukaryota; kingdom Metazoa; phylum Arthropoda; class Insecta; order Lepidoptera; family Geometridae; genus Plagodis; species Plagodis pulveraria. Next base: position 1,080,999 of record OY982977.1, read on the forward strand.
TTCGTGACTTGTGACGAAATGCATCTGTTATAGGCAGAGGTTCGTCTGCTTAACATCAGGTGGGCCTCGTGCTATATTCGTCACAATTACATTAAAAAAAAAGTTAACCTCAAACAACCCTCCCTAGTGGAGAAGGCTGTGTTCAGCAGTAGAAGATCCGGCCGACACAATATACTACAGTTTAAATCACGGTTCTATTTTAAATTAATTTTGTGACGTAATGGAAATTACCGGTAAATGTATTTCTATGCTAACTAATACATTCAGAAAGGCGTTACTTTAGTAAAATTCATATTTATTAACAATACAAAATGTTATAAATACATACATTCAGTGATAATTCTGCCATAATTTCCCGGCTGTGACGTCAGAAACTACAGGTCCAGCCGGAAATATATTTGGCGCGTTTCGATTCTACAATATCATGTGAAAGAACAAGCGCGAGGCCCACCTGATGTTAAGTGGTATCCTCTGCCTATAACAGATGCATTTCATCACAAGCGACGAACTGCACTGCGCCCATCACCTTGAGACGTACCTGTTAAGTCTCATTTTGCCTGTTATTTCACTGGCTCTCAAGGACTGCTGCCGGAACACACCGTTAGGTGCTTGGCGACAGATTTTCTACTTGAGGATGGTCGCTAGCCAGGCGGGCATTCGCAAAATGCCCTACCACCATGCAGAATGTGTAGAATCATCATTGGGGATGCTATACAACCCCGGTCAGCGACAGGGAGAGTGTACTCCACGGGCAACAACTGAGTTACGCAGCGTCAAGCATGCAAAGCAAAAGAACGAAAAATGTTTTCAAGACACCGTAAAAACATAATAATTACCATCTCATTAAATAAACCATACGAAAATATTTTCTTGATCTTTTTGATAGCAATAATAATCTGATTAAGAAGGTTTACAATTAAATCTTCTAAAGTTCTACTTCAGTAGGTAAAAAGCTCTTTGGTTTGTTTTATATGAAAAACGAACGAAACAAACTACAATCTCCTTGGTGAGAAGTGTGGAAACTTTTTTTTTTTCTATTTAAAACACTATTGCGGTAACAGTAGATTATGATACAAGTGAGCTAAGTTGCTCATTATACACGAGGCTGTGTGTTGCAGCCCGAGCCGCAGGCGAGGGCGTAAATCAGCCGAGTGTATAATGAGCAAGTTGCTCACGAGTTTCTTACGCACTTTTTCAACACCCTTGCGAGGAAAAAAGATATATATTGTACAAATGCCATACAAACAACATATGAAAATTATGGAAAATAGCGCGCAAGTTTTGTTTCTTTCGCGCGGCAATTGTATGATTGTTGATTACATATAAACCTCTTTGATGTTACAAATCTGTATAGTCCGATTAAATTGAAAATGCTTTGTTTACTCGCATATAATTTGCAGATAGGTACTAACTTAACTTTGTAGGGATAATTCTATAACGCACTAGTGTATAATATTATTATGCACGAGGGTGTTATAGTTCGGTTTATGGCCCTAAGAACGATATAATAAAGCTCACTTTACGATCAAGGGTGTTGAAAAAATATGAATACTCACTACTTATATTCTTATATCTCAATATAAAAGCGTCTAAAATGAATGTATGTATTTTAAATGCGTTGTGTTCATACCTGTGAGACATATTTCCTGACAGAGTAAGCTGCGGCGACAGCTGGAGTGTTAATGGAGCTCGAGTCTTCGTTCGCGACAAGCAGCTTGTGACCTGTTCACAAAGTATTACATGCTATAACAACTTCTTCTTGAAACTTAGGGCTTGTTTCATGTTCGAGTAAGTTCCGGTTATACTACCCATAACATAAAATAACTAAATGATAAAAATGACAGTTAACACACAGCGCGTGTCAAGCTTTAACCGATGGATAGGCTAAACCGATGACTGTGAAACGCAAAGATAGTGTTTTATTTATTAAATATGTTCTGGGTAGTATAACCGGAACTTCTAGAACATTCTGAAACAGGCCCAAAATGAAATATATATATTTGTAAGAAACACGGTAGTGACATTATTCAGGTCATATTTAAAAACTAGTTCAGCGTGCTTCACCAGTACTGGCATACAAATATAAACGGAACAAAAATATATATACCTATACAAATTCATGGACATTGTTATGACATTTAAATTAGTCGTGTACAAACACATTATACAATTATAATCACATTATACGAGATAAAATTAAAATCAGATAAGAATCTTTGTCATAATCTTTGTGGCACGGCTGACAGAAAATCAATCCATGTGTAAAGCTCTTGCAAAGATAATTATATTTTTAGTATTATATATATAAGTAATATTCAACAATCGTTGTAAATCAAGTTCTTTAGTGTACCGCTGGACTTCCAATATAAGAAAATATCATATATACTCTCTGTACAACTAAGGACATAATTCAACAGGCAGTGCTGCCAGCATGCTGGGCACGCTGCCAACTGGTAGTGGGCTGGAGCATTTGGACTGCCTGTGAGTCTGCAATGACTTGTAGGGATCTAAATGCTTTTATTGTAGTAGCTGTAGTGTTGTATATAGTTCCTAGTATTTTGTTAATAAAGGCATACCGACGGTAAAAAATAAGTACTTAATTATCATTATTAAGCATATTGGAAACTTATACTATCAAAGTCAATATTAAGCATATTTGAACCTTAATTTGTACTTTAATTCTAGGTTACCCTGAACAACATCTTCATCACTTACTATCAGGTGAGATAGTGGTCAAGGGGTAGCCTATCAGGCATAAAAAGAACTCTTAATTTGCAATCTCCACTAAAATATACTAAATAGGCCATCACGATACATACCTAAACGTCTAGTGTGCTATCTACAGGTAATCTATTAACATATACATGTTTATTAAATAAAGTATTTTTATAAACAAAACAAAATAACCGACTTCGACAAGTTATTTCACACATTCGAGTGTTAAAGTTGGTTCCATTTGTTTTCTCACCTTTTTTAGTGACCCCTTGCTACTTACGGGATCGATTGTCATTCACTGTCAATGACTATATCATCAAGATAGGAAAACACTTTTCAGTTATTGGAGTGTAACTCAAAAACGACTCGACCAATTTTCATTAAATTTAAATGGGACCACACGGCAAGTATCAGCTTTCAAATAAAAGAATCATCAAAATCGGTTCACGCAATAAGTTCTGAAGTCACAAACATAAAAAAAGAAAACAGACGAATTGAGTACCTCCTCCTTTTTTTGATATCGGTAAAAATGATAAGAGTGGAGGCTTTTTTTAAAGTTGCATAATATATTTTCTATCACAAAGATCCCGAGCCGATCCCGCAACTTCTATTACACAGTGTCTAACACATTCACCACTCGGCCACTGAAGCACCACACTATACACTATAGGGGCGTTCGTTTTGGCTCGATTGCGTTTGTAGCAGTTTCAAAAGTGGCATTTGTGTATTAGCGTTCGGATAGAAGCTTTTGCTATTTTTGACCACCAATTACTGCATGCTATCCGAACGGCTTAAAACATACTTTGACAACCGACAATATTTTAACAATTTTGCACAGTACGAAACATGGAATCAATCTCTAAAATTAACAAAAAGTAGGTACCTATATTATTATTATTTCTTTGTTAATGGCTTCTGATAGTTACATATAAAAAACTTGTGAAACTCTTCAATCGCGCCAAATACAACTGTCAAAACAGCAGTTGTCAAAAAACGATCACAATGATCCCATGGCAAGATATGGGTCAAAAATATCACTTTTCTCTGTCATTTGTAGCGTTTTCAAAGCTATCCGAACGGTGAGCGAAAACGATATTTTTGCTCACGAAGTCCCAAAACGAACGGCCCGTGTGATCGTTTTTAGCGTTTGTGAGTGTTATTTTTGGCACCGATAGGCTATCCGAACGCCCTATATATTTAAACAGTATTTTCTGTACTGAATTATTTAAGCACAATAAATTATTTCTAATTCTTAAACTAGACTATGAATAATAAGGAAGCTATAAGTATTATTTCTAAATTAACAGGAAAACTTATTTAATTATATTTACTGTTTAATTTCCTCGTCTTTATCGGTAGTTTGCATTCCAATACCATATTGTTTTTTTTTTCATCTCAGTAATTACCCGAGCGATGCAGAGTTCTCAATGGGAACTTGGGCGTTTTGGGATTTGTATTTTTTTTATGTTATTGTGACGGAACAAGCTCGAGGCCCACCTATTTTTTTTTATATGCCTGATAGGTTAGCCTTTGACCACCATCTCACCTGATGGTAAGTGATTCACGCTCAGTAGTAATGTCACTTGCAGTCACCCATCCAACTATGACCGCGACGAACGTTGCTTAACTTTGCTGATCGGTTAAGAACAGCAAAGTGAACTTCGCTACGATCGCTTCAAAACTTCTACTGAAAATTATCTAAATATTGCTACTAATTAATTTAAAATAGAGCAGTTAATTTCAAATTTTTGTCAAGTTTCAACTTTAGTATTTTGAATGTGGAAACATTTTTTTTATCTCCAGTCCATGCTAGGTCTGCTAAATGACTTAAGAGGAACGGGAAGAGAAGCTCCTACAGAAAAAATAGGTATTTTAACAAAGTGATGCTGTCTCGCCGCTAAACGCCCGAACAGAATAGTGCGATAAGGACAGCAGCTTCATCAAGTTTTGACTTAGAATTTGCTTTCTGGGAGAAAACTTTCTCCCATAGTAAACATTATGCAATTCTAAAAATTTTGGTCGTATGTTATAAATGATTGAATAAACTAGGTTTTCCTTTTTCTTTATTTATCATTATTTTTCCAATAAATAATTCACAAACTAGAGATACAAGTTTTAAGCAAATATCGGTATTAAATACCCAGTAATTCTATTTCCTTTAATATAATGATAAATATCAAAACCTATTAACCTGGATTTTGATGACATCAATAACATTTTCAAAAATCATTAAATTCGGTGATTGTTTAGGGGGGTAGAAACGTTTTCTCTTTTTGTATGAAAATTAGAGACTTCCCTCCAGTCTTAACGGATTCAATTTATGAAGTGCACTATGATAGAGAGACGGTGTGATCAGGCCGGTGGATTGTTGTTAATGGTCAGTTACCTTTGTTATCGCACTGCAGCCAGTTGAGTACAGGTCCACAGTTGATGGAGTCGTCCGCTATGATGGAGAGATGATGCACGTAGTCCGATATCAGTCTGTGGTAGGAACCCTCGTCCAGGTCTGCTCGCAGTTCTTCTGATAAGTTAGGAAGACCCGATACTTTGCGATCGTATATGCATCTGGAAAAAGAAAAAATTATTTTATAAATATATTTGTACTAATTTCTTAAAATGGTGTAATATTATGTTTTCATATTATTGGAGCACAAAATTTTATGCCCCGGGCGGGAATCGATCCCGCGTCCTCCGATTTCGCGACAGATGCCTAAACCACTCGGGCACCTGAAATTTCGTAAAAAGCACTTCTTTCGATCAGTTGAAATAAGTAATAGTTAGAATAATACAATTGGAGCACGAAATTTCGGCTAGAAATAGCGTGTCCAGGTAGCAGAGTGTTTAGTCATCCGGCGCGAAATCGGAAGGACGCGAGTTCGATTCCCGCCCGGGCCATAAAGTTGTATGCTCCAATAATTTATAAAAATATGATTTTCGCTTAGCACGCGATAGTGCTTGTATATTTAGAAATATGGTGTAATATTATTAAAATTATTACAGATAATTATAAATTTTAGTTCTAATAATGATTTCTTTTTCAAAAACAACGGAACACTGAAAAGTATGAATTAACTTGTTGAAGTCGGTAACATGTTGTTTTAAAACACCGACCTCACATAAGCATCATCATACTTTCCTGTGTTCAATTTTGATTCAAGTTTTTATGTTTTTTTTTTCTCTTTTTAGTTATAAAGACTTTTTTAATGTTATTGTGACGAAATAAGCTCGAGGCCTACCTTGGGTTAAGCGGATTAACCTCTGCCTATAACAGATGCATTTCATCACAAATCAAGAATTACAATGCGCCCGTCACCTTGAGACATAGTTGTTAAGTCTTGTGTGCCTGTATTTTCATTGGCTCTCACAGACAGCTGCTAACACACCGTTAGGCCCTTGGCGACAGATTTTCCACTTGAGGCTGGTCGCTAGCCAGGCGGGCATTCGCAAAACACCATCACTGTTTCAAAAGAAAGACTGCTTACAAGATCATTGACTTGCCTTAAATAGTGTCCATTGTCGACAACAGCAAATACCATTAAATCATCCAGGTAAGCGAATTAGTGTAATTGTACAATGTACATTACCTTGCCCCGTGGGGTGCCGGGCTAGAATGTCACCCCACATCTCAACCCGAGTGTGTCGTAAGAGGCGACTAAGGGTAAAACACCGGAAGGTGGGCGCCTTCTGAGCAACCGCTATTTTACAATGCGATCCCCATGACGCCTGCCAAGCGCGGGAATAATGATTAACCCACACTAATAGGGAAGGCTGCGTTCAGCAATGGACAATCCGGCTGATGCATTACTGCGGGCAACTTCTGTGCAAGTATTTCCATTGCCCTGTCCCAATCTTTAGTTAGTGAGCCATGTGTCCAGGTATTTTTACTTATGTACTACCTTCAGGGTTTGACCACCAGAAGGTGGGCAGCAACACTTTCTGAGGAAATGACTTCTCACACTGCGATCTCCAAGACTGCCAAGCGTATGGCAAACCCCCCTATATTGGGGGATGCTGTGTTCAGCAGTGGACGTCCCGGCTGATGGAGTACATTACCTGTGCAACATATCATCGAGCCTGAGCAAGTTGTCCCTGTTCCTGGTGAGCGTCCACTCGCTGAGCTCGCTCGCTTCGCTCCAGCTGTTCTGCAAGCGCGCCTCCACGCCCTCCTCAGGGGAACTGTTCACGTGAGAACGGACTCTCAGCCATATCCAACCTGGAAACAATTATATACTCATGTCAATATTATGTCTAATTAAACAAATATTGCGTTATACATTGCAGCGCTCGTACCGAAGTTTCCTTGGCTGTTCTTAAATGATCAGATAAGTTAAGCAACGTCGCAGTCATGATTGGATGGGTGACCGTTAGTGACATTACTACTGAGCGTGCACGTGCTTCGGAGGGTACGTCAAGCCGTCGCGTGTCGGTTGTTGTCTTAGGATAACAGTCGTTATAGCATAATGGTAGGGCATTTTGTGAATGCTCGCCTGCTTGGGACCACCCTAAAGTAGAAAATCTGTCGCCAAGCACCTAACGGTGCGTTCTGGCGGATGTCCTAGAGAGCCAGTAATTCTAGGTTATGCCTGTGAATACCTTTGACCATTTCATCACTTACCATCAGGTGAGATTATGGTCAAAGACTTATCTATCAACAATTTAAAAAAAAGGTATATGACACATAGTATGACAATAAAATAAAAATAAAAACTAACCGACTCCCGAAACTAAAAAGTATTATAACTCTAGGAAGTCTGTACCATAGTAATTGAACAACTTTAAACCCCGTCAGAATCATTCACCTCGTGACCACGATCACTGCAAAGTGTTTGAAACCTCGGGACAAAAATAAAATAAATATATGCGATTTAAACCGTTTAAAGTTGTTTAATTACTGTGTGTAATAATCGCCAAAACCTAAGACAAGTCTGTACCATCCTGACTCAATACTCCGACCTCACTCAATGGTCGCGTATCGGGTGGCAAAAAAACTAATATTTTGTAAAAATAACTTTAGAAATGTCTAATGAACATTCCTTATTCTGTTGGCGCCATAGTTTAGTTGATTCGCTCTAAAATTATTAAAAACTTAGTAAAATTTGCATATTTGCTATTCTGTTGTACCATAATTTAGTCAGATTAGGTGGAATCATAGATAATTTAACCTAAAATTAATCAACATGTAAATTGGTGTTGACTAATGCTGTAATATTCTCCAACTAATTTATTTTGGCGGATTTTATCATAATCACGGCTTTCTTAGATAAACAATGGAGCATGCAGCTATATGGTTGCTAGACTTGTGGGTTCTCCAGAAAGGATTCTATATTTCGGTAATACTAAAGCATAACTAGAGAAAAAAGCTTTTAGGCAAACTTGGAGTTATAAAATCTTTGCACACCTGTAATACCCAGAGGGATGGCAGATATGTTTAAACACCCACTTTTCATCGGATCTATTTAAATATTTTAGCAGGTTGAGTAATCTTCGATAGATTTCGGACAGCAATGTGCTTTGTTATTTTTTTATATGAAATCACCATTATATCCTGATACTGAACCTAGGCTCTCGAGATTGCGAAGCGACCTGTTGAAGCTGCTCTGCCAAGCAACGTGGCAAGATCATTATTTTCGGGTTATTTTATCATAGAATTCCAATGTAAACAATGTTCCGTAGGTAAAAAACAAGTATCAATAACTGAATTTTTTTACAAAACAACTTGAATCGTGCGCCATCTAGCGTAGAGTAGTGGCAAAGTGAATCATATTTAGTATTGATAATTTGCTGTTTTCAGTCGATGTAACAGCAAAATGACTTAGAAATCCTAAAACTAAAATTAGTTTTAATTAGTTAATAGTTAGTGAGCGTACAAAAGAATTGCTTCCATATTGTCATAGTTTGACTACGACAAGTTATTTCATACTTTTCAGTGTTAGGAGTCGGTTCTATTGTTTCTTAATTACATTCTTATTCGTGATGCATACTGCAACCAATACTGTTCACCATCGAAAAGAATTGCAATTATGATTAAATCATCCGGGTATGCAAATAGATTTTTCACTTAATTGACTATTACTTAAAAACTACTCAACCGATTTTGATGAAATTTTAATGGGACCAACTTATAGGTAAACTTTAACCAACATAGAAAGAAACATCAAAACCCGTTTATAATTGGAGGAGTAATAGCGTTCAAAAATACAAAACAAAAACAATAACATACATTCAAAAAGCAACACACTTTTTTAAAAATCTGTATAAAAAAACAGGTTATCCGATGCCTGCCACTTTGTGGCTAAAATCGTCCCTTTGGAAACTCAAGGTGTTAGGTTTGACCCTTGAGTCAGACAGATAGTGTTATGTTTCTGCTGGAAATATCTCGTATAATTAAAACGTTCAGCTACGTCTGCGTGTCTTATATTTTCCGGCCCGGTTCTTATTCTTACTAAGGGCGGGTTCGGAAATCTCTGGGTGAATGTAAAAGTTTACCGAAAGTTACCCGGTACATCCTTACCTTCGTCCATATCGTCAGGACACGTGTTCTCGCACGGGACCGTCTCTATGCTGAGCCCGCCCAGGCTCACGCGCTCGTAGTGGAAGTGCATCCTTACCTTCGTCCATATCGTCAGGACACGTGTTCTCGCACGGGACCGTCTCTATGCTGAGCCCGGCCAGGCTCACGCGCTCGTAGTGGAAGTGCATCCTTACCTTCGTCCATATCGTCAGGACACGTGTTCTCGCACGGGACCGTCTCTATGCTGAGCCCGGCCAGGCTCACGCGCTCGTAGTGGAAGTGCATCCTTACCTTCGTCCATATCGTCAGGACACGTGTTCTCGCACGGGACCGTCTCTATGCTGAGCCCGCCCAGGCTCACGCGCTCGTAGTGGAAGTGCATCCTTACCTTCGTCCATATCGTCAGGACACGTGTTCTCGCACGGGACCGTCTCTATGCTGAGCCCGCCCAGGCTCACGCGCTCGTAGTGGAAGTGCATCCTTACCTTCGTCCATATCGTCAGGACACGTGTTCTCGCACGGGACCGTCTCTATGCTGAGCCCGCCCAGGCTCACGCGCTCGTAGTGGAAGTGCATCCTTACCTTCGTCCATATCGTCAGGACACGTGTTCTCGCACGGGACCGTCTCTATGCTGAGCCCGCCCAGGCTCACGCGCTCGTAGTGGAAGTGCATCCTTACCTTCGTCCATATCGTCAGGACACGTGTTCTCGCACGGGACCGTCTCTATGCTGAGCCCGCCCAGGCTCACGCGCTCGTAGTGGAAGTGCATCCTTACCTTCGTCCATATCGTCAGGACACGTGTTCTCGCACGGGACCGTCTCTATGCTGAGCCCGCCCAGGCTCACGCGCTCGTAGTGGAAGTGCGCGCACTCCTCTAGCTTCGGAAACCGGCACGACGCCGGGGCCGGCCCGACCTGGAAAATTTACAATACTACTTATATACACACAGACAGAACAGCTAATTCTCCTATCACGGTTAAAATAATACCCCCTTATTCATAATGGTCCGCTAACTTAAAGCAGCTGCTACAGATTGTTATTTTTCATTCTGACTTAGGTCAATAGAAGAAGACAGAGTGAGAATCAGCAATGCTTTAAGTTAGCTGACTATTATGAATAAAGGTGATAATGTTAAAGCACAACATTCCGCGCAGTCGACCATGTACCGACAGGGTAGAGGTCAGGAAACTTGGTGCCATTCCGGGGGACGCGGGTTCGTTTCCGCTTGGGAAGAATTTTGTGCTTTAATAGTTTGTAAATGTTATTATAAAGTGAATGGATAAGTTCAAATATTTTTAAATTAATTATATTGCGGATGTTACATTTTACACGATGGAACCGACTTCAACACTCAAGGTGTGATATACTCAACTTGTTGATGTCGGCACCATGATAGTTCAAAAGTTCCTATTATCACTATAGTGTGCGCAAGGTACCGATTTCCACGAGTTATTTCACAGTTTTGAGTGTTGAAATAGGTTGCATTTTTCAGTAAAAACTTTTTTTCACCATTTTTAGCGACCCATGCTATTTATGAGGTCGATTGTCATTCACTGTCAATGACTATATCATCAAGATAGGAAAAACCTTTTCAGTTATTAAAGTGTAACTCAAAAACGGCTTGACCGATCATGATGAAATTTAAATGGGACCACACGGCAAGCGTCAGCTTTCAATTAAAAAAGCAACATAAAATCGGTTCACCCACTAAAACGTTCTGAGGTAACAAACATAAAAAAAAACACAGACGAAATGAGAACCTACTCCTTTTTTTGAAGTCGGTTATAACATTAGGAACCCAATCCATCAGTCGTGTAACCCCACCTTCGTACATTTTGCCTTAAAGTAAATGGGACTACCATCTATAAATATGTATACATATTAAAAATATAGCTATATCTTCGAAATGAAGTGATTTAAATAATAGTGATAGAACTTCAATTTTCAGTTTCTTTGTTCATATGCATATACAAGAAGCGAAAAAGTCAGTTCAATAGGGTAGTTGACACAGTCTAAAATAAAATACAGTCTAACGTTAACATGATAGTAGTTGGAGCACATAACTCGATGAAATGAACAAATTATTTATTCGGCATTGGATTACCTTTATTTTGAATAAACAAAATGTGTTTAAATTTTCTTTAAATCACGTGATCTCAAACGGAAGTAAAGGCGGAAATGATGTCATAAGGACAAAAACAAAGCCACAGAATAAGTAATAGTAATCATGAGAGTTTGCTACCAAAGGTTTTGACAGTGACAATTGACATTAGTAATTGCTAATAGCAAGCAACCCACAAAATTTCGCATCACTATCGATTTACTACTTAGGCCCCTATTACACTATCAAATCCATTGGATCCCATATATTTAATAGTGTACTACGTACATTTGACTCACTTAACTTTGATCATATTTCGCCGTGAGATTTGATCAAAGATCAGCATAGATAATAAAACCCAAACTCGGAACAAGAATCTATGGAAACATTTTGCAATTATTACTTATAGTAATACAACAACTTTAAACAGTTGGAAAAGCTAATGTTTATCATTATTTTTATTCCGTTGTCACTCATTTCACGCCATTGTCTCGATCTCTCACCCCTACACTATGGTACACGTTCTGCCGAACAATCTGTATAATCGATTACGCACGACACTACAACAAGCAAGCAAAACGTATTACATTTCAGCACTATTTGTTTTTGCCCTAGTGACGTCATAAGCATACAGGCCGGCATTGAATGATGTTTTAGCGCCAATTTAAAGAGTTGAAATAAAAAGATGGATTTCTAGTATTTCAGGACTCCTAAAAAAATATGAAAAATGCTAGGTGTATATTTCAGTGTTCTAAATAATTTAACATACTTAAAAAAAACAAGTAAACAACCCTATTGTAGCCAAGCACCTAACGGTGTGGTCCTAGAGAGCCAGTGAAATTACAGGCACATGAGACTTAACAACTATGTCTCAAGGTGACGGGCGCAGTGCATTTCGTAACTTGTGATGAAATGCATCTGTTATAGGCTTAGTCCGCTTAACATCAGGTGGACCTCGAGCTTGTCCCGTCACAATAGTATTAAAAATGCAATACATACCGTTACGTGCGATATATACATTAGTTCATACCGTTTCGTCCAAGTCGAATGTGGCGGAGGGCGGCGGCGCCGACTGGCTCATGGCTGACGACTGTGACGTCACCGGCGTCACAGCCAGGGCCGTAAGGGATATCGAACCTGGAATGGATAATATTGACATGATAAAAATATATTATTTAAGTGATATATGGCTTAAATCCGAAAGTTTGAATCGCCCGTAGCGGAGCTTTGGAAGTGTATTTCCAAGGGCTTTCCATACACACGTAGTTTCGTTATATTTTATATACCAAGTGTTCAAACTCGGTGAAAATTGGCATGCATGCGTTGACCTATATATACTAGACGCGTCATCTCAACGAGGATTGTCGACCAGTGCAGGTAAGCCGGCCGGCATACTCTCCCCCACACGCAGCTGGGCACTCGCAGAGATTACACGCGCAATCGTAGATCTCGTAACGATTCACCAAATTCAGGCCTACACATTATATCAAATTTGATTAGAGAGGACGCTATTATCATGGTTGAACAAATGCCTACCCCATTTGGAGAGTTTGTCATAATCTCCAAGCTTGGCAGGCATCTTAGGGAACGCAGTTTAGGGAGCAGTTCTTCAGAAGGCACTGCCCACCTGTTATCATTACCCTCGTCGCTAATTTAGAGGTAAAAACCAAGGTTCATTTTAGCATGGTGGTGGGGCAATTTGCTAGGCCCGTCTAACTACTACAACGCTCAATTAGAAAATCTGTCGTCAAGCACCTGACGGTGTGTTCCGGTAGCTGTTCTTGAGTGTCAGTAATTTTTAGTTAGCCTGTACAACATTTTAGACCATATCTTCACGCACTATCAGTTGAGATATTGATCAAAGGCTGGCTTGCCTGTGGACGACTCCACAGGTAGGTAGCAGTTAAGCCTATCTGGTACCCTACATAGAACGCTCTCTACATACATATTATTAGATCATTAGTATAGGATACCTGAATTTTCCCTCTTGCATTCTGTGTCGTTCGTAGCTCTGGTCGAGCTCCTGGATTCTGAACTGAATCGTACTGATCTGGAAATAGTAATATGCACGTTATTAAGGTGAACAATCGGTCCTATTGTGGAGATAAATGACAATCAAGGGCAGAAAATAGCGTGGACCACGTGAACCCATGGTAATGCTACATATTTTAAGCTATAATCAAGCTTTTCACCACTATATCTCCTGATGGAATGGAATGTGATGTTGTGGTCGAAGATGTTGTGTAGGCTTACCTAAAATTACTGACTCTCATGGACAGCTGCCGGACACTGTTAGGTGCTTGGCTACAGATTTTCTACTTAAGTGTGGTAAGCTAGCTAGGAGGGATTTCTTAAAATGCCCTAACAACCATGCTATCGTATCGTGTCCATCTATCCATCTATCGAAACGTGAAAATAATTAAGTCCTTGAGCCACCATTTCTTGGGGCTTTATATCTGCGGCTGCGGGTATCGCTGCCGGCCATACAACCCGGCACCGCCAAGTGGCAGTGGTCGCGCTTTATGTTGCCAGCAATGAATTTTGAAGCAGTGACGGGCGCAGTGCAATTCGTGACTTGTGACGAAATGCATTATAGGCAGAGGTTAGTCCGCTTAACATCAGGTGGGACTCGGGCATGTTCCATCACAATATAATTAAAAATATATATATATATACCTGGAGTATCCAAGATAGTGTATCAGTTCATTGACTATTGTGAAAAGAAGAGGGGACTCTTACTGACATGGACATCTCAGACCATCGGGGTGTTTCTCAGAATATTAACTGAAGTATTGTCTGAGAGGTTTCGAAGCGCACGTAGCGAAGTTTGCTTAGCTGTTCTTAACCGATCAGCAAAGTTAAGCAACGTCGCCCGCGGTCATGAGTTGGATGGGTGACCGCTAGTGACATTACTACTGAGCGTGCACGTGCTTCGGAGGGCACGTTAAGCCGTCGGTCCCGGTTGTTGTCTTTTGATGGCATTCGTTACAGCATGGTGGTAGGGCAATTTGCGATTTCCCGCCTGGCTAGTTACCACCCTCACACGTGTATGTAGAGAGGTAGTGTTGTCTGTGGTGCTGTTGATGAATGATGACGTATTAACTGGATGCGGCCCGCTGCACAACGTTTATTGTGAATGTAGTGAAGTTTTGCTTGGTGGAAAGGCATTTTGCGATTTCCCGCCTGGATAGTTACCACCCTCAAGTAGAAAATCTGTCGCCAAACACCTAACGGTGGGTTCCGGCAGCTGTCCTTTAGAGCCAGTAATTCTAGGTTAGTCTGAACAACATCTTCGACCACATCATTACTTACCATCAGGTGAGATAGTGGTCAAAGGCTAATCTATCAGGCATAAAAAAAAAAGTAATCTTTGTTAATCTCTCTCTCTCTCTCTCTTACCTGTGAAAACTGCCACAGTGCGTCATGCTATCCTTGTCGGGCTCCGCAAAGGCGCGCGCCGCTAGCGACTGGCACGACATCACAGACCCGTGGGGCGAGCCCTGAAACACAACAATTGACTGTTAAAATCGTGCACAAGTCTCATAATTATTACATAATAAATTGACGGCTTAAGAATTGGAAATTCTATATATATATATTATATTCTCCTCCAATGGGATCAGATTTTTAACATGAATGAAGAAAGAAACCCTAAATCTGACATGGATATTTGATATACTCCAAGACGAAATCAATCTTAATAAACTTGCAAAAAGCTATGCCATTGCCAACTGTAAAAAGATTAGGCCCTTATTATGAGAATAATTTTAATATCAGACTTAGGGCCTGTTTCAAAATGTTCTGGTAAGTTCCTATTATACTACCCAGAACATAAGATAACTGAATGATAAAAATGACAGTTAACATGCAGCGCGTTTCAAGCTTTAACCGATGGATAGGCTAAATCGATAACTGTGAAACGCAAAGATAGTGTTTGATTTATTAAATATGTTCTGGGTAGTATAACCGGAACTTATTCGAACATTCTGAAACAGGCCCTTAGGGAAAATAATAAGCCAAATTGCAACTTATTAACATTTACGGATCCATGTTTACCTCAATGTATACTGTATAGTTGAAACGCCGATTTTTACAGTAATACTACTCATATAAATTGGAATGTAACGAAAGCATTAAGGCAACCCTAAGGCTGTTGCAGGCCTACACAGTCCAAACGCTCCAGCCCACTACCAGTTGGCAGCGTGCCCAGCATACTGGCAGCATTACCCCGTTGGATTACAATGCTTATTCGTTGAGCCAAATAAGTGCCCGCTCTTGATCCTTGCATCGACCAAGCGCTCTCTGATAAGTTTTGTAAAATACGATGAGCTCCCGGTCCCCACGGACCCAACGTCTCTAAACCAAACTCCTCAATTATATAACCACTACCGCGATGGTAGTGGGCTGGAGCATTTGGACTGCCGCCTTATCGTTGTAGTGGCTGTAATGATGTATTTAATATTGTTATGTTTGCAACTTAGATTATTGTAGGGTCTAAGCTCGCGCTCCGACGCGCAGAGCGCGCGCGGAGATCCTACAATAATCTAAGGTATGCAATAACGCCTGCTATGCGGATTACATTACAAAATTACTAATATACGATAGAAAAAAAATATCCGCTGAATAAATTATCCCGCACATGACTTAAATTTTTTCTATAGTATATTTGTAATGATGTATTTAGTTTGTGTTGTTAATATGGAAACAAAAAAAGAATGTGTTACTTAGCGTTGCCAAATCCAAACTTTTTTTTAAGTATGCCGGGTCGAGAGCCACTTAAGATAACTGACAAGCGCTCGCTACAAGATCATAAACAAATCGGCGTCCACTCGACCTTATCTCTTACTCTTAGCAGTTTATGGCCGGTAAGGTTGCTGCGTTTAGTTAGTAGGTAAAATACAAACCCCAATAATAGGGTTGGCCAGTAGAAACTCATTACAGATGGCGTCAACATAGCTTGTACATGATTTATATAAGACTTCTTTGTTCATGGAATATGACAAATGTCAAATATTTTTTGACACATTTCCCTTAGTAAATGGTACAATTTATGCCAGTGCCGCTTTGACAGTTGCCAACCCTATTCAAAAACAACTAATCTTGTAGATGTCATGCAACTAATGATGCCAAAATGTCCTATTTTAGGGTTCCGTACTCAAAGGGCGAAATGGAGCTCTAATGAGATTCCCTTGTCTGTCTAAAAACCGAGTATGTCACCGGTGTATATCTAGTAAAAGGAGTGAGTTACAAACATAAAATTCAGTTATTGTTCTAGGATTTTTGGTATTTTTTGCGTTGGTACGGAACCCTCCCTGTGCGGGTCACACTCGCACTTGGCCGTTCATTAATATTAATGTACATAAATGCCCGTGGGGTGCCGGCGTAGAATGTCACCCTGCCATTGCTACCTGTGGGTGTCGTAAGAGACGACTAAAGGTTAAAAACTGGAAGGTCGCGCAAAGCAGCGCCTTCTGAGGAACTGATATCTATAAATTGCGATCCCGACGCTTGCTAAGCGTGGGGATTTTGACAAACCCCTCTTTAATAGAAGAGGCTATGTTCAGTAGTGGACAATCCGGCTGATACAATACAAAAAATACATAAATGTACGTCTGTAGGTCACTAGCACCTAGCACACTCTATTTGGATTTTTTCAATAATCTACCTTCTCTCGTATATGTTACCCTGGTATAATACCTCAAGACAATGTGCGGTCGGTTCACATGACGTCAAACAAACAGGCGTCGCGGAGGTTGAAACAATACATTGTTGATGATTCAACGTGCTACAGTTGGACAATCGACGGACAGAATCTCATTTTGTCCAATAGGCACAAGGTCTTACACATACGTTGAAGTTATGATAGCCTAGTGGCTGCGACGGTCGACTGCAGAGCGTGGGTACTATAGTTCGAATCTAGCCAAGCGCTTGAGATTCACATCTTGGCGTTAGGACATTTTGTGTATGGTCATCTGGCTGGTTAATATATTCAGTAACAAACTATGATAACAAATCTGTCACCAAGCACCTAACTTAGATCTGTATATTAAGCTTTGGGTATACATATCAAAACATAGGCGGCTACAACACTAGGAATGATGATAAAATAGCGGTGCCAGGTTTCAGATTAGCAAAGACAAATAAAAGGTCCTTCTTAGGTAATTGTGTGCGGTTTTATAATGAAGTTCCCAAACATATTACAACGCTCACAGAAGGGAAATTCTAATCGCACGTGAAAAAACATTTTGATAAAGACAACCTATCTACACAGTTTGTGATTACTTAAACGACAAAAGCCAAGCTATCGCCTGTCACCTACGTTATTTAAACAAATATTGTAATAATAATTATATTATATAGAATGTGACACATTCTTAAAAGACGTTTAAAAGAATGGCCCTTTTAAACCAACAGTTTCTTGCCCATTCTTCCCGCAGTGGCTCTACAATATTTTTTGCTGAACGTGGCAGTACAATGTAGAATAATACAATATTTAAATGTTAATAAAACACTTAAAATGCCGCCTAATTTTCTGTTAAGCCGACGTGGCGTCACAAACGCCACGCAGCCAAACCGATAGAATTTTCGACGCGTTTCACTTCTACACGAAGCATCCTCAGGACGTCTTGACAATGTCCGCCTGGCTACCTAGGACCCACAAGAAGAAAATCTGTCCTTAGAAGAATGAAGGTCAATTAAAAAAATTATATTAACAAACGCCGTGCCGGCAATAGCCAAACCGGAAGAATTTCCGACGCGTTTCGATTCTAAACGAATCATCCTCAGGAGGTCATGACTCGACGAGCTCACGACTGAGAATTTATTCTCGACAAGACTCTTGACTAACTTTAAAATGTCCTTACACTATGCGATGAAGCTCAAGCCGGAGGTGGAGATGGAACCATGGTCCTGCGGTACGGCATCCCTTAGCTATTACCTACCTTTCGTCTATCATAGCTTCAAAAACATTACAATGTCTTTAACTCCGAAATGCTATGCTGCGCTGCTCTGCGCCACATTTACTTTGACCTGCTCCTCGTAGCGAAGTTTGCTTAGCTGTTCTTAACCGATCAGCACAGTTAAGCAACGTCCGCCGCGGTCATGAGTTGGATGGGTGACCGCTACAGACATTACTACTGAGCATTACCGTGCTTCGGAGGGCACGTCAAGCCGTCGCGTCGGTCCCCGTTGTCGTCTTAGGATAGCAGTCGTTATAGTATGGTGGTAGGGCATTTTACGAATGCCCGCCTGGCTGGCTACCATCTTCAAGTAAAAAATCTGTCGCCAAGCACCTAACGGTGTGTTCCGGCAGCTGTCCTTCAGAGCCAGTAATTCTAGGTTAGCCTGAACAACATCATCACTTAAGTACTATCAGGTGAGATAGTGGGCAAAGGTTAACCTATGAAGCATTAAAAAAAAGCCGGCCTTTAATAAATCTAATTAAAATAGAATGCAAGCAATAGGGACGTATCCTAGATGTGGTGCAGTAACGAAATATTTTATGTACGCAATAAAAATTTCTAAAAAGTAGGTTAACAACTGTCTCTACGGATTCCCATTTCGAATGGCGCCCGTCGTCCTGGCAGCGGGTAGCGTTTTGAAATTAAACGCTGTAACGCTAGCAGAATGTGAAATAGTGAAATAAATATGTGTGGTTTTACTCAAACGATATGATGAAAAAATGATGTCGATACCCATTTACATTTTTAATTTACAAGCACTATCGCGTGCTGAGCTAATATCACATTTACAAATTATTGGCATAAACATTCATCTCGAAGGAGTAAGGTTCCGGTGGCCGAGATAAATAGGCATCTAGCGCAAAATCGCAGGAGGCGGGTTCGATTCCCGTCAGGAACAAAAAAAGTTGTGCTATATAATATATTGATATATTGTAAATTGACATACGTGTTTGTCTGTTGAGGTGTTTTTTCTATATAGTTTTTATGATATACTTAGAAAAGGAGGATAGAGAAATGGAATGACCTGGTACAATCATGATAGCGTTTTGTATATAAATTAAATCGCGGACAGTGCGGCCACCGCCTTACCCCGACATTTATAGGTAATAAACAACTCTGTAGTAAACGAATTATGGCGGGTCTGTAACTTGATATTTCAACGTTTCTGAGGGAAATAATGTCCAAAGAATTTCCTTGTCCCAACAATAGAGTATTTGATGGCATGTCGAAGTAACATCTCTTTCTTATCTATTTACAATAGAATAAGAAAACTAATTTTAACAAACTTTCAACGCTAAAATATAAGAAATACTTCATATTTTTTTCAGAGAAAATGTCGGAACTCATAAAAAAATAAAACTTATTTCAATGATACATCTTGCGTACATGATTGATTGTGACGACATGAATTATTGCATCGACAAAGGTTGCAATTATCAGGTCATCGAGGTACCTCCTATAGGCATATTGGCAAACACATATTTTAGTTAATTGATTGTAAATATTGACTTCATATAAATATTCTGCTAAGTATTCCTGTTTCTCGATGTTCACGTCATGGCATCCGAAAGATGATCCCTGTTGCACTTTGCACTGTTTACAAAAAAAGCCAATGCCCCACAATCTGATCTCCAACACTGCCCTAACACCAATAACAGCTATATGATAGAAGGAGAGAGACGAATTACTTAGTACTCCATGGATTCACCATGCGGGTGCCAGGCCAACGCGTTGCAGAGGAAAAACCCAGAGAGTAGGGTTAAGTTACGTAGGCATCTATGTCTATCCATTCCTCAAGCCTACTCCCCATCAATATGAAATATCCGAACAATTACTCACATAGATTCTTCACAGAGTTAAGCATAGTCAACATATTTCCTTTCACAGGATATAGTGATGCTGAACCCTTAAAAAGGGAGGTCCAACGCGCACATCGCTGAGTTTTCCTCTGTTTCCCATAGTTCTTACTGCTATTATAGGAAGAGATTGCATGGTGGTAGTGCATTTTGCGAATGCCCGTTTGGCTAGCTACCACCCTCAAGTAGAACATTTGTCGCCAAGCACCTAATTGTGATTTCCGGCAGCTTTCCTTAAGAGCCAGTATTTCTAAGTAAGCCTAAACAACATCTTCAATCACATCGTCACTTACCATCAGGAGAGATAGTGGTTAAATGATAAACTACCAAGTGTAAAAAAAAAGTTGGAAATTGCTATTTCTATCTTGCACGGTATGGTACTCCTCGGGTATCAAAAAACATCATGCGATCAACCTAAGTAAATAAATTATCAGCATACATTTAATTTAAAACATTCCATGCAATGCATCAGAATAGAACAGAATGATTAAGAGGAAATAGTGTTAAAACAGATTGCAAAACAGTCACTGCAGCAATATGTCAATTACAAATAATTAACAAAATCAGCATGATTTTCGTATAGGTACATTTTGTGGTCTAAGAACCATTTGGCTATGGTGGCCCATGGTGCCAAAGGACCCTTACATTGTACTTTAGGGTGCTGGGCCCCTAAATAGAGTTTTTTTTTATATTATTTATGAACTTTGCAATACCTATTCATCTCATAACAAAATATTTCATATTATTATTTAAGGTACAGACAATATCAAAAATTATTTAGAAAAATGGCACCTGATATCTACAATTAATAATTACAACATAGCCTCCCCTTTAAAAAGATTTTCGTAATAGTATTATATACTATTTCATCTGAGTACCCTTTCAGTTGAAACTCCCGTCAATTTACAGTTACTGAGCACCTAACAGTGCGTTTCAGCTGCAGTCTTTGTGAGCTATACTTGGTCCAGCATAACTAATATTTCAAAACCCTAGCCATTATCAGTTTAAAAGAACAGCTTTTATTTATGCTCAAGTTTGTAACAATCCAAATGTGGACCTCACAATAAATTGTACCATTGTGGCAACCTAACAAGAGCATGCTTTAGTAATGACACCATTAACTGTTTGTGAGTACGAGTTAAGATAGTTAATGTATGATAACATCAAAATGCCAGAATAGTCAAAAACTGACAGACAATGTTAAAAACTTATTTTAAGAGTCCAGTGAAAGTCAGATTTCCCATACAAATGTAATATCAAAATTATACTACAATTATACTTGAGCATATATACAATATTTACTTACTATGCATCATTCAGGTTTGGATAGTATATCATCGCATCAAGCAAGTTCCAGGCACTAGAAACTAGCCTGTTTCTTTTTTATGCTTGATAGGTTAGCCTTTGACCACTATCTCACCTTATGGTAAGTAAATGATGTGGTCGAAGATGTTGTTCAGGCTAACCTAGAAGTACTGGTTCTCAAGGACAGCTGCTGGAATACACCATTAGGTGCTTGGGACAGATTTACTACTTGAGCGTGCTAGCTAGCCATAACCATGCTATAACGACTGCCATCCTAAGACAGCAACCGGGACAGACGGTTTAACAAGCCCTTCAAAGCATGAAGCGCTCAGTAGTATTGTCACTAGAGGTCACCCATACAACTCATGACCACAGTGAATGTTGCTTAACTTTGCTGATTGGTTAAGAACAGCTAAGCAAACTTCGCTACGAGTGCTTTGTTTAGCATGCGATAGTGTAGGCACTATCATATTTAGAAACATTTCAATCTAAATAAGCATTTAAATATATATATATATATATATATTCAGGGTCCTACATAAATACTATCCGAACCTATATTAAAGTATGTAGTATGACATAAATATGCAAAATTTACATATGATTTTGCTTACTATGCTAGTATGGTCAATCGGTCCTTCGCCGGCTGCTTTAACTACCAATATTCCATAATTGACACAATTTTTCTATAGTTTATAATTAAGCTACTCTAGCGCTCGTGCACACGAGATAGTGTTAGTAAATAGTAACAATACATGCTTTAAGTAAAATTAAAATAGGATCAAGAACCTGAAGACTGCAGTTTAAAAAATCAATGTAATTTGACACTAAGTAAAACATTATTATATTGTTACTTATTTTTTTTTTTCGTCATTGTAAGTGTTTGAACCAAATTCTAAAAGGAGGGTCTAACATATGAATCTAGAGCTAAGCAAAAATAAAAAAAACTTAACCAACTACCAACATTGAAAAAGTATGATATATATGTGTTTTTAGTTTTAACATAATGTATGTATATAAATTGTTTTTTGTACTGCATCGTTAGCTAAATGTTGTACAAGCTTTAGAGGCCATGTGTTAAAAACATCTAAAAATTACATATTTGTTGCTGCTTCTACACCCTGAATCAGAACACCTTTCGACTTTGATGGAGAGTATGACCAAGTGTATCAAAATAATTTTAACCACATCAAAATATAATTTTGTAAATTTGCATACCACATCAATGACTAAATTTGTATACCACATCTCTGCAAGCAGTTCCTAAACTTGAATTTTTAGGGTGGATCATAACTCAATGACAAGGCAATATCAAGTCACTTTCTTGTTTGTCTGTCTGTTGTTCTGGGTGAAATTTTGCTACTCAAACTCAACCACTTATCGATTAGTCGTTTATTTATTAATGCTCATAAAAATGTACTTTATAGGTTTAAATTATTATCATACATTAATTCCTTGTTTAAGGATATGCTAACTTATAATGTATAATAAATGCTTCGATTGAGGATGATAAACAGGATTAATCTAGACCTGGCTCTCAAGAACAGTTGCCTGAAGATACGGCTTTGCAGGTGCTTGTCGACTGTTTTCGCACTTGGGGTTGGTAGAAAACCAAGCAAACCTTTACAAATTGGCCTACCAAGCATCAAACTATGGACGCCCTGAGTAACAATTATCATAGCAAATGCCACTAACCCATCAATGCCTCAAATTGTTACAACATTTTTACCATGCCTTGTGCTGCTCACAGACATTGCATGAAACTTTGTAGTTTCCAAGTACAACCAGTGAGGCAGCGTCATCAACATGCTTTTACACTCTGCATTTTCAATAAGCAAATATTAGTATAGTAGGCACTATCTTGTCATGTTTGTCAGAGAAATCAATGTGAATCTTCTTGAACAAATTAGAATTTCAACATTTTTAGAATTCTAAATTTAAGATTTTACATTGCGATCTATTCAACATTATAAGAATACAAGATTTTGGCAAATTCTACTTTCCGGGCCTGACGGACAGGATTTTCATCTGTTTAGCCCTAGATAATTTAAAGATTCTATAGCTAGATTTCTTCTTGCTAGCCTCAGCATTCTATGCACTGCTTTATCTATGATATCTATGATATTTATGTATAAATTTTCTTTAAAGAAGTCAAGTACATTATATTAGTTTTCTAAGAACTTTAGAACATAAAGGGCAGTCTTCAAGCAACTTGACAAGAAAGAAAAGAACAACACAACAAAAATGAACAACATACAGACAACATCTATTGAGAGCTTGCAACGCTCACATTGTGCCCGCACAGGAGCCAGCCATCGGAGCACACTCCAAACACCCTCCTCATCGTACACTGGAGCTAAAATATGGTAATTTCATTTGAGAAATTTCCATTTAGTCCTGTTGTTTTCACAAGTCACTGACACTCTTTCATTTTTTAATTTTTATTATTAATCTGCCGCTTCCAGGTTTTCTATTTGTTAAATTCACTGGCTGAATTTGACGAAAAATATAAATACTTCTTTTATCACTTCACCGGTGGAAAAAGTACTAACATTATTGCACAAAACTGGTTTCTAAAAGATTTTTTTTAATACAGATATATTTAAAAAGCACAGTTCTGAATGGAAGTCACAGGCGGAATGCAATTTGTTACCTACTGACTAAGCACAGCACACTACACAAGCTTGGCACTGTTTATTGTGACACAAAAAACCGTTTTTGTACTTGATTTGGCACCATTTCTTAGAGAATTTCCAAACTCATTCTGCAACACAATTGCACCTTCTTATTCCGTCCACGGTCCACTGACCGAAACGAAGATGGGAAATAGTTAAAAAAAACTCCACTGGAACACAGAATTTCGACACTAAAAACAATATTTACAATAAAACTGGGCTACAAAACAAAAATAGACAGCGCTCTCCAGCGGCGACGAACGACCGCGCGTAAACTGAATAGTTTCACTTTTTGCCAGCTTTTCTCAACTTTCGTGACGAGGAGGCGTTTAATTACTGGCAGAATGCTATGTAATTTAATTAATTAATTCAGCAAAAAGCTTTTATTAATGAAATAATCGCGAGATTTATTACTCCGGAGCTGTAATTCGATTTGACAGCGGCGCGCCCCCCTCCCGCACTAAAGCACATCGCGCCGCGAACGCGGTCGATGGTGTGGTATTGCCAGTTAGGGAACATTTCCTCTTGTTAAGGGAACCCGTCCATGACATGTTTTAAAATTCATTTCACACACATGCACTTAATAGATCATTTGTATCTTTTTATTTTTGTATGTTTAATTGAACACTACACATACATTGATATTTTATTAAGGCGTATATAAGAGCCAAAGCCCAATCGGACCTGACTTTATGAGCGATCTAATACATCTCTGTATAAAAAAAGGTCTAAAATATATAATTGAAACCGTCAGATTCTTGACTACATTTCCAACAAATATTTTATGTGACCCATTTTGCAACTATGACAGGACATGATTAGGTATACACTAGCCTTTGACCACTATAGGTATTTATAAAGTGTTGATGTTGTTACAGATGATATCAGTTTCCTACGATTACTAGGTGAATAATAATCAGCCATGGGATCATGGAGTTCTAGCTTCCTACCACACGATCAGCGCTCACTAACCTTATTTAGCGTTATAATGTCACATATATTTAAAATACAATAAGCATATGATACAAAGAATAAAGTCGAGTTTTCTGTGCAAGGCAAATAAAGAATGTTTCGAATTAGTCAATACCCACCGACAAGAAGGTAGCCAAGTCAACAAAGAGGCAATAAAAGTGTCGCAATAATCGTAGGCGTTTGACCGACGACGTCTGGCTGTCATATAATCATAATAATAAACATCCTTGCGTGACGCCACTCACAGACTTGCGTGTTAATACGACATATTGCTCTGTGGTGATGGACTAATAAATTGCATGGAATTTATAGCCTGGTTGATTAATGTCACATTGCATAGGACACCGTATCAAATTCTTTACCAAATGACAAACTTGAGTTGGTCAATGTACGTAGGTATTTAAATTTCATAAGACAACTAACAACTATTGCCTCATCATCATCTTCATTCCCGTATTCCAGGGTTACATCCGGACAGTCAATAATGTCTTGCGCTAACCCATATAGACATGTACATATTGTAAAAGTTTTGGTATGTTTTTAGGGCCAGATAGCTCAGTCACAGTCAAATACAAAATCATTTATTCAATTTAGGCGTCTGAGACGCTCTTATGAAGGTGAATAACAAATTTTAATATTGAAATATTCTACATTGTGCAGCAAAATGTATAGAACCACTGCGAGAAGAACAAGCAAGAAACTCGGGATCATTCTTTTAAAAAAACCTCTTTTAACAATATGTTCACAAACTATATTATAAAATTATTACAATATTTAAGCTTGCGCCTGTCACCTACGTAATTTAAACAAATTACGTAGGTGACAGGCGCAAGCTTGGCAGAGGCGGAATTGTCCAAGCATTTTTGTCGTTTAAATAATCACAAACTGTGTAGTAGGATTTCTTAATCAAAATGTGTTTCACGTGCAACTTGAATTTTCCTTCTGTGAGCGTTGTTATATGTTTGGGAACTTTATTATACACCGCAAGAAAACTACCTAAGAATGACCTTAAATTTGACTTTGCTATTCTAAAACCTAGCACCGCTATTTTATCTTAATTACTAGCGTCATAATCGTGATTCAATAATCTGTTTAATTTAAATTTGCTCAAATATTTACGTATATTACATAATATTATCAAATATATACAGACTCGGTAAAGTTAAAATATCAATTTACCACTTTTACTGACACCAGCTCTTTTTGGGAATACCACTGCCAAATATCTTCTTACGGTATATATAACTTTAACAGTGACTAATAAGCATGTAGCTCTCTTATACTTAATACTCGGGTCTTAATCATATTTAGGGTTTAAATCACAAATTGGTCAAAAAAAGTAAAGGAAATGTTAACGTTATACAGTCACATTGCTTTTGTTAGTTATTTTAAAGGCCATTCTTCGGCCCTGAACTTTACATTCACTACCATAATGCTATATTAGAGCGAAATAATTTATAATCGGGTAAGTATAGTAAAATCATACCAACTCCATTGTTCTTAAACTCATCAGTATTACAATGTTCTGTTTGAAAATACTTGATCACACTGACCAAGTATTTTCAAACACTTAATTAGTAGCACTGCTTCTATATCCAAGCAGCGTTCATCAGCTAAGAAAGCATTGTCAACCCTATTTCTCAAAAGTAAACGTTTTTTAAGGCAGAACGGAAAGACACCTTTGCAATTTAAATTAAAAGACAGCTAAGATTGCAAAAACATACGCAGTAGTGTTACATCGGATTTTTTTAAACCCAACCACAGGCTTACCAATGTTTCTTAGTTTAAGGTATTTATTTATATTGCAAATTGTATATTGAAAGATGTACCCCACCAATAAATAAATCATCATCTAAGGTAACTGTTGCAGGTCACACTGCCCATTTTAATCTTTCACGATTTCGATCTTTGATTAAATGTAACGACCTTAATCGCGACTCTAAAACTGCATAACAGAAGAAATTAATAGGAATACATATTATTGACTTCAAGTAAGGCCGCGTCCGTGAACTTTGGCACAATCACATCGCTGCCGTGACGACGCGACGCAGCGAGTTGCACGGAAGGCTGAGGAAATGGGACCGGTTCCCAGAGCAGGCCCGCTGCCGTGGGAAAACCTCGTTAAAGATACTGAGCAACTGCAGTAACTCGACTCTAAACGACTGCGCTTCTATATGGCAATATACATAATAGTCATCCACAATAGAAGGTCAGAGTTAGAAATGAATTTGGTGCAACGAGTCGTTATTTGTTACTGGTTATTGTAACTACACAGCTTTCTACTCATTTTAATATATTGGATGTCATACTTTATGTTTATAATCCGAAATGCGAGGTATAAGATAAGATGTAATAAGGAAGCAGATATGACGATTGGCTGGAAATATGTCTTCAAGATCCAACAACTGATTATGTAGACGAGTTCTTAAGCAGAGACCACGTTTGGGTAAATAAACATTACGAAGGACACTGTGACCAGGTGGAGAGCTGAAGACCTATACCTCTATCTATATTAGGACATACATGTGCAGCATTGAAGGAATGTGGGCTGATGATGCTAATAATGATTGACGTAATGGACTTTCTACCTATGTAGCGTTTGCATATTTACGTCCAAACTTCTGAAATAATTAAAATAAGCAAGTTACTGCTCTTGTAGTGTTAAAAGTCGTTAACGCCGTGTAGGATAGTTATTGTTGACGGCTCTTCACCGTTAACAGAGCGGAAAGGATAGTATCGAGTGTGCTTCGTTTGATGATACTCGTATTTAATGGCCGCCGACAGAAGGAATGAAAGCTTAGTTGAGATCTATTGTGTCTACAGAAGTGTTTTGTGTGTATTTCTGTAAAATCTAGCTCAAATCGAGAATTACATAAGTTTGATCTTCCGCCTGAATGGCCCAAAACAAATTATCTATGAATATATAAATGTTACTTGACTTATTTTAATCATATTCGTATCTTTTGTGATATAAATGTTGATGTATGTTTTTCATGACTGAATGAATGACTTTCATGGTTACATTTGGTATCAAGGTTTAAGTAGAAATAAATTGAAACAAATAAAAGCGAAATCGTTGGTGTACTGTCATTGTCTATAAGCTTCATATCATAGTGGTCGATCAATGCCAGCTTAAGGCAGTTGTCGTCAATATAACCATATCAAGTAAACAAAAAAGCCCTCGTAAAGGCCGAGAAGAGCCAGTTCAGTTTGCAGCCGCTACAAACAGCGGCCTTGACTTAGGATACAATGTTGGATAGTTGTATCTTTTAACTGGTTAATATAATCTCAACAATACGTTAAATTTGAGCGGCTTATTATAATCTGTGAATTGATGCTAAAAATTATGTATTTCCTTATAATTCCACCGTCGAACTTACTGCTTTCTGTTTTCGCTTTTAATTTTGATTCAACAACGCCTTTCATTACTCTTAACCTATTCATACTGTTCCTCAATTAGATGTCCTGACCCACGGCATTAGGTAAGTCCCCAAACTACAGCTGGAATTTAGTCATATTTTAAATACTAAGTCTTCAAACTCGGTGAAGTTTTGGAAGCATGTTCTTGAGCCTAATATCTATGCTTCAGGTTTGACAGTTTTCCGCATTTGTTTTTTTTATAGCTTATAGGCTAGCCTTTGACCACTATCTCACCTGATGGTAAGTGATGATTTGGTCGAAGATGTTGTTCAGGCTAGGCAAGAATTACTGGCTCTCATGGACAGCTGCCGGAACACACCGTTAGGTGCTTGGCGACAGGTTTTCTTCTTCAGGGTGGTAGCTAGCCAGGCGGGCATTCACAAAATGCCCAACCACCATGCTGTAACGACTGCCATCGTAAGACAACAACCGGGAACGACGGCTTAACGTGCCCTCCGAAGTACGGAAGCGCTCAGTAGTAATGTCACTAGCGGTCACGCATCCAACTCCTGACCGCGGCGGACGTTGCTTAACTTAGATGATCGATTAAGAACGGCTAATCAAACTTCGCTACGAGCGCTTCGTTTATTCAAAATTATTCGGCAGAATTATATGGGAATTAATATTTTCCCAATTAGACATACTGGCAAACCAGAAGCATAGATATTATGCTCAAGGTCATGCATGCATCCAACGAGTTTGAACACTTCGTATTTAAAATATGAGGAATGTAAGTTTACATGGCAAGTGCTACGTGCATACTAAATCTTATTTGCTTATCTAAGCGCATGATGTCTGCGAAATAACAATTGTTCATAAATTTTGTTGAATTTACTATTAATACTTTTTCTTTGAACTTTCTTTGTATATCATAGAACATAACTCTTTATTAAACATGTTTTTGTCACCAATCGAGTCATAAACCCTACTAACAGGGCAATTAACGTCATTATTATATCACAAAATATCTATAAACTTAGCAAGACGGACGGTAATCGTTTTCACGGCAGTAGGCGCGCGATACCGTTTGAATTTTAAATGAGGTGAAACGTTGAATTATCAACTGAATTCCGAAAAGTTTGACAGAAATTTGAGATTTACATTCTAAAGGCATAGTAGAATAGGCCGTAAAAGTTTTCTGTTTTAAATAGGTACTATCCAAATTTCAGTCACTGGTATGAGATGCATTAGTAAATTTTATTACATGTATATAGTACAAAATCTGTCGCCAAGCACCTAACGGTGTGCTCCGGCAGCTGTCCTTGAGAGCCAGTAATTCTAGGTTAAGCCTGTTAACACCTTCGACCACATCATCACTTAACATCAGATGAGATAGTGGTCAAAGGCTTAGCTATTAGCAAAAAAAAATTCATCTATCAAGTTACATAAAATTCACTATATATTCCTTTGCTATAACAAAATTCATTCAGTAAAGTAAATCATGAAGACTCTTTATTCCTGAAAAAGATACTTAGGAATAAGATACCTATATATGTCTAGGCAGAAAACGAAACAAAGCAATTCAAAACAAATTTAGTTAGAGTAGTGGTAAAAATTTGGTTCCAAAGGCATACTCCTCATTAGCAGTAAGCATTTTAAAAGTATACCATCCTCTATATTTTTATTATTATTTTCATACAAAGATAACTGATTAAAAGATAAATCCCGACTTTTAACGGCCGCGTTCAGCTTACGTAAAAGTATATTAATTTGTTTTGTCTTGCAATAAAGATTTTAACATTTGTCTGTATAATGTTAATGTAAGCGATATACAAACATTACGGTGTTCTTACATAAATTGTCACCTTCTTACGGAAGAGAGAGTTTTACTTTACAAACGTCATTCCTTATGTTATGATAGTTATGAGTTTCACTGCAATGATATGTCAATTCCTTGTTTAAACTGGATTTATCTTAGCTTACGTCATCAACAGTCATGAGAAGAAAGACGGAAAAGTTTCTTCTAAATCGGTGTAACATAGGTATTACCATGTTATATTGTTTAGAATTAGATATGAGTATATGTAGTGTATATTCATACTTCAAGACTTCTTCAATGGGTATTACCAATCATTTATATATATAGGCATCCTGTCCAGGACAACGTCTGCAGTGTCAGAATTAGATATGAGTATATGTAGTGTATATTCATACTTCAAGACTTCTTCAATAGGTATTACCAATCATTTATATATATAGGCATCCTGTCCAGGACAACGTCTGCAGTGTCAGAATTAGATATGAGTATATGTAGTGTATATTCATACTTCAAGACTTCTTCAATAGGTATTACCAATCATTTATATATATAGGCATCCTGTCCAGGAAAACGTCTGCAGTGTCAGCTAGTTATGTGATAGGAAAGTTTTGTTTTGTTTATGTAATTGCGAAGTAGCGCCCTCTACTAAAAGTACTGCGTAATATTCCCTATACTTTTAATGTTTTTTTTGAATGTCACATTATAAATTTACAATGAGAGGAAAAAAATGTAGTCATGTGTGGGATTTCCTAGGATTCCTTATTCTCCCGATTTTTTCCCCACACAGCTTTCGATTTATAAAAAAATCAATGAAAATAATCTCATCGAAAAAATACTGTTCAGTTATTCACGTGGATTTTTTTATTTCAATAAAACCTAATTCAGACTATTACGAACTTTTTTAAAACGAAATATAGGCATATTAGTACCACCCTTCTCAAGTGATGTCCTCTGAGGTAAATGAAATGGCAACTATGGAATATTAACATTTTAAAAGTAACTTTAACATAGCTAATATGCATCCTTTTTATTTCTCTAACAAAATACGAGATAGATAGCTAGTTCCTTCAGTTCACATAAATTACTCTAGTGTGCTTTTTTGAAACCTACGAATTTTCCTACTACTTGGATAGGCAAGGACACAGATTAAATAACAGTTACTATTATTTACTATTATAGTAAACACGTCATGCACTCGTCTTGTAACACAGACACATAAAAACACTTGTAGGTTTATTGCATATTAATAAGGCTTACTACATCCACTTCACGGGTATGACCGCGAACGTCTTGAAGTATGAATATACACTACATATACTCATATCTAATTCTAAACAATATAACATGGGGCCTGAGATCATCCCACACTTGGGAGCCATGACTTCATTGCGTCATTCATTATAGTCCAGTGTCACATCTGGCATAATGGTTTTTTGTTTGATTTGCTAAACATTGTTTATAAGTACTTTTAATAGCGACATAAAACTAGAAATAAAAATATATTTGAGGCAAAGGGTTAGGTTGACGTGAGTCTATACAACTATTACTACTATTACAGCCATGACATCCACCGTTGAACAAAGCCCTCACCAATTGCGATAATCCCCACGGTCAGCAGAAGTCTTGGGGATCGCAGTGTCAGAAGGCAGTTCTTCAAAGGCGTTGCTGCCTTCTGGTATTTATCCCTTCGTCACCTCTTACGTCTCCAACAGGAAGATACAGGGGGCCACAATTCTAACCCAGCACCCTACAGGTGATATATACACGACTACAAACCCAAATTATGTTTGCTGTTTGCTGCCTAAAACCCAATAACTGCCCAACCAGGGACTGAAGCCAGGACTTCGCGATTTCAAAGCGGCGTTTCACGTTACTCGACTAACAGGGCAGTGAGTCATACATATAATTTCTGTTAAAAGAGTAAACGTTTAGTTTTTCACGAGCACAGCAAAGACAAATTTCACTAACCATTGAAACACAAATTGTTTTAGTCGTTTCAAATAATGTTATCACTTGTTGAGGTGGTCACTTGCACAGGTGAAGTGGGTAATGGTATAACGGAGTGTTAAGAGTGCGCCCAAAGCCAGGAAAAAAACAGTTTTTACCCCCACTTCTTCCATCGCCCACTCGAGTGCGAAATACAACCACAGCCAGGCGGCAGCGTCACGATCGCAAACAGCCCTGCGCCGCGCTCGCTCAAGGCCCTGACGTAGCGCAAAACAACAAAAAAGCTGACCGGTGACCACCGACCACCTGTCATTTATAGGTCAGTGACATTGAATTGGTCAAAAGAAACCTGGACGTGTTAATTCAAGAGAAGTCTCAGAAAAAACATTATTTACAAATAACTTACTGTGAATATCCCCGTTAGCTTATCAGTAGTTACTAGTTGGTGGTAATAATTTAAAGTTAAGACGCTGACAAGTGCCGAACAGCTTTACTTGAACAGATTTTTAACAAAATGTATTTAGTTTGTAGATGTAACAAAATTATATGTTAATCTTGATCACATTATCGAAGGCCAAAAAAAGGCCGTACCACGTATCTTAAAAAATTTCACGATAGAATAAAATTACAAAGTTGACTCTATATTACGCTTGTAACGTAAATATCTTAATTATTTACTTATGTATGTGTATGAAAATATATTTTCTTCTCTCTCTCTCTTCTTACTCTTACACCTCTGCACATATTTTATTTTTATTTTATATTTCTTTCACCTGACTTGCATTAAGCTACACAAATATAAATATAT
The DNA here is from genome assembly GCA_963890685.1 of Plagodis pulveraria. NCBI lineage: Eukaryota > Metazoa > Arthropoda > Insecta > Lepidoptera > Geometridae > Plagodis > Plagodis pulveraria. The sequence goes on from OY982977.1 coordinate 1,114,031, forward strand.
TTAATCTATGGTACACAGATTGTTGTATTGCACTCGTCTCGCCTTGTCATCTCAAGGGTGATAGCTGAAAATCAGTGTTTGCTCTTTGAGCAATATTATTCGCTGAGCTATGACCTATTTGTTATGCTGCAACACACACGTACTTTTATTTTTTTTGGTAGTAATCCCTACATCGTCTTGTTGTAAGTAGGCATCCATTAAGTGAAATGAGACTTTGTATAATAATGTATGCAAAACTGTAGGTATAAATAATTTATTTTATATTAGGAATTAGTTAAGAGTATGGTTGTCTGTAAACTTTATTTGATTGTACGTGTGTATTGGAGAGACAAATAAATGCCTTATCTATCTATCTATTTATAATAGCAAAACTTTATCAACAAGAAAATGTTGTCTTAGGTTTTCGCGATTATTACACATAGTAATTAAACAACTTTTAACGTTCTAAATCACGTATAGTATCATTATTTTTGTCCCGACGTTTCAAACACTTTGCAGTGTTTAGCCAACCTGTGACCATGACCACTGCAAAGTGTTTGAAACGTCGGGACAAAAATAATGATAAATATACGCGATTTAAACCGTTTAAAGTTGTTTAATTACTAGGGACAAGAAATTTAACATTTTCGATTTACGTTACTAGTTTGCTTACTTTCGGATTTTACCTTAAGTGATCGCGATTTCACCATCGCTGCCTCTCTTTCACTCCTACGCAGATAATGGCAAAATTTCAGCATTTGACAGGGTCTTAATGAAGACATGATAACTCGCGTACATAAATAACATCAAACCTTACCCCAATCCATGCAAACGTAGTTTCAATCCTTAGTCCTTTTCAAGGATATTGTGGGGTGATGGCGTTCATGTCTCGCATCACTTGGTTTTTACCTAAAACAAGAAAAAAATTGATTAAGTAACTTTAATAATGTTGATTGAGTATTCAATGGAAGCTGTCCTCACACTTTTTAGCTTGTTACTACAGACTTAATAAACCATCACCAACCAACTTTATCAATATCGAAATATATTAACAATATATTATATCTTTCAATCTGGCAGGCGGAAAATCAAGTAATAGAAATAGATTCTAGAGAGCTGTATCGAATTATGAAATACATAAAAGTTCGCTTTCACAATACATTGTGATACAGTCATGTACACAGCCTTCTGAGTGAGCTCAAACTGTGTAGATCAAACCGTTTTGTCTATGTTTTGACTAATAATGAACCAAGCATCCATTGTCTTTTCTCTTAGATGGTGTTTGAGGCGAATTGTTGATCACCTCTCAGTGTAGTCAATCCTTACTTCAGTTCTCAGATCCTTTCTTATGGTACCTTAATGTTAGATCTACCATTTATTTGAAATTGTACGCAGATTTAAAATAATTGGTAAAAACTACCAAAATGTAAATTTTGGTAGTTTTTACCATATGTGCCGATTATACAAGAACAGGCTCTATTATGTACAGTAGTACAGTTCTAACAGCAGCGGATGATAATGATGAATGTTGAAGTTACCACCGACTTACAGATAAGGAGGTAAAAAACTGTCACAATTTATTTATAATACAGGAATTAGTTATTGTGCAACCTTGGTTTAACCATCAAATACAAGCTAATTGTGTCAGTCATACAGAAATCTCTTTTAAATGTCATTGACAGCAATGAGTCGCAACAGCCGCAAGTAACATTTAGTTTGGAGGAATAAGGAAGACAAACATATGATACAGCCAACTGTTTTGACACTCGAATCGTAAAAATCTTTATTATCTATATAAACGTTACTTTGCCAAATTAAACAAAACCCACACGCACGCGGCCATATTGCACCGTAACGAAAGCACTTAGCGGTCATCGGCTTTAACCAACTTAAAAATATTTTTATATTAAACAGTCCTAAAACGGCTACTACAAAGAAATCGTCATTATGTGAATCATAGTATCAAAAGAGCCAATTTTCAATGCGTCATGAAATAATATACCCACAACATATGCGTCAAGAGAATTAAAATTGAAAATAGCAGGATCCTAATTGTGCCAAATTGAGCAGTACAGATCACCCAAAACAAGTAGGTAACTAACCTGCATTAAATTTGCCACTTGAGGAGTAAAATTAAATTATTCAATCAGGAACAAAAGCGTTATGAACATTCCTGTCCCTTTACCAAATTGACAAGTGACACCCACACAATCACAGATTACAGAAACAGAAATGACAACTGGCTTGGTACTCATCCAGACAAGCCTTCCTCATTACAGTCCCACCAACTTATCTGTTCAGGCGGCAAAAAAAAGAACTACAACATTCCTTCAAATTGTGACAGTTTGTAGTTCATTTCCTTGACCAGTAGCGCCCTCGAAAACTGCACAGTTAAGTTCGTGGTACTATAGTAATCCAACAAACTGGTGCAACAATCAAACAATAAACCAAATTCGTGACATTTCGAAGAAAAATCGACGCGGATCGTGTAACGCCTTCACGTAACGATTAACTAAGCATTTTAACAAAAGATAAATATTAAATACCTCTCCAAAGTATTAACTTAAATATTATGTAAAAGCTATTATAAAGTAAAAGTGAAAGTGTTTTCAGATATGATCGTAAATTACTGGCAAATTTGTTACATATTTGATTTGTTTTCTTATTGTAATTTTAATCTCGGTGAGATAACTATTTCTGAATGCTCTGAAAGAACATTTTTGTTATTGAAATTTAATTACAATATTACCAAGTGTAGATTTGGAGTAACGATTGTGAAATCACATTTATAAAACGAATGTTGGGAAAAATATTTATAAAATGGCAACTATCACCGAATTATTTAAGTACCTAATAGGTACTGTTCTTTGAGTCAATATTATTTAGGTTCAAAACGGCGCGCAGCGGGGCGGGTTGGTTAGCTATCAATTATTACTATAGTAAACTGTAGAAATTAGGTATTATATAAATAGTCGCTGTTAGAAGAACATTCAAACTTTTGTTGCTTGATATGTATATTTACCTATGCCAATAATAAAATGTGTTAAACGGAAAACAAACTAGATGAAACCTTTCCACATCTGTCCAAATACAACCTCAACTTTTTTAAAGTAAGTAGGAACTGAGCCAATGCCGAAATAGGTAACTATGATAATATGAACAACCGCCACCAAAATATATTACATTAAATCAATTATGTACATGCAAGTCTGTAACTTTAGCCGTCCACAGACCATAAAGTACCTACAAAACAACTTTTAAACGGTAGGTCTCATTAATATGTTTCACCCGTTTACATCTTCACATGTCTTCACAGAGATGAAGGCGTTTTTATTCCTATACTAGCTTCCGACTGCGGAGGCTCCCTTGTAATTGGATTATACATGGAATAGGAATTACTCAATACACTCTGGCCTCTGTATGTGTTTATACAGAGCCTGTACAATGTACATATGACCCATTTATAACTTTGTATTTATTGTAATCATACCATAGAGTTCCCGGCTACTAATAATATAACGTACTGCATCTTCTTGTTCGATGTCGTAAAAGGCGCACTGAATGTTCAGTAAAATTACTATTACTCGCGTCTATGCGATGCGATGTACGGTTCTGCATATTAGCGTACAATAGTGCATCCCATCCAAACATGTTCACGTCTTTATCAAACAAAAAGTGGCAACAGTATTTTCGTAGAGAGTTTGCTTTTTTTATATTTCTGATAGCCTTTGACCACAATCTCACCTGATGGTAAGTGATGATGTGGTCGAAGGTGTTAACAGGCTTAACCTAGAATTACTGGCTCTCAAGGGCAGCTGCCGGAACACAACGTTAGGATCTTGGCGACAGATTTTATACTTGAGGGTGGTCGCTAGCCAGGCGGGCATTCGAAAAATGCCCTACGACCATGCGGTGAAGCTCAAGCCCGCGGCGGGATTTGAATTATAGACCTGCTGCGCGGCTGTCAATGCCACTGAGCCATCACTGCTTCAGGCATTCACAATTTACGCTACAATAATTTAAGTCTGTATGAAGCGTAATAAATTTATCAATAAAGACATCACATCACATATTCATCGCACAGTACAATTAGTTGCCTTGATTGGTAGCCCGGTGACTAACACTGTAATGGCGCATTTAACTTGACACTTGGTGACGATAGCGCTACTAGTTTATTTATATCCGCATTTCACACTAATTGAGACGAGATTAGTATACCACGAAAAATATGGGTAGGTGTGTTTTTGATATGATTTACTCGATTCCATCTTCATAGTAAAAAAAACGCAGTAAGGGCTCAGTGCTATTGGCTATGGATTGCCGCGCAGCAGGTCCATGGTTAGAATCCGCCGCGGGTTTGAGCTTCATCGCATGTTGCTTATCAATCAGAACATATAAGTGAAAAAACAAAACAACAGACAAAAAAACGCTATTGAATCCGTTAATGTAGTTTAATTTATATGGAAAAAATGTGTTAACAACACGACGTTGATTTTTGAGGAGAATTCATACTAGAAAGTGGCAGCACTAACACAGATTACCATTCATAAAAATAAAATTGTGTTGCCACTTGCCACATTGTAATTTGCATAAATATTTGCTCATAAATAGGGAAAATAACTGTCATTAAAACATTAAAAAAGTTTTAGTTAATTTAAATAATACTTCGCCCTGAAATAATATCTAGCAAGTACTCATTTTAATAATGTTTCCTCATACTGAAAACCTATGTAGATGGCAATATGTTAGAATAGAATAGATATTTATTAACCTAGTAACTTTGGATGTTATACAGGGCAAATCGAATTACATTAATAAGCTTATTTACACATAATTTTTATTATAAAATATAATAAAGACCGACTTTGATGAAATTTAAATGAGACCACACGGTCATCAGCTTTCAAATAAAAATAGGAATCATCAAAATCGGTTCACCCAGTCAAATGTCCTGAGGAAACAAAAATAAAAAATAACTAACGAAAAATTATTCATTATCTTGCTCTGAATTTGCATGCACATTTAATTATCACCCTAAAACTATTATAACAAAAATATGGTACTTATCTATACTAATATTACAAAGAGGAAAGATTTGTATTTTTTTTATGCAACGAATAAACTTAAAACTACTGAACCGATTTGGATAAAAATTTATATGGATATTTCCATACCAATTTTCATCCAAAAAAAGTTTGAAATCCGGGAAAGGACAAAGTATCGTTTTATCCAACTGTGCAAGAAGAGGTTAATGGTTTTGCACCATAACCGACATAAGCGGAGCCGCGGACGGAAAGCAAGTTTTTTATATAATATTATAGAGGACCTTCACGGATATAGAGCCGTGATAATATTAAATAGAAAAGTTTTGAAGTGAACAAATCGAGCTCTTTCATACTTCATAAATGATAATCGGAACATTGCAATGTCATTTTAATTGTTATTGCAACATGGCCACAGATAAATGACTACGATTAGGTACACCACCGTACAAGGCAGCACTATTCAAAATTGCACCGCACGACAAATCACTCTAATTGTCAATGCCACTTAACGACATCAATCACCAATCTATATTTCTCAATTATTGATACTTGCCCGTGTGGTGCCAGCTAGAATGTCGCCTCCCCATCTCTACCCGCGGGTGTCGTAAGAGGCGACTAAGGGTCCGTTTCAGAAGCCCTAATAAAGTTTCGGGTTAATAAAGTTTCGGTTCATAACGTAAGTCTGGGTTCAGAAGTGGACAACCCGGCTTATACATTATTGCTATTATCATTGTATTATATGTACGATCCATTGCCTTCGTCTTTGCTTCTTTTAGTTTAGTTATGTTTTAATCTTATTTTGACTCCGTTTGCACTTTTGAAGCAGTAATGGCTCAGTGGCATTGGCTATCGACTGCCCCGCAGCAGGTCCATGGTTCGAATCCCGCCGCTGTCTTGAGCTTCACCGCATGGTGGTAGTGCATTTTGCGAATGCCCTGCACCTGGCTAGCGACCACCCTCAAGCAGAAAATCTGTCGCCAAGCACCTAACGGTGAGTTCCGGCAGCAGTCCTTGAGAGCCAGTGAAATTACAGGCACAATGAGACTTAACAACTATGTCTCAATGTGACGGGCGCAGTGCAATTCGTGACTTGTGATGAATCGCAACTGTTATAGGCAGAGTCCACTTAACATCAGGTGGGCCTCGGGCTTGTTCCGTCACAATAACATAAAAAAAACACCAATCTATATTTCTCAATTATTGATACTTGCCCGTGTGGTGCCTGGATATAATGTCACCACCCCATCTCTACACGTGGGTGTCGTAAGAGGCGACTAAGGGTAACACACCAGAAGGTTGCAGCAGCACTTTCTGAGGAACTGATACCTCACACTGCGATCCACAGGACGCCTGCCAAGCTTGGCTGATTATGGCAAACCTCCCCATAGTTGGGGAGTCTGTGTTCAGCAGTGAACAATCCTGCTCATAGAGTAACGCCAATTTGGTGGAACAAGCGATCTATAAAAAAAAAATCTAGTATCACAGACTAAATTAATCATTGTATTATATATATATGGTCCATTGCCGTCTTTCCTTCTTTTAATTTAGTTATTATTTTTATATCTTTTAATCTTATTTTGACTCCGTTTGCACTTTTGAAGCAGTGATGGCTCAGTGGTATTGGCTATGGACTGCCGCACAGTACGTCCATGGTTCGAATCCCGCCGCCGGCTTGAGCTTCACCACATGGTGGTAGGGCGAATGCACGCCTGGCTAGCGACCACCCTTAACTAGAAAATCTGTCGCCAAGCACCTAACGCTGTGTTCCGGCAGCTGTCCTTGAGAGCCAGTGAAATAACAGGCACATAACAAGGTAACGGGCGCAGTGCAATACGTGACTTGTGACGAAATGCTTCTGTTATAGGCAGAGGTTAGTCCGCTTCAGCTGGGCAGCATCAGGTGGGCCTCGAGCTTGTTCCGTCACAATAACATAAAAAAAAATATGGCAGACATTTATTAAATTCCGTTAATGCCCATGTTTGACAACCATGCACGGTAATTAGACGAAAAATTACTGATACTTCGAATACTGCATATTTATTCATAAACAGTCAAGTATATAACATTTTAGAATAGAGGTGTCACTAAATTATGCCAAAAGATCATTATATAACACAAAATATGCTGTGCTATGCTATGCTGTGAACCTAATGTTGCGGGTTAAGGTTGAACTGGCCAGTCACTTCGCCATACAAACGTCGTAGGGTGATCACTCCCTTATTTGAGATTTTAGCTCCAGACTTAAGCATAATATCGATTGATCTCGTGATTATCTAGATTTGTATCGTATCGAAATTTTAAAAAGATAATTAATTTGAAAGTTATGAGCCTTGAAAACTTTATATGAAAATGTTTCTAGGCTCATAACTCTCTAATCAATTATCTTTTCAAAATTTCGTTGCGATACAAACCTAGTTAATGATAATTTCAATCGATATCGTGCTTTGTTTTGGACCTGAGTCCTCAAACAAGGGAGTGATCACCCTACGACGTTTGTATGGAGAACTGATCGGCCAGTTCACCCTTAAGGTAAAATCAATTACTATAATACCATACAACACTTCTTGATGCCGTTTCTCCATTGATCCTTAACCTACGATAAAATATTTGTTAGAAGACAGACCCTGAGACAAAGAATAATTGACAATACGATTATTGTATTATCATATTGGATGTTCTGTCCTGACCTGTATTATGTAATTGTTATTATTCCAATGCGCTATTATCATCTGTATTGTTTGGGCACGTTGCTGTGTCAATATTATTATTGTCTTCTTGAACCCGAGCAGGCGATCATAATACGAGAATACCAATATGTAGATACAGTTTCCGGGTTAAGAATTGGTGCTGTTTTATGGCCTATAATTTGTAAAGGCCCCACGGGTAGGGATGGAGGGGTGACATTCTAGCCCGGCACCCCACGGGCAGTGGCATACAGACATTAGTTTATAAGGTCTAAAAAATTTTTTTTTTTTTTTTATGTTATTGTGACGGAACAAGCCCGAGGCCCACCTGATGTTAAGTGGACTAACCTCTGCCTATAACAGACGCATTTCGTCAACGACGAATTGCACTGTGCCCGTCACACTGAGACGTCCAGTTGTTATAGGTCTCATTTAGCCTGTAATTTTTCTGGCTCTCAAGGAATGCTGCCGGAACACACCGTTAGGTGCTTGGCGACAGATTTTCTACTTGAGGGTGGTCGCTAGCCAGGCGGGCACTTGCAAAATGCCCTTCCACCATGCGGTGAAGCTCAAGCTCTGGGCGGGATTCGAACCATGGACCTGCTGCGCGGCAGTCCATAGCCAATGCCACTGAGCCATCACTGCTTCAAATCAATGTTACATTCGTAACATTGACCTATATATATACTAGACACGACATCTCAAACGAGGATAGTCGACCAGTAAAGGTAAGCCGGCCGGCATACTCTCCCCCACACGCAGCTGGGCACTCGAAGAGATTACACGCGCTTTAAGTTCGAAAATTGTGTATTAAAAATACACAACTGATAATACACAATTTTCGCAATTCTAAGACAAAACTTCAAGGAGCTGCAATTGTCCTTATCGCACAATTCTGTTCGGGCGTTTAGCGGCGAGACAGCATCACTTTGTTAAAATACTTATTTTTCTGTATATAGGAGCTTCTCTTCCCGTTCCTCTTAAATATATTTGGGTGAAACCTCTGGGCTCCCAGTAGTGATGTTTTAAATTTAGATTGATTACCCTGGTTCTATAGATTACAGACCCATCGAGAAATATTTCGTTTTAAAATAATCAGTCTCCTCGTATAACGTAATAACTCAGGAATGCTTATTACAATACACTTTTTTTTTTTATGTTATTGTGACGGAACAAGCTCGAGGCCCACGTGCTGTTAAGTGGTCTAACCTCTGCCTATGACAGTTGCAATTCATGACAACTCACGAATTGCACTGCGCCCGTCACATTGAGACATAGTTGTTAAGTCTCATTGTGCCTGTAATTTCACTGGCTCTCAAGGACTACTGCCGGAACACACCTTTCGGTGCTTGGCGACGGACTTTCTACTTGAGGGTGGTAGCTAGCCAGGCGGGCAATCGCAAAATGCCCTTCCACCATGCGGCGAAGCTCAAGCCGGCAGTGGGGATCGAACCAGGGTACTGCGGCACGGCAGTCCATAGCTATTACTGCTCGACCATCATTGCTTCGAAATCGGATCTGCATACAAGTTCGAAGGTTTGACGAACGCGCATACAATGACACAAAACAAACTTAATTATATTTAGGTGAAATCTCTAGGCACGGCAGTAGTGATTTTTAAATTAAGATTGATTACCCTGGTTCTATAGATTACAGACCCATCGACAAACATTTCGTTTTAAAATAATCAGTCTCCTCGTATAACGTAATAACTCAGGAATGCTTATTACAAAGCACGTTCGTAAACCAACCGGAACCGGTATAATAATTACCGGTACAATTATCTAGCATCGTTAACTGCACTGAATGATAAGTAACAAGACAATCTCGCGTATACACTGCACTGCACTGCGCAGCCGAGTTAACAAGATTGTAACTCACGTCATAAGCCACTGTCCTGGATTATCAATGGGAAATATAATTACGGTTTTGTCTTTTTTTATGCCTGATAGGTAGCCTTTGACTCAACCGATGGTAAGTGATAATGTGGTCGAAGATGTTGTTCAGGCTAACCTAGAATCACTGGCTCTCAAGGATAGCTGTTAAGTGCTTGGCGACAGATTTTCTACTTGAGGGTGGTAGCTAGCCAGGCGGGCATTTGGACTGCCTTTAGACAACAACCGACAAACGACGGCTTAACGTGCCCTCCGAAGCACGTGCACGCTCAGTAGTAATGTCACTAGAGGTCACCCAGCCAAAGGCATGTTAAGCCGTCTGTCCCGGTTGTTGTCTTAGGATGGCAGTCGTTATAGCATGGTGGTAGGGCATTTTGAGAATGCCCGCCTGGCTAGCTACCACCCTCAAGTAGAAAATCTATCGCCAAGCACCTAACGGTGTGTTCCGGCAGCTATGGAGAGCCAGTAATTTCAGGTTAGCCTGAACAACATCTTCTACCACATCATCACTTACCATCAGGTGAGATAGTGGTCATGGCTATCATAATCATAATATCAAAAAACTATCTAAACAAGTAATTTTTTTTTTTTTTAATACCTGATAGGTTAGCCTTTGACAATATCTCACCTGATGGTAAGTGATGATGTGGTCGAAGATGTTCAGGCTAACCTATAATTACTGGCTCTCAAGGACAGCTGCCGGGACACACCGTTAGGTGTTTGGCGACAGATTTTCTACTTGAGGGTGGTAGCTAGCCAGGCGGGCATTCGCAAATTGCCCTACCACCATGCTATAACGACTGCCATCCTAAGATAACAACCGGGACCGACGGCTTAACGTGCCCTCCGAAGCACGTGCACGCTCAGTAGTAATGTCACTAGCGGTCACGCATCCAACTCATGACCGCGGGCGACGTTGCTTAACTTTGCTGATCGGTTAAGAACAGCTAAGTAAACTTATCTACGTGCGCTTCAAAATATTGCGCTGTATATTGATCACTAGCCCTAATACTAGGATTCCCTGTGTTATGCGGGCTAGTAAGACTAGTAGGCGTAACCTAAGCTACTAGCAAGACGTTGTAAATTGTAATCGTCTGCCAAGTTCATGGATGCTGAGTTCACATTCAGTCCTCAACAAAAGATAAAGGTCCGTAAAATCCGTTAGATAAACTTCCATTGCCATAGTCACGATGAGTAACCAAGTAGTGTTTACAGCTAAACGCCAATAGTGCATGACAAATTACAAAAATAAAACCACTCACTTTAGGGGTTCCGTACTATATAATATATAATAATAATAGCCTTTATTCAGACGCAGTAACAGGATATTTACAAAATAATGAACTTAAGGGTGAACTGGCCGGCCCGTTTTCCATACAAACTTCGTTGGGTGATCACTCCCTTATTTGACGATTCAGGTCCAAAATAAAGCATAATATCGATTGATCTCGTTATTATCTAGGCTTGTATGATGTCGAAATTTAAATAAAATAATTAACTTGAGAATTATTAGCCTTGAAACATTTTCATATAAAGTTTTCGAGGCTCATAACTTACAATTATCTTTTTAAAATTTTGGCATCATACAAGCCTAGATAATGACGATATCAATCGGTATTATGCTTATGTCTGGACTTAAAATCTCAAATAAGGGAGTGATACCCTACGACGTTTGTATGGAGAAGTGACCGGCCAGTTCAACCTTAAGTTAACGACTCTGCTGAGTCGATGACATCGACAACTTCGTCTGTTTGCCCAACATTAGCAAAGGCCTCCTCCGTTTCTTTCCACTCTACTCGGTTTAGAGCTTTCCTTGTCCATAGTTTTCCTGCTATCATTTTTATCTTGTCTTCCCACCTCCGAATCTGTCTGCCTCGTTTCCTTTTTCTTTTTTTCTTTTCCTTCTTCTTCAACCGAAACCAAGTAATTCGGACACAACAGCCATGCTGTGTCCGGATGATCTGTCTTATTGTTAGTTATAATTATATATTGTGTCAGTTTCAGGGTACTAATCCGAAAATATCACTTTGATTTGCGGATTGGTACTTACTTTAACTTCGTCTCGGATTTCATTTTACTTTTCTGTATCACATATGTTGAATTACAATCCAGCTCAAAATTTGTATAACTTGTATAATTATTGTAAATGAGAAATAGACTGTAATTTGTTTTGTGTATCTAAATAAATAAATATTTCTAGGGTACCAAAACGTTATGCTTTTGTTCCATTTTTCGATGCCTCTTACTGCATGTCCTGCCCATTGCCATTTTAGTTTCCGTATTCTAGTTGTAACATTTTAAATTTAATGTCCTGCCCACTGCCAAATAGCATGGCAATAGAGGCCATTCGCTGGCCTTCACCACGATGTCACAAAATACTTTGCGTCTATCGCCTATTCTATCGTTTACCATACAAACTATTGCTAAACTCGTATCGCTAGAATTTCGTGGTACAGAGCCTACAAGGACGCAACGGTACTAATAAACAACTCTAAAATATACTATATCTATTGCCATGCTATTTGGCACCGACTATGTATACAGAATATTTGACGTGAAACAACGATGACCGAGCGGTTATAGCTATGGACTGCGATGCCGCAGATCCATGGTGGGTGGAAGGGCATTTTACGAGTGCTCGCCTGACTAGCTACCACCCTTAAGTAGAAAATCTGTCGCCAACCACTTCACAGTGTGTTCCAGCAGCAGTCTTTGAGAGCCAATAAAATTACAGATGATGAGACCTAACAACTGTATGTCTCAGGGTAATCGTCGGAGTCTGAAATCTGCCATTTTTTTATACCTAATGTCACTTGCACTATCATGACGAGTTTTGCGATATATCCTTTTTTTTTTTTTTGAGGGGGGTAATGCCTTCGCACTGCCTTTCCACCACGGGGGTGCTGGAAGGGGATGTGTGGGACTCGAACCCACAAAAACCACTCACGTGAGCAGTCCTCCGCAAAGGAGGGGCATAGGGTCGCGTTAGCATTCGCCATCTTGCCCCGACGGACGGTAGGCCCGAACTCCGTCGGGCCTCTGCGCCTGTGGAGGGGTGACCTTGCTCACCAAGGCCAACCCCCAAACGTGTTTGCGATATTTCCTAAATTAACATCAGTTAAGCCGTTTACAAGTTATGGTGGAATAAAGAAACTCACAAACATACATGCATGAAGCCTGTAAACATAACACACCTTTTTCGGCAGTCGTGTAAAAAGTTTAATTTCTACAGATATTTCCACTTTTTGAAATATTTTACTATATTATTAATTGTAAGGATGACTGCCTCAATAACACTTATATTCAGTTATAATTTCAAACCGCCAAATATTACGGTTTTAAAGATACAGCTCACACTTAGGCTTAGACAAGGTCCCGTTTTCTCGTACGGGACCCTAAAAAGCCGCACCGCGATCATCAAGTTTTTGCCTAATCAGCGCAGTCACGGAATGGGGCTTATATAAATGTATACCAGTTTTTTAACGGTTTATTAAATTTAACTGTTGTGGATTTTTTGCGCCTGCTAACTGGCAACATGCAAAATAACTTTTTTATGTACACACACGATCTAGTTATCACGCATTATAATTATTTTTATATGAAGATATTATGAAGATATCAACAGCTTTTCTTTTCGTGATAGTCTCTAGGTGTTAATCTTTAGACAAATTATTTGCTTGTTAGGTATACATAATTATTAAAACAGAAATAAATTCTCGATCGTGCGCTCGTAGAGTCAAGACCTCCTGAGGATGCTTCGTGTAGAAGCGAACGCGTCGAAAATTCTTCCGGTTTGGCTGCGTGGCGTTTGTGACGTCACGTCGGCTTAACAGGAAAATTAGGCGGAATTGTCACTAGATATATTTTTGTATTTTTTAAGTGTTTTATTAAAATATTAATTTGATGTTTTCATAAAATATTTAAAAAAAAAATATTATTATTAGAAATATATGCCCCGTGGGGAACCGGGCTAAACGGCTACCCATTGCTACCTGTGGATGTCGTAAAAGGCGACCAAAGTTAAATTCCGGAAGGTGGGCAGCAGCGCCTTCTGAGGAACTGATATCTTAAACTGCGATCCATTATAGCAAACCCGCCTTTAATGGGGAAGCAGTGTTTACTGTATCAGCAGGGTTGTCGACTGCTGAACACTGCCTGTCACACAATAGGGGGGTTTGTCATAATCCCCACGCTTGGCAGGCGTCTTGGAGATCGCAGTGGAAGATACCAAGAAAGCGCTGCTGCCCACATTCTAGCCCGGCACCCCACGGCCTGTGTTTTACAGTGGAAAATCCGGCTGTACAGCATACATGTGCTTGCAAGCACATCATATCTGTCCAATTACATTTATATTCAGCAGTCAGCAATAGTCTCCAAAAAGGCACCCATTGTGTTTACTATTAGAGTTCCTGAGCATGTTAAGTGATGCAGTCGAAGATGTTGTTAAGGTTAACCTAGAATTATCTACTGTCTCTCAAGGACAGCAGCCGGAGCACACCGTTAGGTGCTTGGCGGCAGTAGAATTCGAAAAATGCCCTGATAAAACAACAACCGAAACCGACAGCTTAGCATGCCATCCACACTACGTGCCGCGCTCAGTAGACAATAGTAAATGCTAGCGGTCACCCATCCAAGTAATTACCGCAGCGTATGCTGCTTAAATTAGTTAAAAGCTCATCCACACATAATAGAGTCCTGGAAGTCTCACACAGCTCGATTTATGCGCTCCTTACCGCATACTTGCAAAATGTGGAATGATCTTCCATCGAGCGTTTTTTCCGCAGGGATACAGTATGGATTCCTTCAAAAAGGTATTAAAAGAGTCCTAAAGAGTCGCCAACGCATTGCTAACGCCCCTGGTGTTGCAAATAAATATTTTGTGAATTAAAACGTCTAGCTGTCACCGTTATTTAATAATAATTCTTTATTTCGACCAACTCAGATCATACAATATTAAATATTCAAGACATAATAGAAGGCACATAAAATTGTCAATAAATAAACCATTAATAGAAAAAATAATCATTAGACATTGCATTGATACTAATTGTTAAAATAATAATATGTCAAATTGTAAGTCCGAATACATTAAATTAAATTGAAAATATGTAGGTACATTAATAAAATGTCAATAAAAATAATAATTAAGGATAAAATTATATAAAAATGTATAAATAAAATATCAATTCAATGTCAATATAGCTCAAAGTCAATTATGTTATTAGTATCTAGCAAGAAACTACTATAAAATTTTTAGAGAACAAGTCTATACGACATCCGAAATATAGGAAACTAAATAATTTCATGGCGGCGACGTAATCGTGACGAATCAACGCTCGTGTATTATCATCATCAATCATATATCTGCACCCGATATAGCTAAGGCTGTCTACAGACGAAATATCACTAGAAAACTAACAACAATATTGAATTCATATCAATATACCTATATACGCACGTTACATATAAAATAAAACTCATGTGATGACTCCGAATTTGATCTGAAACATGACTTTTCACCGTTTTTAAGAGGAAACTTATTCGCGAAGCGAAGCGCTCGTAGCGTAGTTTGCTTAGCCGTTCTTAATCGATTGGCTAAGTAAAGCAACGTCCGCCGCGGTCATTAGTTGGATGGGTGACCGCTAGTGACATTACTACTGAGCGTTTCCGTGCTTCGGAGGGCACGTTAAGCCATCGGTCCCGGTTGTTGTCTTAGGATGGCAGTCGTTATAGCATGGTGGTAGGGCATTTTGCGAATGCCCGCCTGGCTAGCTACCACCCTCAAGTTGAAAGATCTGTCGCCAAGCACCTAACGGTGTGTTCCGGCAGCTGTCCTTGAGAGCCAGTACTTATAGGTTAGCCTGAACAACATCTTCGACCACATCATCACTTACCATCAGGTGAGATATTGGTCAAAGCTAACCTATCTAGCATAAAAAAAAAACATTTACGGTATACTTTCGTTAGTAGTATACTCGCTCCTTTCATGTGATTTCCGTTAAGATGGTAGGAAGCTCATTTGTGCGCCAAAAGTGCCGCAACACCCCACTCACATCGAAGTGAGCGTCATACTGCTCTATAGGCGCACTTTTCTTCAGTCATCACTACATAGTATAAAACAAAGCCGTTTCCCGCTGTCTGTCCCTATGTATGCTTGGACCTTTAAAATTACGCAACGGATTTTAATGCGGTTTTTTTTAATAGATAGGGTGATTCAAGAGGAAGGTTTATATGTATAACTAGCGGCCCGCTCCGGCTTCGCCCGGGTATAAATTATATAGCCTATGTCATTCACTGCAAAAATGATAAAAATCGATCCGGTAGTTTTGATTTATTAATTATACTGCCCGTGGCCCGCACGCGTTAAATTTAGAGTAAAACAATTCTTCTTTCCGTAAACCATGAAGATTTCCTGCTATCCTTGGAATATATAAATTCATACACTACATTTTTACTTTTGAAATTTTTACCTATTTATTTTATTTTTACAACAATTTATATATTACAGAATGTCTTTATATACAACGTTCACAGCTTTTTTGTCATTAGACAATACAAACATGTTTTCTCTAGAGGTTACTATTGAAAGAGCGACATACAGTTGGCCATGTGAAAAACAGTCAACGCTCAAATCTAAGCCTGCAACTTTGTAAGTTTGAACTTGCGATTTATTAATGGTCATTGCAAGATGAGGGATTCGGGGAATCAATACATCTTCTCCGGTACGCCGGCCGGAACCGCCGCAAACGCCAAGTCCCGCAATTTTTAAATCTGTAATATCTTCGAAAATATTAATTTAAATCATATGCTGTAATGGGCCGTATATATCTATATTGAATCAACAATGTATTTAAGATATTTAATTAGATAACGATTAATGCTGTATTGGTTAAAATCGCTTCGAAAATTAGCCATTATTTGTCGTAAAAAGTAAATGACAAAAAAATGTTATTGTGGGATATCCATAAGAGATATACCATAGCGGAGTTTTCTGTAAACCTTTTCACAATTTACAATACTTAGTACATTATTTTGATAAATCTCGTAGGGTTCAGCCTGCATTTGCAATGTAAGCAGAAAAATGTAATTATTTACGACATGACATTTGAAACCTCAAAAATAACAGTATTTGTCCACTATTTATTGGATGTTATTATACATATAAACCTTCCTTTTGAATCACTCTATCTATTAAAAAAAACCGCATCAAAATCCGTTGCGTAGTTTAAAAGATTTAACCATACATAGGGATATGGGGACAGAGAATGCGACTTTGTTTTATACTATGTAGTGATAGTTATACATGCATAATATAGTAGAGAAACACTGATAATTTTAGAGGTTTCTAATGTGATGTCAAGAGTAAAATTTAACCTTTCAAAGGTAACCTCTAATGAAAACCTGTTTGTATTGTCTAATGACAAAAAATCTGTGAACGTTGTATATAAAGACATTCTGTGGTATATTTAGTATCAACATTGCACCCGTGCGAAGCCGGGGCGGGTCGCTAGTCTTTTACAAAACCCAACTGTAGAATGTCAAACATATATTTAATTCTACAGCAATTACATCTTTTTTTTATGCCTGATAGGTTAACCTTTGACCACTTTCTCACCTGAAGGTAAGTGATGTTGTGGTCGAAGATGTTGTTCAAACTAACCTACAATTACTGGCTCTCAAGGACAGCAGCCGGAACACACCGTTAGGTGTTTGGCGACAGATTTTCTACTTGAGGGCTAGTCAGGCGGGCATTCGCAAATTGCCCTACCACCATGCTATAACAACTGCCGTCCTAAGATAACAACCGGGACCGACGGCTTAACGTGCCCTCCGAAGCACGTGCAAGTAGTTATGTTACTAGCGGTCACCCATCCAACTCATGACCGCGGGCGACGTTGCTTAACTTTGCTGATCGGTTAAGAACAGCTAAGTAAACTTCGCTACGAGCGCTTCAAAAGATAAGATATACATATATAAGATCTTTACTGTGTCAGCCGGATAGTCCACTGCTGAACACAGCCTCCCCCAACATGGGGGGGCTTGCCATAATCCCCACATCCTCACGCTTGGCAGACGTCTTGGGGATCGCAGTGTATGATAACAGTTCCTCAGAAAGCGCTGCTGGTGTGTTACCGTTTATTGACTCTTACGACACGGAGAGGGGGGGGGGGGGGGTGTTGGGGGTTGACATTCTACATAACCCAGCACCCAACGGCAGTTAGATATAATTATATCTAAGTTCATATAAGATAGTATGATTGCTGCAGAAGCGAAAGTACACATATATATATACTGTGCACACAACATTATCGGTAATGTTTATCATAAGAGCTTCAACAAAAACCTAAGTACCGTCAAATGTTGCCATCATGCAAAACAAACGAGCCATTTAAAACCAATATACGCGTAATGTCGTTCACATCCACCGCAAAAACCGACCAGATACATTACCAGCATATAAAACCACCTGTACAAGCGAAAATCGACCAAAATCACATGTCAATAATATACTATTTACATCGCTGTTTCATATAGCAACACACGCATCCGATGAGCTATAATCAACTGTAACACAATTACATAAAATTCAATTTCGTTTTTCATTAATTATGCATGTAGTCCGCGGCTACTATTGAACAAGCGAATATGAACCATGTAATTAAGGTATTAAGCCTCAAATCAATTTTGTAACAATTAATGAATATTTATTTTTTTAGCATGCAACACACGTGAGTTTGCGCGGAAGTCCGGCTGACACGCACGGACGCGCGATACCTGTTATGGGGTAATTTGACTAGTGCATGTGGCAACTGTGAAAATGAATTATACAATCATTTATAATTGAACTTATAAACAAAAACAAACAAGTATACCTTTTATTAATGTTATGTTTGTAATAACGCCTCCTCTGCGTATTACATTACAAAATTACAAATTTACGAGATAACAATTATAGTAATGTGCGGGATTCGAACGCGGTCAGAGCATACCCTATGACGCGGGTTCGAATCCCGCACATGACTATAATTGTTTCTCTCGTAACTCCGTAATTTTGTAATTTTTTCACTTCTAGGTTAGCCTGAACAACATCTTCGACCACATCATCACTTACCATCAGGTGAGATAGTGGTCAAAGGCTAACCTATCATGCATTAAAAAAAAAAAAAAAAAAAATTTGTAAAGTATAACTTTTTTTAGCAAGTCTTTGACCACTATCTCACCTGATGGTAAGTGATGATTTGGTCGAAGATGTTGTTCAGGCTAACCTAGAATTACTGGCACTCAAGGAAAGCTGCCGGAATACACTGTTAGATACTTGACGACAGATTTTCTACTTGAGGGTGGTAGCTAGCCAGGCGGGCATTCGCAAAATGCCCTACCACACTACATACCTACACTGGATCGTATCAGTGTAAGATGGAGTTCTTCAGAAGGCGCTGCTGCCTATCTTCTGGTACTTTTTTTAGAGTTCCGTACCCAAACGGTAAAAACGGGACCTTATTACTGAGACACCAGGCTGTATCTCCAGAACGGTGATAGCTAGACAGTTGACATTTTCACAGATGATGTAATTCTATTGCCGTTATAACAACAAATAAAATAAATATTAAATAGGGGCTCCCTACAATAAACTTGTTTTTTTTTTACCGTTTCTTGCTCGATACTAATAACGGTGACAGGTAGGCGCTTTAACTATTCACAGAATATTTAGTTTTATGTTCTCTTTAAATATAATTAATTAAAATAAAATAAATAATTAAGGGGACTCCTATACAGTAAAGAGGTTTTCTCCGTACCTACCCAGCAGCCAAAGCTTATAAGCACAAAATTAGTAACTTAAACTTAAATACTTAGGAATAATCAAGATATTTACGTTAAGAGCGTAATTTAGTGTAAACTTTGTAATTGTATTCCACCGAGAATATTTTTAACCGACTTAAAAAATAAGGAGGTTCTCAAACCAACTGTTTTTTTTTCTAAATATTGGTTCACCCAGTCAATAGTTCGGAGGTAAGAAACAAAAAAAAATATATATATATATATATTATACATAGACGAATTGAGTACCTCCTTTTTTTGGAAGTCTGTAAAAAGATGAGCTAGTTGTGAACTGGTATTAGCACCGGTTAAGAAACGACCTTATGCAAGCAGACTGTTATGCATCTACCGCATTGTGCAATTGGAGCAGCCGGCACAACAACCGGGTCCGGTAGCTCCGTGTGATCCGTGAATCATACCCTCTCACAAAAACCTATGACGAAGACACTCGAAATTAGTTACACTTTAAAACAATGATTGTAATCAACAAAGCATTAATAATGAAATACAAGTATAAATTAATTAAAGAAACCCATTTTTATTTATCGTTCTTTAACCATCGTATTGGGATGGAGCGACATCTATAGTACCACTTGCGTTGTACTACAAACAAGACCAATTTTGCAATTGGTTTTATACTTGTAAATGATGACGCAACCTTATCATTTTAATATTGTTATGTTTGCAATAACTCCTGCTATGCGGATTACATTATTAAATCACAAATATACTATAGGAAAAATTTAAGTCATGTGCGGGATTCGAACCCACGTCCATCCACTCCTTTAGCCGGGATAAGCTCTAACCAATTGAGCTAACATGACATGACGTCATAACTCAAATCTTTCTTATTGTTCTTTAACCATCGTATTGGGATGGTCTTGTTTGTAGTACAATGCAAGTGGTACTATAGATGTCGCTCCATGACTTAAATTTTTCCTATCGTATTTCTATTCTCTTCCTTTTTCAACGAGTTTTACTATAATTTTTTTCACTTTTCATTAATTTCAAAGGCTCCACTGATCTAAAATCCACTTTATTATTTCTTTAAAAAAATTAAATTATATGAGATCAATGAATTCGTTAAAAAATTTAATGTATGATAAACGAAGGTTCTACCTGTAAAAAAAAATTATAGTTCTATTATTAAATCGCTCGGATCGGAGTACCGCTGTTCAGGGAATGGATGCTATTGCTACAGGAATGAATAGGTTCGTTGCAATAATAGCTCGGGGTATCCGGGAACGCGTAACCTGTGCCCTCAAATATCAATAACTGGACAAGCAATTGAATTGAGAACCCCCTGGACACATCATTAGTCTTTAATTCACATTACCTAATTAATATCTCCTTTCGCTACTAGCTACCATGACACAGGGAAAAAATTACGAAAATAACGTGGATGGCTACAATATTGACATTCTTCTTCATCTTGGCGATCAATCAGGCCACTTTTTTGTGTCAGGGTCCAGTAGGCGCTATTCCAAAATACTGACTTTACTGACCATTTTCAGGAAAAACTGACTTTTACTGACAGTGTCGTTAAAAAAACTGACTTTTACTGACTGCATTGACCATTTTCGACCCCTGCAACATATATACATGAACCCAGAAAACATAGCTCTCCTTTTATTGGGCAGTCGTGAAAAATTGTGATCGAGATATTTCGATTGTGCGCTCGAAGAGTCAAGACCTCCTGAAGATGTTAGGGTAGAATATAGACACGGCGAAAATTCTTCCGGTTTGGATAAGTAGCGTTAATAACGTCGCGTCGGCTTAACAGGAAAATTAAGCGGAATTGTCACCAGATATATAAAAAAAAAATATTTCTTAATATATTTGTTATCATTAATATGGATTTCCGCAAAGTAATGCCAGAATCTATTCATTAATTATTAAATCATTATAATTTTGAATGAATAATTTTTAACATAGTTCCAAAAGAAAGGTCATTCGATATTGGCCATAGTGACAAAGAGTCTCAACAATAATGATAATGCGCAGTAAGTATCGGAACCTGTTTTTGTATCGGAACCGGCCCGGCTAGATTTCTCCTCGCTCGTGCTCTTCAATATAACACCCTACTATACAATATTCATATAGCATAGTTATTGAAGCGTTCGTAGCGCGGCTAATCTACAACTTTGCGATTTTCACGGCATTTCCTACCTCGCACTGCCAAAATTTGGAACCAGCTGCCAGGTGAAGTATTTCCGAACAGATACGACTTAGGGGCCTTCAAGAAGAGAGCATATTCCCTCCTCAAAGGCCGGCAACGCATCCTCGATACCTCTGGTGTTGCGGATGTTCGTGGGCGACGGTAATCACTTACCACCAGGTGAGCCGCCTTCTAGTTTCCCCTCCTATCTCATAAAAAAAAACTACCTAGAAGTTGTTATGCGGTCGACTAAGCAATGTCCGCTGCGGTCATGACTTAGATGGGTGACCGCTAGAGGTGTTACTACCACAGTATAACCAGACAAGTAGTTCAACTTCACAGAGCGGTACCAAACGCGTACGCGCAGCACGCACACTATGACAAATATCTAGCGTGTACAGAGTGCTTTGATTTATTTAAAGTAAATATAATTAGTAATAATGATAAAAGTTATGTTTGTAGGTAGCTACCGATTGATTTGCTTTAGTATACCTATATAAATATATATATATATATATATATATATATATATATATACAAATAATTAATTTACACCGCGGGAAGACGTCGGTGTCCGGGAAACAGAATACCTTTTCCGGACACTGACACACTATTTAGAATGTTTAAGTACTTTAAAATGAAATAAATAAATCTTATTATTATTATCATTATTATATATTACTTATATACTTACCAGGTGAGCCGCAAGCTCGTCTGACCTCATATCCCATAAAAAAAAAAACTTTCGATATATTATAGGTATTATATATTTTGAACCTGCGCATTAAGACATGACAAAAATATTGATAAATATTTATATTATATATATGTATATGAAATTATTTTATTTTTCACATTTTGTATTATAATTATTTATTTTATTTTTACAACCCGTTACACTAACACATACTTACTTATTCTTTAAAAAAAAAAAACGGGTACCTATTACCGTTCTAAAGATACAGCCCTTTAAAGGACCCACGGACGGACAGCGGACCCTTAGTAGTAGTGCCCCGTTTTCTTGTACAGAACCCTAAAAACAAAACCACAGACAAAAATCCTCAGTAGGTGAACTTAAGTTTGACAAAGCATAGTGAAACCAGAATTCTCGTTTTACTACGGTTAAGGCGTCCGGTACGGATAACGGTAGTTCCGGGTTCAATCCCCGCACAAAGTCCTAAATATTTCACTCAAAAAACACTGTATTTTCAATTTAACAAGGCCAATAACAGTAAAACTAATCGAATAATTAAAATTTTGAGGATGTTAGAAATTGAACTCGTCGGGAAGTGAGTCATCAAAAACTAATGACTACAAACCTACTGTTATTTATTCTGTGTCACGACACAAGTTTTGATTAAAAGCAATGGCATAGGTGCCGTTGTATTACTGGTTTGCAAATAGTCTCAAACTAGTATTTCTACGGCACGCCTACACGCTTTCAACGTCACAGAGATAATACATTTTAATGCCTGGTAGGTTAGCCTTTGACCACTATCTCACCTAATGTGATCGAAGGTGTTGTTCAGGCTAACCTAGAATTACTGGCTCTTAAGGAGAGTTGCCGGAACACCTACGTGTTTGGCGATAGATTTTCTACTTGAAGGTGGTAGCTAGCCAGGCGGGCATTCGCAAAATGCCCTACCACCGTGCTATAACGACTGCCATTCTAAGACAACAACCGGGACCAACGTCTTAACGTGCCCTCCGAAGCACGTGCACGCTCAGTAGTAATGTCTGTAGCAGTCACCCATGCAACTCATGATGCGGCGGACGTTGCTTAACTTTGCTGATCGGTTGAGAACAGCTTAGTAAACTTCGCTACGAGTGCTTCAAAACATACATAAAATCACGCTTCTTTGCCATAGGGGCAAGCACAGATTGCCACTTGCTACGGTCCTTACATATCTCTTTCGCTTCATCTACACTCATCAAACCTTTCATACATGCACGTCGGTTTAGGGTACTCCTGACCTGGCCTTTTTTCAGAACGTCTTCAATCTAATTTCGGAACGTTCGCCTAGGTCTTCCCCTTCCAACACTTCCGTTCATTTGTCCCATGTATACCTGTTTAGTCATTATAATTTTATTCATTCTCTCTACATGTCCAAACCATCTTAACATACATTTTTTTTTTTTTTTTTTTTTTTTTTTTTTTTTATGTTATTGTGACGGAACAAGCCCGAGGCCCACCTGATGTTAAGTGGACTAACCTCTGCCTATAACAGACGCATTTCGTCAGCGACGAATTGCACTGTGCCCGTCACACTGAGACGTCCAGTTGTTAGGTCTCATTAGCCTGTAATTTTTCTGGCTCTCAAAGACTGCTGCCGGAACACACTGTTAGGTGCTTGGCGACAGATTTTCTACTTACATTTCTCGATTATTGTCACTACATCCTCATTCACACCACATCGTTACTGCAAAATGTGTTAAAAATATTTATGGCTAACTTGAACCGAGATGACGCATGTATTCACACTGGATCCCGGCATCAGCATGAAAAATACAGACTCATGTAAAGAGCATTTCATACGTTTTAAAATATTAACTCTACCATCGTTATATAAAAGTGAAGTTGCAATTTTTGTTAAGTCAAATCCAGCGCTCTTTGAAAGTGCTGACAAGTGCTAAATAGCTTTACTTGAACAGATTTTTAGCAAAATGTGTTTAGTTTGTAGAAGTAAAAAAATTATATATTAATCTTGATCACATTATCTAAGGACAAGAAAAGTCCGAAACGCGTTTCCTTAAAATTTTCTCGATAGAATAAAATTGCAAAGTTGACTCTAAATAAAGCTTCTAACGTAAATATCTTAATTATTTGCGAATGAATGTGTATGAAACTATATTAATAAAATAGCAAAACTTTATCTAGAGGGACAATAAAAGTTACATTTTGGATTTACGTTATTAGTTTTGTGTTATCAAGCTTTCTTTCGGATTTTACCTATGCTGATCGTGATTTCACCATCGCTGTCTCTCTTTCACTCCAACGTAGTCCGATAGTGACAAAAATTCAGCATTTGACAGCGTCTTAAGTGGTCGTCGAAAAGGTATGTTACGACAAGTGCGATGCAGCACCAAGTTGCTGCGAATGAGTGTGTTCTGTATGCCACTATTAATATTTAACAAAATACCATCAACTATCCGCTCTAAAAATTACATCAATATTTTTAAAAACTTACTCAATGACTTTTTGACTAAGAATCTACGAATAAATAATGAATGCCTATTATAATATTAATGAATTCCTTGATAATAAAAATATGAAAGTATATAATATACAATTATTTATTATTGTATTGACTATTATTTTATAAGATGTTTAATGTTACTGTCATTAGAACTGTTCCGAATGATAATTATATGAGCTTACAAGTATACATAAATTAATGTCTGTATGCCAAATTGGTGGAACTAGCGTTCTATATAAATAAAATATGTAATATCCTTTGTACCTACATTCACAGACTAATAAATCATTGTACCAGATACCAAGAGACGCCATTCCTTGCGCTTCTGCGTATTTGCTTGCCACTGGGTCTCTTGAAGTTTTCACAGATCCTCCTATCCACCAGGAGCCCGATTCTCTTAGCTATTGCACGGCGTTAACGCAACTTAATTGCATGAAAATTGTAGTTTTTGACAGTATCCGTAGTCTGCCCGCTATTTAGGTTCGAGCGCAAGTCAGTGGCTTGCTATCAATAGTTTTTGACATATTTGGTATGCTGTAAGCTATTTTGTTGCGATTGCGTTGCTACAGTGGCATAGCAGATAGCATAGCACAGATTTTAGATAGAAAAATAGCTAAATGATTTAAATATATTTATTTAACGTATTAATGATTTCAATAACCGGCTGTACTCACGCGTATTGGTCGAGATTGTCGACCTAGGTTTCGGGCATGTCCGATGCCCTTCATCAGGTGAGTTCACGCGTCGACGATCGCGGCGACGACTCCGCGCAACCAGTTGCGGGTTCGGACATGCCCGAACACCTAGGTCGACAATCTCGACCAATACGCGTGAGTACAGCCGGTTATTGAAAACATTAATATGTCTCAGACTCACGGGAACTTTCAAACAAAAATTTAACGTATTGTTTGATAGAAAACCACTGTATTGATGTTTTGACTGATGCTTGATTGATAGAAGTTTTCATTATTATTTCAGTGTCAACATTTGCAAGCCATACCACAGCCATACGATAGCGACGCGATTATTATACAACTGCGATTATGAGCTATCGAATTAGCAGACTACCGAATTTGGCATTAACAGCAGCTCGATTGCTGAAGCATCGCAGTAGTGTGGCGTTTGGTCAATAGCTAAGAGAATTGGGGCCCTGATTCCAGGGGTACTTGCAGCACCAGACCGGCATTTACTTTCTTCTTTTAGTCCTTTCGGGTGTCCCAGGTATTCCCGTTTTATAAAGCATCTCCCATCCTTTCCACGTGGCCGAGCCAGCGAAGTGGCGAGCTATGACTCGGCCTTCTATCTCGGCGTTATTCCAAACCCAAGTAGTCAATCAAAACAGAAGTAGGACCGTTTTGATGGAATAGACACGTGGGCCATCTGATGTTAAGCGAGAACCTCTGCCTACACTGAGAAAAACGACTTTGGAGCTTAAATCAAATTTGACCTTTTACCGTTGAATTGTAACTACGCAAGTTGAATTCACAAGTCTTAAGATGATTTTCACCAATCAATAAAAATGTACCATGTTTTATAATAAACAAAATCGTCAAAAAACGCCTTCCGTAAAGTATTTACGATAATAATTGCAGTATTGACTATAAAATATACCTTACTTTTACAGCGGTTTATATACGGTGATTATCACTACAACGTACGACTTAATCAGCCTCACCGAATAGTCAATATTTAAGAAAGACCACAAAATACACCTTAAATGAAGACGAAATGAAACATTCGCCTTCACTGACCTCGTTTAACGCCTTCTAGTTGGAAGGCGTTTTTGTATGTATTTACGTTTGGTCGGTTTTTTGCCTTCATACCAAATAAATTGGCCGTCATTAGGGCGCCTTTGACTTTAGATTTTTCTCAGTGTATAACAGATGCTGCACCCATCATCCTGAGACATACAGCTGTTATACGAAATAACAAAAGAAATGGTCGATGTCGTCCACTGCGGTTTCTAACCGGTCAAACTTGTTGACGACGAAACGCCACCCTATAATTACACTGTCCAAAAAAAAGAGTGTTATGTTTTCAGGGTTCATGAATGTATGTTTGTGAGTTTATTTATTCTACCATAACTTCCAAACGGCTTAACCGATTTTAATGAATGAGATATCGTTAGATTCGTCTTGATAGCGCAAGTGGCACTAGGAACATAAAAAAGAAAAATAAATTGTTACGATAACTTTTTTCTCAAAATATTTTCAGAAAAAAGTTATCTTTCGAAACCACCGAATGAGATTTAAAAATGAAGGGCTCTAAAGAACGATTCCATAAATATATTACTTATAGTTTTCGAGTTAACGAAACGGTTTTTTTTACATTTTTTTTTTCTTTTTTTTTTTTTTTTTATTCGTTATAGGTTCGCGTTTGACCACATCCTGCCTGATGTTAAGCATTGATGTGGTCTAGGATGGAGCACGCTTACCTAGAAGAAACCTATTTACTCTCGATTTGAAGACACCCATATTGTATTCATCGGGAAAGACTGACCACGGTAAGGAGTTCCACTCTTTCGCCGTACGCACGAGAAAAGTGGAAGCGAAGCGCTTCGTACGAGTCTTCGGAATATCAACCATGAACGGACGGCGCCTCCCCGTTTGTCTGGACGTCCGATGGAAAAAGGGTGAAAGGATTTTTATTCATTTATACTCGTTTTAATATTACAAAATCACAAATAAACGATAGGAAATAATTAAGTGCGGGATTCGAACCCGCGTCCATCCATTCCTTGAGCTCGAGTTTTTTTTCTTTTTTTTTTAATGGTATTGAGGGCAACCGAGCAGGCGGCGGCCGGTATGCTCTAACCAATTGAGCTAACATGACGTCAAACTTAAATCTTTCCTATCGTTCTTTAACCATCGTATTGGGAATTGGGATGGAGCGTTTAATATATTTATTCGTTTTGATATATCTATTTTTGCAATTACTCATGCTCCGCGGTTTACATTACAAAATTACAAGGACATGAAACAAAAACCGTCCGCGTCGCGTATAACTAGCTAAAGTTCTCAATGTATCGAGCCACACCGTCATTAATACTGACAAATCGGCGGTGGCGAGAGAAAGCAATCAATCTTGATCACCATTAGGTGACCGGCGATCTATCCGAGGTAATCAATGATCGTGATCGTCGCGATACTTGGACCTGTAATGCCATGATTATAGCTTTCTATGGCAGGCGGGTGATAGCCTACTTATACTGTTAAGGGGGAGACAGAAGAGCTATGGACTGCCGTGCTCGAGGTTCATGATTCGATCCCCACCGCACCGTCTTGAGCTTCATCGTTTGGTGGTAGGGCAATTTGTGAATTGCCGCCTGGCTAGCTACCACCCTCAAGTAGAAAATCTGTCGCCAAGCACCTAATAGTGCGTTCCGGCAGCGGTCCTTGAGAACCTAAATATTTATTTATTTATTATGCCAACATTACATAAAATAAACACAACATTAAAATTAAACAGTGACAATCACGATTACTATACTAGGAATAAAGATAAAATAGCGGTGCCAGGTTTTAGATTAGCAAAGACAAATAAAAGGTCCTTCTTAAGTAATTGTGTGCGGTTTTATAATAAAGTTCCCAAACATATTACAACGCTCACAGAAGGGAAATTCAAGTTGCATGTGAAAAACATATTGATTAAAAAATCCTACTACACAGTTTCTGATTACATAAACGACAAAAAAGCCTGGACGATTCCGCCTCCGCCAAGCTATTGCCTGTCACCTACATAATTTAAACAAATATTGTAATAACTCTATTATATAGTAGGTATGTAACACATTGTTAAAAGATGTTTAAAAGAATGGCCCCGAGTTTCTTGTCCGTTCTTCTCGCAGTGGCTCTATACAATTTATTTGCTGAACGTGGCAGTACAATGTAGAATATTTCAATACTAAAATTTGTAATTGACCTTCATAAGAGCGTCGTAGACGCCTGAATTGAATAATTGATTTTGACTTTGATTTGACATACCATTTTTGAAAAAAATAATGTTTCCCCCTTAACAATGTATCTGTTCTCACGGCACCTTTCATGATCACATTACTTATCGCCATGCAAACATAGATTGATCATAATTTAATATAATAAGCAAGCAAAACAACGTCCTACCATAAGCGAATGAAAAAAATTGAAATTTTTGTTAATAGCCTAGCTTTTGACCACTATATCACCTGATGGTAAGTGATGATGTGGTCGAAGATGTTGTTCAGGCTAACCTAGAATTACTGGCTCTCAAGGACAGCTGCCGGAACACACCGTTAAGCGAAAGATTTTCTACTTGAGAGAGCTAGCTAGCCAGGCGGGCATTCGCAAAATACCCTACTTGCAAGCTATAACGACTGTCACCCTAAGACAGCAACCGACACGCGATGGCTTAACGTGCCCTCCGAAGCACGTGTACGCTCAGTAGTAATATCACTAGCGGTCACCCATCCAACTCATGACCGCGCGCGACGTTGTTTAACTTAGCTGATCGATTAAGAACGACTAAGCAAACTTCACTACGAACGCTTCAAATTTAATAATGCGTAATGTTAATACTACATCAGTAATAGAAGTAAAAGTATATTATTGTAAACTAGCTGTACCTGCGAATTCGTTCGCGATTTCCGTACCTGCAGACTAATTGTTCACATTTGAGTACTGTTTATCTCATATTAAGCAACGCTGTGGGCTGCGGTGAAGCACTCTTAGTAAAGCATAGCTCAGAATGGAGCTTATTACTTTGGGTTTGAAAACTCCCGGGTTGTATTTTCCAGAAGACAGTGTAGTTAAGTAACTCAGAGAATTCTTTTGCAGTTCGCACAATAAATGTTGAAGAAATGTACTTTGTGCGTTTCTTTGTTATTTCGATTTAAGCTGTCGGAACACACAGTTAGGTGCTTGGCGACTGATTTTCTATGCTCTTCCAGCATGCTGTGAAGCTCAAGCCCGCGGAAACCACTCGCACTTGGCTAGTTTTAAAATAAATTAACACGACATCTATTCTGTAACCGGTTCGGTTGAATATATTCAAAAAGTTATAAATAACACAAACAGGCAAAACTCGACCAAAACTACATATTTCCATACAATCAAGATATCTTACGTGAATAATATATTCTACACTAGGAAATCGCATATTATGCAGAATGTGTATTCTGTCCCAGTGGCCGACATACAATGCATTTACATTATAAAATTATTCACTTTGTGTGTTCCGAGAGCTTGCGAGAACTAAGAACGTTACCCATTTCTCAGTAAAAGCAGCTGTTTTATCAACAAACGTTAGTTTCACGTTAAAAGTTATGTTCGGAACTGTTATAACTGGCATATCTGTTATTATTTTGACCGCGTACAAAAAAAGAAGAGGTTAACAGTACTGTATGTTTTTTTAACTGACTTAAAAAAAAAGTGTAGGTAGGTACTCAATTTAGTACATTCAAGTAGAAAATCTGTCGCCAAGCACCTAACGATGTGTTTAATGGCAGCTTAAATGGAAATAACAAAGAAACGCACAAAGTAGAACTAGCCAAGTGCTTCAACATTTTTGGTGCGAACTGCTCCCTGAGTTACTTAACTACTGTCTTTTGGAAAATACAACACGGGAGTTTTTAAACCCAAAGTAAAAAGCTCCTTTCTGAGCTAAGCTTTACTAAGAGTGCTTCACCGCAGACCACAGCGTTGCTTAATATGAGATAAACAGTGCTCAAATGTGAATAATTAGTCTGCTACGGCAATCGCGAACGAAGTCGCAGGTACAGCTAGTTGGCAATAAAAAGAGCCCGTCACGCTGACGCAGTACTATAGGAGTAAAAACAGCTTTATTTTTTTTCTGGGACGTTAAGCAAGCAGCTGTTGGGCTGTTAGGTGACCAATACAGCTGCACTCGTGTTATAATGTTGTGCGCGGAGTGATCGTGCAGTTTTGAATAACCTGGGGGTCAAGTCTGCTAATTACATGTTCATATTCAGCATAGATTCATACAAGACAGAATCGGTAGTCTGCTGATCCCTTACGAATATATGAATCTATGATGAATCTAGGCTGGTTTGACGACATTGCCAACAAAAAATAAAAAGAGAAGAGTGAGGTAATTCAGAAAACAATTTCGTTATTATTACCGAGATTGAATCAATATTGACTCAATATGAACGATATGAAAAGGCTTTCAGGTATCTACATGGACTAGAAATGAAATTTAAGGCATAGTATTACCCTTAAGGTCTCTACCTCCTCATCCATCGACATTCAAATGCATCACCACTACCATATTGGTTTGATTTCTTCTTTCCTCATAACAAAGCATGCCCAAACGCAAGCTGAACAATTTATTTAAAATTCACCGGTCATAAGTACATTAAACCAAAACAAACACCTACACAAAATGGACAGGACCGTAATTTAAAAACACATTCAAACTCGTAAAAGCTAATATTATCTCCCCTCCCCAATTACCGGGAAAACCCCGGTCGATAACTTGGCAACACCGACTCCCGTAGCCAGAGAAAACGGGCGCGCTTTACTCATGTGATCTAAATATATTAGTTGGTCAAGAATTCGACGTGAATAATTTAATTTATTGTAATGTATTTATATATTGCAATACCTAAGAATAAATATGATTTTTATGAATTTGGAAAGTGTCAAAGTTGAAGGTTGATAGGGTTCCGTTTATAATGGCAGAACGGAGCACTATTAACGTTGAACAACCCGTTCTCTTGAAATAAAAAAAAATACTGACTTCTACAATTGAAGAGTGTGAAACCTCATTTCGTTTTACTTGAATGACATAGATATTTTTATCTTCTTTTGATTTAAAACTACTTAAATAAATTACAGAACCGATTTTGAAGAAATTTTTATGAAACCAGTCTGAAAGCATATACAGTATAATAACAATAATCTAAATCGGTTCATAATAGAGAAATCTCCCGCGGGATGCCCAGCTAGATTGCATCTCCCCATATCTTCCCGTGGGTCGTAAGAGACGACTTAGAGACCTACTACCTGGTATAATGACATAAAACCTGGTATAAGGGGATGCCTTCTATAGTACTAGGCACAGTTCCATATTCCGGTCTCTTACTGGTAATTTGTTTAAGAAAAACAAATTTCACTTGTTCGACCCAGATACCGAAACCGGGCCGCCGTTTATCGTTAAATATCATATGACGTCATTGATAGTTGTACATTACAAAATATGTCCTACCAACCGACAGCCTCGGAGGTGTAGTGGTTAAACCGCCGATAGATACAGTTTCACAATACGCAGGGGTATTAGGTTCCAATCCCACCGCGAGCTAGGCCAGCGGTAATAATTACTAGGGATTTAAGATTCAGATATTTATTTTTCAATATACTGGCCTGTAAAAGCTGTATGACGTAGGCGTTACCTGTATCGAAATATACTTGTGTTCGCACGCGTGCTTTTTACTTTCCAGTTTTGCTTCAACAAGCACCCAGCAGATTCCTACCAAGAATGATGTTGTGTTTTAACAATTTTCCTTTAAAAAGGATTAAAGGCGTTTCTTACGTTTGTCTTTAAGGATACGAATTTTACGAATCATATAATAGTCGCCGTACTGTTGGCGGTATTGAGCGTTTATAAGTTTTTTTTTAATTTTCTACTTTGGCTGAGCTAGGCTATATCCCGTGGGATGCCGGGCTAGAATGTCACACCCCCGTTTCTACCCGTGAGTGTAGTAGAGTGTAGTAGTAGAGGCGAAGCATAACACACCAGAAGGTGGGCAGCAGCGCTTTCAGGAACTGATATCTCACACTACGATCCCAAGCCGCCTGCCAAGCGTGGGGATTATGGCAAACTCCCCCCCAAAATGGGGGAGGCTGAATTCAGCAGTGGACAATCCGCCTGATACAGTAAGACAAGCTTTGCCTTGTTGAGCCTCTTGCCTCGTTGCCTCTCAATTAAGTCGATCGTCTCTAGCTGATATTTAGCGGATAAATCTCAAAATCAGGTTACATCTTTTCCAGTACTAAGATGAACGGTTAAAAGAAAAAATCACTTGTTTTGATTTTGATCGGTTAACATTATATCAACCTAATATACATTTCCACATCATCCTGGTTGTCTGGAAGAAATCGCTAAGGATAAGGCCGCCATTTTCACTAGTGTATTTCTGTTTAAGTTTTTTATTGTAATGTTAATTTTAAGTTCTTGTGCAAATAAAGTGTTTTGTATCTACATTTTATGTCATGATTGAAAAACCGGGTCTTAGAATATAACGTTACGAACCCAACATCATACCTCATTAAAAACGAATAGTTGACTAATCATCAGTTTCCACCTATCATCAACTATTGACAAAGAAACGCAGCGACGTGAACAGTTATCCGACAATGATACGGCAAAACACAATAACGCCTGTCAATGGCGGGTTCAATGGCAAACGAATGAACCCATGCTTTGTGTGAGAGAGGACAGAAAAAATGCGCCAATCGATGTCTTACGGTGAATAGGAGGGTTCTGTAAGGAATTTTTGAGTCACATTTTAAAGCAATATTGGCTCAGTGGCATTGGCAATGGACTGCCGCGCAGCAGGTCCATGGTTCGAATCCCGCCGCGAGCTTGAGCTTCACCGCATGGTGGAAGGGCATTTTGCGAATGCCCGCCTGGCTAGCTACAACCCTCAAGTAGAAATCTGTCGCCAAGCCCCTAACGGTGTGTTCCGGGAGCTGTCCTTGAGAGCCAGTACTTCTATGTTAGCCTGTACAACATCTTCGACCACATCATCACTTACCATCAGGTGAGATAGTGGTCAAAGGCTAACCTATCAGGCATAAAAAAGTACACTCATACAAGCCGCGTCTGGTACCGCTCTATGAAGTCAAACCGCTTGTTTGGTTTTACTGTCGCAAAACGGAACCCTAGATCTTTTCCCCACATTGACACAATTATAATACACAAGAAAACCGTTAAGACGGTATATAATACATAAAAACTCAACAAAAGGTTACAGGTGATGGAATGACACAACAACTTGGCCGCTACGGACATAATAACGTAGTTTTTCACTTCTACGAAGCAACGGTGTATAGTTCCGTATTTTTTTACCGCTAGACCACAATCTCACTTGAGGGTATGTGGATGAAAGCTGGCATAACGTAGACTGGCAGGTTGCTTTCAAGGACCGCACCCGAAACGCACCGTTAGGTGTTTAGCGACATATTTTCTATTTTTTTTTTATTGTGACGGACTAAGCTCGAGGCCCACCTGATGCTAAGCGGACTAACCTCTGCCTATAGCAGATGCACTTCGTCACAAGTCACGAATTGCACTGCGCCCGTCACCTTGGGACATAGTTGTTAAGCTTCATGTGTCTGTAATTTCACTGGCTCTCAAGGACTGCTGCCGGAACACTTGTTTGACGGCAGATTTTCCACTTGAGGGTGGTCGCTAGCCAGGCGGGAATTCGCAAAATGCCCTTCCAACATGCGGTGAAGCTCAAGCCCGCGGCGGGATTCGAACCATGGACCTGCTGCGCGGCAGTCCATAGCCAATGCCACTGAGCCATCACTGCTTCAAAATGAATGTGATAGCTAGCCAGGCGGGCATTCGCAAAATGCCCTAACACCACGCTATAACGACTGCCATCCTTCATCCATTATAAGACGACTACCGACACCCGTGCCCTCCGAAGCACGAGCACGCTCAGTAGTAATGCCACTAGCGGTCACCCATCCAGGTCACAAACACAGCGGACGTTGCAATTCAAATTTATTTATTTCTGGCACACAAAACAGAATAAAATCAATACATGACTAAATAACAGAGTTACAGATAATCAATCTAGATCGTATTCCAAAACATGTGTACACAACATGAACAAAATAATACAGCAGTAATAAATATCTGAAATTTTAGGTAAATTATATAAAAGTATTTAGGTTACAAATTCATTTACCTAGTTGCACTGTAACTATACTAGCTATCAAGTTTATGAAGAATTTCAAAGACATGACATTTCAAATGCTTCAACAAGTCTCCTGAGGACCTCTTTGATGGTCCAAGGCAACAATAGCACTGAACTAAGATGGTGCTCAATGAGATCTCGAGCTTGCGATTCCACAGTCACCTTTTTACCCAGGGGTCTGTGGGCACTAGGCCCCGGCCCCGTGGGGTGCCGAGCTAGAATGTCCTCTCTTCCCGTGGGTGTCATAAGAGGCGACTAAGGGTTAAACAGGAAAGTGGGCAGCAGCGCCTTCTGAGCAACCGCTATTTTACACTGCGATCCCCATGACGCCTGCCAAGCGCGGGAATAATGATTAACCCACTCTAATAGGGAAGGCTGCGTTCAGCAATGGACAATCCGGCTGATGCATTACTGCGGGCAACTTTTGTGCAAGTTTTTATTTCCATTGCCCTGTCCCAATCTTTAGTTGGTGAGCCGTGTGCCCAGGTTTTTTTTCTGTTATTGTGACAGAACAAGCTTTAGACCCACCTGATGTTAAGCGGGCTAACCTCTGCCTATAACAGATGCATTTCGTCACATTTCACGAATTGCACTGCGCCCGTCACCTTGAGACATAGTTCTTAAGTCTCATGTGCCTGTAATTTCACTGGCTCTCAAGGACTGCTGCCGGAACACACCGTTAGGTGCTTGGCGACAGATTTTCTACTTGAGGGTGGTAGTTAGCTAGGCGGGCATTCGCAAAATGCCCTTCCACCACGCGGTGAAGCTCAAGCCCACGGCGGGATTCGAACCATGGACCTGATGCGCGGCAGTCCATGGCCTTGGAGATGGTATTTTTACTTTTGTACTATCTCCAGGGTTTGACATATCTCTGTTTCTACAGCATGCAATACCTAACAAAATCACAGAAGGCGTGTAACACCTACGCCCCAATTATTATCCCACAAAACACAAGCACGTCCGTCTATCACGATCAACGTGACACAAATGACAAGAAACGGAAACGGCAATGAACTTGGCGGGAAGCGCTGTCATTCTTCATTTCAATTTTAATACTAAGTCGAGGTCGTTTACATACTTCTTTCTAAATTGTTTAGTGTGGGTTCAGTAAATAATATTATGTACATATATATAAGTCGTAAATTCTTATATTAGTAGTAGTTTGGTGTATAAGCCAAGGTTTTTCATATAAAAGGTTATTTTTATGTTAATTTAATGGTGTCTCTCGTCAACATTATTGGTATATAAGTAGTATAAATTGTGTTAATAATAATTAATACATCAAGTCCACCTGGAAGATATCTTTTACAATCAGAAATAATTTCCATGTTTTCGCTTTACATGTCAATCAATCTCCTTTAATATAATACAAGTCCTCCGGCTTGAGCTTCACCGCATGGTGGAAGGGCATTTTGTGATTGCCCGCCTGGCTAGCGACCACCCTCAAGTAGGACATCTGTCGCCAAGCACCTAAGTGCGTTCCGGCAGCAGTCCTTGAGGGCCAATGAAATTACAGGCATATGAGACTTAACAACGGGCGCAGAGCAATTCGTGACTTGTGATGAAATGCATCTGTTATATGCAGAAGTTAGTCCACCTAACATCAGGTGGGCCTCGAGCTTGTTCAGTCACAATAACATAAAAAAGTAGTTTTTTATATTTCATTAAATTTGCTTGTTACTTACTAGATTTATCAAGTTCTACTCCTGAATCTGTACCTGCAAAAAAAAACATATTTTAATTGTATGAATGTTACACAAATGTTGTGAATCACACTAATATTATAAGGCGAAAGTTTGTGTGTTTTTTTATATTTGTTACTTCATCACGCTCAAACGGCTGGACGAATTTTGAAGAAATTTGGTACGAAGGTGGATGAGGCGCTGGATTATTTTCATCGTCATTCTCATCCATCATCACGCGGGTGGAACTATTAATATATAAATATTATAATATTTTAAGTTCACTATTAGCTACGTACACAATGATGATGAAAATTAATCTTTGTAAACTATTTATATTCAAAGTTTCATCGAAATCGGTTCAGCCGTTCCAACGTGACGGAGTAACACACATACACACTTTAGAAATTAAAATATTAGTGAGTCAGTGAGATCATTATTATTTTTATAAAGATATAAAGAAGTTTTATTAGCCCTTTTGTAAATTGTTTACAGGCAAGTCAAGGTACGTTTAATACATATGTATACTACTCAAATATATTAATTCTAATTACGTCTATGTAAATAATTGATTAAAATATTTTAATCATAATATATTTATACATCATACAATTAAATAAAATTTACAGTTATCACGTTTGCACTTCTCCTAAGAACAAAGATTCTACAAGCTGCATTGAAATTAATTCTTTTAATATGTAGAAGGGATTGTTTTCAAAAAAGTTCTTAAGTTTTAGTTTGAACAAACTATATTTTAAGGTGGTCAAGCTTTTTGGTAATTTATTATACATCAGTATTTTCGAATAACGACCTTGTTTCCGTACTTTAGCTAATCTGATTTTTGGTACAACCCGAATTTCATTATGTTTTATAATTAGCTTTTCATTATTACGCAAACGGTAAGGTAAAACTTTTTCTGGAATATCCTCATGAATTTCTAATAAACAATTATAGATGTTTATATGTTATATTATGTTTAATTATTTTTGTCATCTAAAACTAAATTTATGTATAAATTATAATAAAACTAAATTTATGTATAAATATAAATCATACTTATCAACTTTGTTTATCAATAAAAAAAATCAAAATATTATTTAATTCTGAAATACATTTGTTATCGAATTAGTTATCATTAAATAATTATCATCGTAAAGAACCTAACTAACTCCATCTAAGTTATCTTTAAAAGTAGAGTTCACGGAGCGCTTCCCATACAAATTAAGTTTCGTCATATTTTAAATACTAAGTGTTCAAACTAGGTGAAACTTTGCATGTATATCCTTGAGCCTAATATCTATGCTTCTGGTTTGCCAGATTTCCGTAATATTAAGTATTTTCAAAAATAATTCAATAATAGTTTTGTATGGGAATTGTTATTTTGACATATTTTAGGGATATAATAAATCGAAAAACTGGCAATCATACATGTAAGGCTTAGCAATATGCACACGAAATTTCACCGAGTATGAACACTTGGTATTTAAAATAAGAAACTACGGTTGTATGGAAAGCGCTCCGCGAACACTACTCTTAATAATAATAACACAGCGGACAAGCAGCATAGAATTAGTAATAGGGTCCCATTACCTCGTACGTATGTCTAAAAGCTACAGAACCACAAAACAAATACAAGCATTAGTATAGAGTAAGTAACTATAGGTTGGCCGCTCCTATAAATAGACTCCCTTGGTCTCAATCTCGCATTTAGCACCTACAGACAGACGCTAAACAGAAATTAACTGTGGTGACCTTGCGAGTACTTACTCGACTGCCCTAAAAAAGGAGTGTTATGGTTTTAGGATTCATGTATGTATGTATGTATGTATGTTTGTGAGTTTGGTTAGAGTGTAGGAAACAGGGCACTATGGTCATTTACCCAATTTCTCTTTCAGGATTACTCAGGAATTCGTAAACTCTTATTACTCGACTGAATAGTGAGCCACTGAAATCCTTCAAAAAATCTCTTCGGATTTTATTGGTAACAAATTGAAAGCTGGGTTTTCTTTAATATCGTATTTACGTCACAAACTAATAACTAACCTTATTCTATTATCGAAGTTACCTATCCCTAAATTGGCGGGAAAGATCACAAGCCCGGCTAGCTCAGTCGGTAGAGCATGAGACTCTTAATCTCAGGGTCGTGGGTTCGAGCCCCACGTTGGGCGACGTCTTTTTGCAATAGTAATTATTTTGAAACCTTGATATCTTACCAAATTTATATAACTGTAACACTCTAACTGTTTTATTCATAACCGTTTCATAGATTTATGATTGGATTACCAAACGTCATTAGTACTGCGCAAAGGAAAACTCTTTTGCGCGGCTCTAATGACGTATAATAAAGTTATAGAGAGATTACAAATAAGGAGGTAAGAAAAACATACTTTATTATGTTGCATTATAATTCCAAGTGTTAAAAATTTTACAGACGCATCCCTCGCTATCTACAATAGGTATCACAGAGGATGCGGGTTCGATTCCAGCTTAAATGGAAAAATTAGTGGGCAAATATTTTTTTTCAAGATTACTTAATCGACTTCCAACTGAAAAGTATGAAATAACTAGTTTAAGTAGCTTGATTCAAAATACCGACCTCACATTATCATGGTCCGACTTTCACAAATTACTTCATACTTTTCAGTGATAGAAGACGCATCCATTTTTTTTCTCTTTCTCGATCGTGAGGACGTAAAGTCAAGACCTCCTGAGGATGCTTCGTGTAGAAGCGAAACGCGTCGAAAACTCTTCCGGTTTGGCTGCGTGGCGTTTGTGGCGTCACGTCGGCTTAACAGGAAAATTAGGCGGGATTGTCACTAGATATATTTTTTAAGTGTTTTATAAAAATATAAATTTAATGTTTTCTTTAAATATTGGTTATTATTTTCTCTTTTTATTGATAAAGACTGCTTACAAGACCATTCACTCGCCCAAAATAGTGTTCATCGTCGAGAACACCAAATACCATTAAATCATCCAGGTAATCGAATACATTTTCAGTTAATTGACTATTACTTATAAAATACTCAACCGATTTTAATGATATATAGGGGAACACCTTGAAGGTATACCCTTCACAATAAAAAATAATTATCAAAATCATCAGACAACTCTGTAAAAAGAAATCATACATAAAAAAATATATACGCGTCGACTTGAGAAACTCGTCCTATTTTGGAAGTCGGTTATATATAAAGGTGACTTCCGCAGTACTTGATATCACATTATGTGAGTTACGCGTATTTCTGTTTTTATATAAACGTTTATTTTGATTGGCGCGACATCTGCCTTTTACATCTGACATTTGAACCCTAATTTTATTACGTAGGGC
The DNA here is from genome assembly GCA_963890685.1 of Plagodis pulveraria. NCBI lineage: Eukaryota > Metazoa > Arthropoda > Insecta > Lepidoptera > Geometridae > Plagodis > Plagodis pulveraria. The sequence continues at coordinate 1,153,746 of OY982977.1, forward strand.
GTTGCGTTGTAAATCTAAAACACATATTTTTTTAAATATCAAACCAACCAATTCAATATTTTGAAGCAGTGATGGCTCAGTGGCATTGGCTATGGACTGCCGCGCAGCAGGTCCATGGTTCGAATCCCGCCGCGGCGTTGAGCTGCACCGCATGGTGGAAGGGCATTTTGCGAATGCCCGCCTCGCTACCCTCAAGTGGAAAATCTGTCAAGCACCTAACGGTGTTTTGCGGCAGCAGTCCTTGAGAGCCAGTGAAATTACAGGCACATGAGACTTAACAACTATGTCTCAAGGTGACGGGCGCAGTCCAATTTCGTGACTTGTGACGAAATGCATCTATTATAGGCAGAGGTTAGTCCACTTAACATCAGGTGGCTCTCGAGATTGTTCCGTTTTTTTTATGTTATTGTGATAACATAAAAAAAAAACCTCTTAGGGTTGACTTTTGCTAGTCCCTAACAAACATATTGGGATGTTTTTTTTGTTTTTTTTTGTTTATGTGTATTTGACGGAATGAGTACGAGGACTACCTGATCTTAAAAATCTCTTGTGCCTGTAACTTATTAATTCATATATTTTATTACTTCCTAGCAAAGAGCGCCAGCCGCGGCTACACTGGATCGCGCCGCGCTCCCTTTGAATAGAGTTTTGAATATTTACATCGAGTTAAGTAATAAAACATATGAAATAATACATTACAGGCACAAGAGACTTTTAACGTCAGGTGGTCCTAGTACTTATTCCGTCAAATACAAATAAAAAAAATAAACAATTTTTTTTTTTTTTATGGGATAGGAGGGCAAACGAGCAGGCGGCTCACCTGGTGGTAAGTGATCACCGTCGCCCACGAACATCCGCAACACCAGAGGTATCGAGGATGCGTTGCCGGCCTTTGAGGAGGGAATATGCTCTCTTCTTGAAGGCCCCTAAGTCGTATCCGTTCGGAAATACTGCACCTGGCAGCTGGTTCCACATTGTGGCAGTGCGAGGTAGAAAATGCCGTGAAAATCGCAAAGTTGTGGACTTCCAGACGTCGACATGAAATTGATGAAACATCATGCTTTGTCTGGACGTCCTATGGCGAAATTGAGCTGCAGGTAGTAAATCGAACAGTTCCTCAGAACACTCCCCGTGATAGATGCGGTAGAAGATGCAGAGTGATCCAACATCTCTACGTAGTGCCAAAGGGTCGAGCCGGTCGGAGAGAACTTGATCGTCAACGATTCGAGTCGCTCTGCGTTGTATGCGGTCAAATGGAAGAAGCTGGTATTGGGGAGCTCCCGCCCAGAGATGAGAGCAGTACTCCATGTGAGGCCGAACCTGAGCCTTATAAAGTTGCAGGCGATGGGCCGACGTGAAGTACTGCCTCGCCTTTCCAAGCACACCAAGCTTTTTCGAGGCTAATTTAGCCTTATCTTCCAAGTGACAGCGATAAATGTGTTGTTAGGACTAGCCGAAGTGAAGGTTGTTAGCATTTTACCAATAACCTTGTATAATTTATAGAGCGCTTTACCGGGAGACTTGATGTAGACTAGTTGTAGTGCCTGTAGTGCGTTAGCTTATTGGACTATGATCATAGCAAGTTTGACGCTTTTATCATATCTGTTACCGTTTGTTAGGGTTCCGTACCCAAAGGGTACATACGGGGCCCTATTACTAAGACTTCACTGTCCATTTGTCTGTTTGTCACCATGCAGTGATAGCTAGACAGTTAACATTTTCACAGACGATGTATTTCTGTTACCGCTATAACAACAAATACTATTTCTTTTTTATTTAGTTTTCACTAAGGGTTCCGTACTCTTTGTGAAAACTAAATCATCATCATTTGCCTTTTGCGTGTGTTAGAGACGATTGTGGTCAGTGTCTGAGAAAGTACAGTGGCTGTAAATGGTTGTAAAGGTCAATGCTAGGCCGACAACGACGTCCTCACATACCATAGGTGTGGATTGTTAACTCTTCTAAAAAAAGAGTTATCAAAATCGGTTCACCCGGTCAAAAGTTCTAAGGTAACAAACATTTACTATATTATCAAGACAGGAAAAAACTTTTCAGTTTTTGAAGTGTAACTCAAAAACGGCTACACCGATTTTGATAAAATTTAAATGGGACTACACTGCAAGCATCAGCTTTTAAATAAAAAAAGAATTATTAAAATCAATTCACCCAGTCAGAAGTTATGCGGAATGAGTACCTCCTCCTTTTTTTGAAGTCGGTAGAAAATTAATAAAAAGATAAAAACAAAAACTAATGTTTCAAAACAGTTTCTAATATTGTATAGATAACGGTACAGAAGCCTTCGTGTGCGATTGCGAGTAGCACTTGGTCGATTTGAATCTTTTAATATAGCTAAAACAACAACCGTTGAAAACACGTTTCTTGTATTGAGATCCTTATAATTTTATATTTTTGTTATTAACATCATTTGTTAGGAAAGTTTCCAAACTATCACATATTCTATGAAAATTTCAACCGGCTACCTATTACGATTCCAAAGATACAGCCTTTAAAGGACGCACGGACGGATAGTCGAGGCTTAGTATAAGACCGCCGGTTTTTCGTACAGAACCCTAAAAACCCTTTTTCAAAACTATTCACGTAGAAGTCCGTGCGTTGGACAAATTGAGCGCATTATTCTCTCTTCCCCAGTCATGCGTGTATTTCTCAACGCTTACCATCTGTCGACCTTAGACACATGACTCCACTATATTCTTACAATCTTTGTTCAACGCGGCGCACTGTGTTTCGCCTAGAACAAGCTAGCTGGACAAAAATATTTTATAATGGGTTTCGATTGCTTTTGCCTTAGACAATGATAATTTGTTAATTTCATAATTTTCAGGTAGGTACAGATTAAATTATAAGTCTAAAAATGAAAAACCAAATACTTTATAAAAAAATGTATTGTATTTCTTACAAAGGCACAAAAAAAGCAAAAATACAGCAGAAATAAGTACATTAAAATAGAAAGAAACAATCAATAATATATTACAACATAATTATACAATAAAAAGTAAAAAAATACATTATTATTTATAACTTAAATATTATAAAAAAAGGTAAACTCAAGATTTTACAAAAATGCTACATCATACTCGTAATTATCCTAAATATCCTCATCTGATGATTCGTCACTCTCACATTCAGTCGAGTCTGGTAACAAGTAATCACCTTCATCAGTCGGACTCGGAAGAACGTTACTTGTAACCCGATGTGATTGTATTGAAGGCGGAACAATCAAATTTAAAACTTCTTCAGGTAATTTGTCAATTTTCTTTTTGGGTACCTCTCTGAGAGAGTTGATTAGAGGATCAGACGTTATTAAAAGCATATTCAACAAATCTGTATTTGTGGCAATACGTGACAGTTTCCTGGTGTGGTGTTCACGGAATCTCCGGCAGTCTTTATTTCGAGCCTCTTGAGCTTCTTCTGAGAGCTGTCCGATTGGAAGAATGCAAGTTTTTATCACTTCTGTGCTATGTACAAGTATTTTGTGTACAGTAGCTGGCATGTAGTACCACGAATACAGATTTAGATAAAGTGTTCTGGTTTCAGAACACACTTTCTCAAATTCATTGTAATTAATATCGTACCCAGAAGATAAAGTTCTTAACAAAATGCAGAATTTTTTAATGAGGTTAACGTCTAAGCCTGTAATCTCTCCACTCAGTTCCGGGTTTGTAAAGAATCTGCGAGCTGTGTTCCCATCATTTGTGTTACCATAACCAGGTTTTGGTTTGTCTACAATAAGTCCCATTTGGGTTTTAAACTTTTGCTTTATGTCGTCTGAACGCTGTTTCACACTAGCTTTATCGTCATCACCTCTAACCTGCCACTTCTTAATATCCAAACGATAGCTAATGTGCAACAGACATTCAAAACAGCGAATCCAAGCATGTAATGTAGACAAACCAAACCCATAATGTTCTACATTACTTTCCAATCCACTTAAATCACCATTCATCATCTTAGGAGTCGCACCACAGATATAACACTTTTGTGCAGATCGTGTGTCAGTCATAGCATTGCATACTTTGCCGTCTGTCATTGTTAGCAAAAGAGTGTGCTTCACAGAAATTTGTGATTCACCAACACTACATGTTGTTGGAAGAAGTTGAGATACTTCTTCCAACACTCTGTTAGTTTCTGTAGTCGTAAATTCATTTGTTTCCTTTGAAAAAATAAATTAATTGGCCTGCAATATAACGTGGAGGAAGGTCGTGGGTTTTGCCAAATAATATTTTGACCATCACACAATCTCAAAGGCACAAATGAAAATACAAACAGAAATTCATCAGTAGCCTCAGTGTTTTCAAACTTCTGCTTGTAGGTACTGTGACCAGAACTACCATCACATCCCCATTTGCTAACTAATGTGAATGACGAACTGGGCAGCACACTTTTAATGACTTCACTTTGTGCTTCAACTAGTCGTTCAGTTGTTTTATCCAAAATCGCTTGGAGTTTTATTTCCGCGCGCGATTCCGTTATAGATATATGGTCATCAGAAGGATAACAAAGTTTTTTTGACTTACATAGGCTATGGTATGATGGAAACACTTGATGTCCAGCCTTCATTGCCCACTTTCTCGTCTGTTTGTAAGAGTGAGAAGTGCTCTTAGAATCTACGTAATAAGCTAGCGCTTCGTCACTATTTAACTGCCTAGCACTACAAAGAGATTCTTCAGATGCCTTTCCTTCTGTGCTGGAATGATCGCCACTTTTTCGGATTCGAGAGGCAACCGCTCTATGACCCGATAAACGATTTGCCACTTCCGCAGCTGTGGTCAATTCACTAGCACTCCGCAATTTCACCAAGTCTTCAACCCTGCGTTTTTTTGTTTTGAAACTGGCGTCTTCGAAGTCTTTTCGGGGTCTACCTTTAGGTCGATTATCTTCTGATGAGGAGGAAGCAGAAGGCCGATGCATACGAACGCTAAATTGTATGTCTGCTCCGTCCAGCCAACTTCTATTTTTGTTTAAAAAAACATCCATTGTTTTCGAAGCAGCCCACTTTTCAGCAAATTTTGACGATATGCTGGCAATTTTTGTTTGCATATCTCTTCTTGAATCGGAGGCCACATCTCTCAGATTGTATTTGTTAAAAATAAACTCCATCAGGTGAGCATTTCTTGCTTCTTTGTCATATTTACGCCATTCTTCAAATAACTCCATTTTCGAAAAAGTGTACACATGATCTGAAAATAAAAATAAAAAAAAATGTTTAGCATTCGTTGCGGTCTCCATATTATATATCATTTAAAAGGTTAATGTTGTGGCGGTAACATACATAAAAATCAACTTGGATACACGTGGATACAAAAAGTTGCGATCCTTGAAAGTTTAGATATGAAGAAAAACTTGACATTCTTTTAACAGATTTTTCAATTGGATATTTAAAGCACATGTTGGCAAATAATATATTAAGTCGATATTAAGTAAGAAAGTACTTACCCTCAAAGGTAAAATCCATCACAGAAAATACTAAAATAATCACTACAAATTTTAAGAGATGTTATCATAAGTGCCGCAAAATTGCAACTAATTTAATTTCACAAATGCAATTAACTTATCACTTACCTTCAACCCCTTATAACTCACCACTATGGAATGTTTGCCCTAATTATTACCTGTTATCGAGACCTTGGGGGTTTTGTTAATGGCATGTGACCCTTAATTACCTGATTAGGTAAATGACTTTTGTCCACCTACGTTGTTCTAGGCAAAACACTGTGCGGCGGTAGGCTGTACTTTTTTTTTTTAATAATCTGGCAGATTGACGTTGTTACTTGGTACGGTTCTCGCCAGGCAAATTTGTATTTGTATTTTGGAAAACCAACATCATTATTTCAAACTTAAAATATTGATACTACGATTCGTACCACGGCCATCAAGAAACAATAATGTTCATATAGCGCTATCTCTATCGCACAAATTACTTCATTCAATACATGCAGCCCGCTCTCACGCTGAAGTTCTAATGTAAGGTTTTAATAAACCAGCAGTTTAACGTTGGTTGGTACTTGGTACGGTTCTCGCCAGGCTAATTGACCGAGCAAGAGTTCAAGCGAAGCGCGTCTCTGGCTTAGCTTACACAAAAATGCTTTCGTATGTTTTCCTCTGCAGAGGCCCATCTTCCACCTTTTAAAAACTATTATGGAAAACCAACATCATTATTTCAAACTTAAAATATTGATACTACGATTCGTACCGTGGCCGTCACGAAACAATAATGTTCATATAGCGCTGTCTCTATCGCACTAATGTCTTGATTCAATGCATGCAGCTTGGGCCCTAATTCTATTAGCTATTGACCAAACGCCACACTACTGCGATGCTTCTGCGATCGAACTGCTGTTAATGTCAAATTCGGTAGTCTGGTAATTCTAGCTCCTAATCGCGGTTGTATAGCAATCGCGTCGCTATCGTATGGCTGTGCTATGGCTTGCAAATATTGCCACTGAAATAATAATGAAAACTCTATCAATCAAGCATTAGTTACAACATCAATACAGTGATTTTATAGTAAACAATACATTATATAGATATATTTAAATCATTTAGCTATTTTTCCGCCAAAATAGTTTATGCCACTGTAGCAACGCAATCGCAACAAAATAGCTTACAGTATACCAAATATGTCAAAAACTATTGATAGCAAGCCACTGACTTGCGATCGAACTTAAATAGCGGGCAGACTACGGATACTGTCAAAACTAAAATTTTCATGCGATTAAGTTGTGTTAACGCCGCGCGCCGTTCAATAGCTAAGAGAATCGAGGCCCTGCTCTCACGTTGAAGTTCTAATGTAAGTTTACTATAGTGATATGGGGTAGTGTAAATCAAAATGTTAATGTAAGGTTAAAATAAGACTGAATTAAGAGATGGGAGTTGGCCCCCAGCTCGCATTTCTCAACCGATGAATGAAATTTTGTGAATAGCTTTGTTAATTTCATTTATATTTCATTCCTTTCAGTTTTTGGAAATTTTCTTAAATGACCGAGTTATGGAGTTTACAAACTTTAAAAAATATATCTGCCTTATCAAACAATTCTCAAATGGCGATCAAAGATCGAAACAGCGTGGCTATGGCGGCACTCTTTTCTTTCTTTTTTTTTTTATGCCTGTTAGGTTAGCCTTTGACTACTATTTCACCTGATGGTAGGTGATGATGTGGTCGAAGATGTTGTTCAGGCTAACCTAGAAGTACTGGCTCTCAAGGACAGCTGCCGGAACACACCGTTAGGTGTTTGGCGACAGATTTTCTACTTGAGGGTGGTAGCTAGCCAGGCGGGCATTCGCAAAATGCCCTACCACCATTTTTTTTTTTTTTGACCCGGGAAAATCCTTTATGGATACCACCCGGCTCCGGGGGGAGCAGAGTGGTTATGTGGGGAAATGCCCTACCACCATGCTATAACGACTGTCATCCTAAGACAACAACCGGGACCGACGGCTTAATGTGCCCTCCGAAGCACGTGCACGCTCAGTAGTAATGTCACTAGCGGTCACCCATCCAACTCATGACCGCGCGCGACGTTGCTTAACTTTGCTGATCGGTTATGAACAGCTAAGTAAACTTTGCTACGAGCGCTTCAAAATGCATTACATGACCAAATCATCTCCTCACACCTTCCTCAACGAACATTACCTACATATTATATATATACGTAAACAAATGTAAATCTGTCCGTTCACCTTGACCCATATAAAGACGGATTGGCGCAGTGCGTCGTGACGTCACCCGCGAGGGACTATTGTATATAATTTACGCATTTCAAATATTAACAAATATTTGAACCCTTCTTGTACAGGAGTTTTAATATTGTTACTATCACTGACTCAACTTCAAAATGGCGATATCACGATCATTAACCGACTTAAAAAAAGAGGTTCTTAATGCGACTGTATTGTTTTGCGGTTTTTTTTTGCTATGCTTACCAGGTTACTCTTTGACCACTATCTCACCTGATGGTAAGTGAAGATGTGGTCGACGATGTTGTTCAGGCTAACCTAGAATTACTGGCTCTAAAGGACAGCTGCCGCAACCCACCGTTAAGTGCCTTTTTTTTTATGTCTGATAGGTTAGCCTTTTACCACTATCTCACCTGATGGTAAGTGATGATGTGGTCGAAGATGTTGTTCAGGCTAACCTAGAAGTACTGGCTCTCAAGGACAGCTGTAGAACACACCGTTAGGTGCTTGGCGACAGATTTTCTACTTGAGGGTGGTAGCTAGCCAGGCGGGCATTAGCAAAATGCCCTACCACCATGCTATAACGACTGCCATCCTTAGATTCCTGGCGATTAGATGCCTGGCGACAGATTTTCTGAGGGTGGCTGTGTTACCTCTAAACTCTTTACAGGGTGTACCGATTTTGATGTATTTTTTATATTTGAGAGGTCCCATTTAAATATGAGTGAGATCTGACGAGCAGTATTTGAATTATGCCTAATAATGCGCATTTTATGATTGAAGTCGATTTTATTGTGTAAATCTTTTGATTTTAATTTCGGCTCAAATGAGCATGTTCCGGTAGTCGAATGGTTTAGGCACGCGCGAAATCAGGGTATTTTACTTCAATGCCTGCCCGGGAAAAAAAAAATATTGAGTACATAGTAATATTTTGTACATGGTACAAATTCTATATATCAAGCCGAGATGTGAATTATTAGAATAGCAAGAGTGACCTACAATACGACTATTAAAAAAAATGGACAGGTGACATTCTAGGCTAGCGACCCTCTTCAAGTAGAAAATCTGTCGCCAAGCACCAAACGGTGTGTTCCGGCAGCAGTCCTTGAGAGCCAGTGAAATTACAGGGAAATGAGACTTAACAACTATGTCTCAAGGTGACGAGCGCAGTGCAATTCGTCATTTGTGATGAAATGCATCTGTTATAGGCAGAGGATACCGTTTAACATCAGGTGGGCCTCGTGCATGTTACGTCACAATAACATAAAAGTATTTTTAGATAGTAAAAATCTAATACGACGTTGTTCGAATCCGCGACTGCTAGATTGAGGCAACATTTTACGCCACACGACCAACGAACCAATCGATCGGACCTTGTGTTAAAAATAACATAAAATATGGCAATACTCACGTATTGTATAACCTTCCGTAATGGCAGCGACCTCAACAAGGCAGACCTCTACCTGTGCACCTTACCATATAAGTAAAGGTGGTAGGTCTCTTGAGAGTCCGTCTTGGTGGGTCACCGCAGTCTCAGATAAACTGCCTTGGAGCATTAGTATAAACACTAAGTTTTTTTTTTTTTATGCCTGTTAGGTTAGCCTTTGACCAGATGGTAAGTGATGATAGGCGGGCATTTCCAAAATGCCCTACCACCATGCAAAGTGAAAAACGTGACACGTGTGTTGAGACGTGAAAAGCACACTAGTTTTTTTTTACCTAAAAATGTAACACATTCAACACATTTTTGAGTGTTGAAGTACCATAAAGTACCTATTATCACAATATTGTGCGCATGGTACCAACTTCGACACTTTATTTCACACTTCGAGTGTTGAAGTCGTTCCATTTTAAGGTAAAAAATAAATTTCCCCCATTTTTGTGACCCTTGCTACTTACGGGACCGAAATGTCATTCACTGCCAATGTATATCATCAAGACAGGAAAACACTTTTCTGTTTTGATGATTTTTATGAAATTTAAATGGGACCACACATCAAGCATCAGCTTTCAAATAAAAAAATAATCATCATAATCGGTTCGCCCAGTCAAAAGTTCTGAGGTAACATTAAAAAAAACATTCGAATTGAGTACCTACTCCTTTTTTTTGAAGTTAGTCACAAGTTAGGTTTAGCTAGCCATGCGAGCATTCGATACCACCATGCTACAACGACTGCCATCCTAAGACTACAACCGCGACGACGGCTTCACGTACCCTCCGATGCACGTGCACGCTCAGTAATGTCACTAGCGGTCACCCATCCAACTCATCACCACGGCGGACTTTGCTGATCGGTTAAGAACAGCGAAGCAAACTTCGCTACGAGCGCTTCAAAAACACATACTAATTATGCTTACATACTTGGTTACCAAATGTTGGTTGGGCAGGGGAGGAGGCTCGAGCGGTGAAAGGGAGCATTGATGCATAAAGGGGCCCCTTAACCTTACTCACTGGGTTGCAAGTACCAGGCACCTCGACTTGGGCCTCTTCCTCTGCAACGCTATGGACCCGGCACCCGCACGGTGAATCCATCCAATGCTAAGTAAATTCGTCTCTTATATTTATTATTGTATCAGCTTATATGGTGAGGACCATATAAGGCGGCTGTAACACGCAGGTATCATATTTTTTTTTTTTAATGTAGTTCTGAAGGAACAAGCGCTAGGCCCACCTGATGTTAAGCGGTATCCTCGGCCTATAACAGATGCATTTCATCACAAGTGACGAACTGCACTGCGCCCAACACCTTGAGACATACCTGTTAAGTCTCAATTTGCCTGTTATTATTTCACTGGCTCTCAAGGAATGCTGCCGGAACACACCGTTAGGTGCTTGGCGACAGATTTTCTACTTGAGGGTGGTCGCTAGCCAGGCGGGCATTTGCAAAATGCCCTTCCACCATGCGGTGAAGCTCAAGCTCTGGGCGGGATTCGAACCATGGACCTGCTGCGCGGCAGTCCATAGCCAATGCCACTGAGCCATCACTGCTTCAAAAAAATATATATGAAGGGTAATAATAATAATAAGTGATATTAATAGTGAGTAACAAGTGAGTCAGCGAGGGCTCGGTTCGGCGTGACCTTCGACCAACCCCTTTCAGCCTTGTTTCGTGACATGTTACCCTATATGTACACTCGACCAGCGGAAGTAGCAGGGTTGAGGTGTAAACGTTGAGACTAAAAAATCCACGAGACGAAAATAAGAGAAAATAAATAAATCGGGGAAAAGTATATGTATTGGTAGACAAGACATCACACTAATAACATACATTTTTGTGAGTGTGTATGTTTGTTACTGCTGTACGCTGGAACAGCTTAACCGGCTTAGATGGAACTTAGAATACAGATAGTTTAGGTCTTGGATTAACACATAGAATTTGAAGCAGTGATGGCTCAGTGGCATTGGCTATGGACTGCCGCGTAGCAGGTCCATGGTTCGAATCCCGCCCAGAGCTTAAGCTTCACCGCATGGTGGAAGGGCATTTTGCGAATGCCCGCCTGGTTAGCGACCACCCTCAAGTAGAAAGTCTATCGCCAAGCACCGAAAGGTGTGTTCCGGCAGTAGTCCTTGAGTTCCAGTGAAATTACAGGCACAATGAGACTTAACAACTATGTCTCAATGTGACGGGCGCAGTGCAATTCGTGAGTTGTCATGAATTGCATCTGTTATAGGCAGAGGTTAGTCCACTTAACATCAGGTGGGCCTCTCGAGCTTGTTCCGTCACAATAACATAAAAAAAAATACATAGGATACTTTTCAACATAAAAAAACATTACGAGGGTTAAAAATTACTAAATGTCACAGGGAATCAGGAGAAGCGTTGAATGACACTTGTGAAAAAAACAAAATGGCGAATTCAAGATGGCCACCGAACAATATCCCACTGAAGCACACTTGAATATCGAATGACGACAATCTACGTCTACACTTTGATGCGGTTTTTTTAAATAGATAGAGTGATTCAAGAGGAAGGTAAAAGGAAAACCTGATAATTTTAGAGGTTTCTTATGTGATGTCATGAGTAACATTTAACCCTTCAAGAGTAACCTCTAAAGCTTAGATTATTGATGGGTCTCCGCTCGCGCTCCGACTAGATACCGCGCTACCTGAAAACAATAGATCCGTAAATGCGGCAACTCAAGGCAATTAAATAAGATTTTAATTAGTTGAAGGCCTCATTTTTAACAGTTATTTTATTATTTACATCTCTTAACTAATATTTAAATAATATGATTATAAATAATTATAATTATAGGTAGGTTTTAGCGTACATTGTTTGAAAGATAAAGCTTAATGAAAGGCGAAACTGGCTCGGGTACGCCGACTTCGGCGTAGTATTAGTTGCCGCATTTTACAAAGACACCGGCGGTATCTAGTCGGAGCGCGCGCGGAGACCCATCAATAATCTAAGCTCTAAAGATAACATGTTTGTATTGTCTAATGAATATATGAATATATCTATATGAGGAAATATTAGAATTTTTTATTTTTGTATGCAACGAATAACCTTAAAAACTACTGGATCGATTTCGATGACATTTGGTATGGAAATAGTTTGAGACACGGGGAAGGACAAAGGATAGTTTTTATTCAACTGCGCAAAAAGAGGTTTACGCGATAACCGATATACCCGCGGGCGGAGCCGCAGTCGGAAAGCTAGTATATTATAAAGGGATATATTAGAATTTTTGTATTTTTGTATGCAACGAATAAACTTAAAAACTTCTAGACCGATTAGGATGAAATTTGGTATGGAGATAGTTTGAGACACGGGGAAGGACATAGGATAGTTTTTATTCAACTGCGCAAAAAGAGGTTAGTGGTTTTGCGCGATAACCGAAATACACACGGACGGAGCCACAGCCGGAAAGCTAGTCGATTATAAAGGAGTGAACACAATTGTAAGTAACGCCACGTATGGTCCCCTTATGCGCGGACGTGCCATTTTCAGTGAATTTCTATGAAAGCACGATGTGTGAGGTGCTTCGTAATTAGCTTTAGCTGTCGCAATTAGTGTGTACTTACCTTAATCAGGCTCAGTGCATGTTATAGTACCACCAACTTAACTGTGCAGTTTGCGAGGGCGCTACTGGTCAAGGAAATCAACTACAAACTGTCAAAATTTGGAGGAATGTTGTAGTTCTTTTTTTTGCCGCCTGAACAGATAAGTTGGTGGGACTGTACACTTGTTTTTAGGGTTCCGTAGTAAAAACGGGACCCTAATACTTACTACGACTCGGCCTTCCAAATTTTAAGGTGAAGTTTAGAAGCAATGATAGCCGAGCTGTTATAGATATGGACTGCGGTGCCGTATGGCCATGGTTCGATCCCCACAGGGAGATTTAGCTTCAATGTATGGTGGAAAGGCGTTTTGCGAATGCTCGCCTGGCTAATTACCACCCTCAAGTAAAAAATGGTCCCAAACACTTAATAGTGTGTTCCGGCAGCAGTCCTTAGAAAAAAAAATTTATTTTATTTTATTTTACTTGTATTCGTATTTCGTATAGTATTAAAAATGACAGACTGAGGACTTAAAATAGCCATTTTACACAGAAACATTTTTTGATGCTAATCGATCCTGTTTCTAATACTGATCAAAAACTTCTATGGTATCTATATATATAATCATTCTATTATACCATCCATCGATGGAGTACTCTAAAAGTCACAATTTTTTTTTTATGCCTTATACGTTAGCTTTTGACCACTATCTCACCTGATGGTAACTGATGATGTGGTCGAAGATGTTGTTCAGGCTAACCTAGAAGTACTGGCTCTCAATAACAGCTGCCGTAACACACCGTTAAGTGCTTGGCGACAGATTTTCTACTTGAGGGTGGTAGCTAGCCAGGCATTAGCAAAATGCCCTACCACCATGCTATAACGACTGCCATCCTAAGACAACAATCGGGACCGAAGGCTTAACGTGCCCTCCGAAGCACGTGCACGCTCAGTAGTAATGTCACTAGCGGTCACCCATCCAACTCATGACCGCGCGCGACGTTGCTTAACTTTGCTGATCGGTTAAGAACAGCTAAGTAAACTTCGCTACGAGCGCTTCAAAATTGCAAAAAACTTTTCCGTTATATTTTGTAAAGAATTTGTGTAACTGAAATAAATAAAATAAAAGACAAATGATCACGTAGAATTTTACACATATAAAAAAGAAGGCGTGCATACATACTGTAGACACGTTTTACTTCGTATTAGTTACAAACGGTCAAGTTCAACATGATTCACAACGGCCGCGCCATATTGGTTTCACTTCGCAATGCTTACTTTCCAATTTCTGGTTTGGGGTACAGACTCGCATTTTAACTAACTTCTAAATAAGGAGGAATTGATTCGACGATAGTTTTATCTACATGAAGTGTAACCGACTAGGCTATCGATATTAAAAAAAGGAAAAAAATGGAACCGACTTCGGCATTCAAATGTGTGAAATAACTTGTTCAAGTCGGTGCCATGATAGTTCAAAAGTACATATTATCACAATATTGTGCGGATGGTACCGACTTCGACAAGTTATTTCACACATTTGAGTTTGAAAGTCGATAAAATTTTGTCGGTAAAAATTTTTTTTCACACTTTTTAGTGACCCTTGCTACTTATGGGATCGATTATCATTCACTATCAATGTCTATATACCACCAAGATAGGAAAATACTTTTAAGTTATTGGTGTGTAACTCAAAAACGGCTTGAGCGATTTAGATGAAATTTAAATGGGACTACACGCTCATCAGATCAGCTTTCAAATACAATAAGAATAAGTAAAATCGGTTCACCCTGTCAAAAGATCTGAGGTAATAAACATAAAAAAACAGGCGAATTGAGTAACCCCTCTTTTTTTGAAGTTGGTAAAAAACTGGCGTAGTACGAGAAAGTACCTCGCTCTTTTAGGGTAAGTGTTGCAACAGCCCGTAAAAAAAAATATGTTGATGTCGATCACACTATACTTTTCTTAATCTTGATACTCCACACGCGGTCCCCGGGCGGTGCCAATCGTGTAATATACCAAGTGGTAGGTAGGTAATAGGTGGTATGGTTTTGAAGCAGTGATGGCTCAGTGGCATTGGCTATGGACTGCCGCGCAGCAGGTCCATGGTTCGAATCCCGCCGCGGGCTTGAGCTTCACCGCATGGTCGAAGGGTTGAACGTGGACATTTTGCGAATGCCCTACTGGCTAGCGACCCTAGCCGTCAAGTAGAAAATCTGTCAAGCACCTAACGGTGTGTTCCGGCAGCAGTCCTTGAGAGCCAGTGAAATTACAGGCACATGAGACTTAACAACTGTCTCAAAGTGACGGGCGCAGCGCAATTCGTCACTTGTAATGAAATGTATATGTTATAGGCAGAGGTTAGTCCGCTTAACATCAGGTGGGCATCAAGATTGTCCCGTCACAATAAAAAAAAAACCTCCTTAGACGTTCATTTGAAAAGTTCCAACGACATCGGCCGATGATTCGATAAGTACGCCTAAAGTTACGCAACAGAAAAACATATGAACATGTTGCATAATTAGATTAGGGTAAATGGCTTCGAGGCGGCTCGGCTTTGTCGTCGGTTTTGGAACGTGAAATTGTTTTGGAATAGAAGGTAACGTTACGTGATCTTTGAACGAAACTAAGTTATCAAATTTGGTCGTTCAACATTAGCCAGTGTGGTCACGTTCGCAGCACACAAGTATTATATATAATACTAGCTGACCCGGCAAACGTTGTTCTGCCATATAAATAATTTAAAAAATAAAGGTTGATCGTAGAAGGGTGAAAATTGAGGATTGTATGTATTTTTGTATGTTGTATCATAAAAAAATAGAAATTAAAAATGATGTCTAAAAAGATTGAAAAAAAAAATTAGGGTTGGACTACCCCTAACATTTAGGGGGATGAAAAATAGATGTTGGCCGATTCTCATAGATACCGGATAAGCATAAAAAATATCATCAAAATCGGTCAAGCCGTTTCGGAGGAGTATGGCAACGAAAACTGTGACACGAGAATTTTATATATAATATAGTATGTTACACATAGTTAAAAGACGTTTAAAAGAATAGCCCTGAGTTTCTTGCCCGTTCTTCTCGTAGTGGCTTGCATTTGTTTCGCTGAACGTGGCAGTACAATCTACTTCTACGTTCTACACTTATATTATAAAAAGTAATGATGTCTATTTTGTATATAACGAATAAACTAAAGAAGAAGTGGACCGATTTGAAATATTCTTTGACGTACATTATTTTCTTAGTCTTTTTTCCCTTAGCGTAAGGTAAAGTACACACTGAACGAGCGAAAGGAAGTTCTCTCAGAATAGATCAAATTTAGAGCTATTATTGAGCTAATATTTCTTTAGTATGCCTTTATTAACAAAATACTACGAACTATATACAACACTACAGCTACTACAATAAAAGCATTTAGATCCCTATAAGTCATTTCAGACTCATAGGCAATCCAAATGCTCCAGCCCACTACCAGTTGGCAGCGTGCCCAGCATGCTGGCAGCATTGCCCCGTTGAATTGCAATGCTTATTCTTTGAGCCAAATAGGTGCCAGTATATTGATCACGCGTCGCATCGACCAAGCGCTCTGATAAATTTTGTAAAATACGATGAGCTCCCGGTCCCTACGGACCCAACGTCTCTACACCAAACGGCTCAAATATGTAACCCATACCGAGGTTAGCATACTTGTGCCGCTTGAGTTGCTCCGCCGAAGTAGCCGCGGAGCCCTCACGTTGGTTTCAGAAAGATGTGACGGCGCTAAAGTGTCTACGCATGTAGCGTCCCACACTAAGGGCCGTCCTAACTTCCACGGACCCAGAGTCATGCATACCTGACGAGGTCTTTTACCATCGTCACGCATCAGACCGTTCGGTTCGAGAACAGCTGCAACATTAGCGCTGGTAAAAGCCCGGCGAATGATATTTATTTAATGATATTACATTACTTAATGTTTTAGTAAAAAAAAATTAAATTATTGTTTTTGAAACTCCATGTTAAGTTTAGAATGGAAAGTTTAAATCCAACATGATTTATAAACTGAAATCATAAAATCCCACATTATTCTTCTATAACATTACTAAGTACAAAACGCAGACTGACATACAGACTATAAAATGGCTGTTTAGCCATTATAGCACGGTAATAGGAGGGAGGCTCCAAAAATATATCTATATCATAAAATGGCATCCCAAAAAGAGAGATAGATATATATTTGGAGCCTCCTTCCTATAACCATGTTATAACGGCTAAACTCTAATCTGTGTTTGGTACTATGTTTTTTTTCTAAGCAGATCTACAGAGGATGACCTACTGTCCAGTAAGTAAATTACATACTTACTTACTGGACAGTTGGAGATTCCAAATTTAAAATGTCGCTTCTTACTGGACAGTTGTGAATAAGTCTCCGGTAGAGTTCACTTTCTGGATACGTTTTAGAGATGTTATGCCAACATAACATACCATTTTTGAGAAAAATACAGTACCCATTGAAAAGGTAGTTTTTTTTAAACGCACCAGCTTGAATTTATTATAAATCTTGTAGAAGTCAAAACACGAAGTCGACGACTTGTAGAAGTCGGTGTTTCGAGTCAGCATGGTACCGACTACAACAAGTAAATTCACAATATTCAGTTGGACCCATGTTTGTTCTAAAAGGAATGATGAGGAACTGTCCTTAATCCGGGAACTGTAGCGTAGAGTTGAAAGTCGAACCCCTTTTTTATAAATAGGATAATTAGGACCTGTCTCCGCGAACTGCATCATATAGAATCTTTGGTAAACATGTTTTGTTTCACAGCAATGACGTCATGTTTACCTCCCCTAGCAATGAAATCGTTAGTACCGCCCCCGTGCTAATGACGTCACAGGTCTAGGCTGCGTGTCGCGACGGCTAGCCGGCTAGGCGCTTCCAGAGTTTCATTTTAACTACTTTTGGGAGGTAGAGTTGGCAAGGGGACAGTTATAATTTATATGTTTTATGTTAATGTACCTATATAAAGACTAAGTGGTCTTTGAAAAATGTCTGAGGGCATAGGACGGAGAGATCTCGTTTCGTATGCGAGTGAGTGAAACAATACTACGATTGTGTAGTCGTGAGCAATTTTTTTTTACAAATTCATATAATTAAAAAAAAAGTTCTTTTTACGGAAAAAATCTTTTAGTTAAGAGGCATTTTACATTTTAATGCGGTATACGAAGATTTTAAGCGCTTAATTTACTATCATAGGAAATATCTACAAGTTGTTTAATAATTGATAAAAAAAGAATAATCTGTTCTCTTTTCAGTTAATGTACCAGATTTACAAACATAACATTAATTATTTTGTAGTGACCAATCTCCCGCACCTTGTTTTACGATTTAAAGTACACATAGCCAACTTCAGAGTTCTATCTCTTGTATAAATATTCATCAAATTAACTAAAAAAAAAACTGTGCATCAGGCATATAATCCTGTTGACACATAGTGTACTAGAATATCGATAATTAATCGTCATAAAGAAAAAAAATAAAGATCTTGCGCCAATTTCCACGAATTATATCAGCAGTTTACCACGATATATTGTGTTTAATAAAGTGTAATTCCAAACAAATATTATATGAAAAGAAAGTCCATTCTTTTATTAATCTGATCTTCAATAAATTGTGATATTAACTCTGTTTTGTTAGACAAGAAAAAATATTTAATATAACTCGAAATGCTTATAAATTGAAATGTACAAGCGCGAGGCGATCAGTACCGCGCGAGCGCCCATCGAGGTAGGACCTGTGTTCGTTTTGCCTTGCTCTGACGTTTCGTACGCGGAACGCTTAGACGCAAGTTTATAGTGCGACCACAGAGTTTTGATCATGTCTTTATTTTTTTAAGTAACAAACTATACTCTATATTTGTTGTCCATAATATAAGTATTGTTGTCTTGTTAAGTAACTACATCTTTAGTTTCTGTTCATCCATTGTGTTAAAAAAAGGAAACGTCACAATTATGCAGCCTTATACAGCGTTATTGGAAAAATGCTAACAACCTCAGAGGGTTGACTTCTTCTTTTTGGTCTGCTAGTTTTTATATTATTCTAGTTTAAATTAGTAACTCACTATAACTTTTGTTTTAGGAGGATAAGATGGCAGGCGAATAATTGATTTCCAATACTTTTGGATTCAGTTTATGTCTATAAGTGAACACAGCGATAACTTCAGCTGGAAATTAAACTACCTTCCTCATTTGTACAAACCGGGATACCAGTTAGCGGTCGATAGTCGTATTTACAAATTTACCATAAAATCTGCGTAAGTCCGACTTTCATAATACAAATGGTTTTCAAAAGGATGCATCCTTGCCCATACAAGAAAAAATCCATATTTTTCTGAGATAACGGAAGTATTTTGAATATTTTGATGAAATCTGAAACCAGCAAAAATTACATTTTGGCCCCAAAATATTACGTCATTTCATATAAATCTCGTAACTACGTCAACAGTTATAAACCTAGAAAACCGCAATTTTGCATATGTATAAGTCATTTTTCACTCGATACATTTTGCAACGCAAACACTTACCGATGCAAATTTGCGTATTAAATAATCTCGTAACTAATTTTAAACTTCAAAACCAAAAAATCTGAAATAATACAGGTGTATAAATT
The DNA here is from genome assembly GCA_963890685.1 of Plagodis pulveraria. Classification (NCBI taxonomy): domain Eukaryota; kingdom Metazoa; phylum Arthropoda; class Insecta; order Lepidoptera; family Geometridae; genus Plagodis; species Plagodis pulveraria. The sequence continues at coordinate 1,173,082 of OY982977.1, forward strand.
ACATGTAAATTATAATATCAAAGAAGGACCAAAGCCGTAGGTGGTATAGTTTTTCAGAAAAAAATATTGCTCTCCAATACAGTTTTCCCGCCAAAGTTCTTAAAACAATTGGGTTGTTTTAATCTTGTTACTTTAAAATATTTGGCGTAAAAATCTGTAACAATTCATGGCTAAAGAACATTAGTAAATTATCATATTAAAAGAAGAATCGAAGTTTTAGGTGAGTTAGTTACAAAAAAATTAAAATAGCAATTAAATTACTATTTCCCACCATTTTTGTCGTGTGTTCAAACCCCATTTCCAGTTTTTTTTTTTATAAAGAGGTGTATTATCATTTATTTTCAATAGAGGAAATAGTGAGCATAAGAGTATATAGTGAGGATGGCATTAGTATCAAGAAGTATATACGTTGGTTATAGATTGCATCAAAGATATTCGATTATAAAACAAAAAAACCTCAAAATCTGTAAATATATATTTACATTTCGCTGTTTGGTCTACTCAAACTAAATGGATGAAAATGTTATTTTTTTAATGGTATAGGTGATATATTGTGGTATGGGAATATGAGGGTGACTTGTTTAAGTAATGGAAAACCAAAAACGTCATGGGACGTTTGTGGTTGGTACTAAGTTGTTTTCCGGATGCACAGAAAAATAAACCTCAATCCTATGCATGGTCATTATAGCAGACAGTGTTAACGACTGGATATAGATACTGAAGAGTGTGAACGAGGAAAATAGCAATTTTTGGAAAATTTAAAAGAAAGAGCTTTTAGTCCGCAGCTTTTAATCAATCCCGTTACGTCAAATATTTATATAATTTTAAGCTGTATATTTTTTTTATTATTAAAGTTTATTGTTGCAATAAATGATTCAAACATATCTATTTTTTATTCATCAAAGATGAAATGTAAATATACGATTCACGATGTAGGTTGACTATTTAACCCATTGATATCTGCGATAATGATAACAATAGAATTTCATTCATAAATATGTACATGCCTACTTCTTTTCTATAACATTAGCAAGTAATCGACAAGAAATTGATTATTTACTCATGCCAATCACACAATTTTTAAATTTGCAACTTACATTTCTTTATTAATGAGTGCTAGTATCAAAATATTTTACTCACAGTCACGCTATTCCGTCGTCACTTCTTTCGCTTGTGTAAGCGATGCGCTGGCATTTTCCTAAACTTCAGTAGCGTGATTTTGTAAAATGGCTCTTAAGAGCCATTTTACAAAATCACGATTGTCGTGAGTAAATAATCAATTTCTTGTCGATTACTTGCTAATGTTATAGAAAAGAAGTAGGCATGTACATTATTTAATGTACATGCCTACTTCTTTTCTATAACATTTAGTCAACCTGCATCGTGAATCTTTTATCTAAATTTCATCCTTGATGAATAAAAAATAGATATGTTTGAATCATTTATTGTAACAAAAAACTTAAAATTGTATAAATATTTGATGTAACATCATTGATTAAAAGCTGCGGACTAAAAGCTCTTTCTTTTAAATTTTCCAAAAATTGCTGTTTTCCTCGTTCACACTCTTCAGTATCTATATCCAGTCGTTAACACTGTCTGTCATAATGACCATGCATAGTATTGAGGTTTATTTTTCTGTGCATCCGGAAAACAACTTAGTACCAACCACAAACGTACCATGACGTTTTTGGTTTTCCATTACTTTAACATGTCACCCTCATATTCCCATACCATAATATATCACCTACACCATTAAAAAAATAACATTTTCATTCATTTAGTTTGAGTAGACCAAACAGCGAAATGTAAATATATATTTACAGATTTTGAGGTTTTTTTGTTTTTAAATCGAATATTTTTGATGCAATCTATAATCAACATATATATACTTCTTGGTACCAATGCAATCCTCACTATATACTCTTATGCTCACTATTTCCTCTATGGAAAATAAATGATAATACACCTTTTTATACAAAAAAATACTGGAAATGGGGTTTGAACACACGACAAAATGGTGGGAAATAGTAATTTTTTTGCTATTTTTATTTTTTCGTAACTAACTCACCTAGAACTTCGATCTTCTTTTAATATGATAATTTACTATTGTTCTTTAGCCATGAATTGTTACAGATTTTTACGCCAAATATTTTAAAGTAACAAAATTAAAACAACCCAATTGTTTTAAGAACTTTGGCGGGAAAACTGTATTGGAGAACAATTATTTTTTCTAAAAAACTATACCACCTACGGCTTTGGTCCTTTTTTTTATTATTATTATTTACATGTAATTTATACACCTGTATTATTTCAGATTTTTTGGTTTAGAAGTTTAAAATTAGTTACGAGATTATTTAATACGCTAATTTGCATCGGTAAGTGTTTGCGTTGCAAAATATATCGAGTGAAAAATGACTTATACATATGCAAAATTGCGGTTTTCTAGATTTATAACTGTTGTAGTAGTTACGATATTAATATGAAATGACGTAATATTTTGTGGCCAAAATGTAATTTCAGCTGGTTTCAGATTTCATCAAAATATTCAAAATACTTCCTACTTCTACTCAGAAAAATATGGATTTTTCTTGTATGGGCAAGGATGCATCCTTTTAAAAACCATTTGGATTATGACTTACGCAGATTTATGGTAAATTTGTAAATACGACTACCGACCGCTAACTGGTATCCCGGTTTGTACAAATGATGGAAAAGCCGGGAGGCCGGTTTGTACAAATTTTCAATAGAAGGTAGTTTAATTTCCAGCTGAAGTTATCGCTGTGTTCACTTATAGACATTAACTGAATCCAAAAATATTGGAAATCAATTATTCGCCTGTCATCTAATCCTCCTAAAACAAAAGTTATAGTGAGTGACTTATTTAAACTAGAATAATATAAAAACTAGCAGACCAAAAAGAAGAAGTCAACCCTGTGAGGTTGTTAGCATTTTTCCAATAACGCTGTATAAGGCTGCATAATTGTGACGTTTCCTTTTTTTAACACAATGGATGAGCAGAAACTAAAGATGTAGTTACTTAACAAGACAACAATACTTATATTATGGACAACAAAAATAAAGTATAGTTTGTTACTTAAAAAAAATATCGACATGATCAAAACTCTGTGGTCGCACTATAAACTTGCCTCTAAGCGTTCCGCGTACGAGACGTCAGAGCAAGGCAAACGAACACAGGTCCTACCTCGATGGGCGCTCGCGCGGTACTGATCGCCTCGCGCTTGTACATTTCAATTTATGAGCATTTCGAGTTATGTTAAATATTTTTTCTTGTCTAACAAAACAGAGTTAATATCACAATTTATTAAAGATCAGATTAATTAAAGAATGAACTTTCTTTTTATATAATATCTGTTTGAAATTACACTTTATTAAACGCAATATATGGTGGTAAACTGCTGATATAATTCGTGGAAATTGGCGCAAGATCTTTATTTTTTTTTCTACAATGACGATTAATTAGCGATATTCTAGTACACTACGTGTCAACAGGATTATATGCCTGATGCACAGTTTTTTTTTTTAGTTAATTTGATGAATCTTTATACAAGAGATATAACTCTGAAGTTGGCTATGTGTACTTTAATTCGTAAAACAAGGTGCGGGAGATTGGTCACTACAAAATAATTAATGTTATGTTTGTAAATCTGGTACATTAACTGAAAAGAGAACAGATTATTCTATTTTTATCAATTATTAAACAACTTGTAGATATTTCCTATGATAGTAAATTAAGCGCTTAAAATCTTCGTATACCGCATTAAAATGTGAAATGCCTCTTAAGGTGTCACATGGTTATATAATAATAGGAAATATTTTTTTTTATTGATCCTATTTGCTATTTATACACGAAATGTGAATAACCAAAATTTTAGCGCTGTAATCGTAAATTCATCATAAAATTAGAAACCTTTAACCACGGTTTTTTGACTTGCCGCCTACCTGACCCCAATCATCCATGGAAGTGCTATTATTAACACGTTCAACGCCATGTCGGACAATGCTGGGCGACACTTAACTTTCCCTATAAGCCACACAAAAATTTGAAATTGACAAAAAAACGACTTTTCGTGTTATTTAATTATATTAATAAATATGCATTTTTAACTTACAAAACATTGACATAACCGCGAAAATCTTTATAAATGCGGAGATAACTCATGTCGCCCAACATTGTCCCCCATGGCCTGCTGCGTATGATTATTTGAACTTTCTTCCATTGAAGCCGCGCGGGTCACAGTGTCGCCCACTCCCGCCGAGCATCCCTTCCGCGCGCCCGCACTCTAACGCCGCGCGCCGCTAGCTATCTTTGAGCGCGCGCAATTCTCAGTGCCCCGCAGGTCGCTAGAGTGAACGCATACTGCGCATTTTTTTCCCCGCCAAACCATAAACACGCTACGACTACTAACAAACTAAACTAGCTTCTGCTTGTGATTTCATCCAATAGATTTATATATTTTTATTTCTTAAATGGGTGACTTTGATGATGCCTTTGAAATAACGGAGGAAGATCTGACACAGCTTCAAAACATTGAAATATCACTGCTGAACAGTAGTTTTCGTATTAGTTCAGATGAAGAAGACGAGCAAATAGCGCCTACAAGGCAAACACGACGAGTACGTATCATCAGATCGGATAGTGAAGACAGCAATTCAGGATATGGGGTCAGTACGCAAGAAACTTCAAGCGTTACACCTACCACGAATTCTTGGAGTGAACCAACAGGCAATCAACGCCAAATAATTCCTTTTACCGAGGTTTCTGGTGCTCCGCTGCATGTCAGATTATCTATGAATAACAAATCGCCCGTCGATTTTTATTCACTCTTTGTGACTGATGACGTGTTTCAACAAATAGTGCATAACACAAATCGATATGCTATTCATAACATTACCAATATGCCTGAAGCTACAAGAGGTGCACGTATTAATCAGTGGAGTCCGACTAATATAGAAGAAATAAAAAAAAATTTTGGCCTAATTTTATTCATGGGTTTAGTGAAATTACCCAGATTGGCACACTATTGGTCTAAAGATAAAATTATCGGGCATCCCTTTCCGAGAACAGTGATGTCCCGAAACCGATTTGAATTACTTTTGAAAATGCTACATTTTTCTGATAAAGATGATGAAAACAAAGAAGACCGACTACATCGAGTACGTCAACTGGTGGATAATTTAAATGAGAACTTCAAAAACAACTATACCCCTGGTGAAGATATTTGTATTGACGAGAGCATGGTTCCATTCCGTGGCAGAATAATATTTAGGCAGTATAATAAACAAAAAAGACACAAGTATGGAATCAAAGAGTTCAAATTATGCACGATTCCTGGGTATACTTATAAGATTAGCATTTACGCAGGAAAAAACGACGATATAAATACAACGCCGACAAACGTAGTCATGTCTTTATGCGAAGATTTGGTCAACAAAGGACACACTTTGTATACCGATAACTGGTACACAAGTGTAGATTTGGCACGGCAACTATTAGACAAAGAAACTCATTTAGTAGGCACCATTCGAAAAAATAGAAGACAGCTTCCCAAACATGTTGTTACTGCTAAGCTCAAAAAAGGCCAGTTTGCTGCAGCCGAAAGCACCGACGGAATAACCATGATGAAATGGAAGGACAAGCGCGATGTGTACGTTCTGTCCACGAAGCATTCGGTACGGTTTCATCATGTAAATAAACGAGAAAATATGGTATCAAAGCCAAAGATTGTTGTAGACTACAATAGAGTCAAAGGAGCCGTTGATTTGGCTGATCAATTAGCTGCTTACTCTACACCACTGCGAAAAACAATAAAGTGGTATAAAAAACTAGCTATTAATTTATTGCTTAATACTACGTTAGTAAATGCTATGATACTATATAAAAAAGTTACAAATAAACACATTTCTGTCGTAGACTTCAGAAAAGAAATATTACAAGAGTTTTGTTCAAATCCTATGACTGAGACGGATGAGATTCGTGAAAAAAGATCAAAAAGAGGGAAGCACAAACTAGTAAAGAAAGAAGGAAAAAGTAGTATTATTAGAAGAGGGTGCACTGAATGTTACAGGGAAAAAGTAAAGATGCTAGGTAGAAACCAAGCGAAAAATAAAGTAAAAAAAGTAAACACATTCTGTGACGACTGCCCAAATAAACCGTTTCTTTGTTTAGATTGCTTTAATAAAGTACATCGTTCTTTTTAAAATATTTCTTAAATATGATTGTTATTTTGTTACTTTTAGTTATTTCTAAAACTAAAATACTGTTTAATTTATATTTATTTACGTAGTAAATATGATAAAAATGTAACACTTTCAATCTAATCAGTGATAAGTGATCTCAAATTATTTTTTAAGTTTCATTGTGATTATACTGTACCAATTTCATAAGTTTAACACTATAAAACCGAGTTTGATTAATACTATCATGATTTTTTATTTCATCTTTAAATCGTACACAAAAAAATTCCATAAAATCGTAAAAATAAATCAATAACGCATTACACAAAAAAAATCGTAAGCTAATGCAAGACTATTTTCAGAAAAACAAACATAACATTTTACAAATAAATATTTTTTGAGTACTGATATGATTACATTATTCTAGAAGGCCGCGCGGGTCATGCTACGTACAATATTGCCTTGTATTGTTGACCGACAGCTCAGAAGAGACGTTTAAACATAGCTCTGACTGTCGGGCACCATTGTCCCCCACGGCCTGAACGGAACATACTGGTGTCGCCCAACATTGTCCGACATGGCCTGAATGGAAATTTATCATTTTATTCCGTGGCGTTGAACGTGTTAATAGTATATAGTATGATAGCCTTATGAGCATTAATGTGCAGCAACACCCTAAACACATCTACATGTATACTGTTGCATTCTACTCATTCAGGGCATTCTGTACCTTAGTAGCCTTTTTACGACATTCATCGCACTAACGTTCTCGGAATGACGAATGCAGTGCAGTGTCAGCAGAACGATGACGGTGGCACTGCAACTGTAATGGACTGGCGTGACGGTTACAATTGGAAGGCGATATGTCCTTGTTCTTTTTAATCATTTTACCTATGTTCTTCAGTGTGGTAGGTAGCCAAGCGGGCACTTGCTTAATGCCCTACCATGATACTACTGCCATCCTAACAACAAACGACACGCGTGCCCTCCGAAACACGTGCACGCTCAGTAGCAACCACTAGCGGTCACCCATCCAAGTCATGAGAGATACATTGCACAAGTCGATTTAAATATCAATTATTCAAATTCCTAATAAATAAATGTTTATAATGTAATTGAGTTAAATAATTTTTAGACGACAAATTGTAGGACTAATTATATACTAGACATTCTTGATTAATTTATATTTATATTATCTGTGACATCCAAATATTTTTTATGTAATTATTATCTATGACATATTATATAAAAATTGTAGTGATAGTAATCTATATTAATTGCATTTACAATATTTGTTATAATAATTTAGATCATATTAATAATATAATAGTAATATAAACAGTAGAATATTTGATCCTAAGAAAATAATGTAAGAATACAATGTACAATATTCTGACAAATAAATATATTTGAATTTGAAAAAAAATTACCTGGGCGGAGGTTGCTTACAGACCCACCAACTTATCTGTTCAGGCGGTAGAAAAAAGAACTACACCATACCTTCAAATTGTGACAGTTTGTAGTTGATTTCCTTGACCAGTAGTGCCCTCGAAAACTGCACAGTTAAGTTGGTGGTACTATAACTTAAGAATTACCGATAAGAATAACTAAGTAAGCTACGTTACGAGCGCATCATAACAAAAACAAGTATATATGGATCAGTATTTCCCATATATCTGCTAACCACTCAACGAAAATAAACAGTTTTCACGTTAACTGCTTACCAAGATCTATTTTAAACTATTCCCAAAACCGCGTCTCTTCATTGTCATTGCATTATCCTCGAACTCTAGTGTGAGTCAGTTTACAGGAAATATAAGAGATTCACATTAAACAGCAGTGTTGCCATAATTGCGATAACAATATGAAACACTTCAGAAAATTAAATTAAGTAATATTTTATTCAAATTCTTCAAAAATAAAACGTATATCTAGTGACCTTTTTATTCCGCCTAATTTTTCTGTTTAGCTGATGGAATGACATAAACGCCACGCAGTCAAATCGGAAGAATAGTCGACGTGTTTCGCTTCTACACGATTACACGAAGCATCCTCAGGAGGTCTTACTCTACGAGCGCACGATCGATCGGGACTTAACGCTTGCGTTAATGCAGAAAAACACAATGTTAGGACATATTACTTTTATAAGTTAAAAGCTTTTCATATTCCTCTGATAGTAGTGGTAAAACGGGACATTTCCAGTGATTTTCTGGGACATATTTCTTTTAGTTATAATAAGTTACAGCTCAGTCACCCAACGAGCAATAGAAAGAGCTATGCGCAGAGTTACTTTGCGCGATAAAATCCGGAACATGGATATTCACCAAAGAACCAAAGTTACCGACATAGCTCTCAGAATTAGCAAGTTGAAGTGGCGATGGGGGCCCGCCCATTGCTCGACGAACTGATAACCGATGGGGAAGAAAGGTTCTCGAGTGGTTACCACATTATACCGGAGGACGTAGAGTTGGTGGGATGTAACTGTCCCCCGCTAGGTGGACTGATGACATCGTGAAAGTCGCGGGAAGTCAATGGTTACAAGCGGCTAATAGCCTTTCTATTTGGAGGACTTTCTATAACAGTGGAGAATCTTCCAGTATTTAGGTATATTTAGGGCCTGTTTCAGAAGAAGTAAGGTTTCCGGTTATACTATCCAGAACATATTTAATAAATAAAACACTATCTTTGCGTTTCATAGTCTCATAGGCATAGTTTCGTAGTCATCGATTTAGCCTATCCATCGGTTAAAGCTTGAAACGTTTTATCATTCAGTTATTTTCTGTTCTGGGTAGTATAACCGGAACTTACTCTAATATTCTGAAAAAAGCCCTAAATAATATATAATATATATATATATATATATATATATTTATATATATATTATGCCTGATAGGTTAGCCTTTGACCACTATCTCACCTGATGGTAAGTGATGATGTGGTCGAAGATGTTGTTCAGGCTAACCTAGAAGTATATACAGTGGACCCCCGGTAATCCGGCCCCTGACTAATCCGACGCCCCCTGTAATCCGACATGGTCACTGGATGGACATACAAGTATGATTTGTACTTCAGAGTACATATATGTACATATGTATATATAATATGTATAAAGATTCTTATCATTGGATCTGTAATTTGTCGGATTACAAGGTACTCTTTTGTAAAAAAATCCGGACTATAGGGGGTCTTAGGCAGTACTCTATAATCCGAAGAATTCGATAGTTCGACACTGCCCTGCAAAATGTTTGTCGGACTACCGGGGGTCCACTGTATTAAAAGTATTGGTTTCTTATTTTTCACGTTTTTTTGTCAAAAACAAAAGGTCGTAACCGCCACGCTCACTCGCATTGAATTAGAACTTTGTCTACTTAACATTTTGTTTTATTTTTTGTTTTTTATAACTGCCCGATGTATTATGTAAGTATGTTAGATTACTAACCATACTAAGACTAAGTAAATGAGTCAGCTTATGGGAAAAGTTTAATAGTTACAAGTTTCCCTTGTAGAGGAATATTCGGAGAAGTGTTTTGATGCTGTTTTATGGGGAAGCGATGAGTCAGGCATCTTCATAGTCACGTCACATTTCTTAGAGGTAAGCCTTTGACCACAATCTCGCCTGATGGTAAGTGATGATGTGGTCTTAGGTGTTAACAGGCTTAACCTAGAATTACTGGCTGTCAAGGACAGCTGCCAGAACGCACCGTTAGGTGCTTTGCGACAGATTTTCTACTTGAGTGTGGTAGCTAGTTAGGCGGGAATTCGCAAAATGCCCTTCCACCATGCGGTGAAGCACAAACCCGCAGCGGGATTCGAACCATATAACTGCTGCGCGGCAGTCCATAGCCATCCAGTGAAATTCAAAATTTCAATTGAAACATATGCCCTAAACAGATCTCACAACTATACATTTCTATTAATCCACAGTAGTTACGAACGGTCATTGTGCAGATTAGTGAATCGTTTGAAGGGCTCTAGTAGTTGTTAGAGGCACAACATGTAATTAAGGCCAATGAGCGGGATGGCCGGACGGGTAGATTAAAGAAAGTTACTCGGTACTCCAACAAACTGCCTTTTGAAGCGCTCCAAGCGAAGTTTACTTACTCGTTCATAAATTACATACATGTGAAAAACATATTGATTAAAAAATCCTACTACACAGTTTCTGATTACTTAAACGACAAAAATGCCTGGACAATTCCGCCTCCGCCAAGCTATTTCCTGTTACCTACATAATTTAAACAAATATTGTAATAACTTTATTATATAGTAAGTATGTAACACATTGTTAAAAGATGTTTAAAAGAATGGCCCCGAGTTTCTTGCCCGTTCTTCTCGCAGTGGCTCTATACAATTAGTTTGCTGAACATGGCAGTACAATGCGGGATATTATAATTTGTAATTGATCTTTGTAACATCGTAGATGCCTAAATGCCGCTTGGATGGGTGACCGTTAGTGACATTACTACTGAGCGTGCACGTGCTTCGAAGGGCACGTTAAGCCGTCCGTCCCGGTTGTCGTCTTAGGATTGTAGTAAGGCATTTTACAAATGCCACCATAAAAATATACCACCTTCTAATAGAAAATTTGTCGCCAAGCACTTACCGATATGTTACGACAGCTGTCCTGGAAAGCCGGTAATTCTAGGTTAGCCTTAACAACATCGATCTCATCATCAGTTACCATCAGGTGAGATAGAGATCAGAAGCACTTATAAAAAAAATGCCTTATCCTACAATAATCCTATATATTTGGTTCAACCTCCATGGTTAGAAAAAATCTTGAGATTCACAGTTGCCCACTTGTAATTTTTCCTTTCAACCCTTATTAAGACTCCCACGGGAAAATATGGAGGAATACAGAGGAATAACATAATGTTCTGTTAAAACAACATTTATTTATTTATTTACAACGAAACACCAACAGTATATACATTATAAAATTTTAAAATACATGATAACCAATATTGATTCTGATATATACAGGGTGCCCGGTAATGAATGGATAACCTTAAATTAGGTATTTGTATATCTAATTACCATTCAGAAAAAAAAAACAGAACAAAATAAAATCAAGTAGTACCAAAGTTATGGTCTTTTTAATAAACAAACATATTCATTTTGCCAAAGTTTAAGCATCCATAGCGTTAAAAAAAAGTATGAATACACATGCCACCAATCATTTTAAAATAAAGTGTGCCTAAAGCCTAAAGGTTTCAAAATGGTATTTTTTTTTTTTTGTTTTGTTTTTTTTTCTGAATGGCCATTAGATATACAAATACCTAATTTAAGGTTATCCATTCCTTACCGGGCATCCTGTATATACCCCTTAAGGGTGTTTACAACATGTTTACAACAGCGTATTATATGATATTAACTAATAATTAAAGGTTAGGACGTGGCTAATTTCATGCGGTTTTCCTTGGTACGAGGTGTCATGTTTATATATGTATGTACCAAGACGTCTGGGTGAGTGAGTAATATACCTACTTACCTACCGTGTAATTGGAAAGAGCAATGACTTGTATGGCGATGTAGGATTCGGTAAAAATGTATATTCAGGCTTTACTTAGTAATTAATTGAAGCAGTGATGGCTCAGTGGCATTGGCTATGGACTGCCGCGCAGCAGGTCCATGGTTCGAATCCCGCCCAGAGCTTGAGCTTCACCGCATGGTGGAAGGGCATTTTGCGAATGCCCGCCTGGCTAGCGATCACCCTCAAGTAGAAAATCTGTCGCCAAGCACCTAACGGTGTGTTCCGGCAGCAGTCCTTGTTAGCCAGTGAAATAACAGGCAAAGTGAGACTTACTTAACATCAGGTATGTCTCAAGGTGTTGGGCGCAGTGTAGTTCGTCACTTGTGATGAAATGCATTTGTTATAGGCAGAGGGTGGGCCTCGCACTTGTTCCTTCACAATAACATAAAAAAAACGTCATAATATTTTGATACATTTATTTTTCCTTACGACATAATTATTCTTTAAGTGATCGTATTTAGGTAAAAATCTTACAAATATTTTAAAATTTTATTTATAATATTCGAAGCGCTCGTAGCTTACCTTGTCTAGTCGTTCACTAAAATCAGTCATTACTCCGCGTGACCGCTAGTGGCATTACTAGGTACTACAGATCTGTCGCCCATCACCTAACGCTGTATTGCATACTCGTAAATTATGTGCATACTCGTCATATCACACTGAAATATAAATGGGAACACATGACCAGCACCAGCTTCCGAATACACCAGCTCCAGTTTCTGGAGCACCAGCTCCAGAAACAAATCAATAAAATAGGTACAGCCTGTAAATAGTATTTTTGTGCGTTAAATACACAAAAAAACAATCGAAAATTGAATCTCCTCCCTTTTTTGAAGTTGGTTAAAAATATATAATTAACTAGAAATAACAGGCAAAATGAGACTTAACAGGTATGTCTCAAGGTGACGGGCGCAGTGCAGTTCGTCACTTGTAATGAAATGCATCTGTTATAGGCAGAGGATACCGCTTAACATCAGGTGGGCCTCGCGCTTGTTCCTTCACAATAACATTAAAAAAACCGGTAAACTGGCAAACCAGAAGCATAGATATTAGGCTTAAAGATATGCAAACAAAATTTCACCAAGTTTGAATACTTCGTATTTAAATTATGGCAAAACTACGGTTGTAAGGAAAGCGCTTCGAGGACAATACCCTTAAGAATGCACATAAAAACTAGTAATGACTCTATACCTCAAACTAAGAATGATATATAATTTAAACAATATGTGCACTTAACATTCCTGCAACCAGGAAACGTGCTGGATTCCACGCACGTAACGCGCCATCCTTCTTGGTCATTATCTTTATTGTTTATAAACAGAACGTCGCAGCTTTAACTTTTTTTTTGCTTGTAAGGCCTTTGACAACTATCTCACCTGATGGTAAGTGATGATGTAGTCGAAGATGTTGTTCAGGCTAACCTAGAATTGCTGGCTCTCAAGAACAGCTGCCGGAACACACTGTTAGATCCTTGGCGATTGAGATGGGCAGATTTCCTACTTGAGGGTGGTAGTTAGACAGGCGAGCATTCGCAAAATGTCCTACTACCATGCAAAAAGATCATATCAGATATCGAAATCATATGCAAGAACTAGTTACGCCTCGTGGTTTGACCCGCGCTCGCGTAGACAATAATGAAAATTTATAATGATTAACATTATAAGTAAACCAAGACTGAAACTATCTATATTCAAAATATCATCGAAATCGGTTCAGCCTCGAAGGATTTACTCCTTACATACACACTTTAACATTTTTAATACATAATATAATAATTTATTACCACATATTGGTTAATCCAGGGGCCCAACTCCCACCTTTTAAAAACTATTATGGAAAACCAACATCATTATATTTTCAAACTTAAAATATGAATACTAAGGTTCGTACCACGGCCGTCACTAAACAATAAAATTCTTATAGCGCTATCTCTATCGCACAAATGTCTTGATTCTATGCATGCCGCTCGCTCGCACGTAAAAGTTCTAATATAAGTTTACTATACTGGTATGTGGGGGTGCAAATTAAAATTGTTAATGTAAGGTTAAAATACCGGTTTTTATTACTTTTTAAATTCATTTATAGTTACTCGTAAAAATAATAAGTTCAAAAACACAAACAAGTATCTGCCGACCGACACACGTCAAATTAGCATCAAAAGTGGATTAGTGTGCTTTCAAAGAATGTTTGCTTTATAAATAATTCAAAATGCTCTAGTTACAGTGCTAACAATTAATTTGCAAATCTTACGCTCTTACAAGAGAGAGTGTATTGCTAATTGTAGTCTTAATTAATGTTTGTTACTGTATAGAAAGTTTCTGTGGCACTTTATACTGAATTTGGTATTAAATTTCTTTTACAGTTTTTATTGCTGTAAGCCCGAAGACCGTGCTTCTTCTTCTTCTTTTTTAGATGGCTTTTAACGCTGCTTGACGTTTTTCTGTCAGTGTCAGATTGTGGCCAGTGTAGGGTTTAAATGAAGAATGCGCGCTATAATAATTACAGTTATATACAATGCGATTAAAATAAGAATAGGACGGGCTCTCGGCTAACTTCACTCATATTCACTCTAATAAGTATGATCTAAAAATAGAGCCGTGCCATATATTTATACGTAACTTTAAATGAGTGACCCGAAATTGTTGATTTTTACAAATTCTAATTTTTAAAGTTGACAGCACAGACGCCATCTTGGTTTGATGAGAACGCGGGCGTCAGGGTCTTATTTCTCCGACAGTGTACTACTACGCGACACGTTTCCGAGTACTTATTGGTTTGTTTAATTTGTTTTTGGTGATTGTTATGTATGTTTTTGTTACCCGTTACGATGATAACGATGAGTCTAACTCAGTTAGCCATCAGGACATGCGGCAACGAAGAGCTAAGCGATTCAAATTAATATACCTAAATACAAAATATTAACAAATAAAATCAGTTCAAATGATTTCTGTGTTAGCTGTACCTGCAACTTCGTTTACCTACCTATGACTGCTTGTTTTTTTACACGACTGCCCACATAAACGTGTGTTAAGTTTTCAGGTTTCATGTATGTATGTATGTTTGTTAGTTTCTTTATTTCACCATAACTTCTAAACGGCCTTACCGATTTTAATTTACGAGATATCGTTAGATTTATCATGACAGTTCAAGTGACTCTATGTACATAAAAAAATAAAAACCCAACTGGTGGATTTTAATCGCCATATAGTGAGAAAAACAATTTATTTTTTCTTCCAAAGCCATCGTGATGTGTATCAAAATGAAGGGCTTTAAAAAACCATTCTATAAATACATTAACTTCCAGTTTATTTTCAATGGATCGATACAACGCTTAACGAAAATAAAGTATTTGCAGTCGAGTTTTTTATTTTCTTTATTTATTTATCATTTCTTTTTTGCACACTGTACGAAGTTCTAGTTTTGACGTAACAACAAGGCGCTAGGCCGATCCTATTCTTATTTTAATCGCATTGTAAAGCAAAAATATAGGTTTAGCAGTATTTAAGAATAATAATTACATATAGACCGTGCTTAGACTTGGGTTTTTACATCAAATCATATCATTTATTTGCTAAAATACATGTCACATAAGATCGTATTATAATGGTTAAGGATACAATGTATTTAGTCTGCAAGCAGACGTGCAAATTTTTGTGTAGAATTTATTAAGTACTTAAAATTAATGTTTTACAAAATTATTTTAATACTTTCACACTGTAAAAACAGTTGTCAAGAAGCCAGTGAGTCAAAGAGCTTTTAAATTTGTCACCATCCAATATTTTGATGTCGTTTGGTATACAGTTATAAATGGTTATACACATATTGTATTTTTTTTTATATTT
Organism: Plagodis pulveraria; assembly: GCA_963890685.1. Taxonomy (NCBI): domain Eukaryota; kingdom Metazoa; phylum Arthropoda; class Insecta; order Lepidoptera; family Geometridae; genus Plagodis; species Plagodis pulveraria. The sequence goes on from OY982977.1 coordinate 1,188,652, forward strand.
AAGTCCTTCTTAGCACGAGGTTCATAAAATAGCTTATCTAATAGCATATCTTACTGGTTTCCATGGTAACTGCCTGAGATAACCGAAGCACTTACGGTATACGTGGTACAGTCGAGATCGAAACTAAAAAAAAAAAATGGACCGAAGGAGACATTGAGAATGGTAACCTCAGTCGAGCCAAACGGTAGATTAGCAATGATGGCCGAGCGGTAATAGCTATGGACTGCCGTGCCGCAGGTCGCTGGGACGATCCCCACCGCCGCGGCCGGCTTGAACTTCACCGAATGGTGGAAGGGCATGTTGCGATTTCCTGCCTGGCTAGCTACCACCTTCAAGTAGGAAATCTGTCCGGCAGCTGTCCTTGAGAGCCAGTGAAATTACAGGCACATGAGACTTAACATCTATGTCTCAAAGTGACGGGCGCAGTGCAATTCGTGACTTGTGATGAAATGCATCTGTCATAGGCAGAGGTTAGTCCGCTTAACATCAGGTGAGCATCTTGTTACGTCTCAATGACATAAAAAAAATAGAGTGTTACTGGATCCACCCTGACGGATGGTAGATACTCAGGGTTGTTGCGAATATCAGTATCAGCGGATTATCAGCTTTAGTTTAGGCCTCAGCATCCGCATTAATCGATGCTGATTTTATTGCTGATATTCAGGTCGTGACATGACCGTTGAAGGCGGTACGATCAATAAACGATCGTAAAATCGTGAGCCGTCACTCAATTAACTTGTAGCATAGTATTACTATAACTTACACTTTAACTTAGGAAGACTTAGCTCTGCTGCATCAACCAGACAACCAATCCATAACCGACCAGATCCGTGGTATTAGCACAAAATTTAATTCTCAGTACATGAATGTAGATATAGTTTTAACAATTCAAAATAACTGTGTGAAAGCTATTGTTGGAAAAGTATAAAATATCCTGAGTAACAGTTAAACTTTTTATTCGTTCACACTTCACACTAGCACGCAGTGCATTTTCACGATTCTTGTTTTATTTAGGTGATACTGAGAAGTGGAACCTCTCTTTTGTTGATGCCCCAGTACTACGAATAATATTCATATTTCATTCATTTCATTGCAGTTCATAAGATAAGACAGTTAGCAGACGTAGAGCTACTGCTAGGCTAGTTTATTTCGCGTACTTCCACAGTCTTTCGAGTCGAGTACTTTACGTCGTATGGTGTATTGCTGTGGGGAGCTGCTGCTAAGATGGAGACAATCTTTCTCTTACAAAATCGTGCAATTTGAGCCAAGTATGAAATGGATCCTGAGTGATATTTTTAAACTACTTTTTTTTTAGTATCTACTAGATACGCTGTAAGCTGTGGGCACTATCATAGTAAATAAAAGAAGTGGTTTGACTCCACAGTCCGGTACCAAAAGTGGCATTTATGTGTGCGCACCCATATGCACGTGCCACAGCATGTACTCTATGACAAATATCTGGTGTGTGATAAAATAACTTTTTTTTACTTTACTAGCGCACTGGAGATAAGTCCTACAAAAGGAAGCTTACTATTGCCATACCTGTCTGAGATCCCCGACCCTTCTCTTAATTATACCTTATATTCTACTCCACTCTTGTGTTTCTTCATGCTCCTAACTACCAAACCTAGGTAGGAAGGTGACATTAGTAATAATTATAAATTGCGTGTGTGTAGGTATCTAGAATTAATTTACTATAGTACATATTACATATATATATAAAACTTTCAAATATGGACCTGCATATGATACTATATTTAGACTACACTAGGCATTTATATTTCCTTCAGGCCTATGGTCAGTCTTTACAAAATCAAAAATTTACTACAAATAAATAATTACTATGGTCAGCCTACTTTCCTGGTGTTACTATGGAGTTAGTTCAATCTATTGGTGGATCCAGTCAGTAGTTATTGGATTTAAGGGTTCCGACAGAAAGTGGTCAAGCATTGAAGGGTTCGCTTTACATGTTTGGACAAGTTCATAGCTCAGAATGCCTGCAGCATGAAATCATGTTGTTAGGGGGTGAATGCATGGAGTGAATGAAGACCCTACGAATATGTGGCCACTTTCCATCTGAAAGCTCATTTAGGATTTAGGAGTGGGGTTCATAAACCTTATTTTGCCCATACAATTTTTTTTATGTGAATTCAATATGGCGTCTACTGTATGGTGCGGTACGGTTCTATACTGCTCTAAGAAAATCATATTTTAATGGAAACAATATAATTTTAAAATTGAACAATAATATGCCGCGCAGCAGGTCCATGGTTTGAATCCCGCCCAGAGCTTGAGCTTCACCGCATGGTGGAAGGGCATTTTGCGAATGCCCGCCTGGCTAGCGACCACCCTCAAGTAGAAAATCTGTCGCCAAGCACCTAAACGGTGCGTTCCGGCAGCAGTCCTTGAGAGCCAGTGAAATAACAGGCAAAATGAGACTTAACAGGTATGTCTCAAGGTGACTTGTGATGAAATGCATCTGTTATAGACAAAGGATACCGCTTAACATCAGGTGGGCCTCGCGCTTGTTTCTTCACAATAACATAAAAAAATAAATTTTACTTAAATCTGGTGGCCGGGCGTTTTGCGAATGCCCACCAGGCTAACTACCAACCTCAAGTAGAAAATCATCACCAAGCACCTAATGGTGTGTTCCGGCAGCTATCATTGAGAGCTTTATATAGTATAATAGGACCAAAACATGGATTCTTTGACATGCTCAGATGCAGAAGGCAGTGCTACCCACCTATCGGTATTTTTCTTTTCATCGCCTTTTACAACACCCACAGAAAGATGTGGAAGAATTTACTCCTGTAAAATTTACCGGTGGAAAATCACCTACATATGTAGAAGTACTTTACACAATTAACTTACAATAAATTTGTAAATATTTGTTAACACCCTTGTAATTTGCTTATAACACTTTATTACATATTGCAAAAGTTGAAAACATATAAATCTGTACTTGATGAATTTGCTTACCTGTTATCATTTCGCATTGCCAAAGTGAAAAGATAAGTAGATGATAACAAATATTGAACTTTGTCTTTGATTTTGTCATTTTTAAATCACCTGATGAAATGATTAAAACCTTTCAATTTAATGATTGTTGCAACATGATCTATCAAAAATGTTTACTTGCTTGATGTTTATATGCCTCTACCTACGAATTCATGTATTGGTAAGTGAAGATGCAACGATGGGTACAAACCTACTAGAGACAAATTACATAGCATTGGATGGATTCACCGTGCGGGTGCCTGGTCCATAGCATTGCAGAGGAAGAGGCCCAAGTCACAGGCACCCGGGACTTTCCAGGGAGTAGGGTTAAGGATACTTGATGACTTTGACTTTGATACCTTTATGATCTCATAAATGCTCCCCTCCACCGCTTGAGCCTCTTCCCATGCCCAATCAAATTTGATAAGATCTTACTAATGCCGCCTTAGATAACACATTTTAAGATGGAACTTTTGATTGTGCTTTTAGTAGGTTATACACGCATAGAAATTAACTACATCATCAAAACATGTCATTTATAAAGTTTCTGAGTGTAGTCAGAAATGCAGGTTTAAGATGGACACAATACCTTCTAAAAAACTTCTTGGTAAAATTAGTCAACTGTGCGAGTTGAAAAAATGTTCAGAGGAGTAGAGGACATGTCTCTCAAGAATACACAAAATTTGGTAACCTTGCCGATATATATTTTCTGCTTGTGAGTGGTAGCCATTAATTTAATTAAAGACGAGCAGCATTGCTCTACTATGTTCATATCATTGCAGCTTTGTATTTACATTTTTATGAGTGATTTCCTTTCTGTAGATACCCATTTGTTCAGCCTATTTTTATAAGTGATGCTTGAAGAGGCTGACACAACAGGATTTGGCGATTTCTTCCAGTTGTGCACAATTCTGTTGCTTAGGAAGTTGTGCGCAGGCTTTGTTTTAGCAAAGTTTTGAATAAGCTGGATCTTGTGGCCCCGGATTGGCCTTGTGGTTTCTCTTATTGCAAGTCTTCTCAGTAAGGCAGGTGGTAATATTGGTTTAGTATTTTAAGTCTCAATAAGATCACCACCTATTACTCATACTTATTTAGTATAGCTACAATCAAACCCGTGTGCCACGAATAGATGTGAATTATGATAAAAAATATACATGTTATTGATAAGTTCCGTGATAATAGACTGTTTACATATAAGTTCATAATGCAAAACATACCTTTCAATAATTGAGCTGCTGTGACCGCAGTATCAATTCCATGTTTACAATTTTCATAACATTTTCAAAACACAAAACACGGTTTTATTACACTCACACTTTAAGTATTACTTTAAATTTACTGCGGCAATTGAACACTTTTTTAACTTTCTCACGATAATCACAGGAAATGGTAAAAAGAAACCAATGTCGTGGATAGTAATTGATCTTTTTAAAAACAGGATGTGAAATCAAAACAAAATCGCTACTGTACAATTTGATGAAATGAAGATTTAGAAAATATTGCAAAGAAAATCCTCTAAAATAGCACTTTCCATCGAATGTCACTTAAACTAGCGCCCTAAATTGATTGCAAAAATGTTTTTAAAATTACTTTTATCTACGCAAGCACGAAATAAACACACGACCACACACGACCTCTCGCAAACAGAAGAAGTCAACAACCGTTTGACAGATGTTAACTTTTTCTATTTCAGAATCTGTGCTGCCATGTTACCAAACAGAAAATGCCCAATAACTTTTAAATAATTTAATATAATTAAGATTATAGTTTTAGAGAATAATGTACCCTCTCGTAAGTTGCAGTGCCCCTACGGGGTATCACAGGGCTACAATTTTATGTTTAAGACCGTAATTGTTATGTGATATGCAATTAAGAGTATGTTCCATTAGTCGCTAAGAACGTTATTTTCGATAATTTTGATCACATTTGCGTCTATGGTTATGATCACGTGATCGTTTGTAACTGTCATCCCCGTTCCATTTTTGGATAAGAACGCTAAGAATGCCACTAAAATTTGCCACTTCTGTCACTTTTGACATTAGATGTAGCGTTTAAGGCGAAAATAACGCCAAGACCCATGTGGAACAACTTTTTGGGAGTGTGATCGTTTTTAGCGAATCTCACTCAAATGGTACGCACCCAAAGATATTTGATTTGATTTGACTATAAAACGTTACAATCAGGACTATGTTCCGAGCTTCAGAGTGTAGAGTTTTGGTTGCTTTTCAACCTACTTTAAGATACAGAACGACACGATTGTTTTATAACCTCAAATATCGAAATTGATATTAAAATAATTATCTGTGTTATGGTGTTTATTGGGTTTTCTTTTTTTTGTGAGGATCTATCAAAAATCAAAAAATATACACATTTTATGGTATTTGAAAAGCACAATACCACCGTTATTATATATATTCTTTAATTATCCAATATGAATGAGCGAAAGCTGGTGTTATGGAAGAGAAGTATAAAATATTACGTAGTTTTATTATGCTAAAGTAATAATACCTGAAAATAATTTACAAGTTTCTAAAATTGCGGGAAAAATATTGAGAGATGAATATATAAAGTTTTTAGTTCAAATAATCATATATATGCCCAAATTTAGCCAATAAATAGCTATATAAACTGTGCAACACCTTGCTATTTTAACTTGAAAATTGGGAGATTTTAATGATTTTCCTGGCTAGTTAACAACTATTAAAATTGCCAGTAAAATCATTACAATCACCCCACTTTCGTGTTTATACGTAAATCAAAACATTACATTATTTCATTCATAGGGTGCATACCATTTGAAGTTAGATTCGCTAAAAACGCTAAAAACGATCACACTCCCAAAAAGTTGTTCCACATGGGTCTTGGCGTTATTTTCGCCATAAACGCTATGAGGCTACTGGAACAGTTTGAATTCCCTACATCTAATGTCAAAAGAGACAGAAGTGGCAAATTTTAGTGGCATTCTTAGCGTTCTTATCCTAAATGGAACAGGGGATGACAGTTACAAACGATCACAGTGATCACAACCACAGACGCAGAATGTGATCAAAATTATCGAAATTAACGTTCTTAGCGACAAATGGAACATACCCATATAATACACACAATTATATATATATTTATAAGTATACTGCTACAATTTAATATATCTGCAGCGCCCTCTATTAATTCTGTAACTTAAAGTGTTTATTATTTTGCTACCCGACGCTAGATAACGCTTTTCCAAAGAATTCTAGACGGAACTAGTGTGGTACAGATGTAATGGTTGTATAGTTATATTATTCAACGCAAGATGTCACATAAGTCATCAAGATGTAATAATTCGCATGCAAAATTAAATAAAACCCAAAGTGCAAGTTAGACTCGCGCATCGATAATTGCGTACTTTAACACACTAAGTAACTATAAATGTGTTGTATGTGTTTCTTTTTCAAATATCCTTTTTTTGGTAAACATGCCACCTCTTTTCATTTCATTCGAGATTATTAATGGCAGGTAGGTACTCCCATTTGGTTAACTTTATTATACATTTTTTTGTATGGGGACTCCCTAGTTTTTAACTTTTGGTCATGATATTTCGCAATATGCTTTAGGAATGCATTTTCTTTTTAGTTTTACACATGCCCTTATTATATCTCATATATTGTGAGGTGATGATGTGGCCAAAGATAAACAATAAATCTAGGATAGGAATGGGCCCTCAAGATCTTAATAGATGGAACTCACGTAGTTTGCTATAGATTTATCTACTTGACAGTATTTAGTGAATAGATTCAGGCATTACTTTGCAGAAATTCATATTTAATAATAACAGTTCTTAAAAGAATCGAGATTTCTCGATCGTGCGCTCGAAGAGTCAAGACCTCCCGAGGATGCCGTTTAGAAGTGAAACGCGTCGAAAACTCTTCTGGTTTGGTTGCGTGGTGTGACGTCATAGGAAAATTAGGCGGAATTGTCACTTAATATATTTTGTAAGTGTTTTATTACAATATTAACTTAATGTTTTCTTAAAATATTTATTATCATTTGACAGTATTTACATTATATTGCAATACACCGTTTCTTCTTGACAAGTTTAATCATTCTAGGTCAACGAGAGGTACCAAGGGTTTCTATAATTGAATCTTTAGAAGTTGTTACTTGTTGCTTGCATGAGATCGCTCTATGCGATAAGCCCGCCTATTGTTACGCTTAGCTCATTAACTTTATTAATCGTATCACAAAATGTCTATCTAAAATCTAGATCAAAGATAATATTACTTTTATAACTAACAAATCTTATGAGTCGACTCATTTTGATGATGATTATGAAATATACATATGGTATAACAAAGCTTTTAAAAATATTTTTTTCGTAACTTTTTTAAACTACACACTACCTACAAACTAAATACAACACTAATTCTACAGTGCCTACAACGAAAGAATTTAGACAATTTAAAGGTCATTGCAAGCCCACAGGCAGTCTTAATGTTCCAGCCCACTACTAGTTGGCAGCGTGCCCAGCAATGCTTGTTCGTTGAGCCAAATCCAAGCGCTCTGATAAGTTGTGTCAGATACGATGAGCTTCCAGTCCCCACGGACCAAATGTCTCTACACGAAACGGCTCAAATATGTAACCACTACCGATATTGAAGCGCTCGTAGCTAAGTTTGCTTAGTCGTTCTTACTGAAAAGCTAAGTTAAGCAACGTCCGCCGCGGTCATGAGTTGGATGGGTGAATGCTAGTGTGTAGTATGTAGTGCTATTACTTCATAGCGTGCACGTGCTTCGGACGGAACGGCCGTCGGTCCCTGTTGGTATCTTCGACGGCAGTCGTTATAGCATGGTGGTAGGGCATTTGTAGAATACCCGCCTGGCTAGCTACCACCCTCAAGTAGAAAATCTGTCCCTCGACATTTTCGACCATATCAACACATACCATTAGATGAGATAGTGGTCAAAGGCTTGCTTTCAGCTATAAAAACAAACCATACTTACGCCGCTTGAGTTGCTCCGCCGAAGTAGCCGCGGCGCCAGCCCACACGTTGGTTTCAGAAAGATGTGACGGCGCTAAAGTGTCAACGCACGTTGCGCACACTAATGGCCAAGGGTCAGGGGAACTAGAGTCATAACATCAGGTCTTTTACCATCGTCACGTATTAGACTCTCACTCGGTTAAAATTAAGAGATGATGGTCACATGGCAAGCTGTCATATTAATACTTAATAGATCGTTCCATCAACTGTCACTTTCACAGTTGTCAAATGAAAGACAGAATATTTCACCAACTATCGCTTTGACATTTGTCACATCTTAGAACTATTTAGGTATTCGAATTGCGGGTTAGTGAATGGCAAAATAATATGAGTGTGATATTTACCTGCCCATTTGCTATGTAAAGATTTGGGTGAATTTTTGAAGCAGTTATGGCTCAGTGGCATTGGCTATGGACTGCGGCGCAGCAGGTCCATGGTTCGAATCCCGCCGCGGGCTTGAGCTTCACCGCATGTTGGTAGGGTATTTTGCGAATGTCCCCCAGGCTAGCGACCACCCTCAAGTAGAAAATCTGTCACCAAGCAACTAACGGTGTGTTTCGCCAACAGTCCTTGAGAGCCAGTGAAATTACAGGCACATGAGACTGTATAGACAGAGGTTAGTCCGCTTAACATCAGGTGAGCCTCAAGCTTGTTCTGTCACAATAACATAAAAAAGAGCAATACTCGTCTTTTCGCTGTTTACCTTCCGGTATTTAACCCTTAGTCTGAAATACCGGAAGGTAGTAGAGATGGGGGGTTAAATTCTAACCCGACACCCAACGGGCAACTGTTTATTCGGTCGGGATCGCAGTGCGTGCATATGATATCATAATAATCGAGTGCGCAGCGCAGTGTGAGATATCAGTTCCTCAGAAAGTGCTGCTGCCCACCTTCTGCTGTGTTACATTTAGTCTCCTCTTCCGACACCCACGTGTAGACTCTAATTCCCCCTATCTGGGGGATTTTCATCCATCATCCTCATCAGCCCGGCACTCCACGGGCGTGAGTACAGCCGGTTATTTAAAACATTTAACATGAATATACTATTAGTAAAACATTTGTAGTTTTCGAAGTTTTGTATAAAATTTTATTATATGTAATATATTTTTCTTAATTCAGTTTTCCAGTTATAACCATAAAAAAACTTATTTTATAAGCACTTAATGGTTCTAGACAATCAGGTAGATGGCCATTTATTTCTTAGCGTGGGATAGATTTAGGTTTAGATTTTTAGGGTAAGGAGTAATGAGGTTACAATAGACAATATTTGTTTTTATTTTTAGTGTAGGTGTTTACATAATTAAAATGATACAATTTAATACTGATGTCACATTTTAATCACACTTAGGTTTTGCTACACTGCATAATAAATATAATATTAGTTATGTATGTATATGTGTAGTGTGTTCCGGCAGCAGTCCTTGAGAGCCAGTGACATTACAGGCATGTGAGACTTAACAAGTATGTCTCAAGGTGACGGGCGCAGTGCAACATCACAACATCAGGTGGGCCACAACCTTGTTCGGTCACTACACATAAAAAAATGTGATGGGTGAGAGGAGAACTAAAGAAAATAACCCTTCAGACCTATCTTACTGTGCGGATTGGACCTTGCTTTATAAGGGTTCTCTATCGCAACTTTAATTGCACTGAAGAATAAAAATCGTTAGTTTTATTATCATGTGCCTATGTCTTGTTTAAAAAGAAGCATTAGAACATAATATAAAGAGATTCCAGATTCATAATTACTTTGATTTTTGCGATAGACCCCGCAGGAAAAAAATAACTGTCCAAGTTTGGCAATACCGACGGGGCGCCATTTCTCCATATTCTATTTACTAAAAATAACATAATTGGTATTCTACTCAATGAATTGTAGCATATGATATCTCAATTGAGAAATGAAAAATGATTTTACACAAATTTAATATAATCTTCGATTTTGGAGCGACACTATGTAAAACATTTGAATTTCAAATTTGGTACATTGAGACCTATTACATACCTAGTTAGGTGTGTACCTATAATGGGTCTCAAAGTAGGGTGGGCAGGCTACTGTGAAGAGACAGACTGTCTGTCTGTCCTAAATCGAAATTGTATTAAAAACTCCGTTAAATTATTTTTCATTTCTCTGTGAAAGCTGAATTACATATTGGACAACAACCGCTTTGGTTGCGGAAATAAAAATAACTCCGTTTATGATATACATTATTAAACAAGTGAAAACACTATGCAGATGTTTAAAGTGATCGAAAAACCGCATTATAGCGATCAGACATCGCTTTATTGATTATTTTAGGGCCTGTTCCGGTTATACTACCCAGAATATAAAATAACTGTATGATAAAAATGACAGAACATGCAGCGCGTTTCAAGCTTTAACCGATGGATAGGCTAAATCGATGACTGAAAAGCAAAGATAGTGTTTTATTTATTAAATATATTCTGGGTAGTATAACCGGAACTTACTCGAACATTCTGAAACAGGCCCTTAAATATGTTAATCAATCATAATAAATATGCTAAAAATAAAAAGTACTTGTCACTTAATTATACTTTTTCTTTAGAATGTTTATATAAATAATAAAAAAACAATAGAGTTTCTGTTAATACCACAAATGGTCCCAGTCGCCTGAGAAATAAAAACATCAGAGAAAGAAAACCTGAGCACGCTCCTTCCAAGATTGCCAAGTCGCCTGAAAACTAAATAAATCATGCGATAAAGTTTCGCAACCATAATTTACATATGAATAGCAACCAACTTAGTTACTAATTAAACACATAAAGTCAAAACACATTATCAATAACTTTTCAATTAAGTGTTTTATCATAGATACGCCTTTACGGAATGAAGCAAACTTAGAATTTCTTGTTAGTGCCGCCACAGAGTTTGAACACGAAGATAACAAATGATGATCATTAATATTCCTTAAATTAATAAAAATTAAGTACCTGTATCTACAAATAAATATGTAAAGATGTGCAGCTCTCATACAGTGACCGCTTTGGTTTTGGACTCATAACGTACATTAAACATAACACGCACAATATTCCAAATTCAATTGGATTGGTTAAAAGATTTTCAACACACTCGCTCGTAACGGGCCTTTAAATGCGCCGATTTTAGTGTCATAATATAGTCTATTACGCACTCGTGCTTGTTTTTACTTCACCGCAATAGTGTTTTAAATAGAAAAATAACAACGTTTCCATACACTTCTCATCAAGGAGATTGTAGTTTGTTTCGTTCGTTTTTCATATAAAAACAAACCAAAGAGTTTTTTACCTACTGAAGTAGAACTTTAGAAGATTGAATTATAAACCTTCTTAATCAGATTATTATTGATGTCAAAAGGATCAAGAAAATGTTTTTGTATCGAAATTTTCGTATTTGTTCCTCGCAAGTGTATTGCAAAACGTCGTTTGAAACTCATGCGTGTTGTTTGTTACAATCTCTACTCCATTTAGGCCTGAGATCGAACCATAATGTACTATTGTCGTTTAGCAATGCTGTGTACCGATTGTTCGCTATGCAGTACTCAGTAGGTAATGTTGTATCGCCGCACGGTACAGTTCAAACTGCGCGCGTCGCGGTAAAGTCCAGCGATCTGCTGTTGTGTGACCTCCACATACAATTTACATTTCTTTAAATATTTATACTTAGACCTGTTTTTAATATAAGTACTTAGTTAAAAGATCAACCGGCACATATGACATAACATAATTAGGCTTTCATTAGGTACATAGAACAATATCGAAAATTATACATAAATAATCATTTAACTAACAATAAACAACCGACTTCAAGCATAAAATACGTATTATTAATTTATTAGGGATAACTCAAATACTACGCCAGATCTCACTCAACTTTAAATAGGACCATAACGACAAGCACCAGCTTTCCAATATAAAAAAATCATCAAACTCGATACACCCTGTTAATATTTATGAGGTATCACAAAAAAAATACAGTTGAATGCAGATCCTGTGTTACGCACTGGGCTATAATCAAGGGCTCGCTGATCGCCAACTCATTTCAAGTTTCTACCTCTACTCGGACAGGTACCTTAGCAGTTACATACATTATAATCATAATTTGCAGCTCTTTCTCACTCCGCAGTGGGCGGTACGTCGCTACAGGTAAAACGGCGTATCCGTCCGGACGGGATTATTGTAGGTGCGTGCCGCGTCAGAGAAGATCAGAGCTATGCATCGCTATACGATAGAAAAAGACGCGCCTTTTACGTGAATATAAATATTAGCTACTTTGTGCATTGCGAAATGAAATGCACTTTATTGCTTCGTAGCTAGAGTCGCTTATTTATTGGAATGGCTTTGCGGAGTGATCTTTCTGGTCCTGTTTATTCTGTGTTATTACTGAAAAAGTATTTTCAGAAGTCAGTTACAAAAAGCGGTTAACAGTTTTCTGTAAATTTCCACTCGTCTGTTTATTCAATAACTAACGCCATAAGCTTAGAAGACTTGGTATCTTCTTCCACGCCTGGGAAGACGAATCCTTTCTTGGCCAGTTCTTCATACGTCATCTCAAATAGGTCCTGGAAGCCGGCTTTCTTGGCGACGGCTTGAGAGGCACCAGCAGTGAACACAGTTGCTGTCACCTTGATGCCCAGAGCTTTGCAGAGGGGGACCCTGATAACACAGGAATTAGAAGATTAAAGCGGAGATAAAGCATAAAACTTGCCTTAATCCATGGCTCTTGTTGCTAAGTTTTATTTATTACGTTGTCTAGTGATCCAAATTACTAATTAAACTAGAATCATTCAGTGGAGCGCTTCCGTGGTTCGGAGCAGGTAAAGCCGTCGGTCCCGGTCGTTGTCTTAGGATGGCAGTCGTTACAGCATAGTGGTAGGGCATTTTGCAAATGCCCATCTGGCAAGCTCCAACCCTCAAGTAGAAAATCTGTCGCCAAGCACTTAAAAGTGTGTTCGGGCAGCTGTGTTTGAGAGCCAGTAATTCTAGTTTAGCCTGAACAACATCTTCGACCGATGTGGTGAAACGGACGCTCGAACTAATGGCTTGTCGAAATTATGGTACATCGATGATATGGAATTTCGGCAATTCGAGCTAATGGCTTCGGGGAATCAGCCATCGGGCACATGACATTCGAAATCAAGTAGTAAACCCACGGTAACGTGGCATGCCGATAGTGATTTATAAGTACTGATTGTTGTAGTATCAACAATCAGTACTTATAATATGTAAATAATGATGTTGGAGAAAACAGCATGAATAAACGATGGAATCACAAAGGATACCATCTTCTTTCATTTACTGCTTCCGAACCCACCTCTGAATCTCTGCACCAGTAACAGTGTGATCCAGCAGCTGTCCGTTAGAACCAGTCCCAACATTTAATACTAAACTGACTTCTGCTTAACATCTTCAACCACAGCATCAGGTGGGATTCTGTATAAAGGCCTTTGTGTAACGAAAATTCCCAAATGATTTGTATACTTGTTTCTAAGTTAAAATATATTATTGCAGCCACTCCTCGCAAAAGCCCCAACTTAACATTACCGCTGGTCGTAGACAAAAAGCATGAATGTAAATAATATGATCGAAGACAATGCGTGCTATATATAATAATACAGCAACGGTATTCTCGTTACCAGACTTATGAACTTACAAACTTTTTAGTGACAAGATTACATAGATATGAGTAGACATAATGATATTGTCTACACTGACGTAAGCTTGTTGGTAAACAAGTCAATTTATTTTAGATCGAAATCAATACAGAAATCAAAGTTTACGTTTTATATATTAAATTATAACAAATATGGTTATAAAAATAAACAGAAAACCCCCAAGAAAATGTATTTGTGACACCAACGCTGTTCTAAAAAGAATAACAGGCGAACCTGAACCTTTACCAATTAGCGAAATAAATGCGATCCGTTTAAACTTATTTACAGAAAGAAACTCCGATGGTAGTGGCTATCTTATACTTAGAGGCAATGATATCTACAGCAGGTACAACAGAAGGATCCAAGACTCAGATATCAGAGCTATATATATGTACGCCAGAGAATTACCTAGAAGAATATCCAGACTTGATTTGAGCTACAACCAAATCACAGATGTAGGATTTTTCAAACTACTAAAAAAGCTGCTTGTAAAAGGAAGATCTAGTATTATAAACCTAAATATTATGAATAATGAGCTGACTGAGGTATCCATACTGAATTTAGTTAAGTATTCACAACGGATTCGATTGAAATATCTAAGGTTCAATGGCAACAACTTCGGGACTTTGGGTGGTGAATATTTAGCGAAATTTTTGGTCAACAATAAAACTGTCGAGTTTATGGACATAGGACAGTCCGGCCAAACTTTGTCCAGTGTCGCTCAGATTGTAACCGCTCTGAGAATCGACTACGGAGCAAATACAACACTAAAAGTATTTGATTTCAGCCGAATAGAACCACTCTTTAATCGATATTCGTACGAAACTAAATGGTTAGCTTATCACATAGAATTTCTCCTTGCAAGGAATACGACGATCATAGAGCTTCACTTGCAAAAAAATGAATTAATCGGTCACGATATGGAATATTTGATACGGGGCTTACGAGGAAACAATACCTTACTCTACTTAGACTTAGGCTTTAATAAAATAGGAGATTATGGAGCTGAGTTATTAGGACAATATCTATCGGAAAAACCTCAACTCATTCTTCTCAACATAGCTGGAAATGGGATAAAAGACACTGGAGCAAGAGCGATAAGTTTTGGAATGCCATACTCAAAAATTCGCGCTTTAGATATCGGGAACAATAAAATCACCGAACGCGGCATACTAGACTTATTAAACACGATCAAAAAACCGTACTTTCTAAGGTTTTTAAATATATTTGGAAATACATTTGGACATAATACGTGTGTGGTAATAGAGCGAATGCTTTTAAGTGGGGTATTATTTCAGCACACTATAGATGTTCGACTTTACGAAGTAGATGAAATACTTTATGCCGCGTACTACCCAAATCCCGCCGATAGGAATAAGCATTTGTATTACTGTGAATTAGACTATGGCTTTGCTCAGCCTATTCTGCATATAACTAGAAACGTTGTAGAAGAAAAACGACAGATGAAAGTCGATTGCAAACAGCGCCATTGGTTAGATAAGACAAATAAACGCACGTTTTAAATTGGTTTCTGATTTCTGTTATTGTAAGTGTTTTTAAGGCGTTTACTGATTGTAGTAAGTTTGTAACTTGTATTTTCTTTGTTAATGATATTAAGTTTATTAAAATTCATTGTATTTTTTTTTGTGAGTATATAATTCCGAAACCGTATGACAGTATTGGGTCGATTGTCCCAAACAGGAAAGACTTCAATACTGTCAATATGAAAGCTAAATTTGTATTAATCCTAGACAGTCGTCTAGGGTACTTTCGCTTTCTAGCAGCTCTTGTTTTGCAGCTACAAAGGAGATTTAATCTATTCGTTCCTCTTGAAAGGCGTGTCCTATATCATATCCTATATCCGCGTTTTCTATATCAAGGGAATTTTGATACACTTGTAACGAAATCCCCTATAATCTGCATTCAAAGCTCTAGTAAAACTAACACAATACCCTGTAAATGAAATACTTAAAGGAGATTTTAGAGCCAAGCCATTGTTAGGGGATATTTGTTGAGGTATTTAATTCACTCCGGTAGTTTGAACCTTTAAAGAGATATACGACAGGTCATTATTAAATCATACAGCTAGGTAGGTACTGGTATTAAATCAATCTTTCAACCAACACCCTACTTACATTGACCTACGTCACCTCTCACAAGTCCTACGAGAAGAGATGATATCATAACAAAGTCAGCAAAGCGTAAGTTTAAGCGACCGGCTGCGTGGTAGTCCATAGCCAATGTACTGAGCCATCACTTCTTCGGTAACGTATCGTGACGTCTTGTTTTTTCTTCAGAATCAGAATCAGACTCATTTATTGACCATAATAATTAAGAATGTTGTTCTAGGCAAGTCAGTATACAATGTAATATGTTATTTTTAATATAATTATTTAAATATCATTAGTCTATAATAAATAATGCATTTGTTACATAATATTTTCAATAAAAATAAAATAACAAGTATTTATGCAATCATATTCATCGAAATATTACTCAGCATTGTAATGAATGAAAATAATATGAAACAACTTCATTTATACAATTATAATAAACATCTTTATAGTGAGATTGTGGTCTGATGTTGGTGTGACCTGACCTAGAATTACTGACTCTCAAGAACAGCTGTCCAAAACAGCGATATGTGCTAGGCATTAGATTCTCTACTTGAGGCTAGCTTTACCACTATGCGATAACCCGCGCGACGGAATTTGAACCATGGACCTGTTGCGCTGCAGTACATAGACATTGCCATTAGATGACTTTATCTTTATCCACTAAGAGGACGGCATAAGCTAACTCATTAGCTATTATGTAATTGGAGATAAGCATATTCCTATATACAAGGCATAGTTCAATAATCCGAAATACTAATTAAAAAAAAAACGGAACCTACTTCATATACACTGAAAAGCATGGAATAACTTTTGAAGCGCTCGTAGCGAAGTTTATTTAGCTGTTCTTAACCGATCAACAAAGTTAAGCAACGTCGCCCGCTGTCATGAGTTGGATGGGTGACCGCTAGTGACATTACTACTGAGCGTGTACGTGCTTCGGAGGGCATGTTAAGCCGTCGGTCCCGGTTGTTGTCTTAGGATGGCAGTCGTTATAGCATAGTGGTGGGGCATTTTTCGAATACCCGCCTGGCTAGCTACCCCCCTCAAGTAGAAAATCTGTCGCCAAGCACCTAACGGTGTGTTCCGGCAGCTGTCCTTGAGAGCCAGTACTTCTAGGTTAGCCTGAACAACATCTCAACGACCACATCATCACTTACCATCAGGTGAGATAGTGGTCAAATGCTAAACTATCAGCCATAAAAAAAAAAGATTGGTGTTATAAATCAGCATGGTATAATACAGACTTTCACAAGTTATCTCATACTTTTCAGTGTTGGAAAAAGGTTCCATTAAAAAAAAAACTCTTATTTGTTCATCATGGACAACAGCAAATACCATAAATCATCCAGGAAAGCGAATACATTTTTCAGTAAATTGGCTAAATCTTATAAACTACTCAACCGATTTTGACGAAATTTATATGGACCAAATCGGAGGTATACCTTTTCCAAAAAACAAGAGCTATATCATATCGGATTATGCAGTCAAAAATTATGATTGGTCATACATAAAAAATATATATGTTGACTCGAGAACCTCCTCTTTTTTGGAAGTCTGTTAATTACTTTCTTAGAAGAACCCATTGGTCGGAATCGTATATATTCTTCAAACCATAGACTTAGGATTTTTTCCCTAAGCCTATGCTTCAAACAAAAACAGACCGTAAAATAATTGAAGATAAAACTTCCTCCAAGATGAATTTAGATTATGCCAGTCAATAAGGTCCCGTCCCGACGACATTCCCGACGTTTCCCGATAAATATCCCATTAGCGGTGAAAGAATTCCCGATGAAGGAATCCGGCCCGAGATGTGCTTATTGCGAAGCTATTGGAACGGAGGAATTTAACGTTTATAATACATCTATGATTATGTTTACGTGTTACCTACATACGTTTGTATTTCAGTAAATATAAATATATACAGGGTTACAAAATTACAAATATCTAACATGTCATGTTAGCTCAATTGGTTAGAGCATACTCCAGCTCAAGGAGTGGATGGACGCGGGTTCGAATCCCGCACATGACTTAAATTTTTCCTATCGTATATTTGTGATTTTGTAATGTAATCCGCATAGCAGGCGTTATTGCAAACCTAACAATATTAAAAATATACAGGGTTATTGGTACAATGCTAACAACCTCTTAGGGTTGGCTGCTGTTAGTCCTAACAAATATTTTGAGTTTTTTTTTTGTGTTTGTTTATGTTTATTTGACGGAATAAGCACGAGGACCACCTGATGTTAAAAGTCTCTTGTGCCTGTTTTATATTTTTTATTGTTAGCTCGATGTAAATATTCAAAACTCTGTTCAAAGGTAGCGCGGCGCGGTCCAGTGTTGCCGCGTGGGGCGCTCTTGGCTCGGAGTAGGTATTGTCCTTTACTTAGGGGCTAGTAACGAAAAGAAAACTAAGCGCGGCGTATACCACAGGTGGAGCACGGAGTATTTGCTGATATGACAGGGTGTAACCCTATACTTTTAATGTGCTATGAAATGCGCCCTGCTATTTAAAATAGTATTGGTATAGATTTGCACCTAAATATCATACAGTTCACTCGCTCGATAAAAAAGATGTCATAAAAAATTAAAAGAAGGTTTTTTCAAAGTATTACAATCGTCAGATCCTGGAGTACGTTACCAAAGTATAAATGGCCTGTAGCGTCAACATGGCCGTCGGGAAAGTCCGATTCCAAGATATTCAATATACATTAATTAAGGACGTATACTTAGGCACATTTTGATCAAAATTATAAGTACGCAATAATAACAAATATTTTAAGAAAACATTAAATTATTCCCCCGTGGGGTGTCGGGTTAGAATTGCACCTCCCCATATCATCCCGTGGGTGTCGTAAGAGGCGACTAATACATTATTTTTAAAACATTTGTTATTATTAAATATGGATTCCCGCTAATTTATATTTTTCATAATGTTCTAAATTTTTTTCACTACATAATAATAATGATAATAATAATGTTTTTATTACTCAATACTCATTAAATACACATTAGTACATTTCTAAAAATAACATATATACTTCATACATTTTCAAACCTACAAATTTAAAAGTAAATAAAAACAATCTTGAAGATCTGTTCTTGATTGAAGTAAGCTACGTTCCAGACCTACCTGGTTTCCAGCATGATCTTCCCAATCCTGTGCCCTCTCCAGGCTGGAGCTACCACCAGCCCGTACGCGGTCAGGTACCGGTCTACTCCGAAATGCTGGAAGATATCCACTCCTTTTGATACCACGTCTACTGCACCGAAGAGAGCTGCCCAGACTTTATCTTCTGTCTGATAGGAAAAATAAATATATATAAAGGATTAGATCTATTTTGCCCGATGACTTGGGCCATTGTGACACGTCTGTGGCTTAAGTTTGGTTTATGGTTTATTTCGCTTTAAAAAAAACCCTCTTAAACTATTTTATGGGATATGAAAGGGCTTTTTGGCTTGGTAGATCACCATCCACCCCTATAGCTCTAACCGCTAAGCCAATAAACATATGACTCATGGCTCTATTTTGTCCTTTCGTTCTTAAACATCGTATGGGATGTAGCAACACCTATAGTTCAACTTACGTTGTACTACAAACAAGACTAATTCTTCAATTAGCTTTAAACTTGCTAACGATGACGCAACCCTATAATTTTAATATATAAAAAAAGATTAAAATGTCAAACAACCAGTAAAATTATTCTTTTGGAAAGGGTGGAAAATTACATTTTTATTTCTCATACTTGGAAAGTACTCGTGAAGTTAGTTATCTGATCAGAGGGATGAAAACAGTACTTTTCGTCCAAGAGAAATTATTTTCCCCGCTATCAAAAAAATAAAACACTGTGCAAGCCGCGTCACAACTTTTTATACAGCCGGCGTTTTTTTTAATAACAAATATTATGAACAATTTTGTAACAGGACTTTATAAGTACTCAGGTATAATTTACTTTTTACAATTTTTTTATTTGGTGTGCAAACATAGATTTGAACTATAACCATTAAAAAAATACTGGCTGCTAGAATGCCACAGAAAAAGAAGCAATGATAGCCGAGTGGTTATAGCTATGGACTGCGGTGCCGCAGGTCCATGGTTCGAATCCCACCGCTGGCTTGAGCTTTACCGCATGGTGGAAGGGCATTTTGTGAATGCCCGCCTGGCCAGCTATCACCCTCAAGCAGAAAATCTCTCGCCAAGCACCTAAAATTGTGTTCCAGCAGCAGCCCTTGAGGGCTAGTAAAATTATAGGCACATGGGACTCAACAACTGTATGTCTCAGGGTGACGGGCACAGTGCAGTTCGTGACTTGTGATGAAATGCATCTGTTATAGGCAGAGGTTATCGCTTAACACCAGGTGGGCCTCGTGCTTGTTCCGTCACCAAAACATAAACAATAAAATAAAAACATAAAAAAGGTGGGAAAGCGGCCATTCGACTTTCAGTTCCTTTTTTCCAGAGTTATTTGACGCATGGAGTTATTGGTTTAAAATGAGTTCATCAGATTCAGATTATGGCTTTAATCCTTAATGTTATTAGAGTATTGGCTAAACCAGTTGTGGAAACCAAAACACTGTCAAAATCAAAAGAATATTGTTTGTATCAGGTCTTATATAGGTACTTGCCTCATATTCGAAATTAAAAGCAGAGTATTTCGTCATTATCAGCCGGAAGATGTCCTGTATTGAAAAAACGCCACCCACATATAACGCCACAATAAAACGGCTATTAGCCACTACTAACTATTGGCTACTCGCGACTTTTACGATGTCGTCAGTCCAGCGCATGGCCTACTAACTTTATATACGATACTTATGAGTTATCCCATAGTAATTAAATTTTTTTTTCCTTTATTGTGCCCCAAGACACCTACCAAGCGTGGGGATTATGACTAACCCCTTAAGGTGGGGCCGTACATAATTTGCTCACCTAAAACCACATACAACTTTGTATTTCCGAGTCCTACGGGCATAATGCTATTTTATATTGAAATTTGGTAGTTTTTTCTTTGGTTCCTAAAACCTCAAAACACGATTGGAAATAAAAACCTCGATAGAAAAAAAACTTGAAAAATGTGTGTTTTACACACGTTTTGTTATATATCTCATAATCTCCTTGATAATATAAAATAATTCTTACATTGATAAATAGAGAATAACTATGCCCTTAGTTCCTTAAACCAGTTATATTATTAAATGTTTAGTTTTCTCATAATTAACAATTATTTGATGTGGCGCTTTTGACCTTTTTAAATACTGCAGGCGCTAATCGCAATGACACAGTCTGTCCCTTTCGTAAGCATTCGTTACCCATTGCACGCTATTTCTTTCTATCTTTCAGTCAGTATGCCCCGGCATTCCTGCGAGGTGGACGTATTGTTCGGCTTTCTAGCACCGCGTTCGAAATAATTTACGTATTTTTTTCTGTGTTGATTAACTAACAGGATATAGTAAGTAGGTATATAGATTTTTGTGCCGGTGACGATGGGAAAACCAAGAAAATTTGGTCCTAGACAATATAAAAAATACCTAAAACAGAGGGCCAGTGAAATGAGAAAGAAAAAAAGTAAGTATACTTACGTAATTGTATTTTTTAAGTTTCCATATACAATTATTCTTTGAATATTTTTTGTGCTGGTTCATGTGGTTTGGTGTTAGTTTTTAGGAAGATTGGGTTCGATATCTAATTATTGGTAGGTAAGCTAACTTTTTCTATAATTACCTACTTATGTACTACTAAATTCTTTATAGAAACCAAAACGGTACGTCCATTGAGTTTGTGAATGTGACCGATGCTGCTCAAGCACAAGCGAGCGTGGATAACGCACGGGCGGCGTCGTCTGATCGCCCTGATCATAAGACGATGGGGTCGTTGACCTGTCTGCCGGAACAAAATAGTCCGGTGATGACTTTGGCAATTGACTCGTCGGAACTGGACAATACAAGGTTGGTATCTTGCCTGGTATTTTGTACTGACCTTCCAGGAACCACCTACTGAATAAAATTTAGAAACCTAGGTTTATATCTAAATGCCTTGTGTTGATTGTATACGTATAGGTACCTACCCACCTACCTGACTTACCCCCACGGTATTTCCCCTATCAACAATTTTATTATGATAATGGATAAAAAATACTTTTAGGGTATTCAGATACTAATACCTAACCTATGAATTATTAGGTAGGTGCATATCTTCACCAAGATTCGTTCAGCCATATGTAGGTAAGTTATAACCACAGAGAAGACTATAGCATATGTACATACTTAGGTAAGTTTACTCATTATAACGAAAGTAAAACTATATTTCTTACGGCTAGCTCCTGTCGGTGAAGGTGTTGTCGAGGATGGTAAACGGGTTGGGCCTATAATAATTCCTGGCTCTCAAGGACTGCTGACGGACCACACTGTTAGGTGCGTGACAATAGATTTTTCTACTTGGGGGTGGTTATAAACTGTTTTGCATACTGCACGTATCCTACCTATTATTATGATATTATGTAGAAAATAGGTAAGTAGGTACCTATGTAAGTTTACTACTAATATATATTTACACTATCAAATATTTTGCAGAAATCAAAACGATTCATTTATTGAGCTCGTGAATGTGAGTTACGAGCCCATTCAAGCACTCGATAGCTAGGATAGAGCGCAGGCGGTGGCGGCGGTGCTATCCAGTCAACTGGCCACAGAAAAACAAGCCATAACGACAGCACTGCCCGAGCAGAATGCGTCGGCGACGACGAATTTAGCAGTGGACTCGCCAGTACTAGAATGTGTCGACATAACACGCAGGTAGTTACTATACCTACGAGTCTACTTATGGTACCTACCTACATATAAAATTTTCTTATAAATAGTTTTGTAGTGGTACATGATAGTACTACCTCCTTCATATCATTATAATTTTTCACCATTGATCACGCGGTTGAAAGAGCGGTACGCATCAATCATTAGGTAGATTCCTATGTTGTGACTTCGCTTTCAAACGAAGTCTTGGTGAAGGTTTAGTAGACAAAGTTGAAATGATTACTACTTTGTAAAAATGTGGAATAATACAAATTGAAAATTCCAACAATTATGTGAGCGGGACTTTTTCTACCGGGGTTACCAGGGCTTACTATACCGCTATTTTATCATAGCGTTAGTATTGCAAATAGGTGTGTAGCGATACCGATATATTAGCACCACCGATTATTTATTATTGTTTTCTTATTGAAATCATAAGATTTATATGCTTATGATACTGTACATACATACATAAAATCACGCCTCTTTCCCGTAGGGGTAGGCAGAGACCACGGATTTCCACTTACTACGATCCTTACATATTTCTTTCGCTTCATCTACACTCATCAATCCTTCATACATAAGCGTCGGTTTAGGGTACTCTTGACCTGGCCTTTTTTCAGAACGTCTTCAATCAGATTTCGGAACGTTCGCCTAGGTCTTCCCCTTCCAAAACTTCCGTTCACTTGTCCCATGTATATCTGTTTAGTCATTCTTATTTCATTCATTCTCTCCACATGTCCAAACCATCTTAACATACCTTTCTCGATTTTTGTCACTACATCCTCATTCACACCACATCGTTTTCTTATCACACTATTCCTTATCCTGTCACTCCGTTTGACTCCAATCATGCTCCTCAATGCTCTCATCTCCACGGCATTTATTCTACTTTCATGCTTTTTCTGCCACACCCAACTTTCACAACACTCCCCCATGAACAGCCAGACGAGCCTTTTTAGACACCTTCTGACTGTTCATAAACGCGTGCAATGCTCCGTTTACCATGTTTCCAGCGTTCGCTCTCTTTTCTATATCTTATTCACACTCACCATCTTTTGTAAACATGGATCCTAAGTGTACAAACTCTTTCACTTGTTCCACTTTTTCACCTCCGATCACAATATTGCAATCGGTCACTCTATCATCTCGTTCAAACACCATAACTTTCGTCTCACTTGCATTTATTTTCATTCCCTTTCTTTCTAAAGCCTCATGCATTTACCATCTCCTGCAACTCTTTTACCGACGACGCAAGTATTACTTGGTCATCAGCGTAGAGAAGACATTTGATGAGTAACTCGTTCATTCTTAATCCACATTCACTGTCTTTCAGGTTTGTCAAACAGTCACAAATATGTAGTTCCAACAGGACGGTGCCACTTGTCACAAAGCATGGGAAACATTAAATTTATTGGATGAGAAATTCGAATGCTTCGTCATCTCGCGTGATGTTTGCCACAGGTCGTTTCTGAACTCCGTAAAGAGAACTGCAACCGCCGCATCATCCTCCATCACGACAATGCGACTTGTCTCACCGCGCACAGAACAAGAGTTTTTAGAGCAAAAAAACATAGAATTATTAGACCATCCGCCGTACAGCCCCGACCTAAGCTCTAATGATTTCTATACTTTCCCTAAAATAAAGAATAAATTGCGTGGTCAGAGATTTTCATCACTTGAAGAAGCTGTGGACGCCTACAAAACGGCGATTTTGGATACCCCAACTTCCGAATGGAATGGTTGCTTCAATGATTGGTTCCATCGTATGGAAAAATGTGTCAAATTTCGCGGAGAATACTTCGAAAAGCAACAAATACATTTTTAAATAGTAATGTTGTGTCACTTCCTTGATTCCCGAAATTTTCAGTGCCGTCCTCGTATACATATAAGTTTTAATTATATTATAATTAATATACATATGTTTAACGTTATTAGCAGTAAGTACATAATGACATTAGTATAATTACGTAATTTATATATTGTGTTGTAAAGTATTTTGGTAAACGCAATATCTGTTAATCTTCAACATATACCGTTATTTCTCTTTTCGTAGACATTGTCGATACTTATAAGTCTTATAACGATACTATATTACTACTATATCGTACTTATTTCCTACTCATCATAATATTATTTTAATTTACCTGTACATCTTACGATACTTTATAATATACTTATAATTATACTAATAATATAATTATACTGAATAATATCGATAGGCCATTTTTACCACTTCACAGTCCCTACCTGTGACGCAAATTGCAATATATTTAGAGAGGCACGTATTCTTTGCATAAAACACATCACGATGGGTGACACCTAAGTATATTTCATAATATCGGAAAATATCCATTTTTACCAGTTTTTCAGGCCCTACCTGAGACTTACTTGGCAATTTATTTCGAGTAGCAGACTAACAATGCACAAAGTACATAATATCACAATACGTACCTAGGTAGGTAGTTACTAGTGCGTATGCTGGTATTATACCTACCATGATTGATAAGTACCTACCTTTCTTGTTTACGTGCTTGTTCATGGTTATTCTTTTAGAACTTGTATTATATATTACCGAATATCTAATAAACTGTTTATTATTATAGAAAACAATAATTAAGTACATAGGTTCACTAGGTAGTTGCTAACTTGTTCGATAGATTTCTACCAGTTTTAAAAATACCTACAAAGTAAGTTTATATTATGTTTTTGCAATAAAGTTATTATAATGTTAAATTAAAGTACTTTTATTTCAATATAATTATACCTACTTTTACATGCTCACGTAAACGTCATGTATATATGATTTACTAAGATATATCTATTTATAATTTTCTAAGGCAATAGAAGGAAATCGGACAATAAAATCACAAAGTATTTCATTTACCTGCAATCACAGATTATATACTAATAGCTAGCGCCCTGCGTACGTACATTAGATCTGCGCTTACTATAATCCGGTCAAATTGCGTTGCTTGCGTAGCGGGACCCGAACTTGTGCATTCGGTCGCATTTGCGAAATCCATCTTTCCGCGCTGGTATGGCGCGTCCTTAATGGGGGAAGCTATGTTCAGCAGTGGACCATCAGGCTGATACAATACAGTACAGTATACCGAAATAAAACTAGACAAAATCTTACATGAAAAGGCTCTTCCTTGTCTTCTTTCTTCGCCACAGTGAGCACATTGACTCCCACCATCTCCGCTGCTGCATCATCAGTCACGCAGACCAGAGACAACTGATCTTCCATCGTGGTGGACCAGAGCTTCTTTAACTCAGCCAGGGCGGACGGGTGCTTGTGGATCTCTATAATAAAACTTTTATAAGTATAACGGCAGACGGTAACAGTAGAACCCTGAGTGGACCAGCTCATCCGGGGAAGTATTTGCCAACATACCTATTTCTACTGCTATGCAGTTGAAATGTTCGCATTACTGTGTTTCGCATTGAAATGTTTATGCCGGCGGCATTACAGGCACATGAATAAATAACCGTACAGAAGAAAAGCTTCCAAAGTACAAAATTGTAACCTTTTTTCATAGGGCTGTCACAAGTACATGGAAAATGAAAAACTGGGCAAGTGCGGGTTGGGATTCAGCAATCAGCACATACGAGCAAATGAACGGACATAATGATGGGCGGACATGACAGATGTCGAAGTGACAGTCGATGACGTATTCCTAGATTTTAGTTTCATATATGTATACCAAATATCCTAAAAATTACTGAGCCATGGATCTTAGATGTGACAGATGTCATATTGACACATGTAATATATGTAAATTTTGAGTTAATTGAATATTAGACTTGCATATATTCTTAAAATGAATAGGAAAAATGTCGTTATAGCAGCTCTCAAAGTGACACTTGACGACAAATTTATCAATTTAGAGTTTATATGTAGGTAGTGGTCAAAATCTATTTTGATTTTTCTTTTATATTTCTCAATATCGATTTCATAAAAATTACATATTCAGACGTCCATAACAATCTAGATATGAATTTTCTCAATCTTTCTTTCTGTACGGTTATTTATTCATGTGTTACAGGCACATGCGACTTAAAAACTTAATAACTTTAAGATTTTCGCGACTTGAACACATAGTTATAAGTATTTAACGGGACTTAATCGCGATAAAACATGTAAACATTTATTTACCTCGACATTTCGCGGGTAGTTGGAGAAAATACCCGCCCTTCAAGACGTCGACACGGTCCGCCTCTTGAGACCGCTCGTGACCACGACCAATGCAACTTGGTCGAAACGTCGAGGTAAATAAATTTATACATCTTTTATCGCGATTAAGTCCCGTTAAATACTTATAACTTATAAACTTTGTCTCAGAGTGATATCTGCAGTGCAGTTGTCACTTAATGACTTCTGTTAAAGTGGTGCTTCACAGTCGGAAACGAGCCCCTCACCATGGTTGATAACCATGGTTTACGACTGTGGAGATGGTGGTTTACGACCAAATTATGTTTGACCTTCCAACGCCCTCGGTGAGCGAGCATGCGTTGGCGACCATGGTGAGCGACCAATATTTCCGAGTGTGTGGACGCCGGTTACACACCACCAGTGTTGCCAACCGTACGAGGTTTCTCGTACAGTTACGAGATTTCTGGCTACCTCGTACGAAAGGTACGAGGACGATATTATCCTCGTACAATTATGTACGAGATTTTGAGTTATGAACCTTTAAATAACAATTTTCATTGCAGGGAACATATATGTCAACATTTTCAATAGACCCTGATATCGCCTCACTCGAATTCTATCAATTTCATTATAAATTTGAAATTTACCGAAAATGAACCATATTTGTTTGATTCATTGCCTTCATTATATTGCAACAGAGATAGAACACGTTATAGGTATGGAGGGTTCCTCTACCCTCCATATTTATAGGTCGTCATAGTTTGTGGTACAAACTACAAATATGCAAAGTATTATGTAAGTTATCTATTTTTAAGCAAAATATTTTGTTATTATACATACACAATGAAGACGAATTAATTAAAAAAAATTTGTAATGTAATATTTGTAACAAACTTTCAAAAGTATCTGTGTAAAACGTCTTTTAAATGCTTTTTTCTTTATTCTATCACAATTTTCACATAATACGAGTATGTACGAGGTTCAAAAGCTAAAATATAAGATTTTTATCTGCTTCTGTACGAGGAAAAAAATTCAATGGTTGGCAACCCTGCACACCACGCGAGGGCAGTTACAGTATGTCGCTGCAGCCGGCGAGAGCGCACGCATGGCGGGAGCGCACGTTCAATATTCAATGAACTCAAAATCGAGATATATTACAAGTGTCAATATGACATCTGTCACATCTAAGATCTATGGCCCAGTAATATTTAGGATATTTGGTACACAAATATAAAACTAAAATCTGGGAATACCACATCAACTGTCACTTCGACATCTGTCATGTCTGCCCATCATTCTGTACGTTCATTTGCTCGTATGGGCTGATTGCTGAATCCCAACCCGCACTTGCTCAGGTTTTCATTTTCCATGTACTTGTGACAGCCCTATGAAAAAGATTAGAATTTTGGACTTTGGAGGCTTTCCTTCTGTACGGTTATTTATTCATGTGCTATGTACTATATGTTTCTTTATCATGCTCATTATTTAAGACATATTTTTAGTCCAAATTTCATACCAAGTAGTAATTTTAAAACGCGACATCATATTGTGTATTTTGGCTTTCGTTCGATGCGTGTTGTCGGCGCGGGAGTCCGAAACACACTGTGGTGAGCGACTGTGTAGTTGCAACTTCCGACGGTGGTGAGCAACAAGCGCCCGGTCAAAGCCAATGGGCGTTACCCATGGTTGCCAACTGTGTAGATCAGCTTTTACAGTCAGAGATTATCAAGTGGGCATCCTACTCAATAAGTCACAATCCCATAAAAAAATAACTACTCTGCAACTCCATTAAATTTTATTTTATTGTCGATAGGCTAGCCTCAGGCCACAACTTCACCTGACGGTAAGTGATGATGTCGTCGAAGATGTTGTTCAGGCTAACCTAGGATTACTGGCTCTCACGGACAGCTGCCGGAACACGACGTGAGCGGCATTTTTTTATGCTTGATAGGTGAGCCCTTTACCACTATCTCACCTAATGGTATGTTTCAGGTCGAATATGTTGTTCAGTCTCACCGCTAGGTGCTTGGCGACAGATTTTCTACTTGAGGGTGGTCAAGCTAGCCAGGCTAGCCAGGCGGGCATTTGCAAAATGCCCTACCACCATGCTATAACGACTGCCATCCTAAGATAACAACCGGGACATGTACGTGCATGCTCAGTAGTAATGTCACTAGCGGGGACCCATCCAACTCATGTACGCGGCGAACATCGCTTGACTTAGCTTTTCGGTTAAGAACAGCTAAGCATACTTCGCTACAAGCGCTTCAATTGTGGCCTTTGAGGAAAAAAGGGCCGTGTGGATTTACGGAACAGTTTACCAAAGTTAAGGAGGTAAAATCTTAGTACCGACCAACTTACCGATGTACTTGCAAGGTGGTTCATCTTGAGTAAAGTGCGTGGCGAGGAGGTCCAGCGCCTTTGAGAACAGATCAGGTGTCAGGTCTTGGACTCGGAGAGCTGAAGTTGAACCCTGGCGGGGGACTGTGAAGCGATGCCACACGTGTGGGTACGGGATAGAAGCAGGTCGAGGGTACACCATCTGTTGAACAAATAAGGTGTTACTCCAAGCATATTGGGAATAGCATTCTCAAGCAAGTCTTCACTTCTGTTTATTTATTTTTTATGCTTTATAAGTTAGCCTTTAACCACTATCTCACCTGATGGTAGGTGATGATGTGGTCGAAGATGTTGTTTAGGCTAACCTAGAATTACTGGCTCTCAAGGACAGCTGCCGGAACACACCGTTAGGTGCTTGATGACAGATTTTCTACGGTGGTAGCTAGCCAGGCGGGCATCGCAAAATGCCCTACCACCATGCTATAACGACTGCCATCCTAAGACGACAACCGGGACCGACGGGTTAACGTGCCCTCCGAAGCACGTGCTCGCTCAGTAGTAATGTCACTAGCGGTCACCCATCCAACTCATGACCGCGGTGGACGTTGTTTAACTTTGCTGATCGGTTAAGAACAGCTAAGCAAACTTCGCTACGAGCGCTTTATTAGAATGTTTTCTCGGACCAGTTACGGGCTATTTTAAATTTTAGTCTGTCTTTGAATTTACTTTTGAAGGGGTTTTTGAAATGCTCGTAGCGCAGCTTGCATAGTCGTTTTTAACCGATAAACTAGGTTAACCCATTGGCATCGGCGATAATGATAACAATAGAATTTCATTCATAACTAGGACATAGTGGCCCTGACGATGCCAACTTATTAAGCAGCGTTCTCTGCGATCGTAATTTGTATGGGAGATCGCAAGCGATAACTGAATAGAAGTAGATAATTTATTTTATACAATGGACTGCCTTATCAATAACATCAATCTCTTTCAGGTAGCCTTTGTATGGAAAGGAAACGCAGGAATGTTAGGACAGGGGTCTATTTAAGTTAATCAGACCACGCAGGTTCAATAAACTATGCTAAGCATATAAATAGGGACATAGCTTTCTGTGCTTCGGTGGGTACGATAAGACAGCGTTGCCGGTTATTGTCGAAGGACGGCAGTCAATATGGCATTCCCAATTAGCTTGCATCAATTTCTAGTACCAAATCTATCGCCAAGCACCTAACGGCGTGTTCCGGCAGCTGTCATCGAGAAATATTAATTCTAGGTCATCCTGAACAACATCTTCATCTGCATCAGCATTTACCATCAGGTGATACAGCGCTCAAAGGCTAGCCTATCAGCTATATAAAAAGTGCACTGTAGCATGTGAAGTAACTACGCTAACTGACATAAGAACTCGAAAAGAAGCCTCGGAATGACACAGAAGTCAACGGTGACACTGCAATCATAATTGGCAAGTTTGACGCTTTCCTACAGTCAGGTAGAATTGTCTGTCTCGATATTTGACTGACTCCAACAATGAAAAGAATGAAATAACTTGTTGAAGTCTGTACCATGCGCATTCAAAACACCAACCTCACGTTATCAATCATGGTTCCACTTCCACAAGATATTTCACACTTTACAGGGTTGGAAGTCAACTGACTTCTAAGTATAAAACACCTTCTAGTCGGTTCTTTTTTTTTCACTCTATTAGTATTCATATTATTTTACTGATTTTAACACTGAAAAGTATAAAACACCTTGTTGAAGTCTTTGCCGTACTGATTCAAAATACTGGCCTAATCTTGGTTCGACTTCTACAAGTTGTTTCACAGTTTTCAGTATTGCTAGTCAGTTCCGTGTTTTTTAAATATTTGTTTCACTCCTTTTAGTGAATGCTGCTTACATGATCATTCACTAGCGTATACCTTATCACCAATTATCAACTAGGTTGCAACTATAGGTATGTTTTTTTTTTTATTTATGACTGATAGGTTAGTCTTTGACCACTATCTCACCTGGTGGTAAGTGATGATGTGGTCGAAGATGTTGTACAGGCTAACCTAGAAATACTGGCTCTCAAGGACAGCTGCCGGAACACACCGTTAGGAGCTTGGCGACAGATTTTCTACTTGAGGGTGGTAGCTAGCCAGGCGGGCATTCGCAAAATGCCCTACCACCATGCTGTAACGACTGCCATCCTAAGACAACAACCGGGACCGACGGCTTAACGTGCCCTCCGAAGCACGTGCACGCTCAGTATATAGTAATGTCACTGGCGGTCACCCATCCAACTCATGACCGCGGGTGACATTGCTTTACTTTGCTGATCGGTTAAGAACAGCTAAGTAAACTTCGCTACGAGTGCTTCAATGTAAATACGTTTTTCATTTAATTGACTAAAACTTAATAACTACTCGACTTCCACAAGATATTTCACACTTTACAGGGATGGAACTTGAAGGAACCGATCCTTCAATTATAAAATACCTTGTTGAAGTCTGCCACTTTGATTCAAAATACTGGTCTTATCAATCATGATTCGACTTCCACAAGATATTTCACACTTTTCAAGGTTTGAAGTCGTTTCCTTTTTATATGATATTATTTTCACTCTTTTACGCTATATACTCGTATTATTTTACTGACTTTAGATTCACTGAAAAGTATTAAATGCCTTGTTGAAGTCTTTGCCGTACTGATTCAAGATACTGGCCTCAACAATCATGGTTCGATTTCCACAAGATATTTCACACTTTTCAGTGTTGAAAATCGTCCTTTTTTAAATTTTTTTTCACTCTTTTACTCTACATATTATGTTACTAACTCTTACACTGAACAGTATAAAATCCTTGTGAAGTCTTTGCCAAGCTGATTAAAAAGACCGAAAAATTTCATTTATCAGTTAATTGACTACTTCTACTGGACTAATATATATTATTGTACCCTATCAAGCAAAAAATAATCATTAAAATCAATTCGTAATTGGCGGTGTAATCGCGTAACAAACATACAAGTAAAAACGCTTTCTGTGGATCTATTTTTTTTATCGGTTAAAGAGAATTGAAAGTTTTGAAGTTGTCTACTGTCATACATTTAAAAGGTATTTAGCCCTTATTTATAGAAACTATACACTTATCTTCGCGATGCTCTCACCCTTATATAGTACCACCAACTTAACTGTGCAGTTCTCGAGGGCGCTACTGTTCAAGGAAATCAACTACAAACTGTCACAATTTGAAGGAATGTTGTAGTTCTTTTTTTTGCCGCCTGAACAGATAAGTTGGTGGGACTATACTATTTTTTAAGAGTCATTACAATATTTACAATACGACTTCTATATACAAAGATACACACTACTCTATGCAAGGAGCCATGTTGCATGCAATGTGCAGCAACACCTCACTTACATAGCCACAGCTGCAGTAGTGTTTAGTTAAATAGCTAGTAGTGTTTTTTTAATTAGAGATTTGAGGCTTTGAAAAAATGTTGCTTAGAAATCAGCTTTTAAGTCTGTTTGTGGTGATAAACTTACCGTGATACAAAGTACACTTAAACTTCACAAAACCACCCCCACTGTTTGTCCTTTCGCCACCGCACGCTGGCTCAGAATGAGGCTCCAAGGGGATGAAATATGTCAGGGACACACCAAGGCATAGCCCTGTTGTGCACACTAAGATTTCTATAATAATATCCAAAATTCATCAATGGACAAAATCAGACGTACTCTAAAATTTCTCGATCGTGCGCTCGTAGTGTCAAGACCTCCTGAGGATGCTTCGTCTAGAAGCGAAACGCGTCGAAAATTCTTCCGGTTTGGCTGCGTGGCGTTTGTTACGTCACGTTGGCTTAGCAGGAAAATTAGGCGGAATTGTCACTAGATATATTTTTGTATTTTTTAAGTGCTTTATTAAAATATTAATTTGATGTTTTCATACAATATTTTAAAAATATTTGTTATTACTCTTAAATTGTATTTATGCGTTGTATAATTTATTTTATGTAAGTAATAATAACAATATATATATATATATATATATAGATGTTTATTCTAAATTTTTTATACAGGGTTTTTTCTTAAAGAATATGCCACCCTTATTACTAAACAGGAAACTTATATCTATTATTAATTTAAGCCTACTCTTGCCCAGTACTAGGTGTCTTTAAGACTACTTGGTACAGTTTATAAAGTTTTCTAGCTTCTTCGGAGTCAGGCTGCGACAGCACGCCAGGTTAAAAACTATTTTAACTTAACATTAAATTAATATTTCTAAATATAATTTATAAATAAGAAAGAAAAAGATTAAAGAATAAGCATTGCAATTCAACGGGCAATGTTGCCAAGTGGCTTGGAGCACTTGGACTGCCTGTGAGTCTGCAATGACTTGTATATAGTTGTATAAATGCTTTTATTGTAGTAGCTGAAGTGTTATATATAGTTCGTAGTATTTTGTTACTATAGGTATAGCGCTGATTTTAAAAAAAAATTATAATATATCTAGTGACAATTCTGTTTTATTTTCCTGCTTAACCAACGTGACGTCATATACGCCGTAGCCGTTTTGCTTCTACACAAAGAATCATCAGGAGGTCCTGAATCTTCAAGCGCACGTTCGAAAATCCACGAACGAGTCGAAAATTCTTCCTGGTAGGCTAGCCTTTGACCAGGACCGACAGATAACGTGAAGTATGGAAGCGATCAGTAGTAGCGCCACTAGCGGTCACCCATCCAAATCATGACCGCAGCGGACGTTGTCTAACTTAGCTGTTCGGTAAGCAAACTACACTACGAGCGCTTCAATGACAGAAAGCTTATGTACAGCACACCTAGTAACTTAAATTGAACATGTGACTTATTTGTAATACGATAAAGTTTTGCTATTTTAAGGGCATATACACACCATACATAAATAATTGAGATATTTTCGTTACAAGCGTAATTTAGAGTCTACAATGAAAAAAGCGCTTTTTAAGCGCTCGTAGCAAAGTTTGCTTAGCCGTTCTTAACCGATCAGCTAAGTTAAGCAACGTCCGCCGCGGTCATGAGTTGGACGGGTGACCGCTAGTGACATTACTAGTTAGCGTGCACGTGCTTCGGAGGGCATTTTAAGCCGTCGGTCGCGGTTGTCATCTTAGGATGGCAGTCGTTATAGCATGGTGGTAGGGCATTTCGCGAATGCACACCTGGCTAGCTACCACCATCAAGTAGAAAATCTGTCCTCGTATGACATACGTGACGATGAAATCTGTCCTCGAATGACATACGCTTTGATAATTACAGCCTTTTTTTTTCTTATAGCTGATAGGCTAGCCTTTGACCACTATCTCACCTGTTGCTAAGTGATGATGTGGTCGAAGATGTTGTTCTAGATGTAGGCTAGCCTAGAATTACTGGCTCTCAAGGACAGCTGCCGGAACACACTGTTAGGTGCTTGGCGACAGATTTACTTGAGGGTGGTAGCTAGCCAGGCGGGAATTCTCGAAATGCTCTACTACCATGCTATAACGACTGCCATCCTAAGACGACAACCGGGACCGACGGCTTAACGTGCCCTCCGAAGCACGTGCACGCTCAGTAGTAATGTCACTAGCGGTCACCCATCCAACTCATGACCGCGGCGGACGTTGCTTAAGTTAGCTGATCGATTAAGAACTGTTAAGCAAACTTCGCTACGAGCGCTTCAAGGAAGCTTGTAGCAATATCGCCTCGGCTGTAATTTTCAGCTTACCGCACTTATATCATAATGTACTAAAACAGACTAGACATAGGATTCTTTTCATTATCTTTATTATCATCACTTATCGCGAAGCTCAATTAACATGAGAAAAGTACTTTTTATATAATTTTTTTTAAATTCAAATGTATTATTTCCCTCTCAGTGCGTCCCCAGCTACAAACATGCCGTCATGGGCTAATCTGTGCCGGGCAAATGGTATTTAATTCTCTTCCCGAGTCGACCGACGCCGCGAGGGGGTTGGGGTGCTCCTTAATTTGTGGGATGATTTATTAATAACAATTTTATTAAAGAAACCTTTTCAGATTTCTAGTTCCTGCATTTATAATAATAATAAAAATAATAATTTATTTCCAAAGACATTGTTTCACAATAATTAATTTATATCAATAGGCTTCCCACTAGGATTTATAATATTATATAAGGGCAGTTCTAAAGAGATATTTGTATACAGTAAAAAGAATAAATTTAATTTAAAAAAAAAATGTGAAAGTCAGACCATGCTAATGTGCGGTCGGTGTTTTAAATGAGCATGGTACCAACTTCCACACGTTATTAGGGGTTAATGTATGAAATTTGCCGATATGTACATTACATACAGTACATTTTTTTTTTAATTTAACGTAATGATCTAATCTTAATAATTACCATTATTGTCTATACATTGCTGCCATCTTATATAAAGGTCATTTATGCCTTTGCGATAGAACTCTGGTGATTTAGATTCAAACTGTGTGAAATCATTTTGTACTGCCTCCTGGGAAGAAAACTTTTTATAACGTAGAAAATTGTCCTAATCACGAAAAAAAAATGGTAGTCCGTTGGAGCAAGGTCTGGCGAAAACGGAGGGTGACGCATGGTTTCTAATTGCAGTTCCTGTAGAGTTGAAACGGTTTCTCGTGCTGTATGAGGTCTCGCGTTATCATGGAGCAATAATGGTGAAGATCGATGCATGAGTCGGGGCTGTTTCTCTGCTAGTTTTGCTATCATTGTTCGGAGTTCGGCACAGTCATTTGCCGTTATTGCTTGACCAGCTAGGAAGAAAGCTATAGTAAATAACATCATGCTGAGACCACTAAACAGTCACCATTACCTTTTTAATGGTAAGCTTTGCTTTAGGACACTGTTGCGGCGTTTGCCATGGGGTCAGCCATTGCATTATTCGCTTACGGATATCGTAAAGAATCCTCTTTTCATCACATGTCACAATTCGATCCAATATTCCTTAATTTTTGTATCGATTCAACAAGGCAACACAAGTTTCAACACACCTTCTTTCTGCAGATCAGTGAAATCATGAGGCATCCATTTTTAATATGTTTTTAGTTAATTTATTTGACGCAAATAAGTCAATATTGTTGGTAAGGTAACGTTAGACCATGGTGCTAATTGCTGGGTAGTTTGGCTCGGATCGGCTTCCACCATCTCTTTCAATTCATAGTTATTCACCTGTGTGGGCGGTCTTCCCCGTGGTTCGTTCTTCAAATCAAAGTTTCGAAAAGTTATAAGGTAACACACACAGTAAATAAACAGTCACAACCTCCCCTTTTTTTGAAGTCGCTTAAAAAGTAAGTCTCTTTTGGTTTTTGTTCGCGGATAAAAATCAGACCAAGGCATAGTTTATCAATCAT
Source organism: Plagodis pulveraria (assembly GCA_963890685.1). Taxonomy (NCBI): domain Eukaryota; kingdom Metazoa; phylum Arthropoda; class Insecta; order Lepidoptera; family Geometridae; genus Plagodis; species Plagodis pulveraria. Next base: position 1,225,074 of record OY982977.1, read on the forward strand.
CAGATAAAAAACATCAGCGCGATAAAATTTTGATCGACCAAATTTAAAACAAATGAATGCTAGCACCGCGGCTACTTCAGCCGAGCGCCTCAAGCGCGGCGCAAGTCTCCTAACCTCGGTAGTGGGCTGGAGCATTTGGACTTCCTATGAGTCTGCAATGACTTATGGGTATCTAAATGCTTTTATTGTAGTAGCTGTAGTGTTATATATAGTTGGTAGTATTTTGTTAATCAGAAAAAATATATACTAACATCGAACATTTTGGCGACAAATCCGTCTTGAACAGTTTTTATAACACCATCATTAATAGGTATTTTCTTTTAATAATATAAATATAATTTACTACAGTAAAACAAAAAAACATGACCCATAATCTTAAAATACAAGACAAAGAATATAAGTATCTCAAACTAAAGTCGAATAAACCGCTCCTAAATTTGTCTTGGTACTAAAGAGCCCATAATACGGGCAGCAAACCATGGATATAGCGATTAAAATTATTTCATCTCTTAATTATTACTTCTGATTTTGGCACTAAAAGGCATAAAAAAGGCAAATTAATAGATTGATCTTAAATAAATATCTACACTTCCGCAAACTTCTACTAATTGCAACAAAAATTCTTTATAAATAAGTCGACAGATAAAATTATTTTTGAAAAGTAACGACTCCACTATTTTGAAAAAGCGCGTGATTATGAATATATAATACGATAAAACAAAAGGTTCAATGTGCTGGACATCTTTGTTCAGAAAAGTATACAAAGGCGACTTTGGGTTACGTCTGAGAATAGGGTTGGGGCTTCAGTTGTCGACCTCCATTTCATATAATTATATAATGCCTGATAGGTTAGCCTTTAACCACTATCTCACCTGATAGTAAATGATGATGTGGTCGACCATGTTGTTCAGGCTAACCTAGAATTAATGGATCTCAAGAACAGCTGCCGGAACACACCGTTACGTGCTTGGCTTAATTATCTACTTATGGGTGGGAGCTAGCCAGCTGGGCATTCGCAAAATGCCCTACCACCGTGCTATAACGACTGCCATCCTAAGACAACAACCGGGACGACGGCCGTGCCCTCTGAAACATGGAAGCGCTCAGTAGTCATGCCACTAGCGGTCACCCATCCAAGTCATGACCGCGGCGGACGTTGCTTAACTTTGCTGATCGATTCAGAACGGCTAAGCTAACTTCGCTGCGAGCGCTTCAAAATGAATTAATTAATTTAAATTAAACATAAGTTCAGATTGGTGACGGTCTCGCTTCAAGGTTCTCTTACCTTGAAATGAGATGCATTTACGAATATGAGTCATGTGAGGGAATCGAACCTACGTCCATCCACCCCTATAGCCGGGGTATGCTCTGACCGACTGAGCTAACATGACAGTATGACTCATATCATAACTCTAATTCTTCCTCTCGTTCTTCAACCATCGTATTGGGATGGAGCGACACCTATAGTACCACTTGCGTTGTACTACAAACAAGACCAATTCTGCAATTGGTTTTTAACGTGTAAATAATGACGCAACCTTATAAATTTTAATATTGTTATGTTTGCAATAACGCCTGCTCTGCGGATTACATTTTAAATTCACCCATGCGAATCCGGGGCGGGTCACTAGTTTAAAATATTTATAAGATTATAAGTATGAAAAGCGCTACGTGTATTGTTTCTCGAGCACTGCAAAATGCTACGAAGAAGTGCTACGAAGTTTTTCTACTGAGCTTACTGCTACGCTACAAAATTACAAATATACGATAGGAAAAATTTAAGTCATGTGCGGGATTCGAACCCGCGTCCATCAACCCGTTGAGCCGGGGTATGCTCTAACCAATTGAGCTAACATGACATGACGTCATAACTAAAATCTTTCCTATCGTACTTTAACCATCGTATTGGGATTGAGCTTTGAGTTATGACGTCATGTCGTGTTAATTCAATTGGTTAGAGTATGCTCTAACGAATTGAGCTAACACGACATGAAGCTACCCCGGCTAAAGGGGTGGATGGACGCAGGTTGGAATCCCGCACATGACTTAAATTTTTCCTATCGTATATTTGTAATTTTGTAATGTAATCCGCATAGCAGGCGTTATTGCAAACATAATAATATTAAAGTTACTGCTACGCTGCTAATGCTACGCTGGGTTGACTACGGGCTGAATACAAACCCGACTCAGTTTGTTCCAGTCAAATTTTTTCACTATGTTTTTATAAGCCACGTGTTTGATTCATGACACTGCTATGCAGATTATATATAAATGTGAGAGGATTTCTGTTTAACGTTTATCTGAATTAATTAATACAATAAAGTACAAAATTATTTATTGTTGACCAAGAAAAACTAATACTTATTACGTACTGTATGAAAATAACACTATAGCAGTTCAGTGAGCGTTTTATCATTGCAGCAATTTCTTCTAGACAACCTTAGGATGGACTGTAACAAGAGAAGAGATACGAGTAAACGATGTTGAACAATAAGTTTTTTTTTTATTTTATTATTTTATGTTAATGGCACGGAACAAGCCCGAGGCCCACCTTATGTTAAGTGGACTAGCCTCTGCCTATAATAGATGCATTTAGTCAATGACAAATTTCACTGTACCCGTCACACTGAGATATAACGTTAGTTCTAGGCTGTCAAGGACTGCTGCCGGAACCATAGACGTAGGATTTTTTCGCTACGCGCTGGAACACACTGTTAGGTGCTTAGCGACAGATTTTCTACTTGAGGGTGGTAGCTAGCCAGGCGGTCATTCACAAAATTCCCTTCCACCATGCGGTGAAGCTCAAGCCTGTGGCGGGATTCGAACCATGGACCTGCTGCACGGCAGTCCAAAGCCAATGCCACTGAGCCATCACTGCTTCAAAGAATTAAAGTAAGTAAATTAAATTCAGGTAATTAATACTATACCATGTCATAAATTAGAGTAATACAAACCTATTTATAAAAATACCACTAAAATTAAATACTATACAAAATGCCCCGTGGGGCATGTCTGTGGGTACTATCCGTGGGTGTCGTAAGAGGAGACTAAAGGTAAGATACCTTAAGGTGGGCAGCAGCGCTTTCTGAGGAACTGATATCTTAAACTGCGATCTCCAAGACGCCTGCGAAGCAAGGGGATGATGTATCAAATCAAATCATTTATTTATTTGCTAGAATACATGTCAAAAGGATCTTAATATTAGTCATACAGATACAATGGATTGAGTCTGCAAGCAGATGTGCAAATGTTTTGATGAAGCTAATTTATATTAATTATTTTATACATTAAAAAAATATTTATTTACAATAATCTAAAAATTCCTTAACACTATGAAAACAGTTGCTAAGAAGCCAGTCAGTTAAACATTTCTTAAATTTACTTTCATTTAATATCCTAATTTCATTAGGAACGCAATTATAAATTTTTATATAATACACATATTATAAATGTTTCTTTTATATAAATCTTTTCGGGCTAGAAGGTTCATATAATAGGTTACTGAACTTGGATCTTTGTTTGCGCGTAAATACTCGGGAACGTTTTACAAAAAAATCAGGGTGTTGTTTGGCAAATATACAATTTTTTTATGGCAACCCCACCCCTCTTAGCGGGGGTGGCTATGTTCTGCAGTGGATGTACAAGCTGAAACAGTTGAAGTTCATTAGAATAACTCGTCACGTGCTGTGCAATACTGCGTAATTCAGATTTTTCAGAAACGTCTTTTAGATAAAAAAAAACTTCAAACTTAAATAAAATACTCCTTATTAGGAATAAATCCAATACTACTCGTCAGATCTCACTCAATATTTGAATGGAACCACACGACAAGCACCAGCTTTCGAAAATCATCATCAGCCAGTACTTCTAGGTTAGCCTAAACAACATCTTCGACCACATCATCACTTACCATCAGGTGAGATATTGGTAAAAGGCTAACCTATCAGGCATAAAAAAACGTCAAAATCGGTACACTCTGAAAGGAGTTATAAAGTAATACACAAAATACAGTCAATTGAGAACCTCGAATTCGTCAATTTTTTTTGAGTTGGCAAAAAATCAGCGAAGATGCCTTTTTTCTAGCTGAGTTAGGCCTTCGTCATACTATCTTACGTGATTGACAGTGATGACATCTTGATCAGGGTATAACAAAGGAAAACTGACTTTCAAGAACAGCAGTTAGGTGCTAGGCGACATACTTTTCTACTAGTGGATGGTAGCTACCTTTTTTATGTGATGAGACATACAAGCCGCCTGTTGATAAGCGTAACCTGTCCATTATAATTGCAGTGTCACCGTTCTCGTCCCACTGAACTGCGCTCCTCATTTCGAAACGTTCTTATGCCGCGACCGTTCAGTCCTTTCCTATGCCACAGTGCCCTTCAAGCCTAAACACAGTAATGATTGCACACTACCGCTTCGAATTAGAATATCTGACATTGCGGTGATAGCCACCAAGATGGGTTCTAGCTGTAGTGACCTACCACCTATCGAACACCTAACACCTCGCAAAATGCACTACTGATCGAAGAAGAACGTCACGCCAGGTTTGTTGAGATACGAATAAACCCCCGTGGGGTGCCTGGTTAGAATTGCACCTCCCCATATCATCCCGTGGGTGTCGTAAGGGGCGATTAAGGGAAAAATACTGGAAGGTGAGCAGCAGCGCCTTCTAAAGAACTGCCATCTTACACTGCGACACCCAAGCCGCCTGCCAAGCGTGGGTATTATGGCAAATACCCCCTTAATAGGGAGGCTGCGATCAGCAATGGACGAGTCAGCTGTTACAGAAATAGCTATGGACTGCCGTGCCGAATGTTCATGGTTCGATCCCCACCGCCGGCTTGAGCTTCACCGCATGGTGGAAGGGCATTTCGCGTAAGCTCTCCTTGCAAGCTTCCACCCTCAAGTACAAATTCTGTCACTAAGCACCAACAGTGTGTTCCGGCAGCAGTCCTTGACAGCTAGTTAGTAATTGAGAAAACATGAGACTTGACAACTGTGTCTCAGGGGCCCGTAACCCTGGTTTCATCACGCACTCCAGCAAGAAGTGCACTCCACAGTTCTTCACTTGTGACTTCATTTATTATCCTATGTAAAATCACTTTTTAACGTCGTATATGTGGTGCTACGCTCAATTCTACGGACCCTGCTACGCCAGTACTACGACGTAGTATTCTACGCAAGCCGTAGAGGACTACGTGGTGCTACGCCAATTAGCCAATTCGCTGTTGCTTAATTGGGTGGAATCAGGTTATAAAAAGTGTATTCTGAATTACCTTTTATGTTTTTTACTGTGAAAACTAATGTCTATAGCGGGATATATACAACATTTAAACAGTATACTTAATTACAAAATCACAAATATATATAGGAAAAATTTAAGTCATGTGCGGGATTCGAACCCGCGTCGATCCACCCCTTGAGCCGGGGTATGCTCTAACCAATTGAGCTAACATGACATGACGTCATAACTCGAATCTTTCCTACCGTATAAGGTTGCGTCCTCATTTACAAGTATAAAACCAATTGCAAAATTGGTCTTGTTTGCAGTACAACGCAAGTGGTACTATAGATGTCGCTCCATCCCAATACGATGGTTAAAGAACGGTAGGAAAGATTCGAGTTATGACGTCATCTCATGTTAGTACAATTGGTTAGAGCATACCCCGGCTCAAGGGGTGGATGGATGCGGGTTCGAATCCCGCACATGACTTAAATTTTTCCTATCGTATATTTGTGATTTTGTAATGAAATCCACATAGCAGGCGTTATTGCAAACCTAACAATATTAAAAGTATACTTAATGCATAATGCGTAGCTTGGTTTGGTAATATTTCACTACACGAGAGATGGAAATAATTTTGCTCGCAATACCTTAAAAAGCTATTGAACATCGGTGCATGTTACCCACATAACCGATTTTTTTTTAATTTCGTTTACTAGGAACAAATGTAATTAATGAGTATTCAAATATAGCTAAGAGATATCTTGAACTATTTTCCTAAATTCGCGTATTGCGTGATTATTATTATACATAAATACGTACATTAATTAGACTACCTAGTATAGCAAATGCTTTTGTTTGTACAAAAGCATTTTCTTTAATTTACGTTCTGTTTAATTCAGTTTTGACTCAGTATATGTCGGAGCGTGAACACGGACTACTCATTAGAATATATGTAATATATATATTATTATAACTGTTGTCGCCACCTATAGCCATCATTAATATGTAAGAGAAAAACGGCATCACAACCGCCATCTATCTGGCACAAAGGGATATAGTGAAAACTTAAAAGTATGGATTTGGTTAGAAACTGCCATTAGCGTCAACGACTTACTTCCGATAGTATTTCTCTATGGCAACATAATCACGTAATATCCGCACAGGGACAGTGCCGGTCACTTTTGACATAGCGTTCAGCAAGAACAGACGTTTAGCTATATTATATTAAGTTAACGAATAAAGAAACTAACATAACATATATTACTATTCATATTATGAATAGTCATAATATTATGATTTCTCAACGTTCATCTATCGAACTATCAAGTAACTTACTTTCAGAGACCTCCAGCGGTTAGCCGTAGTGTGTTTTCTGCAAGACTGGCAACACTATGATTTATCGCTGTAATTACACGACTGCCCAAAAAAGGAGAGTTATGTTTTCAGGGTTCATATATGTATGTTTGTGAGCTTCTTTATTCCACCGTAACTTCGTAACGGCTTAACAGATTTTGATGTATGTGATATCATTAGAAGCGTTGAGTCATTCCGGGTAACATAGGCTAGTGAACGTTTTAAAAAATATAAAGGGGAAGCCAAGGTTAATGAAATAAATGGCGTAAAAAAATGTCGTGTAAATTTTACAACGTATAATATAACCATCTAGAACTCGCTTAGAACGTAACAAAAATATATAACAGTAGTGTTCAATATGCATTTGTTCAATAATAACAAAATAAATTAATATTGTCTTATCAGTTTCTACGCTTGGTTCTTGTAGACATCTGCTATACTTGCGAAATAACTTTGTATCAAAAGCAGACACGTCGTGTATCTGAGACAAGTAGTATAACAGTATTACCGCAAGACAACCCAGACGAATATGTTTTTTTAGTAGATGTGACAAAACTATTTTAAAGAACAAACTCCACCAAATGCATACTGGAACAACATGCGTGTAGCACCCATTCCAGTTGAGCTGGAGTGCCTCAATGAAATGGAAGTGAGGCTTATCTCACGTGTCCGACCGTTTATTAAAGTTGTGCGTTTGGGAGGCAGATTTGGTCAGCAAGGATTTAAAGGTCAGGCCATCCTTTTCGCACAGCAAGTGGAAGGGCTATCTGAGCAGCTTCCAATTTCTGCCGCCAACGCTGTACTCACTATGGTCGCTGAGTCATTTGAGAATATTTCTTGCACGAGGAGGTACTGCGTCGATATAAATAAAATAAGGAATAATATTGTTTGGGTTTTTATATAATGACCAGCATAAAATGCTTTGATACCCTTAGTTCTTTTACAAAAAATTTTAATCGATTACCAATTGTAGTAAATGTACATCAAATGTAGTAAATGATCACTAAATCTCAGTCGTGTTCAAAAATGGAAAAGTGATAACCAATCTTTTCATTGCAGTCGGGGGACCTGTAAAGATGTATTCCAAGGAACCGTCCCCCAACTGCCATGAAAATATTGGTTATCAGTTTTCCATTTTTGGGCACAATGGTGTTTTAATAGCACAGTAAATATAATCTATTTAGTACCTACCTTGTGGCCATTCAACATTAAAATCATGTAACTTGTTTGTAATTTTTTAGTTCACTTGTTGGTGTGGCAGGCTTGTTATTTATTTTTTTAATTATTTGTTTTTTTTTTTATAGTCTGTGATGGCTGCTAGTCTATGGTCATTTGAGAGAATGTGACTATGACTTCAAAGTTAACGTCACTAAAGTACTCGGGTCTATAGGTAGGGTGTTGCTGTTAGAATGTCAATGGGGGTCACAACAATGGGTACACTACCAGCGAGAGCATTTCCAAAGAGGGTTGGAATCAGGAAGGCAGCTGACCATAAAACCTAAGACATCAAAAATTTAAAATTATGTAGTATGTTGGTAGCAATAAAAATAATTTATAGTTTTACTACCAACATGATTTGAAAAAATTTTGGTCGATATCATAGGATGTGAGTGTGTATGTTTGTGACTTCTTCACGCTGATATGGCTGAATCAATTTGGATAAAACTTGGACTATACATAGTTTAGGTCCTGGATTATGATACAGATGATGCTTTTCTTGTTGTGTACGCGGGTAAAACCGCGGGGCACAGTTCATTTTTTTAATCATTTATTGCGTTGTTAAACCATACATGTTTTACCGACAAGTGGGATAAGAGAAGGAATATGCAGGTGAAAGAAACAAAGATCAATGTTTGGTGCACGCACCCCATCCGGACAAACACACCGCAGCGCGCACTCCGTACTTGGCACCCCGCCATCTTGGACTCCCTCCAAAACAACGAGAAAACCACGCGCATCCCACCACAGTACACATTTAACTAGAAAACAGAACAGACGTCGTAACTATCTCCCAGTTATAACTATAAACGATCAAAATCAATTAGTTTTGAGTAAAATTTCATTGATTTGTAATCGGTATATTGAGGTTATAGTATTGCGCGGGAAAGTTTTGACGATCGAGGTTCTTTGTTTTTAAAAGAAGACAAAGGAGGTTTTGTGTTGGTGGTTTTCTGCTGCAGATAAATTGGACTGTAAAATTAAGGTAAGCGAAAATGCTTATTATTGAAGTTGTAACTTTAATAAATAAAATCAAGTTTAAATTAATCTATTTTTAAAACTGTCTATGTCTCTAAAACTACTTCCAAATTGTACGCAGGTATAATGTAGTTGACATAATATTGACAAAAGCTAAATTTGTAGTTTTTTTTTGTAGTTAATTCAACGAACATTAAATTTCATTGGTATAGTAAGGTTTATTTGTTGGTATACATTGACGCAATGATGGCCTAATAGCAATGGCTATGGACTGCCGCGTAGAAGGTCTGTAGTTCGAATCATGCTGCGGGCTTAAGCTTTTACCGCAATGTGGTAGGGCATTTTATTAATGCCCGTCTGAATAAATAATAAAAGGAAGTGAGAGAGAAGAGGTGTCTAAACATCAACATTTTGTCGCGTGTTTTGATACTATGTAATAGAGGACTACCCTATTGATATACTGTTTCAAATATCACCAACATCATCCACAGCCTTAACTTCCTTGAACAAAGGCCTCCCCAGCTAATACTATACTTAATCGCAAAATATTGGTTGATGCGAATCCGCACAAAAGAACGCTTTATTCAATTGTTTCAATAAATTACTGAACTATTAAGTTAATAATAAATATAAATGTTATGTGTTAACTCTTTCACCTGGAACGTGTATTCAAAGAATCGATGTCATAATCCATAACTGTTTCGGATTCTACCACACGCAAGATCTTGAAGAAGGCTTCCAATGGAAGTCAAAAGAATTGACGATCATGATATTAATTCTTACTAAATTGTTTACTTTATAATACTCGTGTTTTTACAATAATTAAAAATTAATATGAGATATGTATTACATAATTAAAAATTTACGAGAGAAAAATATATATATTAATTTTTACCCTCGTAAGTTTGTAATTAATTCGCCTTCCAAGCGTTATTGCAAACATAATAGGTAATATTTAAATTATAAGGTTGCATCATCATTTACAAGTTTAAAACCAATTGCAAACTTGGACTTGAAAAATTGGAGTTATGAGTCATTGTCATGTTAGCTCAAGCGGTCAGAGCATACCCCGGCTATAGGGGTGGATTGACGAGGGTTCGAATCCCGCACATGACTATAATTTTTCCCTCGCAAATTTATAATTTAGTAATGTAACTTGCCTAGCAGGCGTTATTGCAAACATAACAATATTAAAATGAGATATGTATTGAAAGATTTTACATCTAAATTATATGATATGTATTAATCCTCCTTCTGTACCTTCCAGAAAAAGAAATCCGCATTGAGGCAAAACAAAAACAAACTCGGAATAACTGGCAACCTCTCCAGGTTAATAATAAATAACCACCTGTTCCGGTACAATAATAAGCGTCCTATTTATATTTAACAATAATATTATGGCGGGAAACGGAACCGGTTGGTTTCTCTTAATAAACTAGGTATAAGCTTCATCTCACAAAGGCGCTCCCTCCATATTTTTTTAGTAGGATTGCAAATAATACTACCTACCCAAGTGATCATATTTAAAAGTTATAATGTGTTACTGTAGTACCATTATTATTTACACCCACACAAAGACGTAGTATACAATCGAGACTATATACTCGTACGAATGAGCATAAATAATGTACTGTGGAGGGGCACGACTTTGTGAGTGAGGAGGTATTGTATCTATCGAGCACCTTACCACGATTCGATCGTCAAATCAAGTAAAAATTGATCGTATAACAACGCAAAAAGAGACACCAGCTGAAGAGTTGTGGAAATGGTTTCGTGTAGAATGATGAATAAATACTTCCACAGGTAATTTCATGTTTTTCTGTGTTGGATTTCGGTGTCGCTTCCGATCTTTTTATTTTATACTCTTATCTGTGACTAGACTTACAGGCTCGATGGCGTCTAGAAGTCACGATACTGGGCGGGCACCAACGGCAATTGTTGCAATTATTTAGTTAGGTAACTCGTAGGCACATTGGCAAATCATTTTCAGTTAGTCAACTGGAACTTAAAAAATACTCGAAATTTATGGGAAACTATTTAACCAACAATAAAATAATTATTAGGATTGGATAACCTAATTTAAAATTAAACGATTCGATTTGATAAATTACATCCTATTAGGATTTCGGTTAAAATAGTTACTAAATAAGTCATCCCTAACAATATTTGCTAAGGAATAGTTAAATAAGTAAGTAATTAAATACCGATGAAAAAAGTTTCAAATGAGTACATAATTTAAAAAAAAACGCGATGTCGAAGGCTAGAAATATATTGTGAAGTAAAGATGATTATTCAAAAGCACTGGCTAAAAACAAATAATCAATTGCTGATTTCGCGATCACTAGAAATTCAGAATTATTATTTATTAGTAAATAAAAACTAAAACATTGCTGTAAATTCGTGATTTTAAAACATAGTTTTGTTTCTTGTTTTGAAACGCAGTTAATATTCTGACTTAGGTAAACATAAGAAATGCGCAGAACTGGGCAGCTAAAAAGTATAAAACGAAATATGGAGTAGGTATATTAATATCTTTAAGTACACATGCCTTGCCTTCACTCAAGCTTTTATGGGTTTAAAACACCTGTTCATGATACTACAGCGTCTCTGTGTGGAGAAATTAACCCAAAATTAGTGCAAATCTGTCTATACATGCATAAGGTCAATGACGAGGCTGAAACAGTCTAAATATAGACGCCATTTTGTTTTTAGAGCCGCCATCTTGCCGCGTCTGGTTTTTGAACTTTGCTCGGAGAAGCTTTACTGGTTTTTAAGTGTTTTATTTTGGTGTTAGTGTTTAATTTTAGTGCGTATTGGGTTAGTTCGATTTATTTTGTTTATCATTACCTCAGCACCATAGAAGCTGTATTTTCAGTACTAGTGTATTCTTGTTGAATCGAATTGCTAGATCGCGCTATGTATTTTATAATATTGCGGATGCTACTCATTCTAAAAAAACTTTTTAAATAGCTTTAAATAATAATCTGTGCATATAGACTAGTAGGAACCGATATTCAACGCATCATTCGCGCTTTGAAGGTATTTGTGCATTTAGCACACATATTAAATAATAATCTGACATATTAAATATCTAATGAACGACTTGTGGGGAATCAGGATTTATCGTAGATAAGCTCCTACATATTATTCTGTATCTGATCTGTATCTATACCTTCTTCACCTTTTAGGGCTCCGTATCCAGAGGGCAAAATGGAGCCAAATGAGCGAGACTGCACTGTATGTATGTCTGTCCACCCCCATGTCCGGGTCTCTAACTCGTAAACGATAAAATAAAATATCTAAAATTATGTTACAAAACATAATTTTAGAAATTGTTGTCAATCATTAAACCAAAGACGACTATTAGACTAAAAATTAAATTAAATTACTTTCCCTTCAGACAATACAATCTGAAGTTAGCCGAAAAATCAAAGATTTTTGCATCCTAGCATGGGGTGTCATTGTCTTCTAGAACTATTCAAATAGATTGCTAACACATTGTTTATTTTAAGGAACAAATAAATACCGTTGTAAATTTTAAACCATTTTTGGTGCAGTGTCTAACTGAAAAATTTGTTTGTGAACAGTTAGGAATGTCATATATCAATATATTTATAGATACTTTATCTTCCATTTATCAAACAAATACTGAACATTTGTTGAAAAGATTTTAATCATAGCTTTGAAGCTGTGATTACAACAAACAAAAACTTTATTGTAAGCTATTGGAATGCAGGTGAGAGGACCGAGTGACCAGTTTATTTATTTAGTTATCCATACAGAATCACAAATAATATACTTAGTTTTCTATTTACTACAATACAGCTAAAATAGATTATCAACATGCACATAACATTATTATAGTATTGTTAAACATGTCGTATTATTACCGTCAATAAACATGATTAAAGGATGTAATAAATGAATTTCTAAATAAAAACATGTCATCTTTAATAGCTAAACAATGTCGTAAACACATAAACAACCATGCACAAATTGATAAACGTCATCATCAAAATACATCGTAAATTATTCAGAGTAAACGCCCTGTCAAGGTTATCGCGTGCAGATCGTATGTCAAACGGCAGTGGTTGTCATAGCGACACGTGCTCTATTGGCTGGCTGAATAAAGACGGGATGTAATTAATAACCTTGTTACGACGTAAAAATATTTATTGTTCACTTTGATCGGAATGATGTGTGATCACTTTGTATGATTTACATCATATTTGTAAGGAAGTCCGAGAATGCTTTCAATTCAATCAACAGAAGTATAATATTAGGTCCTTACATATGAAATTGGCGTTTTTCGTACTGGCCACTTTAATCACGAATTTCTCCTCTTTGGTAAGGAATTCCAAATTCAAATTTGTACAGCTATAGACTCATGTATTTGTGTTTCGATGATCGTCATTCATTTGTTTTTTTCTTCTGTTTTTTTCTGTTTGCGTCACTCATTTTACAAAATGGAAAACCTTAAATATCGCATTATTTACGAGTACGAGTTCCGCCGTGGCACTAGTGCTGCGGAAACAACTCGAAGGGTGAATGATGTGTATGGCGGTCGTGTTGCAAAAGAAAACACAGTTCGTTTTTGGTTCCAACGTTTTCGTTCTGGAAATTTCGACCTGCAGAACAAGCCCCGTGGACGGCCTGAGACTCAAGTTGATAATGAAGAGTTGAAGGCTATTGTGGAAGCGGATCCATCGCAAACCACGTCCGAGTTAGCTGCAGGCTGCGATGTTAGTGATAAAACTGTTTTAATTCACTTGAAGCAAATTGGGAAGATTAAAAAGCTTGAAAGGTGGGTACCTCACGAATTGACTGAAACAAACCGGCAAACGCGCGTCGACTGCTGCGTTACATTACTAAACCGGCACAATAATGAAGGTATTTTAAACCGAATCATTACCTGTGATGAAAAATGGGTTCTTTACGATAATCGGAAGCGCTCAGCGCAATGGTTAGATCCTGGCCAGCCAGCCAAATCCTGCCCCAAGCGAAAATTAACCCCAAAAAAGTTACTTGTAAGCGTTTGGTGGACTAGTGCCGGTATTGTTCATTACAGTTTTTTCAAATCTGGCCAGACTATTACGGCTGATGTCTATTGTCAGGAATTGCAAACCATGATGGAAAAGCTAGCGGCTAAACAACCTAGGCTGGTCAATCGCTCCACGCCACTGCTGCTTCACGACAACGCTAGACCACACACTGCGCTACAGACGGCTACTAAATTAGAAGAGCTTCAATTGGAAAGTCTAAGACATCCTCCGTACTCCCCGGACCTTGCTCCAACAGATTACCATTTTTTTCGAAATTTGGATAACTTCTTGCAAGGGAAAAAATTCAACTCCGATGGGGCAGTCCAAATCGCCTTCAAAGATTTTATTGATTCCCGTCCGACTGGTTTTTTTAGTAAAGGGATCAATGAACTACCTATGAGATGGCAAAAGTGCATAGAAAATAATGGTTCATACTTTGATTAATTAAATATATTGTATTAAAAAATATTCGACTTTTTGTTCCTCCCATACAAAACGCCAATTTCATATGTAAGGACCTAAATGAGAATTTATAATATATTATAATATATTTATACATTGGCAGAAAGCCCGAATTTGGTACTTACAGCATTATGAATTAATAATTAGGTCTCCCGTGGGGTGCCGGGTTAGAATTGCACCTCCCCATATCATCCCGTGGGTGTCGTAAGAGGCGACTAAGGGAAAAATACTGGAAGGTAGCAGCGCCTTCAAAAGAACTACCTTCTCACACTGCGATCCCCAAGCCGCCTGCCAAGCGTGGGGATCATGGCAAATACCCCCTAAATAGGGGAGGCTATGTTCAGCAGTGGACTTTCCGGCTGAAACAGTAATTAGGTTGTTTGCCTCTTCAAAAGTAAGGTGATGATAGTGTAAAGACTTTTTATATTTTTTATCTTTATACCTAAGTAATTACTCCTTTATAATTGTCCAATGTACGTAGATTAATTTAGAAATTATATCGAATATATTTTCCCGAAAATAATTGCGTTATTAATTTATTTGCCATCATGGCGTAGGTGGCTGGTAGAGATTTGTTTATAATCTTTAATTTATAACACAAAAAATTAACTAACAACTATAAAGACCTAAATTAATATTATATTAAAAAACGGCTGACACTGAACAATGAAATAACTTGTTGAATATTTCTTAAGATTACACAATCGCTTGCTAAGTGAAAGTCACATTTATACATTTTTAGAGTACCTGCAACATTTCTCACCTCTAGTAGGAATCGAACCCACGTCCCCCGATTTTCTGTAAAAAATTTAATTCAAGTCATATCGTATTTGAGCTCGTGTAATACAAATACAAAACTCTAGTTTACAAAACATATATTGAGTGTAGCTCTTTTAAATTAATTATTTGTTTTTAACGTTGATTTAAATTATTCAAATTTATACATAAGGACACGGAGGAGCTATGAAAATGTATCAAGAATATCCATGATTAGGAAGCGGAAAATAAACCGCTATTTCATGAATCAATTTATTTAATGTTTCAAAGTCAAAGTCAAAGTCAAAATCATTTATTCAATTTAGGCGTTTACGACGCTCTTATGAAGGTCAATTACAAATTTTAGTATTGAAATATTCTACATTGTACTGCCACGTTCAGCAAATAAATTGTATAGAGCCACTGCGAGAAGAACGGGCAAGAAACTCGGGGCCATTCTTTTAAACATCTTTTAACAATGTGTTACATACATACTATATAATAGAGTTATTACAATATTTGTTTAAATTATGTAGGTGACAGGCAATAGCTTGGCGGAGGCGGAATTGTCCAGGCATTTTTGTCGTTTATGTAATCAGAAACTGTGTAGTAGGATTTTTTAATCAATATGTTTTTCACATGCAACTTGAATAGTTTAAAGGTTATATAAGCCTGCATATTACTTTTTGCTATGTCAAATTGTTTAATAAACCCAAAACAATTATTAAAGTACAAATATACCTTTGCCTTAGTAAGTTTAAGAAGTAAGATACCTATTCTTATGTAAACAAAAAACTAAAGAAATATATTTAATATAAATATTAACTTAACTACAAACTTTCGCGTTTATAAGACCACTAAAGATTTAAAGGAAAAAATATGCCTAATTTCAACGAAATAAATAAATAAACAATTTTATATTTATAAAATGAAACCTTAGATTTAAATATGTTCCCCGTAGTATGTACGTATGTTTTATATTTATGTTATTCCAATACAAATAAAAAATATATAACATAGAAAATAGTCATGGACCCTGAAGTCTCTGTAAATTATTCTTTAAAAAAGAGGCATATCCAAAAAATTATAATATAATAAGATGGCTATAAAAAACGCAGAACTTTTGTCCATTCGGATTGATGTTGCTATGGTGGCACTACTGCAAACGTCAATCACGATCTATTCAGCTAACTCTTGGCTCTTCGCTGACATAATATAGATTCTCATAACTAACATACTATTAATCTACATATGACATTATCAATTAGTTTCATCTCTTTCATTTACCTTTGAAGTGACAAAGAGAGTATTGGACAGATGTCAAATTTATTGTGTAATAGGGAAAATCAGCTGATCAATGATTTATTATTGAAGTGTCAAAGATCATTTACCTATTGTGTTGGCAACAACACCTGCATTTGTTGTATACGGCCCCTCCTCCTCATACATACCCCCTACATACGTAAGCATTCATAATACATGTTATGTATTTTCTTAGAAACGATTACGTTTTTTTAGTGTTTAGCACTAGAACAGTTTTTGAAGCAGTGATGGCTCAGTTACATTGGCTATGGACCGCCGCGCATCAGATCCATGGTTTGAATCCCGCCGGGGCTTGAGCTTTATGCGAATGCCCGACTGGCTAGCGACCACCCTCAAGTAGAAAATATATCGCCTAGCACCTAACGGTGTGTTCCGGAAGCTGTCCTTGAGGGCCAGTAATTCTAGGTTAAGCCTGTTAACACCTTCGAGCACATCATCAATTACTATCAGGTGAGATTGAGATCAAAGGCTATTTCTTTAAATTAAAAAAACGGAGCCATACCACTGAGCCTCGGATTTCCGTCCGTCCTTTAAAGGGCTGTATTTTTAGAACGGTGATAGGTAGCCGGTTGAAATATTCACTAAATAGGTATGGCGAGTTGCCTAGTAAAAAAATAATATCAAAAAATCTTAAATAATAGGACCCCATAAAAGAAATGAGTTTTTTTAACCCACTTTATTTTGGCTCTATCGTTAAAACGGTCAAACATACAAACGTCAAACTTGTTATGAATATAGTCCAATATCTGACGTATAATAAGAAATAATTAAAACCTGCCAAGTACAGGTCGATTTTCTCTATGTATAACTACAGTAACAACTGTAGATCTAGAACTACAGTAAAAAAATAACGATTATTTGCATCGATTTAAATAAGAAAGGAATATAGGGTAAGCTCTAATAAAACGACAATACAATGCGGAGAAATTTAAATAAAAGCATATAATGCACACAATTACACTTCCATTGTATATGATACTAGCGGCCGGTCACAGCTTCGCAATATTAAAAAAAAAAAACAATTTTTATAGCCTATGTTCATCGGATATAATGTAAGATTCTAATAGTGAAAGAATTTTTCGAACCGCTCCAGTAGTTTTTAAGTTTATTCGTTACATACAAAAACATATATACAAATCTTACTTCTTTATAATATTAGAGTCATGTTTTAATTTTTAGTGAATGATAAAGACAGGAAGACAAGTAATGTACAGGCGCGACGCTTGACATCAGATGCACGATTTGTTCAAATAGTAGTGACTATTCGAACAAATCGTGCATCTTAGGATAAAAATAGGTTCTTGAATAGTCATTCTTGTTATTAGAGACCCCACTAGCATTGGAATAAGGGTAGGGAGATGATGCCCACCACCTTTGTTCCATATAGGTGACTCTCCGCGAAATCACGCAAGTATTGTCATCTTGATTGATTTAACAATGTTCTATGTCAGTAACATGGTCATTGGCCCAATGTTTTAATTTTTAGTGAATGATAAAGACAGGAAGACAAGTAATGTACAGGCGCGACGCTTGACATCAGATGCACGATTTGTTCAAATAGTAGTGACTATTCGAACAAATCGTGCATCTTAGGATAAAAATGTTCTTAAATATTCTTTCTTGTTATTAGAGACACCACTCGACTTGGGATAAGGGTAGGGAGATGATGCCCACCACCTTTGTTCCATATAGGTGACTCTCCGCGAAATCACGCAAGTATTGTCAGCTTGATTGATTTAACAATGTTCTATGTCAGTAACATGGTCATTGGCCCAATGTTTTAATTTTTAGTGAATGATAAAGACAGGAAGACAAGTAATGTACAGGCGCGACGCTTGACATCAGATGCACGATTTGTTCAAATAGTAGTGACTATTCGAACAAATCGTGCATCTTAGGATAAAAATGTTCTTAAATATTCTTTCTTGTTATTAGAGACACCACTCGACTTGGGATAAGGGTAGGGAGATGATGCCCACCACCTTTGTTCCACATAGGTGATTCTCCCCGAAATCACGCATCTATTGTCAGCTTGATTGATTTAACAATGTTCTATGTCAGTAACATGGTCATTGGCCCATCAAGGTCTATTAGACTGACAAGCCTGCGCCTCTGCCAATTTCCTTCTGGCTAACTGTGTCGGACATATATGGTCAAACACCTTGGTGATGGACTGGCAGGCGACGCGTAGACCTTCACCTGGTTAAGTCTTATTTTAGTTCTTATGTAATTTTCTTGATATTATTAGCGCTTCATACACTGTGCTTTACACGACTAAGATGAAAGTGAAAGAAGCAAAAGATATGTCGAGATTGTAGACAGAGAAAATTCGGGAAATCTGCCTTTAGCGTCGGCAATAATGCTTTTGTATATCTGTACGAATTCCGGATTTCCGGTCGTTCTCCTCTAAAAGCCGCAATTTTTAACCATTTCGCTGAAAATTTTGTGAGCATGTTTAATATTTAAATGTTTTTTTTTGTCGATTCAGTTAATGGGAATCTTGTGAGTTTGAAAATTAAAATTTTCAAAACGGCGTATACAGGGGGTTGAACACAAAAAAAATGTAGTCACGGAGTATTCAGCTTAGGTACAAAACAGGGCTCCTAATTATATTAACGATCTTTTGAGCTGGAACGTAGCTTGTATACTGACTACCAACGAGGATTCCCAGTGGATTGTTGGCAAGACAAATGATGGAAGTCAATATCCTTAGAATATGTGGATTTTGGATTAACAAACGATATATTAGGTGTGGATAAAATGAGGAAGGAGCTTTAAGAACACTACGCAAAGCTCAAACCACTTAGTCACGCAGGCTTATTTAGTACCATGTGAAGTTGGCAAAGAAATTTAAAAAAGAAAAAAAATACTCGCTACTTTAACTGATTTTCAATGTCTATTATCGAAAATATTGGTTCACTCTGCCATATTTAAGACCATTGTACACATTTTCAGTAAATAAATAAATTGATTGATTGAAAAAAATATTATTTGAAAAAGATTCAATATTAATGCGCGCTGTAACGTAGCGGTAGTGACAAATCTTTGTCCAAAATGCGCGAAAATCAGAGATAATAATATGTTTCAAAATTTTTCAAGATTTATTTGGTCCTAGTTTTTTAATCTGAGGTCACATGATCCAAGGTATTATTGTAACATATATTTTTTTGTGAAAGTATTATGCAAAAAATCTTTTCCGTTGAGGAAGAATTCCAAAAAATAAAATCAACTCACATCAGCAGATATTTTGAAATATACAATACATATTTAACAATAAATAAATAAATCTTTTATCTGTTAATAAAATGTCTGAACATAATATTTCTGTTTTTTTTTTATGCTGATAGCTAAGCCTTTGACCACAATCTCACCTGATGGCAAGTGATGATGTGGTGAAGGTGTTAACAGGCTTAACCTATAATTGCTGGCTCTCAAGGACAGCTACCGGAACACACCGTTAGGTGCTTGGTGACAGATTTTCAGTGGTCGCTAGCCAGGCGGGCATTCGCAAAATGCCCTTCCACCATGCGGTGGAGCTCAAGCCCGCAGCGGGATTCAAACCATGGACCTGCTGCGCGGCAGACGTGATCACGGGGTGACTGCGACGATCACTGCAAAGTGTTTGAAACGTCGGGATCAAAATAATGATAAATATACGCTATTTAAACCGTTTAAAGTTGTTTAATTACTATGTGTAATAATCGCGAAAACCTAAGACAACAGAATATAATATGCTATACTTTTGCATGAAAACAGTCGCTAAAGAGGTTCTACGCGGTTTCCTCGATACCAACTTTTATGTAGGTATATTATCGTCATAGGCACCTGTTTTTAAACGTACATATACGTCTAATACTTTCAGATCATCGATAAACATTGAATCAAGGATGCAAAATTAAACATGCTAGCGAAATTTCATCCAAACACAATCAAAACACGCACAATACGCCTTTGTTTGTAAACACAAACGCCACGTGGCGCCATCTAATTTTAACCACAAGAACTGATTCCAATGTTATTGGCCCGATTTTATCATCCATTCTAGAAAGATCCCCGATCTCTTTATATCATGAATTATGTTGTAAGGAAACGATATATATTTGTAAACTGGATTTGGAGATACGCCAACGAAAGGTATTTCCGTCTGTTTCTAGATTTTTGAATATGTTATTTTGATGTAGACGTTGTTTTGACTTATTTGTATTAATAATTTTACTTTTACGCAGTTGCTGTTTCGATTAATTTCTGTAGACAATGTTTTGGCGAGCACGTGCAGAATGAAATTCAAATAAAATCTCATTGAATAAACGTAGTGAAGATCAGATGGCCTTATTTATTTTGAAAATTTTTCAAAAACGTGATCAAGAGCAGAAGGAAATACAAAAAATACTACCTCAATTTCTGGCAAACATATTTAAGTATTATACAATAATCTTATCTTGAGAAACCTTATATAGTATAGGTACCTTAACTAATTATATAGCATGTAGAGTAGGTCCAGAAAGAGAGTTTACTTGGGATTATAGCGAATGTGTCCCGTTTTCGTGGCCAAAGTCAAAATCAATTACTTATTCAATTCAGGCGTCTACGACGCTCTTGTGAAGGTCAATAAAAATTTTAATACTGAAATATTCTATAAAAATTCTACATAGTACTGTCATGTTCAGCAAAAAAAAAGTATAGCTTCTGCGAAATGAACGGCTTAGAACTCGGGGCGTTCTATTAAAATGTCTTTTTACAATGTATTACAAACTATGTTATAAAATTATTACAATATTTGTTTAAATTACGTAGGTGACAGGTGATAACTTGGAAGAGACGGAATCATCCAAGCATTATTGTCATTTAAGTAATCACAAACTGTAAAGCGGGATTTTTTAATAAGTCAATGCCAATGGGTTAATCAATATGTTTGTCACATGCAATTTTCCTTCTATTCCCTTAGAAGAATATTTTACATTTCCTTACGTTAACATACCTATAAATGATGTATAAATACATAATTTTAGCAAACCTTGACATTATTATCAATGTAGCACAGTCGCAAAGTCTAATCCCAGGTCCACTATCTTTCTGAAAAGACTATATACGCAGTAGTAACATTGCTATACATATATCTTACGTACATTTGCAATTGATCACACGAATACGTTCAGAACTGACCGTAGATCGAATCTTTGTTCTTACTTCGAGGAAATTCCCTGACGTAAATAAATTGGCGTAAAGCACGCATTAGGTTATACGCCATAAATACGCACTTAGCCACTTACGTGTTGGACGGCCGCCATGTTCCTTTCACCTTTTTAATCCGACTCGTGTATTGATGTTTTCAGACTGTCTTGTGATCAGTTTTTTTTTTTATATATTAGGTCGTAAGAAATGTGTTTTGGGTTATACGGAGAAGCTAATGCGTAGTGAAATGAATTTATGTTGATCGGTTTTATCTATATTAACAAATTTGACTTAGATACGGATTGAGCATTTTAACGCTAGATTAACACTGATTGTTAAATATTAGAAAATAATTACGCGGCTTATAAGTGCTGGAACGCAATATACCTAGTTATTTGCATTTTCCTGATGCTAAAACCCTGTAAGGTAAACGGACTCAACGAATCAGCAGTTGCAATTTATCGGAGACATGTCGCCAGCATACTGCCTATACTGCCGTCTAGTGATTTGGATCATTTAGACCGAAAAAAGTGCAAGAAAGATTATTTTTTCATTTTAGTAGTAAAACTAATGAAAGAAGTAGGCAATAATTTAAATGAAATATTAATTAATAAGTTCGCCACAATAATGTTTGCGTGGGTACAAAAAATACTTCAAAACACTCACTAGCGTTTGTCTGTGATGTCCTCTCCGACTTACCCATCGTCGTTGCTGGCAAAATGTGAGTGAAATGAGTCTAGAAAATTGGTATTTCTTTAAAATTTACTACGGAGGTCCCCCTCCGTACTTACCTTCCTCGTCCTCAGGTACTTACTAGTGAAGGTGGGCCTGGGTTGCACCTGTCTCAGGCACTATTTGCTTCACTCTCCTTCAACACAATGGACCCGGCATCAGCACGGTGAATTTATAAAATGCTAAGTAATTCGCCTACGCAAAATGATGCTTGAAAGCAAACACATGCATAGATAACCGCAACCGGCATTTACTACTGAGCGCTTTCGTGCTTTTGAAGGCACATTAAGCCGTTGATCCCACTTTTTGTCTTAGGGTTGAAGTCATTATGCTATATAGAAGTCTTCCGGGGAGTCTGAGAACTTTCACACAATGTAATTTGTGAGTGCCTACCTCGATAGCTCGCAAGTAGACCATTTATTGACAAGCACGCCATGAGAACCAACCAACCAGCTTAGGTTAAACCAATGGTTTGAGCACATCATCACTTAGCATCGAGTGATATTTTGTCTAAAAACTATATAAACGATAAAAAAAAATATCCGATAAAAATTGTTCTAAAACTGTATAGTAGTATAATATGTGATAGTTCCCAATATATACAGGTCAAGGCTTATCAGGACACAGTAGGTAGGTAGGTAAAGATCTGCGTCTTACAAATCTGCGTTATATTTATTGTATCAATGACATTACTCCAATTCCCTACTATCTCGGCAGCTGGGCAGAGTGCCACGTCCGACGACCTCAAATTGGTGGAAATACGCAGTTTTTTTGATGACTTGTTCATATGTTAATACACGAGAAACCAACGTCAATAACCTAATTAAACCACTTGGGTGTTTATATCGTCGGTTCATTCATTCTTCAGGAAAACTCGACCTTCCTTCGCTTATTCCAAGTTTCCAAACACTAAGCGATCAATGTTCCATAGTTCAATCCCTCGCAGGTTTCGAACAATGGCCTGACTGCGTGGTAGCCTACAGCTATTGCCACAGGGCCATAACTGCTTCCCAGTGATAAGTCACATTCGCCCACGTTCTAGCTGGTTGACATATTTTATAACTGACCACGTAAGGTCTGTTATAGCCTCACTGCCGCATGCTTTTGCATGGTGCTAGGGTATTTTGCTAATTCCTACCTGTGTTGCAACCAAGTATGTAGCCCTTCATTTTGAATCACTCAATGGGTATGGAAGAAAAACATTTATTTTCTCAACCTATTGCGCTTAAAATCCGCCTGTTTGATTTTATTTATGCATGACTTAGGCAAACATTTGGCCGCTATCTTACCTGATGGAAAGTGATGATGCGGCCGAAGATGTAACATGCTTGCCTAGAAGATACCTATTCACTCTAAGCTTGAAGACTCCCAAATTATAATGTTCGGGAAACAAAGACGCGGGCAATGAGTTCTCCTCCTTCGCTGTACGGATGATAAATGTGGAAGCGAAACGCTTCCACATTTATCATCCGCGAGCGAACTGGAGGAATGTCAACCATGAAAGGATGACTGCCATCAGAGCGTCTTGTAGTCCAATGATAAAAGGGGCATGGAGGAATCAGCCCATGTAATTCCTGCGCACACTCTCCGAAATGTGTGATAGAATACTGAAAGCATAGAACATATAATAATACTACGTATAGAATGGACACTCCTCACCCCCCACCAAAACGAGCCTTCCTCACCCCGCCCTGATTCTGAGCTGTCGCTGAGCTGACTTGAGTACGGGACTCGCAACTCCCGCACGATGACGTGACGACGAAGCGTGACGCTTGTACGAGTATTTTAAAAGTTGAGAATGGGGTAATCTTGTGTTGTTTACGGTTGCTTATCAACTAAACGAGAAAAGATAGGAGTTTTTATAGATTCCCTAACTAAACTAAGTACCTACCTATTGGTCGTTCTTCAGTTATCCAGTAGGTAACTTATAAAAAACGGTAATTCACAGTAGGTATTGAAAAAAAAAAAATCTTTGTATTTTATTCAAACTGCTATTCAAATAATGATTATTTTAGAAGATTTTTGCATAAAATATCCGTGGATATCGACTTCGTTTGCAGCGAAACAAGTGTCTTTGTAACCTATACCTACCATATAAGAAATAAGTGTAACCTAGACCTATACCTACCATAGACAAAAGCAATACACATACCGACCTTCACCACGGTTGACACGCGGCACACTTCATGATTGTTTATTATACGAGAAGAAGAAGAACATAAATTATTATTGTGATTGTATTTATTACCATTACTTGTATAAAATGTGAATTTGGAATGATACTTTTTGTATACTTATATATGAGTGAAATGTGAAGTAATGTTTCGTACTCGGTTGTGTGTTGCATATTCCTACGTCGTACATGGAGTTGGATTATTGTGCATGTAAATGTTTCTGAAGGTAGGTAAGGTAACCTACGAAATCTAATAAGTCCTATTAACAGCATCAAAAGATTGTTAGGTAGGTAAGTACAACCATTATTTATACGATGACAACCTTAGACTTCACGCACACATTTACGCGTGTACAAAAACAACATTTGTGTAGTGTCTGTGTAATAGGTAGTTAGAACGCGGCTTTTGTATAGAGAATGAGTCGAGTGTCCAGGCTGTGCTGAAAGACAAGCGACCCTGCGACGATGACCGAGACTCTGTAGTTTGGACTCAACCAGACATGCCTAACGATATCTTATACATTAAGATCGGTTAAGGCGTTTAGAAGTTACGGTGGAATAGAGAAACTCACAAACATACATACGCATTCATACATTAACCCAGAAAACATAACACTCCTTTTTTGGGCAGTCGTGTTAAAACACATAGTGTCGAACATAGAACCTCCTACTATTTTGGAAGTCGGTTACAAATTACGTTTGTTTTTAATTTTTCATGATAGTTTTATGAGGGATAGAGAGGAGGGTAGAGGGAGTTAGGCGTCAGGGCCGCTACCACAATTCGACGTAGTATCGAACTTCAGGTTCGCAAGTAAGGTATCCGCAACACACGTATTGGTTTAACTTCGTTCGTAGCATATACTTGCAAGCATTTCCCTGCGTAGATTCTGAATATTACTTTTTTTTATCGGATTCGTATGGTTTGTACATTTTCCATTATAATTTATTTGTTTGCTTATAAGTAGTCAGTCGAGTTATAAATATGCAGAAAGGACACAAATATTAATGAGGATATAAATACCTATGGAGAAAAAAGACATTAACGTTAACTCTAAATATCTTACCTGTATTTTCTAGAACAGTGACACCTCTCGCTGAGCTCCATAACTAGGATTCTCAGAGTCTAACCATGGGAAAATGTTCTTTAATTCGACAGTAAGACTTAAAATTGATTGAAGCTTAATAGCGTTCGCAGAGTAGTATGGGATGGAATCCATAGCGGGCAAGATTTGTGATGAACGATGCGGTCCGACCACAGACAATATGAAACAACGAACTTCGTACCGCAAATTCAATTTTCGTTGCCTAAAAGGTCGCTCGAACACGAAAAACTAAAGTTCGTCGAATTGTAGTAGCGGCCCAGGGTCTTTTTACGACCATTGTTGGTTGGTCCGAGAGCAAGAGATGCCATGGCGACAAATTGTTATGCCATAAATCATAACACTTACTAGACATTGTGTCGAAATCAATGTACTCATAATAGAAAATATCTATTACAAGGAAACTTGGCCGATTGTCAAGTGCAATGACATTACATTTACTTCTGTTTCTGAATATTACACAAAAGAAGTAATTAGTCACAAAATATCTTTCGAGAGAGTCTCATGTGATGTCAGTTTTAAAATTGATTATTTCATACTTATTTTTAAGTTACAATATTACAAATATACGATAGGAAAAGTTTAAGTAATGTGCGGGATTCGAACCCGCGTCCGTCCACCCTTTTAGCCGAGGTATACTCTAACCAATTGAGCTAACATGACATGACGTCATAACTAAAATCTTTCCTATTAGTAGTTATTTAACCATCGTATTGGGATGTAGCGACATCTATAGGACAACTTAGAATAAAGCATATGGTTAGAGCATACCCCGGATAAAGGGGTGGATGGACGCGGGTTCGAATCCCGTACATAACTAAAATTTTTATAGTATATTTGTAAATTTGTAAAGTAATCCGCATAGCAGGCGTCATTGACAACATAACAATATTAAAATTATTCTTAAGAGTCAGGGTAAAATTATACATATACCTACACGCCCCAGCAACTCTTGCACATGCCTTCTTCGTTCTTCTGCCCTTTTTCGTTGCTTCTCTTCTCTCTCGTGGTTTGCTTGTTCAGATTCGTTTACATATATATATTTTAACCGACTTAAAAAAGGAGGAAAATGTCAATTCGACTGTATTTTTTTTCTTGTGTATATAATCTTTACAGGGTGTACCTATTTAGATGATTTTTTTTATATAGACACGCCCCAGTAATTCTTACACATGTCCTCTTCGTTCTTCTGCCCTCTTTCGTTGCTTTTCTTCTCTCTCGTGGTTGCTCGTTCAGATTCGTTTACATATATTTTAACCGACTTAAAAAAGGAGGAAAATCTCATTAGGACTGTATTGTTTTATTGTGTGTACCCTACGAATAAATACATTATTTATTCGAAGTGTGTACCTCATAAGTTTTTACAGGGTGTACCGATTTTGATGACTTTTTTTATATTTGAAAGCTGGTGCCTGTGATTTGTCCTATTTAAATTTGAGTGAAATCTGACGAGTAGCATTTGAGTTATCCCTAATAATCCATACTTAATTGGCTTCAACGACATTAATAAATGAATTTGACGATGTTGGCAATTAATATTTGACAAGTACCTATTTACTCACCTATTAATTAATTGAAATAATAGACTTAACTGACACCACGTTTCTGACACGAGTTTTGTTACACACGTGGTATTATTTTAATTCATTTTTTTTGCCTGATAGGTTAGCCTTTGACCACTATCTCACCTGATGGTAAGTGATGATGTGGTCGAAGATGTTGTTCAGGCTTACCTAGAAGTACTGGCTCTCAAGGACAGCTGCCGGAACACACCGTTAGGTGCTTGGCGACAGATTTTCTACTTGAGGGTGGTAGCTAGCCAGGCGGGCATTCGCAAAATGCCCTACCACCATGCAAATTCACGGGGCATGCTGGCAGCATTGCCCCGTTAAATTGGAATACTGTTCGTTGAGCCAAATAGGTGCCAGCATTTTGATTGTGCGTCGCATCGACCAAACGTCCTGGACCCAACGACTAAAGAAGTAAAAGTAAAGATTAAGGTAAACATTTAAGATGTTTACAATAGAGTTTAGTTATAGAACATAAACAAAATAAATTGCAAACAATATCTAGTTACTTGTTATGCGCGTTTGCAAAGTTGTTACTTGACGCGAGTACTTGTATTGAAACCGGAGCGAAGCGAAAGATTCTAGGATTAATCCATAAGCGAAGCGAGCAGTACAAAATATAGAATCCTAAGCGTGGCAAAGGTTTCAAAGCGACGAACGCTATATTACTTTGCTGCCCAGCGCAACACGCAATTTTTCACTTCACTCCAGCGAGGAAAATGCTAGTTGCAAAAAAACGGGTCAAATAATGTAGTATGTTTGTGAATATAAATAAAATACTTTCAAATTGAGATGCAGTTTTCTTGCAAACCACTGGATTTACCATACGATGCGATACTAGTAACTCTTTCTCTAGTTCTCTTTTTTATTGACACCTAAAACAGGAAATTAAGACGAAACAATCATAAATTTAGGTACAATAGGCGGTCTTATCGCTTAAGCCGATCTCTTTCAGACAACCATTGGATGGAAGTAGAATAAATCTTTTGAGCAGGAAGCATGGACTTATTACTAAACTATTAGAATATCCTAGCAGTTTTACCATACTTTTCCCTTATATCGAGAATATTTTCGCACTGAGTATATATATATTGTTATTGAAAATAAACAAGCTCGTTTTGATATCAGATACCACCACCAGGGGTCAGTGGTCCCATCAGTGGGAAAAAGTAATATTACCACGTTTTATAAGATCAAAGTACGATATTCCAAAGAATATTAACAATATTCTTTTGTTGCAGAGAATGCCGTCAGAGGTGATCTCGGAGAAGTCGCTCCAGCGGGAGCTGGCTGACTCCATCATCAGGATGGTGCCGCTGGACGAGATCAGGATACTGCTGGCTTGCGGAGCTAAGGTACCGTAGTTATTGCTTAACATCGATTAACAGCTTGAAACAATATCTCTTTAGGTGTCATTACGTCTATGGCGTAAAATGCAATATTAAACAGTATTTTACGCTGTTGTAGCTATAGGTTTGGTAACAATTTTACATAATCTTAGTATTCGTAAATGTAATATATACAAAGCCATAATTTTCTTAAAATAATTATGTATATATTGAAGAAATTATTATACGTATTTATGTATAACTAGCAACCCGCCCCGACTTCGCACGGGTGCAATGGTGATACTATGGGTGCTTACCATTTGAAGTTAGATTCGCTAAAAACGATCTTACTCCCAAAAAGTTGTCTTGGCGTTATTTTCGCCATAAACGCTACATCTAATGTCAAAAGTGACAGAAGTGGCAAATTTTAGTGGCATTCTTAGCGTTCTTATCCTAAATGGAACAGGGGATGACAGTTACAAACGATCACAGTGATCACAACCATAGACGCAGAATGTGATCAAAATTATCGAAAATAACGTTCTTAGCGACAAATGGAATATACCCTATATATACTACAGAATGTCATTATATAGAGTACAACGTTCACAGTGGTCTATATTAAATGCACAATGTATGTAAGGTACTTAATTAGATAAGGATTAATGCTGTATTGCGATTTTAGCGCTTCGTAAAAATATTGTGGGTTATCCCTAAGAGATAGACATACACCATTGCGGACTTTTTTGTTGAACTTTGTAGTGGACAATCCGCCTGATGCAGTACAGTACATAAAAAAACAAAAGCACATAAAATAAAAGTTACATGAATAATACTATAAGTAGTTATTTCCGTCCAGGTGAACGAGCCAGTGACCCAGGGTCTGCGGCCGCTGCACTACGCCATCTGGCAGCGGCACCTGGAAGCCACGCGGCTGCTGCTGGTGCGCGGATGTGACGTCAACGCGCGGGATGACTGCGGTTACAGCGCGCTGCATCTCTCAGCTGAACATGGGTAAAGAACTATACAATATACAGGGTGCCCGGTAATGAATGGATAACCTTAAATTAGGTATTTGTATATCTAATGGCCATTCAGAAAAAAAAACAGAACAAAAAAAAAACAAGTAGTACCAAAGTTATGGTCTTTTTAATAAACAAACATATTCAAGTTTAAGCATCCATAGCGTAAAAAAAAAGTATGAATACACATGAGACCAATCATTTAAAATAAAGTGTGCATAAAGCCGGTTTCAAAATGGTATTTGTTATATTACTTTAATTATGTTTTTTTTTTTTTTTTTTTTCTGAATGCCCATTAGATATACAAATACCTAATTTAAGGTTATCCATTCATTACCGGGCACCCTGTATAAGGCTGTGGTACTAAAGCGCTCGTAGTGTACCTTGCCTAGACGTTCCTAGTCGATCAACTATGTTAAGCTAACCGCGTTAGTCATTACTCAGATGGGCTCTTGTAGACTTTTTTCATCGGCGTGCTATGTTTTTTTTTATTCCTTATAGGTTAGCCTTTAACCACTATCTCACCTGATGGTAAGTGATGACGTGGTCGAAGATGTTGTTCAGGCTAACCTAGAATTAAAGCCAAAAAATAAGATAAAAAAAATAACAATATTCATTATAATGTTTTATTTTTATTGCTGATAGGTAAGCCCTAGGCCACAGTTTCACCTGATGGTAATTGACGATGTGGTCGAAGGTGTTAACAGGCTTAACCTAGAATTACTGGATCTCAAGGACAGCTGTCGGAACACACTGTTAGGGGCTTGGCGACAGATTTTCTACTTGAGGGTGGTAGCTAGCCAGGCATTCGCGAAATGCCCTTACATGGGGTGAAGCTCAAGCCCGCGGCGGGATTCGAACCATGGACCTCCCGAGCGGCAGTCCATAACCCATGCCACTGAGCCATCACTGCTTCAAAATACACTTACGAGTACTAAATATTACAAAATTGCAATTAACTTTCATGTATTTTACACAACTTTACACTAGTGTGTGAGGGCGTGTTTGTGTGTGTAAGAGGGTGTGTATGTTTGTAAATAAAATAATAAAAGCGGTCTCACTGCAGATAAAATTCCTCTTATAAGCTCTAGTTGCGTTATATCTCTGTTTCAGCTACACAGAGCTGGTGAAGCTACTGTTGGAAAGTGGTGCTGCGGTCGACTACCGCCCCGATACTGGAGAGGAGTTCCCGCGAACCACGCTCTGCGATGAGCCCTTGAGACTGGCTATACGGAATAAACACTATGTAAGTATCTGATCATTCCTATTTTTATTCAAATTCAAATCCATTTATTTCAGGCAAAGTTGTACCCATATTCACCGAACATAATATAGAATCAAACACATTATTATTGCTGCTCGTTGGTTAGCATTATACTATTATCTCACCTTACGTCATTGATTTCAGGCGTACTTACATTTTAAGGAGAAATAACCAGTACTGTAATACAATTTTGTACAATATATGCATTTGTTTACTTATATATAAAAACGCCAGCTTAAGTTGCAGCATGGTGGAAGGCCTTTTGCGATTGCTCGCTTGGATAGCTACCATTCCAGTAGAAAATCTGTCGCCAAACATCTAAGTATGTTCCCGTGCAGTCCTTGTGAGCCAGTCAAATTACAGGCACATTTATGTATGTTGAAACTGAAGAAATGTATGTCTCAGGGTGCCGGACGCAGTGCAGTTCGTAACTTATGACGAAATGCATACATTAGATGAGAATACTGCTTAAAATTAGGTGGGCCTCGTGCTTGTTCCCTCACAGTACCATAAAAAACAATCCTGTTTACGAGTCTTTCCTGCGGCTCCACCCGCGTGGTTAATGATGAAAAGTGATGAAGTTGATGATGAAAAGTATACTGTGTTAATCCAGGCAATACATCCGAAACAATTCAGCAGTTTCAGTGTGAAGGAGTAACAAACATACACACTCACACCCTCACTCAAACACTCACAAACTTTCGCATTTACAATATTAGTGTGATAGCAAACGTATTCTCTCCAAAAATGCTGGTACAGAATTTTTAAGCACTACCTATGTCAATAGTAGTCTATAATAAATTACCAACAGAATTAAAGTATGAAAGTGACGACATTAAATTTAATAAAAAATTAAAACAACATCTTAAGGTTGAACTGGCCGGTCACTTCTCCATACAAACGTGGTAGGGTGATCACTCCCTTATTTGAGATTTTAAGTCCAGACTTAAGCATAATACCGATAGATATCGTCATTATCTAGGCTTGTATAATGCCAAAATTTTAAAAAGATAATTAAGTTGTAAGTTATCAGCGTCGCAAACTTTATATGAAAATGTTTCGAGGCTCATAATTCTTAAGTTAATTATTTTAATAAAATTTCGGCATCATACAAGCCTAGATAATGACGAGATCAATCGGAATTATGCTCTATTTGGGACCTAAATCCTCAACTAAGGGTGTGATCACCCTACGGCGTTTGTATGGAAAACGGACCGGCCAGTTCACCCTTAAAGGCATATTACTCAGTAGATGAATATCATAATGAATATAGTAGATTTAATTTTGACATATAAAATGATTTGGTAAATTATTATTGAATATTACGTCCTCCTCTCTTCTATCTTCTATGTTGCCGTGCCTGACAAGATCCATCGGACTTACCTATACGTTTACAACATCTTGTACTGTATGGAAGCAATAAAGAATCTTGAATCTTGTTCTTTGATACGGAACTGACGTCCAGGAGCTTGGTTTCGGTTCCACTCACGGCTTTGTAAGTGTTCCGGTCTTTCATTGTTGATTGTCCTTAACTAGGAGGTAGCTCGTCTCCTGCTGGAACACGGTGCAGACCCCAACAAGCGCTACTTCTTCGGCTCCGAGATCAACCTGGTCTCCGATCCTGAGTACCTGGAGCTGCTGCTCACCTTCGGAGCCAACCCTGATTCCAGGGACCGGGCGGGACTGACGCCGCTCATGAAAGCTGCCAGACAAAAGAAGGTAAGGATGTTGTAACATTATTTATATTTTACATAAAGAGTTTTTCAATAGGGAAGCGCGAACTTTGACAGCGCATAGCGGCCATCTTGGTGAAGCGATAGCTGTTAAATTTGGCTTCAACACATATTTAGTCGTGACATTTCACCATGGAACGCTACACGCTTCAACAACGCGTAGAAATTGTTAAAATTTATTATCAAAATCAGTGCTCTATTCGCCTAACATTCCGTGCATTGCGTCCAATTTATGGCGTTCATGGCCGTCCTGCAGAGTCAACAATCCGTCGTTTAATGAAGAAATTTGATGCCTAGGTTAGATGGTATGGATCTCCCAAACATGTGGTTCCAACAGGACGGCGCCACTTGCCATACACCACGGGAAACATTAAATTTATTGGATGAGAAACACGAAGGCTTCGTCATCTCGCGTGGTGGTGACATCTACTGGCCACCAAGATCGTGTGATTTAACAGCGCTCGACTAGTTTCTGTGGGCTTACGTGAAGTCTCTATGCAGACAAACCGCAGGCAGATACCGCCTTGAAGGCCACTATAATTCGCGCTCTTCGTGAAATTGAGCCATTGAATTGAAACCATTTATGCGAAATAGTCATCAAAAATTGGTCCACCAGGATACACCACCTACAGCGGAGTCGCGGCGGCCATGTGGCTGAAATTATATTCCATACATACTGTCAGCGAATATCCTTTAAAATAAAATAAAAAACGTGGCAATATCACTTAAGAGGCCGTTTACATTATGCAGCCCTCTCACTCGCACTTTTAAAGATAATTTCAAATACCAACAATATGGTTTATATTTTTTAAAATGAGGTCAATCATTATTTCGCTGCATGCAACTATAGATGTTCTCTACTAATTTTCATTTTGAGATCTGTAATGGGGGATCCAAAACGCGTAATTTAGTTATTTTAAATTTTGGGCCTCTAATTCTAATTGGACTCAACATGTAACAAAGTAAAAATATGTTGAGAACATCTATAGTTGCATGCAGCGAAATAATGTTTGACCACATTTTAAAAAATATAAACCATATTGTTGGTATTTGAAATTATCTTTAAAAGTGCGAGTGAGAGGGCTGCATAATGTAAAAGGCCTCTTAAACAGGTTTTTTTTAATGTATTTGTAAGTTCAAGCGCTCTTAATGAAAAACCCTTTACTTGGTAGACAGCTCTTAATGAGTATCTTACTTGATGGCAAGTGATCCCCACTGCTGGTTTGAGCTTCACAGCATGGTGGAAGGGCATTTTGCGCATGCTCGCCTGGCTAGCTACCACCCTCAAGTAGAAAATCTGTCGCCAAGCAACTCACGGTGTGTTCCGATTGTCCTTAAAAATCAGTTCCCATTTTTTACACCTTTGACCATTTTACCTATCAGTGCAATGGTGAACTATTGATATCAGTAGTAAAAAGAGCTTTCTAAAACTAATCTCCTTTATTATTCCAGGGCATGGACGCGGTGCTGCTGCTCATTAGCCACGGCGCTGACATCAACGCGATGGCGGACGCCAGGAACGACTACAGGACCGTCATGCACTACGCTGTGCTTAGTGGTAAGCATTCACGAGGTGTCTTTCTTTTTACCGACTTAAAAAAGAGAAGGAGGAACTCAATTATTTTTATTTTTTTTATGTTTGTTAGCTGAGAACTTTTGACTGGGTGAATTGATTTAGATAAAATAAAATTAAAAAAACTGATTTTGATTTTTTTTTTTATTTGAAATCTTGCATCAGATTTCAAATAGGGTCACTAAAAAGGGTGAAAAAAAAAATGTTTACCACAAAATGGAACCGACTTCAACACTCAAGTCGAAGTCGGTAGCATGCGCATAATATTGTGATAATATAAAACTTTTGAACCATCATGGTACCGAATTCAACAAGTTATTTTACACATTTAAGTGTTGAAGTCGGTTCCATTTATTTGTAATTTTATTTAATAATATATATACGTTTGAATGGGGGGGGGGGGGGGGGGTTGCCAAGTAAGAAAGGCCGTAAGTACTTACTACTTTCCTTCTTTTGTATTCAAATAAAACTGGAAAAAATACCTGTCATCCACGGCTTCATCACATCAAACGAAAAGTCTACTTTAAACACATTGGAGGAGACATTTGTTAAAATATGCCAATATCCCCATGCTTGGCAGGCGTCTTAGGGAGCGCATTATAAGGTGGTAGTTCTTCAGAAGGCTCTGCTGCTCACCTTCAGGTATATTGTTTTCGCCTTTTACGACTCCCATAAGAGGATATGGGGGGTGCTATTACAATCTGGGACCCCACGGAAGACTCACTGGCCATAGTTCTTAGAAATCTGTTTAATAAATGGCATTACCGCAGGTAACCCAGAAGTGGTGAACCTGATGATAAAGCAAGGAGCGAGGATGAACTACGAGTGTCCGGAGCTGAGCAAGCCGAGCCCCCTGGACCTCGCCATCCTGAAGGGGGACGTTGAAATGCTGCAGCTGCTACTCTCTGCTGGTAAGCTAAACTATAATCCTGAAGGTTTAGTTGCGACAATTTTTAGGGTTCCGTACGCAAAGGGTAAAACGGGACCCTAGTACTGAGACTTCGCTGTCTGTCTGTCACCAGGCTGTATCTCAAGAACGATGATAGCTAGACAGTTGAAATGTTCACAGATGATGTATTTCTATTGCCGCTATAACAAGACTAAAAATAAAATAAATATTTAAGGGGGGCTCCCATACAACAAACTTGATTTTTTTACCGTTTCTTGCTCGATACTAATAACGGTGACAGGTAGGCGCTTTAACTATTCACAGAATATTTAGTTTTATGTTCTCTTTTAAATATAATTAATTAAAATAATTAAGGGTTAATAAAATAAAATAGGTTTTCGCCGTACCTACCCAGCTAAATCGGACACTGCGAAAAGTGTCTGTAACTTGCAAGATTAGGTAACAGATAATGTTACGGAACCCTACGTGCGCGAGTCCCCGTCGCCCTTGGCCGGTTTTTTTATTCATAGCTAATGGTGTGTTCTGACAGTATTTTCAACGAATTCAGACGGGGACGTACTGCTACCATACCTATTTTGACCGCCTAGCAGTAATGTCCACATTACCGTTTCTCGTTTTTTATGTTATTGTGACGGAACAAGCACGAGGCCCAACTGATGTTAAGTGGTAATCTCTGCCTATAACAGATGCATTTTGTCAACGACGAACTGCCTTGCACCCGCGACCGACACACAGTTGTTTAGTCTCATGTGCCTGTAATTTTACTGCACAGCTGCCGGAACACACTGTTACGTGCTTGGCGACAGATTTTCTACTTGAATGCCTGCCTAGCTAGCAACCACCCGCTAGCTAGGTTAGGCTCCTCCTAACATGCAATGAAGCTCACGCCAGCGGTGGGTATCGAACCATGGACCCCATATCTTCGAAGACCTGATGATGAGCTCGAAGGTATGATGAGAAGGTATTGTTATCCAGAACCCAGCACTTTACAAAGTTTGTGCGAGATACCTACATAAGTGCTGTAGAAGTACGTTGCGCCGTTACGTCAAATCACGAACAGAATATTTTATATGGACCCGCACAGATATACTTACATACAGATATAATATGGTATAAAATTGTGGACAAATGTAGATAAAGCTTGTAAAAGTAAGAAATAGTATACCTACCTACTTACTAAGGTAATTACCTAGTACCTACATATTTTATCACCAACAAACCTTACCTAGTACCTTCATACTCTATTACCTACATTCTTTACCTAAAACCTTCATACTTTACGCACACAATCGAGACATCGATGCGCTCGTAGATTCAAGCCAAACCGGAAGAGTATTCGACGGGTTTCGCTTCTAAACGAAGCACTCTACGAGCGCACAATCGAGACATCCATCTCCCGTATGATCCCATTTAAATTACATCAAAATCGGACCACTCGTTTTTGAGGTACCAATAACCGAAAAGTGTTTTCCTATCTTAATGATATAGTCATTGACGGTGAATGGCAATCGATCCCGTACGTAGCAAGGGTCAATAAAAAGTGTGAATTTTTTTTACCTATAAATGAAACCGATTCAACATTCAAAAATATGAGATATTAGTTACTTTTGAACTGTCATAGTAACGACTTCAACAAGTTATTTAAAGTTTTTAGGTAAAAAAATTAAGTACCTAAGTTCGATATAATATTTAACTCGTTTACTGAATTCCAGGAGCTCAAGTGAACGCGTCCAGTTCAGTGATCGGGTCTCCTCTCCACGTCGCGTGTTCCGACAACATATCGAACAGGAAGGAAATCGTCAAAGTAAGTACATCTCTGTAGAAGTACGCGCAAACCGACGCAACCTGCCTCCTTCATGCGCGGGAACTGCCCTTCACACTATGCAAATAGCAGCCGCAATATTAAGAAATATAAAACAAAAATGAAACAGAAAAAAATTAATGAGGAGAAATTTATTTAGGGAGACCTCTAATTAGCTGTATTACCTAACTGTAATGTGTTCGTGCATATAATAGTACATTATGCAACAAGTGCGCGAAGTTGTAGTAGAGATTGTAATAAACAACGCGCACGAGTTTCATACGACGTTTTTCAACACTTACGAGGAACGAATACGAAAATATTTTTATAGCAATAATAATCTGATTGAGAAGGTTTATAATTAAATCTTCTAAAGCTCTACTTCAGTAGGTGAAAAACTCTTTGGTTTGTTTTTATATGAAAAATGAACGAAACAAACTACAATCTCCTTGGTGAGAAGTGTGGAAACGTTGATTTTTTTTTCTATTTAAAACACTAGTGTGGTAAAGGGTCGGTGCATTACGTTTTACGTTTGCCCGTTACGAGCGAGTGTGTTGAAAATATTGTAGTGCTGTTGTCTTCTTTAAATAAATAAATCGGTACTTTCCACGACGCCCCATCGTGAACGCAGGTTAAACGCGTTAGTATCCTACGCCCCATTTTGCAAAAACCACTTCGTCTTGGAGATGGTCACCTTCACTGTACCAGAGACGATAAGATAGGTGTTAATGGACACATTCTTAACTTTACTCTATTTAGCAGTTTAAGGGCCTGTTTCAGAATGTTCGAGTAAGTTCCGGTTATACTACCCAGAACATATTTAATAAATAAAACACTATCTTTGCGTTTCACAGTCATCGCTTTAGCCTATCCATCGGTTAAAGCTTGAATCACGCTGCATGTTAACTTCCATTTTTATCATTCAGTTACATCATGTGTTGGGTAGAACCCGAAACTTTATTAGGACATTCTGAAACGGACCCTAAGGGCCTGTTTCAGAATGTTTGACTAAGAGCCTGTTTCACAATATTCGAGTAGGTTCCGGTTATGCTACCCAGAACAAATAACTGATAGATAAAAATGACAGTTAAAACACAGCGCGTTTCAAGCTTTAACCGATGGATAGGCTAAATCGATGACTGTGAAAAGCAAAGATAGTGTTTTATTTATTAAATATATTCTGGG
This sequence comes from Plagodis pulveraria, assembly GCA_963890685.1. NCBI lineage: Eukaryota > Metazoa > Arthropoda > Insecta > Lepidoptera > Geometridae > Plagodis > Plagodis pulveraria. The sequence continues at coordinate 1,262,997 of OY982977.1, forward strand.
TAGTATAATCGGAACTTACTCGAACATTCTGAAACAGGCCTTAAGTGTCCTTGTATATGGTGGAAGGGCATTTTGCGAACGCCCGCCTGACTAGCGACCACCCTCAAGTAGAAAACCTGTCGCCAAGCACCTAACGGTGTGTTCCAGCAGCAGTCCTTGATAGCCAGTGAAATTACAGGCACATGAGACTTAACAACTATGTCTCAAGGTGACGGGTGCAATGCACTTCGTGACTTGTGATGAAATGCATCTGTTATAGGCAGAGGTTAGTCCGCTTAATATCAGGTACGCCTCGTGCTTGTTTCGTCACTATAACATAAAAAAAAATATATATAAGTCCACCGGCAACGACGTACCCATGATTTACCTGAATCATCCCGCAGAAGATGATGAGAGCTTTCCTTTTACAGATCCTTCTAGAAAGTGGCGCAGACCCGAACCTGAAGGTGTACAATGATGAGGACATGACGCAGCTGCGGCCAGCACTAGCGGAGTACCTCGCCAGCAACATGGAGCCCAGCGCTGATATTGTGGCCATGCTGCTCAGATATGGAGCCAGGGTAAGGCCAAATTTATCAATTTCTTTTTATTGCTGATAGGTAATCCTTTGACCACAATCTCACCTGGTGGTAAGTGATGATGTGGTCGAAGGTGTTAACAGGCTTAACCTAAAATTACTGGCTCTCAAGAACAGTTGCTGGAACACACCGTTAGGTGCTTCGCGACAGATTTTCTACTTGAGGGCAGTCCATAGCCAATGCCACTGAGCCATCACTGCTTCAAACCTTGATTTTAAGCACAGTTTAGTACCTCAAAATGTACACTATATCCTTTTCTATTTGTTTTATTTTGAAGCGGAATTAAACCTTTTGTTATGGCAATAATGGCAATAGTTCAGTGGATGAACTTATTTTTAATATATTTTTGACATCTGCCAATTTACTGTACTGAATCAGCCGGATTCTCCACTACTGAACCACAGCCTCTCACATTATGGGGGGTTAGCCATAATCTCCATGCTTGGCAGGCGTCTTGGGGATCGCAGTGTGGGATATCAGTTCCTCAGAAAGATGCTGCTCACCTTCCGGTGTGTTATCCTTAGTCGCCTCTTGAGACACCCACAGGTAGAAATAGGGGGGGGGGGGTGATATGCTAGCCCGGCACCCCACGGGCCAATTTAAAATACATCGCTAGAATGCATGTCATTATCAAGTACAGACTTAATATAATGAATAGACAGACTTAATAATCAAAAATGTTATAAGTGTGTTATGCTGTAAATAGCATATTTATTTTTAAGGTATTTTAGAAATATATAATTTAATAAGGCACCAAAAAAAATATTATTAGGAGGCATTAAAAAAAAACTCGGGGAAAATTGCTGTCAGTGTTGGCAGCACTGGCATAGTATGGGCTTTATGAATGCTCAACACGTTTTGATCCTTTGCCGTTTGAAATTATGCAATGATTAATAATGTATATATTTTTACTATCACTTTGTCAATATAATATCTATTATATTGACAAAGTGATTAGAATTACATCTATCATAGACTGTATCAGATATTTGTAACATAAATTTACATATGGTACAAAAATGCTCATTTCATCATAAAAAAGCAGGTGTTAATTAAATAAAATTATGTTAATATTTTTTATATTAATTTTCAGGTAATCATGAAGACTCAGTTCCGTGACCCGGACGGCATCCTCAACCATCTCCAGAACGTGACATTGGAAGAACACGAGCACATCTTCTATCTCCTTCTAGAAGCCGCCGAATCTTTCGATCTTTGCATGATTAAGAGGAACAATATCCTGAACGCCAAGCAAAAGCAATCCTTAATCCAACGCGCTCAGATGCCTCTTCCTTTACTCACTCAGACCAGAGTTTTTCTGCGCAGGTTTTTGGGTACATCCTTAGTTCACATCGCGAAAAAGCTGGAGATCCCAAAAATTCTTCATCAGTACCTTCTTTTTGACTGTCGCTAAGGATTCGCTATTTTATTGTGGTTTATATTTCCTGGCAAAATGGCTTAGTTCATCTGCCCAGAGATAAGTAAGGGTATATTATCACTGTCAACGACTCAATAAAAAAAACTATATTTCGGTGTTGCTAGTTTTCCATAATTTCCTAAGATAGATGGGTACTAGCAATCAGATTTTGGGGATGCTTTGAGGGTTTTGTTGTATATTAAATATAACCCTTTTTTAATATATCGTTTTTGTATTCATGTTTTTATATAACAGTATAAAACTCTCCACCTTTATTCGGTAGCCTATATAAAAGGCTTGTACCTAATTGTAATTTTTATTACATCTTCATAGATGATGTAGTTTTATTGTCTTGTCGTTTTGTCATCGATGTACTTATGTAGATAATATTTACACTTGAATACTGCTTACAATTACTTTTTTATTATCCTCCTTTATTGATTTTATAAGAAAATATATCTTATTACGACTTAATTTCGCGAAACGTTATAAATATAATATTTTTGTGGTATAGATTAATTTGATTTCTACTCGTATTGGTAGTTTTTGGAAAAATAAGCACTATGTTAAATAAACATTTTCTTATAGTTGCGAAGTTTAAAAACTGCACGCTTGTTTATCAGGTGCAAAACAGAGTTACTTTGTGCCACCTGTAGATATCACTGTAATAGTAGGTGAGCTTATGACCGTTGAATTAATCAAATTGAAATATTATTCTTGGTGTAATCAGTAGTACGTTTATAGTCTGATATATTAGATATTACTGTATGTGATATACTGTGATAATATCTTGTATTTTTATGTATCTTTTTACTTTTGATTATTAAAAGTTTTAATAATCTTACAGTATTGCCTTTGTATGACTGTTTTTTATGTTAAGAACATTATATTATAATAAATGTGTTTAAAAATATGAAGTTTGTACTTATTTATAAATAAAGGATACCTATTACCGTCACACTTATTTAAAGAGGGCCTGGCCCTCACACACACTGTGTGTACACTCTGTGTACACTTATACTGCTACGGAATATTCATTTCGCAAGAAAAATACAAGATACTTAGACCTTAATTAATCTAATGTACTACTTATTACTATAAATAACAAATTATGGACTTGAAATGTGTATTATTTTTAATTTAGGCAGTTAGGTTTCACAAACAGTGTGGTTTACTCGGAGCTTTTAGAGTTGCTTGCCCAATGGGTTTACCGTATCTATTAGGTTAGAACTTCACATCATTATAATATTTTGAAGCGCTCGTAGCGAAGTTTGCTTAGCTGTTCTTAACCGATCAGCAAAGCCGCTAGTTACATTACTACTGAACGAGCACGTGCACGTCGCACGTTAAGTCGTCGAGTGTTGGTTGCTTTCTTAGGATGGCAGCTGTTAGAGCTTGGTGGTAAGGCAATTTTGCGATTTCTCGCCTGGCTAGCTACCACCCTCAGTATAAAATCTATCTCCAAGCACCTAACGGTGTGTTCTGGCAGCTGTCCATGAGAGCCGGTAGTTCTAGGTTTGCCTGAACAAAATCTTCGACCACATCAAGGCATCATTAATATTAGATTGTTTACCAATGGAGCGAACTAATATTTTAAAGGCGAGAGTGTTTCTTTGAATGGCTATTTTAATCTCGAGTTACAATGAATCCCTCGCTGCACTCAGGATTTTACTCTAGAATCCCGAGTGCAGCGAGGGATTCAAAGTTACGATATTAAAATAGTTGTTGACTCCCGAGGTGGACACTACTTTTTTCACCTCTGTGAGAAAATAAGTAAGTGCAACTTATGAATAAGAATAGTACGTTTATTTATTAAGATATAATTAAGAAAAATAAGACATAACCACAGTCATGCTCCACTCATTCTCTACACAAGAGTCGCGTTCTAACTACCTATTACACAGACACTACACAAATGTTGTTTTTGTACACGCGTAAATGTGTGCGTGACGTCTAAGGTTGTCATCGTATAAATAATTATTGTACTTACCTACCTAACAATCGTTTGATGCTGTTAATATGACTTATTAGATTTCGTAGGTTATCTTACCTACCTTCAGAAACATTTACAAGCACAATAATCCAACTCCAAGTACGAAGTAATATCTAATAATAGATACCTAAACTATACAAAAGGTATCATTCCAAGTTCACATTTTTTACAAGTAATGATAATAAATACAATCATAATTTGTGTTCTTCTCGTATAATAAACAATCATGAAGTGTGCCGCGTGTCAACCGTGGCAAAGGTTATGGTATATGTATTGCTTTTCTCTATGGTAGGTATAGGTACAGGTTACAAAGACACTTGTTTCGCTGCAAACGAAGTCGATATCCACGGATATTTTTTGCAAACGAAAATCTTCTAAAATAATAATTATTTGAATAGCAGTTTGAATAAAATACAAAGATAAAATATTATATTTGTATTTCTTTCAATAGGTACCTACTGTAAATTGCCTGTTTTTATAAGTTACCTACTGATACTTAAATGATGACGGGACACGGGGGTATATCCGAATACCTCCACAGGTTCAAGCTGAAAGATAGCCCAGGGTGCGAGTGTGACCCTAACATCATAGGTAGGTGTATAACATAGTCATAGGTAGGTAAACAAAGTTGTAGGTGACTGTAGGTACAGCAAACACAGAAATAATTTGAACTGATTTTATTTATTAGCAATATTTTGTACTTAGGTATCTTAATTTGAATCGCTTAGCTCTTCGATGCCGTATGTCCTGATGGCCCACTGAGTCAGACTCATCGTTATCATCGTAACGGGTAACAAAAACAAATATAACAATCACCAAAAACATATTAAACAGTCAAGAAGAAACAAAATTAAACAGTCAAAAAAAATTAAACGAGAAGTTCAATAAACACTCGGAAACGTGTCGCGTAGTAGTACACTGTAGGAGAAATAAGACGCTGACGCCCGCGTTTTCATCAAACAAAAATGGCGTCTGTGCTGTCAACCTTCAAAATATGAATTAATTAATATTAACAATTTCAGGTCACTCATTTAAAATTACCTACAAATATATGGCATTGGTTTATTTTTAAGTTTGTTCTGTTGATCGTACTTATTAGAGTGAATATGAGTGAAGTTAGCCGAGAGCCTGTCCTATTCTTATTTTAATCGCATTGTACAAGCTTAAATGACATGCCAAGGTTTGATTATTAGACACAAGGATTGTTGTGTATTTAAACTGTGTTACAGGCGATAAAGCCTCCGTTTGTAAGAAACTGATATTTTACTATTAATTGTCTTAAATGGGGTTTTAGGAGGTAATAGTTAAACGTTAATAATGATTAACATGCATATGCTTGTAGTTTATGTTAAAACAGTTGTGGAATTGACTTGGATACGGTAATGATTAGCCTATTTAGGAGATTTAGTGATAGGTAACAGTTACATCAATTAATACATATTTAATCAGATGTAAATTAAAACAATTTAATGTACATTTACTAAATGTAAGGCATACAAATACAAATAAAACACAAAATAAATGAAATACAAAAATATTTATAAATTTCGCATGGTTTTTTTCATAACATGTTCTACACGTGACATCTAGCGTGGAGGAGCATATAGCTAAATGTAAAATAATATTTTTCTGAGGCAGTCAATAAGCACATGAAACTTTCATAAAATTCTTTAATATCCTTTTAAATATATACTTACTTAGTTTTACTACCAATTTCCTAACAGTTTGTATAATAAATTGCAGTTTTTATATTGAGTTTCTCGTTCGTTCAGTAGGCTTTACGTGACATCTAGTGTAGAATAGCAATAAACACTAAATGTGAACTAATGATTTTCATGACACTGGCAAGCTTTTCTTTGTAAATATCATTGTCACATCGTTTTGATATCAATGTCACTTAATTTTTTAATCAATGTCAGACAAATAAGGGTTGCCAGAATTCATAATTTTCCAGGGGATTTCCTATTTTTTCTAGCTCTCCTGATCTACTATTTTTCACATAAATCTCCTTTTTTTTTTAAACCGCCAGTATACATTTCTTAACAAAATACTAAAAACTATATACAACACTACAGCTACTTATTCGTTGAGCCAAACATGTGTGTTGCCAGCATGTTGAAGATGATGCCAGCGATCTGATCGCGCATCGACCAAGCGCTTTGATGAGTTAGGAATATACGATGAGCTCCCAATCCCCACGCACCCAACGTTTCTACACCAAACGGCTCAAATATGTAACTAAATAAATAAATCTAGCTAATAAATCTCCTTATATAGATATATGTTACAAGGTGTATACAAATTCTAGTGTGACATTACCAGCTCTTTTATCTTCCGTATACAGTACATACAAATTAGAGGGAAAAAAATCTTGCACCATCTTCAGGCTCTTGATGTAGCATGATAGGTGGAAGTCAAAAATACATAGGGATTGGTTAGTCCAGATACTAAATTCCGTTAGCTTATGACCTCTCAGAGACAGGGGGATCGACCCACCTACGAACTAGCGTGTAAAAAATGATATGTCTCATTTTATATCATCTATATCATATTGGGTGAAATATAATATAGAAACAAACGTGAGGGCTAGTGCCGCAGCTACATTCAAATTTAAGCCGTTTGGTGTAGAGAAATTGGGTCCATGAGACCGGGAGGTCATCATAATTTGCAAAACTTATCAGAGCGCTTGGTCGATGCGACGCGATCGAAATACTGGCATGGCACTTATTTGGCTAACGAATAAGCACTGCAATCCAAGGGGGCACTGTTGTCTGTTATTAACAATCTCCGGATTTTATGCTCATATTTCCTAAATTTTTAAATTCTGGTCTGGCAACATTGACCAAATATGTGCACTTCGTTGCCATAGACCTGTATCCGATGAGGTTGAATGAAATTGCAGTTTTCTTGTTTATCGTTGCTTGTCGGCAGTGCATAATTATTTTGAATAACGCATTTTGCTATTAATTTGTTCTCACAAAGCAATGGCAGATAAACAAAAAGTAGACCTCGGCCTTCTTGAGGAGGACGACGAGTTTGAAGAATTTCCAGCGGAAAGTAAGTTCACAGAATGTTCTCACCAATTTTGTTCTAATTTAGCCTGCTGTTTATTACATTGTATCTTACTTTTTATTGTTAGATTGGGGTACAGAAGATGCTGATGACGAAGATGTGTCTGTTTGGGAGGATAACTGGGAAGATGACGTCGTGCAGGACGATTTCAATCAGCAATTAAGGTTAGTTTTGTTTGTCTTACTTCCAATTTCTTGTTCAAGCAGTTTTATTTGGATTTGCTCATAAGAAGAACAGTTTATTCGTATAACCGTTTATTCAACTATGTTTCCACCATAATGATTTATATTGAAATACTTGGCTTAACATAAGTTAAATTGGTTCAATTATCGTTAAAGTAAACTGGCATCAACATAAGTTTTCGAGGCATTGACAATTATTGTTGAATGATAATTGTCAGTTATAGGTTAAATTCCCATCAAGAGCGAGATGTATATTATCTACTATTTGGAGTGCGGTCCAATATGCCCTTTTGGTACCAAACACCACACTCACAACTGTTTTTTTTTGTAAAAAGGCCACCAAATGTTGGCATGGCTGATAGGTGTGAGGTCATCAACACTAACAGTACTCCGGCCTGGCGGATGGGAACCGTGAGCACTGTACCAATTTCTCCAAGCATTAACTTGCTTATGAATTTGTAATTTAAATCTGAGACTTTTACAGTTGTTTTACAGCTTGTAATCCTCTCTCTCAAGTACAACAGTTGAAAATCTGTCGCCAAGCACCTAACGGTGTGTTCTGGCAGCAGTCCTTGAGAGCCAGTGAAATTACAGGCACATGAGACTTAACAACTATGTCTCAAGGTGACAGGCGCAGTGCAATTCGTTACTTGTGATGAAATGCATCTGTTATAGGCAGAGGTTAATCTGCTTAACATCAGGTGGGCCTCGAGCTTGTACCGTCAAAATAATATTTAAAAAAAAATGTTAAACCTGTTAATTTTTTTGCAAAGGTAAAGAGGTTATGTATTTGTTTAGATAGATGGATGACATCATAATATGCTTGGTCTGCATAGTTAGAAATGCAAAGGCTGTGAGTGTGCATATGCAAATCTATATACATGCTGTAGTACTGTGAGCACCATTGGTACTATTGCTGCATCTCGGAACCTTGTAGTTATGCAGTTGGTCATACCAACTAACATTAATTAACTGAAAAAGCAGCCAACTTTCCATTTAACTCATACCTTGTCTTTTTTTTCAGGCAACAGCTAGAAAAACTGAAGGAACAAAATAAGGCTTAGGATAAGATTAGGAATAACACTAGACATAAGATTTTTCCTCAAAATACCTGAAATTTCAAGATTACATTTTGTGTACCGCTGATGCAATATGTACGAGTTTTAATAAAGTAATATAAAAATTTATTTGTATTTTTATTGATATTTATGTATTAGGATTTGTATTAAAGTACTAGTAAACATTTTGCATATGACTTCAAGTTGCACCAACCGCTAATTCCCTATTTCTGATTCTGCCCATCCAAAGGTTGTCTGGAAGAAATGGCTTTTACAGCGATAAGACCGCCCATTGTAATACCATTTTTTGAGGGTTTTTATTGTTAATATGTGTAAAATTTGTAAACTGGTTTGCAATGAAGAGTTATTGTATTTTTGAATTGAAATTCTCGTGAGTTTCACACATATTTAAATATTATAAATTAAACCGGCAAAAAACACTCACGTTGAGGATCGAATACGTCGACCAGTACAGTGCCCGCCGGGAGCTCGCAGACGCAGCTGCGCACTCGCCCTGATGATGAGCATCTGATATGCTCGAAACCCGGGTCGACGTATTCGATCCTCAACGTGAGTGTTTTTTGCCGGTTTAATTTATAATATTTAAATAGTTATTGTATTGTATAAAAAACTATGTAGTTTATCTATTATACCAACATTTCTCAAAATTTTCAAATGCTGTATTAATGTAGTGCCCAACCATCATAATAGTAAATGTTTATTTAAGATATCATTTAGAATGTACACTCATTCTTGGATGTTTTTTTTAGTGAGCAATTGTACGAACTATATCTATGAAACAAAATAAAATTAACCTTGTCTGTCTGTCAGTATGCTTCTGTTTAGTATTGATGACATATTGTTGTACACTACAACTAAATATGTAAAGAAATAAGTATATCTAATAATGTCAAGATTGATGTGAACTTGTCCAAAATCAAAGTGATAACTGTAGGAGAGTTACACTCACTTTTTTTTTATTGATGTTAGGTAAGCCTTTGATTACAATCTCACCTGATGGTAACTGATAATGTGGTTGAAGGTGTTAACAGGCTTAAAGTAGTATTACTGGCCCTAAAGGACAGCTGCCGGAACACACTGTTCTGTGCTTGGCGACAGATTTCTACATGATTTCTAGGTGGTTGCTAGCCAGGCAGCAATGTATAGGTAATAATGACAAGTTGTTGGTGGTTACATATTTATGGGGTATTTGCCGTGCACATCTTTAAGAAAAAAAATATAATATATCATAGTATTAATACTATGATATATTATATTTTTTTAATTATATATTTGGTATGGGGATATTAGGGTTACATGTTTAGGTAGTGGAAAACAACTAATTACTAAAAACGTGCCCTCCGAAGCAACAGAAATGCTCAGTAGTAATGGCACTAGCGGTCATCCATCCAACTCATGACCGCGGGCGACGTTGCTTAACTTTGCTGATCGATTGGGAACAGCTAAGTAATCTTCGCTACGAGCGCTTCAAAAAATGAATATATTGAGGTATGGGGATATTAGGGTGGCATGTTAGGGTAATGGAAAACAACTTAGTACTAAAAAAAACGACATGGGACATCAAGGGATGAAAAACTAGGAAAATGCATGTGCAAATGCGCCGACCCTTACTTGATAATGCATACATTAGGGGATATTAGGATCATATATATGCAGGCAACTACACATTCCTCATGTTTAGATACCATTCCAGATACACGGTTTCCTTATTCAGGGCATAATTTTGAAACATTTTACTATACCCTTCAAATAAGAAGTTGAGATGCGATAATACTTAGTAATTAAACAACTTTAAAAGGTTTAAATTGTGTATATTTATCATTATTTTTGTCCCGATCACTGCAGTGTTTGAAACGTTTGAAAAGTTGTTTAATTACTATGTGTAATAATCGCGAAAACCTAAGACAACATTATGCGACAATACTCTGTTTTTACTATAATAGTGGGGTAAAGAAAAGAAAAATACTAATTATTAAAAGTTTTATTCAACTAGTACAGAAAATATCAAAAAGTATCACATCAGCCTTAATTAAAACTTGCCTATATTTACAGAAAATACAGATTTTTAAAATAACTTTATAATTGATTCTTTAAGTTTCTTCATTTTGTATGATAGTAACAAATTGGTGATGTTTGAAAAAAATATTCTATATAAAGTTCAAAATATCATTGAAAGCATTTTTGGGTTCTATATCACTCATAAAATAAAAGCAAGAATAATGAAAATCAAATACACTAATTTTAAATAGAAATTTTATAGATTATAGTTGATTAAAATTCGTTAAAACACATATCTAAAAGTATCGAACAATAAAAAAAATACATATAGAAAAACTGAACTTGGCTCATAGCAAAATTCAATAAAAAAACAATAAATAAACGCCAATTAAATCTATGTTTCCTTAATTAAATTTTGTGTGTATATGCTTATGTGTTTACAACATTAGAGAGAACGAAAATACCCTCAACTTCTATTCTCCAATTATATTACTCAAAAAGTTGATATTTTTTAATGTAAGTAGACATTTTTGAGTCTGTTTTTCGACTATTTACAAACTTTATGACACATTCGAGTAGCAAACTTTAAAAAATCTTATAATTACTAATTTTACCTACTAACTGTTACAGTGTTGCCACTACGAAAAAATTATATCTAACTAAACTAGGTTACTACATGCTATTTGTGGCTTATTGAATCATTATTTCAGTCTTTTACATAAGCATCATTTCTTTACCTTAAGAATCTAGTTTTAATAACTTGATGGTATATCTATTTAAAAAGAAACACATAAAAGCAGTAGAAACATGAAACTAAAAGACACAATGTTTTAATTTCCAATCTATCAGGTTGGTTTTTAGTTAAATGCAGCACCAGCGCTTCTACTCATTAATACATTGGCCGTTTTACTTAATTTGAAAATAATACCTTTTTACAACTGCTAGACACTTGTTAGGAAGAAATATCTTTACAAACGAAATAGACCTCTGAAGCCACCAAATGTTTTTTCTGTCTTTCACTGTTAACGGTGCATTTTTTTTCTTGTTTTTAGTGTCAGTCAAAGAATAGAATAAAAATTGAATTTCTATGATCACCGGATAACTGACTGTAAAAATTAGAATTTCAGGCACAATATTATTATCTATATATACCATTGATATGTTTTACCACTAACGGCAGCATAATTATTGTTCTAAAAGTTGATATTAGCATTAGAAGTGCCAGCTCCAAACTGGTATTCGTTCTCCGTTTGGACCGGTTGAGCATTCTCATCGTCTTGTTCAGCGAAATATGTGTCAAGAAGAAACAGCGTTTTCTTGTATACCTGTGAAAGGGAACCAATACAATATCCTCTTCCTACACTTATGCCACTTATCAATACAATATCCAGAACGCAGAGGCAATTTTTTTTTAAATTGGCAAAGGTTGGAAAAGGTCTTACTGATCCAAGTGTCATTTTTTCTATATTTGAGTTATATGCAACAAATGCAAGGAAAAAAATATTCAATTGATGCCGCATTGATCCAAGTACACAAAGCGCCTTATATTGCTAGAGGACCCCAATTTTTCACTTTAGCATTATTCTTACTTTCAAAAATATATCCTGCTATACTGATCCAATATTCATTTTTTATATGTTTTTTTTTCTGCAGAAACCAACATTTTGGCTACTTTTAATCAAAATATTTTATTATAGATTTTTTTTTGTCTGACTTATTAGCCGTCATTTGGATAAAGATTAAAGCATAATAAATCACGTATTTTTTAAAACAAGTTCAAACGCGTTTCCTTCTTTTTTTCAATATAATGAAAACGACACTTGGATCAGTATTGTTCTACCGTCGCCTGGTCTTATCATAGAGTGTAGGACTGATAGAACAACACAGTTATAATGCAGTAAGTTTTGGCTTCAACTTTATGGCCGGCCGCCCCCTGACGCTATGGATTTGCTCTTATATATCTACTTTGGTTAATTTCCTCATAAAGGTAAAGTCTCAAATGTGCAGCAACACACTACTAATGACGACGTGAGAAACGTGCTTGAAAATCCGTTCCGAAGTTTCGTGGTGACAAATGATAGCATTTACAGTATTAGTCGTAGGATTGATAGATAATTATAGGGCACCATACACATTGCCTCAGCACCAGTACATTGCAAAGTGGCACATGGCCAAGAAATTTGTTTAGCCAACAATGTATCCATAATGTTTCTAAATCATAAACGGGTTTATTCACGCACGAATTAAAATCATAATAATAATATTTTGACTAACCTCGAAGTTTATATCAAGTTGCATTGACCGTGGTCACGACAGTTTAAAGTATGTATCCATAAAACAAGAACAAATGGTAGGTAAGAAAGATTCTTTCCCTGTAATTTTTTTATAAGCAATGATCTGAGCTGTAGTTGCTATGGACTGTTGTGCCCTAAGTCCATACTTTTATCCCCACCGCATGGTGGAAGGGCATTTTGCAAATGCTCGCCTGGCTAACTATCATTTCAAACAGAAAATCTATCGCCAAGCATGTAACAGTGTGTTCCGACAGCATTCCTGAAAGCCAGTAAAATGATAGGGATAACAACTTTGTCTCAGAGTACCAGGCAGTCTGTGGTAGGCAGAAATTAACGCTTAACACCAGATGGGCATCATGCTTGTTTCATCAAAAACAAATTAAAATCTATGGTTTCAGATTCCCTGTACATACAGCTCATCGGTGGATATCTTCTGTCTAGCGATGTGTATATATTTTTACCTGCTCATTCTCATGCTCCTGCAATTTCTCTATTTGGTCGAGGACTCCAATTTCTTCTAACTTCAAGCAGAGAGCTTCCACTTGACCATATTTGACTGCAGCCTAGAATAAATATATAATATTTAACATTACATTAGACTTTCCTTACACATCTTAACACATTAGGATATCACAGCCAGTAAGAAAATATTTCTGGACACTGGGGCAGGTGGAAGGGCATTTTGCGAATGCCCGCCTGGCTAGCGACCACCCAAGTAGAAAATCTGTCGCCAATTTCGGCAGCTGTGCTTGAGAGCCAGTAATTCTAAGTTAAGCCTGTTAAAACCTTCGACCACATCACTTACCATCAGGTGAGATTGTGATCAAAGACTATCCAACCACAATTAAAAAAAAAAACTACGAAATGCTCACCTTACAGGTGTCTGTCTTGTCCCATTACCAAAAAAAAGATGCTTGATTCACCACTTAGGGTATGTAAGAATATTTTACCTGCAAGAGATGCGCGATTCCATCCAAGACGAGAACAACAGTGCGATGGTCTGGTGAGTGTAACAACGCACAGTACGGCTCTAAGAATCCTGCGCACACCAGCACGTCCAGCTGTTCTGCTGTTCCACCCAGGCACAGGTTTGTGATGGCCCACGCTGCTTCCTTTTGACATCTGTTGGTCAGAAATAATGATTAAATGATTACATTTACATTTTAAAGAACCTGTGAAGAACATATTACTTTTTGTTATGTCCTCTACTGAGGGTAGTTCTAAAAAACTAGTCTGGTGTTGTCAACTCATCCAGGGAGCTTGTGCTGATCGATTATCGGTGAACCAGTGCGTATATAATAGTGGCGACGAGGGAAACTATTCTATATACAGGCTGTCCCAAGAAGTAGTGATATACTGAAGCTGGTAGGTAGAGGAGGTCCTCTACCTACCAGCTTCAGGGCTATCTGAATCACCCCCATGTATGTTCCGCGACTTTTCGTATTTTCGGAGTTATGACTTTTTTTAAATTTTTCACCTATCGCCGAGTACGATGAGATTTTAATTTATGGTGACGTGAATTATTGCGGTAGTGTGTGCTAAGCTGATAGATACGCAAATTCAGTATGGTACTATCGTTAGATCTTTGGATGAAATAAAAAAAAATGCCAAGAAAGATAAAATTACCCAGTATGCTCATAACTTCAGGAGCCCTTAAAAAAATAAAATTACATAAAAAAAAGTACCGTTTGGCTTTTAAAAACTTGCTCTATCTACCAGGTAGCTACCCTGAAAATTTCATTTTATTATTGATTTCAATCAAACAATTTAAATCTAAATGTGGTAAGTGCAAAATTTTAATTTACATGATGATTAATGCAAGCAAAGTAAAACCAATTACAAGGTGTTTAATTACAATAAATTTACAAAATAGCCCCCCTGTTGCTCAATGCAAGTGCGACATCGCCGGAAAAAGTTGTCTTATAAACATCTGAATGCACTTCTATTATTTTTAATGGTTTCTTCTGCTACTCTCAATTTCCGGGTTAACTCGTCCAAATTGCGGCATTCTCTCGAGTAGTCGAGTTTTTTGTATGGGGATACTACAAAGACCTCGGTCTTTGTAGTATCCCCATACAAAAAAACAATGGGGTGAAAGTCGGGGGACTGTGGAGACCATGCTATAAGGCAGGCGTCACCCCGGCCGCAACGACCAATCCATCTTTCACGGTATCTTTGATTTTTTATGGGGATACTATAAAGACCTCGTCTACTCGAGATAATGCCGCAATTTGGACGAGTTAACCCTGAAATTGAGAGTAGCAGAAGAAACCACGTAAATTAAAATTTTGCACTTACCACATAAATTTCAATTTTTTGTTTGAAGCTTTATGAAAAATATAATGAAATGTTCAGGGTAGCTACGTGATAGATAGAGCAAGTTTTTAAAAGCAAACGGTTTTTTACGAATAATATGTATACGTTAATAACATACAAGACAGGAACACAAGAACATATTGTATGAAACCCTGGCAGGGCAATAAGATGGTATACAGCCCTGCTGTGCATCTAATGAACACAACACAGTACTCACATACACGTGAGAAGTGTCAACCTTTCAAATCAAAAATAATCCTTTTCGAAAAACGATTTTGCTCTTAATTTCTTGTTTTTTATTTGTTTAAAAAAAATCTTGATTGATGAGTATTGTTACAAAAGCTAAGTTATATAATCAGTACATAAACTGATAATTTTTGAAGCGCTCGTAGCGAAGTTTACTTAGCTGTTCTTAACCGATCAGCAAAGTTAAGCAACGTCGCCCGGTGTCATGAGTTGGATGGGTGACCGCTAGTGACATTACTACTGAGCGTGCACGTGCTTCGGAGGGCACGTTAAGGGATGATTTATATTAGACCGTGCCGTGGCCGTGGCGTGCCGTGTACGCGGCCCGGACGGGGCACGTACACGGCACGCCACGGCCACGGCACGGTCTAATATAAATCTACCCTAAGCCGTCGCGTGTCGGTTGTCTCCTTAGCATGGCAGTCGTTAAAGCCGTTGTTATATAGTCGTTGATAGCATGGTGGTAGGGCATTTTTCGAATTCCCGCCTGGCTAGCTACCACCATCTAGTAGGAAATCTGTCACTAAGCACCTAACGGTGTGTCCCTGAAGCTGTCCCTGAGAATCAGTATTTCTGGTTAATTTGATCTAGATTGGTCTTCGACCATTATCATCATTTACCATCATGTGAGAGGTCACAAAGGCTATCAGGCATAAAAAAATAATCTTTAGCCACAATTGTAACCAGCGAACCCTACATATGTTGTATCAGCCAGATTGTCCACTGCTGAACATAACCTCCACCTTAAAGTAAGGGTTTGCCATAATCCTCACTTTTGGCAGGCGTCTTGAGGATCGCAGTGTAAGATAGCAGTTCAGGTATTTTAACCTCACCACTTACGAAACCCATGGGAAGTTTTTTTTTTTAATGTTATTGTGAAAGAACAAACTCGAGGCCCATCTGATGTGTGCTTGGCTACAAAGTTTCTATTTGAAGGTGGTAGCTAGCCAGGCGGGCAATCGCAAAATGCCCTTCCACCATGCGGTGAAGCTCAAGCAGGAGGTGGGGATCGAACCAGGGACCTGCAACATGGCAGTAAATAGCTATTACCGCACAGATTGGAGGTGACATTCTAATCTGTCACCCCACAGGCACACATGCAGACTGACTAATACCAGCATCACTTACTTAGCTTCTCCTTGAGCAAGCACATTGAGCAGCGGAGTAAGGAGATCCTTGTCCAGTGCACGCTGGATCTGAGGATGCGTTCCAGCAAAGATATTTGATGCTGCCCAGGCAGCCTCCTTCACTAGAGATGGTTTCCCACACTGGAGTAAAGCATATATGTGGTCCAAGCAGTTCTCATCCAGGCATTTGTCTGTCTGTAAACAAAAAAAAACAAATGTAACCTGCTTTTTTATTTTATTACAATATTTAATATATCTATCATTCCATTTTTTTGTGCCAATAACAACTGGCTAGCTCTTGACCACAATCTCACCTGATGGTAAGTGCTGTTGGGGTTGAAGATGGTAAGAAGGCTTAATCGGGGATGGCAACCGGCGCTTTATAGTCCAGTAGCAGTACGTTAAAATTGCATGCTAACTTTTAATAATTTAAGATTTAACGAATTTTGCACAGATGATTAGTTACAAGTTTACTAAGCTTTATTCAAAAAGTTAGAAAATTTTGACCGATGCATTTTGTATTATTTAGGTATTTGTAAAAAACCTACATAAAATCGTGAATATAAAATTAGAACTAAAAATTCTGATTGTATATGACTTAGGACATTGTTATCTTGTGTTTATTAACTTATTAGAAATATTAGAGACTTGGAACTTAGGTAAACTAAAAATTTCAAACCCTGCTTTCAATAAAATATTAGAATGGCTGGAAATCAGTTTAATGATATTTTTATGTATATTGTAACATGCTGAAAAATGTGCGTCCCGACTTATTTAGTTTTTCTTTAATAGCGTGAGTAATATAAAATTAGAGTCCAGAAGTTAGTGGCTACTGGATAATAATGATATACTCCATCGTCATACAAAAGATTAGAAAAAAAAGTTTATGGTTTTGGAAAATAGAACAAAACTTCTAGCCTCAGTACTAAAATCCGCGCAGGAAAGCCGCGGGCGGCCCTGCACCGCGCCCTGGCGGCAGCGCCACGTGGTCGCTACGGAGCGCGGAGCGATGCGAATGCAAGTACGAACCTACTGCTATTTATCTGTGTCCCACCCAACACAGATATGCCAACTGCTCTCTGGGCGCGGGCAGTTTTATGCAGTTTGAAGTTTTAGATATTAGTTTGTTTTAGAAGCCTTATCATCGCGATTCAGTAGCACAGAAATGACAGACTACCTATCTTATCCTTCCACTGTTTTCTAAATCCTACCGACCTTGGTAGGATTTATCTTCCTCTAAAGAGGTGTTGGTAGATAAAGCCTATTTAGAGGAGTTGCTAACATTAACACGTAAACAATGTAGGTACCTACCTATATATAATATATTAATTCAACAAATCATTCTATTTATTGCTTTAATATTATATTTTGGGTTGTGTAATTGAATTATAAAAATATACACATGTTTTTATTGAATATAAAAGACAAAAAAATATACAATTTTACGTCCTTTGATGCCAGTTTTCGTCAGGTCTAACTAGTTTTCGTCGAGTTAGAATTGTGATCTAAAATTGTTTTTACATTTAGGGTTTTGATGCCAGTTTTCGTCTGGTCGAACTAGTTTTCGTCGAGTTATAATTGTGATCTAAAATTGTTTTTACATTTAGGGTTATAAAACAGGATACTACCTATATTACTTTAAATAACTCATCATCTTCCAAATTTTATTCCACGCTTGTGGGTTCGGTACAATAACATATTATAACACAAAACAAGAACAATTTAAGAAATATGTTTTCGCCCCTAGCACATAACGGTTAATGGACGTAATGAGGATCACTTAACATGATTTAAATGATTTCAAACAATTAAGAAATGACGAAGTTGTTAAAGTTTTCTTTTTAGTTCGGCTATTTCAAAACCTCCGCTCGGAGCATCGGTTGTATGATGACGTCAGGCATCAATGCAAAAATCAATGGTTCGGTTGAGATAATTCAACGTTCCGCTCATGTCGCGGCGTGAAATATTTCTTTTTTGTATGGTTTTTTATTGTAATTATGTTGATGTTATGCGCTAAGTTATTAATTTAATACAATCAAATAATATTGATAGTGTGATTTTTCATTCCAAAATTCTATTTATTGGAGGTTGGTTTTGTGAAATCTCAGTCGAATATAACCAAAAGTAGATACTTTTATGGTGGCCTAGTTATAAAGGATCCGTAAACAAACGGCAAAACGAACCTTTCATCCGTCCGTAGGTCACGGGGCTCTAGCCCGTAAACTGAAAGAAATTACAAACCTGAAATTTTGGTTTATAACGTTGATCCATAAAAGTGAGAGGCTTGACTCGCAGTAGTTAAACCTACCTGTTGTTACATCATGCATTGTAACTACCTGCCTACTTAAACTGTGTACTTTGAAGAAGGAAATTTTGTGGACTATTTAAAACTATCTGGATTAAATAATCTATTGATTGAACTTTTATATACCATTCAAATATAATTTTGATTAGATACGAACCCAACTACTTACCTATATATGTTCACTTGAATAGTCGGTAATAATTACTGATTTTTGCCAGTATAGTACCTACAAATATCTACTATGTCAATGTGTTATCGCAACACACTTATATAATTAGTGCGAAAGTATGTAAGAGCTCGATCGGTCGGCTCGACCTATTTCGGTAAAACATAAAATATAGATCATTTAAGTCCTGGATTAACACATAATACTTTTTATTATCATCATCACGTTATAATATTGCCCATATAACTATTAAATTATTTAATCAAAGCTAGTTAGATAGTTACATATATAGCTATAGCTCATTGTAATTTATAGTAAGTACTATATTATTATGTACCCTTTTGTATGCTTCCATTGGAAAGGATTTAATTAAAAGGCCCGGATCAATAAAGGAAGTCAACAGTATATAAACCATTTTGGCCTGACAGAGGAGTTTTGTCATCTCTCCTCGTAACTTTACACCACTTTATTTTCTTATTTGTGCATATTTTGGCAATGTTTAAAACGGTTTAGCACAATGTAATATTTATCAGATTCATTATCACCACCAAAAAATATATAAAAGAAACATAATATGCAATGTTGTGTTAGATATTTCTTATTATATACTAAGGAAAAGGTCATTGCAAGGAACGTACACATTGAGTGGTAGTTAGATTATATTTCACACAATTCAAACACTATTGTCAATATATTAAATTTACATAATTAGCATTAACAAAACCAAATAAAATAAACAGTAATGGTAACTTGCACTTATATATCAAACGCTTCTGAGTCGCTAGTACACTTCTTAGACGACTGTTCCACTCAACTGCAGGCGAACAACTGACTTAATTCGTTTCCCTTTTACAAAGCGGAACAGTCCCCCTCTATCTACTAGCGAGTCAATTGACTGTGTTTAAAATAACATAAATTGAAGAACTTTAATATTGATTACATACAAATATATACATTACACATTTAATTATTTTATATTAAAATTATTATTATAAATATTTTTACATATTTCAAGTGTATCAATGAATTATTACATAATAATATAAAACTTAAATAAATTATAACCAATACAGTGTCTCACAATAACTTTCTGAGTGTATTATGATAACAGTTGTGAGGATTACGGCTTATTGAGCTGGCGCGGCGGCGCACAGTGGGCTGGGCTTACAAGGTTGGGTCTTAAGAACTAAAATGTATTTTTTCAGTATCTAGACATAAATTAAAAAGTTTTTACTCCTTGACATTTTTTAATTGGACTCGTACTTTCGGAGATATAGCCATATCAAATTTGTATGAAGAGTCATGAAATTTTAGTTTAGCAATTTATTCCAATTAATTTGAAATTGAAAATAATGTACACTAAACGGCCTGAAGTACTTCAATACTTAATACTTTAAATAAAAAAAATTGTTCGACATTTTCCACCACCATAGGTAATATAGGTAGGTATGACGTAATTTGACACTTATTTCCGGGAATCAAGAGATAGGAATGCGCGACCGCAACATCAAGTTATGACACGTGTCGTTACCTGATTGGTGCAACGATAATAGGGCACAAAATGTACTATTTCATTCAAACGTACTTCAGTGTTCTATTACCCACCATAATAGACGCACTACCCTCACATATTTATTACATAAACAAATAAGTGAAGTGAGTGTGAGTTATTTTGTGTTTGTGAAGATGTTTGAAGATTTGGTGACCAACCTTGACCTTTTTATTATTTTAAAAAACAGTGGCAGTATTGAAAACAACCAAATCGCAGAAAGTCGCAACTTGAGAATAGGTGCTAAAATATGACAAAAATACGTACTATACATACGTAAAGTCAATTCTTTGCAAAATTTGAGAATTACTAGATTTCAAGTTTTTTTGTTTTGCTTCATACAAAAATTACTTTGGTTATTAATAACTCCGAAAATACTCAAGTTATATAAACAATCCTCATATAAATAATTACTTTTAATCAATAGATAAATCCAACGCACTATTTAAGATTTCAGAAAAAGAAACTTTTTTTTAAACGGTAAGTCCTCTACCGGCCCGTTTCAGTCCACTGTGCGGCGACTCGTCACATTCGGGCAATAGGCGATGGTTGACGTCACAGCGTGTCACAACTTGTGCTAGTTTTGTAGATTATTTAATTACAATCTCCTGTCATTTTTGATTCGATTCAAATTACAGTTCTCCCGAGTGATACATAGTGATTTATACTACACCTACGAGGAAAATAAAATTATTGTACGTTTTCTCGTACTTACCTCGAGACTTCTCTGGCAATAAGTATATGGACTTCTTGATCTGCATTTCTTATTTCTGGTGGCGTCATCATTATAAAATCGTCACTTTCACTAGCAGATGACATTTTTGAAAATTATTAAAAGCGGCCTGTTAATATATCAATTTCATAAAAAACAAAATTCAACCAAACATAACAAATTGTCGCGCTTTTTTTCTCGTAGTGCAAAAAAAGGTGGCCAACCTCTTTGCATTGAAAATCGAGTACAAATAAAAATCACACCTCTTTTTTCTATTTATTTGATATAAAACCTTTTTGAGATTGTTTTTTTTATGTTAGCGGCTAAAAAACAAAATAACGCTACCAGGGCAGGTATGGATTTTCATACAACATTCCTTCACTGCTACGGAGTGATGGAATGTTGTTTTAGTGTAGTCGTTAACTCAACTTTCTAAATTTGCGATGAACAACTAAAGTACAGAATTTGGATACCATATTCATTTTATATAACAGCTCTTCTTTTTTTCTAGCATCACTATACTCATGTCTGGCTGGTACAATATATCTTCTCCTACACCACAAGAGCATAATTGTAAAAAGTTTTAACTTCGCTAAAAGCGAATCGGAAATTGGCTGGCCACCGGATTAATGCTAATCCCCTTTGAGAATACTCTTGATGGTAGTTTCTCCGCTACCTTCAGGTAATCAGTGTTTTAAAAGGCTAAGTAGCGATTTTCAGCATCATCACGTGATTGAACATATTTTTATTATGTACATTCTGAAAAATATACATAATAATAATAAAACATCATACTAATACATATATATATATAAATTCTCGGATTTCGTCAGCGTTAAAAATCTTAATTTTTTTTTTATTGCACATGATGTACTTAATTTTAAAATATGTCAGTACTACCCAACGTAGGTTTTACAAATCTCGATAAATAGAAGTCAGTCCAAATATGGTATGCTTGTATCAGTTTTCGTCCAGATGGCCGACAATTTATATTGAAACTGAAGATAACGTATTCCAACGTAACTTCCTACCTAACGGATGATCAATTAAATTTAATCTAATAATAAAACTTTTAAATAGGTTCATACCTCATATACAAATCTCTTTACGTTCGTTATTTACAAACAAGCTAGATAAGGTAGGTACCTACCTACAGAAAAGTGGTAAGTAAATTTAATACATATCATATACGTAATGAGAGTTAACTCTAGGCGTCAACTACATATTATAGGTATCTACTTATATCCATATAAGTAGGTAGGTAGAGGTACTAGCTAATCCGACAGACACCTAGTCCAGTTTTTTGGCCTGGAGTTTGTATAGAATTCACATACCTACACATGTTTTATAGAAATTTCCTTAGTTGATTGACCATTTTCATAGAAACCTTAGATTAATACACTATGTGTGTGAAGGTATATGTAAAAGAAACTTGCTGCTGTATAATTCTGAATAATCAACAAAATATAAATGCTTTTGGAACAATAAAATCGTATAACAAGGCGCGGCGTATGCGGCCGCTACACGTTGTGACTTGTGTTGAGTTGAGACCCTTTGCGCTGCGTCTCACTCCTCGCGCTAACGCCGCGTAGGTACCTATATAGTTTATTCTATGGCCGCGTTAACAAATCTTATGATATCTTAAAATACCATGAACAATTGTTTCTAATCTTTTGTATGACGCTGGAGTATATCATTATTATCCAGTAGCCACTAACTTCTGGACTCTAATTTTATATTCTTCACGCTATTAAAGAAAAACTAAATAAGTCGGGAAGCACATTGTATATTTTTCTAATATTTTTTCAGCATGTTACAATATACATAAAAATATCATTAAACTGATTTCCAGCCATTCTAATATTTTATTGAAAGCAGGGTTTGAAATTTTTAGTTTACCTAAGTTCCAAGTCTCCAATATTTCTAATAAGTTAATAAACCAAATATAACAATGTCCTAAGTCAAATACAATCAGAATTTTTAATTCTAATTTTATATTCACGATTTTATGTAGTTTTTTTACAAATACCTAAATAATTCCAAATGGATCGGTCAAAATTTTCAAAAAACCTTTGTAAACTTGTAACTAATAAACTGTGAAAAATTGGTTGAATCTTATATTTCCATAAGTTACGATCGTACTGCTACTGGACTATTAGGACTGGAATACACTGTTATACAGGGTTATTGGTACAATGCTAACAACCTCTTAGGGTTGACTTATGCTAGTACTAACAACACATTTTAGAGTTTTTTTTTTGTATTTGTATACTCTAAGAGGTTGTTAGCTTTTTACCAATAACCCTGTAATAATAAGAAATATAATAAAGAAGTCCACTATTGAACAAAATCCTCCCCCATAAAACGCTACAAAGAATACCTATTATCCGCTTGTAACTATTGGAGACTTTTACGATATCGTCTTTTCACCTAGAGAGTGTATGTGAATTTTGATATATTTTATATTTATTATGTGTTTTTCTAAAAATATAATTTAACAAATTTAAGAAAATAGTTAAAATATTTCCAAGCAGTGAATTATAAATATAAAAAAATGTTAGTAATTAAACAACTTTAAACGGTTTAAATCGCGTATATTTATCATTATTTTTGTCCCGACGTTTCAAACACTTTGCAGTGATCGTGGTCACAGGGTGACAGTCACCCCGTCAGTCAATCGCGAAAACCTAAGACAACATTATAAAAAATGTTACATAACTAATGAGTACATACAGTAAACTTATTAAATATGATCGCTTGGGTAGGCAACAGTAGTTTAGTTAAGGCAACTCCACACAAAAAAATCTGAAGGGGCGCACCTTCGCCAGTGGAAAGTCCTGTAACTTCATTGATAGGAGATGGGTATCTCCTACAATTATTGTCCTGTATCAGCCGGATTGTGCACTGCTGAACATAGCCTCCCCCATTATGGGAGGGTTTGCCATAATCCCCACGCTTGGCAGGCGGCAGTGCAAGATTGCGGCAGTGCAAGATTGCGGCAGTTCTTCATAAATCGCCCACCTTTGGTTTTTTTTTCCTTCGTCGCCTCTTACGATTCCCACAGTAAGATATTGGGTGCTATTCCGGTGTCCCACAGTTAAAAGGGGTAAAGAACATTAACCCATTGGCATCGGTGATAATGATAACAATATAATTTCATTCATAACTAGGACACAGTGGTCCTGACGATGCCAACTTATATATAGGGATATAGAAATATAACGATATTTCCTTTGAATATATGAACTGTTGCGGCTAGGAAAAATGCATATTATTATCATGAGCTGCATGCCACTACGCACGTGATTAGGGTGTAGCTGCACATTAGGCGCAAAAAAGCTTATTGCCACCTTAATGCTATGATTACACGGTAGGGTGTACTACCGACAAAAGCATTTCCAACAAGCGATGGCGATGGTGGTAATCATTGTGTATCTTCAACAAAAATCACAATAAGTAGATCCATACCTGAGTATCAGTGCCAGTGAGCATGTTCCCGAGCGCGCGCAAGGCGGGGGTCTTCACGGCTGCAGACTTGTGCCCCAGCAGCGCGATGAGACGAGACGTCAGCTTGGGGACTTGCTGCACGGCTTCTATGCGCTCGTTGGGACCGTCTGTTAAATACGACAGGGCCCAGCAAGCATCCGCTGAAAATATATAATACAAGTTTTTGAAGCGCTCGTAGCCAAGTTAACTTAGCTGTTCTCAACTGATCAGCAAAGTTAAGCAACGTCACCCGCGGTCATGAGTTGGATGGGTGACCGCTAGTAACATTACTACTGAGCGTGCACTTGCTTCGGAGGGCACGTTAAGCCGTCGGTCCCGGTTGTTGTCTTAGGATGGCAGTCGTTATAGCATGGTGGTAGGGCATTTTGCGAATGCCCGCCTGGCTAGCTACCACCCTCAAGTAGAAAGTCTGTCGCCAAGCACCTAACGGTGTGTTCCGGCAGCTGTCCTTGAGAGCCAGTACTTCTAGGTTAGCCTGAACAACATCTTCGACCATATCATCACTAACCATCAGGTGAGATAGTGGTCAAAGGCTAACCTATCAGGCAATAAAAAAAAAAAAAAAAAAAAATTTTCATGTGCCAAAGCCATTTTCCGAAAACTAACCCAAATAGTTAGATTCCCGCCCGGCGCATAAAATTTCACGTTTTTTTTTTTACAAAATCACAAATATACGCTAGGAAAAATTTAAGTCATGTGCGGGATACGAACCCACGTCCATCCCACCCCTTGAGCCGGGGTATGCTCTAACCAATTGAGCTAACATGACATGACGTCATAACTCAAATCTTTCCTATCGTTCTTTAACCATCGTATTGGGATGGAGCGACATCTATAGTACCACTTGCGTTGTACTACAAACAAGACCAATTTTGCAATTGGTTTTATACTTGTTAATGATGACAACCTTATAATTTAAATATTGTTAGGTTTGCAATAACGCCTGCTATGCGGATTACATTACAAAATCACAAATATACGCTAGGAAAAATTTAAGTCATGTGCGGGATACGAACCCACGTCCATCCACCCCTTGAGCCGGGGTATGCTCTAACCAATTGAGCTAACATGACATGACGTCATAACTCAAATCTTTCCTATCGTTCTTTAACCATCGTATTGGGATGGAGCGACATCTATAGTACCACTTGCGTTGTACTACAAACAAGACTAATTTTGCAATTGGTTTTATACTTCTAAATGATGACGCAACCTTATAATTTTAATATTGTTAGGTTTGCAATACGATGGTTAAAGAAGGATAGGAGAGATTCGAGTCATGACGTCATGTCATGTTAGCTCAATTGGTAAAAGCATACTCCGGCTCAAGGAGTGGATGGACGCGGGTACGAATCCCGCACATGACTTAAAAAAAATTCCTATCGTATATTGGTGATTTTGTAATATAATCCGCATAGCAAGCGTTATTGCAAACCCAACAACATTTTTTAAAAAATTTTTTTGCCCGTGGGTGCCGGGTTATATTTTCAGCCCCCATTTCTACCTGTGGGTGTCGTAAGAGACGACTAAAGGTATTTTGACCAAGGTCTTTTGTAATGTTGTTGTACTATTTGGTATTTTGTAAAATACCAAGTAATAGCATTATTTTAGTACTATGTTATTGTGACGGAACAAGCACGATGCATACCTGATGTTAAGCGGGCTAACCTCTACCTATAACAGATACATTTCGTCACGAGTCTCGAATCGCACTGCGCCCATCACCTGACTGTCACTGAGACATACCTAGTTGTTAAGCCTGTAATTTTACTTGCTCTCAAGGACTGCTGCCGGAACACTATTAGGTGCATGTCGACAGATTTCAACTTCAAAATGCCCTTTCACGAAGCTCAAGCCGGCGATGGAAATCGAACCACCAGGTACTGCGGCACGGCAGTCCATAGCTATTGCCGCTCGGCCATCATTGCTACATTAAAGCAATGATGACCCAGTTGCAGCAGCCGATATCTAAAATAATGATTCCGAGGATTGTTTTGTCAGTCTTTTTAGCATCAACTTCAGACGGCTCAGCTTGTGCAGTTTGCCACTCGTGTTTTATTTTTATATGCTCGTTAGGTTAGCCTGTGATCACTATCTCACCTGATGGCAAGTCATGATGTGGTCGAAGATGTTGTTCAGGCTAACCTATAATTACTGGCTCACAAGGACAGCTGCCGGAACACACCGTTAGGTGCTTGGCGACAGATTTTCTACTTGAGAGCTGTAATTAGCCAAGCGGGCATTCGCAAAATGCCCTACTACCATGCTATAACAACTGCCATCTTAAGACAACAACCGATACGCGACGGCTTAACGTGCCCTCCGAAGCACGCTCAGTAGTAATGTCACTAGCGGTCACCCATCCAACTCATGACCGCAGTTGCTTACCTTAGCTGATCGATTAAGAACGTCTAAACAAACTTCGCAATGAGCGCTTCCAAAACGCTTTAGTGGTTCGAATCCTGCTGCGAGCTTGAGCTACGCTGCCTGGTAGGGCATTTTGCAATGTGTTCTGTCCGCTATCCTTGAGAGTCAATTCCTATTATAGATTTAGCCTGATAACATCTTCAACAGGTGAGATGGTGACAGGCTAGCCTTAGAGCCCGTTTCAGAATGTGCTAATAAAGTCCTGGGTTGTTAACCAACATATAAATTAACTGAATGATTAATGTTAAAGTGTCGGTTAACATGCAGCGCGATTTACGTTCATCTTTCTAACAAATTCACCTCTCAAGTAAGTTATTCGAAGAATAAGAACGTGCTGTCAACGCCGCGCGTTGCATTGATACGTTTCAGTTTTTGTACCTACCTATTTTATGTATAATATAATCGTTTCAAAATTATGTTGCGAACAATTTTCTGGCAATATTATCTAATTTTAAAATTATTAATTCAAAATGAAATTCAAAAGACCTTTTCCTTTAAAGTCAACAAATTACAATTATGTTACACAATTAAAAATAAGTTTACGCTGAAACATAAGAAAACAACAAGGACATAAATAGTAAAAGTTTTGGCCTCGGTTTTATAGCCAGCCGCCTGTCTGACACCTACCCTCTTCGGGAATCATCGCTTCTTACGACTCCCACAAGAAAACATGGAAGGACGCAAATTATATTCTAGCATCTCACGTGACTTGAAACTAATCATGGTTTGGAAACAATGTAAATATTTTGATTTAAAACATACTCTTGTGGATGATCATATCACTTACCCATCAAATAACTCTATTACTTGCTACTTCTTCTGACCTAAAAATTATTTGTAGCTTTATACGGTGGATAGGCTAAATCAATGACTGTGAAACGCAAAGATAACTGGAACTTACTCGAACATTCTGAAACATGCCCTTAAAGTAATAAAAACTAAACTTACCCAGCACTTCTTGGTCTGTAATAGCTAGTAATTCCGAGATGTATGGCAACGCTGGAGATACTAACTCGAACTTCACCATAGGGTTCTTGTTTCTGTAACAATAACATACATACATATAATCACTCCTGCATTCCCCGAAGGTGTAGGCTTTGTAAACCACCCACGTTGTGCCAATTGGGTTTTGATCCCATGTAATAGGGGTCGAGCCTATTCCCATTCACCAGGCACAGTTACAGGGTCATACAAAATGTTTTCTCTAACACACTGGACGAAACACATGTACATATTACGAAAAATATGTTTACGCTAACAACATAATATGTTGTTAAGGGCTGTATACCATCTTAGTGCCCTGCCAGGGTTTCATACAGTACAGTTCCTTGCTTATATTATAAGAAAGGACCACTAGAGCATACTGTATGAATTATTGAGTAACTGAATATTAAATTTAACTTTACCTACTTGAACATTTATAAACTAAGCATCGTTTTACAAATGCCGACCATCTGTGGATGTGAGTTCTTTGAATGAACTTTTGTTTGACTCTGTATTTGGCTGCTTTGTGTAAACTTGGTCGCAATATCTGCAAGGGATGTCTAGGACACTTGTTATAAATGGTTTTTAAAACTAGTTGGTATGCCTGACATCGGCTGTTCGGTAAACTTTAAACCTTATCTCTAGGCGTATAGGGTTCATATTCGTGCGGACGCGGATATTGTTATCAATGCATCCCGAGCCGGCGCTCTGGCATATTTGCGGCGATAGGCGCAAATCCCCTTAGTCCTAAACTTTACCACGTACGTCGTAGTATATTCGGCTGGGCTCCTGGAAGTCACAGGAAGAAACTAGCCGAGACGTTTTTATGGAAAACGCGCCGGCCAGTTCACCCTTAAGACGATCGAAATATGACCTTCACCACTGTAGCTTATATTAGCGAAGCATGCCGGGCCCCAGGGACCAATGGTTGCAGGTTCAAATCTCACTTGTGGTTCAAATTGTTCCTTATGTGAGCAGTCCTTATATTCTTAACAAGCGACCCGCCCCGGCTTTGCACGAGTGCAATGCTTATACTAAATATACTACAGTTTTATTAAGTTATTGTGACGGAACAAGCTCGAGGCCCACCTGATGTTAAGCGGACTAACCTCTGCCTACAACAGATGCATTTTATCACAAGTCACAAAGTGCACTGCGCCCGTCACGTTTAGACATAGTTGTTAGGTCTCATGTGCCTGTAATTTTACTGGCTATCAAGGACTACTGTCGGAACACACTGTTAGGTGCTTGACGACAGATTTTCTACTTGGTGGTGGTAGCTAGCCAGGCGGGCAATCGCAAATTGCCCTTCCACCATGCGGTGAAGCTCAAGCCGGTGGGGATCGCACCAGGGTACTGCGGCGCGGCATTCCATATCTATTACCGCTCGGCCATCATTGCTTCATTGTGTTTGTTTGCATTGAATAGGCTCTGAAACTACAGGACCGATTAGGATGAAATTTGGTATAGAAATAGTTAGAGACACGGGGAAGGACATGGGATAGTTGTTATCCAACTGCGCAAATAGAGGTTAATGGTTTGGCACGATAACCGATATACCCGCGGGCGGAGCCGCGGCCGGAAAGCTAGTAACAAATAAATGCATCATATTTCTGCTTGTTCTAATACAATTACTTGAGAATATTTACACAAACCTGCATAGATTACTGTAGGTCCATATATTGGTCCTTAGCTGTGTGGGTGGGGTGTCAGGCTGCATGTATGTGAGTAAGGCCGGCAACACCCCATGCTGCAGCACCGCGTCCCTGGTCTCCGGGCCGTCGCCGGCAATGTTGCCGATGGCCCAAGCAGCTTGTTCTGCCACTACTCCTCCGTGCCCCAGTAACGTGATCAGTTTTGGTATGGCCCCACCCTGTGGTGATAGCAAGTTAGTAAAGGATTAGTTGACAAGTTTGTAAAAACAAAATTGTTTTTTTTTTATGGTAGTATTTTTTTTTTTTTGGTATTGTGACGGAACAAGCGAGGCCCACCTGATGTTAAGCGGTATCCTCTGCCTATAACAGATGCATTTCATCACAAATGACGAACTGCACTGCGCCCATCACCTTGAGACATACCTGTTAAGTCTCATTTTGCCTGTTATTACACTGGCTCTCAAGGACTGCTGCCGGAACACACCGTTAGGTGTAAAAAAAAGATTTATCAAACTTGGTTCACCAAGTCAATGAATTGAGTACCTCCTTTTTATGAAGGTGATTTTTTAAAAATTGTATAACTTATAGCCTTTGACCACTAGCTAACCTCAAGATAAGTGAGTTGAGTGTAAAAGCATTGATTAGGAATTTCAAGAACTGGGAATCATACTTTTTTTTTGGAGCATGTAGCAATGTTTGCTTACATGACTTGGATGGGTGACCGCTAGTAACATTACTACTGAGCGCTTCCGTGCTTCGGAGGGCACGTTAAGCCGTCGGGTAACAACCGGGTTGTCGTCTTACGATGGCAGTCGTTATAGCATATTGGTATGGCATTTTGCGAATGCCCGCCCAGGCGGGTTACCAGCCAGCTGGCAACCATCCTCAAATAGAAAATCTGTCGTCAAGTACCTAACGGTGTGTTCTGGCAGCTGTCATTGAGAGCCAGTAATTCTAGGTTAGCCTGAACAACATCCTCGACCACATTATCACTTACCATCAGGCGAGATAGTGGTAAAAGTCTTACCAATCAATAATAAAAATGTTGAGGAAAATAAGTACCATCTATGACCACACTTGACGGTGGCGCTAGTGTGCTAAGTTGCTTAGATATAGTGAAGTGTACTAAACTAAGATGGCGATCTTTGTCGAGTTGTATTAACCTGTGTTCCCTAAATAAAAGTATTTCCACCACAGTATTAATATAATTAAAGAACTGTGGATCATACATGGGGCCTCTGGGTTTGTATGTAACTCGTTTATGTCTTTACTGCTGTTAGGTCTTAGTCTAAAGACTCAACAACTTCAATACTTACCAACAAGCAAGATAGTGGTCAAGGCTTGTACCGGCTATAAAAAAAATTGTGTACTTACGTCCACAACAGCCATGGTATGTTCTCGAGTGCCGGATGCTATATTGGTGAGAGCCCATGCTGCTTCAAACTGTAGGTCGGTACTGAAAAAGAAGTCACATTTATTAGAATATGTACTGAATAATGATCATCAAAAAATTGTATTGGATATTCAATTTTGTGTACCAATATATTATCTTAAAGTACATCAGTATTCATTTTAAGAATTTTAAATCTTTACTTTGAAAACTATCGCGAGTTTTATACATATTAACTCATTAGGAACCGGCTAGGACACGCGTTATATTTACCGGAAAGATTCCGACCAGTTTCGGACTGTTTTGAAGTCCTTCGTCTGGGAGTCACGATTGCGCAAAGCGAAGAGTACGGGCCTCAGCGCGGAACTAAATATAACGCAGGTCCTAGCCGGTTCCTAATAAGTTAATATTGTAAATATTTTACTAGATTTAATTTGTATGTACAATGTTCATGCAAAACCTTGTAATTCTTTTTTATTATTTGTTTCATACCATAATTCTATGTTTGTGATATTTCATATTAAATCTTGATATAATGAATATTGAATTTGTGCCGATTATTATTTATTGGAATACCGGAAGACGGAGAGATGGTAGACCCCCACTAGGTGGACTGACGATATCGTGAAAGTGGCGGGTAGCCAATGGCTACAAGCGGCTAATAGCCGTTCTTTGTGGCGCTGTATGGAGGAGGCTTTTGTTCAACAGTGGACGTCTTCCGGCTGAATGATGATTATTTATTGGAAATTAAATGGAATTGTATTGATATTAATGTATTTTTGAAATAAAAATGTTAATTGTTATTATTAAATCTTAGTTAGTTACTAATATTATTGAAGGTGTCGTAAAAAGAGTTTTACGACACCCACGTGTAAATATGGGGGGTGACATTCTAGCCCGGTACCCCACGAGGACCATTGTGGGGTACCAGGTCAGAATTGCTAACCACATACCATCCTTTGAGAGTCATAAGTAGTGACAAAAGGAAAAAGCTGACTCAAATATACCACTTAGTACTTAAAAATACCTTAGTATTATAAATATTTCACTTACCAGTCATCTCTATCGAGTGCCTCCACCAGAGGTGCAATAATACCAGCCTCAACCATCGGACTTATAGGTGGATTCTGTTCCTTGGACAGCATTCTGCGACCAGCGCGAGCTGCTGATGTCTTTGTGGTCAAGTCATGGGCTTTGAGACCTGTCAATGGAAGTCGGTGTCAAACAATATTGCGGAAATACAAAATAAAATCATAAAAAACACTTGCCGTCACAGCCTTAGGTGTCTCAACACACACATTTCTCCATCCATCTACAAACAACTTGTGTATAGGTTTTGTGTTATAGAGAGCGAGCCTACCGGCAAGGCAATTGCATGGTGGTAGGGCATTCTGCGAATGCCCGCCTGGCTAGCTACCACCCTCAAGTAGAAAATCTGTCGCCAAGCACCTAACGGTGTGTTCCGGCAGCTGTCCTTGAGAGCCAGTACTTGTAGGTTAGCCTGAACAACATCTTCGACCACATCACTTACCATCAGTTGAGATAGAATAAAAATATAATATTAAAAAAATGTACTGAACTCAGCTCCAGATAAATAAAATCATACATAATGTTACGATTGAAGTTTATAGAGACACCAACATTCCATTTGCCACAAACTGGGCACATCTCTCTGGATTTGTTCAGTCTTATTACATTCTTCATATAAGCTAACCTGCGAGGACACTTATATTATATACTCTCATGATATAGTGATCACCTCCATGGACATCCTTGAAGGTTATCGCCATAAAATAGTAATATAATTATTTATTTTCTCTTAATAATATACATTCACTTAGCAGAGAAAATAGAACTATCCTTATTTAGGTGTACATTTTTATTGCAAATGGAGAAACGGACCTGTAATTACTTATCAATTGTAGGTACAGTCATCTGAAATAACAATTAGGTACACACTTTGTAATTTCAATAATAATGTGATGGCACTAAAGTCTTAATAATCGAAGTTAACATTTTTTCCCTTGTTGCGAAGTTTACTTAGCTGTTCTCTACTCAACCGATCAGCAAAGTTAAGCGACGTCGCCCGCGGTCATGAGTTGGCCATCCAACCATGTCCCATGACGGCTAGTGACATTACTACTGAACGTTAAGCCATTGGTCCCGGTTGTCTTAGGATAGCAGTCGTAATAGCATGGTGGTAGGGCATTTTGCGAATGCCTGCCTGGCTAGCTACCACCCTCAAGTAGAGAATCTGTCGCCAAGCACTTAACGGTGTGTTCCGGCAGCTGTCCTTGAGAGCCAGTACTTCTAGGTTAGCCTGAACGACACCATTGACCACGTCATCACTTACCATCAGGTGAGATAGTGGTCAAAGGCTAAATATATGGTCAAAAAAGCAGGAGTAAATATATCTAGTTTATTTTGATTTTAAGACACTTCTATGTACAATGTACATGGAGAAACAGAAGTGTTTGCCACAATTGTGAAAATTACTATGAGTATACTTAATTATTTTTGCAGTCGACTGTACTTAGGTAGTATATAACTGTAAAAAACAATAAACTGTTGCTATTAGTAGGTATTCAAATTCAAATTCAAATTCAAATATATTTATTGCATGAACATGGGTAGTAAACAAGTTCTTAATTATACAAAGTATTACATACTACTTGTATCCATGTTTGGCCAAACTATATTTCTTCTTTATTGCTCAGTGTGAACGCAAACTAATTATACATATAAGCAGGATCAGCTTAGTCACAGCAGCACATTTCGAACTTACCCTGAACTATTTCCGCTGGTGTGAAGACCTTCTCATTTTCGATGACGTCTTCACCGGGTTCTGGTGAGAGAGCTCTTCGCTTGAGGAGCTGTTCTTCACGAGCCTGTTTGCGAAGCGTCACGCTCAACTCTGCTCTTTTGCGGCGGAGATCCTAAGTATAAAGAATTATGGATTACAAAAATGTCTGATGTTAACTAAACTAAGACTTTTGTCATTTGAACACAGTATGTACTGTATCAGCCAGATTGTCCACTGCTGAACACAGCCTCCCACAGATATAGGGAGGGTTTGTATCCATAATCCCCACACTTGGCAGTCATCTTGGGATCATAGTTTTGTTTATCAGTTCCTCAGAAGGCGCTGCTGCCTACCTTCCGGCATTTTACCTTTAGTCACCTCTTACGACACCCACAGGTAGCAATGGAGGGGTGACATTTTAGCACAGCACCCCACAGCGCCCCGGCACACCTATAAGTGTGTAATGAGACTTAATCCTCCCACAGTCTGCTTGTGACCACAATCAATGCAACTGGTTTGAAACATCAAATACTTACATGATATTATCAAATTTATATCCCTTTAAATACCTATACTTTCTGATGTGCAAAACCTCTAAAAGGTAATCAGTCCATAAAGTAACGTTACAGAAAAGAAAAATGTCCATGTAACTATCCTTAGTGTTGGTAAATAAATCACAATACATCAAGCTCCGTTAAACACCATCTTAAGTTCAACTATGCAAAAACCCACAAAATACTAGCGATAGCCATCCTCAAACTGATTGTCCTGCGCGGCAATTAAAATTAATAATGACCCATTCTCAGCTCTGGATCTACCTGGCACTGAGCAAAGGCATATGGAATCTGGTGTACATTTAAAACAATTTAAATAATTAGGTAGATAAGTTAACCATCACTTATTTATACCCAATTTGGTACAATCAAGTAGTTATTTAGTATCTCTGCAATTTGAATTTATAGGATACAACAAAATATCCTGTCTATTTTTCAGTGTTCAGGTCACCTTCCTGTCTAAACCAACCAGGCATCCAACAAACACACAAAAACTTTCATAAAAATTTGTCAAGCCATTTAGGAGGGCTTCTCTGACATACACTAGATAATTCAAATTCAAATTCACATAACAAAAATAAATTTGTGATTCTACATTTTACATTGAATATATCAATTGCACTTCGCTGAATATAAATCATCCCCAAAAGTTTCTGTATACAGATAAAAAGGGCTGGTCTTTTATATCATCCTTTTTCTAACTGTGGCTTTTATCATAGCTGATATTATACTCCAAGTGTTGTAAAAGTTCACCAAGACTATAGAATTCTTGCATTTGAATGTTTATATTAATGCATACTTAGCTTACAAAATTATGACAAAAAGAAATGGGTTGCTATATAAATATATATATATATATAGTTTGTTATTGTGACTGAACAAGCCCGAGGCCCACCTGATGTTAAGTGGACAAACCTCTGCCTATAACAGATGCATTTCATCAACAACGAATTGCACTGCGCCCTTCACACTGAGACATACAGTTGTGAGGTCTCATGTGTGTGTAATTTTACTGGCTCTCAAGGACTGCTGCCGGAACACACTTTTAGGTGCTTGTCGACGAATTTTCTACTTGAGGGTTGTCGCTAGCCAGGCGGGCATTTGCAAAATTTGAACCTCCCACCTTGCGGAGAAGCTCAAGCCCACTACCACTGCCACTGAGCCATCACTGCTTTTAAAACACTGCTTGTAATGAAGTGTTGACTTGTGAGTAATATGTGACTTGTGAGTATAAGTCACCTGATTTCTCAATCTAATCACACTCATAGTACAAACATTTTACCTTCCATTGTAATCTTGTAAATTAAGAATTAACCAATTGAGCAGCATGCCATACCTCATCAATATTTGAGTAGGTTTCTGCTATGCTCAACAGGGCTCATTTCCATGTTTACCTGATTAATGGAAAGAAGGTATGCTACAACCAAGAGTGTCTCTCATAAGTGTTATTGGCCGACTGGAAGCCATCATACATTCAAATAATGTTTGTAGTGACTGCTCTGATAAACAAACATTACTTTCATTTTGTTGAGTTTTTGTAATGCTGTGATATGTTAATTAAAAAATATAATCTTTTTCATTTACAAATTTCTTTGATTATATTTAAATACTGGAAGGTGGACACCAGCACCATTTTAGGAACTTAGAATCTTAAGCTGCGATCCCCAACGAGCCTCCAAGCTTGAGGATCACTCCCAACCCCCCATAAATGGAGAAAGGCTGTGTTCAGCAGTGGACAATTCTACAGTACTGTTACTGTTGTTACTGTTTCAGCTGGATCGTCCACTGCTGAACACAGCCTCCCTTATCTAGGGGGTATTTGCCATAATCCCCACGCTTGGCAGGCGGCTTGGGGATCGCAGTGTAAGATAGTAGTTCTTGAGAAGGCGCTGCTGCCCACCTTCAAGTATTTTTCCCTTAGTCGCCTCTTACGACACCCACGGGATGATATGGGGAGGTGCAATTCTAACCCGGCACCCCACAGGGTACAGTACAGTATATTCTTATTCTATTTGGGTGTGATATGTCCTGCACTGACGTCCCACTTGGGGTGTATTGTGCATTTCTCCTGCCAGCTACTGCCCAAGCCATCCCAACTCCTTGATGCAGCGGAGAATGACTTTGGGTCACTGACATAGCTGGTCCAGTTACGTGTGTGATGGTGGTGAGGATGTCGTCGATGAGAATGACTCTTGTAGTCCAGTTGTAAATAGTATTTGTTCCGTGGCTTTGCAGTGCAATAGTACATTCTCCACAGTCATCTTTTAGCATACAGCCTCTACAAAGAAGACTGCCTGTTGCTCCAGTTTTATGCAGAGAGTAATTCAGGTTACAATGACCTGTAATAAGGCCTGCTACAATGCGTAGTTCCTCACGCTTTAGTAACAGTATAATCATATTCAGCTCTAGTGAATCTATTCTGCTACATATGAACATAAAAACTTCTGATATCATACTTTCTTTTGTTAGAGAAATAAACAGATCAGATAGGTATTCTGCATCGAAGCAGTAGTCTGGTGTGCACTGTATAAAGTGGAATTACGGAGGCATAAGAACTACCATCTCAAAGTGACAAGCAGAACAAGAAAGATGAAACTGTAAATGTGATGGATAGGTGTGTTGCTAACCATCAAAGGGTGGAATTATCCATCTGAACATTACATTATACAGGGTTATTGGTAAAATGCTAACAACCTCTTAGGGTTGACTTCTGCTAGTCCTATGAAACATTTTGAGATAATTTTTTTGTTTTGTTTTGTGTTTTAATGTCTACTCCGAGCCTAGAGCTCCCGCCGCGGCAACACCGGACCGCACCATGGTCCCTTTGAATAGAATTTTGAATATTTACATTCGAACAAAGTATTAAAAATATGAAATAATACATTACAGGCACCGGAGACTTTTGACATCAGGTGGTCCTCGTGCTTATTCAGTCAAAAACATATAAAAACAAAACAAAAGAATGTGTCCAAAAAATAAAAAACAAGTTTTTCAAAACATACAATTTTTTTCTCAACATGTTTCTTAGGACTAGCAGAAGTCAACCCTAAGAGGTTGTTAGCATTTTACCAATAACCCTATATAAAATAAATAGCAACCCAGCATATGTGGGAGAATGGTGGGATGATTATGACTTGTAATCAGCATTGATGGTTTTGCGTTAACTGATTAAACTAGCTTTTAACTCAGATTCATCCATAACATCATTTATTATGAGGGTAGCTTTATATTATATCAATTGACAATATGGACACATTGAATTGGTGTCACGCATAGATCTGATCTAGAAAGTTCTACTTAGGTGTACTGTGCTTGTCAACCCCCACATATTGTTTTATGACTAGTACACATACAATAATTTAACTTGCTGGGTTCTAGCAAGTGAAATTATTGTAAACCATAATTTTCTATCTACAAAATAACCTTGACTTTCACACATAGTATTTATGGGGTATACATACATACATAGTAGTAGTAAAAGGGTATGAAATTACCACTCCAACCTACTTTATTTCTTAGGTGTGAGCATTACCATTAATTAATCTTGATGCTAGCAAATATAATTGCTAGTATAGTATTAAACCAAGAAATTCTACAAATCTAATTATTTAATAACGTCGATTTGCCCACTACATGGGACTACCTCCTTTCTAGAGCATCATTCTAGACCTGCAAGAAAAAACGACTATACCCAGTCTGCATTTTGCTTTAGGAAAGTAATCTAGACTAAGCTCTAAATTTAAAATGAACAAAAGAACGTAAGTAAAAATTAGAGGTGGCTTAAATAATTATAAAATATGCATGCTTAAACATGTGACTTACGGTTGTCCCTTGGCCAGCATTTTTATACAATGCCAATCGCGATGTGCGGCTGTTATCAGACATTTTCACTGGTTTAAGTTTTCTATTGCGAATAAAAATATATTAAATTAAAATTATTAATCTCGAAATTCTCCAAACTCAACGGACGGAACCGGAAAGAAAAAGAACACAAGGACGTCACATACCGAAGAGAATACAAATAAGTCACAGATTGTCACAGCACAGATGATCACAGATATTGCTACCAAATGGTAGCAATTCTGTTGCCAAAAAACTAACTAAAATTTAGTAAAATTAAATTTAGAAATGTCAAATAAACATTCTTTATTCTGTTGGGGCCATAGTTTAGTTAATTCACTCTAAAATTATTAAAGTTACTAAACTTAGTAAAATTTGCATATTTGCTATTCTGTTGTACCATAATTTAGTCAGATTAGGTGGAATCATAGATAATTAAACCTAAAATTAATCAACGAGTAAACTGGTGTTGACTAAATATGCTGTCATGTTCTCCAATTAATTTATTTTGGCGTATTTTATCATAATCACAGCTTTCTTAGTCGGATAAACAATGGAGCATGGTAGTATATGGTTGCTAGTCTGAATCTTATAGAGTCATATCTGTCAGACAGGCTACAGAGGGTTGGAATAAGTGGCAATACTTCTTCCGGGTCATTGGTAAAAATGGGAGTACCACAGGGATCAATTTTGGGACCTTTTCTGTTTCTAACATATATTAATGATCTGCCTTGCATGGTCAAAGATTTCTGCGATATTGTTTTATTCGCAGATGATACCTCTCTGATTTTCAAAGTAGATAGGAAAGACAGTGAACTGACGCATGTAAATAATGTATTATCTAAGATTTGTAAATGGTTCGCCGCTAATAATCTTCTCCTAAATTCAAAAAAGACGAAATGTTTAAAGTTTTCTTTACCAAATGTTCCTTATGTTGAACCAAACATAAAGCTTGGCCCAGATAAACTCCCTATTGACAAAGCGACAGTCTTCCTGGGAATCAAAATGGATTCCACTTTACAATGGGATCCACATATACATGATCTCTCCGGAAGACTTAGTTCTGCTGCATATGCAGTTCTTAGGTTAAGACAGTTAACAGACGTAGCTACTGCTCGCCTAGTTTATTTCGCGTACTTCCACAGTATTATGTCGTATGGCGTATTGCTGAGGGAACTGCTGCTGAGATAGAGACAATCTTTATCATACAAAAGCGTGCAATTCGAGCCATATATAAAATGGGTCCTAGGGAATCTGTGAGGGATCTTTTTAAAGAAATTGATATTTTAACTTTACCAAGTCTGTATATATTTGAAAATATTATGTATGTTCGTAAAAATTTGAGTAAATTTAAATTAAACAGTGACAATCACGATTACAATACTAGGAATAAAGATAAAATAGCGGTGCCAGGTTTTAGATTAGAAAAGACAAATAAAAGGTCCTTCTTAGGTAATTGTGTGCGGTTTTATAATAAAGTTCCTAAACATATTACATCGCTCACAGAAGGGAAATTCAAGTTGCATGTGAAAAACATATTGATTAAAAAATCCTACTACACAGTTTCTGATTACATAGACGACAAAAATGCCTGGACAATTCCGCCTCCGCCAAGCTATTGCCTGTCACCTACATAATTTAAACAAATATTGTAATAACTCTATTATATAGTATGTATGTAACACATTGTTAAAAGATGTTTAAAAGAATGGCCCCGAGTTTCTTGCCCGTTCTTCTCGCAGTGGCTCTATACAATTTATTTGCTGAACGTGGCAGTACAATGTAGAATATTTCAATACTAAAATTTGTAATTGACCTTCATAAGAGCGTCGTAGACGCCTAAATTGAAAAAATGATTTTGACTTTGACTTTGACTAGACTTGTGGGTTTTCTGAAAAGGATTTTAATTTTCGGTAATTCAAAAGCATAACTAGTGACAAAAGCTTGTAGGCGAACTTGGATTAATAAAATCTTTGCACACCTGTAATACCCAGAAGGGTGGCAGATGTGTTTATATACCCACTTTTATTAGATTCGACTTTTTACGAGAGACTTCGGACAGCCATGTGCTTTGCTATTTTTTTATATGTAATCACCAGTAGATTCTGTTACTGAACCTAGGCTTTCGAGATTATGTAGCGACCAGTTGAAGCTGCTGCCGTGTCAAAATCATTATTTTTGGGCTTTATCACAGGTTTCGTTAGTTTCGAGTGTAAACAAAGTTCCATAGGTAAATAGGGTATACCATTTGACGCTCAATTCGTTATTTTCGATAATTTTGATCACATTTTATGTCTATGGTTCATATCAAATGTGGATAGACTATAAATGTGGATAGACTATAGACGCAAAATATAATCAAAATTATCGAAAATAACTCAAATACAGGTACAGAATAAGTAACATTGGTAGCAATTCTGTTGTTCACTCACTAACTACACTAACTAAATAAAAAGTTCTAATTTTAGTTTTAGGATTTCAAAAAGTCATTCTGCTGTTACATCGAACTAAATTTAATACAGCAACTTATCAATACTAAATATAATTCACTTTGCCGCTACTCTACGCTAGATGGCGCACAAGTCAAGTTGTTTTATAACAATTTTTGTCTGGCCGTATTCCATTTGAGTTATTTTCGATAATTTTGATTACATTTTGCGTCTATGGATCCACATTTAATATGAACCATAGACATACAATGTGTGCCCTATTTACCTATGGAACTTTGTTTATATTTGAAACTATCGAAACCTGTGATAAAACCCAAAAATAATGATTTGCCACGGTGCTTGGCAGAGCAGCTTCAACTGGTTGCTTCACAATCTTGAAAAGGCTTTCGAGCGGAACGTATGAGGTTCAGTAACAGAATCTACTGGTGATTAAATATAAAAAATAACAAAACACATAGCTGTCCGAAGTCTATCTGATAAAAGTGGATATTTAAACACATCTGCCACCCCTCTGGGTATTACAGGTGTGCAAAGATTGTATTAATCCAAGTTTGCCTACAAGCTTTTTTCACTAGTTATGCTTTTGAATTACCGAAAATTACAATCCTTTCCGGAAAACCCACAAGTCTAGCAACCATATACTATCATGCTTCATTGTTTATCCGACTAAGAAAGCCGTGATTATGATAAAATTCACCAAAATAAATTAATTGGAGAACATGACAGCATTAGTCAACACCAATTTACTTGTTGATTAATTTTAGGTTTAATTACCTATGGTTCCACCTAATCTGACTAAATTATGGTACAACAGAATAGCAAATATGCAAATTTTACTAATTTTAGTCACTTTTAAAATTTTAGAGTGAATTAACTAAATTATGGCCCCAACAGAATAAGAAATGTTCATTTGACATATCTAAATCTAATTTTACTAAATTTTAGTTAGTTTTTTGGCAACAGAATTGCTACCATTGTCTGAATCAGACAGACTAATTTAAATAAAATCGCGACTCCTACAAATAATTCTCATTATAATTAATTTTATATATTGTAAAATATTTTATGTAAATATTATAATTAAATATATATAATTTTAGTAAATTAATTAATCTATTAACAATGTTGAGAGAATTTCTCCAACAAAGGCGCATCTCCTGCCAATGTTTTATTGAAAAATTAAACAAGAATATACACAAACATTTGTCCATAGTCGAAACAAAAGCTCAGGTAGAGGGGAGAATGCTGCCCAGCATTAAAACCAATTAAAAAATTTAGAATTGCAAATAAACCATATTTGTATGTGGTGACTTTATATAAATATTTTATTGAAGTGTACAATAAGTATGATCTTATTTCATTGTTAGTCATTTAATTTGAATTTATATTATGTGAGCCCACTACAAAAGACACTTCACTTTTTTTGTCTGATAACATCTTGAGTGCCTTGCGCTAATTGATAAATGTCTCCTAATTGCTAAAGCTGTAACAGCCGTCGCAGTAGTAATGACCCTGGGGCTGCATGTACATGCAGCTTAACTGCTCTTTAGAGCTATCGTATTGCTGTTCACGCACGTGCGTACGGCAAAGATTACAGAAGTCTCCAATACAGGCGTAAGGGTGTTAACAGGGCTAGTGAGAGCGGGGCACAAAAGTTATAAAAATAAGTATTGCTTGATGCCAATGGGTTAAAGCAAACTCGCCCTAATGGGGAAGACTTTGTTCTTTTGTACTTCTTTGTTGTTGAGAGACATTTTATTATAACAAAAATATCAATGTAATTTTCACTGAACACGCGATTATGATCATATTTTGAAATATTTCAATGAGTTGCTTAACACCTTCTGAGCTACATTCGTGCTTGAATAAACATATTTTAATAATAGTTTTTTTTATAGCTTATATGCTAACTTGAGGGTGGTAGTTAGCCAGGCGGGCAATCGCAAAATGCCCTACGACCATGCTGTAACGGCTGCCATCGTAAGACAACAACCGGGACCGACGACGGCTTAACGTACCCTCCGAAGCACGGAAGCGGTCAGTAGTAATGTCACTAGCGGTCACCCATCCAACTCCTGACCGCGCCGGACGTTGCTTAACTTAGCTAATCGATTAAGAACGGCTAAGCAAACTTCGCTACGAGCGCTTCAAAAGTAAGGTAGTATACACCACAATTACAATTTATGGTAGGTGAATATGTGGTCGAAGGTGTTAACAGGCTTCACCTAGAATTACTGGCTCTCAAAGACAGCTGCAGCAACACACAGTTAGGTGAATGCCGTTAGATTTTCTATTTGAGGGTGGAAGTTAGATATGGATGTTCTCTGCCTCAAGGCAAAATGTAGTGGTAGGACCACCATGTTGAAATGAGCAATAATTTTAACATTCTAAGATAACAACCGGGATCGACGTTTCAACTTGCCCTCCAAAGCACGAAAAGACATGAAAATGCCACTAGCAGCCATTCATTCAAATAACTTAGCCACTGAACTCAGTTTAATGTTTAAGAATGACTTGGCAAGCTCTACTACGGCCTTTAATTATGTACTTATCTAAAAACTACCATAATTTTTGGCGTTTTATGAGTGGATCTGAGGCTGCCACTCTTATTTAGTAATCAGTCACAAAGTACGTTACAACGTATTACAAAAGCTATATATGATATCTATTTCATTTACGAATATGAACAAAATAAAAACTTACGACTGCGATCATTATTAGCGATTCGATTCAACGCCCATCGATCATGCTCTAGAATATATTTGGTACAATAAACAAGAAAGTTTATATCACGGGCACTGACTAGTATCTGATTTTAATCTTGGATCGATTAAATTTATTTTAGCTCCACTACTTACACTTATTCCGAATACCAAATTCTGTATCTGACAGGACTAAGACCAATTTTAGTCTAGTTTTGATCAAGTTCATGGTATGGAATCGGCCTCAATGTATTTATTTGTATAAT
The DNA here is from genome assembly GCA_963890685.1 of Plagodis pulveraria. Lineage (NCBI taxonomy): Eukaryota > Metazoa > Arthropoda > Insecta > Lepidoptera > Geometridae > Plagodis > Plagodis pulveraria. Next base: position 1,306,609 of record OY982977.1, read on the forward strand.
CTATCGTATGTGTTGAAAAATAGTTCCTATTCATAGATTTCATAGATCCATGAGTAATAACATTTACTACAAGCGCGCGGTGCAGGTTGAGAAACGAATCACTGAGAAAGTAAAACTATATGAATCATTTATAGAAATTTAGATGTCTATGTACATTGCTTATTTCTGAAACCATGTTTTGAGTATAGAACCGTCCGTGAAACTAAATTGTATACGAATAAATATTCATACAGAAAACTTTGATTTGTCGTTTGATGTTTCGAAAAATATGTTGTAGCGGAGCTGCCATAACTTCAACATCTTCAGGGGTGCATTCCTGCAATCCCTTGGCCAAGACAAATTTTGGTGCGGTGCGCAGCGGATATACGCCATCCAGGATTCCAATCGAGCTTAATTTGATCTTGACAAGATTTGATCATACCTATTCTGGGCAACATGTCAAATTTTACTACCTTCTTCTTCTTCTTCTTGTTTTGGCTTTTATCGTTGTTTGACGATATTCTGCCAGTGTCAAAGTATGACCAGTGTATGTTTATTCAGATAAGTCCGGTATTGACATGTAGGTAATCTTTTAATGGTTTAGAGACCTGTAGATATAAAATAGACATAATAGGTTAGTAGTTCATAGGCAGGTTAAACATTAAAAGGGTACATACAGTTTTGGATTGGAATATATAGATAGATAGATAAGGGAAAAGAAAGGGTAATAATAATATATATAGTTTTATGTGCATATATTAATTCTATATACGAATATTGTTGGTTTTTATAAACTTACTTAAAACATATACAAATGGAGAGAAGACATATGGTAGAAGAGAGTTAAAGTTGGTGGGGCGGGGGATTTTGGGATCTAGAAAATCATATAGTGAGTTTGTTAGTTTTGGGCAGCAAAAGAAAATTTTGTCTATTGAGCCTTCGTCTAGACCGCATTCACATAAAGAATGGTCCCTGACCCTGATTTTGGCAAGGAAGACTGGTGTACAGACATGACCCAAACGGGAGCGAATTAAAATAGAAGTGATCTTTTTATTTATTTTTTTAAATTTAAAAAACCATGGACAAACAGGGATGTTTGGTTGAATATCACCAAACTGTTTGCCTTTGATGGTCCTAGACTGATTCCAAACAGTTTGCCACTTGTTTTTAAGCTTGGATTTAGCAGAGTTACGCATATCAAGACTAAAGACTTTAGAATAATCTTCCAGACCAATTTCTACAGCTTGTTTAGCATAATAATCAGCGGATTCATTGCCTTCAATACCGCAGTGTCCTGGAATCCAGGCCAAAACTATCTCAATGCCTGAACAGTTACAATTATATAGAATTTCCCTTATTTTAAGATTGAGATGTAACATATCTTTAGATCGAAATGGGGATTTGTTTATGTCTTGTAAACAACTAAGGGAATCTGAAAAAATTATACATTTATTTAATTTGTGCGATTCTGCATATTTTACTGCCTCTAGTAAAGCAACTGATTCACCAGCATATACTGATGTACCAGGTGGACATTTATAATTTAGTACAATTTTATATTTGGGAATCCAAACGGCTGCACCAACTGTTCCATTATCATTTAATTTAGAAGCATCTGTAAATATTGTCAACCAATTTGGCCATTGACTATTTAAAACATCCTGAAATATTTTATCAGCACCCGGGCTATCTTTATCTATACCAAAGTGTAACAGAATGTTTGGTCTAAAAAATAAGACATTCATAAGGAATGCTAAATAGAGGGTGAATAGGTAATTGGAACATTGAATAGGGCATATTATAAAATTTACTATAGGTATTCAAAAGACAGGGAGGTTCCTTATGTCGCCAGTAGTCTGAGGTATTAATTAGGTTTGAAAGGCAGTTAAGTTTATGTAGAATAGGATGGTGAGAAAACTGAGCTGCATGATAAAAAAAGCGATCTGCAAGGTATTGCCTGCGAAGTTTAAGAGGAGGTTCAACACACTCCACTTGGAGAGCATTAATAGGGGATGACCTCATGGCACCTGTGATAATGCGAAGGCTTTTATACTGAATTGAATCAATAAGTTTCAATGCTATTTTGCTGCAAGGTTCCAAAAGAAAAAGAGCATAATCAAAATAACTTCTAATGATGGCATTATATAATATTTTTTGACTAAAAGGGTGAGAGCCCCACCATACTCCAGATAGGGCACGTAGGATATTAAGGTTCTTTTCACATTTATTTTTTATATAACCTATATGTGGAGCACCTGTTAGTTTGGAGTCTAAAATGAGACCCAAAAATTTTGTTTGGTTACAGACTTTGAGACAATGGTCATTGATGTAGATGTTGATATCTGGGATGGATCTTTTCCTGCTGAAAACAACAACATTACTTTTCTCTGGAGCCAACGAAAGACCATGATTCATCAACCATTCATTGAGATATGAGAGAGCTGTATTAAGTCGAGATACAGAGTCAGAGAAAGAATAAGAGGAATGATAAAGTGCTAAATCATCAGCATATTCAAGAATATCACAAAATGAATCAACACTTTCATGTAGATCATAAGTATATAAGTTGTAGAGCAACGGGCTTAACACAGATCCTTGAGGGAGACCTTTCCATACTAATCTTGGGGAGAAGATAGAATTTTGGTATCTAACAGATATGAATCTGCCTATTAAAAGATTGAATATAACGTGAGTCATCCTCGCTGGTAATCTCAGCTGGAGCATTTTCTGCCTGAGAAGAGGAAGATGAACATTGTCATAAGCTGCTGTGATATCCAGGAACACACCAATCAGATGTTCATTCCTAGAGAATGCTATACGAACATCAGTAGTTAAGACACTAAGGCTATGAATTGTACCATAGCCCTTTCTGAAACCAAATTGTGACTTTGATAGAATTTGTCTTTGTTCTAACAGCCATTCCAGTCTATTCTTAAGCAGATTTTCAAAAATTTTTACTACAACTGAAGATAAAGCAATTGGTCTGTAAGATAATGGCATTGATGGATCTTTTCCTGGTTTTAGAATTGGAATAATTATTTGGTGCTTCCAAATTTCAGGAAAATCACATTTCTCATAAATTTTATTTATTATGTTCAGAAAATTTTTTTTTGTCTGATTTGTTGATTGACATATAAATGAATAAGGGATTCCGTCTAAGCCCGGAGAAGAGTCTTTAAGGTGATTTAAGGCAGCACACAGCTCATCATAAGAGAATGGCCCATCCATTGGTGAAAAAGTGGGATTAACATGAGAAGCATATGAAAATTCTTGAGGAGGCACAAAAGGGGGGGCTAAGTTATCAATAAATTCTTCTATCCAAGACCTGTCATTAGAATAAACATTATGAGTATTATTTTTTGAGTTGCGAAAAGCTTTAATTTTTTTCCAAATAAGTGAAGGGGGAGAACGAGGGGAGAGACTCTCACAATAATTTACCCAACCAAATTTCTTCTTTTTAGAAAGTGATCTTCTAGATTTTGCTAAAACCTTTTTGAAGAGGATAAAATTTTCATAACTAATATTATCAGTAAAGTATTTCTCAGCCTGATTTCGCTCTTTACATATAGAAGTACATGTAGAATTCCACCATGGAGGCATAGGAATGTTCAAACTAGGTTTTTTTTAGAGGTATAGTAGAATCTGCCGTTACATTAATAGCATTTATAAATTCAGTGTAGAGAAGTAAATAGTTATTATCATCTATGGGAGGGAGAGAGCTAACTTTGGAGTCGAGTATGGAGGAAAACTTATCCCAATCAGCCTTGGCAAGTTTGTATTTTAAGAGAGGAGGAAGAGGGGGTGAGTTAGGAAATTGGGAAGAAGTAGAAATAAGAATAGGGAAGTGATCACTTCCATATGAGGTTGGGAGAATTGACCATATCAATTGAGAAGATAAGGATGGAGAGGTAAGTGATAAGTCTACAGCACTAGGATTTTGTAAAGGGGAATTTCGGCGAGTAGGAGAGCCATCATTCAGAAGGCATAAATTGACCTCATCCATGAGGTCAAGAAGGTTATCTGAAAATGGGTCTGACGTATGGGAACCCCACATGGGGTGATGGCAGTTAAAATCGCCCAGAATAATAACAGGAGGGGGAAGTGCAGAAAAGATAGGAGAAAGTTCAAGAATTATAGAAGAATTAGGGTGAGGGATATAGATAGAAAGAAGAGAGATATTTGTAATTCTCACAGCGACAACATTAAAATTGTTGCTGTGAGCAGGGAGAGAAAGTACGCAGTAAGGAAGCGACTTTTTTATAAGGAGGGCACAGCCTCCCCACCCGTCGTCACGGTCGTCCCTAAGACAGGCATATCCAGGCAGCCTGAATATGGAATCAGGCTTAAGCCATGTCTCAGAGACGGCCGCAACGACGGGCTTGTATTTATTGATAAGGAAAATTAACTCAGGCTTTTTGGATCGGACACTCCTCACATTCCACTGTAGGATCCGATCCATTTTGATTGTTAATAACATTAGAGATTTTTTGCAGTATCTGCAGGATATTGTACGGTAGGGCATCATCAAATTTGGTTATCATATTGAGTAATGTATAAGACATCAATTCAAGAAGATTGTCATTAGGAGCTTTATCAAAATTAAGGTCACATCCATTAGACATAGATGAAGAGGGAGAAGCAATTATGGCATTATGAGCTTCCTTATCATATGACTTACCAGGATTTGGAATAGGATGTCTCTGGATCAGCACTGTTTTTTTATGGGAGGTTGAAAGGGGACGCGTTGGAATATTTATTTGCTCGGAAGGAACTACTTTTTACCATATCTGCGTACAGGCGCCGGTTAACTGTAGGAACTCTTTCTGATGCCTCATTGTATGATACATTTTCTTCTGCGACAATTGACTTTATTAATTTTTGCCTACCATGCTCAGGGCATCTTTTGTCAGTGGAAAAATGTTTCCCAGTGCAGAAAATACAAGAAGCTTCTTCTTGTAGTACAAGGCAAGTAGAGCCAATATGAGGTTGAGCACATTTAAAACATCGAGGTTTGGAACGGCACAATGTTTGAGTATGACCAAACCTACAGCATGCCAGACATTGGATAGTTGGTAGCTGATAAGTTTCTACAGTAATTGCAGCACTAAAACAGTATACTTTCTTCGGCAAATATCTCCCCTTGAATGTTATTGTCACTGTTTGGGTAGGAACCCAGACAGGTTTATTGTCAACAAAAGTCTTGCGATTAAGTCTCCTTGCTTTGATCACAGGTCCACTACCAGGTGGGCATGTTAATGAATTTACCAGTTCTTCCATCGACCATTCAATTGGTATACCCTTTATTATTCCCATACGAGTAATATGAAATACCGGTATCTTACTTTCAAAACTGTTTGGAGCCAAAATGGAGCTACCTAAGAAATTATTAGCGTCATTTGCTGACCTAAACTCAATCGATGCTTTATTGCGACCAATGGATTTTATCCCATCGGAAGCAATACCACATACTTTGTTGTTGTACAACATCTTCAACAATCTCATGGTTGTACCAGAAGCAGGGTCAGTAACTATCTTATTGATATGCACAATATAAGGACCCAAATCAGATTCGTCATAACGGAGATCTTTAGTCTCAGAATATCCAGGGACAACATAAACATGTTGATCTGAAGATGCAGGGGTTATTGATGTCTTTTTGGGAATGGAATTATCGTCATTATCTTGTTCACGTAAACGTTTTCTACTTTCTGTAGGGGGTAGATCCACTAACATAACCCTTTCATCCGGCGGCGGATCGGGAACCGGAGGATCACTCATTTTCCCGAAGAAAAATGAGCGACCCTAACGAAACCTCCACTTACCAGACAGCACAGGACACACACAAATAACAATAAACACAAAATAAAAGAATCTAAACCAGATTAGCTAATATAAAACAAAAAGTTTTACGATCGCATACACCAACCAACGCACTTGACAGCAGCAAATTTTACTACCTTTTGAATCAACCAAATCTTGGCTAGCTGTCAAATGTGCCAGATTTTACAATATACAATTTTCTTTTTACAAGCAAGCCAAAGATATGTAATAACTAAATTATTATTGTTTAACTATAGTCTGGTTTTGAATTCGAGATCAAAAATGTAAACAAAGAAATGTCAATATATGTCATATTCAAACTGATAGGTCAGGGGTATTCAATAGTTTTTCTTCAAAAATATTCTTACGTAACCGGTAGCGGTGCACCCTGCTGCGCTAAGTTTCACACATTTTTATTACATTAAAATAATTCCATACTAAATAATATATTTTATATTTACCTTAGTTGCCTCTGACGTCACCCTCGGGAAGACAAAGGGGTGACATTGTAACCCGGCATCCCATGGGTTGTTGGGCCACAAAAATACCGAAAGGTGGGAAGCAACGCCTTCTAAAGACCTGACAACTTCTACTGCGATTAGGGTTGCCAGATCAAGGTATATAAATTCCTGGACATTTCTGGGGTTTGGTACTTTGACATCAAAATCAAAACTAAATAAATGTATATTTATGAAACTGAAATGCAATTATTGTTACACATATTTATTTAAGACAAAGATATAGTAGGTAAATATGTAATAAGTAGATCGATAAAATTAAACTTAAAACAAAATTGAGATACTATTTAAGTCTAAAACTCTTTAAACTATTAACTAATTATGAAACTTTGGAACAACATTAAAAGAAAAACTATATTACCATAAATAGGCCTTTTAGTGACTAGCGTTAGTATTGGTGTCCGAATGTTTGTAAAATAACCTAAACCTCGTGAATTCTGGGACAGTAGAGCGAAATTAATGGACATGGGGCAAGACGCCCCATTGCGGGACTATCCCGGATTTCCCAGATGTCTGGCAACCCTGACTGCGATACTCAAGAGCCTGCTAATTCTGGGGATTTTGGAAAATATGCTCAATGGAACCTTGTTCACCGGTGGACGTTTCGGTTGATATGATGATGATATATATATTTTCTAAACGTCTTAAAAAAATTACAAAGTTCCTTATTTTGGAGTCGCATATCTAAACTATCTGCGTACATAATTATAAACTTCAAAAAGTTAAAATATTAACTTTCAAGTAAATTCCAATAAAAAAAATTAACATTCTAATGTTAAAGTCATCGTTTTATTGCTGCTGTATTAAAATGTTATTTTATAACTTATGCAAATATTCTTGGTATATTGTCCAAATGAATTGTGAATTAGAATAATTTAAAGCTATATAAGCTCGATTGCCAACTTTATAAAACATGATAATAGTTATAATAACACAAAAGTATTTAATACATATATTTTTCAGCAGACACATACTTACATTCTGTAGATTCAGCATGCGCATGCTAAGTCTACCCTATTGCAGGGGAAGAAGCTACAGTATTGAGAGACTTGAGACTGGAAACTCAGACCTCAGTAGACAAAAGTATGCTTACCATGCCGAATTCAAGGTATAAAAATACAAGATCTGTGAAGTTAAAAATAAAAGTGATAAAAAAATCGAAGTAGCACATATTTACCTCGATTTCTTTTTACAAATTGGGGGTTTTAAAATGCAAACATCCAAAATGTACGATTCTTATATAAACGAAACATAAAAAACCGGCCAAGTGTGAGAGAGACTCGCGCACGAAGGGTTCCGTAACTAAATATTCTGTGAATAGTTAAAGTGTCTGCCTGTCACCGTTATTAGCATCGTGTAAGAAACGGTAAAAAATCAAGTTTGCTGTATGGGAGCCCCCCTTAAATATTGATTTTATTTTATTTTTAGTATTTGTTGTTACAGCGGCAATAGAAATACACCATCTGTGAAACTTACAACTGTCTAGCTACCACCGTTCTTGAGATATAGCCTGGTGACAGACGGACGGACGGACAGCGAAGTCTTAGTAATAGGGTCCCGTTTTTACCCTTATGGTACGGAACGCTAAAAAAGGGGAAAAAAATGGACATACACAAATATTTCAGCTATGTCAAGTATATTCTGATAATTAACAATCCTTCTGACTGAAACTGACGATATCCCCAACGTGTCAGCGGTTTTCTTAGCACACTCCATTACTGACGAATGCTCGTCCTTCGGCCACAACAAAAACGTGTGCTTGTACGCGTTCATAACCATCAGCTTTTCGGAGCACTCATAGACTTGCGAGGACGTTTCTTAACGGGAGAAAATAAGTGTTTCGTTGTTGAAGGGCCTTGTCCAGGCTGTGTTTCGGAGGCTCCAGCCTCCATATTACGAAAATAATCTTTTCGTAACAATAAACACAACTCTCTAACAACAAAAACAATAAAACGAAATTCAACAACAACAAGAAAAACAATCGGCGTGGAACACATAAAATACGAAAGAATAAGCAAAAATGGCGCAAGCTGGAAAATGTCGACGATCCCGCAAGTGTGGCTATTAAAAACAAAAAATCTTATACTTTTTCTTTCTGGCTTGAATATATGCGTAAATATGTACGCGCATAAAAAAGTGTTTTATTGTTTCATACTAAAATAATAAATTATAGCAATAAATATATTTTATACATTAAATGCTCCATCCGTTTCCAAAATTAGGATAATTACTACGTACTTGTAATTTTTTTGCACGGTTAACACCTTTGTATACATTTTTGATCTCGAATTAAAAACCAGAGTGTACGTATTAAGCCCGATTTCTAAAACAGGCAGAAAATATTTAACCACCTTAAAACATCGCTATCAATTGTATATTTTGACAGTAGCATTAAAGGTTGTTCCAGGAGCATCGATAACGGCAAGCTCGACCAATACTAGGCCAAGGCCTAGCAGGAACGTATCCCAGGATGGCCTCTAAGGTCTTGCCATACCACAATAATTCTGCCAATGTCACGAACGGGACAGGCATAGAAATCCTGGCAATTAGCATACACATATAAATAAGGAGAATTTGCATTTAAAAATAAAATGTGAAATATATTCATATAAATACTTCATAAATAATATTTCCTCAAGACTATTAAAAAATATATATATAAGATAACATAATTAAATGTAGATTTAGCTATGAACACAAGATAAAATGGAAAACAAATGAATAAACAAATTATTGGGATATATTGTATGAAAGCATTGATATTTCTAATCAATGGTAAATTTCGTTATAACACAATTATCTCACAATAATATTTTAGTATTCATAATAGACTTATACATCAAATAATAGATAAAATATTCTGCTGTAACATTAAGTTTATGCACATCGTACAGGGTCAGATGAATTTTATTTGCAAGTTACAACAATCTGCCTAATAATAGTAATGACATGAATTTTATATATTATACATTAAAAATCTTATTAATACTCGATCTAATTAATAAAAATACTTACCTACCACCTTACTATTACAAAATAGGTATGCTAAGTACCTACCTTAACCCTATAAAATCTAGTAAAAAATATATTACATAAAAATATATGGAACCTAATTTTGTAGTATTTCTGTTTGAGAATATTTTGTCAGAAAAATAATGCAAAATTATCACTGCCGTTTAATAAATTTATTTAACAATAAAAGAACCTTCGTCATAGAGCTTTGTCGTTGTACATTTTATCACATTGGCAAAATATAGACCTTGCATATAGAGTAGGTATTATTTTACTTCATTATTAATCAAACTGCAATGCGACTGCCCCAAGCAAATTAATGCAGTCGAGATGAACAACTGAAAAAACTACTGTACTGAATAAAATAAGAAGAAGTAGGAGGCGCTCCTACGACAGATATTGAGTGGTGGGATGGGCTTAACATGCGCAAAGACGTATTACTATAATATAATCACACATTACTCTATTATTAACCTATGCATTGACCGACACTTTCAACAGATGACCTCATAAACGAAACGATTGTAAATTATCGTTATTAAAACAAGTTTACAAGCGTTCATGAACGTGTAATTACGCAAAACGTTACGCCGCTGGGCGTGACATCACAAATCAGTCCGGTCGGATTGAAGACAACACGTCAGACACCCATCCTTGTCTTTTGGCCCAGTCGAAACGGGATGGAGATATCTGGCAGGCTGCCGCTGATCGTATTCTGTCGAGGGTGTCGCCATTTTCGTTTTGACGAATATTGACAGCACGGCAGACAGACAGTGCGCGGCCGTCGACGCAGCGTCTGTCGAACTATTTTTATTTTGATTGTGAATCATTTAATGAGCTGATTACGTTTATTAACCCGTCAAGCTCTGTTTATAATTAAACTTTTATTTACCAACGTTGTGACGTGATAAAATAGGCTGATTCGCCAAAATTTTGTGTTAACCGCTTAGGTTTTTTTGTAGTTGTGATTTGAGAACTGCAAGACTGATCGATATGTGCAAGATGTACTACAGATGACTCCGCATTAATCTCATCCATCCTCGTGCTATTTTCTGGTAAGAACTTTTTGTATTCGATCGTTTCAATTGTTTATTAATCAACTTATAGTTTAAGGTTTGATATAATAGACCCTTCTTGAAGTGTAAATGGGTTTATACAATGTATCAATTGGTAACATTATAACATTTTATGCAATGAAAGACATTTCCTCTTTGTTGCGGTAGCTCCAGTTTGTTTACGAACTGTCAGGGGCAGTACACGGCCTAAGATATATTGCCTGGGTTGGCGACTATGCGTGGATTTCATGCGCAAACGAAATTTTACATTATAGCACCAGTAATAGAGTTGAAATTTCCAACGGATTGACGACCATAACGGCCCGTAGAATTAATTTATCACACGCCGCGCTTGACAAGTTGAAAACATAAATTCGACCTTGGTGCTCCACGTGGTTTGCAGACTTCTTTCGTTTAACATTGACAGTTGACATTATCCCAATATCGATTCTTACATCGATTTTTTTGTTTTTGTTAATTTTATTAGTTTCGTTTTGACAACTCTGTGCCCTACCATATGCAAATATCTCGTTGTTGGGTTGGTAATTCGATTTGAGATTCGAACCAAACAATAATAAACAGAAGCATAGTGTGAGTGAGTGTATCAACTATAACATAAACATACGTAGCAAAGCAAGCACTAGCATTAGTTTTTAAAATCAGTATGCTAATTAACAATTTGTATCATAGATGTAATATCAATGTAGTTTTTAATTAATTATGTCATAAATAGGTATTTCATTATTCAATATCACCTTAACTAAACACAAAAAATTCTGCCATGTTTTATTAATTTTTGGTTTTAGTGATAAAAAGAAACACTACATTCTTTACGACTCCAAAGTTATTTTGATCTAATATTATATTTTTTTGATATATTTCAATCAAAGTATTGTAATATTATTTGATATGTGTAGCTTTTTGGACATACATATAAATGTTCTTTTGTTTTTATTCTATCACATTTTCCTGTGTGCTGGGACGGGGTGCCAAATTATCTAAGGTCTTTTAAGTTGGTAAGTCTTGGTTTGCTTATGTATAATTTTACCTATGAATTTTATATTTATACATCTTTGAATTTTATTTTAACAATGTACCTATATACCATGTCTATGAAATATTAAGTAGAGAGGGTTGTATATTATGAGACATAATATTCACCAACAAGGTTGTTTATTGGGTTTCTTCCAAGGCTGCTGCTTGTAAGAAATGAAATTCTATAAAGTTATTAATAAAACTCAGTACACTTTAACTACTTCAGTTTGGTTGGCCTCTGTGGTCACGCTTTCCCACAGTTCTGACAATGTCACATACAAATCCTGAAAATAATTAATAAGCCCGCACACTGAACATAATAAACAAGACAGGCCTCACTCTGTCTGAGTTCCATTGCATCTGGCTGTAAAAGAAAAAAATGTTTTTCAATAATTTTGTCTTCCTTATTTATTTTACTTTTTAACTCATAAGAAAATATTCCTAACAATTGTTTTCTTATGAGTTAACTGTATGATGAGTAATCTTGCTTTACACCTGGTGGGACAGTGGTCAAATGCTTTTTAAATCAGTAAAAAACAATTGGAATTTTCTACAAAACTAACTAACGCCATGGACCCGGCACCCGCACGGTGAATCCATGGAATGCTAAGTAAATTCGTCTCGTCCCTACTTTGAATAGTGGTGATCCCTATCAATGAACAAGCTTTTCTCTTTTGTATGCCTTTATTAACAAAATACTGCAAACTATATACTACACTACAGCTACTACAATAAAAGCATTTGGACTCATAGGCAGTCCAAATGCTCTAGCCCACTATCACTTGGCAGCGTGCCCAGCATGCTGGCAGCATTGCCCCGTTGAATTGCAAGCTTTTCTCTTGACTTTTTAAAAACAACCTTTTATTATGTTCGTCAAGACGATTCAAATGAGCCCAAACTCAATGGAGTTGGGTCATTTCATTGTGAAATTCCTTTGGCCAGCATCCAGTTCCATCATCAGATCAGCACCATGTCATTATAATATTGCATTGTCGTGCGATTTACACATGTATGCAAAATTTCAGCTCAATCGATAACCGGGAAGTGGATCAAATTTAATTTGTAAGATTTGATGACAAGCGTTGGGACTGGTAAAACTTAAAAAAGCTTGTAATGTGTAAAAAAAGTGTAACTATCATATAGCCATTGCTTTGATTTTGGATTCATTCAGTTCACAATTAACAAAACGTGCATAATCTTCCAAATTCAAATGGAGTTAAGAAGTTTGGCCCTTAGAATTGAATGCATCTGATTGATCACGTCAAGGTAATCTAGTTGCACTATACTGTACACCTTAAACCACACCGCAGCGATTATTTGTATTCTGCTGTTTTTGAATATATTTATTTTGTAGGGAGATCCACCGATCTGCAACATTGTAGGATGAAATCACACTATTCCCCATAGCACATACTCCCCTCACTATCCCTGACCACAGGATTTCGTGGTACTTTATCACTGGATATAATAAGGTTCATTTTAACCAAAATCTCACCTTATAAGTGTTGATATGGTAGAAGAAGTATGGTTTGAAGCGCTCGTAGTGAAGTTTGCTATGCCGTTCTGAACCGATCAGCAAAGTTAAGCAACATCCATCGCGGTCATGACTGGGATGGGTGACCGCTGTTGACATTACTAATGAGCACTTCCGTGCTTCGGAGGACACGTTAAGCCGTCGGTCCCGGTTCTTGTCTTACAATGGCAGTCATTATAGCATGTTGGTAGCCATTTTGCGAGTGCCCGCCTGGCTAGCTACCACCCTCAAGAACAAAATCTGTCGCCAAGCACCTAACGGTGTGTTCCGGCAGCTGTCCTTGAGAGCCAGTAATTCTATGTTAGCCTGAACAACATCTTCGACCACATCATCACGTACCATCAGGTGAGATATTGGTCAAAGGGTAAGCTATCAGTGTGGTGGGTGTGCTGTTGACTGGTATTGGGGTGAAGTATTTGGACTACATCTGGACCTGCAAGGGCCTTTAGGCTGCCTAAATGCTTTAATTGTAGTAGCTATAGTGTTGTATATAGTTTGTAATGTTTTGTTAATATGTCAGTACCTAATTTTATAAGAATATAAAGACTTTTCATTACCTGTTGGATGTAGTAAAAAGATACCATGAGATAGAATGCGCCAAATGAACAGCATACCAACACAGATAATGTAAGTGGGATGAAGCTGCACATGCGGTGCATATTATGACTCTTTGTCATCTTAACTGACTTACCTGAGTGTAGTAGTAAACTACCTACATTGCCCTTGCATTCCTAATAATAAGAAGGATCGGTGTCAGGCACAACCAAATCTTATTACAATAATGTCCTTGTGATGTTCTATGTGTGATTAGTAGAAATATTTTTAATATGTTGTTAGAGAAAACATATGTATCGTCCACACTTAAGTGGAATAAGGGTAAGACAATGATGGTGACTTATGACGTCAACGTGATATTGAGTGAGAATGATTGTGGAGATAAGTTTAACGGTAGAGAAAGGGAAAAGAAGATGACGATGAAGAGAAGATGATGAGTTATGTATGATACCAGTGTGATATTGAGTGAGAATGATTGTGGACATAAGTTTAGCATTAGAGAAACGCCAAGCATCTTCGAAGCGCTCGTAGCGTAGATTGCCTAGTAGTTTTTGACCTATCAATCAAGTTAAGCAACACCCGTAGCTGTGGTCATGACTTGGTTGGGTGACCGCTAGTGGAATTACTACTGAGCGTGACATGCATCAGAGAAGTCTTTATAGCATGACAGTAAGACATTTTGGTGGCTAGCTACCACCCTCCAGTAGAAAATCTGTCACCAAGCACCTAAGTGTGTTCCAGCAGCAATCCTTGAGAACCAGTAATTCTAGGTTAGCCTGAACAACATCTGCAATCATATCATCACTTATCATAAGGTGAATTAGAAGTGGAAGGCTAGCCTATCAGGTTTAAAATAAAATAAATAAATCACAAATTAAAAAATATTAATTATATATTTTATTTTTGAGATTGAGAATTCCGCATTAAGTTAAGTTGCAAACGAAACTCATTAATGAGCGAGGACTTTGATTGTTATATATGTATAGAGATTTGTTTAAATTACGTAGGTGATAGGCGATAGCTTGGCGGAGGCGGAATTGTCCAAGCATTTTTGTCTTTTAAGTACTTAATCACAAACTGTGTAGTAGGATTTCTTAATCAAAATGTTTTTCATGTGCAACTTTGATTTTCCTTCTGTGAGCGCTGTAATAATTGGGAACTTTATTATATAATCGCACACAATTACCTAATAACAGAATAAGCATTGCAATTCAACGGGGCAATGCTGCCAGCATGCTGGGCACGCTGGTAGTGGGCTGGAGCATTTGGACTGCCTATGAGTCTGCAATGACTTATAGGGATCTAAATGCTTTTATTGTAGTAGCTGTAGTGTTGTATATAGTTCGTAGTATATTGTTAATAAAGGCATACCGCCAATAAAAAAAAATCCAATAAGGACCTTTTATTTGTCTTTGATAATCTAAAACAATGCACCGCTATTTTGTCTTTATTCCTAGTGTTGTATGTGATTACTGTGAACCCAAAGCCCGCGACGGAATTTGAACCAACGAACCCCTGCGCGGCAGTCCAATTCAGACCGTAGCCAGTGTCACCACTAGGCTATCACTGCTTCAAATTTTCTAAAGTTAATACAATACTGCGCCATCTGATGGTAGCAATATGATTTTTGATAAAATGGTATTGATAATTCTTGTAGTTGACCTTCATAAGTGCGTCACTGACACCGAAACTGAATAAATTATTTTGATTGCTAATGCATGGCGGCCGGGTATTTTGCGAATGCCTATCTGGCTAACTACAGACCCTCATGTAGAAAATCTGTCCCCAAGCGTCTAAACCTAAAGGTGTGTTCTGGCAGCTAGGTTAAAACTAACTACCTTTGACCACGTCATCAATCACCATCAGGTAATATTGCTACATACAAAAATAATATTCCTATTATAAAACGCATACCTCGGGGTGCGAGAATTTCTGTTGCCCAATCGTTATCTTGTTCGATTAAAAACGTTTTGGCTACTAATACTACGCAAGCCTGGGAGCATCTTCTAGCATTCCCGTACCACGTATTTCACGTAAATTTTGATCCTTCTAACAAAAAATCCCTTACAACTAGAGTAAAGGAAAACTGCGTGAAATACAGGGCACGGGAAGAGCAATCTTTTGGCTCAACTTTAATAATTCCGCCACTGCGGCGGAATACAAAAACAAATAATGTCGATTCAGCTACTATTAAAATAGTAGAAAACAAAATTAATGATGGTGACATCAAAAACGCGGCACGCATCTTGTTTTCGAGTGATACAATCGCCCCTTTCACATCTGACACGTTGAATTCCCTAATAGAAATCATCTGCCTGCAACTGCAGGTCTCCACCTTCCCGACTCTCCTGAACAAAATAATGACATTGTTGAGGTGACCCCACAGGATGTTTCTGCAGCCGTGGCATCTTTCTAAGTGGCTCAGCCGGTGGTCTAGATGGCCTGACGCCTCAGCACTTAAAAGATATTTTATCTTTTAGTTCTGGTGAGGTAGGCGAGACACTTCTAAGAGATGTGACGGCTTTGGTTAATTTGATGTTGTCGGGTCAGGTCAACAATGAAATTACCGAAATTCTGTACGGTGCGAATTTATGTGCCCTCAATAAAAAAGATGGTGGTATTAGGCCTATAGCAGTAGGCACCACTTATCGTCGCCTCACAGCCAAATGTGGTTGTAGGAAAAAGGTTGCTTTTTTAAGTAATCTTTTTCAACCACTACAACTCGGTTTTGGTTCGCAGGGTGGTTGGGAGGCTGCAGTACATTCACTTCGCACATTTCTTGATCAAAATTGTGGAGATGTGCTTTTGAAGGTGGATGTTAAAAATGCATTCAACTCATTAGATAGAGGCACTCTTTTGACTGAAGTGAAAGATAAAATTCCGGAATTATACCCTTTTCTTTGGCAATGTTACGGCAAACCATCAAAATTAACATACCAAAACAATGTTATATTATCTTCCGTAGGATGTCAACAGGGTGATCCTCTGGGACCAGCCATCTTTAGCCTTGCCATCCACTCAATAATTCAACGTCTCCAATCAAAACTTAACGTTTGGTATTTGGATGACGGAACCTTAGGAGGCGATGCGAACACGGTATTGAATGACTTGCGAGTACTTATAGATGATTTTCGTCTTATTGGCCTTGAACTAAATTTTTCCAAATGTGAACTTTTTGTTTGTGATGCTTGTCCGGATAAAATTTCGATTATTGAAAAATTCAACTTACTTGCGCCTGGTATAAAATTAGTAGAAAAAAGTTCGCTCCGTCTTTTGGGTTCACCGATTCTTGACGAATCTTTGTCACCATTTGTCGAAGAACAAATTCAAACGTTTAGAAATGCTTCTAGCAGATTATTCAAAATTAACGCCCATATGGCTTTTACTATTGTTAGATTTTGCCTTTTCGTTCCTAAATTTACATACTTTTTGAGGTGTTGTCAGCTGTGGAAACACAGTGAGCTTCTTTTAAGCTTAGACAATTTATTAAAAGATACGTTAATTTCGGTTTTGAATGTTGAGATGGATGATAGGGCTTGGGTGCAAGCTTCCCTCCCTGTGAGGTTGGGGGGCATAGGGATACGGAAAATTTCTAGTGTGGCATTACCAGCTTTTTTGTCTTCTGTACACAGTACACACAAATTAGTAGAAAAAAATTCTTGCACCATCTTTAGGCTCTTTTGATGTAGCATATCTGGCTGAGGCCAAAACCACATGGGGACTGGCTTGTCCAAATACTGAGTTCCCAAAAATGTTGTCATCTCAGAAACAGTGGGATCGGCCCCTATGCGAGCTAGCACGGAAAGATCTCTTAAATACGTGTCCTAGCATCGCAGATCGTGCTCGTATTCTCGCTGTTTCTGTGTGGGAATCAGGTCTTTGGTTACAAGCCATTCCTTCTTACAAAACTGGTAGCCTTATAGATCCTTCCGCTTTTCGTCTCGCTATTAGCTTACGCTTGGGTGCAAGGTGTTGTGTTCCACATCACTGCCAGTGTGGTACTGCAGTTGACCAACTCGGTCACCATGGCCTCTCCTGCTCTCGAAGTGCTGGTCGAATTTCCCGCCACGCCAGCCTTAACGATATCATTCGCCGGGCTTTTACCAGCACCAATGTTCCAGCTGTTCTCGAACCGAACGGTCTGATGCGTGACGATGGTAAAAGACCTGACGGCATGACTCTGGTTCCATAGAAGTTAGGACGGCCCTTAGTGTGGGACGCTACATGCGTAGACACTTTAGCGCCGTCACATCTTTCTGAAACCAACGTGAGGGCTGGCGCTGCGGCTACTTCGGCGGAGCAACTCAAGCGGCGCAAATATGCTAACCTCGGTACGGGTTACATATTTGGTGTAGAGACGTTGGGTCCGTGGGGACCGGGAGCTCATCGTATTTTCCAAAAGTTATCAGAGCGCTTGGTCGATGCGACGCGTTATCAAAATGCTGGCACCTATTTGGCTCAAAGAATAAGCATTGCAATTCAACGGGGCATTGCTGCCAGCATGCTGGGCACGCTGCCAACTGATAGTGGGCTAGAGCATTTGGACTCCCTATGAGTCCAAATGCTTTTATTGTAGTGTTGTATGTAGTTTGTAGTATATAGTATATAGCAATAGCTGTAGTGTTGTATATAGTTTGTAGTATTTGGTTAATAAAGGCATACCGCCATTTAAAAAAAAAAGGTAATATTGTAGTCTAATAAAAAAACACAAGTTTCCTGCATGAATTGCACCCTCAATAAAACATACTCGAAGGTCAGCTCCAGGTTTTTTTTTTTTTTTAATTAACAGTTCCACAGAATGAGCAGCGCATTCTGTGGAACTGTTCTTGCACTGTGATCCCCAAGACGCTTGCCAAGCCTGGGGATTGTGGAAACACACAAAGTTTAATTTTTAACATTGTTAGGTTTGCAATAACGCCTGCTATGCGGATTACATTACAAAATCACAAATATACGATAGGCCGTCACTGCTCCATCCCAATACGATGGTTAAAGAACGAAAGGAAAGATTTGAGTTATGACGTCATGTCACGTTAGCTCAATTGGTTAGAGCATACCCAGGCTAAAGGGGTGGATGGACGCGGGTTCGAATCCCGCACATGACTTAAATTTTTCCTATCGTATATTTGTGATTACACAAAGTTTATGTTAAAAACTGGCTTAGTGGTAATTCTGATAATATACATTTCAATATCTAGATTTTAAATTCTACAACATGATGCGTAATTGCAAAATAGAATTCATAATTTGATTATGTAGATCATTTCCTTGTTCTGCAAGGCTGACCTCAACTATTGCATCAAAGTTTAGCCCAAGGTGTATATAATAAATTATAACAAAGTTCTCACAAACATTACGACATTGCAGTAAAGTAATTATACATCTTTGAAGGATTTAATCGCTTATATTTAACACTACATATTGCAGCTTCGCCATTTAATGTTATTGAGACTGAACAAGCACCAACTGATGTTAAGCGGACTAACCTCCGCCTATAACAGATGCATTTCGTCACAAATCACGAATTGCATTGCCCGTCATCTTAGGATATAGTTGTTAAGTCTCATGTGCCTGTCATTTTACTGGCTCTGCTGCTGCCAGAACACACTGTTAGGTGCTTGGCGACAGATTTTCTACTTGAGGGTGGTAGATAGTCAGGCGAGCATTCGCAAAATGCACTTCCACCATGCGGTGATGCTCAAGCCGGTGGTGGCGATCGAACCAGGGACCTGCGGCACGGCATGGCAGTCTATAGCTATTACTGCTCGGCCATCATTGCTTCAAAATTCATGCCTGCGTGGTATTTGTTTTTGACGCGCTCTTTCCTTCTGGATCAGTAGTAAAGTTATCGTCTTTCTATCCTTCTCTCACTCACGTTTAATCGGTATTTTTCACGAAAGCAAATTAAAATTGTGTCTGCTCTAATACATACAAGACAACACAATTGTAAAATGATTATGAATCATAAATCATATCAATCATACATTTATTAGTAACTAGATTTCCGGCCGCGGCTCCGCCCGCGGGTATATAATTTATCCGCAAAACCATTAACCTCTTTTTGCGCAGTTGGATAAAAACTATCCTATGTCCTTCCCCGTATCTCAAACTATTTCCATACCAAATTTCATCCTAATCGATCCAGTAGATCGGTTATCACGCAAAACCATTAACCTCTTTTTGCTCAGTTGGATAAAATCTATCCAATGTCCTGCCTCGTGTCTCAAACTATTTCCATACCAAATTTCATCCTAATCGGTCCAGTAGTTTCAGAGCCTATTCAACGCATACAAACAAACAATCAAATCTTTCCTCTTAATTGTATTAGTTTAGATTACAAAATTATACGTCAAGGCATACATTAATTTGTATGTTTTAAAGAATACATCGTAATTTTCATTAAAATAAACATTAATTCACATTAAAATAACATTGTACTGAATAATAAAATAGATAATAAATATTTATAATAGAAAATTCTAAAACTATGTCATTACTACAAGTAACGCTTTGTCATTTAACAATTTATATTTTACAGTTCCAAAATTCTTCAATGCTGTAAAACGTTTGCTCGATAAGCCAGCGTTGAAATGGCAACTTGAAACAGCTCATATATGCTGCAGGCTCCGACCACCTGCCATACACCCCACTTCACTGATGTGAATGGTAGCGTGCTGCTCAATAGACTCATATTTTACTTTGTCTCCTTTTATAACATGCTACAAGAAGTTATGGAAAACCTTAAATTCATAAGCCGGGAACTGTACGGCTAGTAAAGTATCGTCAGTAAAATAATAAAAAGCCATATCAAGTATTTGTGTTATTTCAGGACGCGTATTTCGCTTTCCGTATTCAGCACGTCCTCCAAGGAGAGATAGCTTACCTACAATTTTCTAAGGGCCTAAAGTCTAAACAATTAAAATATCGTACATAGTATGCCTGTTCGAAGAGATGAATTAATTAGTGTATTTATCATACTAATATTATAAGTAAATGCGAAAGTTTGTGCGTGTGGATATAATTGTCTTTGTCTTCTCTCCTTCAAGCTGAAACAGCTAAACGGATTTGTAACATAGATAGTTTAGGTCTTGGATTAAATATAGGATACTTTTTATCACCATAATCAGTGCTTATCATTGTACCAGTTGAAAACGCAAGACGCAACTAGTTTATAAGTAGTATTATATAATGTTCAGTCAGTTGTACATTTTTTATTCAATTTTCACAACAACAACTGTTTTTAGTCAATTGTATAGTTTTCCAGCTAGCGAGATAAATTCAAACTCTTCGCGGGCAAACCCGCGTTTTAAGACACGACACGAGCCTTATTCTGCAATTAAATTACACCTTTTTAATTATCATATAGTTGAAAAGGAAATATTTTAAGTACACTACACAAAAAATGCGAAGTGCATATAGAATTGATTGATATAGTTGATTAAACGCAATTATACTGATTGCCTATCAAAAATACTGATTACATATCAAAATAATCCTCTTTCAACCTGTTCATTTAATGTAAATGTTGATGATGATTGGTAAAGTTTTATATAGGTTGGACGATAATAAGCGAGGAAGAACGTTAGATGACTGGTGACGAAAATGCGCGAGCCGAGCGAGTGAAGCGAGCGTGCCAGAAAAGCGGCTTTTTGTAGTGGTTAAGTACTATCCATTGGTTCTGTTCATATCTTACTGTGGAAGTTGTCGAAAGGAAAGTGGAAGATAGTAGCGCCTTCTGTAGAACCCATCTTACATTGCGATCCCCAAGATGCCTGCGAAGAGTGGGGATTATGGCAAACCACTTTTTACTACATTCTTTAATTACTCTATTTCTCTCCACGCATTTGTTCAAGGCCGACGTTGATTTGTGTATTACTAGTTTACTACCCATTGAAAATATTCGGAAATAACGTGAAGAAGTTATTATTCAGATTTACATTTAGTATTGTTTTTTTGTAAAAGACATAAAAAATACTAACTTTTAGTTATATTCAATTCAGTTTATTATCAGAACATTTTGATTTAATATTTGATGTGCAATCAGAATGTTTAATATGATAATGAGGATTAGTTTAATGTGGGATTAAATGCTATCCAAAATTAATACATCTCCTAAAGGAAGACAAGTTAAATACGGCTTAAAGCAAGAACCACACGTAAATAAGTCTCCCTAATGTGTCGTTGCCAAAAAAGCTTTACAAAAAATTGACTACATTCCAATCGGAATTCTATGGTCCCTGCGATTTAAAATTTTGTTAGTGTAAAGTAATCAACTTACCTTCTTGCTTTAGTGTAGAACAAAGTTTATTGTATTTCTTGCTTTAAGCTATTTTTTTTGTATGATAAATGTCAATTAATTAAATAAATGTACTTGGTAATTGATGTCTGCCGTCTCTATTCACCTCCGATTACGTAATGAACCCACATTTAATTATTTTTTTTAATATTCCAGTTTACTTTCAATTTTCAAAGTAATATAGTAATAATGTTTATAAAAGTAGACTTCCGGAACATCCAGTTTATTAAACCAATTTCTAGATTAAATGCATTTGTTACGTCAATTAGATTGGCTGTACCGGCAACACAAATTAAAATTCAGTAACCAACAATCGGTCTGTGCCCGTGTTTAAAAATATTCAAACCGTACTACAAATATTTCAATGTCTCAGACAGCTCCATATCACCACCGTTGTGTGATTATTTGTGTGGCGTCATGCATGGCATGCCTGATCGCATAAAGCACAGCCTTAAGAGACTTTCAGTAATATTCTAGAGTCTTGATTTGTGCACGGTATGTGCAAGGGATGAATAAATGTTCAGTAACATTTGGGAGACTAGAGTTATAACCACTAGATTGCACAACACTCGCCCCATCTTATATGGGACCAAAACATATCTGGTAAAACCTGGGTATGTTGCTCAGATCAGGAAACAAGGGAGATCGGTAATGGAGGCGTGGCACGTGCGAACGATCTGGCCTAAATCAGGCTTGTTTGTAAGTAAACCATTGCGCGATTAGTACAAATCAACAAACGAATCAGTTCTTCCGATGACGCAATGGATCAGTGTTTTGATAGCTGTGTCTGCGAGTGTAACTAGTGACCGTAGCTACAGGCTGAAGCACAACCCATTTTTGCATGTGTACCATTAGTTAGTGTATTAGTTTGCAGCGGAAGTCTGGTGTGCGTGGCAAAATGTGCGTATGTATGCCATACTTATTGTTTTGATTGATGTGAGAGTGAAATGGGTGGGAGAGACGCGTCAACACTTTTATGTGAACAAACACAGACTGATGGCAAATCTCCCTTGTTTCTATGATCTCTTGTATGTTGTCACATCTGCTTACCCTTTTTGTAATACCCTGATGAAATATGATATAATATAATATATAATATAGTAAACGTTTTTCATACCATACCCGTTCTTTAAATAGGGTCTGAACAGGTGCAAAAATAATTTTATTTTCAAGGTAGTGTTTTATTTGTGAACATATATATTACCTAATGCCTAACTTTTTGGGAGACGTACTGGATGCGGAAAGCGCTATACGCTTCCTGGACCTAAAATAACATTTATTTATTATTTATTCACATTTTTTTCTATATGTACAATAAACAGCTACTGTTTGAATTTCAAATAGTTGTCAGAATCCAGGGTCAGTACCTAAACAGTCGAGTAGGAAAACTTGAACTTCTGCGACAATTTACCGTTCAATAACTTGACTTAAGTACTGACCTGATCTTATGCGAAAACCTGAATCTTACAAAGACTTAGCGCTTGAATAAAGTATTGACCTAAATTTATAAGTTGGAAACTTGAATTCGTAAGAAAACTTTTGGTTTGTAAACTTGTACTGACCTAATCTAATATGTTCGAAAACTTCAATCAGGTTTTGACGTAAAGTTATGAATTGGAAAACTTGACTCCTACGAAATTTTCCGTTCGATATCTTGAATAAGGCACTCTCCTTTTCTCTTTTTTATTATTTCTGCTTTATATTTTCTTATGAGTTTTGGTATCAGAATAAGTATAATTTTTAAAAGATTTAAGTTATATATAATTTGTCGATAATGTTTAAAAGTTTCCTAAAACTTGTATATTACTTACATAGATTTTAAATTATCAATTTGTTCTGAAATTTATTTATTTACTAGTAAGTATCCACTTATACGTGATTTTATTTGTTTCTTGGTTATATTATGGTTTTCCGGAAGTCTTTATTTCATATTTTTTGTGATTTAATGTCATTTAATTTTATACTCATTATAAACTTGCCCAGGGTAACAATCACCGTTAAGGCCAAGAAATTATTCTATTTCATGAAGAAATGATAGCCGAGCTGTAATAGCTATAGACTGCGGTGCCACAGGTCAATGGTTCGATCCCCGTCGTCGGCTTTAGCTTACCGCATAGTGGGAGGAAATTTTGTGAATGCTCGCCTATAGCTAGCTACCACCCTCAAGTAGAAAATCTACTGCCATGCAGCTGAAAGTGTGTTCCGGCAGCAGTCGAGAGCCAGTAAAATTACAGGCACAAGAGCCTTAACAACTGTATGTCTCAGGGTGACAGGCACATTGCAATTCGTTACTTGTGAAATGTATCTGTTATAAGCAGATATTACCGCTTAACATTGTGGGGCACGTGATTGTTCCGTCACAACCACATAAAAAAAAGTCAATCAATCAATCAATATTTTATTTGCTAGAATACAGTAATACATTTATGGGGTCTTAAATTAATATGTAATATTATTTGTTCAGTGAATTCAGCCTGCATGCAGACGTGGAAATAATTAAAATAAAGTTATTTTACAATGATAGAACTTAGATAAATAATCTTTAATATCGTAAAAACAATTACTTAATAACCAATTAGCCAAAACCTTCTTAAATCTGTGCCATCTAATAACTTAATGTCATTTGGTAATGCATTATAAATTTAAATAATCATATTATATACATTTTTCTTATAAATATCCTTCCTACAAGGGGGTTGATATAGTAGGTTTTTAAACCTTTGTCTTTTTTGTCTCGTTATGACTTCAGTGTTTTTTAAAATATGCTGGATGAGATTTTGCGAAAAGGCACATTTCTCTAATGTAAAGGCAATGTATTGGAAGGATGATCGAGGATTTAAACAGTGGCTTGCAGCTGTCCAAGAACCAGGCCCCATTAATAACCTTAACGCAACTTTTCTGCACCCTGAAGACTCTCCTGAAAAGTCTGACAAACTCTTACGAGTTCGGAAACAAGACTTGAAATCTATATAATCGGAATTTGAAATTTGAATAGTAGCTTTAGGCATCAGTAAAATATAGGAGGCATGAATTCTACTACAATATTATTAAGGTTGAACTGGCCGGTCACTTCTCTATACAAACGTCGCGTCGTGAGGGTGATCACTCCCTTATTTGAGGATGTAGGTCCAAAACAAAGCGTGATATCGATTGATCTTTTTATTATCTAGGCTTGTATCGTAACATTTTTTTTAATAAGATTAATTAACTTGAGATTAATGAGCCTCGAAACATTTTCATATTACGTTTTGGAGTCTCATAACTTTCAACTTAATTATCTTTTTAAAATTTCGTTACGATAAAAGCCTAGAAAATGACGAGATCAAGCGATATCATGCTTAGTTCTGGACCTAAAACCTCAAATGAGGTAGTGATCTCCCTACGGCGTTTGTATAGGGAACTGACCGGCCAGTTCAACCTTAAGACGTAACATGAATTAGAGGTAAAAAAAATAACCGGTATTTACCGGTTTTTCTGCTGCGCGTTACAAACAACTTAAGTCAGGTAAGTTGGTTTTCCACTCCATGCCTTAAAATGGAAGTAAGCCATTTCGACTTAAATTTTCACTTACTTTGGGCTTTTTATCGTGAGTATACAGGAAAATCCGCGTGTTCCCTTGAGAGTTCGGCACTTTTGAAACAAGGAAAGCGCGGCTAATGCTAATTATATACCCATATATTACATACCCACGCCTGATGTGGTATATATGTATTTTGACTGTAATAATTGAGGCCGTAAGTACCAGAGTGGATTTTTTGCTGAGACAATTGATTTTCATTGTGTCTTAAAAAGATGACCTTTGTGGCGCTCATCTTGTATATTTATATATATTAAGTATTTATATATAAAATTTTAGTAGATATACGAAACTTATTTTGTTTTTATTTTATGAATGAGAAAATGTAATTCTTTGTCTACCACCGTGACACCAAAATCTGATTCTGCCCATATAAAGGTTGTCTGGAAGAAATCGCTATATGCGATAAGACCGCCCATTGCTACCATAGTCTAAGAATATACTATTTATAAGATTGTTTCACTGTATCAAAATAATGGTGTGCAATAAAGAGTTTTGTATTGTATTGTATTAAAATAATGAATTTTGTAATGAAAAAAAAAATTTAGGTACATGGCGGTTACTGAAGAACATCTAGTAGGATACGCGTACAATACTCGAGTTGTTGTCGATAGCCTCGTTGGAGAAGGGCCTTATATCTACATACTAACAATCATATGTTAAAAGTATTTACCAATCGCTATTTCTACGTTTTTAGGGTTCAGTGCTGTAGATAACGGGGCCCTATTATAAAGTCTGTCTGTCCGCATGTCCTGTAAAGAAAGGGCTGTATTTATGGAACCTAAATAGGTAGCCGGTTGACAATTCCACAGAATATGTGTTAGTATATCGGAATGCCGAATAAATTATATAATTATTTTTAATGTAGTGGATCTCTAATACTAGCAATGTTTCTAAAAGTTTTTTGTTTTTCCTCTATCGTAAAAAAATAGGTACTTTCAAACTTTGTATATGAATAGTCAAAAGTAAAAAAGACAATAGGTACTTTCACCGGCGGTATGCCTTAATTAACCAAATACTACGAACTATATACAAGACTACAGCTACTACAATAAAAGCATTTAGATATCCATAAGTCATGGCGGTAGGTACTTACAAACTTTGCATATGAATACTTAGTCAAAAGCAAAAAAGATAATAGGTACGTACAAACTTTTTAGGAAGTGTGCGTCGGAATCTAAAACCTGGCACCGCTATTTTATATTTATTACTAGTGTTGTCATTAATCGTCATTGTTTAATTTAAATTTACAATTTTTTTTTACGATCATACATAATATTTTCAAATATATACAGACTCGGTAAAGTTAAAATGTAAATTTCTTGAAAAAGAACCCTTAGAGATTCCCTAGAATCCATGTCATATATGGCTCGAACTGCGTTTATTTCAAACATATCCGACAGCATCATCACTAACCATCAGATGAGATCCTGGTCAAAGGTAGGCCTATAGGCAATAAAAATGGTACCACGACTTTGAATACCCAAGGATTAAATAAAACGCCACTCGCATAACTCTCATAAAGAAGTTTGAGGTTCATCTGCATAACACTGCTATTCACCCCTCAAGTTTAATATCAAATAAGTCAACGTATAAAATGTTGTCTTTCCCACAAATACAAGACAAAACACCCATAACTCTTGGTTTAACGTTATTAAAATCTGTCCACGGCGCTTTCCCAATTATATACCGCCGGCCACAGCGTCACTTGCTCGTAATGGCCGCCGTTCCCGCCTTTTTCGCTGTCAAAGCGCTTTTTTCGCGGGAAAAGTCTGCGAAATTTCACCGTTGCAAAAATCTTTTGTGATATAAGTTTTCGGGATTTTTAGAACGGTTTTAGAAGTTTATTAGGTTTTTCGGGGTATGGAAACGGAGGTTGGCTGGTTTTGGAAATATTGTTTGGGGGAAAGTTTGGTTCTACCCTCCTTGCATTAAAATTTTCGAGGACACTTGTGTTCACTTGTCTTTCGTTATTGGTAATCGAGTTTGTTTCACGACGACGTCGAGGACTCAATTTAATTAATGATTGTTTAAAATTAAGAGTTCAGTATTTTTTTGCGGTATAATACGCTTCATTTATTTTGCATATTAGAAGGAGATGTTATAAAAATCGTACATGTGAGGGAATTGAAACTTATTTGTGAAAGCCCCAAATTAGCTGGCGTGGTGAGCCCTACACGAAGGGAAAGGGACGATATTAACCATATAAAACTACTCGACCAATGTTGATGAAATTTAAATGGGACCAACTTGGAGGTATACTTTATCAACAAACAATAATCATAGAAATCAGATGATATGCCTTGTTATACATAACAAAGTTTTGAAAAATAGCCGCGACTTGCCAAATAAAAAAATCGTACATGACTTGGACATCGACTTGTCAAATCTTCATGGCAACTCCTTTTTTTTAATTTGTTTTTTAATCGCGATGCAGATAGAGTTCCAAAACCACCTCTAGAACCCAGTCCACAGAAAAGAGTATTTTCTCTATGACCTAGTCTGATAAGATGTCTTAGTATAAAAATGCGCGCCCCTCCACTACACGTGTGCGTTCGCCCAGCAAAAAGTATTATTTAATTATGTATGCAACGATTTTACTGCGAACTCGAATACGTTCGTGCAGATCGCACACACACCACGATGACTAAAAACCCACTGTCGAGGTTGCGTGTATTGATACTATTTTGCATGTAGGGATAAAGTCATTGGAGGGGCGTGCAATTTTAGACTGAAAGATCTCATAATATTAAATATATGTTCTAGTCTTCTTACTACACACACCTCACAGACACATTTTCATATTACACACACGTACACACACACATCCACACACACACACATACACACACACCTCCTCATACACACACGCACACACCCTCATACACACACAACAAATAATTCAAAAGAGCATTTGTTTAATCAAATACGTTTAAGTTACTATCACCCTATTTTCAATTGTGTAATATATTAAAAACTGTAAACAATATGCAAACTTTGGGAAGACGCTGCCTTTTGTAACACAGTTTTATAACTAAAACAAAAGGCAGAGTACTAATTAAAATTTGTAACATAACTTAAGTTTTACAAGAAAATATTTGTATGTGTAGTCAGAAAGATACACAACTGCAAAGTTCATGCAATAATAATGCAACAAACAGAAGTGCCTGACATCAGTTCATGTTATGGTACCGAATAATCTTTGCTGTCAATTTATTATGCTTATATTCAGTCACTCACAAGATATGCCATCACTATTTGGGGGAATGGTGCAAGCATAAATAAAGTTCTAAAGTCTCAAAAAAGGGCAATTAGGATAATTTTTGGACTGCGTAAACGCATGTCAGTTAGAACACATTTTAAGAAAAATAAAATAATGACGGTGATATCTCTATATATATTTAATAGTTTACTGGAGATACACGAAGACAAGGAAACAATGTTAAAAAACAGAAATGTTCATAACTATAATTTGCGCAACAAAGAAAAGTTATTTAAGCCTAAAGTTAGACTGACAAAGGTCCGAAAACAAGGAATCTTCAATAAAATTTCTATGTACAATAAGTTACCTTTGACAATATCAAATTTAAACATAATTGACTTTAAAAAAGTACTAAAGCAGTTTTTTGAAACACATCCACTCTATTCCCTAGATGAATTCATGGATATGCGCCTCACGGAATCTTCATTCTTGTAAAAGTTGAATTTTAATAAATGTAACTATGACAATTTAATTATTTATTAAAGTACACTTGACTGCATATGCGTAGAATAAGATTTATAACAGTAATTCATATAAAGTCTAGACATTTTTTGTTATTTATATTTGTGTATTGAACAAATTTTAGACATTCCGTTTATAATTATTTTACTATGTATACTTTTATTATTTTGATTTTCCTTATTTTTGTCATTTTTTTACGAATATATAATAATTTTGATGTGATACCTACAAATAATAATTTTAATATTTATAATAATTTTGATGTGATACCGATAAATATTTATTGCTATTTTGTATTATGTGAGATCTTAAATTAATATTATCCAAAATTGTACTCCTGACTTGCCCAGTATGACAACCAATGTTATAAGGCCAATAAATATATTCTATTCTATTCTATTCTATAAATACTTACTAAATGCTGAATAAGGATCTCAAGCCCAAATCCGAACTCTTAAAAATTATTATGGAAGACGAACGTTAATATTTCAAGCTTTATGCTAGAGTGCTTGTGGCGCTTTCAATACAAACATAGTTTGGTCATATTTTAAATACCAAGTGTTCAAACTCGGTGAAATACTGTATGCATATTGCTGGGCCAAATATTTATTCTTCTGGTTTGTCAGTTTTTCGATTTATTATATATTTTATCCCTAAATGTCAAAATATATGTACGTACGTATGTCCTTGAGCCTAATATCTTCTGGTTTGCCCACATATCCGTAAAATTAAGTATTTTCGAAAATAATTCGAAAGATCGTTTTGTATGGGAATTGTTATTTTGACATTTAGGGATAAAATATATAATAAATCAAAAAACTACCAAACCAGAAGCATAGATATTAGGCTCAGCAATATGCGTACAAAATTTCACCAAGTTTGAACACTTGATATTTAAAATATGACGAATCTACGTTTGTATGGAAAGCTCTCCATGCACTCTTAAAGTATGAATACTGAGATTCCTACCATAGGCGTCAGGAAATTTAATGTTTATATAGCGACATTTGCTAGCTCTATCAAATAAATGACTGATTCCACGCATGCAGCCCGATCTCACGTTGCAGTTCTAATGTAAGATTACTATAGTTATAATTTGTAGTACGAATTATAATTGCAAATGTAAGGTTCAAGTAAGACTGAATTAAGAGATCGGAGTTGGCCCCCTGTACGTCTTATACGAGTACTTATGCCGTTAAGATGGCGCTAATATTAGCTCTAAATTGCTTTACTTAAACAGGTTTTTAGCTAAATATATTTAGTTTGTAGCAGCAAGCAAATTGTATGTTAATCTTGATCATATTCTCTAAGGCCATGTTGATTCCGAAACAAGTTTCTTTAACATTTTCAATAATGTACAGCCCTGAATGAAGAATATAGAATGTGACCATTACCTACTACGTCAGAAGATTTGGCATTCATGCTCTACTTACTTGTTTTTGAAGCGCTCGTAGCGAAGTTTACTTGGCTGTTCTCAACCGATCAGCAAAGTTAAGCAACGTCGCGCGCGGTCGTGAATTGGATGGGTGACCGCTAGTGACATTACTACTGAGCGTGCACGTGCTTCGGAGGGCACGTTAAGCCGTCGGTCTCGGTTGTTGTCTTAGGATGGCAGTCGTTATAGCATGGTGGTAGGGCATTTTGCGAATGTCCGCCTGGCTAGCTACCACCCTCAAGTAGAAAATCTGTCGCCAAGCACCTAACGGTGTGTTCCGGCAGCTGTCCTTGAGAGCCAGTAATTCTAGGTTTGTCTGAACAACATCTTCGACCACATCATCACTTACCATCAGGTGAGATAGTGGTCAAAGGCTAACAACCTATAAGACAAAAAAAAAACCCAACATCAAAAAGGAGGAGGTTCTCAGTTCGACTGTTTTTCTTTTTTTTATGCCTGATAGGTTTAGCCTTTGACCACTATCTCACCTGATGGTAAGTGATGATGTGGTCGAAGATGTTGTTCAGACAAACCTAGAATTGTGTGTGTGTTACCTCATAATTTTTACAGGGTGTACCGTTTTTTATTTGTTTTTTATGTTATTGTGACGGAACAAGCCCGAGCTCCACCTGATGTTAAGTGGACTAACCTCTGCCTTTAACAGACGCATTTAGTCAACGACGAATTGCACTGCGCCCGTCACACTGACACATACAGTTGTTAAGTCTCATGTGCCTGTGATTTCACTGGCTCTCAAGGACTGCTGCCGGAACACACTGTTAGGTGCTTGGCGACGGATTTTCTACTTGAGGGTGGTCGCTAGCCAGGCGGGCATTCGCAAAATGCCCTTCCACCATGCGGTGAAGCTCAAGCTCTGGGTGGGATTCGAACCATGAACCTGCTGCGCGGCAGTCCATAGCCAATGCCACTGAGCCATCACTGCTTCAAAATGTGAGTGAGATCAGACGAGTAGTATTTGAGTTATCCCTAATGATGCGTAATTGATTAGCTTCGACTACATTTTCCTTATCGATGTAAAATGAACAAAAAAATACTGTACATTGATAATGATGGTTTGGTTTATTATTATTAAGTTCATTTTTTGTTTTGAAATATTTTCTATTTGAAGTTTTTATTGTTAAAATAGTTTTATGACCACTATCCCACCAACTCTCAAAAAGCGTATCAAGTGACATTACCGCCTAATTTTTTTTTTTTTACCGGCGGTATGCCTTTATTAAACAAATACTACAAACTATATACAACACTACAGCTACTACAATACTACAGCTACTACAATAAAAGCATTTGGACTCATAGGCAGTCCAAATGTTCTAGCCCACTATCAGTTGGCAGCGTGCCCCGTTGAATTGCAATGCTTATTTTTTTCTTTATTTTTTTTTTAAATCCACGTGACATATACACCACGTATACTCGATTATGCGATCGAAGCGTCAAAGTCCCTAATGACGTAGATTGTAGAATTGAAACGCGACGAAAATCCAACTGTTCTATTTGGCAATCTATTGAGGAGGCTTATGATAATGATTGTATTTATACAAGAAATTATAAAACATACCTAACTTTGACTTTTTATCACTTTTTTAAATATGTACTTTTTAATAACACAACATATAAAATCATATTACGAGGTAACACAGAACCCTCAGTGCTCCAGTCGGACTCGCACTTGACCATTTCTTTTTATCCCTGACAGGGCTATTCTTTGACCGCTGCCTCACCTGATGTTAAGTTATGATATTATGGTCCAGGATGTACCTGGAATAGTTTCTGCTTTTCAAGGAAGGCAGAGTAATATGTATTTCATTTTACTTCGAGAAAATTTAGTTTCAAAAGATAAAAAACTTATTATCATTAAGTTTATCTCAGTCCATTTGACGCTAGGAGTAAACGTACTTACGTCTAAACAATATTTTGTTCGCGCCACTTTCAACAAACCCTGTATTTTGGAGGGAAAATGGAATAGAGCAACGGTAATACAACAAAGGAGCTTGGGCCCTTCGAGTCCGTACCTAAATTAAAACCCTTTTCACGTACATATTGTTGCAGTAGATCAATTCCATAAAATTCTTTAAAATTTCATAACAACAGAAATAAAAGTATACCTTAAAAAGTATCCATTTAATTCTAAAAATAATTGATTATTAGCGAGGATTCGAACCCGCGGGTAATGGTCTCTGGCTCTGTCGCTTTACTCCTGAGCTATAGTAGCACCTGGCAATAACCTCATATATATCATTGTCTGCCGGAGAGCAGTCTCGGGTTCGGATCGCTGCGAACTAACAATTTTCCATCTAACAGAATTTTAATATTCTCGCTCAGATCGCGCAAATGCTTATAAAAATAATTTCTGATGTCTATTGGCCCTTATAATATATGTATCTATATAAATGTATATATATAGGTTCCAACGTTGTGTCGTCTTTGGATAACTCTATATAATTATGAGTGATACAGGGTCCTATTGCGTTAAAGCAAAAACCGAAAAGTTACGTACACCAAGGATCAGTTTTAAGCCCTTAGTTGTTTCTTCTCTTCATGAATGCTTTGGCATCGGATATACAGGAGGAACTGCTTTAGTGCACGCTGTGCGCCTAGTGCTTATTGTTTTTGTTTGTAAAAATGGAATTGATGTCCAGTGCTTGTTGAAAGGGATAATTAAAATTAGGGTGCTATAAACTGATATGTTTAGTTCTTTCCTCTATTTTTATTCTTTTTGAATTGTGTTGTCTGCTCCCGGTATGCTCGGATTCTCGGTATCTTGATTCACTTTTACAAAGCAATGTCGAACACGGCCATAAACAAACAAAACACAAGTATCTAAATACAGACAACCCCTGACACAGATTACTGATCATCCTTCTCCATAGAAAAAAATATTTATAACCTACAAAATATGACCCAATGTATCTACACCAAACGACTCAAATATGTAACCACTATCGAGATTAGCGTACTTGCTCCTTTGGAGTCGCTTCGCCGAAGTAGCCGCGGCGCCAGCCCTCACATTGGTTTCAGAAAGATGTGACGGCGCTAAAGTGTCAACGCACGTAGCGTTTCACACTAAGAGCCGCCCTAATTCCATGGAACCCATAATCATCATCATAAGTAACAAGTTAAGGTGTCGCCTATGTTTCGTTCATATTTTTTTTTTTATGCTAGATAGGTTAGCCTTTGACCACTATCTCACCTGATGCTAAGTGATGATGTGGTTGAAGATGTTGTTCAAGCTAACCTAGAAGTACTGGCTCTCAAGGACAGCTGCCGGAACACACTGTTAGGTGCTTGGCGACAGATCTTTCAACTTGAGGTAGCTAGCCAGGCGGGCATTCGCAATATGCCCTACCACCATGCTATAACGACTGCCATCCTAAGACAACAACCGGGACCGATGGCTTAACGTGCCCTCCGAAGCACGTGCACGCTCAGTAGTAATGTCACTAGCGGTCACCCATCCAACTCATGACCGCGCGCGACGTTGCTTTCTTTGCTGATCGGTTGAGATCAGCTAAGTAAACTTCGCTACGAGCGCTTCAAGTATATGAGTTACTGTTTCAAATTGTGTATAGTTCCGTATTACCACGGAAATGTAGAGTACGAGACGAGCGGCGCGGGAACGCAATTGGCTTAGGAATAACTTGCTTATGTTTGAATTAGAACAGCGTTTCTTAACTTAGGAGCTACGGAACCCCGAGGGGGAAGAGGGGGACCTATTCACGCCAGTGATGCCCTTAAATTGGTGCGCGGATTATAAGCGTTATATACATATATGCTCAACATGTTTATTTTTAATAATGTAACCAGCGCTTAGGTTCGTCTTTGAACCTGCTGAGTCAACTTCACACAACATTATGTTTGATTTGTTTATTTTTTGTTTAAAGTATAAATTTTTATTTATTTTTGCGCCCGTCGAATCTCATGTGACATCAGTGGTAACTTCTGCCTATAAAAGATGCATGTCGTCGCAAGTGACGAATTGCACTGCGCCCATCACTCTAAGACATAAATTTGTTACATGTGCCTTTAACTTCACAGGCACCCATTCCATTTAAACCGGAAAATAAACTATTTCTTTTCCGTTATATTTTACATACATGAATAACTAAGATATTACGTTATAACCGTAATTTAGAGTCAACTTTCAATATCGAGAACATTTGTTGTGTTTCGGAATTAACTTGAGAAAATATAAAAAGCAAATACAAAAATATATAATATTATTGACGTGATACCTACCTTTTATTTTATTTATTGCTGTTTTGTATTATGTGGGAACTTAAATTAATATATTATCCAAAATTGTACTCCTGGCTTGCCCAGTATGACAATCAATGGTATAAAGCCAAAAAATATATTCTATTTTATTAACAACTGTATGTCACAGGGGCGCAGTGCAGTTCGCCACTTGTGACGAACTGCATCTGCTATAACCAGAGGTTACCGCTTAACCTCATGGACGAATGGACCTCGAGCATAAAAATAATTTTAACAAAACAAAATCGACATAAACAGAAAATATACTAAAACGAAAAAAGCTCAAAAAAGTAAAGAAATCTTTACGCATGTATTAGGGATAACACAAATACTACTCGTCAGATCTCACTCAAATTTGAATAGAATCCCAAGACAAGCAACAGTTTTAGAAAATAAAAAAAAACACAATATCGGTTCATCCAGTAAAAAGTTATGAGGTAACACACAAAAAAAACAGTCGTATTGAGAACTTCCTCCATTTTTGAAAGTCGGTTAAGAGTAGAGTTCACGGAGCGCTTTCCATACAAACGTAGTTTCGATATATTTTAAATACTAAGTGTTCAAACTTTTGTACGCATATTGCTGAGCATAATATCGATGCTTCTGGATTGCCAGTTTTTCAATTTACTATTTATTTTATCTCTAAATGTCAAAATAACAATTAAATATAACTCTTTAACGGAAGTACAAAAAAAAGCACGAATTGCCTATGAAAATGCACCTACATGGGGTATGTTCCATTAGTCGCTAAGAACGTTATTTTCGATAATTTTGATCACATTCTGAGTCTCTGGTTGTGATCACGTGATCGTTTGTAACTGTCATCCCCGTTCCATTTTTGGATAAGAACGCTAAGAATGCCACTAAAATTTGCCACTTCTGTCACTTTTGACATTAGATGTAGCGTTTAAGGCGAAAATTACGCCAAGACCCATGTGGAACAACTTTTTGGGAGTGTGATCGTTTTTAGCGAATCTAACTCAAATGGTACGCACCCATCATTATAATACCCGAAACAAAGAAAGGTTACATGTACCAAGAACTACTAGTTAAAACGTATAAACAGGGTCTCTGTCTTAAACTGGCTATATGTAATAAATTACCTTTCGAAATAACACGTCTCCCTCTAAATAAATTCAAGATTATACTTAAAAATTTCTTTGAAAGCCATCCTATTTACCATATCAACGAGTACATGAGTTGTTCATTTTCTGATTTGCATGCTTAGTTAGTTTTTTTATGAGGATGTAAAGAGGTTGCTTATTTTCTACTTGATTGTGACATTGTGTTACATTTAAGACATGCTTTAATGCTATGTATTTCTTCTGTACCGATTTGACTTACCAATGTTATGTAATGTAACGAAATGGTTAAATAAATAAATCGTACATAAATCTGTTTTTTGAATTATTTTTGAAAAAACGTAAATTTACGAAAATCTGGTAAACCAGAAGCATAGATATTAGGCTCAGCAATATGCGTACAAAGTTTCACCAGTTTAAACGCTTGGTATTTAAAATACGACGAAACTACGTTTGTATATATGGAAAGCGCTCCGTGAACTCTACTGTTAAAAAGTAGTTTTATGAATTGTGTATATTTTGTACCCAGTATCAGTGGTACCCACCCAGACATTCAGTTGTATAGAGACAGTTAGTAGAAACACTCACTGATCGATTCAATATCACCAAATTCATAAATTACAATTTTATCAATATAGTTTGAAGCAATGATGGCCGAGCGGTAATAGCTATGGACTGCCGTGCCGCAGTACCCTGGTTCTTCGATCCCCACCGCCGGCTTGAGCTTCACCGCATTGTGGAAGGGCATTTTGCAACTGCCCGCCTGGCTAGCACCTAACGGTGTGTTCCGGCAGCAGTCCTTGAGAGCCAGTGAAATTACAGGCACATGAGACTTAACAACTATTTCTCAAAGTGACGGATGCAGTTCAATTCGTGACTTGTGATGAAATGCATCTGTTATAGGCAGAGGTTATTCCACTTAACATCAGGGGCCCGATTATCTTAGCTATTGAACGGCGTTAACGCAACTTAATCGCATGAAAATTGTAGTTTTTGACAGTGTCCGTAGTCTGCCCGCTATTTAGGTTCAATCGGAAGTCAGTGGCTTGCTATCAATAGTTTTTGACGTATTTGGTATGCTGTAAGCTATTTTGTTGCGGTTGCGTTGCTACAGTGCCATATATAGCATAGATTTTAGATAGAAAAATAGCTAAATGATTTAAATATATTTATTTAATGTATTGTTTGCTAGAAAACCACTGTATTGATGTTTTGACTGATGCTTACTGATATAAGTTTTCATTATTATTTCAGTGGCAACATTTACAAGCCATAGCACAGCCATACGATAGCGTCGCGATTGCTATACAACTGCGATTAGGAGCTAGCATTAGCAGACTACCGAATTTGACATTAGCAGCAGTTCGATCGCAGAAGGATCGCAATAGCGTGGCGTTTGGTTAATAGCTAAGAGAATTGGGGCCCAGGTGGGCCACGAGCTTGTTCCGTCACAATAACATTAAAAAAAAATACTTCAGCTTGACCGTCATCCAACTTGATAATAAGTAAGTCGACGAAGTACATGCTCGCTTAGAAGATGCATATTCAATCTTATTGACACACTATATCAGACATGGAGGGAATCCTCCACACACTCAAAAGATTTTCCTCACCATAACGGTTTTTTTCTCACGGCCCGGAAGCGAGATCGGCAGAATCGGAATTCAAATTCGAAATTGGAACGAGGAATGCTGACGCGAGCGACGACGTTTCAGTTTCGGGTAGACGGTTGTTCTTACGACTTCCGGTGAATTGTTTCCTTTATAAGTCTGGGGGCTTATTGGTTGGATGGAATAAGTTTTCTTCTTATAAATTGCCGAGGATTTGTATGTAGCTAAAGGATTATGTATAGTTGTTTGCTAAAGGAATTAATCGATACTTATAATATATACATATAATATTGTCTGTTGTGAAGGAGAAGTACGTAAGTCTCAAAAAGGCTTATTTTTATTATGTTTTAGGAAGAGTGTAGGCCTTACTAATATTGTAAGGGATATGACAACATCTTTTTATTATATATATACATATAGCCTTTGATCACTATCTCACCTGATGGTAAGTGATGATGTGGTCGAGGCTGTAGTTCAGGATAACCTAGAATTCTACTCGAGGGTGGTAGCTAGCCAGGCGGGCATTCCCAAAATGTCCTACCACCATGCTATAACGACTGTAATCCTGAGACAACAACCGGCTTAACGTGCCCTCTGAAGCACGCCGCCCTCAGTAGTTATGCCATTAGTGGTCACCCATCCAACTCATGACCGCAGCGTACTGTTATAACCAGAACTATTATGGTAAAAATGCAATTAATGCAAAACCCCCTCGCAACCACGTGTATGTACCGAGGTTATATAAGGCTATATGCATTGACGCCCAGCCAGTCAGTCGAGTAAATTCAATAAGTTAATCAGTCAGTCCGTTAGTTAATTTTGTATCAATTAATTTCTAAATTTTATGAAATCCATTCTAGCAATAGTAAAGTGTTTTTTTTAAAACGGACCCACGGAGCGCCATCCTTACAGTACGTTGCTTAACTTAGCTGATCGGTTAAATTTACGCAGAATATATTTATGTATGTATGTATGTGCTTAATTTTATAACATATTAATTGAAATACATTTACCAATTATATATACATATGGAGTAAACAGAAATGACAATAGACTATTGAACTTATCACCCGATTCCTTAAGACATTTTTTTCAAATTCAAACACCTCACACCTATATCTTACCGTTGCTAAGATACGCTCTAACATTCACTCAAAACTTCTACCTTCGTTTATAAAATCTGTTGAGTAAACTAGTTAAAGACAAACATTGGAGCATCGTTCATTAGTCATTCCAATTAGCAGTATTTTGTATTTAAAGGCATCCATTGGATCTATTATCACCTATTAGAGGTTGCTACTAACTGGTAGCGCGTGTGCGGTCTATTGAGAAAGGTGTATGGAACAAGTTATAAGAGATACGTTGCTTACAAAATCGCTAATAATCATATCACCATGTTCATCAGGTTCTTGAAGCAATGATGGCCAAGCTATGGACAGCCGTGCCGCAGGTCCCTGGTTCGATCCCCATCGCCGGCTTGTGGTTAACCGCATGGTGGAAGGGTATTTTTTACGATTGCCCGCCGGGCTAGCTACCGCTTAGTCCGCTTAACCTCAGGTGGACCTCGACCTTGTTCCGTCACAATAACACAAAAAAAAACACTCAAGCTTCGCCAACAGCAGTCCAATACGATGAAGTAATTCCTAATTCAGCATTAGTATTAAAATAAGATCACTAAATTTTCTTTTTACCGCCATTGGTGTTAAAAAATAAAACCATATACTTGTTAATGTGTTAAAAGAATGATATTCACTGCCACCATAATATTTATAACACACAAACATAATCACGCCTTCATGTCCCCGAAGAGGTAGGCGAGGGTTGTCCAAAGATCCACGTTTCGCCAGATGTGTTGGTTCCCTGTAATTTTGTAATAAGAGGCGAGTAATTACAAAATTACACTACCATTACGGTCTATATTCGGACAAAGACTTTGTATCACATGCTGCAAAGAAAAGAATCTGATAACATTCTAAAATTACAAATGTATAAGAGGAAAAATTATAGTCATGTGCGGGATTCGAACCCTCGTCACCCACCCCTATAGCCTATAAGAGTATGCTCTGACTGACTGAGCTAACATGTGACTCGTAACCCTAATTTTTTCTCTCGTTATTTAACCATCGTATGAGAATGGGGCGACACGTATCGCGCTATATCCGTATCGTGAGGAAAAATTATATATATATATAATTTTTCCTCACATAAATTTGTAATTTTGTAATATGCAGAGCATGCGTTATTGCTTTGGGTTAAACAATATTTTAAAATATTGTTTAACCCAAAGGGGGCAACTTCTATGTTTTCTCTTAATATGATAGATAGAGAACTGCTCTCTCTTTCAAATTTTATCTTCGAATACTAGTTTTAATATGTACATATATTCCAGCTCTATGATGTTTGAAAATTATTATATTCTAAACATGGGCATCCTTAACAGGAACAGTGTAGTTTGTACAAAATAAATAGCAAAATGTCATTAATATAAAAAATCCGATAAAGGCAGTTTATTATTGAGGTATATTTGTATATTTATTCTATTATAACAACTGCTTTACACCTTCGCGTGTTTTCAGCAATGAATAAAAAGAAAACGCTGCGCCTGCTCATTGACCCGCTCATTGCTGGTACCTTAAACCATGAAAATTAGTTTTTCTTTGTGATTAACAAAGGCGAGAGTCGAAACTGATATCACTGACGTTAGCTCACTAATGTGAATTACACAGGGTTGTTTTTTTAAAGTTTTAAATAGGAATCGAATGATTTGTACATTTGCCGCTCGTTAAATAAGTAATGTGTTAATTTTACCTTAATCTGTTTAATTTATATAGAAAGGTGTTGAATACATTATATTACTTTAGGAACCCTAACAATGGTCAAGACAGGGTATATAAAATACAACAGGC
Organism: Plagodis pulveraria; assembly: GCA_963890685.1. NCBI lineage: Eukaryota > Metazoa > Arthropoda > Insecta > Lepidoptera > Geometridae > Plagodis > Plagodis pulveraria. Next base: position 1,347,022 of record OY982977.1, read on the forward strand.
ACATTAAAATAACTATCGCAACAAGAACCCTGGACCTGGAATTCGTGTGTTCCTAGAGCCAAGATTCTATAGGTGTATTGCCAACACAATTAAAAGATACAGCCGTTTATGCCGCAAATTTTCGACACTCGCAAGGGAGTCAATACAGAACTCAGAATCTTGAAATTTGGTACGAAGCAACGTCTTATAGCACAGATAAAGGAAAAAATGTGAAAACCATAAATTTGTATGTTCCAAGATTATATAGGTGTATAGCCAACATAATCAAAGGTACAACCGTTTATGCCGCAAATTTTCGACACTCGCAAGGGAGTCAAAACCTACAGCGTACTTCCCGTGAACTCAGAATCTTGAAATTTGGTACGAAGCAACGTCTTATAGCACAGATAAAGGAAAAAATGTGAAAACCATAAATTTGTATGTTCCAAGATTATATAGGTGTATAGCCAACATAATCAAAGGTACAGCCGTTTATGCCGCAAATTTTCGACACTCGCAAGGGAGTCAAAACCTACAGCGTACTTCCTGTGAACTCAGAATCTTGAAATTTGGTACGAAGCAACGTCTTATAGCACAGATAAAGGAAAAAATGCGAAAAGCATAAACTTTTAGTTACATCGTATAATATCAATATTTAATTATTTATTTTTGGATTTGCAATAAAAATTATATGACTTTTGCTTATGTATATACATACCTACAGGTTTGTACAAGCCCTCGGTGCGCTAGTCAGACGCGCACTTTTAAAAATTCCACTAGTATTATTTTAAAAAGTATTTGCTCTATAAAATAATACAAGCCAAGTTAACCTGCCTGTATTTGAACGTACAACAATTATAGCCCTACTATCTATAAAGTTCGCTACATTGAACTCTAGTTTCAGGCAAAGATGTGGTCCAGCGTAATTGTTGAGATAATTATTTTTATTTGCCTGTTTCTTTTGTTTGCCTTATTCTATTTTTATTACTGGCAGGCAAGCCGTTGAATACTACTCATTTACGTAAACGATGATTTCGTCGAAGAATATCGGGGTAAGGAGGAACTAACTCAACTGGTCGCAAACATATTGCTTGCTACTATAGGTGGCTACCATAAAGGCAAATGCGCCCCTAGTTGGCACTTACGGCATCCAAGGAGTTTTAAATATATATCTAGTTACAATTTTTTTTTTGCGTAGCAGACGTGACGTCATAAACGCCAGGCAGCTCAAAAAAGAAGTTTCAATTCGTTTCGTTTCTATACGATGCTTTATAAGAAGGTTATAATATAATATATTTATAAGTATTTTCTAAAAAAATATTTTGAATATAATACGTTATTACATATTAAGGCTAGAGTGCTGGTGGTGCTCTCCATACAAAGGTTTCGTCATATTTTAATAAAGTGTTCAAACTCGTTGAAACTTTGCCTGTATTTCCTTGAACCTACGCTTCTGGTTTGCCATATTTCCGTAAAATTAAGTATTATCAAAAATAATCCGAAAATAGTTTTATGGGAATTGTTATTTTGACAAAAATAAATAATAAATCGAAAAACTGGCAATCCAAAAGCATAGACATAAGGCTCAGAAATATGCATACGAAATTACACCAAGTTTGAACACTTGCTTTTTAAAAAATTACAAAACTACGTTTGTATGGAAAGCGCTCCGTGCATTTTACTTTTAAAATAATATTAATGACATAAAAACGTCTCAAAGAAGACGGGACTTTAGTATCACACATCACGTAATCACAGTGGCACTGGAAAAAACTTTGTCAGTAAAACCCAATAACTGTCCGACCCAGGCATCGAACCCTGGATCTCGAGATACTAACGACGTGTACGCCACCTCGATCAACGCGAAAAACAGACATTTTGACGAGAAGAAATTCCACATTTTATACCACGGAAAAGTGGACAGTATTGCCAGTGCCTAGTTTCCCGGTAAAACAATACAGGGGTTGCCAGTTGCCAATCCTGTATCGGAGCTGCAGCAACTCAATATTTGAGCAGCTGTGTCTACGCCAGGCGAAAATGTTATTTTTATGCGACCTACATGGAAATGTCGATGCCACCCTCGCCCTAGGGATGTTCCAGTGTGTTATCGATATATTAATAGAACACAAAAGATAGAAGTATTTTGTTTCGATATTATATGACCGACAAGTATAAATGAACTTAATTAAAATGTATTGTTTTTTAATGTAATATGTTTTTAGTTTACGTATTGGAATAACATGAAATAAATAATATGATATTAGGAACCGGCTAGGTTTGGCGTGATATTTTACAGAAACGTACCGATTAGTTTCGGACTGTTTTAAAGTCCTTCGTCTGGGGGTCACGATAGCGCTAAACGAAGAGCACGGGCTTCGGCGCGTTTCAAAGTGAAGTTAAATAATATGTATTGTTTTTTATTTTTACATTTTATATATTATTACGTTATGTCAATTCTGTAACCTGTGTCGGAAGCGTTCTGTGTTTTTCAGAGTACATATATATGCTTCGAAATGATTAATAGTAAAAAGACTTCTTAACTAAGGTAGATGCACCTACGCACTAAAACATGTATCATTCAAACGAAGCTAATTAGCACCGTTGTACGTAGAGACGTAGTTCACATTGAAGTGTAGTCAGGTAATCTATGTTATAGTTTGGGTATGAATTTTAGAATGAAAATCATTCTGTTGAGTAAGACCACTTCAGGTATACAGAATGGAGGAACGAGATACCTATCTACATTATCATATTTACTGCTCTTCCACATTGAATTTAAATTAATAAAAATAGTTATATGAACAACTATTTTTATTAATTTAAATTACATTGTACATATATGAAATTGCCGATACTGTTAGTTTAAGCTACCTACTATATTGCTATTGATATGACCTGGCAATCGAAAGTTGTCGTTGGAAAAACACATAAATACTCAGGCTTCTAAATTGCCACAGACTTTAGTTTTTTTTTACCCGGTGGTAGGTGTTTAGCAAAAGTCCGTCTCTGGTCCGCGGTGAGCCGAATCATATTGTATTTCTTTTCCTCCGCTGCCGACTAGACCTCGCGCTTTGGGAACGTATTTCTCAGGATTGTGCTGCTTAGATTAATTACTACCTTATCGATATGTTCATCGACACCGCCAATCCCTACCCAAAAAATTACCCTTTCCTTGCTCCGTGCGCGCCCTACCGAACACGAATTTGTTTCTTAATACGAGCCTCTTCTATTATTTAACGAATATTATCATAAATTCTTAAAGGGTTCGAGCTCAGATGCAGTATCCCTTGTTTAGCTCTTTTTGAAGAGAAATTCTGTCAAACTGACAGAATTTCAGACCTTTGATGTGTTTAAGAGGAACGGGAAGAGAAGCTCCTACAGAAAAATAGGTATATTAACAAAGTGATGCTGTCTCGCCGCTAAGCGCCCGAACAGAATAGTTCGATAAGGACAATTGCTGCTTCCTCAAGTTTTGACTTAGAATTTGCGTTCTGGGAGAAAACTTTTCTCCTATAGTAAACATGAATAAAATCTAAAAATTTTGGTCTTTTTTATAACTGACAGAATAAACTAGGTTTATAGGTTTTCCTTTTTCTATTTATCATTATTTTTCCTATCAATAATTCACAAACTAGACATACAAATTTTGAGAAAATATCGGTATTTAAATACCCATTAATGTAAATTCCTTTGATATAATGTTTAAATCCAAACCCATAAACCTGGATATTGATAACATCTATAACATTTCAAAAATCATCAAAATCGGTGATTGTTTAGGGGGGTAGGAACGTTTTCTCTTTTTGTATGAAAATTCGAGACTACCCTCCAGTCTAAACATTCATTGACCATCCCGACTTGAATCTATTCCGTAATAGTGTAGTCAAACTATTTGTGAAGGAGCTCGTCCGCGGAAGTACTGCCACCGTACCTATTTCTACAGCCAAGCTGTAATTTTCGCATTACTGTGTTTCGGTTTGAGTTTGGTATGCATTCCGGTGTAATTACAGGCACATGAGACCTGACATCTTCTCAGGGTTATGGGTACAGTTAGGAGAAGGTTACCGCTTAACACCAGATGTGCATCGTGCTTGTTCCGTCAGAATACCAAAAAAACAACGACCAAAGAATCGATTCTACATTCTTAATATCGACCATAATCTAAATTAATAATATCACATGACTTATAAAACTTGCATGAACAGACATTTGCAGAATTGTAGTCAATATCAAAGAAATAATATTATCTGTTCCATAACCAATATAATAGAAAGAAAGGCAGAATATACGTTTTGTGTGGGTAACTTTAGGACAGAATCATTACTGAAAATAATATCAACAAAACTACCTACTTTGTTCTACAAAAAACGTCACAAGACAATTAAAAAACAATCGCAATGCTGTATGCAGTCAGCAATGAGGCCCGAATTAGCATATGCTTGATTTAAAGGTGACCGAAATGATAACTCACCCACGATTACCATCGCTTGACTAGTATGTTACCTTACATCAATAAATACATATTTCAGTTTCAGTTAGTTTCAGTTATCGGGTCACAGAGCCACTAGTGTTATGATGGTAAAATAATACGAACAAAATGACATATTTTAACCATGAATAATAACCACTGTAGCTCAGACTGGAAGAACATGTCCTGCCACCAGGGAAGAATGTTCGCGGGTGCGTCTTGTTGTCCGATGAAAAAAAGGAGAAGAGGGAATAAGGTTGTGTAAATCGATCGCACATTCTCCGAAGAGTAGCCTGTAAAAACCCGATATACTGGCAACTTTGCGTCTATGCTCGAGGCTTTGGAGTCTAGCCTTACCTACGCATCGTCACCAATGAGCTTCTTAGGTCGGTTATCTAAATAAAAGCCAGCCAGATGGACTTCTGATAATGAATTCTTCTTTTATTGTTTCTTAACTTAGGAAGCACTGTCCGCCATAAGTCTAACACTAATATTGAGAAATAACCTGAAAAGTGCAGAGGGTTTTGAATTTATTCCGTATTTATTTTGACGTGAGATGAACCACCAGTTTATTGTTTACGAAGTTGGCAAAGTGTTTTCGTCAAGCTCCTTTCCATCCCGCGTTTCGCAACCCGATCGGTATCTAAAGTATAATAAACATACAATAGTCTAGACAGCATTCGGCTAGTTTTTGACTACCATAAACCGATCTTACGATTGTGCTCACGCCCGTCCCCGCGCTAACACCGCTTATTGTATATTTATGCTAAACATTTGATTTGTAAGCTGGCTGTGGTGTGCATTATGTAATTCCTATTTGTTATTATTGGTCTACCTTTTTGGATGTTTAGCTGACTGACTGAACTGGATGTTTCTGATATATCTTATAAGGGCGTGATTATGGTAATGCAACAACTATCTATATTTAGTAGTACGGCGTGGTTTAAACCTTGTGCAGTACTGATTTTTAAACATTTGGGTATATGACTTGTACTCTGAGGAACAGAATGTATATACGAGAAGGATTGCTGCAGACGTTTCCGTAATTATTATATAATTTTTGTTAGATATGTGTGGATATTAATAATCGGTGTCGGCCTGACTTTTGGACGCCCAGCTGGGCTTCAGGCCGTCCGCTGCACGACTAGCAACCTACTTGATGCAATGGCATACGTCATCCCACATGTGAACGCAGGAGTGCAACAAGATTCCGTTTCCTTCGGCTAAAAAAGCATTCGACTTAGTTGATAATGACATATGTCAAAGTTGGCGGCTATCGGATGCAACAGTTTTATTTTGCGAGTTACTTGTGGGATACAATTAGTAGAATACGTGGTTCTTCTTTTCATACGAACCTCTTATTTCACCTAAACGGGGGTAATTCAGGGCTCAAATCTCGGCCCGTTAGAATATATCATTATGATAAACGACCTCCAAGAGCTCAGACTTAGTCTGGGATGCCAAATGTTTGCTATTTGCCGATGACCTCAAGTTACTCTTGTCTGTCAAAAAAAGAGAAGACAGCCAGCAGCGTCTGCAAGAAGACGTGAATAGAGTGGTCGAGTGCAGTCAAAAGAATAGATTGAAGTATAATGTCACGAAGTGCTCAATAATATCTTTTAGCAGATCAAAGGCTCCACTCCTCTTTAACTATGAGATTGAGGGTGAAGATTTGAGGCGCGTGGACGATTTCAAAGATCTTGGAATCAGTATGAAGGCTGATTTGACAGTTATGAATTACTTTATACAAATTTGTAAAAAAGCTTAAAGAAAATTACGATTTGTGTTGCGTCGAGCGGAAGGCTTCACAAATGTAAGAACAATATCGACCTTTTTTAACGCTCTAATAAGAAGCCACCTCGAGTATAACGCTGCGATATGGGCTCCATATAAAGCGAAATACAAGCTCATGCTAGAACGCATACAAAATAAATTTTACTAGGTATTTATAATTATGATTAACGGCGTTTACCCCTTTTATCCGTTGATGGAATATCCAAATTGGAAACAAGAGATCTGGCACCCGCGTATTACATGATGAGAGTAATCCGACTATTCCGAGGCAGCATCTCGAATTTGAACATATTGTCATTGATGGGGCTGTATGTGCCAGACGAGGACGTGGCCCGGCGTTGTCGGCCGTAACTGAGTGGGGTGCCCCGCGCTGAAACTAACCTATTAGCGATGTCATCTTTGCACCGCGTCTATTAAATCAGCTTGCCGAAAGAACTGACCTATTTTTTTTTCACAGTCACGGAATTCGTAAAATCTGTTTTATTTTAAATATGTTATTGTTGAGTTTAACTATGATATAATTTAATTGTATTTATTATATAGGTCTTGTATACAGTACTGCATTAGGAAATTTCTGTAAAGCTGGTTGAAATAATTGTATTTTGAATCAATAAATAAATAATTTTAAATATAAATTTAATACTAAATTTACTAATATAAGAATAAATTTACAAATATAATGTAAGAATGAAATTTTACCCTTATGTTGTCATTTGTCGTTGATTTATCACTTTGGTGATTTATGTTAGTGTTGTAAACATGGATTTATCTACAGACCCACCTACTTATCTGTTCAGGTGGCAGATAAAAGAACTACAACATTCCTTCAAATTGTGACAGTTTGTAGTTGATTTCCATAACCAGTAGCGCCCTCGAAAACTGCACAGTTAAGTTGGTGGTACTATACTCGAAATAAAACACATCAAACCTCTTATTCTTTTAAGGACCACTCAAATTAAGCACAATCAGCAATGATTTCTCCACTCTGGCAACACCGTACGTCTCGTTCTAAAATTGAGCTAATTATGAAGGCGGGAAAAGCCGGGATTTCCGAACGTTGCAAAAAGAAAGATGGCGGCCTAGATTTTCGTTTTTAATTATCGCCTCACTCGAGGGCTTCTAAATTGGAGTGCTCTTTGCTTGGAGTAAATGGAGAAAAAGGAATGAGGCAATCAACAGACAGGGCCTGGGGATAATTGATTTTAATGGAGTAAAAAGGCAAGCTTAGTGTTTAGTTTACTTATTGCTCACTTGCTAGTATTTTATGGATTTTGGTGCGAAAGTTACCCGAGATGCTGAAGATTTTTTTTAGTTTAATAGTGGACTTGAACGGTTTGTACATAAATTAGTCGGGCCGAAATCTCTGTTATGTCCAAATCGTGTTGTAAATACTTTTTTGCTCCCTAGCAGGTTGGGTGCCATCTTCTATAATCTAAACAAATAGTGGCGGTCGTAAAAGTTATGAAGTTAAGACAATTTTTGTTACGAATGAACTCTATCTCAAATAGCATACTATTACGTTGAAATTTCGGTGTAAGAAGTATTGTATCCTCTTTTTAACCCACGAATATTAAATGCGTTGACTATTTATGTACTTAGCTTTGAAACGGATCAATACCAACAATATTATTTTTACGGTCTTTTTCAAGCGGCACAACCCGCACATATTTAGTAGTCTAGTTTTTTGTCTAGAATATGAATAAAATAAAGTCCCGTTGAGCTAAAGCCGCCAGTGATCGGCTCAAGTTAAGCTGGTAATTTCTACAAACCCATGCACCGACCAGCGCAAGTGGACCTAAACCGCCGCCGACCTCGGTGCGAATTTTCCTGGTTTGTGCCAATATTTGTAGAACTAACCAGATTAAATTGTGCGTGCGGTTTTCCCTTTCTTAGTACCCTTAGTAGTATCAGTAGTTTTACAGGAAACTAATAGCATATGCAAGTGATTTATTTTTAGTGCTATGATGGTCTGTCTAAGTGAGAGGAGAAAAGCAATCTCAGAATAAGATTGTTCTGTGTTAGAAGTAGTCTGGAGATAGTAGTTTATTTATTTTAAAACTGAATATCTATAATAAAAGGTATGTTGTCTAAGAGATCGAATCAAAGTCAGCTTAGAGACTTTTTGATTGGGGAAAATTTCAAATTCTATGTCCAAAAATATGTTAAAAACAGATTTAACTTATTCAGAAAAATATGTTAAAAACAGATTTAACTTATTCAGAAAAATATGTTAAAAACAGATTTAACTTATTCAGATAAGAAGTCCTTGAGGAGATAAAAACTACAGACTATTATTGAACGTTACGTTGATTTCAAGTCTATTATTAAACGTTACGTTGATTTCAAGATAAAAAGACCCTATGTTGAGAAAATGCCTGTGGTGGCCGGGTTACAATTTCAGCCCCCCCCCATTTCATCCCGTAGGTGTCGTAAGAGGCGACTAAGGGAATAATAACAGGAGGTGGGAAGCAGCGCCTTCTGAAAAATGTACAACTTCTAATGCGATCCCCAAGACGCCTGCCAAGCGTGGGGATTGTGGCAAATCGCCCCCTATGGGGGCGACCTTGTTCAACGGCGGACATTCCGGACATAAAGTATCCTAGTCCAAAATTTCCTGTTAATAAAGTCACTTAATCAATAAATTTTACTGTAAAAAGGTTGGCATCAATACCTATATGGGCTAAACGAAGTAATAACCTATGAAGATGATTCTTATCTAATGAGTAAACATAAATACCAAGGATGTTCTTTTATTTTCGGTTTGAATATAACACGATAATTGAACACTGCCAACATGACAATATTTTTGGCGCGAAAGTAACACCCGTACTCCGCAATGCCGGTAAAAGGTGTTGCCAGCCTTGTATTTCAAATTATGTTTATCTAGGACAAGAGAAGCTGGAACGGACGAAAGTTTTGATAAGGAACAAAAGACCCTCATAAAAATTATTGTCTTGCTGAAAACAAGGATTTCGACGTTCTTTTTAAATAAACAAAGCTGGGTGTGTATTATACTCGGATCTCATTAGATTCCTTCTTTTATCCCACGTATAGGTGGGGTCGACACATTTTAACTACAAAACTTAACATTCAGTTTTATTGACGAGGTCTTCGATCGGAGTGTGCGGCTGTCGTGTATATTGTTTTAATATTGTTATGTTTGCAATAACGCCTGCTATGCGGATTACATTACAAAATTACAAATATACGATAGGAAAAATTTAAGTAAACCGTAAAGTAAAACGTAAGTTGTACTATAGATGTCGCTCCATCCCAAAACAAATGGTTACGCACATGACTTAAATTTTTTCCTATCGTATATTTGTAATTTTAAGGTTGCGTTATCATTTACAAGGTTAAAACCAATTGCAAAATTGGCTGATCTTGTTTGTAGTACAACGCAAGTGGTACTATAGATGTCGCTCCATTCCAATACAATGGTTAAAGAACGACAGGCAAGATTTGAGTTATGACGTCATGTCATGTTAGCTCAATTGGTTAGAGCATACCCCGGTTAAAGAGGTGGATGGACGCGGGTCCGAATCCCGCCAATGACCTAAAATTTTTCCTATCGTAACTTTGTAATTTTGTCGTGTATATTGTTAGTAACAATATCAGATTGAAATCGTCATTTTGGCAACACTTGTCAGAAACCGAACCCAACTGCATTGGTAACATTGACCTCCATACTTGTGAACTGGACCTGATGAAATAAATACCGTACCGACCTATTCATATGTAATCACGCCTGTATTCTCCGAAGGGGTAGGAAGCACCCACGTTTCGCCAATTGGATTTCAGTCCCATGTAATGGGGGCGATCATATTGCCATTCATCGGGCACAGTTTCAGGGTCATACAAAATGTTTTCTCTAGCACAATGGACGAAACACTAGAACACATTGTATGAGACCCTGGCAGAGCACTAAGATAAAGCTCTGTTCCTCATTTAATGCCCACAACACCCTACTCACATCCGAAGAAAAATCACAGAGAAGTGGGATGCTGCTCATTTGGCGCACTTTTCCGTTAGTCGCCTCTTACGACACCCACGGGAAGAAATGGGGAGGTGGAATTCTAACCCGGCACCCTAGCATTGGCAATGATGGACTTATATTTCGACCACCAGTCCGGGAAATAAATTTTTCATTAAAAATATATTTCCTAGGCTTGACTTAAAAACTGACTGACGGATGCATGGATAGTTTCGTATAATAAACATTTGATATTGCCTTAAGGTTGAACTGGCCGGTCACTTCTCCATACAGACGTCGTAGGGTGATCACTCCCTTATTTGAGGATTGAGGTCCATAATTAAGCATAATACCGATTGATATCGTCATTATCTAGGTTTGTATGATGCCAAAATTTTGAAAATATAATTAAGTTGTAAGTTACGAGCCTCGAAAACTTTATATGAAAATGTTTCGAGGGTCATAAATCTCAAAATAATTATTTTATTAAAATTTCGGCATCATGCAAGCCTAGATAATGAAAAGATCAATCGGTATTATGCTGTATTTTGTTCCTAACTCCTCACATAAGGGAGTAATCACCCTACAACGTTTGTATGGAGAACGGGCCGGCCAGTTCGACCTTAAGCAAGCCTTTAGGAATAATTATTATGAAACTGTAAACTGTAGGTACCTCATCTGGTGGTAAGTGATCATCAATTCTATTCGCATTAATTCTAAATACACACTAGCTCTCAAGGACACGTCAAACATCGCAAACAAATACAAAACAATCCAATAAAGAACTACGTAATGAAATAGAAAAGTTTTAATTGTAACGTTTTTTAGGGTTCCGTACCCAAAGGATAAAAACGGGACCCTATTACTGAGACTTCGCTGTCCGTCCGTCCGTCTGTCAGCAGGCTGTATCTCAAGAACGGTGATAGATATTTACTGGCTCTTAAGGACTGCAGGATTACACTGTTAGGTCACCCCGTGACCACGATCACAGCAATGTGTTTGAAACGTCGGGATAAACATAAATGAAGCGCTCGTAGCGAAGTTTACTTAGCTGTTCTCAACCGATCAGCAAAGTTAAGCAACGTCGCGCGCGGTCATGAGTTGGATGGGTGACCGCTAGTGACATTACTACTGAGCGTTTCCGTGCTTCGGAGGGCACGTTAAGCCGTCGGTCCCGGTTGTTGTCTTAGGATAGCAGTCGTTATAGCATGGTGGTAGGGCATTTTTCTCGCCTGGCTAGCTACCACCCTCAAGTAGAAAATCTGTCGCCAAGCACCTAACGGTGTGTTCCGGCAGCTGTCCTTGAGAGCTAGTACTTCTAGGTTAGCCTGAACAACATCTTCGACCACATCGTCACTTACCATCAGGTGAGATAGTGGTCAAAGGCTAACCTAACAGGCATAAAAAAAATAAAAAAAAAAAAAAATGATTCGCGATGTAACCCTTTCAATCGTTTAATTAAACTATAAGCGACAGATTTTATACGTGAGGGTGTTAAATAGCCAGGCGGAAATTCACAAAATGTCCTACCACAATGTTATAACGACTGTCATTCTAAGACAACAATCAGAAGTAGTAAGTGCCACTAAGGTCACACATCTAACTAGTGACCGCATATCGAACCTTTTGTCATAATGTACATTTCGTACATAGCAACTTGTTATTTTTCTTACGAGTCATAAATATTCATCATATTTAAAGATGTCCGCGGAACATTAAAAAAGCAAGAATGGCCTTTTGTTTGAAATCTACTGCCATAATCATTTATTACGGTCGTTTTCATTCGTCTATTTACTGAATAGATTAGTTATGCTATGGACTACCTTACAAAAACATTCTTCGAACACGTGAAAATTATAATTTTTATCCAGAATACCAGTAACTGTTGCGGACAAAAGCTGCTATTTTGGCAATCATAGTTAATATTTCTTGCTACCTGCTTTAAAGTGGGTTTCGAACTTCTATATTAGCTTGAAATATAACATAATTGGTTTTTGTAAATCGTTTTAAATAAATAAAATCTATTTATTTCAGACAAAGTCCATAGCACATTATAATTAATTATTGTTAGTACTTAAAATTCATTCATATAATAATTGTCATTAATTATTTTTTTTATTATTATGACATAAGATAAAAGCTTAAGTGACTATTAAGTGAATTAGGGTCAACAATGACTCAATGGACTACGGGGTCGGCAGCGTGAAGGTGTATGCTTTTTAGTTGTTAATAATAAAAAAATAATAATGTGCTTGATAGTAGCAAATAAAAATATAGCTAATCTATCATTTAGGAGTAGGTTCCCTAATAGCAAAAAGTTAATGTCAAAGGTACATAAGTCGTTATCCTTTCTCTGGTACAATTTTCATAAATATTTTTCTTTAAACTTTCATGAACTAAACTCATGTTTCTATATCATAAACGGGTCTATTCACGCACGAATTAACATTAAAATAATAATATTTTGATTAACCTTGATGTTTCGATCAAGTTACATTGACCGTGGTCAAGAGTAGACTGAAGAAGCGGGTGTCATCATCTTGAGCAGCAGCGATTTATATATATTTTTTCAAACATGAAACATTAAGACTTTTCCTGCATTTTAACAACCTTGTTGGAATCGACTTTCTCCTTGCGAGATATTTATTTTAAATCTTGTATGTCTCTAATTAAACTCCAATTAACTGACTAACACCACAATTACTGCATGGTGGCTGTAATTTAGGTCAAATTTTGACACGTGCTTTGGAATTACCACTGTCCTTAAATTACATTTTTTCATACATTTCATGTTGACATTATGAACCTCTTTACGAGCAAAGGCGTAAAAAAAAAATCCGATACAATTTTTATTTACTGAAAATTGAATTTACTGTTATGATTTCATATGTACAATTCATAAAAAAAACTATTCTACTAAAAATCTAATAAAAACTAAATATATTCCCATGCAGGCCTTTTCAGCTGAATTCCATTGTTCTCTGGATAGACCTACATTCCTCCGGCCAAGGACACGTCAAACTGTACGCAAACAAATACAAAACAATACAATAAAGAACTACGTAACGGGTAAGAAAAGTTTACGTAATAACGTTTAAGGTGCTCGCTCACTGTATAGAGTTATTATAATAAGTTCTCACTTTCAAACCGGCTATTATGGACTATGTTAAAATTTTAGGTAACTCAGCTGTACTTTTCGTAAATAAAAACAAACATTACCTATCTTCCCGCCTTTATTGCTCCAAACGGGTAATTTTTTTTTGTGTTATTGTGACGGAACAAGCTCCACCTGATGTTAAGCGGACTAACCTCTGCCTATAACAGATGCATTTCATCACCAGTCACGAATTACACTGCGCCCGTCACCTTGAGACACCTTGAAGGCAAGGACGCGTCAAATTGTACGCAAACAAATACAAAACAATACCATAAAGAAATACGTAACGGGTAAGAAAAGTTTACGTAATAACGTTTAGGGTGCTCGCTCACTATATAGAGTTATTAATATAATATAACTTTTTAGGCAATTCTTATAATATAAGAATGTTAATTTTACAGCTGATAAATAAGCCTCTTGCAGTGATGGTGGGGTTGATGTTAAATATCAACAGCCATAACGTTCATCGTTGAACAAAGGCCTCGTCTATTATCAGTTTGCCATTAATCGCCACGCATGCCAGGCGGCTTGGGTATCGCATTGTAAGATGGCAGACGTCAAAAGGCACTGCTGCCTACTTTCTATTATTTGTTATTCTGTTTAATTAGCTCACAGTAATGGTCGCCATCGGCTACAGCTGTAATAACCAGGTCGTCGAGGGAAAGACATTCGCAAAAACTTATTTATGTTCATGGCGTTTCTGCAACTGAAAAATTGCTTTTTAATTGCTGAAGTCGTTAAAAGCTAGCTTTGATTACTATCCAATGTAATGGTGAGTGATGATGCGGTCGAAGATGTTGTTCAGACCGAGAAATACTAGCTAGTATCGAGACAGTTGTAAGACACACCGTTAGGTGCGCGTGGCGATACATATTCTACTTGAAGGGTGGTAGCTAGCCATTCGGACATTCTCAAAATGACCTACTGTAGTGCTTATTAACGTCTGCAATTCTAAGACATCAACCGATATCAACGAATGATTAAGCCCTCCAAAACACGCACGTTCAGTAGTTAATGTCACAACGGTAACATATCCTAGTAGTGACCGCAGCAAACGTCGCTTAACCTAAATCATTGAGGAAGATTGACTAGGCAAGCTCCACTACGACAGAAAGTTGTCAAAATTTAAACGAGATCAACTTGGAGGTTTACGCTACAGAAAAGAATTACCATAAGCCTAAATCAGAAAAGGTTACATAAGAACATAACCTCCTTCCTTCCATTTGAGAACCTCCTTCATATTCGTTTAAAAACAATTAAACACAGAGTAAAAAGAAACTGCAGCTAAACAACTTTAAACACCCCCCCTCATCTCCAAGTTCAAAAACACTTGAGAACAACGGTTACTCCTTAAAAACATATAAGGGAAATTAATCCGCACTTACACGGAGTAGAATGCAGTAAAGCAACAGTACTGGGGTATTTTATTTCAATCTAGTGGCAACATTTGTGATGAATGGGGCTCGCGTCTCAGCTTCTAATATAATGGTTTTTATTGCTTGCCAGATTTGATGTCCAGTAGACTATTGGGGATCTCTTTGTATGTTATTGTGACGGAAAAAGCCCGAGACCCACCCGATGTTAAGTGCACTAACCTCTGCCTATAACAGATGCATTTCTATAACACGAATTGCAATGTGGCAGTCACACTGAGACGTACAGTTGTTAAATCTCATGTGCCTGGAATTTTACTGGCTCTCAAGGACTGCTGCGAACACACTGTTAGGTGCTTGGTGACAGATTTTCTACTTGAGGGTGGTCGCTAGCCAGTCGGGCATTCGCAAAATACCCTTCCACCATGCGGTGAAGCTCAAGCCCGCGGCAGTATTCGAACCGTGGACCTGCTGCACGGCTGTCCATAGCCAATGCCACTGAGCCATCACTGCTTCAAGATCTCTGGTTCAGATTGTAAGGTAAATTGAAGGACGGTTAATTCACGTTACCCATTGTTTTTAATGTGTTTTGACGGATAAAGCTCGAGGCCCACCTAGTGTTAAGTGGTCCAACCTCTGCCTATAACAGATGCATTTCATCATAAGTGACGAATTGCACTGCACCCGTCACCTTGAGACAGTTGTTAAGTCTCTTGTGCCTGTAATTTCGTTAGGTGCTTGGCGACAGATTTTCTACTTGAGGATGGTAGCTAGCCAGGCGGGCAATCGCAAAATTTACCACCATGCGGTGAAGCTCAAGCCGGCGGTGGGGTTCGAATCAGGGACCTGCGGCACGGCAGTCCGCTCGGCTATCATTGATTCACTATAGTATTTTCATTTGTTGCCAGAAGATATCGTTTTATCTAGGTGCTTGGCAACAGTTTTTGTACCTGAGAGTAGCTATCCAGGCCGATATTCTCAAAATGAAAGAGGTCAAAGAAGCCTGTAAGCTAAAAACAAACAATTGATTCTGACGGAACGCCAACAAAGTTTCTGCAAAAATATAGGGAAGGTACATAACCTTGCCAAATAAGAAAATTGTTTCTTTTTTTCTGCCAGAATAAACGAAAGATAATTATTCCCAAACGATTTACCGGAAATAAGGAAAAAGGGGAAACACTGGAACACCCCACGTATTTTGTTTACTTGGGCGAGTTTTACGCGAAGTAAAGATTTTTTTTGAGAAAAAATACAAAATAGATGGAATGTGATGCTTCTAAATTTACGCTGGAAATGGGAGCTCTTTCACAGGGAAGTTGATTTTTGCAACGTTTGTTTCTCCTTGGGAGTTACGCAAGTATTTCCTACCCTAGATACTTACAAATAGTTTGTATCTTACTGCTTTTTCTGTGGCGTAAAACTTATAAAACAAACTAATTTTAGGGTTCAGACAAGGAGACGCTATTATAGACCTTTCTACTAACGAACGAGCGCCCTTTTTTATTTTTAGATTTCCGTACCTCATAAGAAAAAAACGGAACCCTTATAGGATCACGTTGTTGTCCGTCTGTCTGTCTGTCAAGACTCTTTTTCTCGGGAACGCGTGGAGGTATCAAGCTGAAATTCTTCTCAAATACTACGGTCTACTGTCCCTTGGAGCTGTGAAAAAATCAAACTTCTAAGCCAACGCAATCAAAAGATACAACCGTTTTTATTGAAAATTGTTGACACCCGCTAGAGAATCAAAACCTACAAGGTACTTCCCGTGAACTCAGAATCTTGAAATATGATGCGAAGCAACGTCTTATAGCACAGATAAAGGAAAAATTGCGAAAGCATACATTTTAGCAATGATAGCCGAGCGGTTATAGCTATGGACTGCGGTGCGGCAGGTCCATGGTTAGATCCCCGCCGCCGGCTTGAGCTTCACCGCATGGTGGAAGGACATTTTGCGAATGCCCGCCTGGCTAGCTACCACCCTCAAGTAGAAAATCTGTCGCCAAGCACCTAACGGTGTGTTCCGGCAGCTGTCCTTGAGAGCCAGTACTTCTAGGTTAGCCTGAGCAACATCTTCGATCACATCGTCACTTACCATCAGGTGAGATAGTGGTCAAAGGCTAACCTATCAAGCACCATAAAAAACAAAAAAAAAAAACTGTCGCCAAACACATAGCGGTGTATTCCGGCAGCTGTATTTGAGAGCCAGTAATTTTTGGTTAAGCCTGTTAACACCTTCCATCACTTATCATCAGGTGAGATTGTGGTCAAAGGCTTACCTATCACCAAATAAAAAAAAAGTTTGCAGTTCTAATTTCAATACTAAGCCCGTACCCGTAAATCCGTACGCTAAGCGCCCGAACAGAATAGTGCGGTAAGGACAATTGCAGCTTCCTCAAGTTTTGACTTAGAATATGCGCATAATTTGCGTTCTGGGAGAAAACTTTTCTCCTATAGTAAACATTAATCAAATCTTAAAATGTTGGTCTTATTTTATAACTGATAAAATCGGTGTATATAGGTTTTCCGTTTTCTTTATTTATCATTATTTTTCCTATAAATCATTCACAAAATAGAGATATAAGTTTAAAAAAATATATAGGTATTTAAATACCCATTAATTTAAATTCCTTTGATATAATGATAAAAATCAAAATCAATATACCTGAATATTGATAACATCTATAACATTTCCAAAAATCATCAAATTCGGTGATTGTTTAGGGGGGTAGAAACGTTTTCTCTTTTTGTATGTAAATTCGAAACTTCCCTCCAGTCTTAAGAAAACGTCATGTCGTTTCTACGTCTACGGAAGTGCATTGTAGTACTTGTAATACCTATTCAAATTTTATCGGACATAGATATGATTATATATTGTATGTTTTAATGTATAATATGATATAATAAATCAAGATTTGCACATCAGGATTCTGATTAAATATAGAGAAACTTATTTTATCATATAAGACCAGAATTGTACCTATTTCAGCAAATAAATAAATAAATTATCTTCTTGTGTTTCTGCTCGCTTGGTACTTTCCAAATAATTCTATTTTTTATTGTATTGTGACGGAACAAGCACGAGGCCCGCCTGATGTTAAGGGGTAACCTCTGCCTATGACAGATGCATTTCGTCACTACTGACGAACAGCGCCCGTCACCCTTAGTATAATTACAGGCACATGCGACTCAACAACTGTATGTCTCAGAGTGACAGGCGCAGTGTAGTTCGTAACTTGTGACGTAATGCATCTATATTATAGGCCGAGGTTACCGCTTAACATCAGGTGGGCCTCGTGCTTGTTCCGTCACAATCACTTAAAATAATAATACAATTTGTACCTACCGTATTGACACAACCCTGTTTTAGACATTTTTAAATTACCTACTACTTAAAAAGTCAAAAGCCAAAATTATTTATTCAATTTAGGCGTCTACGACGCTCTTATGAAGGTCAATTACAAATTATAGTATTGAAATATTCTACATTATACTGCCACGTTCAGCAAAAAAATGTATAGAGCCACTGCGAGAGGAACGGGCAAGAAACTCGAGGCCATTCTTTTAAACGTCTTGTTACAATATTTAACAATTTAACAATTCTTTTAACTTACATTTCTTTAATTTCAAATAATCTAAGTTTATACATCCATTTTCGTCAGATATTTTTGGTTCCATGGAATAGGGGGGCGGTCTATAACCATCTAGACTCTACGAATATGACTAGAATCTCCTACAAAGAAGAATCTAATAAATAACTGCCCTACCTGGGTCGAAGCCGAGATATCAAAGCGATGCTACGCCACTCGACCTACTTCAGCAGAGATAAGATAATATTGATAAAACCTACTGGAAAACCGAAAAGCTAGCCGCTCCAGTGTTATTTTTTTATGTTGTTTCTTGTAAAACATTCCAAATTCAAAATCACGAACGCCGCTCTATAAATATGGCGGCAACTTTTCATCTGGCGCGTCGAACGTGTATTGTAAATATTTGAATTCGGAAAGCGCGCGATCGAACGCGGCCAGCATTTAAATGGCGAAGTTATCCACATTCGCGCGGGAACTAGGGACGGGGGGATGTTACGAACAGTGCAGACGTGTTTTGTTTTGTTTGGTTGGTATTTTGATATAATATAACTGAGCATCTGGGTTAATATAAAATAAATAAGATTGATAGAAATGCATTGGCAATAAAAAAAAACGACGAAAGTAGGTTCTATGCTTAGGTATAACACGGCTCGATTTTTGAATATATAGGGTTGGTAATACGATTTTATTTTCTAATATTGGAATTAATTCCTCGCTCACAAGGTAAGACCTAGCAATTTGTCTCACCCTATCTTGTGTCTTCTGATGAAAAGGTAATCGATTTGAGTTAAGCACTTTTATCGATGACTAACTGCGCCCGCGGTTTCACCCCCGTTGACAATATTGAGTATCGTATGTGTTAATCCAGGACCTAAACCATATTTACTTACTCCAAGTTTCATCCAAATCGGTTTAGCCGTTTCACCGTGAAGGAGTTACAAACACTTACATTCACATTCACTTGCAAACTTTCGCCTATAATAATTTTAGTATGATCATAAAATTATTCCCTTATTTTTTTTGAATGAAATGAAGATTGCGTGGTCGGATGCGGCATCCGGTTGGGGCAAAGCCTCTCCTTCGTGGTTGTACTTTCCTTCCACGTCGTTCTATGAAACAAAGAAAAAAAAAACGTTTATTCAAGACACACATCATTATAATATATGCTTTCTCGCCGTGACTCCGCCCGCGTTTATTCGGTTATCGCGCAAAACCATTAACCTCTTTTTGCACAGTTGAATAAAAAGTATCCTATGTCTTTACCCGGCTCTCAAATTATTTCCATGCCAAATTTCATCTAAATCTGTCCAGTAGTTTTTAAGTTACTTCGTGTCATACAAAAATCCAAAATACAAATCTTTCTTTATAATATTAGTGTAGATAAACAAAACATACTCTTTTATACCCTTTATTATTTTTTTCTACATGTCTATGAAATCGCAACTAAGGGTGCATACCATTTGAAGTTAGATTCGCTAAAAACGCTAAAAACGATCACACTCCCAAAAAGTTGTTCCACATGGGTCTTGGCGTTATTTTCGCCATAAACGCTATGAGGCTACTGGAAAAGTTTGAATTCTCTACATCTAATGTCAAAAGTGACAGAAGTGGCAAATTTTAGTGGCATTCTTAGCGTTCCTATCCTAAATGGAACAGGGGATGACAGTTACAAACGATCACAGTGATCACAACCACAGACGCAGAATGTGATCAAAATTATCGAAATTAACGTTCTTAGCGACTAATGGAACATACCCCTATAGATGTATCATTTACGCTGCACTCGCCGTTCATGCAGCAACCCTAATCCATCGATTGCGAAAGTCAAAGGGTTCTTTCGCGCGTCGTTTCTCGGCTACGCCGTAACACAATCAGCATTTTCATGTTTCTTATCGTAGTGATTTCCTGATTTTGGTCACTTTTAAGGTGAACTCCTCGACTGAAGATCATCTTTTGAATTCAGCAAAAAGTATATACCAGGTTACTACGGACATTTGGCAATAAATCCGTGCTAGATATTTTATTATAAGTAACAGCTTGATTAAATATAAGGTTTGTAATTCAGCTATTATCGAATTATTTTTGGAAACATTCATCAATCTCTACACCAAAGTTACGCTAAAATGTGCCCAACTATATCCTTAAGAAATCCGTGTTGAAAATCTTAAAATCGAAGCGCATCCTAGTGAAATGTAAATTTAAATTTAGAACGTTCAAAAGGTAGTTAATTCTTATTTTTTTTAATTCTTCTTCGAGTTCCTAATTGATCTGCATCGCCCCCTTAAATCCTTATCTGAGCAGTGATGGCTCAGTGGCACTGGCTATGGACTGCCGCGCAGCAGGTCCATGGTTCGAATCCCGCCGCGGGCTTGAGCTTCACCGCATGGTGCAAGGGCATTTTGGGATTGCCCGCCTGGCTAGCGACCACCCTCAAGTAGAAAACCTGTCGCCATGCACCTAACGGTGTGTACCGGCAGCAGTCCTGAGAGCCAGTGAAATTACAGGCACATGAGGCTTAACAACTTTTTGAAGCGCTCGTAGCGAAGTTTACTTAGCTGTTCTCAACCGATCAGCAAAGTTAAGCAACGTCGCCCGCGGTCATGAGTTGGATGGGTGACCGCTAGTGACATTACTACTGAGCGTTTCCGTGCTTCGGAGGGCGCGTTAAGCCGTCGGTCCCGGTTGTCGTCTTAGGATGGCAGTTGTTATAGCATGGTGGTAGGGCATTTTGCGAATGCCCGCCTGGCTAGCTACCACCCTCAAGTAGAAATTCTGTCGCCAAACACCTAACGGTGTGTTCCGGCAGCTGTCCTTGAGAGCCAGTATTTCTAGGTTAGCCTGAACAACATCTTCGACCACATCATCACTTACCATCAGGTGAGATATTGGTCAAAGGCTAAACTATTAGGCATAAAAAAAAAAAAAAAAAAAAAAAACAACTATGTCTCAAGGTGACGGGCGCAGTGCAATTCGTGACTTGTGACGAAAATGCATCTGTTATAGGCAGAGTAGTCTGCTTAACATCAGGTGGGCCTCGAGATTGTTACGTCACAATAACATTGAAAAAAAAAAAAAAATGGGCCTTGCGTTGGCTCTACGAACAGCCGGTCAGCTGGAGTCAATCCTCCTTGGTACGTCTTAGATGCGTCTAGCCAACGATAGCTAAATGGCCTCTATCCGCTTCTCCTTAGATTCCTTCCCATTATTGCCGTGGTGCTTCGCTACAGAAGTTGGATTACACTGCTACGGGTGGTTTGCCATATTTCCCTCGCATTGCAGGCATTTTGGGAATCGCAGTGCAAGACTGCAGCTGTACTAGCTTTTCATTTAGTGAAATGTAGATCTTTATCTACCCCACAAGTTTAACGACATTGACTGATTTTTCTAGTATGTTTTTTAAGTCTAATCCAAAATATTCCAGTTAGAAATATTAACAAAGTAATATCCAAATGTTTTGTGTATTGTTTAACCCACAAGTTTAACGACATTGAGTGAATTTTCTAGTCTATGTTTTTTTAGTCTTATCCAAAATCTTCCAGTTAGAAATATTAACAAAGAAATATCCAAATGTTTTGTGTATTGTTTACCCCACAAGTTTAACGACATTGAGTGAATTTTCTAGTCCATGTTTTTTTAGTCTTATCCAAAATCTTCCAGTTAGAAATATTAACAGAGTAATATCCAAATGTGTTGTGTATTGTTTTAGATGCGTCGGCGGTGGGGGTAGCGAGGCGGTATGCAGGGGGGAGCGCCGCCCGCCGCCGCTGACGCCGAACAGGCGCAGTTCGAGGCAGACAAGCGGGCTGTTTACAAGTAAGTGCGGGTAGAGGGCAGCCACCAAAAAGTGATGTCTTAATATCATTTTGTTTCAAACATCGTTTTAACTTCCCTAGGAAAATAGCAAGTGACATAAAGGGCATATTGAATTAGAAAAATCTTATTTGGTGTACAACACTCATCGTTATAAGCGCTGTGCTTCAGCTCTGTGATAACTACATGTGGAAGCAAGCCATAGCTTAACAACCCCGGATAACAACAGACGCCCGCCTGTTTTTATGTCTGTTCTCTGCTCTCTTCACAATTCTATAAAATGAAACAGCACAACATAAGCTTTAACATAATAGCCAGAATAATAAGAAATGTAAGAGGTGACTAAGGGAAAAGTGGGCTAAATGAGCAGCATGCTATTTCTCACGTGGATGTGAGTAGGGTGCTGTGCGCATTAGACGCACAAGTATACCATCTTAGTGCCCTGTCAGGGTTTCATACAATATGTTCTTGT
Organism: Plagodis pulveraria; assembly: GCA_963890685.1. Lineage (NCBI taxonomy): Eukaryota > Metazoa > Arthropoda > Insecta > Lepidoptera > Geometridae > Plagodis > Plagodis pulveraria. Next base: position 1,369,635 of record OY982977.1, read on the forward strand.
GTTCCTGCTTATATTAGGTCCTTACATATGAAATTGGCGTTTTTCGTACTGGCCACTTTAATCACGAATTTCTCCTCTTTGGTAAGGAATTCCAAATTCAAATTTGTACAGCTATAGACTCATGTATTTGTGCTTCGATGATCGTCATTCATTTGTTTTTTTTCTTCTGTTTTTTTCTGTTTGCGTCACTCATTTTACAAAATGGAAAACCTTAAATATCGCATTATTTACGAGTACGAGTTCCGCCGTGGCACTAGTGCTGCGGAAACAACTCGAAGGGTGAATGATGTGTATGGCGGTCGTGTTGCAAAAGAAAACACAGTTCGTTTTTGGTTCCAACGTTTTCGTTCTGGAAATTTCGACCTGCAGAACAAGCCCCGTGGACGGCCTGAGACTCAAGTTGATAATGAAGAGTTGAAGGCTATTGTGGAAGCGGATCCATCGCAAACCACGTCCGAGTTAGCTGCAGGCTGCAATGTTAGTGATAAAACTGTTTTAATTCACTTGAAGCAAATTGGGAAGCTTAAAAAGCTTGAAAGGTGGGTACCTCACGAATTGACTGAAACAAACCGGCAAACGCGCGTCGACTGCTGCGTTACATTACTAAACCGGCACAATAATGAAGGTATTTTAAACCGAATCATTACCTGTGATGAAAAATGGGTTCTTTACGATAATTGGAAGCGCTCAGCGCAATGGTTAGATCCTGGCCAGCCAGCCAAATCCTGCCCCAAGCGAAAATTAACCCCAAAAAAGTTACTTGTAAGCGTTTGGTGGACTAGTGCCGGTATTGTTCATTACAGTTTTTTCAAATCTGGCCAGACTATTACGGCTGATGTCTATTGTCAGGAATTGCAAACCATGATGGAAAAGCTAGCGGCTAAACAACCTAGGCTGGTCAATTGCTCCACGCCACTGCTGCTTCACGACAACGCTAGACCACACACTGCGCTACAGACGGCTACTAAATTAGAAGAGCTTCAATTGGAAAGTCTAAGACATCCTCCGTACTCCCCGGACCTTGCTCCAACAGATTACCATTTTTTTCGAAATTTGGATAACTTCTTGCAAGGGAAAAAATTCAACTCCGATGGGGCAGTCCAAATCGCCTTCAAAGATTTTATTGATTCCCGTCCGACTGGTTTTTTTAGTAAAGGGATCAATGAACTACCTATGAGATGGCAAAAGTGCATAGAAAATAATGGTTCATACTTTGATTAATTAAATATATTATATTAAAAAATATTCGACTTTTTGTTCCTCCCATACAAAAAGCCAATTTCATATGTAAGGACCTAATATGTTGTTAGCGTACACATTATTCGTAATATGTACTTATGTTTCGTCCAGTGTGTTGGAGAATACATTTTGTATGACCCTGAAACTGTGCCCGGTGAATGGCAATAGGCTCGCTCTCTATTACATGGGACCAAAACCCAATTGGCGAAATGTGAGAGTTTACACACCTCTGCCAACCCCTTAGGGGAATACAGGCGTGATTATATGTATGTATGTATAATTAACTGCACTCAACTGTCTTGTGTAAGATCTATCGGAAATAAATATTTAATAAGATCGATTTTGGTTGTGCTTCAGGCGCTGCCGCCCTCTTTCTGGTATTTTTCCTTCAGTCGCCATTAACGACTCCCACAGTAAAATATGGGGGTACAATTCTAGCCCGGCACCCCACGGGTTAAGAAATATGTACTAAGTTTAATTTACTCCATTTAATAGTCGACTAACCTAGAATTACTGACTCTCAAGGACAGCTGCCGCAACACACCGTTAGGTGCTTGGCGACAGATTTTCTACATGAGGGTGGTGGCTGGAGCCAGGCGGGCATTCGCAAAATGCCCTACCACCATGCTATAACGACTGTCATCCTAAGACGACAACCGGACCGGCGGCTTAACGTGCCCTCCGAAGCACGGAAGCGCTCAGTAGTAATGTCACTAGCGGTCACCCATCCAACTCGTGAACGCGGCGGAGGTTGCTGAACTTTGCTGATCGGTTAAGAACAGCTAAGCAAACTTCGCTACGAGCGCTTCGAAATAAGATATTTTCAGTTAGAAATATTAACAAAACTCTAGAAATATTATGCACGGTCATGCAGATTGAGAACTACCTGTAAGTCGCCTAGAAACACCATAATGTTCGTTTACGTATGTGAACTCTGATTAAACACACACTAACTCAACAGTTCACATACATAAACAAACGTTTTGGTGTTTGTAACCGGCTCACAAACATAGGTGGTACTCGCATTGGTCGTCCATAAGATTTTGTTAATATTTCAAACTGGAAAATTTTGCATAAGGCGAAAGGGTGTAGCCTAATCAATCATTGTAGTAAGGTATGCATTTTACTCACTGCTCTTTTGAAAGTGCTCGTGGGGTGCCAGACAAGAATGTCACCACCCCATCTCTACCGTTGGTGTCTTAAAAGGCTACTTAGGGTAACACACCAGAAGGTGAGCAGCAGCGCTTTCTGAGGAAATGATATCTCACACTGCGAATCCCAAGACGCTTGCCAAGCGTGAGGATTATGGCATGGCTGTGTTCATCAGTGGACAATCTAGCTGATACAGCTTATGAAAGATCTTCCAGTTAGAAATATTAACAAAGTCTAAGTACGGCCAAATTGGGAACCACATACTTGTAAGCCGGTTATAAGCACTAAAATGTTCGTTTACGTGTATGAACCGTGACTGTGAGTTAAATAACACCAGGCCCACATTTTACACAAATAAACGGACGTATTGATGTTATTAACCGGGTTACAAATAGAGGTGGTTCTCGACAAGCTCTAAGAACTTTGTTAATCGTTCTAACTCGCCAATTTTGCACAAGATCAATGGGTGGAGGCAAATCAATCTTTATAGATATTTCTAAAGTGAAAGATCTTGAACAAGTGGTAGACTAAAGTAATCTTTGTTAATAATTCAAACAATAAAATCTTACAGAAGAGTAGTGCATATGACTGATCATGATTATTTATTCAATTATAGGTGATAGGCTAGCCTTTCATCACCATCTCACCTGATGGTAAGTGATTATGTGGTCGTAGATGTGTTTCAAGCTCACCTATAATTACTGATTCTCAAATACACCTGTCGGAACATATCATCAGGTCGGAACATATCACAGACTTTCTACTTATGGGAAGTAGATAGCCATGCGGGCATTAGCATAATGCCCTTCCATCATGTTATAATGAGTTCTATTCTAAGACAACTAACCGGACAGACTGCTTAACGTGTCCACCGAAGCACGGAAAAATAGTTAATATGTTTTTGTGATTGTTCCAGACACCCTCTGTTCCCCCTCCTGGCGCTGCTGCTGGAGAGGTGCGAGCAGGCGACGGCGGGCGCGGAGCCGCCGGCGGCCGACGCGTTCGGGACCGACCTGCAGGCCTTCGTGCAGCACCAGCGCCGCGACCGCCGCCCGCTGCTGCTCGACGAGCCGGAGATCGACGGCCTCATGATTAAGAGCATACAGGTTAGTCTAGTCTACTGCTTGTCAGTCTTCTTATATGCACGAGGATTGTATTACCACCGATCAAGCCGTGGACTTTTGTAAAGAATGTTTTTTTTTATGTTATTGTGACGGCACAAGCCGGAGGCCCACCTCATGTTAAGTGGACTAACCTCTGCCTATAACAGATGCATTTCTATACGAATTGCACTGTGCCCATCACACTGAGACGTATAGTTGTTAGGTCTCATGTGTCTGTAATTTTACTGGCTCTCAAGGACTGCTGCCGAAACACACTGTTAGGTGCTTTGCGACAGATTTTCTACTTCAGGGTGGTAGCTAGCCAGGCGGGCATTCGCAAAATGTCCTTCCACCATGCGGTGAAGCTCGAGCTGCGGCAGGATTCGAACCATGTAGCATGCACGGCAGTCCATAGCCAATGCCACTGAGCCATCACTGCTTCAAGCAGCTTTGTCTCCGTTCTAACGTGAACGACGTCCATTACCACCTGGAGATTGCTAAGTCTACCTTGCTCTTTTTGACCGAAACTCAGATATGCTCTCCGTCAGACACCTTCCTCAGTTACCCGGTGTCTGTACACCAGGTTACTGAGACTGAAGCATTCCGTTTTACCGCTAGTGGATGGGTTGACATCAGAGAGTATATCAGAGCTCGTCTTAGCAGCCTTGAAGTACGAAGCCTAACTTCTGGCTGCATGTAGTACGGTAATGCCGAAATAGACCAAAATATGGAGCATATACAAATGGCTACAGATACCGTAGCGAAGTTTACTTAGCTGTTCTCAATCGATCAGCAAAGTTAAGCAACGTCGCGCGCGGTCATAAGTTGGTTGGGTGACCGCTAGTGACATTACTACTGAGCGTGCACGTGCTTCGGAGGTCCCGGTTGTCGTCTTAGGATGGCAGTCGTTATAGCATGGTGGTAGGACATTTTGCGAATGTCCGCCTGGCTAGCTACCAACCTCAAGTAGAAAATCTGTCGCCAAACACCTAACAATGTGTTCCGGCAGCTGTACTTGAGAGCCAGTTCTTCTAGGTTAGCTTGAACAACATCTTCGACCACATCATCACTTACCATCAGGTGAGATAGTGGTCAAAGGCTAAAAAATAAAAAAAACCGTACTAGAGCAGATCCCCACTGCAGAGATCGTGATAGTTGGCGATTTCAACATCCACCATGTTAATTGGCTTGGTTCGCGTACCACTCACACTGACCGAGGTGCCCCGCAAGCCAAATATAAAAGTATTCAAAAGGAACACTTATATTCCAGGTCCTCCGCATCCACCTGCTGGAGCTGGAGAAGGTTCAGGAATTGTGCCGCGACTTCTGCGGACGATACATCGCCTGTCTCAAGACGAAGATGCAGAGTGAAAACCTGCTAAGGACTGATTACAGTGCGGGTTTGTACCACTTTCTATATATCTCCAGGTCTTATATAACAGTCAATCATAATCACAATATTACAGCCCATAGAGAAAGATTTATTAAGATATTTTTTGCCTGTGGGGTACTGGGCTAGAATCTTCCCCCCCATTTCCACCCGTGGGTGTTGTAAGAGGCGAGTAAGGGCAACACAGCAGAGAGTCATTAACAAATATTTTGTAAACATTTACATACATTTAATCAATATTTTAATAAAATACTTACAAAATATATCAAGTGACAATTCCGCCTAATTTTCCTGTTACGTCGACGTGACGTCACAAACGCCACGCAGCCAAACCGGAAGAGTTTTCAACGCGTTTCGATTCTATACCTAGCATCCTCAGGAGGTCTTGACTCTACGAGCGCATGATCGAGAAAGCAGATAAAGAGCCTATTTAAGCAGCGATGGCTCAGTGGCTATGGACTGCCGCGCAGCTGGTGACCATGATTTGAATCCCGCCGCGGGCTTGAGCTTCAACCGCCGGGTGGTAAGGCATTTTGCGAATGTCCGCCTGGCTAGCTACCACCCTCAAGTAGAAAACCTGTCGCCAAGCACATAACGATGTGTTCCGGCAGCTGTCTTTCAGAGCCAGTAATTCTAGGTGAGCCTGAACAACATCATCAACAACATAACGTACTATAAGGTGAAATAGTGGTCAAAGACTTGAGTATCAGGTAAAAAGAAAAACATGTTATGTACACCACACTAAGCGTGGCATAAAGACAGAATCAAAGTCAAAGTCAAAATCATTTATTCAATTTAGGCGTCTACGACGCTCTTATGAAGGTCAATTACAAATTTTAGTATTGAAATATTCTACATTGTACTGCCACGTTCAGCAAATAAATTGTATAGAGCCACTGCGAGAAGAACGGGCAAGAAACTCGGGGCCATTCTTTTAAACATCTTTTAACAATATGTTACATACATACTATATAATAGAGTTATTATAATATTTGTTTAAATTATGTAGGTGACAGGCAATAGCTTGGCGGAGGCGGAATTGTCCAGGCATTTTTGTCGTTTATGTAATCAGAAACTGTGTAGTAGGATTTTTTAATCAATATGTTTTTCACATGCAACTTGAATTTCCCTTCTGTGAGCGTTGTAATATGTTTAGGAACTTTATTATAAAACCGCACACAATTACCTAAGAAGGACGAATGAAGAAGATAATATGATAATTGACTATACATTTTATTTTATTTTCCAGGTGGTGTTGAAAGTAACAATAACCTGTCAGGTTCCCTCGACGACCAGTCCAGCACGTCCAATTCTCCACAATATCAGGTATGAAATGTACGTCACCACATATATACTTAGTTTTTGTACACACCATGCTTTTATATCTCCCAAGGGGTAGGCAGAGGTGTCTAAACACCCACGAGTTGGAGGACATGTTTCGATACCTGGTTATAGGAGCCGAGCATATATACACAAGTACAGTTCTAGACTTGGGACTGCTACTGTTTTTTTTGTCTGTTAGCACCTAATCTATGTTCTATCCGGGGATCAAATACAGGATATTGAAATTTTCGACAACAGGTTATGGGGGCGAACATATATACACCTACCATGTACAATTTCAGACTTGGGACTGCTACTGTTTTTTTTCTGTTAGTAACACCCAATCTTTGTTTTACCGAGGATTGAATCCAGGACCTCGAAATCCTAATGCGGTTCTTTAGTAGTTAATTTAGAAGAAAACAATTTTTCTATCGGATAAAGCGCTTAGTCTGTTAGCATGTCGCCGGTTTGTTAGGTTGAATTACTAAGGATTTTCATAACTTTCCAAAAACAAAACATCAATGTTAAGGTTATGATGAGCTACATAATAATAAAATATTCGTAGCTCATCAAATATACGTCAAGTGGTTCAGTAGCTGTCGAGGTTTGTTTGCAACAAAAGATATGTGTGATCAAGTTTATCTAAGTTTATTTGCAACAAACTATATAAAATCGTGATCAATTTTATCAAGGTTTGTTTGCAACAAAAGTGTTGTTGAGCACGGCTCACGGCAGCCGTGGCGTCCTTCCAAAGCTGTTCAGCGCTGGAAAGTGAGACCATCTAGGTCACCAGATGGTCTCTCTCACACCTCAGCATCAAAAAAATATTTTCATTTAGTTCAACCAGGTAGGCGAGGCATTTCTGAGACATGCGGCGGCTTGATAAATTTAATGTTGTCACCAAAAGATGTCAAAACGTGATCAAGTTCATCAAGATTGCCTTGTAATAAAACCTTCAGATCGTGAACGCATTCATAAAGATTTGTTTGCAAAAAATTCTATCAGAACGTGATTACGTTTTTCAAGGTTTGTTTGCAACAAATACTATCAAAGCGTGATCACGTTTATCAAGGCTTATGTTTATCAAGGTTAGTTTGCAACGAATTCTGTCATAACGTGAATAAATATATGATTTTCCATGGTATCTATCAGAAATCGATTGGCGCAAAGTATTCAAAAGTCCAGCTTAAAATGTATTGTGTAGGTAGTAAGAATATAAGGTGTAAATAAGGTGTACGTTTAATCGACAGTCGCCCCCGGGTCCGGCGGCGTTACCTCCGACGTCGGCGCCCTTCCCGACCGTGTTCCCGCACACAGAGCTGCCCTTCGCCCCGCCGCATCGCGACCCTCTGCGTGAGTACTGACTAACATCAACAATCCAATAAGATATATAATCACTCCAATAAGAGCACTCACATAACTGTACTCTTCATCCAACATACACATGCATTAACACACACACACATACACACACACACACACACACACACACACACACACGAGCGCGTTCACTCATACACAAGCAAACATTTTAACACACCATAAATAGAAGTTTCAATTCTTATTAGTTAATATTTTTATTTTGCCCATTGTTCTATATGTTTAATTTTATATTTAAGTTTAATTTCTCCATTTTTAATATTCATAAAAATATCATGTTTCATTCATATATATAACTGTTATTTACTTTGATTCAATGCAATCTGTAATATACACAACAATATGATATGTAACTAGGGGAAACGCAGTTGCCTATATTACAGGCTTTCTCAAGTCTAGGCATCTGAGGTTCATCACACAATATTATTTGGCCTATTAAATTTTTGTGTTAATTCGGATTATACATTGTCAATATTGTAATTTTCTTTTGTGGCAATAAAAAAATATATTATTATTAAACATCCCCTCAACTGTTACCCCCCCGGGCTTGCTGATACTAACTAAGTTAGGAGGGTAGACGACCAGGAAGAAAATTCACGATCGACGTATCGTAATCCCCTGTTTTCTCATCCAAAACGGAGTCAATTCATTACAAAATTACGAGAGGAAAAACTGGACTGACGACATCGTTAAAGTCGCGGGTAGCCAATGGTTACAAGCGGATAATAGCCATTCTTTGTGGCATTCTATGGGGGAGGCCTACGTTCAACAGTGGATGTCTTCTGGCTTGTGATGATGATGGATTATGGATAACTTACATTTATTTATCGTGTTCCTTTTGTTATATATATGAACGGAAGTAATGCATGTGATGAAATCAATATTATCTCTTTACAGCCCCCGTGGTGGTCCAAGGATCGACTCCCATAAGTCAAATAGGCGCCGGCCTGTTGCCAACGGACACCTTTACAGGTAAATTATATATATATTGTTTATAAATTATATATATACAGGGTTATTGGTAAAATGCTAACAAGCTCTCAACCTCCTACGAAACATGTTTTTTATTTGTTTTGAAAAGAAAAAGGTAAAAACATTTTTTGTGTGTTTTAATGTCTACTCCGAGCCTAGAGCGACCGCCGCGGCAACACTGGACCGCGCCGTGGTCCCTTCAAACAGAATTTTGAATATTAACATTGAGCAAAGTAATATAAGAGACTTTTGACGTCAGGTGGTCCTCGTGTTTATTCAGTCAAAAACATATAAAAAAACACATAAGAATTTAATTTGTTTATTTTTTTTTTTTCAAAATAAAAAAATATATATCTCATGTTTTCTTAGGACTAGTAGAAGTCAACCCTAAGAGGTTGTTAGAATTTTACCGATGACCCTGTATATACTCGTAAATGAATAGTTAAAAAAATATAATATATATAATTTCAACTAGGAATCGCGTGCCCAGATGGCCGAGTGGTTTAGGCATCCGCCGCGAAATCGAAAGACGCGGGTTCGATTCCCGCCCGGGGCATTACATTTTGTGCTCCAATAATTTGTAAAAATATGTAATGTAATTTTTATATTGTTATGATTGCCATAACGCCTGCTAAGCGGATTACATTACAAAATTACAAATATACGATAGGAAAAATTAAAAAATTTAAAAAATTTAAAAATTTATTGTCGTGTTAGCTCAATTGGTTAGAGCATGCTCCGGCTAAAGGGGCGGATGGACGCGGGTTCGTATCCCGCACATGACTTAAATTTTTCCTATCGTATATTTGTAATTTTGTAATATGTAATGTAAGTGAAGTTAGTATTGTTTGTCGATTGCAGGTACAAACTCGAACAACTCGTGTTCGTCGGTATCAGGCTCGCCGCCCCCCGAGGAGGAGGGGGAGGAGGGGGCCGGCAAGCGGGGGGTGCTGCCGCGGCATGCCACGCAGGTCATGCGGGCCTGGCTCTTCCAGCATCTAGTGGTAAACAACCTCGCCTATTTATATTCATTTATTTATTTGCAGAACATACGTACAAAGTTGTTATAAGTAAAAATAAATTGACTCAATACATTCTACCAGTGTAACTGGTGTGCAAATGTCTAAAAGGAACTATGATAATTATAATAATAATAATTTATTTGCCAGAAAAGTATTAAGTGTGTAACAATTATTTTAAACTAAGACCAAGGTTTAAACAAATTTAAAACAGAACACTAACTTACTAAAAAAAAAAACCCATCGTGTCTCAAACTAGGCAAAACCTGTATCTTGGCGACCCAAAATAAGTTAGTGAACGATTACAATTTTCATCAGTCAATAAAATTCTAAATAATTTATGTCCACAACTTTAGGAGTCATTTAAAATATAAATTAAATAATTATGTCCGCAGAAATAAATTAAGTAGTTGACTATGACCTTAAACGTACCCAGTTAAGCAACGTAACGACAAGAGCTTTTTTTGTACTACCGCGAGACAGAAACCTTCCAAAATCAACCATTTTTCCAATTCAACACAAAATTTTCTGTAAGGCAATAAATAAATATATAGTACTAGCTGCGCCCTAAAGATACCTCTATCCTACAACTTCTACATGTTGTGGCCCTTTTTACTGAAACACTATCACGCCTATAGATTTGTGCTTCGACATAGTAATTTAACGTCATATCTAGATGTGTTATCTGTAAAAAAAATACTTTTATAACCATTATAAAAACGAATATTAACAATTTTGTATTCATTGTATATAATGTTATTGTACTACTAACGCCATCTGTTAGAAAACCAAAGAGTTAACATCGCTCCAACAGATTTAAACTCAATACTCAAATACATCGTAGTTAATCTACTTAATACTAGAGGACACCACTAGAATCAGGTTGTAAAATAAACGCCAGCCCTCACACAGCTCTGCTTTTTTTCTAGTAATAAAAAAAATTATTGTAAATGGCTTATATTTAACTTACCACCAGATATAGTAACATTATAACCGACAAAAATAGTTGATCACCAAAATTAAACCCGCATTTTAATGTAAACTTGTAACCAAAGGTTTAAATCTCGCTATCCTATTTAAGCAAAATGACTCCAAATAAATCATTGTTAACCAAAAACTAGTAAATGATCACCAAAAGTAGTAAATGATCACCAAAAGTAGTAAATAATCACCAAAAGTAGTAAATGATCACCAAAAGTAGTAAATGATTACCAATAGTAGTAAATGATCACCAAAAGCATTGAGTAAAATTATAACCAAATTTTTAAAATTTCGCGATTCTTCCCGTAGGGGTAGGCAGAGACCACAGATTTCCACTTGCTTCGATCCTTACATATCTCTTTCGCTTCATCTACACTCATCAATCCTTTCCTACATAATCGTCGGTTTAGGGTACTCCTGACCTCACCTTTTTTCAGAACATCTTCAATCTGATTTCGGAACGTTCACCGAGGTCTTCCCCTTCCAACACTTCCGTTCACTTGTCCCATGTATACCTGTTTAGTCATTTTCATTTCATTCATTCTCTCCACATGTCCAAACCATCGCAACACACCTTTCTCGATTTTTGTCACTACACCTTCATTCATCTCACCTGATGGTAAGTGATGATGTGGTCGAAGATGTTGTTCAGGCTAACCTAGAAGTACTGGCTCTCAAGGACAGCTGCTGGAACACACCGTTAGGTGCTTGGCGACAGATTTTCTACTTGAGGGTGGTAGCTAGCCAGGCGGGCATTCGCAAAATGCCCTACCACCATGCTATAACGACTGCCATCCTAAGACAACAACCGGGACTGACGCCTTATGGTGCCCTCCGAAGCACGGAAGCGCTCAGTAGTAATGTCACTAGCGGTCACCCATCCAACTCATGACCGCGCGCGACGTTGCTTAACTTTGCTGATCGGTTAAGAACAGCTAAGTAAACTTCGCTACGAGCGCTTCAATATTCCTTATCCTGTCACTCCGTTTGACTCCAATCATGCTTCTCAATGCTCTCATCTCCACTGTATTTATTCTACTATCAAATAATATCTGCCTTATAATACAAAAAGCAAGAGAAACGTTTTATTTATAATAATATTTGTCGGTCATCATTATCATCCGGAAGACGATCCACTGATGAACAAATGCCTCCCCCCATAGAACACCACAAAGAACGGCTATTAGCCGCTTGTAACCATTGGTTACCCGCGACTTACGTTGTCGTCAGTCCACCTAGTGTTTGTCAATAACATTGTTACTATTTGTCAGTAACAATAATATATTAAAACTATCCATTTTATTGATTTTTATTCACCTACATAATTTAATCAAATATTGTAATAATTGTATTGTTTAGTATGTAACACATTTTTAAAAGACGTTTAAAAGAATCGCCTCGAGTATTTTCCCGTTATTCTCGCAGTGGCTCTATACTTTTTTTGTGAACAATGTACCCAATGTACCTATTTCAATATTAAAATTTTAAATTGACTTTCATAAGAGCGTCGTAGACGCCTAAATTGGATAAATAATGTAGCTTTTTTATTAATATATCTATTTGCAGAACATATGTAACAAAGTTGTTACGTAAGTAAATATTTTTTTCTTCAAATATGGCATTTTATGTTGCTATAACATTTCTAAAAAGTATCGCGAAAGTGTACTCTACCGGAGACTTATTTACAACTGTCCAGTAAGAAGCGAGATTTTAAATTTGGAATCTCCTACTGTCCAGTAACTATGTAATTTACTTACTGAACAGTAGGTCATCCTCTTTAGATCTGATTAGAAAATAAAACATAGTACTAGACACAGATTAGTTTAGCCGTTATAACCTGGTTATAGGAGGGAGGCTCCAAACATATATCTTTCTCTCTTTTTGATATGACTGCACAAAATGCACGTTGCGTTTTGTATTTTGTAATGTTGTAGAAGTATAGTGCGATTTTATATTTGTATTTAGTAATTTCAGTTTATAAATCATTTTGGATTAAAACTTTCCATTCTAAAATTAACATGGAGCTTAAAACAATATTTTTTTTACGTATACTACTATTAATGTAAAAAAAAACAATGTTTAAAACTAAACGCAAACTTTTTAGTAAAAAAAAAAAACAAGGACTGGCGGGATTTCACATTCAATTGCGACAATTGTGTTTTAATTTACCACGTGAACATAGATAATCCCAAAAAATGAGTTCAAGCGAATCTGATTCGGAAATAGTGGCACTCCTCCTGATTTAAAAGCTGAGGCATTCTTTTTTGGAAGCAGTGATGGCTCAGCGGCATTGGTTATGGACTGCCGCGCAGCAGGTCCATGTTTCGAGTCCCATTGCTGTCTTGAGCTTTACCGCATGGTGGAAGAACATTTTGTGAACGCCCGCCTGGCTAGCGACCACCCTCAAGTAGAAAATCTGTCGCAAAGCACCTAACAGTGTGTTCCAGTAACTGTCCTTGAGAGCCAGTGAAATTACAGGCACATGAGACTTAACAACTATGTCTCAAAGTGAAATGCATCTGTTTTAGGCAGAGGTTAGTCCGCTTAACATCAGATGACCCTATTATCGCGTTAGCATAAAAAAATGTCGTGTGTATGGTTTCCAGCACCCGTACCCGACAGAAGAAGAGAAGCGAACCCTGGCGGCGCAGACTCGACTGACTCTCCTGCAAGTCAACAACTGGTTCATCAACGCGCGCAGACGCATCCTGCAACCCATGCTCGATTGTAATGAAAAACCAGGTCAGTTGTTATATTAGAGAAAAAAAATAAAAAGTATTTTAAGAAAACATTATTTATTTTATATTTAATGTGTTCATAAAATACTTTTTCAACACACTAGCTCGTAACGGGCATTTAAATGCATCGATTTTAGTGTCATAATGTAGTCTATTAGGCACTCTTGCTTTTCTTTCTACTTTACTGCACTCAATCAAAAAGATTAAGTAAATATTTTCGTATCGAAATTTTCGTATTTGTTCCTCGCAAGTGTGTTGAAAAACGTCGTATGACATGCGTGATTTTCTTCTTTTTTTTTCAACTTACTGCACTTATTTCATAAGGTACTAATACAATATTAGTCATAATTAATTATAGATTTCCAAATGCAACGCTTGGATATATTATTTGTTGGTGAGTGATCAGATGATGTTGCATTTGGCGCTTTACATGTTTTTATTACGGTCATATTTTTCTTTTTTTTTTTCTGGCGGTATGCCTTTATTAAACAAATACTACAAACTATAAACAACAGTACAGCTACTACAATACTACAGCTACTACAGTAAAAGCATTTGGACTCATAGGGAGTCCAAATGCTCTAACCTGTAGTAGCTGTAGTATTGTAGTAGCTGTACTGTTATTTTTCTTTCATCGTGCCCATAACAATAAGTCCCATTTCAATGTATGGGTCAGCTAACTTCTGTAGGAATTTTATAGTTTTGAATTTCTTCATGACCCTATATACTGCGCTAGGATTAGATTTCTTTAAAGCTGACGTAACCAACAATTCTAGGATTAAGAAAAGAAGATAAAGATATTTGTTTATATTTATATATCATGTTTGAATATAATATATGTATGTATAATATTATGTATGTATGTATGTATATATATATATATATATGTATATGTTGACATGTATGTATGAATGTATGTAATAGTGTATTTTTATTGATATTTATGTATTAGGATTTGTATTAAAGTACTAGTAAACGTTTTGTATATGATTTCAAGTTGCACCAACCGCCAATTCCCTATTTCTGATTCTGTCCATCCAAAGGTTGTCTGGAAGAAATCGCTTTTATAGCGATAAGACCGCCCATTGTAATACCATTTTTTAAGGGTTTTTATTGTTTTTATTATTATGTGTAAAAGAGAGTTATTGTATTGTATTGTATAAAGTGGTTGAGCTTCACCGCATGGTGGTAGGGCATTTTGCAAATTATAGCCTCAAGTACTTCAAAAACTGTGTGAAAACCAAAGTGCAGTAGTAAGCTTAATTAGTAGGTTAGTGAGGTTTAAACATTTTCCGAAATTCTCCCTTAAGATCCTACAGACTGCGCCAACATTACGCAGATCGTTTTAAACCAATGTCATGCAATCAAAGAAGTTTTACTATGAAATTCTTATGCCATAATTTTTTCAATGATCTGAAGTGACCAGATGTAATAACGTCACGCTGTCCGTTACAGTTGCAGTTTGTGGCACTGCATTGCGCTCATCAATCCGAGATGCTAACACACGTGTGTTCTCTTTCCACGTCTTTTTGCCCAAAAAAATCCCTTTAAGTGTTCTTCATGCCTGAACACAGCAACACTGAGATAGTATACATATATAAAGTATATGTTGTTGAGAAGTTAAAGGCATGTACAACTTTGTGAACATTCCTGATATACTCATAATTTGAACAAAAACCTACGCTCATCTATAATTTTTTTCTCAAAAATGGTATGTATCTGGTTTAAGATATTTATTTCTCATAAGAATAAATTCACTTACATGAGAAACATTACATTCAGGTTAAACATTTTTGTTGGGCTTAGTACAGTACACTACAACAGCACAATATGTATGGAACCTTAATTAATAAGTTCTTAAAATTAAGTTTTCATACACATTTGAAATTATGAGCATTATATTAGTACGTGGGTAGTTTATAAATAATAACTTGCACGAAATCAAATATCGGTTCGGTCCGGTTCTGTCCGTGCGGACTGCGCTCCGCTCGTAAGGAATGTGTGGCAGAGATAACGCAACTGGAAGTGACATTGTACTATCGCTATCAATGTCGTTCAAATTTACGCAAGGCCATAATGCAGCCATAGGAAAGTTTAAAAAATCTGTGATTGCAATGTATAATTTTTTTTTATGTTATTGTGACGGAACAAGCTCGAGGCCCACCTGATGTTAAGCGGACTAACCTCTGCCTATAACAAATGCATTTTATCACAAGTCAAGAATTGCACTGCACCCGTCACCTACATACATAGTTGTTAATCTCATGTGCCTGTAATTTCACTGGCTCTCAAGGACTGCTGCCGGAACACACCGTTAGGTGCTTGGCGACAGATTTTCTACTTGAGGGTGGTCGCTAGCCAGGCGGGCATTCGCAAAATGCCCTTCCACCATGCGGTGAAGCTCAAGCTCTGGGCGGGATTCGAACCATGGACCTGCTGCGCGGCAGTCCATAGCCAATGCCACTGAGCCATCACTGCTTCGACAGTTTTTTTTTTTTTATGCCTGATATATTAGCCTTTGACCACTATCTCACCTGATGGTAAGTGATGATGTGGTCGAAGATGTTGTTCAGGCTAACCTAGAAGAGACCTTCTACTTGAGTTTGGTAGGTACCCAGGCGAGCATTCGTAAAATCTCCTTCCACCGTGCGGTGAAGCTGTAGGTGAAGGCTGTGGGGATCAAACCATGGACCTGCGGCATGGCAGTCCATAGCTATTACCGTTCGGCTATCATTGCTTCTAAAATAATTAATGTAATGTTATGTTTTCTATTGCAGGCGGTAAAAAGAGCAAGAACGGCTCCTCCATAAGCAAGAGATATTGGCCTGATGCTCTCTCCAACCCTCAGTTCACAGCCGGTGAGTTTTAACGAGGCTTGATATCACCGAAAGGTGGTCAATCTGTGTTTTTGAAGCAGTGATGGCTCAGTGGCATTGGCTATGGACTGCCGCGCAGCAGGTCCATGGTTCGAATCCCGCCGCGGGTTTGAGCCTGGTGGAAGGGCATTTTGCGATTACCCGCCTGGAGCTAGCACCCTCAAGTAGAAAATCAGTCGCCAAGCACCTAACGGTGTGCTCCGGCAGCTGTCCTTGAGAGCCAGTAATTCTAGGTTAAGCCTGTTAACACCTTCGACCTAAACACTGTAATTTGCACACTACTGATTCGAGATAATTGACAGTTTATTGCACATAGGTAAGCCTTTGACCATTATCTCAAGTGATGGTAGGTGATGATGTGGTCGAAGTTGTTGTTCAGGCTAAACTTGCTGGCTCTTAAGGACTACTGCCGGAACACAGTGTTTGGCGACAGCTTTTCTACTTAAGAATGGTGATAGCCAGGCGGGCATTCACAAAATAATGTGGTCGAAGATGTTGTTCGGGCTAACTTAGTATACTGGCTCTCAAGGACTGCTGCCGGAACTCACCGTTAGGGGCTTGCAGACAGATTTTCTACTTGAGGGTGGTAGCTAGCCAGGCGGGCATTCGCAAAATGCCCTACCACCATGCTATAACGACTACCGTCCTAAGACAACAATCTCGCTTAACGTGCCCTCCGATGCACGTGCACGCTCAGTAGTAATGTCACTAGCGGTCACCCATCCAAGTCATGACCGCGGTGGACGTTACTTAACTTTGCTGATCGGTTAAGAACAGCTAAGCAAACTTCGCTACGAGCGTTTCCAGATTTTATTATATAAGTATAAATAATACCTATGGTTCCAGGTCTCCTATCATCGTCCGAAGACGAAGAAAACGACGGGGACCCTTCCGCGGATGAACACGAACAAATGGACGAACATTCGAGCGATCAGAGTTATTCCTTATCACAGAGCATGCACTAGACTTCATCTTCAGCATTGTTGTCATTCGGAAGATGTCCACTGTTGGCCAAGCTATACTCCCTCTGACTTTCACGATGTCGTCGGTCCACTAAGTTGGGGGATGGTAAGTTAAGTTACGTCTTCCGGTTTATGGTGGCTACTTCAGAACCTTTCTTCCCTATCTATATCAGGATATTATGAAAAATATAAATATGAAATGATTTAACGCACATAGCATGGGTTGGTAAATGATTTTACGCTGTTGTCAAATGTTTTGGTTTGACCTTAAAACTGTAATTGATTTCGTCTTATAATCGTTTGTTTTCCGTTATTCGCAAAATGATTTTAAAAACTCGTTAACATATAAAAAGGCTTATGTCTTATGGATATATCCGTTACATGATATTAATTATAGCGTTACATAGTACTGCGCACTGTAAAATTGTAGTGTGCAGTACTGTGAAATGTTTAATTAAATTGTCGTAATAATTGAATAAAAAAGGAAATCATGTGTTTTGTTTAATGGTTAAACATGATCTTAAAATCATTCATATTAAACATGATCTTAAAATCATTTTGATTTAAAAACATTTAATATGTTAAATAAACAATTAGCTACTTCGAAATCAGTACAATATCTACGAATAAATTAGTTGAAAATAACTACATATTAAATGTTTTGAGGATAAATATGATAAATGCAAATCAACCCGATTTTAAAGTCATATACCGCGGTCTAAAATCATTTTGTTCACTCATAAAATCATTTAACATAAACTTAAAATCAGTTAATATGTTCTTAGAAGCAACAAAAGGAACGAAGTTATATGCGATAATTTAAGTCAGCGGATATCCTGAACGTTACCTTGTAGTTTGTATGAGGGAGGGAATGAAATACTTGTAATAAATACTTGTTAATATACGATTAAAATGTGGTCTAAAATGACAATGTTGTCTACGAGAGTGATAAGTGAAGTATTGAAACTAAAATTGACTTTAAAAGCTGTTTGTGGTCTAAAATCATTTAAAATATGTTAACGCCTCTGTTGTGATCATTCTATATAATTACTTAGTGAATACCCATTTTGTTCCTTGTTTCATTTCTTTAACTTTTCTTACGTTATTTTTTTATTAATGCAAGTGAATAAGCAAAACTATATTGTTTATATTTTGGGTGTAGTTATTATTTATTATATCCTGGTACCTTTCGGGAAATATAGGCGTGTAGATATATATTGAAATATAATTCAAAATTATAATACCGCCAGATATTGAAACACATTATTTTGCGAATCCTAACCATATTAGACCACAAATAACTAAAAATATAATAATTATACGAAATGCCACGATTATACGATTCTTTATCAATTTTATACATAATTCCAATGTATACGTATTAATTTTTATACTTAAATAAACAATGTCATGACAAAATACATGTCACAAATTATTATACGATTTATTTAATTATTGATATTATTAAAGAAAAGACATAATTATTAATTACTGAACAGTATACCATATTATTTGTAAGTTAGAATAGTGATTAATGTGATAAATAATAACTACATTATTGTTTTCTGTATATTATTAACTAATTGTTGAAGTTATTTGTACTAACCATATCTGCCTGGTCCAGGCGTAGAATTAAGGAAAATGTCGGTTTAGTAACCGACATTTTTCCGTTATTACGGAACCATTGTTTATTACGGAATAAATCAATGCACTAGTGTGCAGATTTTATACGTAATTCGGTACCAATAGGTCTGTATAAAGAATTGTTCATAGCAAAGAAAAATACATTATTTCAAACAGCAGCCATACGATGTCCATTTAGCAATTTTTATCTCCACCGTATATCCTCATATAAAAAAAAAATATATATATAAAGTTAATAAAAATAGAAGGACACCGGTCATAAATCAATAAATAATATTCTAAAATTCAATTTCTTAATTTTGTGGTTAACATAGAACAAAATTAGGTTCGTGATAAAATCGTTTTTTTTTCACGGTTTATATATACTTTCTAATAGTATATTGAATAACAATAATTAATTGTAGTTATTATTTATTACAATCAATTATAGAACCATGTATACGTAAATCATACCTCAATTTAAAACTAAATATTCTTGTAATTATAAAAAAAAACGATAATACTCATAGACGTGTTAATGAGGCAAACTTGTTAAATTAAATTATCAACAAATTGTGTTGAAAGGTCGTTGACCTCAATCTTCGTCTCTTTCGTACAAGCTTATTTATTATTGCACGCGGTAAACTCTATGAAATTAGGGAGAAATAACTGACTGTACAGGAAAAGAAACGTCAAGGGGTCAATGACCGATTTTCTTCCTGGTCAGCGACCTTACTTACGGAGTCTGTTTGTCCCGGCATTGTAAAACTCAAAAAGTTACCAAAATATCTTATTAATCATATAAAAACTGTTATTTCAATTGCAATTTATCACGCTGATAAAAGTATTTCATAATTAAGTTTGCCTCTTTTTAAATGAATAAGACATTAATGTATATTACATACTACTTACATCTCTAAAGAGAATTTATTTGCATACTCTTTTTTTTTAAAAAGCGTTCGTCAATTTTAACACCGGTTGTGAATAAAAAAAAATAGTTTTATCTCGTTTAGTTTTCCACAATTTTACCGACTGAGCCATAATGTGAAATAGAAATAAAAAAATAATGATTAAAATATTTTTTACCGCAAACTATTGACAATACCGTCCATAGACAAGAGTTATATTTATTTTTAAATTGTAAAAAAGTTTTTAAACTCATTGTTGTACTTTCTTTTTAAAATGACGCCATATTAGAAATAGTTTAAATTTAAATAAATAGGTATATTTTAAAACTGATTATACGATGTAATTATACGATTTCAACATGTATACTCAACACGAACGTTTGTTTCAAAATTGTATACGTGCAAAAGTATTAGAAGGAAAAATAATCGAAATTTTTAAATTTAGATGTAATTTTTTTCGGAATGTTTAAAGTAATGATTTAAAAAGTAACGCCATTTTGTTAAAAATTTAATCGAATGAAACGCAGTATACGGAATTTTGGCAATATTTTAAAAATAAACTAAATTAACAATATTTAAGATACTTCATGTATTTTCGATTAATAAAATGACGTTACTTTTTTTCGTAAAAAGTGTAAAAACAAGGGCTGTACCAGTTTTGATAAAACATAATTATTATATGACGTAAATATATTTATTTATAGGAGACTAAAGTAATTCCAAGTGTATTAACCGTGCATTTATCACTAATTATTTCAAAATATCAAGATATAGCTTTTTTCTGGAGAAAAAAAATATTACTATACACAGTTTCTTCGATTATTTACAGGTGTTCGTTGTTATTTATTTTTAACGTACAATAATTTTATTATGAAGTTCAATTATCTTTGAATGAGGTTAATTTGTCAGGTTAGGTAAAAAATAAAGTAAACATCAAAATTATAAATTTCTCTGTTACATATAAATAATCCTAAAATGTATTATATAGAATGCAAAACCTTACCTTATATTACCATCTCTATTGTATAAATAATGTACATTTTATGTTATATCTATATTATAATATAACTTCTTGTCATAGTAATTTATATAGTCCAATGCTTATGGTACAGCCTTTGATTATGTAAAAAAAACCAGTGATCTAGGTATGTCAAGATGAAACGCATATACGTAATTGGAATGGTGAAATTAAAATTTAAGATTTTTTTATATAACATACAATCTAGGTATACATCGTAGTATATATTGTATTTTTAATGTATTTTAAAAAGTGATTTCGGTAAGAAGCCAATATTTGAATTGCAGTGTGTCATTGTATTTTTTTTTTCAGAGGAAGTTTTAACGGTTATTTCTCCTCTCGGAGAAAAGTCTTATAAAAAAATTCATACATGATTAAAATTTTGCGATATTACATTGCAAATGTCTGTACATATTAAAATTATCGATATTGCATTATCAAATTTAACATATTCCACGAAAAAAAAGAATGGCCGCCAAGATGGCGGATTCAAGACGGCCGCCATAAAAAAGTCCTTCAGTTCTAGTTAAGCATGGAGTAATCGCAAAGGAAAATGCAATTAGTGATAAATTTACTATTTGCCATCTATCATATCACTTTCTAGATCTACATCTACTTTATCAATTCTGGATATAATCAGATCATTGATGCTTTTATCTAACTAGTTTATAATATTCAAGATGGCCGCCATACAAAGTGCTTCAGCTCTGGTTAAGCAAGGCCTCACGCAAAGAAAATGCAATGATGAATATCTAACTGACATCTATCATATAATTTTATAGATCTACGTCTACTTTGTCTATTCTGGATATAACCAGATTATTGACGCTTTTATCTAACTAGTTTATATATTTTTTTACTCTGAAAAGGCTTGCGTTTGAACGTAATATCTCCTAATAATCGGATGGTACTCGACAAATACAGACTCAAGAAATGAATAATTGTACTTCTATTATATTTATGAAGCAGCAACACGCTTTGTAAAGTACGTGAGGTTGGAATATCCATATAGTGTCGATTGCAGTCTGTTTGGTTGTCCGGAGATCAAACAGGGATGATGGAATTAAATTATGTAATTTATAAGCCATTCCTTGAAACTAATCTTATAAAAAATACAGATAATCTAGTTATTTTGCGTGCCGAAGCTTGAGAGTGAAAGCCTGTTAAAAGACTGTTAAGTTTTTTTTTCTATATATCTTTTTTATGTTATTGTGACGGAACAAGCTCGAGGCCCACCTCATGTTATGTGGACTAACCTCTGCCTCCAGCAGAAGCATTTCATCACAGCTCACGAATTGCACTGCGGCCTTCACTTTGAGACATAGTTGTTAAGTCTCATGTGTCTGTAATTTCACTAGCTCTCAAGGACTACTGCCGGAACACACCGTTAGGTGCTTGGCGACGATTTTCTACTTGAGGGTGGGAGCTAGGCAGGCGGGCAATCGCAAAATGCCCTTCCACCATGCGGTGAAGCTCAAGCCGGCGGTGGGGATCGAACCAGGGTACCGCGGCGCGGCAGTCCATAGCTATTACCGCTCTGCCATCATTGCTTCAAGATTTTAAATATGATAATGCTATCAGTCCTCCCTATCTACGTGAAATGAAAAAAATACTAAAATGTAAGACAATTTGTTACCTTCTAGAGCACCATGTACTAAAAGTATTTACATTGTGTATAACATATGAACGCCAGCTAATATCCGTTTATAAAAGGTACAATGACATCCTGCAATTTTCATTAGATGTAGAAATTTTGTTGCTTATTTTTTTAATCCAGCGTTATTATTATAGTGAAAAATGTCCAGTTATTAGTATACTATAGGATATAAAATGCTTGATAGAAATAAGCATTCAAGTTGGTTATATATTACAGCATAATTTTTGCTAGTCAATAAAATAATTTTTAGGCTCGATCTTGTTGTTTTTTTCGTCCTAATACAGTTAGAATACATCTACTATTACAGCTTGAACAATGCCCCTCTTGTTAAGGGCGTGTGCCATAGTCCCCACGCCTAGCAGGTGCCTTGGGGTCGCAGAGTAAGGTGGTTCTTCAGAAGACGCTGCTTCGATGTCGTTGTGAATTACCTAATTAACCTTAAGTTGTTTTAGTTAAAAAAAAAAATGTTACGGAACGGTTTTACCATAGTTTTACGTAATTTTATTGTTATTGCACAACAACTGTCTGTAACTTTTTATAGTTTCACTCATCAAATATTTTTGCTGCATTTATTTTAAATAATAATTAAAATAATAACATTGTACCTAATGTACACATTACTTAAACCCATTTTTATTGTAAAATTGTCAAAATCAAGTTTAAATGCTCTGCTAGAGAGTAACTTTTTTAAGGTGGATAAACTTGACGGATTTGTCGATGGAACAGTAATACTTCGTATTAAATGTCACGTCAGAGTTCGCGAAAAGAGTGAACAATATTTTGTGACGTCATCAAAACGACGATTTATATTATATTACCGTTTGTAAGCTTGCTTAATTCACTTGGAGGTATAAAATTTAGCAGTAATATTGAGTTATTATTACTATAATAGGTGAGAGTTGGCCCCCTGTAGTTAGTACGCTTTAGTAATTAAATCCGTCAAAATAGTTTACGAAATGAAAACTATACCGCAGACAATATTTAAAAGTGTCTAGCAAATAAAACATCACTTCCTTCTATATAAGTTTTAATTTTATAAACAATCAATCAGTTACAAAAGTGTTTTTTTCCTTACAAATTATATTTACAATTTCTTAACCTATAAAGTCGTACAAAAATAGTCCTTAGTCCCCACAAATAAGATACAACATGGAATGTATATTTAAAAAAGAAAAAATAATTAAAGCTTAGAATTGAGCTTTTAATAGGAAAACATTCATAAACCATTATCGGCGTACTAGTTCGCAATTCGAAGAAATAAATTAAGTAGGTACTACCCCCGTGTTTGGAATTACAGATTTATTATTCTTTGTAAACTGTTCCCAAACCACTAATAAGTAGCGAAAAAGTATCGCTTGTTAATATTTAAATAAATCAATAAAAACCACTCAATCTTCTTCGTTTCATTATTCATAAAAATCCTTACTAGTTAAGATTTCAATCCGTGAAATTAAAAAGGAGATTTCAAACAATAATATAATCAGGAATAGATGAGATCATATTACGTAATAAATTATTAGGAATTGGTAAGATCCTATTCTAGAATGAAGTGTAAGGAATAGGGAGATCCTATTCCGTAATAAATTATTAGAAATAGTTAATATCTTATTCCGGAATAAATTATATTAGAAATCTCTAGTATCGCTTCACTCTGAATCTTAATGGGCAATGGGCTTAATTGCATCGTTGGGCCAAGTGATCCTTACCCTATCCCAGTACGAAAACATGTCACAAAGTTCAAAGGAAACAGATATTTGCCTAAATAAAAAGCAAAAACAGTTCAGTTTATAAAAATATATATAAATACGAATATAATATTTTGTTATTCAGATATTAATAATTATATAATTGAGCAATTTAAGTCCCCAAGTCGTACCTTACGTCTCCTAGAAATATAACTATCGAAATCGGTTCAGTAGTCAACAAATTTTATGTTAACATCTTCTTGCCTTTATCGTATTTCAGTTTGGCTTAAATCTTTATATCACATAATAAGAAAATATTTAAATTCATAAATAGTTTTACAAAGTGCTATATAGAAATGTCGGTAACGGTAAATACGTATTTTGTTATAATTATTGTTCGTGCTTTAGTAGCATTTTCAAAAGTGCTTACTTATAAATTTATTACGTAATAAATTTATATAATGTTTTAATGAATTTATTTAGCATTAATTGCATTTAAAAATTGAGCATTGTGAAAACAATAAGTACCTACTCATGTACATAATAATTATTAAACGTATTATACTTACAAATTTAATATTGAGCTATTTGTTTCCAGAACACAATTGAAGTCACTTTACAATATAAAATTACATTGTAATTTTTATATAATAAGTTCAGAGAGTAGCTTTGATTACTATAATTATTTATAGATAAATGTGTACAAAACATGGCTGTTTAAATACGCTCTTTATCAGACAATACATATGAGCAACCTTTAAAACATCCAATATTTAATGGCATGATTTTAAGGTCATAGCACTTAGGTTGAGCCAGTTTCGCAGTCATACAAAACATTATTTCATATTTTATACATTTGAACACCCCCAGCTTATGGTAACTTAATCTAAATCAGTTTCCTATTGATTTTAATACCACCAGATTTTTAGGTCTTAAATTATTTCTTTAAGTATACAGAAAAAAATATTTGGAAATGGGAATTGCAGTTGTTTATCTTGATTTATTTTGTAATACGTAATTTACTTGATTGCCTAAAAGGCACTAGTCAGGCAATTGGATACTGAACTAATAAGAAGATTTATATCATTGTATTCTTTTGCATTGACACCCGCTAAGCAAATAAGCTTGCTTACAGCGAAAGTACAAAATTGAATCGCGACCGGAGTTCAATCGGCCATCTTTTTTCGTGCACACCGTGTTGATGAGTATCCTTATTATATTTTTATCCTTTCGTTCTTATAATTTTACCTTAAACGGGAAAATAATCAGATCGGAAGGATACATTTGCACTATGACTCACTCACCACGGTAGCACAAATTGGAAGTTATGCCCCAGCCAAAGACAGGCTTGAATTCAACCCAACATCAATTCAAAAACAAAAATATAATTATTCCCAGAAGTGACAGAGAACTGTCACTTCGAATTATAAAAAAAAACTTGTCAGAATTTACAAGACCGTCCTAAAACCGATGGCGTTACACCCTTTCTCCACGAGGCAGTCAATTTTAATTTCTATACAATATTATACCGACCTAACTATCCAAACTAAACCGTTTCTTTCTATGTTCAGATAATATAAACGCATTATCTGATCTTAATAACGACTCTCTTTCTGCGTCACTAAAACTGCTTCGGACGAAATCTGGCCTTAAAATTGTGTCGAACTCTACACTCCGACTTATCTCCTTAACAGTAACCAACTCTTGTACTC
The DNA here is from genome assembly GCA_963890685.1 of Plagodis pulveraria. NCBI lineage: Eukaryota > Metazoa > Arthropoda > Insecta > Lepidoptera > Geometridae > Plagodis > Plagodis pulveraria. Next base: position 1,395,373 of record OY982977.1, read on the forward strand.
TATCATTGTTTTCATTCAGAGGTTGATATGTACTATCTATGTTATGTAAGAACTTCTGGGAGTTATGGACTATTAGAGTGGAGCTTCTTCTTATTTCTCGTCCTATTTCGACGAATTCTAAAGAGTGTTGTCCGAGGACGAAGTTCTTGTACGCCTTTATGAAGACGTAGGCGATGGTGGCGAGTCCCAGCGCGATCATGGAGTAGGTGAGGAGCGGCGCGGCGATGGGGCCGACTGTCGTTGCCAGGAAGATCCAGCGCCAGATCGAAGTGGTTATTTCGTGGATGCCCTGGATAACAAACAAATATTTTTACTGTTTACTGTACATATCAATATATTTTAAAACTAAACTAAAGTTATGTCCACGCTGTCAGTTAATAATGGTGTCCTTGAAGGAAGCAGACGCTCACGATACAATATTTATTCTTAGTGTGGGCTATGCACGACATAATAACCATTAAAACTTCATTTGTATGTATATATTTTAAACTTTGTAATTTTTATAAATGTACGGATGTGTATTTAATGTGTATTGAGTAATAAAAACATTATTATTATTATTATTTGTGGTGATGAATTTGCAAAATATGTTTAAAATCGGCCAAGTGCGAGTCATTTCGGGCACGAAGGGTTCCGTACTAATATCAATACAACATTAGACACTATATTATAACCTTTTTAGTTTGCACGTGCGCGAGTCCGAATCGCACTTGGCCGATTTTTAGTATTTGTTTTTATAGCGGCAACAGAAATACATCATCTGTGAAAGTTTCAAGTGTCTAGCTATCACGGTTCATGAGTTACAGCCTGGTGACAGATAGACAGACGGACAGTAGAGTAAAAATGGGACCCTATTACTTAGAACAGGTACCCTTTGGGTACGGAACCCTAAAATCCTGTTACTATATGTTATTGAATTACAACTAAGAAATTTTGCAGCACTCGTAGCGTAGTTTGCTGATCGAATCAAGCTAGGTCTAATAGTTCTAATAGTTAAGTCCGCTGCGGTCATTAGTTGGATGGGTAACCGCTTGTGATATTACTCATTACTACAGAGCATTGATTGTTGTCTTAGGATGGCACTCGTTATAGCATGGTGGTAGGGAATTTGACGAATGCTCGCCTGGCTAGCTACCAACATCGAGTAGAAAAACTGACGCCATACAACTAACGGTAGGTTCTGGCAGCTGTCTTTGAGAACCAGTAATTATTAGCATTACTGGCTCTTAAGGATAGCTGCTGGAATGCACGGTTAGGTTCATGGCGACAGATTTTGTACTTGAGGGCGGTAGCTAGCCAAGCGGAAATTCATGAAGTGCCCTACCACCATGCTATAACGCCATCCTAAGACGATAACCGACACGCGACGGCTTAACGTGCCCTCCGAAGCACGTGCACGCTCAGTAGTAATGTCACTAGCGGTCACCCATCCAACTCATGACCGCGGCGGACGTTGCTATATACTTATTTGATCGGTTAACAACGACTAAGAAAACTATGCTACGAACGATTAAAAAATAATTCATCAAGAAGTTGCCATTATAGGTAAAACCCTGAAAAAGTAGAAATGCCAACATAATAGTGGTTCATCCACGAGGTAAGTTGAACAAGAATACATGTCTTCTATGACGCCTTCAAAATTGCATTCAGTGCATGTTACGTTGCAAATTCATCCGCATCCACTATACTTGCCGAGTAATTATGATTATTAGCTGCAATATACTACGAACTATATACACCTACTACAAAGAATGAATGTATACAACCTCCAAGCCATTGCAGACTCATGCAGTCCAAATGCTCCAGCCCACTACAGGTTGACAGCGTGCTCAGCATGCTGGTAGTTGAAGTATATTGATGGATACGCAAAAAATGTAGGTCGCACGAGTAAAGTTAGATCAGGTTGCGCGCGATCGGCATAATATGTTACTTTAAAGTTTATTACTAAATTTTATTCATTCTGTTAAGATTCCAGATTGCCCAGGCGGGGATTGTTCAGCAGAGGCTTCCACCTGGACAATCTGTTTTGAATGCTTAACTTGCCGGCCGTTCGCCGGGCTGAAAACAATAAAATATACAAGCAATACAATTAATACATACACACGTACCATAAAGTGAAGTCTCATCGATTTGGACGAACCAAGCCTAGCGCTTACCTACCTAACGTAATCGGCCGATTCTATTAGGACGGTACTTGCCTAGGCGACGAAGATGGTTCCAGGTCTGCTGTCGCACAACACTTTTAATAGTTAATGTTCACCAAACAAACGCGAGGGTCCAATCAGGCGGTTTTCACAAAACAAAATACTCAAATTACGTTAAACACCGCTGACCCAAGATCGACAAAAATTATATGCAAATCAAATTGTAAAACCAAAAACAGAGCGACCAGCAAACTTCTACTTTTTTTCACTCAAAATTGTCCATAGACTCAAAATAGACGACTACCTAGGGAGCGTTCGGAAACTTGCCGCTAAGTTGATCGGTCCGAACACATTCAATAAACTGGTACCTAACGAAGAAGATGGTTTAATTTATAAAATAAAGAATCTGACTATTAGCAGCTAATCAAAACCATTACATAGTTTTGCCCCTTTGAATTGCAATGCTTATTCGTTGAGCCAAATAGGTGCCAGCATGCAATAGATATTATGTAAAGAATATTACCTCTTCGACCCACATGATGGGGAAGATAATGTCCGGGAAGCGATGTATGTTGTTCACCCTGATGCCGGCCGCGCGGGACACCTTCAGGTTCAGCTGCACGCGGACGAAGCCTTCCAGGGGGACGCCTATTTTCTGGAATACAGAACAAAATAATTAATAATAATAAATATTTTTTAAAATATTTTAAGAAAACATCAAATTCATATTTTAATAACTCACTTAAAAAATATAAAAATATATCTAGTGACAATTCCGCCTAATTTACCTTCTCAGCCGAGGTGACGTCACAAACGCCACGCAGCCAAACCGGAAGAATTTTCGACGCGTTTCGCTTCTAGCATCCTCAGGAGGTCTTGACTCTACAAGCGCACGATCGAGAATTTTTTAGATCGTGCGCTCGTAGTGTCAAGACCAAGTTTGGCTGCGTGGCGTTTGTGACGTCACGTCGGCTTAGAAGGAAAATTAGGCGGAATTGTCACTAGATATATTTTTATATTTTTTAAGTGTTTTATTAAAATATTTATTTCATGTTTTCGTTATTATTAAATATGGATTTCCGCAAAGTAACGCCTGGATCTATTCATTAACAAAATAATTATTATTGTTGTCCATATTACGCTGATAAATGCTGTAATTCCATCACTATCGGACGGCATACGAGTGAAAGAGATAGCAATGGTGAAATCGCAATTCAGTTTTGGTAAAAGTAAAGAAAGTTTATGACAAAACTAGCAACAATTGTATCAAACATTTGTTTTTTTATAGGTAAGTCTCAGACCACAATCTCACCTGATGGCAAGTGATGATGTGAGCGAAGGTGTTAACAGGCTTAACCTAGAATATCTGGCTCTGAAGGACAGCTGACGGAACACACCGTTACGTGCTTGGCGACAGATTTTCTACTTGAGGGTGGTCGGTAGCCACGCGGGCATTTGCAAAAAGCCCTTGTACCACACGGTGAAGCTCAAGCTCAAGGCGGGATTCTAACCATGTACCTACTGCGTCGCAGTCCATACTCCATAGCCAATGCCACTAAGCCATCACCGCTTCAAAATTATGTAGTTGTTTATCATTATATACTGTACTGTATCAGCCGGATCGTCCACTGCTGAACACAGCCTCCCCTATTCAGGGGGTATTTGCCATAATCTGGGGATTATGGCAAATTGGCGCTTGGCAGGCGGCTTGGGGATCGCAGTGATAGATGGCAGTTCTTTAGAAGATGCTGCTGCCCACCTTCCAGTATTTTTCCCTTAGTCGCCTCTTACGACACCCACGGGATGATATGTGGAGGTGCAATTCTAACCCGGCAGCCCACGGGGGATATCATTGTGTAGTTGAGTTTTATTAGTTTGTTTTTCAGTTTGAGAGGGACTCACAGGTTGTATCAAGAAGTAAGTCTCGTGTTTCTTCTTGTTAGGTTTGAGGCCGTCGAACTTGGTGAGCAGCGTGGGGTCCGCGTCGTAGAAATGTGGGTAGGAGAGGTACACGGGAGCATCTGGAAAGATGCAAACATTATTAAATTACTACGTAGCTACTGCTCGCCTAGTTTATTTCGCTTACTTCCACAGTATTATGTCGTATGGCGTATTGCTGTGGGGAACTGCTGCTGAGATAGAGACAATCTTGCACAACAATCTCTTTTTTTTGGCAACTACATTTTGAGTCGGTATTCATAATTGCACTAAATATGCTCTAAATATTGGCATATTCAGAAATTACTTTCAATTAGTGAGCTGGAGACACACTATTATTAACAATGAAATAATTTATTTCAGACTCAGATTCATAATATTGTTAGCTTACAAAAATACCTAAAATTTTTGTTAGTCACATTTAAAATATACACAAAATAAAACCTATTTCTCACTTACAAACACCGCCGCGGTTGTTGTCTTAGAATAGTAGTCGTTATAGCATAGTGATAGGGTATTTTGCGAATTCCCGCCTTGCTTGCTACCACTCTTAAGTAGAAAATCTGGTGCTAAGCACTTGGGGCCCGATTCTCTTAGCTATTGAACGGCGTTAACGCAACTTAATCGCATGAAAATGTAGTTTTTGACAGTATCCGTAGTCTGCCCGCTATTTAGGTTCGATCGCAAGTCAGTGGCTTGCTATCAATAGTTTTTGACATATTTGGTATGCTGTAAGCTATTTTATTGCGATTGCGTTGCTACAGTAGCATAGATGTTAGATAGAAAAAATGCTAAATGATTTAAATATATGTAATTAACGTATTGTTTGCTAGAAAACCACTGTATTAATGTTTTGACTGATGCTTGATTGATAGAAGTTTTCATTATTATTTTAGTGGCAACATTTGCAAGCCATACGATTGCGACGCGATTGCTATACAACTGCGATTAGGAGCTAGAATTAGCAGACTACCGAATTTGACATTAACAGCAGTTCGATCGCAGAAGCATCGCAGTAGTGTGACGTTTGGTCAATAGCTAAGAGAATTGTGATGTGACACTCTGATGGTGTGTTCCGACAGCTATCCTGTAAGCCAGCAATTCTAGGTTAGCCTAAACATCTTCGAAGCATCGTTACTTACCCATAGCTGAGAAAATGGTCAAAGGCTATAAAACTAACAATAAATATCTCGATTGGATTGTTATTTTATTAATATACACATCGTCACGACCATATTCCGAAGGGGTAGCCGAAAGTGTGTTACACTCGCGTTTCGACAGACACGTTTTTGGCCCCACGTTATAAGACACGAGCCTATTGACTTCTACCGGCCACAGTTCCAGACTTCAGACTGTTACTGATAATGTATAAGTCAGAGAAACCTTGTCAGACGCGAGATCGAACCTAGGATCTCGACATTCCAAAGCGGGGCTTTTACACTGTCAAACCCATGAAGCAGAATAAACACTGCATATTTTATATACGTTTTTTTATGCTTGATAGGTTAGCCTTTGACCACTATCTCACCTGATGGTAAGTGATGATGTGGTCGAAGATGTTGTTCAGGCTAACCTAGAAGTAATGGCTCTCAAGGACAGGTGCCGGAACACACCGTTAGGTGCTTGGCGACAGATTTTCTACTTGAGCCAGGCAGGCATTCGCAAAATTCCATACCAACTAAATAATACCAACTTAACGTGCCCTCCGAAGCACGTGCGCACTCAGTAGTAATGTCACTAGCGGTCACCCATCCAACTTATGACCGCGGGCGACGTTGCTTAACTTTGCTGATCGGTTGAGAACAGTGAAGCAAACTTCGCTACGAGCGCTTCGACGTAGATATAATAAAAAGAAGGCTTACTATATTGACAAGGGCTGATGTTCTGCAGCCCCCGCGGCGGGCACTCCTCACCCTGGCAGTAGCACTTGTTGTCGGGGTTCAATTCCGCGCACTCGAACGTCGACGCAGGCGGCGTGTACACGCCTGCTTGGATGCCTGGAAAAGTAAAGGTTTCTCACTTTTAATATAGAATAAAAATTATAATTCGAATATACTTAATTAACTTACATATGCACGTTATGCTTTCTTTATTTAGACAAAGAACAAACTTTTAATATATGCATATTTGTTTATTCATTTAATTCACAAAATCCTCCGATCTTAATAAAATTAAAATAATCATGTAGTGATATGTCCCGTGGGGTGTCGGGTTAGAATTGCACCTCCCCATATCATCCCGTGGGTGTCGTAAGAGGCGACTAAGGGAAAAATACTGGAAGTTGGGCAGCAGCGCCTTTTAAAGAACTGCCATCTTACACTGCGATCCCCAAGACGCGTGCCAAGCATAGGGATTATGGCATACGGCATAACGACATAATTATGACAATAGATCCTCCACTGCGGATGCTAAAAGGTCACTAAGCAAGCTAATTCCGGCGAAGACGTTTGTGAAGTAAATTTAATGAAAACTTTCCCTATTCCTGCCTGATATTGTACAAAATGTAGATCAGTTATTGGCAGTAGGATAAGTTAAGAACTTATTTTAAGTAATTTTTATTTGTGCAAAGACGCATGCTCCTGGGATTGCATAATTGCAAAAATTAGTCTTGTTTGTAGTACAACGTAGGTAAATTGAGCTATAGGTATCGCTCCATCCCAATACGATGGTTAAAGAACGATAGGACAAATTAGAGTTATGAGTCATTGTAACGTCATGTTGGCGTAGCGGTTAGAGCATACCCCGGCTGAAGGGGTGAATGACGCGGGTTCCAATCCCGCACATGACTTCATGTAATTTTGTAAGTATGAATTTCTTGTATTTATATCAAGGTTTGTGGAGTTTGTGAAATAAATAAATAGGTTGTGTAAGAATATAGTGATAAAGGACATGGAGAACGACATTTAGCATAGTATATTTATATACTACATGGCTTAAGGCTACAGTGTTCGCGGCGCTTTCCATACAAACTTGGTTTCGTCATATTTTAAATACTAAGTGTTCAAACTCGGTGAAACTTTGCGTGTATATCTTTGGGTCTTAGTATTTAAAATATGACGAAACTACGTTTGTAAAGAAAGCGCTCCGTGCACTCTACTCAAGGAGATTGCATTGAAAATGCACAAATGTCAAAATAAATCATCCATTCTATTTAAATAATAAGGGTGTAAGCTACGAATATATATATATTCCAAAAACAGCAGAAGGCTGCGCATTACCGCGGCGCGCGTGGTTTAAACATGGGGCCGTTCAGAACCTTGATTAGAGCGCACTCGGAGTGCAACTTTTCACTCGGGTGTCACAACTTGATCGTCCCGAACCTTGAAAGTTGCAACTTTTTAACTATCAAAATCGGTCGTTAAAGGCTTGCATCTTTAACTGAAAAGGCCTAGACATTTTTTGATGAGAGAATTCTAGGCACTCTTTTGTATTTTGCATATAACGGTAGTTATTGCTTTTCAAACATCATAAAATAACTATATATTTTTTTAGTTCCCCGCCAAAAACCTATATTTGAGGTTATAAAACATCGTTCGAATCTTGGAGTAAGATAAAACAACCAAACAACTACACTCCGAGGCTTGGAACGGCCCCCTGTACCGTGCGGGGCGACAACATTACTGCACAGCGACCAATCGGATGCGATCATTACTAAGCGCCAAATCATTTAACCAATCCAATGGAATTTGGAAGTTTGTACGGGTTTTGTTTATAGTACGTTATAAGTCCGAAATCAAAGCGGAAACTGTATGAGAAATTTGAAGCAGTGATGGCTTTGTGGCATTGGTTATGGACTGCCGCGCAGCTGGTCCATGGATCGCATCCCGCCGCGGGCTTAAGAGGAACGCGAAGAGAAGCTCCAACAGAAAAATAGGTATTTAAACAAAGTGATGCTGTCTCGCCACTAAACGCCCAAACAGAATAGTGCGATAAGGACAATTGCAGCTTCTTCATGTTTTGACTTAGAATTTGCGCATAATTTGCGTTCTGGGAGAAAACGTTTCTCCTATAGTAAACATTAGTCAAATCTAAAAATCTTTATTTTATTTTATAACTGATAGAATAAACTAGGTTTAAAGGTTTTCTTTTTTATATTTATCATTATTTTTCCTATAAATAATTCACAAACTAGAATACAAGTTTTGAGACAATATCGGTATTTAAATAGCCATTAATTCAAAATCCTTTAATATAATGATAAAAATAAAATCCTATAAACCTGGATATTGATAACATCTATAACATTATCAAAAATCATCAAAATCAGTGTTTGTTTAGGGGGATAGAAACGTTTTTCTTTTTGTATGAAAATTCGAGACTTCCCTCCAGTCTTAAGCTTCACCGGTGGAAGGGCATTTTGCAAATGCCTGCCTCCACCTATCACCCTCAAGTAGAAAATCTGTCGCCAAGCACCTAACGGTGTGTTCCGTCAGCTGTCCTTGAGAGCCAGTCATTCTAGATTAAGCCTGTTAACACCTTCGACCACATCATCACTTACCTACCATCAGGTGTAGTCAAAGGCTTACCTATAAACAATAAAATTGAAATTGAATAGAGTTTTTCTCGATCGTGCGCTCGTGGAGTCAATACCTCTTGAGGATGCTTCGTGTAGAAGCGAAACGCGTCGAAAATTCTTCCGGTTTGGCTGCGTGGCGTTTGTGACGTCACGTCGGCTTAGCAGGAAAATTAGGCGGAATGGCCACTAGATATAATTTTATATTTTTTAAATGTTTTATTAAATCTTAATTTGATATTTTCTTTAAAAAAATTCAAAATATGTGTTATTATTAATTATGGATTTCCGCAAAGTAACGCCAGAATCTATTCATTATTGAGTTACACTTCGTACACACCTGAAACCTACATATTTATCCGTAGGTTGCAGGTGTGTCGTTGGCACTTACCATCTTTGTATACATCCTTGCGATGTTTGAGCGGCATGATCCGGCACAAGTCCTTGTCGTAAATGTGCACGATGTCCGACTTGGTCACGGCGCGCGGGGGGAAGAACGAACCCTCCGATGCACTGGAAAACAAAACACGTCTCATTAAAAAAAGTTTTCTATGGCCTTTGACCACTATCTCACTTTGTATGTGATGATGTGGTCCAAGATGTTGTTCACGCTACACTAGGCTACTACTGGCTCTCAAGGACAGCTGTTAGGTGTTTGGCGACAGATTTTCTTCTTAAGTGTGGTAGCTAGCCAGGTGAACATGCCCTAACACCATGCTTTAAAACGTCTGCCATCCTATGACAACAATCGGGACCGAAGGCTTAACGTGCCTTCTGAAGCACGTGCACGTTCAGTAGTTATGCCACTAGCGGTCATCCATCCGCATGACCGCAGCCGACGTTGCTTAACTTAGCTGATGGATTAAGAACAGCTAAGCAAACTTTGCTATGAAGGCTTCAAAACCATCTATACACTGAGAAAACCGTCTTAAAGGCTTACCTCAAATTTGACCTTTTCCCGTTGAATTGTAACTACGTAAGATGAATTCACAACTCTTAAGATGATTTTCACCAATCAATAAAAATGTACCATGTTTTATAATAAACACAACCGTCAAAATCGCCTTCCGTAAAGTATTTTCAGAATTGTAACTTGTTAGACGATAATAATTGCAGTAATACAGATAATATTGACCATAAAATATACCTTACTTTTACGGCGGTTTAATTACGGTGATTATCACTATAACGTACGACTTAATCAGCCTTATCAAAAGTCAATATTTAAGTAAGACCACAAAATACACCTTAAATGAAGACGAAAAGAAACATTCGCCTTCACTGACCTCGTTTAACGCCTTCTAGTTGGAAGGCGTTTTTGTACGTATTTACGTTTGGTCGATTTTTCGCCTTATACCATATAAATTGGCCGTCATTAGGGCGCTGTTGACTTTAGATTTTTCTCAGTGTAGGTGTGCAATGGCCTTTTGGTTACTTAAATGCTTTCAGTGTATTGTATAGAAGTAAATAGTCTATTAAACGATATCGATGCTACTTTAAAAATACAACGTAATAATCAACAATATTAAAGAGAAACTAATATCACACTTTTTGAGCACACTGTATGCTAATTTCTTATTTTTTTGTAAATTATTAAGATAAATGAACAAGCTTTTCTCTACATAAAAAACTTTTTAAAAACAAGCTTTTATTATGTTCTGGCTAATAAAAAGAGATAAAATAAAAAAAAAAGACGATTCAAATGAGGCCAAACTCGATGAGGTTGTGTCGTTATATTCCGAAGTTCCTTTAGCCACCTTCCAGCTCCATCATCAGATCAGCACCATGTCATCATAATATTGCATTGTCACGCGATTTACATACGTATACAAAATTTCAGCTCAAACAGTAACCGGGAAGTGAATCAAATTTAATTTCAAAAAACGTATCAGAGCGCTTGGTCGATGCGACGCGTGATCAAAATGCTAGCACCTATTTGGCTCAAAGAATAAGCATTGCAATTCAACGGGGTAATACTGCCAGCATGCTGGGCACGCTGCCAACTGGTAGTGGGCTAGAGCATTTGGACTGCCTATGAGTCTGCAATGTCTTATAGGGATCGAAATGCTTTTATAGTAGTACGTAGTAGCTGTAGTGTTGTATATAGATCGTAGTGTTTTGTTAATAAAGGAATACCGCCGGTAAAAAAAAATTTCAAGATTTGATGACAAACATCGGGTCCGGTGAAACTAAATAAAACCTTGTAAAAATAACTACTTTTAGTGGCATATTACCAATTTAATATATACAGATTCTGGTACAATACTAAATAAAATAATAAATAGATTCAGGCGTTACTTTGAGGAAATCCATATTTAATAATAACAATTATTTTAAAAATATTTTATGAAAACATCAAATTAATATTTTAATAAAACACTTAAAATATACAAAAATATATCTAGTGACAATTCCGCCTAATTTTCCTGTTAAGCCGGCGTGACGTCACAAACGCCACGCAGCCAAACCGGAAGAATTTTCGACGCGTTTCGCTTCTACACGAAGCATCCTCAGGAGGTCTTGACTCTACGAGCGCACGATCGACAATACTTCGTGATTAAGAAATAAAGGCATATATTTATACAACCAACGTATAAACGACGGAATTCAACTTCTATTTGTATGATAATCATTGGAGAAGCCCATAAACTACTGTTGAATTAAGCTATTCACATATTTCAAGTTACGCTTAAACAACTTTGTTGCTAAAATGTTCTGATGCAAGGCAATATTCTATTAATGTATCTTTTTGTGGTGTTCTGTATTTTTTACTATTATATATTCTGTGTCTACTCACAGCACGGGCCTAAAGCAATGACATCCGAGCGGTATTAGCTATGGACTGCCGTGCCGAAATGCACTCTTAGGTGCTTGGCGACTGATTTTTTACTTGAGGTAGCTAGCCGAGCATTCGCAAAGTGTCCTTCCACTTGTGAAGCTCAAGCCGGCGGTGGGCGTCGAACAATGAATGTCCTTTGTAACATTGAGTTCCGGCAGCAGTATTTGAAAGCCAGTAATTTTTTTATGTTATTGTGATGGAACAAGCTCGAGGTCCACCTGATGTTAAGCAGACTAACCTCTGCCTATAACATATACATTTCGTGACAAGTATATAATTGCACTGCGCCCATCACTTTGAGACATAGTTGTTAAGTCTCATGTGCCTGTAATTTCACTGGCTCTCAAAGACTGCTGCCGGAACGCACCGTTAGGTGCTTGGCGACAGATTTTCTACTTGAGGGTGGTCGCTAGCCAGGCAGGCATTCGCAAAATGCCCTTCCACCATGCGGTGAAGCTCAAGCCCGCAGCGGGATTCGAACCATGGACCTACTGCGCGGCAGTCGGCGGAGATTTAACAACTGTATGTCTCAGGGTGACGGGCGCAGTGCAATTTGTCACTTGTGACGACATGCATATATCACACAGAAATTACTGCTTAACATCCGGTGACCATCGGGCGAGTTCCGTCACAATCTCATAAAATAAAGATGTAAATTGATGATAATGAAAATATTCAATTCACATTTATGTCATTCAATTTATCGTTGAAAAATTCGTCTAAGGTATAATAACATTTTTCAAAAATTATCGCTTTATTTCTCAGCTACGGGTCCCATCTGCACAATTCCACTTGAAGATAAAAGAGTGTTGATGCCGTAGTGGTATTTCTACCATTTGTTTACCCAGGGTGTTAGAAAAGTTTACGAAAGACGACCAAAAAGCCGCGTTCTACTACATCATGACAACGCTTCTTCACACACGGCCAACAAAACAAAGTAATTTTTAGCTTCCGAAAAGGTTCAACTCATCACCCATCCTGCACATGGCCCCTAACTAGCATCCTGTGATTTCTGTATTTTCCCCAAAAGCAAAGATTTGATGAGAGGTTTCACTTTTACCAACTCCGAAGAGGCAGTGATAGCGTTCAATCAGCAGGTAGATCTGTGGTCCTCCTGTTTTAAAAAATGGTTCGATCGCATAAACAAATGTTTAAAATATATAGGAGAGTATTTTGAATAGCAATAAACATAGTGTTTTGTTTATAACATGTTGTTTTTTTTAAGTTACGCAAAACTTTTAGTGTGACTTACATATAACATTGTCGTCAGTCCACCTAGTGGAGGCCTTACATTCTGTCCTTTCATTATTCATTTTCTAATAGCTTTCAAGTATAGTCGCCGGAACATACCGATAGATGCTTTATTCCTCTAATCACTCAGGCAGGCTTTTACAAATGCCCTACCAGTATGCAAAACACCATGTATATTAGAAGCGCAGCTAGAAAAGTTTGCTTAAATGATAAGCAAAGTTAAGCAATGTCCGCCGCGGTCATGAGTTGGATGGGTGATCGCTAGTGACATTACCACTAAGCGCTTCCGTGCTTCGGGGGGCATTCCGGCGGCTGTCCTTGAGGGCCAGTAATTCTAGGTTAGCCTGAACAGCATCTTCGACCACATCATCACTTACCATCAGGTGAGTTAGTGGTCAAAGGCTAACCTATCAGGTATAAAAAAGAAAAGGTATATAGCAAAGATCATCAAAATTCGTTGGCTGTTTCGTTGGTAAACACACACACACACACACACATGTAATAAAAGTATACTTAAATGTATATAATACATATTCAAATATATAATATAAGTGAGAAAATATTAAATTTCTTATTCAGATACCTTGATCCTTGCTGCTTTGGCTTGCAAAGGCCATGCCTTTGTTTTGAATGTGCAATTAAAATCTGTTTTGGTTTATATTATGCAAAGGCATGCTTGGCAAATTAGTAGTTATGTACTTGTGACGAAATGTATCTGTTATAGGCAGAGGTTAGTCCTTAACATCAGGTGGGCCTCGAGCTTGTTCCGTTACAATAACAGTAAAAAAAAAAACTCTACTCTTGAGTGATTGAGTTACATAAAATTATAGATAGATTATAGATATTTTTTAACACGTTTCGCCTCTACACGAAGGCTCCCCAGGAGGTTTAGACTCTTCGAGTGCACGATCAAAAATATTAATTTAATGTTGTATTAAAATATTTTTAAAATATTAGTTACTATAAAAACAATACAAAAATCTTGATATTAGAGACAACTCGGTCTACTCCTTCAGGGATATACATGCGTTAATAACAATACAAGACAGTTATGATGTAAAATGTTCAATATTCTGCAATAAACATAATGTTTAGCTACAATCGACCTTGTCCCGTCGGAGTAAGGTCATATTTGCAGTGATGCACGCAGATCCTTCACCTTGTACAAACAGACTTGTCGTTCAACAAACAGTACCTAGGTACACATGTATTGAGAATATTTAATATTATAAGTATTTTTATTGACTTAGGAGCCTTTAAGTAGAGAGTATGTTTCTTCCTCAAAGGTTGGCAACCCATCCTGGAGACTGGCATATAACATAATAATAATACTACGCATCTGGTGTTGCGGATGTTCGTGGGTGACGGTGATCACTTACCACCAGGTGAGCTGCCTGCTCGTTTGATCTCCTACTACTATCCCATAAATATATATATACACACATCAAAAGTGCATAGGGATCATGTATATTTTGAACTATAAAAAAAAATCTATTAATATTGGTCCTTACATATGAAATTGGCGTTTTGTATGGGAGGAACAAAAAGTCGAATATTTTTTAATATAATATATTTAATTAATCAAAGTCAAAGTCAAAGTCAAAATCATTTATTCAATTTAGGCGTCTACGACGCTCTTATGAAGGTCAATTACAAATTTTAGTATTGAAATATTCTACATTGTACTGCCACGTTCAGCAAATAAATTGTATAGAGCCACTGCGAGAAGAACGGGCAAGAAACTCGGGGCCATTATTTTAAACATCTTTTAACAATGTGTTACATACATACTATATAATAGAGTTATTACAATATTTGTTTAAATTATGTAGGTGACAGGCAATAGCTTGGCGGAGGCGGAATTGTCCAGGCATTTTTGTCGTTTATGTAATCAGAAACTGTGTAGTAGGATTTTTTAATCAATATGTTTTTCACATGCAACTTGAATTTCCCTTCTGTGAGCATTGTAATATGTTTGGGAACTTTATTATAAAACCGCACACAATTACCTCAGAAGGACCTTTTATTTGTCTTTGCTAATCTAAAACCTGGCACCATTATTTTATCTTTATTCCTAGTATTGTAATCGTGATTGTCACTGTTTAATTTAAATTTACTCAAATTTTTACGAACATACATAATATTTTCAAATATATACAGACTTGGTAAAGTTAAAATATCAATTTCTTTAAAAAGATCCCTCACAGATTCCCTAGGACCCATTTTATATATGGCTCGAATTGCACGCTTTTGTATGATAAAGATTGTCTCTATCTCAGCAGCAGTTCCCCACACAGCAGAATCAAAGTATGAACCATTATTTTCTATGCACTTTTGCCATCTCATAGGTAGTTCATTGATCTCTTTACTAAAAAAACCAGTCGGACGGGAATCAATAAAATCTTTGAAGGCGATTTGGACTGCCCCATCGGAGTTGAATTTTTTCCCTTGCAAGAAGTTATCCAAATTTCGAAAAAAATGGTAATCTGTTGGAGCAAGGTCCGGGGAGTACGGAGGATGTCTTAGACTTTCCAATTGAAGCTCTTCTAATTTAGTAGCCGTCTGTAGCGCAGTGTGTGGTCTAGCATTGTCGTGAAGCAGCAGTGGCGTGGAGCGATTGACCAGCCTAGGTTGTTTAGCCGCTAGCTTTTCCATCATGGTTTGCAATTCCTGACAATAGACATCAGCCGTAATAGTCTGGCCAGATTTGAAAAAACTGTAATGAACAATACCGGCACTAGTCCACCAAACGCTTACAAGTAACTTTTTTGGGGTTAATTTTCGCTTGGGGCAGGATTTGGCTGGCTGGCCAGGATCTAACCATTGCGCTGAGCGCTTCCGATTATCGTAAAGAACCCATTTTTCATCAGCGGTAATGATTCGGTTTAAAATACCTTCATTATTGTGCCGGTTTAGTAATGTAACGCAGCAGTCGACGCGCGTTTGCCGGTTTGTTTCAGTCAATTCGTGAGGTACCCACCTTTCAAGCTTTTTAATCTTCCCAATTTGCTTCAAGTGAATTAAAACAGTTTTATCACTAACATCGCAGCCTGCAGCTAACTCGGACGTGGTTTGCGATGGATCCGCTTCCACAATAGCCTTCAACTCTTCATTATCAACTTGAGTCTCAGGCCGTCCACGGGGCTTGTTCTGCAGGTCGAAATTTCCAGAACGAAAACGTTGGAACCAAAAACGAACTGTGTTTTCTTTTGCAACACGACCGCCATACACATCATTCACCCTTCGAGTTGTTTCCGCAGCACTAGTGCCACGGCGGAACTCGTACTCGTAAATAATGCGATATTTAAGGTTTTCCATTTTGTAAAATGAGTGACGCAAACAGAAAAAAACAGAAGAAAAAAACAAATGAATGACGATCATCGAAGCACAAATACATGAGTCTATAGCTGTACAAATTTGAATTTGGAATTCCTTACCAAAGAGGAGAAATTCGTGATTAAAGTGGCCAGTACGAAAAACGCCAATTTCATATGTAAGGACCTAATATTTACCATATTATGTATGAATAATTTTTTTATAACTTTTTTGCAATTTGAAGAAATGTGGTTAATCAAATGGCAGAAAAAATAAAAAAAATGTTTTTTTTGAAGTCTGTCAAAAAGTTTATGGTACAGTCCAAAATTCCTCAGCCGAGAATTTGATAATAAACATATAATACTATAAACGACAATAACTTTAGGGACATGATAAAAGCCACAACAATTCTTGTGCCACAATGCAGAACGATTGCCTATAGAATCCCACCGATACCGCGCTCCCTTGCCGCACTCAATGCACTTCTTGAAGCGAGTCCAGAGACTGATATATTTGACGGTTGTTGGAGAAACCTTCTGACAGAATGTTTACGATATTGTCAGATAACATTCACTGGGGATTCCAAAATACAATAATGTTTTAAATATTTTGACAGATTAATTTTATCCTACAAAGTAGACATATGTAATATTTTTTTATTTTAATTTACTTGTCATTTAAATTTAGATTTTAAATTTGACATTTAAATTTTGACCAGATACATTTTATTATAGTAATTATTATTTCAATTGTAGTTTTTGCTATCATTAGTGTAACTCGCTCTCTAGCGGTACTAATTTTGAACAAAAAAAAATGTGGCTTAAAAATCAATTTCCGGAATCAAGAATCTTTGAAAAGTCTGAGCTATAATTGTTTTCACCACCTTAACCCTGATCAGGTCAATTCTGACCAGGTGAGATTGTGGTCTAAGGCTAAAATAATAGGCAGTAAAAAAATTAACATGTAAGCTGTGAGGCAATTCGGGTTCTTCAAGTTCAATCTTTTTAACTGTATGGATAAACAAAATATATTTACACTGTAAAAGAATATCAGTCAGCTGTCTGTAAATTATAAATAAGCAGTGATGGCTCAGTGGCATTGGCTATGGACTGCCGCGCAGCAGGTCCATGGTTGAATCCCGCCGCGGGCTTGAGCTTCACCGCATGGTGGAAGGGCATTTTGCGAATGCCCGCCTGGCTACCGACCATCCTCAAGTAGAAAGTCTGTCGCCAAGCATCTAACGGTGTGTTCCGGCGGCTGTCTTTAAGAGCCAGTAATTCCAGGTTAAGCCTGTTAATACCTTCGACCACATCACTTACCATCAGGTGAGATTGCGGTCAAAGGCTTACTTATAAGCAATAAAAAAAAAACACACACATACTGTTAGGTGCTTGGCGACAGATTTTCTACTTGAGGCGAGCATTTGCAAAATGACCTTCCACCATGCGATGTAGTTTACACCGGCGGTGGGGATCGAACCATAGATCAGCGGCACCGCAGTCCATAGCTATTACCGCTCGGCCATCATTGCTTCATAATTTCTATATATATTATTTTATGAGCATACCCCGGCTCAAGGGTTGGATGGACGCGGGTTCGAATCCCGCACATGACTTAAATTTTTCCTATCGTATATTTGTGATTTTGTAATGTAACCCGCATAGCAGGCGTTATTGCAAACATAACAATATTAAAATTATATGGTTGCGTCATCATTTACAAGTATAAAACCAATTGCAAAATTGGTCTTGTTTCTAGTACAACGCAAGTGGTACTATAGATGTCGCTCCATCCCAATACGATGGTTAAAGAACGATAGGAAAGATTTGAGTTATGACGTCATGTCATGTTAGCTCAATTGGTTAGAGCATACCCCGGCTCAAGGGGTGGATGGACGCGGTTTCGAATCCCGCACATGACTTAAATTTTTCCTATAGTATATTTGTGATTTGTAATATTATTTAGTTGTTATTATCACCAATTAAATCAGTATAAAGCCAGTTCGAGAAGAAAGGCCTTGAAAAGCTGCCGGTTTCGACACGATGTGTGGTTTTTCTTAAAGTTGGGAAAGCTGTCACACGCAATGAAAGGCCTTGCGGCATTACGATTTAAATCTTAGTCATACGTCTATCTATTGCTTATAGACAAGATGATTCACGTTCAATGTCGTTTTTACAACAGAAATAAATACACGGCCAAGCGCGAGTCGGACACTCGCACCGAGGGTTCCGTACAAAACTTTATGTACAAAGTTACTCGTATGTTTTTATTTTTTTATCCTTTATAGGTTAGCCTTTGACCACTATCTCACCTGATGGTAAGTGATGATGTGGTCGAAGATGTTGTTCAGGCTAACCTAGAATTACTGGCTCTCAAGGACAGCTGCCGGAACATACCGTTAGGTGCTTGGTGACAGATTTTCTACTTGAGGGTGGTATAGCTACCACCCTCAAGTAGAAAATCTGTCAGGGTAGCGCCAGGCGGGCATTCGCAAAATGCCCTACCACCATGCTATAACGACTGCCATCCAAAGACAACCGGGACCGACGGCTTAACGTGCTCTCCGAAGCACGGAAGCGCTCAGCAATAATGTCACTAGCGGTCACCCAATGATATTTATCCATAACATAAAATTATTATTATGATGGAATTAAAAATATATTCTTTTCGCAATTTTTCCTTTATCTGTGCTATAAGACGTTGTTTCGTACCAAATTTCAAGATTCTGAGTTCGCGGGAAGTAGCCTGTAGGCTTTGATACCCTATCGAGTGTCGAATTTGCGGCATAAACGGCTGTATCTTTTGATTGCGTTGGCTTAGAAGTTTGATTTTTTTGCAGCTACAAGGGACTGCAGACCTGAGTAATTGATATGAATTTCAACTTGATACCTCCACGCGTTGCAGAGAAAAAGGGACTTGGCTGACAGACGGACGGACAACAAAGTGATCCTATAAGGGCTCCATTTTTTCCTTTTGAGGTACGTAACCCTAAAAACAGCCAAGTGCGAATCGGACTCGCGCATGAAAGGTTATTTGTTGTAAGAATAAGCATTGCAATTCAACGGGGCAATGCTGCCAGCATGCTGGGCACGCTGCCAACTGGTATAGTGGGCTGGAGCATTTGGACTGCCTATGGGTCTGCAAAAAATAGGGATCTAAATGCTTATATTGTAGTAACTGTAGTGTTGTATATAGATCGTAGTATTTTGTTGTTATAATGACAACAGAAATGCAACATCTGTGAAAATTTCAACTGTCCCTGTCACTCGCGCTTTCATCCGCAGCGCTCATCGACGTCGCTGTCAGCATAATCGGGCGCAGCCTCTGGGAATAACTCCCCCCAATCCCGCTTCGTGGCATGCCCCGGAACACGAGGGCATCATGAGGACCTAACCCTGATGGGGGGCCGGCTGTTCCCACGGCCGACACCCCAGGTCCTCTGAGCGGAGACGGAGTGCGAGCACGATCGGCACACCTCCGCGTTCTGTGGAGTGGAAGAGAGAGAGGATCTCTCTCTTTCCTGCTCCTCCATCTTACTCTGAGACAACTGTCTTGCAAACGAGGCCACCGCCACCCACGACCTCTCGTCACCGACCATCTTTACGATGATGGCCGGCAAAGAGACCCTGGGTCCCCCACAACCGCAACACAACAGCTTTAGCGTCATTCGCAAATCGGCAACATCCCCAGGATACCCGTAATTAGAGGTTACGCTTTTAAACACCGAGCTCGAATAAAAATAAAATCCTAATTGGTGCTCTCCAAATAGTTACAGTGTTAATATCCACAGGACCCACCCTCAACGGTTCAACTGCACAGTTGTACCTCCGCAATTAGTTCCCCAACTTCTTTTGGCAACGACTCAAGCCGAGGTCCGTACCACAGTGATGCTCTTGAGCCCGTTGTCAACTCCTCTTTTTGTAGCGGTGCGTATTTAGCAGGTCACGCTCATCCTGGGCATGCCTCCAGTGCATGCTGGGCGGTGTCTTCCACGCAGCTGCACTGGTGGCAGGCCGGGGTTATAATAACTAAGCCAGCATAACAAGTATAACTCAGGATCTCTCATCAATCTCCGATCTCCGTCGGTCCCGGTTGTTGTATTAGGATGGCAGTCGTTATAGCATGGTGGTAGGGCATTAAGCGAATTCCCGCCTGGCTAGCTACCACCCTCAAGTTGAAAGACCTTTCACCAAGCAGTTGCTTGACCACTATCTCATCTGATGGTAAGTGATGATGTGGTCGAAGATGTTGTTCAGGCTAACCGTTACCGTCACCGTTACCTAACGGTGTTTTCCGGCAGCTGTCCTTGAGAGCCAGTACTTCTAGGTTAGCCTGAACAACATCTTCGACCACATCATCACTTACCATCAGGTGAGATAGTGGTCATAGGCTAACCTATCAGGCATAAAAAAAATAAAGGCTTTCCAATAATAATATATTAATAAAATATTATTATCTATTACAAATGATTCCCGTACTTAGCAAATTACATTTTATTGAACACTTTACTGTATACTTAGTCCTTTAATTGATTTCCGTATTATTGTGATTCTTTTGTAATCGATGGATTCAATTTATATTCATAAAATGTTCCTTATGTTGCTTGCCATAGATATAAATACTTTTTTCAACACCCTTGCTCGTAAAGTGAGCTTTATTATATCGTTGTTAGGGCCATAAACCGAACTATAACACCCTCGTGCATAATAATATTATACACTAGTGCGTAATAGAATTATCCCTACAAAGTTAAGTTAGTACCTAACTGCAAATTATATGCGAGTAAACAGAGCATTTTCAATTTAACCGGGTAATACATATTTGTAACATCAAAGGTAATACATATTTGTAATCAAACATAATAAATTTTCAGCGCGCATAAATAAAAAACGCTATTTTCCATAATTTTCGTATGTTATTTGTATCGCATTTGTGCAATATAATATATTCTTTTTCCTCGCAAGGGAGTTGCAAAAGTGCGTATGAAACTCGTGAACAACTTGCTCATTATACACTCAACTGATTTACGCCCTCGCCTACGGCTCGGGCTGCAACACACGGTCTCATGTATAATGAGCAACTTAGCTCACTTGTATCATAATCTACTATTACAGTAGATCTACGAGTTGAATGCAGTTCCGTATAATGACGTAAATACCACAGAATAAAAAGGAATAGAAGGATCACTCTGCAAAGGCATTACAATAAATAAGCGACTCTAGCTATATAGCAATAAAGTGCACTTCAGCTTGCAAAGCACGGAGTATCTAATATTTATATCTAAGACTTCGTTGAATTCAGTCAGTACCAGCCGTGGAGTGAAATAATATATTCAAATTTTACTAGCGATTCAGAAATGTGTAAATGCAAGCTATCATTGCTTTTGATAAATAATATATTTTGTTACTTAATCTATGGTATTATTAGTATTCCTGTAAATGTGTGAATTATAATCGTGGTATGAAGCAGTGATGGCTCAGTGGCATTGGCTATTAACTGCCATGCAGCAGGTCCATGGTTCAAATCCCGCCGCGGGCTTGAGCTTCACCGCATGGTGGAAGGGCATTTTGCGATTGCCCACCTGGCTAGCTACCACCCTCAAGTAGAAAATCTGTCGCCAAGCACGTAACAGTGTGTTCCGGCAGCAGTCCTTTAGAGCCAGTGAAATAACAGTGACATGAGATCTAACAACTGTTACTTTAACCGTTATATAGGAGACTGTGCGGTCATCAACCTTCTAGACTTCATTGGATCGCGGGTTTGATTCCAATTGACATGATACATTTTTCCACTAAAATTGTTTAGAGATTCTTTATTTGCGTAAAACATAGTATAAAGTTGTTATTATAAAATCAAAGTGTTCATGTTTTGCTAATATTAAAGTAGCATGCAAACTAATATAATGTTAACTAAGTATATTGTTATATTAATAAATTATTTAAGGAAGTCATTTACATAAATGATTTTATCCTGCAACCATTTATACATTTTCTTATTAAATATTTAGTTTTTTTTTTTTTTTGATATTGTGACGGAACAAGCTCGAGGCCCACCTGATGTTAAGCGGACCAACATCTGCCTATAACAGATGCATTTCATCACAAGTCACGAATTGCACTGCGCCCGTCACCTTGAGACATAGTTGGTAAGTCTCATGTGCCTGTAATTTCACTGGCTCTCAAGGACTGCTGCCGGAACACACCGTTAGGTGCTTGGCGACAGATTTTCTACTTGAGGGTGGCAGCTAGCCAGGCGGGCAATCGCAAAATGCCCTTCCACCATGCCGTGAAACTCAAGCCGGCAGTGGGGATCGAACCAGGGTACTGCAGGGCGGCAGTCCATAGCTATTACCGCTCGGCCATCATTGCTTCAATTTCTTTAAATTCATTTGGTAACATATTGAATGTGATTTTCGCTTAGCCCGCGATAGAGCTTGTAGACATATTAAGAAGGCTTACCGTATGTTATTGCAAGGCTTGTCCTTCCAATGCGGTAGATGGTCCAGCCCGTTGATCTTGTCGATGTACCCGAACTTGTCCATGGCGTTCTGCCCCGTGTAGATAGTGGACACCTCATCCAGGGTACCGTTCCTCTGAGGACACACAACACATCCATTTAAAAACTGTATCATAACCATCATCTACTGATTAGGTGAACCCAGGAGGAACCCACTAGGAGGATCTCTTCAGCAAGACTCCATCGTGGTGGAAACCACTGCAGAAAACTTGAAAAAAAAAAATAAAAAAAAAAAAAAACTGTCTTGAAGCAGTACTTTTTTTTTTGGCGGAATTTTCACTACATTTATTTTTATATTTATGAAGTGTTTACTAAAATATTTATTTGATGTTTTCTTAAAGTATTTTAAAAATACTTGTTATTATTAATTATTTAGTTACCGAAAAATGGAATCGACTTCTACACTCAAATGTCTGAAATAACTTCTTGAAGTCGGTACCACGGTGGTTCAAAAGTATACAATATCACAATATTGTGCGCATGGTACCGACTTTGACTAGTTATTTCACAGATTTGAGTGTTGAAGACAGTGCCATTATTTGTTTAAAAAAAAATCATTTCTTTAGTGACTTTTGCTACTTCTGGGATCGATTGTCATTCACTGTCAATGACTTTATCAATAAGATAGATAAATACTTTTCAGTTATTGGAGTGTAACTCAAAAACGGCTTGACCGATTTCGATGAAATTAAAGGACCACACGGCAAGCATCAATTTCAAATAAACAAAGAATCATCAAAATAAATAAGAAGAAGATAAGAAAAAAATAAAAATACAAATAAATGCCTTATCCATCTATCTATCAAAATCTGTTCACCCTGCCAAAAGTTTGAGGTAACAAACATATACAGACGAATGGAGTACCCCTCCGTTTCTTTGAAGTTAGAAATAAAAAATAACATAGGCCTACCTTTATTTAACTTATATGGAGTCGGTACAGTTATGTTTTTCACCTAGGCAAGACTTTGATTATTATCCCACTGTTGGACACTCCGTCGCTTGGTGACAGATTTTCAACTTTTCGTGCGTACTGCGAACGAGTGGAACTCCTTGCCGTGGTCAGTTTTCCCGATGTGTACAACATGGGTGTCTTCAAATTGGATAGGTTTCTTCTAGGTAAGCGTGCACCATGTTAGACCACATCTAATTCTTAACATCAGCCAGGGTACGGTCATACGCGAACCAATTTTGAATAAAGAAAACGAAGGCGCTGCTGCCCATGGAAGTTAAGTTAAGAAGCTCCTTAGTAAATCTGTTAGAGATACTAAATGCAGCGTTTGCTATCATTTAGTTAATATTGAAGCGCTCGTAGTGAAGTTTACTTAGCTGTTCTCAACCGATCAGCAAAGTTAAGCAAGGTCGCGCGCGGTCATGAGTTGGATGGCTGACCGCTAGTGACATTACTACTGAGCGTTTCCGTGCTTCGGAGGGCACGTTAAGCCGTCGGTCCCGGTTGTCGTCTTAGGATGGCAGTCGTTATAGCATGGTGGTAGGGCATTTTGCGAATGCCCGCCTGGCTAGCTACCACCCTCAAGTAGAAAATCTGTAGCCAAGCAACTAACGGTGGCCAGTACTTCTAGGTTAGCCTGAACAACATCTTCGACCACATCATCACTAACCATCAGGTGAGATAGTTGTTAAAGGCTAACCTATCAGGCGTAAAAAAAAAAAAAAATAATCACGCAAAGTTGATACTTATAAAGGCTTTTTGTGTAGTCGTATGTTAATAAATAAGCACTTTATATTCCCTTGGCCAGTTTCGACAACATCTTAAATGGGTAAACTTGGGACAGTCATGATTTCTAAACAGTATTTGTGCAGGTATAGGTACTGTAAAGTAAAATATGAATTACTCACTGCAAGAAGCAGCCCCATTTGGCTGTTAGGTCGTTTTCCTTTCGGGTAGAAGATATGCGCTAGAGACACCAGGGGGTCGTTGTATCTGAAAATTAACGAAAGATTAAACTTGAGGTCGGACTTTGGCTGGACAATCGAAAATGTGATATCATTGTTATAGCTTTATTTATCAAAATTTGTGCTTGTCCAAGTGTTAGGCACATGCTCCATGATGAGCGATAAGCAAGGAGAGCTAGAAATCAGAAACAAGTTTGGTATTAGCGAGTAATTACTAATAGTTCTAATAGTTTTGTCGCTCGGCTAAAAACGAGTGCGTCGAGATTTATTCTTCACTCGATCAGGGCGGCACATTAGTATGCGTTAGTATCTTCAAAGCGAGAAAACCTCAGAGAGCGTTGTGACCACCAGAAAGCATCGCTATGTCGGTATAGCCCTTGTCGCTGGGATAAACTAGTGGAGAGAAAGTTCTCGCCGGGAGTGTGAGCACTTAGCGATCAAATATTAATATTATAAATGCATCTCTTTTGTTGACACGGGATCTATATTTTTTATGCTCCTTTAGCGAGAAAATAGCTGATAATTAGTTGTTTCCTCGCCAGTGCGGTGGGACAACAGCCTATGCAAACAGTCCAATGGTAAAATTGGAACTCTCGTGTTCTCTGAAGATATTTTTCTATAGATTTTAAATGTGATTTACATAATGGCGATCAAACATTTGCAACTTGCACTACCACAAATTTAAACAAAGTTTAAACAGTTTCCTCGGTTTTGTTTTCACATACACTTTTCCCGCTTTGATACTACATCTCCTATATTTACGTGAAACCATTTGTTGCAACCAGTGTGATATGCACCAAGGCTTTCTCTGCCTTGGGTTTAGTCACGAATAGTAATAGTGAATCTTGAAATTATTGTTTAGGGCATTACTTTGATTGCTGAGAAGAGGGAATTTCGGCACTAAATATAGTGCCAAAATTACCTTGATTGGGAAAACCATGATCTGGACGCGGCTAAAAGGAAATTTTCATCGCGTGATCCCGCTTGAAGCTGTCATATTGACAGTTCATGTCATATTTTTAACTTTCTTTTTGTCTACGTTCAAGTCTGAGATGTGGAAACTGCCAAAGAAACAGTGAATTTCGTCTTTTTTGTCTTTGAAGATGTTGTCTATATCAGCGGCTGCTCCCCTCAACAATTCATCATACGATTTAATGCTAAGGAAACACACTTAGTGAATAATACAAGCTGTAGGTACATCCATCAAGAACAGCTACTCCATCCCATGAGGAGACAACGAGGTTATTCTTATAGCTGTGCACCATACAACTAATCATACCCAAAATATATTAGCCATATTTACCCAAAAACCAGTTCCTCCGCGGTGACGTGAACGAAGGGCTGGGCTCTTTCTCGATAGGTGATGGACAGCCCTGACGCCAGGATGTTGAACAGCCACCCCGCCATGTTCGGGGAAAAGGAGGTTACAGTCTGGAACAATACTCTCGAACTAAATACAGACCTGTGTGACGTCACCGGGCGCGAACAGTGAATTATTGATATGCGCGTACCTAGGCCTAGTATGTACACTTCTTGATAGTGTGTAACAATTCCTGGATACACGTGATAAAACTGAATACCTATATTTTGAATACGATATTTTGACGTACTGGATACGAGACAAGGCACCCCATTTCAGGACTATCGCGGATTTCCCGGACATCTGCCAACGCGGCAACCTTAGTTCCATGTTCGCGTTCCTATCTACTCCTTAATTTGGTCGTCTATAAATTCAACTAGTTGATTCGCAAGATGATCATCGATTGAAACCGTAACAATTGATGACCGGTTTTTTAACTAGTTCGTATAATCAACGTCCATCTCTACAGAACACATAGAAAATAACCAGAATTTAACTTACTCTTTAATTTTGGCGGCTATGAATTCAACTAGTTAATCGCGAGATGACCTTAGGTCGAAATTATAACAGTTGATGGTCGGTTAATTTAACTATTTTGAAGCAATGATGGCCGAGCGGTAATAGCTATGGACTGCCGTGCCGCAGTACCCTGGTTCGATCCCCACCGCCGGCTTGAGCTTCACCGCATGGTGGAAGGGCATTTTGCGATTGCCCGCCTGGCTAGCTACCACCCTCAAGTAGAAAGTCTGTCGCCAAGAACCGAAAGGTGTGTTCCGGCAGTAGTCTTTGAGAGCCAGTGAAATTACAGGCACAATGAGACTTAACAACTATGTCCCAATGTGACGGGCGCAGTGCAATTCGTGACTTGTTATGAATTGCAACAGTTATAGGCAGAGGTTAGCCCACTTAACATCAGGTGGGCCTCGAGCTTGTTCCATCACAATAACATAAAAAAAAAAAAAAAAATGTAGTTTGTTTCATGAACGCCCATGTCTACAGCACACACAGAAAAATAAAAAGATTCTCACCAGTAAAGGTATATTTGGCACGACTAGCTTCAAATTCTTGTCGACGGACATCTCGGGCACGAAGCGCAGGATCTTGTTGTGTTGGTAAGTGACGGTGTCGTTGTCGTGGAACTTTATGTTCACCTTCTCCATGTCTTCTCTGAAATTTACATGTACATATTAGGCTTGGTTCTAGTTGACTCTCAAATTGTTGACCATTACGGTTACAGCTGGTCAAACGAAATGCTAATTATATGGCAATTCGAATGTGTAATCATTTTCCTCCAAAAACAAAGGAAGGAAGGGCGTTGCCTTAAATTAAAAAAAAAAGGTTTTGACATATTACAAAAAGCATCACAACTCGTCTAATCCGCATAGCAGGCGTTATTGCAAACATAACAATATTAAAATTATAAGGTTGCGTCATCATTTACAAGTATAAAACCAATTGCGAAATTGGTCTTGTTTGTAGTACAACGCAAGTGGTACTATAGATGTCGCTCCATCCCAATACGTTGGTTAAATAACGATAGGAAAGATTTGATTTATGACGTCATGTTAGCTCAATTGGTTAGAGCATACCCCGGCTATAGGGGTGGATGGACGCGGGTTCGAATTCCGCACATGAATTAAATTTTTTCTATCGTATATTTGTAATTTTGTAAACTAAATTATTTATCTAATCTGACTATAAGTACGAACTAGCAGAAGTCAACCCTAAGAGGTTGTTAGCATTTTTCCAATAACCCTGTATAGATAATAACTTAGAGGGTTGTTTTTATCTAATTGTGACGGATCAAGCACGAGGCCCATCTGATGTTAAGCACCCGTCACCTGAGACATAGTTGTTAAGTCTCATGTGCCTGTAATTTCACTGGCTCTCAAGGAATGCTGTCGGAACACACCGTCAGGTGCTTGGCGACAGATTTTCTACTTGAGGGTGGTTGCTAGCCAGGCTGGCATTCGCAAAATGCCGTTCCACCATGCGGTGAAGCTCAAGCCCGCGGCGGGATTCGAACTATGGACCTGCGGTACGGCAGTCCATAGCCAATGCTGCTGAGTCATCACTGCTGGTAGGATAAAAACTAGCTTTGTTCTAATTATATTTCGTGGTGGTTCATTTCCTATTTGTACCGGTGAGTAACTTCGTCCTAGATAAAGAAAGGTGAACATAATACGGTGATATGATACTCAAGTGTGATAAATGTACTTCTTGTCTACTTTCTCTGTAGTATCCAAGATAAGTGGTTGAAAGTTGGTCTGTCTGTTCATTTAGACACTAAAAGTTTCGCTGTCAGTTTATTTGCCAGTGATTTCAATGACCTCTTGACTCGAGTAGGATTTTATAAGTTTGTTTTTAATGAATAGATTCAGGCGTTACTTTGCGGAAATCGATGTTTAATAATAACAAACATTTTAAAATATTTTAAGTAAACATTAAATGAATATTTTAGAAAACACTAAAGAATATAAAAATATTTTTCAAAGACAATTCCAGGTAGTTTTCCTGTTAAGCTGACGTGACGTCATAAACGCCACGTAGCCAAACTGGAAGAATTTTCGACGCGTTTCTATTCTACATGAATCATTCTAAGGACCGTCTTGACTCTTCGAGCTCACGATCGAGAATCTCTCTGAATTAGGCGGAATCGACAGAAGATATATCTTTATAACTTTTTCAACACCCTTGCTCGTAAAGTGAGCTTTATTATATCGTTCTTAGGGCCATAAACCGAACTATCATAACCCCTCGTGCATAATAAATTATACACTAGTGCGTAATATAATTATCCCTACAAAGTTAAGTTAGTACCTAACTGCAAATTATATGAGAGTAAACAGAGCATTTTCAATTTAACCGGGTAATACACATTTGTAACATCAAAGAGGTTTATATGTAATCAAACATCAGATTTTTTTTTGTGCGCTTATTCGCTGTCTTTACTGCGATAGGTTGATCTTTCATCTCAAACTCACCTGATGGGGAGTGATGATGCGGTCGAAGGAGACAACTTGCACACAAGGGCAGAATGTGGCTTTAGGGTCTATATAAAGTCCGTCCTTACTAAGGAGTACGTCCTTACTAAGGAGTACGTCCTTACTAAGGAGTACGTCCTTACTAAGGAGTACGTCCTTACTTAGGAGTACGTCCTTACTAAGGAGTACGTCCTTACTAAGGATTGAATTCAGGGATTGAATTAAAGCAACAGAGTTGAAAATGGTATGAATTATGGGAACTTTCTCCCGAGGACAGCTGCCGGGACAAACTGTTACATAACGACCGCCCAGTATTTACTTGGCGACAGGTTTTCCTAATGAACTTCAACAGACTACAGAAACGTAAGCGTGAGTAGTGGCATACTGTTAACGCATTATTTTCCTAATTGCAATTCTCTTAATCCGGTTTTATAAGTTTGGTTAGCGGATTTCGTCGTCTGCAATATGGCGTGATATTCGGCAATTCTGTCTCTTAATGTATATACGACTAGATAGGGTGCGATGCTCAGTCACCGTAAACTAAAGCGAGTAAAATGTCTGTCACTATGAATAGAGTAGCCGGAACCTATAATAATTTTATTGTTCATCCAACAGGTTAGTCTCTGACCTGTATCTCAGATGTTTATTTTTAATTTTTTATAGCTATAGGCTAGCCTTTGACCACTATCTCACCTGATGGTGAGTGATGATGTGGTGGAAGATGTTGTTCAGGCTAGCCTAGAGTTACTGGCTCCCATGTTGGTAAGCAATATTTATTTATTAATTACGCACACAAAATAGGACGGTCAATAAAATTACATAAACTTACAATACGCACAAGTTTTTGGACAGGACAATATCCCTAAAGTACCTATGTGTTCACAGCATGACAAATTTATGAAAACAGCTGTTACTTAAAATTGCTTAAATTTTTATAATATTGATGAGGATTTTTTATTCATTTTTATTCATTCAAAGTCTTGCGAGAATAGATTTATTACAAGTCTTAAAATAGTTGGTGGCTTTCAAGCACTCCTCCCGGAACACGCTGTTCGGTGCTTGGAGACATATTTTCTACTTTAGGGTGGTACGAATGGCACGGCGGGCATTTGCAAAATGCTTAAAGATGGATTGGCTTCAGGACGTTGGTTTAACGTTCTGTAGAAATCATAAGACTAAACTGCTGAAAGTTCCTTTACCTCTTTTCCATTCAAAAGACATCAACGCGCACTTCTGTCATCCAATGCACAATGGGGGAAGCCCATGTGTTCCAGTGTACATTTTCCAGCAATGAAGAAAAGAAAAGAAAAGTGAGCTTTTAAAAACGGTAAAATCTTTTGGTTGCTGCATAATAATTAGAAATACAATTTCTATTGCTACAATTCACTATGTAGACACAACACTAGATTAAGTGAAGATTTAAGGATGCTTTTTTTTAATGTAATTGTGACGGATTAAGCACGAGGCCCACCTGAAGTTAAGCGGACTAACCTCTGCCTATAACAGATGCATTTCGTCACAAGTCACGAATTGCACTGCGCCCGTCACCTTGAGACATAGTTACCGGCTAGCACTCACGGTGTTTGGTCGTAATCTCCGACCTGTGTTCGAGCAGTAAAGATGCTCATTCTCAAGGAATGCGGGCAGCTTCGAGGGCTGCGACTGCTAGTGCGCGTCTAGCAGCCCTCGAAGCTGCCTTCAGAATGAGCATCTTTACAGCTCGAACACCGGTCGGAGATTACGACCAAACACCGTGAGTGCTAGCCGGTATAATAGTTAATAATTATGTCAACTCACGTTAGTTTTTATAAAAAAAAAAGACTGTTTATGTGATTAAAATATATATGTCCCATAAGATCTCACTTGGATATACGTGGGATCTCACTGTATTTCACTGCATCTATATCATATTATTATTATTACATCTTCCTGTCATAAATAACAGTTCTTTATACAGGCATTGCTATTGTAATAAGTATAAAACGTGCATCTAAGTTGCTTATTTCTGCGTCACTCATGTCATTGCAAGGGCCCGGACCCATTCGTGATTTATGTCAAATAGATTTTAATTAAAACAACTAATCGCACGTCAGTTTGTCGTATGAATTATAAAGGTTATATTACTCTACACGGCGAACCGCTATGATTTCTTCATAATACTGGTACAGTCGCGACGAACGTTTTGTTCTTACAATTTTATATCAGACAGGCTAATTTTGGCAAGTGATGATATGGTACCTCAAGTAGAAAATCTGTCGCCAAGCACCTAACAGTGCGTTCCGGCAGGTGTTCTTGAGAGCCTGTGAAATTACAGGCAGAGGAGACTTAACAGCTATATGTCTCACAGTGACGGGCGCAGTGCAATTCATGACACTTGTGGATGAAATTAATCTGTTATAGGCATAGGTTAGTCCGCTTAACATCAGATGGGCCTCGAGTTTATTCCGTCACCATAACATAACAAAAATAAAAATATGGTAGAAAATCAGAGGTTAAAGCTCTGCTGTAACATATCGGTAGGTGCTTGGCGGCAGACTTTCTACATCAGAGTGGTAACTAGCCTAGTTTAATTTCGTACTGGGCCTGCCCGATTGGGAGTATCGATTTATTACAATACAAAACTGTTTATTGCACAGCGAATATACATTTAAATAATATTATAGAAAGTACTTTTAGATTATGGTTATGCAATGGGCGATCTTATCGGATATAGCGATTTCTTCCAGACAACTTTTGTATGGACAGCATCACATTTCAAGTAATACGGTGGTAAAAATTAAGTTTTTTTTTAATTTATATTTCTTATGGTAGCCTTTGAACACAATCTCACCTGATGGTAAGTGAAGACGAGGTCGAAGGTGTGAACAGGCTTAACCTAGAATTATCTTATAAAATATTAACTTAGTAATAAAAATATTACTTATAAATCAGTTTTGTACATACATACTCTACTATGATATATAGATATCCTACAGGTACACGTTATTTATATACATAAAATATATTAATATAATACATAATCATTAAAAAACAGGTAGTAGAAGTAGGTTGTACAAATAATTTCTTAATAACTCATGTGACAAATAAAATCAATAGTCACCCCGTGACCACGATCACTGCAAAGTGTTTGAAACGTCGGGACAAAAATAATGATAAATATACGCGATTTAAACCGTTTAAAGATGTTTAATTACTATATTTTTAATAATTTTAAAATGTTATGGTTTTTTTAGTAATCCACCGTAACTTAACTGTTACTTAAATACGTACAAGTTTGTAGGGAGCCTTCGGTGCGCGAGTCCGACTCGCACTTGACCAGTTTTTTATGTAGGTTGTTATTCACTTTTTATCGTGGGTAACTTATTTAAAATCATAACGAAGACCGGATAAAAACAAGCATCTTTCTAATTATATTTCGTAGAAGTTCATCTCTTATTTAAATCGGTGAGTAATACTTTAATTATATTGCCTTGTACTGTTACTACTATTGAATTGGTGATATGTGGACATAGTATATTTAGGTCTGGGTTTAAAACATGGGATACTTTAATCCAATTTGTTCAGCTGTCGTACTAGAGCTCGCCTAGTCTTTCATAAGTGACCAACTCCACAAACTAGTTTCAGCAACTTCCGCTGCGTTCATTACTTTGAGAGGTGACCGCTAGTGGCATATGCACGTGTTTTAGAGCGTTTCTTTTGTTGTCATGGGATCCCAGTCGTTATAGCAAGGTCGTAGGATATTTCGCAAACTCCTTCCATCTCAAGTAGAACATCTGTCACCAAGCTTTCACTTGAGAGCCAGTAATTCCAGGTTAGCTCGAACAGTATCGTCGACCGCAACATCACTTACCACGAGGTAAGATAGATACCAAAAGCAATTGGCTTAAAATAATTGCTAAGTGGTTCCCGAGGGAGAGCACAATATACCCAATGTCCAAAACGGCAAAGCTGAGGACAGAAGTAAGTTACAATTATGAATAAGTATGGCAATGCTGCCAGCATTCTGGGCGCGCCATCAAATGGTAATCCAAATACTCCATTATTTGGACTACCTATGAGACTGCAATTACTTGTATGTTGTCTAAATGCTTTTATTGCAGTAGCTGTAGTGTTGTATATAGTTATAGTATTTTGTTACTAAAAGTTTGGGTATGTTTTTTGCCATTTATTTCCGAAACGTCCGAAGAGATTTGATGAAACTTGGTTTTGTACTGGTTCTGAATTCGGGCATAGTATACTATTTAGTGCTATAATGGACAGATATAACTTTATTGTTACACCACATAACACACGAAACAGAGAGAACAACAATTGAGATATGTCCATTTTACACTCAGGCGAAGTGAGTGTGGAAGCAAGTATAAAAGTTTTGTGAAACACTTGTGTGCATGCCTGTACATTCGCACACATTGCCGTAACGCTAAAACGAGGTTCCATTACGCCACTCAATTACCCATTTTAATGTGCACTACACTTTTTGTTTGCTGCTATTTTTTACTTATGAACACACCTTGGTTTATTTTTACAAATAATGATTTTTGGTTCTTTTCTAGCATGGAAAATTCCGATTGCACACAATAATTTTTGAAGCAGTAATGGTTCAGAGGCTTTGGCTATGGACTGCCACGCAGAAAAACAAGAACCGTCACCCTCCGAAGTACGTAGACTCTCAATATTTGATAAGGCGGTGATATCCATCAAGGTGGACTCTCGCTAAATTGACGTACCATCGACAAAGAGGTGTCTTAACAACGTGCTCGACAGAAATCTAAATAATTTCATCATTCACAATCATCTACCAAACATAAATTTTCAATTCATAACATATCCATTTAGGCCGAGTGTTGTGAATAGCCCATAGCTATTAATATTATTATTATTTTTTATGTTATTGTAAAGGGACAACCTCGAGGCCCACCTGTTGTTACACCTGATGTTAAGCGGACTAACCTCTGCCTATAACAGATGCATTTCGTCACAAGTCACGAATTGCAATGCACCCGTCGTCGCCTTGAGACATAGCTGTTAGGTCTCATGTGCCTGTAATTTCACTGGCTCAAGGACTGCTGCCGGAACACACCGTTAGATGCTTGGCGACAGATTCTATCTGAGGGTACTTGAGGGTAGCTAGTCAGGCGGGCAATCGCAAAATGCCCTTCCACCACGCGGTGAAACTCACCGCGGCGAGATTCGAGCCATCACTACTTCGAAACTTTAAAATTAACTGCCGTACCAAAGGTTCATGATTCGATCCCCTCACTGCTGGCATGAGCTTCTCCGCATGGTGGAACGGCACTTTTTTAATGCCTTATAGATTAGCCTTTGACCACTGTCTCACGTGATGGTAGGTGATGATGTGGTCGAAAGTGTTTCAAGGACAGCTGCCGGAACACACCGTTAGGTGCTTGGCGACAGATTTTCTACTTGAGGGTGGTAGCTAGACAGGCGGGCATGTGTAAAATGCGCTACCACCATGCTATAACGACTGCCATCCTAAGACAACAACCGGGATCGACGGCTTAACGTGCCCTCCGAAGCACGCTCAGTAGTAATGTCACCAGCGGTCACCCATCGAACTCATGACCGCGGCGGACGTTGCTTAACATAGCTGATCGATTCAGAATGGCTAAGCAAACTTCGCTACAAACACTTTAATATTCAAAATTTCTCTTATCGAATACTTATTCTTGTAATACCAATAACGATCAGGTTCCTCTTCTCCATTAGTAATTATGGGCAAGTGCCCAGAGCTGCGAATCCATGTGGCCCTTAGTTCCTGTCAGATTACCAACCGATAACCGGATATTTTGGATTGTATATTGAGATAATACGCAGGAAAGATCTGGGCGTCCAGTCTGCTAATCAATATGAATCTATAATGGACTCGGCCTGGTCAATTTTGACAGTTTTGGTAGTCTACTAACTCTATATCGTTCATATTGATTCAATCTCGGTTTCATATGAAAACGAAACGACGGAGTAATAAATAATAACGAAATTGTTTTCTGAATTACCTTATTTTATTTTTTGTTAGCAATATCGTCAAACCAGCCTAGATTCATCATAGAATCGTATATTCATAGGGGATCAGCAGACTACCGATTCTATCTCGTCTGAATCTATGCTGAATATGAACATGAAGCAGACTTGGCCCCCAGGTATAGGTGTGCTCAAGCTAATAATCAAGAAATTGTGCCTGATATTCATTTTAGATAAAATGAATACCAGGTGGCGAAGCCAGGTGAATACACCAATACTAAAGTTATAAAAAAAAATGAGAAATAAAATTAAGTTATTATATAATTATAGTGTTCAAAGTCTAGACTATCAGCTATAGAAAAGTCAAAGGCGAAGCCACAAGCGAAAGCTAATCATGTTCTAACTTCTAGAAATATTAACCATCATCAATCAGCTGATTTCATTTCTAGTCGAAGTCATTAGATCTGAGGTCAACGAACTCGTTAGTGAAATGACTGGACCACAGATAATGTAGTTCCTACGTAATATAAACTTTTGCTTTCGAAGCTTCTCAAGGTTGTTGAGAACCAGTTAATGGGAGATTTGTAATAATCTGTGTTTACATACTTGTTTTTACTATAGTTTAACCTTATACTAGTTGAAACAGGTGCACACAGATCTTTATACCATAAGGAAGTTTTTCAGTTGACCTATATATTCAGTTGATATTCTTCGCTTGTGGTTTTTGGCGCGAAATTTGACAAAGTTTATTATTATTTCTTTGTTAATGGCTTCTGCGGTTTAATGTTACCTCAATTCTGCCAATGTCCGTTCATGCTAGTTTCATAAGTCACGTGGAGTTATTACTTTAAGGGTGAACTGGCCGGGCCGTTCTCCATACAAACGCCGTAGGGTGATCACTCCCTTATTTGAGGATTTAGGTCCAAAACAAAGCATAATACCGATTGACCTCGTCATTACCTAGGCTTGTATGATGCCGAAATTTTAATAAAATAATTAACTTGATAGTTATGAGCCTCGAAACATTTTCATATAAAGTTTTCGAGGCTCATAACTTACAACTTAATTGTCCTTTTAAAATTTCGGCATCATACAAGCCTAGATAATGACGAGATCAATCGGTATTATGATTAATTCTGGATCTAAAGTCTCAAATTAGGGAGTGATCACCCTACGGCGTTTGTATGGGGAAGCGACCGGCCAGTTCAACCTTAATTTAGAATACGAAGTACATGATGATTTATCTAAAACAAAGAAATGACACAACTTGACAAAGTTTTGAAGTAGACGAATTTAAAACATGACACTGGCAAATGCACAAAACGTGCGAGACCATATACGACACAGCGAAAAAAAAGTAGACGAATTTCAAATAGGTTGGCAGTTCGACGCAGGTTTTATGCTAAAAATGTGTTGTTTCATATTTTAAACGTGAAATTTTATTGAATTCTCACCTCACGCAGTCGGAAAGGTGTTGTTTATACGGAACCTACTTGGATGCTTTTATCTACTAGTGGAGAAGGGCTTTTAAAATTTATTTATAACGGTTCGGAATTATAAATTTACTTCCCAAATTTACGAGAGGAAAATTATTGTCATGTGCGGGATTCGAAACCGCGTCATCGACCCCTATGTTATATATTTTTTTGTAATGTAATCCGCAGAGCATGCTTTATTGCAATAAAAACATTCAAATTATAAGGTTACGTATTCATTAACAAGTTTAAAGCTAATTGCAAAATCAGTCTTGTTTGTAGTACAACGTAAGTTGTACTATAGATGTCGCTCCATCCCAATACGATGGTTAAATAAAGAACGAGAGGAACAATTTGAGTTTTGAGTCATTGTCGTGTTAGCTCAGTCGGTCAGAGCATACCCCGGCTATAGGGGTGGATGACGCGGGTTCGAATCCCGCAAATGACTATTTTTTTTCCTATCGTAAATTTGTAATTTTGTAATGTAATCCGCAGACCACGCGTTATTGCAATAATAAATATATTTAAATAAATTTACTTTCTATATTGCCAATTGTAGTCATTTTACTTTCAATTTTTAATATAGATTAACATTAATAGACTTATATAAGTTGTTTTTCTTGCACTTAGCATTTTACTCTGTAGTTTGGCGAAAATTTGTGTGTTGTGCTCGACTGCAAAGTTATTTTGCGTCTCGTACCTATGAAGCCATTGCTACGCTCTGGATTCTATTTTGGAAATTCAACCCTAAAATCCGTCACTTTCTACAATTTTATTTTACTATAAATAGATAAAGATCTTTCAGTCTAAAAAAGCACGATTCCTCCAATTTTTAACCCCTACATGCAAATATACGCATACAAGCAATTTCGCCGATATCATTGGAGTTTCAATCATCGTGGTGTGTGTGCGATCTGCGGGAACGCGTCCGAATTCACTGTAACACCAGCGATTTTACGCACACATATTTAAACAAGTATAATAGTGGAGGGGCATGCATTTTTAGACTGAAAGATCTCTAAGTGCTATCGAATTTATTCCTTTCTCTATTGTTCTCATATATTACTTTTGAGCTGTACTTTCCTGACCCAATAATTCATAATTTTCCTGAATCCGTCTCTCTTCCTCCCTTTTTAGATTATAGTTCCTCATCTAATATTATAAAGCGAAAGTTTGAATGTATTGATGTATGTATAGTATTGATATATGTTACTCTTTCACGCAAAAACTACCAAACAGATTTTAATCAAAACTTTACAATAATATATCATACACATCGGAATAACACATAGGCTATAATTTATAAAGATTTTGTGTGAATTGTTCAAAATGTAACGATAAGTGTCAAGTAAGTTGGAAACAATTCTGCCATACGCGACCTATTCTGTCGCGCGCTGCAAAAACCTTTAGTATCACACGTACATCATGTATTACGGAAATGTTTATCTTAAATTGTCCTACAAGAAAGTCCGCGGCGGCATAGGTATATCTTTCTTTTATATGTAAGCCATTATCGCCAAAATACTGAACCATAAATAAAATCCCTAATATAAAATCCCCAAGAAAACATCAAATTAATATTTTAATAAAACACTTAAAAAATATAAAAATATATCTAGTGACAATTCCGCCTAATTTTCCTGTTCAGCTGTCGAGAATTCACATTCGTGCGCTCGTAGAGACCTCCTGAGGATGCTTCGTGTAGAAGGGACACGCGTCGAAAATTCTTCCGGTTTGGCTGCGTGGCGTTTGTGACGTCACGTAATTAGGCGGAATTGTCACTAGATACATATTCATATTTTTTAAGTGTTTTATTAAAATATTAATTTTATGTTTTCTTAAAATATTTTATAAATATTTATTATTATTCGTAATTTTATTATGATTATACTATATTTTCGTAACACATTCTTGAATAAATTTTTTTCATGTTAGTCTTACCTGTAGACAAAAGGTCCGACCTCCACGAGCTTGGGTCTCTCCCCGTGTTCTATGAAGCCTTGAGGATTGGTGACGTTGAAGATGTACACCTTGGTCAGCCGCGTCACTCCTGGCTTCTGCCAGTAGCTGTAGCTAATAGACCCGTTCCACAGCTTTAATTCCTGGGGGAGGAAGAATGAGAGTGATCATAAGTAACGAAATATTTTGCAATGGAAGACTAAGATGGAGAATGCTTTTTATTATGTAATTGTGACGGAACAAGCACGAGGCCCACCTAGGGTTGCCATATCAAGGTATATCTATACCTGGACATTTCTGGGGTTTGAATAGGGTGTGGGTACTTTGACCTCAAGTTAAAATCGAAATAAATCTATGGTTGAACTACCAATTTAGGTATTAAATCAATATAACATAAAATTAAACTCAAAACTATGAAAAAAAAATTAGCCACACGGCCGGCATGAGCCGTGGCTAGCATAGTATTGGTTTCCGTATGTTTGTGAAAAATCCTGAAATTAGTCATTTCCGGGACAGTAGAGCGAAATTACTGGACACGTGACGAGACACCCCATTCCGGGACTATCCCGGATTTCTCGGACGTCTGGCAACCCTAGGCCCACCTGATGTTAACCGGACTAACCTCTGCCTATAACAGATGCATTTCATCACAAGTCACGAATTGCACTGTGCCCGTCACCTTGAGACATATTTGTAAAGTCTCATGTGCCTGTAATTTCACTGGCTCTCAAGGACAACTGCCGGAACACACTGTTAGGTGCTTGGCGACAGATTTTCTATTTGAGGATAGTAGTTAGCCAGGTGGGCAAGCCAAAATGCCATTCCACCATGCGGTAAAGCTCAAGCCGGCGTTGGGGATCGAACCAGGGACCTGCGGCATGGCAGTCGATAGCTATTACCGCTCGGCCATCATTGGTCATAGTCACTGTTCCGTAGCTTTCTTTTGAAAGCCACGAAAGGGATAATTTGCCTGCAGGCAGGGGTGCAAATCTGAACTAATATAATAAGGAGGAAAGATTTGATTGTTTGTTTGTTTGCATTGAATAGGAAATAGTTGAAGCAGTGATGGCTCAGTGGCATTGGCTATGGACTGCCGCGCAGCAGGTCCATGGTTCGAATCCCGCCCAGAGCTTGAGCTTCACCGCATGGTGGAAGGGCATTTTGCGAATGCCCGCCTGGCTAGCGACCACCCTCAAGTAGAAAATCTGTCGCCAAGCACCTAACGGTGTGTTCCGGCAGCAGTCCTTGAGAGCCAGCGAAATAACAAGAAAAATGAGACTTAACAGCTATGTCTCAAGGTGATGGGCGCAGTGCAGTTCGTCACTTGATGGAATGCATCTGTTATAGGCAGAGGATACCGCTTAACATCAGGTGGGCCTCGCGCTTGTTCCATCACAATAACATAAAAAAAAAAAGTCTCTGAAACTACTGGACCGGTTTTGATGAAATTTAGTATAGAAATAGTTTGAGATCTAGGGAAGGACATAGGATAGTTTTTACCCAACTGCGCAAAAAGAGATTAATGGTATAACCGCGGGCGGAGCTGCGGCCGGAAAGCTAGTATTATAATAATCTTAAAATATGTCTCAGTTTTTTTTTCTCAGTGGCATATGCCTTTATTAACAATATACTACCAACTATATACAACACTACAGCTACTACAA
Source organism: Plagodis pulveraria (assembly GCA_963890685.1). Lineage (NCBI taxonomy): Eukaryota > Metazoa > Arthropoda > Insecta > Lepidoptera > Geometridae > Plagodis > Plagodis pulveraria. The sequence continues at coordinate 1,435,224 of OY982977.1, forward strand.
TAGAAGCATTTAGATCCCTATAAGTCATAGGCAGTCCAAATGCTCCAACCCACTACCAGTTGGCAGCGTGCGCAGCATGCTGGCAGCATTGCCCCGTTGAATTGGAATGCTTATTCTTTGAGCCAAATAGATGCCAGCATTTAGATCACGCGTCGCATCGACTAAGCGCTCTGATAAGTTTTGGAAAATGTGTCAGTTAATTTTGTATAGGTTTTATTTATTATTTTTTATTACATTATATTAACATATATTATTATTAAGTACTCATTTACACCATATAAATTATTCTTTAGTAAACATTAAATAATTTTCAACTTAAATTTACAACTCTGTAACAATTTAACATAATATTTATACATAATTAAATGTCGTTAACTTTTTATGTAAGTTTTATATATTTTTATTGTAAATAGGCTACCTTTCACGATTGCTATGTTTGCAATAACGCCTGCTCTGCGAATTACATTACAAAATTACAAATTTCCTAGAGTAAATATAGTCTACAGAAGACTGTTTTTTTATGTTTGATAGGTTAGCCTTTGACCACTATCTCATCTGATGGTAAGTGATGATGTGGTCGAAGATGTTGTTCAGGCTAACCTAGAAGTACTGGCTTTAAAGGATAGTTGCCGGAACACACCGTTAGGTGCTTGGCGACAGGTTTTCTACTTGAGGGTGGTAGCTAGCCAGGCGGGCATTCGCAAAATGCCATACCACCATGCTATAACGACTGCCATCTTACACAACAACCGGGACCGACGGCTAAACGTGCCCTCCGAAGCACGTGTACGCTCAGTAGTAATGTCACTAGCGGTCACCCATCCAACTCCTGACCGCGGGCGACGTTGCTAATCGGTTAAGAACAGCTAAGTTAACATCGCTACGAGCGCTTCAAAAATGTGTAATTTATTAATTACCTTTGAAGTAATTAACAAATTTAACATAAGTTTTAAGTTAATTACCTTTGAGCACTATCTCACCTGACGGTAAGTGATGATGTGGTCGAAATATTGTTCACGCGTATCTAGAATCAGGCTCTCAAGGTAGTTGCAGCACAGTCAGGTGCTTGACGACAGTTTCTCGACTTAAGAGTGGTAGCTAGCCAGGCGTGCAAAAACCCTACCACAAATTTCACTTTTTTTTTATGTTATGGAGTGGCAAACAAGCAGACGGCCCACCCGGGCCCCAATTCTCTTAGCTATTGACCATACGCCACACTACTGCGATGCTTCTGCGATCAAACTGCTGTTAATGTCAAATGCGGTAGTCTGCTAATTCTAGCTCCTAATCGTAGTTGTATAGCAATCGCGACGCCATCGTATGGCTGTGCTATGGCTTGCAAATGTTGCTTCTGCATTAAAAATAACTTCTATCAATCAAGCATCATAATCAATACAGTGGTTCTCTAGCTTTTGAAGCAGTGATGGCTCAGTGGCATTGGTTATGGACTGCCGCGCAGCAGGTCCATGGTTCGAATCCCGCCCAGAGCTTGAGCTTCACCGCATGGTGGAAGGCATTTTGCGAATGCCCGCCTGGCTAGCGACCACCCTCAAGTAGAAAATCTGTCGCCAAGCACCTAACGGTGTGTTCCGGCAGCAGTCCTTGAGAGCCAGAAAAATTACAGGCTAATGAGACCTAACAACTGGACGTCTCAGTGTGACGGGCACAGTGCAATTCGTCGTTGACGAAATGCGTCTGTTATAGGCAGAGGTTAGTCCACTTAACATCAGGTGGGCCTCGGGCTTGTTCCGTCACAATAACATAAAAAAAAAACAATACATTAAATATATTTAAATAATTTAACTATGTTTCTATCTAAACTCCTCCAAAATATTTTATGCCACTGTAGCAACGCAATCGCAACAAAATAGCTTACATCATACCAAATATGTCAAAAACTATTGATAGCAAACCACTGACTTGCGATCGAACCTAAACAGCGGGCAGACTACGGATACTGTCAAAATCTACAATGCTAAGAGACAATGCTAAAACACCAGGGGCGTGCCAATGCGTTACCGACCCTCTAGGACTCTTTTAACACCTTCTTTGAAGGAATCCATACTGTAGCTCTGCGGAAAAACGCAAGATGGAAGATCATTCCACATTTTGCAGGTATGCGATAAGAAGGAGCGCATAAATCGAGCTGTGTGAGACTTCCAGGACTCGATTATGTGTGGATGAGCTTTTAACCGGTGACGCGGAAGCAGTGATGGCTCAGTGGCATTGGCTATGGACTACCACGCAGCAGGTCCATGGTTTGAATCCCGCCGCGGGCTTGAGCTTCACCGCATGGTGGAAGGGCATTTTGCGAATGCCCGCCTGGCTAGCGACCACCCTCAAGTAGAAAATCTGTCGCCAAGCACGTAACGGTGTGTTCCAGCAGCAGTCCTTGAGAGCCAGTGAAATTACAGGCACATGAGACTTAAGAACTATGTCTCAAGGTGACGGGCGCAGTGCAATTCGTGACTTGTGACGAAATGCATCTGTTATAGGCAGAGGTTAGTCCGCTTAACATCAGGTGGGCCTCGGGCTTGTTCCGTCACAATAACATAAAAAAGAGGATCGTGGTGCCGGTATGAGATCAAACAGCTCCTGAGAGCATTCCCCGTTATAGAGCCTATTGTAGAGAATGTATTTGTTTAAACTTACCCTAAATATAATATAGTCCAACCATGGCACGAAAGAAAGTATGACGCCAAGCACAACCGTGCATATGCTGAACATAACCACCGCCAGGCGACCTGAAACAATCCACACACAAAGGTTATTTTCACAATTGTTACAGTTTCACATTTGATATGTTTAGTGTTCTTTTAAATTGTTTACGATACTTTGTTGATCAGTGGTTTCCAAAATCTCCAAGTTGCATAGATAGACCTAACGAATCTGTCTGCGAAGTCTGCGGTCATAACTTGAATGTGTGTCCGCTAGTGGCATTACTACTGAGCGTGCACTGACAAAAATCTAAAGTCAAAAGCGCCCTAATGACGGCTAATTTATATGGTATAAGGCGAAAAACCAACCAAACGTAACTACGTACAAAAACGCCTTCCAACTAGAAGGCGTTAAACGAGGTCAGTGAAGGCGAATGTTTCTTTTCGTCTTCATTTAAGATGTATTTTGTGGTCTTTCTTAAATATTGACTTTTCGATGAGGCTGATTAAGTCGTACGTTATAGTGATAATCACCGTATATAAACCGCCGTAAAAGTAAGGTATATTTTATGGTTAATACTGCAATTAATAAGTATAACAAGTTCAATTCTGAAAATACTTTACGGAAGGCGTTTTTGACGGTTGTGTTTATTATAAAACATGGTACATTTTTATTGATTGGTGAAAATCATCTTAAGAGTTGTGAATTCATGTTACGTAGTTACAATTCAACGGTAAAAGGTCAAATTTGATTTAAGCCTTTAAATCGTTTTTCTCTGTGTGCACGTGCTTATTAGGGCATGTTAAGCGTATGTGGTCTGAGGATGGCAGTCGTCAGGCTATGTCAGAGGCAGTAGGGTGGCCTAAAAACACTGCAACTTTGCATGGTAGCACCTGGCTTGCACCATCGAGTAGAAAATCTGTCAAGCGAAATGCGTCGAAAATTCTTCCAGTTTTTGCGGCGTTTGTGACATCACGTTCTCTGACAGGAAAATTAGGCGGAATTGTCACTAGTTTTTAAAAAAATGTTATTGTGACGGAACAAGCTTGATGCCCACCTCATGTTAAGCGGACTAACCTCTGCTTATAACAGATGCATCGCAAGGCACGCATTTCCATTGCGCCCGTCACCTTTAGACATAGTTGTAAAGATTCATGTGCAACACACCGTTAGGTGCTTGACGACAGATTTTCTACTTGAGGGTGGTCGCTAGCCAGGCGGGCATTCGCAAAATGTCCTTCCACCGTGCGGTGAAAGCTCAAGCCTGCACCGGGATTCGAACCATGGACCTGCTGCGCGGCAGTCGATAGCAAATGCCACTGAGCCTTCACTGCTTTACAAAATATTTTTTTTTATTATTTTTAAGTGTTTTATTAAACATTTTTATTTTTTTGAGTTAAAATATTTGTTATTATTATACATACTGCCCTGAAAACAACTCGTTTTTAGGAAAGTCGTGTAAATATCGAGCCTTGTAAGTATATAAATACTTATATAGTCAGTGCGTTTTCTTGTGGGCAACAGCGCTTACAAAATGGCGTATAAAGTTGATGGCTTATTATTATAGACGTAACCAGCGCTTAACCACATTCCGTGAAACTGTGGCACGTGATTTATATCACTACCATTTACATATCTAACCGCATATCCATCTAAGTGATAACAATCGTCGTTTTTCCCCGCACTTACGGAATAACTATATAATGACATTATTTTACCGTGAACAACGTTGAGTGCTTGCGGTTCGGTTTCGTTACGGGAAACGAATGCCGAAAATGAGGCCGAAAATACATTCTCTCAATAACTATAACTATCGTATATTTTAGAACCTACAAACGCGGCTAAGTCCATCCACTAAGTCCATATATAATCCACATAAATGTAAGGCATTAAAAAGTCAGATGGTTTTTTTAATATGGAATGTCAAACAAATAAGACCTTTCTATCGATTTCTTTCTGGGGTTTACACCATTTTGAAGAGAATGTTGCACGAATCGGACTTTAATATAAAAAGGCGAAAATGTTACTACTTATATGCGCTTAAATATGCATTTATTATGTCGTCGTATGTTTGTGCGTATTATCATTCAGCTTGGTGACCCATTGGTCATCACATTCGATATAGGATAACTAAAAGACAAAACCGTGACTTATGAAGAAGTTTACTTAGACTTAGAATACTTAGAGAGCACATTCCAGCGCCAGGGACGGCTACTTATAATGGGTTCAAATCTCACTCGCAGTTACATATATTTTAATTATAACTTTGTAAGTTTAGCAGGCAATGCAGGCACTAATGTAAATATACAATATTAATGCATCATAATGCTGGTGTTAGTCTCACGCCGATAACTGAAAATACTGATCAATATAGATGCAATGTCGATTGTTAAATTGTTGTGTGCTCTGCGTCACTGTGCTATGCTCACTGGGAGAAGTGACGCGTCAGCGTGCAGCGCTTAGCGCAGTGCGTACGGCCACTCACGGTGACGTGCGTCCTTCCGTGCTGAGTGGTCAGCTTGACTCGAAACGTTTCCTATAGTTGCATACATATTTCCTTCTGAGCACCGATGGTCAGCGTGAGATTAAGACCAGACAAATACTCTCAGCGGTTAAAAATATATTACTTAGGCTATTTTTTTTTTTAATATAATACCATAGAATTAGTGTAAAAATACCGTTTTGCAAAGTTGCGTATTTTCGTCATTTGTAATAAATTATCTATTCGAACTACAAAGTTGCAACGTGTAAATATGCGGAGTTTTACTTAATAATTATCTACCTCCCTATTCACGACAATCTTCAGGCACGTTTTCTATAACCGCAAAATAATATGATCTCGAATACAATAAGTAATTACTTCACTATAAACAACCTACGTCAATCACGTACGTAAGAAGTCAATAGTTGTTACTGATTCCTATTATAAAATAAATATAAACAATATAGGCTGCAACTAAGAATGATTGTTTAAATTAAACCGAACGATTATTAGAATAAGCGAGCCTATCGTTGCAATAAAAGGCAACCTAGGCAAACATGTTTTATTAAAATATAATTTATATAACTGTGGCTACGTAGATCTCACTGCACGCTAAAACTACACAATATAAGTTTCCATTTTGTACACGAGTAGGTAGAGGCAACACATTTTCAAATGTAAGTAACATTTTGAACACTATTTGGTGACACATTTTCTAGAGTATAGGTACATCAGAAAATGTGTTGCCTCTGTACTACAAAATTACTAAAATATATATATTTGTACAAAATTTTTCCTGCTTCTAAAATAAAAAGCTATTTACAACTTTCAATAGCCGCAGTAAACATATTCTTTTTATTTTCGGCCTTGAGGGCCCTAAGCCGAAAACAGATCGATCGTTCCCAACACTACTTGCCCGAACATAAGAACTACCTTCAAGCTGCTTCACCTTTTAACCCTTATCGCTGAGATGTTCCAGTCATCGTTCTCAGTATTTGATCAACAACAACCAGGGACTTCACCTGAAGTAATATCATAGACAATAATTACGGTAATTACGTGGATTTGCAGATGTAATTACGACTTAATCTGAGGTTTTAATACAGCTAAACCTTTATTTATGATGCACATATTTCCTAGTACTATCATAAGCCCATTTTTTTTATTTATCCTTTGACGATAATCTCACCAGAGGACTAATTAATTAAATTAACATAAGTACATAAAATTTTCATTAAAGAAAACCGACTTCTAAATTAATACAAACACTTTACAGTGATCGTGGTTACGGGGTTCACGGTATTAGATATAAGGATATTAAATATTATTTGAGGTATACTTTACTAAAATATATTCTACCTTATCGTATCTGGAGGAGCACAAAACTGCGTATGTTCTGAAGATGTTTGTTGATGTTATTTAAAACATCTGGCTGTAATGATGTGGTACAACAACGAACAAAACACCATTACAAAGGTTACAGAGAAAATAAAAATATAGGTATAATGTTCTATATTCCTCAGGGTTTGGGTATTCACTTTAAAACAGGTTCTCACGAAACGAAAAGAGTATAATTATAAAAGTTCTGACACAAATTTGGTATATAATACAGTAAAAATAAATAAACAATAATAAAATCACGGGAGCGAGTATCTCACGCATCGCGGGTCAGTTGCTATTTTCTTCTCTCCCTCTCTATTTTCGCGTGCCGGCGGAGGTGTGCGAAGAAAGCCAATCGTTAGGCGCGTTCAAAAAACAACCCAAAAATTTAGTTCGCGCTACATAGGTAAATACAAAATAATAAATGACGTCATAACTTCCCTCCCAAGGGAAATATTTTTAGAAGAACTAAGGATCCAGATAATAATAATGATTGTTTTGACCTCAAGTACACGTGTGCCGAATATAGAAGAAGAATATAATAAAATAGCCTTAAGAATAGTGTTCACTTATACTTCTGGTTTGCCAATTTTTCTATTTATTATTTATTTTATCCCTAAATTTCAATTTAAGATTCCCATACATAACAATTTTTCGATGTATTTTATAAAATACTTAATTTTACGGTAATCTGGCAAACTAGAAGCATAGATATTAGGCTCAAGGATATACACGCAAAGTTTCACCGAGTTTGAACACCTGGTATTTAAAATATGACGAAACTTGTATTGACGACGTTTATATGGAAAGCGCACCGTGAACACTACTCTTAAACAGAAACTAATTTAGCAGAAGTCGTTATCAGTGCCGGTATGCGAAGAACATAATTGAAATACGTTTATAAAATTAAAAACACGTGCAAATAACAAATTAATAATATAATATTTTAATTATCCACGTTCCGAGTAATTCACGTGATCTTGGAAACCACAGACTGTTTGTGAACCGCATGAAAATTATGTCTTTAGCGTCAATTAGCCGTGTTCTGCACTGATCACACAACCTGTGGAGAACCCAACATGCTATTTTGTATACAAATTAAAATAATAATAAAAAAAAACTAATTTCAAAACTGAAAAGTATAAAACGTTATTTCGCTTTATTTACTTAGATGATATAGGTTTTTTATTTTGTTATTTTGATTTGAAATACAAACTACTAAACTAAATAAGAATAACTTCTATGGCACTAATATGAATTTCAAATAAAAAAATACTTTCTATATCTGTTAATAGTAGCGTTTTACCTGAAATAAAACGCATATTAATTTACTTACCTTATTCGAAGCTTTATTTATTGAGATAGGCTTTACATTTCCCGCCTTACATTTTAGGCAACTTCCGGTTTTTGTCCCTCCCTTAGTTTCTCGTCACTTCCGCCTGGCAGTGTGGCGCCATTTTGTATCAGCCACTTCGGTACTCATTGCGTTTTGCTTTGATTACCAGGCAGCGATTTATCGTAAGCTTCGAATAAGGTAAGTAAATTAATATGCGTTTTATTTCAGGTAAAACGCTACTATTAATTTGACTGGTACCTTATTCGAAGCTTTATTTATTGAGACATGTTTATTATCGCCTGGTGGAAGTGATGTTGTTGACGTAAACGCCAATGTGATTAAGATTGCATAGTAATTAAAATAACTATGCAATAATTATATAATTATCAAAGTTGATGTCTTATGTAGCTATTTGCCTACAATATGGATTTAAATAATTAATAACAACATTTTAGTTTATAGACACTATTATTTATTCAAAAACTAAAATCAAAACGACTCCATTAGGTAACATAAGTAGAACATAAGTATAACCATAAAGTATTTACATATCAATCAATATCATTATCATTAACAGCCACAGTTTTGTAATATATTTTTAATCAACAGGATTAAAGAACCGAGTGATAGATGTTTTACTAACAGGTGTAACCTGACAGCGATAATATTTACAAAAGGTGTTTTGCGAACGCCAGTTGCCCCTTGCTAGTATCTCTTCGAGAGGATAATTATCTAGCCAATTTTTTGATGCAACTGCTGACCTAAAACTTCCTGGAGTGGCAGATATACCAGCCTCAGCTAATAAAGACTTGATCCAACCTGCAATTAGGGTACGAGATGCAGGTCTGGGTTCCCCTCTTACATTAATAAACAAATTGTTGGTTTTAGCGGCTTCTCTACGATTCTTGAGCAAGGAACAAGTCTGTTTAACCCAAAAGACAGCATTTAACTGCTCATTTTCATTATTTACTATAAGCTTCCATCCAGACTGCCTATAATTTACAGAATCAGTCTTAGAACCAAACGATGGCCATAATATTACTGAATCATCATCGATTATGCAACTTCTAGAATCAACATTAAGTAATGTCAGGTCGTGAATTCGTCTCCCTGAACAAAGGAGTAATAAGACAGCTGTATGTCTCTGAACTTGAAAAATATTAGTTTTGTCAATACTATAGTTTTGTAAATAACAGGCTAACGTATCTATATTCCAAACCGGGGGTTTGCCGTGGTGGACATTTTGCAAAGATATTGATTTTAAAATATGTTTGATTAACACGTGTGAGCTTAGATGACCTGACTTTTCTGGATCACATAGGGTTGCTACTACTGATTGTGCAACAAAATTGTGTTATATGATAGTTTATAAATCAAATGAAGATCCGATAAGTATCTAGCAACTTCACTTGCTGTAGGATTTGAATAGTTAGTCTTGTGTGATTCACACCAAGACAACCACCTCTTCCATGCGATGCTATACACTTTACGCGTAGATAGACGCCAGGACTCTTGTAGGAGCTTTAATTGATTAGTGTCCCATCCACTAAGTGTCCCAGACCACCCCCACATTTCCACACTTCTAACGTCATCTCTAGTACATTCGGAGGAGGGAGTCCTGTGGTGACGTCTAAGAGGACTTTGTTCAGGTGGCGAATCGTGAATGGGGGAGCTAACGCTCGCGATTTGATGTCCGGGCGCCAAAACACTCGCTTCCATCGTGGAACTTCCAGTAAATATATTCCCTGAGCTTGGTTGAGGTGACTTAGAGCTCTGGGGATTAGGAACGGTGGAGGAAATACCCAGGCTAGGTTGAAATTCCGGAGCTGGGAAAAGGCATCGTGGAACATCACTTTTCGGTCGTGAAGATCCAGTGACACATAATTGCTCACTACATGTGCTCTGCTCGAGGCAAACAGATCGATCACTGGAACCCCCCACTTGGCGAAAATGTTGTCCGTGCACTCCTGCGTCAGATGCCATTCTGGGGGAATACGAAGTCTCGATAGATGATCGGCATGACAGTTGTATATTCCGGGAATGTGAAAGACTTTTATGTGAATTTGATAACTGGCTAGAATATTGAAGACCTGGTAAGTTAGGTTCATCAGGGCTGTAGATTTGGTGCCTCCTTCGTGACGGAGGTAAGATATTACAGATTGGTTGTCTGATTGTATCAGTAGCGTACTGTGACTTACAAGCTGACGATGGTGCTGCAGAACTTTTAAGATTGCCAACATTTCTTTTAGGTTGCCGTGGAGATCTTTCTCTGCTTCGGTCCATGAACCCGTTAGAGACAGATTGTCTAATCGAGCTCCCCATGCGATGTCGGACGCATCGGTTGTGAGGAGGTGCGAGGGGGGTGGCATGTGAATGGGTGTTGAGCGTCTGCAATTCTGCCGCCACCACACTAACTCGTTGACTGCAGCAGGTGATAGGGCATGCCGCCTGTAAGACATCCTGGTGTATTTCTTCAGAATTTGGTTCATCAGGCGTAACAGGTGCCGATAGTTGAGCCTGCCTTTTGACACCACAAAACTGGCAAAGTTGAAGAGACCAACTAGACTCTGCAGTTCCCTGAGATTTGTACTTTGTTCCGTCAACATAAGGTTTGTTTTGGCTATAAGAGCAGGTATTTTGTCTTCGGGTAGACTTTTGCAATTCGTCCAAGGATTCCAGAGAATTCCTAAGAACACTAGACTTCTTTTGGGACTTGTAATAGATTTTTCGTAATTTATCAACCAGCCCAGCTTCTCGAGAGTCTTGCACACAATGTTTACATGACTTCGAAGAACAGATTCGCTCTGATTCACGATCAAAAAATCGTCCAAAAACACAATTATTCTTATGCCTTGCTGCCGTAGAATTTGCACAGTCCAACCTGTGAGTGCAGCGAATGTTTTTGGCGCCGTGCTCAGTCCGAAAGGCAAACACGTCATTTCGAGCAGTTCGTTGCGATATATAAGACGCAGGAACCTTCTGTGGCTGCGAGCCACAGATAGGTGAAAATAGGCTTGTGAAATGTCTATTTTGCATAGCCAGTCCTTTGGCTGAAGGAAGTCCGGTATGCGTTGGACATTTATGAGTCTGAAATGATCTACTATTATGTACCGATTTAGATTCTTTAAATTGATAATTGGTCGGAATGAGGCGTCGCTTTTGGGGACCAGGAACATCGACGACAGAAAGCTGGGCGAGGTCGCAGCATGTTCTAGAACCCTCTGGTGTTTCATTTTGTTTATGACACATGTCATTTTGTCCGACTCTGGTACGTGTAGATTGAAACTGACGTTGTTGGGATAGACAAGCGGAGGTCTTTGGCAAAATGGTATGCGATACCTTGTTATCATTTTTAATAAATGAGGTGGAGCTCCTAGTTGTTCCCAAATATCCCGAAATTGCGCAAGACGACCCGCTTTGAACGGTTGCGAGTCAAAATTTTCGTCGCTTATTGTCTTTGTTTTGGGGGGTAGGCGAGTAAGGACGCTTCCGTCCGCGACCCGATTGGTTATGATGCCTTGCATTTGAGCGAAACGCATTTCCCCGAAATGTATTCTGGTAATGAAGATGATTCGGTGCGCCCGAATTATGATGAGACACTCTGTCATGATGACAACCACCCTGCGAGGGTAGATAGTTGCGATTGCACGCCTGCGAAAAACCCTGCGAGGGCTTTATGTGTGAAGCGGGCCCCTGCGAGGGGCCACGTGGCTTCTTTGAAGCTGCCTGCGAGGCAGAAGTACCGTTGGTTCTTTGTGCTGGCCAAAAGCATTTTTTAACGCCACCTGCGTGGTCCATTGCTTTAGTGAACTTTTCTGCATCAAAAAGATTGACAGTCGTTGGCGGAATCTTGCGCAGAGTCGCCTTAGTCACGGGATCTCTTGCGTGCTTGAGGATGCTATCTCGGCGCATTTGAATTGTCTCGGCTCGATGGCCACAGATGATCTGCAATAGGTCTGAAGATGTTTTGTGGAAATTACCCGTAGAAAACAGTGTGGTGAGCTTCTGATACAGGTTCCCATAGTCCAAAGATTCACAATCCTTAGCCCACGTTAATAAATCTCGTAATCCATCTTCAACAGATTCCTTTTGCTTAAATACACACATAGTTAAGGCTGCGAAAGCCTTCTCTGTAAGTGTGAGATGTTGTGGGGTTTCATAGCCTTTCATTTCATCATTAATTTCCAGATCAGTGAATCCCGGTGCAAAATTGTATAACTTCTGAGCTTCAATGTACCTTACATCACTCCAATCGCTTTTGCCCAGGTGCTGATGGTCACTTAACATTTGCAAATGTGATTGAGACGTTTTTGGAATAGACGGTTCCTTGAGTTTGGTTTCAAACGAAAGAGTGATTTCAGTCTGCTCAGGTTTGTCATCAAAATCACAACATTGATCGCAATCAGCAGTAAAAGGCGATGCAGTAAGTGATATAGCATCATCATTGGGTACCTGATATTGTCCAGCTTGGCGAAAAACTTGTTCCCGCAGTGCGCGAACTTCTTCAGCAAGTTTCTTATGGGATGATCGGTGTTTCTTGCTCTTCTTCCTTCTTTGTCTCCGTTTAGCCGCGGCCGATGAGGAACTTGAACTGCTTCCGCTGTCACTACTCGAACTCGATGAACTCCGTTGTTGTCTTTTACTGGGTGTGGTCGACGGACCCGGTAAATTTTCAAAGTCTTTATCCATACTAAGGAACAAAAGGCACAAATATTATTCAAAAGAAACAAACGCTCAAATAATTACAAATTTAAACCTTCTATAACGAACGGTAAAACCGTTAAATATATTCAAATAATTTTAGCAATCGAATAAACGTTAAGTTTCACCTGTATATAGTATAGGTACACTATATAAATTCGAATTATAACTATAGTCGATGGCACCACTAGAGTGCGACCGACTCGGCGGGAATTCAAAACGCCAATGAGTACCGAAGTGGCTGATACAAAATGGCGCCACACTGCCAGGCGGAAGTGACGAGAAACTAAGGGAGGGACAAAAACCGGAAGTTGCCTAAAATGTAAGGCGGGAAATGTAAAGCCTATCTCAATAAATAAAGCTTCGAATAAGGTACCAGTCAAATTAATGACGGATTTTCGAGGTAACAAACAAAAAAATAATACAAACAACTTGAGAACTACCTCCTTTTTTAAGTCTGACTTCGTCGAGTAAAAGACCATTAAACTTTGACACACTCCAGTGATGAAGTTGTTTTATATGCTGTTTTTTTTTTCTCGTGATAATAATGAATAGTGATTTTATAAGCTCAAGTTAAAGTGCGGCTTCTAAAAAAAATAATCCAATACCTCAAAACTTAAAATACCAAATGAGAGCGAAAATAAAAATAAAATGAATTACGTCAATAATTAACTGAGGTAGGAATTCGAGGGTGTAGTATTAAGACCTGTGGGGTGCCGGGTTAGAATGTCAAATTTACACCTGTGGGTGTCGCAATAGGCGACTAAACGCATAATACCGGAGGTTGTGCAGCAACGCATTCTGAGGAACTGATATCATAAACTGCGATCCCCAAGACAGCCACAAGCCTGCCCAGCGTGGGGAGTAGGCTGTGTTTAGTAGTGGACAATCCGGCTAATACAGTACAGTAGACAACTTTATTTTTTTTAATCAATTGTGCATCTTCCCCCTCGCGGTGTCGGGCTAGGATGTAATCCCCCCATCTCTTCCTGTGGGCGTTGTAAGAGGCAGCTAAGGGTAAAATACCGGGATATGGCGCCTTCTGATGAACAGCTAACTTACACTTCGGTCCCAAAGATGCCTGCCAAGTATGTCAATTTGGCAAATCCCGCCTTAATGGGTGAGGCTGTGTTCAGCACAGGACTATTCGGCTGACACAGTACAGCGTCTTCCAAAATCGAATTCCGAGTAAACACAGGCGCCATACATAGGTAGTGTTACTGCATAATGTTTTCGAGAGAAGGGTGAACGAGATGAGCAGTCTAGTGGTTTATTCGTCTTTGATCTGCATCAATGGTATGCATTGGTTACCAGGTTATTATGATACTTGAGAATGTCCTGTGACTTTGTTCGTGTGGTATTGTGTTAAAGATCAGAGGTCTGAATCTTTGATTTTTTTTATTTGATAAGCAAGCATTTGAATGCAGTTTCACCTGATGGAAAGTGATGACGTGTTTGACGGTGGAACATGCTTGGCTAGTAGATATCTTTTCACTCTGTATAAAAGACCTTTTTTTTATGTTATTGTGACGGAACAAGCTCGAGGCCCACCTGATGTTAAGCGGACTAACCTCTGCCTAACAGATGCATTTCGTGACAATAATTCGTGACTTGTGATGCACTGCGCCCGTCACCTTGAGACATAGTTCTTAAGTCTCATGTGCCTGTAACTTCACTGGCTCTCAAGGACCGCTGCCGGACCACACAGTTAGGTGCTTGGTAACAGATTTTCTTCTTGGGGTTGATAGCTAGCCATTCTTTCATTCATTCGCATTCGCAAAATGCTCTACCACCATGATATAGCAATCGTTATCCTATTATAACATCCGACACGTGTACCCTCCGAAGCACGTGCACGCTCAGTATTAATGCCCCTAGCGGTCACCCATCCAACTCATGACCGCGGCTGACGATGATCGGTTAAGAACAACTAATAAAACCACACCTAACAGTGTATTCCGTCAGCTATCTTTGAGAGCCCGTAATTCTTGCGGTTAGCCTGAACAACATCTTCGACCGCATCATCATTTACCATTACGTAAGATAGTGATCAAAGGCTAACCTATCATCAATAAAAAAGGGATACCTATCATGCAGAAAGACATTTCCAAAACTATTTTATAGTTCAATACGGACCCAAAACAAAATGAAATTAAGGTACCGTAAAATTGTTAGCCGTGTATTTTATTACCGACTTAAAAAAAGGAGGAGGTTACAATTCCTTTTTTTATGTGTGTTCTCTGTGTTTACAGGGTATATCTATTTTGATGATATTTTATAAATTCGAAAGCTAGTGCTTGTCATGTGTCCCATTTAAATTTGAGTGAGATATGACGAGTATTAATTGAGTAATCTCTAATAATGTGTATTTTACGTTTGCAGTCGTTTTTTTTGTTAGTTATAAGTATTTATTTTACTTCTTGCCACGTGGGGTGCCGGGCTAGAATCACCCCTCCATTGCAACCTGTGGGTGTCGTAATAGACGACTAAAGGTAAAACGGAAGGTGGGCAGCAGCGCCTTCTAAACTGATATTTTAAACTGCGATCCCCAAGACGCCTGCCAAGCGCGGAGCAAAGAGGCTGTGTTCAGCAGTGGAAAATCCGGCTGATACAGTATTTTACTTTTCGTACCTACAAAATGTTATATCTAACAATTCTATTACAATTAAGCCGCCATTATGACTCCACCATGACATAATTGACCTCCTTTGATCGTCATTTGAATCTGAGTGAGTTTCCGAAGTACCTGCTATCAGGAAGTAATTACCATCAAGGGCAGATACCTGAGGTTAATGGGTCAATGCGAGAACTAGTCTTATTTACTACTCACACCATCTTCCTATCCTTATTTTAGGGTTCAGTGCACAACCGAAAAAAAAAACCGGCCAATTGCGAGTGAGACTCGCGCACGAAGGGTTCCGTACCTGTATTCTAATCTTGCAAGTTACAGACACTTTTCGCAGTGTCCAATTGAGCTGGGTAGGTACGGCGAAAACCACTTTCATTGTATGGCAGCCCCCTTAATTATATATTTTATTTTATTTTAACTAACTATATTTAAAGAGTAAGTACATAAAACTAAATATTCTGTGAATAGTTAAAGCGTCTACCTGTCACCGTTATTAGTATCGAGCAAGAAACGGTAAAAACATCAAGTTTTTTGTATGGGAGCCACCCTTCAATATTTATTTTATTTTTAGTATTTGTTGTTATAGCGGCAATAGAAATACATCATCTGTGAAAATTTGAACTGTCTAGCTATCACCGTTCTTGAGATACAGCCGCTGTCCGTCCGTCCGTCCGTCTGTCACCAGACAGACGGACGGACGGACGGACAGCGAAGTCTCAGTAATAGGGTCCCGT
Organism: Plagodis pulveraria; assembly: GCA_963890685.1. NCBI lineage: Eukaryota > Metazoa > Arthropoda > Insecta > Lepidoptera > Geometridae > Plagodis > Plagodis pulveraria. Next base: position 1,451,144 of record OY982977.1, read on the forward strand.
TTCTACCCTTTGGGTACGGAACCCTAAAAAAGAACTGACTTCCAGCAGTTGTACAATACTTTTCAGTGATGGAAGTTGGTTCCATTATATTATTGGGAAAAAATCACTTTTTAGTGATAGAGACTGCTTACGAGATCATTCACTCGCTTAAACTAGTGTGCGCCAATAACAGCAAATACGAGTAGCATTAAATCAATCATCGAATGGCTAGCTACCACCCTAAAGTAGAAAGCAGTGATGGCTCAATAGCATTGGCTATTGACTGCCGCGCAGCAGGACCATGGTTTGAATCCCGCCGCGAGCTTGAGCTACTCCGCATGGTGGAAGTGAATGCCCGGCTGTCTAGCGACCGGGTGGGCGCTAGACAGTCGTAGAAAATATCAAGTAGAAAATCTGTTGCAAAGCACCTAACAGTGTGTTCCGGCAGATGTCCTCGAGAGCCAGTAATTCTAGGTAAAGCCTTTTAACACATCATCACTTACTATCAGGTGAGATTGTGGTCAAAGGCTTTCATTTCTGATATAAAAAAAATAACAAAAATCTGTGGCCAAGCACCTAACGCTGTTTTCCGGTGCCAGTCGCTTTAGCAATGCAAAGCCAGGTAAATTACATAAGTTCTACAATAAAACCCAGTCCCCCCTAACCACGATCAAGTGAAGTTTCATCGATATAACATTATATTATAAAAACTTACGCTCATATTTATATTTTATGTTTGAAAACACGGGTGTTTGAGCGTGAAACAACTTACTGTGAGTCGATATGACTATCGACAATGTTTCGGCTTCTACGTCCGCCGCGGTCGTACCACACTCAATATCCTGAGGAAGGCTTCCGGTAGAAGCTGAAACATTGTCGATAGTCATATCGACTCACAGTAAGTTGTTTCACGCTCAAACACCCGTGTTTTCAAGCATAAGATATAAATAACATTATAATCCTAAGTGAATTCATGTTATTACTTGTTATTACCGTTTGTATTACAATTAGCATAACCGCAGGATGTTGTATCATCATGTTTAGTTATATAGATTACACGTAAAGCAAAGACGTCAGCGAGAACAAAGACTATGTCGTACAAAAACAGCCGAGGTCTAAAAACCCTAAGGTCATATGTTCCAGTTTACTGCAAATGATGATTTGTTTTTTTACCTAGGGCCTCTGTACCTCGGAGAAGGAGAACCGTTCGGAAATGACAAGAACTATGGTTAATTAACTATGAAGAAGAAGAACTCTTCTTCTTTACGTGGCATTTTTTGTCAGTTTCACGCTGTTTCAATGCGAGGGACTTCATACCCTCCCATTGAAACAGCGTGAAACTGACAAAAAATGCCATGTAAAGAAGAAGAGTTCTTCTTCTTCACGTGGCGTTTTTTGTCAGTGTCAAAGTGTGGCCAGGGTAAATTTCACAGGTACTTCTACGGTTTAGTAGGAATATCAAAATAGTTTTACATATCTAATTACATGTTTAAAACCATCAATATTCAAATTGTCCTTTTGTTATCGCATGACAGTGTTTGAACTTCCCGTTTGTGAGTGGGATGCTGACCGTTGCTGCATACAGTGCTGCCAGGGCAATGGTCAAAAGTCACATTTCCTTCCACAAGTTACATTTTCCTGGAAAAGTTACACTTTTATTCAGGAATTTTTGATGCATACATTCCAATCTCTACGATAACTGTATATCATCACATTCTTTATACAGGATTAGCTTGACATGTCGTTGAACTAGAACCTTTGCAATATTCGCCTACATCTTCTGCTTCAAACTGATCCTTCACACATTGTGGAGGAATTTGTTATGTTTGCAATAACGCCTGCTATGCGGATTACACAAACACACATACATGATTTTTAATATTGTTATGTTTGCAATAACGCCTGCTATGCGGATTACATTGCAAAATTACAAATATACGATTGAAAAAAATTTAGTCATGTGCGGGATTCGAACCCGCGTCGAGGGGGTGCGAATCCCGCACATGACTTAATTTTTTTCTATCGTATATTTGTAATTTCGTCTTGATAGCGCATGTGACACTAGATAGGTACTTAAAAAAAACAAACTGGCGGATTGACGCCTTAATGTCATATCTAAAAATGTTTTCTTAAAAACCCATCGAGTAATATATCAAATGAAGGGCTTTAAAAACGATTCCATAAATATATTATTATATTTAAATTGCAGTTTTAATTTCAATGCAATGATTAAACGCTAGTGAATAAATAATTTGCAGTCGGGTTTTGTACTGTATTAATTAAATTATATATAATATTCTGTCGCCAAGTTTAACTAGCATGACCCTGCAAAGGGAATTACCGTTTTTCCTAGCATACTTACACAATCCATGATTCAGCATACTTGCAGACCACTTAGTTACATTGTATTGTAAATATATTGACGTTTTTGTCCAGTTTTTCCTCAAGTTATGTAAATATTGCGTCCTGATAAAGCTTATTCACATAACGACGTGACTTAAGACTGGAGGGAAGTCTCGAATTTTCATACAAAAAGAGAAAACGTTTCTAACCTCCTAATCAATCATCGATTTTTATGAATTTTGGAAATGTTATAGATGTTATCAATATCCAGGTTTATAGATTTCGATTTTTATCATTATATTAAAGGATTAATGGGTATTTAAATATTTATATTTTCTCAAAACTTGTATCTCTAGTTTGTGAATTATTTATAGAAAAAGAATGATAAATATAAAAAAAAGAAAACCTATAAACCTAGTTTATTCTCAGTTATAAAATAAGACCAAGATTTGTAGATTTGATTAATGTTTACCATAGGAGAAAGGTTTTCTCCCAGAACGCAAATTATGTGCAAATTCTAAGTCCAAACTTGAAGAAGCTGCAATTGTCCTTATCGCACTATTCTGTTCGGGCGTTTAGCGGCGAGACAGCATCACTTCGTTAACATAATTTTTTTTCTGTAGGAGCTTCTCTTTCCGTTCCTCTTAAGTAACACGATAGTAAGGCCAGTTTTACCATGGTAACACCTTGAGCACAGACTATAAGATAAGTTACAAAAATACACATCCGTAATAAACGAAATAGGTAAAATCCTTTTTTGGACTTCAGAACTTCTCATTTCTTTTGCAATTGCATGACTAGGTGGAAAAGATTACCGTATATCCAACGTCTTATGCGATGATGCAGCTAAAGCAATGTAAAGCCATAATATAATAGCCACGTTGCTACATAATAAAAAAAATCGTTCTGTGAAGCAGTGATGGCTCAGTGGCATTGGCTATGGAAAACCGCGCAGCAGGTCCATGGTTCGAATCTCGACGCGGGCTTGAGCTTCACCGCATGGTGGAAGGGCATTTTGCGAATGCCCGCCTGGCTAGCGACCACCCTCAAGTAGAAAATCTGTCGCTAAGCAACTAACGGTGTGTTCCGGCGGGTTCTAGGTTAACCCTGTTAACACCTTCGACCACATCATCACTTACCATCTATTAACTAACGATAGCTAAGTCTTTGGCCACAGTGTGATTGTGGTCAATGGCAAAACAGTCGGCACTACTCGCCGTTGTAATAGAAATAATCCTTATACTGAATATAATATACGAGTAACCTGAGTTATGAATTATATTATGAAATCAAAGGCAAACAATGAAGGTACATATCCTGGCAACATGATAAACATATCGAGTGATCGAATATAGTTAATTCCTTGAGATTCATAGCCTGGGCACATTCAGATGAACAGGATCTGAGGTTAATTTTAGGTGCCAATTTGGAAAAATATGCACTTGTAAGTTTGTTATTAATAAATTATATTATGAAATCAAAGGCAAATATTCAAGGTACATACCCTGACAACGTGATGAACAAAGTGGTCGAATAAAGTAATTCCTTGATATTATTAGCCTGGGCACATTCCGGCGATCAGGGTGTTAAGTTTTTATTAGGTGTCAATTTGGAAAAAATGCACTTGTAAGTTTGTTATTAATAAATTATAGTATGAAATCAAAGTCAAGGTACATACCCTGGCAACGTGATACACAAAATGGTCAAATAAAGTAATTCCTTGATATTCTTAGCCTGGGCACATTCCGGCGATAAGGGTGTTAAGTTTTTATTAGGTGTCAATTTGGAAAAAATGCACTTGTAAGTTTGTTATTAATAAATTATAGTATGAAATCAAAGGCAAATATTCAAGGTACTTATCCTGACAACGTGATAAATATATCTAGTGATTGAATATAGTAAATTCCTTGATATTCTTAGCCTGGGCACATTCCGACGAATAGGATATTAAGTAGGATTAGGTACTAATTCGGAAAAAATGCAGTTGTAAGTTTGTTAATAATCAATTATATTAATTAATTAAAGGCAAATATTCAAGGTACATATCCTCGGAACGCAATAAACATATCTTTAGATCGAATATAGTTAATTCCTTGATATTCTTAGCCTGGGCACATTCCGGTGGTGTTCAGTTTTGATTAGGTGCTAATTTGGAAAAATATGCACATATACGTCTGTTATTAATATAGTACATTATGATATAAGTGCGATAAGTTGAAAATTACAGCCGACGCGATATTGCTAGCCCGAGCTGCATTTTACCTTATTTAATAGAAATTCGTGCGTTTTACATTACAATAACGCACAAGCACGTAATGAAATACAATATGATGTTGAAATTGATGAAATAAGAGAGACTCTACGGGCAAATGTGTTATATTTTATGGCTATTTTCTGAAACGCAGTGGAGTGAAAAAAGATCAAAGTATGTAAATCTTCTATTTGAACCTCCTGCCTGAAAAGATTTATACAAGCGAAACGCTTACTATATGTCGCTATCAATCTACAACTGGTTACCCAATAGCATAAAATTACTGTCTGGAGATAAATTTAAAAAAGAATTGACTGCATGGCTGCTAAATAATTGTTTTTATAGTATTAAGGAGTTTAAAGAATATAAATGTATAATAAAATTATTATGTAAAATATAAGAGTAATTAAAATTGCAATGTAACCGAATGAAATATTTGCCCGTCTGCTTGCAGACGGTATGACAGATCCTATTTACTTGTATTCTTGCAAATAAACAATTTGATTTGATTTGATATAAATGACGTTATTAAATTAAAGGCAAACATTCAAGGTACCTAGCAACATAATAAACATATCTTGAGATCGAATATAGTTACTTCCTTGAGATTCTTAGCCTGGGCACATTCCATCGAGCAGGATATTAAGTATTTAATTATGTACCAATTTGGAAAACATGCACTTGTAAGTTTGTCATCCGGTGTTTATAAATGTAGTGTCACATTATTTCTGAGCTGTCGTGTATGTACAAAGTCCACATTTCACAGAACTCGATCTATTTTATTTGTTTTATAGCGTACTATCCGATAGACTCAAATGGCGTTGGATTGGGCATGTGGTTAGATCTACCAAAGAAAAATGGACCAAAGAGGTCATATCATGGTACCCCAGAGATGTAAAGAGAACAAGAGGACGGCCACAAAGAAGATGGGAAGATGACCTACCACAAGGATGGCGCAGATTAGCAATGGACAGACATAAATGGCGAATTCTAGAGGAGGCCTATGTCCAGGGAGGACAACCTGAGGAATAATTAATGCTGGTGTTACAATTTTTTAGAGCATATTGTGTAAAATAGAATTAAGTATTAGAAATAGGAAAATTAGTAATACGGCTAGTTAGTAAGAAATGAAACCACAAATCAGAGATTAAGGGCTATTTTTATTTTTATTTTTTTATTTATTTATTTTATAGCGTACTAGCGCCCGGCTTCGCATGGGTATATAACAAAAAATTCAAAACATAATAATTCAAACACACACATTTTTTATACGGCATTTCTATTGCATATTTTAACAATTATGTTATTGTTACATAACTGTAGAATAATACTATGGTAAAATTATTAAACTGTGTAATATATATTTAATAATAACTGCCCGAACATACCGTTAGGTGCTTGGCGACCGATTTTCTACTTGAGCGTGGTGGCTACCCAGGCGGGCATTTGCAAAATGCGGTACCACCATGCAAATATTCACACATATATTATCGGAACCTGAATCTGACTGCAAAACTATTGTTCAAGTTATTTGAGGACATATAAGTATTTCAATAAGAGTTTCAATATATTTTGTTTATTACTTTTTTTATGTCATTGTGACAGGACAAGCACGAGGCCCACCTGATGTTAAGCGGAGTGACTGTTTAGGTTACGATTGGACTGGCATGCAATTTTATGAAAAGACCCTAAATATATATGATAAAACATGTTTTTAGAGAAATTATATTTTATAGACTCCACATGTAAGCAATAACGGTAAGAAGATGATTTGGGTAACCATTTTACAGTTTAAACTTTGTAATTCCTTAAAAATGACAACAATTTATGTCAAAATCATTATTTATAATGATTTGTTAGATGAAAGCAACGTCGCGAAGAAAGTTCTTCATTACTCAGAGAAAGTTCACGTTTACTATAGATATTTCTGTATGTATGTGTGTTGTTTTGTGTTTTTTTTTTGTGTAGTGAAAGGTTACGTGTGAAATGGTTTTTTTGTTGCACTGTGAATGATCTCATGTCACTCTACAGTCTGGGTATACAACCTTTGACCGCGTATTTTCTCTATAAGAATACATAATTTATTACAAATATATCATTTTATTAAACTATATTTATTTATGGTTTTTTATGTGAAGTATATGTGAAATATTTTTTGCAAGAATACAGTTTACAATATCATATATATGTCACAGCCAAAGTAACAAATCTGGATATTATATATACTGTCTAGCCATTATATATAATGTCTACTTAATTTAGATAAAGTGATAATTGACACAAAATTTTGATATTATTCATGAGACTCATATTTCTATTGGTCACGGAGGGCGCACCAGAATGGTTAAAGAGCTTAAAAATAAATATAAGAATAGTAGTAATTTATGTGGCGCATCGCCGGCCGCTGCCGCGGCACGCTCGCTTCGCTCGCTCGGCTCGCGCGTTGTTGTAGTCACAAGTAACCTAACGCTCCTCCTCGCTTCGCTCGTCGTCGCACCTAAATATGACTTTGCCCTACACTAAATGATATTTAACCCCTTTTTATAACTTTTACCAATATGAGTCGTGAATTATTAATAATTACTACTAAAAGTAATACATTTCGATCGTTTATTCACATTTACCAAAACAATTTTGTGTCAATTATCACTTTATCTAAATTTAGTAGACATTATATATAATGGCTAGACAGTATATATAATATCCAGATTTATTACTTTGGCTGTGACATATACATTAACAATATTTTACAATATGTCAATATGTAAATTACAGGCACATGAGACTTAACAACTATGTCTCAAGGTGACCGGCGCAGTGCAATTCGTGACTTGTGATGAAATGCATCTGTTATAGGCAGAGGTTAGTCCGCTTAACATCAGGTGCATTTTTTATAACCTTTAACCTTAACATCAGGTGGGCCTCGAGCTGGTTCCGTCACAATAACATTAAAAAAAAACTAATTTTTTTATGCCTAGATAGTAGCCTTTGACCACTATCTCACCTGATGGTAAGTGATGATGTGGTCGATTATGTTGTTCAGGCTAACCTAGAATTATTAACTCTCGAGGACAGCTGCCGGAACACACCGTTAGGTGCTTGGCGACAGATTTTCTACTTGAGGGTGGTTGCTAGCCAGGCGGGCATTCGCAAAATGCCCTACCACCATGCTAAAGTAACAATATGTCAAGTAGGTACATTCAGCGTGCAATCAAACTTGCAAATATTTTTCATCACACACGTAAACAGTATTTAAACACAGGTTAACTTGGCCGTAATGCTCCATATAAAACCCTCGAGCTTTCTTTTTGTCATGAAACTCAAGGTCAGTTTTTTTTTTTAATTATAGCACAGCACACCGGTCTCGCAAGTTCAAGGAAGGAGTTTACATGCAATTGAAAAATTGTCTTAAAATATTATCTGAACAGGAATTTCATTGCAATCTCGTTACATGTTACTTAATTACTCAACTAATGTTCTTAATAATTATTTTTTATAGATTCTTCTATCAAAACGCTGATATTTTTTACACTCCGTCATTGGTATACCTATAGTCTGGTTTTTAATTCGAGATCAAAAATGTAAACAAAGAAATGTCAATATATGTCATTGTCAAACTGATAGGTCAGGGTGTTCAATAGTTTTTCTTCAAAAATATTCTCACAAGTGTGGCAATTAAAAACAAAATAATCTTACACTATTTTTTTCAGGCTTGAATATATGCGTAAATATGTACGCGCATATAAAAGTGTTTAATTGATTCATAATGATGCAATAATTGCATTAAATATATTTTTTACATTAAATGCTCCATCCGTTCCCAAAATTAGAAAAATTACCAAGTACTTGTAATTTTTTTGCACGGTTAACACCTTTGTTTACATTTTTGATCTCGAATTAAAAATCAGAGTATACGTAAGTATTTGCTCTTGACGTTCGTTGACGACGTATCGTTCAAAGAACGATACATCTGTATAATCTGTGGTGTGAACAAAAAGCGCGCCATCCGCTTAAAAAAGTTCACGTATTTCGTAATAATAGTTGTGCTGATTTGTGTATTAAAGCTATAATTAATATTTATTTACTCTTAAATGTGCTGAAAATCATTGTATGTTTCACGGGCAGTACGGGAATTACAAACCTCGACTCAGAAAGCCCTCACTCTTCGACTTCGGGCTTCTACTAGAGCCTTGATCGTAATTCCTTACTTACCGCCCTTAATACAATATGTACTAAAACATCACATCTGAAGTTATAATTTAAATATTCCTTAATATAAGGACATTTGGTTAAGAGTATAATTACATAATTGTTCTTTAAAGGTATGTCATTCTAACATTTTGATTGTTTTTGGTAAATTATTATAAATTGATATGCTTTTTTTTTATGTTATTGTGATGGAACATGCCCGAGGCCCACCTGATGTTAAGTGGACTAACCTCTGCCTATAACAGACGCATTTCGTCAGCGACGAATTGCACTGTGCCCGTCACACTGAGACGTCCAGTTGTTAGGTCTCATTAGCCTGTAATTTTTCTGGCTCTCAAGGACTGCTGCCGGAACACACTGTTAGGTGCTTGGCGACAGATTTTCTACTTGAGGGTGGTCGCTAGCCAGGCGGGCATTCACAAAATGCCCTTCCACCATGCGATGAAGCTCAAGCTCTGGGCGGAATTCGAACCATGGACCTGCTGCACGGCAGTCCATGGCCAATGCCACTGAGCCATCACTGCTTCAAAAAAGCAAACATAACTGTAGAAACTCTTTTATTAATATTTATTCCATAGATTATAATAGTTATATGTAAGAATACAACAATGTCAAGTTCATGTGTTGCGAGTTTCTGTGAAACCTGAGGCAACTGTGTGTAGACGCAAAATTTTAGTATAATCTGGCCTGGAGGTCACATGAGACTTTACAACTATGTCTCAAGGTGACGGGCGCAGTGCAATTCGTGACTTGTGATGAAATGCATCTGTTATAGGCAGAGGTTAACATCAGATGGGCTTCGTGCTTGTTCAGTCACAATAACATAAAAATAAAAAAAACATGTTCTGTTTTTTTTATTCCTGATAGTTTAGCCTTAGACCACTATCTCACCTGATAGTAAGTTGATGCTCACTGATGATGTGGTCGAAGATGTTGTTCAGGCTAACCTAGAATTACTGGCTCTCGATGACAGCTGCCGGAACACACCGTTAGGTGCTTAGCGACAGATTTTCTACTTTAGGGGTGTAGCTGGCCAGCCGGGCTTTCGTAAATTTCCCTTACACCATGCTATAACGACTGCCATCCTAAGACAACAACCGGGACCGACGGCTTAACGTGCCCTCCGAAGCACGTGCACGCTCAGTAGTAATGTCACTAGCGGTCACCCATCCAACTCATGACCGGGGCGGATGTTGCTTAACTTTGCTGATTGGAAGAACAGCTAAGTAAACTTTGCTACAAGCGCTTCCACTATACCTATACAATATAAACCAACATTTACATACCTACATCGTAAGTAGGTACCTAGTTATATGTATTAGTCAGCAAAGATCACGAGTCGATATCTAGGTCAAAGTCGTCGAACCTTAGACCCGAAATAAATATAAATACAATGTCATACAAAATACTTAAAAAACCAATACTTCCGATCGCAGTTCCGACCACAGAAATCGAAGGCTTGCGGTTGGAAAAAACGTATAACCTTGTTTACCTACTGCGTCTGACCGCTATATACTGTGGCTAACAAGTGCTAAATAGCTTTCATCATTTCAGACACAAGAAGTCCACTGCTGGATGTAGGCCTCCCCCATAGATTTCCAAAAAGAACGGAGCAAGCGGATCCAGCGTCTTCTGCACCTTAATGTTGTCGTCCGTCCACCTTGTAGGTAGTCTTCCGACGCTGCGCTTGCTGGTTTGTGGCCTCCATTCGAGAATCATACATAGTATATCTTGAAGCGCTCGTAGCGAAGAATAATAATTATAATAATAATACTTAGCTCTTCTTAACCGATCAGCAAAGTTGAGCAGCTTCTGCGGTCATGAGTTGGGTGACCGCTAGTGACATTAATACTGAGCGTGCACGTGCTTTGGAGGGCACGTTAAGCCGTCGGTCCCGGTTGTTGTCTTAGGATGGCAGTCGTTACAGCATTGTGGTAGGGCATTTGCGAATGCCTGCCTGGCTAGCTACCACCCTCAAGTAGAAAATCTGTCGGTATGCACCTAAGGATGTGTTCTGGCAGCTGTACTTGAGGGCCAGTCATTCTAGGTTAGCCTAAACAACATCTTCGACCACATCATCACCTACCATCAGGTGAGATAGTGGTCAAAAGCCCATCAAGAATTCAATAAAATATATAAAATGTATAAAACAAAGTCACATCGCGCTGTCTGTCTGCCCTTATGTATGCTTAGATGTTTAAAACTACGCAACGGATTTCGATGCCGATTTTTTTAATAGATAGAGTGATTCAAGAGGAAGGTTTATATGTATAATACATGCATAGTTTAGTAGAGAACTGATAATTTAGAGGTTACTAATGTCATGTCGTAAATAAACACATTTTTACGCTTACATTGCAAACGCTGGCTGAACCCTACGAGATAGATCAAAATAGTGTACTACAGTATTGTACACTTTAAAAAGGTCTACAAAAAAGTCTGCAATGGTATATGTCTATCTCTTAGGGATAACCCACAATAACCATATTTTATCCTTGACTTTTTACGAGAAATAATGACTTACTTATGAAGCAATTTTAACACAGCATTAATCCTTATCCAATAAAGTACCTTAAATACATTGTGCGTTTAATATATATCATATGTACCTTTACAGAATTAGATTTTACGTTGTGCATTGAGTGTTCACATGGCCAATTATATGTCCCTCTTTCAAGAGTAACCTCTAAAGAAAACATGTTTTCATTGTGATATAAACTGTGAAGTTGTACATAAAGACATTTATAGTATATTTAGTATCAGTATTGCACCCGTGCGAAGCCGGGGCGAGTTGCTAGTATAATATAAAATAGTTTTACTTGAGCAGATTTTTTTCTTAATATATTTAGTTTGTAGCAATTACAATAGGCCTCTACCCCTGGGGTGGCTAGTGGCTACAGCCCAATACTGGCAGTCATCCATATAACTCATTTACATTTAGACTAAATGTGTCAAAATGTCGACACGAAGAAGAAGAAGAATATGAAGAAGAAGGAGAATTACTTACATAAATATAGGTATGTTTCATTCGAGTCATTGTCATGTTAGTCAAGCGGTCAGAGCATACCCTGGCTATAGGGGTGGATGGACGCGGGTTCGAATCCCGCACATATCTATATGTTTTTCTCTCGTAAATTTGTTATTTTGTAATCCGCCAAGCAAGCATTATTGCATTTTTTTAAATATAATTTTGACGGATCAAGCACGAGGCCCACCTGATGTTAAGCGGACATACCTCTGCCTATCACAGATGCATTTCGTCACAAGTCACGAATTGCACTGAGGCCGTCACCTTGAGACAATGTGCCTGTAATTTCACTGGCTCTCAGGGACTGCTGCGGAACACACCACTAGGCGCTTGGCGACAGATTTTCTACTTGAGGGAGGTCGCTAGCCAGGCGGGCATTCGCCCTTCCACCATGCGGTGCAGGTCAAGCCCGCGGCGGGATTCGAACCATGGACTTGCAGCACGGCAGTCCATAGCCAATGCCACTGAGCCATCACTGCTTCAATAAAACATAACAATAATTTAATGTTTTCTTAAAATAGTTTTGTAATGTTATTTATTATTATATATGGAAAAATCCGCAAGGTATCGCCTGAATCTATTCATTATTCATATCATATAAATGTTGCTAAGTTATTGGTCGTGTAATAAATTATACCCGAACAAAGAAATAATATAACTTTATAATGGTAAACTACTTCAAACTGACACGTAATAAATAAAATAAATATAAATGTTAATTTTATTGAAGTGTTAAAATATATATGCAATAGATGTGAGAATTTAACAGCTCCTCCTGAATTATATACATGCAATAAATTTACAAATATAGCTACTAAGTAAAAAAAAAGTGTGAAGTAGCCTATCTGTAGAATACATAGTTGATCAAGTTTGAAGCAATGATGGCTGAGCGCACTGAGAAAAACGACTTAAAGGCTTAAATCAAATTTGACCTTTTACCGTTGAATTGTAACTACGTAAGATGAATTCACAACTCTTAAGATGATTTTCACCAATCAATAAAAATGTAGCATGTTATATAGCATAAACAAAACCGTCAAAAACGCCTTCCGTAAAGTATTTTTCAGAATTGAACTTGTTATACGATAATAATTGCAGTATCGACCATAAAATATACCTTACTTTTACGGCGGTTTATATACGGTGATTATCACTATAACGTACGACTTAATCAGCCTCATCGAAAAGTCAATACTTAAATATTGACTTTTCGATGAGGCTGAGAAAGACCACAAAATACACCTTAAATGAAGACGAAAAGAAACATTCGCCTTCACTGACCTCGTTTAACGCCTTCTAGTTGGAAGGCGTTTTTGTACGTATTTACGTTTGGTCGGTTTTTCACCTTATACCATATAAATTGGCCGTCATTAGGGCGCTTTTGGCTTTAGAGTTTTCTCAGTGCGGTAATAGCTATGGACTGCCGGCCGCAGGGCCATGGTTCGATCTCCACCGCCGACTTGAGCTTCATCGCCTGGCTAGTTACCACCCCCAAATTGAAAATCTCATTACTCGATTATTTATTGCAATATAATGCAGGTCTTATTTAACATGTTTGTATATGTCACCCATATGACCCTATTAGGGTCTGGCAATGGTAGGAACGGAACGATCTATTTTTCTGTCGTTAATCGAAAATCTATTGGGCAGATGAAGAGTAGGTATTGAACAAAGATTTATGAATATTGAAAGAACTATAGCTCCGATCGCGCGAATTAAGTGACTGACAACTGGTTTTGTTTAAAAAAATAATTTATTTAAACAAGCAGAGTGACAACTTAGTCTATACAAATAATAATTAATTCTATTTTACAAAATCTAAACCTTATATACTACTTTTCCGTAATTCAGCAGTTCCCCACCAGTGCCTCATGTCCTAATTACTTATTGCTGATCTAGTGGTGAGGTTTTGTTGACGAAGCTGATTTGGGTGTATTGGGGTTCCTTAACTCCTCCCTCCCCAAGAGAGAAATTATCCGAAGGTGACCCAGACGACTTCGGAGAATTTCGACAATATAATTTATGCTGAAATTTAAACATAAAGAAAGTCGTTCCTAAAATTGACACAATAATATGACAGAGTGACGTCACGGACGAATTCACGACAGTGAGCGTGCGAGTGTTTAGAATCTTTTAAAAATATAAAACCGTATAAAGTGCCCTTACAAGTTACTTCATTGGGAGCCTAGGCAAGTGATTCGGCTGTGTGAGTGTTAGTGAGCAGTAGGACCACCGGATCTGTGTTTAACGAGTTAATTTGTGCCAGTACGACAACAGATATCCCTTATTTTATTACATTTATAGAGGGTATATTATAAATCAATTTTGTAACACAGGCTGCTCTGCGCCATCTAGCGGCTACTCTTCGTAATACTAGTCACCTCTGCTCTCAGTTTGGTTTGTATATTTGTGAATCGATACTTGCAGTGATGGCGAAGAAATGTAATGTTTGCGGCCGCTTTACTAATTCAGGAGATGGCGTTAAATGCACTAAATGTGTCGGTGTATTCCATCGAGCTTGCGTCAATATCCCCAAAGATTCGCAGGTGGCGCCAGTGTGGCTGTGTCCGGGGTGTAAATCACAAACACCTCGAAAAGATAACACGGAAAATGTGTTGCAGGGTGTGGGTTGTGGTTCCACACAAAATATACCGGCGCCTGATGATAGGACTGGGGAGATTTTGCATGAAATTAAGCTGATGCGCAAAGAGATGAAATCGTTCAGAGAAGATTTTAACTCTCTACGAGAGCAGTCTAGCATACTTCAAGGCATTGTAGAAGGATACGGGGTACGCATGGATAGTATGGAGAAGCGGCTTCAAAGCTTGGAAAATACGGGTGCAGGAATAAAGGCTAGCCCTGAAGTTTCCAGTCTTTTATCGACTATCGAACTACTCAAGGCCGATTTAAATGATCGTGAGCAAGATTCGCTTTTGAACGATATCGAGGTCACAGGCATTCCGGAGGAGCAGAGCGAGAACACAGGTCACCTCATATCCGTCCTTGCAGGAAAATTGAGCGTGTCATGCGAGGAGCGTGACTTCGTTTCGGTGGAGCGAGTCGGCGTGCGCCGTGCGCCCCCTAGCGGCGAGTCGTCAAGTACGCTGCCGCCGCGGCCGAGGCCCGTAGTGGTCCGCCTCGCGCGCAGGCAGCTGCGTGACGCTTTCCTGCAGGCTGTACGCGTGCGTCGCAATGTAACTTCAGAGGGTATGGGGCTTACTGCTGCGCCGACAAGGTTGTTCGTCAACGAGCGCCTCTCGAAGCTCAATAGGATGCTTTTTTTCAAGGCGCGCGAGGAAGCCCGTTCTCATGGCTGGAAGTATGTCTGGACCAGAGGTGGACGTGTTTTTGTTCGCCGCGAGACGGGTACGGCGTCTTTCCGGGTGCGCTCAGAGATGGACCTCCGAAAGATATTTGGTGGCGAGTCGTGCAACACGACGGCTTTCGTGCAGGGAGTTCCTCACTAAGCCGAAGTTATGTTAGTGTAATTTATAGTTCATGCATCACATTTATAATGTACACAATGACAGAACTTCGGAATAATGACGTCATTATTGCATTTGTTTTATGTATATATTATCACTTATCATTTTATTTTAATTCCTTTATTTGTTTTGAAACTAAAGCAACTTGTAAGCTTCGACATAACTGGTTTTGTGCAGTGTATTTTGTTTATTATAAGAATGTTGTTTTGATGTATATTTGTAGTTATATCCGTAATGGTGTTGTTATGCAATTACATAAGTGCGTAATGGTATTGTTTCCTTCTGATGATATAAAATATAACTTTTATAATGGCTACTAGAAACCTAATAGTTGGATTATACAATGCAGGTTCCCTTGGCACTAACCATGACAATATCATAGCTTCTGTTACTCGAAGTGGCGTTGATGTTTTAGCATTGAATGAAACCTGGATCCACTGTGGTGAGGAGGGGCGGGCCCCCGCAATTCCCGGTTACAGACTGAGGCACACGCCACGACCGCGCGGGTCACGATCGCGCGGTGGTGGCGTTGGTTTTTATATCAAACAGGGTGTCGTGGTGCGGGCTTGGCGTCATCCTGTTGATCCAATGTGTAGTTTAGTTGAACAAATGTGGCTCACTGTGAACCTTAACGGAAAAAAGTTGATAATTGGCACAGCTTATCGGCCTAGCTGGATTAATGTTGATTTATTTCTTAGTGCTATCACCGACTCAATTAGTTCAATACCTAAATACGACAATTTGATTTTATTGGGGGATTTTAATATAAATTATCTGAATAGTAATGACAGTAATACGATTAAATTTCGATTCTTTTTATCGTGTTTTAACTTAGAACAGATAGTGACTAAACCTACGCATTTCACTGAAACTAGCCAAACACTGATTGATGTAGTATGTACCGACATGCATTCACAAAAGATAAGCATGGAACTCGTAGGAACGCTTTTTGGTCACTGTCTTGTGGTCTGTGAGTTTAATATTAAACGGGTAAAAACTTCGCCACGCACTATAGCTTATAGGCCTAAAAATAAAATTTGTTTCGAAAATTTCAATTATGATTTGCAGAATTTCAGATGGGATTTTATAAATCAGCTCTCTGATATCAACGAAATGGTTACAGTTTTTAATCACGGCGTCTTAACTCTTTTTGACATCCATGCACCTATTACATCAGTGGTTATCAGAGATCGTTCCTATCCCTGGATCACAGATACCTTAAAGCTCATGATGAAACTACGTGATGAGGCTGCAGCGGAATACCATAGAACTAATACTAATGTAAAAAAAGAATATTATAAATCATTAAAATCCACCGTCAATAAAGCACTTTTCCATGAAAAATCGGCATATTTTAAACAAAATATTAATAATAACATCAGTAACTCTAAGAAACTTTGGAAAAATCTAAAAAATACTCTATTGCCTAAAAAATATACGGAATTGCCATCTTTTTACAATAATCCCGATATTATAAACAATCACTTTTTAACTATACCAGGCAGCTCAAATACCACTATTTCATTTTTAACATTCTTTGAACATCATCGTTTTAGTGATGCTGTGTTTCATATAAATAAAATCAGCCTTGACCGACTAATGAACATAATCAAAAGTTTGAAATCGAACGCTGAAGGGTGTGATGGTATTAGTTTGGATATGCTAATAATGACGTTTCCAAATACGATAGATAGCATACTAGCTCTTATAAATACCTCCATTGAGAGTTGTATGTTTCCCGATATTTGGAAACATGCAATCGTACGTCCGTTACCAAAACATTCTAATCCCGTTGACCTAAAGGATCTAAGACCAATTAGTATTTTGCCGTGTATATCAAAAATTTTGGAAAAGGCGGTATGTACACAGTTAACAGAGTTCATCGAAACTAATAACATTTTGCCTGATGTGCAATCGGGTTTTAGAAAAGGGCGTAGTACTACTACCGCATTACTCGATGTAACTGATAGCATACTTGATGCTCAAGACAAAGGCATGTGTACAGTATTGGTATTACTAGATTTTTCCAGAGCTTTCGATTGTTTAAATATAGATATACTCTTATCAAAATTAAAATATTACGGATTTGATTCCGAAGCTATACAGTGGTTCAATAGTTACCTCAGTAATCGTTACCAGTATGTGTGCATCGATCGTGCTGATGGGTCAACGTTGATATCAGAAAAGCTGGCTGTAAATAGAGGAGTGCCACAGGGTTCTATTTTAGGACCCATTCTTTTCATCTTGTACTCTGCTGACATCGTAACACATATTAAGAACTGCAAGTTTCATATCTACGCGGACGATATTCAAATATACATTTCCTGCAAGCCAATTGACATTGATCTAGCTATTGCCAAACTTAACGAAGACCTCGTTAGAATAGCTGCTTGGTCTACCAATAACTGCCTGATACTAAATCCAGATAAAACTAAATACCTTCTATTCGGCAGTAAACATCAGATTGCTAGTACCTATTTATCTGCAAGTGTTATGCTTTTGGGTGAACCCATCCAGCGTGTATATGAAGCCAGGAACTTAGGTTTACTTATGGACTGTGAACTGCGATTCAAAAAACACATCGGTAATTGTATCAAGAATTGTTTTTATAGATTAAAGGTATTGTACCAAATGAGGCCATATCTAAAAGAAGAGTTGCGTATCCAATTAGTAGAGTCTTTGGTTATGTCGAAATTAAATTATATGGACACTGTTTTTGGTCCAAGGCTATTGGTCAAGACACAAAAGTTGATACAAAAAGTCCAGAACGCTTGTGTCAGATTTTGCTTTGACATTCCGTTGAGGTCACATGTGACCCCATTTCTTAACAAACATTTCCTTTTAAAAATAAAGCATCGCCGAAAGCTTCACTTGGCTTGTCTACTGTTCGGCGTCTTAAAATATAGAGAACCAACTTATCTATATGATAAGTTGACATGGAAGTCTAGCCGCAAGTCCTTACAGTCTCGCCAATGCTCGACGCAGCTCGTAACAGAGAGGCACAGATCAGCCGCCTTCAGAGGAAGTTTCCGCTATGCTGCGTCTAAGTGTTGGAACAACATCCCTCCGCCAATAAGGAACATGCAAAGTATACAGGGTTTTAGACTAAAGCTTAAAATATTTATTTATGCCCATCAAAACAGCGAAGAACTTCTAATTAATGACACCAGTGCCATATAATCTATTTAAACATGCTTTCCTTTTTTTTTTGTCAAACCTTGCTATTTCTGTGAAACCATAAATAATTTCTAATTTATTGTTACACCTATGTCCTAATGTTAACCGCAATAATTTGCTTCATTTTCTATTGTTTTATTTAAAAGGTCCATTTTTAACTTTTGCATATTTGTAAAGAACTAAGTGTGTAATTTTGACTGTCTCTTTGTAAATGTTTTCTTGTTGTGAATGTGTACATGTATATTATCTCTGTAATGATCAAAGTCACTGTACGTGGTGTATACCGTGCGTGACGTCACCTGCCGTTCCCGACGGAAGACCAGCGTTGGTTGTTCGCAACCAGCATTATGCTGAGTTGGGGCCGGCTTGTGGCAAAAACTTTAAGTAGGTTAGCACCTACTTTTATTTTTATGTTTGTATATTATTTTTGTTGTTTGTTTTTTGCCACAAATAAAGCTATGTCTATGTCTATGTCTATGTCTATGTCTAATATAAAGAGATACAGTCCATATGCTAATTTTAAATGTAACTATGTTATTTTCTACATTTGCACCATCACTATAACTTAATTTTGCACTTCGTAGCACTTCTTTTATGTCCGTAAAGTCCACGTTTCGTAAGTCCATCTTCTTGGTCCTGGTTTCAATGTTGTACTACAGTTCTGGTATTTGAATGACTGGAAGTTGAAGACTGGAATCTGTCGTATTTGAAGTGGCATTTATAATGATTTCTTCTATTTGTATTTCGCAATGCTGACTTGGCGTTAAAATATATGTGCCTTCAAGATTATGTTTGTGCACCTCGTTGTTGCAATTTTCCGTGATAATTATTCTTTCTTCTGAGTAAATCAACCAATCGTTCTTTGTAACCTTCTGTATTCTGGTCTTCTCAATTTTTATATGGTTTTTTAAGCATTGACTAAGATTGTTTTTTAAGAGCATTATCTGTTCAATACAGGTTTCCGTTGGGTATTGAATTATGTTGTTTTCATCGCACAAGAATCTGTTGTTTTCTATTTCCTCGCAGGGTGTCGCTACGGGCATGTATTTCAATCTATTCACCATTAAATAGGGGTATTTTGGAATTATGATAAAGGTGTTAAGGGAATTATAAATAGGAATGGGAATAACCTTGTAATAATTATATGTTTCTGTGTCTATTAAAGGGATTTATAATACAAAAACTAATTTACTACTATCTATGTAAGACTTTAAAATAATGTTACGTTCTAACTTCGATAAATTATCTATACTAATGGGGTATATCGTTCTAGCGTGTTTGCTTATAGCTAGTAAGGCATTAAATAATTCTGTGCTATTTATAATTGATTGGTGTAGTATGTGGAGTTTACTGAACGCTATCGCTGTTTCTATTTCTTGAATGTTTTCGTAGCAAGTTCGAAAGTTACTTAGAATCTGATACAAAGAGTTCATTAAATGTATCATTTGATTAAATTTAGATTCGTATAGTATTACTGCTTCCATATCGTTAGTTTTCGAACCTAACTCATTTATATTTGAATTTATTGTTTCAGAGATATTTACTAAATTATCAAAAGCTTTCTGCATCGATGAAATCTTACGTTCAACAAGGTGTTCTCTATTGTTCAACATCGTTATCTGATAATTATACCTAATTGCATCTTGTTCATCTAAATTGCCTGAAATAGCTTTTACTAATGATCCTAAGGGACTAAAAATCGCTCTTCTACTACGAGAATTACTGGGTAAAATTTGAATCAATCTGTCTGAAGTGACATTAATTAAATATTCTATCTGATTTCCTATACCTAATAATTCATTCTTAAAATTATTATCCTTAATTAGTTTCCTTAAGCTATTAAAATCCTCAATGTTGCTGTTTATCTGTGATCCTAATGATCCTAAATCTAACGACTTAAATATAGTCCAGAAGCTATTCTTCTTCACTGCTACTCCCATCTTCAGTGAGGCTATCCCCGGGTTCTGATCGAGGTTTTGAAGGTCCAGCGAGGTTGCTTCGTTCACTAGTAGTACCAGGAGTACTAGACATGATCTGTGGAGGACGTTTTACATTTTTAACTGCTACTCTAGTTGCCCTTTTATTAAGTTCTACGGGGACTATGTTTCGCTGAACTTCGCCTATCACCTTAGCTTTCTCGAACCTGGGCTTTTCTTTAGCTTTCCTAGTCCTAGTAGTTTTCATAAAGATTTCATCGCCAGTTTTAATCGTTGGTGGTTCTTCACCACCTCTCTTATCCCTAACTTTATTTTTATCTGTTGCTAGTTTTTCCGAAATATATTCATAAAGAACTTTGAGCCTTTTCCTATGATCTATTAAAAGCTTTTGCATTAAATTTTTCTCTCTATCTAGGTCAAAAACATTACCAGAATCGGTTTGCCCAAATACTATTTCGAAAGGGGTGAACTCTGTTGCGGAATGAATCGTATTATTATATGCCATAATGGCGTATGTCATAACGGAAGCGGCGTCTAATTCATTCTTATCATATTTAGCCAATCGATAAATCTCTATAATTGTTGAATGAAATCTTTCAACTATCGCCATTGAGCTAGGATTATTAGGAGTACCTATGTGAAGGTCAATTTTATATAAGCTTAACATTTCCTTTATCAAAGCATTATTAAATTCCGTACCTGAATCGCAATTAATTTTCTTAGGTAGACCATACATACTAAAATACTTGATTAAAGCTCTAACTATCTCTGGTGTACTTCTATTAGGTATTTCAATGGCTTGTGCTAATTTACTAAAGCTATCTACTACTGTTAAATAATATTTTCCTTCAATAAATAGCAAGTCCATAAAAGCTTCCTGAAATGGAGAGTCTTGATTTTGTGTAAGCTGAATCTGAGGTTTTATGGGTTTCCTATCATATTTCATTTTTTTACATGGTTCGCAAGCATTCAGTATTGCCGTTACTGTTTCTTTCATATTAGGCCACCAGTAATATCTTTTAAGTTTGGCCAAAGTTTCTGTTATGCCTCTATGGCATGTTTTGCCATCATGATATTTCATAATGACATCTCTTTGGTCCTGTTCGGACTCCGACAAGTTAACTACTCTTTCTGTGCATTCCATTATTTTTACAGACCCCTTTTTAAATAATGTAATGATAACGTTAGAAAACGTTTTCCTAAATATCGGTTCTTCAAAATAAATAAAATATTTATATTTAGGGTTTATATATTCTTTTAAAAAATCTTTGACTAATTTTTCATTATTTAATGGTATATGGACTTCTAAAATCTTTTGTTTTTTATTAGATATATTTTTAACAGATAATTGATCCTTAAACCATGAATAGACTAATATCTGCCTAGGTTTTGTGTCGATCGCTTCCTTTAAGATAGGTATACCATCATGTTCCCTATTTGAGACTGAATTAGCTGTTGCTCCGTCATCAGAGTCTGAAAGTTCTATTGTGTCCAATATGGGTTCGGAAACTTTATTATTGTTTTCTATCTCGTCAATTATTTCCTGTATACTCATGTGGTTATCATCTACGTTTACAAATATCGAATCTAAATCATCGTCAATTGCGTTAATTTTTATTCTAGACAGGGCGTCAGCGTTTGTATTTTGTTGGCCTTTTTTGTATCGAATCTCAAAGTCGTATTCCTCTAACCTTAATCTCCATCGCGTTAACTTGCTGTTTGGTTCTTTCAGTGAATACAACCAAGCTAACGGTCGATGGTCTGTATAAATAATGAATTTGTTACCGTAAAGGTATGGCCTGAAGTGTTTCACGGCCCATATAATAGCTAAAAGCTCTTTTTCAATTGTGCTGTACTTAACTTCAGTATCACTTAAAGTTCTACTTGCATATGCGACTGGTTTGTCTGAACCTATACTACCTTGTGATAACACTGCCCCGATTGCAAAATTAGATGCATCAGTAGTTAATATAAAACTTTTACTGAAATCGGGATATTGTAACAAGGGTGCATTGGTTAAAAGCTTTTTACATGTCTCAAAGCTTTCCTTATATTCCTCATCAATGACTATTTTGTGACCCTTTTTCAAACATACTGTTAAAGGTTTAGTAATCTTAGCGAAGTCTTTTATGAACTTTCTATAATAGCCTATGAGACCTAAGAAGCTTTTAATTTGGGTTGCTGTTTCTGGGATGGGATATTTCAAAACAGCGTCAATTTTATCATCATTTGGTTTTAAGCCCTCGCTCGTTATTGTATGACCCAGATAAAGTACCTCTTTTCTAAGAAAATGAGACTTGTCTAATTGTACTTTTAAATTAGTTTGTCGAAAACGGTCAAAAACTGATCTGAGTTTTTGTATGTGTTCAGGCATACTTTTTGAGAAAATGATGACGTCATCAAGATATATAAGGCAATGCAAGCCTTGTAGACCTCTCAGGACGTTATCCATTGCTCGTTGGAAAGTGGCAGGCGCCGTTTTTAATCCAAACGGCATCCTGTTAAAATGATAATGTCCCGCAGGGGTTGAGAAAGCAGTTTTGGCCCTATCTGCTTCTTGAACTTCAATTTGGTGGTACCCACTAGCTAAATCAAGGGTTGTAAAGTAGGTACTTTTTCCTAACATGTCAAATAAGTCGTTTATATTGGGCAAAGGGTACTTATCGTCAATAGTGATATCGTTTAATCGCCTATAGTCAACAACCAATCTCCATTTTTGTTGTCCTGATGCGTCCATTTTCTTAGGGACTAAATGCACCGGAGCACTCCAGGGAGAATGTGATTCCTGGATAATATTATCCTTAAGCATTTTATCTACTTGATTCCTAATTTCTTTTGCTTGTACGGGAGGTAATCTGTGCGGCTTAATATTAATGGGATCCTCATTCTTTGTTCTAATAACATGTTTGACCTGATTAGTAAAGGACAAAGGGATATGTTCACAATAAAAAATATCCTTATACTCTGTACAGATTCCTTCGATCGCTTGACGATCTTCCTGGTTCATGTGATCTAATCTTAGTTTTGATAAATTTTGCGTCAAAAGTTTTTCTATTTCCCTATCGCTTTCCGTAAAGTTCACATTAATTTGCGAATTCTGGGTGTATGTTTCTACTCTAAAAGGTGCTGTTACTACTAACTTTCTATGCTCATCAGTATAATTTTGAATAACTGTGGTAGCATATCCATTTATACATGATACTACTGCGGCGGGCATTCGAATCCCTTCTGTAAATTCCTTAAACTCTAATATGGCTTCTCCATTTAACAAATTAATGGGAAGTTTTACCCTTAATTCGCTACGAGGGGGTAAATTGTAAACCTCTCTCGTAGGTGGTGAATATATTATCGGTATATTCGTTGATTTTAAATGTAGCACCTGATGTTCCATGTTAATTTTTGCTTGTAGTTGTTTAAGCAAATCGCTACCTATTAATCCGTCGTACCTATCGTCTACACTATATACATAAAACTTGTGAAAATCGTTACTCTTAAAAGATCTCGGTAACGGAATCATTGCTGTTTCACTATGAATACTTGAAGCGTGAGTGCTAACTACTTCAAATGGCTCATACTGAATATAACTCTTAAAATACTTATTTGCAACGTGCGGGCTGATAAAAGATCGGACACTACCCGTATCGATCATAAAAACTGAATTTAATTCGGGCAATATAATGTGAGGTAAATTCAACCGCTTACTAAGATTAATTTCTATTTTCTCTCTAGAATGGAGGCTGTCATAAAAAAATTTTCCGATCCAGACTCATTATTATGGAGCTGAGTATTATCGTTTAAATTATT
Organism: Plagodis pulveraria; assembly: GCA_963890685.1. Lineage (NCBI taxonomy): Eukaryota > Metazoa > Arthropoda > Insecta > Lepidoptera > Geometridae > Plagodis > Plagodis pulveraria. The sequence goes on from OY982977.1 coordinate 1,475,357, forward strand.
TAGGTCATCGTTAAAATGATCAGTATAGTTAATACGTCGCGAGCTGGCCGTGCGCATTGTGACATCGGTGTTCGAGCCCGAACTCGCTGGCGCAGCAAAAGGTGGCACGTGCGGTTCGCGAGTCGCATAGTGCTGACTCCGTTGTACCGGTAGCTGTGACCTAGTTACTTGTTGCCGCGGAATGCTATTTGACTGATTATTATAAGTATTGAATTGTTTCGAGTTTCTAGATTGAAACGAACTGTTTGGCGTACTTGAAAATGAAGCATTTGTCATGTTATTAGGTGCAGGTGTACTCACTGGGCTCTGAGAATGGTACCTTTGGTTGTTAAAACTGTTAGAAAAATTTGGTCTCGGAGACCTATTAAAATTACGGCGGTCATAATTACTTCTTGAATCGTATACCAACTGGAAGTTCTGTTCCTCTAATACTACTTTTAAGGCTTCTTCTAACGTACATACGTTACGTAATCGAACTAGCCTTACTAAATACTGTGGTAAATTATAGAGAAATATCTTTAACGCTGTGTTATTGTAAATGTGTTGTTTTGCTAAACGTAAGGATTCATCGCGGATGCTTTCTGATAACTTCGAAAATAAAACGCTTCTCATATGTTGCAATCTATGGCAAAATTCTAAATAACTTTCGCTCTTATTTATTTTTGCGGATTCTAACTCCATTGCTAGACAATCTTCGGTGCGCGGGTCACCGAAGTGCTGGTTAAGCAGTGTCTCTAATTCATCCCAGGACGCTATCGTGTCCCGTTCACCTACTAAACTAGCTGCTTCCCCTATTAACCTACTCGTTATTACGTGAAAAAGATACTCGTTCTGCGCTACGTTCCCCTGATACTGGGATAATACGTATTTACATTTTTTTATAAATAACGGTAGTACCCTAGCATCGCCACTGAATATGGGGATTATATTAACAATATCCTGTGGTACCCGGTTAATGTTCTCCATCGTAATAAATGCACGTAAATAAAATAGAAAAATAATGAGAAAAAAAAATCGTACAAAATACACGTACCTAACTAAAATTATCCTTCAATTAATGTTTAAAAAGTAAGATAATAACCTATACCTATGATCCTATATTGTGTAATTAGGCGTTTTCTAATCCTAAATAATACACACACAACATAAAATCAATACAAGGTTGGATATGAAAAGAAAGTTGAAAGGAAGGTGAAAAAGATTTACTCACAATTCCGCTGCTCTTCCCATATCCTTTGAATTAATATTTGGCTTTGGTTTGTCCTCTGTATTTGTCCAGTGCTGCTCCTTAATAAATTTGTTTGTTCGTTGATCCTTGCCAAACCGTAGAAACGGACGTTGATAGCCTCAGTTAATGGTGAAACTGTGCTGAATAACTGCAAGAATCCTGTCCTTAGCGCCAATTAAGTGACTGACAACTGGTTTTGTTTAAAAAAATAATTTATTTAAACAAGCAGAGTGACAACTTAGTCTATACAAATAATAATTAATTCTATTTTACAAAATCTAAACCTTATATACTACTTTTCCGTAATTCAGCAGTTCCCCACCAGTGCCTCATGTCCTAATTACTTATTGCTGATCTAGTGGTGAGGTTTTGTTGACGAAGCTGATTTGGGTGTATTGGGGTTCCTTAACTCGCGCAAACCAACGGGGATCGCGGCCCGCGTGTACTGATGCGTGGAACTATAGAAAAAATTGGAAAAGTAGAATTATATAAAGGCAAAACACATAATTTTGAATAAAAATGTCAATAAAATGAGCTGAACTTTCAAAATGTTAGCTTGTTTAAAACTCCATCTTAAGGTTGCCTGGTAGAGATCAATTTTAGTGATAAGGCCGCCTATTGTAACACTTACTTATTATTTTTAATTTTTATTTCTTTATTTGTTTTTAGTCAACATGTTTTTTCTTGTTTTGTGGTGTAACAATAAATTGTAGTCTATTATATTCTATTTTAAAATGTAAATAACAGTTGATCGTTGAAAAAATCGACTAAGGTATAATAACATTTAGATTCGAGTAAGGATTTTAGGTATTTAATAAAATTCTACCTTTTCAATGTCTTGGCAGCTTATTATGGGTGCTTACCATTTGAGTTAGATTCGCTAAAAACGATCACACTCCCAAAAAGTTGTTCCACATGGGTGTTGGCATTATTTTCGCCATAAAAGCTACATCTAATGTCAAAAGTGACAGAAGTGGCAAATTTTAGTGGCATTCTTAGCGTTCTTATCCTAAATGGAACAGGGGATGACAGTTACAAACGATCACAGTGATCACAACCATAGACGCAGAATGTGATCTATATATATCTATAGCCATTGAGTTAGTGCCGGATCTGTACATTTCTAGATTGGACTTTGGTTTTATGAGTTTATGTCTACATTGTGATCGAATATCACGTCGTTGGGCGACATGTTTTTGGAATAATGATGGGTATTTTTTAACAAATTTGCTGATTTCTAGTATATAAATAGATACTAAGGATAGAATTTAATTTCAAATTTGCTGATTTCTATTATATATAGGATAGAATAAAAATTTATAATAAATGGTTTATGAAAAATTTGTCTCCATGCACCGGCGTGTTCCGGCAGCAATCCTTGAGAGCCAGCAATAATTCTAGGTTAGCCTGAACAAGATCTTCGACCACATCATCACTTACCATCAGGTCAGATAGTGGTCAAATGCTTACCTATCAATAAAAAAAAAGATGGCTTCACTAAAAATAGGTAACTATAGTGTTTACAAGAACGTGATTTTTTAACACTTCCGTATTTACTGATAAACGCGTAACGATAAGGAGTTAGCGTCTACAGCAGTCATTGACAGGTCCTATACTACCTACGTATATAAAAAATTAGTTATATCGAAGCGCTTGAAACGGAACTTGCCTAGAGCTACCGATTTTCGCACGATGTAAATATGATAGCTTGGATAGCAACATATATTTTTGTCGCATCTATTCGAAACTAGCTAGTTTATTCCTTGTAAACAGGGACTAATATAGCTTTTTAATCCCTGAGGGACTAAAAGTTATTTGAATTTAGAATGTGGATATTTTTTGTATAAGTTCCAATCACCAAAGCGATCCATCGCAAAAATTACGAAATTGCATGAACAACAACAGGCTGTTTTTTATCTTAGGTTTTTTACAAACGTAATTTTTTTATGCATGATATTTTAGCCTTTAACCACTATCTCACCTGATGGTAAGTGATTATGTGGTCGAAGATGTTCTTCAGGCTAACCTAGAATTACTGGCTCTCAAGAACAGCTGCCGGAATACGCTCAGTAGTAATGTCACTACCGGTCACCCATCCAACTCATGATCGCAGCGGACGTTGCTTAACTTTGCTGATCGGTTAAGAACAGCTAAGCAAAACTTCGCTATGAGTGCTTCAAAATAAACAATAATTCATTGACTGCCTGTAAGTCTGCAATAGGGTTATAGGGTTGTCTAAATGCTTTTATTGTAGTATCTGTAGTGTTTTAAACTTTCTTCCTTTTTCAGAAGTACCTAGTTACACAGAGAAACTGACTCAGACTAAAATTTGTTTTAGTCACGGAATGCGGAAAGTAAAAGCGAATAAAAGTATGCATTAATCACGCGCTAGCTGGAGAGTAGCCAAACAATGGCCGATTGTATTGTTCTTTTGTATAAGGTTAGAGTACTGTCACTGAGGACTTCAGATTCATCACAATTTTGCAGGTTTTTAGGATGGCCTTCGCCAGCGTCTCAATAAGAAATGATTTGATAAACGAGCACAGATTAAGAGGAACAGGAAGAGAAGCGCCCGCAGAATAACTAGAGATACACATTTTGAGAAAATATCGGTATTTAAATACCCATTAATTCGAATTCCTTTAATATAATATTAAAAATCAAACCCTATAAACCTGGATATTGATAACATCTATAACATTTCCAAAAATCATCAAAATCGCTAATTGTTTAGGGGGGTAGAAATGTTTTCTCTTTTTGTATGAAATTTCGAGACTTCCCTCTAGTCTTAACTTGGTACGGACCGGCTATGAATTGCGTGACATCTACTGGAATGATACCGGATCTTACCAGATTCAAACCGTATCAATTATTTGTTTTTTCTAATTATTATGCAGCAACATACAGTACCTGATTTTTTTCCGTTTTTTATGAAGAGCTATACGAATTTAATTAAAAAAAAATGGTTAAGGCAATTTTAATATTGCGTAATCCTGTTTCGCTCACTTGCATGCGAAATGAGATCTCTCCATACTACGCCCTCAGTTGACATATCCAGTCAAACAGGTAGACAGTGGGTTCTCATTCTCATTCCGCTAGTAGATTGTTAAAATATTTCAATATAAAATTTTCTAATCGTATGAAGATAGGAAAAATAACAAAAGGTGGGCAGCAGCGCCTTCTGAAGATCTGTCTTACACTACGATCTCCTAGACGCCTGACAAGCGTGGGGAAGTATGAAAAACCATGTTAATGGGGGAGGTTTGTTACGCGGTTGATGTTATTACTGTTGATGTATCAGCCGGATTTTCCACTGCTGAACATAGCCTCCCACTTAAAGGTTTGCAATAATCCCCACGCTTGGCATCTTGGGGATCGCAGTTTAAGATATCATTTCCTCAGAAGGCACTGCTGCCCACCTTCCGGTATTTTATCTTTAGTCGCCTCTTATGACACCCACAGGTAGAAATGGGGGTTGACATTCTAACCTGGCACCCCACGGGGCATTTCATAAGAGTGATGTAGTTTTAATGTAGACTTTGAATTTGATGATTTGGGATCTGATGTTGCCCTTTAGGTACGGAATGGGACGGACTTTATTGGATCCATTCTTATAAGCATATATTGTGTTGCTTATATAACCGGCGGTATGCCTTTATTAACAAAATACTACGAACTATATTCAAAACTACAGCTACAACAATAAAAGCATTTAGACAACCTACAAGGCATTGCAGACTCACATGTTCCTATTACCCAGTTTCAGTTTTCTTTTAATTCTTAAGAGTAGCGTACACGGAGCGCTTTCCATAAAAACGTAGTTTCGCCATATTTTAAATAACTTGGGTTCAAACTCGGTGAAATTTTGTATGCATATTGCTGAGCCTAATATCCATGCTTCTAGTTCGCTAGTTTTTGGATTTATTATTTATTTTATCTCTAAATGTGAAAATTTAAATTCGCATACAAAATATGCTATTTATAAGAAATAATGCTAACATGTTTCAATTTTATGAAAGACAGCGAAACAAAAATAAAATTTGTATGCCTCGTCATAGACTGGCACTATTTAAAAAAGGTGTATTTGGTATGGGTCCGAAAATATATAATAATTTGCCAAAGACAATACTGGAGACGCAAAACATAAGCATATTTAAAAGAAAATTGTTTGATTTATTGACATCTAAGTGCTATTATACTATTAAGGAATATCTTGATGATAAAATATCAATCATGTAATTATTATTATATATTTTTAAACTATACTATGACATTTTTATAATACTAATATATCAATCATGTAATTATTATATATTTTTAAACCATAATATGACATTTTTATAATACTTTTATCCATGTTAAATGACATTTTTGTATTTGTATTTTTGTAAACAAATCTACACGGATTAAAAAGTAATTGAAGTAACTTTTGTTGGTACGTACTTGATTTGCATTATAAGTGATAACTAAATTTACTAATATATTTTAATATTGTATGTCCGAAAAGGACGAAACTGTTGAGACTCAATGAATAATTGTTATAACACCAATATCTGTACAGCTTATGCAATAAATGATTCTGATTCTGAATTTATCGATTTATTTCTGAAAATACTTAATTTTACGGAAATCTGGAAAACCAGAAGCATAGATATTAGGCTCAAGAGCATACATTCAAAGTTTCACCGAGTTTGAAAACATAGTATTTAAAATATGACGAAACAAAGTTTGTTGTGGAAAGCGCAACTCCTTACCTAATGATTCTGGATTCAAACTGGCAAAAAATATTATCCCAAGTTCACAGTTGCAGAGTTTTTCTACTACTGTTTGGGTGGGATGCTCATAGTAAACTTGACCTTCACATAACTGCTGTGAACATGAGACAATAATCTTTGTGCGGGAAAAAATGGCGGGAAATGTGCCATCTTTGATGTTGTGTTATTTTCCCAAAATGTGTGTTAAATGAGTGTTAATGTGACATAACAAAAAGTGCAACACTAATCAACCCTAAATACATTAACGACAAAATGATATTTTTTTTATAAAGCCTACGGCACACCTCCGTGATGTGCCGGGTTAGAATTACATCTCCCCATATAATCCCGTGGGTGTCGTAACAAGTGACTTAGGGAAAAATACTGGAAGGTGGGCTGCACTGCAGCGCCTTCTAACGAACTGCGATCTCCAAGCCCCCCACATTTTGAAGCAGTGATGGCTCAGTGGCATTGGCTATGGACTGCCGCGCAGCAGGTCCTTGGTTCGAATCCCGCCCAGAGCTTGAGCTTCACCGCATGGTGGAAGGGCATTTTGCGAATGCCCGCCTGGCTAGCGACCACCCTCAAGTAGAAAGTCTGTCGCCAAGCACCGAAAGGTGTGTTCCGGCAGTAGTCCTTGAGAGCCAGTGAAATTACAGGCACAATGAGACTTAACAACTATGTCTCAATGTGACGGGCGCAGTGCAATTCGTGAGTTGTCATGAATTGCAACTGTTATAGGCAGAGGTTAGTCCACTTAACATCAGGTGGGCCTCGTGCTTGTTCCGTCACAATAACATAAAAAAAAAAAAAAAAAAAACACCTCTGGGTGTTGTAAGAGCCGACTAAATGTTAAATACCGGAAGCTAGGCCGCAGCGCGTTCTGAGGACTGATATCTTAACTGTGATCCCCAAGACGCCTGCCAAGCGTGGGGATTATGGCAAAACCCCCATAATGGCAGAGGCTGTGTTCAGCAGTGGACAATCCGGCTGATACAGTACAGTACAGATGATAAGTGGATTTCTCGCTTTAAAACAAATCGAGATATCAACCTTACCTTTTCCTTGGCTCAGACAACTTAACAGTATCTTTATTTGTCTCAGTTTCTTGATCAGCTTTTTAGTGTTCCGTAACTAAAGAGGAAAATGGAGTCGTTTAAGATCTTTATGCACTTTCCATATATAGATGTAGTTTAAACTCGGTGAAATTTTGCATTAATGTCCTTGAGCCTAATATCTATGTACAACTCCAGCAAGCTAAGTTTGCACCTCAGTTTTTTGTGTATATTTTAATGTACCTATGTATAATATATGTTAATAACAATAGATGCAAAGTAAAACCTAACGATTTTTTTTCCTTTTTTAAGGTTATAGCGAATCCTTTTTTACAGACGGTACCTAAGGGTTAGTGCGGCGGGTGAGTGCAAACTTAGCTTGGTCGAGTTGTATGTGATTGCCCATTTTACGTTGTATTACTTATTTTATCTCTAATTATGAAAATAAGTATACTTCCATACAAAACGAGATTACTGAATAATTTTCATCATAATTTTGCGGCTAATTTAAAATAATTTGTTTTTTTTTTTAAATTATTTCACATATAATTTAAAATAATTTGTTTTATGCATTCGTCCAATGTTATATATTTTATCTAAAGAATTATAAACGGCTTTCAAGGTTGTTAATTTTAGAGCATTATTGTTACAGGGTCTATCTTAAAAACTAAAGTAGATAGGAATCTGAAACTTCAGTATATTATGTACCATATCCTCTATTAAACCAACAATAACTGAAAAAGCCAATTTATTATATAGTTTGTACATGTAAGTGTGACGGATCAAGCACGAGGCCCACCTGATGTTAAGCGGATTGACCTCTGCCTATAATAGATGCATTTTGTCACAAGTCACGATTTGCACTGCGCCCGACACCTTGAGACATAGTTGTTAAGTCTCATGTGCCTGTAATGTCACTGGCTCTCAAGGACTGCTGCCGAAACACACCGTTAGGTGCTTAGCGGCCGATTTTCTACTTGAGGGTGGTCGCTAACCAGGTGGGCATTCGCAAAATGCCCTTCTACCATGCGGTGAAGCTCAAGCCCGCGGCGGACTAAGATATAGTTTATAAATTGTGATCAAAACCAACAATCATTCTTTCCTTTACGCGCTATTGCAAAGGAACTTTAAGAGCGTGCCCCGACTCGCGCTTTTCCAGTTTTTATAGGCTCGCCCTTCAGATACCCACTAAATCACCGGTTGATAAATGATGATGGGACATGTGGCCGAAGATGTTGTTATGATAATGAGATTGAATAAAGGTTAACCTACTTTTAAAAGAGTAAGAACCTGTCTATAAGATCAGTTATGGAATGTCGGAATCAAGATTAAGGAATGACTCACACTGGGCCGCGCCCTTACCGAGTCAATCTTCCCTTTTGAAGAGCTCGTAATGTTCGCTGTGGTCGTAACTTGGATGGGTAACCGTGGCATTTACTGGGGGACAACTACCACCTATATTTTTAAATTCTAGGTTAGCCTGAACAACATCTTCGACCACATCATCACTTACCATCAGGTGAGATAGAGGTCTAAGAATAAGTAAAAAAAAGATTTTTTTATTTTTTTATTTTATGTTATTGTGACGGAACAAGCTCGAGGCCCACCTTATGTTAAGCGGACTAACCTCTGCCTATAACAGATGCATTTCGTCACAAGTCACGAATTGCAACTGCGCCCGTCACCTTGAAACATAGTTGTTAAGTCTCATGTGTCTGTAATTTCACTGGCTCTCAAGGACTGCTGCCGGAACACACCGTTAGGTGCTTGGCGACAGATTTTCTACGTAAGGGTGGTCGCTAGCCAGGTGGGCATTCGCAAAAAGCCCTTCCACCATGTGGTGAAGCTCAAGCCCGCGGCGGGATTCGAACCATGTACCTGCTGCATGGCAATCCATAGCCAATGCCACTGAGCCATCACTGATTCAAAACCTTTCACCAATCCATCATAAAAAAGGAGCGTTTTGTTTCATTCTTAAAATAATCATTCGTAGACACAAACTATCACTGGCCCACAATCGTGTCAAGCAATATTGATTTGTTCCTACTTAAAGTACGAATGAAATATGTATCACGGATGTGCAAGCGAGATACAAGATGTTTATAATATAGCGTTATCCCGCTCGCACTCTCCCGAACTACAATGATTTATGAAACGGTTTTACCATGTAGTTTTACGAAATTTTATTGTACGCTGCATAACAGCTGTCTAACTTTTTAGTGTCATTTTGCTGCTTTTATTTTAAGAATAATATAAATAAAACCATTGTACTTAATTTACTCATGAAACTAACCTATTTCTAAAGTAAAATAATCAAATCAAGTTTAAATCCGCTGCTAAACAGTAACTTTTTTAATATATATAATAAAACTGATGTATATGACAGATTTGTCGTTGGAACAGTAATACTTCGTATTAAATGTAACGTCAGAGTTCGCGAATAGAGTGAACAATTTGTTTTGACGTCATCAAAACGCGGAGTGATTCCATTACCGATTGTAAGCTTGCTTAATTGACGTGGAGCTATACAATTTAATAGTAAGGTGAAGTTATTACTTCTATAAGAGGCGAAAGTTGGCCCCCTGAACGTGTACTTGCTTGAGAGGACACACTTATGCCCCATTTTACTCAGCTATCATTGCTTCAAATCATGCAAAAGTTGCACGTTTGTGTTAAAATCGTTCCGATTGGGTAACCCGGCGTTACTGACGTCACATCCGGCGTACCTAAGGTTTTTTCCAAAAATTGTGAGCACATATATTTTAAAAATTTTTTTTACAACAAGTTTTTTTTTTTGTTTTTATGTTTTTGTGACGGAACAAGCCCGAGGCCCACCTGATGTTAAGTGGACTAACCTCTGCCTATAACAGACGCATTTCGTCAACGACGAATTTCACTGTGCCCGTCACACTGAGATGTCCAGTTGTTAGGTCTCATTAGCCTGTAATTTCTTGTTTTATTTTACTGAAAATCGTCGTTATTTCATAAATACAATTTTTAAGATGATTTAAGGTATTTAATGTAATGAAAATCTGATAAACCTCTGGTAAAGGAAGTGTTCAGGATGCTGGCTGCATTCAGATTCAGATTCAGATATATTTCTTGTAAAACTGTGTTACATGAAAGATCTTACAGATTATAATTTAGATTTCCTCTCTGTATATTAATACTAGTTTTTTGGCCGAGATACCAGCCAGTCTTTTGTTCACATGTAGCTTCCATCGAACGCTCCGATGAACCTTTGATTAATTTAATGGCACTGGGCCCCATGGACCCAAAGTTTCCACCACAAACGGCACAAACTTATATCCTATATCCAAGTTTACATTTTACATGTTCTCATTTATATTATTAAATATACCCATCTTTTGTAATAACAAATATTGTAAAAATATTTTAAGAAAACATTAAATTAATATATTAGCAGAATACTTTAAAAAAATATATCTAGTTACAATTCAGCTTAATTTTGTAAAACGCGTCGACAATTCTTTCGGTTTGGGTGCGTGGCGTTTGTGGCGTCATGTCAGCTTAACAGGAAAATTAGGCGGAATTGTGACTAGATATATTTTGGGATATTTTCAAGTGTTTTTCTTATATATTAATTTAATATTTTCTTCAAATAACTATGTTTAAAATATTTGTTATTCTAAATATGCATTTCCGCCGCTCTTGAATTAAGTATCAAACATTAATTTTAGGGACTGTTATGCTACTTCCGCTGTCATACATTGGTAGCTGCCGTTACGTGAGGTGTTGTTTGTCCTTCCACTCGTGAGAGGAGTCTATATCCGATGGCTGGGTCAGCGAAGCGAAGGTAACCAGAGGTGAGGCCGCTTCTTTGGGTTTTTGTCCTCAAGTATGATTTTAAGCGGCCGTAGATTACGACGTATATGCGACACTGGGGCTAAGGGACGGAGAACATGGCGGGAGAGGTGTGCCAGTATCACAGGGCGCCGCTCTCCCTACTTTCTGTGTCTTTTACAGGGCCACCACAGTTTTTTAATGTTATTTTGACGGAACAAGCTCGAAGCCCACCTAATGTTAAGCGTACATCTGCCTGCATTTCATCACAAGTGACGAACTGCACTGCACCCGTCACCCTGAGACTTACAGTTGTTGAGTCTCATGTGCCTATAATTTTACTGGCTCTCAAGGACAGCTCCCGGAACACACCGTTAGGTGCTTGGCGACAGATTTTCTACCTAAGGGTTGTCGCTAGCCAGGCGGGCACTTGCAAAATGCCCTTCCACCATGCGGTGAAGCCCGCGGCGGGATTCGAACCATATAATGATAGTCAACTAGGTGAGGCCGCAGGGGGCGAGGAGTATCGGTATGGTATTGGCCACTCTTCTTATCCTATGTGGCCGAAGTAGCAGACGTTGGGTCTATTCACCTGACACGCCGCATGGGGTTCTAGGGCATTCAGGCATGCCGTTGGTCTGGAGCCGGTTTGAGGGATTGGTCATCATGTGGGTTTACTCTAGGGTAGGATAGTTGCGGGATTATAGTCATGTACAAAAGCGTTCCCGTGAAATACGGACGAGGTGTGACACCATGTGGTTTTTAGTCGACAGGGACAATTGCTGCTCGGCCTTTTCACCCTGGGTGGATGGGAATGCGTAAATGCATTTTCAATACGTACAAAATCGGTGGTTGTAAGTTCGTTACTAGCCCTAAATCTGTCGTCTTACAAACATAGAGCATTACCCCAACTTGGGACAGGGGACCAACTCCCACCTTTTACGAAACCATCATAAAAAAGGAGCGTTTTGTTTCATGCTTGAAATAATCATTCGTCACGAACTATCACCGACCCACAATCGCGTCAAGCAATATTGGTTTGATCCTACTTAAAGAACGAATGAAATATGTATCACGGATGTGCAAGCAAGATACATGATGTTTATAATATAGCGTTATCCCGCTCGCACTGTTCCGAACTATGATGTTATGGAACGGATTACTATAGTTTTACGACATTTCATTGTATGCTGCTCAACAGCTGCCTGTAACTTTTTTAGTTTAACTCATCAAATTATTTTGCTGCATATATTTTAAAGCATAATAGAAATAAAATCATTGCACGTAATTTACATATTAATTAAACCTATTTTTATCGTAAAATAGTCAAAATCAAGTTTAAATCCGCTGCTAGAAAGTAATTTTTTTTAAGATGGATAATCAACGTATTTGTCGCTGGAATAGTACAACAAACAGTATAATACTTTGTATTTGTTTCTATCCCCCTAAAAAGTCACCGATATTGATGAGTTTTGAAAATATTATAGATCTTATCAATGTCCAGGTTTATAGGTTTTGATTTGGGTATTTAAATACCGATATTTTCTCAAAACTTGTATCTCTAGTTTGTGAATTATTTATAGGAAAAATAATTATATTAAAGAAAAATGAAAACCTACCAACCTAGTTTACTCTATCAGTTATAAAATAAGACCAAAATTTTTAGATTTGATTAATGTTTACTATAGGAGAAAAGTTTTCTCCCAGAACGCAAATTATGCGCAAATTCTAAGTCAAAACTTGAAGAAGCTGCAATTGTCCTTATTGCACTATTCTTTTTAGCGTTTAGCGGCGAGACAGCATCACTTTGTTAAAATACCCATTTTTCTATAGGAGCTTCTCTTCCCGTTCCTCTTAAATGTCACGTCGGAGTTCGCGAAAAGAGTGAACAATTTGTTGTGACGTCATCCAAATGACGAGCGATTTTATTACTGTTTGTAAGATTGCTTAAATTGACGTGGAGGTATAAAATTTAGCAGTAAGATTAAATTATTCTTGCTTTATGATGTGAGAGTACCGGCCAAGCCCTAACGTCGCTCAGTAAAAAAAGGCACTTGTGCTAAGCGATAGTTCCGTAAAACTTTCCAAGTCTCAAGGTGATATTGCCTCACCGTGAAATACTTCAACAAAATGTAGAATAAGCGGTCTTATCTCCATAATATATGAATTAATATGATTATTTAATGTAAATTAGTTACATAATAAAACTGTTCTATGTCAGTAGGTCAGCCTAGGTCTTTCACCGGTCAATCGTATTTTATTTTAAAAATACTGTCAGGAAAGAAATTTAAATTAGATGATTGGGTTCCGTCAAGTTTATTTTGAGGCAGTGATGACTGAGCGGTAATAACTAATAACTATGGAATATGGACTGCGTTGATAGGGTTCACTGTTCGAATCCCGCAGCTTGCTCGAGTTTCATAGTGAGTTGGTCGGACATTTTACGAATGTCCGGCCCGGAATGTTTTAGGGTTTCGTACCTCAAAAGGAAAAAACGGCACACCTATAGGATCACTTTGTTGTCCGTCTGTCTGTCTATCAAGACCCTTTTTTATGTAAGTACGCTTGGTATCAAGCTGAAATTTATATCTACTGTCCCATGCAGCTGTGAAAAATCAAACTTCTAAGCCAACGCTACCAAGAGAACTCTCAGATCTTTTGTCTGGGTGAACCTATTTTTATGTTTTTTTTTATTTGAAAGCTGATGTTTGCCTTCTGGTCGTATTTAAATTTCATCAAAATTGGTCAAGCCCATTTTGAGTAAAACTGAAAAGTATTTTCCTATCTTGATGATATAGTCATCGACAGTGAATGCGGTCCCATATGTAGCAAGGGACACTAAAACGGGTGAAAATATTTATTACCTAAAAATTTATACTGAGGATTGTCGAAATTACTATTTACTTTGTGCATATATTAAATATTTACTAATCGAGGAAACCTAAGAAAATATAAAGTCAAGTACTTTGGTGAGGGATGTAAGTTTATTTTGCACTCAGTAAAAGATTGACCGAGTGGTCGGTCTTGATCTTAAATAAACCTTTGTTTTATATTTGGTCGGATACATTTTAGCAAACGGATGTTTTTATATGATTGAAAAATCGAGTATAAATGTAAAATATTAATGTAAGGTATATTAAAACTAATGGATTTAAAATATAGATGAAGTACCGGTAACTTTAAAGGTAAAGAAGTAATAGTAGTTTATGCAACTGTCATATAATAGAGGGTATTAAAACATGAGTGTAGTTTCAAAATAATATTACACGAGTGTTTTAATACCTAATTATATGCAGTTGCATACAATACTTTATTTAATCTCATGTCTATAGATAGCTAACATTAAACAAAATTTTATCCAACAAAATATTACTCAAATTCGTATGTACGAAATAGCGCCAAAATGGAAAAGTCTGTTATTGGTCTATGGCTCGGAACGAGCGCTCACCACAGATAATGTGTACTTGAATTGAATGGAAACCTCCTTGGTCGGGACACATTGCACTTTAATAATGAAAAAATTGTTTTAAAGCATTGTTTTGTGAGGAGAATAATGCTTTAATTTAACTTTTTAATTTTCTTAAAGAAGTATGTAAATATAATATGCATATAAAAGTCTGTATTTCATTTCATAATGAGACGAATTACTTAGCATTCCATGGATTCACCGTGCGGGTGCCGGGTCCATTGCGTTGCAGAGGAAGAGGCCCAAGTCGAGGTGCTTGGGACTTGCAACCCAGCGAGTAAGGTTAAGGGGCCCCTTTATGATTCATCAATGCTCCCTTTCACCGCTCGAGCCTCCTCCCCTGCCCAACCAAATTTGGTAAGATCCTACTAATGCCGCCTTGGCTACACGTTCCAGGATGGAAGTTACGGTTGTTCTTGACAAGCCAAGGTCTTTTAGTAGGTTGTATAAGGAATTTGTTAGGTCATAATATTTGTTAGTTTTTATTGTGTGGTCTTTAGGTATTTTTGTTTCCCACGGCACAGTAAGTTCTATAAGTACTATGCGTTTTAGATTTTTTGAGTATAAAAATATATCTGGTCTGGATGACGAAACACCAACATCCTCAGGAATTTTGTAATGTTTTTCATAAGTGTCCATCAAAAGAGTCCAATCGGGAGCTGCGCCTAAGATGGAGTATGGCTTCGATTTCGATTTTATAGATGACCCTTCTTTTACAAAAGCAACCTGTCGTTTGTTCGTGGTCAAACCTTTTTTGCTCTAGCTACCGAGAGACTCGCCGCTTCACGTATGATTTCGAGGACTCTATCATGATGGCGTGAATAATGACCCCTATCAAGGAGCACCTTGCATCCTACCAATAGGTGCCTTGCTGTACCTATGGCCTCCCGACAAATACCGCAAGACTTTTCGGTGGCTTTCCCCTATATTACCGAATGAGATTATGTAAATAAAATTAAAATGAGTCTGACTATATTTTTGACTATATCTAGTAGTCAAGTTTCCACAAGAAGTATTCGAGACTATAGTTGGATCCATTTTACTTATATACGCGTAAAATCTTACATTAATCTCAGTAATATTTTACTGTTGTTATTTTAAGTTGAAGCCACTTTAGTAGTTGAATAATTTTTTTTTTTTTTTATGATATGTTATTGTGAAGGAACAAGCGCGAGGCCCACCTGATGTTAAGCGGTATCCTCTGCCTATAACAGATGCATTTCATCACAAGTGACGCACTGCACTGCGCCCATCACCTTGAGACATACCTGTTAAGTCTCATTTTGCCTGTTATTTCACTGGCTCTCAAGGACTGCTGCCGGAACACACAGTTAGGTGCTTGGCGACAGATTTTCTACTTGAGGGTGGTCGCCAGCCAGGCGGGCATTCGCTAAATGCCCTTCCACCATGCGGTGAAGCTCAAGCTCTGGACGGGATTCGAACTATGGACCTGTTGCGCGGCAGTCCAAAGCCAATGCCACTGAGCCATCACTGCTTCGAAAAAAATAAATTTGTGCATGACTTATTAATTTATTGTTTTACTTTAAATATGGAACTATAATCCTACTAAGTTTGACGCTTGTATGTATTACAGTTTTTACGATAGCACGAAAACCAAAAATATAAAATACGTATTATTAGGATAACTCAAATACTACTCGACAGATCTCACTCAAATTTGAATGGGACCACATGACAAGCACCAGCTTTCGAATGTAAAAAAAATCATCAAAATCGGTACACCCTGTAAAGAGTTAAAAAAAAATATTATTTTTTTTTTCCAAAAAATGTAACTGACTTTAACACTCAAATGTGTGAAATAAGTTGTTGGAGTCGGTGCCATGATCGTTCAAAAGTACAATTTATTTCACACATTTGAGTGTTGAAGTCGGTTACATATTTTGGTAAAAAAAAATTATGTTAAAAAAATTTAGGTAAAAACATTTTTTTTTCACCCTTTTAGTGACTCTTGCTACTTATGCAATTATGGGATCAATTGTCATTCACTGGCAATGACTATATCATCAAGATAGGAATATACTTTTCAGTTATTGGAGTGTAACTCAAAAACAGCATGACCGATTTTGATGAAATTTAAATGGGTCTGCACAGCAAGCATCAGCTTTCAAATAAAAAAATAATAATCATAATCGGTTCACCCAGTTAAAAGTTCTGATGTAACAAATATAAAAATAACATATGATTTGAGTACCTCCTCCTTTTTTGATGTCGGTAAAAAATACAGTCGAATGGAGAACATCCTCCTTTAAAGTCATTTAAAAAAGGAATCTTCACTCGAGTCGGATTCGCACCTACCTTCTTTTTAATTGTAATATTTCGCTAAAAATCAAAAATAAACTATATTCAAAACATTACGTTTTTATGTAATAACCACGAACGGAATTTCAACCATTTTCTAAACAAAAAATAAACCAATCATTCTTTTGCCGATGTAACGAATAAAACTATAATAATTGGTTACGATCACTTAACAAAAACAATAATAATTGGTTACGATTACTTAACAAAAACAATAATAATTGCTTCATTTTACGCACCATTTATATATAGAAGGTATAAATATACATCTTAATGTATAAATAATTCATAAGCTATAACACTAAATGCTTGCAGCGGCTTCGCCTCAACAAATATGGCAATATTTTTATGCTGATTTTAGTTCATTTTGAAAATAATTTACCATTCATTCTGCATTTTTAACCGAATTCCTTGACATAATCCCCACACTTGGCAGGCGTCATGGGGATCGCAGTTTGAGATCTCACTTCCCCAGAAAGCACTGCTGCCCACCTTCCGGTGTGTAGCCAAACTGGAAGCGTTTTCGACGCGTTACAATTCTACACGAAGCATCCTCAGGAGGTCTTGACTCTTCGAGCGTACGAGAGGATGTTATTTTTTAAGTGTTTTACTAAATTATACATTTCATGTTTTCTTTAAATATTTGTTATTATTGGGAAAAGTTTTCAATTCGACTGAATCATGGTGCATGAAAGCATGGTGGTTGCAGTCGTTATAGTAGGGCATTTCGCAAATGCCCGCCTGGATAGCTACCACTCTCAAGTAGAAAATCTGCCGCCAAGCAACTAACAGTGTGTTCCGGCAGCTATCCTTGAGAGCCAGTAATTCTACGTTAGCCTGAACTACATCTTCGAACACATCATCACTTACCATCAGGTGAGATAGTGGTCAAAGGCTAACCTATCATACATTAAAAAAAAAGACTAAGCGCGTAACATTTTACAACTAAGATTTACAATTTAACGTTGTTTAAGTAGATTTTAGTTTAAAAAGAAAATGATGGTGACAGACAGACGGACAAACGCTTCCATTTTGCTGTAGCACCTTAAAATGTCTATAAGCCATATTAAGAATCCAATTTCGATCTACGGATGCAAATTTGTTATTTATGTATAATTAGATTAAAAATAGATAGGTTAGACTAGTATTTTTAAATAGCTATAATAAAAGATAATCAAATCACTAATAGACACATGTTTTTTTTAGTTTTGACGAATTAAGCGCTAGATAACATGATTTATATCTTAAAATTACCACCTAGGTATATATGCCTACAAAAAATACTAAATATCAGATGGTTATTTTCCATTGACTCTTATTCCTTGAGATACAAATATATTACAAGAATTAATTAAACAAAAAAATTAAAAACTCGAATGCATATAATTTTTTTTTATTGTGACAGAACAAGCTCGAGGCCCACCTGATGTTAAGCGGTATCCTCTGCCTATAATAGATGCATTTCATCACAAGTCACGAGTTGTACTGCGCCCGTCACCTTGAGACATAGTTGTTAAGACTCATGTGCCTGTAATTGGCTCTCAAGGACTGCTGCCGGAACACACGGTTAGGTGCTTGGCGATAGATTTTCTACTTGAGGGTAGTCGCTAGCCAGGCGGGCATTCGCAAAATGCCCTTCCACCGTGCGGTGAAGCTCAATCTCGCGGCGGGATTCGAACCATGGATCTGCTGGAGATTGCGGCAGTCCATAGCCAATGCCACAGAGCTATCACTGCTTCAATTTATTATATAATATAATTATTTTCGCTAAACGTTATATCGTTTCATTGAAATGGAAAGTACAAGTCATATATATTTATGGAATCGTTTTTAAAGCCCTTCATTTTGACATCTCACTCGACGGGTTTGGAAGAGAAAAGTTCAGAGTGAAAGAGCCTGGTTGGCAGGCGTCTTGGGGATCGCAGAAGATATCAGTTCCTCAGAAGGCGCTGTATCTTCCGGTATTTTACCTTTAGTTGCCTCTTACGACACCCACAGGTAATATGACATTCTAGCCTGGCAACCCGCGGGGTGTAAATACATTATGAAGGCGAATATAAAGACAGCTGCCGGAACACACCGTTAGGTGCTTGGCGACAGATTTTCTACTTGAGGGTGGTCGCTAGCCAGGCAGGCATTTGCAAAATGCCCTACCACCATGCTATAACGACTGCCATCCTAAGACAACAACCGGGACCGACGGCTTAACGTGCCCTCCGAAGCACGGAAACGCTCAGTAGTAATGTCACTAGCGGTCACCCATCCAACTCATGGCCGCGCGCGACGTTGCTGATCGGTTGAGAACAGCTAAGTAAACTTCGCTACGAGCGCTTCAAAAAAGTCAAATTTATATATGACATCTGTCATATGACAGTTGTTATTGTATTTTTGTGCTATCTGTTTTGTGTGACTTGAAAACTTCCAGATTATATCTAACAGGAAACAGACGCAGGTAGTATAAGACGAAGTGGTCTTTGAAAAATGTCAGACTGAGGGCGTAGGACGGAGATAAATCGATACGCATGTGAGTGAGTGAAAGAGAACTATGCAATATGAGCAAACTTTTTAAAACAAATTTATATCAAAGAGAGCTATCTACATGCTGAATAAATCTTTCAGGGACTGTATCACATGGTTGCTACGTAATATCTTCTTTATATATAAAAATTATGTGTCACGTTGTTTGTCCGCGATGGACTCCTAAACTACTGAACCGATTTTAAATTTGATTTGCACACCGTGTGCAATTAGCTCTACATTGAAAGATAGGATAGCTTACATCTCAATTTATAGTTGCAATATTTTTATTGCAAATTATTTGTCTATTAGTTGACAGTCACAATTATGTGTTAGCTCCAAAGGATTCTAACAGATATCTGTTGACTGGATTGAGTAAGTGTTCAATAGATGGCGCTATGTTAAAAATACAAACGTTTCATATAAGATACAATTTAATAGCATTAATTTATATGGCAATACAAAGTTTGCCGGGCCAGCTAGTAGAAATATAATATGTACTGATACGATTTACTATATAGACACAACACTTGATTATACGAAGTTTTAGGAGTGTATTTATGTTTTTTTTTTCTATCATGATTAATATATGGAATCGTGTTTTCGGAGCAGGTATAGTATATGTTCATATCCTTTAGAATATTATATATTTTATTCATATATTTAAGGCGAACACTCTGTATTAAATTCATGTTCAAAATTTGCATTTTAACGACTCTCTTCAATTACTGGCTCTCAAGGACTGCTGCCGGAACACACCGTTAGGTGCGTGGTGACAGATTTTCTAATTGAGTGTTGTAGCTAGCCAGGCGAGCAATCGCAAAATGCCCTTCATGCGGTGAAGCTCAAGCCGTCGGTTAGGATCGAATCAGGGACCTGTAGCACGGCAGTACATAGCTAGTACCGCTCGACCATCATTGCTTCAAACTATATTGGTAAAATTGTAATTTCTGAATTTGTAATTTTCAGAAAGCTTTGCTTCATTTAGTAGACATCTGTGTAAATCTTTCTGAAGCGCTCGTACCGAAGTTTACTTAGCTGTTCGCAAAGTTAAGCAACGTCGCGCGCGGTCATGAGTTGGATGGGTGACCGCTAGTGACATTACTTCTGAGCGTGCACGTGATTCAGAGGGCGCGTTAAGCCGTCGGTCCCAGTTGTTGTCTAAGTATGGCAGTCTTTATAGCATGGTGGTAGGGTATTTTGCGAATGCTCGCCTGGTTAGCGACCACCCTCAAGTAGAAAATCTGTCCCCAAGCACCGAACTGTGTGTTCCGGTAGCAGTCCTTGAGAGCCAGTAAAATTACAGGCATAAGAGACCTAACAACTGTATGTCTCAGAGTGACGGGCACAGTGCAATTCGTAGAAATGCATCTGTTATACGCAGAGGTTAGTCCACTTAACTTCAGGTGGGCCTCGGGCTTGTTCCGTCACAATAACATTAAAAAAAAAAAGTACTTAACCGACTTCAAAAAAAGATAAGATAACAGATAGCAAAATGACATTATTTGAGTTCCGTATTGCTCTCTCCGAAACCCTAATGATCCTAAAAATAACAGATCTCAATTAAGTCAGCTAAAGTAATTACGGAGAAAAAAACTTAACCGTTTTTAAGTTCATTACCACTAGTTGATGGTAATGTTTGTAAAGCTAATCGTCAAACAATCTTATATTGGTTCCGGTGAGTTAAATTATCGGAAGTTTTCCTAATAGTTTGTCGTTTGACGTCATGCTTACGGTAATTGTATTGACAAGGGCGAGTGCCTTAGAAGGATAATCATTTAAAATAAACACAGAAAATAATTATTATTTATTGATATTTATAAAGCAAAACGGAAATACAAATGTTTATTTAATATAAGTACAGTACAATAGTTTTATGGGTTTTTATTTCTTTATCTTGAACCTTATTATTTGACTTAAATCAATTGAGGTACTTTGTACTATTGAATAAGCTTTGCAATTCAACGGAGCAATTCTGCCAGCATGCTGGGCGCGCTGCCAAATGGTAGGGATTTGGATTGCCTATGAGTCTACAATGACTTATAGGTTATCTAAATGCTTTTATTGCAGTTGCTGTAGTATTGTATAAAGTTCATAGTATTTTTTTACTAAAGGCATACCGCTGTTGAAAAAAACTTTTTACCTAATAATGTATAAAACTTATTTTTTTGCGTTTGACCAATGCAGTATCTAAATTTGAATGGGTAGTTATATGTTAATATATTATAAATATACGATGCTGATGATGATAAATAAAGATACGATGGTTAAAGAACGATTGGAAAGATTTGAGTTATGACGTCATGTTATGTTAGCTCAATTGGTTAGAGCATACCCCGGCTAAAGGTGTGGACGTTACTGGTTGGAGGTAGTAGTACTCTCTAGTAAAGGTAGCTTTAGATCAGATTTTTCAAATCAAACGCATTGTTAATTAATTACAAATAAAAACTCATTAAAACATTATAGCGTGATCACAATAATTATAATCTTAATAGGAGATCATTTGACTTCCGTATCCGTGTCACTGTTATTATTGTTTAATAGTACTGATTATGACTCACAATATGATTACGCAAATGAGAATCAACGTCTGAATACCAATTTCCAACGATCTATGAACCCTTTGGCAACTTTCTCCGTTTACCTACCGTTTGCAAAGCTATGGTAGCTTTTTTTAAAAGGATAGAAGAGCAAACGAGCTTGCCTCTCACCAGCTGGTAAGTGATCACCGTCGCCCACGAACATCCGCAACACCAGAGGTATCGAGGACGCGTTGCCGCCTTTGAGCAGGGAATATGCTCTCTTCTTGAAGGTCCCTAAGTCGTATCCGTTCGGAAATACTTCACCAGGCAGCTGGTTCCACATTGTGGCAGTGCGAGGTAGGAAATGCTGTTTCATAGAACTATAATTCCTGTATTGTCTACTTTTTCATTTCATAATGGTTATAAATCGTCAACAATTCTAGTTTGCCAATAGTTTTAATTTATTACACCACTGCTACGAATAAAGGTTTTGACATAATAAAATTATATAAACAGCCTTCGACCACATCAACACTTATCATCAGAAGAGATTTGGTCAATGCATAGCGTGGGGTGCCGGGTTATAATGTCCCCCCCCCTTGCTACCTGTGGGTGTCGTAAGAGGCGACTAAAGGTATAATACCGGAAGGTGGGCAGCAGCGCCTTCTGAGGAATTAATATCTTAAACTGCGATCCCCAAGACACCTGCCAAGCGTGGGGATTATGGCAACCCCCCCCCCCCTCCCAAAAGGGGGAGGCTGTGTTTAGAAATGGACAAACCGGCTGATACAGTACAGCACAGTATAAGAAAAGAAAATTATCAAGAAATACTATTTTGTTCCGTACAGGTTGAAGCCTATCATCACCATATTTTTTTATGTTATCGTTACATAAAAAATAATTTAGCTATGGACTGCCGTGCCGCGGGTCCCTGGTTCGATCCCCACCTCCGGTTTGAGCTTCGGCACAATATAGTGGAAGGGCATTTTGCGATTGCCCGGCTAGCTACCACCCTTAAGTAGAAAATCTGTCGTCAAGCACCTAACAGTGTGTTCCGGCAGCAGTCCTTGAGAGCCAGTGATATTACAGGCACATGAGACTTAACAACTATCTCTCAAGGTGACGGACGCAGTGCAATTCGTAACTTGTGACGAAATGCATCTGTTATAGGCAGAGGTTAGTCCACTTAACATCAGGTGGGCCTCGAGCTTGTTCCGTCACAATAACATTTAAAAAAATATAAAAATGTTACGGTACCCTAAAACCTTGTTGCCAATAGACCAGTAACGGCCTACACAACCTGTTATTCATTATATTTGCAAATTAGTTTTACAAATCTGTATTATGTAATTATGATAGAATAACATTGTAAATATCGTTATTTGCGTATGACGTTAGTGAATCACGATATTAAACGGTTTGACGTAAATATAGACGTATTACCGTATAACTTATAAAAAATGTTACAAAATTACAAATACATCAGGACATTTTTTTTAAAGTCATGTACGAGATTCGAACCCGCGTTCATCCACCCCTTTAGCGGGGGTATGATCTAACCAATTGAGCTAACATGACATGACGTCATAACTCAAATCTTTCCTATCTTTCTTTAACCATCGTATTGGGATGGAGCTAATATTTGTCATTTTGTAATGTAACAGGTCCTTTTGTAGTATAAATGTCCCCATAGCAGGCTTTATTGCAAACATAACAATATTAAAATTATAAAAAATGGTAGAAGCGGCACCAGTACCTCGAACATGGTAACGTCAAATCAGGTGAGGAAGAGAAAATTAACGCAAATACTCGTAGATAAGTGTCAAAAATCGATTAAACTGAGGCGCGCATGTTAGTGTTGGTCGACAAGTAGTGGGTTGCCAAAATACAGGTAAACAAGGATGAGTTCTTTGCCCTGCCATGTTATCACTCGTAGACATAGTGCGATATGTCTATTTTACACGAAACAAAGTGTAGACAAAATTTACTCGTGGCGCGCATGCTAGCCGGGCAGGTGAGGAAGAGAAAATTCACGCAAATACTCGCAAATAAGTGTCAAAATCGATTAAACTGAGGCGCGCATGTTAGTGTTGGTCGACAAGTTGCCACGGGTAGCCAAAATACAGGTAAACAAGGACGAGTTCTTTGCCCTGCCATGTTAGCACTCGTAGACATAGTGCGATATGTCTATTTTACACGAGATAGGTTTCCGTTCCTCAAAAGGAAAAAAACCGAACCCATATAGGATCACTGTTGTCCGTCTGTCAGTCTGTCAAGATCCTTTTTCGTACACGTACAGGTATCCAGCTGAAATTCATATCATTTCATATTTGAAGCGCTCGTAGCGAAGTTTACTTAGCTGTTCTCAACCGATCATCAACGTCGCGCGCGGTCATGAGTTAATAATAATAATAATAATAATAATAATCTTTATTAATCTTTAAAAACATGAGCTAATGTTAACAATTATCACTTCGTAGGTAGGTATCTATATATAATATTTAGATATTAACAAATTTAAAAGACAATAAGATAGGTGTCAATGGACACATTCTTAGTAAAAAATCTATTTAACAGTTTAGGTTAAAATGCAGTTAATTAGTAACCTTTATCAATAGGCTAGACTGTTACTGTGACTGTTGGATTACTAACTGTGACTGTTGGATGGGTGACCGCTAGTGACATTACTACTGAGCGTGCACGTGCTTCGGAGGGCACGTTAAGCCGTCGGTCCCGGTTGTTGTCTTAGGATGGCAGTCGTTATAGCATGGTGGTAGGGCATTTTGCGAATGCCCGCCTGGCTAGCTACCACCCTCAAGTAGAAAGTCTGACGCCAAGCACGTAACGGTGTGTTCCGGCAGCTGTCCTTGAGAGCCAGTAATTCTAGGTTAGCCTGAACAACATCTTCGACCACATCATCACTTACCATCAGGTGAGATAGTGGACAAAGGCTAACCTATCAGGCATAAAAAAAAAATATCAAATACTCAGGTCTACTGTCCCTTGGAGTAAAAAATCAAACTTCTAAGCCAACGCAATCTAGATACAGCCGTTTATGCCGCAAATGCTTTGCCATAATCTCCACGTTTGGCAGGCGACTTGGGGACCGCAGTGATAGATAGATTACTCAGAAGGTGCTGCTGCCCACCTTTCGGTATTTTCCCAAAAGTGTTACTATAGCGGATTGTCCAACAAATAATAATAACGAAAGGTATAAAGGGAACGAGTACCATACAAGAAACATGTATTTTAAAGTTTATTTTTTGACCTATCGTAGAAACAGGTATACTTATACTCCGATATTTATCGTATGGCAACAAATGTTAAGAATGTGGCTGGCGCCACCTCGTACCTGGACTACCTACAAAGCATCTGAACTGCATGGAAAAACCTGGCCAAGTGCCAGTCGGGCTCACGCACCGAGGGCTCCGTAGAAACCTGTAGGTATATAAGTAATAGTTATGGTATTTTATTGCTAAATTTTTTTTATGCCTTTATTAACAAAATACTACGAACTATATACAACACTACAGCTACTACAATAAAAGCATTTGGACTCATAGGCAGTCCAAATGCTCTAGAAGAAAAATTATTATTGCTTAATGAAATCTATAACATTTTAAAATTATAAAAAATATTTTTACCATATTATGTTGTTACTAAAAATTTATACTTTTCGCGTTTTTTTCTTTATCTGTGCTATAAGACGTTGCTTTGTACCAAATTTCAAGATTCTGAGTTCACGGAGCCTGTTGGTTTTGATTGCCTTACGAGTGTCGAAAATTTGCGGCATAAACGTATCTTTTGATTGCTGCGATCTCGTAAATTTGTAATTTTGTAATGTAATCCGCAGAGCAGGCGTTATTGCAAACCTAACAATATTACAATTATAAGGTTGCGTCATCATTTACAAGTATAAAACTAATTGCAAAATTGGTCTTGTTGTAGTACAACGTAAGTTGAACTATAGATGTCGCTCCATCCCAATACAATGGTTAAAGAACGAGAGAAAACAATTGAGTTATGAGTCATAATGTCATGTTAGCTCAGTCGGTCAGAGCACACCCCGGCGAGGGTATGGATAGACGCGGGTTCGAATCCCGCACATGACTATCATTTTTTTAACTCGTAAATTTGACGAGAAACGTAAAATTCTCGATCGTGCGCTCGTAGAGTCAAGACCTCCTGAGGATGCTTCGTGTAGAAGCGAAACGCGTCGAAAAGTCTTCCGGTTTGGCTGCGTGGCGTTTGTGACGTCACGTCAGCTTAGCAGGAAAATTAGGCGGAATTGTCACTAGATATATTTTTGTATTTTTTAAGTGTTTTATTAAAATATTAATTTGATGTTTTCATAAAATATTTTAATAATATTTGTTATTAGGTCCTTACATATGAAATTGGCGTTTTGTATGGGAGGAACAAAAAGTCGAATATTTTTTAATATAATATATTTAATTAATCAAAGTATGAACCATTATTTTCTATGCACTTTTGCCATCTCATAGGTAGTTCATTGATCCCTTTACTAAAAAAACCAGTCGGACGGGAATCAATAAAATCTTTGAAGGCGATTTGGACTGCCCCATCGGAGTTGAATTTTTTCCCTTGCAAGAAGTTATCCAAATTTCGAAAAAAATGGTAATCTGTTGGAGCAAGGTCCGGGGAGTACGGAGGATGTCTTAGACTTTCCAATTGAAGCTCTTCTAATTTAGTAGCCGTCTGTAGCGCAGTGTGTGGTCTAGCGTTGTCGTGAAGCAGCAGTGGCGTGGAGCGATTGACCAGCCTAGGTTGTTTAGCCGCTAGCTTTTCCATCATGGTTTGCAATTCCTGACAATAGACATCAGCCGTAATAGTCTGGCCAGATTTGAAAAAACTGTAATGAACAATACCGGCACTAGTCCACCAAACGCTTACAAGTAACTTTTTTGGGGTTAATTTTCGCTTGGGGCAGGATTTGGCTGGCTGGCCAGGATCTAACCATTGCGCTGAGCGCTTCCGATTATCGTAAAGAACCCATTTTTCATCACAGGTAATGATTCGGATTAAAATACCTTCATTATTGTGCCGGTTTAGTAATGTAATGCAGCAGTCGACGCGCGTTTGCCGGTTTGTTTCAGTCAATTCGTGAGGTACCCACCTTTCAAGCTTTTTAATCTTCCCAATTTGCTTCAAGTGAATTAAAACAGTTTTATCACTAACATCGCAGCCTGCAGCTAACTCGGACGTGGTTTGCGATGGATCCGCTTCCACAATAGCCTTCAACTCTTCATTATCAACTTGAGTCTCAGGCCGTCCACGGGGCTTGTTCTGCAGGTCGAAATTTCCAGAACGAAAACGTTGGAACCAAAAACGAACTGTGTTTTCTTTTGCAACACGACCGCCATACACATCATTCACCCTTCGAGTTGTTTCCGCAGCACTAGTGCCACGGCGGAACTCGTACTCGTAAATAATGCGATATTTAAGGTTTTCCATTTTGTAAAATGAGTGACGCAAACAGAAAAAAACAGAAGAAAAAAAACAAATGAATGACGATCATCGAAGCACAAATACATGAGTCTATAGCTGTACAAATTTGAATTTGGAATTCCTTACCAAAGAGGAGAAATTCGTGATTAAAGTGGCCAGTACGAAAAACGCCAATTTCATATGTAAGGACCTAATATTAAATATGGATTTCCGCAAAGTAACGCCTGAATCTATTTATTTTTGTAATTTTGTAACTTATTGGGTTCTCTTTACATAACCAAGTAGCAAAGTGGAAACATATTAGCGTGATTTCTCTGTAAGTCAATAAACCAGTTTTTTACGTAAACTTACAAATTTACGAGATATATTGACAAAAAAAATGTTATAACACATTTAATGAACATATTGAAGATAAAAACGTAATGAATTCCCGATTCTATACTACTAACCACTATAGTGTTAATCTTAATACTTTGACCATAATTTAATTAACTATTATAATACGAAAATTACTTACAATATATTTGTATACTTTTTTTGCCACAATTAAGAAATGTAATATGACAAAGCAAATTACTTTAATATGAAGAATTATTATAGTATAGCCTTAATATTATGTATTTGCTACACCAATCAGGTCCATGGTTCGAATCCCGCCCAGAGCTTGAGCTTCACCGCATGGTGGAAGGGCATTTTACGAATGCCCGCCTGGCTAGCAACCACCCTCAAGTAGGAAATCTGTCGCCAAGCATCTAACGGTGTGTTCCGGCAGCAGTCCTTGAGAGCCAGTGAGAGAGATGAAATAACAGGCAAAATTAGACTTAACAGGTATGTCTCAAGGTGTTGGGCGCAGTGCAGTTCGTCACTTGTGATGAAATGCATCTGTTATAGGCAGAGGATACCGCTTAACATCAGGTGGGCCTCGCGCTTGTTCCTTCACAATAACATAAAAAAAAACCTTAACAGGGTATGTATGTACTCGTTTTTTTATGTATGTATAATGCAATAATAAATAATTAAAAAATCAGAGTTTAAGGCAATAACTTAATTTATTATAATCTAAGAGAGGCGTGACTCATCATCTAGGAGATCGTGACCAATCATCTAAGGAGCGTAACCAATCATCTAGAAGAGCGTGGCCTATAACATAGGTTAGCGTAACCAATCATCTAGAAGAGCGTGGCCTATAACATAGGTTAGCGTAACCAATCATCTAGAAGAGCGTGGCCTATAACATAGGTTAGCGTAACCAATCATCTAGAAGAGCGTGGCCTATAACATAGGTTAGCGTAACCAATCATCTAGAAGAGCGTGGCCTATAACATAGGTTAGCGTGACCAATCATCTAGAAGAGCGTGGCCTATAACATAGGTTAGCGTGACCAATCATCTAGAATAGCGTGGCCTATAACATAGGTTAGCGTGACCAATCATCTAGAAGAGCGTGGCCTATAACATAGGTTAGCGTGACCAATCATCTAGAAGAGCGTGGCCTATAACATAGGTTAGCGTGACGAGTCATCAAGGTGCGCATGACCAATTATCTAAGGAGCGTGACCAATCATCTAGGAGAGCGTAACCCCTCATCTAGGAGAGCGTTTCCCAGAACCTAGGATAGCATGACCCATAATCTAGAAGAGCGTGACCTATCATATAGGAGAGCGTGGCCTATAACATAGGTTAGCGTGACGAGTCATCAAGGTGCGCATGACCAATTATCTAAGGAGCGTGACCAATCATCTAGGAGAGCGTAACCCCTCATCTAGGAGAGCGTTTCCCAGAACCTAGGATAGCATGACCCATAATCTAGAAGAGCGTGAACAATCATCTAGGAGAGCGTGGCCCATAAATCCCATAACATAGGTTAGTGTGACCAATCATCTAGGAGAGAGTGACCAATCAATCAATCCAAATTTTGCTACACTTCGCTATCTTATACATATTTAGAATATATATATTTATACCTACTTGCATACATATTAATTATTGTAATAATGTTTGTTTTACCAAAACTTCTGTGTTCTTTCTTTCTGTATTTTATTGAAAATGTTCCTCTTCCAGGGAAGACACTGCCTTTTGCAACACAGTGTAAACTAAAGCAAAAGGCAGTGCTTCACCAATTAATATTGTGTCATATTTTATTATGCAATAAACTATTTTGTATTTGTATTTTTGTATTTGTATAATCATCTAGTAGAGCGTGGCCCATAACATAGGTTAGCGTGACCAGTCATCTAGGTGAGCGTGAGCAATCATCTCAGATAGCGTGACTAATAATCTAGAAGAGCGTGGCCTATAACAGAGGATAGCATGACTCATAATCTAGAAGAGAGTGACCCCTCATCTAGGAGAGCGTGACCCAACATCTAAGAGAGCGTGAACAATCATCTAGGAGAGAGTGACCAATGATCTAGGAAAGCGTGACCAATCATCTAAAAGAGCGTGAACAATCATCTAGGAGAGAGTGACCAATGATCTAGAAAAAGCGTGACCAATCATCTAAAAGAGCGTGACAAATCATCTAGGTAAGCGTGAGCAATCATCTAAGATAGCGGTACCAATCATCTACGCGAGCGTAACCCGTCATCTAAGAGAGCGTGACCAAGAACCTAAGGATAGCATGACTCATAATCTAAAAGAGCGTGACCCCTCATCTAGGAAAGCGGCCACATCAATGACCATATCCTCCTCTACCACAGAAAAAAATGCCTCTACACATATTACACCTGTATACGTAAAAACAACTACGGAACCGTAAGAACGCACCTATTCCTTCCCTTGACCTTTCTACCGCCAAACAAAGTGACCTTAAGGGCGGAATGCACCAGAAAGTTGATACGCTACTTTAATTGAAACAAACACATATTTACTTAAAGGTCTCACAAGGCTGGCTTCTAAAAACCTTGTGGGTAATGACGTGATTTGTTTTTATTTTTTTTATAGTTGACAGTAAA
The DNA here is from genome assembly GCA_963890685.1 of Plagodis pulveraria. Lineage (NCBI taxonomy): Eukaryota > Metazoa > Arthropoda > Insecta > Lepidoptera > Geometridae > Plagodis > Plagodis pulveraria. Next base: position 1,505,444 of record OY982977.1, read on the forward strand.
CAGACAGGCAAGGAGTCTGGTCATCGTTGGATTAAATACCACAGAGTAAAGTGCAGTTGGTACTTCATACGACGTTACGTTAGCGTACATATCCGGGGTTAAGAATTTAATAAATATATCCTACTAATTTTAATATTGTTATGTTTGCAATAACGCCTGCTATGCGGATTATATTACAAAATTACAAATATACCTACGATAGGAAAAATTAAGTCATGTGGGGGATCCCGCACTATATCTTATATTTGTAATATATCCTACTGTTCAGTATTAAATACTAAATATATTTTTTTACCAAAACACGGAACCGAGTTCAACACTCAAATGTGTGAAATAACTTGTTGAGTCGGTACCATGATGGTTCAAAAAGTACCTTTATAACAATATTGTGGGCATAGTACCGACTTCGACAAGTTATTTCACACATTTGAGTGTTGAAGTCAGTTCCATTTTTTTTGTAAAACTTTTTCCTCGCTTTTTAGTGGTCCTTGCTGCTTATGGGATCGATTGTCATTCACTGTCAATGACTATATCATCAAGATAGGAAAATACTTTTCAGTTATTGGAGTGTTACTTAAAAACGGCTAAACCAATTTTGATAGATTTTAAATGGTACCAAACGGAAAGCATCAGCTTTCAAATAAAAAAAGAATCATCAAAATCGGTTCAACCAGTCAAAAGATCTGAAGGAACAAACATAAAAAAAAAATACAGAGGAATTGAGTACCCACTTAATTTTTTTTAAATCAGTATAAAATACACCAAATGAGCAGCATGTCGATATCTATGCATCTATTGTTACCCAAAACCAAATTTATGCTTTTATATAACAAGATTTGATTGCGAAGAGTACATAATTACACATGTACCTAATTACTGAACCCCACCATGATAAAATTTCAATCGCTCAATCAACCAAAAATCGTATAATTATCGAAACTAGCTCACAAAATTTCACGATAATCGGTAGAGGAATGCGTCCTGTATAGAACATGAGCAAATTTTTTTGTTCCGGCCGTGAATCGAACCCTCTTCTTTTAATTATACTGGTCCCATTTCGCGCCGGATGCCTAAACCTATGACGGTTATAGTAACACAATTAGAGCACTAAGTTTCGGCTTCAAAGAATATGGTTCCGGAGGCCGAGTGGTAAAAAAATGCACCTATAATTTGTAAATATGAATTTCGCTAAGCAAGCTATAGTGCTTGTAGTGATTTAGAGATTTTATGTCTCTCTCTGCTGAGGCCCGAAGCAAAATTCAAAACTTCTGTATGTCTTATTCTTGTACGACAATAATTACCATAGCTAAGACTATGTCAAGGTCGCTAACTGGTTCGCTTTTAATCGTTTTTTAAATGATATATCCTCTAAAGTCGAGTAAACACTTGGTAATTAGGTCAATATGCATAATGGATAGGTGTGACTAAGCATTATAATAAAAAACATGTTTTTTACGCATGCTTAATATAAATAAAAAAAAATAAAAAAATGGAACTGACTTCAACACTCATATCTGTGAAATAACTTGTTGTAGTCGGCACCATGATTGTTCAAAATATCACAATATTGTGCGCACGGTTCCGACTTCGATAAGTTATTTCACACATTTGAGTGTTGAAGTCGGTTCCATTTTATGATAAAAAGAAAATTCACCCTTTTTAGTGACTATTTATGGGATCGATTGTCATTCACTGTCAATGACAATATCTATTTTATTTTATTTTATTTATTAGGTTTTCCAACAGACTTAACACAAATAGTGGTCCAGTGTTGCCGCGGCTGGCGCTCTTGGCTCGGAGTAGGCATTGTCTTTTACTACGAGACACAAAACTTTTTTTAGTACTGTCTGACACGTATTAACTGGGCCAAGACGCGCTCCCTTTGAATAGAGTTTTGAATATTTACATCGAGCAAAGTTATAAATAATATTAAGTAATAAATTACAGGCACAAGTGACTTTTACATCAGGTGGCCCTGCTTATTCCTTGAAAAATAGAAAGAAAAAAACATTAATCTTAAAATGTTTGTAAGGACTAGCAAAAGTCTCTAAGAGGTTGTATGCATTTTTCCAATGATGTATATCTTCTGTAAAAATGGCAGGGCATGGTTTTTTTTACCCACTATAACAATGTATTTTTCAATTGCTATAGTATGTAAATAAACCATGCCCAGTAGTATAGTTATATCACTAGGTTCCTATTGCATTGTTGTCATAATTATCATTAATTATAAACAGAGGAAATTATATGATTAGAAAACACAAAAAACCGTCACATCCGGCAAATTATGATAAGTTCAGATAAGTTTATCATAGTCATTGAACTTGGCGAAAGTATATGAATGATATCATTGTTTAACTATGTATATATTTCAATAAATATTAGTGTATTTTATGTATTAGTTGCTATTTTTTATTTAAGATTCATTAATATTTTTTTTGGTCATGTATTATTGTTATTTTTTTTTCACCGGCGGTATGCCTTTAATAAAAAAATACTACGAACTATACACAAAACTACAGCTACTACAATAAAAGCATTTAGACAACCTACAAGTCATTGCAGACACACAGGCAGTCCAAATGCTCCAGCTCACTACCAGTTGGCAACGTGCAATTATTGTCTTGATTTGATTGTACCTATATCTTTTTATTACACACCGTCTTGTTATTCCTGTATTTAATTTTCTCCATCCGATGGTTGCCTGGAAGAGATGATTATTAGTGATAAGGCAGCCTATTGTGACACTTTATTGTAAGATTTTTTGTTATTTTTGTATACTTTTGGTGTAACAATAAAGAATTATGTACTATCTATATCTCTTGTTGCTAAGCTAAGTTTTCTATAGTTCCCTACCCCGTGGTTGCCAGGCTAGAATTGCAAATCATTTCAAATTACGTTATTTCGACATCAACTGAAAATTGTCTTGAAAACAATTGTATAAAATCACTTGAAACAAACTGTTATCTTATTCAATGACTTCTATAGTTTACTTCATCGATTTAAATCAAAAAGGAAGATAGGGTACGCTCTAATGTCACGACAATATAATATGGAAAATATTTAACACAGCTTATATAATGCACCCCGTTTTTTGATCTTTTGTTATTGCGTTTGGTGCCGGGCTAGAATATCACTCTCCCTTCTCTGCCCGTGGGTGTCGAAGATGCAACTAAGAGTAATACACCAGAAGGTTGGCAGCAGCGCTTTCTGAGGAACTGACATCTCACACTGCAATCTCCAAGACGCCTGCCAATCGTGGGAATTAAGCAAACCCCCCATAATGAGGGAGGCTGTGTTCAATGGACAATCCGTCTGATAAAGTATATAGGTAATGCACACAGCTACATTTCCATTAGCTACATTTTAGGCGTGGGTACTGTAGCAATTGAAATTACTGGGCGAACCAGACAGTAAAACTAACGTCTCGGGAGTGACGAGTGCAATGTCACGTAGAACGAGGACGGTGACACCGTAATGAACACGTGTGTCGCTTAATATCAGGCGGTTGACTTTTTCATCACATCGCTTCAGCATATAAAAAGAAGGTACCTACGTTAGCGTCAAGATGGCCGGCCATGAAATCAAAGCCAAATTCTTTACAATTAGGTAGGTATGTATGTGTGTAGGTATATATCAGGTGTATAAAGTATGTGTTGTTACCGCCAAATATCCTTTTATTATACGACCGCCCAAAAAAGGTAGTGTTATGTTTTCCGGGTTCATGTATAATATGTATGTTTGTGAGTTTCTTTATTTCACCGTAACTTCTGTACAGCTTAACCGAATTAAATGTAAGAGATATCGTTAGAATCGTCTTGACAGCGCAAGTGACACTAGGTACATAAAAAAACAAATAGGCTTACTTTGGACGCCATATTGTGAGATAAAAACATTTTTTTCATTCAAACCGGTCGCGTGGAGTTTTAAAATATAGGGCTTTATAAAAGATTATATAATGCAGTTTTAAATTCAACCGATAAAACGTTATTAATTTGCAGTCGGATTTTTTACTTTTATAATTAATTGTACATTTGTATGTTCTTATGTAGCCCTTTATGTTATTAATGAAGACACATTGTACCGACTCCACATGCTTGGGATAAGTGTAGGCATCTTATGATAGTGCAGCTTGTATTTCTAAAACCAATTGGTTAATAGTTAATTCTTTGAGTCTAAAAGTAGCAATAGGTATTGTTATTTCGTAGTGAAAGTATCGTATTACCGGTTCCGTTCAATACCCACGAACCGGCTTGGCTTTGTTTACATCTGACATTCACTTTCGTTTGACAGGTGTCAAAAACTGACAACGAAATGGCGTGACCGAGAATGCGCGCCGCGTCTGTAGCCGCGCGACGGGCGGCGCGGAGTTTCATTCGACATTTTATTGTGTTTGGACCTCTTTAGTCATTCAACCGATGTTATTAAAATAAAAAATAAACGGAACTGGCACACGGAACAACATAACTCGTGGAAGTCGGAAGTATCTAAAATTTTTCTCTCTTTAACGGAAGGAGGAGGCCCTCAATTCGACTACATTTAGGGTTTCGTACATCAAAAGGAAAAACCTGAACCCTTATAGGGTCAATTTGTTGTCCGTCTGTCTCTCTGAAAACCCTTTTTCTTAGGAACACGTGGAGGAGGTATCAAGCTGAAATTCATATCAAATACTCAGGTCTACTGTCCCTTGGAGCTGAGAAAAAATCGAACTTCTAAGCCAACGCTATCAAAAGATACAGCCTTTATGTCGCAAATTTTCGTCACTCGCAAGAGAATCAAAACCTACAGGGTACTTTCCGTAAACTCAGAATCTTGAAATTTGGTACGATGCAACGTCTTATAGCACAGAAACGAAAAATTGCGAAAAGCATAAAATTGTAGATACATCATAAAATAAAAATAATTTTAAAATGGATTTCATTTAGCAATAAAAATACCATAACTTTTACTTGTATACGATATTACTCGGGTCGGGAGGGGGCGTGCAGGCCCCGCTGTAAAAGCGGGCGGTCGTCGGCGGGGGACTGGACGTAAAGGCTCTGCCAATCTCCCAGTCCTTCTCCTTATAGACGATGCCGGAATGCCGCTGGGTCGCTTAATGGGTATACCGGTTTTTTCTACCGGGAGTCCTACATACCCCCTCCATCCCCCGAATATGTTCCCGTCACATGCGTAACGCATTTTTCCCAGGTAGTGAATGATCATGTAAGCGGTATTCATCTACATAAAGGGTGAATTTATACGCTGAAAAGTATATTTTTTGTGTATACAAGTTGTGCCATATATGACATGTATGCATATGTCTTATATAACTTGTAGAAGTTTTATTGTAACTAGTTTAGTATGGTGGTAAGGCAATTTGCGAATGCCCGCCTGGCTAGCTACCACCCTCAAGTGGAAAATCTGTCGCCAAACACCTAACGGTGTGTTCCGGCAGCTGTCCTTGAGAGCCAGTAATTCTAGGTTAGTCTGAACAACATCTTCGACCACATCATCACTTACCGTCAGGTGAGATAGTGGTGAAAATCTAACCTATCATTAATAAAAAAAAAGTTTGGCCATGGTGTCTGCGTTTTGCATCAGCATGGTACCAACTTCAACAAGTTATTTCATACTTATCAGTGTGGGCAATTGTATCCGTGTTTTATCAAACATATTTTTTTTCTGAAATGTTGGTCATATTTACTAATAAATATCTATCTTTATTCGTCGGGTCAAAACTATCCTCAACCTACCATCAACAATAAAATACTTAAATCCCAAATTCCAACCTTTTCGTAAAGTGAATATTACATTGAGATAAACAAATCAATGGAATATTAGCGATAAAACCAGAATCAGCATTTCTAGTAGGATCGCAATTTTCGAAGCGCTCGTAGTGAAGTTTACTTAGCTGTTCTCAACCGATCAGCAAAGTTAAGCAACGTCGCGCGCGGTCATGAGTTGGATGGGTGACCGCTAGTGACAATACTACTGAGCGCTTCCGTGCTTCGGAGGGCACGTTAACCCGTCGGTCACGGTTGTTGTCTTAGCATGGCAGTCGTTATAGCATGGTGATAGGGCATTTTGCGAATGCCCGCCTGGCTAGCTACCACCCTCAAGTAGAAAATCTGTCGCCAAGCACCTAACGGTGTTTTCCGGCAGCTGTCCTTGAGAGCCAGTATTTCTAGGTTAGCCTGAACAACATCATCGCTTACCATCAGGTGTGATAGTGGTCAAAGGCTAACCTATCAGGCATAAAAATAAAAATAAAAAAATGAGACAAATGATAAGAAACAAGCAGAGCATCCTAGTGATTTAATCAGATCTCTCAGATCATCCCACACTTGTTCTTGAGTCTCCACCAGGATGCAAGTTAAGACAACAATGCTCAACTTCGAAAGTGATTATTTGATATTAAATTATATATTTTTTAAATTAGATTATAAAGGATAACTCAAATAGTACTCGTTAGATCTCTCTCTAATTTAAATGGGAACACATGAAAAGCATCAGCTTCCGAATATAAAAAAAATACATCAAAATCGGTACACCCTGTTACGAGTAATGAGGTTAACACACACATATATAATATACAGTCAAAAAGAGAACATCTTTTTTTAAAAGTCTGTTAAAATATACAAGTAAACTTTTACAGATGGATACAAAGTTCGTTTTTTCATTGGATATTCGGAACCCTAACGAGTCAAATAATATACAAATTATAACCATAAAATGTTATTGAAAAGATATAATAGTTGTAACATCGCAGTGTTGCCAGTTTAGATAAAAACCGGCAACGAGATAAGTGTTACAAGTTCATTGGCAAACTATCTATCGTACCGGATATGCAATATGATTGACTAAAAGAAAGTACCTATCGATTTGATTACTCTTTACTACCAAAGAGGTAGGTATAACTTTTCTATGAATGATTTACAAGAAACTGACATGAATGAGGTCTTGTATTTGGCGGGAAAACCAACATTAAACTTTTTTTTCTCCCTATATTGGGATATAGATTCGCACGTATTGTGCATTTACCAGTGTCATGTTTTAATCTTCATCATTAGTGCTTTGAGAAGACTTCTGTTCTACTCAGCTTCAGACTTCTTTTAATATTGTTAGGTTTGCAATAACACCTGCTATGCGGATTACATTACAAAATCACAAATATACGAGCCATCCCAATACGATGGTTAAAGAACGATAGGAAAGATTTGAGTTATGACGTCATGTAATGTTAGCTCAATTGGTTAGAGCATACCCCGGCTAAAGGGGTGGATGGACGCGGATTCGAATCCCGCACATGACTTAAATTTTTCCTATCGTATATTTGTGATTTTCTAATTCAGACTTCGTGATTATATTTAGATATTTGGACACTTCTGACCACGTTACACACAAATTTATTATTAATTTCTTTTAAGAATTTAAACGCGCCCGCCAAGTTTTGAACGTTTCCCGCGCTCTGCATTATAAAGTTATTACAACTATGTAACGTCATTAGTAAAGGAGTTCTTAAAAATAGTTTGGTAGGCCTTTTATTATTGTCTCACCTTACTGTTGATAATATGTTCAGCTTAAGTAGGTATTATTGGATCTTTCTACGTGAGATTGGTAGCTAGATAGCCAGCTGGGCACGCTGCCAACTGGTAGTGGGCTGGAGGATTTGGACTGCCTGTGAGTCTGCTATGAATAATAGGTTAATAGGTTGTCTAAATGCTTTCATTGTAGTCGCTGTAGAGTTTTATATAATTCGTATCGTAGTATTTTGTTAATAAAGGTATACCGCCGGTGGAAAATTATAGCTGCTCATCAGGTTATCGTAAAATATTGCCAAGCTCTACAGAGTCTGACTGTTTTCGATTAACAAACACAATCAAAATCTGCTCGGAGGTTTAGGAGCTACGTGTCTATGGTTTCTTTTGCTTCCCGGGTGTCCCAATTCTAATAAATTTCGTATCATTTTGTTTATGCCAATTTTGCCTTAGTACAAGTTAGCATTTTTTTTATTTTTATATATTTAGTTAAATCGTATGTAAAATACAGCTGTTAAAAGACAAAATTACACACAGACTCTCGATACAGACTTCACATTTTGTATCTGACGTAGGTATTGTATCTGACGGAACTAGCAGCCGCGCTTACGACATCTGTCAATGAACATGTTCGCAATTAACCATCTCTTTAATTAATCGACATTTGTAGTAATAATAATTAATTATAGTTAGTTACAATTCCGTCTAAATTATGAATTATTTTACGTATAAAATTCTAACCACAACAACAAAAATCTCTCCCTCTATCTGTCAAAATTTGAGTTGTACCTTTGTGGACAAGCTGCAACCTCCTTCCAATATGCAGCCGGAGGTGACGTCATAGGCGACTTCATATAGCTGTCGTGGTCTCTGTTTACCAATTTGATTTCCGAATAATTTGAGAAGAGGATACAGTTGACTCTCGCTAATTCGAAACTTTAGGAACTCTTGAAATGTTACGAATTATCGAGTGTTTGAAATATCAAATGTCTTCTACACTGTCTTAGCCAAAGGCTTTCTTCCAGAAGAGGAAATTCACCTTTAGTAGTTATTTTCCGTACTCCAACAGTTCGAGTAGCATATTTTTTCTCCTTGTCTTTTATTATGGTTGAGATAGTACTCAGAGGAATCTTAAATTCTTTTCTAATTCTTCTCGACATCACTTTTCTTCTCACCTCCCTCTATATACTTATTACTACAAACCAATTCGTGCGTAAGTGTATGTCAAGTGCAGTTTATAGTCCCAGAATTTGGGCAGTGACTAAACGAGCTATCCAGAGAGCCCAAATTGCATGCGCACGTTTCTGTTTCACGATACCTAGAAGAGAACATGTCACTTCCTATCTTGTAGAAAAAGGAATTTTGAATATGAAGTTACGAAAGGAACTATATTTGGCATGCTTTACTCAAAAGGTTTTGTGAAACAAGAGACCTGAGTACCTTTTTGAAAAGCTTACATGGTCTAAAAACACTCATCCTGTAAACACACGCTCAAATTTCCGCAACACACTTGCAATCCCTAAACATAGATCCAGTGGTTTTAAAGATTGCTTTAAATTCAGTGCATCTAAGATATGCACAATGTTGAGCATACTCCTTTTGCCTTTAGTTTTATTTATTTTTAAGTTTGTCAATTCTCTTATGTTTGTGATTTTTTTTTCTGTGTATGAAGGCAATAAATGGCTATTTTATTTATTTATTTATTTATTTTATTTAAACTAATCATTACCAAAACAAAGGCTCGTGCACGATACAAGCTTGAACTTGTTCTGCAATGTACTTAGATGTCTCCGCGGCGGGATGGAATACTCGGACTTGTTTATACGAGGATCAAGTGACTTATTCTTTCCGAATAGTCGAGTGTTTGACGCCGATAAGTTCGAATTAACGCGTCATTTTGTTGCGTAGATTTTTTCGTTCGAATTACCAAGTCCATAAAAACGTTTTGATTAAGTTCGAAATATAAAGAGATTTTCTAGGGAACTCGCGATAACTTTGAATTATAGAGAGGTTCGAATTATCGCAGGTTTGAATTAACGAGAGTTGACTGTATTTGTATAATTTGAACCGCAGTGTTTTTTTTATTCGGAATTGACAAGCATTTGACCGCAGTCTCACCTGATGGTAAGTGACGACGCGGTCGACGGTGGAGCATGCTTGCCTAGATTTACTTATTCATCAAGATACTTATTCACTCTAGATAATGAACAGATTCAGGCGTTACTTTGCGGACATCCATTTTTAATAATAACAAATATTTTAAAAGTATTTTAAGAAAACATTTAATTAATTATTTAATAAAACATTTAAAAAATCTTTATAAAAATGATATATATCTAGTGACAATTCCGCCTAATTTCCTGTTAAGCCGACGTGACGTCACAAATTACTTATTCACTCTATTTTTGAAGATATTCAGTTTGCAGTGTTAGTAAATTGCATGAAATTTGTGTCTATGAATCAAAAATAAAAATCATGTCGACATGTACAGATCGTACACGTCGATTACTGCATCGTATGTCAGCAAGTTGCGAAACCACATTCTATTTCCGTATTGACACAGTAGTGACGATTATATACAGAGCTATTTTGGTTATACCTTGGTACTATGTTTGTAAACAGTACCTCCTAAAAATAAAAATGAACAAGTCAAATGTAAGTCGAACTCGCGCACCGTTGGTTCCGTACAAACCTGTAGGTATATAAGTAAAAGTTATGGTATTTTTATTGATAAATAAAATCCATAAAATTTTAATATTTTTTTACACGTCGTTGTTGGTGTCACGCATTATGTGTTGCGATGCGACATGCAATCACGGGACGCAATATATGGAGCTTCGAGTATATCTGGGGAAAAAATACCGGCCAAGTGCGAGTCGGACTCGCTTACCGAGGTGTTCCGTACAAACCTGCAGGTATATAGGTAAAAGTTTTGGTATTTTTAATGCTAAATAAAATCGATAACATTATAAAAAATGTAACTAAAAGTATATGCTTTTCGCAATTTTTCCTTTATCTGTGCTATAAGACGTTGCTTCGTACCAAATTTCAAGATTCTGAGTTCACGGGAAGTACCTTGTAGGTTTTGATTCCCGTGCGAGTGTCGAAAATTTGCGGCATAAACGGCTGTATCTTTTGATTGCGTTGCCTTAGAAGTTTGTTTTTTTCACAGTTCCAAGGGACAGTAGACTGGAGTATTTAATATGAATTTCAACTTCATAACTCCACGCGTTCCTGAGAAAAAGGGTCTTGGCAGACAGACAGACAACAAAGTGATAACCCTATGAGGGTTCCGTTTTTCCCTTTTTTAATGCACGGAACCCTAAAATCAAATAATTACATCATATCAACATAATCTTCACGCTTGGTAGGCGTCTTGGCGAACGTAGAATTGTAATCTGAGATGCTTTGCATTTTTACACGACTGCCCAAAAATATGCATGTTATGTTTTCAGTGTTCATGTATGTGTGTATGTTTGTAAGTTTCTTTATTCAACCATAACTTCTAAACGGCTTAACCCATTTTAATGTATGATATACATATCATTAGATTTGTACATGAAAAAGTAAAAAAAACAATGTGGCGGATTTTAAACGCCTTTATGTGTGCAGAAAAAATTTTTTTTTCCCACTAACCCATCGTATGTTGTATCAAAATGAAGGCCTTTAAGAAACGATTCTAAAAATATATGTAACTTGCAGTTTTATTCCAGCGGAACGCTAAAACGCTTAACGAAAATAAATAAGTTGCAATCGGGTTTTTATATCCTTAATAATATATCCTTTAAGTAGTTGTTTGAAATTACGACCATTTTTTTTCAATAACGGTTTAAGATCAATAACAGATACACAGAGTCCATCTTAGCTTTTGCTGACGATCTTGCAATACTGACACGTAATCCAAAACAATGTCAGGAACTTTTAAGAGAAGTGGATGAGTTCTGTGCGTGGTCTGAAGGGTTGAGAACAAAACCAAGTAAATGCCACTGTCTGTGTCTGGGTAGACGGAATACCAAATTTACCCCTTACGACCCGGGACTCTTGATAGGAGGAGAATGTGTTTCCACAATTACTGAAGCTGTGCCATTTAAATTTCTTCGTAGAAAGATTGATCACAAAGGTCGCACACCATCTCTAGACACAGTTGTCGATAGCTTTCTAAAAGACCTTAGTATGGTAGACCAACAACCAATAAATAACATTAAAAAAGCTTGGATATACGACAACTACTTAACATCACGTCTGTCTTGGCCTTTTCTAGTATACGACATTACAAAATCACTTTTAACAGAGCTGGATGTAAACGTCATAAGGACATTGAAGTCATGGATGGGGCTTGCACTTTCGGCAGACCCATCTACATTATTTAGGGATAAAACAAATTTTGGGATGTAATTAAAGAAACCATCGGAGCTCTATAAACACCTCAGAGTTACCAAAACGCACTTCTTATCAAAATCTCAAGACGATATAGTCGCATCTCTCCCAAAAGACAAAAGTGCCTCTGACCTTGACTCGAGGTTTCAATTACACAAACAATTTATGATAGGTGCACAGACCAGCAAAGCGGGTTTTGGGTCGGAAAAGAAAATGGAGAATAAAGACGTTGTAAAATCTTTTCTACAGCAAGACGAAAATGATAGCTATAAAGTGCATGCAATGAGCTTAGAAATGCAGAGCGAATGGCTAACTATAGGTGAATTTTGTATCCCTCTGACGTTAAAGTGGCGCACCTTGATATACGACTGGTCTCCTGCCTTATTAAAATTCTATCTAAACGCCTTTCAGATGACCCTCCCAGACCAAAGTAACTCAGTAAGATGGGGGAAAGCCAACGAAAAGTCTTGGGGTATTTGTCGGGAGGCGATCGGTACCGCTAGGCACTTGCTGGTAGAATGCAAAGTGCTCCTTGATAGAGGTCATTATTCACGTCGCCATGATAGAGTCCTCGAAATCATACGTGAAGCCGCGAGTCTCTCGGTAGCTAGAGCAAAAAAAGGTATGACCACGAATAAACGACACGTCGATTTTGTAATAGGAGGGTCATCTACAAAATCTAAATCCAAGCCTTACTCCATCTTAGGCGCAGCTCCCAATTGGACTCTTTTGATGGACACGTATGAAAAACACTACAAAATTCCTGAGGATGTTGGTGTTTCGTCTTCCAGACCAGACATATTTCTATACTCAAAAAATCTAAAACGCATAGTACTCATAGAACTTACTGTGCCGCGGGAAACAAACATTCCTAAAGACCACACAATAAAAACAAACAAGTATTATGACCTAACAAATGAATTAACCAAAAACGGTTATGTGGTTAATCTGTATGCTGTAGAAGTTGGAGCAAGGGGATACCAGTTAAATCCCTGTATAACCTACTTAAAGACCTTGGCCTGTCAAGAACAACCGTAACTTCCATCCTAGAACGTGTATCTAAGGTAGCATTAGTAGGATCCTACCAAATTTGGTTAGGCAGGGGAGAAGGCTCGAGCGGTGGAGGGGAGCATTGATATATCATAAAGGGGCCCCTTAACCTTACTCACTGGGTTGCAAGTCCCAGGCACCTCGACTTGGGCCTCTTCCTCTGCAACGCTATGGACCCGACACGCGCACGGTGAATCCATCCAATGCTAAGTAAATTCGTCTCTACAACTCGTGTGTATTCCTCTTTGATAAAAACGTCATTATAAGATATAGTTTATCAATTATTGTACAACACCGGACATGCTTTCACTGACGATACAATTTCGGGAGTAAATATTTGCAACATGTAACACGATGTGTAACTTGCTTAGCTTGTTTTTGAATGGAGTCCAAGTTAAGAGCGATGAGCTATTGATTTCTTATATTACAACGAAAGAAACATTCAACCTTTGTAGATTGCTTGGTGGTAGGCCATTTTAGTTTTTTAGTAGAAAATCTGTCGCCAAGCACCTAACGGTGTGTTCAGCAGCTGTCCTTGAGGGCCAGTAATTCTAGGTTAGCCTGAACAACTTCTTCGACCACATCATCACTTACCATCAGGTGAGACAGTGGCCAAAGGCTAGTCAATCAGCTTTATATAAAAAGAAATAAAAAAGTGTGAAATTGATCTGGAGTAAGCTAATGCGCTTTTTTACATTGTATGGAATGTACGTGGTAATAATAATAATTTATTTATTTATTTATATATTTAAACTAATACGGTTATATCACCAACAATTACATTAGTTATCGAACAAACTTAATTCTACAATCAATTATTATTAATATCATTATTTACAAATCATAAGTTTCGTAATAAAATAATTATATTAGATCAAAATAAAGTTATAACATAATTATAAAAAAAAAACAATTAATTACATTAAATAATAAGTACACCAAGTTACAAGACACACGAGACTTTTACGTTTTTGTTTAAAACAAAATAATTGAAATGAATTTTCATTCATTTCAATTATTTTGTTTCATTGAAATGAATGAAAACAGCTGGCGGAACCTTACATGCGTGGCTTACGCACTTCACGTGATTTGCAGGAGTGGATAACGGTACTGTTATAGACCTTTAATAACGTTTCTAATGCATGCTGATTAGGAAAGACAAAGAGACAGTAGATATCAAAGATATATCTACCCCGCAGATGTACAGACTTCTGTTCACTCGCCTGCAACAGTTCCAAAATATAGAGACCTCAATAACAACATTTTAACAAAAAAAAAACAACCTCAAACATAAATATGCATTATTAGGGATAAACCATATATTATAAACTAAATATACCAGCTAGCACTCACGGCGTTTAGTCTTTATCTCCGACCAATGTGCTAGACGCACACTGACGCAGCCCTCGAAGCTGCCCGCAATTCGTCACAAGTAACGAATTGCACTGCGCCCGCCACTTTGAGACATAGTTGTTAAGTCTCATGTGTGCCTGTAATTTTACTGGCTCTCAAGGACTAATGCCGGAACACACCGTTAGGTGCTTGGCGACAGATGGCATTGACATTGCATGACAGGCGGGCATTCGTAAAAAGCCCTTCCACCATGTGGTGAAGCTCAAGCCCGCGGCGGGATTCAAACCATGGACCTGCAGCGTGGCAATCCATAGCCAATGCCACTGAGCCATCACTGCTTCAAAAGCTAACATTACAATGGCGTCATTGTCCTCCTCCTTGTTTGAAGTCGGTTAAAAACAACACACGGTAAGTATGCTGTTTTTAATATTAACCTCTAATCTACCCTCTAATATTTCCAAAATGTTATGACTTGTCCCACAAAAATCAAGTTTCGTATAACGGACGCGATATTTCGTAAGGAGTTGCGTGCCGGCGTTTGGCGCGTTCCGTGTCAGTGGGCCGGCCACTACTACGCACGTTTCAAACACTTTACGTTGGTTTAACATTTCAAGTATATCCCTGAATGGGCCGACACAAATAGCTTATTTATTTATTTCTGATAGGCTAGCCTTTGATCATTATCTCACCTGATGGAAATTGATGATTTGGTCGAGGATGATGTTCAGGCTAACCTAGAATTACTAACTCTCAATGAAAGCTGCTACAGTTTGGTGCTTGGCATCCAAAAAGAAGATTTGGAACTGTTTTTATTAAATATTTTTAAGAATTTTACAGCCTCTTCAATGTCCTACTCCAAATACAGAGAAAAGTAGAGTATTTCAAGGTTAAAGGAGTATTTTATTTCAGGGATAAATCAAGTTTTAGATTGGCATACGACTTCGTTCCCTTTGCCGTAGAAACAGCGGGCCGACAATGTGTGCCGAGTCCAAAAAATTAATTGGAGACATCGGATAACATCTGAGGTAGAAAAGTAGGGACCCTCGCGCTGGCTGGTTTTTGACCCAGAAAATTTCTCTGAGTATCGAGATCAAGGGATGCAACCCTAATGGGCACGTTTAGAGGAGATACATTGCGTGGGGGATTTTTTCACGATTAACTTATTTTATAATCTACACTAATAAAGGGTTTTTCAACAAGAACTTTATTTTCTAAAACAAAATAAAACAAATAATTAAGATGAAGATGACTAAATTTTTTATTGTATTACGAAGAGAAAAGGTCGGCATCGACTGCCGCGCAGCACGTCCATGGTTCGAATCCCGCCGCGGGCTTGAACTTCACCGCATGGTGGAAGGGCATTTTGGGAATTCTCGCCTGGCTACCTACCACCCTCAAGTAGAAAATCTATCGCCAAGCACCTAACAGTGTGTTCCGACAGCAGTCCTTGAGAACAAGTTATATTACAGGAACATGAGACTTAATAACTGTACGTCTCAGTGTGATGGACGCAGTGCAATTCGTCTTTGACGCAATGCATCTGTTATAGGCAGAGATTAGTCCACTTAACATCAGGTTTCGGGCTTGTTCCGTCACAAAAACATAAAAAATAAATTGTTAACTAAGTTCTTGTTGAAAAATCCTTTATTATAAAAAGGAGAAATAGTTGTATTTTTGTATGTAACGAATACATTTAAAAACTACTGGACCGATTTGAAAACCTCTTTCACCATTAGAGTCCTTCATTATCCCTGATGAACATAGGATATAGAAATTTTCAAAATATATGTGTTATTTTTATTTTTTGTCAAATACCCGAGCGAACGTACGTGCACGTCGTGCTGTCACCCCCCGTGGGGTGCCGGGTTAGAATTGCACCTCCCCATATCCCGTGGGTGTCGTAAGAGGCGACAAAGGGAAAAAAATACTCGAACGTGGGCAGCAGCGCCCTCCAAAGAACTGCCATTTATACTGCGAACCCCAAGCCGCCTGCCAAGCGTGGGGATTATGGCAAATACCCCCTTAATAGAGGAGGCTGTGTTCAGCAGTGGACGATCCGGCTGATACAGTACCAGAGCGAAGCCGTGGAGGCGCGCTAGAAATGAAATATTTATATTTTACCAATGAAAATGTAACTCGGATGGGCAGCGTTCGGGAAGTTACGCGACATTTTCTCGTCGAAGATACCGCAGAGCCTGAAGACCAAAGTCTTCAATCAGTGTGTGTTGCCAGTGATGACTTATGGCACTGAGACGTGGTCCCTAACTGTGGCCCTTATGGACAAGCTCAGAGTCGCTCAACGAGCTATGGAGAGAGTTATGCTCGGAGTTTCTTTGCGCGATAAAATCCGGAACGTGGATATTCGCCAAAGAACCAAAGTCACCGACATAGCTCTCAGAATTAGCAAGTTGAAGTGGCAATGGGCGGGCCACATTGCTCGACGAACTGATAACCGATGGGGAAGAAAGGTTCTCGAGTGGTTACCACACTACACCGGAAGACGTAGAGTTAGTAGGCCCCCCACCAGGTGGACTGACGACATCGTGAAAGTCGCGGGTAGCCAGTGGTTACAAGTGGCTAATAGCCGTTCTTTATGGCGTTATATGGGGGAGGCCTTTGTTCAACAGTGGACGTCTTCCGGCTGATGATGATGATGATGAATGAAAATTTATATATATTTTGTAGCTGTATAAACTGGTGTAATTGACATAATTTGAATATGAATACAAGAACTATTTCAAGGTGTACATACCATGATTAACCTTCCCCTGCTGCGAGATGAGCAGGTTCAGCGGTACCCGTCTGTCTCCTGATATCCTCGGGGCTAGCTCCAGAAGTCTGTTCCGTGCTGTTTGGCGCACGGACAAGTAAGGTGTGTGACCCATCCTGAATGCCTTATCACCACATTTGGTATCTGCAACAAGGAAAAAAAACTGTTCAATTTAAGCGCTCGTAGCGAAGTTTGCTTAGCCGTTCTTAATCGATCAGCTAAGTTAAGCAACGCCCACCGCGGTCATGAGTTGGATGGGTGACCGCTAGTGACATTACTACTGAGCGCTTCCGTGTTTCGGAGGGCACGTTAAGCCGTCGGTCCCGGTTGTTGTCTTACGATGGTAGTCGTTACAGCTCGGTGGTAGGGCATTTTGCGAATGCCCGCCTGGCTAGCTACCACCCTCAAGTAGAAAATCTGTCGCCAAGCACCTGACAGTATGTTAGTGTTAAGTATCCTTGAGAGCCAGTAATTCTAGGTTATCCGGAACAACACCTTCGACCACATCACTTACCATCAGGTGAGATAGTGGTCAAAGACTAGCCTATCATAATATATATATATATATATATATATATATATATATATATAATATATGTGTTTGCAATAACGCCTGCTCTGCGAATTACTTTACAAAATTAAAAAATTTCAAAAGAAAAAATTAAAGTCATGTGTCCCGAACCCGCGTCCATCCAACCCTATAGCCGGGGTATGCTCTGACCGACTGAGCTAACATGACAGTATGACTCATAACCCTAATTCTTGCTCTCGTTCTTTAACCATCGCATTGGGATGGAGCGACACCTATATCCACTTACGTTCTACTACAAACAACTCTAAATTTGCAATTTTTTTCTTCTTTTTTTATGTCTGATTGGTTAGCCTTTGACCACGATCTCACCTGATGGTAAGTGATGATGTGGTCGAAGATGTTGTTCAGGCTAACCTAGAAGTACTGGCTCTCAAGGACAGCTGCCGGAACACACCGTTAGGTGCTTGGCGACAGATTTTCTACTTGAGGGTGGTCGCTAGCCAGGCGGGCATTCGCAAAATGCCCTTCCACCATGCGGTGAAGCTCAAGCTCTGGGCGGGATTCGAACCATGGACCTGCTGCACGGCAGTCCATAGCCAATGCCACTGAGCCATCACTGCTTCGAAATGTTTGTCGATTAATGTTTCAAATATGACGAAATACAGTTTGTATTTAAAGAGCTATAAATATAATCACTAGCTTATAAATACAAAATACGTAATAGCTCCTAAACACGTTACATATGTAACCTTTGCAGCAAAAACAGATGAACTGAGGGTTATTTTCAACAGTCAAATAAATTAATAGTTTTTGCGCACAATTTTTACATATAGTACCAACTTAACTGTGCAGTTCGCGAGGGCGCTGTTGGTCATGGAAATCAACTACAAACTGTCACAATTTGAAGGAATGTTGTAGTTCTTTTTTCTGCCACCTGAACAGATAAGTTGGTGGGTCTGTAACACGTGTGTTGTTGAATAGATTTTTTTTCTATAAATTGCCTCTCGGTATTATTCCATAGGCAAATGACAAATATGACATAAATCATATAAAACTGACGTTCATAGGACCTTCGTAATTATAGTCATCAATTTTATTGACAGCCTGTTTCTGTTGGCGGCTTCGGTCACGTGGACCTTTTTTTATTGGGGGTGAGGCTGCTGAATTGTGACAGATAGAATGACAGTTGACACTGACATATATTTGGGGGTTTTTTTTTTAAATTTTATTCTGTCGGAACAAGCTCGAGGCCCAAGCGGACTAACCTCTGCCTATAACAGATGCATTTCGTCACAAGTCACGAATTGCACTGCGCCCGTCACCTTGAGACATAGTTCTTAAGTCTCATGTGCCTGTAAATTCACTGGCTCTCAAGGACAGCTGCCGGAAAACACACCGTGAGGTGCTTGGTGACTGATTTTTGACTTGAGGGTGGTCGCTAGCCAGGCGGGCATTTGCGAAATGCCCTTCCACCATGCGGTGAAGCTCAAGCCCGCGGCGGGATTCGTACCATGGACCTGCTGCGTGGCAGTCCATAGCCAATGCCAGTGAGCTATATCTATGCGTTTTCAACAAATTTCCAAAGAGGATGAGGCCCTCAACTTGACAGTTTATATTTTTTTCTGTTTGTTATGCTACTACTCTTGCCAATCATAAACTGATTTTAAGAAAATTTTTTTGGAAAGAATATTCCTCTAATTTAGTCTTATTTAAATTTCGTCAAAATTAGAAGTAGTTTTTTAATAGTCAATTAATAATTCGTGATGAGAATAATCGCATTATCGTATTTAAAAATTAATAATAAATATTTAATCAAAAATATACCGACAAAGTGCGAGTCGGACTCGCGCACCGAGGGTTCCGTAAAAACCTGTAGGTATATAATAAAAGTAAAAGTTATGGTATTTATATTGCTAAATGAAATCCATGACATTTTAAAATTATTAAAAATATTTTTATTATATGATGTAACTAAAAATGTATGCTTTTGGCAAATTTTCCTTTATCTGTGCTATAAGACGTTGCTTCGTACAAAATTTCAAAATTCTGAGTTCACGGGAAGTACTCTGTAGGTTTTGATTCCCTTGCGAGTGTCGAAACCGGCATAAACTGCGGTATCTTTTGATTGCGTTGGCTTAGAAGTTTGATTTTTAACAGCTCCAAGGAACAGAAGACTTAAGTATTGTTGAAGCCGTGATGGCTCAGTGGCATTTTCTATGGACTGCCGC
This sequence comes from Plagodis pulveraria, assembly GCA_963890685.1. Taxonomy (NCBI): domain Eukaryota; kingdom Metazoa; phylum Arthropoda; class Insecta; order Lepidoptera; family Geometridae; genus Plagodis; species Plagodis pulveraria. Next base: position 1,525,274 of record OY982977.1, read on the forward strand.
GCAGCAGGTCGATGGTTCGAATCCCGCCCAGAGCTTGAGCTTCACCGCATGGTGGAAAGGCATTTTGCGATTGCCCGCCTGGCTGGCTACCACCCTCAAGTGGAAAGTCTGTCGCCAAGCACCGAACGGTGTGTTCCGGCAGTAGTCCTTGAGAGACAGTGAAATGACAGACACATGAAGCTTAACAATTATGTCTCAAGGTGACGGGCGCAGTGCAATTCGTGACAGACGAAATGCATCTGTTATAGGCAGTGGTTAGTCCATCTAACATCAGGTGAGCTTTGCTTGTTCCGTCACAATAAAAAAATAAAAAAATATGAATTTCAGCTTGATACCCACGAATTCTTGAGGAAAAGGGTCTTGACCGACAGACGGACGGGCAACAAAGTGATCCTATAAGGGTTCCGTTGGTTCCGACTTCCAGTTCCAGTTATGCAATTTCTTGTGGAAGTCGGACCGTCATATTGTAAGATAAGTGTTATAAATCCTCAAGGTACTGTAGGTATAAGATTTTAAGAAAGAATATAGGCCTCTGTCACTTTCTTATAAGTTAAACACTTTACAAATTCTTGTTCTTGTCTTCTTGTCTGGTGGTCCTTTAATCATGGCGGTAGAAACAGGGCATTTTTAATGATTTACAGGGTCATTTTTATCTTTAGTAATAATTAGTTGCTAAAGTAGTTGCTAAAAACAAGGAATGACAGGAGCATGTCTATAGCAGTCCTAAATTTAATAAAAATACCTCATTAAAAGTAACTTCAACTAACTTCAAAAACTTTTGTGAATAATTAAAAAAACTATTAATTAATAAATGTTATAATACCATAAATGAATTCCTTAGTGACAAATTTAAATGATAATTAAAGGGATCGGTCGCATTACTACTATTAGTTATATATATCTGTTGCTATACCCAAAATGGGTCATATGTAAAACTTTATAAAAATGTATTTAAGACCAGCATGTTTCTGAAGCGCTCGTAGCGAAGTTAACTTAGCTGTTCTCAACCGATCAGCAAAGTTAAGCAACGTCGCGCGCGGTCATGAGTTGGATGGGTGACCGCTAGTGACATTACTACTGAGCGTTTCCGTGCTTCGGAGGGCACGTTAAGCCGTCGGTCCCGGTTGTCGTCTTAGGATGGCAGTCGTTATAGCATGGTGGTAGAGCATTTTTTGAATGCCCGCCTGGCTAGCTACCACCCTCAAGTAGAAAATCTGTCGCCAAGCACCTAACGGTGTGTTCCGGCAGCTGTCCTTGAGAGCCAGTACTTCTAGGTTAGCCTGTACAACATCTTCGACCACATCATCACTTACTATCAGGTGAGATAGTGGTCAAAGGCTAACCTATCAGGCATAAAAAAAAAATGTAACACCACATATGATGCAATAAAGAATTGAGAATTGAAAAAAACAACTTCAAACATATAATACGATTATTGGGGATTACTCAAATATTACTCGTCAGATCTCACTCAAATTTAAATGGGACAAATCACAAGCACCAGCTTTCGAAAAAAAAAATTATCATCAAAATCGGTACAGCCTGTAAAGAGTTAAGAGGTAACACGCACTAAAAAATACATTCTAATTAAGAATGTCCTCCTTTTTTTGTCGGTTAAACAATAATTATAGTTACATAAGCATTTCTTTCTTAACGGCGGCATGCCTTTATTAACAAAACACTACGAACTATATACAACACTACAGCTACTACAATAAAAGCATTTAGATCCCTATAAGTCAATGCAGACTCACAGGCAGTCGAAATGCTCCAGCCCACTACCAGTAGTCAGCGTGCCCAACATGCTGGCAGTATTGCCCTGTTGAATTGTAATGCTTATTCTTATTAATATAGAGGCATTTTCCTGGAATAAAAGATGGAGAATCGCACACTTCTCTCTTAACAAGGCATGGTTTTAAAACAGTTGCAAGCTATTAAGATAATAAATATAGCTTAAAATGACGAGTATAAAGACTGACATTATTATTTTTCGAAACTGACTCCAATTATTTCAAAAATTTAACAAGATTTACTTCTTCACCAACCAACTTACAAAAGACATAATATTTATTTGAAGCGCCCGTAGCGAAGTTTGCCGTTCTCAACCGATCAGCAAAGTTAAGCAAAGTCCGCCGCGGTCATGAGTTGGATGGGTGACCGCTAGTGACATTACTACTGAGCGTGCACGTGCTTCGGAGAGCACTTTAAACCGTTGCGTATCGGTTGTGTCATAAGATCGTAGTCGTTATAGTATGAACGTACATTTTGCGAATGCCCGCCTGGCTACCTATCAACCACAAAAATTTAAATCTGTCGCCAAGCGCCTAGCGGTGTGTTCCGGTATGTCTTTGACAGCCAGTAATTTTAGGTTAACCTGAACAACATATTCGACCACATCATCACTTACCATCAGGTGAGAGGTCAAAGGCCAGGATATCTAATAGCTATAAATAAAATATAATTTATATAAAAAACGTTAACGACATGTGCTCAATTATGTATAATATATTATCAGATTATGTTAAATTTTTACCGAGTTATAAATTTAAAATAAAAATGAAATAATGGTTACAAGAGAATCCTTCTTATAGTGTATATGAGTACTATCATTCTTAATAAGCAGTTCTGAAGCAGTGATGGCTCAGTGCCGACCAGCAGGTCCATGGTTCGAATCCCGCGGTGCTAACGGTGTGTTTCGGCAGCAGTCCTTGAGAGCCAGTGAAATTACAGGCATATGAGACGTAACAACCATGTCTCAAAGTGACGGGCGCAGTGCAATTCGTGACAGACGAAATGCATCTGTTATAGGCAGAGGCTAGTCAGCTTAACATCAGGTGGGCCTCGTGCTTGTACCGTCACAATAACATAAAAAATATATATAATATTTTTATATATATATATAATGTAATTAAAAAAATATATAAATAAATCATCAAAATCGGTACACTCTGTAAAGAATTATGAGGTAACACACAATAAAAAACCGGCCAAGTGAGAGTCGGACTCGCACACCGAGGGTTCCGTACAAACCTGTAGATATATAAGTAAAAGTATATAGTATTTTTATTGCCAAATGAAATCCATAACATTTTAAAACAATTTTTTTTTTTTATATGATGTTGTTAAAAATGTATGCTTTTCGCAATTTTTCCTTTATCTGTGCTATAAGACGTTGCTTCGTATCATATTTCAAGATTCTGAGTTCACGGGAAGTACCCTGTAGGTTTTGATGCCCTTGCGAGTGTCGAAAATTTGCGGCATAAACGGCTGTATCTTTTGATTGCGTTGGCTTAGAAGTTAGATTTTTCACAGTTACAAGGGACAGTAGACTTGAGTATTTGATATGAATTTCAGCTTGATACCTCCACGCGTTCCAGAGGAAAAGAGTCTTGACAGACAGACGGACAACAAAGTGATCCTAAAGGGGGTTTAGTTTTTTCCTTTTGTGGTACTGATCCCTAAAAATACAGTTGAATTGAGAACCTCCTCCTTTTATTGAACTCGGTTAAAAATAATTTAAGATGTAACTTTTCATGTTTGTATTCTAGTAAAGAACAATTTGTTTGATTGTGTTTTGGCGGGAATTTGAAAGTTTATCTCGCTGAACACGTGGTCCGATGAATCGGACTACTTTGTATTATTTTTATACTGTCCTATTATGATAGGACAAATAGGACAGGACGAAAAATAATCCTATTATGATAGGACAAATAGGGAAAATAATACAAAGTAGTCCGATTCATCGGAATAAGTGTTCGGACCATGTGTACTATCATAATAGGACAAATAGGAACAAAAAAAATTGTAGTAGTAATCACTAGTCTCTATAGAGAAGCGGACCACGAGAATTCTATTGTGGCCCGGCAGTTTGGTCCGATCGATCAGAATACGTAGCCACGAATATCTTTTATTCCTATTAGACATATTGTAGGTTCTAGGTAGTTACCAACCTAGAACCTACAATAGGTCTAATAGGACTAGTGTACGCGAAATTCAGAGAATTTCTGAGAAACTTGTTTTACAAATAAACAGGACCTAGAAAATAAGTTTTAAATATTGTTATGTTTGCAACAATGCCTGCTCCGCGGACTACATTACAAAATTACAAATTTACTAGAGAAAAAATTATAGTCATGTGCGAGATTCGAACTCGCGTCCATCCACCCCTATGTCCGGGGTATGCTCCAATGGTTCGAATTGCACATGACTATATTTTTTTCTCTCGTAAATTTGTAATTTTGTAACCTAGAGAGTGTGATTAATATTAACATATAATTTGCTTGCGAGTAAAATATATTTTGCTGAAAACCTGTTAACCCATTAATTATTACGTGTAAACCGCTTCAAGGAAACTCTTTTCACTTACTTGAAGATAACGGGCACATTATTATATTACTATGCAGTGTCATTTAATGATTATAAAAATATTGTTTAACTATGGTATTGAAACGCATTGTACTTTCATGTAAACTTAATTTTATATTGCCACTGTATCTACTTTTATTTTGTCATGAACAACACAACGAACTTTTTGAAAACCGCACTCGATCCCCAAGATACAGGCTTAGTGCTTAGTTTGGGGCTCGCTGTCAAGCTATTACCCAATAAGAATTTTAATTATTCTAGAATCTAAGTTAACAATTGTATTTACTTATAAATCTTTTATGGCAATAAATTATCTTATCAATTTATCTTATCTTATCTTATTTCATACTTGTCAGCATTTAATTCGAATCGGTGTCTTAATTCTTATATTTCTCGCAGACTTATTAATAAAGTCATTACTCATAGTTAAAATGATACAAATATGTAAAATTAAAAAAAAAGACATCCAGAAGCGTGTCGCAATCGCGCACGAATGGTTCTGAACCATTATCTATACAAAATTAGACACCATAATAACCTTTTTTTTATAAATCATTTCTTTTTTAAATGTTTCTGTTTTTTTCTTATAGCTGCATCATCAAAGAAAATACCAACTATCTAGCTATCATGGTTCATGAGATACAGCCTTATGACAGACAGACAGAAGGACAGCGGAGTCTTAATAATAGGGTCCCGTTTTTACCGATTGGTAATGAAACAAAAGTAAAAACGTTCATTCAAACACACGAAAATAGGTGTAATATATTGTAGTATAATTTAATTTAGCAATTCAACGGGGCAATGCTGCTAGCATGCTGGGCACGCTGCCAACTGGTAGTGGGCTGGAGCATTTGAACTGCCTGTGAGTCTGCAATGACTTATAGGGATCTAAATGCTTTTATTGTAGTAGCTGTAGTGTTGTAAATAGATCGTAGTTTTGAAGCAGTGATGGCTCAGTGGCATTGGCTATGGACTGCCGCGCAGCAGGTCCATGGTTCGAATCCCGCCCAGAGCTTGAGCTTCACCGCATTGTGGAAGGGCATTTTGCGAATGCCCGCCTGGCTAGCGACCACCCTCAAGTAGAAAATCTGTCGCCAAACACCTAACGGTGTGTTCCGGCAGCAGTCCTTGAGAGCCAGTGAAATAACAGGCAAAATGAGACTTGACAGGTATGTCTCAAGTTGATGGGCGCAGTGCAGTTCGTCAGTTGTGATGAAATGTATCTGTTATAGGCAGAGGATACCGCTTAACATCAGGTGGGCCTCACGCTTGTTCCATCACAATAACATAAAAAAAAAAAAATGTATTTTGTTAGTAAAGGCATACCGCCGGTTAAAAAAACGTATTATTTAATATTGATTTTATTTGATGTTAGGCTAGTCTTTGATCACTATCTCACTTGTTGGTAAGTGATGATTATAGTATCGAAGATGTTGTTACTGTTGATAACCTAGATATACTGTTAAGGATACAGCTGCTGGAACACATCGTTAGGTGCTAAGCTAATGCCATAGTATAATTGGTGGTTTTGGTGAAATGAATCAATAGGTGTAATATAAAGTTGAACAAGCGTTCGATGAGTCGTCATACACTAAGAAAAACGACTTAAAGGCTTAAATCAAATTTGACCTTTTACCGTTGAATTGTAAATACGTAAGATGAATTCACAACTCTTAAGATGATTTTCACCAATCAATAAAAATGTACCATGTTCTATAATAAACACAACCGTCAAAAACGCCTTCCGTAAAGTATTTTCAGAATTGAACTTGTTATACGATAATAATTGCAGTATTGACCATAGAATATACTTTACTTTTACGGCGGTTTATATACGGTGATTGTCACTATAACGTACGACTTAATCAGCTTCATCGAAAAGTCAATAATTAAGAAAGACCACAAAATACACCTTAAATGAAGACGAAAAGAAACATTCGCCTTCACTGACCTCGTTTAACGCCTTCTAGTTGGAAGGCGTTTTTGTACGTATTTACGTTTGGTCGGTTTTTTGCCTTCGTACCATATAAATTGGCCGTCATTACGGCGCTTTTGACTTTAGATTTTTCTCAGTGTAAGTGAAATGGAACCCTGCTCTGCCACCATGCTATAACGTCTGTCATCATAAGACGACAACAATTACACGTGCCTTCAGAAGACACGTGCACGCTCAGTAGTAATGTCACTAGCGGTCACTCATCCAACTCATAACTGCGGCGGATGTTGCTTTACCAAATTAAACGGTTTCGAACGACTAAGCACGCTGCGCCATGAGCGCGTACTGAAGTGAGCCTAGGCGGGTACTGAATGACGTGCGCGAGAGCTTGAATCTTTAGATTTGTAGTTTATTTTTTCTTGTTAAAAAACTATAGCTAAATTTAAAAATGTGCCTTTAAACGTTACTAATAAATAACAAGCTCTATCCATTGGTAAAACTTCCACATAGTTTCATGATAGTATCATTTAGTTCTACCTGATTTAAGTAGCGATATGGTGTCATGTTTGACATTTTTTTTTATCGGAGAAATTGTTCATAATCACGTTTTTGACTTTGTACGTTCCTGGAGAGTATGTTCAACTTTATATAAATTATTTTATATATTCTAAATTTTCAATTCTATTCGAGTTACAGATTTTAAAAAATGTCTTAAGTAGGTGCTACCTCGCCTTAAATTCGTTCTTCTTAATCACTATCAGGAGTGGTAACACGGCTCACAATCCTTCGCCATTCCTCTCGCACCGCTGTCATCCTGGTACACTCGTGGAGTGGACGATCTAGAACAGCCTTCACTTGGTCCGTCCAACGCATGGGTGATCTGCCGCGAGCTCTTTTGCCATCCACTTTTCCCTGCACTACAAGGCATTCCACAGACATGGCTCCTTGCCGAGAAACGTTTTTTTTTATGTTATTGTGACAGGACAAGCTCGAGGCCCACCTGATGTTAAGCGGACTAACCTCTGCCTATAACAGAAGCACTTCGTCACGAATTGCACTGCGCCCGTCACCTTGAGACATAGTTGTTAAGTCTCATGTGCTTATAATTTCATTGGTTTTTTTTTTTTTTTTTTTTTTTTATTCCTGATAGGTTAGCCTTTGACCACTATCTCACCTGATGGTAAGTGATGATGTGGTCGAAGATGTTGTTCAGGCTAACCTAGAAGTACTGGCTCTCAAGGACAGCTGCCGGAACACACCGTTAGGTGCTTGGCGACAGATTTTCTACTTGATGGTGGTAGCTAGCCAGGCGGGCATTCGCAAAATGCCCTACCACCATGCTATAACGACTGCCATCATAAGACAACAACCGGGACCGACGGCTTAACGTGCCCTCCGAAGCACGGAAACGCTCAGTAGTAATGTCACTAGCGGTCACCCATCCAACTCATGACCGCGCGCGACGTTGCTTAACTTTGCTGATCGGTTGAGAACAGCTAAGTAAACTTCGCTACGAGCTCTCAAGGACAGCTGCCGAAACACACCGTTAGGTGCTTGGCAACAGATTTTCTACTTGATATATCCAAAGAAACTGAGAATTCGAGCCTGTATGATGGAAGAAAGGCGTTGTATGCCTTTGTTTTCGTCAAGTATATGTTGTTGAGTCTATGATATGCGCGAGCGCGTCTATATAGGTAGATTTAAATTTAACTGTTATCTACCTTAAGGTGAAGTGGCCTTTGAAAAATGTCTGACTGAGGGCGTGGGACGGAGAGATCTCGTTTCCCATGCGAGTGAGCGAAACAGAACTACGCATAATTTAATTATCGTCAGCGACTGCCGCGCAGCAGATCCATGGTTCGAATCCCGCCGCGGGCTTGAGCTTCACCGCATGGCGGAAGGCCATTTAGCGAATGCCAACCTGGCTAGCGACCACCCTGAAGTAGCAAATCTGTCGAACGGTGTGTTTCGGCAGCTGTCCTTGAGAGCCAGTAATTCTATTAGGTTAAGTCTGTTAACACCTTCGACCACATCATCACTTACCTGTCAATTGAGATTGTGGTCAAAGGCTTACCTATCAGCAAAAAAAAGCTAATATTTCAAAATTAATTCATATAAAAGTAAGCTTTCTAAAACGGGTCAAAATCATGTAGTGTATTATGTTACATGGTTGTGGCCACCCAATTTTTGTTTTAGCATCTTTAATCATATCGTTACTACTAAAAGATATGAAAGGCACAGAATACTTATTGTGCCAGTACTTTGCAATGAGTAGTCTAAAAATGTTAAAGTTCCTCCCGACTTACGCTGTCTGCCCGCACTACCGATTTTATATTATTTTTTCTACCAAGCCCTTCTTCCTTAATTAGAAATAAAGTTTAAATTGATACCATTAATTATAATATAAACACGAAATTTTAGATATGTAGGTACCTAATTAATGATTTTTTTCTATCGAGAGAAATATATGGAATCGTGTTTTCGGACCATGCATAGTATTTTTCATATCCTATAGAATATTATATAATTTATTCATAAGGCATACACACGTTCTAAAAAATATTTTCAAAATTTGCCCTTTTTTTTACTTCTTTTTTTTTTTTTTTTTTTTTTTTATGCCTGATAGGTTAGCCTTTGACCCAATCTCACCTGATGGTAAGTGATGATGTGGTCGAAGATGTTTTTCAGGCTAACCTAGAAGTACTGGCTCTCAAGGACAGCTGCCGGAACACACCGTTAGGTGCTTGGCGACAGATTTTCTACTTGAGGGTGGTAGCTAGCCGGGGCATTCGCAAAATGCCCTACCACCATGCTATAACGACTGCCATCCTAAGACAACAACCGGGACCGACGGCTTAACGTGCCCTCCGAAGCACGGAAACGCTCAGTAGTAATGTCACTAGCGGTCACCCATCCAAGTCATGACCGCGGGCGACGTTGCTTAACTTTGCTGATCGGTTGAGAACAGCTATTATTATACTTCGCCTATTTATGGTCTGTAATACAAATAAACACATGTGATTTCAAGGACTACCAATATGCACCAATCTTGTTACGGCGCGGCGTCCAGTCTCTCACGCCGGCCGGCAGGGCTTCAAGTTGCTGATGTGATGAGCACGGGAATCACAAGTATGACTAAGCTGCAATAGAACTGCGGTTTTAAACAAGTAGCGAATTTCACAACACACGCAGTAGTTTATCTTTAGATGTGTTCCATTAGTCGCTAAGAACGTTAATTTCGATAATTTTGATCACATTCTGCGTCTGTGGTTGTGATCACTGTGATCGTTTGTAACTGTCATCCCCTGTTCCATTTAGGATAAGAACGCTAAGAATGCCACTAAAATTTGCCACTTCTGTCACTTTTGATATTAGATGTAGGGAATTCAAACTGTTCCAGTAGCCTCATAGCGTTTATGGCGAAAATAACGCCAAGACCCATGTGGAACAACTTTTTGGGAGTGTGATCGTTTTTATCGAATCTAACTTCAAATGGTATGCACCCTTTGTCGATTAGCGAGCTTGACAGCGAGTACTTAAGTTTTTTTTTTTTTTTTTTTTTATGTTATTGTGACGGAACTAGCCCGAGGCCCTCCTGATGTTAAGTGGACTAACCTCTGCCTATAACAGACGCATTTCGTCAGCGACGAATTGCACTGTGCCCGTCACACTGAGACGTCCAGTTGTTAGGTCTCATTAGCCTGTAATTTTTCCGGCTCTCAAGGACTGCTGCCGGAACACACTGTTAGGTGCTTGGCGACAGATTTTCTACTTGAGGGTGGTCGCTAGGCAGGCGGGCATTCACAAAATGCTCTTCCACCATGCGGTGAAGCTCAAGCTCTGGGCGGGATTCGAACCATGGACCTGCTGCACGGCAGTCCATAGCCAATGCCACTGAGCCATCACTGCTTCTTCATCTAGATTTTGAATATGCGGAGCGCGTGTTAGTTTAGAACAGTGGTGGGCAAACTTTTTTAATTGGGGGCCAGAAAGTTTAAGATTTTTCCGAGCAGGGCCAAAATTATAGAAAAAATGCATTTTGTGTTGAAACTTTTAATCATATGAAAACATAACATGACACGCTTGCACAAATGTGAAAAATTACAATTTATAATTTATTTGAAGGCCCTGCCATGGTAGGTTGTGTGAGACATGAAATTGCTTTTGATTTGCCATATTTTCGAATGCAGATTTAGCAAGACAATCATGAACTACGTGACCAGTCTGATGGCTCCTTTGCCTATTCGTGTATATGGACCGTCGAAATATAATTATCGCGGGCCTGATACTATTCATGTCAAAGGACCGTCGGCGGGCCGGATTAAATGCTTTCGCGGGTCGTACTTTGCCCATCACTGGTTTAGAACTATATTCTTCTACTGAAGTTTGACAGCGACTTTGAAAATCTGTCGCCAAGCACCTAACGGTGTGTTCCGGCAGCTGTCCTTGAGAGCCAGTAATTCTAGGTTAGCCTGAACAACATCTTCGACCACATCATCACTTACCATCAGGTGAGATAGTGGTCAAAGGCTAACCTATAAGGCATAAAAAAAAAAAAAAAAAAAAAAAGACAGACGTCATCCACGAGGGATCGGTGTATTTCCTTCAAGTGCATTATCGTATGAAATCACATGGAAGGTAGTTTTAAGAAATGCCTTTAGATGGCGTAAACACCTTTAAAAGACTCACTTGAAGTTAATCTGGATTCTGAAGGTACTTGACATCACAGCTCTTAATGAGGTACTTTAAACATGGCACCGCGGACCCAGTATTTATTGAAAATACCCTTTACAGTCCTTACGTATCTGCGTCTGAGACGCTAAAGTACCTGATTGACCGATTTCTTCAACGAAACTGTGTGAGTATTACATAATAACAAAGAGATAAAATATTATAGTCATGTGCGGGATTCGAAACCCCACCATCCACCCCTATGGAGGGATGGCGCGACACCTATAGCTCAACTTACGTTGTACTACAAACAAGACTAATATTGCAATTAGCTTTAAAATTGATAACGATGACGCAACCCAAGCCCCACCCCCCGCTTGGAGCTGCTCCGCATCGTGGTAGGGCATATTGCGTATACCTGCCTGACTAGTTACCATCCTCAAGTAGAAAATCTGTCGCCAAGCACCTAACGGTGTGTTCCGGCAACAGTCCTTGAGAGCCAGTGAAATTACAGGCACATGAGACTTACTAACCGTATGTCTCAGGGTAATGGGCGCAGGACAGTTCGTCATTTGTGACGAAATGCATCTGTTATAGGCAAAGGTTATCGCTTAACATCAGGAAGGCCTCGTGCTTGTAAGTAACTAAAAGATAGCATACAAAAACCACATGACCATGTGGTTTTAATAGTAAAACCATAAAAGACCACGTGGTCATATTGTATGCAGTAAGTTAGCTTTATATCTTTATTATTAGTAGGTAATAAATGTAATTGCTTAACATCAGATCATCGTAAATGGCACTATAGTATGTAATGTCATGTCTTCGGCATAATTATTTATAATTCTTGTGGAAGCAGTATTGGGTACAGTCGTGCGAACAAGTATTACGTAATTTTTATTCGTACAAAACATAAGACGGACAGTAAGTGGATTAGTACCCAATGGGAATATTATACTGAAATATGTTAGTCTTTGAATGCATATGATTGTATTGGAAAGTAAAAATGGAGAAATTTCTCAATTAGTTTGTATGTTTTGTTTGTTACCGCTGCAGCTCTCCGTCATGTATTTCTATTGAAATAATATACATATGAATAGGATATTCATATATTATATGGACCCGTCCATATAAACTTTAACAAAATCATGTTATTAGTTTAGTTTTAAAAATCAAATTAACTGCAATATTTTTCATCCAAGGAACAGCACAATGATTAAAAAGGATTTTGAATATATTTGTTTCATTTAAGATATTCTTGTTAGATTTATCAGCCTTTCACGTGCCCGCTGCCGCGCTGCTGGGAGTAGGGACACGGAATTTCCTCTCAGATAGACAGAAGAAGCCGGATTCGCAAGGCGGGTAGGTGCCCTTTATACATTTATATTCTTTCCATATATGTATCTAGACATATAAATACAGATAAGATAACGGTTATGTGCACGCCTGTACATGACAATTAAGCGAGTTACAACCCAGCACGTTACCGTGACACGAGACTCGACACGACTGTCATGTTTGACACATTTAGTCAACTGTCAACGTTCTGCAGAGCACGGGTGTCATCACGATCTAGTGAGATACATACCTTTCTACTACCAAAGGCGTACCCCTCCTTATTTTCGAGGCAGTTGCAACTAGGGTTGCCAGACGTTTAAAGTTTTAATACCAGCATGTACACCACATATGATGCAATAGAGGATTGAGAATTGACGTTCGGGATATCCGGGATAGTCCTGGAATGGGGTGTCTTGTTTCACGTTCAGTAATTTAACTCTACAGTCCCGGAATTCACGAAATTTAAGTTCTTTCACAAATAACGACACCAATATTTTGCTACGTATGGCGCATGTCGGCCGTGAATGTGATTTCAAATTACCTAATTTAGGGACAACATATCTTTGTCTCAAATAATATGTGTAACAATAATTACCATTTCTTTTATTCTAGGTATAAAACCACTAAATCTAACTAATTATATACAGGGTTATTGGTAAAATGCTAACAACATCTTAGGGTTGACTTCTGCTAGTCCTAGCAAACATTTTGATATCAAATTAATATTATTTTTGTTTTGTTTATGTGCATTTGACGGTATAAGCATGAGGACCACCTGATGTTATAAGTCTCTTATGCCTGTAATTTATTATTTAATATTTTTAATTACTTAGATTGATATAAATATTCAAAACTCTATTCAAAGGGAGCGCGGCGAGGTCATGTGTTGCCGCGGCGTACCAGGATATACCTTGATTTGGCAACCCTACTTGCATCTACTGCCTACCCAAACGATCATATTTTATTGTGTTACTATATGTACCATTGACATTTACACGCACACTAAGACGTCGTGTACAAACGAGGCATACACGTACAAATGCGAATCTATAATTTACTGTGGACAGACGCGCCCAGTGACGTCACACAGGTCTGTACAAGATGCCTGCGTTATTAGATGATATGATCTCTGTCAGATGTAAGGTTCTCAATCAATGATGGTCGAGCGGTAATAGGTTTAGACTGCCGTGCCGCAGGTCCACGGTTTGATCCCCACCGCGCCGCCGGCTTTAGCTTTACCGCATGGTGGAAGGGCATTTTGAGAATTCTCGCCTGGCTAACAAGTGACGAATTGCATCTGTTATAGGCTGAGGTTTTACATCATGGAAGGGCAATTTGTGAATGCCCGCCTGGCTAGCTACGACCCTCAAGTAGAAAATATGTCGCCCAGCACCTGACAGTGTGTTCCGGCAGTTTTACAAGTCAATAAAATTACAGGCACATGACACTCAACAACTGTATGTCTCAGGCTGACGGGCGCAGTGCAATTCGTCACTTGTTACAAAATGCATCTGTTGTAGGCTGTGGTTAGTCCGCTTAACATCAGGTGGGCCTCATGCTTGTTTCATATTCATAACAGTAACATAAAAAATAGGTGACACCTATAAATGCGAAAGTTTGTGTAAGGTGTGTTAGAGTAAGATCGTACAAGGGCTGTGAGCGGACAAATCATTTTACTGCTTTTGGATTTTTTTTACACGATGGCAACCTACCCATCTATACTTATAATAAAACTGTAACAGATCCAATTCTGTACATGGCTGATATTTAAAAAAAAAATTAAGTGGTCTCTGTAGCTGACACTGATGCCAAATCTGTATTTTTTTAAATTTTTGTCTGTCTGTCTGTCTGTCTGTATCTCGGCCGCGCATCACTCCATAACTACTGGATGGAATTCAATGAAACTTAACACGATTTGAGTTCATACTACGAAGAAGGTTGTTGTATACTGTTTATCCCGAAATTCAGCACGGTTCCCTCGGGAAAGGGGATGAAAGTCAAAATGTACACTTAGTTGTAATTTATTAACGCGTAGTCCGATTTCAATTATTCTTTTTTTGTTAGAATAGTGACGAGTGAGCTTGGAACCCCATGGGCAGCCCGGCACTTCACAGGCCACCCCAAGGGCAGCCCGGTACCCCACGGGCATTCCGGCACCTCATGGGCATCCCGGTACCCCACGAGCATCCTGGCACCCCACGGGCAGCCCAGCACCCCATGGGCAGGTCGGCACCCCACGGCAGCTTGGCATCCTTATTTAGATTTGCCAGTATGCTAAGATAAAATTCTAAAATCTGGAACATTCGCCACAATCAGTTTTTTTTACTATCTATATTTTGCCGGATACATTTTGGAGAGATTTTCGTTATACAGCCATACAAGGAGAAGCTCGGCAAAAATATGCCGTTTTATAATCGAAATTCCAAAGAAGCGCACAAAGTAGTTTGCTTCAACATTTATTGAGCGAACCGCGAAGGAACTCTCTGAGTTACTTAACTACTGTCTTCTGGAAAATACAACCCGGGAGTTTTCAAACCCAAAGTAAAAAGTGAATAATTAGTTTGCAGGTACGGCAATCGCGAACGAAGTCGCTGGTACAGCTAGTAATATAATATGACGGCAAAAACTACAGGTACATGTGCGTATCCGTCCAGACGGGATTATTGTAAGTGCGTGTCGCGTTAGAAGAGGACAGAGCTATGCATGCACACGCGATAGAAAGAGAGACGCCTTGCAATTAGGTACTCCGTGCTTTGCGAGCTGAAGTGCACTTTATTGCTTCATAACTAGAGTCGCTTATTTATTGGAATTACTTTGCAAAGTGAGCCTTCTGGTCTTTTTTTTCTGTGGTATAAGGTGAATAACAGTTTACTCACCCTATTGAATTTCAAATGGCTAATTTCCACTCCAAATCACACAGGTCTTCTGAGAGCTACATGCAATGAAATAATTTGAATTTTAAGTTAAGCACGAATCGCTGATTAATCTTTTAGGGTTCCGTACCAAAGAGCCATAACTTAAAAAAACACACAGGATAAAAAGGACCAGAAAAATCAGTCGGAAAAGCTATTGTGTTCAAACTCGTTGAAATTTTGCATGCACGCTCCTTGAGTCTGAAATCTTTGCTTCAGGTTTTTCAATATTCCGTAAAAAAAATATTATCCTAATAATAAAAAAATAACTTTGTATGGGAATTCTTATTTTTACATTCTTACTAATTTTTAATACAACTGACAAATCAGAAGCATAGATTTTAGGCTCAAGGTCATTTATGTAAAATTTCAGCGAGTTGGAACACATAGTATTTAAAATATGACGAAATTATGTTTGTGTAAAAGAGCTATGTAATCACAAGCCTCAATCTTGGATCCATTTGGCCCTCAAAAGACTTAGATACGCCAATTCGGCCCCTCGCAAAACCTTTTATGAATAATTTTGTTACTACACCAAGGCACGAAAGTAGCAGTGATGGCTCAGTGGCATTGGCTATGGACTGCCGCACAGCAGGTCCATGGTTCGAATCCCGCCCAGAGCTTGAGCTTCACCGCATGGTGGAAGGGCATTTTGCGAATGCCCGCCTGGCTACCGACCACCCTCAAGTAGAAAATCGGTCGCCAAGCACCTAACGGTGTGTTCCGGCAGCAGTCCTTGAGAGCCAGAAAAATTACAGCCTAATGAGACCTAACAACTGGACGTCTCAGTGTGACGGGCACAGTGCAATTCTTCGTTGACGAAATGCGTCTGTTATAGGCAGAGGTTAGTCCACTTAACATCAGGTGGGCCTCGGGCATGTTCCGTCACAATAACATAAAAAAAAAGTCTATTTTTACAATACAATACGAAAAATATTTACAATGCGGCATACTTGTTTGGTACCTGCAATTCAATACACAACGTATTTTTTTTTAGGGTTCCGTACCCAATGGGTAAAAACGGGACCCTATTACTGAGACTTTGCTGTCCGTTCGTCTGTCACCAGGCTGTATCTCAAGAATCATCGGTGATAGCTAGACAGTTGAAATTTTCACAGATGATATATTTCTATAGCCGCTACTACAAAAAACAAAATAAAATACAACAACTACTAAAAATAAAATAAATATTTAAGGGGGGCTCCCATACAACAAACTTGATTTTTTACCGTTTCTTGCTCGCTTTAACTATTCACAGAATATATAGTTTTATGTTCTCTTTAAATATAATTAAATTATATTAAATAAATAATTAAGGGAGCTCCCATCCAATAAAAGAGGTTTTCGCCAACTACTTACCCAGCTCAATCGGACACTGCGAAAAGTGTATGTAACTTGCAAGATTAGATTAAAGATAATGGTACGGAACCCTCCGTGCGCGAGTCCCGCTCGCACTTGGCCGGTGTTTTTATCATTCCGAAACATTGAATGATTAATTATTTACAAACGGCAGCTTGGAGTAGTAAAGAGATAGGTAGCTTTATCTTTGTGGATCCAAATATCTAATGATATATCTAATGGACTATTTTTGTTTATTTGTCTATACCATTGTTCAAAAAAACAAGTTTTAAGGGTTGCTTCAAGTTAAGAGCGGTAAAAATTTGGAATAATCTGTCGCCACCCTTGAGAATAATACGTTGTAGTGTAACATTCAAGATAAGGATTAAGTTGAATTTGCTAGTCCGCCAAAGACATAACTTCGAGGTAACCTTTAGAATCCACAGTTCACAGCAAAGACTAGTCTAACTAAGCATAGCAAACTAGCAAACACACACACACACACACACACACACACACACACACACACCCTCACACAACCGTGAAAACCGTGGGGTGCCGAGCTGCCCGTGGGGTGCCGAGCTGTACTTGGGGTCACTCGTCACTATTCTAACAAAAAAATAATAATTGAAATCGGACTACGCGTTAATAAATTACAACTAAGTGTACATTTTGAATTTCATCCCCTTTCCCGAGGGAACCGAGCTGTGGGATAAAAAGTATACAATGTTCTTCTTCGTAGTATAAACTCAAATCGTGTTAAGGTTCATTGAATTGGTCGGGAACCCGGTATACAGACAGATAAACAAAAATAAAAAAAAAACCCTTTTGGCATCTGTGTCAGCTACAGAGCGCTTTCAAATATTTTTTTTCAAAATATCTGCCATGTACAAAATTTGATCTGTTATTATAGGTATAGATATATTTTAATTTTGACACCATATACAATATAAGTATGTTATATTGGTGTTACAAGCTGCGTAAATAAATATATTTTCATTTCTTTCTCTTCCATTCTACAACACTCCACTTCAATTCAATCAAATCCACTCCACTGCATCCATTCCATTCCATTTACATAATATTATTATATCTTTCAAGGTATATTGTGACGCGGAACCCTAGTAGAGCTAGGGCTGACTCGCACTCGACGAGTTTTTATTTTTCACGTCTCGCTTAATATTCATTTTATTTTAGTAAGGCACATTATGCAGTTTATTGTACTAAAAGCACGAAGTAAACAACAAAAGGAATATTTTTTTATATAATTTACATTGAAGCATTTGAACTTGAGGTCATTCGAGAACCTTTTTAGTTGTACGCGTTAAGTTTTTGGTCTCGGTTGAAATCGTGTTAGGTATTAATATGATCTTTAGTGTACCTTAATAATCTTATTATGTTTTTTGCGAGCACAATAAGGATAAGTAACAAAGGAATGTTTCAGATATGAAAGGAGATAAATGTTAATTGAAGTAGATTACCCTACGAACAATTTATATTTATTTATTATTCGTAGAGGTTATCTTATTTTATAATTCTCAGAGCGGTTGGTCGATGCGACGCGTGCTCGAAATGAAAGAACACATTTAGAAATATTACTTTGGTACTATTTTAGGGTATTTGTATATGCACTTGCACTCTGAATTGAGGGACATTATTTAGCATCTAACATAGACTAAGATTTTAAACTGTTATTTAAGAAAATTCTGAAATAAAGGCTTATTATTATTATTATTATATACATGCACTTGCACACACTTAACTCCAGAAAAACCGGTAACATATGAAAAGATACAAACAAGTACCTAGTGCTCCGTCTGGCAAACATTTACACTAGGTTTTAAACATATACACGCAACTACATTAACAGGCATATTACATGCTACTCCATAACGAGCTGATCATAACTAACCTAAGATTCTTTATTGTTTTGAATCAAATCAATCACCTATTTGCAAAAATACAATACTATCTTAATTTTGACAATAAGATCTAATTTGTTATCGATAATTGTATTCGGCCTGCAAGCAGGCGTGCAAATATTAGCTAAGTTTACACATACTAACACGAATATAAAATAATATATTCAAAATACATTTTTTTTATATTACTGTGACGGAACAAGCACGAGAACCACCTGATGTTAAGCGGTATACTCTGTCTATAACAGATGCATTTCATCACAAGTCACGAACTGCACTGCGCCCATGACCTTGAGACATACTTGTTAAGTCTCATTGTGCCTGTAATTTCACTGGCTCTCAAGGACTACTGCCGGAACACACCGTTAGGTGCTTGGCGACAGATTTTCTAGCTGAGGGTGGTCGCTAGCCATGCCGGCATTCGCAAAATGTCCTTCCACCATGCGGTGAAGCTCAAGCCCGCGGCGGGAAACGAACCATGGACCTGCTGCACGGCAGTCCATAGCCACTGAGCCATCACTGCTTCTTTGATAAATGCAAAATGAAGGTAGTTAAGTCAAGTCAGCTTTTCAAATATTCAGACTCAGTATAAAAACATTTGCCTAACAGCCAATAAGTCATTATAGTTTTAAATACATTGCCCTGCAGTTTTATGTTATGTAAAACCGGTAATAATACTCTGCGATACTGCAACATAACATTGAACATGAAATATTTAATAACTTGTACCCAATCATAATTAATACGTCCTTCCGCATAAATGGCTACAAAACTATATACAATTCCTCCGAAATATAAAAAACTTTCATAATCACAGGACATCTTAATATATACATAGCAGTAACTACTGATAAAAATATTCCCATGTTACATTGACAGCTATGGACGGCATCTTACCGCCCTTACGCTGCCTAGAAGGAAATATATGGATGTATACATTATTTTATATTGATATCATTAATTGTATATCAAACATTTATTATACACCAGCGGCCAGCCCCGGCTTCGCACGGGTTTTTAACAAAAATTATAAATTGAAACACATAAAAGTACTTATTGTGATATAACTGTAATAGTTAGATATATGAAATTGCGGATTTTTTGTAGATATTGATGTCTTCTATAAAATTGTCATCACTTTGCTCTAATGTCGATAATTTCCGCAGCATATTTTTGGAATTTTGTTCTACACATTAACAAAGTTTTAATACTGATCTCTAAGTTTTTGAAAATATTCTATAGCTGATGTTCATCAGGGATAGTGTAGGATTCTAATGCTGAAAGAATTTTCAAATCGGTCCAGTAGTTTTAACTTTATTCATTACATGGAAAATACAAAATAAAAATACAAATCTTTTCTTTCTATAATATTAGTATAGAAGTATAGATATAGATAATACAGTTATAGATCATCTTACGCAATTTATATGAAAGAATTTTAAGCAATAGTTTGCTAGTTGTAAACAGTTATTTTTAACACATCGAACTGTTTATGAACAGCGCAGACTTCTCAAGAATATTATACACTGAGGATGTTATTTAGTTACTGATTTAACCGCTAAAGATTGGCAAATGAGAATTCGCACATAAAGTCTCCATCCATCCCTATCTGAAATGTTTGTTAAATGTAACCAATAAATGATGAGTCTAGAAAGAAATCTAGAAAACAAAATAACTTATTTATAAACCAGTCAGTCTTTCAACAAACCTCCCTATGATGCTGTTTCTAAACTTACTGATTATGAAAAGTAAAATGAAATGCCCAGTTTGGCGATCTCGATTTGGTGAATGCTTTTGATGGTGTGTTTGAACCATTGTTATTTGATATTATAGTCTTGATATAAGCTTGAAAATGGTAGCTATAAAACTAAATCAATTGATATTTTAAAATATTAGCAGCTGGACTGGGGACAGTTTAAAATTATGTAACCACATTAGTAAATAGACTTTAATTGATATTGGAGGTACACAAGGGAGCATACTCGGTCAAACTCGATTCTCCACATACACACAAAATACCCTCCTTTAAACCTAACATTCATGGTATTTATTGTAAAATGGAGAAAAGAAAACGGGACTCCATTACTAAACCTACGAGCCCTTCAAAGCACGGAAGTAATCAATAACAATAAATTAAATGCATGCAAATAGTGCTTATCTTAGTTGATCGGTTGAGTCTAAGCAAATCCGTGGTTCTTCAAAAATTCTAAGCTAGGACAAGTTGCAGCTACTCGTCTACTACTAGTCTCCTTTCATTTAGAGTTCACCACAGAAAGAACCTCTCGAGATATACTCGATCGTAAACCTTCTCCAGTTCAATGAACACCACGTTTCATACAAAAGACTAAAAATAACTCAAAGGTCTTCGGAAATATTAAAAGGTCTACGTTAATTTCCTTAAAAAAGGGAAAACATTAATGTTTTAGTTTTACTGTAGTCATTGAAAACGAAGTTCTGGCTGGGATAACGCACGCGCACTGCTTCAAGTGGATTTTGTTTGAAAGGGTTAAATGATTATATCGATCTTGCATGACAAGTAAAATTTATTCCAAATAAGAATACGCCTCAAAAGGTTCAAAAGTACGTCATTAACCAATATTCGTCAAATTTTGTGTCAATAACCGGATGCTCTTTTGAAGGTAGACTCATCATTATTATCATTTTGAAGGTACACTCACTTTTGTAGAATTTGTAGAAAAAGCATATTTTTTGTCGTCAACCAAAAATACTGTAATCATCATCAATTATCATACTACTACTAGCATTTTTTTTGCGCTGTGAAAACGCCTTTTGCGTACCACGCAGTTCCTGGAGGAAGCCACGTAGTTATGTGGGACTCCTCGGGTAGAGTGCCTGGTATACTCACTAAAAACCCAGCGGTGGGCCTCTACGTCTTATGTGGGGTGAAGGTGAGCGCTTGGGCATTCTACCTCAATCACCCCGATGCTAGGCTCCCTGGAGCCTCCTGGCTTTGGCTCCCTGGAGCCTCCTGGCTTTGGCACCCCTCCCTGGGGGGCATTCTTAATGCTTGCCCTTCATTAGTGATGGATCCCCCGACCTACCAGGAGAGCAGTTTCTCTAAGGGGGCGGAAGTAGGTCTGCATATCGGCGCCTTCTCCGCCCTGGTCTCCTCTTTCGGATCGGGTAAGCGAGTTCACTTTCCTCCCTGACCCGCTCTAATACTAGCCTACAGGAACTCACCCTAAAGTGCTGGGTGGTAGATTTTCTATTTGAAGGCTAACCACGCGGGCCTTCGCAACATGCCCTACCACTATGTTATAATGACTGCCATAAGACGGCAACCGGGACCGATGGTAAGTGAAGATGTGGTCGAAGATGTTGCATATAAGTATCTAAAGTATTTTTATAGCTGATAGGTTAACCTTTGACTACTATCTCACCTGATGGTAAGTGACAACGTTGTCGAAGAAGTTGTAGAATTACAGGCTCTGAAGGACAGCTGCCGGAACACCGTTAGGTGCTTGGCGGCAGATTTTCTACTTGAAAGTTAGTTATTTAGGACCAAAAATCAGTACGTTGTAAGTACTTTAGCCACACCAGCATATCCCTTACTATATCAAAAAAAACTTTTAAATATTTTTTTTTATTTTTATGCGTTTCATTCCTTAAAAAGTTCCATTACCGACCCGTGGTACAACTGCGATGTCCAACTGGTTGTACTACGGAGAAGTGAAGTTACCCATGGTTCAACTCTTTTTTTATATATTTATGATTATAATCCATGGTACAACTGTCCAACTGGTTGGACTAAGGGGATAAAGTAGTAAATGATCACCAAAAGTAGTATATGAAATTAAATTTATGTGGCGATGTTGTAGTCACAAGTAACCTAACGCTCCTCCTCTCTTCGCTCGTCGTCGCACCTTAATATGACTTTGCCCTAGACTATTGATAAATAAATAACTAGTCGTCCATAGATAAATTCAATTCCCAGTAGTACAACTAGTTGAACCAAGGAAAGAATAACTCACTCGAGTTGAATCATTGGTAAAGATCCTTTCCCCATAGAACAACCAGTTGAACCATATATAAAAAGAGTTGAACCATGGGTAACTTTACTTCTCCGTAGTACAACCAGTTGGACATCGCAGTTGTACCACGGGTCGGTCACCAAAAGTTCTTGACTGTCGAAGAGACGTCACGTCGGCTTAACAGGAAAATTTGTCAAAAGTGTCTATAGATATATTTTATATTTTTTAAGTGTTTTTTCTACAAGAATTCCCAAAGACAGCCATAGACAATTTTAGTTCTAGAATTGTACAAAAGGATATGTTTGTTCCATGCGGACAAAAGGTACAAGCAATATTATAAACATTCTGTCACATAACACAAAGGCAAATTGCTTGAAGCTGCAAATATTCAATGACAAACAATTAGTAATTTACATAAATACCTATAAAATGTTTGTGATGACAAATGGCAACATTATGTAAAAATAAATCTTCACTTGATGGTTATAGTGACATATGTTTCTTTGACAGCAGAATAGTCAGACATATTTAAATTCATATAAGGTCATAACTTGTAATATTTATTTAACTTGTTAAGTACTTGCTGATGTTTACTCAAAATTATAGGCAATCGGTCATTCTAACTAGCGATGCGCGACTGCGAAGGAAAACAGTTTTCGAAATATCATTCGTTACTAATTTCATTGTTCGACTAAGAAATTAGTCGTATACGAATTTCAGTTTTCGAACAATCCGAACAATATCTCTCGAACGATTTCATTCGCACCAAAAACTAATGTAATCCAGGGACCGAGCGACGGCGCGGGCGACGCGACGACGATGTTAAATATTGTTTTTTTTTATTAAAGTAAATGTAACTTTATGCTTTTGTTTGAAGATAATTTTTCACCCTGATCCCTGTTTAAAATGTATCAGTCACGGTCGTCAGGATTAAAAACAAAATGGCGGATTCACCTTTTCTGTTCACGGCATAAAGCACGCTCGTTTTAGTTCGGGTGAAATCGGCGAAATTCGCTCAACGCATCTATTCATTCGAACAATCGAGCGCGAGCCGCGAGGCGACTTGAGTAGGTACCTACCTACTAAGGGTGCGTACGATTTGAAGTTAGATTCGCTAAAAACGCTAAAAACGATCACACTCCCAAAAAGTTGTTCCACATGGGTCTTGGCGTCATTTTCGCCATAAACGCTATGAGGCTACTGGAACAGTTTGAATTCCCTACAACTAATGTCAAAAGTGACAGAAGTGGCAAATTTTAGTGGCATTCTTAGCGTTCTTATCCTAAATGGAACAGGGGATGACAGTTACAAACGATCACAGTGATCACAACCACAGCTGCGTCTGTGGTTGTGATCAAAATTATCGAAATTAACGTTCTTAGCGACAAATGGAACATACCCTAATGCATCGTTCGCCCGCGAATTTTCATTCGCTTTCGTTAGTATGTTGAAAATTGTTCGAACAATATGTGAGCCAGTCGAATTGTTCGAATGATATGCCTTTTCGAACGATTAGTATTAGTATCATTCGCAGTCGCGCATCGCTAATTCTAACACATATTCTCATGGAACTTATAAAAAATGGGAGAAACGGTAGGTACCTGTACCTCGAACATGGCAACGTCAAATCAGGCGACGTCTCTTGATTGAGCGCGCTCATGACTTGGATGGGTGACCGCTAGTGACATTACTACTGAGCGTGCACGTGCTTCGGAGGGCACGTTAAGCCGTCGGTCCCGGTTGCTGTCTTAGGATGGTAGTCGTTATAGCATGGTGGTAGGGCATTTTGCGTATTCCCGCCTGGCTAGCTACCACCTTCAAGTAGAAAATCTGTCGCCAAACACCTAACGGTGTGTTCCGGCAGCAGTCCTTGAGAGCCAGTACTTCTAGGTTAGCCTGAAAAACATCTTCGACCATATCATCACTTACCATCAGGTGAGATAGTGGTCAAAGGCAAACCTATCAGGCATAAAAAAAGTCTCAGAAGTGTGCGTGAGAGATATTAAAAAATGTTAAAAAATATACCAACATATAATCATGAGATCAATAAATCCATATTCAAAGTCAAAAAGCTTTTTATTCAAATTATACTTTGCCGTGTAAAATTCTTAAGGTTGTGCTTCTCTGATGATTTTTTTTATATAATTCGTCGATATAAATATTCAAAACTCTATTCAAAGGGAGCTTGTGAATTATTCTACGAGTATGTTTAACAAGACATACAACATTAGTTCTACGACTTAACCTAAAGAAAACAAACATTAAGTTTTCTAGTACTGTCTGACACTTTTAAGTTCTGTGTCACGTAGTACATGACAATTAATGCCTACTCCGAACTAAGAGGTCCCTTTGAATAGAGTTTTTAAACAAACAAAGGATCGTAGCTGCCACATAAAACAAAACATCAATGTACAGTCCCACCAACTTATCTGTTCAGGCGGCAGAAAAAAGAACTACAACATTCCTTCAAATTGTGACAGTTTGTAGTTGATTTCCTTGACCAGCAGCGCCCTCGCGAACTGCACAGTTAAGTTGGTGGTACCCTATGGTTTTATTTTCTCGTAATTGATTTGAATCGCTCAATCCTAATGAACGACTAGGAAAGAATGAATGGCCCTGAGTTTCTTGCCCGTTCTTCTCTCTGTGGCTGTATACATTTATTTGCTGAAAATAGCAGTACAATGTACAATATTTAAATAATAAAATTTGTAATTGAAAATTGACCTTCATAAGAGAGTCGTAGACGCCGAAATTTAATAAATGATTTTGACTTTGAGCACTAATACAAATGGCTACACACGCAACTTGGAGAATGGCAAATTAAGGTAATGAGTAATAACTGTACGACGCCAATTAAAATAAAAACAAACAATACCCTTAATGTAAAATCAATTAAACAGATGTGACATCTAGAACCATTGTAATTGTAACAATTACAATTCACAATTGCAAGGGAAATAATTGTGAAATCGTCCTTGTTTAGTTATTAGAAGACCTTCGTTAAATGAGGTAGATAATTATCCAATCAACGATATCCTTTGATATTGCGAGTGTTAAGGCTGCGAGGATATAATTTGACTTTCGATTCGATGAACCTGGATTTGAATTCGGCTTTGGTGATTCGATTTAGGCTTATGAGGGAGCGAGATAGTGGTAATAATTATGGACAGGTGCAGCGGTTTTTTTTATAGCTGATAGGCTAACCTTTGAACACTATCTCATTCGATGGTAAGTGATGATGTGGTCGAAGATGTTGTTCAGCCTTACCTAGAATTATTCGCTCTCAAGGACAGCAGCCGGAACACACCGCTAGGTGCTTGGAGACAGATTTTCTACTTGAGGGTGGTAGCTAGCCAGGCGGGTATTCGCAAAATGCCCTACCACCATGCTATAACGACTGCCATCCTAAGACAACAACCGACACGTGACGGCTTAACGTGCTCTCCGAAGCACGGAAACGCTCAGTAGTGTAATGTCACTAGCGGTCACCCATCCAACTCATGACCGCGCGTGACGTTGCTTAACTTTGCTGATCGGTTGAGAACAGCTAAGTAAACTTCGCTACGAGCGCTTCTAAAATGCTGTAGATGTTGCTCTAAAGGACAGCTACTGGAAAACACCGTTAGGTGCTTAGAGACAGATTTTCTACTTGAGGGTGGTATCTAGCCAGGCGGGCATTCGAAAAAACTTCCCACCGCTACGCTGTAACGACTGCCATCCATATACAACAACCGGGACAGACGGCTTAACATGCCATTCAATGCTCGGGATCGCTCAACAGTAAAGTAAATAAATGACAAAATCACAAATATACGCTAGGAAAAATTTAAGTCATGTGCGGGATTCGAACCTGCATCCATCCACCCTTGAGCCAGGGTATGCTATGATGAGCTAATATGACATGACGTCATAACTCAAATCTTTCCTATCGTTCTTTAGCCATCGTATTGGGATGGAGTAAATAAATGACTTTAATATAAAAAAAAGTCACTAGCGGTCACCCATCCGAGTCAGAGAACGGCTAAGCAAACTTTGCTGTCAGCGTTTCTAAAATGTTCACCAATGCATGCAATTTTGGTTCGCCTACCGTATACCACCCTAAAGTAGATATTCTGTCGACAAGCAAATAATGTTCTGTTCTTGAGAGAGTATATAAATGTGACAGCTCACTACATATCAAAACGTGAAAATAAAATGTATCATCGTTTTTATTTTACATATGTCAGAAAGAACAGCTGCCAGAACACACTGTGTGGTGCTTGGCGACAGATTTTAAACCTGTAATGACAAGAAAATATTCATAATACATGCTTTAATTCCCTGTAAATCATCAACGCTACAAAGCAAAGTAAACATTTCATGCTTCAAATCCAACCTATCATCACATTCCAATACAACCAACCTATTAAGCAATAAAAAAAAGAATATCGGAAAATCCGTTAGGCCTCGAATATGGAACGATCGTCTCGACCAATCAGAGGCCGCCGATCGGCCTTGCCTTGACCAGAATGTGCGTGCGTTTTCATGCAATCTTCCACTGGTCGGTTGTGTCGTAATTATAAGGCGTTATGATGATATGCTGAAGAAAGTACTTGTTGACTGTTGAAGTGCGTTCTCTCTATGCGCTGATATGACCAATGACTATATTATCAAGATAGGAAAATACTTTTCAGTTATTGGGATGTAACTCAAAAACGTCTCGACCGATTTTGATGAAATTTAAATGGGCCACAGTGCAAGCTTTCAAATAATAAAGAATCATCAAAATCGGTTCACCCAGTCAAAAGTTCTGAGGTAACAAACATTAAAAAAAAACAGACGTTTGAGTACCTCCACCGTTTTTGAAGTCATTAAAAAAAGTTTTTTTCATTTGTAACAGAACATGTGGCAGAACATTTCTTCTATTATTCTAGGTTAGCCTGAACAACATCTTCGGCCACATCATCACTTACCATCAGGTGAGATAGTGGTCAAAGGCTAACCTATCAAGCATAAAAAAAAGAAGTAACAGGTATAATATCTGCAAGAATGTATAAGATCGTACATAAATAAGATTAAAGTCCAAGTGCCACTTGCTAAACATCACTAATCGTATACATAACCATTTGTATTTTAAATTTAGCTCTTATTTGAATAACTAAATACCTATTGAGAGAGCTATGGAGAGAACTATCGCGGAGTTTCTTTGCGCGATAAAATCCGGAACGTGGATATTCGCCAAAGAACCAAAGTCACCGATATAGCTCTCAGAATTAGCAAGTTGAAGTGGCGATGGGTGGACCACATTGCTCGACGAACTGATAACCGATGGGGAAGAAAGGTTCTAGAGTCCACACTACACCGGAAGACGTAGAGTTGGTAGGCCCCCCACTAGGCCCCCCACCAATGGTTACAAGCGGCTAATAGCCGTTCTTTGTGGCGCTCTATGGGGGAGGCCTTTGTTCAACAGTGGACGTCTTCCGGCTGATGATGATGAAATTCCTATTGCTGAATATAATTACAAGCACTATCGCGTACTAAGCGAAATATATTTAACAAATTATTGTAGTACAAAATTTTATGCCCAAGGCGGGAATTGAACCCGCGTCCTTCGATATCGCGTCGGATGCCTATACCCTCGGCCACTTGGACATGGCAATTGTAGCCGAAACTTTATACTCCAATCGTATTACTTTAACCGTCATAGGTCAACAATTTTGTACTTCAATAATTTGTTAAATATATATTGCTGTCTATTCCAGCGTGCCTTTTTAAATCTATAAATATAAACCTGCCTGAAGTGGCACGCAGAAGCTTCCTCAAATATATCGTCAAACATATTGTGGCCCCGTGTAATAAGACGCGAGCATATCTCCGAGCATATTTTCTTTTCTTTCGCTGATAGGTAAGACTTTGACCACAATCTCACCTGATGATAAGTGATGCGGTCGAAGGTGTTAACAGGCTTAACCTAGAATTACTGGCTCTCAAGGACTGCTGCCGCAACACACCGTTAGGTGCTTGGCGACAGATTTTCTACTTGAGGGTGGTAGCTAGCCAGGCGGGCATTCTCAAAATGCGCTTTCACCATGCGGTGAAGCTCAAACCCGCGGTGGGATTCGAACCTTGGACCTGCTGTGCGGCAGTCCATAGCCAATGCCACTGAGCCATCAATGCTTCAAAAATTAAATAATATAAATTATTCACGTGAGTTATCCCGTATTATTTACTAAAATGAGTGAAAACCACGTTAGTTTTTATAATAAAATTAATTAACATAACAAAATATATATCTATAATATTCATATTTATTTATATTTCTTCCGCACAGATATATTGCCAAAACGTTCGTACATAACAAATTATATTTAGAATTTAAACAATGATACACTGAAAATTAGTTCTCATACAAAATAAACAAAATCAGGGAAATGCCTACTTAAGGGACGTGTGAAGTAGAGTTTTGCATACAAACGCATTTACGTCATATTTTAAATAACAAGTGTTCAATCTCCGTAAAAATGTATATCACAAAAATAAAAATTTTAAAAATAAAATATACATACTTATTATACCTATATCTCTGAGGCTGTGCTTCTTTTATGATTTACAAGTTTTCCTTAAAATTAAGTATTTTCAAAAACATTCGGAAAATCGTTTTAATAATAATTATTATTTATTTCAACCAACTTAATATGAAGCAGTGATGGCTCAGTGGTATTGGCTATGGACTGCCGTGCAGCAGGTCCATGGTTCGAATCCCGCAGCGGGCATTTTGAGTATGCCCGCCTGGCTAGCGACCACCGTAGAAAATCTGTCGCCAAGCACCTAACAGTGTGTTGCGGCAGCAGTCCTTGAGAGCCAGAAAAACTGTAGGCACATGAGACCTAACAACTGTAAGTCTCGGTGTGACGGGCACAGTGCAATGCGTCGTTGATGAAATGCGTCTGTTAGGCAGGGGTTATATAGTCCACTTAACCTCAGGCGGGCCTAGGGCTTGACCCGTCACAATAACATTAAAAAAATATTAAATATTAACAAGAATTAGAAAAGAAGGCACATAACATTGGCAATAAATAAAGTAGCATTAAACATTGCATTGACTAATACTTTTAGTTTTATATAGCATATTTTAAATAAAAGAAACAGTAGTTTCATTAATGTCAAATTATATCTAATAATAATAACTTTTTGTATAGGAATTCTTATTTTCACATTTAAGGATAAAATAAATAAAAGACAGAAAATTTTTGCCATTGCAAATGTGATGGATTCCAAATATCATGTAGTAGTAATAATATATTAAGAAGTATTTTAATTATAACAGGGGGCCAACTCCCACCTTTTACCAAACCATCATAAAAATGAAGCGTTTTGTTTCATACTTAAAATAATCATTCGCAAACACGAACTATCACCGACCCACAATCGCGTCAAGCAATATTGGTTTGATCCTCCTTAAAGAACGAAAGAAATATGTATCACCGATGTGCAAGTGAGATACAAGATGTTTATAATATAGCCTCATCCCGCTCGCAATGTTCCGAGCTGCAATGATTTATGGAACAGTTTTAGTTTTCCGACATTTTATCGTATGCTGCACAACAGCTGTCTGTAACTTATTTATTTTGCTGCATTTATTTTAAATAATAATAGAAATAAAACCACTGTACTTAATTTACACACGAATTAAACACATTCTTGTTTTAAAATAGTCAAAATCAAGTTTATATCCGATGCTAGAAAGTAACTTTTTTAAGATGGATAAATATGACGATTTGTCGTTGGAACTACGTTGTTGGAAAGTAATACTTCGTATCAAATGTCACGTCAGAATACGCGCAAAGAGTGAACAATTTCTTGTGACGTCATCAAAACGCCGAGAAGTCGTAAGATTGCTTAAGACTAGAAGGAATTGTCCAATTTTCATAAATAAAGAGAAAACGTTTCTATCCCCCTAAACAATCACCGATTTTAATGATTGGAAATGTTATAGATGTTATCAATATCCAGGTTTATAGGTTTTGATCTTTTTTATTATTAGCCTTTATTGCTGATACTAAACAATGATTTTACACACAGTAACAAATTATTTTAACTTAAATCTAATACATCGGGTTTCCCGGTTTAGTGGTCAGCGTGTTCAGTGACACATAGGCCTCTTCCAGCTGTTTCCATTCTTCCCTATCGATAGCTTTTCTAGACCAGAGTGTCCCTCCAATAATCTTGATATCATCTGTCCATCTTTTAGCTTGTCTGCCTCTTTTTCTTTTGCCATTACGTGGCCATTCTGTTATAATATTAGTCCATTTCATTCTGCTTTCCCTTGTCATATGTCCTGTCCATCGCCATTTTAACCGTCTTATTTTCTTTAGTACGTCTTCCACCTTTGTTGTATATCTAATGTCTGCTGCTCTTTTCCGGTCTTTTAGCGTCACGCACAACATACTCCTTTCCATTCCCCTTTGACACGATCTTAGTTTTAAAAGATGTTTTTGAGTCAATGCCCATGTTTGGCATCCATATGTAAGACAAGGCAAGATGCAAGAATTAAACACTTTTTTCTTGGCTATCATAGGAAAGTTTGCTTTTAAATACCTCTTTAAGAGACCAGTATCTTTTCCAAGCACAGGCCACTCTGCTTTCTATTTCTATGTCTGTCCGGTCTCTAAAATATATTAATTGCCCTAAGTATGTATAGTTTTTAACATATTCAATATCATCATTGTCTACTTTTATGAATATTTCTTCTCTGTTTGTCATTACTTTTGTTTTTTATTTATTTATCGTAAGACCAACTACTCTGCTTGCCTCAGTTAGCTGTTGTAGCATATGTTGAAGGGTATTCACGTTGTCAGTTATTAGGACTAAGTCATCAGCGAATCTTAAGTGGCTAAGTTGTCTACCGTTGATATTAATACCAAAATTGTCCCACTTAAGAACTCTGAATATGCTTTCCAAGACTGCTGAGAAAAGTTTTGGCGATAGCGGATCTCCTTGCCTTACACCTCTGGCTATTGGGAACTCTTCACCGGTTGATTCCAGTTTTATTTGCGCTGTGCTATTTGCGTATATATTTTTAATTATACGTATGTATTTTTTTGGCACTACCTGCTGCATTAGAGCCCTCCAAAGCGAATCATCACGTTTCGTTACACGCAATCTATGGTTCAAGTGTTGCCACACTTGAAAATAAATTTCTACCAAATTATTTTAGTTTTGATCTTTAGTATTATATTAAAGGAATTTGAATTAATGGGTATTTAAATACCGTTTTTTTTTTCAAAAATCTTGTATCTTTAGTTTGTGAATTATTTATAGGAAAACTAAAGATAAATTTTGTAAAAATAAAACCTGTAAACCTAGTTTATTCTATCAGTTATAAAATAAGACCAAGATATTTAGATTTGATTAATATTTACTATAGGAGAAAGGTTTTCTCCCAGAACACAAATTATGCGCAAATTCTAAGTCAAAACTTGAAGTTGCAATTGTCCTTATCGCACTATTCTGTTCGGGCGTTTAGCGGCGAGACAGCATCACTTTGAAAATACCTATTTTTCTGTAGGAGCTTCTCTTTCCGTTCCTCTTAATTGATGTGAAGGTATAAAATTTTGCAGAAAGATAAAGTTGTTATTACAATAGGTGTTATTATTAGAGGTGAGATTTGGCCTCCAGACCCCTTTCACAAACGGCCCTTAACTGGCCTTGGTTCTCTTCACCTACAAAATTATGGAGCCATGAAGATTATATCTAATAAGGCACCTAATATTATAATTAGAGAATTTCATTAACCTAATTGGTTCCGGCCTGGCTAGTTACAACTCTCAATTAGAAAGAAATCTGTTGCCAAGCAACTAAATATGTTGAATAAATAGATTCGATCGATCGCTCGTAGAGTCAAGACCTGCTGGGGATGCTTCGTGTAGAAGCGAAACGCGTTGAAAATTCTTCCGATTTGGCTGCGTGGCGTTTGTGACGTCACGTCGGCTTAACTGGTAAATTAGGCGGAATTGTCACTCGATATATTTTTGATAATTTATTAAGTGTTTTATTAAAATATGAATTTAATGTTTTCTTAAAATATTTTAAAATAAATGTTATTATTAAATAGATTTAGGCGTTATAATAATTTACTCATAACTAAAAAAAAAATATGTTTGGTACGTGAGTTTAATAATATCGGAATTTGTATACAGTATAATAAGTATTACAGTTAGTTGAGTTAGCTTATTTGTACTGTTGGGAATCTCTGCACCTCACACTAGTTACCTCACTTTGCGGATATCCATATTTAATAATTACGAATATTTTTTAAATAAAATAGGAATCCATAAAAAAAATATTTTTCTAAAATAAAAAATTGGTAATATACGCTACGCAGCCAAACCGGCTGAATATTCGACGTATTTCACTTCTATTCCTATTATAAAAATATTTGTTATTATTACCTAAAGATGCATTCCCGCATTCTAAAAATATCTTAGAGTTTACTGTTAGTCCTAAAAACATTTTTGGTAGAATGTTTTTTTTTAAATATGTTTTTGTGACGGAACAAGCACGAGGCTCACCTGATGTTAAAAGTCTTGTGCCTGTAATTTATTATTTCATATTTTTTATTACTTAGGTCGATGTAAATATTCAAAACTCTATTAAAAGGGAGCGCGGCGCGGTAGGATCTTGCCGCGGCTATTAATAGATATATATATGGATAGCCTATTCAATCGCCTTGCTGTAATATTGGCATAATATTATTCCAGATTTTTTTGGATTTAAGTTATGCTGTTAGTCTAGCTTTTGACCACTCACCTGATGGTAAGTCATAATGTGGTCGAAGATGTTTTTCAGGATAACCTATAATTATTGGCACTCGTAAAGCTGTAATTTACTGTTATTTCTGATAGCAACCTACTCGTCTATCTTTGAGCATCGTACCTACTCTACCTAAAACGGGATCTTACTCTTAAAAAACACTTCAGCTGCTTGGCGACAGTTTTTCTACTTGATGATTGGCAAGTACGCAAGCATTCGCAAAAACACAAATATCATTCGGTGAAAAACTACAGCCTTCAGCAGGAAACGAACCAAGTCGTCCTGCTTGACAGTCTACAGTTATGACTACGGAGCCATCGTAACTCTACCACGGTACCCTAAAATACAGAATTTATGCTCTGATTATATCTAAAAGTGTTAACATAAAAATATATTAAGTAACTTGTATATTAAGTCTAGTTAAATAAAAACATCTATTAACATAATGAATAGATTACAGGCGTTACTTTGCGGAAATCCATATTTAATAATAACAAATATTTTTTTAAATATTTTAATAAAACATTAAATTAACATTTTAATAAAAAATATAAAAATATATCTAGTGACATTTCCGCATTAGGCGGAATATTACTCGGAATTGTCACTAGATAGTACGATTTTTTTTTTTTTTTAAGTGTTTTATAAAAATATTTATTTAACGTTTTCTTAAAATATTTTTAAAACTATTTGTTGTTATTATCTATTAACATGCTAAACAATTGGCAGTATTTGTAAATGAGGTCTTCCGCGGAAGTACTACTATTTTTACCGCCAAATTACAGGCACATGAGACTTAACTACTTTGTGTCAGAGTTATTAGGCTAGCTACCATCTTCAAGTAGTAAATCTGTAGCCAAGCACCTAACGGTGTGTTCCGGCAGCTGTATTTGAGAGCCAGTAATTCTAAGTCAAAAAATTCGACACTCAAAAATCAGAAGCATATCAAAAGTCACGGATGCTCTAAATGTGTGTATACACAAAAGCTCAAATGGAAATGGGCGGGACACGTAGCGAGACTAAAAGATGAGAGATGGACCATAAGAGTCATATCATGGAATGGCCCAGTAGGGGAAACATTGGTAGACCACACATAAGATGGGAGGACGATATAAGAGAAACGGTCGGCCCACATTGGATGCAGAAAGCACAAGACAGGACCAAATAGAAGTAGAAAGTCTGTCGCCAAGCACCGAAAGGTGTGTTCCGGCAGTAGTCCTTGAGAGCCAGTGAAATTACAGGCACAATGAGACTTAACAACTATGTCTCAATGTGACGGGCGCAGTGCAATTCGTGACTTGTGATGAATTGCAACTGTTATAGGCAGAGGTTAGTCCACTTAACATCATGTGGGCCTCGAGCTTGTTCCATCACTATAATATCTTCACTATAATAAGAATAAAAAAATAAAAAATTCTTTGGTGGAGGCCTTCACCTACTATTATACCTACTTTATACCTACTTTATTATTATTACTATTTTAAACTTATTGATGTAGACTGAATCATATAGCATTGTCTCTTCAAACCTTAGTGGTTTTTTCTATGCTATTGCTAACAAATCTTTTGTAAAACAATTGTTTATTTAGATAAAAAAATGAAAAAAAAAAAAACCTGAAGAGGGGTAAAATAATAATAAGCACTTTGTAGCAAAACAAATAATAATTTAAGTAATAAGAATAGAAAATAGTTTATTTATGTAAAATGCAAGAAATAAAAGGCCTTTTTATTTTTATTTTATTTATAATTCTAAGTTAGCCTCAACAACATCTTAGACAAGATCATCACTTACTATCAGGTGAGATAGTAGTCAAATGCCTAAGCCTATAAGTTATAAATAAAAAAAATACAAAAAATGTGTCAGAGTAACGGGCGCAGTGCAGTTCACCACTTGAGACGACTGTAACTGTTATAGGCCAACTATAATACCTCATTCAATTTATCCTGTCGCTTCTATAGTGTTAAGCGTCTTAAAGAAATGGGGAGCAACATCTGTTAATATAGCTCTGTCTCCAGCTTTCCCTTAACATACCCAGCTTAACATCAGTTGAGACTCGAGCTAGTTCCGTCACAATAAATAAACTTATTAATTTCTTCTTCTACATATTGTTATGACGACCCTACCTGAGGCTAGCGTTTGACCACTACCTCAGCGGATGGTAAATGATGATGTGGTCGAAGATGTTGTTCAAGCTTACCTAGAATTACTGGCTCACAAGCTACGAATAAATAAAGTATTCGTAGCTCACAAGGCATTTGATAAGATTTTCAATGTAAAAAATAACACTTACATTGACGCACGTGCCAAGCAGCCAGTACAACTGGCGACCTACATATTTCTGCTGAATCATTTTCGATTGGATCACACGAAATAGAAAGCTGACGATGCTTCGTCGACGTGCGATTGTAATCATCAGTATTTTTTCAAATTATACTTTGTCAGGAAATAATATTTTTACTGTATAAATGTAATATATATTTTCGAAGCGCTCGTAGCGGAATTTGCTTAGCCGTTCTTAACCGATCAGCAAAGTTAAGCAACGTCCGCCGCGGTCATGACTTGGATGGGTGACCGCTAGTGACATTACTACTGAGCGTGCACGTGCTTCGGAGGGCACGTTATGACGTTAAGCCGTCAGTCCCGGTTGTCGTCTTAGTATCGCAGTCGTAGGGCATTATGCGAATTGCCTGTCTAGCTACCACCCTAAAGTAGAAAATCTGTCGGTAAGCCCCTAACAGTGTGTTCCGGCAGCTGTCCTTAAGAGCCAGTAATTCTAGGTTAGTCTGAACAACATCTTCGACCACATCATCACTTACCATCAGGTGAGATAGTGGTCAATACCTATCTATAAATAAAACTCTATTAACGAAATCCATTTTGTTTTCTCAGCATTCAGCATGCTGGGCACGATGCCAACTGGTAGTAGGCTGGTGCTTTGGACTGTCTATTTACCTGCAATGGGCTTTAGGTTGTCTAAATGCAGTGTTTTGTTAACTATGGCCGCATATAAAAAAGACCGGCCAAGTGTGAGTGGGACTCGCGCACGAAGGGTTCCGTACCATTATATTATTTTTAGCAAATAAAAGGCGAAAACCTCTTTAATTGTATGGGATCCTTAATTATTTATTATATTTTATTTTAAATTAATTATATTTAAAGATAACAATAAACTAAATATTATGTGAATATTTAAAGCGTCTACCTATCACCGTTATTAGTATCGAGCAAGAAACGGTAAAAAATCAAGTTGTTGTATGGGAGCCCCCTTAAATATTTATTTTATTTTCAGTATTTCTTGTTATAGCGGCAATAGAAATACAGCATCAGTGAAAATTTCAACTGTCTAACTATAACCGTTTTTGAGATACAGCCTGGTGACAGACGGACGGACAGCAAAGTCTTAGTAATAGGGTCCCGTTTTTACCCTTTGGGTACGGAACCCTAAAAATACTGGCGTTATATAGCAAGAAGTACTTTATGAAATTAATTCAAATAAAGAACACGATATAAAAAATAATAAAGAACTCCTTGATCACAGATATATACCTTCTTTCTCATATAGTTTGGGCAGGTCTACATCGCTCGGTCTCGTTTACACACTGTGGTGAATTATGTTTAAAAAATTGCACATGAGTTATTTCGACGATAATTTTAAGATTTTTAAGTGCTTATAATTGCACTTTATGAACATATGTGTACAATAGTTTCTCGGCATGGTTAGCCATGTAGAAAATGTAGTATGACAAAAAATACAAGACTAAAAACGAAAAATAACAAAAATGCAATAGCGATTTTGTTAAGTTGAACGCTGATGTCTTTGGCGGTAAATTTCAATCATTTTCTTCTGGTTTTGTTGCTAGGTTATACTTATTCGGCATCAACGTATACGCGAAATTCGGAGAATGTATTTAATACTAGCTGCACCCCGCGGTTACACCCGCGTGGTGATGGATGATGATGATAAAATTATGCTATGTGTTAATCCAGCGCCTTATCTACCTCCATGCCATATATTTTTGTATAAGATTTATATATAGCTTACGCAAATATGACCATATCTCCGATTTTCGTAATAAGCTCAAGTGGCTCCCTATTCGTCGTCGCCGGAATGCTCATATAATATTATCTCTCCTTTACAGTATTCTGTTCAATCATCTATCCCCGCGCTACTTCAAGGAACAATTTAAATATCTTCTTTCTATCCATTCTCTGTCGTTAAGGTCTTTAAAAAACTAAACGCTACAACAACCTGCACCTAAAATTACTTTCTACCACTATTAATTTGCCGCTGAAGCTGTGGAATTCACTACCGCTAGAAATTATATGTGCTCCGTCATTGAAATCTTTTAAGGATCAAGTCAAAACCTATTATGTCTGGCTCTAAATTTCCATAATAATGGACACTGGTACAAACATTATTTTTAATGCAATTGTGTTTAATATGTATAAAATTATAATATGTGTATATATTCCATTGTATCTATATGTTTATATAATACACTCGAGAGCAATGAATCCGGGTCACTTAAAGAATCCTAAAAATCTCGGAAACTAAAAATGCTAGGTTAATGCAATAAATTGTATTTAATAGACAATGTAATACTCCTTAAATGAAGGTATTAAAACTTCTTAGTTATTGTAAAGTTATATCATAAAAAAATCAAATTTGAAAAAGGGCCACTTTCGAAGATGGAACTACGAAATTACAGCATTTGGTTTTGCTTTTGTTTGTAATCTGTCATTTATGTGGGTACATAAACCATGTTGATAGTGCTCTATATTCATTATTCAAGCTGAAATTATGTCGCTTACGCCTGAAGAATGCACCAGAATACTTACAATGCTGGAAACCGGCCGGAGTCAGCGCGATACAGCCAGGACTGTCGGTGTGTCGCTGTCAACAGTACAAAGAGTTCTCCGACGTTACGAAGAAACTGGTTCTAACCTACGCAGACCAGGAACGGGCAGAACCAGGTGTACCACAGCACGAGAAGACCGATACTTGGTGAACACCATGCTTCGAAATCGCTTTCTCACAGGAACTGAACTCACCAATCAGTTTCGACGCCTCGGAGGAAGTAACCCAAGTGCATGGACAGTAAGACGTCGGCTTGCTGAATCTAACTTAAAACCCCTTAGACCTGCAAACGGCCCTAAACTGGAGCGTGGGCATCGTATTTCGAGACTAAGATATGCCCAGAGCCACGTAAATTGGAGTATTGAAGATTGGTCAAAAGTTATGTTCTCCGACGAATCAAAATTTATGCTCTACAAGCACGATGGAAGACACAGAGTGTATCGAAGACCAGGGGAAAGATTCAAGCAAGCATGCATCGAAGAAAAAGTAGCCTACGGTGGTGGGTCTGTACTTGTGTGGGCCGGAATTTCTTCTGAAAGTCGCACAGAGCTGGTGATCATAGAAAACGGCTCTTTAACTAGCGTAAGATATGTGGAAGAAATCCTCAATGATCACGTTGGTCCATTTATGGTCAATTTAGGTGAGGATGCTATATTTATGCATGACAATGCCCGACCTCATACAGGTAGGATTGTGAATGACTACCTTCAAGAGATGAACATTACTCGTATGGAGTGGCCAGCGCGCAGCCCGGATATCAACCCGATCGAGCATGCTTGGGACGAGCTAGGCAGATGCGTAAAACAACGAAACCCTCCCCCAATCACGCTTCGTGAGCTCAAAATTGCTCTCACAGAGGAATGGGAGAATATTCCCCAAAATCGTATAAGGAACTTGGTGTACAGCATGCCAAACCGCGTAAACGCAGTAATGGAAGCACGAGGAGGCAATACGAAGTATTAAAATTCAAGAAAATCGTAATAAAGTTCAAAAATTTCATGTTTCCTATTTTTGTTTTAAGGAGAGATCAGCAGTTTTTTTCTTTATGTAATTTTGTGTTAATAAAATGTATGGTGACTCATATTTTTTTTACTTTCATTTAAGGAGTATTACATTGTCTATTAAATACAATTTATTGCATTA
The DNA here is from genome assembly GCA_963890685.1 of Plagodis pulveraria. NCBI lineage: Eukaryota > Metazoa > Arthropoda > Insecta > Lepidoptera > Geometridae > Plagodis > Plagodis pulveraria. Next base: position 1,564,540 of record OY982977.1, read on the forward strand.
ACCTATCATTTTTAGTTTCCGAGATTTTTAACATTCTTTAAGTGACCCGGATTCATTGCTCTCGAGTGTATAAGTAAATATGTGGTTTTTGTCTATTCATTATAATACTATTATTATTTATATTAAAATATATTATATGTGTCTACCTATGTATATTCATCTATTTACATAATATTTTTGGTTAATTAGTTAATCATGTGGTAACATCAGTTATTTATGTATAGAATTATTAAGACCATAAGAAACCCCGCCCAATATTTTGACCATATCTCTTATTGATGGGTTGTCTAGAAGAGATTGCTCTGAACGATAAGACCACCCATACATCCATACATTTGGTTTTAAGTTATTTTTTAGTAATAATTTTATTGTTGTTATTATGGTGTCTTCAATAAAGAGTTATCGATCTATCTATTTAACATACCCAATTTCATTAAAATCGATCAAGCCGTTTGAGCTTGAAGAAATAAACATACAAATTACAAACACACTCACAAACGTTCGCATTTATAATATTAGTTTGAAAAGGATCGGAAATTTGTTACTACCGAATATGCATTAGAAATATAATATATTTTTTTATAGTATTTATGGTTCACTATTTTGGCGATAACGGCTTACACATAAAAGATAGATACATGCTATTGCGGGCTTTTTGTAGGAAAATTTAAGATAAACATTTCCGTTGTCCATTATACGTGTGACACCAGCGCACGCCAGAATAGGTCGCATATGGCTGATTTTTTTCTTACTTGACACTTATCGTTATATTTTCGACAATTCACACAATATCTTTATAAATTATAGCCTATGTGTTATTCTGATGTATAAGCTATATTATTGTAAAGTTTCATTAAAATCCATTTAGTAGTTTTTTCGTGAAAGAGTAACAAACATCCATCCATACTTACAAACTTTCGCGTTTATAATATTAGTAGGATATAATTTATTTATATTAAATAGGAAAAAATATAGGGGCTTTTAATTCTATCTTGTTTTTTTTTTGCCTTTGACCACTCATTCACCTGATGGTAAGTGATGTGGTCGAGCTAACCTAGAATTATGACTGTGGGCACAAGCACGAAATCCACCCGGTGTGAAGCGGTAATCTCAGCCTATAACAGTGCAGTTCAGCACAAGTGGCGAACTGCACTGCGACCTTACACATAAAGCTGTTAATTGTAAAGAAATATTGTGTTCTTCGCTCGACAGCAAAGTTATTTTGCGTCTCCTACCTTGAAACCTGAGGAAGCAACGGATTCTTTATTTAAACTAGCTTCGCTCACGGTTCAATTCTAGAATCCTTCGCTTCCTCAGGATTCAATACAAGAATTCGCACCAAATAACAACTTTGCACCCTTGAAAGACATAGGTATAACTATTTAATTTTGTAATAATATATTTATAATTAAATTAATTACATTGACAAGTTTGTTGGTTATTTGATTAACTACATTATCTGTAGATAATGAAGTTAATCAAATATGCTATCAAAATGCTCTTTAGCATTCCAGGCGCAAAAGTGCCCAGAACACTCGCTGCATTGCCGCGCTGGATAGCAATGGCCATCCTTTGCACCAGGAATGAGCCGGAGCGGGAGTCACCCGACCTTTCGGCCAGCCTACGCCCTAATTCAGCAACCAGACTTTTGGCTTCACCCCCCCAACTGCCCATGGTTTCCACAGCGATGGGCACAAAATAATAATGGGGTTCCAGCGCTGCGTATTTTAGCCGCTATTTTGCCGATTTTGTTATTATGCAACAGATATCCTTTTTCCAAGGTAGATATATTATTTTTAATTGACTTCTAAAAACAGGAGGAAACTTATTCCCATGTCGACGATGGGTCACTTTTCAATTTAATTTTTTTATTGTGTTGAATCACGAATCTTTTTTCTGTTTACCATCAAGTTGAAGCAATGATGGCCGAGCGGTAATAGCTATGGACTGCCGTGCCGCAGATCAATAATTCGATCCCCACCGCCGCCGGCTTGAGCCTCACCGCATGGTGGAAGGGCTTTTTTCTCTAAATATGGAGTATCAATCCGCTAGTTTTTATTTTTTTATTTTTTATGTATACCTAGTACCTGTCACCTGCGCTATCAAGACAAATCTAATGATATATTATAAATTAAAATCGGCCTTATAAGTTGGCATCGGACTGGACCACTATGGCCAATTTATGAATGAAATTCTATTGTTATAATTATCGCCGATACCAATGGGTTAAAGTTTAGAAGTTACGGTGTAATAAAGAAACTCACAAACATACATTTGAATCATTTTGAAGCAGTGATGGCTCAGTGGCATTGGCTATGGACTGCCGCGCAGCAGGTCCGCAGCAGGGTTCGTCACTTGTGAAGAAATGCATCTGATAAAGGCAGAGGATACCGCTTAACATCAGGTGGGCCTCGCGCTTGTTCCAACACAATCACATAAAAAAAAAATTAAAAAAAATACATTCCTACATGAACCTGAAAACATAATACTCATTTTTTGGGCAGTCGTGTAAAGTTCCGCTAAGCGAAATGTAAGTAGCGATATTTTTACCTTTCTAAAAGTCCGAAACAGTACATTCTAATGGTCGGTAGTCGTTATTGCAACTCATAATGGTACCTGTGGTCGTTGACCGCTAAGCTTAGCTTGGAGAATTGTGTCATTGCGTTTTGGACATATTTTGAGGCAGTTTTAATGTTGAATCATCTGTCTGTGGTAAGGTATCCAACTTAGCCAATTATATTACACTGAGAAAAAATTAAAGTCAAAAGCGCCCTAATGACGGCCAATTTATATGGTATAAGGCGAAAAACCGACCAAACGTAAATACGTACAAAAACGCCTTCCAACTAGGCGTTAAACGAGGTCAGTGAAGGCGAATGTTTCTTTTCGTCTTCATTTAAGGTGTATTTTGTGGTCTTTCTTAGGTATTGACTTTTCGATGAGGCTGATTAAGTCGTGCGTTATAGTGATAATCACCGTATATAAATTAGCAATCGTAAAAGTAAGGTATATTTTATGGTTAATACTGCAATTATTATCGTATAACAAGTTCAATTCTGAAAATACTTTACGGAAGGCGTTTTTGACGGTTGTGTTTATTATAACACATGGTAAATTTTTATTGATTGGTGAAAATCATCTTAAGAGTTGTGAATTCATCTTACGTATTTACAATTCAACGGTAAAAGGTCAAATTTGATTTAAGCCTTTAAGTCGTTTTTCTCAGTGTACCTACTAGTCTTTATGAGCTGGGAACCTAGCAAGTGTTTTTTACGTTTTTTTACTCCATATATCCGCCATTTAAAAAAAAAACAAAAACTTGACCCATTGGCATCGGCGATAATGATAACAATAGATTTTCATTCATAACTAGGACATAGTGCTCCTGACGATGCCAACTTATTCGACAAAAAATCCATATAATTATCGAGCCGGCTCACGAAATTTTACGGATATACGACCTGTAGATAACTAAAATCCGGATCTAATTAACGGAAATCCGGATAGACATACAAAAGCAATTTTGCCCAAGCTGAAACGGAGTCGCTTTGCGCTAGCTCGGTTAATTAGAAATAAAAAAAGCCAAGCCGCCATCACACAAATAAAGTAAGCCTAAAAATATGTGATAATATTATACTAAATTATACTATATTATACACTTAGGGTAGATACTTTAGAATAAATATTATTCGTAATTAGATACATATTTGAAGTAACGATGCTATGGAGTGCAGTGCAGCAGGTCCATGGTTCGATTCCCGCCGCCGTCTTGAGCTTCAATGCATGGTGGAAGGACATTGGCCTGGCTAGCTACCACCTTCAAGTAGAAAATTTGTCGCCAAGCACCTAACAGCGTGTTCCGGCAGCAGTCCTTGAGAGCCAGTAAAATTACAGGCACTGTCTCAGGGTGAAGGGCACAGTGCAGTCCGTAACTTGTGACGAAATGCATCTGTAATAGCCCTGCCTATTACAGACAACTTAAAATAAATGGATTTATCTTTTGAACCGTATTAGGATGCTAGTAAACACTTTCACAGAATATTTGTCACGATGGCGGTAAATCTATTAAATAATAATAGAAGAAGTAGTTATTTATTACGCGCGGCTGCAAAGTTGTTAATTGGCGCGAGTACTTGGATTGAAACTTGAGCGAAGCGAGGGATACTAGGATTGAACCGTGAGCGAAGCGAGACGCTAAATAACTATGCTGTCGAGCGTTACAAACAATTTTTCACCTCACTACAGCAAGGCAAATGCGTAATCTATAAAGACTGTAATGACAAATGAGTTTCTGAACGTATCATTGTGCGTTTGAGTGCTCGAATTTTAAAAACCTTTTCAACGATAGCCGGCTAAAAGCACTTTTGTAAGCAGATATCAATGACAAACAATATCGAACGAAACCTTTCCGAGTTTGTGAGGTGAAATGGTAATTAATGAGACCAGGTGGTCTCATTAATTACCTTACATATAAAACACTAATCGATTTCTGTTTATTCTAAAATTTTACACACAAGTGTCAAACTTGATATAATTGAAGTATAAACTATAAGTTAAAACAACAGATAATAAAAACAAGCTAAGTGTGAGTCGGGATACAGTTAGGATCCAAAAAATAAAAAAAATATTGTGATGGAACAAGCACGATGCCCACCTGATGTTAAGCGGTGTCCTCTGCCTATTACAGATCTCATGGATTAACACCCATCCAGTGCCTCATTTACCTACATATCGAATATCATCAAAATAAGTCCTGCCGTTTGAGCGTAAAGAAACACACAAAGACACATACAAACTGCAACTTTTTAATATTAGTATAATTTGTTATTATTACTTATAGATTTATTTTAAAGTAACGCCTATACCTATGAATCATCAAGACCGAGTAGACTTAGTAATGAGGTTTCATTGTCTGGCACTGTATCTCAAAAACGTAATAAAAACTATTCGAAAGTCAGACTAACACAGATACGCTAGGATTCGCAAGTTAACACTAAAACCACAGACTACAGCTAAAACCATCGATGTTTCAATTAATCGATCTCACGTATACGTGACAATTATGCATCGATAGTTTTAGCACAACACTGTGCACTTCAACCGCCATTAAATTTAAAAAGAAATGTTGCAATCATAACGATTATAAACACGTTTTTTGTAAATGACCTAATAAATTTATTCCAAAAGCTGATGAAATTACCATGTGTCTTGATATGACACAGGAAATCGGCGTTCTTTTTTCCTTCTTTTCCACCGCTGCCCCTTTTTTTTTTTTTTTTTTTTTATGCTTGATAGGTTAGCCTTTGACCACTATCTCACCTGATGGTAAGTGATGATGTGGTCGAAGATGTTGTTCAGGCTAACCTAGAAGTACTGGCTCTCAAGGACAGCTGCCGGAACACACCGTTAGGTGCTTGGCGACAGATCTTTCAACTTGAGGGTGGTAGCTAGCCAGGCGGACATTCGCAAAATGGATGGCAGTCGTTATAGCATGGTGGTAGGGACCACCATGCTATAACGACTGCCATCCTAAGACAACAACCGGGACCGACGGCTTAACGTGCCCTCCGAAGCACGGAAACGCTCAGTAGTAATGTCACTAGCGGTCACCCATCCAACTCATGACCGCGCGCGACGTTGCTTAACTTTGCTGATCGGTTGAGAACAACTAAGTAAACTTCGCTACGAGCGCTTCGAAAATCGGGTCTATAAGTTATCGGGTGAATAAGTTAGTTTGACAAAAATTTGTTGCTTGTTGATAAGAGTAATGTTGTCTTAGGTTAAAATAAAATAATGATAAATATACGCGATTTAAACCGTTTAAAGTAGTTTAATTACTAAGGGTAAAAAAAAAATGTAATATAACATTTTTTACTTTTTGTGCTCTTGCAGATATAAGGTTTTTTTAAAGTTTTTAAACCCCATTATCTGCGTCATTTTGAAAAATTTCCAAAATCTAAATCGAGAAAGTAAAACAATTTCACGATAATCGGTTGAGAAATGCGATCTATAGAGGAGAACAACCGGACATACAAAAGCATTTTTGTGTAAGCTGAAGCAGACGCTTCGCTCGCACTGCGTGCTCACTGGGTCAATTATTTGTTAGTTTTTTAATGGTTACGTAACAAACACGAGGCCCACAAGGTGTTAAGTGGTTTTAACAGATGAATTTCGTCATGAGCGACAAACTTTTTTTTTTTTTTTAGCCTTTGACCACTATCTCACTGATAGTTTAGCCTTTGACCACTATCTCACCTGATAGTAAGTGATGATGTGGTCGAAGATGTTGTTCAGGCTAACCTAGAAGTACTGGCTCTCAAAGACAGCTGCCGGAACACACCGTTAGGTGCTTGGCGACAGTTTTTCTACTTGAGGGTGGTAGCTAGCCAGGCGGGCATTCGCAAAATGCCCTACCACCATGCTATAACGACTGCCATCCTAAGACAACAACCGGGACCGACGGCTTAACGTGCCCTCCGAAGCACGGAAACGCTCAGTAGTAATGTCACTAGCGGTCACCCATCCAACTCCTGACCGCGCGCGACGTTGCTTAACTTTGCTGATCGGTTGAGAACAGCTAAGTAAACTTCGCTACGAGCGCTTCAAAACTGCAATGCACCGAGTGAGACATAAAATAAAAATCAAATTCGTTTAGTATAATGACAAAAATCAAAACTTATAAACCTCAATATTGATAACATCTATAACATTTCCAAAAATCATTAAAATCGGTGATTGTTTAGGGGGGTAGAAACGATTTCTCTTTTTGTATAAAAATTCGAGACTTCCCTCTAGTCTTAAGTGTCATGTGTATATTATATTATATAATATATATTTTTGTGCCTGTATTTATATTTTATTTATATTCATATGTTACCACTTAACAGGCAGGCCTTGTCTTAGTTCTGCCCCCACAAAAAATCATTGAACTATTTCTTCAATCTTTCCATATAGTTACAGGGAGCTACGCATGAATAGTACTAATTGTACTGCAGATGTCTATAGGCGACTGTAACCGCTTACCATCAGGCGAGCCGTATGCTTGTCCCCCGGAATGAGCACGTAGGACGAAAAAATTTCGTATCGCATGCGAGCGAATGAAATAGAACTACGCAAGTTTCTTATAATGGAATAAAGTAAGCGACAAAGAGTAAATACTTTATAAAAAAATAAGGTTTATTAAAACACAAAAAAACGAACAGACAACAATACCGTATATTAAATATTAATTACATATACATTATTAATTAATTGGACTTATTGTATTGCCACAAAACGTAATTAAAGAAAATTTCAGTATTTTCCGCGATTTTTTTCTAATGCGGGAAATATTTACAATCGAGTTTTCAAAACAGCCACTTTATAAGTTATATCCTGTAAATATATATTTATTTTATATCTTTATCGTATGCGGTTTTTATAAAACGCATCTTCAAAATTACAGTTTTCCTCGCTCACTTCACCTCTGCCCATCACAGAAAACTTACATAGCTTGACAAACCTTTTTAACATCACAAGACCTGCATTTAGAAGTAGTACATCATCTCCCGTGCGGTCACCAAAGCCAGCCAGGCTTTTTTTCTGCCATTGTGGAACTTACCTGCAACGAAAAAAAAGGTCTCAGTAAGGAAGTTATACAAAAAGCTTTCATATAGTTAAGCGTAGTGACATTTTACAAATTTTAGAGTACAAAATTTAATAATTACAAATATTTTTAAAATATTTTAAGAAAACATCAAATTGATATTTCAATAAAACACTTAAAAAACTTAAAACATCTATATTATATATTGTGACAATTCCGCCTAATTTTCCTGTTAAGCCGACGTGACGTCACAAACGCCACGCAGCCAAACCTCAGGAGGTCTTGACTCTACGAGCGCACGATCGAGAATGAAGCTCGTAGAGTCAAGACCTCCTGAGGATGCTTCGTGTAGAAGCGCAACGCGTCGAAAATTCTTCCGGTTTGGCTGCGTGGCGTTTGTGACGTCACGTCGGCTTAGCAGGAAAATTAGGCGAAATTGTCACTAGATATATTTTTATATTTTTTAAGTGTTTTATTAAAATATTAATTTGATGTTTTCTTAAAATATTTTAAAAACATTTGTTATTATTAATTATAGATTTCCGCAAAGTAACGCCTGAATCTATTCATTATTTTTTTTTGTGTTTTTTAATGTGTATTTGACGGAATAAGCACGAGGACCACCTCATGTTAAATGTCTCTTGTGCCTGTAATTTAATATTTACTAGATTTTATTAATTAGCTCGAAGTTAATATTCAAAACTTTATTCAAAGGGAGCGCGGCGCAGTCCAGTGTTGCCGCGGCGGACGCTCTTGGCTAGGACTAGCAGAAGTCGTTAGCAAGAGCAAGTAAGTTAAGTAGTTAGCATTTTACCACCCTGTATACAACACTACAGCGACTACAATGAAAGCATTTACACAACCTACAAGTAATTGCAGACTCACAGGCAGTCCAAATGCTCCAGCCCACTACCAGTTGGCAGCGCGCAGGTGTCGTAAGAGGCGACTAGAGGTAAAATACTACAATAATACATCGCGACCCCTAGACGCCTGCCAACCGACAATCCGGCAGATACAGTACATTCTCTACAATGTATATGTTACAGCCAAAGTAACAAATCTGGATATTATATATACTGTCTAGCCATTATATATAATGTCTACTTAATTTAGATAAAGTGATAATTGACACAAAATTTTGATATTATTCATGAGACTCATATTTCTATTGGTCACGGAGGGCGCACCAGAATGGTTAAAGAGCTTAAAAATAAATATAAGAATAGTAGTAATTTATGTGGCGCATCGCCGGCCGCTGCCGCGGCACGCTCGCTTCGCTCGCTCGGCTCGCGCGTTGTTGTAGTCACAAGTAACCTAACGCTCCTCCTCGCTGCGCTCGTCGTCGCACCTAAATATTACTTTGCACTAGACTAAATGATATTTAACCCCTTTTTATAACTTTTACCAATATGTGTCGTGAATTATTTATAATTACTACTAAAAGTAATAAATTTCGATCGTTTATTCACATTTACCAAAACAATTTTGTGTCAATTATCACTTTATCTAAATTGAGTAGACATTATATATAATGGCTAGACAGTATATATAATATCCAGATTTATTACTTTGGCTGTGACATATATAATTACAATACTAACAAGATTTCTTCAACAATGTCTTTAATTATAGCTATATTACAGTTTGAACTCGAAATGCAGTAGACCATTTCTAAAAGTAGGTTCTACCTTTCACTCAGGCGCAAGACGAACTAGCATTTTGTATCGCGGCAAACAGAACAGAAATCGTTGAGGAAAAACTTCGTACGTGAAGAAAAAAGTCGGCCAAGTGCGAGTCGGACGCGCACATGAAGGGTTCCGTACTATCTATACAATATTATTAGACACTATAATATAGTTACAAAATTACAAATTTATATCTCTAGCATAACTCCAACTGTTGATGAAAACTGAATCATTGTCATGTTAGCTCAGTCGGTCAGAACATACCTCGGCTATAGGGGTGGATGGACGCGGGTTCGAATCCCGCACAAGACTATAATATTTTCTTTCGTTAATTTGTAATTTTGTAATGTAATCCGCATAGCAGGCGTTATTACAAACATAACAATATTAAAAGTGTATTATATATATTTTTTTAATATATTTGCGAGTTCATACTGCACTTGGCCGATAGTTAGTATTTGTTGTTATAGCGGCAACAGAAATACATAATCAGTGAAAATTCCAACTGTCTAGCTATCACCGTTCTTGAGATGCAGCCTGGTGACAGACAGACAGACAAACGGACAGTGGAGTCTTAGGAATATGGTCCCGTTTTTACCCTTTGGGTATGGAACCCTAAAAATTATATAAAAAAGGTCCGACTTCCAAGACTTAAAAGTATGAAATAACTTGTTGAAGTCGGTACCATGCTGTTTAAAAACACTGACCTCACATTATCATGGTCCAACTTCTACAAATTATGTTGGAGTTGGTTTCATATTTTCATTTTCACTCGTTTTAGTGATGAATACTGCTTACAAGATCATTTATCACGTCAACCGGAATCTCCACTTTCTCGATCGTGCGCTCTTTGATTAAAGACCTCCTGAGGATGCCTCGTGTAGAAGCGCAACGCGTCGAAAATTCTCCCGGTTTGGCTGCGTGGCGTTTGTGACGTCACGTCGGCTTAACAGGAAAATTAGGCGGAATTGTCACTAGATATATTTTTGTATTTTTTTAAGTGTTTTATTAAAATATTAATTTAATGTTTTAATAAAAATATTTTAAAAATATTTGTTATTATGGAATCTCCACTGTTGAACAAGGTCTCCTCACATGGCCACTCCTCATTTGCCATGAGCCTCACGCTTGGCGGGCGTCTTGGGGATCGCGGTAGAGTTTGCCAGTACCTCAGAAGGCGCTGCTACTCACCTTCCGGTATATTTCCCTTAGTCGCCTCTTACGACACCCACGGGATGATATCAGGGAGGTGACATTTTAACTCGGCACCCCACGGGGTCGCCCCCAACATCATTAACTCGCCTAAAATAGTTATTGTTTTGCCTAGTAGGTTAGCCTTTGACCACTATCTCACCTGATGGTAAGTGATGATGTGGTCGAAGATGTTGTACAGGCTAACCTAGAAGTACTGGCTCTCAAGGACAGCCCGGAAGTCCCGGAACACACCGTTAGGTGCTTGGCGACAGATTTTCTACTTGAGAATGGTAGCTAGCCAGGCGGGCATTCTCAAAATACCCTACCACCATGCTATAACGACTGCCATCCTAAGACAACAACCGACACGCGACGGCTTAACGTGCCCTCCGAAGCACGTGCACGCTCAGTAGTAATGTCACTAGCGGTCACCCATCCAACTCATGACCGCGCGCGACGTTGCTTAACTTTGCTGATCGGTTAAAAACAGCTAAGTAAACTTCGCTACGAGTGCTTCGACAGCAAGAATTGCAAACACATTAAATCATCCAAGTATGCAAATGCTTTTTTAGTTCATTGACTATAACTTAAAAAGTACTCAACCAATTTTGATAAAATTAAAAAGAAACCAACGTGGAGATATACTCTACTAAGAAGCAATGATGGCCAAGCGTTAAAAGCTATGCACTGCAGTGCCACAGGTCCATGGCTTGATCCCCACCGCCACGCGCCGGCTTGAGCTTCACCGCATGGTGGAAAGGCATTTTGTGAATGCCCGCCTGGCTAGCTACCACCCCCAAGTAGAAAATCTGTCACCAAGTGTATACGGTGTGTTCCGGCAGCAGTCCTTGAGAGCCAGTGATATTAGAGGCACATGAGACTTAACTATGTCTCAAGGTGACGGGCGCAGTGCAATTCGTCACTTGTGATGAAATGCATCTGTTATAGACAGAGGTTCGTTCGCTTAATGTCAGGTGGGCCTCAAGCTTGTTCCGTCACAATTAAATAAAAAACATACATGCAAACTTTCAGCGAGTTTGAACATTTGGTATCAATATAATTCATGCAAATTATTTATGTATATCATTTTGTATGGAAACCGCTATTAGTACATTTTCCTTTTATGGAACCATTTTGCTTTAATAATAACAAATATTATAAAAAAAGTAAGAATACATTAAATTAATATTTTAATTAAACACTTTAAAAATATATCTATTGACAATTCAGACAAACGCCACGCAGCTAAACCGGAAGATTTTTCGATGAGTGACGCTTTTACACGGAGCATCGAGAGGTCAAGAGGTCTTGACTCTTCGAGCGCACGATTGAGACATAAATTTATTATATTTTTTAAATGTTCCCAAAATATTAATTTAATGTTTAAATTATTTTTACAATATTTATTATTATTAAATATGGGTTTCCACAAACTAACGCCTGAATTTATTCATTATCATAACAACACGCGTAAAAAAACTGTTTAAATTATATATTATACAGTCCCAAAGGTGCGTTTCTACCTTAAACAAATAAAAGTTTAATAATATCATACATATAAGCCGTGAGCGTCAAAATACGATAAGCAACGTGGTGCAATAACAGCAGTTACGCAACAACCCACTGACACACAGACACAGTTGCACACTTCCTTATATACTGAGACTTACGTCTAAGCAGGTTTGCTTATGACCGAGACTTGAGATAAAAGTATACATTTGTGATTTTAGATTAACTGAGCTGTCAGCTTAACTCTGCAAATATATTTTTACCTCAAAAGCTCGGAAAAGTGGTGTTTATTAGAAATCTGTCTGGAAAGTGATTTTTAGGACTCCATTCCCAGAGGGTAAAACTTTTTTTTTTCAATTACCAATTAATGGAATCAACGTCAACTATCAAATGTGTGAAATAACTTGTTGAACATAGTAATTAAACAACTTTAAACGGTTTAAATCGCGTATATTTACCTTTTTTTTTTGTCCCGACGTTTTAAACACTTTGCAGTGATCGTGGTCACGGGGTGACTCACCACTGAGTCTGACGGGGTGACTGAGAGTCACCCCACAATCACTGCAAAGTGTTTGAAACGTCGGGACAAAAATAATGATAAATATACGCGATTTAAACCGTTTAAAGTTGTTTAATTACTATGTGTAATAATCGCGAAAACCTAAAAGAACATAACTTGTTGAAGTCGGTACCATGATGGTTCAAAAGTACCTATTATCACAATATTGTGCGCATGGTACTGACTTCGACAAGTAATTTCACACATTTGAGTCTCGGTTCCATTTCTTGGAAAAAAATATTTTTTATCCTCTTTAGTGACCCTTGCTAGTTACGGGATCGATTTTCATTCACGGTCAATGCCTATAACATCAAGATAGGAAAATACTTTTCAGTTATTGGAGTGTAACTAAAAAATGGAACCGATTTTGATGAAATTTAAATGGGACCAAAAGGCGAGCATCAGTTTTCAAAAAAAAAAGAATCATCAAAATCGGCTCACCCAGTCAAAAAATCTGAGGTAACAAACGTTATAAAATAGATATATTTACCAACGAATTGAGTACCTCCTCCTTTTTTAAAATCGGTAAAAAACGGTAGCCTCTAAGACTTTACTGTTCGTCTGTCTGTCTGTCACCAGGCTATATGTCATAAACCGTGATAGCTATATATACAGTTTAAATTTTGATGATGTATTTCTGTTGTCGCTATAACAAAAAATACTAAAAATCGGCCAAGTGAGTCGAACTGGCGCCCGCGAAATCTAAAGGCTTTGCGGAGTGAACCTTCTGATCCTTGCCGTGACGTTTAAGGCGCTAAGAGTTGCCATTTCCCTAGTTTTTTGTGAAGACCCACCAATATCCTCAAGTTATATGGTATTTTTCATACATGTCCATTATCCAAAAAGGAAGATCATCTAGCCTTAGTAATAACAAATATTTTGAAAAAACATGAATAAATATTTTAGAAAAATACTTAAAAATATAAACTATGTATCTAGTGACAATTCCGCCTAATTTTCCTGCTAAGCCGAGGTGACGTCACAAACGCCACGCCGGAAGAATTATTGGACGCGTTTCGCTTCTACACGAAGCACCCTCAGGAGGTCTTTACTCTAAAAGCTCATGATTCTCGATCGTGATTTTTGGCTGCGTGGCGTTTGTGACGTCACGTCGGCTTAGCTGGCAAATTAGGCGGAATTGTCACTAGGGATACATTTTTTTTTTTTTTTTTTTTTTAGTTTGTTATTATTAAATACAGATTTCCGCAAAGTAACGCCTGAATATATTCATCACCTAGTCTTGTGTTAGGTTAAAATATTTACGTTTTAATCACTTTTAGTTAGCTAAAACTGCAAATACAGCTTGATGAACTCAACTAATGTGCAAAGTAATATTTATTGCACAACAAAATTGTCAGCAATATCATAATTGTCAAGGAATCACGTACTATCCATTAATTGTGCTACAAACTTAAATATACCAGTGGCAGAAAAAAATAACTGTAAAATCCCCTTATATTGTGATAGTTTCTTTGTCGGCAGCGCCCCCGTCAAGTGAACTGTTAAGTTGGTAACACTATATCTAGGTTGAGTAGAATTTGTGTCTAGGTTACAGGAAAAATCTACATTTTACAGTAAACTGCCTAGACTGGCCTAAGGCTACTATTTTTATGATGACTAAGTCTAAATCATTTTTTTTTATGCCTGATAAGGTATCCTTTGACCACTATCTCACCTGATGGTAAGTGATGATGTGGTCGTAGATGTTATACAGGCTAACCTAGAAAAACTGGCTCTCAAGGACAGATTTTCTACTAGAGGGTGGTAGCTAGCCAGGCGGGCATTAGCAAAATGCCCTACCACCATGCTGTAACGACTGCCATCCTAAGATAACAACCGGGACCGAATGCTTAACGTGCCCTCCGAAGCACGGAAGCGCTCAGTAGTAATGTCACTAGCGGTCACCCATCCAACTTATGACCGCGCGCGACGTTGCTTAACTTTGCTGATCGGTTAAGAACAGCTAAGTCGCTACGAGCGCTTCAAAACACTTAAATCAGAATCATATATTACAAAATCACAAATATACGGTAGGAAAAATTAAAGTCATGTGCGGGATTCGAACCCGCGTTCATCCACCCCTTGAGCCGGGGTATGCTCTAACCAATTGAGCTAACATGACATGACGTCATAACTCAAATCTTTCCTATCGTTCATTAACCATCGTATTGGAGGCGAACAAAACAGTGTATATGAGTTGTTAAAACTTAACGTCGGGTCCGTGGGGACCGGGAGTGAATCGTATTTTACAAAACTTATCAGAGCGATTGGTCGATGCGACGCGTGATCAAAATGCCGGCTCCTGTTTGGCTCAAAGAATAAGCATTGCAATTCCAGCCAATTGCCAGCATATTTGGACTGCCTGTGAGTCTGCAATGGCTTGTAAGCTGTCTAAATGCTTTCATTGTAGTAGCTGTAGTGTTGTTTTTAATATTTTATAAGGAAAAGAAAAAAATTATGTGCCCATTTCGCGTATACCTATTTTTTTTATTAAAACAAGAAAAATATACTTAGGTAAAAAAATAGTTTCGTCAGACTTATTGTTAGATTAACATTGTTGTTGGACCGGCTCGAGCTTCACCGTATGGTGAACGGCATTTTGCGAATCTGTCGCCAAGCACCTAACAGTGTGTTCCGGCAGGAATCCTTGAGAGCCAGTAAAATGATTTATAAATGTGACTTTTCCAACTGAAATGTGTATCTAACTCCAAGGCATTCCGTTGCGTTTCATTGACAATAATTACTTTTGTACATCTGTGCATAATGTTTATTTGCGTCGGAGTTTGTAATTCTAAACTGTACCTACTCATTTAATTTTTTACGTTTACTATGAAGCAGCGATGGCTCAGTGGCATTGGCTATGGACTGCCGCGCAGCAGGTCCATGGTTTGAATCCCGCCCAGAGCTTGAGCTTCACCGCATGGTGGAAGGGCATTTTGCGAATGCCCGCCTGGCTAGCGACCACCCTCAAGTAGAAAATCTGTCGCCAAGCACCTAACGGTGTGTTCCGGCAACAGTCCTTGAGAGCCAGTGAAATAACAGGCAAAATTAGACTTAACAGGTATGTCAAAAGGTGATGACCGATACCCCTTAGTAACAGGTGGGCCTCGCGCTTGTTCCATCGCAATAACATAAAAAAAAACTTTTCGGTTTAGATGCACTAAACTGTTCTCGTCTGCTTTTAACGTATTGTTTATTACCATTTCAAATTCGTAATGTAGTATGAACGTCTCTACCGGTTGCAGCAAAAAAATCATGATGATTCAAAAGTACCTATTATCAGAATATTGTGCGCATAGTACCGACTTCGACAAATTATTTCACACTTTTGAGTGTTGAATTCGGTGCCATTTTTTCACCCTTTTTAGTGACTCTTGCTACTTATGGGATCGATTGTCATTCACTGTCAATGACTATATCATCAAGATAGGAAAATACTTTTCAGTTATTGGAGTGTAACTCAAAAACGGCTTCACCGTTTTGATGAAATTTAATTGGGAATACACGGCAAGCATCCATTACAAATAAAAAAAAATCATCAAAATCGGTTCACCCAGTCAAAAGTTCTGAGGTAACAAACATAAACAACAGACGAATTGAACACCTCCACTTTTATTTGATGACAGTAAAAATAGGTTGAGGTACTAAAATACTTTTAGTTTATTCATAAATACATACTTTGACTCATGCATATTATTTTAATCTTGAATGTGAAGTGAAAAAGGCAATCTTTGTGCATGTTTTTTTTTCTCACAGAGCATGTTCACCTTAAATATATGAATAAAGTATATAATAATAGCGACCCGACCTTGCTTCGCTCGAAAATATTCCTTTATATTACGTGCTGTAAAGCGCCATATTGATCTAAATTAACTGCTCAATGTATTTAAGATACTTAATTGGATAATCAGCCATTATTTATCTTAATAAGTGAAGGATAAAAATGTTTATTGTGGGTTATCCCTAAGAGATAGACATATACCATTGAGGACTTTTTTGTAGACCTTTTTAAGGTGTACAATACTGTAGTATATTATTTTGATCTATCTCGTAGGGTTCAGGCAGCGTTTGAAATGTAAGCGCAAAAAATGTGTTTATTTACGACATCACATTAGAAACCTCTAAAATTATCAGTGTTTCTCTACTATAGATAGATAGATAGATAATACTTTATGGTCACACCACATAAATGAAACAGATATAATATACAATTCATATTAATAGTGTTACAATGGGCAGCCTTATTACTGAAAGCCATCTCTTCCAGGCAACCTTTGGATGGAGAGGATCTGTAAAAACCCATTATGAAGGGGTGTAGTATAACTATTACTTATAGTCGGAAATAATAAAATAAAAAAAGGTTAACAAAAAAAAACTAGCAAATAAGTATTTATTCTGAATTTAAAACATGTGCGACTAAATGATATTACTTGTATTTATTACTATATGCATGTATTTTACATATAAACCTTCCTCTTGAATCACTCTATGTATAAAAACAAACTGCATCAAAATCCGTTGCGCAGTTTAAAAGATATAAGCTTATATAGGGACAGACAGACAGCGGGAAGCTAATTTTTTTATGTATGATAGTGATAGTGATTCTAGAGGATGCTGATATGAAAACCAACTCCTTCTATTTCTCTCGAGAGAAAAAAGTCAAGATGTATTCTTGATTTTTTTCTGTCGAGAGAACTAGAAGGAATCGTGTTTTCTTTTAGCTTAGCTCTAAAACATCGCTTAAAAAAGTTTTGTGTCTATATAGTAAATGGTATCTATACAAATTTTATCCAATTATTATGCAGCAACCATGGAATACCTGTCAGATTTTTTCCGATTTCAAAAAGTTTTTACTACTCTGTCAAAAAAGTAAGACTATCGATCCCATAAGTAGCAAGGGTCACCACCCTTGCTACTTATGGGATCAATTGTCATTCACTGTCAAGATAGGAAAATACTTTTCAGTTATTGGTGTGTAACTCAAAAACGGCTTGATAGATTTTGATGAAATTCTGAATGTTGAAATAGGTTCTATATGTGATATTTTTTTTTTTAACGAATGTATATTCGATGTAATTTGTTGACTATTCACATAATAGTTGCATTTCGTCACAAGTGACAAATTGTGTTCGTCACCCTGAGACACACAGTTGTTAAGTCTCATGTGCTTGTAATTTTACTGGCTCTCAAGGACTGTTGTCGGAACACACTGTTAGGTGCTTGGCGACAGGTTTTCTTGTAGCTCAGTGAGTAATTGCAAAATGCCTTTCCACCAAGCGGTGAAGCTCAAGCCGGCGAAGGAGATCGAACCATGGACTTACGGCAAAGCAAATTTTAAAGTGATGGCTCAGTGGCATTGTCTATGGACTGCCACGCAGCAGGTCCGTGGTTCGAATCTCGTCGCGGGCTTGAGCTTCACCGCATGGTGGAAGGGCATTTTGTGAATGCCTGCCTGGCTAGCGATCACCCTCAAGTAGAAAATCTGCCGCTAAGCACCTAACGGTGTGTTCCGACAGCTGTCCTTGAGAACCAGTAATTCTAGGTAAAGCCTGTTAACAGCATCAGGTAAGATTGCGGTCAAAGTTATACCCATTAGCAATAAAAATAAATCAAAATAATCCGCTCGGCCTTCATTGCTCCCAAATATAAATGATGACGTATTTAGATTAGATAACAATTCCAAAAGCACAGATGCGTGCGACATAACATCACCCTTTGGCCTGCACCTACAATCTAAGTTGTAACGCAGATAAACTGTGTTATTGACCTACTTAAACTGGTTTATTTACTTACTTAGTTTGGTCAACTGGCCGTCGCGGATGTTCGAATCAAGTGGAGGAGGTATTAACAATGTTTTTTTTATGCCTGATAGGTTAACCTTTGACCACTATCTCACCGGATGGTAAGTGATGGTGTGGTTGAAGATGTTGTTCAGGCTAGCCTAGAATTACTGTACTATTTTTGTTGTAATATCATTATTATATTTTTTTTGTTACCGGGGGTATGCCTTTATCAACAAAACTAGCGGTCCGCCCCGGCATCGCACGGTAATTAACAATAAATAAAAAAAATCTATTAATTTTTTTGGAAATATTCTATGCTTATGTTCATCTAGGATAATGTAGCATTCTAATGCTGAAAGATTTTTTCAAATTGGTCAAATAGTTTTTAATTTTATTCGTTACATACAAAAATAAAAATCTTTCCTTTTTGTAATATTATAAATTAATTGTGTTGTAATATCATTATTCTACATTATTTATGTTTTTTTTTTTCAATAATGTATATTAGTTCAGTACGTATTATTCAATATCAATTAGCATTTGGACTGCATGCGAGTCTGCAAATTACTTTTAGATCGTCAAAATACTTTTATTGTAGTAGCTGAAGTGTTGTATATAGTTCGTAATATTTTGTTAATAAAGGCACACCACCGGTAAAAAAATATAGAAATACATCTTAGAGATATTTGTCGAAATAACTGATTATTGAAATAATATAATAATTATAATATTATTCAGAGATTTATCGAAGCCGTTGGTGGATGCGACATGTGAAACGAGTGCTGGCTTGTATCTCGGACAAAAAAAATAGTATTAATATACAGCGAGGTAATGCAGCCAACACTCTGGATACTTTCTCTCCACCAGAGCTATATTAGATTTTTAGTAGAATGTTGTAATGTATACAATTATTAGCCTAAATGATGATTATCAATTATCTAATTGATTTTACATACATACATATAACCATGCCTGTATTCCCCGAAGGGGTAGGCTGAGGTGTAAGCACCCCCGTTTCACCAATTGGGTTATGATCCCATGAAATAGGGGGCGAGCCCATTGCAATTCACCGGGCACAGTTTCTGAGTCATACAAAACGTTTTCTCTAGCACACTAGATGAACTCACCACGATACTCCTGTTGCTAGAGCATGCCCCTGCTATAAGGACGAATAAAACTCATGTCAACGATTTTCTCGCATATTTACAAAAAGCAAACATAAAACGACATAATTTACAAGAATACGTCTATTATTCTTAACAAAGAATCTTCGGATACAAAAATCAATCATATTATTTTAAATACTAGTATCTTTAAAAAAAATGACTATGTCATATATAGCATGCAATATTTTAAATATGTGTAAAGGATTAGACTATTTTCCTTATTTAAAAAATTGACATTGTTTAGTAATTTATTACTTTAGTCCAGTCATTATATACATTTGGAAAAGAAAGTGAACCGAGAAAGCCAAATTTTTGATATTACGTGAGGGGTGGCTAGAAAAGCTTAAGTTCAAATTGTCGACCAAAATAACCTTGTGCAATTTCCGCCATCTTGAAAAAACCCTTAAATTCAGTTTTTTCATCATAACTCGGTTCCCCGTTGAGATACGAAAATTTTTATTGAATACTTTTTAGTAGCTTTTTTCACGATCTACAATTAAAGTCCTATACATTTTTCACGTATCGATCGTCGTTTTCGAGATATCGATCAAAAATATCGAAAATTTTTGGAGAATTTTTTTTATTTAACTATTAACTTTTTTTTTATGGAAGATATCAAAAAATGTTTGAAATAAGACTTGTAGAGCGTGTCCAGACCTACAAATTCGTTTTTTTATTTTTCATTTCCGACAAAAATTACGACCTCCAGCGCGCCACAAAGTCAGTAAAACTGTGCCCGGTTTTCATTTAGCCGCTCGCTCGGTTGTATCCACACGTCGAAATGGATGGAGAATGGTTCAGGGAATTATTGCAATACAAAAAAAAATCATAAACCAGCCGAATTATAAATCAAATACATGAAATTTATTGATAAAATAATTTTACATGAAATTTATTGATAAAATAATTTTTATGCAGCAAAAATAATGATTACAGGTGGTAATTTTTTTCATTTTTTTTCATTTTCACGTTCGTTTTTCGTCGAGAAGCAATCGACGCTAGCCGTTGGTTTCCATATTTTTTGTAGCACGAACTATGAACACTCACTGAGTCAATATTTTGTAACATTTGTTCATGCTCCACATGTCCTCTTTTCACGCTCGCCGCTAAGAGAGTCTGAACAGCTCTCTTTTTAGCCACATAAACATCGTCAATCAGAGGTTTTTTGCAAATAAAACAATCACCCATTTTCACACAATTTTTCAAACACGTACGCTCGCTTCAAAATACTCCAGACAACTGACTGGAATGCTACGAATAAGGAGCAGATGTTCCGGCGTGAACACGAAAAAAGGGTCTTTTATACCTGACCCACGCCCAAACTCTAACGGTCGCTCTATGGCGAGACGCCATAGAGCGCCATGGAGACGCGTCGGGCGCGCTGGGGCCGACTTTGTGGCGCGCTGGAGGTCGTAATTTTTGTCGGAAATGAAAAATAAAAAAACGAATTTGTAGGTCTGGACACGTTCTACAAGTCTTATTTCAAACATTTTTTGATATCTTCCATAAAAAAAAAGTTAATAGCGAAATAAAAAAAAATCTCCAGAAATTTTCAATATTTTTGATCGATATCTCGAAAACGACGATCGATACGTGAAAAATGTATAGGACTTTAATTGTAGATCGTAAAAAAAGCTACAAAAAAGTATTCCATAAATATTTTCGTATCTCAACGGGGAACCGAGTTATGATGAAAAAACTGAATTTAAGGGTTTTTTCAAGATGGCGGAAATTGCACAAGGTTATTTTGGTCGACAATTTGAACTTAAGCTTTTCAAGCCACCCCCCACGTAATATCAAAAATTTGGCTTTCTCGGTTCACTTTCTTTTTGAAGCCGATTTTTCCGACGTAATGACTGGACTCAAAGTGATATTTTGTAGCTAATATGCTTAAAATACCGCTCTGAGAAGTATCTCAGAGCGGTATTTTAAGCATATTAGCTACAAAAAATTGTAAAGGAAGGAACTCACAATTTTGACTGATGACTACCTACTCATAATTATGTGGTTTCAGAATATCCGGATATGAAGCTTAATCAAATTGTTGCTTAGACAATTACAGTAAATCCGTCTTTTAATGTTCTCAATGATATAGAGCTAATCTGCTTAGTCCAATAGGTACAGTAATGTTGTCTTAGGTTTTCGCGATTATTACACATAGTAATTAAACAACTTTAAACGGTTTAAATCGCGAATATTTGTCATTATTTTTGTCCCGACTTTTCAAACACTTTACAGTGATCGTGGTGTGTGACTTTGGAGTCACCCCGTGACAGTTTAAACCGTTTAAAGTTGTTTAATTACAATAGGTACAGAGTTAACCTGGCTATCAGACAAAAACTTTAGAAAAAATGTATGATGATGCTCTGTGGCATTAATATGAGGGCAGTTTAGATGTCGCCCTGTCCTCTGACTGTTTTTTTATGTTTTTGTGACGGAAAATGCCCGGGGCCCACCTAATGTTAAGTGGACTAAGCTCTGCCTATAACAGATGCACTTCCTCAACGACGAATTGCACTGTGCCCGTCACACTGAGACGTACAGTTGTTAAGTCTCATGTGTCTGTAATTTTTCTGGCTCTCAAGGACAGCTGCCGGAATAAAACGTTAGGTGCTTGGCATAATGAGAAAGAACATGTACACAAAATTGAACTATTAATCATTATCAAGGTAGCTCATATTCCCAGTCAAAATGAAATAAATGTTGGGTTCAGCAAATACGGTATAGAACCACTGCGCAAAAAACGGACATTCTTAAACAATTTTCAACAAGTGTAATATAACGTAAGTATATAATAATATAATAATTATTACGATATATTTATTTATATCACAAGGATGACAGTTGGTTATTTGGCAGAGATGGAATGTCCCAAATGCCTCTTTGACCAGAAGATAGCTTCCGGGCACCAGGGATAATATATTCAATATATTTCTTTTTATAGTGATGTAATAAGTGGAATTTTTATTAATATCATGCCACATCCATTTCCTAGTTTCTCACATCTTCTTTAATCTCCCAGTTGAAGGTGATAGCAATTAAACGGTCTGTCACATCAGCTATAACAATTTGAACTAGATTAATCATAAATTAATAATTAAAAAGATATTTTTAACTACAGACTAACTAATCAGTGGTTAAATGATAGACAATATAAACAATAATATTTTTATTGCTATACAATAACTCCTTAGTGTCATTCTAATTGATTTTTATTGAATATAGTGATAAAACATAAAACCAACAGTGCACTATGTCCCTGACCGAATTTTGACTCAACGTCTTCTTACCCTTAGCCTACACAGTAGGGTTGGTACGATATGTATTTCCTAACAAACACAAAGGAGTATAGCACAACGTATGTTGATCCATAGGTGTCGCTCCATCCCCATAAGATAGTTAAAGAACGAGAAGAAAAGTTAGAGTTGTCATGTTAGCTCAGTCGGTCAGAAGGTAGCCCGGCTATGGCGCGGGTTCGAATCCCGCACATGATTATGATTTTTCCTCTCGTTGTTATTTTTTTATGCAGCTAGCTACCACCCTCAAGTTCAAGTTTCGAAGCGCTCGTAGCGAAGTTTAGTTAGCTGTTCTCAACCGATCAGCAAAATTAAGCAACGTCGCGCGCGGTCAGGAGTTGGATGGGTGACCGCTAGTGACATTACTACTGAGCGTGCACGTGCTTCGGAGGGCACGTTAAGCCGTCGGTCCCGGTTGTTGTCTTAGGATGGCAGTCGTTATAGCATGGTGGTAGGGCATTTTGCGAATGCCCGCCTGGCTAGCTACCACCCTCAAGTAGAAAGTCTGTCGCCAAGCACCTAACGGTGTGTTCCGGCAGTTGTCCTTGAGAGCCAGTAATTCTAGGTTAGTCTGAACAACATCTTAGACCACATCCTCACTTACCATCAGGTACGATAGTGGTCAAAGCCTATCAGCTATAAAAAAATGGATATACTAACCATAAAACATTCAGGTAAATAAGTGACCGGTCATATACTGGTAAATTTTTGATAATTAAATATTAATTTCAAAAAAAATCGTTGACCTTTTCAATGGTTTCTCTTATTTTACCGGAACAACGATTGCCTTACATTCAAAGGTCGATTTTAAATTGCCATTTTTTGCTGGTAACTGTATCATATTTCCACAAATATGTTTTTACGCGCTAATTAACGTCGTAATACTTTTCCATATGTATGTTTTTTTTGTATATTTTATTGCTGCTTTTATTTGTAGGGTTCCGTACCCAAAGGATAAAAACGGGACCCTATTACTGAGACTTCGCTCTCCCTCCGTCTATCACCAGGCTGTATCTCAAGAACGGTGATAGCCAGATAGTTGAAATTTTCACAGATGATGTATTTCTATTGCCGCTATAACAATATATACTAAAACTAAAATAAAATAAAGATTTAAGGGGGGCTCCCATACAACAAACTTGATTTTTTCACCGTATCTTGCTCGGTACTAATAACGGTGACAGGTAGACGCTTTAACGTTTTAGGTTCTCTTTAAATAGAATAAATTAAAATAAAATAAATAATTAAGGGGACTCCAATACAATAAAAGAGGTTTTCGCCGTACCTACCCAGCTCAATCGGACACTGCGAAAAAGTCTGTAACTTGCAAGATTAGGTTACAGATAATGGTACGGAACCCTTCGTGCGTGAGTGCCTCCCGCACTTGGCCGGTTTTTAGTATATTACACACAGAAAAGTAAGGCAACGTTCCGGAAACAATGTCAAATCTGAGTGTACTTGGAGTATATAGGGGGTATATAGTATGTATATAAATTATAATCACATCACTGATCTTACGTCCTTCCATTTCGCATTATTGTAACGTCCACTACTTCTAGTAAATTTTATGTTATTTTATTATGTTTATTGTATTATTATTTTATGTAATGTAATTGTGACGGAACAAGCTCGAGGCCCATCTGATGTTAAGGTTGAACTGGCCGGTCACTTCTCCATAAACGTCATAGGGTGATCACTCCCTTATTTGAGATTTTAGGTTAGGGGATAGTGGTACAAGTTGATCCCTTGGGGTATGATGATCCTTCTCTGTTATGCCAAAACAACTAAAGCCATCTACCTGATTCTTAGGTAAAATGTAGGCCCAGCATCACCCAGCCGCCAGTTAAAGTGTCATGGCGCTGCGAGCAAAGCGTGATGTGTTGTGATAAAAAATAAAAATTGTGTACTGCTGATCTAAGGTAAGTCTGACTTTGAGACCATGCAACTTTTTTCGCATGTGGTTATATGGAGGAATTGTTATATTTGCGGCTTCAGAAAATACTTAATTTTGTTGTATAAATGGTTTGGTAGCCACAAAAAACTCACGAGGTTACCTTATTGACCCTAATGTGCTAAAACCGGGTACGGGGCAAGATGATCCATCTGTTTGCGGTCAAGATGATACGTGTGGATCATCTTGACTCATGCAAATAAGTATATAGCTTTGTTAACTTGTTCACAGAAAAATGCCGGGTAATTGTAAAAGGAAAACCAAACGTGGAGCTTGGGATGAAAGCTCAATGATTAAGGCTTTAGATGCAGTGAAAGCGGTAATGCTATATAGAATGGCGAGTCAAGAATTTTCTGTTCCCGTAATGTCTCTGAAAAGACGTGCAAAGGGTAAAAATAAAGAGGCTGTAGGTGGAGTGAAATATTTGGGTGGCATAAGACCAGTGTTCACTTTTACGCAAGAACGTGAACTTGTTATATGAAACACATGGAAACAATTTAAGCAAAGTTATTTGTCGATGTTTGGAAAATATTTCTACTTAAGATGTTGATTGTGCCTATCCTCAATTTTTAATTGATCTCATTCTGGTTAAAAGATTGTTAAATAAGTAGAAGAAGTAATAGAAGTGTTATAATATTAGATAATTGAGTTCATAAGAATAATGTTGAAGTTAAATTTAAGCTTTAATTTATTAATTTGTACGCATATGGCTGTTTTGTGTGAAATTATTGTACATGTTACTATGAAGACCTACTTTTTAAACCATGATGTTTTTTATTTCTTTATTGAATATATATACTAAATATGATACTTGTTAATAAAATGTATTACCAATAGGGGCAAGATGATCCACTAGGATCATCTTGGCCACCCCGATGTACAAGTTGATCCTTTAGTACCATTTAAAAAAATAATACATAATTCCATAAAAATATATCAATTTCAAAAATACTAATTTGCTATTACTTTGAAGGATATACTAACTATTAGATAGCGGTATAATATCAAAGTTATTTTAAATATTTTTAGACTTATAATCATTCTCCCTTAAAGGGATCATCATGTACCACTTTCCCCTATACCGATTGATATCGTCATTATCTAGGCTTGTATGATGCCAAAATTGTAAAAAGATAATTAAGTTGTAAGTTATGAGCCTCGAAAACTTTATATGAAAATGTTTCGAGGCTCATAATTCTCAAGTTAATTATTTTGTTGAAATTTCGGCATCATACAAGCCTAGATAATGACGATATCAATCGGTATTATGGTTTGTTTTGGACCTAAAACTTCAAATAAGGGAGTGATCACCCTACGACGTTTGTATGGAAAACGGGCCGGCCAGCTCACCCTTAAGCGGACTAACCTCTGCCTATAACAGATGCATTTTGTCACAAGTAACGAATTGCACTGCGCCCGTGACCCTGAGACATAGAGCTGTAAGTCTCATGTGCATGTTATTTTACTGTCTGTTAAGGACTGCCGGAATACCCTGTTTAGGTGCTAGGCGACAGATTTTCTACTTGAGGGTGGTCGCTAGCCAGGCAAAATGCCCTTCCACCATGCGGTGAACCTCAAGCGGGCGGTGGAATCGAACTATGGATCTGAGGCATGGTAGTCCATAGCTGCTGCGTCCATGCTCTGCCATTATTGCTTCAAAATAGGGCTTTTCTTTAATATACATTTTAAAGAAAAACTTTACCGGACCATGTAAGTGACAAGCGAAGCCAAAACAAAACATGATCCTATCATGCTGTCCCTTTCTGCACTGTATCAGCCGGAATGTCTCTGCTGAACACAGCCCTCCCTATTTAGGGGGATTTGCCATAATCCCCACGCTTGTCAGGCGACTTGGGGATTGCAGTGTAAGATAGCAATTTCTCAGAAGTCGCTGCTGCCCACATTCAGGTATTTTCCCCTTAGTCGCCTCTTACGACACCCATAGGAAGAGATGGGGGATTTCATTCTAGCCCGGCACCCCACGGGCACCCTTTCAGGCTTTCAGGCAAACCCGCGGAGCGTGAAAGAGACAATATCAAATGAGCATGGGTTTTCTTTGCTTCACTTTTATCGTGAACCGTGGACCGTCTGAAGTTCCTTATTTATCTGAGATATAAAAAAACAATCAACATGGTTCAATTCAAATCAATAGATTGGCTTCAATAAGGTTTTTTTTTTTATGTTATTGTGACGGAACAAGCTCGAGGCCCACCTGATGTTACGTGGACTAACCTCTGCCTATAACAAATGCATTTCGTCACAAGTCACGAATTGCACTGCGCCCGTCACCTTGAGACATAGTTATTAAGTCTCATGTGCCTGTAATTTCACTGGCTCTCAAGGACTGCTGCCGGAACACACCGTTAGGTGCTTGGCGACAGATTTTCCACTTGAGGGTGGTCGCTAGCCAGGCGGGCATTCGCAAAATGCCCTTCCACCATGCGGTGAAGCTCAAGCTCTGGGCGGGATTCGAACCATGGACCTGCTGCGCGGCAGTCTATAGCCACTGCCACTGAGCCATCACTGCTTCTTCTTCTGGTTGAAGACAATTGCATAGAAAAAAACAAATGTCAAATTGATGTTTAACTATATTACCAGTCTAAGAAGGGCCTGGTTCCAGAAGTCGCTTAGTAGCTTAGGGGCTTTTTGATCTGACAACATTTTGGGATTCTATGTTCAAAAACATATCAATAATCGACTTAACTTATTTAGAACTATCTATTTTTAACGTTACGTAGATTTCAAGGTAAAAAGTCCACTTCTGGAAACAAAACCTTTCTACGAAAGCCCGCCTGGCTAACTACTTGAAAATCTTTCGCCAAGCACCTAACGGTGTGTTCCGGTAGCTGTCCTTGAGAGCCAGTAATTATAGGTTAGCCTGAACAATATCTTAATAATAGCACATCATCATTTACCATCAGGTGAGATAGTGGTCAAAGGCTAGCCTGTCAGGTATAAATAAAAAAATACCTATATTATAAAGGCGAAAGTTTGTGAGTGTGTTTGTATGTTTGTTACTTCTTCATACTCAAACGGCTGGACCAATTCTGATAAAACTTGGTATTGAGATAAATGATGCGCTAGATTAACACATAGTATACAATCATCATCATCCATCACCAAGCGGGTGTAACCACAGGGTGCAGCTAGTCATGGAATATTATATGCTCGGAAGACAAATCAGTTCGCATAATAGACTATATAATAACAATGAATACGGAAAAACCTAATGGATGGATGATTGTCACGAGATTTTATGATAATAGTATCTTTTTCTTAGAGGTCAGGTCACGGATATGACGTCATGGCCTTGCGGTTGTTGAGAGACGAAGGTAGAGTCATTATCTGTGACGAGAAATAACAGATTTCATTGGAATCAGAATCATGCTACCCTCATCCCGCTCATCATAAAAGGAACGGGAAGAGAAGCTCCTACAGAAAAAAAAGGTATTTTAACAAAGTGATGCTGTCTCGCCGCTAACCGCCCGAACAGAACAGTGCGATAAGGACAATTGCAGCTTCTTCAACTTTGACTTAGAATTTGCGCATAATTTGCGTTCTGAGAGAAAACCTTTGTGACGGAACAAGCACGAGGCCCACCTGATGTTAGGTGGACTAACCTCTGCCTATAACAGTTGCAATTCATCACAAGTCACGAATTGCACTGCGCCCGTCACATTCAGACATAGTTGTTAAGTCTCATTGTGCCTGTAATTTCACTGGCTCTCAAGGACTACTGCCGGAACACACCTTTCGGTGCTTGGCGACAGACTTTCTACTTGAGGGTGGTAGCTAGCCATGCGGGTAATCGCAAAATGCCCTTCCACCATGCGGTGAAGCTCAAGCCGGCGGTGGGGATCGAACCAGGGTACTGCGGCACGGCAGTCCATAGCTATTACCGCTCTGCCAACATTGCTTCAAAAGAGAGGTAGAATCATTATTTGTGACGAGAAACGCAACGGATTTCCAACAATCTGAATCTTGGTACCCTAATCCCGGTGACCTTTAGGCAGGCGCTGACGTCCATCATACGTATTGTATATTAATGACTGCTGCCAGAACACATCGTTAAATGCTTGGCGACAGATTTTCCACTGGAGAGTGGTGCTAGCCAGGCGGACAATCTCAAAACGCCCTTCCACAATGCGGTGAAGCTCAAGCCCGCGGCGGGATTCGACAATGGACCTGCTGCGCGGCAGTCCATAGCCAATGCCACTGAGCCATCACTGCATCAAAACAAAGCTTCAAAACGTCTGCCATCCTAAGACAACAATCCGAAGTACGTGTAATAAACAAGTGTCACGTGAATCACAAGCTCTGCTATACGAGAGGTTTAACTGTTTAACCTATACCAATGTCAAAACTAATTAATCAATTTAGAAGTCTACGACGCTCTTATGAAGGTCAATTACAAATTTTAATATTGAAATATTCTACATTGTACTGCCACGTTCAGCAAATAAATTGTATAGAGTCACTGCGAGAAGAACGGGCAAGAAAGTCTGGGCCATCCTTTTTAACACCCTTGCTCGTAAAGTGAGCTTTATTATATCGTTCTTAGGGCCATAAACCGAACTATAACACCCTCGTGCATAATAATATTATACACTAGTGCGTAATAGAATTATCCCTACAAAGTTAAGTTAGTATCTAACTACAAATTATATGCGAGTAAACAGAGCATTTTCAATTTAACCGGGTAATACAGATTTGTAACATCAAAGAGGTTTATAAGTAATCAACTATACATTTGCCGCGCGCAAAAAAAAAAACTTGCGCGCTATTTTCCATAATTTTCGTATGTTGTTTGTATCGCATTTGTGCAATATAATTTTTTTCCTCGCAAGGGTGTTGAAAAAGTGCGTATGAAACTCGTGAGCATTGTACACTCGGCTGATTTACGCCCTCGCCTGCGGCTCGGGCTGCAACACACGGTCTCATGTATAATGAGCAACTTAGCTCACTTGTATCATAATCTACTATTAAAGTATACCAATGTCAAAGTTAAAGTAAAAATTAATTAATCAATTTAGACGTCTAAGACGCTTTTATGAAGGTCAATTACAAATTTTAATATTGAAATATTCTACATTGTACAGCCACGTTCAGCAAACAAAAATGTATAGAGTCAATGCGAGAAGAACGGGCAAGAAACTCGGGGCCATTCTTTTAAACGTCTTTTAACAATGTGTTTCAAAGTATACACAAAATTATTACAATATTTGTTGCAATTATGTAGGTGACAGGCAATAGCTTGGCAGAGGCGGAATTGTCCAAGCATTTTTGGTGTTTAAGTAATCAGAAACTGTGTGGGGATTGCTTATTCAATATGTTTTTCACGTGCACCTTGAATGTTCCTTCTGTAGGCGTTTTAATATGTTTGGGAACTTATATGCGTAATATAGGGCGACAGGGTTGTAGGTAATATCGGGTAGTATGGGTATTGGCGACCGAATTTCCTTTTTGATTATCTTTTACAACTGGCCGTTTTACAAGTATCTTCATTTAAGTTTTAGAACGTAATTTGTTTAAATTTCATTGTGTTTTTACATTCAGTCAGTCATTATTATATTTTCTTGGTTGTTCAGCCTTTTAATGTTATTGTGACGAAACAAGGTCGAGGCCCATTTGATGTTAAGCGGACTAACCTTTGCCTACAAGAGATGTGTTTCATCACAAGTAACGAATTGCACTGCACCCGTCACCTTGAAACATAGTTGTTAAGTCTCATGCGCCTGTAATTTCACTGGCTCTCAAGGACTGCTGCCGGAACACACCGTTAGGTGCTTGAGGACAATTTTCTACTTGAGGGTGGTAGCCAGGCGGGAAATACAGATTTTCTACTTGAGTCTTTTATATTTTTTTTATCTAATTCCTTTTGTGGGTAATGTCGATAAGTAGCTGTGGTTCTCTTAAACAGAAATTAACTATAATTGAGACAAATTACTTAGCATTCCATGGATTGACCGTGCGGGTGCCGGGTCCATAGCGTTGCAGAGGAAGAGGCCCAAGTCAAGGTGCCTGGGACTTGCAACCCAGGAGTAAGGTTAAGGGGCCCCTTTATGACGCATCAATGTTCCTTTTCATCGCTCGAGCCTTCTCCCCTGCCCAAACAACATTTGGTGAGATCCTACTAATGCCGCCTTGGATACACGTTCTAGGATGGAAGTTACGGTTGTTCTTGACAGGCCAAGGTCTTTTAGTAGGTTATATAGGGATTCGCTGGTATACTCCTATACTCCATCTTCTATTCTGTGGCAGCTATTGAGATCCTTTCTTCCTCACTGGTCATAGCTTCATCGAGCTGTGGCCTGATCATTGCTTTCAAAAGGCTATAAAGCAACGCATGTAGATATAGTTCTTATACCAATGTAATAAGGTTGCGAATTACGCCGTGTAACAATAGCACTTCAAAGAACAACGACCTATGATTTGAGGTCGTTTTTTTATTCGAATGATTCGTCGCGGATTGATTGAGAATCGCTACTAACCTATATACGAGTAATTTACACTACAATCGATTTTAATCGAGTTCTAAAGATGAAGAATACTCTCAGTTTCGTATATTGTTTAGGGTTCCTTGCCAGAAAACGGTATCTGTCTAAGTTTTTTTTTATTGCTATTAGTTATGCCTTTGATCACAATCTCACCTGATGGTAAGTGATGATGTGGTCGAAGGTTTTAACAGACTTAACCTAGAATTGTTGGCTCTCAAAAAACTTCCAGATTGCCTAGGCAGGCATGCAGGGCAGAGTTCTTCTGCCCAGACAATCTATATGGAATGCTTAACTTTGCCGGCAGATTCACCGGGCTGAAAAGAGAGGCTGAAAAGGACAACTTAAAATACACAATCAAGTAGAATGTATGGAACTTACGTGCCATACGTGAAGTCTCGTAAATTTGGACGAACCAAGCTTCCTAATTAACCTAATCGGCCGATTAACTTAGCATAGACTTGCCTAGTCGACGAATGTGGTTCCCACTGCTGGTTTGCACAACACACCAAATGTCCAAAAGTCTTTAACACGCGCGGATCGCAATCGCGGGGGTCGATCAAAGCGGTTTTAAAATAAATCAAACAAAACATCAATTTAAATACCGCTGACCCATATCGTCCCCGAATTTTCAAAAACAGCTATCAAAATCAAAGTTTTAAGTTCATTTCACGTACCAAATCCATATATCACAATAGACGACTAGCAAAGGGGTTCGTTCGAAAACTGCCCGATAAGTTGATTGGTCCGAACACTCCGGGAACACACCATTAGGTGCTTGGCAACAGATTTTCTACTTGAGGGTGGTCGCTAGCCAGGCGGGTATTCGCAAAATACCCTTCCACCATGCAGTGAAGCTCAAGCCCGCTGCGGGATGAAAAAGCGTGAAAAGGCGTGCAGCTCGAGCTATATAAGAAATTGATCCTAGTGAATCGCTGAGGGAGATATTTAAAGAAATTGATATCTGCTGTTTGCCTTCATTATCAAATTACTAAGAACTGTATACAACACTGCAGCTACAATAAAAGCATTTACACAAACTATAAGTCATTGCAGACACACAGGCAGTCCAAATGCTCTAGCCCACTACCAGTTGGCAGCGTGCCCAGCATGCTGGCAGCATTGCCCCGTGGTGTCAGCATTTTGATCACGCGTCGCATCGACCAAGCGCTCTGATAAGTTTTGTAAAATACGATTCACTCCCGGTCCCCACGGACCCAACGTCTCTACACCGAACGGCTCAAATATGTAACCCATACCGAGGTTAGCATACTTGCGCCGCTTGAGTTGCTCTGCCGAAGTAGTATCAGTAGTAATAAGTAATTGTTATCTTAACCTTAACTTATTAAGTCTGTATATCTTTGAATTGAATTATTATATAGAGACGTAAAAATGTTAGTAAATTTATATTAAACAGTGACAATCACAATTACAACACTAGGAATAAAGATAAAATAGCGGTGCCAGGTTTTAGATTAGCAAAGACAAATAAAAGGTCCTTCTTACATGCGATTTTATACTAAAGTTCCTAAAGATATTATTATTCTCACGAAATGATACTTCAAGTTGCAGGAGAAATACATTTTGATTAGGAAAAACTAGAAAACCTACTATACAATTTATACTGTTTCTGATTACTTAAACGACATAGGTAACGCCTGGACAAATCCGCCTCTGCCAAGCTATTGCCTGTCACCTACATAATTTAAACAAATATTGTAATAATATTATAAAATACTTAGTGATCAGTCACCAATACCTATACTACCCTATAATAAATACATACAACCCTATCTCCCTATATTAAAATTTGTAATTGAACATCAAAAGAGCGTCGTAGACGTCTAAATTGAACAATAATTTTGACTTTGACTTAAACCGGGAACTATAAATCATAATAAATAAATAATAATATAAAAATTACAGGCACATGAGACCTAACAACTGTACGTCTTACTGCGACGGGTACAGTGCAATTCGTTGACGAAATGCATCTGTTATAGGCAGAGGTTATTTCACTTAACATCAGGTGGTACTAGGGCTAGTACCGTCACAATAAGATAAAAAAAAATTACACGTGTATTACTTTTTGTATAGTTAAGCTTAACAAAACAGTAAACATAGACATCCGCAATCTACAAAACTTATTTCGCAATTTGAAATCAATAGAAAAAACCTCTTTTGATAGTTTAAAATATTGAAGAGCACAACAAAAGAATCTTCAATATGGCATTCCAATTAGGCATTCCCAACTCATTATAATGCTGACATTAAAAACACATAATGCAATTAGTTTTATATCTAATTTGTAAGTACTTAATTAAGCAGCTTGTTATCTATTGATCCGGTCAAGTGTGTCACGCGGCATTCAGAATAAATAATAACTTTTGAAGCAGTGATGGCTCAGTGGCATTGGCTATGGACTGCCGCGCAGCAGGTCCATGGTTCGAATCCCGCCGTAAGCTTGAGCTTCAACGCATGGTGGAAGGGCATTTAGCGAATGCCCGCCTGACTAGCGACCACCCTCAAGTAGAAAATCTATCGCCAAGCACCTAACGGTGTGATCCGGCAGCGGTCCTTGAGAACCAGTAAAATTACAGGCACATTAGTGTTAGCTTCTTTATTCGTTAACTTAATATAATATAGCTAAGCTAAACGTCTGTTCTCGTTGAACGCCAATTCAAAAGTGAGCGGCACTGTTAGCATCAACGACTCATTCCCTGTGCGGATATTACGTGTTATGTTGTCATAGAGAAAGACTATCGGAAGCAAGTCGTTGACGCTAGTGGTAGTTTCTAATCAAATCCATACTTTTAAGTATATATTTGTCCGTAAGTGCCAGATACATGGCGGTAGTGATGCAGTTTTTCTCTGGGATATTAATGATTGTTATAGGTGGCGACAACATGAGATTCGACAACTGTATGTATCATGGTGACGGGCGCAGTGCAATTCGTCACTTGTGTGTAACGAAATACCTCTGCTATACGCAGAGGACGTGGACCTCATGCTTGTTTCATCACAATGAAAAAAAAAAAACGGAAAAATTTTCGACGCGTTTCGATTCCACACGAAGTATCCTCAGGAGGTCTTGACTCTTCGAGCGCACGATCGAGATCGTCGCCTTAACAGTGAAATAAGGTGTAATTGTCACCAGGTATATTTTTTATATTTTTCTAATTATTAAAATAATGTTTTCTTAAATTATTTTTAAGATGTTTGCTACTATTGTAGAGATACTTAACCGTTACAAAATTATAGTCATGTGCGGGATTCGAACCCGCGCCATGCACCGCTATAGCCGGGGTATGTTAAATAATTTTTAGAAAAACGAGTAGTATTTGTAACTTTTTTGTATTTATTTTTGTATCTAAGGTTGATTCTTAATTATTCAAAGCGCCCTTAACTTGTATAGTACCTAAAATAATCAAAGATTACAAAAATATTCAAATATGAGAATTTTTTTATCCTCTCCCCGGTGATATATGTCTTCAGTCCGCAAAGACAATACGACGATAAGTTAGCTTTCCTAGCCTCACTACAGAACCCTAAAAAGTTGCATCACACCAGGTAATTCATACAAAAATATTTTTTATAATAACTAACGAATACAACTTTAAGTAATATTGAATAGACCGTGTCCGATTATTGTAATTATTTTTTTAACTATCGCGAATTTTGTCCATATTAACTTATTAGGAACCGGCTAGGGTGTTATATTTACCGGAAAGGTTCCGACCAGTTTCGGACTGTTTTGAAGTCCTTCGTGTGGGAGTGAGATTTGTATTGAAGCACGGGCTTAAGGTTAGTGTCTTCAATTCATAGCGCTTTCTATACAAACGTAGTTTCGTCATATTTTAAATACAAAGTGTTCAAACTCGGTGAAGTTTTGTACGCATATTGCTGAGTCTAATATCTATGCTTCTGGTTTGACAGTTTTTAGATTTATTATATCCCTAAATGGCAAAATAACAATTAAAACAAAGGCAATTTTTCGAATTATTTTTGAAAATACTTAATTTTACGGAAATCTGGCAAACTCGAAGCTTAGATATTAGGCTCAAGGATATACATGCAAAGTTTGTATTTAAAATATGCCGAAACTACGCGTGTAGGGAAAAAGCTCCGTGGACTCTACTCTTAATATCTGTGCCTGTGGTTGCGTATAATTTTTTTATGATTGTTTTTAAGTCATAATTCAAACATTGTAATTTTTGCGTGAACAAACAAAAAAAAAAAGTTTGCTTATCAACGTTGTTTATCCGTGCTCGTCGCTTCGCGCAATCGTGACTCCCAGACGAAGGACTTCAAAACAGTCCGAAACTGGTCGGAATCTTTCCGGTAAATATAACGCGGGTCCTAGCCGGTTCCTAAGTTAATATGGATAAACTCACGATAGTTTAAATAATAATAAATTTAAAAGAAAACATTTAGTAATAAATGTTTATTAGGACTAACAGAACTTTGATAACTATCGCGAGTTTTATCCATATTAACTTATTAAGAACTGGCTAGGACCCGCGTTTTATTTACCGGAGTTTCGGACTGTTTTGAAGTCCTTCGTCGGAATCTTTCCGGTAAATATAACGAGGGTCCTAGCCGGTTCCTTATAAGTTAATATAAATAAATAAATAATACGGATAAAACTAGCGATAGTTTTCAAAGTGAAGAAAGGAAGAAATGATGAGTTTTTGAAGCAAGCCGAGCGGTAGTGGCTATAGACTGCCGTGCGACAGGTCCATGGGTAGAAGGGCCACCCTCGAGCAGAAAATCTGTCGCCAAGCACCTAAAGTATTCCGGTAGTAGTCCTTGAGAGCCGCCGCTTTTACACAAACACCAGCAAAATTTACTCACTCAAAAAACATAATTCAAGTAAGCACAGAACTCCTTATACATAAGAGTCTAATAATAATAACGTTTAGTATCAAACACGTGTCTTGAATTATAATTGCAAAATTAGTTTTTATTAACATAACTCCAGTGTTTTTGGGTGAATGGCAGATTTTAGCTTTGCAAAAATAAATTGTATGAATGAATGCTTGTGTGGCGTACAGAAAATGAAGAGCATTATTGACGAACATTATCTTTTTCGATCGTGCTCTCTTGAGTCAAGACCTCCTGAGGATGCTTCGTGTAGAAGCGAACGCGTCGAAAATTCTTCCGGTTTGGCTGCGTGGCGTTTGTGACGTCACGTCGGCTTAGCAAGAAAATTAGGCGGAATTGTCACTAGATATATTTTTATATATTTTAAGTGTTTTATTAAGATATTAATTTGATGTTTTCTTAAAATATTTAAAAAATATTGGTTATTATTAAATATGGATTTCCGCAAAGTAACGCCTAAATCTATTCATTATTATTGACGAGATTCCACTGTCTGTCTGTATGTCATGGGCCTCTAGCCCGTTAACATTTTGAAGCGCACGTAGTCAGTAACCGACTTCGAAAAAAGGATGAGGTTCGCAAATTGTCTGTATTTTTTTATTATGTTTCTTACCTCAGAACTTGGTCTGGGTGAACCGATTTTGATAATTCTTTTTTTATTTGAAAGTTGATGATTGTCGTGTGGTCCCATTTTATCGGTCAAGTCGTTTTTGAGTTACACTCCAATAACTAAAAAATAATTTCCTATATTGATGATATAGTCGTTTGACAGTGAATGACAATCGATCCCATAAGTAGCAAGGGTCACTAAAAAGAGTTAAAAATATTTTTGTACCTAAATATGAAACCGACTTCAACGTTCAAAAATGTGAAAAAACTTGTCGAAGTAGGTACCATGCGCCCAATATTGTGACTATAGGTACAACTAACACTTCAACTGATAGTGGGCTAGAGCATTTGGACTCCCTATGAGCCCAAATGCTTTTACTGTAGTAGCTGTAGTATTGTAGTAGCTGTACTGTTGTTTATAGTTTGTAGTATTTGTTTAATAAAGGCATACCGCCAGTTAAAAAAAAAAAAAAAAAAAAAACTAACACTATATATAACTGTCACGGTACCGACTTCAACAAGTTATTTCACACTTTTGAGTGTGGAAGTCGGTGCCATTTTTAGGTAAATATTTTTTTTCCACTTAATTAAGCAAAGTCCGCTGCGGTCATGACTTGGATGGGTGACCGCTAGTGACATTTAATAATAAGCATGTTTCCTTTTCCGGTTACTGTCTTAGGAAAGTCGTTATAGCATGTTTGTAGAGTATTTTGCGAAGGCCCGTCTGGCTAGCTACCATGTTTCAAGTAGAAAATCTGTCGCCAAGCACCTAACGGTGTGTACCGACAGCTGTCCTTGAGAGCCAGTAAAATACAAGCGCATTAGTTTGAAGCGCTCGTAGCGAAATTTTCTAAGCCATTCTGAATCGATCAGCAAAGTTAAGCAACGTCCGCCGCGGTCATGTGTTGGATGGGTGACCGGTACTAACATTACTACAGAGCACTTCCGTGCTTCGGAGGGCACGTTAAACCGTCGGTCCCGGCTGTTGTCTTACAATGGCAGTCGATATAGCATGGTGGTAGGGAATTTTGCGAATGTCCGCCTGGCTAGCTACCACCCTCAAGGAGAAAATCTGTCGCCAAGCACCTAGCTGTTATATAGGTATTCCGCAAATGTCCTTGAGAGCAACTAAATTACAGGCACATAAGACTTAACAACTGTATATATCAAGGTGAAGGGCGCAGTGCAGTTGGTCACTTGTGATGAAATGCATCAGCTATAGGCAGAGGTTAGTTCGCTTAACTTCAGTAGGCCTCGTGCTTGTTCCGTCGGGAACTGTACAGCACCGGACGGAATTGAACAATTATACTACGAAGTATTATAAATAGAAGATATATAAATAAAATAGTAATATATGTAAAGCATAATGTAACGTAATTAAATACATGATAGATGTTTATCTTTATTGCTATTATATTCAAATTGCATCATAATATTTCACATTAGATAGATAGATAACTCTTTATTGCACTTTTAAAATTATTAATACTAGTTACAAGATTAAAAAATATCTTAAAAATAGTACAATCGGCGGCCTTATTGCTAGGCAGCAATCTCTTCCAGGCAACCGTAGGTTGAATTGAAACATATTAATTTAGATGGAGGTATAGGCTAAAGTGCATTATGTATAAATCATAGTTATTAATACTCAAAATATTTAAACTATATAAAACATACGTTAATAAATATCTATATAATATAAATAAACTATAATAGATAAACCAAGTACAATAAAATACAAATATAAATAAAATATAATAGACATTATGTTGATATGCAACTTAACCATAGACCTAGGATTTTTTCGCTACGTACATCCTAAGCCTATGAACTAAACTGATTACGTACGATTTGAACTTATTTTTCAACACACTCGCTCGTAACGGGCCTTTAAATGCACCGATTTTAGTGTCATAATATAGTATATTACGTACTCGTGCTTTTTTTACTTTTCCGCAAAACACTACGTTTTAAATAAAAAAAAAACAACGTTTTCACACTTCTTACCAAGGAGATTGTAGTTTGTTTCGTTCGTTTTTCATATAAAAACAAACCAAAGAGTTTTTTACCCACTGAAGTAGAACTTTAGAAGTAATTATAAACCTTCGTAATCAGATTATTATTGCTGTCAAAATTACCAAAAAAATATCTTCGTAACGAAATTTTCGTATTCGTTCCTCGCAAGTGTGTTGAAAAACGTCGTATGAAACTCGTGCGCGTTGTTTATTACAATCTCTACTCCATTTAGGCCTTCGATCTTCGATCTCAGGTACGATCTCTCTCTAAAACCCATCTCGAATGTAATAAACTTGTTGCATAATGTACCATAAATAAACCGTACTATGCTTTTTTTATCCCCTCCCCCCATCTTAAGAGTAAAATACTGGAAGGTGGGCAGCAGTGCCTTCTGGGAGCTGCTGTCTTACACAGCGATCTCCAAGACGTCTGCCAAGCGCGGGGATTATGCCAAACCCATCTTTTGGGGGAGGCCGTGTTCAGCTCGCTGGTACAGATTGGATATACATGTTTGGGAACTTTATTATAAAACCGTACACAATTACTTATGAAGGACATTTTGTTTGTCTTTGCTAATCTAAAACCTGGCACCGATATTTTATCTTCATCCTTAATATTGTAATCGTGATTTTCATTTTTTTCTTTAAAAAGATTCCTCGTAGTTTCCTTAGGATCCATTTCATATATGGCTAGAATTGCACGCTTTTGTATGATAAAGATTGTCTCTATCTCAGCAGCAGTTCCCCACAGCAATACGCCATACAACATAATACTGTGGAAGTACGCGAAATAAACTAGGCGAGCAGTAGCTACGTCTGTTAACTGTCTTATCCTAAGAACTGCATATGCAGCAGAACTAAGTCTTCATAGCAGAACTAAGAGATCATGTATATGTGGATCCCATTGTAAAGTGGAATACATTTTGATTCCCAGGAAGACTGTCGCATTGTATAGAGTTTATCTGGGCCAAGCTTTATGTTTGGTTCAACATAAGGAACATTTGGTAAAG
Organism: Plagodis pulveraria; assembly: GCA_963890685.1. Classification (NCBI taxonomy): domain Eukaryota; kingdom Metazoa; phylum Arthropoda; class Insecta; order Lepidoptera; family Geometridae; genus Plagodis; species Plagodis pulveraria. The sequence continues at coordinate 1,604,280 of OY982977.1, forward strand.
AAAACTTTAAACATTTCGTCTTTAGTGAATTTATGAGAAGATTATTAGCGGCGAACCATTTACAGATCTTAGATAACACATTATTTACATAAATGAGTTCACTGTTTTTCCTATCTACTAAAGGACGCACAGACGTACAGTCAAGGCTTAGTGATAGGGACGGTTATCTAGTATGGAACTCTAAACTGGATAGTATGTATTTACTAATCATCAACCATTTTTGCACCTACTTAATAAAAAAAGGAATCGATGTATAACACTTAAAATTTAATTCTGCAATGGCATATAGGGATCTAAATGCTTTTTTGTAGTAGCTGTAGTGTTGTATATAGGTCGTAGTATTTTTTTTAATAAAGACAAACCGCCGATAAAAAAAAAACTATAAATAACTGACTTCAAACATAAAATACACATTATTAGAGATAACTCAATTACTACTCTTTAGATCTCTTTTAAATTTAAACGGGAACAAATGACAAGTACCAGCTTTCGAATATAAAAATAATCATCAGCAATCGTACTCTTATTTTTACACCTTTTTTTACCTTCTGGGGAAGCGCGCTCCATCATCGATCGCATCATCATTTAACCACAGAATAAAAAGCACTTAACATCAGGTGAGAAAGTGGTCAAGTGGTACACAGAGCAGATAAAAAAAAATATAACACGACTGCCCAAAAAGGAGTGTTATGTTTTCAGCGTTCACGTATGTATGTTTGTGAGTTTCTTTATTCCACCGTAACTTCTAAACGGTCTAAACTATTTGAATATAAGAGATATCGTTGGATTCGTCTTGAGAGCGCAGGTGATACTATGTACATGAAAAAGTAACAATAAAAAAATGATAGACTTTACGACGCCATATTTAAAGAAAAAACAGAGCGGGCTTTTAAGAAACGATTCCACAAATATACCACTTGCAGTTATAATTTCATTCGAACGATGGAAAATAAATAGTTTGCAGTCGGGTTTTAATTTTTAATTTAGCTTTAGCAGGAAGAAAGTGGAAGAGAATAAAGAGCAACAGAATCGTTCTATATTGTGATAAAGGCTACTACGGAACCCTACCCTGCGCGTGGCTCGACACGAACTTGGCCGTTTATTCGATTAGGTATAGACAAAACTTCCCTCTTTTCAATGATTCTTTCTACAAGTAGTTGATATACTACACAAGACAGATTGTGTCATATGCCTTCAATAATGGACGCCATAGACAATAAGTTGCAATCACTATCGAGGTTTAGACACATTTGCAAATACGTACTTCTTGCAGTTAATTGAGTAGCTGCTAATTTGCTTGACCGAAATTGATGAAACTTTAATTGGAGCAACATGGAGACTCAGAAAAATATCGAAGTTCGATGAAACACGGCGCACGTTTTTTTTAATGATATTATGACACAACAATCTCGAGGCCCACCTGATGTTAAGCGGACTAACCTCTGCCTATAGATGCATTTCATCAAAGTTTTGAAGCAGTGATGGCTCAGTGTTATTGGTTATGTACTGCCACGCAGCAGGTCCATGGTTCGAATCTCGCCGTGGGCTTGAGCTTCTTGGGCTTAAGACGTTGACAAGTACTAAAGAGCTTTACTTGAACAGATTTTTAGCAAAATGTATTTAGTTTGTAGCAGTAAGAAAATTATATGTTAATCTTGATCACATTATCTAAGGACAAGAAAAGTCCGAAACAAGTTTCCTTAAAATTTTCTCTATTAATAAAATTGCAAAGTTGACTCTAAATTACAAATACAAATACAAATACAAATACAAATAGCAAAACCTTATCAAGAGAGACAAGAAAACTTACATTTCCGATTTACGTTTCCAGTTTTGTGTCATTAGGCGTTCTTTATGATTTTTCCTAAAGTGATCGCGATTTCACTATACCCTCTCTTTCACTCCTACGCAGAACGACAGTGACAAAAAATCAGTATTTGACATATTAATAAGATTTTGTATCACAAAATCACAAATATACGATAGGAAAAATTTAAGTCATGTGCGGGATTCGAACCCGCGTCCATCCACCCCTTGAGCCGGGGTATGCTTTAAACAATTGAGCTAACAGGATATGACGTCATAATTCAAATCTTTCCTATCGTTCTTTAACCACCGTGGGATGGAGCTTTAACCATAGTATTTGTGATTTTGTAATGTAATCCGCATAGCAGGCGTTATTGCAAACCTAACAATATTAAAAAGACTTTGTATGTTTACCTTTGAAATTTATTTTTTTTACATTACCCTGAAAACATAACACTTCTTTTTTTGGGCAGTCGTGTAATTAGGAAGTCTGTGTTAAAAAAATGAAGTTGCTCTAGTGGTACAATTTCGAGGTATTTTAATTGAGTGCAGCGGCCGCGGCGGACAGGCGTCGGGCGTCGGGCCGGTGCGGTGTTGCAATGAACTGGTTTGGTGGCAACACTGAGAGTGGGGTCACTCGGTGAGTGTTACACCTTGCTTCTTAGATAACTTGCCGTTTGGAACTACTCACGTGGCTGTACAGTTCCCGGCTTATGTATACATGGTTATTGGTAAAATGTTTACAACCTCTTAGGGTTGACTTCTGCTAGTCCTAACAAACATTTTGAGTTTTTTTTTTTTTGTGTTTTTATTATATGTTTTGACTGAATGCTTATTCAGTCAAAAACATATAAAAAAACACAATACGAGATTTAAAATTATTAATACGAAGACCACCTGATGTCAAAAGTCTCTTGTGCCTGTAATGTATTATTTCATATATTTTTTAGGTTAGCCTTTGTCCTCTATTTCACCTGATGGTAAGTGATGTGGTCGAAGATTTGGTTCAGGCTAACTAAGATTTCCTGACTCTCAAGGACGGCTGCCGGATCGCACCGTGAGGTGCTTATCGACAGATTTTCTACTTCAGTGTGCTAGCTAGCCAGGCGGCAAAGCCCTACCACCATGCAAAATTGTTCCCGGCTTATGAATATATAGGAGTATTAACAAATCATATTTTAAGACATAATCAAGACAAATCTAACGATATCTCAAACATTTAAATTTTGGACAGTCCAGAAAAAAATAGAGTCGAATTGAGAAACTCTTCCTTATTTTGAAGTCAGTTAAAAAACACCAGTCGAGTTGCAAATCTCCTCCTTTTAGGAAGTCAGCTAAAAACGTTGCTTCGCTTGGCTGGTGTATTCCGTTCCGATCCCACGAAGAGATACCACATGGTATCAGTTTTATTTTCTATTAAGTTTTTATTCCGTTCTGATCCCACCTATAATTGAGAGTGGGATCCGTTTATTTTTAATTATTTTACTATTCCGTTCTGATCCCACCTTTTTTTAATATATTTAGGCACTAAATCAAGTACGGTTTGCAAGATAACTTAGTGAGTTATCTTGCAAACCGTACTTGATTTAGTTCTACAAGAAATCATCATAAAACTATTTATGTATTTATGTTTACAATAATTAGCTACTGTAAGTCATAACATACTTTAATGAGCTATTATATTTAAACGTATATTATTTTCTGTACAATCTATTATCACATCTAAATGGTTTCCATTGACGTTTGAATATTTAATAAATTCGAAGCAGTGATGGCTCAGTGGCATTGGCTATGGACTGCCGCGCAGCAGGTCCACGGTTCGAATCCCGCCCAGAGCTTGAGCTTCACCGCATGGTGGGAGGGCATTTTGCGAATGCCCGCCTGGCTAGCGACCACCCTCAAGTAGAAAATCTGTCGCCAAGCACCTAACGGTGTGTTCCGGCAGTAGTCCTTGAGAGCCAGAAAATTTTCAGGCTAATGAGACCTAACAACTGGACGTCTCAGTGTAACGGGCACAGTGCAATTCGTCGTTGACGAAATGCGTCTGTTATAGGCAGAGGTTAGTGCACTTAACATCAGGTGGGCCTCAGGCTTGTTCCGTCAATATAACATAAAAAAAAATAAAAAAAAATCTTAGATTTACAAATATGATTTACTATAGAGGAGCAGCATATTAGCACTCCGTTACACGCGCGGGGACAAATGTGCCCCAGGTATAAATATTTGATTTTTAATGAATAGATTCAGGCGTTGTTTGATCGAGAAATCTTTCTCGATCGTGCGCTCGTAGAGTCAAGACCTCCTGAGGATGCTTCGTGTAGAATCGAAACGCGTCGAAAATTCTTCCGGTTTGGCTGCGTGGCGTTTGTGACGTCGCGTCGGCTTAGCAGGAAAATTAGGCGGAATTGTCACTAGATATATTTTTATATTTTTAAGTGTTTTATTAAAATATTAATTTGATGTTTTCGTAAAATATTTTAAAAATATTTGTTATTATTGTGACTCGGCAAAAACGACAATGCACGGGTTTATTTTTTATCAACACATTAGTCATACTAGAGTTCCCTTATTTTCTACGTTTTGAATAGAAAAAGCGATCATTCAACTAAAACAACACTACTCAGGAATGTGAGGGGACCATACATTATTGTATTAACTTAATTACTACAATAATACTTAATAATAATACTCCTGGTTCAGATTTGGGATTATACTGTAAGGAAATTCAAGTTCAATGATAGAAGATCTTTTTATAATACAAAAAAAATGTATCTGTATCCTTGCCAATATCAAAACCCCCAATATAAGTAAACCATACTTTCATAAACCATGTTTTATAAAGAAATTATTACGGATGGAAAAAGATAACTTCCAGCGGGACTTTTTCCATCCGTAATAATTTCTATGTTTTCGCTTAGCATGCGTCAATGCTCCTATAAAATAAATTTATGTTTTATAAAATATAAAATTTTAACCATCTCTCATATTAGAAACTTGTAAATTCGTTAAAAAATACCCCTTCTTTTTTAAAAAGGTAACTGATATGCCACGTAGGTACCCAACAAGATATCAACACAATTTAGTGATGACGAAATCTAGAATAAAAATGCATAGCTCCAGCCCAAATTCAATGGCCATTAAAATATTTAACAAATTACCAGTTGGATTAAAAGACGAAGAAAATGAACATACATTTGAAAAAAGTCTAAAAAACATATTAATTAAAAAATCTTATTATTCTTTATTTCCTTAAAGAATAATGTAGTATATTAATGATTAGAAATAGACCGGCCCACTCCTCACCAACATTGCTACACCCAAATAGGGTAATTATGTGATACCTATAACCTTGTGTTTATTTAAGATCTGCATATACAGTCGCCTCCAAAAAGAAGTATACACTTCGTTATTTTCAAAATAATGTGATGTCGCTAAGCTATTAATAATCGAAGTTAACATTAACATGAGTAAAAATATTCATATTATTCTTTGATTTTAAGATACTTCTGATTATATAGAGAAAAATAGAGCTCTTTGCCACTAATATTGTTTTATAGGAGCATTGACGCATGCTAAGCGAAAACATAGAAATTATTACGGATGGAAAAAGATAAGTCCCGCTGGAAGTTATCTTTTTCCATCCGTAATAATTTCTCTTTGCCACTATTTTGAAAATTACAATGTGTATACTTCTTATTGCAGGTGACTGTACAACCACATAATTCTGCAATAATATATTTGATTTGATTTATTTATTTTTGAAGTAACTTTCTTTGTTACGGTTCTAAGCATTAATAAACACTGATTTTGAAAAAACTACGACAACAAATGCCGGAACCACAACGGTGTGTTCCGGCAGCTGTCCTTGAGAGCCAGTATACTAGGCTAGTCTGAACAACATCTTCGACCGCATCATCACTTACCAACAGGTGAGATAGTAGTCAAAGGCTAACCTATAAAAAAATATTTAAAAAAAAGTCGCCTCTTACGAGACCCACGGGTAGAGATGGGGGGATGATATTCTAGCCCGGCACCACACAGGTATTATATCATATACGCACTCTTAAGGGTGAACTGGCCGGCCCGTTTTCCATACAAACGTCGTAGGGTGATCACTCCCTTATTTGAGATTTTAAGTCCAGACTTAAGCATAATACCGATTGATATAGTCATTATCTAGGCTTGTATGATACCGAAATTTCAATAAAATAATTAACTTGAGAATTATGAGCCTCGAAACATTTTCATATAAAGTTTTCGAGGCTCATAACTTACAACTCAATTATCTTTTAAAAAATTTGCCATCATACAAACCTAGATAATGACGATATCAATCGGTATTATGCTTAAGTCTGGACTTAAAATCTCATATAAGGGAGTGATCACCCTACGACGTTTGTATGGAGAAGTGACCGGCCAGTCCAACCTTAATGTCTCAATTTAAAACGAGCGAAGAAGTTTACTAGACTCTTATAAAAACATTAAAATCTTTTATAGTTTAAAAACGTTTGTAACATCATGTTCTTGAATTTTAGTTTATATAATCCAGATATATAAATACCATTTTGAAGCGCTCGTAGCGAAGTTTACTTAGCTGTTCTCAACCGATCGACGTCGCGCGCGGTCATGAGTTGGATGGGTGACCGCTAGTGACATTACTACTGAGCGTTTCCGTGCTTTGGAGGGCACGTTAAGCCGTCGGTCCCGGTTGTTGTCTTAGGATGGCAGTCGTTATAGCATGGTGGTAGGGCATTTTGCGAATGCCCGCCTGGCTAGCTACCACCCTCAAGTAGAAAATCTGTCGCCAAGCACCTAACGGTGTGTTCCGGCAGCTGTCCTTGAGAGCCAGTACTTCTAGGTTAGCCTGAACAACATCTTCGACCACATCGTCACTTACCATCAGGTGAGATTGTGGTCAAAGGCTAGCCTATCAGGCATAAAAAAAAAAAAAAAAAAAAAATATTCTTGAAGCGAATTTAAAGTATACAATTGTATTTACATTATAATATAAATTTAAGTATTTCATATTAACATGTCAATATTTTTTAGACATATTTTAACCCATATGTTCTGACGTAAATCATATGCATTTTGTTATTAGGGTACAGTAAGGCTCTGACCGACTGAGCTAACTTGACAATGACTTATAACTCAAATTTTTCCTATCGTTCTTTAACCTTCGTATTGGGATAGAGCGACACCTATAGTTCAACGTTGTACTACTAGCAAGACTAATTTTGCAATGGTAAACAGGATTATCTAAAATGGAACTAGCTTCCAAGGAAACGGCGCCGGAACTCGGTTAGGTGCTTGGTGACAGAATTTCTACTTCAAGGTGGCAGCTAGCCCGGTGGTCTCTCGGAGAATGCCTTACCACCAAGCATCGTTGGATTATTCAGGCTGCTCAAAGGTTTCTGACATATCCTAACGGCGGCCATCTTAAGACAACAGCCGGGACTGACCAACTTAACATGCCCTCCGAAGCATGTGAACGCTCAGTAATACCTAAATGCCACTCACCCATCCAAGTTATGATCGCAGAAAAGTCACTTAACTTAGTTGTTGAACGAAGTACCTCAAATAGAAAATCTGTCGCCAAGCACCTAACGTGTTTTCCAGCAGCTGTCCTAGAGAGCCACAGTTTCCATGCCAGGTTATGCCTATCAGTGGTAAAAAATATACAGAACCCGGAAATAAGCAGCACTTTGCTGGTATATTCAATATAAATATATACATATATATATATATATATATTTACTCAAGTGTAGACATTAATGATGCATTCGTATGTCTGTAACAATTAATTATTTTAATATTATAATTATGGTGATGAATACTTAAAATTTGGAGTTTTTTGGAAGTAAAGAAATCAATAAAACATGTTGAAATTACTGGCTCTCAAGGACAGCTGCCGGAACACACCGTTAGGTGCTTAGCGACAGATTTTTTACGTAAGCGTGTTAGCTAGTCAGGCATTCGCAAAATACCATAATGTTATTATCGACTGCCATTGTAAGATAACAACCGACACGCGACGGCTTAACGTGCCCTCCGAAGAACGTGTACGCTCAGTAGTAATGTCACTAGCGGTCACCCATCCAACTTATGACTAGATTTCATAATTACAAAATCACAAATGAGGTGGTGAGCGCCACATTGGCCTATCTTTTTGAGACACAATGGAAATCAATTGTGTCTGCAAAAGATAGGCCACTCTGGTACTCATGGCCTCAAATATACGATAAGGAAAATATTAAGTCATGTGCGGGATTCGAACCCGCGTCCATCCACTCCTTGAGCCGGGGTATGCTCTAACCAATTGAGCTAACATGACATGACGTCATAACTCAAATCTTTCCTATCGTTCTTTAACTATCGTATTGGGATGGATTCGAATCCCGCACATGACTTAAATTTTTCCTATCGTATATTTGTGATTTTGTAATGTAATCCGCATAGCAGGCGTTATTGCAAACCTAACAATATTTAAAAAAAAACAAAACACATTTCATAATGCTGAAATAAACTTCATTTAGATTTTCATTTTCATGTTATTTTCATTTTTATTTATATTTTTTTATTTTAAGCCTCTACCTCTACACTTTACCCTCGGGGATGTGTGGTTACAAAACTACAACTATGTGTCAACGACCACATTTTGGAGTCATTGACCAACTCATCAACTCGGTATAAAATACATCAGTTCATCAATCTAAGTACTTCTCTTGGCATAATTTACGATACTTCAAGACTTTTCTTTATTTGTATGTCTAGCAATCGCTCGGTACTTTCACCTCTTCACCGATGAGAGGCTTAGACTGTTATAAAAATATTATTTAGCAGAAACAGTGATGGCTCAGTGGCATTGGCTGTGGACCGCGCAACAGGTCCATGGTTAGAATTCCGCCGCGGGCTTGAGCTTCACCGCATGGTGGAAGAGCATTTTGGTAATGCCTACCTAGCATGGTAGGTTCCATTTTTTTTTCTCCGGTTCCATTTTTGGTAAAAAACAAATTATGATGTTATTAGAGCGTACCCTATCTTCCTTTTTATTTACATCAATGGTTTTCGGTGATAGACTTTCTACTTGACTGTGGTAACGAGCTAGCCAGGCGGGGTTTCACAAAACGCCCTATCGCCAACGAATTTTGTTTAAATAAGTATTATTAATATTAATAAAGATTGTTCATAAAGACAGTCGTAGATAAGTATGTCAGCGTGTATTGCGGAGTGGCCATTAAAAAGCCGTATTGCAAAATTTGTGTCAGTATCTTATATGCTTACATTGTTTTTTTTAACTAACCTATTAGTCACGGACCATTTAGTCACTTAAATTATAATCACATTAATATTATCACACGAATATAATATAAGGTGAAAGTTTGTGATGGTGGAAATATTGATAAATAAAGAAAATGGAAAACCTATAAACCTAGTTTATTCTGTCAGGAAAAATAATTATAAATATAGAAAAAGGAGTTTAGCCTATCAGTTGTAAAATAAGACCAACATTTTTAGATTTTATTAATGTTTACTATAATAGGTGAAAAGTTTACTCCCAGAACGCAAATTATGCGCAATTTCTAAGTCAAAACTTGAAGAGGCGCAATTGTCCTTATCGCACTTCTTCTATTAGTCTTCTGGCTTCGCCCTCTTCAGACGAAGCTAGGGTGCTACTAAAATTATACATGTTTCTCTACGGAGGAACAAGTCCTTGTTAAATTAATTAGCTATTAATATGATGTGAGACTTACGGGGGTGACATGGTCAATTATTGACAAAACATCCATGAAATTAAATAAAGAAAAAAAAAAAAACGCACTATTCTGTTCGGGCGTTTAGCGGCGAGACAGCATCACTTTGTTCAAATACCTATTTTTCTGTAGAAGCTTTTCTTCCCGTTCCTCTTAACACATAGGATACTTTTTATCATCATCATCATCATGATCCAACGTCATGTGAGTGTAAACGCGGGGCGCAGCTACTAAATGTGTGAGGATGTGAGTATGTTAGCGGTAGGTACTAATTGAATAAAATAAATCAAAAATAAATCAAAATGTTTGTTACTCTTTCACACTGAAACAGCTGAACAGAACTTTTTTTTATGTTATTGTGAAGGAACAAGCGCGAGACCCACCTGATGTTAAGCGGTATCCTCTGCCTATAACAGATGCATTTCATCACAAGTGGCGAACTGCACTGCGCCCATCACCTTGAGACATACCTGTTAAGTCTCATTTTGCCTGTTATTTCACAAACTTCGCTACGAGCGCTTCATAAGCACCTCCTGTACAACAACACTCATGCACGTTTCTATTTATGAACAGTAACATGCTGAGGCTTCTTACATCTGGGGATACTTTAACAACAGACAGATTTTTAAGCCTTTGAGCACTATCTCATCTGATGGTAAGTGATGATGTGATCGAAGGTGTTGTTCAGGCTGTCGTAGAATTACTGGTTCTCAAAGACAGCTGCCATCCTAAGACAACAACCGGGATCGATGGCTTAACGTGCCCTCCGAAGCACGTACACGCTTAGTAGTTATGCCACTGGCGGTCACCCATCCAAGACCGCAGACGACGTTGCTTAACTTAGGTGATCGGATAAGAACAACTAAGCAAACTTCGCTACGAGCGCTTCCATGTAAATTAAATCTGCAAGTTATATATTTATGGTATCGAATTTTAAAACACATCATTTTGATGCCTAACTCTATGGGTTTGGAAGAATAAAAAAAATCATCTCACAATATGGGGCCAAAAATCTGTTAGTTTGTTTTTTTTATAAAACCAGTGTCACTTGCGCTGTCAAGACAAATCTAACGACATTTTTAACATTAACATCGGATAAGCCGTTTATAAGTTATAGTTGAATAAAGAAACTCACAAACATACATGAACCCTGGAAACATTACTTTCCTTTTTTTGGGGCAGTCGTGTAAATATATACCGACCCTACAAAACTGGGATGGTGGTAAGAAGTTGACGGTGACATAGAACTCAATAGAGCTCCAACACAACGCATACCGAAGTATTACGATATCGTACGAAGATGCGCGCGCAGGAGTGTGAGACGACCTCTATGGCGTAACTAACTGGTTATGACCTAAGCGGTCGCAGTTCGATTCCAGTTTTAGCAAAAATCGGTTATTGTTCATGAATAGTCAATATAACTAGCGTTTAGTCTTTTTACCTCACATGGTCGGAAAGTTTGTTTGTCATTCGAAATCTGTATGGAAAAGCGCTTTTAATTTTTAATCGGTGCCCGGTATGTGGCAATAGGTTTAACCCGCTTTTTTTATGTTACTGTGACGGAACAATCTCATATCAAGCACCTAACAGTGTGTTCCGGCAGCAGTCCTTGAGAGCCAGTGAAATTACAGGCACATGAGACTTAACAACTATGTCTCAAAGTGACAGGCGCAGTACAACTCGTGACTTGTAATGAATTATGAAACGCATCTGTTATAGGCAGAGGTTATTCCGCTTAACATCAGGTAGGTCTCGAGCTTGTTCCGTCACAATAACATTAAAAAAATAAAGGATGTCCATGAACAAAAGCGTCTCCTGTTTTTAAGAAGTTTACTAAACCTAATTCCCACGCTTGGCAGGCGTCTTGGGATCGCAGTGTAAGATGACAGTTATTGAGATGGCGCTGCTGCCCACCTTCCAGTACACTTCATAAAAATGAAGCAGTGATGGCGCAGTGGCATTGGCTATGGACTGCCTCGCAGCAGGTCCATGGTTTGAACCCCGCCGCGGACTTGAGTTTCATCGCATGGTGGAAGGGCATATTTGTGTACGCCCGCCTGGCTAGCAACAACCCTCAAGTAGAAAATCTGTCGACAAGCGTCTCGGTGTGTTCCGGCAGCTGTCCTTGAGAGCCATTAATTCTAGGTTAAACCTGTTAAACCTTCGACCATATCATCACTTATCATCAGGTGAGATTGTGGTCAATGGCTTACCTATAATAAAAAAAACCCTTCGATGTCTCTTATGACTCTGCGGGAAGATATAGGGGGTGCTATTCAAACCCCCACAAGGCACCACACGAGAAAATTGAGTTTAAAGTAGAAAGTATTTATTTTAATAAACACATCAAAGCACATGCTGCCACAGAGATAAAATAAATCTTATTATACACATAAATAATGAGCGATAAATTATAAGTATCAAATTAACAATGTTTTTAATTAAACTTTCTTTAAGTAATAACAATAAAAGTTAATATCTCTATATCAGAAGCTAAACGTAGGTAAGTAAGTATTTAGTATCAATTTATTTATACTCTTTTATAAACAACAAAGAGTACAAACACTGGCTAAGTTTGATTATGGGCACGAGGAGATTGACAGAAAAGTTATACAGTTGCCAATAAATTTAAAAAAAAGTTACAAATGTCAGAAATAAAGTATTATAGTACCACCAACTTAACTGTGCAGTTCGCGAGGGCTCTGCTGGTCAAGGAAATCAACTAGAAACTGTCACAATTTGAAGGAATGTTGTAGTTCTTTTTTCTGCCACCTGAACAGATAAGTTGGTGGGTCTGCAAAGTATTTATTATATGTTCTATGGTTGTGTAGTGATTATGGAGGGTAGAGGTAAGGAGAGTCATTTCATATGGTAGAACATTTTGAAAAATGTCCAGCTGTAAGCTATAAATAACTGTTCCAAAACCTTCCAGAATGGCGTTGGTGTAGACAAAGTATGGATGTAGTGAAGACAATTGTAAACAATTTGAAGTTTTTTTTCTCTTGTTATTGTGACGGATTATGCACGAGGGCCACCTGATGTTAAGCGGACTAACCTCTGCCTATAACAGATACATTTCGTCACAAGTCACGAATTGAACTGCGCCCGTCACCTTGAGACATAGTTAAGTCTCATGTGCCTGTAATTTCACTGGCTCTCAAGGACTGCTGCCGGAACACACCGTTAGGTGCTTGGCAACAGATTTTCTACTTGAGGTTGGTGGCTTGCCAGGCGGGCATTCGCAAAATGCCCTGCCACCATGCGGTGAAGTTCAAGCCCGCGGCGGGATTCGAACCATGAACCTGCGGCACGGCATGCCGTAGTCAATGCCACTGAGCCATCACTGCTTCAAAAAGTATGTAGAGTTAAAAAAAATATATGTCGACTAAAGTAATTACATATTGAAAAACTACTTGCGTAGTACAAAATAATGTAGTATAAACCTTAAAGAATTATTATAAGAAAACGTGTAGCTAGAGTGATTTTACTTTTTTTCCCTGATGTGTGTACCCATGTACACACATCATCTCTACGACCGTAGAGAGAGAAAAGAAAAATCTAAAATTGACAACTTTGATGGCTCTCCTTATATTTTTAGGGTTCCGTACCCCAAGGGTAAAAACGGGACCCTATTACTGAGACTTCGCTGTCCGTCCGTCCGTCTGTCACCAGGCTCTATCTCAAGAACGGTTACACATAAAAATACAAATCTTTGCTCTTTATAATATTAGGATAGATTATTACGTTTACCCGTTACCAATGCAACCAATTCAATAATTATTATAATAATATACAAGTTATTATAAATAATCTTATCCGAACCCTGCATATAATGTGATAAAGTACAATAATACCTAAGTAAAAACAAATATTATTATTATTATTATTATAATAATACCTATTCCCAGTGGAGTGCCGGGTTAGAATTGCACCTCTCCATATCATCCCGTGGGTGTCGTAAGAGGCGACTAAGGGAAAAACATACTGGAAGGTGGGCAGCAGCACCTTCTAATGAACTGCCATCTTAAACTGCGATCCCCAAGCCGCCTGCCAAGCGTGGGGATTATGGCAAATACCCCCTTAATAGGGGAGGCTGTGTTCAGCAGTGGACGATCCAGCTGATACAGTAATACCTAGTCAGACGAACTAACAACAGAACCTAAAAAATGATCATTTTTCCGCCTTAGAGATGAATGTTCGCCTTGAAGTAAATCATAAAGAGCGTGCCTGAGAATATAATATATATAATATTTTAGAGGATATGATAAATTAAATACTGAGCCTGAACCGAAAACACGATTCGATATATTACTCACTATAGAAAAAAAATGGAATGAAATAACTTGCTGAAATCGGTACCATGATGGTTCAAAAGTACTATTATCACAATATTGTGCGCATGTTATTAAGTAATTTCACACATTTGAGTGTTGAAGTCGGTTCCATTTTTGGTAAAAAAAAAATTCACCCGTTTTATTGACAGCAAGGTCGTTAGTAGCATTACTTATGGGATCGATTGTCATTCTCAGTCAATGACTATATCATCAAGATAGGAAAATACTTTTCAGTTATTGGAGTGTAACTCAAAAACGGCTTGACCAATTTTGATGAAATTTAAATGGGACCACATGATAAGCATAAGCTTTCAAATAAAAAAAATACAATCAAATCGGTTCACCCAGTCAACAAAAATGAGGTAACAAAAAAAACAGACCAATTATTGAATACCTCCTTCTTTTTTTTGAAGTCGGTAAAAAGTCATGAATACAGCTGTAACATTTCGCGTAATCAAGTTTTGTGTCTGTATAGTAAATCGTAGCAACACAAATGGTATTTTTTTATTATGTAGGAACTGTGTGAAACAGTAACTGAAGATTTTCCGTTTTTGGTTCTTCTCAATGAGTTCCAGAATTTGACACACCACATTCAATCATGCAAGTTTTTTTTCTCATTTTAATTTTCTCTAAAATAATCGAAGTTATTTTCTATAACTCTTTATGGCAATGCTGCAAGCATGCCAACTGGTAGGCTAGAGCATTTGGACAGCCTATAGCCCTGCAATGGCGTTTAGGTAGCCAAAATGCTTTCGTTGTAGTAGTTGCAACATTATATAGTTTTGAAGTGTTTTGTAAATAAAGGCATAACGCCGGAAAAAATATCTTATAGGCACATTTGAATAACAAGCGTCCATAAATTTTAATGCGTATATTTATTTTATTATTGATTGGCTAACCTATGACCACTATCTCAGCTGATGCGGTAGATGTTTTTAGGCTAACCCAGAATTACTGATTCTCAACGACAACTACCGGAAAACACCATTAAAATCTTGGCAGCAGATTTTATACTTAGGACGGTACCTAGCCAAGCGCTCATTCGCAAAATGCCCTACCAAGCAAAACTTATTTATAACATTTTATGTAAACATGACATTTTAATTAGCGTAGACGTTTTTTATTGCATTTATATACATAAATAAATAACATATAATAACAATGTAATTGTAATAATTCAATAAATATATGTATGCAGGTATAAGCTCCATAAACAAGTGAAATTATTGTCTTTAAGTGTATTACGCGCACGCGATATTATTTATTAAATTACAGTTCATAAAAACATAAAATAAGTGTCGAGTTATAATAATTGGTAGTCATCGAAAGCACAGATAAAAAGTCTGCGTAATAACCTGTCATGCTTAAAATGAATAATACAATTGCCAAATTGCATTTAAAAAGTAAAATTAAAAAGTTAGCGGACAGCGCGAGTACAGACGATAATTTTAGGCGCACAGCCTCCGCGTCTCGGCATCTCGACTTTCCACTGTCCCACTGCCCTAAATCCCCACCTGTCTTGAGTGAAAGCGAAAATTTGCAAAATAATGACATAATACAACATAACCTACCTCAAGAAGCAATCCGTGAATTTGGTGTCACAAGTAAAAACACTCACATGCACTAAAAAAAACACTGGCCACTTGTCACTGAACTGTCAAAAGCCGCGCGAAACTTCTGTCCTTTTTCACTTTCCCGCCAAATTCAGTCACTTGTTTTTTTTTTTCACGATGTCCGCGCGTGTGGCAATTGCTGCGGCGCGCGTTCAGTCAATTCGGGCTTCATTGCCCGACTGTAAATGCAAGAAATCGAGAAGTGCGATTAAGCTGTGGCGAGCATTCGCTCTATGTAGGGTTGTCGCTGACTTTAGCCGACTGTTGCTTCAGAGAGAGGTTACGTATTTAGGAATCTGTGTTTAATAAAAAACATGTCCTCTCTCTGTATTCCTCGAAGGGGTAGGCAGTGTTTTCTCAGCACCCTTGCTTTACCCACGGTTCCATGTAGTAGGGTACTAGCATATTGCCAACTACCGATAAAATTCTAGATTCCGTAGTATGATTGATAGGTTCTTTGTAAGAATAACCTAGATACGTGAATGACCCTGAGACCGAACATAGAGCCGTAAAATACCTAAAAGGTATATAAGAGGCAGAGCAAAAATATTTTTTACAAAAAACTGGAACCGACTTCAATACTCAAATATGTGAAATAACTTGTCGGAGTCGGTACAATGATAGTTCAAAGTACCTATTATCACAATATTGTGCGCGCGGTTCCGACTTCGACAAGTTATTTCAAACATTTGAGTGTTGAAGTCAGTTCCTTTTTTGGTAATGAATTTTTTTTTACCCTTTTTAGTGTCCCTTGCTTACTTATGGGATCGATTGTCATTCACTGTCAATGACTGTATCGATCATCAAGATAGGAAAATACTTTTCAGTTACTGGAGTGTAACTTAAAAAAGGCTTGACTGATTTTGATAATCTTTAAATGGAACCACACGGCAAGCATCAGCTATCAAATAAAATAGAATCATCAAAATCGTCAAAATTTCTGAGGTAACAAACAAAAAACAGACGGTTTGAGTACCTCCTCCTCCTTGCGAAGTCGGTCAAAAATAAACAAAATACACTCGGTATGTGTAATTCGCTCGATATTTTACAAAAATAAAATTATAAATCCTACTTATTAAAAAAAGTTAAGAGTACAAAAGTTTTATCTCGAGCGGTGATCGAACGGGCACCTTCCCGCTTGTAGATACCAAGCGCCTAACCCATTTAACCATCGAGTCGATGGAAGGAGATGCAAACTTTGTGCTTTATGAGTAATGCTGACGTCTATACTAAGAAATAACATTTGTAAATAACTTTATAGTAATAATAACTTTTTTTATGGTTTTTAGGGGTGAATTGTGTGCGTCGGTCTTCAATTACTTACTGTACCAAACCAGCAGTATTGTCCACTGCTGAACACAGCCTCCCCAATTTAGGTTTGCCATAATCCCCACGCTTGGCAGGCGTCTTGGGGATCGCAGTTTAAGATATCAGTTCCTCAGAAGGCGCTGCTGCCCACCTTCCGGTATTTTACCTTTAGTCGCCTCTTACGACACCCACAGGTAGAAATGGGCGATGACATTCTAACCCGGCACCCCACGGGGTATTCTGGTCTTCAATTACTTCTAAGATAATACGAGAAATATTATTTTAAACTCGCGAATATCACGATCATTTAAAATAAATACCAAACCTGGCTACAAGCACAATAAAACTGATAAAATTTAAAATTTTCCGCCATTGACGCAGTTTTCTCCTTAATGATGGTTTTTTAAACGTTGGGGGTCGTCGGACTAAAAGAAGCACTTTTTCTTATTCTTAACAATAAAATGGCTCCCTCCTATTTTGAATTTTTAAATACCTTTTACTGAAATATCTAGCTTTCTAAGTCAAATAAACTTATTCAATTATTCTTAAATTATATAAGCCTAATAATATTAATCTTTTTCGCTTAGTATTTGAAAGTGCTTTTAATCAAATTATAAAAATATATATTTTAAGGCTTATTTCAAAAACTCAGAACTTACCTAATTTATTAATTTTACTACTAATCAGTTTTGAGTTGTTTAACTATTGTGTGTGACGATTGCGTAAACATAATATAACATAATATCTTTGAGCTATTTTATGACTCAAAAGTTATCGTCCGTCATATTACAATTAATATCAATACTTTTAAAATTCTAAAACCTGACTCACTGAATGACTGACAGACAACGCACAGCCTAAACCACTGGTCGCAGAGACTTGAAATTTGGAGGGTGTCTTGATGCCTAAGGTTAATACTAATAAAGGTTTTTTTGAAATTTAACCCTAAAGGGGTAAAAATGCATGAAAACATTTGTGTGAAAGTCCATTGTTTTTTAACTTACAGTTCTGAAAATTTGTATTTGGATAGTTCAATGTGACCATATTTTTTTTGATGGGGCTGTAATTGGGGATGATACTTTGTTAGAAAGGTCATTGTTTTTAAAGTTATATTATTGAAAATTAGTATCTGAATAGACTTTTAAAAATAAAAACATGACACTATAATATTTTTGGCCAGGGTTGATGAAAAGGGGTGAAAATGAAGAGGAAAGTTTGTCACCTGAACTTAAACCGCTGGCACTCGGCTTGTTCGTCCATCTGTCAGATTAATGTATCCTTTGAACCGTACACCGACTCCTAAAATTTTAACAAACAATATTAATAAATATAAGAAAATTAATTAGATCTCCACTGGATTGAGGTCATCAAGGAAGAGCTCGCTTCGCTCCATCAGTCCTAAGATCCAATGATTAGCATATAATGTGACAACCCTAGCAAGTATTCACTCAAACGTCATACATTTCAATCGTAAAGCCACAATGACAGCGTCATTACCAAGAAAATTGTCAAGGTGTTGTAAATAATGGAAAAATTGCGGGAAATTATCGCAATTAACTAGCAACACCTTTGAACTTGAGATTGACGGTTGGATGTTGTTGTTCTATTATATAATTGCGCAAAATTAATTCAAAATTTAAAACGAGGAAAAACGTATTTTTTTGTTTATAAAAGTACATGCACGGCTTTATATATTATTACACTATCAGGGACTTTATTTTTACCTTGAGCTCGAGGCAAAAATAAAGTCCCGATTAGTGTCTCTCCAAATATTCACAGAGTACATTTCAGTAGGGCCCATTCTCAACGGTACAACACTGCAGTTGTACCGGGGCATTTTGTTCCGATACCTCGAATATCACCCGGCAGCGAGCCAAGCCGAGATCCGAACCACAGTGGTGCCCTTGAGCTCGCTGTCAACTACCCCGATAGAAGCGGAGCGTTTTCGGCGCCCGCAGGTGAAGGAGGTATAAGGCGCTTTTCGCCTTCTACACCCGTCTCCGGAGAAGTGCCTTCAGTACTTCCCCCTCCAGGGCTATAAGAGGGCCTTCCCTCGTGAAAATCCGGTGGAGCTGAACGACCGACATGACAGTGGTAGCCAGCATCTAAGTCAACCTTAAAAGAAAAATATTAGTCTTGCGCTCCCATCGGCATCGACGGCACTGGGGACAGTGCCGTCGTCCAGTTAAGGGGGCAGTTGGGAAAAACAGTTTCATCAACCCCTTTAGTCACAGTGTTTGAGTTTAACGGGGAGGATGGCACACAAGTATCATTTGCCCCGGTATCGCGTTTGACGGGGAAGATGGCACGGATTAAGTTTTATTTGCCCCGCTATAGAATGTTACATATAAGTACCGAGAAAAGGAATGCCTTATAAATAAAAAAGTTTGTATATTATAGATGAATTATATTAACAAACAATCAACGGTATATATTATAGGTATTCTTATTTTAGTTAACAGTTAATTTTATTTTAAAGACCTTTTAAGGAACTAAAATTTAACAAAAATCACTATAGTAATTAAACAACTTTAAAAGGTTTCGAAGCAATGCAAGCAGTGGCATTGGCTATGGACTGCCGTGCAGCAGGTCCATGGTTCGAATCCCGCTGTGGGCTTGAGCTTCACCACACGGTGGAAGGGCATTTTGCGAATGCTCACCCGGCTGAAAAACTGGCAAACCAGAAGCATATATATTATGCTCAGCAATATGCATACAAAGTTTCACCGAGTTTGAACACTTGGTATTTAAAATATGAAGAATCTACGTTTGTATGGAAAGCGCTCCGTGAACACTACTCTTAATGTACAAAACAAATACTGAACAGAGATGTATAACGTTTGTAAATTGTTGTGTCAAAATTAACACATATATTTAATACTAGCTGTACCTGCGACTGCGTTCGCGATTGCCGTACCTGCAGACTAATTATTCACATTTGAGCACTGTTTAACTCATACTAAGCAACGCTGTGGTCTGCGGTGAAGCACTCTTAGTAAAGCTAAGCTCACAAACTCTACTCTTGAGCCTTCTGAAGCTTGTTTACTATTCTCAGGCCTACTAACAGGGAGATAGCAGTCGCAAGGCTACCTACCAGCTAAACGAAAAAATATACTGTTAATAATCTGGTACTACTCTTAAGGCGATCCTGGCCAGAAAACGCCTTACAAGAATTAACTTTTCTCAAAGGAAATCCTCTGTTATTAAATTGAAATTAATATATGTTATTTTTAAGAATAGCCTTGATATATTTCATAAATCTGATACACATAATAAATTACTTCACTCGATCGAAAATAAATCCAAAGTCAGCTCTATTTTGAATTTAAATACTATTTTTCTCCTAATTTTATGAGTCTATATTTTTCGTTATTTTTATGTGCATTACTTAGCTATTAAGATAAGTAAATCATAAATAAAAATGTTTCAAAGTCATCCTTTTAATTTTATATGATTTTTTTACCTGAATTCATGATATCGGAAAAATCTTACATAGGTCATCAGAAAACCTTTCCCCTCTGTACATACAGAGATGTTATGAATTTCAAATAAATGTACTTCAAAAACAACTAAAACGTATATGTATTTCTTATTTAAGTACCTCACAACTTAAAGTATTTTTAACTTATTTCATATACCTTGTATTCAAAATACACATTTGATAATACAAAATTTTCGAATGTAAAGCGCGTGTAATCTCTACGAGTGCCGGCTTACCTGCACTGGTCGACTATCCTTGTTTGAGATGTCGTGTCTAGTATATATAGGTCAATGTACCCAAGGCTATTTTACTACGATGCAAGTTTTGAAATGTTTTACACCCAGGTAACTGTCAGTCTCTAGTCATATTTTTAACTTTTTTTTTTTTTTATTCTTGATTGGTTAGCCTTTGACCACTATCTCACCTGATGGTAAGTGATGATGTGGTCGAAGATGTTGTTCAGGCTAACCTAGAAGTACTGGCTCTCAAGGACAGCTGCCGGAACACACCGGTAGGTGCTTGGCGACAGACTTTCTACTTGAGGGTGGTAGCTAGCCAGGCGAGCATTCGCAAAATGCCCTACCACCATGCTATAACGACTGCCATCCTAAGACGACAACCGGGACCGACGGATTAACGTGCCCTCCGAAGCACGGAAACGCTCAGTATTAATGTCACTAGCGGTCACCCATCCAACTCATGACCGCGGGCGACGTTGCTTAACTTTGCTGATCGGTTGAGAACAGCTAAGTAAACTTCGCTACGAGCGCTTGTCATATTGTCAAGTTATTACAAATCTTTAAGTCTCAAATGTCTTTGTTTTGTCATTAACATCGTCATGATCAGCAGCATCTAAAGCATCTAACGTGAGCTCATAGCCTGTGCTGGACTTCGTGGAGCCATTACTCCATTGTTCCTCTTTCTTCATTTGCACACTGGAAACAGCCGCTCCACGCTGCGTCTGTGTTGCAATGGAATGCAACACAGACGCAGCGTGTTCTGTTGTTTTTTCTTTTCTTATTAAAATGCAATAATTTATTTTCAACAGTAGCAAATAAACAATGACAAAGTATTTTACAAGTCTAATAGTAATTAGGTAGTCGCTACATGTCGTAAATCGGTCTCCAACTCAGCATATGCTATTCTAAAACAAGCGCTGGTCTTCCTTTAGAGCCGGCTTTGTGACATCACGGAGGTTATATTGGACAACAGCCCTATATGAATATATATCATACGATTATATAAATTACACAGAAAAAATACACTTGAAATTAAATAAATAATACACACAAAAAACTTAAATAAATACTATAAATTATACAAAATTGACAAATAGCATAACAAAAATCTAAAATATAAAGTACAAGATATCTGATTATTACATTCAAAAATAGAATAAAATATGCAAATAATAAGAAAATATATAAATGTAGTTATTTAGATTCTGTAATACCTTGCTTCTGCAGATGCCATTGTTGGTCTTCAATAGTCAGCTTCCTTCGATATTCTCGAACGCATCCCATAACTTCTCACGTGGCAAATGCGACGTTTTGGCATTTGGAGGTTTTGACATATTATGGAGGTATTTACGTTTTACCTTCCTTAAGACCTGTGGATGTCGTCAGTGTTGTGTGTCGAGATGATACATTTCTAAACCAAATGCGGGTAGTTGGAGAAAATACCCGCCTTTCAAGACGTTGACACCCGCTTCTTCAGTCCGCTCGTGGCCACGACCAATGCAACTTGGTCGAAACGTCGACGTAAATAAATTTATAAATGTTGTTATCGCGATTAAGTCCCGTTAAATACTTATAAATAATAATAACAAATACTTTTAAAATATTTTAAGAAAACATCAAATTCATATTTTAATAAAACACTTAAAAAATATAATAATATATCTAGTGACAATTCCGCCGAACCGAACGATCGAGAAATTCTATTTCGTTTATTATCCGATATTAATTAACATCGTCATGATCAGCAGCATCTAAAGCATCTAACGTGAGCTCATAGCCTGTGCTGGACTTCGTGGAGCCATTACTCCATTGTTCCTCTTTCTTCATTTGCACACTGGAAACAGCCGCTCCACGCTGCGTCTGTGTTGCAATGGAATGCAACACAGACGCAGCGTGTTCTGTTGTTTTTTCTTTTCTTATTAAAATGCAATAATTTATTTTCAACAGTAGCAAATAAACAATGACAAAGTATTTTACAAGTCTAATAGTAATTAGGTAGTCGCTACATGTCGTAAATCGGTCTCCAACTCAGCATATGCTATTCTAAAACAAGCGCTGGTCTTCCTTTAGAGCCGGCTTTGTGACATCACGGAGGTTATATTGGACAACAGCCCTATATGAATATATATCATACGATTATATAAATTACACAGAAAAAATACACTTGAAATTAAATAAATAATACACACAAAAAACTTAAATAAATACTATAAATTATACAAAATTGACAAATAGCATAACAAAAATCTAAAATATAAAGTACAAGATATCTGATTATTACATTCAAAAATAGAATAAAATATGCAAATAATAAGAAAATATATAAATGTAGTTATTTAGATTCTGTAATACCTTGCTTCTGCAGATGCCATTGTTGGTCTTCAATAGTCAGCTTCCTTCGATATTCTCGAACGCATCCCATAACTTCTCACGTGGCAAATGCGACGTTTTGGCATTTGGAGGTTTTGACATATTATGGAGGTATTTACGTTTTACCTTCCTTAAGACCTGTGGATGTCGTCAGTGTTGTGTGTCGAGATGATACATTTCTAAACCAAATGCGGGTAGTTGGAGAAAATACCCGCCTTTCAAGACGTTGACACCCGCTTCTTCAGTCCGCTCGTGGCCACGACCAATGCAACTTGGTCGAAACGTCGACGTAAATAAATTTATAAATGTTGTTATCGCGATTAAGTCCCGTTAAATACTTATAAATAATAATAACAAATACTTTTAAAATATTTTAAGAAAACATCAAATTAATATTTTAATAAAACACTTAAAAAATATAAATATATATCTAGTGACAATTCCGCTTAATTTTCCTGCTAAGCCGACGTGACGTCACAAACGCCACGCAGCCAAACCGGAAGAATTTTCGACGCGTTTCGCTTCTACACGAAGCATTTTCAGGAGGTCTTGACTCTTCGGGCGCACGATCGAGAATTTCTCGATCGTTCACACAGGAAACATTAAATAAATTTATATTAAGATTATCCAATTAATCTGTAATCGGAATATAATTAGATGTAAAGATAATCAAGTAATTAATATCGGATAATAAACGAAATAGAATTTCTCGATCGTTCGGTTCGGCGGAATTGTCACTAGATATATTATTATATTTTTTAAGTGTTTTATTAAAATATGAATTTGATGTTTTCTTAAAATATTTTAAAAGTATTTGTTATTATTAAAAATGGATTTCCGCAAAGTAACGCCTGAATCTATTCATTACTTATAAATATTTGTTCAAGTCGCGAAATTCTTAAAGTTACTAATATTATGGAGGTTTTGTATCCAGGGGCAGGGGAGATATGTTTTCGACAAGCGGACAACGAACAGCTTTAGTCACCATCTTGTCGTCCCTGGGGATGTGCTGTGATTCATATCGCGCGTGGCATTGGTGATCACGCCTTGTTGGTGAGCTCATGCAGCTCACAAGATCTTTACTTAATTATATTATTTACTCGCACTATGTTAACTCCTCTGCATCCAAAGGTTGTTTGGAAGAGATGGCTTCTTAAACTGCCCCTTATACAACATTATATTTAAGCTAGTATAAAGCTCACGTTTTTCTTAGGTATATTTGGTGTACAAAAAAGTGTTATTTATCTATCACTCTTGTAAGCTCCAGCGTGAGATAATATAGGCTATATATCACCAGTCTCCATAAGCGACTCCTAAAATTGCTTTCCAACTTTTGTTGATTCTACACGCGGCTTTATAGGCTTCGCATAGTGTAGATGTCTCCTCTATTACGAAGACAGTCAAATAAAAGATCAAATTCCCATCATCATCCACCCCTATCCCACTCACGTTGGGTCGATACCATATGACTAACTAACAACAGAAAGGACAACACAAGAAAATATTTAAAATAGTCTGCTTCACAGCATTGCATAGTTTTCAAATTCAAATCAAATAAAATAAGTAAATTGTGATAAAAACGTACATATTATGACAGTTACAAATTATCACACAGGAAACATTAAATAAATTTATATTAAGATTATCCAATTAATCTGTAATCGGAATATAATTAGATGTAAAGATAATCAAGTAATTAATATCGGATAATAAACGAAATATAATTATAGTCGAATTTCAATTTTTTTTTTTATTGTAATGTTTTGGCAAACAAGCAGACGACCCACCTGATGGTAAGAGGTTACCGTCGCCTATGGACATTGGCAACATCAGGGGCGTTACCAATGCGTTGCCGACCCTGTAGTACTCTTTTAACACCCTTTTTGAAGGAATCCATACTGTAGCCCTGCGGAAAAACGTTACATGGAAGATCATTCCACATTTTGCAAGTATGCGGTAAGAAGGAACGCATAAATCGAGCTGTGTGAGACTTCCAGGACTCGATTATGTGTGGATGAACTTTTAATTAATAATATATATAATTTGATTAATATCCAATAATTACTAAAATACAGGATTATTGGAAAAATGCTAACAACCCCTTAGAGTTGACTTCTGCTAATCCTAACAAACATTTTGAGATGAATTTTTTTCTATAGTTTTTTTAGGTTACGTGTTTTTGACTGAATAAGCACGAAGACCACCTGATGTTAAAAGTCTCTTGTGCCTGTAATTTATTAATTCATATTTTTATTACTTAACTCGATGTAAATATACAAAACTCTATTGAAAGGGAGCGCGGCGCGGTCCAGTGTTGCCGCGGCGGGCGCTCACAGCTCGGAGAGACTCAAAATTTAAAACAATAAGTTTTTCTAGTATACTATATAGTGTACTACATACACTTGTAAGTTCTGTGTCTCGTAGTCGAAGCCAATTACATACGTATTAAACTCAAATACTCGTTAGATCTCACTCAAACTTAATTGGGATCACATGACAAGGACCAGCTGTCGAATATGAAAAAAAAATCAACAAAATCTGTGCACCCAGTAAAGAGTATTTTTTTTACTTTAATTAAAACGGTGACACACCAATTACAATAATCAGAGATCAAAATACGATATTAAGGTTGAACTGGCCGGTCACTTCTCCATACAAACGTCGTAGGGTGATAACTCCCTTATTTGAGATTTTAGGTCCAGTCTTAAGCATAATACCGATTGATATCGTCATTATCTAGGCTTGTATGATGCCAGAATTTTAAAAAGATAATTAAGTTGTAAGTTATGAGCCTCGAAAACTTTATATGAAAATGTTTCGAGGCTCATAATTCTCAAGTTAATTATGTTATTAAAATTTCGGCATCATACAAGCCTAGATAATGACGAGATCAATCGACATTATGCTTAATTTTGGACCTAAATCCTCAAATATTGGAGTCACCCTACGACGTTTGTAGGGAAAACGGGCCGGCCAGTTCATCCTTAATACATAAAATACCACTAAACAAAATTTTCATTTCATACATCCCTTTCACAAAAACGCACACACTCATACAGTATTTGACCATACATCAGCAAACAGATCACAGTCAGGGTTCATGTCCAGGAGAGCATTGAGAGCCGAAAGGGTGCGCGGTATAGGTGAGTTGCCGTGTGGAACGGTGTAACACAGCGGCTCAGCAAACTTGTGTTTGCGGACTGAAAGGTACTTTTCGTTGAGTTATGATATGAGGTAACTCACAAAAACAAATACAGTCAAATATATGAAAAAAAAAAGAAAATTCCTTTCGTATATATGTAATTTTGTAATGTAGTCCGCATAGCAGGCGTAATTGCAACCAAAAAAATATTAAAATTATAAGGTTGCGTCATCATTTACAAGTATAAAACCAATTGCAAAATCGGTCTTGTTTGTAGTACCTACCTACGTAAGTTGTACTATAGATGTCGCTCCATCCCAATACGATGGTTAAAGAACTATGGGAATAATTTGAGTTATGACGCATTGTCACGTTTTAGCTCAATTGGTTAGAGCATACCCCAGCTAAAGGAGTGGATGGACGTGGGTTCGAATTCCGCACATGACTTAAATTTTTCCTCTCGTATATTTGCAATTTTGTAAAATACAGTCAAATTGAGACCCTCCTCCTTTTTTCAGTCGGTTAAAAATTATAATTTGCTAACGAATAGTGTCCATTACAGAATCATCTAGACACAGTTTTCGCCAGGCACGTTATAAATTATCAGTTACATATTCATCAGGAGTCAGGACTCCTACCCAGGACCACCATATTCTAATGCCGCGGCGCTTCCACACACAAAACAAAGTTATTTTTTTTGTTATGCTGTGGCAAACAAGCAGACGTCCCACCAGATGGTAAGCGGTTACCGTCGCCTATGGACATTTGCAACACCAGGGGCGTTACCAAGGCGTTGCCGACCCTGCTGGACTCTTTTAACACCCTTTTTTAAAGAAATCCATACTGTAGCTCTGCGGAAGAACGCTAGATGGAAGATCATTCCACATTTTGCAAGTATGCGGTAAGAAGGAGCGCATAAATCGAGCTGTGTGAGACTTCCAGGACTCGATTATGTGTGGATGAGCTTTTAACCGGTGACGTGAGGTACGATGATAGATAGATAGAGTCATCCTCCTCCCCGGACGCCAAGCTGGGCAGACGTGCTGAGAGAACGTAACCATTTAAAATCAAAATTATTAAAGTGTTTTTTACACCAAAATTAAAATAAAGTAATACACACTGAAACAATAATACTTGCTGGTGATATAAATATAGACATCAGAAAAAACTCCACGGATTCTAATTCAGAGCCTTATTTAGAACTAACTTCCCACTATGGCCTAATGCCTGGTCACTTATTTCCAACTCATGGTCAGACTTGTCTTGACCACGTATTTTTCAAAAGTGGTTTCGCCGCACGTGTCGTGGTTTGTGGTGCTGACATCACAGACCACGACGCTGTCTTCATTGGAATAGATAAACAACATTTTGACCTTTCTGACAAAACAACTAAAACTTGGACTAAATTAAACTATAGCCAAATAGCAGCAGATCTTAAGGATACTGATTGGTCGATTCTTTATAGCCAAAAAGAAGTCTCCACAGCATTTGATATATTTGTTAAGAAATGTAATGATTGTTCTGAGGCTAACAAACATTCCCGGTCCATGAACAAATCTAAACAAATACGTCGAACATGGATCTCTCCAGGCCTCTTGAAATGTATCAGACGCAGAGACTCTCTCCACATGACGGCCAGAAGGAACCCAAAAGATCTAAAACTGCAAAAGCAATACAAAACCTACAGGAATCTTTGCAATAACATTCTGCAAAATCTTAAAGATGCGCATGACCAAAAACTGTTGTCTGACAGCATGGGCAACAGTAAAGAAACGTGGAAGGCAGTTAAAAATCTTTGCAACATAAATACCAAAAGTGCTTCTTGCTCTGCTCTAATTGACACATTTCCTAATTGTTCCCCTAAGAAGTCACTAAATGAAGTCAACACTTTTTTCGCCTCGATTGGTAAAGATTTTGGCTAGTGATATTCTTGCAAATAACTCCACTACCGAACTCGAGTTAGCTAGAAATGCTTCTTTACTATCTAAGCCCCCTTGCCAATCATTTTTCTTTTATCCTACAAACGAAATGGAAATACTCAAAATCGTGGAAATCTAAAAATTAAATCTGCATCTGGTCATGATGGCATTGGTAACGCGCTCATCAAAAACGCTAGGCATGCTTTGGCTGCACCTCTAACATTTTTGTGCAATCTTAGCATGAATACTGGTATCGTCCCTAAAAGCTTAAAAATAGCAAACGTCATTCCTATATTTAAAGCTGGTGACCCACATATTGCCAATAATTATAGACCAATCTCGTTGTTGAGCACTGTCTCAAAAATACTTGAGAAAGTCGTCAATAAGAGACTATTATATTTCTTGGAGTCAAACAAACTTTTAGCCGAGAATCAATTTGGATTCCGCACAACCATGTCAACAGAAGATGCCGTGGTAAATATGGTAAACCACATCACGACCACCCTCGATTCTGGTCAGCACTGCATTGGTGTTTTTCTTGACCTGGCTAAGGCATTCGACACGGTTTCTCGTCCGATCATTCTAAACAAATTATCCTCTCTTGGCATTCGTGGAGTAGCACTCGATTGGTTTACCTCTTACCTTACCGATAGAATGCAAAGAACCTGTGTAGATAACTACCAAAGTGATCTTGCAGAAGTTGTTTTTGGCGTACCGCAGGGAAGCGTGCTAGCGCCTACACTATTCCTGATCTATATAAACGACCTCTGTCAACTTAATATTTCTCAAGCACAAATATTTACCTTTGCCGATGACACCGCTCTGCTGTTTCATGGCGATACTTGGGCAGCAGTCAGAAAAGCAACTGAAGTTGGTCTCTGTCAAGTTTCCCAGTGGCTCCAGAATAATCTTCTAACCCTTAATACGTCAAAAACAAAGTACCTAACGTTTAGTATATCCCAGCGCACAGCCCCTTCCCACCCACTGTCAATAAAACTCCACACTTGTAACAACCAAAGTAACTGTAACTGCTCAATTTTAGAAAATGTTAGTTACACTAAATACTTAGGTGTTTTTATTGACGAAAACCTATCATGGAAAAAGCACATAGATATGGTCAGCTCTCGAGTTAAAAAACTTAAATATATCTTCATTAAACTAAGGAACGTCGCTGACCACAATCTGATTCGCTTAGTATATCTTACACTCTGCCAATCAATTCTTTCCTATTGTGTAGTTGTTTGGGGTGCTGCTTACGGGTATCTGCTCATCAAGGCAGAACGGGCACAGAGGGCTATTCTAAAAATAGCATACAAAAAGCCATATCGGTATTGTACCGATCGTTTGTATAAAGAACTGAGTTACTTGAGGGTCAGACAAATATTCATTAATGCTTCTATTTTAAGATTTCACAAAAAAGCCTTAACTTCAATTAATTCCTCAGCCCAAACTAAACGTCGCCTAATTTGGCCTTCACCGGTATTCAAAACAAAATTTGCTAAGAAATCACCTTTATTTTTGGGACCATACATATACACAGAAGCACAGAAAAAATTACATATAGTCAACTCTCTGAGAAATGGATGTAAAAGAGTTACAAGCAGCTGGCTACAAACTTTAAATTACATGGAGACAGAAAAACTTTTGCAAGTATGTCAGTAAAAATTTCTATTGCTACTAATAAAATATATATAACCCGTAATATCGAAATAGAAACAGCTTTTATTTGATATGAGTTGTTTTTATTTATATTAAAGTTTTTTAATTACTTAATATTTGTAATTTTACAAACCTCCCAAATTCACTTCGCCACATACGAGTACCTACCTCTTTTTATTTTACTAATTTGAAAATTTTCTATTGTTTTTAAGTAGTTTATTATGTAGTTACCTTTTAGACCTCTCATAAGTACAAAAAGAAAAAAGACTTCAAAATATCACTTTTTCAATATGTTATTTGAAAAGTTTTTTTATATATTTTTTTTTTTTTTTTTTTTTGCATTTCAATATATTTAATACAAGTATAAAGTATATTTATTTAATATACACCACGATATCTATTTATGGGTGTATATGTTAGTGTGACAATTCTAATTCCACAGAAAATAATTACAACAATCACAAACCCCATTTATAAACTAAATTTAGCATACAAAATCACCCAGTGTGACACCAGCCTAACGCCTTCGCTACATAGAATTAATATCACATGCACACATAGATCGAGATATCGTAGCTCTTATCTAAACTACACAGACAACTCACACGCACAACTCACGCACACCATTCTCAATAAACAATATACAAGAACTCTGTGGGGACAAATGTTTCAGACTGCACACACAAATTAGAAATTTTATACAACCTACCCTCATGATACCATTATTATTTTAGTCATTGTAATCTTAACAAGAACTTGTGAACTGTATGTTTATTGAAAAAGTTAATTAAATCTGTATAATTGATTATTGCTTAGTAATATTGAATTAGAATATCTTAGAAATATTTTTGTAATGTTCTAATGTAAGTCTACGTGCAAGGTTGTTGACAAGTTTTTGTGAGCTAAAAATTCGCATTATGTGTGATACAAGTGCATGTTCTTTTTAAAGGGTATGTCCCAAACTTTCTTTTATTTTATAATTCTAATAAGCTTATATATTTTACATATGTATATTATTTTTCTGATCCTTATTTTTCATTCGTTCATAATAAATTGTTCATTTTATATCCGAAAATAATTCCTTTTTCAGCTTTGTTACAATGTTTAGATGTTTAGATGTTTAGTGTTAATGTTTAGTTTAGATTACTTTCCAAACCGGTTTCTACTCTAATAGTTTTTAATTATTGCTTCTTATAATTGTAATGACGTCTTGTCCCTAAATAAATGTTCTTTGGGAGAAACTAGTCCACCCACAACACAGGGTATCCTAGTGTGGGGGCTAGTGTGATATAAGACAACTTTCATGTTAACTCATATAATGTTAAAATTCCTTATTTGTCTGATCTATGTACCTGTTTTTTTTGCACAATAAACGTTATTATTATTATTGATTAAAATTGGTATATTTTAGTTTTATGATTAAATTATACTATGTATTGTATATATATTACTAGCTTTTCGGCCGCTGCTCCGCCCGTGCGTATGTCGGTTATCACGCACAACCATTAACCTATTTTTGCGCAGTTGGATAAAAACTATATGTCCTTCCGCGGGTCACAAACTATTTTCATACCAAATTTCATCCAAATCGGTCCAGTAGCGCTCGTAGCGAAGTTTCCTTAGCTTTACTTAACCAATCAGCAAATCCGCCGCGGTCATGAGTTGCATGGGTGACCTTACTACTGAGCGTGCACGTGCTTTGGAGGTCACGTTAAGCCGTCGGTCCCAGTTGTCATCTTAGGATGGCGGTCGTTATAGCATAGGTAGAGTATTGCGAATGCCCCCTGGCTAGCTACCACTCTCAAGAAGGAAATCTGTCGCCAAACACCTAACGGCGTGTTCCAGCAGCTGTCCTTGAGAGGTTAGCCTGATTGAACAACATCTTCACTTACCATCAGGTGAGATATTGGACACAAGCTATCAGGCATATAAAAGTAGTATTTAAGTTTATTCGTTGCATACAAAAAAAAACAATCTTTCCTCTATATAATATTAGTATTGATAGTTAAGTATACATTTTCTTTGTCTAAGCACAGAATAAAAAGGGTCTAAGTAACAAGTAATGACCCACTTATATGGTCATGGTATAACCACGGTAATAATTTAATTTGACAGCAAGGTACTAAAGGAACTTTATGGCTTACATTTTGGTAACATATCATACTGTTTGTGTATATAATTCTAGGTTAACCTGTACAACATCTTCGACCACATCATCACTTACCACCAGGTGAGATAGTGGTCAAAGGCTAATCAATAAAGCATAAAAAATCTGTACCTTTGCTATGGAAGTATTGCACCAACCACTTTGCATGGCGGAAGGGCATTTTGCGAATTCTCACCAGCCTAGCTACCACCCTCAAGTAGAAAATTTGTCGCCTACTACCTAACAGTATGTTCCGGCAGCTGTCCTTGAGAGCCATAAAATTACAGGCACATGAGACTAAACAACTGTCTCAGGGTGACCAGCGCAGAGCAGTTAGTCACTTGTGATGAAATGCATCTGTTATAGGCAGGTTTATACCGCTTAACATCAGGTGAGCCTCGTGCTTGTTCCGTCACAAAACAAACAAAAATAAACACTACCAATTGGCAGCGAGCCCAGCATGCTGGCAGAATTTTAAATTAATTATTTTCATTCATCTTCATCTTATTTCGTCATACTGTACTTTGAAGCAGTGATGGCTCAGTGGCATTGGCTATGGACTGCCGCTCAGCAGGTCCATGGTTCGAATCCCGCCGCGGGCTTGAGCTTCACCGCATGGTGGTAGGGCATTTTTGCGAATGCTTGCCTGGCGACCACCCTTAGGTAGAAAATCTGTCGCCAAGCACCTAACGGTGTATTCCGGCAGCTGTTCTTGAGAGCCAGTAATTCTAGGTTAAGCCTGTTAACACCGTCGACCACATCATCACTTACCATCAGGTGAGATTGTGGTCAAAGGCTAACCTATATGCAATTTAAAAAAAACATACACGTCCGTCTACGGGCAGTAAAGTACAACTAAGTTTTAACACCCCAGTAATGTGTGACCGGGAGGTGCTCAAGTTGATGAGATTAAAATAAGATTGCTGCACATTTGGCTTACAAACTGGGCCCGTCATCATCCTTGCGCTTAAATTATGCGAAAGAACGATAAACTGCGAGAACACCCAAGAAGCGTTGCTGCTAGGTAGGTAGATAAATGCCAAAACATATTATTTATAGGCGACAAGTAAGAATAGAAGTACTGTTCCATAATCTCTATGACGAGGGGAGAAATTGCGCCTAATGAGCAGCATGTACTCTCACGTTGTGAGAGGAATGTTGCTGCATACTGGGCGTAACGAGCTTAGCATTTCCATGGATAGCAGAACGATTGCCTATAGACTCCCACCGATACCGCGCTCCCTTGCCGCACTCAATGCACTTCTTGACGCGCGTCCAGAGACTGATATATTTGACGGTTGTTGGAGAAACCTTCTGACAGAATGTTTACGATATTGTGAGATAACATTCACAAGGGATTCCGAAATACAATAATGTTGTAAATATTTTGACCAGATTAATCTTATTGTAGTAATTTTGTAGACATTATGTAGTAATTTTTTAATTGACTTGTCATTTAAATTTTGTTTTTCAATTTGACATTTAAATTTTGACCAGATACATTTTATTATAGTAATTATTATTTCAATTAACTGCCTGTAATATGTGCTAGCTTTTAAGTTTTTCACTATCATTAGTGTAACTCGCTCTGTAGCGGTACTAATTTTGAAAAAATAAATAATAAATGGATGGTTGGCGTCAAGAAGACAACGGCCAGCCATAAAACCAAAGACAACATTTTTAACCCCTCAGTCCATATAGCTAATGCCACGTAGACATCAGCATCAGCAGTTTGAAGTGCTCGTTTTTTTCTTCTGTGTAGTGATGATGTGGTCGAAGGTTTTAACTGGCTTAACCTAGAATTACTGGCTCTCAAGGACAGCTACCGGAACACACCGTTAGGTGCTTGGTGATAGATTTTCTACTTGAGGGTGGTCGCCAGCCACCATGCGGTGAAGCTCAAGCCCGGTCATGCTGCGCGGCAATCCATAGGCAATGCCACTGAGCCATCACTGCTTCAAAATGTACCATATTCTCTACGACTAGGGGAGAAAATTCGCCTAATGCGCTTGTACTCTCACGTTGTATCGTTACCACACTTCACTAGGATTTATTCGGATTTGGGCAATCGATGTGAATCGGTTGAACGGGGTTTTAAATTCGCGCCGCCTAGCAAAGCAGCCTATAGTTGCAATGCATCACTCACTCGTCCAATCGGAGCGCTAGAATCCTGGTGGGGGTTGAGAAGCCGGCTACGGGGCTCTCGACATCGTGCTCACGTATACCACCAATCTATCGTTGAATGTGAAAATTGCAAATAATAAAAGGAACTGCAGTGTGGTGGCATAATTATACATTAAAACTATCTTCAGTGAATGCGGACCTCGAATGCGAGTTTAGTTTGTGATTTTGGCTGGTGAAAGACCTCAATACGGAGACCTGCGCATACCCAGGTAAGTGGTGCATAGTATTTGCTAAGGTCTAGCGTGTTTCTTAGAACCCTCGTTTTTAAACGTCCATCGTATTGTCCCAACCTATATGGAATCCGCCCAGCATCTATTTTGGCCAGTTTGGCGATGCTACACACGTTGTGGGAGGAGTGTTGCTGCATATTGGGCGCAACCAGCTAGACCATTTCCATGGTGGGTGGTGTCAAGAAAACGACGGCTAGCGATACGAATATAAAATGTTTATCCCTTCTGGACTGTCCATATAGCTAATTTTGATTCTACACGACGCATCCTCAGAAGGTGTTTTCGAACCCAGGTTCAAGGATTCTCGATCGTAAGCTTTAATAAAATTGTTATTATTAAATATGGATTTGGACATGATAACGCCTGAATCTATTCATTATAAAACATTACAAGCGCTATCGCGTGCTAAGCGAAAAACATATTTACATATATCTTGGGCACAAAAAGTTTCATCTCGAAAAGGAATCGAATACGTGTCATAAAAATTTGTAATCTATTTTTCGCTTAGCACGCAATCAGTGTATGTAATCTTATTTAGAAATATAGAGGGGTAGAAATCAATGTGAGAGTTAAGTGTTTGAAAAAGCACTTCTTTCGATCAGATGAAGTCAAGTAGTCTGGTAAATGGCCGCGCACCGTCCCCTATAACGGTGAAATCATGAAATATATAGCACAAATTGCGGCTTAGTCGAGCCAGTCGCAATAGCAGAGTGGTTTAGGCTGTGTAAAAATGGGAGAGTCATATGCATGCTCAGTAAGTAAACTATCTGTGTTTAAAACCTTCTAAACCCTTTTTTTTAATGCTATTGTGACGGAACAAGCTTGAGGCCCGCCTGCAATTAAGCGGACTAACCTCTGTCTATAACAGATGCATTTCGTCACAAGTCACGAATTGCACTGCGCCCGTCACCTTGTGCCTGTAATTTCACTGGCTCTCAAGGACTATTGCCGGAACACACCGTTAGGTGCTTGGCGACAGATTTTCTTCACTTTGGAAACTCTGCTTGAAAGCTCTGACGGTGACTTGACAAATACAGCTGAGCCGGGGCAGACAGCGCCATCGCAACGTCAGTTACGCGCTGAGGCCCGTGCTCGTCGCTTTGCGCCATCGTGACTCCCAGATGAAGGACTTCAAAACAGTCCGAAACTGGTCGGAATCTTTCCGGTAAATATAACGCGGGTCCTAGCCGGTTCCTAATAAGTTAATATTAAGACAGATTTTCTACTTGAGGGTGGTAGCTAGCCAGGCGGGCAATCGCAAAAAGCCCTTCCACCGTGCGGTGAAGTTCAAGCCGGCGGTGGGGATCGAACCAGGGTACTGCAGCGCGGCAGCCCATAGCTATTACTCCTCGGCCATCATTGTTGCAATATTACCATTTTTTATGATACCATTACCATATTTTTGAACTTTGAAAAATAAAAATCTCTTCCTGTCCCTTCTCAAGGAAACCTTTCAGTGAGGAAGTATCTGAAAAGCAAATATTATTTATTACTTGAGTGACATATTGCTAAATCTGGACGCACAAAAACAGTTTGACAATGACACTGTTATTGTTAGCTTATTTAACCTATTCGCCTTTTACATGTGTGTAAAAATCAGCAAAAACTGAGCAGCAATGACATCTGACAATGGAATATTGTACAATTCAAGGTAAAATCGAACTTCTGACGCAGGAAATACAAATAAAAAAATCCTCTTTCGAATAAATAATAGTACAGGGCGGTAAGTAAGGAATTACGATCGAGGCTCTAGTAGAATTACTACTTTCTGAGTCGAGGTTCGTAATTCCCGTTCCGCCCCTGAAACATACGATGTTTTACATCACATCTGCAAGTAAATAAATATGAATTATAGCTTTAATATACAAGTCAGCGCAACTGTTATCACGAAATACGTGAACTTTTTTATAAGCGGATGGCGGGCTTATAGCCCACACCATAGATTATACAAATGTTTTGTTCAGAAACGTTAAGGGCAAATACTAACGCAGGATACAGCAATGTCGGCCTGTAAAAAAAATTAAGTAACTTCGACATTTTGATACAAAAAGAGTATAATCGAGTATTTAAGTAACACGTAGCGAGATTGCAATAAAACTCCTGTTTAGATAACATTTAATGCAATTTTTCAATTGCGTGTAAACTCCTTGCTTGAACTTGCATGAAATATATGTTGTGCTATAAATTAAAAAAAATACTTACCGATCTTTGGTTTCAAGACAAAAAGAAAGCTCAAGGGTTTTATATGGGGCAATACGGCCAAGTTAACCTCTATGTTTAGATACTGTTTACGTGCATAAGTGTGATGAAAAATAATTAAGTATCGTAGAAACTTAGATTTACTAAGAGAAGATTTTTTCAGAGAATGGATTCATGTGTTGGTGTTCTATCGGCTCCGTTTGTTTTATAAAACTCGGCCTCATACAACTACAATAAGCTTTTAAAATATTCGCTTGGCATCGATCTCGGTTACGTATAGCAGTATATCCGGACTTACGGTTATGTATAGCAGTATAACCGGACTTCCGGCTACGTATAGCAGTATAACGGAGCTCCCGGCTATTTATAGCGGCAGAACCGGGCTCCCAGCTACGTATAGCAGTATAACGGAGCTCCCGGCTATTTATAGCGGCAGAACCGGGCTCCCAGCTACGTATAGCAGTATAACGGAGCTCCCGGCTATTTATAGCGGCAGAACCGGGCTCCCAGCTACGTATAGCAGTATAACGGAGCTCCCGGCTATTTATAGCGGCAGAACCGGGCTCCCAGCTACGTATAGCAGTATAACCGAGCTCCCGGCTATTTATAGCGGCAGAACCGGGCTCCCAGCTACGTATAGCAGTATAACGGAGCTCCCGGCTATTTATAGCGGCAGAACCGGGCTCCCAGCTACGTATAGCAGTATAACCGAGCTCCCGGCTATTTATAGCGGCAGAACCGGGCTCCCAGCTACTTATAGCAGTATAACCGAGCTTCCAGCTACATAAAGCGGTATAACCGGGCTACCGGCTACGTATAGCGGTATAACATGACAAAACGGTATGACAAACAACATGTTTCTTATACGGCAACCCCCTTCATTTATTACATTTAGTTTTTATTTTTATAAAAATGTAAATCAGTCATTTAGTTTATTTAACTTATTTATTTAATCAAAATAATTACCATTATTGTCTATACATTGCTGCCATCTAATAGGAAAATGTATGCCTTTGCGATAGAACTCTGGTAATCTAGATTCGACAATCTGTGTGAAAGCATTTTATACTGCCTCCTGGGAAGAAAATTTTTTATCACGTAGAAAATTGTCCAAATCACGAAAAAAATGGTAGTGCGTTGGAGCAAGGGCTGGCAAATACGGAGGGGGACGAATAGTTTCTAATTGCAGTTCCTGTAGAGTTGAAACGGGTTCTCGTGCTGTATGGGGTCTCGCGTAATCATGGAGCAATAATGGTGAAGATCGATTCATGAGTCGGAGCTGTTTCACTGCTAGTTTTGCTATCATTGTTCGGAGTTCGGCACAGTAAACATCTGCCGTTATTGCTTGACCAGATCGGAGAAAGCTATAGTGAATAACACCATGCTGCGACCACCAAACAGTTACCATTACCTTATTATTGGTAAGCTTTGGCTTAGGACACTGTTGCGGTGTTTGACCTGGGGTCAGCCATTGCATTTTTTGCTTACGGTTATCGTAATGAATCCACTTTTCACACACACAATTCGATCCAATATTCTTTTATATCTGTAACGATTCTTTCTGCAGATCAGTAAAATCATGAGGCACTCATTTTTTCATATTTTTTTATTTTATTGATTTGATGCAAATGATTCAATATTGTTGACCATTCCGCTCATAATAATAATAATAAAACACTAGAAACTACAGAAAGTTCATTATCAAAGACGCAAATACCCCAAACGATAAATGCAGAAAATGCCAGCGACATTCAGAGACCATCCAACATATTACTAGTGCCTGCCCAACACTCACTCAAACCGACTACACCCATAAACATAATCAAGTAGCTTATATAATCCACCAAAAATTGACAATCAAACATAAACTAAATGAAAATCCCACGAAACCCTAATATCAATACGCCCCTAAACCTGTGCTTGAAGGCTCTACACACAAGATATACTTTGATAGAGCTATATTAACAGATAAAACCATACATAACAATAGACCAGACATAACTGTAATAGATAAAGTAAATAAATGTGTATATCTAATTGACATAGCCGTTCCTAACACCCACAATCTACAAAAAACAATCACTGAAAAAATACATAAATATACAGAGCTGAAAGAAGAAATAACTAGAATTTGGAAAATGAACAAAGTGTATATTGTGCCGATGGTGCTTTTGAGTACAGGAGTTATTCCGAAATACTTACAGCACAGTATTAAATTATTAGATTTACCTAAAAATATTTATTTAACAATGCAAAAAGCCGCCATACTTAATACTTGCCGCATTGTTCGTAAGTTTTTGCAGGACAAAACCACCACCACATCTATTGATGCAACTCCCGATAGTGATCTTCACTTGGTTTAGGCCCGTGGATGTCATAATACTACCGAAATTCTTAAAATTTCGAGATGAAATAAACTTTCAAAAATAAAATAATAATAACTCTTCATTTCAGGTAACAGGATTAAATAAACACTGACCCTTAGAAATATATACCTTACAGACATTAACATAAATAATATAATATAAACACTTTTACACAGTTTTCGGATTCATTTTCGGTCTCGCCTCCCTGTAGCGCCTGTATACTATGCCCTCCGGCCAGAAGTCGGGAACTAGGAACGCATCCTTATTCTTCGCTGGAACCCCAAGCATGTATGATTTAAAAGTTTTCACACGGCTGGATTCCAGCCGTTGTAACGCCACTTCAAATGGTAAGCGACGTCTTTCACACCTCTCTTTAATGTATTGAAGACAATCGTTCCCGGATGTTGTTGGGTCCAAACGAGAGAGATATATAGCGATGGTCGGCTCCACAGCATGAAGTACAGTCTTCTCTGCTGTAGGCGCAGCTGTGCCATGATCATTGCGCGTCGGTCTAACTCTTGAATTCTTCTTCACGAGAGTGAATCCTTCCTTATCGATATTACTGGTGGGTCTCCCCATAACCTCATTCTTGGTAAGTGGTAGAGTACACTGATTACGATTTGCCGCTTACTGATGGTAAGTCGGAAGAAATCATTACTTGAGGGAGAGTCTCGATGATCGAGGTCGGTTGCAATGTTCGGTCAATGCCCCGCGGTGAACCGGTGATATTTGATTCCACGGGACTGCTGAGTCGCGCATTTTTTCGATTAGGGTGTCGCACAGTCACATTTTGCACTGTAGCTGGTAACGGCAGTTTTGCCTGCGCAGCGTTATTGCGCAAAGCTGTGATTTCAGTTTACAAACTAGAAATTCGATTTTTCCAAATGTTGCTTCAAATCGGTGACATCGGACTTCAATCGCATGATATCCTTTAAAAGGCAGGTCACATCGACTGAAGAAAAATCTACCGGTGGTAACAAATGGAGGTCCCTGGCGACATAGGTCACTGAAATCTCATCAGGATCTGTTTCCTTGAAAACCCTGAAGATGTTTTGCAGGTCTTTCTTGCCGCTTCCATCTTTTTGACGTGTTCCTAGCCGAACCGACGTCTTGGCAGTGTCCGCTAAGACCTTCTTAGCTGCGAGGATGTCTGCCTCCTTGTAGCTAGACAGACATATCTGCTGCAAACTCAGCTCGTCCATGACGTCCAGCTTGTTCTGCACGAAGGCCAAAAACTCGTTGATCACGAGGGTGTCCGAGCGCGTAGATTGCGCCATCACGGTTTTGCAGCGCTCACGTAAACGCCGCGCCACGCGGAAAGTAGGTCGGCATTAGAGAAGCCGTCAATCAATAATTGAAGCGACTGCCCTTGGCGGTGGTATGAACGCGACTGGACTGGACTGCTAATGCCAGGGTAGTTTGGCTCGGATCAGCTTCCACCATCTCTTTCAATTCATTGTTATTCACCTGTGTGTTCTTCCACGTGGTTCGTTCTTCAAATCAAAGTTTCCATCACGAAAGCGTTTAAACAAAAATCGCACAGTGCGTTCATTAGCAGTCCCCTCTCCAAACGCAACATTGATATTGCGAGCTGTTTCTACCGCGTTAGTTCGTTAGCGTATTCAAAATTCACTCGAATCTTCGATGTATCCATCCTTCTTGTCTAAGCTGAATAAAAAAAACAACTTAAAGTCGATAATCGAATGTTGCACATTTTTTAATAGAAGAACCTCATAGATACCGTGTGAAAAAGGTTTCACTCAAAAATTTCAAACCATGAAGGTGCTATGTCAATTCGAAATATGTACCTATTACAATAAAACGGCGATTTCATACTTTACTACCCTATTTATATTCTGGGAAAGTTTTAACTGGCTTCCTACTAAATAGGACTCGTTTGCCGTAGTATTTCAAATACTAAAGGTAGGTCCACTGTGCGTGGTTTTCTCCGCTCTATATCTCCGCAAGGCTTAACCTAAATTTACTGGCTCTCAAGGGCAGTTGCCGGAACACACCGTTGTGTGCTTGGCGACAGATTTATTGCACATTATGTAGCATTCGTTCCATATCAATGTCAATCAAGCAAATAGTTGGTATAATTTATTTTTTTATTGAGATCGAACACTGCGGTCACTATCACTATGAACTACTGGCCATGCCAGGCAATGCAAGTCCATCAAAAACATGTTTTACAAAATGGCAACGAGAGGAAAGAATACAGTCATGTGCAAGATACGAACCTGCGCCATTCACCCATACAGCCGGAGTATACTGTCACCATCAAAACATCAAATTTATTACTTCATAAAACACATATAAAATCTATATTAAAATTATATATATCTAGTGACAATTCCGCCTAATTTCTGTTAAGCCGACGTGACGTCACAATCGAGTCGCCGGCTGCTACGATCGAGCTCGATCGTGCGCTCGCAGAGTCAAGACTTCCTGAGGATGATTCGTATAGAAGCGAAACGCCTCGAATACTCTTCCGGTTTGGCTGCGTGGCGTTTGTGACGTCACGTCGGCTTAACAGGAAATTAGGCGGAATTGTCACTAGATATATATATTTTTTATAAAGATTTTTTAAGTGTTTTATTAAAATATTAATTTGATGTTTTCTTAAAATACTTTTAAATTTTTTGTTATTATTAAATATGGATTTCCGCAAAGTAACGCCTGAATCTATTCATTATCTATAGTTCAACTTACGTTGAACAGTATACCATGATACAATAATTGCTTTCTTGGACCATGCAGTGTACTACAGTTGTAATTTTCCTTTTTTTTTTTTTTTTATCTACCGATTTCAAAAAAAAGAAGTAGGTACTCAATTCATCGGTTTTTTTTTAAGTTTGTTACCTTCGAACTTTTGACGGGGTGAACCGATTTTATGATGATTTTTTTATTTTAAAGCTGATGCTTGCCGTGTGGTCTCATTTAAATTTCATCAAAATCATAACTGAATAAACTGAATACACTCCAATAACTGAAAAGTATTTTCTTGATGATATAGATGACAATCGATCCCATAAGTCGCAAGGGTCACTAAACAGGGAGAATTGTTTTTTTTAATAAAAAATGGCACCGACTTTAACACTCAAATGTGTAAAATAACTTGTTGTAGTCGGTACCATGAGGGTTCAAAAATAAAGTAATGTCATCCACGTAACATGCTTAAAAATAAATTAATAAAAAACAGTTACTGTTTTTTTATAAAAGAAGTTATACGTACAGATAAATACAATGTTGTACTGCTTAAAATGTGTAAAGTTTGAAATGTTTGTACTAACCACGTATTTTCGTTGTAAATTAGTACGCGCAGCCGGAGACACAACTTTTGATATATAGGGTGAATTTTTGAGACGGGACGGTTAGGGCAGGTACCTTAACCCTTGCATGAAGAATCCCCCCAAGAGAGGGGTGCCAAAGGCAGGAGGCTCCAGGGAGCTTAGCGTCGGGGTGATTGAGGTAGAATGCGCAACCGAACCCGCTTCACCCCACATAAGACGTAGAGGCCCATCGCTGGGTTTTTAGTGAGTATACCGGGCACTACCGGGGAGTGCCATATAACCACTTGGTTTCCCCCCGGAACTGCGTGGTACGCGTAAGGAGTTTTCATAAAAAAAAAAAGAAATAGTGCCTTAACCGTTATACTTGCAGGAAAACTAGACTATCGTTACATTTGGAATGGAAATGAATGAAATGAAAAAAAGTGGAATGAGCTCCCCGCCCCGCCGTTGTTTTTTCGATGGAGTACAGCATGGGGTTCTTTAAAAAGGGCGTGAAGAGATTTCTTCAGGGTACGGCAACGCGCGAGTGATACCCCTGGTGTTGCAAGCGTCCATCTTCTTCTCATAGTGCCTCTCCAATTACTGAAGGTTGGCGATCAGCTCTGTAGATTTGTCTCTGTCTCTCGCGAGGTGAAAAATGTCTGCTGCTCTCGCGATCTTCCACGCGAAGAGTCCGTAGGCTGCGGTAACTGCTTACCATCAGGCGGGCCGTAAGCTTGTTTGCCACTTTAGTGGTATAAAAACAAATTAAGATATTCTGAACTGCATCTACAGATTTTGGAAAAAATTTACATTTTACACAAACCTTTTTTTGATGCCAATCGATCCTGTCTCTTATAGGGATCAAAAGTCTCTACAGGACCGACTGAGGTTTGATTACTAGAAAAGTAAAGACCACACAATTAAAACTAACAAATATTATGAGTTAACATATGAATTAACCAAAAATGGTTATGGGGATGATGGCCTGTCAAGAACAACCGTAACTTCCATCCCTAGAACGTGTATCCAAGGCGGCATTAGTAAGATCTTACTAAATGTTGGTTGGGCAGGGGAGGAGGCTTGAGCGGTGAAGGGGAGCATTGTTGCATCATAAAGGGGCCCCTTAACCTTACTTCCTGGGTTGCAAGTCCCAGGCACCTTGACTTGGGCCTCTTCCTCTGCAACGCTATGGACCCGGCACCCGCACGGTGAATCCATCCAATGCTAAGTAAATTCGTCTCATTATTTTACGTAATAAAAAATAAAATTGATACCTACTTACTTATTATTTGTATGAAAATAATGTAAATTTTGCTTTTGTTTAACAATTTTTTAATTTCTGGCGTTTTTACCTTAATTTTACCACGCCCTCACTGGATATAACCTTATCAAACAAAAATAATCACCTACGTCAATTCACAGCTTTCTGAGTAACTTTGTGATAGCTGTTGCTTTTAATAGGCGTTAGGCGTTAACGCAGCATGGCTGCAGAGTAAATTTTTTCATATGATTGTTACGGATTAAGCACGAGGCCCAATTGATGTTAAGCGGTAAGCACTGCCTATAACAGATGGATTTCATTACAAATGACGAACTGCACTGCGCCCGTCACCCTGAGACACACAGTGGTTGAGTCTCATGTGGTTGTAAGTTTTTGGTTTACTGGCTCTCAAGGACTGCCGCAGGAACACACTGTTAGGTGCTTGGCAACAAATTTTCTACTTGAGGGTGGTGTAAAACGGCAGTTTTTTGTAAATCGAGTAAAAAAAAATGGAACGTCAGCTATTTGGTGATGATGCGTTGGTGGAGGCTAGATTCCAAAGCCTCGAGCATAGACGCAAAGTTGCCAGATTATCGATGTTTTACAGGTCTCACTTTGGAGAATATGAGATCGATTTACAACCTTATTCCCTCTTCTCCTTTCTTTCATCGGACAACAAGACGCACAGGAACACGGCATCCATACATGGTCGATATCCCGAAAATAAGCACAAAGCGTTTTAAATATAGTTTTATAATTCGTACGGCCGAATTATGGAACACCCTACCAGCGTCTCTATTTACCGATATATAAAATCTGGAAGTCTTCAAGTACAGAGTAAACAGGTATCTGCTGGGCAAGCATGCTCCACCGTCGACCGCGTCGTCACTTTCCATCAGGTGAGACTGCAGTTAAATAAGTAGGTATATATCTAATTTAAAAAACCGGCCAAGTGTGAGTCTGACTCGCGCATTGAGGGTTCCGTACAAACCTGTAGGTATATAAGTAATAGTTATGGTATTTTTATTGCTAAATGAAATCCATAACATCCAGCAATTTTTCCTTTATCTGTACTATAAGACGTTGCTTCGTACCAAATTTATTCTGAGTTCACGGGAAGTACGCTGTAGGTTTTGATTCCCTTGCGAGTGTCGAAAATTTGCGGCATAAAGGGCTGAATCTTTTGATTGGGTTGGCTTAGAAATTTGATTTTTTCACAGCTCCATGGGACAGTAGTCTTGAGTATTTGATATGAATTTCAGATTGATACCTTAACGCGTTTCTGAGAAAAAGGGTCGTGACATACAGAGGGACTACAAAATGATCCTGTAAGGTTCCGTTTTTTCAACCCTCTCGGGAGTTAAAGAAGTTATATGACACAAACACCTGTCCTGGATACAAACGAACCTGGATAGAACGAAGACT
Organism: Plagodis pulveraria; assembly: GCA_963890685.1. Taxonomy (NCBI): domain Eukaryota; kingdom Metazoa; phylum Arthropoda; class Insecta; order Lepidoptera; family Geometridae; genus Plagodis; species Plagodis pulveraria. The sequence goes on from OY982977.1 coordinate 1,648,991, forward strand.
ATGATGCTTAGTCGAAACACAGAGCTGCATTTTCCTACATCTGGTGATCGAAATGGTGTAAATAAGTTATGCAGTTCCAGGAGATACTCCTCAAAACGTACGTAATAAAATGCTGATATACTGGCATCTTATTTCGACTCAGCATCATAGTCTTCGTGCTGCTTGTATCATATAGCTTCTTTAACTCCCGAGAGGGTTGGTATACATCAATCATCAATAAACTGGTCGCTGCCGTGAGTGTTCATGGCAGCGAGCAGTTTATTGGATTCTTTTGAGAACTTATTGGGGAAGGGCGTACAAAATGACATATCTTCTGCCAAATCAATCATAAAACTTTTATTATTAATTATTTTCTATAAAATAATCAGCCTTCACATACCTTGGTTTGTTGTTTACCTAAATTAATGAGATCATTTCTCTAAATACTACCTAAAAAGAAATATAAAAAAACTACAAAACATCAAACAAAATCCGTTTTGTCCACCCTAGGTGGGTCAAACAACATAGGTAACAGGGGTAAAACAGCATATCGAAATTATACAGGAAAATAAGTCGTTACTTGCATAGCTCGCAAATAAAGGACTTTGTCTTCTTTGGAACGTCTGCGCAATGTGCATGGGCCCAATTGCCACATTTTATGCATTTTAACCAAACTTCCTTTGGCTTGGACCTGGAATACAAATCATTACAATAAATGCAAGCACAATCCTCGTCATCATTGGTTGCACTGCAAGTTTGTAATGAACTAAAATCTTCTTCGCTGCTCGTGCTGAAATTTAAAATTTTCGTAGCTTTTCGCTTAGTTTTCTTTGCAACAGGAGGAGGAGCTGATTTAGATTTTACTTCCTCCATGTTTGGTGTCGAGGTAAGCAGCAGCACTGTTGGCTTTTTGCGTTGTTTTCGTTTTCCTTGCCCAGCCACAAAGGTTCCTTTCGGTACAGGTGATAGTACACTGACTGGAACAGTGACAATCCTGGAAGGAAGAGGTATCGAATGATTGACTTCTTGTGATGTGCATGTAGTCGGAGTGTAGATTGAAGTCGTGCAATCACGATATGTTGATGGTGTGGGTGGAATTTCTTTGATCTGGGAAGTTGATGGTATGCTCCAAATTTCCGCAGGCATGTCTTCTTCAGCTTGAGCTGATACGACGACTGGACAATCTAATTGACTCATATTTTCTGCTGCCAATTCTTGCTGTTCGGGAATGTTCGTTGTTTCAGCCGGCTCAAATAAATTATCAGGGAACACATGTGGATCTACAGGCCATAGACCTGTTTTCTGAAATCCATTGACTGCATTCTAGACTGTGGCAGCTCTGCAATAAGCTTTGTTAAGTATTAGGCCTATTTGGAAGTGAGTGACAACCCTGCCTGGATGATTTTTAAGCCAACTAGTCACTTCTTGGTTGAAATATGTTTTTAATGGCCCATAAAAAGACACATCTAAAGGCTGCATTCGATAAGTGCAATGTGGTGGCAAGCACAATAAAATGATGCCATGTTCCTTTGCGAATGTTAAGCTCTCAATTCTTTTATGACTTATGTGCCCGTCCACAATCAAGAGCACTTTGTCGTCAGGGCTTGCTTTCACATGGGTCTGGAAATGCACCAACCACTTATAAAATACAGTAGTTGTCATCCAACCTGATTCTTGTGCAATGCCTAAAGTGCCAGTTGGCGCTTCATCAATCAACTCTTGTTTCATCAATTTTCTTGAAAAAATTAAACACGGCGGCACATAATGTCCATTTGCACTCATGCAGCAAACGACTGTCACATGAGACCCTTTTTCAGCACTAGTTAAAGTCCCAACTTGTTTTCGGCCTGTGGTAGCAAATACTTTTTGCGGCCTTTGAACAGTTGATAGAGCTGACTCATCAACGTTATACAGCCTATATGGAAGAATCTTATTGGTTTCAACGACATCTTGATATGTGTTGAAAAAAAGAGCTACTTGCGGTTTGTTGAAAGCTTAGGCTCTTGCAGCAGAAGTAGCTTCAGGTTTCCTCAAAGATATGTCTGGATTCCGGCGTCTAAATCCAGCCAGCCATTCCCGGCCTGCCATTTTTGTTTGATTATTAAAATTGTGCGGAATTTGATTAACTTCTGCAAACTGGTAGGCCAATTCTAAAACTTCCTTACGGGTGAACCCGAAGAGTCGCGTTTCTAAAAGCTTTATGTGCTCAACCAACTCTCGTTCCATCTCGATAGTAAAGACGCTTCTAAACCTGCCCATACCCTTAGCTGTTGGAGCTATAGTTTTGTTTTGTTGCTGTGCATGTCTTCTAAGTGTGGCTTGTGGAACACCATAGACTTTTGAAGCCATCAGCCAGCCCATTTCGTTTTTATGTACAGCAGCAATAGCTTTCTCCATGCAGATTTTATCCCAATTTTGGCGGTCCGTCTTTCTGGCATAATTTCGTGGCATGGTGATTGATTCCTGAACTTAAGCTGCAAGAAAAAAAAAACTTTGGGTCAAACGACATAGTATGTCATACTACCCGCTCAAGCGGTATGTCATTCTGTCCGCCTTACAGCTTTATAACCTTGAAAACAAATACAAAAGAAAGAAACTATAATATTGAGATTCAAACACATTCGTATACTTTTTTAGTTCAATAACAACAAGTATACACAAACACAATGTTACAATAGTTATAATTTACTCACTTTTACGACGAAGCAAAATTATTCCGAAGAGAACTCGTAACTTCACAAATGTTTTTTCTTGCCGTCCGCATCGAACCGTCGCGCGGGCACTGGCATTGCGACAGTATTTGCCCGGTAACTAGGCGGACCTCTAGCGTCTGTTCTGAGTACTATACTGCTTACGCTTAAGAAATAAAGCCGGTGTGTCGTTAGGTCCACCTGTGTTATTTTGTACGCCTTTCCCCTTATAGTGAAGCACTCGTAGCGAAGTTTGATTAGCCGTTCTGAACCGATCAGCAAAGTTAAGCAATGTCCGCCGCAGTCATGACTTGGATGGGTGACCGTTAGTGACATTACTACTGAGCGTGCACGTGCTTCGGAGGGCACGTTCAGCCGTCGGTCCCGATTGTTGTCTTAGGATGGCAGTCGTTATAGCATGGTGGTAGGGCATTCTACGAATGCCCGCCTGGTTAGCTACCACTTTCAAGCAGAAAATCTGTCTCCAACACCTAACGGTGTGTTCCGGCAGCAGTGCTTATGAGCCAGTAATTCTAGGTACGCCTGAACAACATCTTCGACCGCATCATCAATTACCATCAGGTGAAATAGTGGTCAAAAGCTAATCTAATAAGCAAAAAAGAAACCTTTTGTGGAGTACGCCCTGGAACTACATAATTTATTCAAATTTTAAACCATCCGATCTCCAGACGTAGGAAAATGCAAATCGATACATGTTGGAAATTGCAACAAGTACGAAGCGTTTTCTTTTTACTTTCATCATGTTCGCCGCTAAGAAGTGCAATTTATTGCCCTATTATGACACATAAAATCTGTGATATATTAAGTTATTTAAGCCAACTTAAATGGGGTTTTAGGCGAGCGACTACCATAAAGTGCCAACCGTATTGGCACTTTGCTGTCAAAAGTAAGCCTAATAAGTATGCGCAAAAAAGGCCCAGGATACAAAGAATGCAGCATGTGCCTCATTAAAACATATTATTTATCGTTCGTTCTACGTTAGTTTCAGATAAATAGCTTCAATAGTGTTAAAGTTATTAACATTTTATTGCCGTTTTTATTCAAAATGTTGTGTTTTTTTTCCTCTATATAATTCCGCTTTTCCAAATGTTTCTATAGTTCCACGCATCAGTACGTACGCGGGTTACGACTGGTAAGTTCGTAAGAACCCGTTTGAACCTATATTAATTTGTGTAGAAAAGTTACATTACGCATTTTTATTTTGTCTCTTAGGTTGGTCATTTTGAAAAATTTTAAACTATTTTGGTAAGGACTTCTGTGTGAAATCCCTGCAGAAGGAAACGCTAGAGCTCTTGTGAATGAACGTTGGATGGATTCTATTCGCTGAGAATGCACTGCGTAAAGAGGGTTCCACACAACACTTGCATATTCAAGACAGCTGCGCACTAGTGAGTTGTAAAGTATGATTTAGTTAATGAAGAACGAATTTTTTTGATATTACGTCTGATAAACCCGATCATCTGTGCCGCTCTCTTTACAGTAGCATCAATATGCCCTCTAAACGATAATTTTGAGTCAATAATGACACCCAAATCGCGTATTGCACTTAATTCTTGTAAAAACGAACCGTTTAACTTATATTTTGCACTAATGGGTTTTTTTTCGTGTATATTTTTTTTTTTTTTTTTTATTTATTTATTATGGTAATCCAACAGCGTTTACAGAAAATATAAATATACATAATAAAAACTTAACATATGGCCAAAACAGGATTACACAATTTACTAAAAGTATACTTAACAGAAAACAGAAAAACAAAGTAGGTAGGTATATAAGAATGCACCTTAAAGTTAAAGCATAGACATCTGTAGTGATAGTGCTAGAAGATAGTGTATGTAAGACCTTGTTTGTGTGTTTGTGTGTGAAGATGTGTTTGTGTGTGAAGGGAATGAGTGGTGGGGAGGAGGTGATGGTTGCTATGGATACGTTAAACGTATCCAATCCATGGTAATATTAGATGTGATGCATTTTTTTCATTTCTTTCTTTAACACGGCTTTAGGGTAATAAAATAAATCCAGGTTAGAATAATGCTTATTATAAGTTCGGGCTGCGCGACATAACACTGAATTTTGAGCATAGTTTGTGCTTACAACCGGGACGTCAAGTAACTGTGTATGGCGAGTACGGCGGGGAGGTACTTGGAAAGATAGGCACGATAGGAGTTCAGAGCAATCAATTTTACCGCTTAATATATCATGTAACAGTACGATATCATACTGCTTACGTCTTTGCTCTAAGGTCTCCATTCCAAAATACTTACAAGCCTCCAAGTAGGTCTCAAAAGTTCTACTGTCTTTAAAACTTAAGAAATTAAGAAACTTCTTTTGTATTAATTCAATTTTTTGAGTATGTACTATATAACAAGGTGACCAGATGCTACAAGCATACTCTAACACGCTTCGGACATAAGTGTAGTACAATACTTTGATACAGCTTATGTTGTTAAAACTATTGCATACTCGCTTAATGAATCCAAGCTGCTTGTAAGCTTTGGTGATTGTAGTATCTATATGTTCTACCAGAGTCAGTTTTGAATCTAATACAACTCCCAAATCTCTTACAGAGCTAACTTTACTTATAGTAGTATTATCAATTTGATAGGTAAAATGAATTGGTTTTTGTTTTCGGGTAAAAGATATTTGCAAGCATTTAGCAGTGTTTACAGTGATTCTATTAGTAATATAATAATAATGAAGGCGGTTAAGGTCCTCTTGAATTTTGTGACAGTCTTCGATATCTTTGACTTTTAAAAATACTTTTTTATCATCAGCGAACATGATATGCCTACAATTTTGGAGACAACTACCTATATCAAAAGTATAAGCATTATATAACAGGGGACCCATGGTAGAGCCTTGTGGCACTCCAGAACTAATGGTAACGTAATCACTACAAGCACTCCCGATGACAATAGCTTGCCGTCTCTTTGAGATATACGAGCTGATCCATCTGTGAAGGTCACCGCGTATTCCCAAGGCATATAACTTGTGGAGCAGTATGATGTGATCCACTTTATCGAACGCCTTCTCAAAATCAGTATAAATAACATCTACCTGCATCCCCTCATCCATGCTCTGGAATACGTAGTTAGTAAATACTGTAAGGTTAGTGACAGTAGAGCGCTTATTCATGAAGCCATGTTGTTCGTGCGGGATAGATTTAAAAATCGTTGTACTAATTGTCTGATAAACAATCTTTTCAAAAATCTTGCTAAAAACGTTCAAAATTGAAATAGGACGATAATGTTCAATACAGCGTCGTGTACCACTCTTATGAATAGGTATTATTTTTGCTTCTTTCCATATCTCGGGGAAAGTAAAGAATTTATTTACTGATAACATAAAGAGTAAACATAATGGCTTAGACAGGGATTTGGCGCATTTTTGTATGAATAGCGGCGGTATACCGTCACTTCCAGGGCCTTTATGAACATCTAACAACTTAAGTATTTTAAAAACAGACTCTTCTGTTATTTCTAGCTTAAAGACACTATCACTTGAATCAGAGTAGGCCTGCAGAATGCCATCGTATGAAGAAGCTGGTTCTTGGAAGACGCTCATGAAATATTTACTAAAACCCGCGCACACGTCCGAATCGCTGCTGTATGTTTTATCACCTAATGTAAGAGTATTTGGATAACCAGAATTATTGTTTCGTAACGATTTCAAATATGACCATAATCTTTTGGGATCCTTTCGAAGTAAACGCTGCATATTCATTGTGTACGAACAATAACATTTTTTTTGTATTGCTTTTTGCCTAGCGCGTAGAATAGAAAATTCATCGTAGTCCCGTTGATTACCATATGCCTTCCAGCGCTTATGAGCAACAAGTTTATCTCTAATTACATGTATAAGTGACCTAGAATACCAAATAGGATAATGGTTCGAAGAACTACAATATCTTTTGGGAACAAATTCATCTATTATTTTGCGTAGGTGTAAATAAAATGTATTAACTATTCCGTCAATAGTATCTCCAGTTAAAATGTTATTCCAGTCTATGTTAAGTAAAGAATTATTAATTTTATCATAATCAGCCTTTAAGTAGTTCAACTTGGTAATTGGCTGGTTTTTTGAACATGGAATCATTAGGTCTGAGGCATCTATTTCCAAACAACTATGGAAAATGTCTTCTTTTACTAGTGGCGAATTAGAAAGGGTCATATCTATGTGTGTATTACTTAACAATAGATCTAATATGTTGCCTGAAATATTTTTATTAAAATTATACTGATTAAGTCCAGTTATATTGCAAGCATCAATAAAGCATGCTATTGATTCCTGTAAATAAACCGAACCTTGTTTGTGTTGCAAGGGACCCGTGGGCGACCAAGATACACTAGGCAAGTTAAAGTCACCAGCAATTAAAAAGTGATCGTTTGGGCATGCTGTGATTATATTCACAAGCAAATTCGTAAAAGCTCTTAGTCGCGATGGCTGATTTGTATTGGTAGGGATGTAGATTACGCATATATGTAAACTTTTCTTATCACCTGCCCCAAGCGATCGAGCCGGGACAGTCACCCAGATGCAGTCAACGCCGGTGCATGTCCACTCCGGTCTGTTAAATGCATGTAGTGTTTGTTTCGTGCAGATCATTACACCGCCTCCCAATAGTATACCTATTTCAGTGCGATCGCATCTGAACACATCATATCGGTCATCACAGAGCTCGCCTTTGTAGAAACCATCCGTTAACCAAGTTTCCGTTATAAGTATGACGTCACGATTTTGCGCAAGTATGTTCTGTCTAAATTTCAGTGTTTTTGTACGCAAGCCACGAACATTCTGATAAAACAAGGATAGCTTGTTAGCCATTATTATACTGGTATTTTTGAGTACTGAAATATAAAATTGTTACATATAAGAACATAGAAAGATTCAGAGTATTTTTTTTTTTTTTTTTTTTTTTTTTTTTTTTATATAGAAACACTTTTGAACATTTAAATCCATTCTATTAACTTCACACCATTGCTTTATGTGATCAATGTCACGTTGTATAAGGATAACATCAGCAGCAGACTCTACTTTTCTATAAATTTTTAGATCATCAGCAAAGAGCTTATAATGGCAGATTTTTTTTCTGAAGTTCTTCATTGTTTTTCTGGAGCTGACTTATAACTATTGTTTTCGGTTCCAAATCCTTTTTCAACACTTCATAACATGTGTTAAAAAAAACCAATGACTGCTCAAAGGTGGACACCTTGTCTCCGACATTGCGCAACTCACCAGTTACAGCTTTCAGGGCCTACTGCTTTTCCTCTCTTATGATAGCGCGCATATTATGGTTAGAGTCACCAATTTCATCGGGGATGTCGTCCGACGACTTCCGCCGTCGGTTTAATTTACCGATTCAGTAGATGTCTATGCAATGGAGCGAACAGGCGTGTTAGTGTTATCAGATTTGGGCTGTTTGCTGGAGCACGCTGGACATTTCCATATGTACTTTTCTTCTCGGAATTAAACAGCTTCAAGCGTTTCAATGTTATGTTGCAGCAGTCAAAATCGTACTTAAAATTGCATATGTCACCGTTTTATTGTACTAACCGTTAGTTTATAATAAATCTAGTTAGATTATAAACTGTCGATAGATTGTGAATGGAAACTAAAATTTACAATCTAACGTTTAAATTTTCGTAAGATTATAAACTGACCATGTCCAGCCGTCAAATTGTAATTATGTGGATCAACAACAATTTACCATAGATCTACGAAAGTATTACAGTAGCCATAAGCAAAATACGTAGGTACAGGTTTTTAATGTATTATTTTTTGGCTTATGTTTAACTTACCACCAGATATAGTAGAGTAACATATAACAGACAAAAATAGTAAATTATCACCAAAATTAAACCCGCATTTTAATGTAATCTTATAACCAAAGTTTTAACATCTCGCTTTCCTATTTAAGCAAAATTACTCAATTATTATGAGTTCAATTTTCTTTGTTAACCCAAAAGTAGTAAATGATCACCAAAAGTAGTATATGAAATTAAATCGTTGTAGTCACAAGTAACCTAACGCTCCTCCTCGCTTCGCTCGTTGTCGCACCTAAATATGACTTTGCCCTAGACTAAATGATATTTAACCCCTCGCTAAAATATAGTGATCATTTACTACATTTGGTGCCCGATAAAATTTTTTGGTAAAAGAACTAAGGGTATCAAAGCATTTTATGGTGGTCATTATTTTAAATCCCTTAGTTTTTTAATGTACAAACTCGAATTGAATATGTTTTTTTTGTCTGACTATTATTTTTGTTCTTAACTCTATGAAATGAACTCATGGCACCTACAACGGCGACCAATCAGAGGACGGTTCACAATTTCGCGGGCGATTATAGATCGTTAGATTATAAACTGCCAGCTAGACATGGTCAGTTTATAATCTGACGAAAATTTAAGCGTTAGATTGTCAATTGTAATGTTCGTTCACAATCTATCGACAGTTTATAATCTGACTAGATATTTTTAAAAACTAACGTATCGTACAATTATCCGGTGACACATACATTACATTTCATTAATTCTTTCGTCTCGATTAGGTTTTGACAGCCTGCACAAGTAGAAGCCTTGGTTAAAATTTTGGTCAAGCTTTTCCTAAGTCGTCGTTCTATAGTATTGACTGAGAAATAAAAATACGAGCAAGTACAAAGTAAATATTGCTATTGGGTTTTTGTAAGGCCAGTTACTGTATGTTTATATTGTTCATGACTTTGCTGTTGAAAATAATTAATCGTTCCACTCTACGATTTAATTGTATAGATGCGGAGGCAGCCAATCTCAAATTAACAGTTTATAATAAAATATATCTGGAACCATTCCTTCCATTGAGAATTTGATCCTGAATGTAGGTATCACAAGTTACAACACAACAAATGCAACTGCAAAGTTGTTTAATGTCAGTTTTCTTTGTTTGCACTGACCAAAGTCACATAAAAAAGTTAAAGCACCTTAAAACACAATCTTCAGCAACACACAACAGTTATTTTATAAACTTTTGTCAATTTTTTACTATTTTAGAATAAAAATAAGCACACCGAAACAAAAATCACGTCCTTTCACCGAGCCTACTCGCGAAAAGATCCAAAGATCACCATTAGGTGCTTGGCGACAGATTTTCTACTTGATCGCTAGCCAGGCGGGCATTTACAAAATGCCCATCCACCATGCGGTGAAGCTCAAGCCCGCGGCGGGATTCGAACCATGGACCTGCGTCACGGCAGTCAGCCAATGCCACTGAGCCATCACTGCTTCAAAATGTCATTTTAGTCAGTTTTAATATATCAACATGTCTGGCGATAAATCAAAACTCTTTGCCTACCTACAATTTACCTGTATCTTTCATAAAAGGGTTGTAGTTTTTGTTATTCTGTGATTGAAAATCATAATAGCGTAACAAAATCACAAATATACGATAGGAAAAATTTAAGTCATATGCGGGATTCGAACCCGCGTCCATCCGCCCCTTTAGCCGGGGCATGCTCTAACCAATTGAGCTAACATGACATGACGTCATAACTCGAATCTTTCCTATCGTTCATCAACCATCGTATTGGGATGGAGCGACATCAATTGGTTAGAGCATGCCCCGGCTAAAGGGGCGGATGGACGCGGGTTCGAATCCCGCACATGACTTAAATTTTTCCAATCGTATATTTGTAATTTTGTAATGTAATCCGCTTAGCAGGCGTTATTGCAATCATAACAATATAAAAATCATAATAGCGTATCCGGATGTTTGTTATGAAACTCTACCGAGCGCATATCTAATTCTAAAAACGTAAATGTACTATGGTTTGAGTAAAATATAGACATTAAGTATTCATTAAAATAATTACTCAGATCCAAAACAAAATGATAAACAATTAATAAATTACCAGACGATATAAATTTAGAGGGTCATGTTTACAGGAATAGTACGTTTTGAAGCGCTCGTAGCGAAGTTTACTTAGCTGTTCTCAACCGATCAGCAAAGTTAAGCAACGTCGCGCGCGGTCATGAGTTGGATGGGTGACCGCTAGTGACATTACTACTGAGCGTGCACGTGCTTCGGAGGGCACGTTAAGCCGTCGGTCCCGGTTGTTGTCTTAGGATGGCAGTCGTTATAGCATGGTGGTAGGGCATTTTGCGAATGCCCGCCTGGCTAGCTACCACCCTCAAGTAGAAAATCTGTCGCCAAGCACCTAACGGTGTATTCCGGCAGCTGTCCTTGAGAGCCAGTACTTCTAGGTTAGCCTGAACAACATCTTCGACCACATCATCACTTACCATCAGGTGAGATAGTGGTCAAAGGCTAACCTATCAGGCATAAAAAAAAAAAAATGGGCTAAGTCAGTGGTTATTATAAAACTGTTTTTATAGCATTAAAGAATATATGGTAGGTAAGTAAGATATAGATGTAATTAATATGATTAAATTGTTAATATTATTAGTATATTTTTAGCATTAGCTTTAAATATTTGCACGACTGCTTGCAGGCAGAATATAGAGACCACGCATTTTACACAACTCAAAATGTACATATATGGTTGTATAAATAAAACATTTTATTTGAACAAACGTACATACAAAAGTTTGTATTATTCTTTTTAACCCGACCACTATGCGATTGGGTACTCGTTCCTCGTGATTCGCCCAGACCGCGACAAATGATCGGTTGATACAGCTCTAGCAGCCAATTACACGTTCTAACTAGTATTGTTCAAATCCGCTATACAGCACCAACGCGCTAGAGACTATAAACTATATTCGAATAACGCGCTACTTTATACGCTATCGTTATAACGAAACCAGGCGCTCGTGCTAGATGCTACTTGCTAGGTGTTGTCACAATAGCGTCAGGCGCAACGTGCTATTTGTCGTTATTGTTCGATACTAGCGCAGCGTGGCTCTAATGAGTAACGACTGGATTCTAACACATACAAAATTAAATATTAAATTCCTTCATTGTAATAAATATAATTACCTTTTCTTCATACTATTCTGGCTTAGGACTGTCTATAATTTTCTTGTACATTGATTTGAAATGTGTGCATTTATAGGCGTATTTACAAGTTCATTTATGATAGGTATGTACAAATGCAACGTTTTGTTTCTACTCTTCGAGTAGGAATTTTTTAGTTTTTTTTTACTTTATAGGTATACATTGTCATTTTTTGTTTGTTGTATGTATTAACTTCACTACTTTTACTACTACTACTAGGTAAGCGCGAGGCAATAGATCGCGCAGGGTCACACAACACAAACGAGTAATAGGTATATAGCGCGTAGGCCCATAACGCGTACATGCGAAAAGCGTGTTACTGCGATCGCAAGTACGCGAGACGTTATATTTATAGCGCGAAGAGAATACACACATAGCATGTTGTATGCTATACAAAGCAATAACGCGCTATATGCTATAATATCCAATCCTAAGATTGCCAATCTTTGTTCTGCCACTAAACAAGCCGAATTTCTTCCAATCATAGATTGGAGAAATTCGGCCTGTCTAGTGGCTAGATAAAAGTAAAGAAACTACAGAATAAAAATGTAAACAAGTCATTTTTATTCTGAGATATAAGAAATAAATCAAAGCTTTACTGTAGTGTTCGATATAAATCCTCTTCAAAAATTGATCTACCCGAAATATTTCATAAGTTACGTTTAACCCTGTGAACGACTAATAATTTCTAGCACAACGATTGCGTGCTTTAAAGATAGCCAGCCCCATCTAGTGGAAGATTTTAGGACTATGTTTTTTTTAGTTTGCAATTGGAATCGCACAGTTTGTACATTTTGTTTGTAGAGCGAATGCTTTTTGATTTCATGAATTCATCAATATTCTGTACATTACGGTCACGGCGCCTTCATGCAGTTTGGATATATTAGCGGAGCGCTGAATTTATGAAAAACGGGATTACATCCGGGTTTCAGTGACAAGAAGAAAAACTTCATAAAAATAACAACTGTAAGTCTTTAACTAGAAAAATACCTATTAAATCAACGTCACCTAAAACAAGAAAGTGCCAAAAAATTACTGCGATCTGAAGAGTTGTTCTCCTCTAACGTTCCTATGCGATCTGGAGAGTTGCTTTCATCAAATTATGACTTTCTTACCGATATCAATGAATTATGATATGATATAAAACCGTTGCGATCATATACATTGATAGATAGATTTAGAGTATTTTAGAGAATCAACTGACACCGGTCTACATGACAGGACATCGCAGGCCAGGCTAATTCCCCTCAAAATATTATCCTTGCAAAAAAACTTCGTGTTTTTTAAATCTGGTGCCATAACATGTGTGGAGATAAGAGAAAAAGAAATAGTTTTAAGTTCATTATCCATTTGAAAGTTCAATTCTTCAAGGTATTTCAGACATGAGTAATAAGTACTACGTACGTACTTATTACTTCCATGATTTAAGACCTTCATAATTTGTATGTTGCCAATAAACACAATTAGTGAGAATAATGAATACTCTAGACATTAATGACTATACGTTGCCGACAATGATGAACCTTCACAGATTCGATACTGCCAAAGCAATATTTACTTATTTTAAATATTGTTAGGTTTGTAATAACGCCTGCTATGCGGACTACATCACAAAAACACAAATATAGAAGAAGATAGGAAATCCCGCACATGACTTAAATTTTTCCTATCGTTTATTTGTGTTTTTGTAATATTTACTTATTTTAATAAATTCTTTTAAATATGAATTAACGGAAATAAAATAACAAGTTTGTCATTCATCAAATATTCATGAATTTTTTTTTAACATTTTAAATGTAGGTATTACTAGTAGGTGTAACTATATTACAGCGAGATAAGCAGAATCGGAATTTACGTTCAGTTTTTTATTCATATTGTAACCGGTGGGTTTGGGTTAAGCTTTTAGAACAGACGTGGGCTGAAGAATTAAACACTATTTTCACATAAAAGTATATCAGATATGTACAACACTGATAAAACTAGTAGGTATTCAGTATACACGTAGGTACCTCTAGAATACAAAAGTAACTCGTTTGCTATAAGTTTGGAAGTTTGTTTGGAAAAGCGACGCGGCGCACGAGTGTCAGGCTGATTGCGGTTGACAACAGACCGAGGCGAGGAGACAGCCTCGGTGGCGTTATTGTACACGTTGTGGTGCCTGCGTTCGTGGCGCACGATTGGTCCCGCACAGTGCAGTCAACATTGCCCAAAACAAGGGTTGCCCTGTTAAATACTCCCCTTCCAGATTACGATTAGGTATTCGATCGTGATCTAGCCCTACTTTAAATAGTTCAAGACGGACGGCCCCGCTTTTGTTTTAGGAGCAAGCGGTTGAGCAGATTCAACTCCACGCGCTCGAAATGGAGTAATTTCACCGACGTGAAACTGTCGCAATACATAATTTGGATAACTAGTGGGTGTGAGAAGATAAGTTACACAATTACAAAGAATTATTAAGATAAGTTGTTGGAGTCAATTTCTTTTTTGATCTTGAATTTGACTTTAATTTGATTTGGAATCTTAAATCAATAAAATAATGAAAATTGCCATAATTTTATTCAATAAAATTTCATTATATATTTTTTTTCAATTATAACATATCTTATTAAGAATTTAACCCAATTACTCTTTCAGGATTACTCACAAATGTGTAGACTTATATTTCTCGCCATTCAGGTGCTACACGGCAATCTTTTATTAAATGTAGTGAAATTAAAAACATATCAAATAATTCCATACGAGTTGACCTTTTTTATGTAACAAATACTTACTGCCTTCTAGTTTTTCAGTGCTAGTGCCATGCTGTAGCTCTATGGGTTACAGTTGCATGGGTTGGCACGACCGGGGACGTACCACTCTCCCACATGATATCGACGTGAAGTAGTGGCTTTATTATTGCGTTTCGATCGATTTGTGGCAGCCTGGAGACTACTAAGCCGGCCTTGCTCTTGTTGACTGAAACACAGATATGCTCTCCGACAGACACCTCATTCCTCACATACTCAGGGTACAAACTGGAGCATTCCTTTTGGCCGCGAGCGGGGGTGTGTCTTTACGTCAGGGAGGATAGCTGTGCTCGTCATCTCAGTAGCCTTGAAGGACGAGGCCTATCTGACATTTGGTTGCGCGTAGACTGCGATGACCATCCGCGAATCTACGCGTGCCTTTATAGGTCCCATAGCAACGGTAATGCCGAAATAGATCAATTCATGGAGCACCTACAGATGGCTACAGAATCCGTGCTTGAGCAAATCCCCACCGCAGAAATCGTGATACTTGGCGATTTCAACGCCCACCATGCTGAATGGCTTGGTTCGCGCACAACTGATCATGCGGGGAGATCTGTTCACGACTTCGCTTTAGCGTATAATCTTACACAACTGGTCACTTCGCCAACGCGTATCACAGATGTGGCTGACTATACACCTTCCCTGTTGGACCTTCTGCTCACCTCTCACCCGGACAACTACTCAGTATCCGTTAACGCTCTTGGATCGTCGGACCACTGCCTGATCCGGAGTTCAGTGCCGGTTATACGCCCAACTCGGCCCCCTTTTTGTAGGTTGTCGTCGCGTGTGGCACTATAGGTCTGCAGATTGGGACGGGATGCGGTCCTTTTTTGTATGGTACCTGTAACCGATCTAAAAATATCGGTTAACTTAATAATTAAAAATTTCTAAATACTAATTTAAATCAGCGCGCCATCTGTAGGCAAACGAACAAACGTCTATCTAAATTCCATCTGAAGATGCAAGCACCTTTAAATCTATAAACCTAACTACCTTTGCTGCGCGCTGAGGTAGTTCAGCGACTCACCAATAGAGGTCGCGTATAACAATCAACAATGTTAACTCTTTGATAGCAATTACGTTACAATTGGACTCATATCATGACAGTTAAAACTAATGTCAAAGCAGTCTGTCAGAAATAATACCATGAGGTGGTTTTTGAGTTCCGATAGAGGAACGTTTGGATTTTAAATACTTTCAAAATCAAGTGCAGTGATTGGTTTTACGACACCAACGGTTTTGGAGGCTTTTTTCATTACCATATATGGTAATGAAATTCGCCCCCGACATCCGGCCAACTTGATGTCTTTCCTTAACGAGGAATCACGATCACTTTGACCCCAGCCATCGTCTGTGCAACTACTACTAAAGACTCACTTAATTAAAATTCTAATCTACTGACAAGCCCCAAAATCTGGGTAAGTTTGTGTTTTGAAGTGAAAGTGTACTTGACCATCACCATTAAAAACTAACCTTACTTCTTTGGTATGTCATCTAATAGTAATTACTGTATTTTATTGTGTGTCTTACCTGCTAACTATCTTGTTTAATTTATGTGTTTTTCTGTGTTTTTCTGTTGCTTCACAACATTCTAATGTTCTCTATTTTACGCCCTTCTGGCAAACTTTAAAGGGTGTTGCTGGTAGCTCGCAATTCACGAGGTACCTAAGCTAGTCCCTTTTTTGCTCGGTAGTGAACGGACCTCGTGGATTGTGCGCATCTTTACCAGCAACATACCTACTTTGGCCCTTATGGCATACCTCTTGTTTGCTGGCGGGCCACATCCCTAAAGGCCCTCTGCGAGTCCCTAATATGCTCAGTAGCAGAGGGACAGTGGACCCACCAGCTCAACCCTATACTAGGACCCATCATAACCGGAGCACATGTGCCTTCCAGGGTTCAAGTACGAGGGAACTTCAAGTACGAGGCTGACCTACCAGTACGAGACGGAGAACTCCCAGTACAAGGCTACACACTAGCCGTACACTGCTCCTGAACTCCGGCCGTCCTCTGACCTCCAGCACCGACCGCGGCCAAACGTCTCTACAGCATCTAGCTGGGACATTCTACCGGCGCGGCGGTGTGGAGCCGAGCCCTGCACGGCAGACCTGCTGCTGAGCATCGACTCAATTACTAGCGGACCGGAGATAAGTCCTTAAACAAGGAAGCTTGCCAAATTTTGCCATACCTGTCTGAGATCCACGACCCTTTCTGTTGATTATACTTTATACTGTACTCTCTCTTCTTTCTTTCATGCTCCCTTCTACCCTGAGTAGGTAGGTAGGTGACATTGGCGCCCAACGTGGGGCGAAATAGATCAATTCATGGAGCACCTACAGATGGCTACAGAATCCGTGCTTGAGCAAATCCCCACCGCAGAAATCGTGATACTTGGCGATTTCAACGCCCACCATGCTGAATGGCTTGGTTCGCGCACAACTGATCATGCGGGGAGATCTGTTCATGACTTCGCTTTAGCGTAGAATCTTACACAACTGGTCACTTCGCCAACGCGTATCACAGATGTGGCTGACTATACACTTTCCCTGTTGGACCTTCTGCTCACCTCTCACCCGGACAACTACTCAGTATCCGTTAACGCTCTCGGATCGTCGGACCACTGCCTGATCCGGAGTTCAGTGCCGGTTATACGCCCTTTTTGTAGGTTGTCGTCGCGTGTGGCACTATAGGTCTGCAGATTGGGACGGGATGCGGTCCTTTTTTGTATGGTACCCATGGGGGCAAGTTTGCTTTTTGTCGGATGATCCAGATGTCACTGCCGACCTTGTCGCTGATGTAGTGCTTCAAGGTATGGAATTATTTATTCCCTACTCTGCAGTTCCCATCGGTGGCAGGTCCCAGCCCTGGTTTGGTCGCTCTTGTAAAATGGCGTCTGGCCAAAAACGAGGGCGCTACCAAGCTTGCGCTGATTCAGTGGCATCTAAAGATTTAAATACCAGCGATCTCAAACAGGAATATAACTTTGCCTCCAGGTCCTTCAAAGGAGTAATCGCAAAAGCAAAGTCGGAGCATATCAGCAGAATTGGCGAGAGATTAGCCCGCTTTCCTTCGGGAACACATGCGTTCTGGTCTCTTGCCAAGGCTGTCCAGGAGAATTTTTACCAGTCATCTCTACCGTCCCTGCACAGAGCGAATGACACACTGGCCCACACCGCAAAGGAGAAGGCCGATCTTCTGGGCTCTCTATCTGCATCTTACTCGACTTTGGATGACCAAGGGAACTCACCACCAACCATACCACGGTGTGATACCTCGATGCCGGATATAATTTTCCGGCAAAGCGCATACTTAAAGCACTTTTCTCCTGTAACGTCATATTTTCAATTTATTTCATTTTTTTTTTAGATTCAAGTTTACCGCTAATCAATATTTTCTCCTCATTCGTGGAATTAAGCGTAATTCTGTACTCGGGAATTGTTCATGGTAAACTAGTGCTTGCGAAATCTATTGATTGCGTTATAGGGATCCATGTTTGTTTGGATCGTACCCATTATCGATTACTAACCGATTGTAAATTATTGATTTATATTTTCATTGAAGTGGTTAGAATCCCACTAAATCTGTCGTTGTGCTACCTAACTTTACAGATAAATGGTTGCTCAGGTCAATAACTCATTAAATAAGAATATTTAACTCGATTCCATAAATAATAATTTTCTTTTAAAAAATCGTTAATGTAAATATTACTTATTCTTAAAATGTCTAGTTCTCATGGTAATTCGTACCAGGTGACTACAATTAACTTACAGTTCCTTTTGTCCTCAAATATTAATTTTGCTTGATAAATTTGGTCTTTCGATGTTGGTTATCGATGACTCGTTCCATTAATTTTATTCGTTTAACTTCAAAATATTTAATAAACAAATTGTATTTGTTTACCAACCATTTAATATATTTCCTTTTAAATGTATGAATGTTCTATGCCAAATTCCATCGGGTTGCAATACTTTTGTAAAAAACAAATCGATTCTCGCATCGATTATTGATCTCCGTTTGCTTGGTGCACTTCGATACCACATCACTGTTTTTGCTGGATGATTTCATTTTTCTTCCACGACGGACCGGCTGGCGAAATAAGTTAATTGGAAGACGACTTACTCAAATTAACGCCCCGCAATGGCTGGAGCAATGAACGAGGTCGGCTCCGCTGATGGCGCAGTGCCATTCAAGTAAAAATGCGTTAATAAAACCCGTAAGGTGAGTGAACTTGTGAAATTTCCCCGCCGAGCACATGCTATTTTTTCACCCAAATTCTTATTGATTGTTCATCCTTTCCCTTTAATCATGCGAAGATTCACCCTCTTCGACTGTCTAATGGTAGTTAAACCCATAATTTCATCCATTTGAGGTAAAAATTCATAAAATAATTGTACAACCTAACTTGTGTAAAATCTTGAAAAATATTAGTATTTCGTATTGTTTACATGGATCATCAGATAGTATTAGCCCCAACGGTCATGCTGTTATACCATTTTGTCAACATTTGTTGAATTTAACTTGAAAATTCCAAATATAAAGTTTCACTATAACTTAGGTGAAATCTTGGAAGCTTTTGTTGTTTCACCAATTATAACATATTTAATGTATAATATAGACCCCAACGGTTGTGCAGATATTAGATTTTCCCATTATTTGTCAAAATTTACCTGAAAAATTGAATATATTAAGTTTTCCTATAACTTGGGTCAAATCATGGAAACTGTTTGTGTTTCACAAATTCTACCCTATTTAAACTATAGTACAGACCACCCCGGTTGTTTTAATATATATATTTTCATATAATTAATTAAATTTGGTTGGAAGATATCATATATTAAGTTTTTTTCATAACTTGTGAAACATAGTTGAAATTATTATTCATCTGTTAGGTTCATACTGTTTAACCTCAAGTATAGACCACCCCCGTCGTTTTGATGTCTAGTTCACCCCTATATTGCTTGCCAATTTTCTAGAAACTTGATGATTAAGTTTATAACTCATACAAGCTGTTTTGTCCTTCCGCCTTTATATCTAAACCGTGTCTGTATCGAAGCAATTAATTTGTTTCAGGGTTTTTTTTATGTTTAAATATTTCTAACAATATTTCCGGTTCACCAATGTGAGGGCTCCCCCCTGGACTTCCCCGGACAATGACCTAGGAGTTACCAACCTGTTGAATGGCAGCGATGCTGGAGTAACCCTTTATAATTTAATTAATTAACTGGTACAGGAACCAGGTACCATTTTGTTTTGGTTTTATGAAATGAAATGAAATGAAATGAAATTTGTTTATTTGCAGGAAACATGGTACAATAAGGTTGTTATATGATTAGTTAGGTTCAGCATGTTTCACCAATAATTGGCATACAAAAATTAAATATACAATATGAATATTATTACACTTGCAAACAGAAAAAAAATATGTCAATGAATCAAATGCAATTGAATTAAATTAAATAATATGAATGTCAAAGAATTATAAAAGTAAAAGATGTCAAGACCATAATATTACACTATCTTAGTCACTATTAGTCAAATAATAATATAATAATTTAATATACACACTAAACCAAAAATTATAATTCAATTCAAGTGCATACATTAGGTAGGTACCTATATTATAATAAAATTAGATGTCACGTTTTAAAATTCATTAATTCTTTGATTGTATAGAAACAGTTTTCAGTCAGCCACAGGTGTAATTTCAGTTTAAAATATTTATATGGGAGCTCTCTGATCGCCACGGGAATTTTGTTAAATATTTTAATGCACATAATATTACAATTCCGACTACATAAGGCAGTATTACATATGGGCGTACGTAGCCTGGTGGGATCTCTACTAATTAGTCGAGGATACTTAGTATCTCCTAATTTCTCAAATAGACTGGGATACTCTTTTACAAATAGTCCTGCTTGCATGATATACAAGCCAGTAAGGGTTAATATTTTTAGTTTTTTGAATAGAGGTCTACACGATACAAGTGGACCGACACCGCAAACTGCTCTGATACATTTTTTTTGCACGAGGAATGCCTTCGTGACGTCGGTAGAGTTTCCCCAAAGTAGAAGACCATACCTCAGAACTGAAGCTACGTAGCCATGATAGGCAGTAATTGCAGCACTTTGATTAACTGTAAGCCGTAATCGTTTTAGAGCAAATATAAATCGATTAAGCTTGGAACAGACATGCTCAATGTGAGTCTTCCAATTACAATGTTGATCTATATACATGCCAAGAAACTTGTGTTCATCTGTAATATCTATTTGTTGGCCCTTACACATTACATTAAAATCATTTTTCATAGAGTTATAATTACGAAAATTTATAAATCTAGTTTTTGAGATATTTACGCGTAAGTTGTTGGTTTCTAACCAAGTAACTATAGAGTCAGTAGCTATATTTAACAGATCTCTATGTTTATCAGTTGTGGATTTATGGTTGTCACTTACAACAACTGACACATCATCAGCAAAAAGTATACATTTATGGTCAACGGCCGACGGCAAGTCATTAATGTAAAGTAAAAACAGTAATGGGCCCAATATACTTCCCTGCGGTACACCACTGCTATTAACTTGGTAGGCAGACCTATAAGATGTTGAAATGTGCCTTTCATTAAGAGAATTTATCTCAACAGATTGCTTACGGTTTGTGAGGTAACTTTGAAGCCATTTAAGAACTGGTCCTCTAAGTCCATAATTTTCACACTTGATTAAAAGCATTTTATGGTTAACGAAATCAAAAGCCTTGCTCATATCAAAAAAGAGCACTGAAATAGGAAAACGTTTGTCAATCTTTTCTACTACTTCACTAACAAGAGTGTAGGCCGCTAGAGTTGTTGATTTACCTTTTTGGAAACCATTTTGTTGTTCCTTGATAATAGCAAATTTTAATAAAAATGCATTAATACGATGGTGCATGGTTTTTTCAAATATTTTCGAGAAGATGGGAATCAAAGTGATAGGACGATAATTATTCATGTTAAGTTTATCATCTTTTTTATAAAGAGGTCGAACAATAGAATGTTTAAGTCTCTCCGGGAACAAGCCCGCAGAGAAGGAAAGATTTATTAAATATTGTAAAATTGGAGAAATAATCATTGAACATTCCTTAATCACGCGTGTACATATATCGTCAAAACCAACAGCACGTGTATTACTGAGCGACCTCATAATTTTTACTATTTCAGTTTCAGTGCACGGTTCAAGGAACATGCTATGGTTTGAGATAGGTATTTTATACTTGGTTGAAGCGATAGAATCACTGTCAGAGTTTCCTGTAATGCCAATGTAGAAATTATTGTGTTATGTGTGGACGTTGAGTTTTCATCACACCTAATTGTAATTTATATTTCACATCACAAGGAGCGTTCCCTGACAATTTGGCAGCAGGTGATGATACGTGAGCGTTAAGTTGTCGTCTCACCTAATTGTAATTTAGTCCTAATATGTACTATCCGTCATAAGGAGCGTTTAATTCGACCAGACGTCACCTACAATTACCGTCCCATAACTTTTAACTTTAACCTTTTTTTTTCAAATCTTTACCTATGGTGTTAATGTTAATATAACCACTCGTTCATATTTAAATTTTAATTATGTAAACTAATTTACATTTAATTTGCATTCAACTTTATAACTTGATATAATGTAACAAATCTTCAAATAAAATCAACTTGATGAACCGGATTGGTTAATTTTATTAATACCCTGTTAGGAGTTGCAGGTAATCCCCTGGAACCCCAAGGAAAACCGCGGTTACGGCGGAAGAACGTGACACTCCTTGGACATTCATAAGTCGAGTGGGCGTGATGGCATTCCTCCGATAGTGTTGCGGACTTGTCCTCCTGAGTTGACACCGGTTCTAACGCGTATTTTCCGGCTCTGCTACACGTCAGGCGTTGTACCAAAAACATGGAAGACGGTTTTGGTGCACCCGATCCCTAAAAAATCCGTCCAATTACCGCTCACATCCGTCCAATTACCGCCCTATAGCCGTAACGTCTATGTTATCAAAGATAATGGAATCCATTATCAACAACCAGCTCTTGCAGTATCTAGAGGAGCACCAGCTGATTAGCGATCGACAGTACGGTTTTCGCCACGGTCGCTCAGCTGGTGATATTTTAGTATACCTTACGCATCGATGGGCGGAGGTGGTGGATTCCAAGGGTGAGGCGTTGGTGTCTAGTTTGGACATAGCGAAGGCCTTTGATCGGGTGAGGCATAAAGCGCTTCTTTCGAGGCTTCCTAAATTATTTTTGCCCCTTTGTTGTATCCCTCCGTTTTGATGACACTCCCCTTCCCACCTCCACTGGCATCGGAGTACTTGGCGTCGACATATCGAGCGTCGTTCGTCGTTCAATTTCGCTGTCACTTGGAAGATAAGGCTAAATTAGCCTCAAAAAAGCTTGGTGTGCTCGGAAAGGCGAGACGGTACTTCACGTCGGCCCATCACCTGCAACTTTATAAGACTCAGGTTCAGCCTCACATGGAGTACTGCTCTCACCACTGGGCGGGAGCTCCCAGTACCAGCTTCTTCCATTTGACCACATTCAACGTACGCATTCGACGACCAAGTTCTCTCCGGTCAGCTCGACCTTTTGGCATTGCGTAGAGATGTTGCATCACTCTGCATCTTTTACCGTATCTAGCACGGGGAGTGTTCCGAGGAACTGTTCGATTTACTACCTGCAGCTCCCCTCTGGAGCGGCCCCTCTGGGGCTGGCCGACTGCCCAAGCCGGCATGGCCCCTGGTTCCTCTTCGCTTCACCGTGGGTAACGAAGCCACGGCTACTGAGCCCCACCGCCACGACAAGGCTGGAACCCTCGGGGGTACATGTATACATCCTAAGCCTATGGCTTTTATACAAATTACATCTCGAATGTAATTTGTATAAATATTTTTCATAAAATCAAGCCTGGCGCCAAGCACCTAACGGTGTGTTCCGGCAGCTGTCCTTGAGAGCCAGTACTTCTAAGTTAGCCTGAACAACATCTTCGACCACATCATCACTTACCATCAGGTGAGATAGTGGTCAAAGGCTAACCTATGAGGCATAAAAAAAAAAAAAAAATCATCTAAATAAACAAAACCAAATTTCTTTTCATTCTTTTCAGTTGTGGAAGTCTTTTAAGTGCAGGTAATTATTTACTTTTGTATTCATCGAATTAGTATAATAACTTTTGTTCCTTTTTTACATATTAGTATTCGTCTCTCAGATGTGTGATGGAATGGTATGCTCTTACTAACTAATGAGAGCGGGAACAGATCGTATTATTTTATTATATGAACCTATATGATAAAAATTTGGGTGCATTAATTAATGATTATGACAAGATTTTTTGTACGATAGAATGTAGTGTGAATGATTCTTCATGTGAATGAACAGATCACTATATATGTATCGATAACCTTATCTGTGATCATTTTGCGCATGAACATGATATGAAGTACAATACCAAAAAAACGGAGATGATGATATTTAGGTCGGGGAAGGGACCGAAATATATATATTATATGAAAGAAATTTGTATCGCTGGAGAGCCGATAGCCATAGTGAATAAATTCAAATACCTTGGCCATATCGTAACCTCCAATCAGTCAGATGACGAAGACATGAGAGACAAAGGCGATCTCTTTGTGTGGTAGGCAATATGGTTGCCAGAAAATATTATAAAGCCGCGCCTGACATGAAAATTACCCATTTTAGGTCTTTCTGTCAAATATTTTACACGTGTCAACTCTGGACGAAGTACACCAAGAAAACGCATCACGGGGTACGTGTGGTATACAATAGCATATTCAGGCACTTTATGGGCCTAAAATGGTATTTCAGTGCGTCTGAAATGTTCACTGAATCCCGTGCAGACTCATTTAACGCTATACAGCGCAAATGGATAGCATCGTTCATGTCAAGTGTAGACATGTGTAGCAATCTGATCATTAAAAGTTAGGCCGATAGACTTATGCAGTCTGCGACGTATAACTGGGTTGCTATTGTGACCTCAGTAACAATTTATTAATTATTATTTTTCACATTTTTGTTTATATAATGTATTTTTTTTGTTGACATCGAATTTTTTATATGTATTTTTATGTCATTCTTTCATACAATACATTATATAAACAAAAATGTGAAAAATAACATTGTAATATGGATCCCAGAGTCTGAAATAAAGAGCTATCATTATTATTTTTACTGCTGAAAACATATAAAGCTTTGTCGGCAGCAAGTTGTCACTTTATGACATTAACGAAGTACTATACTACTAAATTACAAGTAAGTGCGGAATGAGCATGTCTAAGACAAAGTCAAAATCTAAATATAAATTGTTTATATCGACCGTATTCAACTTACCCAAACTATTAACTTAAGAACAAAATGTACGATTCCAATAGCAAACTAAAAATAAAATACAGTCTCAAATGCCGCCACTAGATGGCGATAACCATTGTTAAAACACGCAATCGTTTTGATTCTAGTATATTGTACTCAATGTGAAGTTATCGAGGGTAAGTCGAAGCATTTGAAGGCAGTAAGAGTTTTTCACGTCTGAAATTTTTAAAGGATTGATTGACGGATTGTCAATCAGTTCGTAAACTCAGTAAGAGCATTTCATTCACAGTATTGATATTGATTGAAACTAGACTAACAACACGCTAAAAGTGTATACTTATGAGACGCGTTGCATTTTCGTTTGTTTTTCATCGATGCCGAGCTGAGCACTCGTAAATATTACACGCACCTTCGCTCCGCGAAAATTGTGTATTCAAAATACACAATTTCCGAACGTAAGGCGCGTGTAATCTCTACGAGTGCCCAGCTGCGTGTGGTGGAGAGTATGCCGGCCGGCTTTCCTGCACTGGTCGACTATCCTTGTTTGAGATGTCGCGTCTAGTATATATAGGTCAATGTGACGAACTTGAATGATAAAGATTATTGTTTTATTCTCTTTACATTGCTATCGATGCCGACGCCGACTACCGAGGAATCGTTTTGTCTTTTGATAAAGTTGCTGTTGGCTCGTCTGGCGCATCGCATGGGTACTCGGCGGTTATATATGCTGTGTGCTTAAATCAATAATGATAAAAGGGCCGTAATTCCACTTGACGCAAATTTCGTTATATTCGATAATTTTGACCACATTTTGCGTCTATGTATCCACATCCTCTTTCGCCTATTTCACTATAGTGAAGTTCTACGATACAATAAAATAATAGTCTGTGTAGTTGCATAAACAAATGTTCATAGTGCTGTGAAATGAACTGCAAATTGGATTTCCAGCTTATATCTATCCACACCTACTTTGATTATTTTTGATGTTATGATTTTTTTGCGTTCATTACCTAAAGTAAAAACGGGACTCTATTAATAAGACTCCACTGTCCGTCTGTCTGACAGCTAGACAGTTGAAATTTTTGCAGATGGTGTAATGTATGAGTATATATGTTGCCGGTATAACAACAAATACAAAAATTGGCCAAGTGCGAGCCAGACTCGCGCACGAACAGTTCCGTAAATATATACCAATATCAATACAACATTAGTTGGTGAAACTAAAACATGGGTTGTAGTGTAGAAAACAGGGCACTATGGAATTGGGACTTTTGGGACTTGCCCCAACCTAGAGTGTTTTTGTAAGCCGGAGGCGTGGAGGGTGAGCAGCCCCTGCCCGCCGTAACCAAGCGAGGGCACACGAGCATAGTAGAAAGAGTGGGAAGTAAGTTATCTTCATACAAACGTACCGCACGCGGCTTGTTTGTGTGCGCCATAGTACCTATGCGTCCCGCACGCACACTCTAACACAATCTCGACCCGTTTCTCAGTGCGCCAGCCGGGGCTAACACCGAACAAGGATCGCGCGTCACGGCTTTTCGGCACCGCTAAATAAACGAAAAAAGTTATATAATCGCAGAAGAACTTATTGCTGAACTTAGTGTTCGGCTGTTTAAATAATTCATCGATTCTTGTTGTCTCTGTTTAGATTACCTACTGAACAGGAAAGGTAAACAAGTCACTTATTCTAGCATACCTATCATTTTTACATAATGATGAGTGAGATACCTACTTATTTTTTTATTGTATTAGGTAGGTATGCCCCGCGTCGCTCGTCTCTGGCCCCGCAACCACATAGGTATCGCCTGTCGCTCTTTCTTTCATCGTAAGAGGTTTCATCATCGTTTAGGTAAAAGCGGCCTCACTAACCCTGAACCCAGACAACGCAAGTAAAAGTGCAACTTCCCGGCCCTTGCCTATTCTAGGTACTGATTTAAAATTTAGCATATACATACATTATAAATAAGTAACAACCCTGAGACAGGCAAGTATGGTAGGTAATTATATCGCGGATTGAGCCGGAGATGGCCTACTTCCTCTCTTTCTACTATGACACGAGGGAGCCTGAGTGTCTGAGGCTACCTCGGGGTCAAGGTCAATGACCTCACAGCAAGCGCGTAGTGGTTTGCCTTATACTACCATATTCCATCGGGTCCCGAAGGGATGAATTAACGTTTTTTTTTGTGGCAAAAAAAATTGTTATCGTTTTTCATAGTGCACCGTTTCGTATCCTCTAACCAAAAAAAGGGGTTTTAATAGTGTCTAATGTTGTATACATGATACGGAACCGCTTCGTGTGCAAGTCCGACTCAAACTTGGCCGATTTTTATTTATTTATAATTTATTTAGAGCAAAGCTAGTTTCATAATAAATAGATTCAGGCGTTACTTTGCGGAAATCCATATTTAATAATAACAAATATTTTATGAAAACATCAAATTAATATTTTAATAAAACATTTAAAAATACAAAAATGTATTTAGTGACAATTCCGCCTAATTTTCCTGTTAAGCAGACGTGACGTCACAAACGCCACGCAGCCAAACCGGAAGAATTTTCGACGCGTTTCGCTTCTACACGAAGCATCCTCAGGAGGTCTTGACTAATAAATTAAATTAGAGATTTTATTGAAGTGCAAATATGCTAGTGAAAAATGTTAGTTTTGATTCATTATATAAAAAAAATAAGTCTGATTACCTAATCAATTGTTTTTATGTAATATTAATGCAAATAATTAGTTAGGGGGATGGCTGGTCGATTTGTCCAGTTAAATGGTTAAGGGCATTTTTGGACTTATTGTCCAATTATCCCCTTCCTTCACACTCAAAGACGACGCGCAGGGGATTTCTGAACAAAAAGTATAGATTTCCCCTTCACAAGATTTCTGGAATAAGCCGTTTCTTGGCCGTTTGTTTTGAAGTGACTCCATACCATATTTGCTGAACGCGGCAGTAGAATATTTTGTTAGTAAATTATGTAGTTGACGTTCATGATAACGTCGTAGACGCCAATATTGAATAAATAATCTTGACTTTGATTTTAACTTTGGAATCTTAAAGCAATATAAGAATGAAAAATGTTTTTTATTTAATAATAACAAATATTTATAAGAATTTTTACCTCAATTCTCTTTCAGGATTACTCAAAAATATTTAAATTGTTCATTAAACATCATTGTAGTCATAAATTATCTTAGGTCAGAATTGTAAGTTTCCACTTTTATCTTCGGCCACCTACCGAGGTGTAGATTTATTCGAAAGCACATATCCTCATCAACAGGTACTCTAGAGTAACATTTTCTTTATACATTGGAATCTTAAAGAGAAAACAATTAAAATTGCCATTGTCAATTGTATTGAATAAAATTCCATTTTATAGAATGTTATTGAAATACAACAACTCTTAAGGATTTTACCCACTTTCTTATTTAGGATCACTCAGAAAACAATATGTATTAAATTTTTTTCCATATAAATTACATGAACTTCCCGAATACCTGGAAATAAAAATATTTTAATAAATTAACCAAAAAAGACTCGTTAATTATTCATTGGTACCACTATTTTATCCTTACTTAGTCCTAAAAATAACCTAACCACACGATCTGAATTCCAGAAATAAACATTTAATTACTGCCAATTTAACTTAATTATGAAATTGTAAACCGACTGTGTCAAGTAATTAAGAGAAAAATGTATAAGCTGTACGATTCCAATAGCAAACTAAAAAATAACTAGTCTCAAATGCCGCCACTAGATGGAGATAACCATTGTTAAAACACGCAATCGTTTTGATTTCAATATATTGTACTTACTGAGTAGGAATCATAGTTGGGTATATAATAATACTTATATGTTGATTATTGAATTGGATTGATTGGATTAAATAATCCACTCCATACCGTGGACGGAGTTGAATCCCAACTCTATAGTATAGATAATATTAAAATGATTTAAACTACTTGCTTATTACATAAACAAGGTCGTTATTCGAAAATACTAATGTATAATAAATTATCAAAAGGCTTGACCACCTTATAATTAGTTTGTTCAAACTAAAACTTAATAACTTTTTGAAAGAAAATATGTCAATGCAGTTTGTAGAATCTTTGTTCTTAGGACAAGTGCAAACGTGATAACTGTAAATTATTTAACTATATTAAGAGTAAAAATATTACTACTATATAATTTTTATCCATTATTTACATAGACCTAAGTAGTTTTATGTGTAAAAATGTAATTTGGACTTGCCTGTAAATTTTTTTTACTGAAGAGCTAATAAAATTTCTTTATATATTTAGTAGGAGTTAGTATTATTTTATGGTGCTAGTGGTTTAGGATTAATTATTATTGTATTATGTTCTATGCTGTTAATACTCTATCAACATATTACATTACTCGCTCAGTGCTTTCAAGTCATTGAGCTTTCTTTAAATTATGCCTTCAATGCTGGCTGATGCCGATCACCTGAGGAAACGTTTTGATAAACAGTCCCTACTCTCTTCTCTTAGCATAAAAATAGTTCACTTTGTGATACCAGCACAAACTTATAGCATGTTAATAAACATAGTGTTTAGTAAACACTATGTTTATTAACATGCTATTTAGCAGTTTATTAGCAGTTTTATTAGCAGTTTTCAAAATGATCCAAACTGCCAGGTCGATGATGTCATAGCTTCGGAACCAGGCTTTTTACAGCTTGTTTCGATGTTTTTTTAGATTAAACACTGTTTACTCTAAAAAACATCGACCTGGCAGTTTGGATCATTTTGAAAACAGCTAATTTTAATTAAACTATAAGTCGTTCTAAACTTCAAAAAGTCCTGTTTTTTTTTTAAATAGTTCCTAAACGATGTATTTAGAATAATAACTATGTATAACAGAAATGCTAAAGAATTCATCACCTTTATATTATAACAAAAATGTTCCAACGAATGTAAAATGCTTTAAACAAGGCCCTCCCGCTTACCAGTACGGGTGTTGCGCGGTTATAGTAAAGAAATGAATTGGTGAACTGCAAAATTACTATTAGCTTGAAAGAATGTGGAACATCAATAAAAAAACACGTGAAGAAAGCACTAAAGATAAATAGTGTATTATTTATATTTCAATCAGATGCCTTCTTACATATATTCTCTGGAGCACGCTGCTTCGCATGCACATAGGAGAGTGCGTTTCAATTCGTTCTTTACACACAGACATAGCACGCACAGCTGTTTGTATTTTGAAGACAGGAGTAATAAAAATAAAAGAAGTAACCCCAGTTAACTTCTCGGCGTTGGAGTCTGTCTCTATGTTCTGGGTAGTATAACCGGAACTTACTCGAACATTCTGAAACAGGCCCTAAGACTCTTTTACTTGTAGATAAGTTGTGTACTAGACGTATGCAAAGACCCTAGTCGTTACCTACGAGTTGGTATATATAAATAATACTTACTTATTGCTTTAGTTTTACAATATTATGTAAAACTGATATATTATATGTAATATATCATATCATTTGGACTGTCTGTAAGCCTGCAATGGCTTGTAGGTGGTCTAAATAATAATAATTGTATTTTTGGGAAAATTAAATGATTTCGTTGTTGTAGGGGGGTAATGTTGTATATAGTTCGTAGTGTTTTGTTAATAAAGGAGGCATACCTACCACCCGTAGCAAAAAATATATTACCTATTTATCTTCATCTATCATCGTATTATCCAAACATACTTTAGTGTCATACATGAACAACTCAAAAAAAATATTCTCCATTACAAGCATTAAAACTATTATTACCACTTGTTGCTAGATAGCAGATAATGCCTGCATTACTTGCTCAGTGAGCAGGCACATAGATAAATGAATAGGACTATTATTCCTATGCATTTATCTATGGCAGGCATACAATGGTACATCTACACTCACACAGGTAGCGCTGTAAGAATTCAGCAACAAATTATTATTTTTAAAATATCATATTTTCTTTCTTTGTATCTTTTCTTTACATTTTTAATCATTATAAGCCCCAAAATATTATGATGTAAAAATATTAAAGGTAAATACGACACTAATATTATATATATTTTACACATTACTACGAACCATGGTGGAGCTCCACTTAGTTTATACGTTTTGCAATAGACAGCGCTAGTGAAATCAACTATACATCTTAACTCTTGGCATACAAAGTACCATACTTTCTCACTGCAATAAATAAAATATTCGAGTGCATGTGTCTGGAACCCACATTGTGATAACCATATCTTGTGTCTCGAGAAAGTTCAGAAAGCCGTCTTGCGAAATCTTTATAAGAAGACCTACGGCTATTATCCTTACCATTACCCAACTAACTTCTTACTTGGCCAATTAGGGTATAATTCCTTGAGAACAAGAAGATCGCTTGACCAGCTAAAGACCGGAATCAAAATATTAAGAGGTGCTATCGATTCGCCTACACTGCACAATCGTACAATTGTTTTTTGTTTTTTATGTGTTCTATATATTTGCCCGATATGTATATCCGCCATAGACCCGATTACAGACACGAGTTGTTCCACATTGGCCGAAAACGTACAGTATCCCGGAGTAAGACACCTATATGCCGTATCACGAGTGATCTCAACGCATTCCTTAACGCATATCCTAATATTGACATATTTTGTGATATATTCAATTTCCTCTTGAAATTTTGTGAACTTAATACAATATGAACCTATTTGACATAATTATGTGTGATTGTGATATGATAATTAAATTTTCTAATATTTATATTGTACCAACTTGACTTTTTTGACATTGTATACTTACCTATTTAATATATTTATGTATAATTGAGACATTATAATTTATAAATGTAATATTTATATGGTACCTCCTTGACATTTTGAATTTATGTTATTAATTATCATGAATTATTTATACGTATTATGAATTTTGGCTTTTTTTGATAATAAGTGTAATTGCATTGTAAGCGTTCTTATTATAATAAATAAATAGTTTAACCATAGGCTTAGGATGTACAGCTAAAAAATCCTAGGTCTGTGAGTTTAACCAAGTATAAGATGCTTGTAGTTTTTCTACTTGTTGATAGATGGCAGGCATACAATGGTACAACTACACTCCTACAGATAACGCTGCAACAAATCTGCAGCAACTAATACTCAGTAAAATGATTTTATTATGTATTTCAAATAATAGTGTTTTATTTAAATAACCCATAAAAAAATTATGAATTTTATTATGAAGAAACGTATATTTTATTATGATAAACGTAGTATAATAACGTATAGAATATTTTATCCATAGATTAAATTTATGATTATCTTTAACTGGTGCGTTCGTTTTGAGACGATAGCGTTTGCAGTAGTTTCAAAAACGGCATGATCACTACATAGAGTTCGGAAAGCAATCTTTTGATAATTTTGCTATTTATATTCTACAATGATTTGCTCACATCAAACGACATACCTAAGTATATTTCTTGCCAATAGCTATCATCCTCAAAGGATAACGCACGCGCATGATTCATTTGATATATTAAAACTTTATAATGCTGTTTTCCTAGCAAACAAAGCGAATATAAGTACTAAGCGACACCTTATTAGGTTTTCAATACATTGTACCTACTGTGTGCAAAGCGAAAGTGATAAAATTCTTCTATTATACCTACGAAGTTCAACTGTCAAACATGTAGTTGTCAAAAACAATCACTGTAAACTTTATAAAATTACTCAACCGTCACTAAATAGATTATACTGGATTACACAACTAAAATGTAGGGTGTAAAACCCTAACAGATAGCGGTACAAATACTGTACCGCTAATATACCATAATTTGGGAGTGTATAAGTATAATTAATAGAAGGTTGGGCATGTAGGCTTTGATGGGCTCTGGTTTTATCAGGACCGTACATTCCTGCGTTGTTAGTATGTTCAATCGTTGCTCAGTTTGGTGTAAATTCAATAAATCAGGTCTATGCGCTTCTATTGCCACATCTTCTTACAGCCTGATCAGCTTATACTATGCAATATTTAAGAAAAAAACGTCACTCATTTTGCATTCGTTTCGACTGTCATATATAATAGAAAAATATTACAAAAATTGCATTCGATTACACGGATCAGAATTCGTTACAAAATTATCGTATAAATGATAAAAAATATCGTAGATATTTGATGAAATATCGTGCGATACGTCATTATTATATTTTATCGCATGACTCTCAAATATATCGTGGATCTAGGATAATTATCGCATGTCTGGCAACACTGGGCTATACGAACGCCCCATACGAACAGCTGTCAAATGCTTTAGATGTGTAAAAAATCTCCCTAAATTTTGGGTAAAACTTAGTCAGCACACTGACAAACATATGACGAGATGAGTATTATATTGTTTTTTTTATAATAATTTTCAACCGACGTAAAGAATGAAATACTGGAACATCTAGGCACCATCTTTAGAGTTATTTTTATCAGTCATCGTTAGGTCATAATTTTTACATATTTGCGAAAATATTAACTCATTTTATCAATCCTATAAATATTAAACTCATTAACCGACGGTCATGAGTTGGATGGGTGACCGCTAGTGACATTACTACTGAGCGCTTCCGTGCTTCGGAGGGCACGTTAAGTCGTTGGTCCCAGTTGTCGTCTTAGGATGGCAGTCGTTATAGCGTGGTGGTAAGGCATTATGCGATTGCCCGCCTGGCTAGCTAACACCCTCAAGTAGAAATTCTGTCGCCAAGCACCTAAGAAACCTGAACCTGTGTTCCGGCAGCTATTCTTGAGAGCCAGTAATTCTAGGTTAGCCGGAACAACATCTTAAACCACTTTATCACTTACCATCAGGTGAGATAGTGGTCAAAGGCTAACCTATAAAGCATTAAAAAAAACGAATCATTGCGTAACTTGTTTAAGACTTATTATTTTTTCTGTATCACGATGCATAACTTTTTACCTTCACATAAGTTTCATATCAAATTCATCATTGAATAACAATTAATTCATGTGACACACTTCAGATTGAACTTCAATACTGATATTTTCAGGACATTATCATTTAGTAATTAAACAACTTTAAACAGTGTAAATCGCGTATATTTAGCATTATTTTTGCCTCGATGTTTCAAACGCTTTGCAGTGATCGGTGTCACGGTGTAACTTATAGGTTTTATATTTCACTTAGTAACTAAGAAATTATTTACAGTCAGAAATTTTATTTTAATCGTAACGTTACTATTCACGCTTAACACCTTACATAACGAAATTCAATTTGCTTTGGGGCCCGAGGTCAATAAATGCTTAGATTTTTTAATGTTATAGTCATCAGGAATCCTGACAACTTTCTAGGCATACAATGTATAGGAAACCCTCCCATAAAGATAAATATCTCAATGGTAACCCCCATCACCATCCATCCATGTCAGTTGGCTACCGTAAGCAAATCTTTGTTATAGAGAGCACATCATCTTCCTTGCGTCGTCATCCTCAAAGCTGAGGGATCAAAATCACCTTTTGTTTGACAATTTGTCGTCACCTGTTCCTATCTTTGGCATATCAATGGAGTCATGAACACTGTTGTCAAGGGTAGTGCGGATTTGATCTGACCGTCGCATGGGACTGCGACCTCTTGGGCGTTTCCCTTCTATCTTCCCAGAGAATTAGTTTCTTTAGGTTGTCGTTACTTTTCCTAGCAATGTTGCCAAAATACTTCAGGACTTGTAAGCAGACACTGGACAGCCTCATCTTGATCTTTAATTCACGCAGGATTGATTCATTTGTGTGGAAGGCATTTCAAAGTATCCTGAGCATTCTCCTCCAACACCACATTTCGAAGGCATCAATCCGGTCTCGGGGTATAATACCAAAGTTTCTGCGCCGTAGCTAAAGATTGAGAAGATAGGTGTTAACAAGTAGAATTTTTGTTTTTCTTGTGATGTTTCTATCCGCCCACAGTTTTTGTAACTGAGTCATTGCGTTTTTCGCCATCCTAATCCTTCTTCGTATTTCAGGCTCGCACGAACCGTTATTACATATGGTGGAATCCTGATAGACAATGTGGTCTACTATTTTCAATTTCAGAGCTCCACTGAGTTTCAGTAGGCGTTTCATGGCATAGCATATTGTCTTCGTTGGTGGCTAGAAGCGTTGTGTCATCAGCGTACCGCAAATTGCTAACCTTTTTGCCATCAATGACTACACCACCCTCCCAGTCTTCGCAAGTGTGCCTCATAATATTATACTCTCCGTAAATGTTGAACATAGAGTATGCAGCCTTGCCTAACTCCTTTACCGAAATTGAATGGTTTGTATGTACTATCGATTCTTACACTACCTTGGTTATTTTGGTATAGAGCTTGTAACTGGGATATCGGGTGTTGTGGTACGCCTAGTTCTACCAGTACCCTCCAAAGGCTCTTCCAGTTAACGCAGTCGAAGGCTTTGCTGTAGTCTACAAAGCATATTATAAGTGGTTGATCAACCTCATATGACTTCCCGGATTTTTAGTTTTTTAGTTTTCAATATTCTTTATTCAATTATAAAATTAAAACTAATGTTTACAAATCTAGTGTACATTAAATCCTAGACGAAACAATAATAAAATAAATATTCTGTTTTGCAAGCTAAGTCGCTTATATAAAACTTATAAAATGACATTGATATAAGATTAACATAAATATAGTACTTAGTAATTTAGATATAAATAAAATAAATGTAGGTACACTTATGTAAGCTTTAGAGTGAGCTTTACATTTATGAAGTTATAAATAAATAAAATTAATAGTTTAAACATACTAATTATACACGGTAGATGCACATAAACATTAGTCGAGGCAGTTATCAGTAAGCAACAAGAACTCGGCCAATACGTAACAAAACGACTTATGAGCAAACATGTTTATACACTCGTGCGCCAAAGTACGGTACGATTGCCACCGAGTCGCGCACGCCACAACGATACTCATATTCATAGATAAGAGGGCGAGTTTGGTTTGCGCGACCCGGTAGTAGCCCCGCGCACTTAGGCAGAGACCTGTACCTATTCATCGCTGACGTTGTAGTCAAGGAATAAGTGATGGGGTAATTTATATCGATTGTATGTATTAAAATAAGAAATA
The DNA here is from genome assembly GCA_963890685.1 of Plagodis pulveraria. Classification (NCBI taxonomy): domain Eukaryota; kingdom Metazoa; phylum Arthropoda; class Insecta; order Lepidoptera; family Geometridae; genus Plagodis; species Plagodis pulveraria. Next base: position 1,684,902 of record OY982977.1, read on the forward strand.
TTGTTTTTTCGTGACTTGCAAATATTTCTTATGATTTTGTTTTTATGCTTAGGGTTGGAATCAATGTAAAATTTTTTTGATAACTTATAAATAAAATTCTTTAAACTAGGTAAACCTATTTCTATGTGAAGTTTTGTAAGGTTTGTATATATAGGTGTGTTATATGAGTATTTCACTGCTTTATTTTGGAGAACTTGCAGAGATTTTACGTTTGTAGGGCAAGTGCTACTCCAAACAGGACATGCATACGTGATACAGGGGCGGACAAGGGTACAATATATGTCAAGTTTTACATGACTTCTGAGATAGGATCGCCTATTTAGAATTGGACTTAACGCGTTTAATGCTTTTATACCTTTTAGGCGCAACCTAGAAGTGTTTTCAGTCCAATTTAGTTTATTATCTAAAATAACACCCAAGTATTTTACAGAACGACTCCAAGGTATTTTGAAGCCATCGATTTGTAAAGTACGCGTTGGGAGAGTTCGTTTTCTTGTAAATACAATGGCTTCAGTTTTGGAAGCATTGATCTTTAGTTTCCATCTATGGAAAAAGGACATAAGCAGATCAATGGACAATTGTAATCGATCAATGATCAAATCTATATTATCAGCAGAAGTAAATGATGCAGTATCATCAGCGAAACACGCTAAGTGGGTGCGTGTTTGAATAGGTATGTCATTTAAGTAAATTAAAAAGAGGAGCGGCCCTAATATTGAGCCTTGTGGAATAACTCATATGACTTCCCGGATGGCATATGACAGTAGAGAGCACATCATGGCAACTGCAATACTATTTTTAGCAACTTTATTTTATAAATGTTAAATAGATTTTGCATATATAATATTAGTAGGATTTTCACAATTTTTGTCTTCCAAAATTTGTGTTTTTATCGATTTCATTTATACTCCAAACCTCCTAGGCCGTGGGTTACTTTTGAAATGTCTAAAGAAATGCCACTTATATAAAATGAACGAAACTTCAAGGAATAAAAAATCTTAAGACTTCAAAAGAAGCTAAATCAATATGAATTTACCACTGCAAGTAATATTTAATTTAATTTTAGATGAGAAGTTATTTCTAAAGTCATAAAAAGTGAGACAATGTGTTGTTTCCTTTTTGTAAATGGTTTCTTTGGTGCAAGTTGTTTGAGACGAATTTACATAGCATTCCATGTGCGGGTGCACGGTGAATCCATAGCGTTGCAGAGGAGAGGCCCAAATCAAGGTGCCTGGGACTTGGAACCCAGTATGTAAGTTAAGTTATGCCCCTTTATGATGCATCAATGCTCCCTTTCACCGATCGGGCCTCCTCCCCTGCCCAACCAAATTTGGTTAGATCCTACTAATACCGGCATGGATACACGTTCTAAGATGGAAGTTACGGTTGTTCTTGACAGGCCAAAGTCTTTTAGTAGGTTGTAGTTTTACCCCTGTGTCTATTATATAGCCGCTCTTTATCGGAAGGCGTTGTACCTTACAAATGGAAGTCGGCTTTAGTCACTCCCGTTCATAAAAAAGGACCAAAAAATAATATAGAGAATTATAGGCCTATATCTAAATTATGTCTGTTTGCTAAGATACTTGAAAAAATTGTCTATACCCAATTGTACAGCGCACTCAAGCATGATCTTGCACCTCAGCAGCATGGTTTTTTAAGGGGCAGGTCAACTACATCTAATCTCTTATTGTGTACCGAGTTCCTGTCTCGTTTTATGTCTGAACCCTCTCAAATAGATGTTATTTACACGGACTACAGTAAGTGTTTTGACAGAATCGATCATTTGCTACTATTGAAAAAGCTTCAGCGGATAGGTATAAGGGGAAACCTTTATAGGTGGTTCACGTCCTATATCCAACAAAGATGTCAAACTGTAGTTCTTGGCGGTTACTCGTCCATGTCCATGTATATCCCTTCCGGAGTCCCGCAGGGATCTTTATTAGGACCGTTACTTTGTACAATATTTCTGAACGACATCTCTTCATGCTTTCGTTATTCTAAAATTCTGTTGTACGCGGATGATGTGAAAATTTTACATCAAATTAAAACTATTGATGATGCACACCGTCTGCAGGACGACTTGCATAGATTTCAAAATTATTGTATTCAGAACAAACTAGATTTAAACGTGTCCAAGTGCTACATTTGTTCTTTTACTCGTAAGTCAGTCATTATCAATTTTGAATATGCAATAAAAAACTCACCAGTCACAAGGGTTGATACAATTAAAGATCTAGGAGTTTTTTTTGATAGTAAACTTTTATTCGACGCACACGTAAGCAACATTGTAAGCAAGGCATCTCGTGCACTTGGTTTTATTTTAAGAATGTCTAATGAGTTTTCCAGTTTAAAAACCTTTAAAATCCTTTATTGTGCATACGTTCGCAGTCACTTGGAATACGCATCACAAGTCTGGAACCCTTGTTATGAAGTATATTCTATGCGCTTAGAACGTATCCAGATGAAGTTTCTTCGTTATCTTCAGTTTCGTGCAAAACTGTACCTTCCGGATTATTTAGCTAGATGTCGTAAGTTTCATTTCTTGCCTCTCTATGAACGAAGGAATATATCCGACCTATCATATCTTCTTAGCATTGCAAATGGCACGGTGGACTGTTCTGAGCTCCTCGAGCTGATAGGATTACGCATTCATACAGCTGTATTGAGAAACCCCAGAACTTTATCTGTTCCGTTAGCTAAGACAAATTATAGGCAAAATGCATTCATTATGCGTGCAAGTGCTTCATTTAACAACTTGACAGATAAAGATATTGATTTATACAATACCTCAACTACCAAATTGAAACGTTTGTTTAATGAAAAATTCTTCTGTACTAGTTAATTTGAACCTTAAGTATTGTATTGTATTGTTTCATTATTTTCATAAGTTAGTCGTCCACTCAAAACATTTTGTTTTATAAATATTTTAACCTATAAGTGGAAACTTGTAATTGGCCATCAGCATTACATGTGTTTTTCATGTAGTATATAAATGAATCATTTAATGTTATTTGCCTAGCTGTAAGTTTTCTGTAAAATTCTAAAATAAAAATAAATAAAATAAAATAAGGATTTTGCTGGATTACCCCTTGCTCCGACTTCTACAGCATATAAATTAACCAAATAACCGTTATTGGTTAATTCATTTTTTAAGCCATAATATTTGTTAGTTTTTACTGTGTGGTCGTTAGGTATGTTTGTTTCCCACGGCACAGTAAGTTCTATAAGTACTATGCGTTTTAGATTTTTTGAGTATAGAAATATATCTGGTCTGGATGTCGAAACACCAACATCCTCAGGAATTTTGTAGTGTTTTTCATACGTGTCCATCAAAAGAGTCCAATCGGGAGCTGTGCCTAAGATGGATATTATTATACTAATTTGGATTTAAGCGTTAATTAAATAAGAACCTTCATATCTTACCTAATTTTATTTATATTGTTGTGCATCACAGAGTTATGCTCAATGTCCGTGGCCCTTCGTTGGTCCCTCGGCTTACCACGCGGTAATGTAGAAACAGGTGTTTGCTTACAACAACTAAATAAAGGAAATTACTCGGTATAAATAGTTAATTGAGAAAATAGGCACTTAACAAATATCATTTCAATCTTCCTTTTTAGGCATAGAAATATGAAAGAAGCAAAGAGCTGACGAAAGTCAAAATTTGAATATGATAACATTACACTGCCGCGTTCAGCAAAAGAGGTATAGCCCCACTTCGAGAAGATCGGGCAAGAAACTCAGAGTCATTATTTTTACACGTTTACAAATTGTAACATGTTAGTCGATTATAAAATTATCACAATATTTCCAATCTAAGACAATGATTGATTTCTGTAAAAAAATATGTTAGTGGTTCGCTACAATGTGTTCCATATTTAGCACAAATTACCAGCTTTTGCAAGATGACGATGGCCTTTATATCAGCTGCTGCTCCACGCAACAATGCTGCATAATACATTATGCTGTGTGGATATGTAAAATGAACCAGCTAAGTTACAGCTACATTCTTCAACTGCCCTATCTTCACTACGAATAGCATGTGCAGCAAAACTACCTTAGTCTCCCGAGAAATAATTTATATTAGAACACCGCTGTAGATTTAAATCCATTATAATTCCCAAGAGATAATAGATAATACTGTTACTTTGGCAATTACAAATTTATCTTGATCAAGTTCGATGTTGGGATCAACTATCGGCGTCCTACCGACTAGTTGCTGAATAGACGCCGACTACACATATGGCATGATAGTCAGATTTAGTGACTACTCGGTAAATAGATAGACAATAGTTCACAAGTCGGTAGATGTCTAATTATAATATGTCTTGCAATACTACACACGAAAACATCAAGATAAGAATTATCTTTTGTGTATTTCTAGACATCATTTCACCACAATCTATTTTTGTTATTTTAAATACATTGTAATAAATAGTCATTTATTTTAACAGACAATATTAGCTTCATTAATTGTATTTTAATAACGAGACCAATAGTAAATATCTATGAATTTTTGTTACAATCGTGATGCAATGATAGTCGCATCCCTACTCTGCAAATTGTGCTACTAGTTCTGGCAACATTAGTGATAAGTGCCATGTCCTCGGATGCGAACGGGTTGTTCGACGTTGTTCGTTTTGTTTTGTATACTTTGTGCCAACTGTATTGAGTTTCAAACTGTTTGAAAATAGTACACAACAACCACATTGTACTTTTCGCAATTAAATGTTTGACCGCGTTCGTCGTACACCAGTGAAGTGAAAATACAAAAAACAAGTTGTCTATTTTGTCTCGTGAACTACCAATCGAGAAGTTGTAAAAAATAAACAAGTTTTTATTAAAACATGTGTTATGGTGCAGTTAGTAAATCTTAGCTGCTGTTGTTTCTATCACATAACAGTGAGTTTAGGTGAATAAGTGCTTTGTGTGGTAGTGATAACCAAAATGCCGTTTATATGGAAATAATGATATCTCATCCGATAAACAGAGTTCAAGCAATTAAAAGCAAATTTGAGAATTTGAACAGCGAAAGCACGCCTGTCAAACAGCCCTCGCAACTGTATAAACTCAGAAATGAGTGTGAAAGAAAGGAAATTAAGGAAAATTCGAGTCAAATTGGACTATGTAATAAGGCAGTCGAAGTTGAAACCGATAGTAATGACGATATACTCAAACCAAACGCCAGTGCTCTGTACAAAGTTGACGTGAGGAAAAGTGGCAGTGACACTAAAACCTCCCTTACACGCCAAACTAGTGACCCTGGTAAGAAATTGCACAGGTCACACGCATTCCGCTGTGATCGTAGCCAGAAAATACATGGTAACAGCCCGAAAAGGCACGGTAGTTGTAACGGTAGATCGGAAACCAGTGAGTTTTTAAAAATGGAACGAAAATTGAGTAAAGACAGACTAAAAAGACTTGGAAATGTTCTGGACCAACAAATGAAAAAAGAAAACTTTGTACCATTTAAATTGGAAACCGAAGAAGTTATTGTAGGTATTGTCAATGAAGTTAGTCAGTTCAACTCAATACCAAATGAAAATGTTCCTCCGCACATATTAGCACAATATGCGCAAGTGGTAAAGCCAAAAAAATCTGAAGATAAACAAGAAACCATGACAGATAGTGGAGTCAGCTCAGAAACAGAAAATATAGATGATGACAAAAGTGGACGAGTCAAGCGAATAATGAACCAATTTGAGAGCATAGACAAGACTGATCCTGTTAAAATAGAGCCTATTCCTTTAGATTTAAAGTCCAATTTAGATGCTATGGAAGATTTGGCCGGCTCAAGTGAGACTATGAAGTTAGAACGTAAGAATCCTCATTTAAAACTAACGGATACACTCAAAAAAGCTTTAAAACAGCCTCTTCCACCTGGTCCACCTCCAAAAAAGCCGCCTCGTATTTTTACCCCACCAGAAGTTGTAGAAAAAGAAAAAAGCGATACAAAAAGGAAATTAGAAAAACTTGAGCAGGTACTAATGAAACGTGAAGCAAATAAAGAAAAAAACATTTACGATATTGCAGAAGAAAACCTAAGCTTGAAACAGCCAAAGGAAGTTCACTATTTGTGTACAGAAATATTTGATATAACTCAAAGAACGTTGCTACCAAATCAAAATGAGTCGCCATTGAAAAATTGCTTTAACAAACTAAACTGTTCCGTTACAAACAACTCCATGTCAAGCTTGCCATATACAAGACTAAGTTCTGACTGCGACATGAACCGTGACTCCTTAAAAAGTATCTGTACGTGCAGTCAAGATTGTCTTGACAAAGAGACGTCACCATTACGTACATTTATGAGCGAGAAATGTTCTAAATGTCATATTAACGATGACAAACATGATGGGTTCAAATGCCATTTGAACTGCAAATGTCGCGTAGAGAAATCTGAGTTCTTTTTAAATGAACATATATATGACGAGCCATATATTGGTAATGAAGAGAAGAAATGCGGAAAAAGTAGATATGGGACATTGAATAGTGTGAAGTTAAATGGTGCCTACAGTAAAAGCTTGGAGGATCTGCGGGCAAAAGAGAAACAGGTAAGTTTTTGTATATTATTAATTTTAACAGAACGATATATATAGTGTTATTGATAATGTTTCTTGTTATAAAAACTAACGTGAGTCGACATAATTATAAAACAAATATACTGTGCGCACTGTGCGTGTCTAGCAGCCCTCGATGCTGCCTGCATTCCTGCTGAGCATCTTTACTGCTCAAACATCGGTCGGAGATTTCGACTAAACACCGTGAGTGCTAGCCGCTGTTTCTATTTATAGAACACAACAGTAACTATTTTACATATATGTAGATAATTTCAGAGCTTGGTTGTCTACTGATTTTTAAAGTAAGTGTATCTACTCTAATGAACCTAATAATAATAGTTACAATTAGGTGAAGGTGCATCAGTTTAAGAGCATACAACAATGAAAGTCGGAAAAAACATATTGACGCCTACGTAAAGGGCCCCTTAACCCTGCTCTCTAGGGAGGATTGCAAGTCCCAGGCACCTGCAACTTGGGCCTCTTCTGCTGCAATGCAAATTCTAGAACTTTAGATTCCTCTGCACATTGGTAGAGCAGTTTTTAAGTTTTATTCAATTAACTGGAAAAGGTATTTGCATACCTGGATAATATTATGGTAGTAAAAATAATTGACAAAATCATCTTGTAAGCACTACGAATAATTAATATTTATAGTATACTAGCGGCCCGCTCCGGCTTCGCACGGGTATAAAATATATAGCCTTTGAAAAAATTATTAAAATCGATCCAGTAGTTTTGATTTATTCATTACTGCCCCTTCGAAAATATTCATTTAAATTATATGCTGTAAAGGGACATATAGATCTATATTAAATCGACAATGTATTTAAGGTATTTAATTAGATAAGGATAAATCCTCTATTGGTTAAAATCGCTTCGAAAATTAGCCATTATTTGTAGCAAAAAGTAAATGACATCAAATGTTATTGTGGGATATCCATAAGAGATAGACATAAACTTTAGGGGAGTTTTCTGTAGACCTTTTCAATGTGTACAATACATTACAATTAGTACATTATTTTGATAAATCTCGTAGGGTTCAGCCTGCGTTTGCAATGTAAGCAGAAAAAATGTAACTATTTACGACATCACATTAGAAACCTCAAATATAACAGTATTTCTCCACTATTTAATGGATGTCATTATACATATAAACCTTCCTCTTGAATCACTCTATCTATTAAAAAAAACCGCATCAAAATCCGTTGTGTGGTTTAAAAGATTTACTTAAGCTTATATAGGGACAGAGAACGCGACTTTGTTTTATACTATGTAGTGAAGCAGTATGCATTATGAAAAAGGAGAAGAAATTTTTTTTTTCAATGTAAACAATTTCCGACACTAATTAGTATGAAATAACTTGTGGAAGTTAGAACATGATAATGTTTTTTTTTTCTATACCGTTCATTGGCAATCTGTCTATGAAAGACAATAGTCCAATGAGCTGACTGAGGATCTCTCAATTCTTGTCTTTGGTCAAGAGATTTGTCCAGTGAGTCATCTCTTAGTCTCTTTCTGCAAATCTGTCTGGTAGCCATAATACTATGCCGTTTTAGACGACAACATTTGGGGCTTCCCGATCTTTGCATTTGAGCTGCCGTCAGTGTCTGTTCAGTCTAGACTGATAGCTTTTGCTGTATGTTTCCACACCTACTTTAACTTAACCTTAAACTCACACTTGAAGGTGAAGCGCTCATAGCGAAGTTTACTTAGCTGTTCTCAACCGATCAGCAAAGTTAAGCAACGTCGCCCGCGGTCATAAGTTGGATGGGTGACCGCTAGTGACATTACTACTGAGCGTGCACGTGCTTCGGAGGGCACGTTAAGCCGTCGGTCCCGGTTGTTGTCTTAGGATGGCAGTCGTTATAGCATGGTGGTAGGGCATTTTGCGAATGCCCGCCTGGCTAGCTACCACCCTCAAGTAGAAAATCTGTCGCCAAGCACCTAATGGTGTGTTCCGGCAGCTGTCCTTGAGAGCCAGTACTTCTAGGTTAGCCTGAACAACATCTTCGACCACATCATCATTTACCATCAGGTGAGATAGTGGTCAAAGGCTAACCTATCAGGAGTAAAAAAAAAAAAACACACTTCAACATTCGCGATATACTACTGCGGGTACTTTAAAAAAAAATTTAAATTGTGTTTTTAATATTTATTTTAATATGTTTTCGTTTTAAAATATAAATATACCCAACGCCTAAATTGTATACATACCTACCTAATGACGTGGAAGTGCGAAAACGCCTAACACAAGTGTTGGTAAAATACTTAAAAGGTGTTTTTAATTCATTATTTCATTCACAAAATGCCCTACCACCATGCTATAACGACTGCCATCCTAAGACAACAACCGACACGCGACGGCTTAACGTGCCCTCCGAAGCAAGGAAGGGCTCAGTAGTAATGTCACTAGCTGCTTAACTTTGCTGATCGGTTGAGAACAGCTGCTAAATAAATTTCGCTACAAGCGCTTCAAAATAAATAAAATACTTTACTGTTTTCAGTTGATGTCCATTTGCCAGATCCAATTTATTACTAATATACGGAGGTATATTGAGCATGCTTTGCACTGTTTTATTCTGGAACCTTTCCAATATCTCAATTTTGCTGTTACTGGCTGGACCCCATAACTGAATACCGTAAGTCCAAATGGGCTTAATAATGGTTTGGTATATGGCTATTTTGCTGTTAATGTGAGTTGGGATTTATGACTGATCAGCCAGTGCAGGTTATGGATTTTGGTGTCCAGTTGTTTGCGTTTAGTCCAGATGTGTTTTTGCCATGTAAGTCTGCGATCTAGGTGCATTCCAAGGTAGAATTTTGAGATATTTATTAAGAATATTATTGTAACTTGAAGTTCTGTTATCTAATTAATTTTTTTAGGTTTGAATTAGTCAATTTAATTACACAATATGTTTTTTAATTCAACGGCAAAATAGTTTCTATAATGATGCTAATGTCAATGCTTACATGACTTTAAAAAAAAATAAAGCTACTTGTGTCTTAAATCTTTTTTTATGCGAAATAAAATAAATAATATAATGAATAGATTCAGGCGTTACTTTGCGGAAATCCATATTTAATAATAACAAATATTTTAAAAGTATTTTAAGAAAACATCAATTTAATTATGTAATAAAACACTTAAAAAATCTTTATACAAATTATATATCTCTGATCACAATGGTGTAGTTGTTACTGTGCCAGGCCTTTCATCAGTTTCGGGATGTAAATGGTATATACAAAAACGATTATTTAACGAGAAAAACATTACTTTATTCAAAACAAAACTACAAAATATTAACTGGGCAAATGTTATAAAAAAAGAAAATAATATTAACGAAAATTATAATTTATTTCATGAACTCCTTCAAAATATATTAAACGAGTCGATACCAAATAAAAAAACTTGTTTACAAAATAGAACAAAAAATAAATGGCTAACACCTGGCTTAAAAAAATCTTGTCAACATAAACGATTATTTAAAATACTAATTCAACAATCAGATAGTAAAATACTTAAACATTATTATAAAATCTATGAAAAATTACTTAAAACTTCAGTGAATATAGCTAAAAAATTACAATACATTTGCAAAATGAAAAAATCTAATAATTTCGTTAAGTCTATGTGGCAAATTATAAAGGAAAGGACAAATAAAACCAAAACAAAGTCTAAACAAAACATCAAACTAAGAGTAAATAATAATTTAACAGATGATCCGGTAATAATATCAAATTCGTTTAACAAGTTTTTTGCATCGGTAGGAGAGATAGCAGAGTGCAGGGAACAGCCGCGTGGCCGCCCTGTACTCGAGCCAACTGATAACAGCTTATACCTACGACCTGTCGATCCGCTTGAGGTCCGTACTATAATAAAACAATTGAAAAATAAACTAAGTTTCGGCTTTGACGAGTTGCCGCCATTACTAATTAAAAAATGTGCACAGGAGTTATCATTGCCTTATTCTTTATTGATAAACCAGTCATTCAACGAGGGGGTATTTCCAGACTTACTAAAAAATCTCAATTATAAAGCCTGTTCACAAGAAGGGAGATACCACAAATGCAAGCCAATATCGACCTATAGCGCTGCTACCTACGTCTTCAAAAATATTCGAGAAAGCCATATGTAAAAGACTTTATTCGTTCTGTGAAAAGTACTCAATATTTGATGATAGCCAAAACGGGTTTAGAAAAAGACGGTCGACTGTTCTTGCTGTATATAAATATATGCAAGAAGCGTTAAACATTATTAACACAAAACGATATGCAATAGGAGTGCTGCTTGATATGAGCAAAGCATATGATAAAGTCTCTTACCCTTTCTTATTAAATAAACTTTATGGTATAGGAGTGAGGGGTTTAGCTCATGATTGGTTTACCTCTTACTTAAAAAATCGCAAACAGTACGTCGAAATAGAAAATTTTGAATTAAATACGGGCTGCATAAAACGTTTCAGATCTGACCCAATAACTATAAATAGTTCGATTCCCCAGGGAAGCGTAACAGGATGTTTACTTTTTTTAATTTATATTAATGACCTACCTAAAATAATAAAAGAACTTTGTGTTTTATTTGCTGACGACATTTCCATTTTAATTCCGGCGCCAAGTGATAATGGACTTTTAAATAAAGAATTAGACTCAATTTTATCCCAAATAGATAACTGGCTACTAGATCATAATTTACAAATTAACTTTAAGAAAACAAAGATTATGCAGTATCGACCGTACCAAAAACAACCATTAAATATTAATTATACTTTTAAAAATACTAAGTTAGAATGTGTTGACTGTTTTCCATTACTCGGTATCGAAATAGATACATGTGTAACTTGGAAAATGCATATTCAAAAAATAAAATCAAAACTTAGCAGTTTTTCATATGCGTTAATGGAGTTAAAAAAAACTACGGACGTCGCGACGGCATTATGTGCCTATTTTGCGTATGGTCACGCTTGGTTACAGTACGGCATCATTTTGTGGGGAAATAGCACCGATGTTGGAAACTTATTTACACTACAAAAAAAATGTATAAGAATTATTGTAAACATAGATTCAATTGAAAGTTGCAAGCCACACTTTATTGAACTAAAAATTTTGACTTTAGCTTCCATGTATATCCTTGAAATTTGCAAATTCGTCAGAAAATATCCTCAATTTTTTGATAAGGTTGAAGATTGCTACACCGGACCTTATGAATTAAGGCAAAAAGAAAGACTAGCCCTTCCAAATTCAAACTTAAAAATGTGCAGTTCCGGCACCCATATCATGACTATAAAAATATATAATCATATCCCGAAACATCTAAAAGATATTGAAAAAGATTCAACTTTTTTTGACAGTCTTAAAGAATATCTTATTAAAAAATGCTACTACTCGTTACAAGACTTTTTTACAGATAAGACTCCTAGCTAAAAATATTTAATTTCGGTCTCTTTTGAACTAATTTTAATTAAGATTATAGTTATAAAACTTCTGTCCTACCCAGAGTCCAATAAACTCTAGAGTGCCCAACAGGGTTTCATGTTGTTAGTACATATTAAATTATTTAAGATCTATTTGTACACATGAAGATGGAGAAATAAATGATTATGATTATGATATATCTAGTGACGATTCCGCCTAATTACCTTTTAAGACGACTTGACGTCACAAACGCCACACAGCCAAACCGGAAGAGTATTCGACGCGTTTCGCTTCTAAACGAAGCATCCTAAGGAGGTCTTGACACTACGAGAGCATGATCGAGACTTTTTATAAAGACTTTTTAAGTGTTTTATTAAATAATTAAAATGATGTTTTCTTAAAATACTCTAAAAATATTTGTTATTATTAAAATAAATACTGTTAATAATAAAACAATACTAATATAATAAACAATTTGACACAAAAAAACTGATCCCCTAATAATCACTAAGTCATTAGATTCGTGTCCCTACGTAACAGAAGCTATGGTAATACATAATTTGTAGAACATTATTTAAAGACATTTAAAAAGAATGGAGTGTTATTTACAGCTCTTTTTTTTTATTTTTTATTCCAGATATGTAAGCCTTTGACCACTATCTTACCTGATGGTAAGTGATGATGTAGTTCAGGCTAACCTAGAAGTACTGGCTCTCAAGGACAGCTGCCGGAACACACCGTTAGGTGTTTGGCGACGGATTTTCTACCTGAGGGTGGTAGCTAGCCAGGCGGGCATTCGCAAAATGCCCTACCACCATGCTATAACAACTGCCATCCTTAGACAACAACCGGGACCGACGGCCTAACATGCCCTCCGAAGCACGTGCACGCTCAGTAGTAATGTCACTAGCGGTCACCCATCCAACTCATGACCGCGCGCGACGTTGCTTAACTTTGCTGATCGGTTGAGAACGGCTAAGTAAACTTCGCTACGAGCGCTTGAAAAAACCTAAATTAAACAAATGATTTTGACTTTGACATGTTGTGAATGTCATGCTTGGATGGATGTCATGAATTTGACAGATTTTGAGGAGTGCACCTTAAAGATACAAAAGACAACAATTTTCCTATTCCCTATAAATAAATAGGTACTTATGCTATTTTAAATTATCATTTACTTAACTGTTTTTGCACTAAACATAACTATTTAAATATTAATCATTAATATTTAATTGCGTTATATTTACTAGAATGTTAAATATTGTGTGCAATATCTTTAAAACTTTCCTGTTTTGATCAAATAAAGTATACTTCCAATGCCTACGCTTTATACCTATACATGATTGCTTAGAACAGGTTTTTTTAAATGTTATTGTGACGGAACAAGCTCGAGGCCCACTTGATGTTAAGCGGACTAACCTCCGCCTATAACAGATGCATTTCGTCATAAGTCACGAATTGCACTGCGCCCGTCATCACCTTGAGACGTATTTGTTAAGTCTCATGTGCCCGTAATTTCACTGGCTCTCAAGGACTGCTGCCGGAACACAGGTCTCTCAAGTAGAAAATCTGTCGCCAAGCACCTAACGGCACACCGTGTATTTTCACTGGCTCTCAAGGACAGCATCCGGAACACATTCCGGCGTCCTTGAGAGCCAGTGAAAATACAGGCACATGAGACTTTACAACTATGTCTCAAGGTGACGGGTGCAGCAGCCGGAACACATTCCGGCAGCAGTCCTTGAGAGCCAGTGAAAATACAGGCACATGAGACTTTACAACTATGTCTCAAGGTGACGGGTGCAGCAGCCGGAACACATTCCGGCAGCAGTCCTTGAGAGCCAGTGAAAATACAGGCACATGAGACTTTACAACTATGTCTCAAGGTGACGGGTGCAGCAGCCGGAACACATTCCGGCAGCAGTCCTTGAGAGCCAGTGAAAATACAGGCACATGAGACTTTACAACTATGTCTCAAGGTGACGGGTGCAATGCAATTCGTAACTTATGATGAAATGCATATGTTATACGCAGAGGTTAGTCCGCTTAAAATCAGGTGGTCCTCGAGCTTGTTCCGTCACAATAACATAAAAAAAAACATTTGCCGTGGTACCATTGAGTCAATGGCAATCCAGGCAAATAAACGACCACAGCCAGTTGATGCGTCAAGTTCCCTTCTGCGAGCGTTGTAATATGTTTGGGAACTTTATTATAAAACCGCACACAATTACCTAAGAAGGACCTTTTATTTGTCTTTGCTAAACTAAAACCTGTGTTGGCTAATTCTGTGTGAGCCAGTAATTCTAGGTTAGCCTGAACAACATCTTCGAGCAAATCATCACCTACCATCAGGTGAGATAGTGGTCAAAGACTAATCTATCAAGTATAAAAAAAAATATCAACATAGGCTTAGTAAGAAATCATTGAAGCAGATCGCTAAGGACATCCGAGACGTAGTCACGCTCGGTTGCATGAGAAAATAATTATATCGTGTCGTACATACTATTACTTATTCTGTCGTGTCGTGACTAAAGCAGTTTCTATGTAGATACTAGTAAATTTCTTAGAGCAATATTGTATTTTTTTATGTAATTGTGAAGGTACAAGCCCGAGGCCCACCTGATGTTAAGCGGTATCCTCTGCCTATAACAGATGCATTTCATTACAAGGGACGAACTGCACTGCCCCCATCACCTTGAGACATACCTGTTAAGTCTCATTTTGCCTGTTATTTCACTGGCTCTCAAGGACTACTGCCGGAACACACTGATAGGTGCTTGGCGACAGATTTTCTACTCTTTCTTCCGTGTTGAATTTCTTGATGTTCATGTTCATTTATTTCATAAAAAATAGGTTTACAATGATGACAATTAGGTGAAGTATAGCCATTTTCGCCCTTATAGGTATATGAAAATTTAATTACTAAAAGTTTTTACTAAAAAATGACACCGACTTCAACACTCAAATGTGTGGAAATAACCTTGTCGAATGCACTATATTGTGATTTGATTGATCACAATACCGACTTGAAATCGATCCCGTAAGTAGCAAGGGTCACTAAAAAGGATTAACAATTTTTTTTTTACCTAAATATGGAACCGACTTCGACACTCAAAAGCGTGAAATAACTTGTCGAAGTCGCACATTATTGTGATAATAGGTACTTTTGAACTATCATGGTACCGACTTCAACAAGTTATTTGACACATTTGAGTGTTGAAGTCAGTTCCATTTTTTGGTAAACATTTTTTTTTGGTATAATGGTTTTCCTCTGGGATTTTATAAAAAATATATACATTAAAATATGTCCTAGATACGTGTAAGAAATGCATGTATGAACAAGTCGTGTTTCTTATCTTTAGTAGTTTCGACATAGGAGACCGACCTCGCCTTAATTGCCGAAGGACTTGCGTTCATTGAAGTAATTAAACATACCATTATATACTTACAAGTTTCAGGGAATTTCAGATACATATTCCAATGCTTTAGAAGCGCTCGTAGCGAAGTTTACTTAGCTGTTCTCAACCGATCAGCAAAGTTAAGCAACGTCGCCCGCGGTCATGAGTTGGATGGGTGACCGCTAGTGGCATTACTACTGAGTGTTTCCGTGCTTCGGAGAGCACGTTAAGCCGTCGGCCCCGGTTGTTGTCTTAGGATGGCAGTCGTTATAGCATGGTGGTAGGGCATTTTGCGAATGCCCGCCTGGCTAGCTACCACCCTCAAGTAGAAAATCTGTCGCTTTAAATACTGTTTAAAAAAAATATATATATTCAGGCGTTACTTTGCGGAAATCCATATTTAATAATAACAAATATTTTAAAAATCTATATAGACGATCGAGAATCGTGCGCTCGTAGAGTCAAGACCTCCTGAGGATGCTTCGTGTAGAAGCGGAAAGGGTCGAAAATTCTTCCGGTTTGGCTGCGTGGCGTCACGTCGGCTCAACAGGAAAATTAGGCGGCATTGTCACTAGATATATTTTTATATTTTTAAGTGTTTTATTAAAATATTAATTTGAAGTTTTCTTAAAATATTTTAAAAATATTTGTTATTGTTACTATTTAAATATATACAAGTTTGTAAACATTACGAAAATTATAGGTATTTTATAAAATTCGTTTAGATCATGGAACAAATGATCAAACAATTATATTTTACTTTAGTTTTAAACAATACGGTGGAAGTTGCATCTCTAATAGTTTGTAGCAATTCTATTGTATGCAACTAACCTTTTTTTTATGCGATTGTGACGGAAAAGGTCCACCTGATGTTAAGTGGTCTAACTTCTGCCTATAACCGATGTATTAAGTCATGTGACGAATTGCACTGCGCCCGTCACATACAGTTGTTAAGTCATGTGCCTGTAATTTTGGCTGGCTCTCAAGGACTGCTGCCGGACCCACACCGTTAGGTTAGATTTTCTAGTTGAGGGTAGTAGCTAGCCAAGCAAGCACTCGCAAAATGCCCTTCCACCATGCGGTGAAGGTCAAGCCGGGGGTGGGGATCGAACCAGGGACCTGTGGCATGGCAGTCCATAGCTTATACCTCTCGGCCATCATTGCTTCCAGATGATCCTAGTATAAAGACTGATTTTACAGATTCTGTAAGATTGTTTGATGACATCAAAAGACGGATCTTTATTACTGCGCAAGTCGACAAACGGGTACATTCTATATATGTACGGAACCCACGGTGTTTGTACAACTCGCTCTTGGCCGCGTGTTTTTTAACTTGACATGATAATTATTATTAGTTTATGAAGTAAAAGTGCCGGTGAAAGTGACAGTGATTTAGTCTGACAGGTGACAGGTGACAAATGACAGAATAATTGCGAGTGCATAACGTCAATCAGTGTTAGCGCGCGTTCCCACGGCTGGGTTGTCAATGGTGAAGGTTTATTGGTGAATTTGTTCTATATGACGATCGTAGGTAAAGTATGCCCAGAAAGAGAGTGAGTGGGATTTGACTTTGGGGTGTTGCTACATTGGTAAATAATATAGAGCAAATAGAGATCATTGGCTTTTACACTATGTATCTATCGTAGCGGCTGTAAATAAATGATAAAGTAATTAAGTATATTAAAATACGTTGAGTCGGGTTAATTATAAGAAATAAATCAATAGTGCGCGAAGACACGGCTGGCAACTAGTATTTTAATAGCTACACAATCAAATCTTATCACTATCTGAAGCAGTGATGGCTTAGTGGCATTGGCTATGGACATCGCAGCAGGCCATGTTTTGAATCCCGCCGCGGGCTTGAGCTTCACCGCAAGGTGGGTGGGCATTTTGCGAATGCCCGCCTGGCTAGCGGCCACGTAGAAAATCTGTCAAGCACCTAACGGTGTGTTCCGGCAACAGTGCTTGAGAGCCAGTGAAATTACAGACACATGAAACTTAATAACTGTCTCAATATGACGGGCGCAGTGCAATTCGTGACTCATGACGAAATGCACCTGTTATAGGCAAAGGTTAGTCCGCTTAACGTCAGATATACCTGGTAGAGCTATGGGAATAAATTAAAACAATGCAGTAATGGTCTAAATAAGTAGATGAACTAGAATGAAGTGTTAACTGAAGCGTTTGATACAGATAAACAAGGAAAATGTACCACATTTACCTGTATAACTCACCAGAATGTTTCTCCATCCAATCCATTCTTGTTATTACAAACATACACGAGGTATATCAATAGAAGT
Organism: Plagodis pulveraria; assembly: GCA_963890685.1. Taxonomy (NCBI): domain Eukaryota; kingdom Metazoa; phylum Arthropoda; class Insecta; order Lepidoptera; family Geometridae; genus Plagodis; species Plagodis pulveraria. The sequence goes on from OY982977.1 coordinate 1,702,572, forward strand.
TATGATTATTAGCCGTCGATTGGACAGGATGTGAAACCGGCTGCCTCAAGGTGACGTGTTAGCGCCGCTGTTTTATACTCGATATGGTTTTGCAATTTACAAGTTGCTCAAGTGTAATGAATGTAAAATGTATTATTAGTTCGCTTTTTTATTAGCTGTTTTGCATCTCTTTTGGTAATATAGATAGATAATTCTTTCACCACTAGTAATAGACCATAACATATAAGTAAAATGCTCACAATAAATTGTCTCAATGGGCGGCCTTAGCAGTAATATTTCGGTCATTTTCGTTGGTTTGCATGTAAAATAATTAGAAGACTGTGTTTTTGTAAAGCAACGAAGCGAAACGCTCGCAGAGAAGTTTGCTTAGCCGTTCTGAACCGATCAGCAAAGTTAAGCAACGTCCGCTGGGGTCATGACTTGGTGACCCCTAGTGGCATTACTGCAGAGCGTGCACGTACTTTGGAGAGCATTTTAAACCGTCGCTCCCAGTTTGTTGTCTTAAGATGGCAGTCGATAAAGCATGTTGATAGGGCATTTTGCGAATGTCCGCCTGAATAGATACCACCCTCAGTAGAAAATCTGTTACCGATGTGTTCCAGCATCTGTAATTGAGAGCCAGTAATTCTAGGTTAAGCCTGTTAACATCTCGACCACATCATCATCTACCATCAGGTGAAATTGTGGTCAAAGGCTAGCCTATCTACACCAATGTTATAAAGAGGAAAAACTTGTATTTTTGTATGCAACGAATAAACTTAAAAACGACTGGACCGTTTAGGATGAAATTAGGTATGGAAATATTTCATGTAGATAGAGATAAAAACTATCCTATGTCCTTTTTCGGGTTAGTATTTATCAAAATGCGCGTTCCGATAACCGACATAAACTTAAATACTACTGGACCGATTTGGATGAAATTAGGTATGGAAATATTTATGGTAGATAGAGATAAAAACTATACTATGTCCTTCCCCGAGTTTGTTTTTATCCAACTGCGCGTTCCGATAACCGACATAAAAGGAGGCGGAGCCGCGGCCGGAAAGATAGTTAGCCATATAATTAATAAATATAACTACCGGAATAAAACTGGATAGAAACTAGAAACATAATACATATATAAAACATGTATTGTCTCATCGCTTCAAAACAATATTTTATTTCAAAGTTTAAAGCAAGCGTCCTAAATACTTCTTTTTGTTTGTACTCACCAAAACGAATGCATGTGTCCTTGTGACACTAGCTTATGTTGTTCAGGAATTGTTCTGTTTGTTTTGAACTTTGTTTATAAAAAAAACTAGCTAAGTGCGAGTAAAGTTCACACGTGGAAGGCTCTATACCAAAACAGAATATACTATACAATTTAACTGACTTAAAAAATAGGAGGTTCTCAAAGCAACTGTTTTTTTGTCTAGCTTCATAACTCTTTACAGGGTGTACCTACCGATTTTGACGTTTTTAGGGTTCCGTAACCAAAGGGTAAAAACGGGACCCTTTACTGAGACTTCGCTGTCCGTCCGTCCGTCCGTCTGTCACCAGGCTGTATCTTAAGAACGGTGATAGCTAGACAGTTGAAATTTTCACTGATGATGTGTTTCTATTGCCGCTATGAACAAATACTAAAAATAAAATAAATATTAAAGGGGGCTACCATACGACAAACTTGTTTTTTTTACCGTTTCTTGCTCGATCTCTCGCTCGAATAAGCTCGAGACCCACTTGATGTTAAGCGGACTAACCTCTGCCATATAACATATGCATTTCATCACAAGTCACGAATTGTACTGCGCCTGTCAGCGTGACACATATTTGTTAAGTCTCATGTGCCTGTCATTTCATTGGCTCAAGAACTGCTGCCGGAACACACTGTTAAGTGTAAAAAATCACGATAAATATACATACGCGATATAAACCGTTTAAAGTTGTTTAATTACCACACCGTTAGGTGCTTGGCGACAGATTTTCTACTTGAGGGTGGTCGCAAGCCAGGCGGGCATTCGCAAAATGCCGTTCCACCATATTACCACTCAAGCCCGCGGCGGGATTCGAACCATGGACCTGCTGCGTGGCAGTCCATATCCAATGCAACAATTATTTATTGAAATCTTTAGGTACATACTGCTAGCACTGTTGAGTGTAATTTATGAGCATTAAAAATAATTCATTGAACTAATATGGGCAGATTGGACTATGGCAGAACCAGATCTTTTAAAATAGGCGTAGACAGATATGTGAATGACATCAACTGGTTATTGCAAGGACATGCGCTTGTATATTGGTTAGGATGAAACAATCAAGAGTAATAAATAGTTTTTTACTCCTGAAAAATTCAGATCGAGTTCCTTAGCGGGCGTCTGACATCCACTTGCCTGCCTTGAGTTTCACTTTCACAAAGACAAATAAAAGGTCCTTCTTAGGTAATTGTGTACGGTTTAATAAAGTTCCCAAGCATATTACAACGCTCACAGAAGGGAAATTCAAGTCGCACGTGAAAAACATATTGATTAAAAAATCGTACTACATAGTTTCTGATTACTTAAACGAAAAAATGCCTGGACAATTCCGCCTCTGCCAAGCTATTGCCTGTCACCTACATAATTTAAACAAATATTGTAATAACTCTATTATATAGTAAGTATGTAACACATTATTAAAAGATGTTTAAAATAATGGCCCCGAGTTTCTTGCCCGTTCTTCTCGCAGTGGCTCTATACAATTTATTTGCTGAACGTGGCAGTACAATGTAGAATATTTCAATACTAAAATTTGTAATTGACCTTCATAAGAGCGTCGTAGACCCGCCTAAATTGAATAAATGATTTTGACTTTGACTGTGTACGGGCATTTTGCGAATGCACGCGAGCATTCGCGACTACCTACCACCCTTAACTAGAAAATCCGTCGCCAAACTCTAACAGCGATCTCCGGGCCAAGATTACAGGCGCATGAGTGATGAGACTCAACAGCTGTATCTCAGGGTAACGGATGCAGTGCAGTTCGTCACTTGTGAAATTTATCTGTTATAGGCAGAGGTGATCTGAGAATAGGTATCCAGCTTGTAAAAGGAATGTAAGTAATGACATTTTGATATATGGTGTAAACCCAAAAATGAAAATGGTAATACTCTTAAGAGTAGAGCGCACGGAGCGCTTTCCATACAAACTTAGTTTTGTCATATTTTAAATACCAAGTGTTAAGGATGCACTTGCCCACGGCTCGAACTTATCAGCGGGCGAGGCAACAAAGCATGCTATTTCACCTATACCTTTGTGGGAAAGGGTAAGACTCCGTGATGAGTAGTACGAAGATAGTGATCGCGCATCACACACCCGTATTGCATCTACGCTAATTACGCACACTTGTTTGCGATATATCAATGAAAGCCGAACCATGCCGAACGAATTACGATGTTTGACGACGGACGGAGATAGTGTCTCAAGCTACGTCACGACGTGTGTAGGTATTTCTTATAAAATAATATTATATATTCACAGAGGAATACATTTTGGTTCGGACAGTAGGTACCTGTTGTTATAATTTTCGTTCGTTTTATAATAACAAACTGATGTTATTTCACCTATAGTAGGTAAATATTTAGTAAGTAGGTACAATGATTTGTGGGTACATAGTAAATGTATTAGTTTGTTCTTTTCATATTGATGTAGTAAATATTTACCTACAATAATTATTTATTACATAATTAGCAAGTTACTGCTTTTACTACAACATATTTTGTAAAGCAGTGACGGCTCAGTGGCATAGGTTATGGACTTCCGCGCAGCAGGTCCATGGTTCGAATCCCGTCGCGGGCTTAATCTTCACCGCGTGGTAGAAGAGCATTATACGAATGCCCGCCTGGATAGCTACTACCCTCAAGTAAAAAATCGGTCGCCAAGCACCTAAAGGGAAGCAGTGATGGCTCAGTGGCATTGGTTATGGACTGCTGCGCAGCAGGTCCATAGTTTGAATCCCGCCGCGATATTGAGCTTCACCGCGTGGTGGAGAGTTCGTAGCGAAGTTTACTTAGCTGTTCTCAACCGATCAGCAAAGTTTAGCACCGTCGCGCGCGGTCATGAGTTGGATGGGTGACCGCTAGGACAATACTACTGAGCGCTTCCGTGCTTCGGAGGGCACGTTAAGCCGTTGGTCCCGGTTGTGGTCTTAGGATGGCAGTCGTTATAGCATGGTGGTAGGGCATTTTGTGAATGCCCGCCTGTATAGCTACCACCCTCAAGTAGAAAATCTGTCGCCAAGCACCTTTTTTTTTATTTATTTTTTATGTTATTGTGAAGGAACAAGCACGAGGCCCACCTGATGTTAAGCGGTATCCTCTGCCTATAACAGATGCATTTCATCACAAGTGACGAACTGCACTGTGCCCATCACCTTGAGACATAGTTGTTAAGTCTCATTTTGCCTGTTATTTCACTGGCTCTCAAGGACTGCTGCCGGAACACACCGTTAGGTGCTTGGCGACAGATTTTCTACTTGAGGGTGGTCGCTAGCCAGGCGGGCATTCGCAAAATGCCCTTCCACCATGCGGTGAAGCTCAAGCTCTGGGCGGGATTCGAACCATGGACCTGCTGCGCGGCAGTCCATAGCCAATGCCACTGAGCCATCACTGCCTCGAATGCCTAACGGTGTGTTCCGGCAGCTGTCCTTGAGAGCCAGTACTTCTAGGTTAGCCTGAACAACATCTTCGACCACATCATCACTTACCATCAGGTGAGATAGTGGTCAAAGGCTAACCTACCAGGCATAAAAAAAGAGCATTTTGCGAATGCTCGCCGGGATAGCTACCCAAGTAGAAAATCTGTCACCATGCAACTAACGTGAACTCAGTGGCATTAGCTATGGACTGCCTCGCAGCATGTTTGTGGTTCGAATCCCGCTGCGGGCTCGAGCTTCACCGCTTGGTGGAAGGGCATAGGGCATTTTGCGAATGTTCGCCTGGCTAGCCACCATCCTCAAGCAGAAAATCTGTCAGAAAGCACCTAACGGGAAGCGGTGATGGCTCAGTGGCATTAGCTTTGGACTGCCACGCAGCAGGTCTATGGTTCGAATCCCGCCGCGGGCATGAACTTCACCGCATGGTGGAAGGTTGTTTTGCGAATGCTCGCCCGGCTAGCGAGCTTTGAGATGAGAGTGTGTCGTACCGATTTCAAAATCTGTTTCTAAGCGGTAATGTACGATGGCATCATGGATCTACCAATCCTGGTAGAACACATTTGGAATAAAAATTCTCTACCTACCCGTAACTGATTTAAATTATTTCCAATAAAAATCAATAACTAATCATAGGTTATTTTTGATTAGGTAAGTGCCTACAATCATCGCTAAGTTTACCATATAAACTTTCGTACTACCTTAGGTATAAGTACCTACTACAAATATACATACTTATTCTACTAATTTACGTAGGTAGATACATAGTAGGTACTAACTATATTATTTGTTGTGATCTTATAACTATGTAGGGTGATATCGTCACTTTTCGGCCTTTTAGAGCAAACACGAACTTAAAGATGTCGTCGAAAAATAACTGCAAGGTTTATAATTACAAAATTTATGTTTATGGGTGGCTTGCATATTGTAGTTTCCATGTACAAAATTTCTTGACTTCAAAGAGCGTAGTTATTTTAATATATCATTTTAATTATAAAAATGGTGAAAACTCTAGTTTTCGGCCGCAATGGTTAGTATTCGGCCACATTTAGTTTAGTTTTCGGCCAATGTGATATGACTGTGTAAAATTAAAATCTTATATACAAATTAACATTAAATATCAGATATATTGAACTCAAAATTTCGAATTGTATTAATTATTCATTCAGCAATAGATTCATGACAAGACCAGATTGATTCATTGTTTAAAATTAATTAAAGGAAGAGCATAATCAGTAAAAAATTGATACTAGTATATTCTTTATTCAATTAAATCACAAATTTCATGAAAGATGTCAGTGAGTAACGTTTTAGTCTAGTACCTTCCAGTTTAGGATTTTATATTATATTTTATTTACCTTAGGTAATGGTTTTGACCAATAGAAACAGAGTTCTCGAGGATGCGCTGCCGGCCTTTGAGGAGGGAAGATGCTCTTTTCTTGAAGTCCCCTAAGTATTATCGATTCGGAAATACTTCACCATGCAGCTGATTCCAAATTGCGGCGGTGCGAGGTAGGAAATGCCGTGAAAATCGCAAGGTTGTGGACTTCCAGACATTGACATGAAGTTGAAGAAACATCTAGCTTTCTCTAGACGTCCGATGGCGAAATTGAGCTGCAGGTAGTAAATCGATCAGTTCCTCAGAACACTCCCTGTGATAGATACGGTAAAAGATGCAGAGTGATCCAACATCTCTACGCAGCTTCAAAGGGTCGAGCTGACCGGAGAGAACTTGAGCGTCGACGATTCAAGTCGCTCTGCGTTGGATGCGGTCAAATGGAAGCTGGTACCGGGGAGTTTCTGCCCAGAGGTGAGAGCAGTACTCCATGTGAGGCCAAACCTAAGCCTTATAATGTTGCAGGCGATGGGCCGACGTGAAGTACCGTCTCGCCTATCCAAGCACACCAAGCTTTTTAGAGGATAATTTAGCCTTATCTTCCAAGTGACAGCAAAATTGAACGACTCAATATGTCGACGCCAAGTACTCCGATGCTAATTGAGGGGGCACGGGGAGTGTCTTCAAAAAGGTAACAATACGACAAAGGGGGATAAATTGGACTAAGTTCAGTCGGCCCCACTTCGAAACATTTGACAACATGCGAGAAGTTTTAGCACGGCCGGTGTAAAAGGCATCTCCGGTACTGTCATCCGTATAACAATGAATATCGCTGAGCTGCAGCATGTCATTGATGTGCAAGAGAAAGAGAGTTGGAGAAGCACACAGTCTTGCAGAACGCCAGCATTAATTAAGTTCAAGTTGGAGCATGCACCGTCGATAACGATGCTCCGATCTGGCAAAAAACTGGAGATCCACTCGTAAAATTTTTCGGAAAGCACTTAGGAAGGAAGCTTCGAAAGAAGCGCTTTATGCCACACCCGATCAAAGGCCTTTGCTATGTACAAACTAGCCGCCAACGCCTCACCCTTGGAATCCACCACCTCCGCCTATCGATGCGTAAGGTATACGAAAACAGTACTGCTGATCACTAATCAGCTGGTGCTCTTCTAAATACTGTAAGAGCTGGCTGTTGATAATAGATTCCATTATCTTGGGGAACCGAGACGTTATGGCTACGGGGCGGTAATCGGATGGATCTGAGCGGTCACCTTTTTTAGGGATCAAGTGCACCAAAGCCATGTTTTTGGGACAACGCCTGATGTGTAGCAGAGTTGGAAAAGACGCGTTAGAACCGGTGTCAACTCTGGAGCACAAGTCCGCAGCACTATTGGAGGAGTGCCATCAGGCCCACTTGACTTATGAATGTCCAAGGAGAACAGTGTAGGAGAACGTATTGATGCACTTTGCCGGAAAATTATATCCGGTATCGAGGTATCACACCGTGGTATGGTCGGTGTTGAGTTCCCTTGGTCATCCAAAGTAGAGTTACACGCAAAGAGAGAGCCCAGAAGATCGGCCTTCTCCTTTGCGGTGTGGGCCAGTGTGTCATTCTCTCTGTGCAGAGACTGTAAAGATGACTCACAAAAATTCCTCTGGACAGCCCTGGCAAGAGATCAGAACGCACGTGTTCCCGTAATTGTCTTCATAATTCAAATTAGATTTAATCATGCATTGCATCTGAAGGATTTATCATGCAGATCTTCAAACTTGCAAAATGAGAACATCTTAAAATATACAATTTAGAGCAGATGTCACAACCGATATTCTTTCGTCGCTTTATTAATTTTTTGGACCGTGTAAGCTCTTAGCTCTGACTTCTTTAAAGGAAAACCACACTTTCCTAAGTGTTAGGAAAGTTTTTTGTAACATGGCCGGCAAATTGGTGGTGCCATTCGGTTTTCGGCCTCAGTTTGCTCCATACATTTTTTGTTAGGCCGAAAACTAACTCATAATATTGTTGCTATTTTAGATTTCGGCCGTTATTGAAAATGAACTGTTATTGCTACTGTTATTTATTTATTTCGCCGTATTTAATGCGGCCGAAAACTGATAGCCAACATCTTAAAGTGTATGGCGATAGTAAACTGAAAATGAGTTGATTATATAGTGGACCTATATGAAAAAATGAGACAAAAATAATTAAAGTAGTCATATGCTAGTAATCGGCCACTAGGCCGAGAACTAAAATTTTTAATAAATTGATATCTTGATATTCAGCCACCTATATTTTTGTAATGTTTAATCTAATATCGGAATAAAAACAATTGTTACCTTATCTTCACTTATTTCTTCATAGAGTATAATGCACATCTACATTGTTTGTGTGTAACTACATCATAAAACTTACCTTGAAACGAATCACGCTTCACTATTTTTGTAACTAAATTTATGCACGCGGTGACCGTTCCAGTGCCGGTGTCGTTCTAAATTATTTATTATAAATCAGTAATACATGCTACCCGCGTAAAAAAAAATATCCAGATATTGTCCGACTATTTTTAGTGATATTGACCGTAATGTAGAATAAAAAAGTACTGTAACAACTCTATTTTCTTAATTTTACTTTAGTGCTTCCACGAAAAGGGCGAAAAGTAACGGCGGCCGGCTTTCTAACGCAATGACCCTAGTTATGTATGCAAAGTAATGCGCGCCCGCGAATGTCGATTTGACATCGCTGACAGTTGCGTGCCTAGGCAGGCCTATATGATAAATGATAATTATATCGTAGATAGGTAGGTATCTTATCTCGTAGGTATCTTCCATTGAAATTCTAATTCTAACCCTTTACTACTTTGTGTTAGGTAGGTACTTTCTCGAAGTTATATTACTGCTTAGACTATATTCTAAAAAGAATGCGGACTACCTACGTCCATACCATATCTAACCAAATGCAGCTTTTTATATTGTCTAAGTGTTGCTAAAATGATTAGGTACTCACCATAGCTACCATGACCTGCGTATTGACTAATACCTACTAGGTACTAACTTAGGTGAGAGTAGGTGAGTACCTAGACATAGTTACGTATTTATATTACCCAAGTACCTATCTATATGGATTATGGCGTCCGACACTTACTATCACGAACAAACTAATCAACAGCGAAAGAAAATCCGGTCCCCAACTCCCAACATATGTAAATATATATATATATATATATATATATATATATAATATATAAGTACGTAAGTAGGCATAGGCACTACATATTGGTAGTGTATACATACGTGCACACCAAGAAGCAACAGGGCATTCCTACAATATAATATTATGTTCTAAGATCGCGGCGCGGTGCACGTGACTTTTGGTAGTGTGCGTTTTGTTAATTATATATTAGTGTGCTGCGCATGAGACCCGCCCGCCCGCTTCCCTCACCGCGGAATGGAAGTATTGACATGAGATGCCCAATATTTTGAACGAAAAACTAGCGCGTAAAACTATGTGTGCCGACCTTTGGCTCTAGGATGTTTATGATTATACTACTGGATGTATTTGTTTTCCAAAATGTTATCTAAAATGATCATGAACTGAGCTATGCTTCTATGTAAATAATTTTAGGGATTTCATGCTCTATAAGTCGTTTATTTACGACTAAACATGCGCTAAAATTCGTGATATTACAGGGATGTTTCGAGGCTTATAACTATCATGTGAAGATTTTTTTTACAAATCGGTGCCAAGACAAGCTTAGATAATGAAGAGATAAATCGATATCACGCTTAGTTCTGGACCTAAAACCTCAAATAAGGGAGTGATCATCCTACGGCGTTTGTATGGAAAAGTTACCGGCCAGTTCAACCTTAAAACTCGGTGAAATTTTGTATGCATATTGCTGAGCCTAATATCTATGCTTCTGGTTTGCCAGTTTTTAGGGTTCCGTACCCAAAGGGTACAAACGGGACCCTATTACTGAGACTTCGCGCTGTCCGTCCTTCCGTCCGTCTGTCACCAGGCTGTTTCTCAAGAACGGTGATAGCTAGACAGTTGAAATTTTCACAGATGATGTATTTCTATTGCCGCTATAACAACAAATACTAATAATAAAATGAAATAAATATATAAGGGGGGTCCCATACAACAAACTGTATATTTTTACTCGTTTCTTTCTCGATACTAATAACGGTGACAGGTAGACGCTTTAACTATTCACAGAATATTTACTTTTATGTTTACTTTAAATATAATTAATTAAAATAAAATAAATAATTAAGGGGGCTCCCATACAATAAAAAAGGTTTTCGCCGTATCTACCCCAGCTCAATCGGACACTGCGAAAAGTGTCTGTAACTTGCAAGATTATAGCTTACAGAAACGGAACCCTTCGTACGCGAGTCCCACTCGCACTTTATCCCTAAACGTAAAAAAATAACAATTCTAGAACAAACATTTTTTCGAATTATTTTGAAAATACTTTATTTTACGGAAATCTGGCAAACCAGAAGCATAAATATTACGCTGAGCAATATGCACACAATTTTCACCGAGTTCGAACACTTAGTATTTAAAATATAACGAAATTACGTTTGTATGGAAAGCTCTCCGTGCACTCTAGTCTTAAAGTTTTTGGCTTCGATTTTATAGCCGGCTGCCTACCTTCTTACATTCCTTGGGGCTTTGAATTCTCTCGTTAGCATATCCACTGTCTTCGGGTCATCAGGTAAGAAAGGAGTCCTGTTGTGCATCCAACAACTCAAACGGCTGCATTTCTAGCCTGGCACCCCACTGACAGGACGTGGGGTGCCAGCCAGGCTAGAATTGCAGCCGTTGGAGTCGTCCTGTCAGTCCTGTGTACTCCACACAGGACTCCCATGCGGTGCCAGGCTAGTATTGCAGCCGTTGGGGTTTTTGCATGCAATACTGCTTACCCTTTTGACCCTTTGGTACTTATTCGCCAACTGGTTAGCTAGATACAATTACTGTATCACCGGATTGTCCACTGCTGAACATAGCCTCCTCCATTAAGGGGGGGTTTGGCATAATCCCCACGCTTGGCAGGCGTCGTGGAGCAGTTTAAGATATCAGTTCCTCAGAAGGCGCTTCTACATTCCGGTATTTTACCTTTAGTCGCCTCTTACGACACCCACATGTAGCAATGGCAGTGACATTTAACCCGGCACCCCACGGGGCTACAATTATTTAATGCATAAAAACTTTACTCATCTTTTCCTTGTATATTTTTCATCTTATAAATTAAGATAAAAAATTTATGAATCATCCAAAATACCCACCAGTTACATTAATACAAAAAAGCTGCTTCATATTTTGTTCGTTTTTCCTGTTTCAATTATGTGAAGAGTATATTAGATCTCGGTGGTAAAGGTCAGTGCGCACGTGTCGCCTCGGTTTTTTTTTTATACGAGTGATAGGTTAACATTTGACCATTATCACACCTGATGGCAAGTGATGATGTGGTCGAAGATGTTGTACAGGCTAACCTAGAAGTACTGGCTCTCAAGGACAGCTGCCGGAACACACCGTTAGGTGCTTGGCGACAGATTTTCTACTTGAGGGTGGTAGCTAGCCAGGCGGGCATTCGCAAAATGTCCTACCACCATGCTATAACGACTTCCATCCTAAGACGACAACCGGGATCGACGGCTTAACGTGCCCTCCGAAGCACGTGCACGCTCAATAGTAATGTCACTAGCGGTCACCCATCCAACCATGACCGCGGGTGACGTTGCTTAACTTTGCTGATCGGTTAAGAACAGCCTAGTAAACTTTGCTACGAGCGCTTCAAAGTTGCCTTGCTAAGGCAACTACGTCTTGTGACTGACACGCGCTAAAGGCGCTAATGACAAAACGAAATGCATCTGTTATTTGGCAGAGGTTAGTCTGCTTAACATCAGGTGGGCCTTGAGCTTGTTCACAATAACATAAAAAAAACAACTGATTGTGGCGAATGTTCCAGATTTTAGACTTAGCAAGCTTGCAAAACTTAATAAGGGTGCCGGGCTGCCTGTGAGGTACTGGAATGTCCGTGGGGTGCCGGGCTCAGTCGTCACTATTCTAACAAAAAAAGAATAATTGAAATCGGACTGCGCGTTAATAAGTTACAACTAAGTTTACATTTTGACTTTCATCCCCTTTCTCGAGGGAACCGTGTTAAATTTCGGGATAAAAAGTATACAATGTCCTTCTTCGTAGTATGAACTGAAATCGTGATAAGTTTCACTGATTTCCATTCAGTAGTTTTGGGAGTTATGCGCGGCCGGAATACAGACAGACAAACAAAAATAAAAAAATACAGTTTTGGCATCAGTGTTAGCTACATAGTGCTCTCAGAAATTCTTCTCAAAATATCTGCAATGTGCAGAATTGGATCTGTTACAGTTTTATTAAAAGTATAGATATACTTTACTATATCAGCAGAATTGTCCACTGTTGAATACAGCCTCCCCCATCCGGTTTGCCATATTCTTTCTTCTAATTATTATTCCCTGCGTTGCCTCTTTCCTGCACACACAGCCTGGACACTCGACTCATTCTCCATACAAAAGCCGCGTTCTAACTACCTATTACACAAACACTACACTAATGTTGTTTTTGTACACGCGTAAATGTGTGCGTGAAGTCTAAGGTTGTCATCGTATGAATATTGTTGTACTTACCTACTCCACAATCTTTTGATGCCTTTTATTATGACTTATTAGATTTCGTAGGTTATGCGTACCGTACGTACGGTAAATCTATAAAAACTCCTACCTATCCTTTTCTCGTTTAGTAGATAAGCAACCGTAAACACCACAAGAAGAGTACCCCATTCTCAACTTTTAAAATGCTCATACAACCGTCACGCTTCGTCGTCACGTCATCGTGCGCGAGTTGCGCGTCCCGTACTCAAGTCAGCTCAGCGACAGCTCAGAATCGGTGGCGGGGTGAGGAAGGCTCGTTTTGGTGGGGGGAGAGTAGTGTCCATTCTATACGTAGTATTATTATATGTTCTATGCTTTTACGACACTCACAGGAAATTTGGGGGGTTGCAATCTTAACCCTGCACTCCACGATGTTAAGATGTTATTATCAGACTTGAATACAAATGATTATAACAATGCGATAGTACCCTTTGTGTGCCGGTGACCGATAATGTCGGGTAACGTATGCTTATCTTCTGATAAAAGATGATTCATTGGATGAAGTGATCTTAGGTATATAATGCGTTTCTGATCGCTCATTAGATGGCGTTGTTGCCAATTATAGAAACAATAGGGCGATGATGTATATTTATATTCACCTACAAGGCGTCTCCCTTTCTATCGCATGTGCACGCATAGCTCTGTCTCCTTCTGACGCGACACGCTCGTACAATAGTCCCGTCCGGACGGATACCTGTAGCTTTGTAGTGCGGGCGTGAGCCAGGGCTGGTGAAGTGTAGACAGACAGCTTTGCGAGCTGAAATGCACTTACTTGCTTTGTAGCTAGAGTTGCTTATTTATTGCAATGGCTTTGCGGAGTGATCTTTCTGGTCATTTTTATTCTGTGACTTCACCACAAAGGCTGAAGAGCTGTCGGAGTATATAGTACTAAAAACTTAGCTCAACATGAGGAATAGCTAAAGCCTCGTCATAACTGATGTAACTGGTTTGATGCAATTTCTTGCTAACCCTATGATTTCTATAAATCTCAAAATTTCATGTATACAAATCCGTGAGTTTCATAGTTTTAAAACGTAACGATTTTAAGCATCGTTCTTTTTCTGTTTTTATGTATCTCACCTTATATTTTATTTTTATTAGTTTTCTTCTTCAACATTATTGATATATATAACATTATTGATATATATAACATTTTCGCATATTGCAACTAAAATACAAGCAATTTAAAGCAGTGATGGCTCAGTGGCATTGGCTATGGACTGCCGCGCAGCAGGTCCATGGTTCGAATCCCGCCCAGAGCTTGAGCTTCACCGCATGGTGGAAGGGCATTTTGCGAATGCCCGCCTGGCTAGCGACCACCCTCAAGTAGAAAGTCTGTCGCCAAGCACGTAACCGTGTGTTCCGGCAGTAGTCCTTGAGAGCCAGTGAAATTACAGGCACAATGAGACTTAACAACTATGTCTCAATGTGACGGGCGCAGTGCAATTCGTGAGTTGTCATGAATTGCAACTGTTATAGGCAGAGGTTAGTCCACTTAACATCAGGTGGGCCTCGAGCTCGTTCCGTCACAATAACATAAAAAAAAACTTGTTTGCACCTAGCGAACAAGTTTGTATTTTAGTTGCAATATGCGGAAACATATAAATGGTGTTTAGATGTTTATTTTTTTTAGTAATTTAGTAATTGTATTACTGTTTGTTTACCAAAGAAAATAAAATTAAAAAATAACGTGAATTTCAATTCCTTTATGGTGAGAGTTCCTACCAACAAGCTTTCACCCTTCAAAGAGGACCAGCTTTGGCCTTAAGGTCGTATTTCGTTAATTTCGAGGTCGTTTATACGCGATTCCACGCCATCATTGGATGTTCAATTACTTTTTTTACAGCCTGATAGTAGACAGTCAGGCAGGTGGCCTACCTGATGGAAAGTATGGTGACCGTCGCCTATGGACGTTTGTTACACCAGAGGGGTTGCCAACGCGCTGCCGACCTCTGAGAAATCTTATGTCGCCTTTTTTAAACAACCCCGTATCGTATCGCAGAGGAAAGACCTCGGCGGGAAGTTCCCTCCAAATCTTTATAGTAATTATATGTAGAATTGTACTTCCCATATCATCCCGTGGGTGTCGTAAGAGGCGAATAAGGGAAGAATACTGGAAGGTGGGCAGCAGCGCTTTCTTAAGTACTGCCAACTTACAATGCGATCCCCAAGTCGCCTGCCAAGCGTGGAGATTAAGGCAAATACCCACTTAAGGTTGAACTGGCCGGTAACTTCTCCATACAAACGCCGTAGGGTGATCACTCCCTTATTTGAGATTTTAGGTCCAGATTTTAACATAATACCAATTGATATCGTCATTATCTAGGCTTGTATGATGCCAATATTTTAAAAAGAAAATTAACTTGTAAGTTATGAGCCTCGAAAACTTTATATGAAAATGTTTTGAGGCTCATAATTCTCAAGTTAATTATTTTATTAAAATTTGAGCATCATGCAAGCTTAGATAATGACGAGATCAATCGGTATTATGCTTTATTTTGGACCTAAATCCTCAAATAAGGGAGTGATCACCCTACGACGTTTGTATGGAAAACGGGCCGGCCAGTTCACCCTTAATGGAGGAGGATGTGTTCAACAGTGGACTATCCTGCTAGTAAAGTAAAAAGTCTAACGGCTATCAAATCTGGGCGATTCGGTATTATTTATTCTGCGGTACAATGTGTGTTGTAATAAACGGTATTATACCTAAATTATAAATGATATTTTACATAAGATCGGTTACTGCCGTTAAAATAACGATCTTAATTCGGCCCCAATGCATTATGTTTACGAGTTTTGCAGTAGAGTGCGAAAGAAGATAACGATAAGTACGAGAGTGAGAGGGATAGCTATCTGAATACAACTGCGCTTCAAATGTTGCAACTGAATGCAGAGCCAAATTTGCGGTGTCATTTGGAGCGTATAAATATATCACTTCTACCTCATTTTTGGGGTCCCGTACTACAAAATGGGACTAATAGTAGCCCAAGCGTCTGCTGTCCATCCGTCTGTCTGGCCTGTATTTCGTGTACCTGTATTCTATATTCGGGGCTGTATTTACAGAATATGTGTTAATACACAAATTTCCCAACATATTTAATATATTAGGTATGTAACTAGTCCTCATTATTTGGGGAAGACACTGCTTTCTGCAACACAGTATTAATACTAAAGCGTCAACTATAGAAATAAGATAACCTATTATGTTGAACAAGTAATAAATATTTTGTATTTGTATTTGTATATATATTTTGAAGCAATGATGGCCGAGCGGTAATAGCTATGGACTGCCGTGCCGAAGTACCCTGGTTCGATCCCCACCGCCGGCTTGTGCTTCACCGCAAGGTGGAAGGGCATTTTGCGATTGCCCGCCTGGCTAGCTACCACCCTCAAGTAGAAAGTCTGTCGCCAAGCACCGGAAGGTGTGTTCCGGCAGTAGTCCTTGAGAGCCAGTGAAATTACAGGCACAATGAGACTTAACACATACGTCTCATTGTGACGGGCGCAGTGCAATTCGTGACTTGTGATGAATTGCAACTGTATAGGCAGATGTTAGTCCACCTAACATTAGGTGGGCCTCGAGCATGTTCCATCACAATAACATAAAAAAAAATTATATATATATATATATAATAGTAGTATTTTTCCTAAGCCTAGCCGGTATATTTAGTTAATAAATAATAGTATAAATGCAACAACAATTCCATTACTACTATTATACAGTGTCCGTGGTCAGATACCTGACGCCACGTGCATCGTGTCAGCAGAGAAAAAGTGATTACAAATATAGTTGTCATTACATATTTTTTTTATATATGTTAGTTTAAGGTATATATTTTATGGGCCTGTGTAATTTATAATGCTAAGTTGCCTGAAATAAATGGTTTATTATTATTATTATATGATAATATCCAAGCGGTAATGGCTATGGACTGCGGTGTCGCAGGTCCATGGTTCGATCTCCACCGCCGGCTTAAGCTTTACTGCTTGGTGGAAGGGTCATTTTGCGAATGCTCGCCTAGCTAGCATAAGTAGAAAATAGAACGTAATTGTAAAACTTGCGCTAGGGCAGCCCTGTCTCACTCCGCGGTAACATAGTAGAAAGACTGGGGAAGTAGGCTAACTCCAGCCCAATCCGCGATATAATTACCTATCATACTTGCCTGTCTCAGAGTTGTCACCTTTAGCTAAATATTAATTCAGTACCTAGAAATAGGCAAGGGCTGGAAAGTTGTATTTTTACTTGTGTTGTCTGGGTTCAGGGTTAGTGAGGTCGGTTTTACCTAAACGATGATGAAACCTTTCACAATGAAAGAATAGGTAGAGATGAAAGAATAGAAGTAGGCGATACCTACATATGTTGTTGCGGAGCCAGAAGCGAGCGGCGCGGGGCATACCTAATACAACAAAAAATAAGTAGGTATCTCACTCATCAGCAAGTAAAAATGATAGGTATGCTAGAATAAGTGACTTGCTTACCTTTCCTGTTCAGTAGGTACCTAATCTGAACAGATACAATTCTGGAATCGATGAATTATAGACAGCCGAACAAACAGCAATAAGTTCTCCTGCGATTATAAAAAAAAAAACATTTATTTAGCGGTGCCGAAGAGCTGTGACGCGCGAACATTGTTCGGTGTTAGCCCCGGCTGGTGCATTGAGAAACGGGTCGAGATTGTGTTTAAGTGTGCGTGCGGGACGCATAGATACTATGGCGCACACATACAAGCCGCGCGCGGTGCCTTTGTATGAAGATAACTTACTTCCCCACTCTTTCTACTATGGCGGTACGTCGCTACAGTTACATCTGCGTGTCCGTCCGGACGGGTTTATTGTACGTGCGCGCCGCGTCAGAAGAGATCAGAGCTATGCGTGGCTATGCGATAGAAAGAGAGACGGCTTGTACGTGAATATAAATATTAGGTACTCCGTGCTTTGCGATCTGAAGTGCACTTTATTGTTTCGTTGATAGAGTCGCTTATTTATTGGAATGGCTTTGCGGAGTGATCCTTCTGTTCCATTTTATTCTGTGGCACTACGACTGCTTGAAAAATAATAATTATGTTTTTTGTACGGAACTCTCCGTGTGCGAGTCCAACCCGTAGTTGGCCGGTTTTATTATGTAAAATATAATTGATTACGTAAGATAAAATAGATTTTAGCGCGGCCATTGCCCCGCACTGTTATTTATGGAACATTCTCGACGTTCGGTTGCTTATCTAGTATCACTGGCGATCGGTTTGACCGTTCTCTATGATATTTGATAGAAATGATTGCAAAAATAAAAAGAAATGTTCCGATATGGACAAGTCGGTGCCTGATGGTAAGACAGGCACATGAGACTTAACAACTGTAGGTATGCCTCAGGGTCATCCGTCACTTGTGACGAAATGTATCTGTTATCGGCAGACGTCAGTCCGCTTAACATCAGGTGAGCCTCGTGCTCGTCACAATCACATGAATAAAAAAAGAAAAAAAGGCAGAGGTTAAAACCTTTAACATAATAAAAATTAATAACAATTGGTTTGAGAACCTCCGGTTCTTTTTGAAGTCGGTTAAAAACTTCTATCATCTCATTTACAAAATAAATTTTATGAACACCAGTTTACCTTTAACTGTGGGAAGCGCCTTATAAGTCTTTCAACAACTATTCATTCAAGTACTATAAAAATATATGATTTTAACGTTGAATTCCAACCTTAAGTCAGTGCACTAAGTTTCAGTTTACTTTAAAATGTAGCACTTGTAGAATTGTTGACACAGTTGTAGGAAAAAATCTACAGGTGGGAAAGATGAGTACATTGGAATGTAGGTGGTTACCGTTTGTAATTGTGTAACCGACGAGTTCACGAGTTGTAAAGAGTTAAATTAGAACGAACTGTATAAAATAATAACAAATATTATAAAAGTATTTTAAGAAAACATCAAATTTAATAAAACACTTAAAAACGCGCTTAAATTTTTCCTATCGTATATGTGTAATTTTGTAATGTAATCCGCATAGCAGGCGTTATTGCAAACATAACAATAGTAAAACTTAAAAAATCTTTATATAAATTATATATATCTAGTGACAATTCCGCCTAATTCTCCTGTTAAGCCGACGTGACGTCACAAACGCTACGCAGCCAAACCGGAAGAGTATTCGACGCGTTTCGCTTCTAAACGAAGCATCCTCAGGAGGTCTTGGCGGAGGCTGTGTGCAGCAGTGGACAATCCGGCTAATACAGTACAGTACCATTTTTACAGACTTTTTACAGACAGAAAAGTGGAGGTTTTGATTTGGCGCATATTTTTTTTAAAGTATCACCACGCATAACTTTTTACAGAGCAATCCGATTTTGATAATTATTTTTTACTAGCGGCCCGCTCCGGCTTCGCACGGGTATAAAATATATAGCCTATGTCATTCACTGAAAAAATTATAAAAAGCTTTCTAGTAGTTTTGATTTATTTAAGATTAAGGAGATGAGAAAAATTTAGAAGGTATTTAATTAGATAAGGATTCATGTTGTATTGGTTAAAATCGCTTCGAAAATTAGCCATTATTTGTCGTAAAAAGTAAATGACAAAAAAAAATTATTGTGGGATATCCATAAGAGATAGACATATACCATAGCGAAGTTTTCTGTAGACCTTTTCAATGTGTACAATATATTGATAAATCTCATTCATTATTTTGATAAATCTCGTAGGATTCAGCCTGCGTTTGCAATGTAAGCGGAAAAAATTAAATTATTTACAACATCACATTAGAAATCTCAAATATAACAGTATTTCTCCACTATTTAATGGATGTTATTATACATATAAACCTTCCTCTTCAATCACTCTATCTATTGACAAAAACCGCATCAAAATCCGTTGCGTAGTTTAAAAGATTTAAGCATACATAGGGATATAGGGACAGAGAAAGCGACTTTGTTTTATACTATGTAGTGAAGTGATGATAGTGATTGGAAAGGGTATACTTTCGAAGTAGTTTCATACTAATTTCATTATATAATAAAAAGTTATAGTCAATTAACTGAAAAATGTAGACGCTAGACTACATAATGCCCTACCACAATGGTATTTGAACTAAATCTGCAATAACGAGGACGCAGGATTGCATTCTCTCACCTTGAGATCGATGGTAGAGAGTGCTGTAGTAACTACGTTGTTATCTGTGGCCGTGCTGCTAATTCTACTGACCTTCATGCTACCAGATGGTTAGTGGGTGGTGAATGCCACTTTGTGAAATCTGTTTTTGGGGTTCTTTAAAATGCCTTGTAAAGACACGGCATATTATAGAACACCAAAAAAAACGTTAACCTAAAAATGGAACCGACTTCACAAGTTATTTCACACTTTTGGGTGTTGAAGTCGGTTCCATTTTTAGGTAAAAATATTTTTTCACTGTTTTTAGTGACCCTTGCGGGGTCGATTGCCATTCACTGTCAATGATTATATCATCAAATAGGAGAATATTTTTCAGTTACTGGAGTGTAACTCAAAAACGGCTTGACCGATTTTGATGAAATTTAAATAGGACCGCACGACAAGCGTTAGCTTTCAAGTAAAAAAATAATCATAAAAATCGGTTCTCCCAGTCAAAAGTTCTTCATCAAAATCGGTCAAGCCGTTTTTGAGTTACACTCCACTAACTGGAGCCACCTCCATCCTCATACGATGGTTTGAGAACGTGAGGAAAAAATAGAGTTATGTTAGCTCAGTCGGTCAGAGCATCCCCGGCTACAGGCGTGGATGACGCGGGTCTGAATCCCGCACATGACTATATTTTATCATCATATGTTGTAGGGGCAGTACTTCTAGGTTAGCCTGAACAACATCTTCGACCAGATCATCACTTACCATCAGGTGAGATAGTGGGCAAGGGATAACCCATAAGGAATAAATAAATAAAAAAAGACACGTCTTTTAAATTGCCCGCCAAATCCACGCCACCAACCCCAAGACTATAATCCGCTCGCAAGCGCTGATTGAAAAACCGATCCACGGCAGTGTTGTGAATTCGCAATAAAATATGAAATCCTAAAAACTATCATAAAAGTTAGACCTAATGTAAACTACGGTCAAAAACGTGTAGTGGACGTGGATGATATGTGATATTTGTGTGAAGTGCTTGTTCATCCCCTTATCCCAGAATAAAGCTGGTGTTACAAGCTGGTGACCTACAAACGGCGAGTGAGGGCAATTGCTTTTTGGTTTTGAAGCAGTGATGGCTCAGTGGCATTGGCAATGGACTGCCGCGCAGCAGGTCCATGGTTCGAATCCCCGCCGCGGGCTTGAGCTTCATGGTGATAGGGCATTTTGTGAATACCCGCCTGGCTAGCGACCACCCTCTAGTAGAAAATCTGTCGCCAAACACGGCTAGCGACCACCCTCTAGTAGAAAATCTGTCGCCAAACACCTAACGGTGTGTTCCGGCAGCAGTCCTTGAGAGCCAGTGAAATTACAGGCACATGAGGCTTAACAACTATGTCTCAAGGTGACGGGCGCAGGGCAATTCGTGACTTGTGACGAAATGCATCTGTTATAGGCAGAGGTTAGTCCGCTTAACATTAGGTGGGTCTCAAGCTTGTCCGGTAAAAATAATAATAAAAAAAAACACATATTTATTACCAGTGAAAAATCGAGCAAACATATGTCATGTTGGCTTAGCGGTCACAGCTTATCCCGGCATAAATGTTCTTTGCCTCGGTTATAGGGATGGATGACGCGGGTCCGAATCCCGAAATAAGTCCGAATTTCGTAATATAGCTACACCACTCGCACTGCCCTAGGTGGCTGCAATCAATCAATATTAATATAAAATATACATGACTTGAATCTAGTAATAATAATAATAATCTACACTTCTCAAGGACAGCTGCCGGAACACAACACCCTTAGGTGTTTGGCCACAAATTTTCTACTTACTACTTAGGCGGGTATTCGCAAAATGGTAGGGCATTTTGCGAATGCCCGCTTGGCTAACTACCTGCCACAGGTAAAATAATGGGCTAGGACCTAAAGCCTTAAATAACGGACCGATCACCCTACAAAGTTTCTATGAAGAAGTGACTCGCCACTTCAACCTTAAGTCGATGTATTAGTCTTTGGATGACAGTTATTTAATTTTTCCACTAGCAAATCCATAGGTGGCTACAATCAATCAATATTCATATTAAATACATATAATCATGACTTAATATTCTATGAAGGTAGTGTTGTAATCAAAAGGAAAGTGCTATTGTCTAACGTTAGTTGCGTGTGGGACGTCGGGGAAAGTAGACGCGAATGAGGCGGAACATTATTTCTTTTGCCGTTTACAATTGGTATTGATTAATGGAGATACACATACACTTAGCGTGAGAAAATCTTGTAGTTATATGAATATAAAGAATATGTGGCGGAATGTGTATGTTTGAGGTATCACAGACTACCTCTTCGGGTAAAGGCGTGATTATATTTTTGAAGCAATGATACTCGAGTTGTTATATTATGTACTTCCGCTGGTTCGATTCCCGCCGCCAGCTTGAGCTTCAACAAGATGGAAGGACATTTTGCGAATGCTCGCCTGCGACTAGCGACCACTCTCAACTAGAAAATCTGTCGCCAAGCACCTAACGGTGTGTACCGGCAGCAGTCCTTGAGAGCTAGTAATTTTTTTTTTTTTTGTTGAATTCTAGGTCTCAGGTTGCAGTGCAATTTGTCACTTGTTGCGAAATCCATTTGATCTGTTATCGACAGAGGTTCGTCCGATTGACATCAGGTGGGTCTCACACTCTGTGCTTGGCGACAGATTTTCTAATTGACTGTGGTAGCTAGGGAGAATTCCAAATTTCCCTTCCAGCATGCGGTGAAGCTCGGTGGGGATCGAACCATAGACCTGCGGCACGGCAGTCCATAGCTAATACAGCTCGGCTATTATTGCTTTATATGTCAAACTATCAACTTCGGCCGGTTGTTTGATATTCGACCAACACCAATTTCGGTATCGTAGTGTTTGAACCGACTTATCTAAGTCAAAGTCAAAATCATTTATTCAATTTAGGCGTCTACGACGCTCTTATGAATGTCAATTACAAATTTTAGTATTGAAATATTCAACTTTGTACTGCCACGTTCAGCAAATAAATTGTATAGAGCCACTGCGAGAAGAACGGGCAAGAAACTCGGGGCCATTCTTTTAAACATCTTTTAACAATGTGTTACATACTTACTATATAATAGAGTTATTACAATATTTGTTCTATATTTATTCTATACTACATATTGATTCATAGTTGAACATTACAGATTGCAGTAGATATCAATTTTATCACTCAGCAATGTTGTTATCAGCTAGAAGCAATGTCATCTGTATATAGATAGAATATGGAAAGTTCAGTGTCAAAGGCGTTTACGTCAACATAGTCTGTCATACGGGTTTACTAGGTACTTAGTCTCTTTATCACTTCCTGGCTGTATGTAATGGGTAGGGTGGCTGTCGTTTAGTTAGTTCCTACTTATATTTATTATGAAGCAGTGATGCCTCAGTGGCATTGGCTATGGACTGCCGCGCAGCAGGTCCATGGTTCGAATCCCGCCGCGGGTCTAAGCTTCACCGCACACATATACAGGTCCCAAGAAGTAGTGATATGATGATGATGTAGTCCTGACCGATTTCGGCCACAGCGACTGTTAATTCTGGACAGGCATGCGTAATTTACGCATTTAGGACTAGGTTCTGCTGTTCAACCCTTTGGTGCGCTCTCTGGTGGCTTGAGTACCCGATTTTGTTGGAGAAGGCACGAGCGCACTTGGGGCATGTTAATACCCCGCTTACGTAGTTATACGTGATGGCCGCTGGTGGTCGGGCCTTGAGTTCATCACGCTTTTTGTCAAGCTCCTCGTGGCGGGCGGTTTCGAAGTCATTCACCTGATCGTGAATGAGACGACGCCATTTGGGGCGTTGCGCTGCTTTATCCTCCCACTGAGAGGGCTCCACTTTGCATCTCTTCATATGTCTTTTCAGAACATCCTTAAATCGTAGGTACTGGCCTCCGCTTTTACGCTTACCGTACTGGAGTTCTGAAAAGAAGATGCGTTTAGCCACTCTACTTTCCGACATACGAGATACGTGTCCACACCACCGCAGCTGTCGCCCCATCAGATACGCCTCAATGCCTCCGATGTTAGCGCGCCTCAAGACATCTGTATTCCTGACGCGGTCTGACCATCTAATGTTCATGATATACTGAATCTGGGAGGTAGAGGACCTAGAGGGCTATCTGAATCTCCCCCATGTATGTTCCGCAATTTTTCGTATTTTCGGAGATAAGACTTTTTTTTTAATTTTTCACCTATCGCCGAGTACGATGAGATTTTTATTTATGGTGACGTGAATTATTGCGGTAGATGCTTGATTTTTTTGTGTGCTAAGCTGATAGATAGGCCTATTCAGTATAGTAACATTTTCTATGGTTAGATCTTTGAATGTAATAAAAAAAAAATGCCAAGAAAGATAAAATTACCCAGTATGTTCACAACTTCAAGGGCCCTTAAAAAAATATACGATATTGAAAAATCGCGGAACACATACATGGGGGTGATTCAGATAGCCCTCTAGGTCCTCTACCTCCCAGCTTCAGTATATCACTACTTCTTGGGAAACTCTGTATAAAATGGATCCTAGGGAATTTCTGAGGGATCTTTTTGAAGAAATTGATATTTTAACTTTACCAAGTCCGTATATATTTGAAAATATTATGTATGTTCGTAAAAAATTTAGTAAATTTTAATTAAACAGTGACAATCACGATTACAATACTAGGAATAAAGATAAAATAGCGGTGCCAGGTTTTAGATTAGCAAAGACAAATAAAAGGTCCTTCTTAGGTAATTGTGTGCGGTTTTATAATAATGTTTCCAAACATATTACAACGCTCACAGAAGGGAAATTCAAGTTGCATGTGAAAAACATATTGATTAAAAATCCTACTACACAGTTTCTGATTACTTAAACGATAAAAATGCCTGGACAATTCCGCCTCTGCCAAGCTATCGCCTGTCACCTGCATAATTTAAACAAATATTGTTATAACTTCATTATATAGTAAGTATGTAACACATTGTTAAAAGATGTTTAAAAGAATGGCCCCGAGTTTCTTGTTCGTTTTCTCGCAGTGGATCTATACATTTTTTTTTTTCTGAACGTGGCAGTACAATGTATATTTCATTACTAAAATTTGTAATTTACCTTAATATGAGCGTCGTAGACGCCTAAATTGAATAAATTACTTTGACTTGACCGCATGGTGCAAGGGCATTATGTGCTAGCAACCACCCTCGAGTAGAAAATCTGTCGCCAAGCACCTAATGGTGTGTTCCGGCAGCTGTCCTTGAGTGCCAGTAATTCTAGATTAGCCTGAACAACATATTCGAACACATCATCACTTACCATCAGGAGAGATTGTGTTGTCAAAAATTTAACTATCTGCAATACAAAAAAAAAGATTGGTGAAGCTTTAGAAAAGGCTAGTGGCCCGCCCCGGCTTTGCACTGGTATTTATCACAATTTTGTTTTTTTCAAATATTCTATAATCTATATTCGTCAGGGATAATGTAGGATTCTAATGGTGAAAGAATTATTTAAATCGGTTCAGTAGTTTTCAAGTTTATTCGTTACATACAAAAATACAAATATTTCCTCCTTATAATATTAGTATAGACAGCACAACAATACTTCTTTGTTATATTTAGAACAACGCCATCTGGTATACGTTTAAGTACAGTCGCTTGCAATAAGAAGTATACACATTGTAATTTTCAAAATAGTGTCAAAGAGTTCTGTTTTTCTCTATGTAACAGAAGTATCTTAAAATCAAAGAATAATGTGAATATTTTTACTCATGTTAATGTCAAGTCAAAGTCAAAATCATTTATTCAATTTAGGCGTCTACGACGCTCTTATGAAGGTCAATTACAAATTTTAGTATTGAAATATTCTACATTGTACTGCCACGTTCAGCAAATAAATTGTATAGAGCCACTGCGAGAAGAACGGGCAAGAAACTCGGGGCCATTCTTTTAAACATCTTTTAACAATGTGTTACATACTTACTAAATTAATAGAGTTATTACAATATTTGTTTAAATTATGTAGGTGACAGGCAATAGCTTGGCGGAGGCGGAATTGTCCAGGCATTTTTGTCGTTTATGTAATCAGAAACTGTGTAGTAGGAATTTTTAATCAATATGTTTTTTACATGCAACTTGAATTTCTTTTCTGTGAGCGTTGTAATATGTTTAGGAACTTTATTATAAAACCACACACAATTACCTAAGAAGGACCTTTCATTTGCTAATCTAAAACCTGGCACCGCTATTCTATCTTTATTCCTAGTATTGTAATCGAGATTGTCACTGTTTAATTTAAATTTACTAAAATTTTTACGAACATACATCATATTTTCAAATATATACATACAGACTTGGTAAAGTTAAAATATCAATTTCTTTAAAAAGATCCCTCACAGATTCCCTAGGACCCATTTTATATATGGCTCGAATTGCACGCTTTTGTATGATAAAGATTGTCTCTATTGCATGGTGGTAGGGCAATTTGCGAATGCCCGCCTGGCTAGCTACCACCCTCAAGCAGAAAATCTGTCGCCAAGCATCTAACGGTGTGTTACGGCAGCTGTCCTTGAGAGCCAGTACTTCTAGGTTAGCCTGTACAACATCTTCGACTACATCATCCCTTACCATCAGGTGAGATAGTGGTCAAAGGCTAACCTATCAGGAATAAAAAAATAAAAAAAAACTCAGCAGCAGTTCCCCACAGCAATACACCATACGACATAATACTGTGGAAGTACGCGAAATAAACTAGGCGAGCAGTAGCTACGTCTGTTAACTGTCTTATCCTAAGAACTGCATATGCAGCAGAACTAAGTCTTCCGGAGAGATCATGTTAATGTTAACTTCGATTAATAATAACTTAGCGACATCACATTACTTTGACAATTACGAAGTGTATACTTCTTATTGCAGGCGACTGTACATTCGAGACGTTTAACTGAGTGGAAACAATCTATTAACCGAATGGCACTTAGAACAGCTGACTTCTATTTATATATTCTGAGGACCGACTAAAAATATCCATCCCCTTTACAGAGCTAAGTATATACATGTTTATTTTTGAAAATGTTCCGGTATTTTGTCTTGTTCAATGCGGTCGATAAGAGAATGCGTTTGATAGTTTGAGTTATTAATATACTATCTGTACCTGCGACTTCGTTCGCGATTGCCGTACCTGCAAACTAATTGAATGAGATAAACATTTGAGCACTGTTTATCTCATATTAAGCAACGCTGTGGTCTGTGGTGAAGCACTCTAAGTAAAGCTTAGCTCAGAAAGGAGCTTATTACTTTGGATTTGAAAACTCCCAGGTTGTATTTTCCAGAAGATAGTGGTTAAGTAACTCTGAGAATTCCTTTGCGGTTCGCACAATAAATGTTGAAGCAAAGTACTTAGTGCGTTTCTTTGGAATTTCTATTTGAAATCGGCGTCTTTTCGCCGAGGTTCTCCCTGTTTGGCGGTAGAACGATAGATTGTGCACTTCCATTACGCAGTCTTCGAAATGTATCCGACAAATAATAGATCGTTAAAAAAACTGATCGTGGCGAATGTTCCCGTTTTTAGTTGTATCATAGCAAGGTTACAACGCTAAATAAAGGTGCCAGTCTGCCAGCGGGGTGCCCGCTTGTTAGTGGGGTGCCCGCTTGCCAGTGGGGTGCCCGCTTGCCAGTGGGGTGCCCGCCTGCCCGTGGGGTGCCGGGCGGACAGTGGGGTCACTCGTCAATATTCAAACTAAAAAATAATGAGCGAAATCGGAGTACGCGTTAATAAAATACAACTATTTGTATATTTTGACTTTCATCCCCTTTCCCGAGGGAACCGTGCTGAATTGCGGAATAAAAATTATACAATGCACTTCTTCGTAGTATGAACTCAAATCGTGCTAAGTTCCATAGAAAATCATTCAGTAGCTTTGGCGTGATGCGCGGCCATGAGACAGACAGACAGACAGACAAAAAATAAACAGTTTTGGCATTAGTATCAGCTACAGAGTACCCACAAAAATTATTTTCAAAATATCTGCAATGTACAGAATTGGACCTGTTACAGTTTTATTATAAGTATAGATAATAGATTTTTGCCAATTGAATGTGACATAGACTGTCTGATTAGTAGTAGAGTAGTGTCAAAAACCATTTTTTTTTACTTTTTTTTGTTTTTATACACGTTTTTGTTATTGATTAGAACACTGAAAGAGCAAGGCCTGACCCTTGACCAGTTTTGTTTGACCAACTGAACACAGCGGGATGAACGCGAGTTCTTTCCACCCATTCCATATTTAAACTATCAAACTCCCTATTCTTGTAAACAGTGGTAGCCTATTTACGTGCCGTACGTTTCACTTAAGAGGAACGGGAAGAGAAGCTCCTATAAAAAAATAGTTATTTTAACAAAGTGATGCTGTCTCGACGCTAAACGCCCGAACAGAATAGTGCGATAAGGACAATTGCAGCTGTATCAAGTTTTGACTTACAATTTGGGCATAATTTGCGTTCTGGGAGAAAACCTTTCTCCTATAGTAAACATTTATCAAATCTTAAAATGTTGGTCTTATTTTATAACTGATAGAATAAACTGGGTTTATAGGTTCTCCTTTTTCTTTATTTATCATTATTTTTAATATAAATAATTCACAAATAACAGATACCAGTTTTGAGAAAATATTGGTAGGTATTTAAATACCCATTAATTAAAATTCTTTTAATATAATGGTAAAAATCAAAACCTATAAAACCTATAAACCTGGATATGGATTACATCTATAACATTTCCAAAAATCATCAAAATCGGTTATGGTTTTTGGGGTAAAAAACGTTTTCTCTTTTTGTATGAAAATTCGAGACTTCCCTCCAGTCTTAACCAGTTAACTGGGTAGACGTCTGAACGTATACTTCCGCCGCGACTATTTCTGTATTGTTTAGAAATGCCGAACACGTGACCGTTCGGCTTTTGATAACATAACAATGTGAATCAGTTATTGTTTTGATACGGGAGAGCCACCTGACTCATTTATAACGTCTTGAAGCACTGTACATCGTTTTTTAGTCCTTTGACCACTATCTCACCTGATGGTAAGTGATGATGCAGTTGAAGATGTTGTTCAGGCTAACAACATAGAATTACTGGCTCTCTTACAGCTGCCGGAACACACCATTAGGTGTTTGTCGATAGATTTTCTACTTGAGGGTGGCAACTAGCGAAGTCTCCTAATTACATGTTCATATTAAAATATAAAATAAAATATAATATAAAAAAATAAAATATCATATAAAATCACATAAGATATTTCTCAATCATGATGATTACGATTCCCTGATTTCTAGACGCGTATTTCGACTTCCTGTTCCGCAAGCTACATCCTTACTCACTAAAAGAGGTCCAGCGTTCTCTCATCCTCATATTTATAATAATGTATGCAAACTCTGTGACATCAAAAACTGTAAGGCTTACCAATGTAAAAAGCTAGTAAAAGAATTATTGTTGAGACTATCCTATGAAGAAACAGAGGATCTGGTATGAGTCCATAACTGGTGTGCATACCAAGAATACACAAATCACACACACCTCTTTCACACACACATACACACACACACACACACATACACACACGCACTAACATCACTCTCACGCAAACAGTCTATTATTCTAACTCGTACTCACTTTACAGCGCTCCTCACAAACTAAATATACAGCTGATGTTTTACATTAGGTAATATCTGATTTAAGCTATTTACACCATAATGTACCTTCTCATTATAATTATAGTTTTTGTCTCAGAGTTCCAAGATACAGGCCCATGCCTAGTTTGGAACTCGCTGGATAATGTCTTTTTAGTTCAAATTTGTCAACAATTGTGCTCTTTAGTAAGTGTATGTTATAGTTATGTAACTCTTTCTGAAATAAAACATTATTATTATTATTATATTCAGCATAGATTCATTCAAGATTCATACAAGACAGAATCGGTAATCATAGAATCGTATATTCATAAGGGATCAGCAGACTACCGATTCTGTCTTTTCAGGTTTGACGATATTGCCAACAAAAAATAAATAGAGAAGTAAGGTAATTCAGAAAACAATTTCGTTATTATTTATTATTATTTTATTATTTCGTGTCGTTTTCATATGAAACCGAGATTGAATCAATATTGACTCAATATGAACGATATGAAGTTAGTAGACTACCAAAACTGTCAAAATTGACCAGGCCGAGTCCATTATAGATTCATATTGATTAGCAGACTGGACGCCCAGGTGGGCATTCGCAAAATGCCCTACCAACTCACTAATCGGTCCAGCCCTTTTTGAGTAACGCTCCAATAACTCAAAAGTGTTTTCCTATCTTGATGAAATAGTCATTGACAAATCGATCATATAAGTAGCAAAAGTCGTAAGTAGCAAATCGATCCTATAAGTAGTAAAATGGTGAACATTTATTTTTACCAAAAAATGTACCTGACTTCAACACTTAAATTTGTAAAATAACTTGTCGAAGTCGGTACCTTGCGCACATTGTGATAACAGGTAGGTTTGAACCATCATGACTTCAACAAGTTATTTTTTTTTGAAGTTTTGAAGCAGTGATGGCTCAGTGGCATTGGCTATGGACTGCCGTGCAGCAGGTCCATGGTTCGAATCCCGCCCAGAGCTTGAGCTTCACCGCATGGTGGAAGGGCATTTTGTGAATGCTCGCCTGGCTAGCGACCACCCTCAAGTAGAAAATCTGTTGCCAAGCACCTAACGGTGTGTTCCGGCAGCAGTCCTTGAGAGCCAGAGAAATTACAGGCTAATGAGACCTAACAACTGGACGTCTCAGTGTGACGGGCACAGTGCAATTCGTCGCTGACGAAATGCGTCTGTTATAGGCAGAAGTTAGTCCACTTAACATCAGGTGGGCCTCGGGCTTGTTCCGTCACAATAAAAAAAAAAGTTATTTCACACATTTGAGTGTTCAAGTCGGTTCCATTATATATATTTTTTTATTCATATTGTAAAATTCGTCTATAAAGGATAATATAAACAAACGGTGTCAATGAAGAGTTCAAGATGAAAAAAACCAGATGGTTCTTCTACAAATTTTCGCTCGGCAAAATTACTCAACAGTTATCTGCCACGGCGCGCCACTTATCTGTTACGAATGTTGTTAACTATAACAAAAAACCGGAAACTGTACCCTCGATAAGAGATCGTTGCAACACTAGGTAGCTGTTGGCATTGATTGACTGTGTTCTACATTGTTTTATATATAGGCTAGCGATTGCTGTACAGTTCCCGGTTTAAGAAAATACAGCTTCTTTTACCAACTTTTGACGCAGTGATGGCTCAGTGGCATTGGCTATGGCCGTGCCGCAGGTCCATGGTTCGAATCGCGCCGCGGGCTTGAGCTTCAAAGCATGGTGGAAGTGCATTTTGCGAATGCCCGTCTGGCTAGCGACCACCCTCAAGTAGAAAATCTGCCGCCAAACAGCTAACGGTGTGTTCCGGCAGAGCAGTCCTTGAGAGCCAGTAAAATTACAGGCACATGAGACTTAACAACTATATCTCAAGGTGACGGGCGCAGTGCAATTCGTGACTTGTGACGAAATGCATCTGTTATAGGCAGAGGTTAGTCCGCTTAACATCAGGTGGGCCTCGCGCTTGATCCGTCACAATTACATTAAAAAAAAACTTCCAAAAGAGGAGGAGGTTCTAAATTAGACACGTATAATTTTTTATGTAAAATAAATTTAATAAATTAAAAATAAATAATTTAATAAAATAAATAAATTTAAAACCACATAAATTTAATCAGATTTTGTTTAATTTTTTATTGAAATGCCATCTTACACTGCTCTCCCCAAGACGCCTGCCAAACGTGGATATTATAGTAAAACCGCCCTAATGGAGGAGACCTTTGTTCAACAGTGGGGTTATGACTATTCATGATGATGTATATAAGGTATTGATTAATATCGTTTATGGGATAAGCTTCTCCAGAAATAAAGATTTATTATATTATAACCATAGCTAAAGCCTACGTGTCTTCCTTTTTCGCCTCAAATGCCTGTGATAGGCTGGAAAGATGGAGTGCTAAGCAATGATTTCATTGTAAAGATACGCCTAATCTAAGGAATTGTAAAGCATATTCTCCTTGATGAGAAGTCAACGCCATCTCTTGAGCTTCGTAGTCACTACGTTCCGTGATAGTAACGCGTGGTACAAGATCTCGTACGACTAAACTATTAACTGCTATGTCATACGTTGTAAGGTGCGCCTAAGAGCAAGCAAGGTACAGTCGCCTGCAATAAGAAGTATACACATTGCAATTTTCAAAATAGTGCCAATGAGTTCTGTTTTTCTCTATATAATCAGAAGTATCTTAAAATCAAGGGATAAGTTGAATATTTTTACTCATGTTAATGCTAACTTCGATTAATAATAACTTAGGGACATCACATTATTTTGAAAATTGCAAAGTGTATACTTCTTATTGCAGGCGACTGTACATATATTTTATTTAAAAGGAAGTTTAATTTTTAAATCGTTGTTGTAGTAAGCAATGTTAAAAAATGCTAGGCTTTTTAATTCTGTTTAAAATATAGGTAGTGCAACACTTCACCATACAGATTTGGATGTTATAATCACATTGGACTTGCATAAAATCGCAGACTGCAACCGCGTAGGTGGAAGGCCGTTGATTTAAGGCACTGAGAAGTGCTAAAAAGCTTTATTTGAACAGAGTTTTAGCAAAATGTTTTTAACAATAACAAATATTTTAAAAATATATTAAGAAAACATTAAATTAATATTTTAATAAAACACTTAATAAATTCCGCCTAATTTACCTGTTAAGCCGACGTGACGTTCAAACGCCACGCAACCAAACCGGAAGTATTTTCGACGCGTATCGCTTCTACACGAAGCATCCTCAGGAGGTCTTGACTCTACGAGCGCACGATCGAAAAATAATTAATATTTTTAAAATATTTGTTATTATTAAATATGGATTTCCGCAAAGGAACGCCTGAATCATTACAATGTTTTTAGTTTGTAGTATTAAGAAAATTATACATTATTTTTGATCATATTATCTAAAGCCAAGAAAAGTCCGAAACACGTTTCCTTAAAATTTTCTCTATTGAATAAAATTGCAAAGTTGACTCTAAATTACGCTAGTAATAACTAGTATAATTATTATTTACGTCTAAATGTGTACGAAAATATAAAAAAAAATAACAAAACTTTATCAACGACAATAAAAGTAACATTTTTTATTTAATAGTTACTAGTTTTGTGTTATTAATCTTTCTTTCTGATTTTACCCAAACTAATCGAGATTTCACCATCGCTGCTCTTGCACTCCTACGCAGTCCGATAGTGACAAAATTTCAGCATTTGACAGCGTTTGAGGTTTTCACACTTTAGTAAGTTTACATACTTGTGGTTGGTTTGTT
Source organism: Plagodis pulveraria (assembly GCA_963890685.1). Lineage (NCBI taxonomy): Eukaryota > Metazoa > Arthropoda > Insecta > Lepidoptera > Geometridae > Plagodis > Plagodis pulveraria. The sequence goes on from OY982977.1 coordinate 1,735,815, forward strand.
GTTAAATTATTCATGTGTATTTATGTTATGCATTAGGTATTAGTATTGTGAAACTTTTTTATTTTATTTGTTATTTTTGTTTTTGTATAGTTTTGCTCGTACGCGCATCGTGTGCGTTACTCGTGCGTTACGTCACTTGCCGGTCCCGACGGAAGACCAGCGCTGGTTTAGACCAGCAACATGCTGAGTTGGGGCCGGTTTGTGGCAAAAAACAAAGTGTACCATGCCTTACTTTTTTGTTTGTTTAAATGTACGTATGTTTTTTGTTTTTTGCTGCAAATAAAATATTTGTCTATTTTAACACCGACAAATATTCGACATTTCAAGATGGCGTTCGGCGTGTCCTTACAAAACAATATAAAGTCAATAACGCTAAGTTAATTATAGACACATTCCAAGACAAAATGAACTCATTATTCGAGCAATGTGCAGAAGGGGAGCGGTGATTCATCGGCGTGCACTCCTCTCTCATAAGGGAGTTTATACAAACCATATCTCATTTCAAAACTTCCTATTGGAGATATTGTTTAGCGTATCGATACGTGATATGTATACAAAGGCTTAGAATAAGTTGAAAGTGATATGCTATAAGAATAATTAGCGATGCAGGTCCAGCCTTTCACCACATAATATCTGTTCCTCTCTTATAAGTACCAAAAACTAATCATCATCATCATCTGGAAGACGTCCACTGCTGAACAAAGGCCTCCCCATAGAACGCCACAAAAAATGGCTATTAGCTGCTTGTAACCATTGGCTACCCGCGACTTTAACGAAATCGTCAGTCCACCACAATATATTTGTAAAGTTAAGGTCAAAATCTTTTATTCAATTTAGGCGTCTACGATGCTCTTATGAAGATCAATTATAAATTTTAATATTGAAATATTGTATATGTACTGCCACATACAGCAAAAAATTGTATAGAGCCACTGCGAGAACGGGCAAGAAACTCGGGGGCATTCTTTTAAACGTCTTTTAACAATATTTTACAATTTAACAATTATTTTAACAATGTTTTACATACTTATTATATTACACAATATTTGTTTAAATTAAGTAGGTGACAGACGATAGCTTGGCAGAGGCGGAATTGTCCAAGCATTTTTGTCGTTTAAGTAATCACAAACTGTGTAGTAGGATTTCTTAATCAATATGTTTTTCACATGCAACTTGAATTTCCCTTCTGGTAAACCTTAACGAATTAACTTCATTCCGGCATTATTAGAGCGCTCGTAGCGAAGATTGCTTAGCCGTTCTTAGCCGGTCAAAGTTAAGCAACGTCCGCCGCGGTCATGACTTGAATGGGTGACCGCTAGTGGCACTATTACTGAGTTCCTCCGTGCTTCGGAGGGCAGGCCCGGTTGTTGTCTAAGGATGGCAGTCGTTGAAGCATAGTCGAAGGGCATTTTGCGAATGTCTACCTGGCTAGCTACCACCCTCAAGTTGAAAATCTGTCGCCAAGCACCTAACGGTGTGTTCTGGCAGTTGCCCTTGAGAGCCAGTAATTCTAGGGTAGAACAAGTGATGTACTGCACTGCGCCCGTTTTCCTGAGACATAAAGTTTTTAAATCTCATGTGACAGTTGCCGGCACACACTGTTAGATGCTTGGTGACAGATTTTCTATGGCAAAATGCCCTGATGGCAGGTGACGATGTGGTCGAAGATGTCGTTCAGGCTAACCTTGAATTAATCGCTCTCAAGGTACAGCTGCCGGAATACATAGTAAGGTGCTTGCCGACAGATTTTCTTCTTGAGGGAGAGATATTTGCAAAATGCCCGCGATAAGGAATGCCATCCTAAGACAACAACCGACACGTAACATCCTAAGCTCAGTGTGCTCAGTAATGCCACTACCGGTCACCCATCCAAGTAATGGCCGCAGTGGTCGTTGCTTAACTTAGTTGATTCCCCAAGAATGACTAAGCAAGCAACGCTACGAGTACTTCAAAAGAGCTACTCTAAATACCAGTGCTTATCAAATTAATCTAGTTATTAAATTCACCCAATGACTGTAAGTAGGTAGGTACCTAATTAAATTTAAGAGAGACACTTGTCTCTTAATTCTTTTAATTGGGCTGACCTTCACCTCATTAAAAGACTCGAAAGTGTTTTTTTTTATCATTATCGCTTTACTTGCGAAACGTTCCGATCAGTTGCATTAAGATATTGACTTTTTTAACTAAAGTTCAACGTCTGATTCATAAATTTCCCAAAGGGGTAGGCAGGTGATTCATAGGTTTTAATTTTTTAGGGCATTTTGCGAATGCCCGCATGGCTAGATCACCCTCAAGTAGAAAATCTGTTGCCTAGCACCCAACAGTGTTCCGGTAGCTGTCCTTGAGAGCCAGTACTTCTAGGTTAGCCTGAACAACATCTTCGACCACATCACCACTTACTATCAGGTGAGATAGTGGTCACTGGCTAAACTATCAGCAATTAAAAAAAAAAAACAAATCTGCCGCAATATACTGGTAGATCTACCTGATCTACTTGATAGCTATTATACAATAGATAACCGTACAGGTAACCACAACTGGTAACCACTGACCACATTCACTTTCTATAAAGCAGGTATAGAACTGGCTTTACACAGAATAAAACATAGTGTTTTATAAAGACAGGTCCCAGGAAGTGACGCCGCTACGAAACCTGCCCCGCTTCCGGTCTGGTAATGTTTATTATGTTTCGTTTGGGTACTGATTAGAGAGTTAATACTTGAGTTTTGAGGTTCTGTTACACCTAATATTGCTGACCTGGGCTCGAATCCAGGTAGTAGCTTGCCAGGCGGGCATTCGGAAAATGCCCTCGCGTGAAGCTCAAGCCCGCGGCGGGATTCGAACCATGGACGTGCTGCGCGGCAGTCCATATCCAATGCCACTGAGCCATCACTGCTTCATACAGAAAGTATTCTACAACAAAAACGCAATTACACCACACCATCGATAACAGTTTTTTCGTTCATTTCACATCGATAAGTGAAAACGAGAACATCTTCAATGTAGTCGAAGTCAGTTAAATACGTATTATTAGGGATAACTCAAATACTACTCGTCAGATCTCACTCAGATTTAAATGGGACCACAAGACAAGTACCAGCTTTTTCCTCCTCCTTGCGTCGTATACCTCAATGCTGAGGGTCGTGACCACCCTTCTGTATCACTTTCTCTCGTACGATCTTTCTCCATCTGTTTCTGTCTCTGGCGGTGTGGAGGGCGTTGTGTACTGAGGAATCATGAGCGACGCGGATCTGGTCGGACCAGCATGGGCTGCGACCACGCGGTCTTTTCCCATCCACTTTACCGGTCACGATAAGCCTCTCTAGGTTGTTTCCATCTTTCCTTGCAATGTGACCGAAGTATTCAAGGACTCTGCGTAGACACTCAGACGACAGCCGCAAGGAGATTCTCAGTTCCCGTAATATTGAGACGTTAGTCCGAAATGCTGTCCACGGAATACGTAGCATCTTTCTCCAGCACCACATCTCAAAGGCGTCAATGCGTTTACGGTCTGCAGCTTTCAGAGTCCAACTAGCTTTTTAATCGAATATAAAAAATATCATCAGAATTGATAAACCCAGTACAAAGTTATAGTAACACACACAAAAATGAAGTCGAATGGAGATCCTTCTCCTTTTTAAAGTCGGTTACATTTGCTTAGTCAAATTCTACAATATATTTTATAATATTATTTATCAACACACTCGCTCGTAACGGGCCTTTGCGCTGATTTTAATGTCATAATATAGTATATTACGCACTCATGCTTTTTTCTACTTTACCGCATTTGTGTTTTGAATAGAAAAAAAACAACGTTTCCGCACTTCTCACCAAGGAGATTGTAGTTTGTTTTATTCGTTTTTCATATAAAAACAAACCAAAGAGTTTTTTACCTACTGAAGTAAAACTTAACTCTTATTATTGCTATCAAAAAGATAAAGTCTACGAATAAATATTCATATTTATTCGCAGGATAAAGTAGATATTTTCGTATCGAAATTTTCGTATTTGTTCCTCGCAAGTGTGTTGAAAAACGTCATTTTGATAATAACAGCCTCTGCTTTCTTGTCTGCTGTCTAGCAATATTTGAACTTAGCGCACTTATATCCTAATATACTATTAATACATGTTTTATTTAATGTATTTTATAGACTAGCAACAAACTTTGAATTCTAATTTGAATATTTGTAACTGTTGTACAAATATTTGAATGTAACTAAATTTTTATCTTAAGAATTATTTATACCTACTGCCAACAAATAAATATTTGAATTGAATTGATTTGTTGTGCTCTAATTGCATTAAAATGCTAATTTAATTGCATTAAAATGTGATTTTAATTGCATAATTTAACCGTCACAGGGGACGGTGCGCGGCCATCAACTAGACTACTAGACTTCATCTGATAGAAAGAAGTGTTTTTTGAAACACTTACCTCTCGGTATGATGTCGCTTCCCTTCTATATTTCTATATATGATTACAAGCACTATAGCGTGCTAAGCGAAAATCAATATTGCAAATTTTAAGAGCACTAAATTTCTTACCTTAAGCAAGGATCGAACCTACGATGATAAGACCCTGCCTAGTCCTAAGGGGATATTTAAAGGAGAGAATATGTGCATTTTGTTATACAGGGTTATTGGTAAAATGCTAACAACCTCATAAGGTTGACTTCTGCTAGTCCTAACAAACATGAAGTATTTTTTTTTAATTTTCTTTTGTTATTTTTTGTGTTTTTGACTGAATAAGCACGAGGACCACTTGATGTTAAAATTCTCTTGTGCCTGTAATGTATTTCATATTTTTTATTACTTTGCTTGATGTTAATATTCAAAACTCTATTCAAAGGGACCACGGCGCGGTCCAGTGTCCGCGGCGGGCGCTTTTGGCTCGGAGTAGGTACTTAAAAAAAAAAACAAAAAAAACATCTCAAAATGTTTGTTAGGTTAGGACTAGCAGAAGTGAAGAAAGAGGGAGACCCTAGAGGTTGTTAGTTTTTTTTTTTTTAGGCCTGATAGGTTAGCCTTTGACCACTATCTCACCTGATGGTAAGTGATGATGTGGTCGAAGATGTTGTTCAGGCTCACCTAGAAGTACTGGCACTCAAGGACAGCTGCCGAAACACACCGTTAAGTGCTTGGCGACAGATTTTCTACTTGAGGGTGGTAGCTAGCCAGGCGGGCATTCGCAAAATGTAGTATTTTACCTAAAACCCTGTATATGCACAATTGGGCTGCTAAATTAGCGTACAGTCAGCTTAAAACATAGGTTCCCTGGCATAAATCATCTCACACGGTATCCCAGTAACCTTATCCATCTGTGGTACCGCAACCGCAGTCGATATGGACGGGTCGTTGACATTTATGACGTCATACTGTCAATGTACTGTTATGCTCGGCGCTCACTGATCTAGCCGGCACCGTATCTACATTGCCTCAAGACGAATCTTCCAGTAAAACAACTACGAAAAAAGGAGGAGCTTCTTAATTCGGCTGTATTTTTTTATGTTGGTTACCTCTGATATTCACCTCCTTATTTTATAACTGATTCGAAATAAATAATGAAAAGCAGTTTATTTCTGAAACAAACAATGCGGTGTCACTAAGGTACTTAACCAAAGTTCAAATTTTCCGAGTGGTCTCACAGAAATTTAATTCAGTGTAGTAGTTTATTTTCTTAAATCAAAATATCTGGATATGAAATCACAGTTTACTAGATAAATATTATTATTACCAACGGGGTTTTTACCTATCTGCTCTTGATTTTTGTCAACCGTTCGTTACTCCATTCACCCCGCGATCATGATGCATGCAACTGCGTAGAAATATCGGGAGATCAAAAATAAAAATCACCACGGTACAAATCCCGTAAGTAATAATATTATATCTGGATATGAAAATTCGTCCAAATAAAAGAAATTACGTAAATTTCTTACATTTCAGTGTTGGAAGCCGGTTACTATTTTTACATATTTTGTTATACATGTATATAAGTTCATACTACAACGTACACTGTACAAAGCCTTGTCGGCCTGGACTCGGAATAGCTCGGGAGTACTCGAGAAAATGTGAGATGCTGTACCGGTGTGGAAGCGGTAAGTCTGCGTTGTCCTTTAGTTAGTGGGGTAGGTCGTGTTTTTTTTTTCTATATTTAGTTAGTAGGTGTGTTGGTTTTGAATAGGAGCTATTTTTAACTGAATTCCAAAAAAGGTTATCTGTCGATGGTCGAAGTGTATTTTAGGGTTCAGGACACAAACGGTAAAATGGAGCGTTATAATGTCACTCTTGTCTGTGTGTCACGGGTCCCTAGCATGTAAATGGTTATTCGAACCTAGTATTTTTATATCTTACTAGCGGCCTGCCCCGGCTATGCACGGGTATGTAACAAAAATTAAAAAAAATATTGTTTGGAAATATTCTATAGCCTATGTTTATAAGGGATAATGTAGGATTCTAATGAAAAAAGTTTTTTTCATACCGGTCCAGTAGTTTTCAAAGTTTATTCGTTACACACAAACATACAAATCTTTCCACTTTATTGTAGACTAGCTTTCCGGCCGCGGCTCCGCCCGCGCGTATGTAGGTTATCGCGCTAAACCCTTAACCTCTTTTTGCGCAGTTAGATACAAACTATCCTATATCCTTCCCCGCGTCTCAAACTATTTCCATATCAAATTTCATCCATATCGGTCCAGTAGTTTTTAAGTTTATTCGTTACATACAAAAATACAAATCTTACCTCTTTATAAGAATTTGAACCAAATATGCATATGGCAGTAGAAATCCTAAATTATTTTTCAATAAATGAAAAGTAAGTAAAAAGTAATTTCTCCTACTCTACTTAGTTTAAGTAGAAGATAGCAAACCTAGTTCCTAGATATCAGTGTCAAGGCAAAGTAAGCAAAATTTCAACGATACGTTGTTATGGAAAGCTTTGCGCCACAGTTTGATACATAGTAACTGCTACTACTGCGCACACACATACCTCAACGAATGCATACCACTGGGACACTTATTTACACATTATTGCATGCACTAAACGGAAAATAAAACGTACATTGTTATATAAATATTGTACCTACTATGTCGCCATTGATAAATACAAAGGCGATGGGGACAGTGGGAATGATTTTTAACTTTTTGGTCTATTCCCGGTGTCCCCATTGATGGCGATTTGGGCAATGGCGACATCGGGAATGTTTTTCATTTTTTTAATTCAATTCCCGCTGTCCCCATTGATGGGGATATGGTCAATGGGGACATCGGGAATACACCAATAATAATACTTATTATTATTTTTAATATTGTTAGGTTTGCAATAACGCCTCCTATGCGGATTACATACAAAATCACAAATATATGATAGGAAAAATTTATGCATGTGCGGGATTTACTTTTTATTTATATACTTATTATTATTATTTAATTTTCTTACATTTTCTTAATCGATCAGCAAAGTTAAGCAACTTCCGCCGCGGGATGACCGCTAGTGACATTACTACTGAGCGTGCACGTCCTAATTGGCTTTAAATTTGTTAACGATGACGCAACCCTATTTTTTTGTATGCTCGATAGGTTAGCCTTTGACCACTATCTCTTGTGCTTGATGGTGCTTGGCGACAGGTTTTCTACTGAAGGGTGGTAGCTAGCCAGGCGGGCATTCGCAAAATGCCCACCATGCTATAACGACTGCCATCCTAAGTAAAACAACCGGGACCGACGGCTTAACGTGTCCTATGAAGCACGTGTACGCTCAATAGCAATGTCAGTAGCGGTCACCCATCCAGCTCATGACTGCGGTGGACGTTGCTTAAGTTTGCTGATCGGTTAAGAACGGCTAAGCTTACTACGCTAGGAGCGCTTCTAAAACTCCTTCGCTTACCCTTCCGGGGAAAAGCAAGCGTGTCGATATGTTTTTGCGGGTAAATGCAATCCCATTGTCAACTGAGTGTCCTAGAAGACTTAGTGTACCTAAGTAAAACGGTGTTCGACATCTCATTACAGTTAGGAATACTAAACTACTTATTGTACATTCAGACACTCAGCTTTAAACCCATCGACTTATATAAATACTTCGTAAGGACAGGCCGGACGCTATTACAAATGTTGAACATTTGTCGGTGTCAAAACAGCGGAGTGACACCGGCGCGGGCACAGTCTGCGTAGCGAGTCTGATGAGATCGATTACTACATACCAAATACCAAAAACAAAAAAGGAACAAACTGTGTGGTGAGGGATTGCAGCTACATTCTAAGCAGTAGTAAAAAAGAGTCATCCCTAATCACTATCTTAGTCGACAATTTAAAAATTGAAGTACCTTGTGCATAAGACCTATATTTGGCTTTTATAAGTCTTATTTTAGAGGTGGTGAGGTCGGGCTGGATGCGTAGATACACATAGTAGTTATTGGTGTCTTACGATTTTTTTTACTATATGTTACTGAAGCTGACCGCAGTATCCAAGAGATGTTGTTGACGATGACGTCAAGGAGAATTTGCTTCACAAATTCTTAGCATTTTTTTAGTTATACCTGATAGGCTAGCCTTTGACCAATATCTCATCAGACGGTAAGTGATCATGTGGTCGAAGATTTTGTTTAGACCAACCTAGAATTACTGGCTCTCAAGGACTGCTTCTGGAACACACTGTTAGGTTACAAAATTACAAATATACGATAGGAAAAATTTAAGTCCCGCACATGACTTAAATTTTTCCTATCGTATATTTGTAATTTTGTAACTATATTTGTAATGTAATCCGCTTAGCAGGCGTTATTGCAATCATAACAATATAAAAAAACACTGTTAGGTGCTTGGCGACAGATTTTCTACCTTAGGATGTTAGCTAGCCAGACGGACATTCGCAAAATGCCCTACCACCATGCTGTAACGACTGCCATCCTAAGGGTAGATTTATATTAGACCGGGCCGTGCCCGTGGCGTGCCGTGTACGTGGCCCGGACGGGGCACGGATTTGAAACGTTACATACATTTTGTCTGAAGCAATTTATATTAAACAGTGCCTGATCCGTGTCCCGTCCGGGCCCGCCTCGCCCCGTACGGACGGGCTCCGCCCCGGGCCCGCCCCGTCCACGGCCCGGCCCAGACACGGCCCGGTCTAATATAAATCATCCCTAAGACAACAACCGACACGCGACCGCTTAACATGCCTTCCGAAAACTAGTGGTCAAGTCAAGTCATGACCGCGGCGGACGTTGCTTAATTTAGCTGAACGGTCAAGAACGGCAAAGCAAACTACGCTGCGAGCGCATGGGCGTATCTATACATTTAAATCATTGTTAAAAGCCGTTAGTGCAGTTATTTTGTACCACATTGTTGATGGCGTATTTAAGAGCCACATGCGAATCAGACCTGACTTTAAAAAGTTTCATATGTTTTTGCAGACTGTATTAAAAAAAATATAAATTAATAGGTCAGAGCCTTGACCACATTTTCAAGGTATACTTTGACTGTAGCGCCACAGAGTAAAACGACCCAGAAGGATCACTCCGTTAAGCCATTCAAATAAATAAGCGACTTTAGCTATGAAGCAATAACGTGCACTTCAGCTCGCAAAGCACGGAGTCCCTAATATTTATATTCACCTACAAGGCTTTTTACAATAGACGTACTGTAGTCCCGTCCGGACGGATACGCCGTAGCTTTGTAGCTAAAGTGCAGAGTGAGCCAGGGCTGGCACCATAACATCTGTAGTTAAAAAAATTGTTTGTGAAATGTAGTTTCGTTAATTTATGGAACAAAATTCGTAGCTTCTAAACGATATTGACTATTTTGTTCAAAACTGTCTGTCTATAGATAGATTAAGGGCCTGTTTCAGAATGTTCGAGTAAGTTCCGGTTATACTACCCAGAAAATAAAATAACTGAATGATAAAAATTACAGTTCACATCAATCCCCATACGATGGTTAAATAACTAGAAGTAAAAATAGAGTTATGAGTCATAATGTCATGTAAGCTTAAATGGTCAGAGCTTGCCCCGGCTATAGGGGTGGATGGCGTGGGTTCGAATCCCGCACTTGACTATAATTTTTCCTCTCATAAATTTGTAATTTTGTAATGTGTGCCAAATTTCATAAGTGTACGTTTGTTTGTGGGTTAGTATATTTGTATGTTTGTCCACATATTACTTACGTAGAAACTAGAAATTTTATTGCAATAAGGGCCTGTTTCAGAATGTTCGAGTCAGTTCTGGTTATACTACCCAGAACATAAAATAACTGAATAATAAAAATTACAGTTAACATGCAGCGCGTTTCAAGCTGTGAAACGCAAAGATAGTGTTTTATTTATTAAATATGTTCTGGGTAGTATAACCGGAACTTACTCGAACATTCTGAAACAGGCCCTAAATATCTTTAATCAGTACATACGATTTTGAAATCGTAGAAGGGCGCGGCGTCCACGTGAAAAGTATTATTTTCTCAAATTGTCTTTACTTACATTACTGACGATGCGTTTACCGTAACTATTGCAGCGTGCGCTGATATGGGCTTTATTTCAAAGTCGGGTAGTGTAGTTTTAAAAGCTCTCGAAGCGCAGCTTGTCTAGTCATTGTTAACCGATCAGCTAGGTAATGCATTCACTGCCGGCCTTTATTCCTGGACCTTCGCCAGGAGGCGCAATTTTCTATATGCTTCAAACGCATATGTTTAGTATGCATATCTTCAAACGCACAACAATACACAAGTAGCTGGACTTCTTTTGAAGCAGTGATGGCATTGGGTATGGACTGCCGCGCAGCAGGTCCTTCGTGGTTGACCTTCACCGCATGGTGGAAGGGCATTTTGCGAATGCCCGCCTGGCAAGCGACCACCCTCAATTAGAAAATCTGTCGCCAGGCACCTAACGGTGTGTTCCGGCAGCAGTCCTTGAGAGCCAGTGTAATTACAGGCACATGAGATTTAATAACTATGTCTCAAGGTGACGGGCGCAGTGTAATTCGTGACTTGTGACGAAATGCATCTGTTATAGGTGGAGGTTAGTCCGCTTAACATCGAGCTTGTTCCGTCACAATAACATTAATAAAAAAAATATCCAAGTAAACCAAATTGCTTATTGTACGCATAATTTTTTTATAATGCTTGCTAGAATTTGTAGCTATGTGTATTTTGTCTAAATTGTCGCATTTCATATCACGATTTGTCGTTAAAATTGGTCACTTTGGTACAAGTTGAACTGTTCATTCGTACACCTTGACAAATTTGATGTCATCGTATTTCACACGCATCTGACACTAGGGTTGTCAAAATGGCACAGTAAAAACTATTTGATCTCCAACAATATTTAATTCTAACCCAGAATTGCTGGCTCTCAAGGACTTTCTACTTGAGAGTACTTGAGAGTTGAGGTAGCCAGGCGGGCGTTCGCATAAAGCCCTTCCATCATGCAAAATTCAGCGCGAGTTAAAATTAAAATTGACATAAAAAATTTAAATTTGATACTGTTTTTCATATATTTTTTTATGATTATATTGTTTATTTTGAATTAGTACAAAAAGGTTAGGGTACATAGATAACTATATTGCTATCATTATAGCCATAGAGATATCTCATAAATCGTTACGCAATTCCAATGAGTTTTGATTAATTGTAAGATTTATCCAAAATTAGTTATGTAATTACACATTTAAACATTTTGGTGTTTAGTTTAAGTCTTGGATTAAGGCTAGTGTGCTCGTGCCGCTCTCCATACAAACGTAGTTTCGTCATATTTTAAATACTAAGTCCTCAAATTCAATGAAACGTTACATGATGTCTATGCCAGATTTCCGTCGTATTTTCAAAAATAAATCGTAAAATATTTTGCGTGGGAATTGTTGTTTTGACATTTAGGGATAAAATAAATAATAAATCGAAAACTAACAAACGAAGAAGCATAGATATTAAGCTCAGCAATATGCATGCAAAATTTCACCGAGTTTGAACACTTGGTATTTAAAATATGACGAAACTACGTTTGTATGGAAAGCGCTCCGTGCACTCTACTCTTAACACATCGTATCGTATATAATAAAGTAGAAAATCTGTCGCCAAGCACCTAACGGTGTGTTCCGGCAGCAGTCCTTGAGAGCCAGTGAAATAACAGGCAAAATGAGACTTAACAGGTATGTCTCAAGGTGATGGGCGCAGTGCAGATCGTCACTTGTGATGCAATGCATCTGTTATAGGCAGAGGATACCACTTAACATCAGGTGGACCTCGCGCTTTTTCCATCACAATAACATAAAAAAAAAATAACCTCATTAATTTTCATAATGCTCTACACGGGTGAAACCGCTGAGCGTTTCATAAAAACTTAACCTTAAGAATCTTAGAACAAACTAAACTTGAATTTATTTTATATAGATTAGAAATTGAATATAAAATTGAATGTTTCAACCCTATTACCTCAGGTCATTAGTCTAGCACTAACTATAATGTAATCTGCGGCTTAACCCGCATTATTATGTACAGTCATCGATAATAACGTCCAAACAGTATTCGTGTATAACGGCATTTGGTATGCTTTCTCTACATACATGTACTGACGCTGGAAGGTGTTAGTTTAACGAATTTGTGTGGAGAAAGTACTTAGTCTGTATGTGATGTTTGGCCTCAACATTCCACTGATCAGTGGAATTGTCACCTCTGTTATGGTTGACATACACTAATCAACCCGGTATCGGCATTTTGCGATTGCCCGCCCGGCTAGCTCCTCCACTCTCAAGTAGAAAGAAGCTTTTGAAGCGCTCGTAGCGAAGTTTGCTTAAAGCGACATGATAGCGTCATTGCTCAGATTTTGAAGGGGTGAAGCAGACGCAGATCACCGCGCGTCGTCAAAATGGGTGTTTTTTAGGAAAGTTAACGATATTTTTCTATAGAGCCAAAATTACTTAATCGTGTTTCGGCGTCCACAGTCGGATAAAGTACTTTATGAACTGTTATTATACAAAAAAAAATATCATAATCAACCGTTTTCGGTCTAGTTTTGAATATTCGTGAATACGAATTGTCAATTTTGGAGCATATTTCGTCTTAAAAGCCGTTCATAATCGATCAGCTAAGTTAGGCAACGTCCGCCGCGGGCAGGAGTTGGATTGGGAACCGCTAGTGACTTTACTACTGAGCGTGCACGTGCTTCGGAGGGCACGTTAAGCCGTCGGTCCCGGTTGTTTTACGATGGCAGTCGTTACAGCATGGTTGTAGGGTATTTTGCGAATGTCCGCCTGGCTAGCTACCAAGTTCAAGTAGAAAATCTGTCGTCAAGCACCTAACGGTGTGTTCCGACAGCTGTCCTCGAGAGCCAGTAATCCTAGGTTAGCCTGAACAACATCTTTGACCACATCATCATCAATCAAGTGAGATAGTGGTCAAAGGCTAGCCAATCTGCTATAAAAAAAGACACCTTTTTTATAGCAGATTCGGGTTCGGTGTTCGGTCCATTATTTTCTCTCGATTGCCTTTTACGAACATCCCAATAGGATAATGTGAGTTATTTAATAATAACAAGCTTAATGGACAACGCACACGTATCGCTTCGGCTCCGTATTTTACGTCGGCTCGCCTTATTCTCAAAATCAATCGCGAGCTTGGCCGGAGGCGAGACGATGCTGAAGTCGCGGTGTTGTAAAGTGTTTGTAGTTGGGGCCGCCCCCGTACCGGGAGCCGGTAGGTAGTGTGTACACTCACCGCACCGGTCGGTACCGCACGTTATAGGTACATTATTATAATATATTCACTAAATTGTACGTGTTGGGGAAGGAAAAGCTTATGCCCAGTTTGCGCAGGCATACCTCTCGTCATTCCTCGTCACCTAGGGTAAACTGAGGTAACTTGGCGATTGTTGCAAACTTGGTGATGTTTACAATATTGCGGATAGCTAAGTAACCATTAGTATATTTGTTTAAATTGACGCCATCTAGTCTGGATTATAAGATCACGATAGATCACTAACCTACAAAGAACACCTAAACAAGTTGTCTCATAAACTATCCACACGCAACATTCTGCACAAATTATGTGGCACAACCTGGGGAGCGTCTGCGGATTGCTTGCGTACGACGGGTATCGCCCTGGTCTGCTCAGCTGCAGAATACTGCTGCCCAGTTTGGCTGGAAAGTGCACACGTTCATAAAGTAGACACTAAACTGAACGAAGCCATGCGCTGTATATCCGGTACTATCAAATCTACACCACTACACTGGCTTCCTGTACTTAGCCACATAGAACCACCTCCGCAGACAACATGCACTAACAGGAGAAACAGAAAAAATTTTGCTACACCCAGAACTACCTATCCATGCTGGTTTCTTTTGCCCACCACCACTTAGATTAAAGTCGAGGCATCCCCCGTACGCTCATGCCGATCGCATAAAATATTTTCAAACGCAGACGGATGGAAAAAGGTTTGGCATGAGGCTACAAAAAACTCAGGTCATTGACCCCACTTCCAAACCCAAAGGCTTGAACCTTCCACGTAAAATATGGTGTCGCTTAAACAGACTAAGAGCAGGACACGGGCGCTGCAATTACTTCCGACACAAATGGGGCTGGACAGACAGTGCATGCTGCGAATGTGGCGAGGAAAACCAAACTATGGACCATATTTTCCAGCACTGCCCCATCCATTCATACCCAGGACCATGGAGTGATATTGTGGATCTACCTCCTGAATTTATTAATTGGCTGGAGAACCTGAAAATTTACATTTAATACAATTAATACAGCACGGGAACATTAAATTTATTGGATGAGGAACTCGAAGGCTTCGTCATCTCGCGAGTTGGCGACATCAACTGGCCACCAAGATCGTGTGACTTAACACTCGACTACTTTCTGTGGGGTTACGTGAAGTCTCTAGTCTATGCAGACAAACCACAGTCAATTGCCGAAATTATATTCCATACATAATGACAGCGAATATCCTTAAAAAAATGTAGCAATATCACTGAAACAGGTTTTTATATTTTATTTTTAAGTTCGAGCGCTCTTAAAAAACCCTTGATTTACCAAGTGTGAACTTACACTTATACGAATTTGGCCGCAGTACACAAAGTAGACATAAAATTAATTGCATTAAGCAAGGACTGCTCATTACAAAATCACAAATATACGATAGGAAAAAATTAAGTCATGTGCGGGAAAAAAAAATTCCTATCGTATATTTGTGATTTTGTAATGTAATCCGCATAGCAGGCGTTATTGCAAACCTAACAATATAAAAAAAAGGACTGCTCATTAAAAAAAAACTACGTTTACCAAAAACTATACTGGAATCGGGAAGTCTCTCGGCGTTTAAAGCAAAATTATTTCATTTCTTACTAAAGAAACAATATTATAAAGTAAACGACTTTTTAGAAGACGAAATCAAATTGAATGCCTATTGAATTTATGTCTATTATTATTAATCGGAAAATAATTGAATTGTATTAATATTAATGTATTATTGACACATAATTTAAATTGTTATTATTAAATCTTAGTTCGTTAAAATTATTGTATGTTCAATATGATGAACCAAGCTGTTGTGCCTAGGTATATAGGTAATAATGTGTAAGATCTTAAAAGTAACACAGTTTTACAATAAATATATCTGAATCTATTTATTGTAAAACTTGTATTTTGACAGCAGTGATGGCTCAGTGGCATTGGCTATGGACTGCCGCGCAGCAGGTCCATGGTTTGAATCTCAAAGCAGCAGTCCTTGAGAGCCAGTGAAGTTACAGGTAAATGAGACTTAACAAGTATGCCTCAAGGTGACGGGCGCATTGCAGTTAGTCACTTGTGACGAAATGCATCTGTTATAGGCAGAGGATAACGCTTAACATCAGGTGGGACTCGTGCTTGTTCCATCACAACGTAAAAAACACGAGTGTTTATTTAAACGTAGGCAATTTTTTTTTTTTTTATTCCTGATAGTTTAGGTTTTGACCACTATCTCACCTGATGGTAAGTGATGATGTGGTCGAAGATGTTGTTCAGGCTAACCTAGAAGTACTGGCTCTCAAGGACAGCTGCCGGAACACACCGTTAGGTGCTTGGCGACAGATTTTCTACTTGAGGGTGGTAGCTAGCCAGGCGAGCATTCGCAAAATGCCCTACCACCATGCTATGACGACTGCCATCCTAAGACAACAACCGGGACTGACAGCTTAACGTGCCCTCCGAAGCACGGAAACGCTCGGTAGTAATGTCACTATTTCGTCGATATTTATATCTATTTATTCGATATTTTTTATTACTCTTATTTGGATAGAGTTTTTTTCCTAAGTCTAGAATGCCCGCATAAATGAGCTCTAGGCCTATTTAAACGCTTCACCCCTACCACATTCAGGCACGGTCTCTAGGGTGATGAAATGACGTCACTTCCTATCTACAACAGCTACAACTAAGGGCGTATTCCATTTGACGCCAATTTCGTTATTTTCTATAATTTTGACCACATTCTGCGTCTATGGTTGTGATCACTGTGATCGTTTGTAATTGTTCTCCCCTGTTCCATTTAGGATAAGAATGCCACTAAAATTTGCCACTTCTGTCACTTTTGACATTAGATGTAGGTAATTCAAACTGTTCCTGTAGCTTCATAGCATTTATGGCGAAAATAATGCCAAGACCCAAGTTGCACAACTTTTTGGGAGTGTGATCGTTTTTATCGTTTTCGACGAATTTAACTCCAAATGGTACGCACCCTAATTTGTAGTGTTGTGTTAACTATAATTGTGGCGGTATATTTGAATATGTGACTTGCTTGGCTTGGCTTGGCACAAACCGAGGGCTGGCATATAACGTGGCGTTATAGTACCACCAACTTAACTGTGCAGTTCTCGAGGGTGCTACTGGTCAAGGAAATCAACTACAAACTGTCACAATTTGAAGGAATGTTGTAGTTCTTTTTTCTGCCGCCTGAACAGATAAGTTGGTACACTTGTGTATGCAGAGAGTTGAACTACATAGAGTATAACAAAATTACAAATATACGAGAGGAAAGATTTAAGAGCCATTTCACAAAATCACGCTACTGAAGTTTAGGTAAATGCCAGCGCATCGCTTACACAAGCGAAAGAAGTGACGACGGAATAGCGTGACTGTGAGTAACATATTTTGATACTAGCACTCATTAATAAAGAAATCTAAGTTGCGAATTTGAAAATTGTGTGATTGGCATGAGTAAATAATCAATTTCTTGTCGATTACTTGCAAATGTTATAGAAAAGAAGTAGGCATGTACATTAAATAGTCAACCTGCATCGTGAATCTTTTATTTAAATTTCATCCTTGATGAATAAAAAATAGATATGTTTGAATCAATTATTGTAACAAAAAACTTAAATAATTAAAAAATTGTACGGCTTAAAATTATATAAATATTTGATGTAACGGCATTGATTTAAAGCTGCGGACTAAAAGCTCTTTCTTTTAAATTTTCCAAAAATTGCTGTTTTCCTCGTTCATACTCTTCAGTATCTATATCCAGTCGTTAACACTGTCTGTCATAATGACCATGCATAGGAATGAGGTTTATTTTTCTGTGCATCCGGAAAACAACTTAGTACCAACCACAAACGTCCCATGACGTTTTTGGTTTTCCATTACTTTAACATGTCACCCTCATATTCCCATACCATAATATATCACCTACACCATTAAAAAAATAACATTTTCATCCATTTAGTTTGAGTACACCAAACAGCGAAATGTAAATATATATTTACAGATTTTGAGGTTTTTTTGTTTTTAAATCGATTATATTTGAAGCAATCTAGTAAGTTGGTGGTAATCAACATATATATACTTCCAAAATCAGATTGAAGACGTTCTGAAAAAAGACCAGGTCAAAAGTACTTTAAACCGACGCTTATGTATGAAAGAATTGATGAGTATAGATGAAGCGAAAGAGATATGTCAGGATCGTAGTAAGTGGAAATCCGTGGTCTCTGCCTACCCCTACGGGAAAGAGGCGTGATTTTATGTATGTATGAATATACTTCTTGGTACCAATGCAATCCTCACTATGTACTCTTATGCTCACTATTTCCTCTATAGAAAATAAATGAAAACACCTTTTTATACAAAAAAATACTGGAACTGGGGTTTGAACACACGACAAAAATGGTGGGAAATAGTAATTTAATTGCTATTTCTATTTTTTCGTAACTAATTCACCTAGAACTTCGATCTTCTTTTATGATAATTTACTATTGTTCTTTAGTTATGAATTGTTACAGATTTTTACGCCAAATATTTTAAAGTAACAAAATTAAAACAACCCAATTGTTTAAAGAACTTTGGCGGAAAAACTGTATCGGAGAGCAATTATTTTTTCTAAAAAACTATACCACCTACGGCTTTGGTCCTTCTTTGATATTATTATTTACATGTAATTTATACACCTGTATTATTTCAGATTTTTTGGTTTAGAAGTTTAAAATTAGTTACGAGATTATTTAATACGCAAATTTGCATCGGTAAGTGTTTGCGTTGCAAAATATATCGAGTGAAAAATGACTTATATATATGCAAAATTGCGATTTTCTAGATTTATAACTGTTCAAGTAGTTACGATATTAATATGAAATGACGTAATATTTTGGGGCCAAAATGTAAATTGTGCTGGTTTCCGATTTCATCAAAATATTCAAAATACTTCCTACTTCATACGTTGTCTCAGAAAAATATGGATTTTTTCTTGTATGGGCAAGGATGCATCCTTTTGAAAACCATTTGGATTATGAAAGTCGGACTTACGCAGATTTATGGTAAATTTGTAAATACGACTATCGACCGCTAACTGGTATCCCGGTTTGTACAAATGATGGAAAAGCCGGGAGGCCGGTTTGTACAAATTTTCAATAGAAGGTAGTTTAATTTCCAGCTGAAGTTATCGCTGTGTTCACTTATAGACATTAACTGAATCCAAAAATATTGGAAATCAATTATTCGCCTGTCATCTAATCCTCCTAAAACAAAAGTTATAGTGAGTTACTAATTTAAACTATAATAATATAAAAACTAGCAGACCAAAAAGAAGAAGTCAACCCTGTGAGGTTGTAAGCATTTTTCCAATAACGCTGTATAAGGCTGCATAATTGTGACGTTTCCTTTTTCTAACACAATGGATGAACAGAAACTAAAGATGTAGTTACTTAACAAGACAACAATACTTATATTATGGACAACAAAAATAAAATATAGTCTGTTACTTTAAAAAAAATATCGACATGATCAAAACTCTGTGGTCGCACTATAAACTTGCATCTAAGCGTTCCGCGTACGAGACGTCAGAGCAAGGCAAAACGAACGCAGGTCCTACCTCGATGAGCGCTCGCGCGGTACTGATCGCCTCGCGCTTGTACATTTCAATTTATGTGCATTTCGAGTTATGTTAAATATTTTTTCTTGTCTAACAAAACAGAGTTACCCCCGGTTTCTGAAACGCAAATCAGCGACAAATTTATTTAAATGCTTGTTAATCCATTGTCAAATGTAAATTGGGTTGCTGAAAACTTCATGTGACTGTTTGTCAACACTGATGTCAAATCTCCGATTAAACGCCAATTAATTCAATTTTGGGTTTCCGAAAAGCCTTTTTTGTATGTTAACGGTTTGTCAAAGTGAATTGTGCTAATTGCCCAAAAACGACCAATTATTTGAAGATTAACATCTTGAAATCGTAAAGATATATAAAATATGGCTTTATAAATGGTTTTAGGACCTACCTATATATTTCCTCTAATAACTGATACGATAGTACAAGTACATAATTATACCAAATATGATTACACATATTACTACTACGTAAATATGGTACTAAAGTCGACGTGATTTTTTAGTGTTGCTGCTCATTAGGTTTATCGTCATCACCACATCAACCGGAAAGTACAGCATTGAACAAGGTCTCCCACATTAGGAGATTTGCAATCCCCACGCTTGGCAGGAGTCTCTTGGGGATCTCAGTAGAAATGGTCAGTGTATAGAAGGCGATGCTGGTATTTTTCCCTTAGTCGCCTCTTACGATATCCACGGGAAAAATTGTGGGGGGTAACATTCTAACCCTGCACCCCACAGGACTGCTCAATACGGTGCTATAACCTCCTGACGGCCTTATTATACAAACCCCAGCTGTATATACTATCAACGAATGAATTCGCATGAAATCTTATGGATGACCGCCTTCCAGACCTCAACAATCTTTGTGGAAGCACCTTTCGGTTAAGAAAGGCGTTAAGATATGGTTTAAAATTTTGTTGTGCGTCTGATATGCAGCAATAACCGGATGTGAGCAGTGTATTCTTTTGAATTGCTGCTCTGGAGATCCATGGTTAGAATCTCAAACCACATCACAAAAGAATGGACTTACATGGTGCAGGTGCATGGCGGGAGTTTTTAGAATGCGTTATTTGTTGGCCCTTATACAGAAAATCTGTCACCAAGCATCTAATGGTGTGTTACGAAGGCTGTTCTTGATGAAAAGCCTATTCTAGGTCTAAACCTGTTTAGATTTTTCGAGTACGTCATCATAAGATATCAATCACTTACCATCAGTTGAGATATATATTTTTTTGTAGGCCTGTTAGTTTAGCCTTTGACCACTATCTCACCTGATGGTAACTGAAGATGTGGTCGAAGATGTTAGGCTAACCTAGAATTACTGGCTCTCAAAGACAGCTGACGGAACACACCTGTATGAGATTGGCGATTTTCTACCTGAGGGTGGTAGCTAGTCAGGCGGGCATTTGCAAAATAACCTATCACCATGAAAAACAAAGCCAACAACAAAAAATGCTGCTGTTTCACTGTTACCTAAATCAACTTTTACGATCATCCGACCAAAAACCAAAACGTAGTGATTACATACTCATTGCAACGGTAGAACATTCCCTAGATTAATAAGCTGGTAACCATAGTAACGGCGGTGAAGCACAGAAATGATTTGGCATTGATTTCATGTCAAAACAAAAGAGACAACGTTATGCGTTAAATAAAGACAAAATACTACAGAATGAATGAATATGAACGACTTTTTCAAACTTCATGTTATCATAGATAAACAAGCATGTGTTATGTAATTTTAAGTTAATATGCGTTCCAGAAACCCGTTGAAAGTTAGCAGATTGTTAAATGTGACGGCTTGTTAGATGAATCGAGTTTTGACACGCGTACGGGAAACCGGCGGTTAATATCACAATTTATCAAAGATCAGATTAATTAAAGAATGAACTTTCTTTTTATATAATATCTGTTTGGAATTACACTTTATTAAACGCAATATATGGTGGTAAACTGCTGATATAATTCGTGGAAATTGGCGCAAGATCTTTATTTTTTTTCTACAATGACGATTAATTAGCGATATTCTAGTACACTATATGTCAACAAGATTATATGCCTGATGCACAGTTTTTTTTTTAAATTAATTTGATGAATCTTTATACAACAGATAGAACTCTGAAGTTGGCTATGTGTACTTTAATTCGTAAAACAAGGTGCGGGAGATTGATCACTACAAAATAATTAATGTTATGTTTGTAAATCTGGTACATTAACTGAAAAGAGAACAGATTATTCTATTTTTATCAATTATTAAACAACTTGTAGATATTTCCTATGATAGTAAATTAAGCGCTTAAAATCTTCGTATACCGCATTAAAATGTGAAATGCCTCTTAAGAAATGTGCGGGATTCGAATCCGCTTCCAACCACCCCTTTTAGCCGGGGTATGCTCTAACCAATTAAGCTAACATGACAATGAGACATTACTAAAATTTTTCCTGTCGTTCTTTAACCATCGTATTAGGATGGGGCTTTCCTCTCGTATATTTGTAATTTTGTAATGTAATCCACATAGCGGGCGTTATTGCAAACATAACAATATTAAAAATACATAGAGTACTTATATCCACACACTACTTCTCTAAAAACTAACTAGAATTTACCTATCTACGTAATTATGCACACGTTTTTGCAGTTTGTAATGACAAGGAAAGTATATTTAAATATTATGCGTCATATCTATTGTTAGAAAGGGATAAATGAGCAATTTGTGTTACAGTCATATGTGCCATGAGGCGTTCTGATCACCATTACGCTGCGATCTCTTTTACTCTCGCACTAATCGATCAACACATCTCGCTTATACATTGAATAGTGAGTAGTTCCTAACATAAAACAAAATGACGATATTTTCTATTTCAATAATAAAAGCAATACCTACGCGTGAAATGAAACATTTTTCTTATCCTCACAGTGCCTGTATTATTAGTGCAGTGTCTAAAGACACTTTTTTTCTAAAAAACACAATTAGCGGTAACGTGTTCACCGGACGCTCGGAAGTGCAAGACTGGTAACGACTACGGCAATTACCTTGCATTTGTCTAGTAAATATTTGGAGCTCACAACTCATCTACAGGTAAAAAAATCTTAGAGTGTAGGCATGTAAATCTCCTACGGGGCTCCAGTTAACATGCTGTCAGTATTTACTGTGTAAATAAATACTTTGACTCCAATCGACCGCTGGTTTTAATCTTATATATAAAATTCTCGTGTCACAGTTTTCGTTGCCATACTCCTCCGAAACGGCTTGACCGATTTTGATGAAATTTTTTGTGCTTATCCGGTATCTATGAGAATCGGCCAACATCTATTTTTCATCCCCCTAAATGTTAGGGATAGTCCACCCCTAAATTTTATTTTTTATTTTTTAGACAAATTTTTTAATTTCTATTTTTTTATGATACAACATACAAAAATACATAGAATCCTCAATTTTCACCCTTCTACAATCAACCCTTATTTTTTAAATTATTTATATGGCAAAACAACGTTTGCCGGGTCAGCTAGTAATTAAATAAAAATCAATATGTTTTGTACAGGTGACGATTCGTGACGCATGGTTAACGTAGATATATTATATACTAGCTGCGCCCCGCGTTTACACCCGTGTGGTGATGGATGATTATTATAGAAAGTATGGTCTATATCCAGCGCCTCATCTATTTCCATACCAAAATTGGTCGAGCCATTTGAGCGTGACGAAGTAACATACAAACATACGCACAAACGTTAGCCTTTATAATATTAGTTTGATAAGGTTTCAGGTCCATGGTTCGAATCCCGCCCAGAGCTTGAGCTTCACCGCATGGTCGAAGGGCATTTTGCGAATGCCCGCCTGGCTAGCGACCACCCTCAAGTAGAAAATCTGTCGCCAAGCACCTAAACGGTGTGTTCCGGCAGCAGTCCTTGAGAGCCAGTGAAATAACACGCAAAATGAGACTTAACAGGTACGTCTCAAGGTGATGGGCGCAGTGCAGTTAGTTACTTGTGATGAAATGCATCTGTTATAGGCAGAGGATACCGCTTAACAACATGTGGGCCTCGAGCTAGTTCCTTCACAATAAAATAAAAAAAAAAGGAAAAAAACAAAATGGATCAATTTGTTAATACCAAATATGTATAAATAAAATTTAATTATTTCTATTATTTATAGTTCACTATTTTGGCGATAATGGCTTAAAATTTATATATCAATATATATTTAGATATATGCCGTCGCGGACTTTTTTGTAGAACAATTTAAGATAAAAATTTCCGTAATACATAATGTACGTGTGATACTAAAGGTTTTTGTAGCGCGCGACAGAATAGGTCGCGTATAGCAGAATTGTTTCCTACTTAAGATAATGAATAGATTCAGGCGTTACTTTGCGGAAATCCATATTTAATAATAACAAATATTTTAAAAAATATTTTACGTAAACATCAAATTAATATTTTAATAAAACACTTAAAAATATAAAAATATATCTAGTGACAATTCCGCCCAATTTTCCTGCTAAGCCGACGTGACGTCACACAAACGCCACGCAGCCAAACCGGAAGAACCTTCGACGCGTTTCGCTTCTACACGAAGCATCCTCAGGAGGTCTTGACTCTTCGAGCGCAAGATCGAGAAGATTCTCGAGAAGATTCTCGATCGTGCGCTCGATTTTTAAGTGTTTTATTAAAATATTAATTTGATGTTTTCGTAAAATATTTTAAAAATATTTGTTATTGTTTCCTACTTACTTGACACTTATCGTTATATTTTGAACAATTCACACAATATCTTTATAAATAATAGCCTATGTGTTATTCTGATGTGTAAGCTATATTATTGTAAAGTTTCATTAAAATCCATTCAGTAGTTTTTGCATGAAAGAGTAACAAACATCCATACATACATCCATACTTACAAACTTTCGCGTTTTTTCTGTTATTGTGACGGTACAAGCCCGAGGCCCACCTGATGTTAAGTGGACTAACCTCAACCTATAACAGATGAATTTACGTCAACACGAATTGCACTGTGCCCGTCACACTGAGACGTACAGTTGTTAGGTCTCATGTGCCTGTAATTTTACTGGCTCTCAAGGATTGCTGCCAGAACACACTGTAATGTGCTTGGCGACAGATTTTCTACTTGAGGGTGGTCGCTAGCCAGGTGGGCTTTCACAAAATGCCCTTCCACCATGCGTTGAAGCTCAAGCCCGCGGCGGGATTCGAACCATGGACCATGCACGGCAGTCAATGCCAATGAGCCATCACTGCTTCAAGAGTTTTATAGGCACCTTACTGGACGATGATTCTCTGCGTGTTGCGGTGGCCCTCCGTCTGGGCTGCAAGGTGTGTGAACCCCATAGATGCACCTGCGGTTCCATGGTGGAGGCCGATGGCCATCACGCTTTGAGTTGTTGTCGCTGTGCGGGTAGATTCTCGCGTCACCATGCCCTCAACGACATTGTGCGAAGAGCCTTAGTGTCAGCCAACGTCCCCTGCGTGCTCGAGCCACCGGGTTTATGTAGATCTGATGGTAAGAGGCCGGATGGGATGACCCTGGTGCCCTGGCAGAATGGCAGGTGCCTGGTGTGGGACGCTACTTGCGTCAGCACTGTCGCTGCCAGCCACCTGTGTCGCACTGTCCACTCAACGTCAGCGGCAGCTGAAGACGCCGCAAATAAAAAACGCCAGAAGTACGCAGCAATGGAGCCCGTATACCTTTTTGTGCCCATTGCAGTAGAGACCATGGGTTCGTGGGGAACAGAGGCCAAACAGTTATTTAGTGAAATTGGGCGCAGATTAAAAGAAAAAACTGGTGACTCGTGCTCCAGTTCGTTCCTGGTGCAGAGGATGGCCATTGCCATTCAACGCGGAAACGCTGCAAGTGTTATGGGCACCTTTGCACCGGGAGCGATCAGGGGTGGGTTGTTTGATTAGGCTAGTTTTAAGTTTGACTTAAATATTATTAATTATGTTTGTATTATTTTGATTAACAATCTAAATTAATCTGTATCAATGTTATAATAATAATGAGTAGTGTTCATTGACTACTATGTACTAGTCTCTGTGCACCATAGCAGGCCACTTATAATAATTTGCAATAAAGCAAATTTATAATATTAGTAGGATATATAAGGGAAAATATAATAACAACGCCTTAATAGTCAATCGGTACGAAATACGTCACAATTGATTCATGTTCGGTTATCCCTATTCCCTATCTAACTGTTACTTTGCGGTTAATAACCACAATAATATATTATAATATAATATATAATATTAGTTGTCTATAGGTTTTAATGTGGACGGCACGTACTTGTAGAAAAGTGGCAATATTTGAGTTAATTTTTATATTAAGAAGTTCGAAATATTTCGATCGTGGTAAATCGGTACGATCGTGCGCTCGTAGAGTCAAGACCTCCTGAGGATGCTTCGTGTAGAATCGAAACGCGTCGAAAATTCTTCCGGTTTGACTGCGTGACGTCACGTCAGCTTAAAAGGAAAACCTCCCTCTTCATACGGTTTTACTATTATATTAACATATGTTCATACACATTCATACGTTAATAATTAGGATATTTACGTAAGCGTAATTTAGAGTCAACTTTGTAATTTTATTCTATCGAGAAAATTCTAAGTAAACATGTTTCGGACTTTTCTTGGCCTTAGATAATATGATCTAGATTGACATGTAATTTTTTTACTGCTACAAACTAAGTACATTTTGCTACAAATCTGAACCGCATCCTGAGCCGAAAGACGCGTAAATTAGTTCAAGTAAAGCTTATTTAGTACTTGTCAACGCCTTAACAGAATTTCATAGCTCACGCGATACTGTGTCATGTATTATTTCTTGTGTGGTTTGGAAGAGAAGATTGTTAAGACTAATGCAAAGATGCCTGTGAAATTCTACTTAAGCAATGTAAGTTGATCACCTATGTCATCATCCTCTTACCCGTATTCCACCTACCTGGGGTACATGTCGCCACAAGATAATATTCTAGAAAGTTGTGGCTTTAGTGTTAAGGCAAGCCGCCTGCTTTACGCCAACTTGTAAAATGGTAATAATAACAAATATTTTTAAAATATTTTATGAAAACATCAAATTAATATTTTAATAAAACACTTAACCGTTTGGCCGGTTAAGTGTTTCTCCGGTTTGGCTG
The DNA here is from genome assembly GCA_963890685.1 of Plagodis pulveraria. NCBI lineage: Eukaryota > Metazoa > Arthropoda > Insecta > Lepidoptera > Geometridae > Plagodis > Plagodis pulveraria. The sequence goes on from OY982977.1 coordinate 1,762,296, forward strand.
CGGGGCGTTTGTGACGTCACGTCGGCTTAACAAGAAAATTAGGCGGAATTGTCACTAGATATATTTTTGTAATTTTTAAGTGATTTATTAAAATATTAATTTGATGTTTTCATAAAATATTTTAAAAATATTTGTTATTATTAAATATGGATTTCCGAAAAGTAACGCCTGAATCTATTTATTATATTTATTGTAGAATGCTCTCATTGAAAATAAAGCTCCTACTAGACAGGAGCGTTTTTACACGACTGCCCAAAAAAACTGTGTTATATTTTCAGGGTTCATGTATGTTTGTTAGTATCATTATTCAACCATTACTTCTAAACGGTTAAACCGATTTTAATGTGTATGAGATATCGTTATCTTGAAAGCGCAAGTATTACTAGGTACTGTACTGTATCGGATAATCCACTGCTGAACACAGCCTCTCCCAATATGGGGGGTTGGCCATTATCCCCACGCTTGGCAGGCGTCTTGGGGATCGCAGTGTGAGATATCGATATCAGTTCCTCAGAAAGCGCTGCTGCCCACCTTCTGGTGTGTTACCCTTAGTCGCCACTTACGACACCTACGGGTAGAGATGACAGGGGGGGTGACATTCTAGCCCGGTACCCCACAGGCAAGCAAGTAAGACTATGTATATAAAAAAAAACTACCGGGTTTTAGACGCCATATTATAAGATATTATTTTCTTCCTAACCCATCGAGTCTGCTATCAAAATGAAGGGCTTTAAAAATGATTCTATAATAGTACATTATGCAACAAGTGCGCTAAGTTGTTTAATACAATTGAGACGGGTTTTAGGCCTGAGATCTTAGGCCTAAATGGAGTAGAGATTGTAATAAACAACGCGCACGAGTTTTATACGCACTTTTTCAATACCCTTGCGCTAAAAAAAATATATATTGCACAAATGCGAAACAAACAACATACGAAAATTATGGAAAATAGCGCGTAAGTTTTTTTTGCGCGCGGCTAATGTTGATTGTTGATTACATATAAACCTCTTTTTTTTACCGGCGGTATGCCTTTATTAAACAAATACTACAAACTATATACAACACTACAGCTACTACAATACTACAGCTAGGTACTACAATAAAAGCATTTGGCCTCATAGGCAGTCCAAATGCTCTAGCCTACTATCAGTTGGCAGCGTGCCCAGCTTAAATATATAAATAATTTTTTTAATAAACTTTCAATAAACCTCTTTGATGTTACAAATCTGTATTACCCGGTTAAATTGAAAATGCTCTGTTTACTCGCATATAATTTGCAGTTAGGTACTAATTTAACTTCGTAGGGATAATTCTATTACGCACTAGTGTATAATATTATTATGCATCAGGGTGTTATAGTTCGGTTTATGGCCCTAAGAACGATATAATAAAGCTCACTTTACGAGCAAGGGTGTTGAAAATATGTGTAACTTGCAGTTTTGATATCAATGGAACGCTACAACGCTTAACAAAATAAGTAATTTGCAGTCGGGTTTTTTATTTTTAAATTAATTTATACATGTTAGTTTTATTATTCATTTTATGTCTAAATCTGAAAAAGGACTTCCCATACACAAGGGTATTTCCAAATGATTTAGAAATAAAATAACTTCGCTGAAAACTGACCAACCAAAAGCATAGAGCTAATTCTCAAGCACGCGCGTTCCAAATTTTACAGTAAGAGAACATTTAGTATTAAAAAGAAAAAAAATATATGTTTGTGACGGAACAAGCTCGAGACCCACCTGATGTTAAGCGGACTAACCTCTGCCTACAACAGATGCATTTCGTCACAAGTCACGTATTGCACTGCGCCCGTCACTTTGAGACATAGTTATTAAGTCTCATGTGCCTGTAATTTCACTGGCTCTCAAGGACTGCTGCCGGAACACCGTTAGGTGCTTGGCGACAGATTTTCTACTTGAGGGTGGTAGCTAGCCAGGCGGGCATTCGCAAAATGCCCTACCACCATGCTTTTCGATATAGCATAAATAATCATAAAGCACGTTCTTAATGTATAAGTTCTCATACATATATATATATATATACACCTTTTACAGGGGTTTACAACATTGATCAAAAGGTAGTGGTTAAGCGGGTTATATAGGTAACGAAAAAGTTAATATTAAAATACTAATATAACTGATTTACACCAACAATGACTGGTTTAATTAATAATGTGAATCATGTATACCAAATTCATTGAATTATATATTTATAACTTAATTTCATGCAATAATTACTTGTTTTTTTCCTGAACTTTGGTAGATGAAGCGCTGCATTCATAAATGCTAAATAGGATACTTTTTATCATCATTCATCATCATGCGGGTTTAACCGCGGGACGTAACTAGTAAATAAATATACTTTTAGGGTTCCTTACCTCAAAAGGAACAATCGGAGCCCTTATAGGATCACTTTGAACTTTTTCTCATAAACGCGTTGAGATATCACTCTGAAATTCACATCAAATACTCAGGTCTACTGTCCCTTGGAACTGTGAAAAAACCGAACTTCTAAGCCAACGCAATCAAAAGATACAGCTGTTTATGCCACAAATTTTCGACACTCGCAAGGGAATCAAAATCTACAGGGTGCTTCCCGTGAACTCAGAATCTTGTAATTTGGTACGAAGCAACGTCTTATAGCACAGATAAAGGAAAAATTTCGAAAAGCTTAATTTATTAGTTACATCATATGATAAAAATATTTTTAACAATTTCAAAATGTTATGGATTTCATTTAGCAATAAAAATACCATAACATTTACTTATATACCATTTTGTACGTGATTTCGACTCGCACTAGGCCGTTTTTTTCCTGTTTGAGAACACTTTAATTAAGTTATTTTTTGTTAAAAAAAATGTTTATTTGTCTAGAGATTTACTAAAATCACTAATCAATCACATTCTGTAAACATGTCAATTAGCTATCTATTATACTACCAATATACTACACACTATCAATATATAATATTCCTACTTCTACAACTCAATTTCTTAACTATGTTATGTAAATAATCTATAATACCCTCACTTTGTTAACTAACCAAAAAGTGTAGTGTAACTATTATAATATATTGAAATTAGATGTCTTATACAAAAACTAAAATTATATATTCTATACATTCTTTTTTTTTTTTTTTTGTGCCTGATAGGTTAGCCTTTGACCACTATCTCACCTGATGGTAAGTGATGATGTGGTCGAAGATGTTGTTCAGACTAACCTAGAATTACTGGCTCTCAAGGACTGGCTGGAAGGCTGCCGGAACACACTGTTAGGTGTTTGGCGACAGATTTTCTACTTGAGGGTGGTAGCTAGCCAGATGGGCATTCGCAAATTGCCCTACCACCATGCTATAACGACTGCCATCCTAAGATAATAACCGGGCCCGACGGCTTAACGTGCCCTCCGAAGCACGGAAGCGCTCAGTAGTAACGTCACTAGCGGTCACCCATCCAACTTATGACCGCGTGCGACGTTGCTTAACTTTGCTGATCGGTTAAGAACAGCTAAGTAAACATCGCTACGAGCGCTTCAATATTTATATATCATATATTTATTAACCTAATATTATTGTTGACCACCAGTTACTGATCCAAAAGCTGGGTCACGCTGGAATTTGCGGGTCGCTGCTGCGGTGGTGCAAGTCTTATCTAAAGAATCGCTCGCAAATTGTGAAAGTTCGCGGTTTTAAATCTGTACCGAAATCAGTACCATCAGGCGTGCCGCAGGGTTCCCATCTGGGTCCTTTATTTTTCCTGATCTTTGTAAATGACTTGTCCTACAATTTAAACTCCAAGTTTCAAATGTTTGCCGACGACTTAAAGATATATTGAGAAATCCAGTCTCCCCTAGACCTTGAAATATTGCAGCGTGACTTGAATACGATTAATGACTGGGCGCTCGCAATAACATGGAGTTGAACTCCTCAAAGTGTTTTTATCTAATTTTTTCCAGAAAAAGAAATCCAACCAAAGCTATCTATTATATAAATGATATTCCACTTGAGGAGGTCAACTCTATGCGCGATCTTGGAGTTATTGTCGACACTAAATTAGATTTTAGAGAACATATTGACAGTATTTCCAAAAAAGCTTCGCGTCTGTCAGGTTTTGTAATTAGGCAGACTAAATTCCTCAAGGATCCAGACGTATCAAAATTGCTTTTTTAGCTGCTATGTGCGTAGTCAATTGGAGTACTGTAGCCCAGTTTGGAACCCATCCTACAAGGGACATATAGAGAGGTTGGAAAAACTTCAATCTAGATTTTTGTACAATCTTTCATACTCAAAAAATCTCTGTCGAAAACTTGATAGTTATGACTCAAGATTGGCACATTTCAATATGTCTCCGCTCCAACAGCGAAGAGATATTGCGGATATAATGTTTCTACATAAACTAGTTAACGGATTTATCGATAGTTCTCTGTTGCTGGAACATATAAAATTAGCTATTCCACGTTCTTGTAGCCGTCTCCGAAATAGAAAAACGTTCAGCCTACCTAGAACTCGCACAAACTATGGTCAGCATTCATCACTGTATCGCATTTGTAATTCATATAATACCATATGTCAGGACTTGGACATATTTGACTTCTCGGTACCTAGTTTCAAAAAGAAACTTCAAGAATTAGTGAATTCTTGGGATAGGGCCCGAGAGGCTGATATACTAAGTCATCCTGATTTATAAATTTATTAAGTGTGATTTAATTCAAGTTTCTCACTAAAGTACTTTAAAATTTTGCATGCTGTGTCCACTTCGAGAAGGTGACACTCGCTCTACACATGTTTTTGTTTTTGTTTCTCTCGTTAAGCATAAAGAGTGTATCCAGTTTTGTGGACAAATAAAAAAAACAAAAAATTGTAACTAAAATGTATAAAAAAATAGTAGTTTAGGCAACTGTCATATAATAGAGGGTATTAAAACATGAGTGTAGTTTTTTTAAACGAGCCGCAGGCGGGATTCAAAAGATTTCACGAGTGTTTTAATACCTAATTATATGCAGTTGCACACACTACTTTATTTAATCTCATGGCTATAGGTAACTAAATTAAATAAATTTTTTATCCAACAAAATATTACTTAAATTCGTATGTACGAAATAGCGCCAAAATGGAAAAGTCTGTTATTGGTCTATGGCTCGGAACCAGCGCTCACCACAGATAATGTGTAGGTACTTAAATTGAATTGAAACCTCCTTGGTCGGGACACATTGCACTTTAATAATAAAAAAATGTTTTAAAGCATTGTTTTGTTAGGAGAATAATGCTTTAATTTAACTTTGTAAATTTCTTAAAGAAGTAAGTATAAAGAATATTACCGAATGAGATTATATAAATATATTTAATTAATAATAGTGTAATTTTGCATCACTGTATACTCCACTAGCTTAAGGAGGCGGGCGTTGCTATCTGCGACTCAGTCTTGTACTATGGCAGGTAGCATTGTTTCACTGTTTATTGTTTCCTTTGTTATTTTTGTTCCGAAATAAAGATTATTATTGTTATAGTGCTATATATTTCCCCTTTAAACTAAAGACGGACTACAGGACCTTATATAGGGTTCAGATTTCCCATATAAGTTGCCACTGAGACCATAGCTTCTGTATCAAAGCATTAATATTTAATTATCTTTCGTTACAGGACACTACGATCTACGAAATCCCGAGCGACTGCCGTGCTACGACACCAGATGCAACACCGAAGACTGAATTCCAGAAACTTCGAGAGAACTTCGAAAACGGTTCTGTATCCCGTACCAAACATAAGGGAACACCTTCCAACAATACCAGCATTCCTAACCAGCTAGAAGTGAACAAGTCTATGGCCATGATCAAAATGGCGCGGTCTACTGAGACCGTGTACGATGATGGAAGATACAAGAAGAAGACTCCTGAGAAAAAGTTCGCGACTGAGGTGAAGAGGTACAAACCCAGGGAGGCAGTTCTCAGCCTACCAAAGAGGAACCCTCAGTTGGATGTTGATAAGGAGAATGTGAGTAGCTTATTATTTTTATAATTATGGACCCTTAAATCTTGGGGAATCGATGGTGTGATGGGGTTCGTTAAGAAAATTGGTGATCAGCGCCATCTATTGCATATCATTAGAACTGCGTTGTAAAGTTTCATTCAAATTTTAGTTTTGCCTCTCGACTCTAGATAGCTTTATTCTGCATTTTCAATCGACGATATCCAAAAAGGGTCACGATTTATAATACAATTTACTCTTTATTATGATTCATGACTTATACATATAGTCACAATATATGACATTTCCGGTAATGTATAATCAATAATGTGTTATGTAGGGTCAATAATTCAATTTTATTTCATACTACATACATAATTAATAATAATTAAGTCAGACTTAAAACTAGCCTCATCAAACAACTAATATAATAATAGGGTAAAATATTACTTTTTCAGTGTAATAGGGTATATTTACAATTTAGCGCCATTTGTTGAGAAGATGGCAATTGGAAAGCTTCCATGGTAGTGTACTTCTTAGAAGCTTTCTTAGTCTTAGAAGCGCTCGTAGCGAAGTTTGCTTAGCTGTTCTGAACCGATCAGCAAAGTTAAGCAACGTCCGCCGCGGTTAGGAGTTGGATGGGTGACCGCTAGTGATATTACTACTGAGCGTGCACGTGCTTTGGAGGCGGTTAAGGCGTCGGTCCCGGTTATTGTCTTAGGATGGCAGTCGTTACACCATGGTGGTAGAGCATTTTGCGAACGCCCGCCTGGCTAGCTACCACAAGTAGAAAATCTGTCGCCAAGCACCTAACGGTGTTCCGCTAGCTATCCTTGAAAGCCAGTAATTCTAGGTTAGCCTGAACAACATATTAGACCACATCATCACTTACCATCAGGTGAGATACTTGTCAAACGTCAAAGGCTAAATTAATGAAAGATCTAGGTAATGTTCTAAACAGGGCAACCAATAGCGTCAAACCTTCGAAGTTTATTATGACGTCACAGTACCAGCATTGTTAGTTCTTGGCAGTGTTAGTACTACGGTATCGACTATGGTGTATTCTGTGACTGTACTAAATTATAACTCATTATCTATGAGTCAGTGCAGTAATCACGAGATTCCGCCGCAATGGGTTTCCATGGCGCTACGTAACGGCAACTTTTTGTCATACTTCAATACTGGCATAGTAGTGTGTTGTGTTATTTTTAAATTACTTTACTGATAAAATACTTGTAAGGTAGGTATATAAAAAAAAAACCTAGTTTTATAGTATATATTTATGGTTTTGGGCCAAGCAAAGCAAATCCGTAGGGCTGTATCTATTGAAAGCAAATACATTTGGCACATTCCGCGGTAATGAGTAGCAAAAGGTAAAAAAAAAAATAATGAGACTAAGGAACGGAAATTAAATTTTGTAATGTGACTAACTAAGAATTTTACCTCTTCCCAACAATAAAAGTATCAGCATAATTGCTTGAGCAATTGCGTAACAAATACTCAAAAAATATCCTATGACAATACGACATAAACGCCACGTAGGCAAACCGGAATAATTTTCGATGTGTTTCACCTTTACACGAAGCATCCTCGGGGGGTCTTGACTCTTCGAGCGTACGGTCGAGAAAATCTATTAAATTATCTTAAGTTTTATAAGTATTCAGTCACACTCGTCACGAAACATGCTTAATTACCATGTATTAATGTGTGAAGATGTTTTGGTGTTGGAAAAAAAATACCGCAAAATAGAACCAACTTCAACACTTAAAAGTGTGAAATAACTTGTTGAAGTCGGTACCGTGATAGTTCAAAGTACCTTTTATCACAATATAGTGCGCATGGAATCGACTTCGAAAAGTTATTTCTCCCTTTGAGAAATGAGTCGGTTCCATTATAAGGAAAAAAATTGTAACCCTTTTTAATGTTAATATTGTTAGGTTTGCAATAACGCCTGCTATGCGGGTTCGAATCCCGCACATGACTTAAATTTTTCCTATCGTATATTTGTGATTTTGTAACCCTTTTTAATGACCGTTGCTACTTAGGGGATCAATTGTCATTCACTGTCAATGTCTATAATTATCTGTACTGTACTGTACTGTAACAGCCGACTCGTCCACTGCTGAACACAGCCTCCCCTATTAACGGGGTATTTGCCATAATCCCCACGCTTGGCAGGCGGCTTGGGGATCGCAGTGTAAGATGGCATTTCTTTAGAAGGCGCTGCTGCCCACCTTCCAGTATTTTTCCCTTAGTCGCCTCTTACGACACCCACGGGATGATATGGGGAGGTGCAATTCTAACCCGGCAGCCCACCCGGGGGTATATAATTATCATCAAGATAGAAAAACACTTTTCAGTTATTGGACTGTTACCTACTCAAATACAGCTTGCCGATTTTGATGTAATTTAAATCGGGAAGCATTAGCTTTCAAATAAAAACGAATCATCAAAATAGGTTCACCCAGTCAAAAGGTCTGACGTAACAACAAAAAGAAAAAAAAAAAAAATGCAATCGAATAGATAGAATCCTTCTTTTTTTAATCGGATAAAAAGCGTGACAAATAGCGAATATATTTTTTTAAATTATGCTTATTCATGTTACTCTGTCTAAACTTTATATATTCCAATTTTCATCTTGGAGCGTGAAATTTGACTTCGTTTTAACTTACAAAATATATCTGACATTGAATATTTTTTACTACGACGACGTCAATGGAAGTTTGACAAAAGCTATTCCATGTTTTTTTGATAAATATCTACGCCACTAAAATCTATACGAAAATCGCGTTGCAAGTTGCGCCGTGTGAATCAACCATTATTTAAAACGGAGTTAGGTCGCGCTCGCCGGTCCGTTAGTGCCGAATAGACTCGCAAACGACGACGCGTTCTTTGTGAACTACTATTTACGAATACGGCTTAAATAAACATATATTATAATTAACGTACGTAATATTACGGAAGATAAAAACAATGCTTAATAGAAGTTGTGAAACAGAAAGAAAAAAGTGAAACTCATTTTAGTCTATTGAAATTTATTTGGTATTAAAAAAGATATCGCTGGTTACCTATTGTATACTTAATAAAAACAAAGAAATACCCTTTAAAAATAATGCAGAAGTAAAACAGTTGTGTTAGTTTAGGAGAATAGTATAACTAATTTCGCGAAAATTGATAAAAAAAATCAGTTGAGATTTACTTAGACGATGTTAAACAAAAGTTTGGTTGTAAAATAATTCATTTATTGACTGAGTGTATATATTTAAAGAATCTTAAATGGCAAGTTTAATGAACAGTTTCTCTTTTAAAATCTTAGATTGAAAGCGTACTTGAGAATAACCTTATATAAACAGCTCAAGGCTTGTCAGCGTAGATACTTCAATGTGTGTTTTTGTGACTAATCAGCTGATTATGGATCACTTTTAAACAATACAAGTTCTTCAAGTATCCAACAATGATACCATAGCAAGACAATTGTGTCACAATAGTCTTTTTTCCCTTCAAAAAGTGTGTTAGACTTTATTGAGGACTTAAGTACATTTGTGTGTGATTTGTGATACGTTTATATGTGTGTTTTTGTGAATGGTTATGTGGACTTTACAAGAATACAGTTGTAGCGCAATAATGACATAATAGTGAAACCGTAGTGACCCGATTGCAAAACCGTTGTAGTGGAAATGGATTGCTGGGGGATTTTTTATGTGATTCACGCAGCTTCTTATTGTCGTCATCTGGCTACTTAAAGGTATGTAATATCATACCTTAGTCCCTTGCTTAAGGGTATATAAACTTCTCTATAACTATGTATGTACAGTTAGGTAGGTCCAACTTCGACAAAGAGGTCGTCCAAAGAATCACACTTGGATGGGCAGCGTTCGGGAAGTTACGCGACATCTTCTCGTCGAACATCCCGCAGACCATTAAGACCAAAGTCTTAAACCAGTATGTGTTAGCTCAATTGGTTAGAGCATACCCCGGCTCAAGGGGTGGATGAACGCGGGTTCTAATCCCACACATGACTTACATTTTTCCTATCGTATATTTGAGATTAATTAATAAAATCCGCCGAGCAGGCGTATTGCAAACATAACAATATTAAAATAGTTATATTTAGTTGTCTTATATTGCGATATTGTGTTTTGAACCCACGAGGCACGATTCCGAATAGCACTTATCCGATATTTAAAATCAGAACGTCAAATATTTAACCTACCTGGCGGAGAGCTACAAAGCAATCTCAGCGGGAATACGCTTCTATAAAATATACCATTCACGCCTAGAATATCACTCTGTACTTGACGACTCCCAGACATATCTATCGGGAAATAGAGACTCTAGAATAGAGTAGGTATCTACTCTATTCTAGAGTCTCTATAGTAGTAGGTAGCTATAGTAGTAGGCTCTAGAATAATGTATAATTATGTTGATAATATTAATTCGCCACATATTTAAGGGTCCAACACTGCTACAAAAACGAAACGTGTAGGTGTGGTGCTACATATTTATGGCTTTTGAAAATTATTTTGTATATTTACACGGCGACTTTGTTACATTTTGATGCAGTTGTATAGACAATATATTCATACAAAACATGTTTTTCTTATCTATTTTAAAACAATATAATCTTATTGTACTTTTATAAAGGCATAACAGTACAAAAGGTCGTAAAACTGTAAAAATAAATAAGAGTTTTGCACTGATCGGTTTGTGACAAAGTAAAATATTGTATTTACTAAAAAAAAAAAGTACACTTTTTTATCGTCTGAATGCCTTTATTAACAAAACACTGCGAACTATATACAACACTACAGCTACTACAATAAAAGCATTTAGACAACTTATAAGTCATTGCAGACTCACAGGCAGTCCGAATGCTCCAGCCCACTACCAGTTGGCAACGTGCCCAGCATGCTGGCAACATTGTCCCGTTGAATTGCAATGCTTATTCTTTGAGCCAAATAGGTGCCAGCATTTTGAACACGCGTCGCATCGACCAAGCGCTTAGTTAAGTTTTGTAAAATACGATTCACTCCCGGTCCCCACGGACCCAACGTCTCTAGACCAAACGACTTACGACGAACGTAACCCATACCGAGGTTAGCATATTTGCGCCGCTTGAGTTGCTCTGCCGAAGTAGCCGCCGCGCCAGCCCTCACGTTGGTTTATTTATTTTTAACCCACTTGCAAATAAGGAAGAGTTTTGAAACACACGCTAGTTTGTTAAACACTGATTTATTTCAGGTCTACCTTCTTTTTTTTTAATGTTATTGTGACGGAACAAGCTCGAGGTCCACCTGATGTAAAGCGGACTTACCTCTGCCTATAACAGATGCATTTCATCGCAAGTCACGAATTGCACTGCGCCTGTCACCTTGAGACATAGTTGTTAAGTCTCATGTGTCTGTAATTTCACTGGCTCTCAAGGACTGCTGCCGGAGCACACCGTTAGGTGCTTGGTGATAGATTTTCTACTTAGGGTGGTAGCTATGTGTGTTTATTAAAGTATTGTATGTCTGTTACTCCTTCACGCTGAAACGGATGACTTCACGTCTACACTGAGCAAGTAACATTTTACGCAACTAGTTATGAAATATACAGTTAAATACAATTAATTAATTCCCGTTAACAACTAGAAACCTTTCTATAAACAATTTGATATTTTTATATTGTTATGATTGCAATAACGCCTGCTATGCGAATTACATTACAAAATTATACGCACATGACTTAAATTTTTCCTATCGTATATTTGTAATTTGATATTGTTGAAATATTTATCATTATTAATAATGGATTTTCACAATGTTACGCGTGAACTTTCAATTATGATAAAACTTCTTCAAGAGTCGATAAAATAATAACAAATATTTTTAAAACATTTTAAGAAAACATCGATCATCATCGATTTAAAATGAAAAAAATACTGTATAATGAATAGATTCAGGCGTTACTTTGCGGAAATCCATATTTAATAATAACAAATATTTTTAAAATATTTTATGAAAACATCAAATTAATATTTTAATAAAACACTTCCGCCTAATTTTTCTGCTAAGCCGACGTGACGTCACAAACGCCACGCAGCCAAACCAGAAGAGTTTTCGACGCCTTTCGCTTCTACACGAAGCATCCTCAGGAGGTCTTGACTCTTCGAGCGCACGATCGAGAATTCTCGTAAATAAGGCGGAATTGTCACTAGATATTTTTATATTTTTTAAGTGTTCTATTAAAATATTAATACGATGTTTTTTTTAAATATTTTATATATTTGTTATAATTAAATATGGATTTCCGTAAAGTAACGCCTGAATCTATTAATTAGTCGATAAAATCTGAATATCACAACCGAACGTGTTCAGATAATCAAATTCTTTGTAAAACCAAACCAATAAGGAATGTAAACAAACAGACGCACATCAATACCATTCTCGCATTACATTACGTAATAAATTACAACGAACAATGATATCATGCATCAATCATTAATTAACTTGCTTTAACTTTACATATATATATATATATGAACGAGATAGTAGGCTAGTTGGTTTGTCCTTGCGTTGGTGCAGCGATGGATTGTCGTGATTTTCACCAAAGAGGTGCTTGAAGCGCTCGTAGCGAAGTCTACTTAGCTGTTCTCTACCGATCAGCAAAGTTAAGCAACGTCGCGCGCGGTCATGAGTTGGATGGGTGACCGCTAGTGACATTACTACTGAGCATGCACGTGCTTCGGAGGACACGTTAAGCCGTCGCGTGTTGGTTGTCGTCTTAGGATGGCAGTCGTTATAGCATGGTGATAGGGCATTTTGCGAATGCCCGCCTGGCTAGCTACCACCCTCAAGTAGAAAATCTGTAGCCAAGCACCTAACGGTGTGTTCCGGCAGCAGTCCTTGAGAGCCAGTGAAATAACAGGCAAAATGAGACTTAACATGTATGTCTCAAGGTGATGGGCGCAGTGCAGTTCGTCAGTTGTGACGAATGCATCTGTTAAAGGCAGAGGTTCCCGTGTAGCATCAAGTGGTCATCGTCACAATCCCGTCACAGTATTAATAAGAATTTAACTTTGATGAATTTGGGAGATCAAATAGTGTTATAAAGTTTAGGTAATTAATTATTCAAATTTATTTAAGAGAACTTCATAAACATAAAGTCAATATAAATTTACAATGATTAGATAACAAAATTCATAGTCAAATTAAATTTAAATACAAAAAATATAATTCCTAAAATTAACTAAATACCACCCCTGACCGCACCGGGTGCATTGCCGCGTTGTATTCCAATAGCCAATCTTTGCACCAGGTACCATCCGGAGCGGGAGTCACCAGTCTGCTCACTCAATCTGCGCCCTATTTCGCCTATCAGAGCACTGACCTCAGTCCCCCAACACCCCATGATCATTAATAGGAACTTAGAATGAAACTTAGCATGGTAATTAATAGGAACTTTGCTAATTTGCTAATTTGTTTAAGACGGGGACTATCCACGCTCAATTTTTGTTAGAGTTCATATTTCGCACACTTATAAAATTTTAAAGATGGTATCAGACCTAAGAAAAATCCGGCTCGAAGGACCAAATATATGGCACACACAACATATGGTTATGTTTGGCGATAGATTTTTGTCTTAACGTAGCTAGCCAGCACAGCTATTGAAAACTAGAAAATGAATTACAAAACGCCGCACCAACGAACAAAGCCGCGAAACAAAGTCCCAAGAATCTAAGTGATGTTAATTAGTTTGTTTCTATGATGCGTGTAACACTTGGTCCTGGCCGTCGCTCATTGTTCCTTATCTAGGCTACATGTGTTATTTAGTTAGTACAATGCTTACAGATGTCTCCACTAGTCACAATTTATATAGGAAACCAAAAGCGTATTCACTGATTGCTTTTACAATGTATTTTATCTTAATTTGCTGTGAAAATATCACTTGGGATATTTCCTTAATAACAAGTTATCTATAATAACTAATATATTATGAAACATTATTTTTTTATTTAATTATATATTTTTTTATGTTATTGTGACCGAACAAGCTCGAGGCCCACCTGATGTTAAGTGGACTAAACTCTGCCTATAACATATGCATTCATTACAAGATTTACAAGTCATGAAGTGCACTCCGCTCGTCACGTTGAGACGCAATTGGTAAGTCTCATGAGCCTGTAATTTCACTGGCTCTCAAGGACTGCTGCCGGAACACACCGTTAGGTGCTTGGCGACAGATTTTTTCAGACTTGAGGGTGGTCGTTAGCCAGGCGGGCATTCGCAAAATGCCCTCCCACCATGCGGTGAAGCTCAAGCTCTGGGCGGAATTCGAACCATGGACCTGCTGCGCGGCAGTCCATAGCCAATGCCACTGAGCCATCTCTGCTTCAAAGGTTAAAAATTATACAAAAATTAACTAGTGAATTAACAACTTGAAACGGTTTAAATCGCGTATATTTATCATTATTTTTGTCCCGACGTTTCAAACACTTTGCAGTGATCGTGGTCACGGGGTGACTGACTTTATCTATCTTATTTTGCCTAATTTTCATGTTAAGCCGACGACACTAACGCAACGCAACCAAACCGCAAAAAATTTCGACGTGTGTTGCTTCTACACGAAGCATCCTCAGGGGGTCTTGACTCTTCGAGCGCACGATCGGGAAAGATTAAGAAGATTTTCTCGATCTGTGTGCTCAAAGAGTCAAGACCTCCTGAGGATGAAACGCGTCGAAATTTTTTCTGGTTTAGTTACGGGGTGTTTGTGACGTCACGTGAGCTTAACAGGAAAATTACGCGGAAATATCACTAGATATGAATATATATATTTTTAAGTGTTGTTCAAATTATCAATTTTATGTTTTCCTTAAATATTTATTATTTTGGACATTTTGCGAAAGTCCGCCTGGCTAGCGAACACCCTTAAGTAGAAAATCTGTCGCCAAGCACCTAACGGTGTGTTCCGGCTGCTGTCCTTGAGAGCCAGTAAATATAGTTTAAGCCTGTTAACATCTTCGACTACATCATCACTTACCTTCAGCTGAGATTGTGCAATAAAAAAATAAAAATAGAACGAAAACAGTTTCGCGCTGAGTCCCGTGCTCGTCGCTTCGCGCAATCGTGACTCCCAGACGAAGGACTTCAAAACAGTCCGAAACTGGTCGGAATCTTACCGGTAAATATAACGCGGGTCCTAGCCGGTTCCTAATAAAATAATAAAAAAAATATTTAAAAGTGAAAGCGCGGCGCGGTCCAGTGTTGCCGCTCTTGGCTTGGAGTAGGCATTGTCTTTTACTACGAGACACAGAACTTTAAAGTATCAGACAGTACTAGAAAAACTTATTGTTTAAGTGTTGAGTCTCTCCGAGCCAAGAGCGTCCGCCGCGGCAACACTGGACCGCGCCGCGCTCCCTTTGAATAGAGTTTTGAATATTTACATCAAGCAAAATAAATAAAAATAAGAAATAATAAATTACAGCCATTAGAGACTTTTAGCATCAGGTGGTTCGCGCTTATTCCATCAATGTACACACAAACAAGTAGAGCATCAGTCGCCAGGCACCTAACGGTGTGTTCCGGCAGCAGAACTTGGGAGCCAGTGAAATTACGGCCACATGAGACTTAACAACTATGTCTCAAGGTGACAGACGCAGTACAATTCGTGACTTGTGACCAAATGCATCTGTTATATGCAGAGGTTAGTCCGCTTAACATCAGGTGGGCCTCGTGTTTGATCCGTCATAATAGTATAAAAATAAAATTCATCTCATAATGTGTTGTTACGACTAGCAGAAGTCAACCCTAAGAGGTTGTTAGAATTTTACTAATAACCCTGTATATATATACACCGTTTCCCAAAATTCAACGATAAGCCGGCATCGGTGCATGGACCTACTCATGACTCCTCGGAAAAAAAAAAAAAAATTATAACTGTTTTTTTTATTAATTACAGAGACTTTTATAAATTTCATCCATATTCGATACCCATTATGCTATTTTCAACTACCATGACCACAATTTTTGACATATTTTTGATATTTTTTGTGCATTAGCAACCTAAGAAGGACGGCTATCTACCACAATCCTTTAAAATTACAGAAAGTCTGTAGTTATTTTACAAAAGTCAGTAAAAAAAAATTTTTTCTTATAATTTTCATAGATTTTAACATTCTATGCACTTTCTATAGTCTGGGTTAAAAAAAAAAGTATGGACACTACCATGGCAAGTTTTATTAAAAGTTGGCGCAACTTTATAAAAGTCTCTGTAATTAAAAAAAAAAAGAGTTATAATTTTTTTTTTATTTTTTCCCGAGTAGTCATGAGTAGGTCCATGCACCGATGCCGGCTTATCGTTGAATTTTGGGACACGGTGTATATATATAAATATATTGCATTACTTTTTCGGATCAGATATAAGTCGCATTTCCTCTAGAACTCCTCTAGAACATTATATATTTTATTCATACAGTGAGGCGTACATTCTTTCTAAAAAACATGTTATTTATTATTATTATATACTACTAAAGTTATTTAGTTATTATATATATTTTTTTAAATTATAAGTACTCGAATATTTGTTTGTAAATGATTATTATGTTTTTTTTTATGCCATATAGGTTAGCCTTTGACCACTATCTTAGCTGATGATAAGTGATGATGTGGTCGAAGATGTTGTTCAGGCTAACCTAGAAGTACTGGCTCTCAAGGACAGCTGCCGGAACACACCGTTAGGTGCTTTGCGACAGATTTTCTACTTGAGGGTGGTAGCTAGCCAGGCGGGCATTCGCAAAATGCCCTACCACCATGTAATGGGTATTGTGCCGTTTAATTATTATAATAATAAATAAATAAAATCACCTAAGCACATAATGCTATTATCTATTCTTTTGTAGGTACGTGAGTTACTAAAACATAATTCGTATATACTACACCCTTCAGAATGAATCACGGTGGCACCACCATGACTTTGCCGATATTGCGTCATTTATGGCTTGGGGTCATGACGTCATCGGTGGAAATATACCCACCCTCGAAAGGTCAGGAGTTACGGCCTAAAGCTTTCACCCTAATTTACCTCCAGGGGTGTGTTCGTATTATGTAGAGATCCCCTTTTACTCAAATTGGAAAATCATTAAATTAAAATACCGAAAGGTTAAGAATAGATTTATATGCTCCACCTTAGGAAATACTATTTTGTTAACCAAGGGTGGTAAGTAATAAATAAAAGAGATATTTAACCACTGATAATTAACTCATAACTGATGGGGAAGAAAGGTTCTCGAGTGGTTACCGCTTTACACCGGAAGACGTAGAGTTAGTAGGCCCCGCACTAGGTGGACTGACGACATCGTTAAAGTCGCGGGTAGCCAATGTTTACAAGCGGCTAATAGCCGTTCTTTGTAGCGTTCTATGGGGGAGGCATTTGTTCAACAGTGGACGTCTTACGGCTGATGACGACGTGAATATACTTACAAGGCAACAATTAATGTATATTGTTATGAATTAGATACCGATATATAAGGGTTAAACGCTTACAGTTTAAAGGTTCAATTGGTAACCTAAACCTAGTTGAACACTATGCTTTTCATTGTATATGACTGATTGTATGGAATGTCATCATTCAATCCCAAAGCGCGAAACGCGTGCCCGTTTGGTTGAAGGTTATATTACGAAAACCAGGCAACCGCCTGGCTGGCTACCACCCCAAGTTAAAAATCTGTCACCAAGCACCTGATTGCGTGTTCCGGCAGTTGTCCTTTAGAGCTAGTTCCCAGTTTAGTTTAAGCCTGTTTATGCATAATTTTTATTCTGTGCCACCGCTACCGCTGCCGGTCGCTGTCACTTCGGTGTGTATTAAGCCTTAGTTTATCAGTCCTGAGTCTCTATATGTGGCTAAAGGCGCGCCCCACATTACGTGGTACCAAAACATGTCTGTAGAAATTGATTATTTAGTACTTGAGCGATAATGTCTTTTTTATATTGTAACCTAACTAACAAAAATCGAGAAAGGTATGTTAAGATGGTTTGGACGTGTGGAGAGAATGAATGAAATGAGAATGACTAAACAGGTATACATGGGACAAGTAAACAGAAGTGTTGGAAGGGGAAGACCTAGGCGAACGTTCCCAAATCAGATTGATCAAGGCCAGGTCAAGAGTATCCTAAACCGACGCTTATGTGTGAAAGGATTGATGAGTATAGATGAAGCGAAAGAGATATGTCAGGATCGTAGTAAGTGGAAATCCGTGGTCTCTGCCTACCCCTACGGGAAAGAGGCGTGATTTTATGTATGTATATGTATGTATGTAACCTAACTAAAAAAGTCGTTAAAATCTATTCGGTATTTTACAAAAGGCTTTAACTATCATTAGACCAATAGGCGTCGGCGCGTCTCATCAACATCAGTTGGGTCTTATCAGCTGTTATCGAAGACTAATTAGCTTTATGACCAGTCTCGGGAAAGAGGCAGTACCTACAGTTCCCGGCTTGAATCCGGATTTAAATTACGAAACTATTTTTATGCTCGTGGAAAATAGCTTGACACCAAAAATTTAAAATTTTGAGGCTATGATGGCCGAGCGGTAACAGCTATGGACTGCGGAGCAGCAGGTCCATGATTCGATTCCAAGCGCTGGCTTGAGCTTCATCGCATGGTTGAAGGGAATTTTGCGAATGCTCGCCTGGTTGGGTGGTAGCTAACACGCCCGCCTGGTTAGTGACCACCCTCAAGTAGAAAATCTGTCGCCAAGCACCTAACGGTGTGTTCCGGTAGCAGTCCTTGAGAGCCAGTGAAATAACAGGCAAAAATGAGACTTAACAGGTATGTCTCAAGGTGATAGGCGCAGTGCAGTTCGTCTTTTGTGATGAAATGCATCTGTTATAGGCAGAGGATACCGCTTAACATCAGGTGGGCCCCACGCTTGTTCCTTCACAATTACATAAAAAAAAAAGGTTAATGATGATATGGTCGAAGGTGTTAACAGTCTTAATCTAGAATTACTGGTTCTCAAGGACAACTGCCGAAACACACGCTTAGGTGCTTGGCGACAGTTTTTCTACTTGAGGGTGGTCACTAGCGAGGCGGGCATTCGCAAAATAATTCCAGGTTAGCCTGAACAACATCTTCGACCACATCATCACTTACCATCAGGTGAGATAGTGATCAAAGGCTAACCTATTAGGCTTAAACAAAAAATTTGAGGGAAATTTATGGAATGCTTTCAGGCATCATAAAAGAGAAACCACGAAGGTTTGGTTTTTCCCACTAAAATACAAATGCAACTAGTTTATTAATGTCTCATAGGTTTGATGTTAGCCAAGGGCAGGCTAGCGGGTGGTAGTGTGCAAACACTGCTGTGTTTAGGCGTGAAGGACACTATCAAGTAAAATTACTGCTTAAATGACACATGAGAACTAATGTCTCAGAGTGAGGAGCGCAGTTCAGTGTCAAGCAGAACGAGGCCCGTGACACTGCAACTCTCTGCATGACTCTTACCATCAGGCGTAGGACTTGTTCGCCTCATTACTCGTTGACACAAAAAACACATTTTTGTATTTTATAGTAAAACGTTATCTGTACTTAAATTAAGTCCAAATATTAATGATTCTGCCCTAAAGCGCCTTTTATGACTGCCAACGGAAGGATAGTGAACATGGCCCCAATTCTCTTAGCTATTGATCAAACGCCACACTACTGCGATGCTTCAGCAATCGAGCTGCTGTTAATGTCAAATTCGGTAGTCTGCTAATTCTGAAAGAAAGAAAAAGAAAGAAAAATAATTAAAAATAATTCTAACTCCTCATCGCAGTTGTATAGCAATCGCGTCGCTATCGTACGGCTTGCAAAAAATGCCACTGAAATAATAATGAAAACCTCCATCAATCAAGCATCAGTAAAAACATCAATACAGTGCTTTTCTAGCCAACAATACATTAAATAAATATATTTTATTTATTCAGCTATTTTTTATCTTAAATCCTCCTAAATATTTTATGCCACTGTAGCAACGCAATCGCAACAAAATAGCTTACAGCATACCAAATATGTCAAAAACTATTGATAGCAAGCCACTGACTTGCGATTGAACCTAAATAGCGGGCAGACTACGGATACTGTCAAAAACTACAATTTTCATGCAATTAAGTTGCGTTAACGCCGTTCCATTGCTAAGAGAATCGGGCCCCAGTCCTTATATTATAAAGCCGGGTAGTGTAAACAAGTGTGGTACATCACTAGTAATAAATCACTATCGCCAACGTCACGGTTATTGTAATGACCTAGCCTCATTAGTTTATTATTTTGTAAGTGGGGCGACGTCATGCGTGAGTGCATCAAGAAAACTATCTATTCATATATATTAACGAATAACTTATTAAAAAATTGTAGAAGCGCTCGTAGCGAAGTTTACTTAGCTGTTCTTAACCGATCAGCAAAGTTAAGCAACGTCGCTCGCGGTCATGTGTTAGATGGTTGACCGCTAGTGACAATACTACTGAGCGTGCACGTGCTTCGGAGGGCACGTTAAGCCGTCGGTCCCGGTTGTTGTCTTATGATGGCAGTCGTTATAGCATGGTGGTAGGGCATTTTGCGAATGCCCGCCTGCCTAGCTACCACCCTCAAGTAGAAAATCTGTCGCCAAGCTGTAGAAAACCTAACGGTGTATTCCGGCACCTGACAAAAACCGGTCAAGTGCGTTTTGGTTTCGGACATGGAGTGTCGCACAAATACAGAATGAATATTTTTGTAATACAGTTCAAGATTTTAGCGAGTGTCCGATTTTGCACTTAGGCCGTTTTTGTTACCGTTTATGTTGGACTATAATAGTACCCAGTTTGACGATTGTATGTGTCATTATTTCTACGATAGTTAAAAAACAAAAACCGGTAAAAATACACGTTTTTTGTTAACATATAAGGTTGTAAAAGACAATGCCTACTCCGAGCTAAGAGCGCCCGCCGCGGCAACACTAGACCACGCCGCGCTCCCTTTGAATCAAGTTTTGAATATTTACATCGAGCAAATAAAAATATGAAATAATAAATTACAGGCACAAGAGACTTTTGACATCAGGTGGTCCTCGTCCTTTGCTTATTCCGCCACAATCACATACAATATTTCAGAACAAATTAAATAAAAAAATTATCTCAAAATGTTTTTAAGGACTAAGAGAAGTCAACTCTATGAGGTTGTAAGCATTTGTCCAATAACCCTGTATAGTCAGTGTATAATAACAGACAAACAAGAGATATTTTATAAATTAACTTCATTATTGGAAAAATAAATTTATGTTTTTCTAATGTTTTATCATAACAAAATAGGTCTCAAAATTGTAAAATGAAAATAAATGTATTGTTAATGAAAAAAAGCCCCCAAACTATATCTTCTTAAATATCAGCTACCGCTGCCTGGTTATTGAATTTTTTAATATTTGATCCCATTTTGAAATGACATATTTTTATTTTATCTGCGGGTGCCGGGTTAGAATGTTATCTCCCCATTTCTTCCCGTGGGTGTCGTAATAGGCGCCTAAGGGAAAAGTGCGCCAAATGTGCAGCATGCCACTTCTCACGTGGATGTGAGTAGTAGTGTGCATTACACGTACAACAGGGCTGTATACCATCTTAGTACCCTGCCAGGGTTTCATACAATATGTTCTTGTGTTCCTGCTTAGATGTTGTAAGCGTAAACATATTATGTGTAATATGCTCTTGTGTTTCGCCCAGTGTGTTCATTTAGTTTCATGTAGTAGTCATTTAGTTCCATGTACGAACTGCAGGTTCATGAGATTTATTGAATTACTTGCTTTCGCTTTAGGCTTTCAAGGACTGCTGTCGGAACACAAAAATACGAAACATGAGGAAAATCACGAATTAATAGATTCAGGCGTTACTTTATAATCCATATTTAATGGTAACAAATATTCTTAAAATCTTTTAAGAAAACATTATATTAATATTTTAATAAAACACTTAAAAAATATAAAAATATATCTTGTGACAATTACGCCTAATTTTCCTGTAAAGACGTCACAAATGCTACGCAGCCAAACCGGAAGAATTTTTGACGCGTTTCGGTTCAACACGAAGCATTCTCAGGAGGTCTTGACTCATGGTGCGCACGATCGAGTGTAGACAATCGTTTAGGCGTCAAGTCGATGTATGTTAGCAGAATTTTTGGCGAAATTGACACTATTATGTATCGTTATGTTATTAGATGATTCTTATTATATATTGATATAATAATCTTTATATATAAAAAAAAAAACTTTTATAATTTTTAATAATAAGTCGTATTCAAAAACACAAAGATTATCATCGGTCTGTTAACGATTAGAATAATACTTTTAATTACACAATCGACAATGTCTTGTCTGTCCATAGCCGAAAGAAGATAAAAACAGCTCCGCATCACATTGTTTTAAATAATATAATAATACAAATATCACCTGATAACCCTTTAACACCCGAATTGAAATACAATATATTTGTTATCGATAAATATAAACATAATTTCGAATTAAATTGCGTAATTATGTATAAGATCGTCACGTTTGGCGGTCGCTACATACAGCGTTATCGTATAAACAAGAAAACTTTATGTTTTACAAGATTATATTTAGATCGCAACGGAATTTAATACACGTTTGTTGTATTTTTTTTATATTAATAAATATTAATTGTAATTGGTGCATTTCGTGTGTGGTGAATTGTTTTTGTGCATGGTGCAGTGTTGTGGAAAGTCATCCAACATGGAGGTTTTTAGAGGTGATTCATTTGATTACTTGATGTCTTTGAAAGTTAGGTTACTTTTTAAGTTATTACTGGTTAAATATTATGTAGTATTATGGACTAACGCCATCTTAAGCTTAGCTTATGTGAATTAGTACAACTAGGTACTTATTAATGTCTCTGCATATGAATTTATAGATTTGATAAAGCGGATATAGAAAGAGAGCGTAGGGCGTTGGCGGTCTTTTTTATGCTTGATAGGTTAGCCTTTGACCGCTATCTCACTTGATGGTAAGTGATGGTGTGGTCGAAGATGTTGTTCAGGTTAACCTAGAATTACTGGCTCTCAAGGACAACAGCCGGAACACACCGTTAGGTAGCCAGGCGTCGTTGTGATTTGACACTTGTGAAGAAATGCATCTGTTATGGGCAGACGTTAGTCCGCTTAACATCAGGTACATCAGGCCTTGTGCTTGTTCCGTCACAATGACAAAAAAAAGACAGCTTTAACTATAATCCATATATGATAGTGTAAGGGAAAAAATGCAGGGTTTTATACAATTTTTCACTCTGAGAGGTAGCGGTTATGTACCAACGAGAGTATACCCAAGGAAGGTGAGCGTCAGTTAGGTGACTGGCCATAAAACATCTTTTGCCAATTATGTCCTTGTGTCATCCTGTCCGTTGTTCGCGAAAACATGTTTAAATATTAATATTGTTATGTTTTCAATAACGCCTGCTCGGCGGATCATATAACAAAATTACAAATTTACGAGAGAAAAAAGGTCAGAGCATAGCCCGGCTATAGAGGTGGATGGACGCGGGTTCGAATCCCGCACATGACTATATTTTTTTCTGGCAAATTTGTAATTTTGTAATGTTTTAATATGTTCAGGTGTTGTCCTTTGTGTTGTTAGAGAAAATATATAAGCCACTTGAGTGGGATTACTTTTTTTTTGTTTGTTATTGTGACGGTACAAGCTCGAGGCCCACCTGATGTTAAACAAACTAACCTCTGCCTATATCAGATACATTTCGTCACAAGTCACGAATTGCGCTGCGCCCGTCACCTTGAGACATAGTTATTAAGTTTCATGTGCCTGTAATTTCATTGGCTCTCAATGATTGCTGCCGGAACACACCGTTAGGTGCTTGGCGACAGATTTTCTACTTGAGGGTGGTCGCTAGCCAGGCGGGCAATCGCAAAATGCCGTGCGGTGAAGCTCAAGCCCGCGGCGGGATTCGAACCATGGACCTGCTGCACGGCAGTCCATAGCCAATGCCACTGAGCCAAAGTCAAGATGAAAAAGTGTCGGAAGTCATGATGGATTCTATTTTATCAAACGTAAATTACGCGAAATGATCTTAAGAATTATATTGTTAAGTTTTTTTCCATCGGTTTGATAATAACATTGTGTTTATTGTTATTGAGTTGTACCGCCCACTGCGTATTGCCGCTTCTTGTTTATCTCTAAAACATTGTAAAATCATAGTCAGTCGGTTCCTTCATAAAATAAGGATTTAAAGGTGTTCATTATAAAGGGAGAATAAGGTTCTAACTCTTTGGAAGCGTAAAAAGTATAAGGGCCTGTTTCAGAATGTTCGAGTAAGTTCCGGTTATACCACCCTGAACATATTTAATAAATAAAACACTATATTTGCGTTTCACAGTCATCGATTTAGCCTATCCATCGGTTAAAGCTTGAAACGCGCTGCACGTTAACTGTCATTTTTATCATTCAGTTATTTTTGTTCTGGGTAGTATAACCTAAACTTACTCGAACATTCTAAAACAGGCCCTAAGAATACTGGCTGGTAAATCTTGTATATTAATGTTTTCAATAACCGGCTGTACTCACGCGTATTGGCGTTGATAAGAATCTTGTATATTGTTGTTGATAAGAGAAAAAAAAATCTTTTG
Source organism: Plagodis pulveraria (assembly GCA_963890685.1). Taxonomy (NCBI): domain Eukaryota; kingdom Metazoa; phylum Arthropoda; class Insecta; order Lepidoptera; family Geometridae; genus Plagodis; species Plagodis pulveraria. Next base: position 1,786,900 of record OY982977.1, read on the forward strand.
CTATTAAAAATCGCAAGCTTTTGTTTGCTGTATGTCGTAGCGTGTTGCCAGTTGTTTATTATCTGAGATTTAAATCCTGTTAAAAGAAAATGAACTTCCAATATACCTAACGGACTTTTCTTACATGTATACGACACTCTCCAAAATTATAAAGACATTCAAAAGTTTCTCACGTTCCACTAAAGTCCCCCGTCACCTCAGTCCCCCGGGGGACTATACGGCACTCGTTATCCCATTACAGTACCCTATTCAGGGGACTCAACTAGTACCAACAAATGTTATTCCACTTCCATCCCCTATGTCCAGGACTCAACTAGTACCAGCAAAAAACCCTAAAATGGTGAACTTAATTTCACATAAAAATATTCTCTGTGTAGGTCTTTTGACTGTAACGAGTACCGAAGACTAAAAGGGTGTGTCATTTAAAGGGGCAGGGTCTATAATTTCCATGATTGCACCATATTTAATATTCAATCTTTGTGTCGATGGAAGGAACTTCCCTGATGTAATGAAACATGGTATAATCACTCCAGGTTTTTAGTCAGTAGTCTGACCCTATTAATTATATCCTCTTTTTAAGAGAAGAGAAATTGCGGACTTAACGTACCTTCTTAAAATTACCTCGAACGCCGTTGATAGTTCAGAACTATTAAGTAAAATAAATATACAGGGACTCCAAAGTGTTAAGGTTTAATCCCCCTATAAATGTAACAAATGTTATCACTAACTTTAGAAAGAATTCGTATTTATTGAGAGCAAGTAATAACTTTAATGATTTTTGTAAGCGTTACGATATTCACCTATTCTGTACAAGCATAGCGTCGGCTAGGCGACTAGTAAGCAGAGAGTTTTTTTAATAATAATTATGTTATAATTAATTAAGTTGTGGTCTATCATGTTCACAATATTTATAATTACTGTATTACCTAGCCGTGAGGACCTTTAATTGGCTTCATGTTTTCTAAGTACTTTTTATAAAATGATATATTGCTGTTGGTCTTCCTAAGATAAATAAATAAGTATACGGATTCCCATCCTTCATTTTGTAAATAAAGTAACAGAAAAAAATATGCTTAAACAACTTATTTTCCAATTCAATGTGCATAATATATTACACGAGAATCAATTCTGTTTCAAGAAGTCCAGATCCACGTCAGATGCAGTTGTTCAATTGATGTCACGTACACTTGAAACTTGGAAAAGGTCACTTGATGTATTTTGTGACTTTGCCAAGGCATTCGACTGTGCAGAACACTGCACTCTGTTTTGTAAACTTTTACGATGTCCTATTCTTGAAAAGCTATGCATCCTATAGAATCCTATCTGTTACACAGGCTGCAGAAGGTAAATGAAAATACGTTATACGGGTCGTTGGTAAAAATAGAAGTTCCGCAAGGATCAATTTTAGGACTTATTCTATTTAAGGTATATATTAATGATCTGCCTTGCATGGTCAAAGATATTTCCGATATTGCTTTTGAAGATGGTAAATGAAAATACCTTTTCCGGGTCGTTTGTAAAAATAGAAGTTCCGCAAGCATCAATTTTAGGACTTATTCTGTTTAAGGCATATATTAATGATCTACTTTGCATTATTAAAGATATCTGCAATTTTGCTGTAGTCGCAGGTGATACCTCTCTGATTTTTAAAGTAGATAGAAAAGATAGCAAACAAATTTTACTAATTAATGTAAAAATCAATTAGGCAAGTAAGTATATTATCTCTAAATGGTTCACCGTTTATAACTGTACCTTAAATTTGAAAAAAACATATTTGTTAATTGTGTTTACCCAAACATTAAGCTTGACCTAGCTAAATTGTCGATTGACAATGTAACAGTATTCCTGGGATTCAACTTTACAGTAGGATCCACATATATATGATCTATCCGGAAGACTTAGTTCTGCTGGATATGCAGTTCGTAAGATAAGACAGTTAACAGACGTAGCTACTGCTCGCCTAGTTTATTTCGCGTACTTCCACAGTGTTATGTCGTATGGTGTATTGCTGTAGAAAGTTGCTGCTGAGATAGAAATTTGAGAGATTTTCAGTTCCATGGTTCGATTACCTCCGCTTGATCTTCACGTTTACTGTAAGACGAAGTAGTATTTTGCGAATGCTCGACTGGCTAGCTACCACTCATAAACAGAAAATCTGTCGCCAAGCACCTGACAGTGAGCTCCGGCAGCAGTCCTTGAGAGTAAAATTACAGGCAAATGAGACTTAACAACTGTATGTATCAAGGTGACGTGTGCAGTGCAGTTCGTAACTTGTGACAAAATGTATACGCTATAGGCAGAGGTTATCGCTTAACATTAGGTGGGTCTAGTGCGTGATCCGTCACATTAACATCTTCGACCACATCATCACTTACCAACGTGAGATAGTGGTCAAAGGCTAACCTATCAGGCATAAAAAAAAACATTAAAAACTCTTAGAAAAGCGTAAAATTCGTGCTTCTTTTTAATGGGGGTAGTGGAAGAGTTTAATTTGCTCCAATTGGACCCCCATGTACGTACTCCTATTTTGAGACTTTGTGGTGATTTTTTTTTAACAGTTGTCTTATTTTTTTATTCCAGTTGAATCGTCTAATGAACGAAATCTACGAGACGGTCACAGCGGCGTGCATTATGGAGGAAAATAAACCTGGCAGCTTTCCCACCGATCAGTCTGACGGGAGCACTAGTGAAGGTAACAACGCGTTTACATTTTGACACCTGTCACATTTGACATCTACCGAAATGTCGGATTTTGAACAAGAACAAGTAGTATAAGAATATATATATATATATAGCATAAAATAAGAACGATTTTTTTGTGTTAAAAAATACTTCAAACTATACATGTACACAATGTAACACCTATTTCCTGGAAGGGTAGGCAAAGACTATAGATTTTCACCGGCTAAGATCTTGGCAAATCTCTCTAGCTTCCTTTACTCTTTACATACTTCACACACGTGTGTCTGTTAGAAATGGTCTTTTTCCAACCCATTTAATATGGTCGGAATACTTTCGCCGAGGTAACTATTTCAATTCATACTTACTATGTCAAGCTCCTGCCGTCCAGGATGGAGGTTCATACCATCTCAGTATACCTTGTAGGGATTTTTGTTCATAATCCCCACGCTTGGCAGGCTTTTTAGGTTTCGCAGTGTAAGGCCGCCCACGTTCACATACCTTTTGGTATTATTCCCTTCATCGACTCCTACGACCCCCATAGGATGAAATACGGAAGGGTCAAACTCTTGCCCAGCACCTGGTTCAGGGTCTGTGAAAATATAAACTATTGGCTCTCGGAGGTGTAAACCTCGCGAGTCTGCCCTTGCATAGCTTACTATTAAATAAAAGTTCCCTGCGCACGCTGGTGGAGGAATGGGTCACAATATACAAAAATCACATTTATATTCAGAAAACTGATGAAATTCATTTGATATGGACGCAGGAAATCAGCGTTTCTATTTTTGTTCTTTTGCACCTCGGCCTTTTAAATTTATCCGATGATCGGTTGTTCTGACAAAAAACGATGCTTCTTTATAAGTGTAACAACAAAGTAATGTGACATTATTTTTTTTTCGATATGGCACATATAAGATTTTCTTAAGTTTTTTAACCCCATAGCTCCATCATTTTGAAAAAATTTCTAAAAACTGAATCTACAAAAAAAATCTATGGAATTATCAAACCTGCTCAAAAAAAATCAAGACAATCGGTTGAGAAATGTGACCTGTAGAGGAGAACAACCGGACATACGAAAGTATTTTTGTATGGTAAGTTGGCATCGTCAGGGCCACTATGTCCTAGTTATGAATGAAATTCTATTGTTATCATTATCGCCGATGGCAATGAGTTAAAGCAGAGACGCTTCACACGAACTTCGTGCTCACTCGGTCACCAATGTTGTTTTTTTTTGTTCATGTTATTGTGACGGAACAAGCTCGAGACCCACCTGATGTTAAGCGGACTATCCTCTGCCTATAACAGTAATGTAATTAATGTAATTTCACTGGCTCTCAAGGACTGCTGCCGGAACACACCGTTAGGTGCTTGGCGACAGATTTTCTACTTGAGGGTGGTCAAGCGGGCATTCGCAAAATGCCCTTCCACCATGCGGTGAACCTCAAGCCCGCGGTGGGATTCGAAACATGTACCTACTGCACGGCTAGCCAATGCCACTGAGCCATCACTGCTTCAAATGCTGTATGTTCGCAAAGGCTCAATTTAAATTAATCAGCGTTAACTATGATTACGTCACTTGGAGTACTGATAAGATAGTAGTGTCAGATTTTAGATTATCAAAGACAAATAAAGTCAGTGAATAGTGCTCGATTTTTTATTAAAACTCCTTAAGGGTGAACTGGCCCGGCCCGGCCCGGCCCGTTCTCCATACAAACGCCGTTGGGTGATCACTCCCTTATTTGAGGATTTAGGTCCAAAATAAAGCATAATACCAATTGATCTCGTCATTATCTAGGCTTGTATGAGGAGAACGGGCCGGCCAGTTCACCCTTAAAATGTAGCATCTTAACAAAATTCGTTTATGGTTCATATATGCTTCAGTAGCAGTTAGTTCATTACATGAAACATAGATGGCCCACGTAGTTGAGCAAGTTTTCTGAATCGCGGTGGCGAGATTCTCACCGAATATCTGATACTGTTTGGGATGTATTTAAATTTCGAGTCATAGAGGTTCTGAATTGAGCAGCAACCTCCAGAAGTGAACAGTTTTTAAGTCCAGTTACCAGGCGAACAGCTGCTATAGGAGGATACCTAGGCCTTTCACTATGGGTCAGCTACCAGGATAGAAGTTGAATAGGGATAAGTTGTAAGCGGTCAACAGTGGTTGTCAGTGTGTGATAATAAAATATAATAGTGTTTCGTGGTAGTTTAGTGTAGTTAAAGGCGCAATACAGGAAGGATTCAAGTAAGTAAAACTGGACAACTGTGAGTAATTCTATGCAAAGTGAACTTAACTTTATGAAACATTAAAGCTTATTTTCTTGTCAAATAGCTAGATGGCTCTAAATTGTAAAATTTTATTAGGATGTAGAATAGTTGGTGAAAAAACGGGGGAACGGGGAACCTATGTCCTATGTAGAATTTGTTTCTTTTTGTGATCTGCCTATAACAGATGCATTTCGTCACAAGTGACGAGACACAACATATACAGTTGTTAAGTTTCATGTGCCTGTAATTTCATAAATACTTACTGGCTCTCAAGGACTGCTGATGGAACTTACTGTTAGGTTAGGTTTTCGCGATTACATATAGTAATTAAACAACTTTAAACCGTTTAAAGTTGTGTAATTATTACTGTTAGGTGCTAGGCGATAGATTTTTTACTTGAGGTTGGTAGCCAGGCCTTTACAAAATGCCCTTTCACCAAGTGGTGAAGCTCAAGCCGGCGATGGTGATCGAACCATGGTCCATGCCTGGCAGTTCATTAAACATGTGTAAATGGATTTGTCCGGTGAAGTACTGCCACCATACATATTTCTACCCGCCAAGCAGTAACGTTCACACTACTGTGTTCCGGTTTGAAGGGTGTGCGTGCCGGCAATAACAGGCACATGAGACTTAACATCTATATGTCTCAGGGTGATGGGTGCAGTGCATTTAATCACTGACGAAACACATCTGTTACAGGTAGAGGTCACCGCTTAACAGCAGGTGGGCCTTGTGTTTGTGACGTCACAATAGAATAAAGTAATAAAGAAATTTGCTCCGATTTTTATTTTTGCACTCTTATGAAAAGTGCTTGAATTTATAGGTACTAACATACAGTTATAGTAACAAGAAATATTTTAAGACAACATTAAATGAATAAAAAAATAATAATTAATAAAACTTTTAAAAAATATAAAAATATATCTACTGACAATTCCGCCTAATTTTCCTGTTAAGTCGACGTGACGTCACAAACGCCACGCAGCCAAACTTTACCTTTTTATTTTACTACAGGGAAACCTTTATATGATTACCCTTTAGTAAAAAAAAAAGGATAGGTGTAAGGTTCTTGGGACTACAAGGTCTCACGAAACCCCCTCCCCGTGGCCGGCCTCTCGATGCATGTCAACAGGCTCCCCGGGATCTCCTGTGTAACGCACCAATGCCCTTATCTCATATCGCCGTGAGCCCTGCCCCCAAGAAGTACCTATCACCACCACACTCGCACGATAACACTCGGCACATAGTGTTGTCGCCCTCCCTGGCTCCGATTTTAGACAGATAAGGCCCTTACTCCAACTTTCCATGGACTCGAAGGACCCCTGTCACGAGGAGGTCGCAAAACCCCTTACAGGGCAGTCTGGGGTGCCCGTTGCCAGTACCCCGCTGCCGCCTTCGGACGATCTCGCTCAGCAGTCTCTTTATAGACCAGCACAGTCTTACAAAATTAGACCACAGTTTTTCGGTTCTAACAGTGTTGTTATACCATTAACGCTATTTTAAGCGCTCGCAGCAGAGCTTGTCTTGTCTTTTTAGGTTAAGAGTCGTGGAAATTCTGGCAAGTGAAGAAAAGTGGCAGGCTGTGGTTTCATTTTGTAAGACTGTGGTCTCATTTTGTAAGACTGTGCTGGTCTATAAAGAGAGACGTGGAAGGCTGTGGTCTCATTTTATAAGACTGTGCTGGTCTATAAAGAGAGAAGTGGAAGACTGTGGTCTCATTTTGTAAGACTGTGCTGGTGTATAAAGAGAGAAGTGGAAGGCTGTGGTCTCATTTTGTAAGACTGTGCTGGTGTATAAAGAGAGAAGTCGAAGGCTGTGGTCTCATTTTGTAAGACTGTGCTGGTCTATAAAGAGAGAAGTGGAAGACCACTTCTCTCTTTATAGACCAGCACAGTCTTACAAAATGAGACCACAGCCTTCCACTTCTCTCTTTATACACCAGCACAGTCTTACAAAATGAGACCACAGCCTTCCACTTCTCTCTTTATACACCAGCACAGTCTTACAAAATGAGACCACAGTCTTCCACTTCTCTCTTTATAGACCAGCACAGTCTTATAAAATGAGACCACAGCCTTCCACGTCTCTCTTTATAGACCAGCACAGTCTTACAAAATGAGACCACAGTCTTACAAAATGAAACCACAGCCTGCCACTTTTCTTCACTTGCCAGAATTTCCACGACTCTTAACCTAAAAAGACAAGACAAGCTCTGCTGCGAGCGCTTAAAATAGCGTTAATGGTATAACAACACTGTTAGAAGATATTTTGTTTTTTTAATTTCAGAATCAGTGAAACTGACGAGGAGTCTCACAGAAAAGCGGAAGAACTACGTACGCCGCGTTTCATCACGCCTCGCGTATCTAGAACCGAAAAACATCAGGCAGACGCGCTTCAGACACCAAACGTCCATCTGCTCGTACAAATCAGAAATCATAGACAACCCCTACTCTACCTTCCGGTCGTGGAAGAGCTTCCGAGCGTCACAGAACAATTTGAATAAAGAAAAGATGGAGACCGATTCCAAGTTCAATTTGACAGATTCGAGCGGGAATATATTGTCTTTGAAGAATGACTTTGACAGTGACATGAGTATTGACAATTTGAGCATAGATGAGAAGACTGGTTGTGTGGATATTGAGTTGCCTTTTGAGCCCCGTGAGAATGGTCTTTTCAATGTTTGTCTATTGGTCGGATTGAATTATATGACGGGGCAGGCGTATGTGAAGAGCGTTTTTCCTGCACAGGTACATTATGCTTATTATAGACATCTCATTATAACTTCTTTAGGAAAAAATCAAGGACTATACTGAAAAAAATAGGGGTGGATGGCACGGGTTCGAATCTCGCACATGACTATTTTTCCTTTCGTTCTAATTTTGTGATTGATTCATTTTCTGAACATAAGGAATTGTCCAAAAGAAAATTCCCGAAATTGGCATCGATGTTTTTTTCCTGGTATTTACGAGATCAACAGCGCGGGAAACAAACTCTAGTCCAGGGGGTCAACTCCCATCTCTTAATTAAGTCTTATTTGAACCTTACATTAACAATTTTAATGTGCACTACCACATATCACTATAGTAAACTTACATTAGAACTTCAACGTGAGAGCGGGTTGCATGTATTGAATCAATACATATGTGCGATAGAGATAGCGCTATATGAACATTATTTCGTGACGGCCACGGTATGAATCTAAGTATCAATATTTTAAACTTGAAATAATGAAGTTGTTTTTTTTTTGTTATTGTGACGGAACAAGCTTTTTTTTTTTTTTTTTTATGTTATTGTGACTGAACAAGCCCGAGGCCCATCTGATGTTAAGTGGACTAACCTCTGCCTATAACAGACGCATTTCGTCAACGACGAATTGCACTGTGTCCGTCACACTCCGACGTCCAGTTGTTAGGTCTCATTGTGCCTGTAATTTCACTGGCTCTCAAGGACTACTGCCGGAACACACCTTTCGGTGCTTGGCGACAGACTTTCTACTTGAGGGTGGTCGCTAGCCAGACGGGCATTCGCAAAACGCCCTTCTACCATGGTGAAGCTCAAGCTCTGGGCGGGATTCGAACCATGGACCTGCTGCGCGGCAGTCCATAGCCAATGCCACTTATTCATCACTGCTTCGAAACTTTCCATAATAGTTTTTTAAAGGCGGGAGATGGGTCGAAGATCCTTAAAATGCTTGTATTTTCAGGTGCAAGTCCCCCAACACATAGAAAACCTAATTTTCCCCGAGACCCTGAGCCAGGATAAAGGGGAATGGTCTGCAGAAGCGAAGTCCACGCAGTGCTATTCGTTTGTGCTCACTGATGAACGTGGAGAGAGGTCTTATGGGTAAGTACTCCATGATGGAAGCAGTGCACTTCTAGGTTAGCCTGAACAATATCTTCGACCACATCATCACTTACCATCAGGTGAGATAATGGTCAAAAACTAATTATGTCATCTAATTGAACTGAATATAGATTTAGATTTATATACATATGTCCGGCGGAGGGCATTGGTATGCTCATGGTATGCCATAACACAGGGCTCCTAGTTTGGGTACCAATGTTTTCTAATCAGTAAGAAACTATTATTATGATTTTTTATGTTCTGTAATTATATGATTGTTTATGAATTTTACGATGTTTGTGGAAATACAATAAATTATTATTATTAAAAAAAAAATCTATCAGACATAAAAAAAAAAAGTTTCAGTGAAGAGAAGTTCAGCGCACTGTTTTTTTAAATTCTTTTTGTATTTTTTTTTATGATCAGACGTGGTAAGCTTCACGTCTGCTCATAAACAGTTGCAGTGTCATTGATCTGCACACTGCACTGCGCTCGTCACTCCGTCACATCCGTTCTAAAGTCTCGTTTGTCCAGTAATTTCACTCGCTACAGTGCCCTTCATACCTAAACACAGTGCAACACTGCTTTGAAGCAGAATACATGACACTGCAGTTGTACCCGCCGAGACGGCCTCTTGCTTAAGAGACCTACCTTGTATTCGTTATAGGTAAGCCTTTGACCACAATCTTACCTGATGGTAAGTGATGATGTAGTCGAAGGTGTTAACAGACTTAACCTAGAATTACTGGCTCTCAAGTACAGCCGGAACACTCCGTTAGGTGCTTGGTGACAGATTTTCTACTTTAGGGTGGTCGCTAGCCAGGCGGGCTCCTACTACTACCACTCTCAAGTAGAAAATCAGTCACAAGCATCTAACAATGTGTTCCGGCAGTAGTCCTTGAGAGCCAGTAAAATTGCAGACACATGATGAGACTTAACAACTGTATGTGTTAGGGTGACGAGCGCAGTGCATGCATCTGTTATAGGCAGAGGATACCGCTTAACATCAGGTGGGTTTCGTACTTGTTCCGTGACAATAACATAAAAAAAGTTTAATTCAGTTTGGCTGGAAATGTCGCTCCATTCCCTTAAGACGGTTAAACAATTGGTACAACAAGATAAATTTGAGCTATGATTCACTCAGAACGATAGCTCAGTTGGCAGAGCACCTCTCGGGTATAGAGACGGATGGTGGCGGGTTCGAATCTCATACGTAGTTCTATTTATTGCTTTCGTTGTAGTTTTTTTTTATAACGTCATCTCCTTTTTAACCGACTTCAAAATAAGGAGGAGGTTCTCAATTTGTCTGTATCTTTTTCCAGATACTGCCGGCGTGTGTTGCCAGAAGGTGCCACATCGTGTCTACCATTGTGCTATTGCCTCATCGGCAAGTACAGAGCTCCTGGGTTCTATTATAAGGTAAAACTATACATATTTTTAAGCGCTCGTTGTAGAGCTTGCCTAGTCGTTGTTCACCGATCAGCAAAGTTAAGCAACGTCCGCCGCGGTCATGAGTTGGATGGGTGACCGCTAGTGACTTTACTACTGAGCGCTTCCGTGCTTCGGAGGGCACGTTAAGCCGTCGGTCCCGGTTGTCGTCTTAGGATGGTAGTCGTTATAGCATGGTGGTAGGGCCGCCTGGCTAGCTACCACTCTCAAGTAGATATCTGTCGCCAAGCACCTTACAGTGTGTTCCGGCAGCTGTTCTTGAGAGCCAGTAATTCTAGGTTAGCCTGAACAACATCTTCGACCACATCATCACTTACCATCAGGTGAGATAGTGGTCAAAGGATAAAGCCTAAAAATTATTATGACTAGCCAAGATGTTTACTGTAACAAAATTAGAACGAGAGAAAAAACTGACTACAAGCGAGATTCGAACCCGCCACCATCCGTCCCTAAAGCCGGGACATGTTCTTCAAACAGAACTGAGCAGTTAGAAGAGCATGTCCCGTGCCAAATATTACCTTCTTTTTTTTTTAGTGTGACAGATCACACCGTTAGATGTTTGGCAACAGATTTCCTACTTGAGTGTGGCAGCTAGTCAGGCAAGCAATCGCAAAATACCCTACCACGATGCGGTGAAGCTCAAGGCGGTGGTGGGGATCGAACCAGGGACCTGCGGCATGGCAGTCCATAGCTGTCATTGCTTCTAATTCCGTTCCTTCCGTTTTAATTTTGTATGCTTAAATAAGCAGGCCTTAATGCAATAATTACAATGCTTATTGTTTCTTGTTATATTGCCACGTTCCCGTGGGGTGCCGGGCTGCCCGTGGGGTGCCGGGTGTCATGTAACCTCCCCATTGCTACCTGTGGGTGTCGTAAGAGGCGACTAAAGGTAAAATACCGCAAAATGGGCAGCGGCGCCTTCTGAGGAACTGATATCTTAAACTGCGATCCCCAAGACGCCTGCCAAGCATGGGGATTATGGCAAATCCCCCCTTAATATACAATTTTGCTGATACAGATATTGACACGTTAATGTATTACAATTTTTATTCACATTTCTAAACAGTTTTTATTTGTTCATTGATAATATTCTTATGTCTTATTTTCCTGTCCATTTTAGGTGCTACAAGAATTAGAATCCCACCATGGCAGCTCAGACGATCAGATACATTCGATTTTACAGCAATTATTCGAACTGGACTTCCCGAACCCGGGCGAAGAGATCACGATAGCATATTCTAAAGTAGCATACGAAAGTACGTCCACAACAGATCTTTGCACATCAAAAGATCTGTCAAAACTAAGAAAAACCTCTTTAAATGACAGCCAATCGAGAAGCAAAGAAGATTTATCAAGAATCAAGGAAGATTCAACTGGCATCAAAGAAGATCCGTTGGGAATCAAAGAAGACTCGACAAGGATAAAAGAACACTCAACAAGGATAAAAGAAGACTCGACAAGGATAAAAAAAGACTCGACAAGGATAAAAGAAGACTCGACAAGGATAAAAGAAGACTCGACAAGGATAAATGAACACTCGACAAGGATAAAAGAAGACTCGACAAGATTCAAAAAGGATACTTCCAATAATTTCAAAGATTATATAAGTCAGTTCTCAGTGCCCGAATTGCCGAGTTCAAAGAGTGAGAGTAACAGCAAGTGCATGACGTTGCCGGCGTTGAGGAGGAGTGAGGGAGACGGTGAATATGATTTGTCGTCTGATTATTACGATTTTGAGAATAACAACGGACCAATGAGAGTGATGCTGAGTATGGATAGGTAAGTTTTTATTTTTTATTGCTGATAGGTTTGAAGCAATGATGGCCGAGCGGTAATAGCTTTAGACTGCCGTGCCGCAGGTTCCTGGTTCGATCCCCACCGCAGGCTTGAGCTTCACCGCATGGTAGAAGAACATTTTGCCCATGCTCGCCTGGCAAAGCACCTAACGGTGTATTAATTCTCAGTATGTGTGTATTACAATGCTTATACGTTGAGCCAAATAAGCGGCAGCATTTTGATAAGGTTGATCTTATTATCTTGTATGATAAGCTTGGATTACATTTCTATTTAAGGTTCCGTACCTCAAAAGGAATAAACAGAATCTTTATAGAATCACATTGTTGACCGTCTGTCTGTCTGTCAAGGCCTTTTTTCTCAGGAACGCATGGAGCTATCAAGCTGAAATTTGTATCAAATATTCAGGTCTACTGTCTCTTAGAGCTGTGAAACTCCAAATCAAATTTATTTAAATTAAACCCTAGGCTAGTGAAATTAGGCCCGAGACCTACTGAGCAATTAAAACAAAAAAAAAGAACAGAAAACTTCCTTTCATATACGCTCGGTTTCACCTTAATACAATAATATATTATTTTTCAGCAGAACAAAATCAATAAAGCAACCTCTAGACCCGCGAGCTGAAGAGGTGAGCTCGTCCCAACTCCTGGACTCTTTGGGCGCTGGTCTGCTCATCAAGGTCTTCGGGTCTTTGCTGCTGGAGAGGAAGGTCATCATCAGGGCTGATAGACTCAGGTAAACGAGGAATGGACCGTTTTAAACTGTTGTATATTTTGTCATAATCGCCATGCTTGGCAGGCGTCTTGGTGATCGCAGTGTAACGTGGCAGTTCTTCAGAAGGTGATGCTGTACCTTCTGGTATTTTACCCTTACGACTCCTACCGGAAAATATTTAATAATGATTAGTTACAAAACGGAAAATTTATTCATGTAATATCTAATTATCTGGTTTCTAAGTGAGAAATTAGCTTTTTACAAATTGCTTACAATTTTAGTTACGAAACGGGATATACATATCTAAATCGTAACTGGCATATACAGGAATTTTCCTATTTGAGAACTGGTTACATACAACGTTTAGTTACAAGACGGAAAATAAATGTTTTAACTATAACTGGTTTTAAATTAGTAAACTACCTTTTCATTGTGGAAATTGCTTACATTTTTCGGGGATTAGTTATTAACATTTAATTGTTGTATTTAAAGATAAAGATCATTTATTGGCCATAACATAACATTCATTACAGGCAGGTTAACTTTTACATTTTTAAATTTTTATTCTAAACATCATGTACATATAACACAAATTAAAAACCTTAATTAACTACTTTCTAATATTGGTAATCATGCTGGTTCCTGACACAAGAATGACGTTTCCAAAACGTGTATTGACATGTATTCATATGTACGTGGAACCATGGGTAGGCGCCAACACGTAAACATCGTCTCCGCGTAAATAAATCTCTAAAATATGTAAAATATCTTTAAGAGCCATTTCACAAAATCACGCTACTGAAGTTTAGGTAAATGCCAGCGCATCGCATACACAAGCGAAAGAAATGACGACGGAATAGCGTGACTGTGAGTAACATATTTTGATACTAGCACTCATTAATAAAGAAATGTAAGTTGCGAATTTAAAAATTGTGTGATTGGCATGAGTAAATAATCAATTTCTTGTCGATTACTTGCTAATGTTATAGAAAAGAAGTAGGCATGTACATTAAATAGTCAACCTACATCGTGAATCGTATATTTACATTTCATCCTTGATGAATATATAAAATAGATATGTTTGAATCATTTATCGTAACAATAAACTTAAATAATTAAATAATATAATATAAAAAATAATTCTACGGCTTAAAATTATATAAATATTTGACGTACAACGGCATTGATTAAAAGCTGCGGACTAAAAGCTCTTTCATTTAAATTTTCCAAAAAATGCTATTTTCCTCGTTCACACTCTACACAGTATCTATATCCAGTCATTAACACTGTCTGCCATAATGACCATGCATAGGATTGAGGTTTATTTTTCTGTGCATCCGGAAAACAACTCAGTACCAACCACAAACGTCCCATGACGTTTTTGGTTTTCCATTACTTAAACATGTGACCCTCATATTCCCATACAACAATATATCACCTATACTATTAAAAAAATAACATTTTCATCCATTTAGTTTGAGTAGACCAAACAGCGAAATGTAAATATATATTTACAGATTTAGAGTGTTTTTTGTTTTTAAATCGAATATCTTTGATGCAATCTATAATCAACATATATACTTCTTGGTACCAATGCAATCCTCACTATATACTCTTATGCTCACTATTTCCTCTCTGGAAAATAAATGATAATACACCTTTTTACAGAAAAAAATACTGGAAATGGGGTTTGAACACACGACAAAAATGGTGGGAAATAGTAATTTAATTCCTATTTTTATTTTTTCGTAACTAACTCACCTAGAACTTCGATTCTTCTTTTAATATGATAATTTACAATTGTTCTTTAGCCATGAATTGTTACATATTTTTACGCCAAATATTTAAAAGTAACAAGATTAAAACAACCCAATTGTTTTAAGAACTTTGGCGGGAGAACTGTATTGGAGAGCAATATTTTTTTCTGAAAAACTATACCACCTACGGCTTTGGTCCTTCTTTGATATTATTATTTACATGTAATTTATACACTTGTATCATTTCAGATTTTTTTGTTTAGAAGTTTAAAATAAATACGAGATTATTTAATACGCAAATTTGCATCGGTAAGTGTTTGCGTTGCAAAATGTATCGAGTTAAAAATGACTTATACATATGCAAAATTGCGGTTTTCTAGGTTTATAACTGTTGACGTAGTTACGAGATTAATATGAAATGACGTAATATTTTGGGGCCAAAATGTAATTTGTGCTGGTTTCAGATTTCATCAAAATATTCAAAATACTTCCGTTATCTCAGAAAAATATGGATTCTTTGTTGTATGGGCAAGGATGCATCCTTTTGAAAACCATTTGGATTATGAAAGTCGGACTTTTTTATTATTATTTTTTTTTTTATGTCATTGTGATGGAACAAGCGCGAGGCCCACCTGATGTTAAGCGGTATCCTCTGCCTATAACAGATGCATTTCATCACAAGTGACGAACTGCACTGCGCCCATCACCTTGAGACATACCTGTTAAGTCTCATTTTCGCCTGTTATTTCACTGGCTCTCAAGGACTGCTGCCAGAACTCACCGTTAGGTGCTTGGCGACAGATTTTCTACTAGAGGGTGGTCGCTAGCCAGGCGGGCATTCGCAAAATGCCCTTCCACCATGCGGTGAAGCTCAAGCTCTGGGCGGGATTCGAACCCTGGACCTGCTGCGTGGCAGTCCATAGCCAATGGCACTGAGCCATCACTGCTTCAAAACATAAACTTACGCAGAAAACACTTACGCAGATTTTATGGTTAATTCGTAAATACGACTATCGACCGCTTAATGGTATCCCGGTTTGTACAAATGATGGAAAAGCCGGAAGGCCGTTTTGTACAAATTAGGAAGGTAGTTTAATTTCTATTATCGCTGTGTTCACTTATAGACATTTACTGTATCCAAAAATATTGGTAATCAATTATTCGCCTGTCATCTTATCCTTCTAAAACAAAAGTTATAGTGAGTTACTAATTTAAACTAGAATAATATAAAAACTAGCAGACCAAAAAGAAGATGTCAACCCTCTGAGGTTGTTAGCATTTTTCCAATAACGCTGTATAAGGCTGCATAATTGTGACGTTTCCTTTTTTTAACACAATGGATGAACAGAAACTAAAGATGTAGTTACTTAACAAGACAACAATACTTATATTATGGACAACAAAAATAAAGTATAGTTTGTTACTTAAAAAAATAAAGACATGATCAAAACTCTGTGGTCGCACTATAAACTTGCGTCTAAGCGTTCCGCGTACGAGACGTCAGAGCAAGGAAAACGAACACAGGTCCTACCTCGATGGGCGCTCGCGCGGTACTGATCGCCTCGCGCTTGTACATTTCAATTTATGAGCATTTTGAGTTATGTTAAATATTTTTTCTTGTCTAACAAAACAGAGTTAATATCACAATTTATTAAAGATCAGATTAATTAAAGAATGAACTTTCTTTTCATATAATATCTATTTGGAATTAGACTTTATTAAACGCAATATATCGTGGTAAACTGCTGATATAATTCGTGGAAATTGGCGCAAGATCTTTATTTTTTTTCTACAATGACGATTAATTATCGATATTCTAGTACACTATGTGTCAACAGGATTATATGCCTCATGCAAAGTTTTTTTTTTTAGATAATTTGATGAATCTTTATACAAGAGATAGAACTCTGAAGTTGGCTATGTGTACCTTAATTCGTAAAACAAGGTGCGGGAGATTGGTCACTACAAAATAATTAATGTTATGTTTGTAAATCTGGTACATTAACTGAAAAGAGAACAGATTATTCTATTTTTATCAGTTATTATACAACTTGTAGATATTTCCTATGATAGTAAATTAAGCGCTTAAAATCTTAGTATACCGCATTAAAATGTAAAATGCCTCTTAATATGTGTGAAAAAGTGATATACGTGTATAACATTAAATGCAAAACAACATATATTGTGGGCAATTCATATAATAGTCGATTGTGATCATATATACCAAATCAGTAAATAAAATGATAATCCATTAGTGTATTTTACCAGACAAGTAAACATGATCTCCAAAAAAACAGTGTTGTTTATACAATTGTGCCAATATTAAGGCTGCAGTCTTACAAAGTTGTACAACAACTCAACGCACACACACCACCACACCCCCTCGCACACAATCTAACACACCTTCAACATACTTTTTACACAGTCAACCGACACTCCAGGTAAAAAAATAAATGTTATGAAAGAGCAGGGACTCCTAATACAGTCATTCTATGCTTAAAAGGAAACTCTGGTCGCTTAATTTGTTTTATATAATCTCATTCGGTAATATTCCAATTATGAAATGAAATACAGACTTTTATTGGCATATTTTATTTACAAACTTCTTTAAGAAAATTAAAAAGCTAAATTAAAGCATTATTCTCCTAACAAAACAATGCTATAAAACATTTTTTAAATTATTAAAGTACAATGTGTCCCGACCAAGGAGGTTTCAATTCAATTTCAGTACACATTATCTGTGGTGAGCGCTGGTTCCGAGCCATAGACCAATAACAGACTTTTTCCATTTTGGCGCTATTTCGTACATACGAATTTGAGTAATATTTTGTTGGATAACATTATTATTTAATGTAACCTAAACAATGAATGCAGTAGTTGGGACCTTTGTATCGCAAGACGGCCAGATGTTGTGTCCGCAGTGCCCCCAGGCTCGATATTTTAAAGGTCAAAAAGGCCTCAAAATTCACCAAAAAAGGTGTCATAAAAGTTCTGAAATTCCCCTTTCGGCGCCAATAAATAATCTAACAGTAAGTGGTAGCAGTGTTGCTAGCCCTGCTACCCCTGCCAAACCGTTTTGGGAGGTTTTAAGCTCGTACAAAAATAATATTCCCGTTATAAAACGCATACGTCGGGGTGCGAGAATTTCTGTTGCCCAATCGTTATCTTCTTCGATTAAAAACGTTTTGGCTACTAATACTAGGCAAGCCTGGGAGCATCTTCTAGCATTCCCGTACCACGTATTTCACGTAAATTTTGATCCTTCTAACAAAAAATCCCTTACAACTAGAGTAAAGGAAAACTGCGTGAAATACAAGGCACGGGAAGAGCAATCTTTTGGCTCAACTTTAATAATTCCGCCA
Organism: Plagodis pulveraria; assembly: GCA_963890685.1. Lineage (NCBI taxonomy): Eukaryota > Metazoa > Arthropoda > Insecta > Lepidoptera > Geometridae > Plagodis > Plagodis pulveraria. Next base: position 1,804,766 of record OY982977.1, read on the forward strand.
CTGCGGCGGAATACAAAAACAAATAATGTCGATTCAGCTACTATTAAAATAGTAGAAAACAAAATTAATGATGGTGACATCAAAAACGCGGCACGCATCTTGTTTTCGAGTGATACAATCGCCCCTTTCACATCTGACACGTTGAATTCCCTAATAGAAAAGCATCCGCCTGCAACTGCAGGTCTCCACCTTCCCGACTCTCCTGAACAAAATAATGACATTGTTGAGGTGACCCCACAGGATGTTTCTGCAGCTTTTCGAAGTGGCTCAGCCGGTGGTCTAGATGGCCTGACGCCTCAGCACTTAAAAGGATATTTTATCTTTTAGTTCTGGTGAGGTAGGCGAGACACTTCTAAAGGATGTGACGGCTTTGGTTAATTTGATGTTGTCGGGTCAGGTCAACAATGAAATTACCGAAATTCTGTACGGTGCGAATTTATGTGCCCTTAATAAAAAAGATGGTGGTATTAGGCCTATAGCAGTAGGCACCACTTATCGTCGCCTCACACCCAAATGTGGTTGTAGGAAAAAGGTTGCTTTTTTAAGTAATCTTTTTCAACCACTACAACTCGGTTTTGGCTCTCAGGGTGGTTGTGAGGCTGCTGTACATTCACTTCGCACATTTTTTGATCAAAATTGTGGAGATGTGCTTTTGAAGGTGGATGTTAAAAATGCATTCAACTCATTAGATAGAGGCACCCTTTTGACCGAAGTGAAAGATAAAATTCCGGAATTATACCCTTTTCTTTGGCAATGTTACGGCAAACCATCAAAATTAACATACCAAAACAACGTTATATTATCTTCCGTAGGATGTCAACAGGGTGATCCTCTGGGACCAGCCATCTTTAGCCTTGCCATCCACTCAATAATTCAACGTCTCCAATCAAAACTTAACGTTTGGTATTTGGATGACGGAACCTTAGGAGGCGATGCGAACACGGTATTGAATGACTTGCGAGTACTTATAGACGATTTTCGTCTTATTGGTCTTGAACTAAATTTTTCCAAATGTGAACTTTTTGTTTGTGATACTTGTCCGGATAAAATTTCGATAATTGAAAAATTCAATTTACTTGCGCCTAATATAAAATTAGTAGAAAAACGTTCGCTCCGTCTTTTGGGTTCACCGATTTTTGACGAATCTTTGTCACCATTTGTCGAAGAACAAATTCAAAAGTTTAGAAATGCTTCTAGCAGATTATTCAAAATTAACGCCCATATGACTTTTACTATTATTAGATTTTGCCTTTTCGTTCCTAAATTTACATACTTTTTGAGATGTTGTCAGCTGTGGAAACACAGTGAGCTTCTTTTAAGTTTAGACAATTTATTAAAAGATACTTTAATATCGGTTTTGAATGTTGAGATGGATGATAGGGCTTGGGTGCAAGCTTCCCTCCCTGTGAGGTTGGGGGGCATAGGGATACGCAAAATTTCTAGTGTGGCATTACCAACTTTTTTGTCTTCTGTACACAGTACACACAAATTAGTAGAAAAAATTCTTGCCCCATCTTTAGACTCTTTTGATGTAGCATATCTGGCTGAGGCCAAAACCACATGGGGACTGGCTTGTCCAAATACTGAGTTCCCAAAAATTTTGTCATCTCAGAAACAGTGGGATCGGCCCCTATGCGAGCTAGCACGGAAAGATCTTTTAAATACGTGCCCTAATATCGCAGATCGTGCTCGTATTCTCGCTGTTTCTGTGTGGGAATCAGGTCTTTGGTTACAAGCCATTCCTTCTTACAAAACTGGTAGCCTTATAGATCCTTCCGCTTTTCGTCTCGCTATTAGCTTACGCTTGGGTGCAAGGTGTTGTGTTGCACATCACTGCCAGTGTGGTACTGCAGTTGACCAACTCGGTCACCATGGCCTCTCCTGCTCTCGAAGTGCTGGTCGAATTTCCCGCCACGCCAGCCTTAACGATATCATCCGCCGGGCTTTTACCAGCGCCAATGTTCCAGCTGTTCTCGAACCGAACGGTCTGATGCGTGACGATGGTAAAAGACCTGACGGCATGACTCTGGTTCCATGGAAGTTAGGACGGCCATTAGTGTGGGACGCTACATGCGTAGACACTTTAGCGCCGTCACACCTTTCTGAAACCCACGTGAGGGCTGGCGCCGCGGCTACTTCGGCAGAGCAACTCAAGCGGCGCAAATATGCTAACCTCGGTATGGGTTACATATTTGAGCCGTTTGGTGTAGAGACGTTGGGTTCGTGGGGACCGGGAGCTCATCGTATTTTCCAAAATTTATCTGAGCGCTTGGTTGATGCGACGCGTGATCAAAATGCTGGCACCTATTTGGCTCAAAGAATAAGCATTGCAATTCAACGGGGCAATGCTGCCAGCATGCTGGGCACGCTGCCAACTGATAGTGGGCTAGAGCATTTGGACTCCCTATGAGTCCAAATGCTTTTACTGTAGTAGCTGTAGTATTGTAGTAGCTGTAGTGTTGTATATAGTTTGTAGTATTTGGTTAATAAAGGCATACCGCCATAAAAAAAAAAAAATGTAACCTATAGCCATGAGATTAAATAAAGTAGTGTATGCTACTGCATATAATTAGGTATTAAAACACTCGTGTTTTAATACACTCTATTATATCACAGTTGCACAAACTATTATTTGTATATTTTCTGGCTACTGAAATAAATATTATCAAAAATATATAATGTTAAGTAAGTAAAGAGAAACAGTGCGAAATAAACACATACATTAAAAATATCTGATTCGTAACTAGTTACTAATAAGGAATTTTACCGTTGTCTAAACTAATATAATAAAGAGGAAACATTTCTTTGTTTGCATTGAATAGGCTCTGAAACTACTGGACCGATTTGGATAAAATTTGGTATGGGCATGATTTGAGACTCGGGGAAGGACATAGGATAGTTTTTATGCAAAAAAGAGGTAAAGGTTTTGCGCGATAACCGATACACCCGCGGGCGGAGCTGCGGCCGGAAAGCTGATAAATTATAATACCGAAAATTGTTTATATTTTTGAGTTACAAAACGGTAAATGGTAGGAAAGGTATTTTAAAAGTTGTATTAAACAGCTGTATATAAATTTAATATTGTGATGTTTGCAATAACGCCTGCTATGCGGATTACATTACGAAATCACAAATATACGATGGGAAAATTTTAAGTTATGTGCGGGATTCGAACCTGCGTCCATCCAATCCTTGATCCGGGGTATGCTCTAACCAATTGAGCTAACATGACATGACGTCATAACTCAAATCTTTCCTATCGTTCTTTAACCATCGTATTGGTATGGAGCGACATCTATAGCACCACTTGCGTTGCACTACAAACAACACCAATTTTGCAATTGGTTTTATACTTGTAAATGATGATGCAACCTTATAATTCATTAATAAGTTTTTCATATCGTATATTTGTGATTTTGTAAAGCTGTATATAATGTTCGACAGCACCGTGTCATCCCGTCTGGAAGCGCTGCAAGCGTCGCTGTACCCGTTCGTGTGGCAGCAGCCGCTCATATCCGTGGTGCCGGCGGAAATAGAACAGGAGCTGCTGCACGCGCCCGTGCCCATGCTGGCGGGCATGCTGGCCGGGGACCGACAGAACGATCTCACAGGCGTTACTTTTGAAGAGGTTTGTGCACCAATAGTTTTTTAAATTAGACTCTTATGTTAAAATTTTACCTTCGACACATAAAATAATGTTTTTAATATTTCTTTTAAACGTACGTTTAAGTATTTCTCTAGCTATCCTACTAAGATCCTTCTTCTAATAAATTTCAAAGATGACGTCTTACTGAAGAACTTTGAACGAACATTGAGTGAAGTAGCATAAAAAACCATTCTTTTAATATTAATGTTTGTTCAATATTCACAGTCAATATTCATGTCAATATTCGCAATGGCAACACAAACTTTCCCGCCTAAAAGCCTTTTGGCAGTTAATGCCAGTTATGTTTGCAATAACGCCTGCTATGCGGATTACATTACAAAATTACAAATATACGAGAGGAAAAATTTAAGTCATGTGCGGGATTCGTACCCGCGTCCATCCACCCCTATAGCCGGGGTATGCTCTGACCAATTGAGCTAATATGACAATGACTCATAACTCCAATTTTTCCTCTCGTTCTTTATCTAACCATCGTATTGGGATTGATGGAGGTTTGTTATCAATTTGACTGTTAATTTTTTATATTTGTTACCTCATAACTTATGACTGGGTGAACCGATTTTGATGATTTTTTACTTGTAAGCTGATGCTTCCCGTGTGGTCCCATTTAAATTTTATCAAATTCGGCCCAGCCGTTTTTGAGTTACAATGCAATAACTGAAAAGTGATATCTTGATAATATAATCATTGACAGTGAATGACAATCGGTCCCGTAAGTGGCAAGACTCACTAAAATCAGTAAAAAAAAAAAATGTTTACCTAAAAATGGAACCGACTTCAACTGTAAATGCGCACCATGCGTACAACTTCATGAAGTTATTTCACACTTTGAGTGTTGAAGTCAGTTCCATTTTTATAAGAACGATACGACATATTTTTAAAACGGATAAGTTTTTTGAGAGAAGCAAAAAAAATTGATAACTGGGATAATGTCGTGCTCATTAACGAGACATGGCTAAACGACAATCACAAGGTTTCCCGTTCTTGGACGGATGATACACAAGCGTCGACGTCGAAAGTACCAATGGGTAAGGGGGCCCGTCTGATAATATGCCACGCAGGTTCTGCAAAATACGGCTTTGTGGAGAACGCGTTACTGGCATTTCAATCAAAAACCACAAATTACTATCACGAGGAAATGAATGCCAATACATTTAAAGAGTGGTTCCAGAACGTGCTTTTGCCCAGCCTACCAGAGCCTTCTGTAATATTCATGGATAATGCCTCCTATCACTCGGTTCAAATACAGAAACCCAAGCTAGTAAAAAAGAAGAAATGGTGGCTTGTTTACAAGCAAAAGGCATTGACGCAAATATGCAGTTGCTAAAAGCAGAGCTAATTAAATTAGTTAAAGAAAATAAAGCGGCAAATGTGCGATACGAAATCGATGAACTGGCTCTGGAGTACGGTCATCGCGTTCTAAGAATTCCACCGTATCATTGCCAATATAACGCGATCGAGCTTATCTGGGCTCAAATAAAAGGTTACGCCGCCCGCCTCAATACTTCCCCGCCATTCAGCACGAAAAAGATGATGACCCTATCAAAAGAAGAACTGACCAGACAGGTGTACTAACCTTTAGCAATAATTTAAAATATTATTTTTTGTTTTCAATTAAACTCGTATGATTTGTACTGTTAGCATCGTACGGTTTGTACGTTTGCTATACAAGTTTTTTTCTTAGGCAAGCCTTTGACTACAGTCTTACCTGATGGTAAGTGATGATGCGGTTGAAAGTGGTAAACAGGATTTAAATGGGAACTGACTCTCAAGTAATAGGTAACACAAAATAAGATTTACTTTTATATGGTAACTGTTAAGGTCTAGTCATATAAAGGTAGTGTCGATAACTCACTGTCGTGTAAATGTCGCCTTAGCACTCTTATTATATATATTTTTTACGTAAACTAAAAGTACTTTTAAGACGTGCCTATTACCCAACAGTTCTCTAGAACATAGCGTAAAAAAAGGGTTAAAAATAAAGAAAAACATTTTCTTAATACCTGATAGGTTAGCCTTTGACACTATCTCACCTAATTGTAAGAGATGCTGTGGTCGAAGATGTTGTTCAGACTAACCTAGAATTCCTTGGCGACAGATTTCCAGGCGGGCATTCGCAAAACGCCCTACCACCATGCTATATCGACTGCCATCCTAAGACAACAACCGACACGCGACGGCTTAACGTGCCCTCCGAAGCGCGTGCACGCTCAGTAGTAATGTCACTAGCGGTCACCCATCCACACTCATGACCGCGCGCGACGTTGCTTAACTTTGCTGATCGGTTAGGAACAGCTAAGAAAACTTTGCGTACAGCGCTTTATAATGTTATTGTTTTGTTTCCAGGGTATGTTCATAGACCTGACGCAACCGATCAAGGTGCTGTTCTACCAGGGCGATGAGTCCACCATTCTACCTACCACCAGTTACAAAACACTTAAGACGTCGTTACAGGTGATTAATTAACATATTTTACTCATAGTAATTCAGATCTAACAGGATACCCGTGAGGTTCCACGCTAGAATGTCACATCCACATCTCTACCCGTGGGTGTCGTAAGAAGCGACTAAGGGTAACACAACAGAAGGTTGGAACCAGCGCTTTCTGAGGAACTGATATCACACACTGCGATCTCCATAACGCCTGCCAAGCGTGGGGATTATGGTATAGATCAAAATGAGGGAGGCAGTGTTCAACAGTGGATAATCCGACTGATACAGTAATTCAGATCAATAAGGAGCTTATAACAAATAATGTAAATTAAATAATGTACATTTTAAATACGCGCTGCTGCGCATGGCGGCTACGACATTTTGTTTATCTACACTAATATTATAAAGAGGTATGATTTGTATATTAAAAGTAACGAATTAATTAATTAATTTTCAATTAATTAATTAATTTTTCTAACTTAAAAACTACTGGACCGATTTGAGAAATGCGTTCACCATTAGAATCCTTTTTTTTTTTTTTTTTTTTTAACGTGTGAAAAATGCATTTACGCATTCCCGTCCACCCCGGGGAAGGTGGCCGGGATATGTCGGGCTCGACACCAACTACTCCCACAGCAGCAAGTGCCCCTACCGACTAAATAACACACGGTGTTCCATCTCTACCGCTTCTCGGCGGGATCGCAGGGTCGCTTTAGCACTCAACCACGAACCCGCCACGGTTGTTCGTTGCCGGACCCCTCCTGGGGTGCTACCCCTCACGACGCACCAGAACACATGGCACGTCGCTACCACCCGGGGACCAAGCCCGCAAATGGGCGTCAGAATACCCCGCTTTCGACGCCCAAGGTCCCCCTGCGACGGGTCAGATGAGTAGCCCCGTCGCCTGCTACTTCGGCCGCAGAGGATAGGGAGAGCGGCGCCTCGCTATACCAACACTCCTCCTCCCCTGCGGCCCCTCCGCGTCCGCCATCCAACGGTGGCGGCCCCGCCGTGGCCACGGAAGGTAGGGAGAGCGGCGCACCGTGATACCGGCACTCCTCTCCCGCCGTGGCCCCTCACCGTCAGCTGTGGTGTCGCCCATACAACACCACAGCCCGCCTCAGATGCGGTGCTGCCCATACAGCACCGCAGCCTACCCGTTGCCGCTCCAGTCTGGACTTAGAGGCAAAGCCCAGTGGAGCGGCCCCTCTGGGGCCGGCCGACTGCCCAAGCCAGCACGGCCCCTGGTTCCTCTTCGCTTCACCGTGGGTGACGAAGCCACGGCTACTAAGCCCCACCGCCACGACAAGGCGGGAACCCTTCGGGGGGTCACCATTAGAATCCTACATTATCCCTGATGAACATAGGCTATAGAATATTTACAAAAACTTAGGGATCCCTATGAAAACTTCGATAATGTAACTCAAACAACTCATGTGAAAAAATACTAATAAAATCGTTATATCGCGTACGCTGCGGAAATTGTTGACAAAAGGGCAAAGTACAATACAACTTTATAGAGAATATCAATATCTACAAAAAAGTCTGCAATACTGTATGTATATGTACAAAATCTAAGTCGTACAAACTGCCGCGATACGCGGTGCGAAGTCATAACGTTTTCTTCTGCCGGTTTGCCGGACGCGCCCGACTTGCTGGTTTCTAGCTGTTTGAAGAGACTGGTAAGAAGGGAATTAAGTAACTTTGCGGTGTGTTGATATTTGTTCTAATTGCGCACCGGCTTGATCAAAATTGATCGCGGATACCCTTATTGTCTTCCGTGAAACACACTCAAAACTGGTATCACTTCTATCACAGAACTGAACAAAACTTGTAATTATCACCACCAAACTCGTTCACTATTCACAATACGTCCATGTTTTTCCATGATATTATTTCTGCTAGCTGTCAAACTTTCGAGACCTACTAGCGACAAATCGCGGTGTCGCTATGCTACTATGTATGACCGACTGAGCTAACATGACATGACTCTTAACTCTAAGTTTTCTTCTCGTTCTTTAACCATCGTACGGGGATGGAGCAACATCTATATTTCAAATTACGTTGTTATAGTTTAACTTACCATCGTATGATTCTAAACCACTGCAGTCCATAGCTATTACCGCTCGGCCATCATTGCTTCAAAAGGGCTCTAACTCTATTGTTTAATTAACAGATGGAATCGACAAAGAACAAAGACAAGGGTGATACGAGAACACGCAACGTGATGATATCGGAGGCCTTTTTGCGGTTCTTCGTGGACATCCTGGGCGACTTTTGGAAGTACTTCCGGTTCGGTGAACTTAAAGAGTACGACTTGGGGCGAGCTGGTGTTATTTTTGATGTAAGTATACCTTTACTGCTTCGTTAGTATGTAGATGTAATATGAACACACCTTGTGACTCTCCCGGACTGCTTGCGGCATAATATCAAAGGAAATAATAAAAAAAAAATACATTAAATTTACGGTAATAGAAGAAGCAGTGATGGCTTAGTGGCATTGGCTATGGACAGCCGCGCAGCAGGTCCATGGTTCGAGTCTCGCCGCGGGCTTGAGTTTTATCGCATGGTGGAAGGGCATTTTGTGGACGCTCGCCTGGCTTCTATATACCTATAGAGTGTCGTCGTCCCCACCCCCCCATTACTACCTGTGGGTGTCGTAAGAGGCGACTAAAAGTAAAATACCGGTGCAGCGCCTTCTGAGGAACTGATATCCTAAACTGCGATCCCCAAGACGCCTGCCAAGCGTGAAGATTATAGCAAACTTAAACTTTTACAATACTAATAAGCCCGTCTCTTTGTTTTTCAGAGGGAATCCTTCATCAAAAACGCAGCGTCGAAACAAAACCAATATTTCTTGGAATGGTTCACGGAAACAGCAATGTTCAACCATTTCATACAAAACATGGCCGTGCGATACAAGGAAACCTACTCACAAGAATCCAAAATCGACTTACATAAAAACGACTCACATAAAAATGACTCACATAAAAATGACTCGCATAAAAATGACTCGCAGAAAAGTGATTCTCAATCTGACTTCAAAGTAAAATCAGATGAGAAAAGTGACGTTTACGATTCGCAAGAGAAATTGATAGATTGTCCAACACCGAATTTCTATCAATTGTTTGAAGAACGTATATTGTCGCGGCGGAACAGTAAAGCGGTAGATAGAAGCGGTTACAAAAGTGCATTGAATAAAAGAGTTAGGTTATTGAAATCTAGACTTAAAGATTTAGTCGCTTGAGTATAATTTAGATTGCTTTGGACTTAACTTTATTGCTCCGTTGGCGCAATGGTTTGTGACTCTTGTTTGTCACTTATATATCCTGAAGTTCCGGGTTCGATGCCCGAATCGGATCTGTTTTTTTTTTTCAATAGGATGTTCTTAGTCATACGCAATTCAGCGCTGTGTATGTGGCAGTGGCCAATGCCCGAATAGCTAGAGCTTCAAGTAGAAAATCTGTCGACAAGCAACTATGGATGTTTTACAGCAGCTACTGTCATTGGGACCTAGTTCCCAATCTAGACTGAGCCTGTTTACGCATAATTTTACCATCAGGCCTGATTGTAGTCAGGACCTGTGGTCAATAAAACAGATATGCTCGGCCCCTACTACACGGGAACTGTAATAAAGTCTATACTGAAAACGTTATAATGTTCTGCAGAGCACTGCATTCGCTATCCTAGATATAACGTAGTTCTTATAATATACAGGCTTTATTATAATCAGAAAAAAAACGGCCTCACTTCAGCAGGATCGGAGCACTTTGTAGGGCGGCCATCATGAAATCCGCCATTTTTCATTTTTGACAGGTGCCATTCGAATGCACTCCCGATTCCTTATGACATTTGTACAAACACCTACTTTTATCGTTTTCGAGATACGTAGTCCAAATTTACTTGGCAGGCATCATTTTAAGCTGCAACGGCTGAATGGATATACCAGTGGTACCCTTCCAAACGTCTTCCTTAGAGGAGTCCTACCATCTAGTGACTTAGAATATTATTAACGAAATCCATCTAGTGTATAGTTTTTTTTAAATGTATTGTTTTATATAATGTGATATATTATGTAATTTTAAATAATTTCATAGTTTTAGAGGCTTAGATAGTGTAAATAAAGACTGTAATGATAATTTTTTATAAAATTTTACGAAAAAAAAATCAAACAATAATACAGAATGTGGATTTTATTTTATATACCTGACGTTGATTCGTGTTGAGGCAAAACATCTTCGACCGCATCATAACTTACCAACAGTTGAATAAGATTATTGGGTCAAGGATAGCCTATCACCAACAAAAATATATGCATTGGTTGTCCGAGTGTTTCAGATCAATGTGAAATACATAATTATTTATGTTTTTTTTTTAAATAACCAAATTATCAATATACAGGGTTATTGGTAAAATGCTAACAACCTCTTAGGGTTGACTTCTGCTAGTCCTAATAAACATTTTGATGTGTTTTTTAAATAATTTTTTTTATGTGTATTTGACGGAATAAGCACGAATACCACCTGATAGTAAAAGTCTCTTGTGCCTGTAATGTAGTTCATATTTTTTAATTACTTAAAGTAGAAAATCTGTCGCCAAGCACCTAACAGTGTGTTCCGGCAGCAGTCCTTGAGACCTAAAACTACAGGCACATGAGACTTAACAAATATGTGTCAATGTGAAGGGCACAGTGCAATTCGTCGTTGACGAAATGCATCTGTTATAGGCAGAGGTTAGTACACTTTACATCAGGTGGGCCTCGGGCTTGTTCCGTCACAATATCATTAAAAAAAAAACTTTTCTCGATGTTAATATTCAAAAGCTCGGAGTAGGCATTGTCTATTACTACAAAAAATGCAAAAAATAAATTAAAAGAAAACTATTAATCTCAAAATGTGTTGTTAAGACTAGCAGAAGTCAACCCTAAGAGGTGGTTAGCATTTTACCAATAACCTTGTTGCTACAAAAATATAACATATAAACATATCGTAAAATTTTATAAAAAAATATATTTTAGATTATTTTTAGTGTTAATTTATTTTTTAAATACTACTGTATACTATCACATTCCTATTGTATTTATTCAGTTTCACGTATTTTGAACGCTAGTGTTGATTTCAAAATTACAAAATAACGAGAGGAAAAATTATAGTCATGTGCGGGATTTGAACCCGCGTCATCCAACCCTATAGCAGGGGTATGCTCTGACCGACTGAGCTAACATGACTATGACGTCATAACTCCAATTTTTCCTATCGTTCTTTAACCTTCGTATTGGGATGGTGCGATACCTATAGTTTAACGTTGTACTATAAACATTTACGTTGTTTTTACGTTGTCATAGATAAGTGACAAGAAAAACTGCATTCATATATATAAAAAAACAAAAATTTCTCGGTAGTATCAATACTACTTTTTCTTCAGAAAAGAACTTAAGTATATTAATTTCTATTTCGTTATATGTTTGTGTAAGTTTCTTTTTTATTGTGACGGAACAAGCTCGAGGCCCACCTGATGTTAAGCGGACTAAACCTCTGCCTATAACAGATGCATTTCGTCAGAAGTCACGAATTGCACTGCGCCCGTCACCTTGAGACATAGTTGTTAAGTCTCATGTGCCTGTAATTTCACTGGCTCTCAAGGACTGCTTCCGGAACACACCGTTAGGTGCTTGGCGACAGATTTTCTACTTGAGACGGTAGCTAGCCAGGCGGGCATTCGCAAAATGCCCTTCCACCAAGCGGTGAAGCTCAAGCCCGCGGCGGGATTCGAACCATGGACCTGCTGCGCGGCAGTCCATAGCCAATGTCACTGAGCCATCGCTGCTTCCCCTCGGGTTAGAAGTTCACCCCTTATATCTTTGGTAGTCGTTACGTGAGAAGCGACGAAGAGAAAATACCTAGAAACCGACTGAGAACCGACGCTTATGTAGCAAGTGGAAATCTGTAGTCTCTGCCTACCCCTACGGGAAAGAGGCTTGATTTTATGTATGTATGAAGTATACAAAACAAGTTACGATACCATTGAAGACCTAAAAGCAAAAAAGACAATTATACACAATTTCCCTACCTGACGATAAAAATCACACATTATTAAAATTGTTACCTAAACGATTTGAATATTGTATTAAAAAAATTGGTAGAGATTTCGAACATCTACTTAATTATTTGATATCATGTTTCAAAGTAACATTTATTGCTTATGATCTACACAATCGAAATAGAAATAATATATGCTTTTTGTTCGATAGTACCGGGTTCGATTCCCGATGATTACAAGGTTTTTTTTTAATCTATGATAGTATATCATATATGATAGTCATATCATGTTAGCTCAATTGGTTAGAGCATACCCCGGCTCAAGGGGTGGATGGACGCGGGTTCGAATCCCGCACATGACTTAAATTTTTCCTATCGTATATTTGTGATTTTGTAATGTAATCCGCATAGCAGGCGTTATTGCAAACCTAACAATATTAAAAAAAGCCAGGTCTACGTTAAAACAAATACTTACTAAGAACAAAGGTAGAGAGCACTAAACGATACGTCCGCACCGCACAACTGACAGATTTGACTGACATTTGCTCGCAGCGTGCACGCGTCCTATGTTCGTTATCTGCGACCAATGACGTGCAGTCTCTGATTTACTTAGGGTGCGTACCATTAGCGTGAGATTCGCTAAAAACGCTAAAATATATGATAGTAAACTTAAAAATATTAATATTAATAGTATACTTAAAAACGATCACACTCCCAAAAAGTTTTCCACATGGGTCTTGGCGTTATTTTCGCCTTAAACGCTACATCTAATGTCAAAAGTGACAGAAGTGGCAAATTTTAGTGGCATTTTTAGCGTTCTTATCCAAAAATGGAACGGGGATGACAGTTACAAACGATCACGTGATCACAACCACAGACGCAGAATGTGATCAAAATTATCGAAATTAACGTTTTTAGCGACTAATGGAACATATCCCTATTAGACATTCTCGGCGAATGAGAGTATAGGAGTCTCAGGCAAGGCGATGTTGTATCGGTGCCGATTCGAAACGACTGCGCTGTCCTTAAACTTTTAATATTTAAAAAAAACGTCTAAGTAAATATAAGCTATTATAATTGTATTGTTGTAATTTAAACGAATGTGCCTTATAAAAGTGCTATGTAACTAAGCTATAGTTGAAACTTACACAAATATTGTATTATTAATGAAATACATAATTTTATAAGAAACATGATTTTTTCTATGATTTCCTTTAGTATCAATCAATTTTCAGTTATTTTTATCGCTGATGATGACAATCTTACCTGATAGTAATTGATGATGTGGTCGAAGGTTGGCTTAACCTAGAATTATTGGCTCTCTAGGACAGCTGCCGGAACACAGCTTTAGGTGCTTGGCGACGGATTTTCTACTTGAGGGTGGTAGCTAGCCAGGCAGAAATTAGCAAAATGCCCTTCCACCATGTGGTGTAGCTCAAGCCCGGGCGGGATTCGAACCATGGACCTGTAGTGCGGCAGTCCATAGCCAATGTCACTTAGCCATCACTGCTTCCCCTCGGGCTAGAAGTTCACCAACTGCCTTTGGTAGTCGTTACGTGAGAAGCGACAAGGAGAGAAAATACCTAGAAGGGCAGCTTAGTATAATCCTGGATCTGATTCCACTGTATATCCACATTCAGCAGGAGGCAATGGCTTCAGCCCTTAGGAAAGAGTCAAAAATGCGAAGGTGTTGGACAAATTACACATTGCATCCAACGAATATGGTCTCAGAAGTCCGACATGGCTTTATTTAGCAAGGACAATACCAGTAGTATTGTTTACAATCAAGGTTGAACTGGCCGGTCACTTCTCCATATAAACGTCGTAGGGTGATCACTCCCTTATTTGAGATTTTAGGTCCAGACTTAAGCATTATACCGATTGATATCGTCATTATCTAGGCTTGTATGATGCTAACATTTTAAAAAGATGATTAAGTTGTAAGTTATGAGCCTCGAAAACTTTATATGAAAATGTTTCGAGGCTCATAATTCTCAAGTTAATTATTTTATTAAAATTTCGGCATCATTCAAGCCTAGGTAATGACGAGATCTATCGCTATTATGCTTTATATTGGCCTTAATCCTCAAATAAGGGAGTGATCACCCTACGACGTTTGTATGGAGAACGGGTCGGCCAGTTCATCCTTAACGATATAAAGTCACTTATTTTATGACCTCAATTCATGCATTGTGATTGTTTAAATGTTTCTAAAAAGGATATAAATAGATGCATGCATTTTTATAGGAAACATTTCATGCTGGCTTTATTGAATTAAGCCATGTATGGTAATTTTTTTGTAAGCTAATAGCAATTATAGAGATTGACTCTAAGTCCATGCACTAAGATCTGCATAAAATGTACCTACTCTTTATTTTTTTTATTACTGATAGGTTAGCCTTTGACCACAATCTTACCTAATGGTAAGTAAAGATGTGGTCGAAGGTGTTAACAGGCTTAACCTAGAATTACTGGCTCTCAAGAACAGCTGCTGGAACACACTGTTAGGTGCTGCGCGACAGATTTTCTACTTGAAGGGTGGTCGCTAGCCAGGCGGGCAATTGCAAAATGTCCTTCAATTATGCAAAATATGCATTACATGCGATTTGACATGACCCAGCTATTAAGGATCCATTCTAGCTTAAGAGTGAACTGGTCGGCCCGTTCTCCATACAAACGTCGTAGGGTGATCACTCCCTTATTTGAGGATTAAGGCCAATATAAAGCATAATAGCGATAGATCTCGTCATTACCTAGGCTTGAATGATGCCGAAATTTTAATAAAATAATTAACTTGAGAATTATGAGCCTCGAAGCATTTTCATATATAGTTTTCAAGGCACATAACTTACAAATTAATTATCTTTTTAAAATGTTGGCATCATACAAGCCTAGATAAGTACAATATCAATCGGTATCATGCTTAAGTCTGGACTTAAAATCTCAAATATGGAAGTGATCACTCTACGACGTTTGTATGGATACCGGCCGGGCAGTTCAACCTTAAGGAAACGACTTCACAAGCAAAAATTAAAATTATTCCATTGAAGGAACAATAAAAAGCATCTGTCAAAGCTGTCAAACCTATAATAAGTTAATAATGCATAATGCCTTATTTGCATATTGATGCATCTCTAAGACTATTGTTGTTATAATAATTATACAGTAATTTATTCTGTTATAGGAAGGCTAGGTAAAATAGATTGGTGACAAGGAGTATATTTCCTAGATTCACTTTATCAGCTGTCGGTTGATTTCATTTTTTTTTTTTTGCTTGATAGGTTAGCCTTTGACCACTATCTCACCTGATGGTAAGTGATGATGTGGTCGAAGATGTTGTTCAGGCTAACCTAGAAGTACTGGCTCTCAAGGACAGCTGCCGGAACGCACCGTTAGGTGCTTGGCGACAGACTTTCTACTTGAGGGTGGTAGCTAGCCAGGCGGGCATTCGCAAAATGCCCTACCACCATGCTATAACGACTGCCATCTTAAGATGACAACCGGGACCGACGGCTTAACGTGCCCTCCGAAGCACGGAAACGCTCAGTAGTAATGTCACTAGCGGTCACCCATCCAACTCATGACCGCGCGCGACGTCGCTTAACTTTGCTGATCGGTTGAGAACAGCTAAGTAAACTTCGCTACGAGCGCTTCATTCAGGCATTTTTAGGGTTATGTACCCAAAGGGTTAAAACGGGACCCTATTATTAAGACTCCACTGTCCGTATACTCTACAAGTCTGTCACCAGGGCTGGGTATTTGGACTATTTGGAATAGGACTAATGTTGCCAACACGAAAAAATTGCACAGAATTTAAATTTTTTGTTTTCTTGTGTTTTAGAAACTGGAAATTTTCACAGATGATCTATTTCTGTTGCCGCTATAACAATAAATAATAAAAGTCGGCCAAGTACGTGTAGGACTCGGGCACGTTAAGAAAAAAAAAATGGAACCGACTGGAAACGACTTCAACACTCAAATGTGTGAAATAACTTGTTGAAGTCGGTACCATGATGGTTCAAAAGTACCATAATATTGTGCACATGGTACCAACTTCGACAAGTTATTTCACACATTGGAGTGATGAAGTCGGATCCAATTCATAGAAAAAAAAATCGCCCTTTTTACTGACCCTTGCTACTTATAGGATTAATTGTCATTCACTGTCAATGACTATATCATCAAGATAGGAAATTACTTTTTAGTTATTGAAGTGTAACTCAAAAACGGCTTCGCCGATTTTGATGGAATTTAAATGGGACCACACGGCAAGCATCACCTATGAAATAAAAAAAAAAACATCAAATATGTTAACCCAGTCAAAAGTTCAGAGGTAAGAAACATAAGGAGGTATTTTTTTTATGTCTGATAGTAACCACTATCTCACCTGATGGTAAGTGACGAGGTGGTCGAAGATGTTGTTCAGGCTAACCTAGGAGGTAATAATATAGTTCAAAATTACAAATATACAATAGAAAAAATTAAGTCATGTGCGGGATTCGAACCCGCGTCATAACTCAAATCTTTCCTATCGTTCTTTAACGATCGTATTGGGATGGATTTCTATCGTATATTTGTAATTTTGTAGTGTAATCCGCATAGCAGGCGTTATTGCAAACAAAACAATATTAAAATTATAATATAGTGTCTAATATTGTATAGAAAATGGTACGGAACCCTAAGCGACTTTTAGGTTTCTCTTTGTACGAGAATAGGGGACTCTGCCTAGCCTAAGCCTACTTACTGTCCCTAGATAAGTCGAGGAACTTTTTTTTTTATGTAATGTGTTGGCAAACAAGCAGACAGCCCACCTGATGGTAAGCGGTTACCGTCACCTATTGACATTTGCAACACCAGGCGCGTCACCAATGCGTTGCCGACCCTAAAACTATCTAGGAACAGTACTGTACAGTACCTATCACGGCTTATACTAACCCTTGTATAAGCCGTGATAGGTAGACGGTAGAATCTTATACCTATGTGTTGTTTTCGGAGTTTGCCTAATCGTTGTTAACCGATCAAATAAGTTTAGCAATAACCAGTGTTCGCTGCGGTCACTGCTTGGATGGGTGACCGCTAGTGGCATTACTAGTGCGCGGGCACGTGCTTCGGAGGGCACGTTAAGCCGTTGTTGTCTTAGTATGGCAGTCGCCCCTTAAGTGTTCGACGCTAATCTCTAGTAACACCCTAGAATCTGTCGCAAAGCAGCTGACGATGTTTTTTTTTTTATTCCTGATAGATTAGCCGTTGACCACTATCTCACCTGATGGTAAGTGATGATGTGGTCGAAGATGTTGTTCAGGCTAACCTAGAAGTACTGGCTCTCAAGGACAGCTGCCGGAACACACCATTAGGTGCTTGGCGACAGGTTTTCTACTTGAGGGTGGTAGCTAGCCAGGCGGGCATTCGCAAAATGCCCTACCACCATACTATAACGACCGCCATCCTAAGACAACAACCGGGACCGACGGCTTAACGTGCCCACCGAAGCACGTGCACGCTCAGTAGTAATGTCACTAGCGGTCACCCATCCAACTCATGACCGCGGGTGACGTTGCTTAACTTTGCTGATCGGTTGAGAACAGCTAAGTAAACTTCGCTACGATCGCTTCAAAAAAAGATGTGCTCCGGCAGCTATCCTTAAGCGCCAGTTACGATTCTATCTTGCGCCTATTCCATAACAAGTTCAATCTCATCATCACTTACCATCAGGTGAGACAGTGGTCAAAGGTGAGAACTGTCAATGGTAAAAGTTGCTGCTCAGTAATGTCGGAGCTAGTCTAACAGCTCATCACCATCTTCATACCCTTACCCCACTCACGTGAGGTTGGTACAATAAGTCTTTTCTAACAACACATATACAAAAACATTAAATTTCTTTTTTTTATGTTATTGTGACGTAACAAGATGGAGGCCCACCTGATGTTAAGCGGATCAACCTCTGCCTATAACAGATGCATTTCGTCACAAGTCACGAATTGTACTGCGCCCCTCACCTTGAGACATAGTTGTTAAGTCTCATGTGTCTGTAATTTCACTGGCACTGCTGCCGGAACACACCGTTAGGTGCTTGGTGACAGATTTTCTACTTGAGGGTGGTCGCTAGCTAGGTGGGCATTCGCAAAATGCCCTTCCACCATGCGGTGAAGATCAAGCCCGCGTCGGGATTTGAACCATGCACCTGCTGTGCGGCAGTCCATAGCCAATGCCACTCTCGTCGTCTGGCGTTTGTGACGTCACGTCGGCTTAGCAGGTAAATTAGGCGGAATTGTACCTAGATATATTTTTTATATTTTTTAAGCGTTTTATTGTAATATTAATTTAATGTTTTCTTAAAATATTATTAAAATATTTGTTATTATTAAATATGGATTTCCGCAAAGTAACGCATGAATCTATTCATTATTGCAAGTGTGACCTCATTGTTAAACCTTAATACGTTTAAAATTATGTTATGTGCATTTCCCTATTCAGATGCATTGACCAAAAGACAGAATGAGCATATTCACTCATTAAATACAATATTATATAAATAAAAGTTTGTGATGGAGACAAACTTTTATACTTTTAATAAATGTATGTTGAACTAATTAGCAACCATAATGTCATATTTGTACATCCTACTTATATTTGAACCATATGAAGCTACACCTAGTTTATAAGTTTAGCAATAGATGGCGCTAGTAAAATCCGTCATAAATCCTAACTCGCGATGACGAGATTCTCCGCGAGTTAGCATATATCCATGTGGCGGCAGTTATAAAATAAATCAAATCCGAGGATGATTACCTTGTTTTATTTACATATTAATCCCTCAGATTCCTACCCCTGGGAAATAAATTCAGTCAAGCTGTTAAAATTATTTATAGCACTGTACTACCTAAATAATAATCGCTTCCCTGGCAAAATACTTTAATTTGATATATTCTTCGACAAATATCCGTTTGATATATTATGTTTAACTGAAACATGGCTTAGAGCAGATAAAATGTTATTTCATGTAAAGAGTTTAAGTGTAGGCACTAGGCAGTGTGTTTAACAGATCATCTGCAGAAGGAGCAGGGTGTATTATGCTTGCAAAAAATAATTAAAAATGTAAAGAACGCCGTGACCTGGTCAGATATTCTGTCGAACGTGTCTGTGAGGTTGCTTGTGTGGAGGTGGACAGGCATCTCGTGTTGTGCGTATATCGACCACCAACAGATGAAGGTCGTGCTCAAAATTTTACAGATTTTTTATCCACTTTATGTATACTACAGAAAATTTCTAAATGCAAATATGGGTTATATTTGTATGTGGTGATTTTAATAAAAATATTTTATTGAATACTAAAAATAAGACTGATCTTATTTTATTGTTTAAGTCATTTAACTTGAATTTCTATTCTGTGAGCCCACTAGGATATCAGACACTTCAGCTAGCAGACCATATATACTCAAACTGTAAGACTAAAGAAAAGACAATAATGAAGGGTGTTAGATCTGATCATGAGGGCCTAGCGATAAAATTTGATGGATTCAGAGAAACAGAGAGGTATGAAATTGAACATAGACCGTTAAGAACTAGTAGGCTAGAAATACTCATTACCAACATAGAGGCTAAGCTTAGCATTACAAGTTTTTCTCACAGCGATCCGAATAATATTTATATTAGCTTATTTTCTTTAGTAAATAGAGTTTCAAAAAGTTTGTCCATAAGTAAAGAAACAAATAAATGGAAAGTTGAAGTTCGGTGATTGGGCAACTACAGGTATTCGAGAAAGTAGAGATTAGTAGTTTGATCTGTATCGCAGGAAAAAAATTAACATCTTGCAAGCAGTTTCATGATTATGTTAGGAACTATTCAAAAATGTTCAAGTCTAAATCTCTTTTTATAAGTAACAAAATTAGCAAGTCTAAAAGTAAAATAAAAACTATTTGGAGGACAATAAATAGTGAGACTGGTATAAACCTAGAGATTCAACATATGTCTTAACTATTGATAAAAATCAAATCTCTGATTATTGAAATACACGTGGTGAATATATTTGTTTTTTTCTAACTTACCCCTTGAATTCTCACTGGATTCTTGTCCCAATGTAGCAGAAATTCTGTTATAACATAATTTTCCCAGCAAATCACTGGACTTTTCTTTCATACACACCACACCATTTGAAATTATAAAAACATTTAAAACATTTAAACATAAAGAGTACCAAAGACTTGTGAGGTATATCAGTTAAAGTGGAAGAGTCTATAATTTGCATTATTGCACCATATTTAGAAACAATATTCAATTTTTATATCGATAGAGAAAACATTCCCAACTTTGTGAAATAATAAAGTCAATAAAACAATTATAGACCTATTTCCATTTACTGTTCTGAGTAAAGTATTCGAAAAATTATACTCCAACAACTTCTGTCCCATTTTGATGAGCATAATTTATTTTTCAGAGTTCACATGATGCTATTGGCGTATTTTGTGATCTTTCCGAGGCGTCCAATTCGACTGTGTAGAGCACTGCACGCTGATTCGTAAATTTTCACACTATGGTATTCGTGGAAAAGCTCTGAATCTTATAGAGTTATATCTGTCAGGCAGGCTACAGAAGGTTGGAAAAAATGGCAATAAGTACTACTTCCGGGTCATTGGTAAGAATGGGAGTACCGCAGGGATAAATTTTGGGACCTTTTCTGTTTCTAACGTATATTAATTATCTGCCTTGTATGGTCAAATATTTCTGCGATATTGTTTTATTCGCAGATCTAATTTTAAAGAAGGTAAATTCAAGTTGCACGTGAAAAACTTATTGATTAAGAAATCCTACTACATAATTTGTGATGCTGAACGTGGCAGTACAATATGGAATATTTCAATCTACGAATAAATAATATTCGTAGATTTCAATATTAAAATATATAATTGAACTTCATAAGAGCGTCGTAGACGCCTTAATAATAAGGCAATTAAATGATTTTGACTTTAACTTTGAATATAATTATAAATATTAATACAATTAGTTATAAGTATTTAACGGGACTTACTCGCGATAAAACAAGGTTTAGAATTAAATTTCCTACGGAACTTCAGTTCACTGTTGTTTGTTTTTTTTTTAGCAGATGTTATATTTTATTTGCTAAACGTTAACTTGTTATATAATTGAGAATTTATACCAGCAATTGATATATCTATCAACAGTAATACTATATTTTTATATATAACTAATGTTACATACTGTTTAAGTATCAAAATTGAATTTCGACATAATGATGATTTGATTTAATTTTGAGGATGGTATCAATTCAATTGTAATTTTTTTTTTGTTTCATTTTTTTTCGATATTTGTTACTACTGAATATTTGACTGGGTGAAACAAGTTTGATAATTCTTTTTTTATTTGAAAGCTGATGATTGTAGTGTGGTCCAACTTTCATCAAATCGGTACAGCCATTTTTGAGTTACACTCCAATAACTGAAAAATATTTTCCTATCTTGATGATATAGTCATTGACAGTGAATAACAATCGATCCCGTAAGTAGCAAGGATCACTAAAAAGGATGAAATTTGTTTTTCACCTAAAAATGGAACTGACTTTAACACTCAAAAGTGTGAAATAACTTGTCGAAGTCGGTTCCATGCGCACAATATTGTGAAAGTACATACTTTTGAACTATCATGGTACCGACTTCAACAAGTTATTTCACACTTTTGAGTGTTGAAGTCGGTTCCATTTTTTGGTGGATTTTTTTTCGAACTATATGTTATTTACCCAATTTAAATACTTATACCCTAGTCTGGCTGGATACGCACTGATACGGAGGTTGTCTATATATCAACGTTTTATTACAATAAAAATATAATAATAAAGTAAGTATGCTAACCTCGGTATGGGTTACATATTTGAGTCATAGTTTGGTGTAGAGACGTTGGGTCCGTGGGGACCGGGAGCTCATCGTATTTTACAAAACTTATCAGAGCGCTTGGTCGATGCGACGCGTGATCAAAAGAATAAGCATTGCAATTCAACGGGGCAATGCTGCCTACTGGTAGTGGGCTGGAGCATTTGGATTGCCTATGAGTCTACAATGACTTATAGGGATCTAAATGCTTTTATGGTAGTAGCTGTAGTGTTGTATATAGTTCATAGTATTTTGTTAGTAAAAACATACCTACCGCCTTTTAAAAATAAATAGCAGGCAATAGTAGCATTTGGACTGCCTGTGAGTCTGCAACGACTTATTGGTATCAAAATGCTTTTATTGTGTTATATAGTGTGTTTTGTTAAGGCCCTCTTGTACAAGCACAGTAGGCAAATTTAGCGTGCGAGAGTTGCAGGCTATGGACACTATGCGGCGCTGCGCTTTAGATGCACAGCGCTCGTCAGGTCGATGTCCCCAGCCGCACGCTATCAGCTTCATAGTGTAACTAAAACAGTTGATCTACTTTAGGTATCTGCTACTAAATCCAGTACTCAATTATTATATTCTTGTGACTATTCCCTTATAGTGCAACTAACACAGTTGATAACCTTTAACTATTACTATTAAAATACATACCGTTAAGTGCTTGGCGACAGATTTTCTCCTTGACACATAGTGGTAGCAAGCCAGGCGGATATTTATAAAATGCCCTACCACCATGCAAAATTACTGGTTCTCAAGGATACATAGCGGCACATAGCGTTAAGTGCTTGGCGACAGATTTTTTACTTGAGGGAGGTAGCTAGCCAATCGGGTTTTCTCAAAATGCCCTACCACCATGCAAATTACTAGTTCTAGAGGACTCATAGCGGCACATACCGTTAAGTGCTTGGCGACAGATTTTTTACTTCTGGGAGGTAGCTAGCCAGGCTGGTAATCGCAAATTGCCCTACCACCATGCACAACTACTAGTTCTCAAGGATACATAGCGGCACATAGCGTTAAGTGCTTGGCGACAGATTTTCTACTTGACACATAGTGGTAGCAAGCCATGCGGGTATTTATAAAATGCCCTACCACCATGCAAAATTACTGGTTCTCAAGGATACATAGCGGCACATAGCGTTAAGTGCTTGGCGACAGATTTTTTACTTGAGGGAGGTAGCTAGCCAATCGGGTTTTCTCAAAATGCCCTACCACCATGCAAATTACTAGTTCTAGAAGACTCATAGCGGCACATACCTTTAAGTGCTTGGCGACAGATTTTCTACTTGAGGGTAGTAGCTAGCCAGGCGGGCATTCGCAAAATACCCTACAACCATGCAAAATTACTGGTTCTGGAGGACTCATAGCGGCACATACCGTTAAGTGCTTGGCGACAGATTTTCTACTTGAGGGTAGTAGCTAGCCAGGCGGGCATTCGCAAAATACCCTACCACCATGCAAAATTACTGGTTCTGGAGGACTCATAGCGGCACATACCGTTAAGTGCTTGGCGACAGATTTTCTACTTGAGGGTAGTAGCTAGCCAGGCGGGCATTCGCAAAATACCCTACTACCATGCAAAATTACTGGTTCTGGAGGACTCATAGCGGCACATACCGTTAAGGGCTTGGCGACAGATTTTTTACTGGAGGAAGGTAGCTTCTTAGAGGGCACTGCTGCTCACTTTCCGGTATTTTCCCTTAGTTGCCTCTTACGACACCCACAGTTAGTAATTGGGGCGTGACATAGCCCGGCACCCCACGGGCTCGGCTACACTATTTACAGCTCACTGAACTAAAATAAGTTGTTTAGAAAACCATACTGTACTTTTTATACTGTGGCGCGTGAAAACAATGCCATCGAGAAAGTTTTTTTTTTATTTGGCATGGTTTGAAATGACGTACAAGACACTCGCCTGATGGAAGATTCACGCCAGCGGATAACCATAAATGTTGCAGTGTCACCATTCTGCTAATAATAATTCTGTTTATAAATATTTCTAGCTCGTAATCGCCGGAGAGAATTTTGCTGGAGAAAACGACACGCGTCCTACCTCGATGACGCCTAGGCGGGTACTGAATGAAGTGCGCGAGAGCTTGAATCTTTAGATTTGTAGTTTATTTTTTCTTGTTAAAAAACTATAGCTAAATTTGAAGCCTTTAAACGTTACTAATAAATAACAAGCTCTATCCATTGGTAAAACTTCCACATAGTTTCATGATAGTATCTTTTAGTTCTACCTGATTTAAGTAGCAATATGGTGTCATGTTTGACATTTTTTTTTATCGAAGAAATTGTTCATAATCACGTTTTTGACTTTGTACGTTCCTGGAGAGTATGTTCAACTTTATATAAATGATTTTATATGTTCTAAATTTTCAATTCTATTCGAGTTACAGATTTTAAAAAATGTCTTATGTAGGTGCAAGCTGGCCTTAAAAATAAAAGTAGGTACATAGCCAGTAGGATGTATAAGTAGGTCAGTTTTGCAATCAAGTCTAAATAGCTAGACTTTAACCTTTTGATAACCTTTAACCCGTCCTTGCCTAACTCTTGTCACTGAGACTGACGGGGCTCGGCAGATTTTAGATACGCCGATTTGCCTTAAATTTATAAATGCCTTTGGTTTGCCTAGAAACCTTTGGAAGCCAAACATATCAGTATTGTAACCGAGCTATTTGATAACAACATTATGAGAGGAAACATTGTAGTAATGATCGGGATTCGAACCTGCCCCATCCACTCCTATAGCCGGGGTATGCTCTGACCGCTAAGCCAACGCCATATGACCCATGACTCTTATTTTTCCTATCGTTCTTTAACCATCGTAGGGGATGGAGCGATACCTATAGTTCAACTTACGTTGTACTGGGTGCCAACTCCCACCTTTTAAGAAACCATGATAAAAAAGAAGCGTTTTGTTTCAAGCTTAAAATAATCATTCGCAGACACGAACTATCACCGAGCGAACACCGCGTCAAGCAATATTGGTTTGATCCTACTTAAAGAACGAATGAAATATGTATCACGGATGTGCAAGCGAGATATAAGATGTTTATTATATAGCGTTATCCCGCTCGCACTGTTCCGAACTACGATGTTATGGAACGGTTTTACCATAGTTTTACGACATTTTATTGTTACTGCACAACAACTGTGCTGTACGTTTTTATAGTTTCAGTCATAAAATATTTTTGCTGCATTTATTTTAAAGTATAAAGAAATAAACACATTATACGATGAACCGTAAACAGCACAAGAGTAGGTACCCCTTTCTCAATAGTAGCTCGGTATTTAAAAATTGTTTAAAATTATTTCTTTTGCGTGAAACAAGTTGAAATTAGGCTAGACGTAATGAAAGTAAGCTAAGACAGTGCCGTGAAGTGTTATACTAGTGAAATATTAAAAGTTGAATTAAAATAAAACAAAATTTAATAAAGTGGTCGATATAAGCGCTGAATCTATTACAAATTATAGATATCGCAAAATTGCAAGTTTACTTTAAGCATTAAGCGCCAATCAGTGAAGTTTTTGTGATAAACATTCAGTAATACTCAAAAAATAACACAAAATCAGCCGGTTATTTTCCTACCGCCCCATTTAAAATAAGTTGAACTTTGGACTCTGATAAGTTTGTTTCTACGGTTCACGCTCCTTTCAATGACCTTCAAATAGTATACAAAGAGTACGAAGTAGATCGGAAATTTTGTCGTTCACTTCAAGCAACTGCGTGGCCTAATGGCTATAGTGTCTGACTGAAATCCTATAGACGACACCTCACTGCGTTCAATTCCCAGTGGAGGCGAAACTTTTTGCACCAAATTTTATTTTTATTTTATATATATCTTACTGTCTTATAGTGCATAGATTTAAAGTAACATATAATTTTACTTTAGCTTAACTATCTTAACTAAAATGGAACTAATGGATACTGACCATGTGACAATTAGATTCAGGCCACGGCATAGAGCTAATTCTTTAGGAAACCTGACAGACTCTTCCTTGTTCGAGTCTACCAGAATTAGCCTACCAGACACATTTCTAGACCAAAGCGAAGTGCATCTTACGAGTACATCAAAGCAAAGAATAAATGACCTCGAAACATCCCTCGCGTCGGCGAATAATGAAATTGACAGATTAATATTAGAAAATGGGCAATTAAAAAAAGATCTGGACAAATTCATTAAACTTAATGATATTTACAAGAAAATAGATCGTGGCGACCCCCATAATTCGCCACTAATAGGCAGAAAAAGAAAACGTCAACGTATCTCCTTGGGGGTGGAAGATACCCCAATTTCGATTCCAAGAACTACGACAATAACTGAAGAAAGACAACAAAAAATAATAGACGAATTGAATATGCAAGTACAGCAGCTACAACAATGGCTAGAAGAAGAGAAAAATAAAAATTGTAATATTCAAACAGTAAAAAAAGATATTAAGTCTAAACTCAATGTATACAAGAAAAACGCATATAGAACAAAAGCACCTATAGTAAAAAAGTTCAAAATAATTGCAAGAAAAATCAATAAGCTTCAGAATGAAATTATTAAATTTAAACAAGAAAACGAACAATTACAAAGTAAACTGATAACACAACAATTAATAAAAAAACCTCATATTGAGAGCAACATAAATACAGAAACTAAAGATTGTAAACAAAGTCAATACCAAGATAGAAATTTTTATAATTTAAGCACAAGCACCAAAATAAGAAAAACCATTATTTTCTCTGACATCACAGGAAAAGGACTAGCATCTAAAATAGTTAATAACGTAGATAATCTTCAAGTTATCAACTATTGTCAACCAGGAGCGAGGTATGACAATATTTTAGAAAATTTTGACATTAAGACAAAGAACTTAGGGCATGAGGATACAGTTGCAATAATCATAAATAGATACCAAGAAATACTTAATAACACGACAAAGAAGCAACAATATGTAAAAATACTCAGAAAGATAATAGACAAACAAGATAGGCTCTTCAACATAATAATATGTGGAATGCGATATGATAATGTAAATAACATGAATATATATAATATCAATAAAGAAATAGCACACCTTGCTACTATGACAGAAAACGTGAAATACATAGATCCTAATGTAATGGATATCGATGGGAAGCTTTACAGCTATTACAGAATTAATGAAATTGTGGCACAATCTATAATAACATCAGCTAGGTCAAGAAGATTTCAAGGCTCATCTGCGCTTCAATTTATTAGGTGTCAGACAACGAATTTTCAAACGGAGTCCCGAACCTTCAGGAACAGATAATACTACATGCAAATGTTCAATGTATTAATAATAAATATTTATCTATTGAAGACTTACTAAATGATTGTAATTGTGATATACTATGTTTATCGGAGACTTGGGGCGAAGATGCTCGAGTGGAGACTATGATCCTTCCAAACTTTGAGCTTGCAAGTTATTTTAATAGGAAATTTTTTATACATGGTGGTACAGCTATATTTGTTAGGGAAAATGTAGAATATAAAATTAGAAATGATATTAACAAAATATCATTTGAAATGAACTTTGAAATTGCTGCTATAGAATTGAAATCTTCAAAACTAATCGTTATAGCGGCTTATAGACCAGACAAAGACATAAATCTTTTCTTTGAATTACTCAATAAACTGTTACAAAAACTTAGTCGGGAAGGAAAAAGAGTCGTACTAGCAGGAGATTTCAATTTAAATATCCTAAAACCAAATAAGTATGTCAAGCGATTCCTAAAAATTCTTGATAACTTTAGCTGTAAATGTATACTAGATGAACCAACGAGAGTACAAGGTGCGAGCGCTACCTGTCTCGATAATTTTATTGTTAACTTTGACAACTGTAAAGGCTATGTATTAGATCGTAGATTATCTGACCATAAAATTATTCAACTTACAATTACTGACCCTGTTACAAGTAAGAACAATCGTGAGAAACAATCATTTTTTAAAAGGAATTTTTCAACGAACAATCAACAATATTTTCATTATTTATTCAACAATAATTATGTAAATTTAAAAAATCAAATAATTTCTTGTGATGATGCAAATACACGTATGAATATTCTACAAGATGCAATAAAATTTCATTACGACATAGCTTTTCCAATAAAAAGAATTGTAAAGAGTAAAGTAATTAAAAAGTGGACAACAGACGGCATAGAAATATCTAAAAACAATTTAGCTAACATGGAGATGTTACAAGAGCTTTATCCTAATGAGCAAAGAGTAATGCATATAAGAAAGTATAAAAAGATTCTGAGGAGAGTCTTTATTGCAGCTAAAAAGATAAGATATAGTTATAGAATAAGTGCTTCAAAAAGTAGAATAAAAGAAACTTGGAAAATAATTAACGAACAAATTAAGTACAATAAAAAACACAAGAATAGGCATAGCATTCCTATAATTAAATCAGAGACAGGTAATCAATTGACAGACTGCACAGATATAGCAGATAGTTTTAATTGTTAGAAATATTGCTTATAAACTGACATGTAATAATACGAATATCGACATCGACAAATGTAAAACATATGTAGAAATAGCAACTAAACATGAGAATAAAATAAAATATGACCCGGTAGATATAAGAGAACTGTTGACGACTGTAAGAAGCATGAAACAAAAGATAACACCTGACATTTACGACATAAATTCTAAGACATTGAAACAATTAATTTTATCAAATAAGCACATCGTGGAACTACTACATATCACTATAAATTACTGTTTTGAAAAGGGAGTATTTCCTGACTGTCTTAAACTTGGTAGAGTCATACCTTTGTTCAAAAAGGGCGATAGTACTGAACTTGGTAATTATCGACCGATTTGCATACTACCTTCTGTATCAAAAATATTTGAGTCACTCATTAAAAAAAGGATCCTCAGTTATTTTGAACGGCACAAACTTTTCACTACTTCTCAGTTTGGTTTCCGTTCAGGCCGATCGACGGAAATGGCAATTAGAAAAGTCATTTATTACATCCTTGAATCATTGGACAGTTCGCAGAAATGCGCAAGTATTTTCTGCGACTTGTCCAAAGCGTTTGACTGTTTGAGACACGACATTTTAATATATAAACTACAATTTTATGGTTTCGAAGGACCTGAATTAAATATGATGCGTACATATTTAAATAACCGACGTCAAATTGTATCTGTTAATGAGGCAAAATCAACGATTAGCTCTGTAGATATAGGAGTACCCCAAGGTTCAATATTGGGACCAGTACTATTTTTAATATATATAAATGACATTGTAAATGCTTTACCGGATTGGACATGTGTTAGTTTATTTGCTGACGATACTCATATAGGCATAAGTGACAAATGTAAAGATATATTAGAAGCAAAAATTAATAACATAATGATGACTCTCAAAGAATGGTTCAATGTCAATGGTATAATATTGAATGATAAAAAGAGTGTGGTAATGCATTATCAAACGCGAAAAGGATTAAATAGTGTAAAAAATAATGTTAAAGAAAATGTATTTTTAGGATATACGATAGACTACACGGTCAGTCATACAGCACATATCGAAAAACTGTGCAGAAAAATAGCCAATGCCAACTATGCGCTACTGAAATTAAAACCATTGCTGGATAGAAAAGCACTTATATCAGTATATTTCGCATACATACACACAATTTTAAGATACGCAATTACAATTTGGGGCAATGGGGCAGACATACAAAGGGTGCTTAGATCCCAAAAACGAGCAATAAGAACAATGTTTGGCCTAAGAAAACGCACATCAGTCAGGCAGTACTTTAAAAATAACAGAATCATGACTGTGATATCTTTATATATATACAACTGTCTGCTAGAAATCTATGACGCAGATTTGACTAAAAATAAAGAATTACATACGGTTAATCTGCGAAACAAAGAAAATGTATTTAAACCTAAAACTAGATTAGTCAAAGTAAAAAAGCAAGGTGTTTATAATAAGATTTGCATGTTCAATAAACTACCACTTAGCGTGAGGGATTTATCTGCAAATCATTTTAAAAGAAAACTGAAGCAATTCTTTGAAATTAACCCATTTTACTCGTTAAACGATTTTATGAAAATGCGTCTTGAAGAATCTTCATTCTCATAGCAAATAGGTGACATGATCAATTAACTGTGTAACGTGTTGGTTATCTGATATTAATAATAATAATTTAATTCTAAGCTTGATTTATATTGTTTACATATACAAGTAATTAACTTATTATTAGTTGTTGACATTCACTCTTTATAATAATTCGTAAAATTTTATCCAAATAATTTATTTTTTATTGTAATTTCAAAGGTTGACATACATTATATCATAATTATTTTTTGTTATTATTATTATTATTAATCGTAAAAAATGCAATATTTTATGCTTATTATTTAATATTAATTTTGATTTTCATCATAGCTTTGTATAATCCACCAATTTTATGTTGTATTTATATATGCTTATGTAATTTTATGAGTTGTTTTTACATATTAAGATTAACAAGAGTATAGCTACTACTTGTTGATCTTAAATTTAATAGTGTATTGCTTCCAAATGTTATTCTATTATTATGTTAATATTAAGTATTTTTTGTAAATTGACTTGCCTAGTATAGCTACTAATGTTATAAGGCTAATAAACAATTCTAATTCTAATTCTACGTAATTTACACATTAATTAAACCTAAAATATAAAATAGTCAAAATCAAGATTAAATCTGCTGCTAGAAAGTCACTTTTTTAAGATGGATAAATATGACTGATATGTCGTTGTAACAGTAATAATTGTAACGTCAGAGTTCGCGAAAAGAGTGAACAATTTGTTTTGACATTTAAACGCTAAGATATTCCATTACTGATTGTAAGCTTGCTTAATTGACGTGGAGGTTTAAAATTTAGCAGTAAGATTAAAATATTATTACTATAAGCGGTTGAGAGTTGGCCCCCTGACCGGGTAGCACATGACCATTATCTCACCTGATGTTAAGTGATGATGCGATCGATGATGGAGCGTGCTTACCCAAAAGATACCTATTCACTCGTTGTTTATGTATTTGATTACAAAATTATAGGAGGAAAAATTATAGTAATGTGCGGGATTTGAACCCGCGCCATCCCTATAGCCGGGGCAAAGAACATTTATGCCAGGGTATGCTCTGACCGCTAAGCTATCATGACATATTATGATGCTATCTCTAATTTCTATCTTCGTTCTTAGCCATCGTATGAGGATGGAGCGACATCTATAGTTCAACTTTCGTTGTACAAACAAGACTAATTATTGCAATTAGCTTTAAACTTGTTAAAGATGACAAAACCTACAGTTTGAATATTTTTATTTTAGCATAACGCATGTGAATTATTTAAAAAAAAACAGAAAAAACTGTTTACTTACCACATGGCATGTGGCAGAAGAAGCTCACTTTTAAATAGTCTCTCCGTCCTACGTCCTAAGTACCATTTTTCAAAGACCAGGCCCAAAAATAGAAAAAGTCGGACGGACAGACAGACAGCAGAGGCTTTGCTATGGGGAGCTGCTGAGATAGAGACAATCTTTATCCTACAAAAGCGTGCAATTCGAGCCATATATAAAATGGATCCTAGGTAATCTCTGAGGGATCTTTTTAAAGAAATTGATATTTTAACTTTACCGAGCCTGTTTTTTAAAATTTGAATATTTTTTTTGAAAATATTATGTATGATCATAAAAAATTAGTAAATTTAAATTAAACAGTGATAATCACGATTACAACACTAGGAATAATGATAAAGATCTATCTATATGGCCCTGTACAGCATACGATTTAAATGAATAATTTCGTTCATATTACAGATTTAAAAATTGCGGGACGTAGCGTTTGCGGCGGTTCCGAAAAATTTATTTAAGGTATTTAATTAGATAAGGATTAATGCTGTATTGGTTAAAATCGCTTCGAAAATTAGCCATTAAAAGTCGTAAAAAATAAAAGACCAAAAAAGTTATTGTGGGATATCCATAGGAGATAGACATATACCATAGCGGAGTTTTCTGTAGACCTTTTCAATGTGTGCAATACTTAGTACCTTATTTTGATAAATGTCGTAGGGTTCAGCCTGCGTTTGCAATGTAAGCGGAAAAAATGTAATTATTTACGACATCACACATTAGAAACCTTAAAAATAACAGTATTTCTCCACTATTAAATGGATGTTATTATACATAATATTGAGCGACTTTGTTTTATACTATGTTGTAGTGATAGTGATAGTGAAGTGAAGTGATTATTAAATACTTTTAAAAGAATGGCCCAAGTTTCGTGCCAGTGGCCCTATACTTTTTTTTTTCCTGATCGTGACAGTGCATGACCATCATAAGAGCATCGTTGACGTCTAAATTGAATAAATTATTTTGACTTTGACTTAGTACTAAGGTTCCGTTTAGTACGGAACCCTAAATATAAAGGTAAACAATATTGATGTTACACTTGGACAAATCGCTTGACATAACTTAAATGGATCACTTGGATATCTCCGTTTGAACTTTGGATTGAAGAATTTATGTACAGACATAAGGAAAAGCGTTTTCATAAAATTTCGTAATATGGGCACAGTTTCATAATGAAATAGTTCATAATGCCGAAGTTAAACGTGTCCCAGTGGAGTGATGGTCTAGATGACGGTGAAGATCAAGCGCGCAACGGGTATCAAAGCATGGACCTTCTTAACAGCAGCCACCGAGAAATATATTTTTTATTGCAGATAGGTAAACCTTTAACCACAATCTCACCTGATGACAACGTCGTCAGGCTTAATCTAGAATTACTGACTCTCAAGAACAGCTGCCTGAACAAACCTTTAGGTGCTTGGGGACAGATTTTCTACTTGAGGGTGGTCGCTAGCCAGGCGAGCATTCGAAAAATGCCCTTCTACCATGCGGTGAAGCTCAAGCCCGTGGCGGGATTCGAACCATGGACCTGCTGCTCGGCAGCCCATAGCCAATGCCACTGAGCCATCAGCTACTGGGCTATATTTTCAGAATGCATCATCTTTCCTGTGCTTTAAAGGAGACTCCTTACGCTTGTTTTATGTAATAAGTAATCTCTGAAACGAAATCAATAATTTTCAAATTTGAATTTGAAATTTTTTTAGAAATTACTTTACGACTAAAATAAATTACTTACTATAATACTTCTCCAGTTAAAAACTTGTTTGTAAAATGAAGTTATTTTATGTTACGGAACAGAATTCTTTTCGCCACCTAAACGATATTGATGATTTTCTTCAGAATTATGTTAATAGAAAGAGTAAATTGATATCTTTAATCTCCGTAAACCATTTTGAAATCGAAGAATGGCTTCTAAGTGAAAAGTATTATTTTCTCAAATCATCTTACATTTCAGACGGAAGAATCACCATAACAGTCACGTTGCAGCGCACCCTGATATGAGCCTTATTTCAAAGCATATATGCATGATTTTCGTACTGTCCGACAAGGAGATGCAAATGTAGGTCCTATAGAGACTTAATCGCCCTTTATGTGATAACAGCGACAATATACAGAGTTATTGAAAAAATGCTAACAAGGTCTTAGATTTGACTTCTGTTAGTCCTAACAAACATTTAGAGACAAATGTTTACTAATTTTTTTTTATTGTTTTGTGTGTAGTAATAAAATGTATCTTGTGACTGTAATTTTATATTTATTTTTATTACTTTGATCGAAGACCGAACTTTTTTGAAGCGGTGATGGCTCAGTGGCATTGGCTATGGACTGCCGCGCAGCAGGTCCATGGTTCGAATCCGGCCCAGAGCTAGAGCTTCACCGCATGGTGAAAGGGCATTTTGCGAATGCCCTACTGGCTAGCGACCACCCTCAAGTAGAAAATCTGTCGCCAAGCACCTAACGGTGTGTTCCGGCAGCAGTCCTTGAGAGCCAGTGAAATAACAGGCAAAATGAGACTTAACAGGTATGTCTCAAGGTGATGGGCGCAGTGCAAGTTCGTCACTTGTGATAAAATGCATCTGTTATAGGCAGAGGATACCGCTTAACATCAGGTGGGCCTCGCGCTTGTTCCTTCAAATTAAAAAAAAAAAAAAACGAATCTCTATTTGAAGGGAGCGCGGCGCGGTCCAGTGTTACTTAGCTCGGCATTATCTTTTACTACGAGACACAGAACTTAAATGTGTTGTGCTGTTAAAGGACTAGCAGAAGTGAACTCATACTAACTTAGATTTTAGCATTTTTCCAATAACCCTGATAATATAATAATATTTATAAGCCATTCTGAAGTGTACGGGCGTATTAAAACCAGATAAGTAGTTTGACTAGGGGCCCGGCCCTAGTCAAACTACTTATGTCTGGATACGCAGTTTGTCGATACACGGCTATGGGAAAAATACTAACAACCTCTTAGGGTTGACTTCTGCTAGTCCTAACAAACATCATGATCAGATGACTTTTTCACTGTATAGAAATATATATATATATATATATATATGTTTTATATATTTTTTACAGAATAAGCACGAGGACCACCTGATGTCAAAAGTCGTTTGTGCCTGTAATATATAATTTCATATTTTTTATTACTTTGCTCGATGGAAATATTCAAAACTCTATTAAAATGCACCATGCCGCGGTCCAGTGTTGCCGCGGCGGGCGCTCTTGGCTCGGAGTAGGCATTAAAAGACAAATAAAAACCAAAACAAAAAAACATCTCAAAATGTGTTGTTAGGACTAGCAGAAGTCCACCCTAAGAGGTTATTAGCATTTTACCAATAACCCTGTATATATCAAAGTTTTATTATTTTTATTTTTATTTATTACTATAATAAAAGTAGGTACATAGCCAGTAGGATGTATAAGTAGGTCAGTTTTGCAATCAAGTCTAAATAGCTAGACTTTAACCTTTTGATAACCTTTAACCCGTCCTTGCCTAACTCTTGTCACTTCAACTGACGGGGCTCGGCAGATTTTAGATACGCCGATTTGCCTTAAAATTATAAATGCCTTTGGTTTGCCTAGAAACCTTTGGAAGACTAATATATCAGTATTGTATCCGAATTATTCGATAAAAAAATTATGACAGGAAAATTGTAGTAATGATCGGGATTCGAACCTGCGCCATCCACCCCTATAGCCGGGGTATGCTCTGACCGCTAAGCCAACGCCATATGACGCATGAATCTTATTTTTCCTATCGTTCTTTAACCATCGTAGGGGATGGAGCGACACCTATAGTTCAACTTACGTTGTACTGGGTGCCAACTCCCACCTTTTAGGAAACCATCATAAAAAAGAAGCGTTTTGTTTCAAGCTTAAAATAATCATTCGCAGACACGAACTATCACCGAGCGAACACCGCGTCAAGCAATATTGGTTTGATCCTACTTAGTGAACGAATGAAATATGTATCACGGATGTGCAAGCGAGATATAAGATGTTTATTATATAGCGTTATCCCGCTCGCACTGTTCCGCAGTGATGGAACGGTTTTACCATAGTTTTACGACATTTTATTGTTACTGCACAACAACTGTGCTGTACCTTTTTATAGTTTCGTTATAATTTGTTTTAAACGATTTTTCTGTTAATTAAAAGCTCACTTTTAAATTGTCTCTCCGTCCTACGTCCTAAGTATCATTTTTCAAAGACCAGGGCCAAAAATAGAAAAAGTTGGACGGACAGACAGACAGCAGAGGCTTTGCTATTGGGAGCTGCTGAGATAGAGACAATCTTTATCCTACAAAAGCGTGCAATTTTAGCCATATATAAAATGGGTCCTAGGGAATCTCTGAGGGATCTTATTAAAGAAATTGATTTTTTAACTTTACTAAGTCTGTATATATTTGAAAATATTATGTATGTTCGTAAAAAATGCGTAAATTTAAATTAAACAGTGACAATCACGATTGCAATACTAGGAATAAAGATAAAATAGCGGTGCCAGGTTTTAGATTAGCAAAGACAAATAAAATGTCCTTCTTAGGTAATTGTGTACGGTTTTATAATAAAGTTCCCAAACATATTACAACACTCACAGAAGGGACATTCAAGTTTTACGTGAAAAACGTATTGATTAAGAAATCCTACTACACAGTTTGTGATTACTTAAACGACAAAAATGCCTGGACAACTCCGCCTCTGCCAAGCTATCGCCTGTCACCTACGTAATTTAAACTAATATTGTATTTAATTGATTATACATTATTAAATACCTTTAAAATAATGGCCCAAGTTTCGTGCCAGTGGCTCTATACATATTTTTTTGCTGGTCGTGGCAGTGCAATTACAAATTTTAATATTTCAATATTAAAATTTGTAATTGACCATCATAAGAGCATCGTTGACGTTTTATTTGAATAAATAATTTTGACTTTGTACTAAGGTTCCGTTTAATACGGAACCCTGAATATAAAGGTAAACAATATTGATGTTACACTTGGACAAATCGCTTGACATAACTTAAATGGATCACTTGGATATCTCCGTTTGACCTTTGGATTGAAGAATTTATGTACAGATATAAGGAAAAGCGTTTTTATAAAATTTCGTAATATATGGGCACAGTTTCATAATGTAATCATAATGAAATAGTTCATAATGCCGAAGTTAAACGTGTCCCAGTGGAGTGCTGGTCTAGATGACGGTGAAGATCAAGCACGCAACGGGTATCAAAGCATGGACCTTCTTAACAGCAGTCACCGAGAAATATATTTTTTATTGCAGATAGGTAAACCTTTAACCACAATCTCACCTGATGACAACGTCGTTAGGCTTAATCTAGAATTACTGACTCTCAAGAACAGCTGCCTGAACAAACCTTTAGGTGCTTGGGGACAGATTTTCTACTTGAGGGTGGTCGCTAGCCAGGCGAGCATTCGAAAAATGCCCTTCTACCATGCGGTGAAGCTCAAGCCCGTGGCGGGATTCGAACCGAGGACCTGCTGCTCGGCAGCCCATAGCCAATGCCACTGAGCCATCAGCTACTGGGCTATATTTTCAGAATGCATCGTCTTTCCACACTCATCTCCCCCATGTATGTATTCTGGCAAATAAACATTTGAATTTAAATTGAAGCACTTTTCGTTTCCTCTATACAACAATACCTTCTTGTCGCTTAAATATTAATATCGTTCGTCATATCTCATACTTTTGCATTAACGTAATCTGAGTTCGGGGGACCTATTCTGCTACTTTGATCAGTTTTTTTGACAGGTTAGCCTTTAACCCTTACCTCATAAGACCGAGCGTGGTAAACTTGCTTAACTTAGATTGGTTGCTTGACACTGGGCTATTGTCGCTGGTAGGCGTTGGTGTCTTTCTGCGAAGCAATGGCGTTGAAGGACGACGCGTTGCTGGTCAAATAGGATGATGAACCCAATTGATAGTGTAATTGACAATGTTTTTTTTTTGTTATGTAATAAGAATGACATATTATTATTAATTTTAATAAGATAATTGAATTTCATGATTTTATATAATATACCTATACTAATTTAATAAGAAAATGTAATAATTACTGTATAAAGTTATTTTTGTAATTGAAATATTTTGACTACGCTATTGTATTGGGGTTATTCCTGTAAAAATAGTTGTAATGAATGAATAAATAAATAAATAAATAAATAAATTTTCCAGACGACCGGGGGCAAAGAGGTGGAGGTTCGGGGTCACCTCCTTTTTTCTTTGTATTTATATGCCATTTACTTACAGTTATTATTAGTAGCCCTGAAGATATCGCAACTGACATATTATTATTTTTTTGTTACACTGAGAAAAATCTAAAGTCAAAAGCGCCCTAATGACGGCCAATTTATATGGTATGAAGGCAAAAAACCGACCAAACGTTCTTCATTTAAGGTGTATTTCGTGATCTTTCTTAAATATTGACTTTTCGATGAGGCTGATTAAGTCGTACGTTATAGTGATAATCACCGTGTATATAAACCGCCGTAAAAGTAAGGTATATTTTATGGTCAATGCTGCAATTATTATCGTATAACAAGTTCAATTCTGAAAATACTTTACGGAAGGCGTTTTTTGACGGTTGTGTTTATTATAAAACATAGTATATTTTTATTAATTGGTGAAAATAATCTTAAGAGTTGTGAATTCATCTTACGTAGTTACAATTCAACGGTAAAAAGTCAAATTTGATTTAAGCTCCAAAGTCGTTTTTCTCAAACAATCCCCATACTTTGGCCGTTTTCAAAATCTTCCAAGAATTGAATCATTAATAAAAAAAAACATATATATATATATACCTAATAATAGAACCTCAAAAAATTTCGCTGTTGAGAAATTCGACCTGTAGAGGAGAACAATCGAAAATATAGGTACATACAAAAGCATATTTGGGCAAAATAAAACGGAAACGCTTCGCAAGTGTGACCACTAATTGAGATATAATCGAGTATCAAGTAAAATAACTAATTGTGAAAATTTTGAAATGATTTCATAACATATTAAAAAATTTCATGAAATCATTTAGAAATATATCCAAGTGGTAGAATTGTCTCTTTGGAGACTTCTTAAAAGAATTGAATTGTTTTCAACTCAAGATTAACCAACTCGAGTCACGAAGGGGATATTGCTTGACTTGACTTGCAATAAAAAAAGGACAGACGAAAGATATACTTTGTACAGGACATGTATAGTAGAGTCCGTAGGTAATGATTGTGCCAGCCCTACATTTTGCGGCTAAAAAATAACTCCTGACTGTACAGCCTGTTTGAACTATTCCAGCCTGTAAAGCACTCGTAGCGGAGCTTGCCTAGTGGTTCTTAAGTTAAGAGTGAGCCGTACTGACGTTAATAATTATTATCATCTAATTTATTTGCATGAAAGATAAATACAGTTAACACGATAGGAAAGCGCGAGCAGAGCTATAGTTTTTTCAAAATAAATAAATTTTGTTAAATTTACAGATATAAATCCACCTTAGAGGTACCACACCCACATTACGGAAATAAAAAAGTCAATTTCACGTACAAATATAGTGTTGCATGAAAAGTTGCGTCTCCGGTAGAGCACTTCATCTAAACAGCTTAAATAGTAGTGTTTAATATAAAAATTCTACACCAGATAACAAAAAACCTACTTTTGCAATAAAATATCATAGCTTTTTCGATTTTTTGTGTTGTCTTTGTTTTTCTTTTTTTGTATGTTGTGTTTGTATTTTATAAATTGCGGCCGCTGGTAGAGGACCATTCTACGTGGTTTTGGCTAAATAGCTTCAATAGTGTAAAAGTTATTCACATTTTATTGGTATTTTTATTCAAAATGTCATTTTTGGTTATATAAAATCTGTCGCCAAACACCTAACGGTGTGTTCCGGCAGCTGTCCTTGAGAGCCAGTAATTCTAGGTTAGTCTGAACAACATCTTCGACCACATCATCACTTACCATCAGGTGAGATAGTGGTCAAAGGCTAACCTATCAGGCATAAAAAAAATATAAATACCATTTTCAATAATTTTCTATAGTTCCACTCAACAATACACGCGGCCCCGATTCCCGATCGTTTCCCGTTGGTTGGTCGCGATCGGACCTATAGTTCTTTATAATATTCATAAATCTTTGATATATACCTATACCTGTCCAGTAGATCTACGCTCTGCGATAAGTTGTCTGATAAACTACGTTATGCGCTATCTTTTCCAGCCTTGAATCACGCAAACATGCGACTTATAACAGTCCTTAGTCGCCTTTTCCAACACCTACGAGAAAAAATGTGAGGGGGTGACATTCTATCCCAGCACCCCACATGAAATGAAATGAATATAATTCACTAAAAATAGAGTATAACATAGGTCTTAGGTGTATAAATTTAGCTCTTCTATTTTGCCGTTATTCGGCATGTGAATTAGGCATTAATGGAATAATTCCATTCAAAATAAAAATCACTTAAAAAATTATAAAATGGATGGAATGTATACAATTAAAAATATCAAATTCAAAATTAATATTATAAATAATGCATTTTGTCATATTTTTTTCAGCTATGTCAAACTATACAATAATATTAGAGAAATTAAATTAAATTCATTGTCAGCAGAAAAAACGTCAGGTGAGTTTGTGTTGTGGTCAAAGACAAGTTAAGCTCATGGCGTATCTTGCTTT
The DNA here is from genome assembly GCA_963890685.1 of Plagodis pulveraria. Taxonomy (NCBI): domain Eukaryota; kingdom Metazoa; phylum Arthropoda; class Insecta; order Lepidoptera; family Geometridae; genus Plagodis; species Plagodis pulveraria. Next base: position 1,844,899 of record OY982977.1, read on the forward strand.
TAGGGTTCCGTGCCCAAAGGGTAAAAACGGGACCCTATTACTAAGACTTCGCTGTCCGTCCGTCTGTCACCAGGCTGTATCTCAAGAACGGTGATAGCTAGACAGTTGAAATTTACACAGATGATGTATTTCTATTGCTATAACAACAAATACTAAAAATAAAATAAATATTTACGGGGGCTCCAATACAACAAACTTGATTTTTTTACCGTTTCTTGCTCGATACTAATAATGGTGACAGGTAGACGCTTTAACTATTCACATAATATTTAGTTTTATGTTCTCTTTAAATATAATTAATTAAAATAAAATAAAAGAAATAATTAAGGGGGCTCCCGTACAAAGAGGTTTTCGCTTTTTATTTGCTAAAAATAATAATAATGAAAACGAGGTAATGGTACGGAACCCTTCGTGCGCGAGTCCCACTCGCACTTGGTCGGTTTTTTTGTTTCCTACACGGGTCTAATCTGTACGGCCCCGCTTGAAAAACAGAAGGCAGTTAATGCTCTCATATGTTTGCCCAGTTTCTTTGAAAAGTATGACCAAGAAGTCGAATCCTGTTCTACCATGAAAATACTTTGGTGCGGCGTACATCGCAAGGCGCAAAGACAAAGTCATTCTTGGCTTTTAAAAGCTAGAGCTCGTGATCCATCCAGTACATAGCTTCGACTTAGATCCACGCAACTTCTTTATTTTCCCAAAGAATCAAAGATTTGATGAGGCCGTGATAGCTTTCAGCCAGTCCGTGAATAACATGCCCATGCCAATGGTCCTTACGAAAATGTTGTTCAGGCTAACCTAGAAGTACTGGCTCTGAAGGACAGCTGCCGGAACACAGCGTTAGGCGCTTGGCGACAAATTTTCTACTTGAGGGTGGTAGCTGGCTGGCATTCGCAAAATGCCCTACCAACATGTTATAACGACTGCCATCCTAAGATAACAACCGGGACCGACGGCTTAGCGTGCCCCCGAAGCACGTGTACGCTCAGTAGTAATGTCACTAGCGGTCACCCATCCAACTCATGACCGCGCGCGACGTTGCTTAACTTTGCTGATCGGTTGAGAACAGCTAAGCAAACTTCGCTACGAGCGCTTCATTAATACACTTCGTATAATTGAGATACTTTATATTTTTAAATGTCCAATATATTTCCGTGTTACAATACGTGTACAACATTTTGATCTCATAGTCTCTGAATTAAATGACCATGACATACAGACATGCATGCATTTATGTATGTTGCATGAGAATATTAAAATTCTATTAGGTAGGGAAATAATTGGCTACTAACGGGTTTTGAACCCGTTAGTAGGGATTGATTTTTGAATGGCATCGATGATTTCGAATTCACCGGCGACTTTATATCCTATATATACATATTATATAATAACAATAAATAAAAAGGTTTTATTTCTTTCTTACATAATATGACTAAAATTACAATACACTAATCTATAATTTTTTGACTAATACTTACCTACTATAATACATTTTTTTTAATTTTTTTTTTATTAATTTACCAATGCACTACAGACTCTTGGTCCGTACTCTTTTTTGATTGACTATTATTTTATTATATTAAACAATTTTACAAAATCATTCTCCATTCATCATTGACTTTTTACACTTAGATGTTGGTTAGCGTAAAGGTGTTATATCTTAAAACTAAGTGAGACCATATATATATATATATATTTTTTCTTTCTTTTTGTAAACTAGTATGTTTTTATCTCTTAAACTAAGTTTTTTAAACTTAAATCTATAATACATTTACAACTTGTAATTTAAAGCTTAGGTACATTATTTATTTATATATTAAAAAACAGAAAAACATAAAACATAAAATCGTTTCATTGAAACTGCAATTTATATATATATATACAGAGTGTCCCAAAATTCAACGATAAGCCGGCATCGGAGCATGGACCTACTCATGACTCCTCGGAAAAAAAAAAAAAATTATAACTGTTTTTTTTTATTAATTACAGAGACTTTTATAAATTTCATCGATATTCGATACCCATTATGCTATTTTCAGCTACCATGACCACAATTTTTGACATATTTTTGATATTTTTTGTGCATTAGCAACCTAAGAAGGACGGCTATCTACCACAATCCTTTAAAATTACAGAAAGTCTGTAGTTATTTTACAAAAATCAGTAAAAAAAAATTTTTTTCTTATAATTTTTATAGTTTTTAACATTCTATGCACTTTCTATAGTCTGGGTTAAAAAAAAAGTATGGACACTACCATGGCAAGTTTTATTAAAAGTTGGCGCAACTTTATAAAAGTCTCTGTAATAAAAAAAAAAGAGTTATAATTTTTTTTTTATTTTTTCCCGAGTAGTCATGAGTAGGTCCATGCACCGATGCCGGCTTATCGTTGAATTTTGGGACACGGTGTATATATATATATATATATATATATATATATATATAATCGTTTCTGAAATACCTTCATTTTGATACACGATGAGTTTGGGAGTAAAAAAAAAATTTTATACTTCCAATATGGCGTCTAAAATCCTCCAGTTTATTTTTTTTACTTTTGATGTACCTAGTTTCACCGGCGCTATGAAGACGAATCTAATGATATATCGTACATTAAAATCAGTTAAGCCGTTTAGAAGTTATGGTAGAATAAAGAAACTCGCAAACATACATACATACACGAACCCGGCAATAAACCGGCAAAAATCTACTATATAGATAAAATATTTTAAACTCCAAAGATTTATGAACATTTAAAAAAAAATTATAGCTCTGATCGCCCTCAAACCAACGGGAAACGATCGGGGATCGCGGCCCAAGTGTACTTATGCGTGGATAATAGAAAAAAAAAGACGTGTGGCGCTCGGAGACTACCGCGGTAAAGCTATTGCATAGCATTTTTTATCAACTTTTCAATTATAATTATATATTTATCAATACAACTATTGATATAAATAGCTGAACTAAAGAGACAAGCGTGATATTTCCTCGAATCGGTAGATGGCAAAACTAAAAAGTACCACCGCTGTGCCGGTCGGAGTGAAGGGTGTTAGGTTATTTTCGTTACGGAATCTCTGGATTCGGTTTCCACGCTCAAGGCCCGCAATAGAAGCTATGCAATAGCTTAAAAATTTAAAATAAAAAGTATATTACCAAAATACACGAAAACAACACTTTAGGGATCGAATATGTATTCGACCCGGGTTTCGGGAGGAACCACAGACAGAACCCTCCAAACAATATAATATAACTTGTAATACTAATACCAAATACGAAAACATTCTCGAACCTCCATATAGAATCGATATTGCACAATTTTAAACAACTTTAACGATATTATAATAATAAGATCATCAAACCAATGTCGCTCATTTACGTAACTGGCATTCTCTGATAGTGTTGCCATGCTAACGGTTGTTACCGGATTTGGGGGAATTTAAGTTTATTTTATGACTATTAATATTTTTATCAATATGTTGTACATATGTTTTATACTGTATAAGCTGAATTGTCCACTGCTGAACACAGCCTCCTTATTAAGATGGATTTGCTATAATCTCCACACTGAGAAAAACGACTTAAAGGCTTAAATCAAATTTGACCTTTTACCGTTGAATTGTAACTACGTAACATGAATTCACAAGTCTTAAGATGATTTTCACCAATCAATAAAAATGTACCATGTTTTATAATAAACAAAACCGTCAAAAAACGCCTTTCGTAAAGTATTTTCAGAATTGAACTTGTTATTCGATAATAATTGCAGTATTGACCATAAAATATACCTTTTACGGCGGTTTATATACGGTGATTATCACTATAACGTACGACTTAATCAGCCTCATCGAAAAGTCAATATTTAAGAAAGACCACAAAATACACCTTAAATGAAGACGAAAAGAAACATTCGCCTTCACTGACCTCGTTTAACGCATTCTAGTTGGAAGGCGTTTTTGTACGTTTGGTCGGTTTTTTGCCTTCATACCATATAAATTGGCCGTCATTAGGGCGCTTTTGACTTTAGATTTTTCTCAGTGCACGCTGGGCAGGCTTGGGTTCACAGTGTAAGATTGTAGGTTGTCAGAAGGCGCTGCAGCTCACCGTCCGGTATTTTCCCTTTAGAAATTTGACATTCTACTGTTCGGGTTACTGGTTTTAATTAATACTGAGGCAGTTTTTTTTTACCAGTTGCTAGCATTCTGGGCATGTTGCCAACTGGTAGTGGGCTAGAACATTTGGATTGCCTATGAGTCTGCAATGACTTATAGGGACCTAAATGCTTTTATTGTAGTAGCTGTAGTGTTGTATATAGTTCGTAGTGTTTTGTTAACAAAGGCATACCGCCGGAAAAAAAGGCAATTTTTCACAACATCTGTGCCCCACGTTTTTATTAGATATCCGGAAGAGTTGTTTTGTGACGAAAGGTAAGATAAGATAAAATAATCGCATTTAAGATAAAGCATTAAACATGAGTATTATACACACACACAAGGAAGGTAGGTATGCACATAGATGGTACTTCAACAATTCAGTTCATCACGTTTTGCCTATATAGGCGTACAAATTTGAGAGAGAATGCAATTTGAAAAATTATACATAAGAAAAAAGGTAGGATGTATATTAACAACGAGAGAAGAGTTGCTGTAAGAAATACGATTTTTTGTGTTGTAACAAATAAATTAATTGATTCAAGCGTTGTTTCGCAGATGTATATTACAAATATTTTAAGAAACAATAAATTGATGTCTTTTTAATTTTGTTAGGTTTGCAATAACGCCTGCTATGCGGATTACATTACAAAATCACATACCTACGATAGGATTTTTTTTTCAGTCAAGTGCAGATCCCGCACATGACTTAAATTTTTCCTATCGTAGATTTGTGATGTTGTAAAATAAATTGATGTAGGTACCTGAAAAAAAAAATTAACCAGCAATAATAATTCAGTAAAGGATCGAATGCGTCTCGCGGGTTTCAAGCATATCAGGGCGAGTGCTTTTACCGGTTAATTTATTATATTTAAATATGTGTAAAACTGACAAGAATTTCATTTCGGTTATGTACTTAGTCTATTTAAAATAATAATAATAATTGGTGAATAACTATTAAGTAAGCTGCCAATACTAAACATAAAATATTACTGAATACTTGAAATACGTTAGCATGTTGCCACATAGTATAATTCGAACACTGATAAAGTCTAAATCCAGTTGTAAGTAAAAATTTCACAATCTGGTTTGACGTTAAGAATGTCTTTAGAGCTCTATGAGTTGTTAAATCAATATTTTCAACTCATTATGCTGAAAAGAGAACATATTTTATCAACATTATAAAAATAATATGTAATGTTTTTTACCAAAAATTTAACCGACTTCAACACTCAATAGTGTGAAATAACTTGTTGAAGTCGGTACCATACTAGTTCAAAAGTACCTGTTATGACAATATTGTGTGCATGCTTTAGTGTCCCTTGCCTATACGGGATGGATTGTGATTCACTGGCAATAACTATATCATCAAGATAGGAAAAAATGCAGTTATCAGATTGTAACTCAAAAACGACTGGACCGAATTTGATGAAATTTAAATGGGAGCACACGACAAGCATCAGCATTCTAAAAAAACATCAGAATCGGTTAAACCAGTAGAACATTCTGAGGTAACAAACATAAAAAAAATATCGATGATTTGAAAACCTCCCCCTTTTTTAAGTCGGTAAAAAATAATAATTCATCGTGAATAATTGCAATAAAACTCAATTTAATAACATTTGCTATTTGATGTGAGAACCTCCTCCTTTTTTTTAAGTAACGTTAGATAAATATTTTTGAAATCGTAATGTAGCAAATGTTATTAAATTGAGTTCAATTGCATTTATTCATGATGTTCTTTTAACTTCCGCTACTTATAAGTAGCGGAAGAAAGTCAAGGTCAAAATCATTTATTAAATTAAGGCGTCTACGACGCTCTTATGAAGGTCAATTACAAATTTAAGTATTGAAATGTACTACATTGTACTGCCACGTTCAGCAAATAAATTGTATAGAGCCACTGCGAGAAGAACGGGCAAGAAACTCGGGGCCATTCTTTTAAACATCTTTTAACAATGTGTTACATACTTACCATATAATAAAGTTATTACAATATTTGTTTAAATTATGTAGGTGACAGGCAATAGCTTGGCAGAGGCGGAATTGTCCAGGCATTTTTGTCGTTAAAGTAATCAGAAACTGTGTAGTAGGATTTTTTTATCAATATGTTTTTCACGTGCAACTTGAATTTCCCTTCTGTGAGCGTTGTTTGGGAACTTTATTATAAAACCGTACACAATTACCTAAGAAGGACCTTATATTTGTCTTTGCTAATCTAAAACCTGGCACCGCTATTTTATCTTTATTCCTAGTATTGTAATCGTGATTGTCACTGTTTAATTTAAATTTACTCAAATTTTTACGAACATACATAATATTTTCAAATATATACAGACTTGATAAAGTTAAAATATCAATGTCTTTAAAAAGATCCCTCAGAGATTCCCTGGAACACATTTTATATATGGCTCGAATTGCACGCTTTTGATGATAAAGATTGTCTCTATCTCAGCAGCAGTTCCCCACAGCAATACACCATACGACATAATACTGTGGAAGTACGCGAAATAAACTAGGCGAGCAGTAGCTACGTCTGTTAACTGTCTTATTCTAAGAACTGCATATGGAGCAGAACTAAGTCTTCCGGAGAGATCATGTATATGTGGATCCTACTGTAAAGTGGAATCCATTTTGATTCCCAGGAAGACTGTCGCATTGTCAATAGGGAGTTTATCTGGGCCAAGCTTTATGTGGTTCAACATAAGAAACATTTGGTAAAGAAAACTTTAAACATTTCGTCTTTTTTGAATTTAAGAGAAGATTATTAGCGGCGAACCATTTACAGATCATAGATAATACATTATTTACATGAGTCAGTTTACTGTCTTTGCTATGTACTTTAAAAATCAGAGAGGTATCATCTGCGAATAAAACAATATGATTATATATTATATATTAGAATAAGATTTCTGAGTTTTACATTAGAAAGCTCTTTTTAAGTGTTTTCTACCACTATAACCTCTAGTTTCTAGAACGTTAGGCAGACTCTTGATTATCTGACAGACTAAATACTAGACGCTCATTGGTGAATAGTAACCAATGACGTGATAAGCGACCAATGACCGCTCAGTATAAGTTAACAGATCATGACTTTGAAAATACTTTCAGAAACTGGGGATAAGTCACTTATAATCATCACTTACTAACTACTTACAAACTTACGCATTTATAACAGGTTTTTTTGAATGTTATTGTGACGGAACAATCTCAAGGCCCACCTGATATTAAGCGGACTTACCTCTGCCTATAACAGATGCATTTCATAACGTCATGAATTGCACTGCGCCCGTTACTTTGAGACATAGTTGTTAAGTTTTACTTTCATAGTTGTTAATTTCACTGGCTCTCAAGGACTGCTGCCAGAACACACAGTTAGGTGCTTGGCGACAAGTTTCCACTTGAGAGTGGTAGCTAGCCAGGCGGGCCATCGCGAAATGCCCTTCCACCATGCAGTGAAGCTCAAGCCGGCGGTGGGGGTGGAACCAAGGACCTGCGGCACGGCAGTCCACGGCTATTACCGCTCGGCCATCATTGCTTCAAGATGTTACGAATGTCATATCTTTCTATACATGCGAATGCCAATTTTCAGGATGCAAATGCACAAATAGGAATGCGAATATTTGAGAAAAAAAAAAGATAATATTGATTTATTTTATATACTTCTGCGCGAATGGGAATGCAAATATTCGTAACATTTTTAATTTATAAGTAATATGGGTGCAGATATTTTCCCCTGCTGAACTGGCAACACCGAACCTATTATCCTTTAAATTGCCTCAGCTTTACAACAATAGCTACAATATTATAATTAATGCTAAATAACGGTCGAAACAGGCATATTGTTTTTAAATGCCTGATTTCTTTAATTTACTAGTTCACCCTTGAAAATTCACGTTGTATAAATGAATATTAATACATATTATTATATTTGATACAGTTCTATATTCAGTCGTGGGGTCTGAATTAGATCAAATATGCAAGTATATATTATTATAGGTTGATTAAATTGTACATATATTATGTTTTAGCATTTTTAACGTTCGTTGAACGATTTATTTGGCGTATGGTCGAATAATAAAAGTCGAATTGCAAATTAATTGAAAGGCAAGTCGTCCCACGGCGATGCCACATGGAGGGAAAGTATCTTGAATATTGTAGATGGAACATTTTACTGGAAGAAGACATTATTAACATAATTTAAAAACAATTTAAACTACATTAAATAGTCACATGGTTGAACCGGGAATCGACCCCATTACACGAGAAAAAAAAACTTTATTTTTTATGCCTGATAAATTAGCCTTTGACCACTATCTCACCTGATGGTAAATGATGATGTGGTCGAAGATGTTGTTTAGGCTAACCTAGAAGTACTGGCTCTCAAGGACAGCTGCTGGAACACACCGTTAGATGCTTGGCGACAGATCTTTCAACTTGAGGGTGGTAGCTAGCCAGGCGGGCATTCGCAAAATGCCCTACCACCATGCTATTACGACTGCCATCCTAAGACAACAACCGGGACCGACGGCTTAACGTGCCCTCCGAAGCACGTGCATGCTCAGTAGAAATGTCACTAGCGGTCACCCATCCAACTCATGACCGCGCGCGACGTTGCTTAACTTTGCTGATCGGTTGAGAACAGCTAAGTAAACTTCGCTACGAGCGGTTCAAAACTAATACCGAATAATCGTTTACCGAAAATAAATAATTTGCAGTCGTGTTTTTTTACTTTTTTATGTAATTTATACCTACTTGTTTTTCATCGGTACTCAAATCGTCTCTTTTTGTAGTACTTCAGCACTTTTGACTGGTTGAACAGATTTTGATGATTCTTTTATTTATTTAAAAACTGATGCTTTCCGTCTGGTCCATTTAAATATCATTAAAATCGGTCAAGCCGTTTTTGAGTTACACTCCAATAACTGTAGGGTATTCTACTATATCTTGATGATATATTCAGTGAATATATATAAACATAAGTAGCAAGGGTAACTAAAAAGGGTGAAAAATTTTTTTTTACTAAAAAAGTAACCGACTTTAACACTGAAAAGTTTGAAATTTCGTCACAAAATGCACTGCGCCCGTTACCTTGAGACATAGTTGTTAAATCTCATTTTGCCTGTAATTTCACTGGCTCTCAAGGACTGCTGCCGGAACACACCGTTACGTGCTTGGCGACAGATTTTCTGGGGGTGATGTGGTATAAGATGGCGCACGCTTACAAAGTTGTATCAACCATGTATGGATGGCGCCTCTTCGTTTGTCTGGACGTCCGATTGAAGAAGAGGGAGGGCGGAACAGTTCGTGTGCAAAATTAGTACCTATGGACATGCAATATAATAAGCAATTTGTTAGTCAAATAAGCTCCTGTACCACAAAAAAACAAATATTGTCATTTCTGTATTCCGTAGAGGTATCGAAGACTTAGTTCTGCTGCATATGCAGTTTTAAAACAGACGTATCTACTGCTAGGCTAGTTTATTTCGCGTACTTCCACAGTATTATGTCGTATGGCGTATTGCTGTGGGGAACTCCTGCTGAGATAGAGACAGTCTTTATCTTACAAAAGCGTGCAATTCGAGCCATATATGAAATGGTTCCTAGAGAATCTCTATGAGATCTTTTTAAAGAAATTGATATTTAAACTTTACCGAGTCTGCATATATTTAAAAATATTATAGTAGTAGTATAGTAAATATTAAATAAACATAAATAAAACAGTGACAATCACGATAACAACACTATAGGAATAAAGTAGCGGTGCCAGGTTTTAGATTAGCAAAGACAAATAAAAGGTCCTTCTTAGGTAATTGTGTACTTTATTATATACTAATTTTGTTATATAGTATGTATGTAATACATTGTTAAAAGACGTTTAAAAGAATGGCCGAGTTTCTTTCCCGTTTTTCTTGCAGTGGCCCTTTACAATTTTTTTGCTGAACGTGGCAGTACAATATAGAATATTTCAATACTAAAATTTTAAATTGACCTTCATAAGAGCGTCGTAGGTGCCTTAATTGAATAAATTATTTGACTTTGACTTTAAACTCTAAACATCCGGTTTACGCCGTGCATGTGGTATCATGTAAAAGGGGTCGAGCCTTTGCCATTTACCGAGCACACTTCCAAATTCCTACAACGTCATAATACCAACCTTATTTATTGGTTTGTCTGTTTTTATAACGTCATACCTTTCCTAAAACGTAGAGATTAATTTGAATCCGGTTCAGAAGTAAGTACCACGCTTAAACAGATTAGGTCGTAGCTACTTACATCTGAAAATAATTATGTTCGTTTGACTTTGTTGGGTTCCGTAGCAATTGAAATCTTTATTATGTTGATTTATTTTAGATTCCAGTAGGGCCGGTTTTTTTATGTTATTGTGACGGAACAAACACACCACCTGATGTTAAGCTGTAACTTATGTTTATTACAGATCAATTTCACAGTCACAAGTGACGAACTTCACTGCGCCCGTCTCACTGAGACATAGTTGTTGAGTCTCATGTTCCTGTAATTTCACTGGCTCTCAAGGACTGCTGCCGGAACACACTGTCAGGTGCTTGGCGACAGATTTTCTCTTTGATGGTGATAGCTAGCCAAGCGAGGATTCGCAAAATGCCCTACCATCATGCTATAACGACTGCCTTCGTAAGACAACAACCGGAACTGACACAATATTAAGGAACCCTAATTTACAACAATGGCGAACAATAAGCTATCCAAATCCCATTTCGTGCGCGGCTTTTGAAATTAAAACTCGGCCTTGAAGCCGCGAAAATTGTGACTCCTACATGGTTCATGAACTAAATATGGAGATGTGGAGAAACGAGCAAGTTATCCGCCTAACGTGTGGCCACTGCCCCGGTCCATATAAAACAGATCAGAGGCTTCATTGTCTAAGTCAAAGTCAAAATCATTTATACAAAATTGTTTTTTTTTTTTTTTTTACTTTGTCTTAGACAATGAAGCCTCTGATCTGTTTTATATGGACAGGGGCAGTGGCTACACGTTAGGTCTACGATATTCTTATGTACGTCAATTACATAATTTACTATTAAAATATTCTACCGCCACGTTCAGCAAAAATGGTATAGAGCCACTTCGAGAAGAACGGGTAAGACACTTGAGTCCATTCTTTTTATACGTCTTTACTCTTTTACAACACCACTTTTGCTTGATCCTGTTTCATAAACATCGGTCGAGTAGTTTTTCAGTTACACTAAGTTAACTTAAATAGAAATGTTATAATTGATATATTATAGTAATTATAATACTACTTGGGTAAACTAATAAATGCAACGATTACCGACAAACAGTTCGACCAACTTATCTGTTCAGGCGGCAGAAAAAAGAACTACAAAATTCCCTCAAATTGTGACAGTTTGTAGTTGATTTCATTGACCAATAGCTCCCTCGAGAACTGCACAGTTAAGTTGGTGGTACTATAACTTTTTTACCAAAAAATGGAACTGACTTCAACAAGTTATTTCAAACTTTTCAGTGTTGGAGTCGGTTAAATTTTTTAGTAAACAAGTTATGTCGGTAATTGTTGCATTTATTAGTTTACCCAAGTAGTATATTACTATAATATATCAATTAAACCCTTTTATTTCAGTTAACTTAGTGTAACTGAAAAACTACTCGACATCGGTCGGTTTATATAACTATGTCTCAAGGTGACGGGCGCAGTGCACTCACTTGTGATGAAATGCATCTGTTATAGGCAGAGGATATCGCTTAACATCAGGTGGACCTCGTGCTTGTTCCGTCACAATGACATAAAAAAAAAACAATGGTGATGGCTAGTGCTCGTGGCGCTTTCCATAGAAACGTAGTTTCGTCATATTTTAAATACCAAGTGTTCAAACTCGGTGAAACTTTGTATGCATATTGCTGAGCATAATATCTATGCTTCTGGTTTGCCAGATTTCCGTAAAATTAAGTATTTAATAAAATAATTCGAAAATTCGTTTTGTTTGAGAATTGTTATTTTGACATTTAGGGATAAAATAAATAATAAATCGAAAAACTGGCAATCAGAGGCATATATATTAGACTCAGTAATATGCACACAAAATTTCACTGAGTTTGAACACTTGGTATTTAAAATATGACAAAACTAAGTTTGTATGAAAAGCGCGCTGTATATAAGGATAGCGCTCCGGGGTGGGTCCTTTATTAAAAACAACTTTATTACTGCTAGAAAATTTATTTCGCGAAAATGTCAACATCATGTGATGTATGCGAGCCTCACCGCTGCATCTGCGGTACCACGGTGGAAGCCAATGGTCACCACGCCCTTAGGTAGCCGTCGTTGCGCTGGTAGGTTTCCACGGCACCACGCTCTTAATGATATTGTCCGTAGAGCACTTGTTTCGGCTAATGTTCCCTGCGTTTTGGAGCCTCCAGGACTGAGCCGTGCGGATGGCAAAAGACCAGACGGTTTGAAGCTTGTCCCTTGGCAGAATGGTAGGTGCTTGCTATGGGACGCAACCTGCGTCAGCACCTTTGCCTCCTGTCACCTGGGCCAGACAGCCCGCGCAGCTGGAGGCGCCGCAGAATCTGCAGCTCTTAAAAAGAAAACAAAATATGCTGACCTCGCCCACAGGTACGAGTTTGTCCCTCTGGCGGTAGAGACGGCGGGTAGTTGGGGTGCGGAGGCGAAAACCTTTGTGCGACAAATTGGGCGTCGTCTTAGAGAGAGGGGTCATGACCAACGCTCTGGGTCGTACCTCGTGCAAAGGCTGGCCATCGCCATACAGCGTGGTAATGCATCCAGCGTGATGGGCACCTCTGGACCGGGTGCGACCGGGGCGGTCTTTTTTGATAGATATAGTTGACATATATTGACGTATATAATATTGTATTGTTAATTTCATTGACTTATAATTTAAAATTTGATGTTTTCATAAAATATTTGTTACTATTAAAAAAAGCTGCCTGCTAGAATGGATTTAATCAAATTTAGAAATGAATAGATACAAAATTGGCTAATTGTCTGACTGATTAACTAATTGAATTTACTCGACTGACTGCCTGGGCGACAATGCATATAGTCTTATATAACCTCGGTGCATACACGTGGTTGCGAGGGGGTTTCGCATTAATTGCATTTTTCCCACATTAGTTCTGTTTATAACAGCTTCGTGCATCTCTACTATTAACATCCATTAGTACCCTTTAACACCACCGGCAGGCAGGCTTCTATTGTTTTGAAGCAGTGATGGCTCAGAGACATTGGCAATGGACTGCCACGCAACAGGTCCATGGTTCGAATCCCGCCACGGGCTTGAGCTTCACCGCATGGTGGAAGGGCATTTTACGAATGCCCGCCTGGCTAGCGATCACCCTCAAGTAGAAAATGTGCCGCCAAGCACCTAACGGTGCGTTCCAGCAGCAGTCCTTGAGAGCCAGTGAAATTACAGGCACATGAGACTTAACAACTATGTCTCAAGGTGACGGACGCAGTGCAATTGCACGAATTGTGACGAAATGCATCTGTTGGCAGAGGTTAGTCCGCTTAACATCAGGTGGGCCTCAAGCTTGTTCAGTCACAATAACATAAAAAAGGCAAGGTGTGGTCAAACGCGTACCTATTTTTGAGGAACATACTCTTTTGAGCCGTAACTTTGTGTTCCAATTGCATTACTCTGTCATAGGGGACGAGGTGCGGTCCTAGACTATCTGATCGAAAGAAGTGCCTTTTCAAACACGTTACTGACGCAGTGATATCGCTACCCTTCTATATTTCTAAATATTTTCGCTTAGCATAATGATATCTAAAAATATTATTTATATTATAGTGATTGGATTAACGTAATCAACATTGTTTAAGTCGTGAAGTAATAGTACCTTACAAAGGCTACCTTAAAATGGTAGCCTGTGACCAAATTTTAAAGTATGGAACAGGAAATATGAGACTTAATTATACTGCGTGACCAAAATATCCTAGCCCTTTTAACGATAGAAACATGTATTTTTTACTTGTTCTTATAGTTATTAATTTGTAGGTATTCTATCATAATAAACACGCGCCTACGCCTACGGTTCGAATGGCGGTACGTTTCATTCCTATCTTTGGAAACGTAGTAGTTTGTTTATTTAAAAATTATCAAACAAATAAATAGCAAAGTTTTGTCCTGTTTTGTCCTGTTTTATGGCACAGATATAATCTACAGCTTATGTCAATAATGAATCCTTTTATAACCTTTCATTTAATCAATCTTGTAAAGACATGTTACGAGTTCAAGTATTTTGGGAGTGAAAGGAAAGAAAAAAGGTCCTTAAAATGCTGTAATGCTAATAAAAGAGAAAGTAATGCTTATAAAAGAGAAATTATTGTGTGGATACGTACCTACATAATTATACTTCAGCTAAATGCGGAGAACTTTTGAATAAAAAGGTCTCCGTATGAGAAAAAAAAAGACAGTCTCCCAAATTAAAAAGTCTCATGTTTCTAGAGAGTTCTATTTTCAAATTCCTTAACTGCTCTTCTTTATTGTAAGTAGCCTATTCTAGAACAATCAGCATGCCCTACGTATACGAAACATATAACTTGGTTGAGAACTTATTATTTATTTGAATTTAAAGAAAAGGATGTGAGTTCTGAAGTGGTAGTATGCACGTAGCCTGTTCGGACCGATCAACTTATCGGGCAGTTTTCGAACGCACCCTTTTGCTAGTCGTCTATTTTTCATCTATGGATTTTTGTGTGTGAAAATAACTTGAAATTTTTGCTAGGGCACTTTTGTCGCTTTTGTCTTGGGGTTTTTAACACCTTTGAATAATCTAAACAATTTGAAAAAAAAAGGAATTTGTAAAATTGATTGAACTGCTCGTGGCAGAATAAATTTGTTAATCTTTGTGCTGTGTCACGTCACGAGACGTTGGAATCCTAAGAAGACCGAAAATCACAGCCGAAACCGTGAGTAAAAGACACCTAGGAATCTTATCTGGCCAGTTAGGTATCCCTAGGTACACGGTAGGCTGGGTTCAAGGAAGGAGCGGAGAAAACCCATCACACTGTATGTAATTTATTGTGTATTTTTTACCTTGTCCTTTTCAGCCCGGCGAATCGCCGCACATACTGGTATATGCAGGATCTACGCGGCCAAAATTATTTTTTTGCTTATTTGGTACAAAAACAATGCTAATATGAAAAAAAACATTTATTCATACAAAAATAATATATATTCAGAAAACTTTGGGAATTTATGTGGATTTGATGTACAAAAATGTTATGTTTCTATATAACTTTCTTCATTACTTTCTGATGAATTTTCAATTATATTTGGTTCCGCAGAAACGAACATGGCCAAGGTTTCAGGCAAGAATGTGTTTGCTTTCCTTTTTTTTACTGTCCGCATGCTACTTAGCAAAGGATCTGAACTGAGTAGAAGGCGGTTAAAAATATCTTGATTGCAATTTTCTCTGGAAAATTTTCGCGCAAAATCTTGGCGGTAAGTTCTGAAATGTTTGTTGCGAGCCTCAGCTGCCTCCTCAGAAAGCTGCCCAATTGGTAATAATGCCTTTTCGATGATGAATGCACCATGGACTAAAACCTTGTGCATTGTTGGCGTCATAGGATGCCAATTATATAAGTTAACATATATTCGTGCAGTTTCAGAAGCATATTCTTCATATTTTACAGGATCAATTTGGTACCCACTTGAAATTGCTTCTAATAAGACTTTTAACCTATAAATTAGCTCATAACTGATGCCTGTTATGTCTGATGATAATCTGGGGTTCTCAAAAAACCTTCTGCTAGTATTTCCATCGTTTGTATTCCCGAAATTAGATTTAGGCATATCTACTATTAGACCTGTTTCAGTGCGAAACCTTGCCTGTATCTGTCTCTTTGTTTGTGCTTCTAGGTCTTTTTCCTGTTGCGTTTTTTTCTCCCGGTATTTTTGTACTTTTAGTTTGTAGGCTAAATGTAAAATACTTTCAAATATACGAATTCTGGCATGTAATACCGATATACCGAATTCAAGGGCTGCAAGACTCACTTCTCTTGTATTTTCCAGTTTATTAAAATCCTTGGATGTTGCTCCACAAATATAGCACTTACTTGTAGACTTCGTGCCTGTGGCTGCATTGCACACCTTTCCATCTACCATTGTCATTATAAATGTGTGCTTAACAATGATTTTTTTCCCTCTTATGTCGACCTCTGTTGGGACTAAAGAGCTAATAGCGCTTTTAACATGTCTTATTTCTTCTTCAGTGACGTCATTACTTTCCTTTATAAAACGGAATCTTATTGGTCGACAAAACCGCGGAGAAGAGGGCATTGGATTTTTCCACAAAACTTTTTCATTATTATCTCCACAAACTAATTGAAGGGGCACGAAACAGCTTTGAAATATATTTGCGTCGGAATCGGTATCGCTTTCAAGTTTTTGTTTAAACTGTGATTGTTGGGACCCATCACAGCCCCATTTACTTATTACTGTTAATTGTTCACGCTCTTGATCCTTTAAAGTTGTCAATACATCTTCTAGGTACTCCGATAACCGCCTAACGGTAACATCAATTAGAGGCTGTAACTCAGCTTGGGCACTAGTACTCGTTACCGTACATGAGTCTGGTGATGGGTAACATTTCTTCTTGGCCTTTTGTAAGACACTGTAGCACGGAAAAAACTTCTTATTGGTTTTTCTTATAATTTCGTACTGACCTTGTGTCAAATCGGCATCCACAAACATTTGCAACGCTTGCATCGGTGTCAAAGGGGGTCGCTCTTGCCTTGATTTTGTAAGACGAAATGCCTTTTTATATCTAGTTGCTCGTGTCGGCGTACTGGTGATATCTTTAAGGACATTTGATGCATCTCTTTTACCAGATTTTCCCAGCTCTACTTGCGCAGCATGTATAATGATATCTTTTTCAAAAGCAGAGCGAAGTTCTTCAGTTTTTCGCCGTTTGCTCCGCTCGCTTGCCTCTTCAAACGGTTTAGATGGTCGACCTGACCGTTTTTCTGAAGTGTCAACAACAGGGATTTCAAAAGTACCGTTCAGCCATGACTCGTTATATTTAAGAAAGTTTTCTTCTTTATAATGGGCTTTGGACCACCTTTGTTTAATTTCCGACTTAAAATGAGCAAAACCCCGTTTCAAATTCGAAATTTGATCTTCATTGTAACCTTCACATGACAAAAGTTGATCTCTTAGATGATTTAGTTTTGCATCTAAATTAGGCAAATTGTGTTCCTTCATGCGATCAAACAAGTATTGTCGGGTCACAATCCTTACTCCTGACGCACTCTGTAAACCTAAAACAAACATACAATGTGTAAAAAGTCGCTAACGAAAAATCGCATTTTATTGCTATTATCTTTGACCCCTCAATACTAAAACTATCCGGACGTTTCCGGAGACGTTTTTGATTATATTCACAAGATAAATGTTCAAATAATCAATTACAATTAAAAATATAGCCCGATCTAACCCGATACACAATCATATACACTAGAAAAGCAAAATTATTAAAGAAAATCACGGTATGGACTATGTACTTTTTAAACGTTAAATAAAAATGTTGTTTATTATTTGATCATAACTTGATTAATGAAATTTATAAGTCTCTTACCTGTTCTGTCAGAATCCATCACTTTCAATTCGTAAGATAAACTTGTAAACATAAAAAAACTCTTTCAAAGTTTAGAGTTTAGAAAAGCGGCGAGAACAGATACGTACACTAGGTGAAACGGTCTAATTCCGACTGACGCTACGTGCGCGGGGCGCTCGGTAGCAGGTAGATGGAGCATGGGTATTGTCCCCAGGGCTGTGCTCTGTTCGTAGAACCCGTTTTTAGGAATGTTTTTGTTAATTCTATATTGGGACTTTTGGCCGCGTAGATCCTGCAAATACCAGTATGTGCGCCGGCTTGTTAAGTATTCAAACAGATTGTCCAGGTAGAAGCCCTCTGCTGAACAATCCCTGCCTGGGCAATCTGGAATCTTAACATAGCCTATCTGGCCACTAGTTTATTATAAAGCTCTAGGGCTTAAATAAATATTTAGCCAATGTTTGTTATCGTTGTAGTTTTAGATTAATTACATTAAATTACCTATATGACTCAACGAATAAGCATTGCAATTCAACGGGCCAATGCTACCAGCTTGCTGGGCACGCTGTTAACTGGTAGTGGGCTTGAGCATTTGGACTCCCGGTAATTCTGCAATGATGTAGGTTATCTAAATGCTTACATTGTAGTAGCTGTAGTGTTGTATATAGTTCGTAGCATTTTGTTAATAAAGGCATATCGCCGGTAAAAAACATCCCATTCAATCAATTATATTAATATTTTTTGTGAAATACTTGATTGTTATTTCTAGTAATAGGTATAGTGCCCAGTCGTCGTCAATGACCTCCGGATGTAATTAAGAGATGCGAAAATATATAGGACATCCTATTTCTTAATAAGCCAGCTCGGTTTGTGGTTATATCAGGTTATTTGGTTAAACGTGTTGTGTGGTGCGACTGCACGCGAGTATCATTTTAGCTATCGCCTGTCACCTAAGTAATTTGAAACATATTGGTGTTTCGTCATCCAGACCAGATATATTTCTATACTTAAAAAATCTAAAACGCTTAGTACTTATAGAACTTACTGTGCCGTGGGAAACAAACATACCTAAAGACTACACAATAAAAATTAACAAATATTATGACTTAACAAATGAATTAACCATAAACGGTTATCTGGTTAATTTGTATGCTGTAGAAGTCGGAGCAAGGGATGTACCAGCGAAATCCCTATATAACCTACTTAAAGACCTTGGCCTGTCAAGAACAACCGTAACTTCCATGCTAGAACGTGTATCCAAGGCGGCATTAGTAGGATCTTACCAAATGCTGGTTGGGCAGGGGAGGAGGCTCGAGCGGTGAAAGGGAGCATTTATGCATCATAAAGGGGCCCCTTAACCTTACTCACTGGGTTGCAAGTCCCAGGCACCTTGACTTGGGCCCCTTCCTCTGCAACGCTATGAACCCGGCACCCGCACGGTGAATCCATCCAATGCTAAGCAAATACGTCTCATTTTACTGGCGATATTCCTTTGTTAACAAAATACTACGAACTATATAGAACACTACAGCTACTACAATAAAAGCATTTAGACAACCTCATTCAAAGTCATTGCAGACTCACCGGCAGTCCAAATGATCCGGCCCACTACCAGTTCAGTTGTTATGAAATAATTAAATATATAAAGTTTGTAACACATTATTAAAAGACGTTTAAAACAATGGCACTGAGTTTCTTGCCCGTTCTTCTCGCAGTAGCTCTATAATTGAATATTTCATTATTAAAATTCGCGAATGTTACTTATAAAAGCGTCGTACACACCTATATTGAATAATAGATTTTTACTTTGACTAAGACTTTAAATTTCGTAATAATAGGAATAAATTAACATTATTTAATTTTTAGCCGCTGTTTTAAATATTTACGAAAATTATTTATTTAAATAGATTGTGCAGATTTGCAGAATTTATTTATTTATAATTTATTTATTCAATTAGTACCGCACAAACACAAAAACAAAAAGGTTCGTCTAGGGCGGTAAAATAGTAGATTGTTCTACAAGGGTCGAAAGGAATCAATTCCCATACGAGGTACTTAGACGCCCAAACGTAGCGAGGGCGGCTATAGTCCGAGTCGGAATTGATGACTTTAACCCGCGTTGAGCACACTACTTTTCATTTCGAATATAAGGAAAGTAAAAGATACTAGTCTTGCTTAAATATTTATTGTCAAAAATAAAATAAGTTTAATTAGTGTGCCTATTTAAAATTAATTGAAAAGTAAGTACAATTTGTGAAAGTTTAATTTAAATTTTTGTGTTTAATATTTACGCTGTTTGATAAAAGGAGACCCCTGACGCTTGTTTCTCAAATAAAATAAAATTATTTTGAATTTGAATTTTAAATTTCGAGAATGTCAATTTTTCAAAGTAAATTACAATACGTGCGTGCTTATTCCGTTAAAATCATCAACAATATATCATTTGTACTTATATTTCTAGGCATGTTTCAAATGTGCAAAAATGTATGGCTGTTTAATAAATACATAACTGGGTTATGTGCTTAAAATAATATATAAGGTTTGAGATCCTGAGAATTCCATAATACACGTCGGCGTCTTTTGTAGCGATACAGTCACAATGCTGCCGCTGTTCATAAACATCTACCCGCATAACTACCTACTGGAAATGCTCAAACGTAGCAATGCAAATGCGCTACCAAATGCTGCAAAAAGTCGCGGTGAACCTCTTTAATAATAAATATTAGGTCCTTACATATGAAATTGGCGTTTTGTATGGGAGGAACAAAAAGTCGAATATTTTTTAATATAATATATTTAATTAATCAAAGTATGAACCATTATTTTCTATGCACTTTTGCCATCTCATAGGTAGTTCATTGATCCCTTTACTAAAAAAACCAGTCGGACGGGAATCAATAAAATCTTTGAAGGCGATTTGGACTGCCCCATCGGAGTTGAATTTTTTCCCTTGCAAGAAGTTATCCAAATTTCGAAAAAAATGGTAATCTGTTGGAGCAAGGTCCGGGGAGTACGGAGGATGTCTTAGACTTTCCAATTGAAGCTCTTCTAATTTAGTAGCCGTCTGTAGCGCAGTGTGTGGTCTAGCGTTGTCGTGAAGCAGCAGTGGCGTGGAGCGATTGACCAGCCTAGGTTGTTTAGCCGCTAGCTTTTCCATCATGGTTTGCAATTCCTGACAATAGACATCAGCCGTAATAGTCTGGCCAGATTTGATAAAACTGTAATGAACAATACCGGCACTAGTCCACCAAACGCTTACAAGTAACTTTTTTGGGGTTAATTTTCGCTTGGGGCAGGATTTGGCTGGCTGGCCAGGATCTAACCATTGCGCTGAGCGCTTCCGATTATCGTAAAGAACCCATTTTTCATCACAGGTAATGATTCGGTTTAAAATACCTTCATTATTGTGCCGGTTTAGTAATGTAACGCAGCAGTCGACGCGCGTTTGCCGGTTTGTTTCAGTCAATTCGTGAGGTACCCTCCTTTCAAGCTTTTTAATCTTCCCAATTTGCTTCAAGTGAATTAAAACAGTTTTATCACTGCAGCTAACTCGGACGTGGTTTGCGATGGATCCGCTTCCACAATAGCCTTCAAGTCTTCATTATCAACTTGAGTCTCAGGCCGTCCACGGGGCTTGTTCTGCAGGTCGAAATTTCCAGAACGAAAACGTTGGAACCAAAAACGAACTGTGTTTTCTTTTGCAACACGACCGCCATACACATCATTCACCCTTCGAGTTGTTTCCGCAGCACTAGTGCCACGGCGGAACTCGTACTCGTAAATAATGCGATATTTAAGGTTTTCCATTTTGTAAAATGAGTGACGCAAACAGAAAAAAACAGAAGAAATAAAACAAAATACAAAATACAAAATACAAATATTTATTTTATAAAAATCACATGGTACATTTTTAACTATACATTAATTACAATAACTATGTTTTTATGGTATATTATCTAATTGTATAGTACAGTTATTGACATTGACAACTGTGCTAGGTCGTACCTGTGTTACAGTGGTCAATGTCTTCCTCCAGTGCAGTAACATTGTTTGGTATTTTAAATAGGCACATAAAACATGTTTTTTAATAAGCACATCATCCATCTCACTGGAGTAATAAAAATAAAAAATATTATACATGTAGGGTAGACAATTTAACAGCAACAGTACACTGTATAAGCATAGCAACACTCCGATCGTCCCACTCAGGCAGATAGCAACATTTGCAGAAACAATCTCGTCTTTATTGTAGTCATATTAAAGTACAATGTGTTTAGGCCTAGCGTGCATACGTAAAGTAAACAATGAACGTAACCAGTTTCTAGTATCGCTGCTGCCGCACGGCAGTCAGCTTCTTATTAAATATTAGGTCCTTACATATGAAATTGGCGTTTTGTATGGGAGGAACAAAAAGTCGAATATTTTTTAATATAATATATTTAATTAATCAAAGTATGAACCATTATTTTCTATGCACTTTTGGCATCTCATAGGTAGTTCATTGATCCCTTTACTAAAAAAACCAGTCGGACGGGAATCAATAAAATCTTTGAAGGCGATTTGGACTGCCCCATCGGAGTTGATTTTTTTCCCTTGCAAGAAGTTATCCAAATTTCGAAAAAAATGGTAATCTGTTGGAGCAAGGTCCGGGGAGTACGGAGGATGTCTTAGACTTTCCAATTGAAGCTCTTCTAATTTAGTAGCCGTCTGTAGCGCAGTGTGTGGTCTAGCGTTGTCGTGAAGCAGCAGTGGCGTGGAGCGATTGACCAGCCTAGGTTGTTTAGCCGCTAGCTTTTCTATCATGGTTTGCAATTCCTGACAATAGACATCAGCCGTAATAGCCTAACCAGATTTGAAAAAACTGTAATGAACAATACCGGCACTAGTCCACCAAACGCTTACAAGTAACTTTTTTGGGGTTAATTTTCGCTTGGGGCAGGATTTGGCTGGCTGGCCAGGATCTAACCATTGCGCTGAGCGCTTCCGATTATCGTAAAGAACCCATTTTTCATCACAGGTAATGATTCGGTTTAAAATACCTTCATTATTGTGCCGGTTTAGTAATGTAACGCAGCAGTCGACGCGCGTTTGCCGGTTTGTTTCAGTCAATTCGTGAGGTACCCACCTTTCAAGCTTTTTAATCTTCCCAATTTGCTTCAAGTGAATTAAAACAGTTTTATCACTAACATTGCAGCCTGCAGCTAACTCGGACGTGGTTTGCGATGGATCCGCTTCCACAATAGCCTTCAACTCTTCATTATCAACTTGAGTCTCAGGCCGTCCACGGGGCTTGTTCTGCAGGTCGAAATTTCCAGAACGAAAACGTTGGAACCAAAAACGAACTGTGTTTTCTTTTGCAACACGACCGCCATACACATCATTCACCCTTCGAGTTGTTTCCGCAGCACTAGTGCCACGGCGGAACTCGTACTCGTAAATAATGCGATATTTAAGGTTTTCCATTTTGTAAAATGAGTGACGCAAACAGAAAAAAACAGAAGAAAAAAACAAATGAATGACGATCATCGAAGCACAAATACATGAGTCTATAGCTGTACAAATTTGAATTTGGAATTCCTTACCAAAGAGGAGAAATTCGTGATTAAAGTGGCCAGTACGAAAAACGCCAATTTCATATGTAAGGACCTAATATAATTGCCCGGCTTAGATTATTGATGGGTCTCCGCGCGCGCTCCGTCGGAGCGCGCGCGGAGACCCATCAATAATCTAAGTTGCCCGGTACATGAAAAGAGGAACCCGAGAATTATATGCAGATATAATTTTGACGAAATTTTTATATTTGAATAATACTACATTTATGAGTGTGTCTATAAAGTAATGGATGCTGATACAGTGTTTACATCATATTTATGTTTATCATATTTTGTATGATTAAAATTGATGGATGAAAGAATACTTCTGGTATATGCGAATTTGTGCTTGTTTACGATGAAGTGATTGTTTGTAGGAGTGGTGTGAATGTACATCTATTTAATCATATATTCTAAATTTATTTGATATAGATCGATATGCAATTTTATTTCCAGAAACTTGAGAAGTATTAAGAAATATATATATATATATACTAAAACTATATTACACTTAAAAGATAACTGACGCATGCGTAAGTGTAACTTGTGTACTTTTGTAAATGTTTTTAATTGCCATGAGAGGGTGAGTAAGCGTTTGAATGTGAGGGTGTGTGTGTGTGCGTGTGTGTGTGTGTGTGTGTGTGTGAGAGAATGTGTGTGTTTATAAGGTGATATAGTGTCGAAACATAATATTTTAATGTGTGTGTATTGGTGTTGTTATTGATTGCCATGTATTGAATTAACTATTGTAAAATAATTATAATTTATTAAATCGGTTAACCTTGTCTTACAAATAATTCTTCAGTTTCAGCATAACTTAGTTGTAACAAATGTTCTTTTAGTACTTTCTTGCATTTTTGTAACGTTAGTGGATAAATATTTATACGTGAACTAATTTCTCTATATAAGTAGGGCCCCAAGTAACAACAGTGTCTTTTTGCATACTCGGATGATAGGATAGGTGGAAACACTATTCTATCTTTACGACGTTTTGTTTGATATATGTAAGGATCAAAAACTGTGTTAGAATGAGTCTTCAATATCGACTTGTAAATAAATATTTGTCTTACGGTAAGGACCTTGGCATCAGCATATAGTTGTTTAGTTGGGTATCTGAAAGGTTTTGATAACATGACCTTTAGTACAGCCCGTTGAGATCGCTCTACTCGTAAGAGGTATGTTTTAAATGTCCCTCCCCAAACAGTACTACAGTATCCCAAAACTGAATGGCAAAGAGCGTAATAGATTGATTTCAATAACTTAAGGTCTAATATGTGCCTTAACCTTTTAAAGATAATAATAAGTTTTCTTACCCTACCAGTGAGAATTTTAGTATGCTGGTGCCAGTTTAGTCTCTCGTCTATACTAATACCTAGATATTTTACGGAAGTTAGATGTTCTAGACAAGAGCATGAACAGTTCTGTAAAGATGGAAATGTACAATGGTGGGCTTTTACTGTCAGATCATTGTCAGGCTTGTCCGCTAATGATTTGGAGAAGGTAAGGTAATTTGTTTTTTCTACGTTTAGGGTAAGTAGGTTGTGACGGAGCCAGGACATGACTTCTTTGAGACCAATTTCAGCCATACGGGTAACTTCGCTCCAGGTAGACGCCGAGAAAACTAAAGCTGTGTCGTCTGCAAAAGCTATAAGTTTTGTATTTGCAAGATTCAAGTTGCATAGATCGTTGACATATATTAGGAAGAGGGTGGGGCCTAAAATGCTGCCCTGCGGCACGCCGTAACTGATAGAAGTTTCTTCACTAACATAATTTCCAATCTTAACCCTTTGTTTTCTGTTTGTTAGGTATTCTGTGAAAAGTTTAAGTGAAATGTCCCTTACTCCAATCATTTCCATTTTCTTTAGTAAGATCGGGACAGAGACAGTATCGAAGGCTTTTGCTAGGTCTAGAAAAATACCCACGCATTTATTCTGTTTATCTACTTGTCGAATTACATACTCTGTCAGCTCAGAAACTGCGTCTTCTGTAGATTTCCAGAGATTTACAAATCCATATTGGTTATCTGATATAATTTTGAATTTAACAAGGTAAGAATTTAGTCGCTTATTGAGTAAGCGCTCTATAATTTTGGATAAAGAAGGAAGGATTGAAATAGGGCGATAATTGTTGATACTGTCTCTGTCTCCAGACTTGTGAATGGGTTTTATAAGGGCCGTTTTAAATAATTTCGGAAAAGTTCCAGTGGAGAAACTAAGATTACATATGTAAGTAATATATGGAGTGATAATGTCTTTGGAATATTTTAAAACTAATGTAGGGATACCATCATGTCCTATTGAACTATTAGACTTAAGACCGTTGATTATGGAATAAATCTCTGAATTGTCAGTGGGAAGTAAGAAAAAAGATTGAGGAGATCTGTGCATTTTTGATTGAGGTTCTGAAGTGTTAGATTTTCCACTTACAAAATTTATTTTATCTGCCAAGGTTTTGCCTATATTTGCAAAAAACTTGTTAATGTAGCTTAGTGATTCTTCTGCGTTACTTTTTAATGTCAATAGTTCAAGATCTTCCGTGCCAATACTTTTTTTCGAGTTTAAATGCGCAATATTCTTTACAACTTTCCAGGTTTTCTTAGAGTCATGGCTAGATTTATTTAATTCTGCTTTGTCATGCTCATGTCTGACTTTTTTTAGAATTTCTACACAATAGTTTCTATATCTTTTATAAGACAGTTCTAAGATTTTATTGTTGGGCTCTCTATTATGACTAGCATGAAGTTTGTCACGATGTCTTATGCAGCGAAGCAATCCTGGGGTAAGCCATCCTTCTTTGATTCTTTTACGACAGGAAATACGCCTTAAAACTGTGTTTAAGTCAGTTACACGTTTTAATTCAGAAGCTAAAATAGAGGTTGCTTTGTCGACATCAACTGTTGCAAAAATTGTGTTCAAAGTATTAATGTTTAAATCAGAACTAATGTTTTGGAAGTTTATTATTTTATGTGAGTTATGGGTACTTCTAGGAAATTGGTAATTGTCTAATATCAAGACGACGCAGTAGTGATCTGTGACTGTCGAAGATATTACCAAAGTTGTGGCATTAAATTTAGTTTTAAGAAAGATATGGTCCAAACAACTATTTTTTCTAGTGTGAAAGACATGAGAAGGAAGCAGTTCATGGTACGCCAAGATGTTTAAATACTCATTGCTAATGGTAGTCATAGGACTAGATGGAGATATATTTATATTAACATCACCAGCAAACACAATATTCTTACAAGATTTTAAGGAAGTAAGGATATGTTCGATCGTTGTGAAGAAATTACCTAGAGAACGATATGCTGGAGGACGGTATATAGCTAATATAATCGCTGTGTGAGCTCCAATTTTTATTATAAGACAATTTGCTTCAAATGACGGTGGTTCTGTCACGATAGCCGATATATCATTTTTTATATAAACAACTACTCCTTCATTTTGGCTCATATTATGAACTGTTGAATACTTTACATAATTATTTAGATTAGGTGTATTATTATTCAATTTATTTAGCCAGCACTCCGTAAGTATAATGACATCGGAATCGAATTTTAGCTGGTGTAGCAATATTTCCATTTGAGGAAGGTTGCAATCTATGCTCCGTATATTCTGACAAACTACCGCTAGCCTTTTATGATTTTGACGTACATAGTTTTGAGCTTCGTGCACTTTACACTGATAAGACTTCGAAACCTCATAAGAGTCAAGTTCAGTGGTTAAATTATTAAAATCCATTATTGGAGAAGTAGAATTTACTCATCAAAATGTCACATATAATATTTGTTAAAAATGTATTATGCAAGACTGAAGGTACTACTGAATCAGATGAATTATTGACATGATTGTCTGGGGTTAAAAGACAGATGTTTATTAGTGTTTGGCTATGCTTAAGATGGATTGTTAAGAAAAAAGTGTGTATGATTGAGAGTGTGTAGTGAGAAATATATTTTGTTATACAAGTAGAGAAAAACTTATAATATAAAAAAATACTTAGGGTTTTAATTATGATGTGAGTAGATCCAGCTGTCGTCTCATTTGGTTTTCGGTCCAGTTTGTTCTCTCTGTCGCTTGAGATCATCAAGTTGACTATCTTCTTTGATGAGTATTGGAGAGGTTCCCTCTCTCCAACGTAAGAATATTCTCCCATGAGAGCACCAACAAAATTTGTAATCATTGGATTTAGCAAAATCTCTTGCCAGAAAAAACATTCTTCGCATTTTAGCTGTCATATGTTCTGAGATGTATATAGGCATCGCAGGTAATCCTAGTCTTAGTTGTTCAGTACTTAGCTGCGAGGAATGTTGTTTGTTATAAGATTTTGCAGTCCGTATAAATTCCTCTTTACGTAAGGCAGTAGTGAGTTTTACAAGAAGTGGGGGGTCCCCCTTTGATTGTAAATTAATCCTATACACATCCTGAATCTCTGACTTGGTCACATCTAGTTTCATCGCTTTACCCAGATTAACAGCGAGCTCAGCTAGATATGATTTTGTCTCCGTAGGTTTTCTAGGTATATTTCTTATTTCGATAGTGGCGGCTCGACTGGTTTTATCTAAAGCCTCCAATTTTTCCTCCAGCTCTCGAATATATTTTTTATCCGCTTTTCTCTCCTGGTCCATTTCTTGGTATTT
Source organism: Plagodis pulveraria (assembly GCA_963890685.1). NCBI lineage: Eukaryota > Metazoa > Arthropoda > Insecta > Lepidoptera > Geometridae > Plagodis > Plagodis pulveraria. The sequence continues at coordinate 1,872,844 of OY982977.1, forward strand.
TAACATTAAATCATCATATTTATTAGTCATATATTCCATCGCTTTATTTACACCCTCATTTTGCGTTTTCATATTACTGTCTAAGATGTTAAATTTCCTATTCATCAACTCCATTAATTCCCTCTTCATAGAACTCAAAGAGTCATTTAAATTATCGTCGGTGTTTCTTCGACGTTTGTGCCGCGTAATGTTTGCCTCGACGACAGCGCCCGCTTTACTTGTTTCACTTCGAGTTGAGATATCGGAGTCGGACGGGTGGTGTTCAAAAGTCGGTGTGGCCGGCGGAGTACGTTCCATTTTTAAGTGCGGTTGGTTTAATTAATCTTTTGAAGGTATGTTTGTGAGACAATCAGTTTAAAAGTTGATTACGTAAAATAGTTTATTTTTTATGAGCGCCTAGTACACTAGAACTAGTAAAGGTGAAGTTAATTAACTCGTTAAATAATTTTAACACAAGCAAGCACACGTCCGTTCACTGTCGCCACCCAGGAGGAAGAGGACTAGGAAACAAATGAATGACGATCATCGAAGCACAAATACATGAGTCTATAGCTGTACAAATTTGAATTTGGAATTCCTTACCAAAGAGGAGAAATTCGTGATTAAAGTGGCCAGTACGAAAAACGCCAATTTCATATGTAAGGACCTAATAATAATTATAATATAAATTATTTATTAACATAATAAAACACAGCCGTTGATAAGTACACAATGAAAGTTCAATTAAAATTTAAAATTATATTATATAGAATAGCTACATTTAGAGAAAATATAATAAATACTACTTCCAACAATTTTTTTTTCTTTTATTGTTGTTAGGCTAGCCTTGACCACTGTCTCACCTGATGGTAAGTGATGATGTGGTCGAAGATGTTGTTCAGGCTAACCTAGAATGACTGGCTCTCAAAGACAGCTGCCGGAACACACCGTTAGGTGTTTGGCTACAGATTTTCTACTTGAGGGTGGTAGCTAGCCAGGCGGGCATTCGGAAAACACCCTACCAGGATACGTGATGCATTGAAGACTGAATATATATTATACCTAAACATATTGCATATTGCAATAGGCAAACAAAAAAAAACTGATTACAGGTTTCCTCCTTAGACTCGCTCGTCTCTTGCACTCGTACCCCACCCGAACTTAAAACGTTCCAATCCAATCACCAAATTATTATTATTTTCATCAGATATTTGGCAAACTTCGGCAAAACCTGTGACTCATTGCTTATCGTTTATTCTTTGCATAGATCTCGTTTTTCCTTGTATGGTCAAAGATGTGGTGGCGATGGTGTATCTTCGATTATTAGATAATCATAGACCTACTTCTTTTCTGTGTGCGTGATAAAATTACATTTATGTTTTCTTTTAGTAATACAGTTGAAAAAATGTTTTGTGATAGTGACGGAACGAGCACGAGGCCCACCTGATATTAAGCGGACTAACCTCTGCCATAACTGTTGCATTTTGAAGCAGTGATGGCTCAGTGGCATGGGCTATAGACTGCCGTGCAGCAGGTCCATGGTTCGAATCCCGCCGCGTGCTTGAGCTTCACCGCATGGTGGGAGGGCTTTTTGCGAATGCTCGCCTGGCTAGCCACCACCCTCAAGTAGAAAATCTGTCACCAAGTATATAACAGTGTGTTCCGGCAGCAGTCCTTGAGAGCCATAAAAGTTACAGGTACATGAAACCTACGTCTCAGTGTGACGGGCACAGTGTAATTCGTCGTTGACGAAGTGCGTCTGTTATAGGCAGAGGTTAGTCCACTTAACATCAGGTGGGTCAAGCCCGAGGGCTTGTTCCGTCACAATTACATTAAAATAATGTATAAAAAATTTCGTCACAAGACACTGTATGTCTCAGGGTGATAGGCGCAGTGCAGTTCGTCTCGGTTAAGTCTCATGTGCCTGTTATTTCATAATTACTAGCTCTCAAGGACTGCTGCCGGAATACACTGTTAGATGCTTGGCAACAAATTTTCTACTTTATTAAAACATAACGATTATTAAAGAAACGGTGTTTTAGCCTTCGTTTAAAAAAAAGAGAAAATGTGTTACGCTCTAATGTCACGACAACGTATTGTGTTACTATCATGTGCCTGTAATTTTATAAACTACTAGCTTTCCGACCGCGGCTTTGCCTGCGCCTTTTTCGGTTATCACGCATAACCATTAACCTCTTTTTGCGCAGTTGGATAAAAAGTATCCTATGTCCTTCCCTGGGTTGAGTGTTTCTATACCAATTTCATCCAAATCGGTCCAGTAGTTTTTGAGTTTATTCGTTGGATACAAAAATACATATCTTTCCTCATTATTATATTTGTGTAGACTGGCTTTCAAGAAATGCTGCGGAAAGCACTGTAAGGTGCTTATAGATTTTCTACTCGAAGGTGGTAGCTAGCCACACATTTGCAAAATGCTCTTCTCGAAGCGGTGAAGCTCAAGCTGGCTGTGGGGATCGAACCATGGATCTGCGGCACTCCAGTCCACAGCTATTACGGCTCAAAAAAGTCAAAAGGCAAAATCATTTATTCAAATTAGGCGTCTACGACGCTCTTATCGGTCAATTACAAATTTTAGTATTGAAATATTCTACATTGTACTGCCACGTTCAGCAAATAAATTGTATAGAGCCACTGCGAGAAGAACGGGCAAGATACTCGGGGCCATTCTTTAATACGTCTTTTAACAATGTGTTACATACTTACTATATAATAAAGTTATTACTGTAGTACTAAACTACTAAAGTTAGTAATGTAGGTGACAGGCAATAGCTTGGCAGAGGCGGAATTGTCCAGGCATTTTTGTCGTTTAAGTAATCACAAACTGTGTAGTAGGATTTTTTTAACAATGTTTTTCACGTGCGCGGTTATTACTGCTTTAATGTTCTCGACATACCTTATAGTACAGTACCCGGCCTAAGACCATAAGAACTGTTGCATATCATGTTGGAAGTCGTAAATCGTCGTGATCAGGCTAACCTAGAAGTACTGGCTCTCAAGGACAGCCAACGGTGCACACCGTCAGGTCCTTGGCAACTTGTTTTTTTTTTTTTGAAGTGCTCGTATAGAAGTTTACTTAGCTGTTCTTAACCGATCAGTTAAGTTAAGCAACGTACGCCAAGGTCCTGACTTGAATGAGTGACCGCTAGTGACATTACTACTGAGCATGTACATTCTTCGGAGGGCACGTTAAGCCGTCGGTACTGGTCCTAGGCTGGCAGTCGTTATACCATGGTGGTAAGGCATTATGAAAATGCCCGCCTGGCTACCAGACTCAAGTAGAAAATTTGTTGGCAAGCACCTAACAGTCTCCGGCAGCTGTCCTTGAGAGCCAGTAATTCTAGGTTAGCTTGAACAATATGTTCGACCACATCATCACTTATCATCAGGTGAGATAGTGGTCAAAGGTTAGCATATCAGCTTTACAAAATTTTTGAAGGTGGTAGCTAGCCAAGCGGGTATTCGCAATATCCCCTTCCTTCATGTCGTGAAGCTCAAAGGGAATAATGAATAGATTCAGGCGTTACTTTGCGGAAATCCATTTTAATAATCCATTTTTCTCGATCGTGCGCTCGTAGAGTCAAGACCTCCTGAGGATGCTTCGTGTAGAATCGAAACGCGTCGAAAATTCTTTCGGTTTGGCTGCGTGGCGTTTGTGACGTCACTTCGGCTTAGCAGGAAAATTAGGCGGAATTGTCACTAGATATATTTTTATATTTTTTAAGTGTTTTATTTAAATATTAAGTTGATGTTTTCTAAAATATTTTAAAAATATTTGTTATTACTCAAAGGGAATGTTCGCTTCGAACCTGTGTGCACCTGCGTGGCAGTCCATAGGTTTTGCCACTGGTTCATCACTGCTTCAATAAATACAAATTAGATTGTCATTCCTCCTTGACAGTTCAAAATACAAATGTCAGCATATAACGACTCATCCGTAGAATAAAGTCCGATCTGTAGGGTTAATAGTTTTCAGTAGAGGTAAGAGAAGTTGTTGACTTGTGTAACTCTTAAATGGTGAGACGTGACTTTTTGATTTTTTGGTATGTTGTTATAAGGTCTCAGCATAGTCAAATGCTTCATAGTGTATATTTTTAAAGCTTTTATTTCACAAGATAGTAGGTTCCATATGAACATAGGACGTTTTATGGCGGAACAGCGGGAGTCTTTTGTGAACATTATACGTTGTTTTACGAAGATGTCCGAATCAACTGACGTTCTATATAAAGAAAGGTCGTTTTTTGTTGGAATCACCGATTCTTTATGAGTCCTTTGTGAATAAAAACCATTCTCTAACCTTTTTTTAATTCTTAAAATAGGTAACAAAATCATTAGATAGCATCACTTTGAATAGCAATCATATGACAGTAAGGTACGGACTTAAAATTAATCTGAAACTTACATATCTATGTGTCTAGTTTAACAATCCAGGAGACGCGCACGAAGAAACTTTAACTTTTTTATAAAACCAACAATATTGTACTGTACTATATCAGTCGGATTGTCCACTGTTGAACACAGCCTCTCATATTTAGGGGGGTTTGCCATAATGCCAACACTTGGCAGGCGTCTTGGAAATCACAGTTTATGATATCAGTTACTCAGAAGACGCTGCTGTCCACCTTAGGGTATTTTATTTTTAGTCGCCTCTTACGACACCCACAGGTAGTAATGGGGGGAAGTCATTCTAGCCCGGCACGCCACGGGCTAACCATACACCAATAATAACATATATATTATTTTTAATTAACAATTAATCTTAAATTACTATTATAATCAGAGGCGTCGTGTTTTTGATGAACTTCCATACATAACATCAAATTTAACTATATGTTTACCTAAAATTGCCTCGATGGCGTAATATTTCAAACATAAAATAGAAATTAAATGTGTCCTTTATCGTATCACAGCATGGTAACAAGGTAACCTACACAATCACGGTTATTTGCAGTCTAAAACATAAATGTACGAAAACATTTATCATAACAAAGTAATGGACGTACAAATATCAAGATATTTAAACTTCACATTATTATAATTGTGACTTATTTTGAGAATAACTAGCTCTCAAAGTAAATCTTATAGATATTATGATATCCAGCCTTCACAAATTATCAATCAGTGTTATATCGTGACTATTACTGACCTATTTTGATATTGTTTTGCTAAATCAGAAAGAATAAATCAGTTCTAAAAAGAAGCAACAAGTAAGAAAAAAATATACATAAAACATTTCTTGTTCCGATCCATCACATCACTATTGATGTGTCTGAAGAATCGGTTGTGACCAATGTGAATTCAGAAACATCAATAGTGACGAGCAGCAGGAACCATAATAGGTTTAGAATATGCAGGTTTTAGTTCATTACAAAATCACAAATATACGATAGGAAAAATTTAAGTCATGTGCGGAATTTATTAAATAATAAATTTTTCCTATCGTATATTGGTGATTTTGTAATGTAATCCGCATAGCAGGTGTTATTGCAAACCTAACAATATTATAAAATGTTTTAGTTCAGTTTGTACAGAGTTCCTCGTGCCGCTAATTACTAATATATTTATGCAGGTTGAGTCAGGTCCTACTTAAAAAACAATTTGTTAGAATCACTTCCTTTTGCATGGACCTCTCGAATGTTAGTCCAGCTAATCCTTTTTCCCTTAACGTCTTACATACAAACCTTATTATAAACAAGAAGTTCAATCACGTCAATCACGTCATTCTGGGTTACGTTGCGAACAACATAGGGTTTTCCTTAATTCTTGGCCCATCATACTAGTGAACGCCATTCATGAGGGGTAGGTACATACAGTTTTGGTTTGAGAAGCTCACTCGATGACAGAGTGGACACTATCTCCTTCATTTTGGGTGTGTCCCTTCTGTAAAAACAGATGTGCTACGCACACGTTGAATTTTTTTGCGGTGTAAACCTACAATGAAATTATAAAGCTATCACGATTTTGGCCAGCACAATTGTCTGACCAAAAGCGAAATTCTTTGACCCCTTGCTCTCATTAGCCTGCTTAAAACCTAAAAAGCAACTGCTAACCTCATTCGCACCACGTTTTGCCACAGATTCATCCCACATATAGCAAAGGGCCATCCTTTTACCCATGTCAAAAAACGTGAAGTTAAAAGAAGATAGATTTCTGTTTTAGTAAAAATATACTTATATTGCCATGAGGACACTGCAATACCTTTTTAAAATCAAACACAGCAGTAACCGTGTTTCCATTTGACTCCTCAGTTTTTTATTATCTTGCCTTTTTAAGTATCTTGCGACTTTCTTATTCTTGTTGTTGGAAAGCTTCTTTTTTTTGGTCCGTTGGATTTTTCTTAAATTGGATAACGTGGCATTCGTCGCACTGCTCCTTTTTGGGAATATGGAAAGCAACATTGAAGTTAAAGTTGACAATAATAAATAACATTTAAGTTGGCAGTATATGTATTTTTTGGAGTGTAATCATTCAAAATACGACTTAAACATTTTGCTAATACTTAAGTATACGTCAGATAGAGTGGACATTAGTAGGAGACGGCATAGGAGTTGGCACTGATAGTTCAAAATTAACTGGAGTAGATTTGTGTTCAGAAACATCTAACAGCTCTTCAAGCTGTATTAATGGTCAATTTTCGTAACTAGAAGGCACTTCCAAAGACATTGTCCGAAGTTGATTGCTGCAGATGGATCAGGCAAAACATTTGGTATGGAGCTGTCGCAGGTAATTTCCTTGGTAAAGTAGTTAATTTCCCGCCATCTTGCAGAATTTCTTCCCATTTATCAGTTTATCTTTTCCACCAGAAGGTAAAGGTGTTATTTGTTGTGCCATGCCGTTATCATCAACATTCACAATAGAAATTAGAAAAAAGGTTAATTATGATAAGTATTTATAAAATAATATTAATAATATTATGTAAATTGCAAAACAATTTACCTAGCTCTTAAATCAACTAATTTTAAATTTAAAATCTTTATGTTTGAAGATATTTTAAAATGAACAACGTCTTAATTGATTTCCCTATCCCAGTAACAACGTTCCATTTTAATATCGAACCAACAAATCGTATCATAAATTCCGTATGAAAACGGCCTATATTGACATGAATCACTTGGAAATTAAATCGTGTTCGTATAAAATCGTCCTAAAATTTTGTAAGACTTCTACTTTTTATTGAAATGTATTACAGAAAAAATAATTAGCCTGTGAATGTGCATTACGCAAATCGTATTGTCACACTAAAAATACGTTTCATCACTTCTCCATCAAAAAACGTCTTAAATAACAATCGAACGCCCACAACTATTAACTAAGACAAAAAAGCAAAATACGCATAATGTTCATAAATTAAGAACTTGATACAGTGTCTAACGAAATAATACAAGTGAAAAATTTACAACTCAACAGCATTTACACGTTTATACATATTAAGAACAGGAACATTTGAAAATGATGAACCAATCTCAGGCAGTTCTGCATCTTCTTTAAGCATACCTAAAATTTTACGTGGTCGTGACATCTCTAAAAAACTTTTGCATTTATGCAAATCTTTATAAAGTATTATTTTCATAGAACAGAAGAAAGGCTAACGACACGACTCAAAAACGCCCACCCTCCAACAAACAGCGCGCGGAGTGACGATCGGACGGTGCGCCCGCGCCGCCCGCACTCCCCACGCGCCGTCGCTTGATCACTCCGTCCGTTTTTACGCGGAGCTAATGTCAGATGGAACGTTATTCGATTCTATATTTCCGAAACTAAAAGGAATACAAAAATTCTAAAAACGCACGTTTGTGTAATTCGTATTCCTCATCTCGTCTAGCTATTGAAATCGATTTTGCTCTATGATCACATCGAACTCTGTTCTACGGATAAGTCGATAACTTCCGCTTATCTATAAGTACCATCAGCAAAATATCATCCGTCTCGGAAACTTTGACGAAGAAATATAGCTTTTAGAGATCGTTTGTTAGTAAATGCCAACTGTACCTTACTAAACATACCTTATGAGATACTAGCGGCCCGCCCGGCTTCGGACGGCTATTTAAGAAAAAGAAAAAAGAATTAATAATTAAAAATTAAAAAATCCGGCTGCAATTTTTTTATATTTTTTTTTTAGTTTCTGATAGGTTAGCTTTTGACCACTATCTCACCTGATGGTAAGTGATAATGTGGTCGAAGATGTTGTTCAGGCTAATCTAGAAGTACTGGCTCTCAAGACCAGCTGTCGGAACACACTGTTAGGTGCTTGGCGACAGTTTTATACTTGAGGGTGGTAGCTAGCCAGGCTGGCATTCGAAAAATGCCCTACCACCATGCTCTAACGACTGCCATCCTAAGACAACAACCGGGACCGACGGGTTAACGTGCCCTCCGAAGCACGTGCACGCTCAGTAGTAATGTCACTAGCGGTCACCCATCCAACTCATGACCACGCGCAACGTTGCTTAACTCAGCTGGTCGGTCAAAAATGGCGCAGCAAACGACGGTACAAGCGCTTCAAAAAGCTATAGTTTTATGCGCAGTACTTGATCTGGACCTCTTTATTTGTCCGAGTTTTTAACTAGAGAAGCTACAAGCTTCTCTAGCTAGTCAGGAGTAATACAAAATACCCTACCACAATTCCAAAGATGCCAGCGTCAACTCGACTGTAGAAAAATAAAATCAATATATTACAAAATCACAAATATACGATAGAAAATTTATTTTTGTAGGCAGACGTTATTGCAAACCTAACAATATTAAAATTATAAGGTTGCGTCATCATTTACAAGTATAAAACCAATTGCAAAATTAGTCTTGTTTGTAGTACAACGCAAGTGGTACTATGGATGTCGCTACATCCCAATACGATGGTTAAAGAACAATAGGAAAGATTTGAGTTATGACGTCATGTCATGTTAGCTCATTGGTTAGAGCATACCCCGGCTCAAGGGGTCGATGGACGAATTCGAATCCCGCACATGACTTAAATTTTTCCTATCGTATATTTGTGATTTTGTAATGTAATCCGCATAGCAGGCGTTATAGCAAACCTAAGAATATTAAAAAAAAGAATCAATATAGTTTAAATTAAATAAGTAAGTACCTACCATTTATTTCAATTGCTTAACCCTGAATCGCGCAGGTCATTAATATTTGGCTTGGAGGGTTTTTTTCTCTCTCGGTAATATTTTGAAAGGTTAATATCGCATTATCTTTGCAAATATTACTTTAACGAAACGATTTCAAGGTCTCTTTTAAGATCATTGCGTAATTTCGAAAATGAGAAATTGTTGAAGAAAAAGAATCGCAAAAATATAGCGCTCTAAATTTGTACAATTTTAATTACGACTGAAGCGTTTTTAGTACAGCTTTCCTAGTAGTTCAAGGTTTAAGCAACGTCCACTGCAGTCACTATTTGGAGGGGTGACCGCTAGTGACATCACTACTGAGGGTGCACGTGCTTCGGAGGGCACGTTAAGCCGTCGGTCCCGGTTGTTGTCTTAGGATGGCAGTCGTTATAGCATGGTGGTAGGGCATTTTGCGAATGCCCGCCTGGCTAGCTACCACCCTCAAGTAGAAAGTCTGTTGCCAAGCACCTAACGGTGTGTTCCGGCAGCTGTCCTTGAGAGCCAGTACTTCTAGGTTAGCCTGAACAACATCTTCGACCACATCACACTTACCCTCAGGTGAGATAGTGGTCAAAGGCTAACCTATCAGGAATAAAAAAAAAAAAAACTACCGTTGTTATTTTAGGTCGGTCGACTCTGACATTGACTGACTGTCGACTGCCTATTAGCATCCTATCCAAGCTGCACGGTGTCTGCAACATGGATTATAAGCCCATGCATCTCTCCCTCTCTACGTAGTAATGTCACTAGCGGTCACCCATCCAACTCATGACCGCGGCGGACGTTGCTTAATTTTGCTGATCGGTTAAGAACCATTTTTTTTATGTTTTTGTGACGGAACAAGCACGAGGCCCAACTGATGTTAAGCGGTATCCTCTGCCTATAATAGATGCATTTCATCACAAGTGACGAACTGCACTGCGCCCATCACTTTGAGACATACTTGTTCAGTCTCATTTTGCCTGTTATTTCACTGGCTTTCAAGGACTGCTGCCGGAACACACCGTTAGGTTAGGCGGAATTTTCACTAGATATATTTTTGTATAAGTGTTTTATTAAAATATTAATTTGATGTTTTCATAAAATATTTGTTATTATTAAATATGGATTTCCGCAAAGTAACGCCTGAATCAATTATTACACCGTTAGGTGCTTAGCGACAGATTTTCTACTTGAGGGTGGTCGCTATCCAGGCGGGCATGCTCAAAATGCCCTTCCACCATGCACTACCTCTAACCAACTACGTTACGAGCGCTTCAAAAAGATTATTAAAAAAGTCAAAGGCAAGAGAGGAGCGTATTCATAGCATGTCTGGATTTTACGTAAAAAAATGCTCTAGAAGCAATATCCGGGAAGAAAAGAGAATGCATTTTTATGGAGAAACGCACGCCAACTTCCAATAATTAAAATTTGAACAAACACCGACTTCAAACGTAAAATACGCATTTACACACAAATTTAAATGGGACCACATGAAAAGCACCACTTATCGAATATAAAAAAAAACACCTAAATTGGTACACCTGTTAGGAGGTACAAACATAAACAACAATCGAATAAGAATTTCTCCTTTTTAGGAGGTCGTTTTTGTTTAAAATTTCTGATAGATAATCCTTCGACCACTATCTCACCTGATAGTAAAAGATGATATGGTCGAAGGTGTTAACAGGCTTAACCTAGATATACTGGCACTCAAGGCAGCTGTAGAACACACCGTTAGGTGCTTATGGCGACAGATTTTCTACTTGAGGGTGGTCGCTAGCAAGGCGAGCAGTCGTAAAATTCGGTGAAGCTCAAGCCCGCGGCGGTATTCGAACCATTCGATCTGCTACGCCGCAGTCCATAGCCAATGCCACTGAGCCATTACTGCTTCGGTAAATAAAAACATGTTGATTCATAAGTACCATAAACTAAAATGTTTTGATACAAATTTGGCAAAGAGGAAGCGTATCGATATAATTACGAAATTACCGATTCAAATGTCGATCGATTGGTTAACAGAGCTACTGGACATACTATTTAGATAATGTGCGATGAGATATGTATTGCTCAGGAAATCAAACATTATTAAAAAGTTAAAAATCTTGGAATACTCATTGATAGACAAGTATCATGGGAACCTCAATTAGCAGAAACCAGTCGAAAACTGTTTGCCTCAGCAGGCTGTCTTCGTAGATTACGTAATCTTCTTCCAATCACCACAAAAACTGCGCTTGTACAATCTCTCTTACTCCCAATACTCGATTATGCTGACGCTAGCTATCTGGATCTTACCGAAGAGCAGCTTAATAAATTAGAACGTTTGCAAAATTTCTGTATTCGTTTCATATTTGGTTCACGAAAGTATGATCATGTGTCTGAATTTCGCAATAAGCTTAAGTGGTTACCTATTCGCCTTCGCCGGAACATGCATATACTATCCATTCTTTATACAGTTCTTTTTTCCCTAACACCCCATTGTATCTCAAAAAACGTTTTGAATTTCTTTCTGACTCCTCTTCTAGGCCCATACGTTCCACCAAATCTTTAGTTCTAAGGTTTTCTTTATCATCTGAAGTTACGTTGTCCTAACCATCCAAAGGTTGTCTGTAAGAGATTGCTTTAGCGATAAGCCCGCCGATTGTATTGCCACTTCACATATTTAATTACATATATTTGTAAATGTACACTTCTAATTAACTACTTCTGTTTGCTTTACAACTTGTATAAGTTATTCATTGTGTTTGTAAATGTATTTTTTTTACTTTAGTTGGTATGCAATAAAGAGTATTCGTATCGTATCGTATTATTTGACAAGTACAGTAATGAGGGAAATAACGAGGATTTAAAGACCTCTGGAGGTAAGTTAATTTTTATTTTTACTATATAAAAAATCTTGTAGTTCAGAGCAGTCCTTAACCCCATTAAATAAAAGGCACATGAGTCTACAACTGTGTATCAGGGTGCAGTGCAGTTCTATATCTGTAATAGGTAGAGGTTACCGCTTAACTTTATTTTATAAGATTTCATAAATTCTGTCACTTTTATCACTGTTCTCAAATGTTATATAAATTATTAAATTGTTTTTATTTACCATTAGTATATTATATTTATTATATATATTTAGTATTATTTTTGTTATTATGTATAGCATGTATTGTATAGCATTTATGCATAAAGGTATATATAATATTTTATATCTGTAATATTCTTTGCGTTTTCTGTTCTAGAGTATTTAAATATATTTTTTGTTGCACGCCTACGTCCTTTTCTCTATAACTAATATGTGGATGTCTGGTAGAAAATGCTTTAGCATTAAGTCCTCCATTTGTACTATAGTGCAATAAAGAATTAAATAAATAAATAAATAACATCAAGTGGACCTCGTGCTGGTACCGTGACATTCCATGAAAAAGTTACCTATATAATATTTATGTTACTGTGATTTTTTAAGTCGAACCTGCATCAAGCGGCCGCACTGTAAACCAAATGTGTAAACATTAAGCCACAAGCAAAAACAGGTAGCTATTTAAATTAGTTTTTATTTTCACCAATAAATAGTCAATCTACTGGCCATATTAGATTCGCCCACATTAAAATTTGATATTTTACAGCCTCAAATTATTTAATGTATAACCTTAAAATGTCAAGAATGCAGTCGGCTCCGAGCATACCTATGTATCAATTAAGTATTTATTTTTATTAACTTCTATGGATGGTTGTCTTGGAACCTTGAACTCTTGGGTTGTATTCCGCGTCGGACAAGATATTGGTACTCTCCAACTAACTATACCTAATACTCTCTACTCTCTCTTGATACTCTCCAACATTTTCACTTGTCTCCAACACACACACAAAATGTTTGTTAAGACTAGCAGAAGTCAACCCTAAGAGGTTGTTAGCATTTTACCAATAACCCTGTATATTGTAAAACGAATAAAATAATTTTCTATTTATAATTATTATTTAGCAACCATGTGACAAACACAAAAAGTACTTGAAAGTTTTATAATGCCTAAGCTTGTCCGAATCTGTTGATAGGTCACTCTTCTATCAGTCTCTATCATACGCCCACAACACTGATGTTCTCTTCAGTCGTCGCCGTAGAAGGGCGTCCCTCACGCAGATCATCGCTGAGATTAGTTCGACCACGTATAAACTCATTAAACCATGTTGTAAATAGTGGCACGAGATAGGGCTTCATCTTGAAAGGCAAATTGTAGTCTATCATAACCTTCTTATTGACGTAAATGAGAACGAAAATCATAAAAAAATATTGCACGAAAATTTTCCCGCGTTAATTTCATGCTGACGTGACATAGACAATTTTCAATTTGCCGCCAAATCGTAAAACATATGACACATAAACAAATACTCAAAATAATATTGGCAAAGAGTTCCATTTTCAACATTCAAACTTATTTTTTTATTACATTGTTTACAAGTGGCCAGTTATAAAAACTTTCAGTGTCGCCCTCGTACTAACCAAAATCTGCGTGTTTGACACGATTGCAAGTTTTATTCAAACGAGTTTTTATGCATGCAGATGACCATCAAAACCTTCAAACTTTATATCCATTGTAAATCAATTGTACCTGTTCATATTTCCTCAAACGCGCTTTTGTTCAATCTCTTTTATATTTGTATCCTGTTTATATTTATACAATAATCGACCTCATTAGATTATTTGTTGATTTGGAATGATTGATGATGGTGGGCGTTTGTTAGGTTAATATCTCAGAATAGAGCACAAACAAACAGTTATTTATGTTTCTTTTTATGCCTAATAGGCTAGCCTTTGACCACACCCTCACCTAATAAGTGATGATATGGTCAAAGATGTTGTTCAGACTAACCTAGAATTACTGGCTCTCAAGGACAGCAGCCGGAACACACCGTTAGGTACTTGGCGACAGACTTTCTATTTGAGGGTAGTAGCCAGCCAGGCGGGCATTCGCAAAATGCGCTACCAACATGCTATAACGACTGCCATCCTGAGACGACAACCAGGACCGACGGCTTAACTTGCCCTCCGAAGCACGGGAGCGCTCAGTAGTAATGTCACTAGCGGTCACCCATCCAAGTCATGAACGCAGCGGACGTTAGTAAACTAGAGCGCTTCAATAGCTACAAGGGAAGGGAGTATCATTTGGTTGCTCGAGTGTGCTATTTTGAATTTAGAGTGTAATGAAAATCGATTTATATAAAAAAGGAAGGTTCCTACGCTTTTATATCACGACAATATATATGGCGAAAATTTAACACAAGCAAATAATGCACACTTCCATTGTATATGATACGTTTAATGAATGACAAAGAGAGGAAGACAAACATGCAGTAGACGCACATACGCACACTACTGAGACTCAATCGGGAGGCTTCGCCTGATTTAACATTGCCAGTTTCGAGGAAAGGGTGCCTTTTCTCCCGTTTTGTATAAGTTCAATGGAAACGAAGGATTCTAAAGTATTCTGAGCGTAGCTACGATTAAATATGCAAAGAAATGTAGGTTTAGCTCTTAGTGGTTTCGAAAAGTGTACCGTGCGCAACAACATTACTGCGGCGCGCACCTTTTTTTTGGGAGGTCATAGATGCTCTCTGCCACTGTCGGCCATCCAGCTCTACCAGATTTTGGGCAAAGGTAGGCCTTCATATAGGGAGTTTTTTTTTATAGCTTATAGGAAAACCTTTGACCACTACATCATCTGATAAGTTACGATGTGGTCGAAGATGTTGTTCAGGCTATTCTAGAATTACATCGAGATAAGCACGCTCGTGTGTATAAATTCGAGAACGTGGTAGTGCATATTTACTAGCAAACATTGAATAAAGCACTCAAGTGTGAGCGTTAGGAACAGGTGACTTGTGTGGCTGTGTAAGTGCAAATTGTGTAACTATTAGCGTTTACGTGTCGATGTGATATTATGTGGGGAGTTTCGTGGGACATTAGGTCTCAGCTAAAACGAGGCGTATAGTACCACCAACTTAACTGTGCAGTTTTCGAGGGCGCTACTAGTCATGGAAATCAACTACAAACTGTCACAACTTGAAGGTATGTTGAAGTTCTTTTTTCTGCCGCCTGAACAGATAAGTTGGTGGGTCTGTAATGACCAATCTCTCGAGATCTGTGGTTCTAAGCCTAACCTAGTTGATCACTTAAGGAAAAACTCCAATATGAATGTTTCAGATGCTTTCAATGACTTATGGTGATGCATGATTGCAAGCACACCACCCTTTCTCTCCACCTGCAAGACCTGACCTGTCTGACATTATTCAAAGATCACTTCACCTTAAGGAGCGTTAGTAGTTCTAGTTAATTAATAATTTCTCATTTAGTTTTTTTCCTTTCGTTTGACCGCTATCTCACCTTATAGAAAGGAACTAAATCTTACCTTGAAGCATAATCTTATTTATATTACATCATATGGACATGGCTATCAATACTCTAAAATGGCGATGAATTGTGGTTCCAATTTATCAAGTCTGAAGTAAAGATCGTTTTCACAAAATAATTGATCGTTACAGGCGTTGCTACAGTTACAATATTATTATTTTCAAGCGCTCGTAGCCAAACTGGCTTAGTTGTTCTTAACCGATCAACTAAGTTAAGCAACGTCCGCTGCGGCGTGTTGGTCACACGCCGCAGCGGACGTTGCTTAACCTAGCGGCATGTCAACGTCGGTCACCTTTGTTGAATTTTTATTCTTCGTTTTTTTTATATATTATAATTTTTTTCTTTTATCTTATTTTTATAATTGGAAAGTAAATAAGTAGCTTTATAAATTGTTATTATTTACTACATAATGTTGATACTTCTTAAATATAATCGTAAGCTAGTCATAATGCTGCTTCTGTGTGTAAAACACAAGGATTCAAGCTTAAACCCACACCGAAACGAACATTATGTTATACAGAAAATTAAAATAAATAGTCAACAGAGGTGCTAGGTAATTTTTTAAGGTTTTGATAAATGTTAAAATAAACCACACTGACCAAATATGTATTTTTTGTTTTACATTAATTTATCAAATAAACAATGTTTACAAAAGCTTTGTTAATAATAACATATAAAAACGACTAAGGTTTGTCTTTTCAAAGACAATGCAATACAAGGTGAATATTAATATATCAACAGTAATGTGAGGGATAGTTTGTAATCGATAACGGAATGTGTTCGACTCATTTTTGATATTTACATACACAAAATCAGTATTATTCTCTTGGCTGTGGCTCTAATCGGCTCTATCAATGTAGTATCCAAATAGCGGTGCCACCCGCGGTGTACCTACCTAAATTGAGGTGTTTAAACGTTATTTCTCTTTCCTACTCCAAGCTGCCATACCGCCGGTTGCAAAAGACCGGCTGGTCTTTGGCGGCTTGTGACAAACGACCGCAAGACGCGGTAGTGACATACTAAGATACCTACAACCGAATACGGTTGCTTAAAATATTGCAGGTAGTTATATAATTTTCACTCTTTTTTTTATGTATTAGACGGAGCAAGCCCCAGGCCCACCTGATGTTAAGTGGACTAACCTCTGCCTATAACAGACGTATTTCAACGACGGATTGCATTGTGCCCGTCACACTGAGACGTCCAGTTGTTAGGTCTCATTAGCCTGTAATTTTTCTGGCTCTCAAGGACTGCTGCCGAAACACACTGTTAGGTGCTTGGCGACAGATTTTCTACTTGAGGGTGGTCGCTAGCCAGGCGGGCATTCACAAAATGCCCTTCCACCATGCGGTGAAGCTCAAGCCCGCGGCGGGATTCGAACCATGGACCTGCTGCACGGCAGTCCATAGCCAATTCCACTGAGCCATCACTGCTTCAAAAAACATCATCATCTAAAAACGTTTCGTTATTAATTCTATTCGTTATTAATTCTTTTGCATACGGCAGCTTGGAGTAGGAAAGAGAGATAACTTTTGAATAGCCCAATTTCTAATAAACAATCAATATATAAGTGTTGAAAAATTAAAACAGGTACGCGACAGACACTAGACACTTACTACCACGAAGTTTACAATCATAGCTTCGGAAATTTTCTACGTAATTTACAAAGGGCTTTTGTGCCTCAAAATTTCAGAAGTTCAAAGTGCCGTATCCGTTGATAGCACACCATGGCTATAAGATCCAAAATACCTGTTCACTCGAGACTTGAAAGCATGCAGTTTTGTTTTTGCATTCTAAATGTATAAGATGCCATAATCGTTATGTCATAGCTGTTTTTGTTATTTTGCTATTAAATATAGGGGAATGTTGCCATCAGGAAACAAGGTCGATGGAGGCGTGGCACGTGCGAACGCATCTGGCCTAAATCAGGCTTGATTGTAAGTAAACCATTGCGCGCTTAGTACAAATCAACAAACTAATCATTTCTTCCGATGACGCAATGGATCAGTGGTTTAACAACTATTAAGTAATAAATGATATTATACTATAAATGAATTCCTTAGTGACAAATTTAAATGATAATTAAAGGGATCGGTCGCTCTACTACTATTAGTTATATCTATTGCTATACCCAAAATGGGTCATATGTAAAACTTTATAAAAATGTATATAAGACCAGCATGTACACCACATATGATGCAATAAAGAATTGAGAATTATCTGTGAGTGTAACTAGAAATTGTAGCTAAAGGCTGAAGCACAACTCATTTTCGCACGTCTACGATTAGTTAGTGTATTAGTTTACAGCGGAAGTGTTGGTGTGCATGACAAATTGTGCACATGTATGCCATATTATATTGTTTTTATTGATGTGTGAGTGAAATGGGTGGGAGAGACATCGCGACACTTTTAAGTGAATTAGTACGGACACAAGGCAAATCTCTTTATTTGTATGATCTGTGGGACACTTTTAAGTGAACAAACTCCGACTGAAGGCAAATCTCTCTATTTATGTGATCTGTGGTTGCTATGATTAGACCACTAAGCTGCTTATTCATTAGTATTAGGCATAAAATTATATAAACTTGTTATTAATTATGCATAATCAAAACTTTATTAAAAACTTATTTCTTAAGATGTTTATGCTATCCATTCTTTTTATTGTATGTATATATTTATTCGTAGCTTTAAGCAGTATATTTCATACCCCGGCTATAGGGGTGGATGGATGCGGGTTTGAATCCCGCTCATGACTATATTTTTTTCTCTCGTTTTGTAATTTAGTAATATATTTCAGAATAGCTTTCTCGGCTTCGCCAGCTCGTAATTCGGTTATCGCGAAAAAACATTGACCTCTTTTTGCGCAGTTAGATAAAAACTATCCTATCCCGAATCTCAAACTATTTCCATACCAAATGTCATCCAAATCGATCCAGGGAGCCAACTCCCATCTCTTAATTCAGTCTTAATTTAACCTTACATTAAATTACAATTTTAATTTGCACTACCACATGTCACTATAGTAAACTTACATTAGAAATTAAGTAAATTTACATCATACACTTTAGTAAACTTACATTAGATAAAGTGTTCAATTATGTAATATTTGGAAAAATAATTTAATGTCAGACTTCTATTTTCTCATTTAGGGATGAAGTAAATTATAAATCGAATATCTGGCAAACCAGAAGCATAGAATATTAGGCTCAAGAATATGCATTTTACTTTCACTGAGTTTGAATGCTTTATATTTAAAATACTACAAAACTATATTTATATGAAAAGCACAACATGCACTCCATACAGAAAATATATTTAAAAGTATAATACCAAGCAGAAAAAAAAAAGTTCGATTATGATTAAATTAACTACACGGGAAGCATCATCTTTCAAAGAAAAAAGAATCATCAAAATCGGTTCACCCAGTGAAAAGTTCTGAGGTAACACACATAATAAATGAATAAAAAAGTGTACAATTGAGAACCTCCTCATTATTTTGAAGACGGTTAAAAACGAATACAAGTAAAACTAATTCACACATTTGAGTGCTGAAGTCGGTGCCATTTTTTGGTATACATTTTTTTTTTACCCTTTTTAGTAATCCTAGCTACTTATGGGATCGATTATCATTCACTGTCAATTACTATATCATCAAGATAGGAAAATCCTTTTCAGTTATTGGAGTGTAACTCAAAAACGGCTTGACTGATTTTGATGAAATTTAAATAACACGGCAAGCATCATCTTTCAAAGAAAAAAGAATCATCCAAATCGGTTCACCCAGTGAAAAGTTCCGAGGTAACAAACAGAAAAATAAATTTAAAATAAACCTCCTTCTTTTTTTAAGGCGGTTAAAAACTAATACAAGTAAAACTAATTGTTAATAATAGAAAAAAAAATTCATGGCTACAAGGGCGACTGTTCGCTAAAGGTTACCCGTGACTTATGACATTTATAAAATATTTTAATTCATAAAGGTGCGCGATGACGCATATATTTTAGCATATAATTGTACACTAAAATGCGGAAGAAGATCTTTTTATGAGAATTTAAAGGACATATTGTGTGGTAATTTTTATAGGAGGATATATTTTATCTTAATAAGTATCAACAGTTCAACAGACACAGTAATGAAATTTAATTAATTTATTGCTGATTTATATGAAAACTTATAAATACCTCTTAAGAGTAAAGTTCACGGAGGGCTTTCCATACAAACGTAGATTCGTCATATTTTAAATACTAACCCCCTTACTTATAAAAACATCGCTATGTAGTAGCTAAGTAATGCATAACTAAACAGTGTTTAAGTAATGCTTAAATATTTCTTACTTATAAACGCTACAAAGCACCTGTTTAGCTAAGCAATGGATAATGAGGTCGAACGTATTTTAAACTGACAACATTGTACTAAAACGTATTATGAATGACCTAAATGGCCAAATAGCATGTATCTAGTACTAAATATCTTGAAATTAAAAAGTAAACATAATACTTTTCTTTGTATCGTACCACCAACTTAACTGTGCAGTTTTCGAGGGCGCTACTGGTCAAGGAAATCAACTACGAACTGTCACAATTTGAGAGAATGTTGTAGTTCTTTTTTCTGCCACCTGAACAGATAAGTTGGTGGGTCTGTAACTAAATCAGCTGATCAGAAATATGGGCGCCATCTTGTTACTTAAAATTTAAACAAGGTGTTTAAATTGACAGTTGATTTAAGCAGTACTTAGGTACTGGATAAAGTTATGTAGCGTTTATGAGTAAGAAATTTTGCTAATCAGCGGCTAAGTAATGTTTAAAATTTAAGTAGCGTTTATAAGTAAGGCTGTTTGTGTTCAAACTCGGTGAAACTTTGTATGCATATTGCTGAGCCTAATATCTATGCTTCTGGTTTACTAGATGTTTTTTATGTTATTGTGACAGACAAGCTCGGGGGCCACCTGATGTTATGCGGACTAACCTCTTTTAATATTGTTATGTTTGCAACAACGTCTGCCATGCGGACTACATTACAAAATTACAAATATACGATAGGAAAAATTTAAGTCATGTGCGGGACTCGAACCCGCGTCCATCCAATTGAGCTAACATGACATGACATCATAACTCAAATCTTTCCTATCATTCTTTAACCATCGTATTGGGATGGAGCGACATCTATAGTACCACTTGCGTTGTACTACAAAGAAGACCAATTTTGCAATTGGTTTTATACTTGTAAATGATGACACAGCCTTATAATTTTAATATTGTTAGGTTTGCAATAACGCCTGCTATGCGGATTACATTACAAAATTACAAATATACGATAGGAAAAATTTAAGTCATGACTACTACAGGCAGACTAACCTCTGCCTAGAACAAATGCATTTCATCACAAGTGACGAATTGCACTGCGCCCTTAGACATAGTAGTAAAGTCTCATGTGCCTGTAATTTCACTGGCTCTCAAGGAATGCTGCCGGAACACACCGTTAGGTGCTTGGCGACAGATTTTCTACTACTTTCCGTAAAATAAAGTATTTTTAAAAAATAGGTCGAATAATTGTTTTGTGTGGGAATTGTTATTTTGACATTTAGGGATAAAATAAATAATAAATTGAAAAACTGGCAAACCAGAAGCATAGATATTAGGCTCAGCAATATGCATACAAAGTTTCACTGAGTTTGAACACTAAGTATTTAAAATATGACGAAACTACGTTTTTATGGAAAGAGCTCCGTGAACTCTACTCTTAACAAACAACAGCTCGTTTTAGCCAATTGGTTATATGCAGTCAAGTGTCGGCATCATAAAACGGGGTATGACATTTTAAAAACAAAATGTGATTTAAAGAACAGAATAAATTAATATTGTCTTAGGTTTTCAAGATTTTTACACATAGTAACTAAACATTTTAAAGAAAATTTTTGAAGAAATGATGGCCGAGCGGTAATAGCTATGGACTGCCGCGCCGCAGTACCCTGGTTCGATCCCCACCACCGGCTTGAGCTTCACCGCATGGTGGAAGGGCATTTTGCGATTGCCCGCTTGGCTAGCTACCACCCTCAAGTAGAAAATCTGTCGCCAAGCACCTAACAGTGTGTTCCGGCAGCAGTCCTTGAGAGCCAGTGAAATTACAGGCACATGAGACTTAACAACTATGCCTCAAAGTGACGGGCGCAGTGCAATTCGTGAATGAAATGCATCTGTTATAGGCAGAGGTTAGTCCGCTTAACATCAGGTAAGGTCCGCTTAAGCTCGAGCTTGTTCCGTCACAATAACATAAAAAAAAACAACTGTAAAGGGTTTAAATCGCGTATATTTGTCAGTATTTTAGTCCCGTCGTTTCAAACACTTCACGATCACTGCACACACGCTTATATGTGCATACTCCACACATGAATACACGCGATTTAAACCGTTAAAAGTTGTTTAATTACAGAATAAATTGATGATGAATGTTTTATCGTTCCAATAAAACTAAAAATGCGAGTTATATTTTTGGAATCATTTATTAAAGGCCTTCATGTTGATAACTAAAAGTTTTCTATCGACTTCAAAAAAGGAGGAGGTGCTCAATTCGTCTTTTTTTTTTGTTTTGTTTGTCACCTCAGAACTTTTAACAGGGTGAACCGATTTTGATGATCCATTTTTTATTTGAAAGCTGATGCTTGCTGTGTGGTACTTCATCAAAATAGATCAAGCCATTTTTGAGTTACACTCCAATAACTGAAAAGTATTTTCCTTTCTTGATGATATAGTCATTGACAGTGAATGACAATCGATCCCATATGTAGCAAGGGTTACTAAAAAGGGTGACATTTTTTTTACCTCATAGTGGAAACGATTTTAATACTCAAAAGTGTGTAATAACTTGTTGAAGTCGGTACCATGCGCACAATATTGTGATAATAGGTACTTTTGAACTAACATGGTAGCGACTTCAACAAATTATTTCACACTTTTACCCCCTTACTTATAAAAACATCGCTATGTAGTTGCTAAGTAATGGATAACTAAACAGTGTTTAAGTAATGCTAAAATATTTCTTACTTATAAACGCTACATAGCACCTGTTTAGCTAAGCAATGAATAATGAGGTCGAACGTATTTTAAACTGACAACATTGTACTAAAAAGTATTATGAATGACCTAAATGGCCAAATAGCATGTATCTAGTGCTAAATATCTTGAAATTAAAAAGTAAATATAATACTTTTCTTTGTATAGTACCACCAACTCAACTGTGCAGTTTTCGAGGGCGCTACTGGTCAAGGAAATCAACTACGAACTGTCACAATTTGAAGGAATGTTGTAGTTCTTTTTTCTGCCACCTGAACAGATAAGTTGGTGGGTCTGTAACTAAATCAGCTGATCAGAAATATGGGCGCCATCTTGTTACTTAAAATTTAAACAAGGGTGGGAAGGTGTTTTAATTGACAGCTGATTTAAGCAGTACTTAGGTACTGGATAAAGTTATGTAGCGTTTATGAGTAAGAAATTTTGCTAATCAGCGGCTAAGTAATGTTTAAAATTTAAGTAGCGTTTATAAGTAAGGCTGTTAGAGTGTTGAAGTCGGTTCTATTTTGAGGTAAATGAAATATTGCTCGTATGCTCTTGAGTCTAATATCTATGCTTCTGGTTCACCAGGTTTCCGTAAAATGATGTACCTACCTATTACCAAAATTCTTCGGTGAAATCATTTTGTATTGAAATTATAGATAGATAAACTCTTTATAGAACACCTTAAACTAAATTAAAAATATTTAGCTTATAATTGTGAAAAATAGGCGGCCTTATTGCTCAAAGCGATCTCATCCACACAACCATTGTATGGAGAGGATGTCCTTGAGAGCCAGTACTTCTAGGTTAGCCTGAACAACATCTTCGACCACATCATCACTTACCATCCGGTAAGATAGTGGTCAAAGGCTAACCTATCAGGCATAAAAAAAGGAGCATGTTTTGTCTAGGGATGGATTATATTTGCACTTAAAGAGACGAAATAAATAATTAAACAAAAAACTGGCAAACTAGAAGCATAGATATTAGGCTCAGCAATATGCGTACAAAGTTTCACCGAGTTTCAACACTAACCCCCTTACTTATAAAAACATTGCTATGTAGTTGCTAAGTAATGGATAACTAAACACCCCCTTACTTATAAAAAGTCCGCTATGTAGTTGCTAAGTAATGGATAACTAAACAGTGTTTAAGTAATGCTTAAATATTCCTTACTTATAAATGCTACATAGCACCTGTTTAGCTAAGCAATGGATAATGAGGTTGACGTATTTTAAACTGACAATATTGTACTAAAAGGTATTATGAATGACCCAAATGGCCAAAAAGTATGTATCTAGTGCTGAAAATCTTAAAATTAAAAAGTAAAAAAAAATACTATTTTTTGTAGACCTACTGATTTTTGTACATATGGTTAGGCGTACTGGAGACTTCTGAAGCGAGTTTTTTTTTCAATATGGTAAATTGTAAGTGCCCCAGTATGCTATGAATTCGATCCAGCAACCTGTTCCATAGCATAATTGGAAATGCATTATGGAAGCCCGAATACCGTCATATCCCGCTGGAAGTTATCTTTTTCCATCCCAAACAATACCTATGCCCAATTATGTCTACGTTTTTTTCTATGAAACCAATATTTCCAATCTTCATATTTTTTTAATCATTCTATAGCGATTCCTTAAATCACAGTAATATTATAAAGGCCGTAATATGTTCTTGTGTTTCGTCTAGTGTGTTAGAGAAATGATTTTGTATGACCCTGAAACTGTGCCCGGTGAATGGTAATAGGCTCGCCGCCTATCACATGGGACCAAAACCCAATTGACTGAAACATGGGTGTTTACCTTTGCCTACCCCTTCGGGGAATACAGGCGTGATTATATGTATGTATCTAAAGTTTATGTGTATGTGCTTTTGTCTTCTACGTGTATTCACGTTTTAACGGCTTGAGGGTTTGGATGAAACAACGGAATAGTTAGTTTAGGTTCTCCATACTTTTCATCATCATTGTCTACGGGTGAAACCGCGTGGCGTGGCTATAAGAAAATTACAATGAGTTAGATCACCGGATCGGATCCGATGTTGGGGTTTTAATGAGAAAGTGATTTTCAGTAACAGTCCGGCGTCTAATTTGGACCAGAGATATTTAATACAATTAAGAATATTTCGACTCATAAAATTTGTTTTTTTGCTGAACTGAATTGACTTCTATGGTGAAATTCGTAAATAAGTGCTCAATTCTGCTTTTAATTTGAATCTCTATTTATATTATTTACGTCTTCTTACTCGTATTTTCCTTTTATTTTAGAATTCCTACTATAGTAGGTATAGAGTAATATTGAATCGTCCTACCCTAACAAGGATTATATATACCTACAATTATTAGGCTAGGGTATATATATGTAGGTAGATATATCCCTCTTATGTAGGGTCAGTATATATCTCAGCTATATCAATACAAAATACAAAGCAACAACATGTTTAAAATATTCGCTAACAACGCATAAAACAACACGAGAACAAATATGTAAAAAGTTTTGACTTTGATTTTATAATTGACAACCAACTTTATTAGTAGCATGTATAGTATAGCGGCTACCTTTCCGGCCATAATCGTGACATGGAGAACTGTTTTCCACCCAATGTTCAGCAACACCCTACTCATATATATATCAACGTGAATAGTGGTATAATACTGAAAAACCTACACCACTCATTGAGCGCATCGTTTTCCAATTTGCCTTTTAATACATCCAATAGGAATATACGAGTGTAGCACAATCCTTATATTCTTAATTCAGGAGCTGTACCTGTGGTATACTCTTCAATAAGATCACGAAAAGTAAGTAGATTACGCATAATATTTATTTCAACTTCCAATGTATGTTTCTACTTGCTATATTTTTACGATTTATTAACAGAGTATGTCGTATTTATAGTTTTGTATGCCTCCTTGACAATAGCCTCATTAGTAACTAGATCAGCTGATCAGAAATCTTGCCGCCATCTTGCTACTTATATATTTAAACAAGGGTCGGACGGTGTTTAAATTTACAGCTGATTTAAGTAGTACTTAGGTACTGGATAAAGTTATGTAGCGTTTATAAGTAAGGCTGGTATTTAAATATGACGAAACTACGTAATGTATGGCAAACGTTTACAGGATACGCCTTATATACCTACTAAAAAAAAAAAAAAAAAATTGACTCATTTTTCGTAGATTTGGCGCGAAAACGTGAACTCGCGTGTTATTGATTTTTTTTTCCTTAACACGCGATATCTTTTTCACTTAATACCTAGGAATCTATTTTTTTTTGTGTTTTGACTAGTTTATAATGATATTAAAACAAAAATCAAAGTTGTAGGAATAGTAGATTGTTATACAAGGGTCGAAAGGAATCAATTCCCATACGAGGTATTTAGACGTCCGAGCGTAGCGATGGTGGCTATGGTCCGAGTAGGAATTGATAACTTTCACCCGTGTTAAGCACTCTACTTTTCATTTCGAACATAAGGAAAGTAATAAATAGTAGTTTAGTAAAGACGTTGGAATGACGTTCACTTTTAGAGTAAAAGACCTCCTGCTAGTAGAGTAAAAGAGCTCACCTTCACTGCCAAATATATCTCGTCATGGGCTTCATTTATAAATTTTTCTATTTTGTATGAGGTGAAAACCTTAAATTTTTTGCTCTTGAACCCCTGAGACTGTTTTTTCAAAAACGATGTTAGGTTATGGAATTTTTTCAAATCTACATTGTGTTTCACACTAAGTATACTCTTGTGCATTGAATACCTGCTCCATAGCGTAGAAGGCTGTATTTTGTTAGATAGTCCATTGAAATATGTAAGAAGCACGGAAAAGTTTTTTTTTTTTTTTTTTTTTTTTTATGCCTGATAGGTTAGCCTTTGACCACTATCTCACCTGATGGTAAGTGATGATGTGGTCGAAGATGTTGTTCAGGCTAACCTAGAAGTACTGGCTCTCAAGGACAGCTGCCGGAACACACCGTTAGGTGCTTGGCGACAGACTTTCTACTTGAAATGATTTAATTTTCTTGCCTGCTCGCCACTTCATAAAAATGTTGTACGTATTTAAGTATCTGTCCTTTGAAATTTCTGGCAGAAGATTTTCAATAACTGTATTTGCCTCATCTTTAACCGAATCTGGGGTTAACATTACAGAATCGCTTGAACTCATTTTTATCAAATATTAGTCCATAAAACCAAGATTTTGTATTTCGGTACAGTTTACAGAGGTACTTAGTATCCCGCCAAATTATAATCTTTTTTAAATTTCACATAATGGAACACACCTGGTCACGGCCGCGCGCCATCCCGCTTATAAGTTTTTTTTTTAATTCACATGGCCATCGCTTTATTTTTATCGACTTTTTTCATATATTTTTTGTATATCCTTAACCTTAATAAATTTGGTTCTATTTTTAAAATTCATTCCCACCCTTAAGAGGGAAGCAATTACTATGAGTTTTTACCGCCCTTAGGTGGGAAGCAGCGCCTCCCACCCGCTAGTCAGATCAAATAAACACTACTTTCCGAGTATGAGAAATGAAAAAGAATATTTAGTGCAAGTGAAAAAATGCCAGCGGTAATTGGTATGTTTTTAATGTATTTTTGGGTATGATTTTGTATTAAAAGGTGTCTCTTTTGGGGTTCCATACTAAAAAACGGGGTCTTATGTGTTTTAAGAGAATGATACATTGTAACATTGTAGAAAACTTTACATATTGTTAAGAACACGTTTCAACGTTACTTTTGTGGATAACCGAACTCAATCTTTGTATCAAATCTTCTGTATCATATATCTTAGTGTTTAATTATGATTTTTCGTAGATGGTCCTTTGAAAAATAATAAACAATAAAATAAAACATAATACCTATTAACCAATTATTTTTTTTAAGAGCTAAAGAATTACGAAAGCGTATTATAACTCGACTTTTGTGTATGGCTCGAAATAAAATAATTTCATTCTTTAAATTATATAAACTGAAGACTTTAAGTATCTTTATACCTAACTATTATTTCATTCTTGTTATATTTCATACTAAAAAAAAACATTTTTATACCACACGATTTATTTATTTCTAATATTTATTCCTAACTACTATTTTCCGTCGAGTAGGTACTACAATAAAATAATGTAAAAACTAAAGGTGGCAACTCGACCACATGGTCGAGTTATTCACGGTCGAGATGTCTCACAATTCGTATTCGTAATATCTTTAGTCATAGAGCTTTCGTTGTCAGTGTCGAGGCCGCAGATAACGTTGGTTGCTTGTAGTCATCAGTATTAAAAGCAAGGACATAAAGTTTCTCTTCCTAAAGCCCGGGTGATTCAATAAGTCAAGGATCGCTGACTCACTAGATATTCCACATTTATATTACTTATTGCTCGTTAAGGTGAAACATCAGCTACAGTCCGACCAACTTTTCTGTTCAGGCGGCAGAAAAAAGAACTACAACATTCCTTCAAATTGTGACAGTTTGTAGTTGATTTCCTTGACTAGTAGCGCCCTCGAAAACAGTTAAGTTGGTGGTACTATACCATACTTTCAACCATAGAGTTGAAATACATAGAGTAGTTATATTCGAACACCACTGCTCTAAAAACTAAAATTTACCTATTTAAATATCTATGCACACGTATATGCAGTTTGTTATTACAAGGAAAGAATATGAAGCAGTGATGGCTCAGTGGCATCGGCTATGGATGCCGCGCAGCAGGTCCATGGTTCGAATCCCGCCGCGGGCTTGAGCTTCACCCCATGGTGGAAGGGCATTTTACGAACCCGCCTGGCTAGTGACCACCCTCAAGGAGAAAATCTGTCGCCAAGCACTAAACGGTGTATTCCGGCAGCTGTCTTTGAGAGCTAGTAATTGTCGCCCACGAACATCCGCAACACCAAAGGTCTCGCAGATGCGTTGCCGGCCTTTGAGGAGGGAATATGCTCTCTTCTTGAAGGTGCCTAAGTCGTATCCGTTCGGAAATACTGCACCTGGCAGCTGGTTCCAGATTGAGGCAGTGCGAGGTAGAAAAAGCCGTGAAAATCGTAAGGTTGTGGACTTTCAGGTTTGCCTTATTCCCCTTTATTTCCGCTATTTTACCCTAGGGAAGATATTTGGAGAGGGAGGGAGGGTGACATTCAAGCCCGGTATTAAGCAAATATTGTTTTCTTAAGCTCATAGGCCAGCCTTTGAACAATATTCTACCTGACGGCAAGGAATGAAGAGACCATTCAATATTTTTTTTGTTTTATAAAAAAAAATGCAACCCATTTATTTTTATTTCTTTTTTTTTTTTTATACCACAAAGGTGGCAAACAAACATACGGCCCGCCTGATGGTAAGCAGTTACCGTAGCCTATGGACGCTTGCAACACCAGGGGTATCACTCGCGCGTTGCCGACCCTGAAGAACCCCATGCTGTACTCCATCGGGAAAACCACGGCGGGGAGCTAATTCCACAATCAATACATACAGTATAGATGTTGTAAGAACATTGTTTTTTATGCCTGGTGGGTTAGCCTTTGACTACTATCTCACCTGATGGTAAGTGATGATGTGGTCGAAGATGTTGTTCAGGCTAGCCTAGAATTACTGGCTCTCAAGGACAGCTGCCGGAACACACCGGGTGCTTTGCGAAAGATGTTCTACTTGAGGGTGGTGGCTAGCCAGGCGGGCATTCGCAAAACAATTGCCATCTTTAGACAACAACCGGGACCACGTGCCCTCCGAAGCACGGAAGTGCTCAGTAGTAATGTCACTATAGCGGTCACCTATACAACTCAAGACCACGGCGGATCGTTTCAGAACGGCTTAGCAAACTTCTTTACGAGCGCTTCAAAGATAAAAATATGAGGAATGAGAGGTGCTGTTAAACCTTAATAAAGCAATTTGTTACATTTCTGCAACAATGATTCAATGCACTTGCATAATATTGAAAGGTTTCATTGTATCCATTTGACGTGCGTATCCAAAAAGGTTTTATTTACAGTTAAAATTAAATAAAACCTCTTCTTATAAGTGCAGTCATAAGAAAACAATGAATCATTATTATGTAAGCAATATTGGTATAATAATTTTTAGGGCCTGTTTCAGAATGTTCGAGTAAGTTCCGGTTATACTACCCAGAACATAAAATAACTGAATGATAAAAATGACAGTTAACATGCAGCGCGTTTCAAGCTTTAACCGATGGATAGGCTAAATCGATGACTGTGAAACGCAAAGATAGTGTTTTATTTATTAAATATGTTCTGGGTAGTATAACCGGAACTTACTCGAACATTCTGGAACAGGCCCTTAGTAAAATGCGCACATCTTATTTTATCTTATCCGTTTAATGAGTTTTAGGGTTTCCTACCAGACAGGGAGACCATGCTCCTATCGTATTGTCCCTCTCCCACATGGGTTTGCCACACGATTTAAATAAGGAACATGATAGGGGCATGGTTTTTACGCGACGGCTCAAAAAAGGAGTGTTATGTTTTTCGGTTAATGTATGTATGATTATGAGTTTTTTATTCACATCATAACTTCTGAACGGTTTAACCAATTTTAATGTATGAGAAATAATTTGATTATTCTTGATAGCGTAAATGACACTAGGTACATAAAAGGAAAAAAATGCCCCCGTAAATCAAAATCGTTTTATTGGTCGACCTTTAGTACCAAATTTTACATTATTACAGTTTTCCATTCTGGTACACTTCGAAAACATAGTTTTAATTTTATACTTGCCCCGCGGCTATCCCATGTTAAAGCACTTCGTTTGAACTGGTAACGATTCCTGAGGGATAGTACACGCGGGCGAAACCGCGGGTAAAAGCTAGTTACAACTAAAGGAATAAATGATGATGTAACATATCGATAGAGTACTCAGCCGCAATGTTGAAATTGGATTCTTTGTTACCCTTAGCATCATATGACAATATCGCAAACGCTTGCCAATTAGCTACATGGCTGACAATCACTTTACGGACATCCATTGCCCTTTCCTGAGTCCCATAGAATTAATAGGACAGGGATTGAAAGTGGCTGCGCTCATCGCTTAAGTAAACTCGGTTTGAGCTCAGTGGTGAAGCACCACATGATGGATCGCAACACTATACTCGAGTTGCCTGTCATACTCGACGCGCGAAGGACGTCTCATCCGAATTCCGATGCTCGGGGCGTAGCATTCTCTCGATGCTTTGTAAAACAAATTTGTAATAATAAAGTATTTTAAGTTAAAAACTTTCGCGTTTATAATATTACATAGCAGGTAAGGAAGTAAGGATAGGCCCTGTATTGACCACAATCTCACCTGACTGTAAGTGATGATGCGGTCGAAGACAGTTAATAAGCTAAACGTGAAACGATAACTGGCTCTCAAGGACAGTTGCCGGAACACACTTATCTACATATTTTACTTGAGAGGGTTGAGGGTGGTAATTATATAGCCAGGTGGCATACGCAAAATGCCCTTACACCATGCAATGAAGCGGGATTCGAATCATAACCGTCTGAGTAGCAGCAACCCACCGCCACACGAATGTATCTCCAGGGATAAGTTCTTACAAACCAATTTACGCTCAATAAATCGAAGCAGTGATGGCTTAGTGGCATTGGCTATGGACTGCCGTGCAGCAGGTCCATGGTTCGAATCCCGCCGCGGGCTTGAGCTTCACAGCATGGTGGAAAGGCTTTTTGCGAATGCCCGCCTGGCTAGCGACCACCCTCAAGTAGAAAATCCACTTAACAGTGTGTTCCGGCAGCAGTCCTTGAGAGCCAGTAAAATTACAGACACATGAGACCTAACAACTGTACGTCTCAGTGTGACGGACGCAGTGCAATTCGTCGTTGACGAAATGCATCTGTTATAGGCAGAGGTTAGTCCACTTAACATCAGGTGGGCCGCGGCTTGTTCCGTCACAGTAACATAAAATAAAAAAAAAATTGGCGTGTGACAAAATGTTACCAATTGTTTTATTATTAAAATAATATAAAAAACTTTGACCTTAATACACTAAACCGGACATTCTTCGGCTTTCACGCGCGTTTCTTCCTTTGAGTCTCTTCCTCTCAAACTATTCAACCTCTTTGCGAACATTGAATGTGTTAGTAAATAAACTTTGGCGCCATTCCATGGCCATTGCGCTATCACAACTTCAGAAGCGTTATTTACACATCCGGTAGGAAATCACAGTTTTTCTACACAAATGAAATCATAAACATATCTAACATACCAGGCCTATGTTAAGATGATAACCTTTGCTCGGAGGTCTAAGGTGGGTGTGTCTACGTAACGAAATAAGTCTTAACTCACCTCTCAACACATCCTATTTCAAACTATAACTGTAAAAATATAAAGAACATATTCTCGTGTACAAAATTCGCTAGTTACGTTCAGAAGTTAAGGTCGTCGTTGATTCGAAACAATGGTTTGAGTAGTATTTGAGGTGGCATTGTAAAGCTTGGTTTACACTTGAGTTGTGACATGTCTTATTAACTAGCTTTTGTTGAAGCTTAAGTGGATGTTGTAATAGTTATATGTCAATGGTTGGAAAAACATTAGATTAAATTGACTACTTTATGATTAGAGTATACGGGTACGTATATGATTGTAAGCACTTCCCTTCAAACGTAGTTTTTAGAATGTTCACACATTCGGTATAAGTAACGTAATAGGTATTTAGATAACATATTCTCGAAGTTGTTATTGTTGGGGATAATCCGAATAAATAATAATATAAAATAGTATAATAGAATCGTAGTGCAGTTTTTTTTAAACATTTGATATGTTACGCTATTCAGGTAGCCTACAGGTAGCCCAAATGCTTCAGCCCACTACACATATTTTAAATAGGTATACCGCCCTTTACGTAGTATTAATTTCGAAATGTGATACGGGAAAATAGATTACTTACATACTGAAATCCCTAGTTATAGTTTAGTTACGTCTTGCTTAAAACGGTGGGCGTTGTTGTCTGTACTACAGTTTTAATACTACAACAGGCATCAACGATTTGGTAAAGAAATGTTTCATGTCCATATTTGTACAAATAGTGCAACCCAAAGCCTAAACTTTTGTAAGTACCTACCACCTAAGAAATATTTCAAATAAACATTATTATTATTATTCTACAGTGGCGCCAAATCATATATAAATAAGAACACTGAAGTGAAATAAAATATAATAAAAACTGGCTATGTGCGATTTAGACTCGCAAAGAATTAATATAACGTTCCCGACGCGCACTTGCCTGATTTTATTGTGTTGTATCAAGTGATAAGAGCGTCGCTTCATTCTCTTGATGGTAAGCGTCACTCTCCCCGTGACAGATGCGTTGTCAAACCAAATATTTCAACAAGAAAGTTCTGCATGACTTGTCATTGTGTTGGTCGCCGATGAGACGTTAGTTTTGTCTCAGTCAAACAGTCAATTGACTTGTAAAAGTGCCGTGCCTTGACAGTGTTCTTTAGACATTATTGCTTAGAGGTAGAGTATTCGATACTGAGGTCGTATCCACTAAGATGTCCCTGCTAAATATACTTATGACAATTTTCAATAATTTATTTGCCCAAGAAAATCAGTTATTGACAATTGTCAATCAATTATAATAAATTAGGCTATATTTATTTTGAATAAAAATAAACATAATACCTAAATGCCATATGTTATAATAATTACAACATAATAGACTAAAATGAAACACATATTAGCTGAATTACAAAATGAGAGTTTGTAACGTCATAAAACAATAATAGCATGGAAAGCACAACGAAAACGACATATTGCATGTCAATATTACAATCGTTTAAACCGGAAACCTTCACAACACATTTAGGTTTATTCTTGTTTACCCGAAGGTTTCAATATAGCCTAAAGGTGTTGAGTTTACGATTGCGTAACCTACGTCAAAAGTCCAAGAATCTTCCGCAATAAAACTTTTTAGAGTGTTAATTTGTTCAACAATATACACAGGAAAAAAAACTGGAACGGGAAGTGGATGAAGGAAGTTTCTGTCGAAATGCGCTATCACAAAGCAAAATAAAACAGCTAGCTTAATTTTAAATTTTAAAATATTTATAAAATAATAAATAAGGTGTACATAGTCTACACCAGTCCTTACAACAGTACTCGGTCGCGTCGACCTTTAGACATAATGTGTCTGCATTTGCATAAACGTTTAATCATTCCGACATGGCACATGGTAACGTCGAGAAACATCGACCCTATGATAGCAGAGCCCTTTATACCAACATTAAATCAGAAGATTTTGATCGTAACGATTCCTGCCCTACAGTACTTACACTCTCTCACAACAAAACAACACATATTATGAAAATTATGGCTTTAATTTGTGGCCAGCCATCGGACTCCCAATGGGGATAATTAAATTACACTGCATAATGTTATGTGTGAGTGTATCAATGAAAATAGATAATCTATAGTCTTTGTCATCAGCCTAAGGACAGTAGATCGTATTAAACTTGAAACTCGGGAGGTGAATTCGCTTTCCCATCCCAGTTGAAAATGGTCCTGGTGGTGAGGTAAATATTAATAATTTAGATTACTTTTAAAACAATGGCGATGGTCATCACGAGTATCGGACAAATATAATCAGGCATAAAGTAAAAATTCAAAACAAGAGTGCTGCCCTCAAGTCGTGTACTGCGTAGTTATAACCACTATATACATATATAGTGGGGCTCGATCCTGCTACCATCTGTCCGTGGAGCCGAGTCATGCTCGGGCAAACTGATTAATCTATTATACGACACTACTGATGTTATAACGATAAAAAGATTTAAGTGATGAATATATTTGGGGTTTCTTGGAAGATGACGTATACAGAACCAGACAGTACTGTTATTAAGATTCTCCTAAAAACTATCCGACCTAAAGCTTAAGCCCGGGATGTAATTGCTTGAACAGTTATTGCACCTACCAGGTAGATGAATATAGAACTATCCATATAATACCAGGTTTTACTAAAGGCCTGCTCTAGCCCGCTATGAACTATTACTCGAATAACACTTACTGACTAGATATAGAAGTATGTTTAAAATTAGCTTTGCATGGACTGAAATGTCAATTTGATTTGTTGATGTGACCTAGATAAGAAGTTCGTTGCTTACAAGTACGGGAAACAAATAACTTTTTAACTATGAAATAAGGTTTGTATCAGCGGACACTGCAATGTGGAGATGATAATATAGCAATTAAGAACATTTTTTTTACTTTGGATGACATTTATGGATTTCAAAATTATTTATAATGATTAAATTTTCAGATATTATAGAATAAACTATATTACTATTACACACAATTAAGTATAAGTTTTACATATTTACATTATTTTCAATTGCAGAAAGCAATCATCTGTAAAAATCAGAAATATTTTACAGATAATATTCACTTACTTTTTATTGCGTTACCATCACCTCCGAAAATTACAAATGATAAAATTATTTATAAATTAATTATCATGGTTTTGAATAAATCGTTCATGTTATTAAGTAGGAATTTTAGGCTTATTCATATATAATACATTCTTCAAACATTTTATAAACTCGAGAATATTTAATTAATTAGACGATTTATCACATGACACTAATATTATAAATGCGAAAGTTTATGTGTGAGTGAGTATGTGAGGGTGTTACTCCTTCATGCTGAAACCGCTATAACGATTTTGATTAAACTTGAAATACGAAGCATTATTTTTAATAAAAATACCGATGAAACCACGGGCGTGGTTTATATATTTTCATAAATAATAGAACAAGTATACACGTACATGTAGATTTTAATAATAATCCTATTTGAGCTTACCTCAGGTCTAATACTCTAAACAAAAGTATCTGTTTTACAAAATTACATTTTAACGAAAGAAAACATCATAGTCATGTGTGGGATTCGAACCCGCGTCTATCCACCCCTATAGCCGGGGTTTGCTCTGACCGACTGAGCTTAGATGACAGTATGACTCATAACTCTAATTCTTGCTCTCGCTCTTGAACACATTTTTTTCTCTTGTAAATTTGTAATGTAATCTGCAGAGCCAGGCGTTACAGCATATAACAAAATAAAAAAAAACAGTTTTTCTATAAAATTAACAGCTATAACAGCTCAGTCATGAGAATATCATACTCTTTAGTCTAAAAGGTATTATATTGTTATATTCCATAGCAAAAAAAAATTAAAACAAGACGCACCTGCATAGTCTACACCAGCCTTAACAACAGCACTCGGTCGCCGTCAGCGTCGACCTTTACATTTAATGTTTCTGCATTACCATAAACGTTCAATCAATCCGACATGGCACATGGTAACACTGGGAATACCCTTTTTTTTAATAATAAGTATAAAAAAAACAATATAGATGGGTTCAAAACTCTTGGATCCGGATAGATGGAATGTCTTTAACCTCTAACTTACATTGTTTAACCAACTAAAGTACTCGGTAATTAATTTCATAGCAAATAACATCGTACACTGAGAAAAACTAATTTGGAGTTTTTTTTTTTTTTTTTTTTTTATATTGTTATGATTGCAATAACGCCTGCTATGCGGATTACATTAAAAAAAAAAAAAACCTATCGTATATTTGTAATTTTGTAACTAATTTGGAGCTTAAATCAAATTTGACCTTTTACCGTTGAATTGTAATTACACAAGATGAATTCACAACTCTTCAGATGATTTTCCCCACGCAAAGCGAAATCAATAAAAATGTACCATGTTTTATAATAAACACAACCGTCAAAAAACGCCTTCCGTGTAGTATTTTTCAGAATTGAACTTGTTATACGATAATAATTGCAGTATTGACCATAAAATATACCTTACTTTTACGGCGGTTTATATACGGTGATTATCACTATAACGTACGACTTAATCAGCCTCATCGAAAAGTCAATATTTAAGAAAGACCACAAAATACACCTTAAATGTAGACGAATTTTTTGCGCTTTTGACTTTAGATTATTCACAGTGTATAAAGTGACTGAGGGGAAAATACGCCTAATGAGCGACATGCAATGACTCACATAAGTGGGAATGGGTTTTTTGCTTATAGGCTATCCTCAGACCAGAATTTCACCTGATATGTATACATCACCTGACTGACCTCTCGGGAAATGAAGACGTTGAAACTGGCAAGGAAAAGCTCTTGTAGCGAATATAAGTTTACCAAGCTCCGAAGAGAATAATAGAAAATGTACACGAACTCAAGTACTTTTATTTTCTTCTTTGTACACAGTAACATATCTATAATATTCTACTTGATCGTCTCGCGGTTAAGCCCAGAATGCCGCGTTGTGCCACCGACCATCTTTCTTTATTTTTTCCGGAAGTCCACATCCAACCTCTACCACCATCGGCCTCTAGAGTCGTTGATGACGAGTCTTCAGTCTGTCAAAGATACTGATAATGTGGTTGCCAAAATATAAATATAAAATAATAAGTTAATGCAAACAAATTATAATCGATAAATTTGAATAAAATGCAAACCTAACACGAAGCTTGCCTATACTCTGGTTTTTAATTCGAGATCAAAAATGTAAACAAAGGTGTTAACCGTGCCAAAAAATTACAAGTACTTGGTAATTTTTCTAATTTTGGGAACGGATGGAGCATTTATTGTAAAAAATATATTTAATGAATGATAAGTAAAAAACCAGACTATAGGTTCCTAGGTTTTTTCTGCAAAGAGTGCACGTGCTTTGCAGGGCACGTTGTTTTCTTAGGATGGTCGTTATAGCATGGTGGAAGGTCGTTTTGCCAAGATCCACCTGTATTGCTACCATCCTCAAGTAGAAAATCTGTCACCAATCACCTAATGGTGTGTTCCAGCAGCCGTTCTGGAGGGCCAGTTTCCTTTCCAGGTTATACCTGTATACCACCTTCGACTACGTCTTTTAATCGGGGAGATAATGGTCAAAGACTAGTTTTTAAGTCTTTTTTTTATGTTATTGTGGCGGAACATGTTCGAGGCCTTAGTGAACTAATTTCTGCCTAGAACAGATGCATTTCATCATAAGTGACGAATTGCACTGCGCCCGTCACCTTGAGACATAGTTGTCAACTCTCATGTGCCTGTTATTTCACTGGCTCTCAAGGACTGCTGCCGGAACACACCGTTAGGTACTTGGCGACAGATTTTCTACTTGAGGGTGGTCGCTAGCCAGGCGGTCATTCACAAAATGCCCTTACACCATACGGTGAAGCTCAAGCCCGCGGCGGGATTCGGCAGTCCATAGCCAATGCCACTGAGCCATCACTGCTTCAAGTTTATAACTAAAACAAAAGGCAGAGTACTAATTAAAATTTGAAACTTAAGTTTTACAATAAAATATTTGTATTTGTATTATAAGCTGTTAAAAATACACGAACAAAATGGCGGAAAACCAACTAGTGTTCAAAAGTAAACATCTTTTATAGATCGATCTCG
The DNA here is from genome assembly GCA_963890685.1 of Plagodis pulveraria. Lineage (NCBI taxonomy): Eukaryota > Metazoa > Arthropoda > Insecta > Lepidoptera > Geometridae > Plagodis > Plagodis pulveraria. Next base: position 1,910,794 of record OY982977.1, read on the forward strand.
GAAACGGTAGATGATTAAGATTAAATAGCTTACGGATAAAATTAAGATACAAAAATAATTGACAGTTTTGACAGCTGCAATTTGACAGTCATGACTTTGACAGCCTTGACATTACATAATGCGTGATGGCAGAATTACGATGATTGAAATATCAAATAGCCGGTCGGTCATTGTGTGTGAAATTTGAATATTTGAACTTGTATTTTTTACTAAACATAACAATACATATTTAATTGTGTATCTTACGTTTGTTTTTACACGACTGCCCAAAAAAGGAGTGTTATGCTTTAAGGGTACATGTATGTATTTTTGTGAGTTTCTTTATTCCAATATAACTTCTAAACGGCTAAACCGATTTTAATGTATGATATATAATTAAATTTGTCTTGATAGCACAGGTGAAACTAGGTACATCAAAAGTAAAAAAAAATAAACTGGATGATTTTAAGACGCCATATTGTATATCATTTTTTTTTTTACCAAACCCTTCGATAGGAGATCAAAATAAAGGGCTTTAAGTATTTTACTATACGAGCGCACGATCGAGAATGGGGAAATTTCGATCGTGCACTAGTAGAATGAAGACCTCCTGAGGATGCTTCAAGTAGAAGCGATAAGCGTCGAAAATTCTTCCGGTTTGGCTGCGTGGCGTTTGTGACGTCACGTCGGCTTAGCAGGAAAATTAGGCGGAATTGTCACTAGATATATTTTTATATTTTTTAAGTGTTTTATTAAAATATTAATTTGATGTTTTCTTAAAATATTTTGAAAATATTTGTTATTATTAAATATGGATTTCCGCAAAGTAACGCCTGAATCTATTCATTATCCATAAATGTTTATAACTTGAACGATAAAAGTAATTTGCACTCGGGTTTTACATTTTTAATTAATTTATACTTGGTAATATTGTTTCTGTTTTTTTTTTATGTTATTGTGACGGAACAAGCTTGAGGCCCACCCGATGTTAAGCGGACTAACCTCTGCCTCTAACAGATGCATTTCATCACAACTGTCGAACTGCACTGCGCCCTTCACCTTGAGACATAATTGTTAAGTCTAATTTGCCTGTAATTTTGCTGGCTCTCAAGGACTGCTGTCGGAACACACCGTTAGGTGCTTGGCGACAGATTTTCTACTTGAGGGTGGTCGCTAGCCAGGCGGGCATTCGCAAAATGCCCTGCGGTGAAGCTCAAGCCCGCGGCGGGATTCGATCCATGGACCTGCTGCGCGGCAGCCCATAGCCAATGCCACTGAGTCATCACTGCTTCAAACTTTACAAAGGCTGCATTCGGAATCCAGTTATTTCTGACCAGTACAATTGTTACTTTAGGTGAATCGTCCATAGTTTCTGAACGGTCATCGAATTCTAGATGTCATTATTTCCCGCGCTTTTGCCATCGTTCTTAATGACGAAAAACAAAAAAAAAATAACAAGGTTTTCATAGTTCTGGTCACGAAGATATCCCCTTGCAAATGTAACATGGCCGACACATTTTTGTCATAGTAGATTATAATACAAGTGAGCTAAGTTGCTCACGAGTTACATACGCACTTTTTCAACACCCTTGCAAGGAAAAAAAAATATAATGCACAAATGCGATACAAACAACATACGTAAATTATGGCAAATAGCGAGCAAATATTTTTTTTGCGCGCTGCAAATGTCTGATGGTTGATTACCTCTTTGATGTTATAAATCTGTATTACCCGGTTAAATTGAAAATGCTCTGTTTACTTGCATATAATTTGCAGTTAGGTACTAACTTAACTTTGTAGCAATAATTCTATTACGCACTAGTGTATATTATTATGCACGAGGGTGTTATAGTTCGGTTTATGGCCCTAAGAACGATATTATAAAGCTCACTTTACGAGCAAGGGTGTTGAAAATATATTTATATGAGTGTCACTTTCGACGCTTTTAGGGGTGCCGATTACAAAAATTACATCCGTCTTGAAATTCAAGATGGCGGACATATAGTTGGGAATAAAATATTACTGGTATCACTTTCGAGACTTGGACGCTAGATGCAGGACGCTTGTAACTGTTCTATTTGGAAATGTATGGGGTTACATCCAGCAGTTGACTTCTTGCGGCTGAAATAATGAAAATGATGATCAGTTTCGAGGTTTTTTGGTTTTTAATTTAAAATAATTGACTCCATGGTATATTTTATAATTATTTGCTAAAATACATGTCACATAAGATCTTATATGGATTAGGATACTTACAATGTATTTGGTCTGCAAGCAGACGTGCAAATTTTTGTGTAGGTAAGTATTAAGAACTTAAAAATGTCATTTAAAAAAAAAATTTAAATTGTTTAATATTGTTAAAACGGTTGGTAGGAAGCCAGTGAGTCAAAGAGCTTTTAAATTTGTCTAAATGTCAATCCAATATTTTGACGTTAGGTATACAGTTATAAACGAATAAACACATATTGTAAATATTTTTATTTATATGCAATAATTCTTTATTTATTGGTTAATAAAAGATATTAATATGTTTAATATTTATTTACATTAATATAACATGATTATAAGTAAAACATCAAACACTTCATATTGATAATGTATATTTGGCCACAACACAAAAAAGTAGCAACCCTAGGTTAACTAACTAACATAGTTTGACTTTTACCCAAACATCAAAGTTTAACCACTGTTTGATCCTTACACTGTGGTACTAGCTCCAGTTTTCTAGTACGCCACCCCGAAAATAAACTTGTAGGTATGAAAGGTTGCTTAAGAGTATTGATGTAAAAAGTGCTAATATGTGTGGGTAGATATACAAACCTAGTTATTGGTTGCAACTGATACTGAGCGTGGGCGGTGGCGCCAACTAAATTAGAAGATTTCCTAAGATCTAAGTATGTAACTTAGGTCTAAATTGGTGCTTAATTTATAAATGTGGACCAGATAACGTTTACTTTTAAGGAGCTTGAAGCGCTCGTAGCGAAGTTTACTTAGCTGTTGGATGGGTGACCGCTAGTGACATTACTACTGAGCGTGCACGTGCTTCGGAGGGCACGTTAAGCCGTCGGTCCCGGTTGTCGTCCTAGGATGGTAGTCGTTATAGCATGGTGGTAGGGAATTTTGCGAATGTCCGCTTGGCTAGCTACCACCCTCAAGTAGAAAAAATAGAAACTCGCCAAGGCCCTAACGGTGTGTTCCGGCAGCTGTCCTTGAGAGCCAGTACTTCTAGGTTAGTCTGAACAACATCTTCGACCACATCATCACTTACCAGGTGAGATAGTTGTCAAAGGCTAACCTATTAGGTATAAAAAAAGAACCTCTATATTTAACGGAAGAAGTCTACCGACCAAATATATTTAAGCGAATGCTGAAAGCATTTCTTTTGGAAAAGAATTATTCTAGTATTAAATAATTTTTAACATAATTTTAGGTGCCTACTAGTGGCAAAATTCATGGAGAGAGGAAAAAAGTCATGGAGTGGATATCGAGAGAAGATAAACGGAAAAGAGGAAGACCATCCAGACGAAGGGAAGATGTTTTCACACAACGACACGGAGTAAAGTGGATGAGAATAACAAGAGAAAGAAAATTATGGTCACAACTGGGGGAGGCCTACGCCAATGAGGCGACATCTATACATATATAATAGACCTAGTACGTTGTAATAATAATATACACACTATTTTATATAATTGGATAAGTATGTAACCCATTAAATAAATTATAATAAACATGAATTACGAAACTTGATATATAATAATATTATCATATAGGTAAACGAATAATTAGTATCATCATAGAGAAAGTACTAATAAGAGTTTCAATCGCAACGTACGCCGGAATAAGCTCAAATCTTGTATTATATCCAGATGGCGCTGACTCGTAGCCTGGAAATGTTGGCTTCGACACTTAAAGCCGATAAATTTGAATTTCATCGATGGTAAACGGGCGCAAAAAATGCCTTGTTTGTTTTGACTACGAAATATTGTGTTAAAATGCTGCTCCAATAAATTAGTTTTTTATGGATAATTTACCACGGTTCATAAGTTTATTGATAGATGGCGCTGCACCGCATGTAAAATATATGGCAAATAACGCCATCTATTCTCGTCATACATCTGTTTTCGTTCCATCACGAGTGCGAGTAGCCATATTGAGATTTACGACTGCCATTAAAAATGTAATTTCGTTATTTTATGTGATTTGATACATTTAGCGACATGTTTCGCCGAAGCTGGTATTTAGCTATCGGTGTACGCTGTAATGTATGGTCTTTGTCACTGTTATTAGTTCTTTCTCTATGGTATCATAAATATCAAAAGAATAATTATTGCAATGTAATGAATAGCAGATTTGTAAAATAGATTGTAAATGTGTAGTTGAATAAAAGGCTCTTTTACTTTTACTTTTACTTTCTTAGTGGGAAAATGTAAATGTAATATATGTTTTTAGAAACAAACAAAAATTCAATTTCAAATGTAATCTTATATATATGTACTTACCTGTTTTTTTTGCACAATAAACATTATTATTATTATTATATTATTTAAGGACTTATAATTATAGTACTCTCCTAACTCTCATAGAAGCAACATATAATGTTCAAGTAAATAAATCATAGCAAGTATATATAACAAGTGTATGTACTAATTGTATGAAGTGATAAGTATGAGGAAGCTCTTTTCAGTGACGAGAGTACATATTTTTCTATCCCGCTAGGCTAGTAGTGTTCAATCAAATACAGTCCGCATTGCGCAGGAATACATTTCTGCTAGTCTACGTCCATTATAAAGTTGGCATCGTCAGGACCACTATGTCTTAGTTATGAATGAAATTCTATTGTTATCATTATCGCCGATGCCAATGGATTAATATTCAAATACAATGCACTTTGTATATAAATAAATAACTGAACTGAACATTATTGTTGCCAGAAGTAAGAACTAAATACTTAGGGCCTGTTTCAGAATGTTCGAGTAAGTTCCGGTTATACTACCCAGAACACAAAATAACTGAATGATCAAAATTACAGTTAACATGCAGCGCGTTTCAAGCTTTAAACGATGGATAGGCTGAATCGATGACTGAGAAACGCAAAGATAGTGTTTTATTTATTACATATGTTTTGGGTAGTATCACTGGAACTTACTCGAACATTCTGAAAGAGGCTCTCAAACAAACTCTTACAATAACTTTCCCAATCGCACTGATTCATAAGTCCTTGTCTATATATCTAATATATTTGAGTCCGCCATTTAACACTCGTCTCAGCTGCACGTAGGAGATAATTACGAAGCATGTGACCTTGCAATGGAAGTTTCGTCACACGCACTGTCAAAATGACGTACTCGAAAATGTGTTTAAATATTTGCCGTGACTTGCAATTGACCGTAATTTCGGATGGTAGAATAATGGGGATAGGCGCTGTAATGAAGCAGTGATGGCTCAGTGTCATTGGTTAAGGACGGCACAGCAGGTCCATGGTTAGAATCCCGCCGCGAGCTTGAGCTTTCTACTTGAGCCTGGCTAGCGACCACCCTCAAGTAGAAAATCTGTCGCCTAGCACCTAACAGTGTGTTCCGGCAGCAGTCCTTGAGAGCCAGTAAAATTACAGATACATGAGACCTAACAACTGTACGTCTCAGTGTGACGGGCACAGTGCAATTCGTGATAAAGAAATACATCTGTTATAGGCAGAGGTTAGTCCACTTAACATCAGGTGGGCCTCGGGCTTGTTCCGTACAATAACATAAAAAAATTACTAAGTTATTGAAAGAGTATTTATTTATCATAGACCTTCTTTTTTGACTGCCTCTTTGGTGTGTGTATCAAAGAGTTTATTTGGAATATTGAGGTTTTGGATTCGAAGAGGTTTTTGTCTGACCATTTATTGGGACTTAAAAACTAAAACTTAAGAACTTTTTGAAAACAATCCCTTCTACACATTAAAATAATATATGTCAATGCAGCTTATAGAATCTTTGTTCTTAGGACAAGTGCCAACACGATAACTGCAGATTGTATATAACTGTACTAAGTGTAAAAATATTATAATTATTAAATTTTAATGAATTATTTACATTCACGTAATTTCTCGGGAAAACGTTGTGGAGAGTCGGAACAAACTTGTGTCTGAAGTCGAGACCATGTTGTCTAATGTTTCGAAGTGGGGCTGACTGAGCTTAGCCCAATTTAACCCCACGAAGACACAAGTTTGTGCATTCACCGCTAAATTATCCCCCTTTGCCGTATCCCTCCGTTTTGAAGACACTTCCCTTGCCCCCTCAACTAGCATCGGAGTACTTGGCGTCGACATATCGAGTTCGATTTACTACCTGCAGCTCAATTTCGCCATCCGACGTCCCGACAAAGCATGATGTTTCATCAATTTCATGTCGACGTCTGGAAGTCCACAACCTTGCGATTTTCACGGCATTTCCTACCTTGCACTACCACAGTTTGGAACCAGCTGCCAGGTGCAGTATTTCCGAACGGATACGACTCAGGGGCCTTCAAGAAGAGAGCATATTCCCTCCTCAAAGGTCGGCAACGCATCCTCGATACCTCTGGTGTTGCGGAAGTTCGTGGGCGACGGTGATCACTTACCACCAGGTGAGCCGCCTGCTCGTTTGCCCTTATATCCCATAAAAAATAAATAAAAAAAAAGTTTATCTATCGATTGAAATGGTTCTGTAGAAAACCGTCAGTATAATTTAGGAGGACATACGAGTTTTGTCCCTTTTGATGTTACTATTGACACACATAGACCTCACTAGTACCTTTGATGGTACTACTGACACATCTTTACGTAATTAGTACTATAAGTCGTACTAGGGACGCCGAATTTTAACCTTTATGTCAGAAGTACCATTGGTCAGTACCATTGTTGATACTACTGCAGTCTGCGTCGCCAATACCTGTTTGGTTTGGCAGCAGTCATCAGAAAAATTTCATTATGAGATCTATAATTCTGGTAGAGAAACTAGTGGTATTGATTTAAATGAATCCCATTACAATTTGACAATCAATTAGATCTCCATAAGAGCTATCTCGACAAGATCTATTATTTTTGTGAAATCAATAGTAGTCTAGGATCAATAGTTTTCAAAATAAACCACTTTTTTAAGTGACAGTTGTCATGATAATGTTAACTGAAACCATGAAATACGATATTTACCGTCACACCTCACACCCGTAGTGTGATTATATATAGTCTAATAAATAATATAGTCCAAAAAATCCCAAAACTAGAAACGACACTAAAACCTGCAACATCCACTGTGACTTTGACAGATGTCACATATTTATTATGCCGGTCTTCCTAATTAATACAATAGAAAAAGTAATAACCATGCGTTTCTTGGCAATGATTCCATTGTATCAATTATATTATATTCTGTGGTATCGATGAAGCAGTTTTCTTGGTCCCCACTCTAGGGCACTGGTGGAGGGGTGAATGTGAATTCCCCGTTCACCCACCAGTGAGAAAGTCGATTATACATTATTCCACGTATGTATGATATATGTACGTGTTTGTTATATTATTAAAGACTTTTTAATATTGTTATATTTACAATAACGCCTGCTATGCGGATTACATTACAAAATTACAAACATATGATAGTTTTTTTTAAGTCATGTGCGGGATTCGAACCCGCGTCCATCCTCCCCTTTTCAATCGTATATTTGTAATTTTGTAATTATTAATCAATAGTATTTGATTTAATAGTACTAGTGACACAAATATGTGTCAGTAGTACCATCAACGGTACTTCAGCGAGTGAACACGGGATAGAATATATTGTGTTTTGTATATGGTACTAGTGACGTATATATGTCAGTAGTACCATCAATAGTATTGATCAAAGGTACTGACACATAGGAAATTTCGTTGTGTAACTAAACGAAACTGAATGTTACAAACAAATATTAAACTCGAAAAATTTTGGCGCTACACTGAGAATAATCTAAAGTCAAAAGCACCCTAATGACAGCCAATTTATATGGTATGAAGGCAAAAAAACCAACCAAACGTAAATACGAATAAAAACGCCTTCCAAATAGAAGGCGTTAAACGAGGTCAGTGAAGGCAAATGTTTCTTTTCGTCTTCATTTAAGGTGTAATTTGTGGTCTTTCTTAAATATTGACTTTTCGATGAGGCTGATTAAGTCGTACGTTATAGTGATAATCACCGTATATAAACCGCCGTAAAAGTAAGGTATATTTTATGGTCAATACTGCAATTATTATCGTATAACGTTCAATTCTGAAAAATACTTTACGGAAGGCGTGTTTTGACGGTTGTGTTTATTATAACACATGGTACATTTTTATTGATTGGTGAAAATCATCTTAAGACTTGTGAATTCACCTTGCGTGGTTACAATTCAACGGTAAAAGGTCAAATTTGATTTAAGCTCCTAAGTAGTTTTTCTCAGTGTGCAGTTAAAGTATGAACGTTGAAAATGTAGCCTCGTATTTGACGATTATAAGAATATATTTTTCAATTTTTTTTTATACTTTCTGTTTGTGTAAACTGCTTTTATAGTTAGCTCTATTTTGACTTTTGAAAAACGCCCTAAGAATTCCCTCCTATTTCTAGTCAGTTAAAATAAATATCAGATCGTACACATATACCCTGACCTACTCAATGTTCTACAAACATTATGCCACATTAAAATACCGTTTATAATGATAACCTATCAAAACAAATATTACTTACTAACTATTCTCGTCTATATTTATGCAAAATTAAGTCATTCGTCCTTTGTGTCAATAGTTTGAATACATTATTATAAATTATAGTCGCAAATGACAAACTACGTTGGGTAGGAGTGGTCTTAATATATCTGAGTTTGAATATTATAAATTAACCAGCAAAGCACTGCAGGCTTGGAGCATCAGGTGCTCATCCATAGGGGGCGAGTGCGCAGTGCTCGAAACCCTGGTCGACGTATTCGATCCCTAACGTGAGGGTTTTGCCCGGACATCAGCCTCTACGAGATTAGAATGTCTTCCAAACAGCTTAAGAGGAACGCAAAGAGAAGCTCCTACAGAAAAATAGGTATTTTAACAAATGGATGCTGTCTCGCCGCTAAACACCCGAACAGAGTAGTGCAATAAGGAAAATTGCAGCTTCTTCAAGTTTTGACTTAGAAGTTGCGCATAATTTGCGTTCTGGGAGAAAACTTTTCTCCTATATTAAACATTCAAATCTAAAAATGTTGATGTTATATAATAACTGACACAGTAAACTAGGTTTTCCTTTTTCTTTATTAATCATTATTTTTCATATACAGAATTCACAAGTGATACAAATTTTGAGAAAATATCGGTACCTATTTAAATACCCATTAATTCAAATTACTTTAATATAACGATAAAAATCAAAACCTATAAACCTGGATATTAAAAACACCTATAACATTTTCAAAAATCATCAAAATCGGTGATTGTGTAGGGTGGTAGAAACGTTTTCTCTTTCTGTTTGAAAATTCGAGACTTCCCTTCAGTCTTAAAAACAACAAGATGGTGACGGAATCACGACAGAACTTCTGAGAGCGGGTGGAAAACCGGTACTCTCAGTCCTCCAGAAGTTATTTAATTCCGTCATCCTTGAACGTCAAACGCCAGAAGCGTGAAGCAGAAGTGTAGTGGTACTGTTCTTCAAAAAAAGTGACAAGACCTTGTTGAAGAACTACAGGCCCATTTCACTTCTGAGCGATGTTTATAAGCTGTTCTCGAGAGTCATTACGAATCGTCTTGCTCGTAGGTTTGATGACTTCCAGCCTCCCGAACAAGCCGGGTTCCGAAAAGGCTTTAGCACCATAGACCACATTCATACGCTCCGCCAGATTATACAGAAGACTGAGAAGTTTAATCGGCCATTATGATTAGCTTTTGTAGACTATGAAAAAGCCTTCGATTCAATCGAAACCTAGGCCGTACTGGAATCTTTTCAGCGATGCCAAATCGACTATAGGTACATCAAAACGCTGAAGTATTTGTATAGGAACGCCACCATGTCGATTTGACTACAGGACAAGAGCACGGAACCAATCCAACTGCAACTTGCCGTTGTGGCTATTAAATGGAGTAGAATATACAATGAACAATATTTTTGTACATTACAATTCTCGACTGACACAAAAATATGCAATCAAACCACCAAATTAGACTATTTTACTTTGAACAAATATTGACAAAACGAACTGTCAAACGCATTCTCTCAACGGCCGCACTCTACAGACCCGCCAACTTATCTGTTCAGGTGGCAGAAAAAAGAACTACAACATTCCTTCAAATTGTGACAGTTTGTAGTTGATTTCCATGACCAGTAGCGCCCTCGAAAACAGTTAAGTTGGTGGTACTATAGTTTCTGTTGAAAACGAACTCTTTCTTCTCTCTGGTACATTCAAAGTGAACTGATAATTGGGATGGAAATAATGGATAAACTCTATCATGTTTTGTGTTTCAGACAACTTACCTGCTATTATTTACGCTTATGTCACCGATGAATCACCTGTGTGTCATTTTGTTCTCAAAATAGCTGTAATTAAATTGGGAATTCCTTGAATCAATAGTTAGCTTGGAGGACCTCTAAAACTCTAGTGTTAATGAACAGTTTACGAAATCTTACCAAATAAATAAAGCTTATTTTTAAAATAGTATTGCCACATCTGAAAGTAAACGTCGTTTTATTCTTGACATAGGTATTTTTTTTCAGTTATTTTGGTTGTAAAACCAAACTGCTAAAGTAAAAGTCAAATTTAATTACTTAAAAATATATTAATGTCATTTATTATATTTTTATGTTTACCCTTATAAAAAACACACACTTTAAACTAAATTTGAATTTAGCTCACTACTACTATAAAGAAAACATTTAGACAACCTATAAGCCATTGCAGACTCACGGTCCAAACGCTCCAGCCCACTACCAGTTGGCAGCGTGCCCAGCATGCTAGTAGCATTGCCCCGTTGAATTACTATTCGTTGAGCCAAATGCAAAGTTATTATTAGATATAATTATTATTTTTCTGCAATATATTATTTTATTTTAAGTGGTGGTATGCCTTTAATAACAAAACACTACGAACTATATACAACACTACAGCTACTACGATAAAAACATTTAGACTTAGCATTTTTGAAAAGCTCGTCGCGAGTTTGCTTAGCCGTTCTGAATCGATCAGCAAAGTTAAGCAACGTCCGCCGCGGTCATGACCTGGATGGGTAACCGCTAGTGACATTACTACTGAGCGCTCGGAGGGCACGTTAAGCCGTCGGTCCCGGTTGTTGTCTTAGGATGGCAGTCGTTACAGCATGGTAGTAGGGCATTTTGCGAATGTCCGCCTGTCTAGCTACTACCCTCAAGGGTCGCCAAGCACCTAAGGGTGTTTTCCGGCAGCTGTCCTTGAGAGCCAATAGTTCTAGGTTAGCCTGAACAACATCTTCGACCACATCATCACTTACCATCAGGTGAGATAGTGGTCAAAGGCTAAGGTATTAACCTAATTACCATTATATAATTTTTAGCAGTGATGGCTCAGTGGCATTAGCTATGGACTGCCACGCAGCAGGTCCCGCCAATCCCGCCGCTGGCTTGCGCTTCACCGCATGTTGGTAGAGTATTTTGCGAATGTCCGCCTAGCTAGCGACCACCCTCAAGTAAAAAATCTGTCGCGAAGCACCTAACGGTGTGTTCCGGCAGCTGGCCTTGAGAGCCAGTAATTCTAGGTTAAGCCTGTTAACAACTTCGACCACATCATCATTTACCATCAGGTGAGATTGTGGTAAAAGGCTTACATGACAGTAAAAAAAAATCAGCTTAAATATTTTTATTATATTATTGAGAGAGACTCCTTTAACCACATGGTTGAATATTGGAAATTTTGACGGCCCTTCATATATAATTTTTTAATTACAAGTGTAATGTCTTCGAATCGCTTTCCACATAAACGTCACACAATGATAATGTTGAAGTTTGTAGAACACTATAGTGTAGTGGTGGGCAAACTTTTTTTGATTGGGGGCCAGAAAGTAAAATACATTTCTGAGCAGGGCCAGAATTACAGGAAATATGCATTTTGAGTTGAAACTTTTAATCTTTAATCAAAACTTTACAGCATTACACGCTTGGACAAATGTAAAAAAATACAATTTGACTTTTAGTTGTAGGCCCTGCCATATTTGTAGGCGTGAGCCATATGAAATTGCTTATGATCTGCCATATTTTCGAATGCAAGGTTAGCAACGCAATCATGAACTACGTGGCTAATTTAGCTGGCTCCTTTGCCTATGCGTTTATTATTCTACTCAGAAGAATGGACCGTCAAAATATAATTGTCGTAGGCCTTCTACTATTCATGTCGAAGGACCGTCAGCGGGCCGGATTAAATGCTTTCGCGGGCCGGAGCTGGCCCGCGGGCCGTACTTTGCCCATCACTGCTTTAGTGCATCCGATGTAGGTATAGTCTAATGACTGCCATCCTCAGACAACAACCAACACGCGTGCCTATCGAAGCACGTGCACGCTTAGTAGTAATGTCACCAGCGGTCACCCATCCAAGTCGAGGCCGCAGTGGAGTTTGCTGATAGGCTAAGCACGCTTCGATACATAGGTTAGGTACTTTTTTATACTTGATACTTTGACCACTTTCTCACGTGTTGGTAATGATGTGGTCGAAGATGTTGTTTAGACTATCCTAGAATTCCTGGCTCTGAAGGAAAGAAAAACAAATTTATTCGCTGCTTGTATTGAATCAGATATTTGATTTTTATCAATAGTTAAGACATATTACAAAATCACAAATATACGATAGGAAAAATTTAAGTTCCCGTATATCGCACATGACTTAAATTTTTCCTATCGTATATTTGTGATTTTGTAATGTACCTAATCCGCATAGCAGGCGTTATTGCAAACCTAACAATATTAAAAAGTTAAGACATGTTGAATCTCTGGGTTTATTTTTAACAGTCTCACTATTTATAGTCTTCCAAATGGTGTTTATTTTATTTTTAGATTTGCTAATTTTGTTTCTAATAAAAAGAGATGAAGCACACAAGCAAACAGACTTAAACATTTTTGAATACTTCCTAACATAATCATGAAACTGTTCGCAAGATGTTAATTTTTTCCTGCGATACAGACCAAATAAATAATCTCTACTTTTTCGAATACCTGTAGTAGCCCAATCACCGAACTTCAACTTTCCATTTATTTGTTTCTTTATTTTTGGACATACTTTTTGAAACTCAGAGCTTACTAAGCAAACTACGCTATGAGCGCTTCATGATACTTATTAATGTGGTCGAAGGATTTAGCCCTTTAGTCAAAACAATATTAGATTTGTTGCGTTAATACTTACCACCGGGTTTTCTAATACAAACTAATAATTTATTAAAAATATAAAATATTACCAAATAATTAAAACATATTTTATCAATACTTTGCATATATAAATATAGTCTACGACGTATAAATCAATTTTAATATGAATAAATAAATGAAAATTCACTAAAGATCCGCCTCTCGGCCTCTCGCTCACCTATATGACCTTCCCTGGTTATCTATTTCACTGTTTTAGAGTTCTGTTCTAGAAAAGTTTCAATTATTTCGTAGAATTGTCTATGAAATCATTTTCACAGACATACTTCAAACTTTGTGTATTAATGTGACAAAAGTATCACAAAATGAAGCGCTCGTAGCGAAGTTTGCTTAGCCGTTCTTAACCAATCTGCTAAGTTAAGCAACGTCCGCCGCGGTTATGAGTTAGAAGGTTCACAGCTAGTGACTTTACTTCTGAGCGTTTCCGAGCTTCGGAGGGCACGTTAAGCCGTCGGTCCTGGTTGTTTTCCTACGATGGCAGTCGTTATAGCATGGTGGTAGGGTATTTTGCGAATGCCCGCCTGGCTAGCTACTACCCTCAAGTAGAAAATCGGTCCCCAAACACCTAACGGTGTGTTCCGGCAGCTGTCCTTGAGAGCCAGTACTTCTAGGTTAGCCTGAAGAACACCTTCGACCACATCGTCACTTACCATCAGGTGAGATAGTGGTCAAAGGATAGCCTATCAGCTATAAACAAAAAACAAACAACAAAATAATTGAAACGAGGCAAGTTTAAGTTGAACAAGTGCTTAAAGACTTAAAGACTTGCGAGATCTTGAAGGGAATGAAAAATTTACGTAATTAGCTAGCGACCACCCTGAAGTGGAAAATCTGTCGGCAAGCACCTAACGGTATTTTCCGGCAGCAGTCCTTGAGAGTCTGTGAAATTACAGGCACATGAGACTAAACAACTATTTTTCAAGGTGACGGGCGCAGTGCAATTCGTGACTTGTGACGAAATGCATTTGTTATAGGCAGAGGTTAGTCCGCTTGACATCAGGTGGGCCTCGAGCTTGTTCCGGTACAATAACATAAAAAAAAACCTTTTAAGTCGGTCAGTTTCTTTTTTGGGTTCTGTACCCAAAATTTAAAACGGAGCCATTTTCTGTTCACTGTCTGTCTGTTTGTATATCCATATGTCACAGTTCTCGAAACGGAATGAGTTAAAAACCCGAAATTTAATAAAAAAAAAGATAATCTGTGTCAAATGATGACCCAAAGATAACTTTTGGCCTAAAAATAAATTCAATTATTTTTAATCCAAACAGATCAGAACCCTTAGTCGGTTAAGGACAGATTCGGCGACAAATTAGGTTTACGACAGATTCTGCTTAGGACTAATTCCCTTTAAGGCGAGAGTGCACGTACTGATTTCCATACAAAGGCTTGAGCTTCACCGCTTGGTGGAAGGGCATTTTGCGAATGCCCGCTTGGCTAGCGACCACCCTCAAGTAGAAAATCTGTCGCCAAGCACCTAACAGTGTGTTCCGGCAGCAGTCCTTGAGAGCCAGTAAAATTACAGGCACATGAGACCTAACATGGAATCGAACCAGGGTACTGCGGCACGACAGTCCATAGCTATTACCGTTCAGCCATCATTGCTTCAAAATTGTGAAATTCAATGTGTGAAATAACTTGTTGAAGGCGGTACCATTTCTTGTTATACATTTTTTTCACAATTTTTAGTGACCCTTGCTACTTACGGGATTGATTGTTATTCACTGTAAATGACTATATCATCAAGATAGGAAACTACTTTTCAGTTGCTGGAGTGTAACTCAAAAACGGCTTGACCGATTTTGGTGAAATTTAAATGGGACTACAGAGCAAGCATCAGCTTACAAATAAAAAAATCGGTACGGTACGGTGCTTTTGCGCGGGAAACGACTGTTCACTGGTGACTGGTGGTAAGTGATCACCGTCGCTTATGAACATCGTGGAATACAGAAGGAAACTATGAGGATCCGATAAACTACGGAACCATATAACTGATGTCAATTATATAGACAGAGCTTTCCACAATGTAAAGAAGCACTTATCATTATGGTAAATATCAGTGTTCTACAGTCGTTTTTGCAAGGTCATCGACCATGTTGTGGTCAATCTATACCGCTGTGACTAAATGAAGAGCTATTAGGATTATTCTATGATTCGTTTCACCTTAATGCGTTATGAAATTATGACTAAACATAAAAAAGTTACTGAATTTTAATAAAATATTTTATACACCATCGCCTGATAAGCGAATAAAAATCTTTAAAATTAAAACCTAAAGACGGGTCTCCGCCAAATAGAAGTTGTCAATTATTATTATCAACACTTCTTGGAGGCACAAAAGCTTCCAATTCTCAGGATGGAAGATCCAAATAATTTCTTATCCCTTCAGCTGCCAGCCTTTTTTTGACATTAGCTTAAATTGCCAAGGTTAAAATGGCTGCAAGGCGTTTTTTGCGCCGGGCGTTATAAGTGCAATTAGACATGTTATTTTTTCATACACTTATAAATACCTATATAATTTTGTAATCCTTTAAAAATAATCTATATGTCTGTATTATTTTTGTAATAATATAATTAATTACGTCCATGATTTTAGGTACTGAACATAAATATGTCAACTAATTTATCAACAGACGTAATCATTAAATTTCCTACAAAGTACTAAGACTATCACTAAAAATCTATGTAGAATAGGTGAACACATTAATTTTCTCTGTATAAACAACCAAACCCTATCAGATATTACACAAAAAATCATGATTGTACTCGCATCAAAGACCACCATGAAACCGCGCGAAACACACATGAATGCATCGCTGATGTTTTAACTCATGTGACAAATAAAACCAATTAGTCACCCCGTGACCACGATCACTGCAAAGTGTTTGAAACGTCGGGACAAAAATAATGATACATATACGCGATTTAAACCGTGTAAAGTTATTTAATTACTATGTGTAATAATCGCGAAAACCTACGACAACATTATGGAAGATCCAGCTTTATACTCCTAATCGAAATACTCATAATCTTTGAGTAGGTACGTAAATACAATGTTATGGGCAATCTGGGCCTGGATAGAAAAACATCCTGATACATACTTTGAGATATTTTTGTGCATCTATATATAAGAATCAAAGTCATGGCTCACTGACTGACAGAAAACGCACAGCCTAAACCGCTGTCGCAGCATAGACAGGATTTTTTCGCTATGCTCAAGTACATCCTAAGCCTATGTGTCGCAGAGACTTGAAATTTGGAGGGTGTATTTGTCTGTATGCGTAAGAAAGGATTTTTTGAAATTCAACCTAATAAGGGGGTAAAAATGGGTAAAAATGTTTGTATGAAAGTCCTTTGTCTTTTAACGTACATATCTGAAAATTACCCACCTTGACAATAAGAAGTACAAACTGGCTACTGAGAACAGTGCACTGGCAGATCTAGTGCCGTCATACAATATCTACACAGATGGCGCAAAAACCAAGACTGGTGCCGGTTGCGGTTATTTCATCCATTCAGACATGTGTGGCGAACGAACTAGTATTGCCGTTCATATAGTTCATATAGTTGGGTATGCAAACTCTAGTAGTTGTTGTATAGGTAGAAATGTTGTCACCAAGCCCATAATAGAGAGCTTACATCCGCATACATCCATGTAAGTTCAGAACCCGCGGTCCCAATCTCTAAATATCCAGCATGGATCCGTCAGCTCGGTCCACAAACCACAATACGCGAACTCTACAGTTACAACCTTTTGTCAAGTTAACCGACATCGTCTGTACATCTACCTAACAGTTCCCATTACCGTCGTATAAAAACAATGCTCTATTAACAATAATTAATTAACATAATGATGTTATGTTCAGATGAAAATCTCCGTTTTTCTACCTGTGTAAGTATGTCCGGTTGTGAAAACCGAGGATGCTGTGTGTTTTCCGTTGCTGTACTGTCGCGTAGAAAATGCTTATCCGATCCTTTTGATATTTAAATTTCCTCTTTCACCAACTCAGTGAATAATAAGGTTGAATTGGCCGGTCACTTCTACATGCAAACGTCGATACTCATAACTTTTTAATTAATTATCATTTTACAAATTTGTAAGGATACAAGCGTAGAAAATGAACAGATAAATCGATATTGTGCTTAGGCTTAAATCTGAACCTAAATTCTCACATAAGGGAGTGATCAAGTTTCGCAGTTTGTATAAAGAAGTGAAATGCCTTGAATTAGCTGACTGACACTGAGTTTTATCTATTTAACGAAAAAGTAAGTAACTTATGCATGATAAACGTTGCAAGCAGACACTGGCCGTTCATTTGTCATAAGATTAGAAGACTAGAAGCACTCGTAGCGGTGCTTTTCTAGGTATTCACTGTGAACCGATCAATAAGGTTAAGCAACGTCCCTGCGGTCAGTATTTGGATGAGTGATCGGTAGTGGCATTTCCTATTGAGCGTGCACGTGCTTCGTAGGGAACGTTAATTTAGTATAGTTTATTATCGTAGGATGGAATCGGATACATTGTGAACATTGAAGCAGTGATGGCCCAGTGGCATTGGCTATGAATTGCCGCGCAGCAGGTCCATGGTTCAAATCCCGCCGCGGGCTTGAGCTTCACTGCATGGTGGAAATGCATTTTACGAATGCCCGCCTGGCTAGCGACCACCCTCAAGTAGAAATCTGTCGCCAAGTAACTAAAGGTGTGTTCCGGCCGCAGTCCTTGAGAGCCAGTGAAATTACAGGCAACTGAGACTTAACAACTAAGTCTCAAGGTGACGGGCGCAGTGCAATTCGTGACTTGTGATGAAATGCATCTGTTATAGGCAGAGGTTTGTCCGCTTTACATCAGGAGGGCCTAGAGCTTGATCTTTAAAGAAAAAAACGTTCGGAAAATTCTAAGACTCTCCGAAGGAGTGCAGCACTCCGTGTTCAATGTTCCATTGTGGCCAAAGTGACTCATATAGATGAGTCACTTTGGCGCTTTCTGAGAGGAACACCCGTAGCGTAAAGTCCCCAATATAAGGGACATGTTGAGCTGACACACATACGGTTTGAATGATCTCACTCAAAATGAATCGCGTATATAAAAGAAGATTCAAGATTATTGAAACTGCTTTTCTATACGACTGTACTGAACAATAAAAACAATTGAGTTGACGCATGCGCGGATGCGGCGTGGCCGTGACCGTGTGAGAGACATTGCAAGGTCGCCTTCAAGTGTGGGCATGGTAAGCCCATTGCTGACCAACTTTTTTATGACGAATAAGCTAGCTAGACGGAGTTCAAAATGACTTACCTACTTAAATATTTTATATATTCGTTAATATTTAGTATTTTGTGTTGAACATGAATACTTATTGCTATGACGTGACAGCTGTCACAGTGACAGGTAAAGATGCATTGTTTTTCACCAACTTCAAAAAAAGGAGGAGTTACTCAATTCGTCTGTTTTTTTATGTTTGTAACTAAGAACTTTTTACTGGGTAAACGGATTTTGATGATTATTTTTTATTTGAAAGCTGATGCTTGCCGTGTGGTCCTATTTAAATTTCATCAAAATCGGTCAAGCCGTTTTTGAGTTACACTCCAATAACTGAAAAGTGTCTTCCTATCTTGATGATATAGTCATTGATAGTGAATGACAATCGATCCCATAAGTAGCAACGGTCACTAAAAAGGGTGAAATATTTTTTTTACCAAAAAACATATAGACTTCGACATTTAAATGTGTGAAATAACTTGTCGAAGTCAGTACCATGCGCACAATATTGTGATAATACGTACTTTTGAACCGACTTTAACAAGTTATTTCACACATTTGAATGTTGAAGTTGGTTCCATTTTTTTTTGGTGCTTTTTTTAATTACATGTTTTTTAGAAATTATACTAAGGGCACGTTCCGTTTGGCACTAAGCAGCGTAAGCTTGCTCAAATCGTTCTGAGATGCACAGACACACAAAATCCATATGTCGTCATCCGTGACGTCATCAACCAGCCTAGTCAATCATTCTTTTTAAAAACGGAAAATATCTTTCAGTACTGTAATACAAGTTGCTTAATAATAATTAGAAGTAAAATTTGTATTGATACGATTTACTATATACAGGGTTATTAGTAAAATGCAAACAACCTCTTAGGGTTGACTTCTGCTAGTCCTAACAAACATTTTAAGATGTTTTTTTTTATTTTGTTTATGTTTATTTGAGAGAATAAGCACGAGGACCACCTGAGTTAAAAGTCTCTTGTGCCTTTTAAAAATTTCATATTTTTTATTACTTAGCTCGATGTCGATTCAAAACTCTATTCAAAGGGAGCGCGGCGCGGTCCAGTGTTGCCAAGGCAGGCGCTCTTGGCTCGGAGTAGTCCTAACTAGCAGACGTCAACCCATTGCTAAAATGCTAATACGCCTGTACCTGGATCACATGGTGATTGCAACTCTTGGCCATGGTGACCAGTGCTGCGTATTTTGAGTGTGTAAATACTATTTTTACACGACTGCCCAATAAAAGAGAGTTAGGATTAAACCAAACGGGCGTAATTTTGTGAGTCGTAGAATTTCAGTAGCATAAATTCTGCTGCTTTCGGTTTCATACAAAAATGCAGTTGGTGCGACACGACGACGAAAAATGAGTTGTCTGCCGACTCAATGCGCGTAAACTCGACCGAATCGGTCGTAGTGAGGGATGGTAAGGGAGCGGTGAAGATGATTTGCATATAACCTTTCAAATAAAGTATGGAACCTGTAATGTAGGTAGATTATAAGATATCATACCGAAGGTAGTCTCTTTTGTTCGACGCTTCTCAGTCTCGGAATAAACGCGCTCAAGGAATTATTACGTTGCTATTATTTGTGTTATGGCCACCTATTCCCTCAGGACATTTCAGAACTGTCCACATATCAGCCTCTGACTACTGTTTACCCAGCTCTTTTCTGGATCCTCTTCGGAATATGCTTCGTATATACACAATATTTTTTATGGATCCATCGTGCAGCGTGCTCGACGGCACAAACAGCCCGTATAATACCACCAACTTAACTGTGCAGTTTTCGTGGGAGCTACTGGTCATGGATATCAACTACAGACTGTCACAATTTGAGGGAAAGTTTTTGTGCTTTTTTTTGCCACCTGAACAGATAAGTTGGTGGGTCTGTACCAACGCTCAATACTGAATAAATAAATTAAGTTCGTCTGGCAACTCAACAGAAATTCAGTTGAACGTAAAATGAGTGATCAAAGGCCTATTCCATTTGACGCTAATTTCGTTATTTTCGATAATTTTGATCACATGCGTCTATGGTTGTGATCACTGTGATCGTTTGTCTGTTCCATTTACGATAAGAACGCTAAGAATGCCACTAAAATTTGCCACTTCTGTCACTTTTGACATTACGTAGGTAATTCAAACTGTTCCAGTAGCGTCATAGCGTTTATGGCGAAAATAATGCCAAGACCCACCTGGAACAACTTTTAGAGAGTGTGATTGTTTTTGGCGAATTTAACTTTAAATGGTAAGTACCCCAAAAATACGCGACTTACGACTCACAAAATTCACTCGTTTGGTTTTACCCTTAGAGCTCAAGTTGACGCGTATATATGAATAATATACGAGTTCATATTGTGGCTGAAAATCAGCGTCCGGAATGTATATATCGGGTAGCACAAACTGAGTCACCTCCCTTTGCTTTGTTACCTCTGTATAGTTTTTAGTTGTGTGAATGTCTCCAGCTTACTCAATCGAAATTTCTTAATTCTGAATATGCCAATATTTAGAGCATATTTTGTGCAATTATTAATAGGTACCAACTCAAAATTTAAGTGCCAAATAAACTTCGACGCTACGTGTGATTATTAGTGTGTTAGCTGACGTTATGGTCTCCAGCTGACACATGCTGTATATACGAAACGGCTGAAGATGTGGTTATATACTATAGCCAGGGATTTAGAGCATAATTTGTTTTTTTTGTGCCAATGGCACAAAAAAATCTGAACGTCATACTTGAAAGCTGTAGTAGTTATGATTCGATTTTAACGTGTAAGCTGGAGACCACGTGTCTACAGCTACTCATCTGTATCTTCTGAACGAATGGACCTACGACTTTGTTTAATATGTCAAAATTTAGAGCCAAATTTGTGCCAAAGGCACTAAAACTTTCAAGTCTCTGGCTATTAAGCTTTTGGAGATACAAGCTCAAATCAACGTGTAAGCTGGGGACACATGTCCCCAGCTAGCACATGCTAGACAGCTCAAACGGGAAAGCCTAGATTACTGTTTAATGGCTTAAAATGTAGGGTAAAATTTGTGCCATTGGCACCAAAATTTTCAATACAATAGGCCCCATAGTTTTTGTGTAACAAGCAAAAACATTTCTTCCCGCCAAAAAAATTAAATATTTGGACAAAAACATTTCAGAGCGCGGCGTTGCCGTCCCGTTGCCTGTAGCTGCAATCTATCTTGAACCTTATTCCTATTGCGTTTGAACTTACTTTTTGCTTTCACGTTATGAATAGGTGGAAGAAGTTACAAAAAAACAGTAGGTGTATAGACTAGGAGTGAGTAAGTACAAAATGTAGGTACTGGTATTTTTTCTCTCAGAATGTTAACTTATATATACCTAATCCTGTATATAAGATGTGTATAAGACCCTCGATGAACGAGATAATGCACTGGGAACTAATCCACGCATGTACAGAACGTGATGATCACATACCTATTAGGTAGGCACTGTAATTTTATAACTGGAAAGAGATATTATCAGTTTATCACACATCTAAACGCGTAGAAAGCTTTTGACTTAAAAGTATTAGCGTGTACAGTACGTAAGTATTAACGTGTGTTTGACTTAAAAGTATTAGCTACAGTGAACGGGATGGCAACGCCGCGTTCAGTAATGTTTTTAACCAAATATTTAAATTTTTTGGCGGGAAGAAATGTTTTTGCTTGTTACACAAAAACTATGGGGCCTATTGTTTTGAAAATTTTGGTGCCGATGGCACAAATTCTACTCTACATTTTAAGCCATTAAACAGAAATCTAGGCTTTCCCGTTTGAGCTGTCCAGCATGTGCTAGCTGGGGACATGTGTCCCCAGCTTACACGTTGATTTGAGCTTGTATCTCCAAAAGCTTAATAGCCAGAGACTTGAAAATTTTAGTGCCTTTGGCACAAATTTGGCTCTAAATTTTGACATATTAAACAAAGTCGTAGGTCCATTCGTTCAGAAGATACAGATGAGTAGCTGTAGACACGTGGTCTCCAGCTTACACGTTAAAATCGAATCATAACTACTACAGCTTTCAAGTATGACGTTCAGATTTTTTTGTGCCATTGGCACAAAAAAACAAATTATGCTCTAAATCCCTGGCTATAGTATATAACCACATCTTCAGCCGTTTCGTATATACAGCATGTGTCAGCTGGAGACCATAACGTCAGCTAACACACTAGTAATCACACGTAGCGTCGAAGTTTATTTGGCACCTAAATTTTGAGTTGGTATTAATAATTGCACAAAATATGCTCTAAATATTGGCATATTCAGAATTAAGAAATTTCGATTGAGTAAGCTGGAGACATTCACACTTTTAGTTTCCAATATAATATTTTTTTATAGTCAAGTTTTCAACGGTTTTATTTATGTACTAGCTGTTTATTTATTAACCTGCGACTTTGTTCGCGATTGCCGTACCTGCAGACTAATTATTCATATTTGAGCACTGTTTATCTCATATTAAGCAACGCTGTGGTCTGCGGTGAAGCACTCCTAGTAAAGCTTAGTTCGGAAAGGAGCTTTTTGGTTTGGGTTTGAAAACTCTCGGGTTGTATTTTCCAGAAGACAGTAGTTAAGTAACTCAGAGAGTTCCTTCGCGGTTCGCACAATAAATGTTGAAGAAAAGTACTTTGTGCGTTTCTTTGTAATTTCGATTTGAAAACGGCATCTTTTTGCCGAGGTTCTCCTTGTTTGACGGTTTCACATGGTGAAAGGGCATTTTGGGAATGCCACCTGGCTAGCGACCACCCTCAAGTAGAAAATCTGTCGCCAACCACCTAACAGTGTGTTCCGGCAGCAGTGCTTGAGAGCCAGTAAAATTACAGGCACATGAGACCTAACAACTGTACGTCTCAGTGTGACGGGCACAGTGCGTTTATAGAAATGCATCTGTTATAGGCAGAGGTTAGTCCACTTAACATCAGGTGGGCCTCGGGCTTGTTCCGTCACAATAACACATAAAAAAAATATACCTATCTAAGATTGTGCACTTCCATTGCGCAGTCTCCAAAAGGTTTCCGTCAAAAGATAAATAGCAAAAAACTGATTGTGGCGAATGTTCCAGATTTTAGAGTTTTATCTTAGCAAGCTTGCAAAACTAAATAAGGGTGCCGGGCTGCCCTTAGGGAGCCGAACTGCCCATGGGGTGCCGGGATACCCGTGGGGTGCTGGAATGCCCATGGGTTGCCGAGCTGCCTGTGGTGAGCCAGACTGCTCGTGGGATTCTGGGCTGCCCGTGGGGTGCAATAAAGAACAGTATACAAAAATGAGGTTTGGATTCAGGCATTCATACTTTCTGTGGTTTAACTTATATTTGCTAAAAATAGACTTCAGTTTAATTTACATAGGCCTTGGAGGCCTCTATTTCCAAGTTATTTTACCTCCTTGTGACACAGAAAATAAATAGTATTGTTTATACCCGGATCTCGGATAAGGTAAAAGCATTTGCTACATCTTCCTGCCCTTTGCAATGACAATATAATAAATTTACTGATATATAGGACAAACCTGAACATGTAGTTAAGTTTAGCAATTAAACAACTTTAAACGGTTTAAATCGCGTATATTTATCATTATTTTTGTCCCGACGTTTCAAACACTTTGCAGTGATCGTTGTCACGGTGTGACTTTGTTTTTTAGGTGGTCTTTTTTTTAGGTTTTATTTGTCACATGTTATTAAGAAAATTTTTTGGTCTACCGTCCGAAATTTTATTATTATATTAGGTAATCATAACGTTCCCTATTCACGCAGTATTCGCTCACAGTGTCCAGAGGTCTTGCAGATTTGTGTCGGCCATGGGATTTAATTAATTTGATGACAGGGTCCCAAGCAGGTGGTACTTGACAACCATCATCTCTATTGAAATTTGGGTATTTTTTGATTTCAATAGCCTCGCGTAACATTCTTGGCATAAACCGGGTCTCTCTGGCGAGGATTTGTGGGTTGTCGAACCGAATGTAGTGGTTGGGTTTGTCCTGGGCATGTTCACAAACCGCAGACTTGGTCGAGCGTCTGTTCTTCATGTCAGCTATGTGTTCTTTTACCCGGATACCAATGCTCCTCTTTGTTTGCCCAATGTATGACAGCCCACATTCTCAATCAAGTTTGTAATCACCTGCATCTTGCAGGGGAATATTACACTTAACAGGTCTTAAAAATTGGTTGATCTTCTTGCGCGGTTACTCTTTGACGACTATCTCACCTGGTGTGAAGGTAAGTGATGATGTGGTCGAAGATGTTGTTCAGATTAATATAGAATTACTGGCTCTCAAGGACAGCTGCCGGAACACACCGTTAGGTGCTTGGCGACAGATTTTCTACTTGAGGGTGGTAGCTAACCAGGCGGGTATTCGCAAAAGGGAGGCTGTGTTCAGCAATGGACAACCCAGCTGATACAATACAATATTATCAAAGTGGTTCACATTCCACCTAGCATTTTCTCGCTGTAGAGATGTGAAAAACAATGAAATTATTTTGCGTCTCGCACTTTCGGTATACTCTATATTTGAGTCACTCGCTTCGCTCACGGTTCAATCCCGGAATCTTTCGCTTCGCTCAGGTTTCGATGAAAGTACTCAACAAAATAATAGCTTTGCAGCTTTGTCCAACAATATCCAATTCGCATATTATAGTAATGCTCACTATCCACAAGGATTGCATTTTTTTTTGCCCATATTTAACCCTTTGACCTCAATCTCACCTGATGGTAAGTGAATATGTGGTCGAAGGTGTTAACAGGCGTAACCTAGAAATACTGGCTCTCAAGGACAGCTGCCGGAACACACCGTTAGGTGCTTGGTGACAGATTTTCTACTTGAGGGTAATCGCTTGCTACGTGGGCATTCGCAAAATTCCCTTCCACCATGCGGTGATGCTCAAGCTCGCGGCGGGATTCGAACCATGGATCTGCTGCGCGGCAGTCCATAGCATATGCCTCTGAGCCATTACTGCTTCAAAAATTCAGCAATTACCATTAAATCATCCATGTATGGTGTAATTTTATTGACTTTAACTTAAAAACTACTCGACCAATGTTGATAAAATTTTATTAGGACCAACTTAGAGGTATATAAATACTCGACAACATTTTTTTTAAACTTGTGACACATATATGTCCGACTCCAAATCTAAAGACCCTAGACTAGTAGAAGATAGATCTCATTAAAATCTAAAGCAAATGACAGCTGTCAAAACTTCAACGGATTTATCTTCGAAACCATTCATCCTTGACCCATTGTATCCTTAAGATGACAGGTCTCTAACTTAAAATTGCTTTATCTTTGACACTATTCAATCAACACTACTAGTTTTCTAACAAAAGTTAGATCTCGTCCAGATCTTTACTTAGTGTGACAGCTGTCAAACAAAGGCTTTATCGCCAAAACTATTGATTTTACACTTATTTAATCAAATTTATTGAAGCGCTCGTCGTGATGTTTGCTTAGCCTTTCTTAATCGATCAGCTAAGTTAAGCAAGGTCCGCCGCGGTCAGGAGTTGGATTGGTAACCGCTAGTGACATTACTACTGAGCGCTTCCGTGCTTCGGAAGGCACGTTAAGCCGTCGGTACCGATTGTTGCCTTAAGATGGCAGTCGTTATAGCATGGTGGTGGGCATTTGAATGCTTGCCTGGCTAGCTACCACCCTCAAGTAGAAAATCTATCGCCAAACACCTAACGGTGTGTTCCGGCAGCTGTTATTGAGAGCCAGTAATTCTAGGCTAGCCTGAACAACATCTTCGACCACATCATCACTTACCATCAGGTGAGATAGTGGCTAGCCAATAAGCTATTAAAAAAAAGTAAACGTACAAACCGTACGAAGCTATCATAAATCACTTAAGGCTTTCATGTTTCAATGCACTTTCGATTGTATAATCCTGAACTTACATAAAACTGTAGCCCAGATTATTGTCCGTCGGTTTGTTCCGGCATGTAGATTGATGTGCATCGATTGATAGATTAATAATTAGATTAATACGGTGTACCTCAGATATACAATGTCAAAGATATCTACTTAATCGATTATGCAATTTTTGGATGAGGAGCTGGCGGCAAAATGTTTCAAGTTATTTTGACACTTCTTTTGTCTTGACCAGCTCCCATATAAGGATAAGCATTTGTGTTTTGATGTACTTGTAGCGTTGTTTACCTAATCATTCTTAACCTATTCACATGATAAACAGGGTTCGCTACGGTTATTACTTGGATAGGTCACCGCTAGTGATATTACTACTGCGCTTCCGTGCTTCGAAGGGCAATAGTTAAGCCCTATCGGTACTAGTTACTGTTTCAGCTGGCACTCGTTTTTTAATGGTGGTAGTATTTTGCGAATACCCACAGCTGCCATCCTGATGAATAAAGTCCCCAAACACCTAACGATGTATCTCAGCATATTTTTTTTAATGTCAGTAATATTTGGTTAAAAATGTAAACTTACTTCTATTTCATAGTCACTCACCATTAGATGAAATTGTAGTGAAAGAAAATAAAAACCCATAGGCCATAAGCAGTGATAGCTGTGGACTGCCGTGTCAAGTCAGACATATCGAATGAACAATCTATGGAGCAGATCCATGGTACGAGTCCCATCGCTGGGTTGAACTTCACTGCATATTGGAAGGTCATGCCAATGCTCATCTAGCTAGCTATCACCTTCAAGTAAAAATCGGTTACCAAGTACCTAACAGTGTGTTCCAACAGCAGTCCTTGAGGGCCAGTCATTATAGGCCTAGTCTAGAGAAGTGAGATAGTGGTCAAAAGCTAGCCGTTAAAAATGTCTGCTGTTACATCATGAATAGTTGTGAAACCTATCATCTTTCCAAAAATAAGTTTTTAAAAATTCACCGGTTTTGCTCCTTTATCAGCATTCAATAGAGGTTGATTCTGGTCTAACGCAAATGCGTTTGGGACATCTTTGCCTTTTCACGAAATAATGAAACTTATTGAAGCTTAATATTATCATTAAATTATTGCACATTTTTGACGAACATTTTTAGAAGACATACCTGTCAGTATATAATACACACGTTAATATATACAATGCTCGCGTTGCTGGCTCTTTGTCTAACACAGATTGACTATTGTTCCCTTTCGTGACCATAAATACGTAATTATACGAATTAATGATTTAATTACTAATTGGAGGAAGGAATTACAGATGTCGTTGTGATTGTAATAATAGAAATACATAATATATCTAACGCGGTAATGATTAAGTTGGAAATACTAGGCAGCTAGAACCTTTTTACACATGGCAATAGCTCTTTATTAAAAATATAAGGATTATTTTTATATTTGGAATATGCCAAATGTGTTTTTTATTATGATTTGTATAATGGTATTTATGATACGGAGACCCATCTGATGGCAAGCGTGTAATTAATTTAATTCACATTAAATGTCATAGGGAATCGGGAAAGCAGTTGAATGACACCTGTCAAAAATCCAAAATGGTGGATTCAAAATGATCACCATACCGAGCTCCGATCCAACTGAAGCTCGGCCTAAACTTACTCAAGAGTTTAAGCGTGAAAGCGCGTTAATGAGACCTACCACCCCGCGAAAAAAAAAACAAATTCCCATAATCAATGGCGAAACCTGTTCTAATTTTTATGGCGTTTAAAATCCATATCCCGAAGAAGAAGAAGCTTTTGTTATGTCACTTTGACAGTTGCCTAACTTATGCCAGTAACATTATTTGTATATTATAGGTATCATCATCAGTCGGAAGAAGCCCACGGTTGAACAAACGCCTCCCCCCAAGAACGCCACAAAGAACGGCAATTAGCCGCTTGTAACTATTGGCTACCCGCGCCTTTAACAATGTCATCAGTCCACCTAGTGGACAGCCTTCCAACTCTACGCCTTCCGGTATAATGTGGTAACCACTCGAGAACCTTTCTTCCCCATCGGTTATCAGTTCGTCGAGCAATGTGTCCCGCCCATTGCCACTTCAACTTGTAAATTCTGAGAGCTATGTCGGTGACTTTGGTTCTTATATCCACGTTCCGGATTTTATTGCGCAAAGAAACTCAGAGCATAGCTCTCTCCATAGCCCGTTGTTTTTTTATTTTTATGTTATTGTGACGTAACAAGCCCGAGGCCCACCTGATGCTAAGTGGACTAACCTCTGCCTATAACAGACGCATTTCGTCAACGACGAGTTGCACTGTGCCCATCACACTGAGACGTCCAGTTGTTAGGTCTCATTAGCCTGTAATTTTTCTGGCTCTCAAGGACTGCTGCCGGAACACACTGTTAGGTGCTTGGCGACAGATTTTCTACTTGAGGGTGGTCGCTAGTCAGGCGGGCACTCACAAAATGCCCTTCCACCATGCAGAGTGACTCTGAGCTTGTATTCTAAGTGTGTATTGTAGGTAAATGTCCTTACTTTGATTGATATTATCTGTTACAAAGCTCACTTGTAGCTTGTTTATGTTATAGAAGGACAAAGGAGCTGACGGCTCACCTAGCCCCATAAGGCTGTTTTTATTGTATGCTTGTTAAGTTTTTTTTTATATTATTCTGACGGAACAAGCTTGAGGCCCACCTGATGTTAAGCGGAGTAACCTCTGCCTATAACAGATGCATTTCATCACAAGTCACGAATTGCACTGCGCCCGTCACTTTGAGACATAGTCATTACGTCTCAGGTGCCAGTAAATTTCACTGGCTCTCAAGGACAGCTGCCGGAACACACCGTTAGGTGCCTTATAATTCTAGGTTAGCCTTAAGAATATCTTCGTCCACATCATCATTTACCATCAGGTGAGATAGTGTTCAAAACCTAGTCAGCTATAAAAAATACTTAACAGAACTCTCCTTGAAAACAATTACAAGAATACTTTAAGACTCATTTAATGGTACATAAAAATTACATTGTAATGAAAGTGAATTGACATTACTTAAATGAGGTAGCCATCTTCAAAGTTATTTATGGGCTGGCATCGAACCCGGACCTGGGTGTTCGTGGGCGAACCGCATAACTATACAGTGATGTCGCTGTTACCAGGCCTGGCTCATTCCGCACTTTAAATCTTCTTAATATATAAAATTCTCGTGTCACAGTTTTCGTTGCCATACTCCTCCGAAACGGCTTGACCGATTTTGATGAAATTTTTTGTGCTTATCCGGTATCTATAAGAATCGGCCAACATCTATTTTTCATCCTCCTAAATGTTAGGGGTAGTCCACCCCTAAATTTATTTTTTATTTTTTAGACAACATTTTTAATTTCTATTTTTTTATGTTACAATATACAAAAATACATACAATCCTCAATTTTCACCCTTCTACGATTAACCCTTATTTTTTAATAGCCATTTTAGTCATTTTTCCTCTTTATATGGCAAAACAACGTTTGCCGGGTCAGCTAGTATAATAGTAATAATAATAATAATAAAATTTATTTTGCATCAAAGACATGTAACATTAATATATATAGTAGCTTAGTAACATATTCATTATAACGTACATACTAGTTTTTTTTTAATGCCTGATAGGTTAGCCTTTGACCACTATCCCACCTGATGGTAAGTGATGATGTGGTCGAAGGTGTTGTTCAGACTAACCTAGAATTACTGGCTCTCAAGGACTGCTGCAGGAACACCGTTAGGTGCTTAACGGCAGATTTTCAACTTGAGGGTGGTCGCTAGCCAGGCGGGCATTTGCAAATACCCTTCCACCATGCGGCGAAGCTCAAGCCCGCGGCTGGATTCGAACCATGGACCTCCTGCGCGGTACTCCATAGCCAATGCCACTGAGCCATAACTGCTTCAAAATGTGTCGGTTGTTATCTTTGAATGGCAGGCTATATAGGGCATTTTACGAATGCCCGCCTGTCTAGCTACAAATCTGTCGCCAAGCACTGTGTGTTGCAGCAGCTGTTCTTGAACGCCAGTATACAGAAGTCTGTTCATACTGTTATACACCTACTTGGTTAGCCTTAGTACTAATCATGGTAGCCCACCTAGTTTGCTCAGCGGTCGTGAGATCAATGTTATACTTTCAATACTGGTTGGTGTCCACACCTTAGGGTATTTTACCCTAAATTTAGGGAAATTTGACGCGCTTAGAGTATTTTTAGGATATAAAATTATTTAGGGTATTTTCAGGGTATAATAAATACAGAGGGATATTTTTAAGAATGTTAAAAACTCCTTGCAAGGGAATTGATGATAGTTTTTTTTTTATATTGTAACTGTTAAATATGCGGCAGAGAGGACAAGTGAAACGATCGTAGGTTAACAACGCACTGGTTTATTTCATTCGTGGTGAGCGCAGTCACGCACACAAAGATAACGTGGAACATACACAACACTCCTCCCCTATTATAATAAACATATAGAAGCAGAAACAATACTCCAAGACAGACATAATCCTTTAGTATAGCCAACGTCACTCTGACTGTTCTACCTGATCGGATTCAGCATCCTGAAATTCATCCACGACTATCATCGCATGTGCATCCTGACGTACCCTTGAATCGTCTGCAGTCAAACTTTCATCTGAAACGTTAGCCTCGTATAGCTCCGCCCTTCTTGTTGCCACAGGAAACGAACTAGCATTAGGCTCATATATTTCCACTCTTCTTCCTGGCGTACTTTGTATCTCAAACTCTGGTGATGAGAACGATGTCAATAACGGAGTACCGGTAGGTGAGTTGAATGTGAAGGGTGTTGGCGGTGTCGATAACTGCGGTGACCGTAATAGAGAGTGACTGCTGGGTGGCCGCGGTGGCGACGGCGGCGTGGATGATCTTAATATCTCAGGGTCAATGTTTTGTATGTTAACATTGCTGCTCTTTTGCTTACACAAAATTATCTGATTTTTGTGCCTTTTAATACTATCTAAGCTGCAGCTATCTCTAATTAAATATAAAACTTTCCCTAACCTTTTAATTATAACTCCTTTGCTCCAAGTAAATTTTGTTTTGTTTACATATTTTTTGAAAAATACATTATCGTCTTTTTTAAAGTCCTTGGTATTTTTTTTTATTTCTGTTTTATTCGGCGAACACTGATATTTTTTATTAATATTAGATAAGATTGGTGACGAAGGTGGCAATGATGATGGTTTTGGATTAATTAAATCTAACCGAGATCTTATTTTTCGACCAAAAACTATTTCAGCGGGAGAGAACCCAGTAGTAGTGTGCACCGAATTACGATAATCCATTAGATACTTAAGTAGTTTAATATTTGCATCTTTTGCGGTACGAGTCGATAACAAACAAGATTTAATTCCTTTTTTAGTTATTTTCACAAAACTTTCTCCTTGACCGTTACTAGCCGGGTGATACACCGGAGACGTAATGTGAGAAATTCCGTTCCCCGTACAAAAGTTTTCAAACTCTTGCGAACAAAAAGATGTACCATTATCACTGACCAGCGTTTTAGGTATTCCAAACCTCGACATGAAATCACACAATTTCCCGATTATAGACGTAGATGTAGTGGCAGTATTCATATTATACACTTCTACCCACTTAGAATGTGCATCCACAACCACCAAATACATGCAGCTGTTAATCGGACCTAACAGGTCTATGTGAATCCTATAAAATGGTTGTGGTGGAAATTCCCAGTGTGAGGAGCGCGGGGTGGTGAAGACCGCAGCTGGACACACACTTCACAAGAACCTATCATGCTTTCTAACGCCTGGTCAATTCCTGGAAACCAAACCCTTGATCGAGCTTCTGCTTTTGTTTTCACGATGCCTAGATGAGACGAATGTAGTTCATTTAATATATTCTTGCGTAAACTTTCGGGAATCACGACTTTATGCCCTCTCATCACACAACCATTTTCAATCGATAACTGAGACTTACAGAGATAATAAGGTTTTAACCGTAAGTCGTTAACTTTTTCAGGCCAGCCCTTTAGTATGTAACCGCTAACTTGGTTTAAAATAACATCGCTTTTTGTTGCATTGTATAACTCGTCTAACGTCACTGGCATGCTACCATCAAGTACAAAACAAACATATGTCGCGCGGTCGCAATGTGTCTCGCTCTCACTACACTGTTCGGTGCAAGCGTACTTGGTCGCGTGGCAGCCGGCCGCTGCAGGCGGTTGCGCTGCTGGCGTCGCCGGTAAGCTTGCCCGAGAAAAATAATCCGCACTGTTATCAGCGCTGCGAACATACTCTATTGTATATCTATAACCACTAAGAAACAACGCGTAGCGTTGTAACCTGTTCGCAGACATTTCCGGTATACCGTTATAGGGACCAAAAATAGATAACAGCGGCTTATGATCAGTCCTTAATATAAATGGTACCGATCTGCCGTATAAATATTGATGGAAACGGCGTACTCCGTATATTATTGCGGTTGCCTCTTTTTGTATTTGAGCGTATCTTTTCTCGGCGGCATTCAATGTTCGCGACGCAAACGATATGGGTTTTTCTAAGCCGTCGGAATCTACTTAAGACAAAATTGCACCAAGCCCACTCGGAGACGCGTCCACAGTTAATATAAGCATAGCATCGGGATTGAAGTGCGCTAAAACTTGATCAGATGTCATTATATCTTTAATGGTCCTGAACGCCCTATCATTAACTTCACTCCAATTCCATTTACAGCCTTTTTTAAGTAATTCATATAAGGGGCTGAGAATAGTGGAAGCGTTTGGTACAAAGTTCCTATAATAATTAATAAGTCCTAGAAATGATTGGAGCTGATTAATATTAGAAGGTACTGGAGCCTCCACCATAGCTTTGACTTTTTCAGGTGACTTTTTTAACCCGTCTTTTGTGATTTTATAGCCGAGGTAGTTGACCTCATCTTTAAAGAATTCACATTTGTCTTTTTGTAATGTCAATCCTGCGTCTTGCAACCGCTTAAGCACTTCGTTTAGCTTATCCAGGTGGTCTTGCCTATTTTTCCCTGTAATTAAAATATCATCCAACAGACAAATAACTCCTTCTATCCCTGCTAGCACTCCTTCGATGGCTCGTTGAAAAATAGCAGGGGCACTTGACAAACCAAATACTAATCTAGTAAAGATATATAATCCACGGTGTGAATTAATGCAAGTCAACCTTTGTGATTGCTCGTCTAATAATAATTGATTATATGCCATAAACAAATCGAGCTTACTGAATTGTTGACCCACACTTATCTTTGAAAATAGTTCATTAGCTGTTGGTAGCGGATAATGTTCCACTAGCAGTTGCTTGTTTATGCTTACAGAGTAGTCGGCACATAATCTGACAGACCCATTTCGTTTCAAAACTGGCACTATCGGCGACGCGTACTCTGAGTATTCAACAGGCTTCAGAATACCTAAATTGACCAACCTATCAATTTCTTCTTCAACCTGTTTACGCATGGCAAACGCTACGGGACGCGCTTTGTAAAAACTCGGTTTCGCGTCATCTTTTAACGATAATTTTATTTTATACTTGTTAAAAGTTCCTAATTTGCCTGAAAATAATTCCGAATATTGTTGTTCTAACTGGTTAACCGAAAAGTTTATTTCTTTACAAAAATTTACGGGCGTCATCTGCAACTGGAATCGAGATATAAAATCTCTACCCAGAAGTGGTGGACCTCCGTCGCGGACCACAAATAGATCAATTTCGCGAATTTGACCCGAGTACAACACGGGTAGACGAATTGTACCCAAACATACAATTACCCTCCCGGTGTAAGTTTTCAACTGTTTGCGCGTGGCGGATAATGGTACATCTTTAAAATGCTTTTTATAAAAACATTCTGATATGACTGTGACCGCCGAACCACTATCAATTTCAAATTGAAATGACGAGTTTCTAATATTTACCGTTTCTATCATGGGTTCACCCCTGAGGGATCAAATATAAAAAAACTTACCGTCATCATCATTTTCACCCTTATCACTGCAATCCGTACCCATATAGTTCACCTTGGTGCACATTTTACGCAGATGACCTTTAACGTGACACTTTTTACACACGTAATTAGCAAATCTACATTCAGACGCTTTATGATTTGTATAACCACAGACACTACACTTATTTTTCCCAACAATTCCACTCCGATGATCCTTTGAAATCTTGTATAGCTGGTGCTCCGATGTGACCGCTACAGTATCGACGCCACTAGCGCTGGCAGCAGCAGCTGAGCGTGCACAGCTTAAGTTCTCTGCCATTTCCAAGACTCCTGACAGCGTAAGGTTGGTCAGGTCTTGCATGTAGAGCTTTTCCTTCTCTACCCCTTGTCGCAGACCCATGATGAACCTGTCACGAAGTGCCTCTTCAACATTAAGAA
Organism: Plagodis pulveraria; assembly: GCA_963890685.1. NCBI lineage: Eukaryota > Metazoa > Arthropoda > Insecta > Lepidoptera > Geometridae > Plagodis > Plagodis pulveraria. Next base: position 1,945,686 of record OY982977.1, read on the forward strand.
ACCCACAATGCTCTGATAATCCACGAAGTCTCGCAGCCCATTGTGAATGAGTTTCTCCTGACACTTGTGTTGCCGCGTAAAATTTGTGGCGTTCACCGAAACCAACCCGTTTTGGAGTGAAGTGGTCATCCAAAAGTTTTAAGATGTCTTCATAGGGCACATCTGCAATATTTTTTGGCAGTGCTAAGTCTGTTACTAGCTTAAAAGTGCCCTCGTTGAGTGCGCTGAGAAGGATCGCCTTCCTCTTCCTGCCCGTAGGGTCTAATTGAACATCTATGTCATTCGCGACAAAATATTGAGATATACGATTCTTGTATGTTATCCATGTATGTATATTATGGTCAAATGTAGTTAAAATCCCGAAATTTGCGCTGGACATCGTAAATGACACTATTATATTGTTTTTTTTTCACTCGAGGGTAGCTCGTCGTCACTGTTAAATATGCGGCAGAGAGGACAAGTGAAACGATCGTAGGTTAACAACGCACTGGTTTATTTCATTCGTGGTGAGCGCAGTCACGCACACAAAGATAACGTGGAACATACACAACAGTAACGTAACAAGCAAAAGGCCCACCTGATAGCGGTAACCTCCACCTATAACGGATACGTTTCGTCACAAGTACCTAACTGCACTGTGCCCGTCACTCTGAGACATACAGTTGTTAAGTCTCATGTAATTTTTCTGGCTCTCAAGGACTGCTGCCGGAACACACTGTTAGGTGTTTGGCGACAGATTTTGTACTTGAGGGTGGTAGCTAGACAGGCGAGCAATCGCAAAATGCCCATTCTCTTGCGGTGAAGTTCAAGCCGAATTGGGGATCGAACCATAGGCTTGCGGCACTGCAGTTCAAAGCTTTAACCACTCGGCTATCATTGTTCATTCAAAATTAATACGTGTTCGGAACGTACCTAACTTGTTGTGACGATGTACCGTTCTCTACCGCTAGCAATTGACAATAATATTTTTCTCTTTCATACTCGAAGGTTTGTGTACGCTGAAGAGAGATATCGTATGTGAAGAGAGAGAAACCAGCTTATTCATGAACCGATTATCTGTTGAAATGTTACAACATTTGATGCTGGTGAGGTTCAAAGATAGTGTTTTATTTATTAAATATGTTCTGGGTAGTATAACCGGAACTTACTCGAACATTCTGAAACAGGCCCTTAGTCACTTCTTACGATACCCACGGGAACTTAGATACTAATTCCCTCGAATTTAGTTAAAGTCACGTGTGAAACATAGGAATAATAACCTAATAATATGAAGCAATGATGGCCGAGCGGTAATAGCTATGGACTGCCGTGCCGCAGGTCCGTGGTTCGTCCCCACCGCCGGCTTGAGCTTCACCGCATGTTGGGACGGGAGTTTGCGAATACTCGCCTTGCTAGCTACCACCTTCAAGTCGAAAATCCGTCGCCAAGCACCTTACAATATGTTCCAACAGTAGTCCTTAAGAGCCAGTAATATTACAGGCACATGAGACTTAACAACTGTATGTCTCAGTGTGACGGGCGCAGTGCAATTCCTTCGGATGTAATGCATCTGTTATAGGCAGAGGTTAGTCCGCTTAGCACCTAGGTGGGCCCTGTGTTTGTTCCGTCACAATCACATAAAAAAAGATTTTTTTTTAAACCTAAATCGAAATATGCATTTAACAGTACCATCTTAGTAATAATAACTTACCATCAGGTGAGATTGTGATCAAATACTAGCTTGACAACAACAAAAAAAAATCACACATTTTTTTAACATTTATAATTGTGGAATGTTATTCAATGACTTAAGCGCCATATCACTTACTCATAAGTTAACCAATATGGCATTGATGCAAACTATTCTTCGAAGCTACGTCATTTAGAGGTACAAATGACGTCACCAAGGATGCGGTTCTGATAAAATACCAGATCGCTTTCGTCATGTTGTTCAAAAATTTCCCGCCCCGGCTTTGCATGGGTATTCTTAACTTACTCCAATAACTGAAAAGTGTTTTCCTATTTTGATGATATAGTCATTGACAGTGAATGACAATCAAACCCGTTAGTTGTTGTTCAGGCTAACCTAGAATTACTGGCTCTCAAGGACAGCTGCCGGAACACACCATTAGGTGCTTGGCGACAGATTTTCTACTTGAGGGTGGTAGCTAGCCAGGCTGGCATTCGCAAAATGCCCTACCACCATGCTATAACGACTGTCGTCTTAAGACGACAACCGGGACCGACGGCTTAACGTTCAACGAAGCACGTGCACGCTCAGTAGTATTGTCACTAGCGGTCACCCATCCAACTCATGACCGCGCGCGACGTTGCTTAACTTTCCTGATCGGTTAAGAACAGCTAAGTGAACTTCACTAGGAGCGCTTCATAATCTCCTCAACTCTTACCGTTCAGTATTCTCTGTATTTAACGTCTTTACTACAATGCACACTACTACAACATCGTAGCGGTATCAGCTCCATTTGACTTGTTCGGGAGTACTCGAGAGAGGCAAGGCGACGTGTGGCGCGGAAGCGGTACGTGTACGTTGTTCTTTAATCAATTTCCACATTGGATGCAACACGGTAACTTGATATCAGTCCAACCTTTACCTTTAAACAACAATAATGACAAAAAAGGCTGAAAACAATCCAGGATACTAGCTTCTGTCGCAAACTAGAACCTACTCAGACTTTCTTATACTATCTTCGTAGAAGTAGTCGAAGCAGTGATGGCTTACTGGCATTGGCGAATGCCCGCCTGGCTAGCGACCACCCTCATGTAGAAAATCTGTCGTCAAGCACTTAACTGTATGCTCCGGCAGCTGTTATTGAGAGCCAGTAATTTTGGTTAAGCCTGTTAATAACTTCGACCACGTCATCACTTAACATCAGGTGAGATTATGGTCAAAGCCTTACCTATCTGTAATAAAATAGTAGTATTTCTTAATCTCTTGCCAATCAGAACCAACGAAAGTGTTTCTTAATATTTCGCTAACTAAAACTTATGTAGCTTATTCTGACTAACGAGGTTAGTCAAAATATAATTATTTTGATGTTTAATCGCGCGTGAAAAGACCAGTTTAGGATTTAGAAACATGAGCTTAGTTCACGAAAGTTTAAAGAAAAGTAATGTTAGTCATTATTAAAAAACTAAAACCTACGTTGGCTTTCATTAGTTATATATTATGTAATATAAATATGTATTAGTTTAGTAATAAATATTTTGTAGGTATTACTTGATTTTAAATTATGTGTTTGAGATTATAACGTAGACTAATTTTATTTAACTCGATGTTTGTTTAGTTATATTACTTGTGTACACCCCTGACATTGTTCCTGTATGTCCTCTCCATACAAAGGTTGCCTGGAAGAGATCGCTATTAGTGATAAGGCTGCCTATTGTGACACTCTAGTCAAAGTTTTATTTAAGATTTAATTTGTATTTTATTGGTGTAACAATAAAGAATTATCTATCGATCTATTTATTGCCAATCAGACTTTACGTTATCTTTATTAATCTTCCGAAAACCAGAACCTAGTATTTGTTTAACTTTTGCAAGCTCGTAATAATTTGTAAATCAGGCATCACGTAGACTTTATTAAACTCTTAAAAATTAGAACCTACATAGCCTTCATTGAATTTTCGAAAACCAAACCTAATCTTTTTGAAACTTTTGCAAGCTTGTAATATTTTTCTAATCCGAAATTAAGTAGCCTTGCTTAAATTTCGGAAGTATGACCTACGTAAGCTTTATTGAACTTTCGAAAACCAGAACCTAGTTTATTTTAAAACATTTGCACACTCGTAATATTTTGCAAATCCGAAATTACGTACACTTTTCTAAACTTTTAAAAACCAGACCCTACATAGTCTTTATTAAACTTTCGAAAACTATAACCTAGTATTTTTCAAACTTTTGTAAGCTCGTAATATTCAGCAACTGGTTGTAGTTTTCTACAACACACACAAAGTTTTTGTGTATAAACTCTTCTCTTGCGCGGACGATGCGAAATAAACTTTTGTGAGCATGCTCAATGTTTTGAAAAACCTTGACAGGAGACGCGCCTTAATTTTCATAATAAAAACATACAAGTCGGTTCTCGTTTGAGACAATTCTACAATACAACAATGAAAACGACTTGTAAAATGTATAAAATTACACTTGTCTTAATGTTATTGGATATAGCGAATATTTAAATAAAAATAAAATTGAGTGATGTATACAGATATAATTGTTTATTTATGTACTTCTGCGGCCGTAATTATAATAGGAATATTATTTATATATATATACCCGTGTGGGGTGCCGGGCTTAAATGTCAATGCCGATTTTAAAGCAGTGATGGTTCAGTGGCATTGGCTAGACTGCCGCGCGGCAGGTCCATAGTTCCCGCCGCGGGCTTGAGCTTCACCGCATGGTGGAAGGGCATTTTGCGAATAGCCTGACTAGCGACCACCCTCAAGTAGAAAAATCTGTCGCCAAGCACCTAACGGTGTTAATTTTTATGTTATTGTGTGTGACGGAACAATCCCGAGACCCACCTGATGCTAAGTGCACTAACCTCTGCCTATAACAGATGCATTTCGTCAACGAAGAATTGCACTGCGCCCGTCACACTGAGACGTACAGTTGTTTGGTCTCATGTGCCTGTAATTTTACCTGCTCAGGCGGGCGTTCGCAAAATTTCCTTCCACCATGCGGTGAAGCTCAAGCCCGCGGCGGGATTCAAATCCTGCTGCACGGCAGTCCATAGCCAATGTCACTGAGCCATCACTGCTTCCCGCTGCTGTCCTTGAGAGCCAGTTAGGATAAGCCTGTTAACACCTTCGACCACATCATCACTTACCATCAGGTGAGATTGTACCATTTTAACGATCTCTTCAACCTACAAAAGCAGCTCCAAGAAAGGTTTGGGTCAAGAAAGTAGCTATTGGAAGTGTCTCCTATAAGACAATGACAAACTTGAGTTGTTTTACAAATTCAGACTAACATTATGCAAAATTTTATCGAAATCGGTTAAGTGGTTGTTACGTAATGCGCAAACATACAGACAAACAATATACACAAATTTTAATATTGTTATAATTTTGTTTGTAAAATTGTTATAAATTGCAATAACGCCTGCTATGCGGATTTCATTATAAAATTACAAACATACGATAGAAAAAAAAATTTAAGTCTAAGTCTTAAATTTTTGACATGACTTAAATTTTTTCGATCGTATATTTGTAATTGTAATACACAAATTTTCTTAAAATAAACAGTCAGTATCAGTTCAAAGAATATTTTCCGGCTTAAGCACCGCATTGTTGAAGGGCATTTTACGAATGCTGACCTGGCTAGCTACTTGTAAAGTGGAAAATCTGTCGCCAAGCACCTAACAGTGTGTTCCGGCAGCAGTCCTTGAGAACCAGTAAATTACAGGCACATGAGACTTAACAACTATGTCTCAAGGTGACGGGCGCAGTGAAATCGTGACTTGTATCGAAATGCATCTGTTATAGGCAGAGGTTAGTCCGCTTAACATCAAGTTGCCATCGTGCTTGTTCCGTCTCAATGCCCTAAAAAAAATTAGAACTGATCCTTAACCTTCTTTGTAAAAGGCAATAAAATAAGAAGACGCGCTTAAGGTCCCGCAAGCCCCAATCACGTGAAATTGAGCAGTGTTGCTGAACATTTGGCGAAAAATGGTTCCTTGCTCCCTGATTGCCCGATAGGTACAACGAGAGTATTTCCAAAGAGGATCGACGTCAGGCAGGTGGCCTCCTCCTATAAAATTGAAGCTACTCATACAAACTTTCACAAAATTATGTCATTGTATATTTTTTTATATCAAGTGACGAGACGAACATGTCTCCCTGGCGATGGTAAGAGTCACGCCTGTCTATTACAAATACAGTGTTACTGTCCTCATATGCTTGCACTGCACTGCACTCGTCACTCCTACATATAAGATCCTATGTTTTTTAATGCCTGGTAAGTTAACCTTTGACCACTACCTCACCTGATGGTAAGTGATGAAGTGGTCGAAGATATTTGTTCAGAATAACCTAAAATTACTGGCTATTAAGGACATCTGCTGGAACGTTAGGTGCTTGGCGACAGATTTTCTACTTGAGGGTGGTAGCTAGCCAGGGGGGCAATCGCAAAATGCCTTACCACCATGCTATAACGACTGCCATCCGAAGACAACAACCGGGACCGACGGCTTGACGTGCGTTTCGAAGCACGGAAGCGCACAGTAGTAATGTCACTAGCGGTCACCCATCCAACTCATGACCGCGGCGGACTTTGCTTAACTTTGCTGATCGGTTCAGAACGGCTAAGCAAACTTCGCTACGAGCGCTTCAAAACTTCAGTCTCATTATTCAGTACTTTTATTTGCTAGAGGGCCCTTCACGCCTAAACACAATAGTTTTTTCACACTACTGCTTCGATGCAGAATATGCCCGGCTAGCTACCACCCTCATGTATAAAATCTGTGACTAAGCACCTAACGGTGTGTTCCGGCAGCTGTCCTTGATAGCCAGTAATTCTAGGTTAGCCTGAACAAACACCTTTGACGATATCGTCATTTACCATCAGGTGATAATGGTCAAAGGCTAGCCTATCAGGCATAAAAAAAGCGGACACTGCTGTGCAACTCACCACGATGGATTTACCACCACCTGATAAATTCCAGACACATTGTAACGACTCTACATGAGTGGGAGAAGGGAAGGAAGCTGATAGATCTATACATTAATAAATAAAAAGTAGTAAATATATTTTATTCAATGTACAAAGGTAAAAAAAAACGTATAACATTCCACACAAAGGTTGCCTGGAAGAGATCGCTATTAGTAATAAGGCCGCCCATTGTGACACTTTAGTCAAAGTTTTATTTAAGATTTAATTTGTATTTTTTTGGTGTAACAAAAATGAATTATCTATCTACATATTAATATGATTACAAATATAATTAATAATTAAGTCAAACTTAAGACTAGCCTAATCAAACAAACCAACCCTGATCGCTCCAGGCGCAAAGGTGTCCAAAACACTTGCAGCGTTTCGCCGCTATTGGCCATGGCCATCATCTTCACCAGGAAATATAATTAAGAAAATAATATATATATATATAGATTATTGTGCATTATAATTAATATCTCTATTTAATTACAAGATTTATTTAACTTTTTTTTTATGTTATTGTGACGGAACAAGCACGAGACCCACCTGATGTTAAGCAGTATCCGCTGCCTATAACAGATGCATTTCATCACAAGTAACGAATTGCACTGCGCCCGTCACCTTGAGACATAGTTGTTAAGTCTCATGTGCCTGTAACTTCACTGGCTCTCAAGGACTGCTGTCGGAATACACCGTTTGGTGCTTGGCAACAGATTTTCTACTTGAGGGTGGTCGCTAGCCAGGCGGGCATTCGCAAAATGCCCTTCCACCATGCAAACTTCTATTTTATTGCAATGACTTATAGGTTGTCTAAATGCTTTTATTGTAGTAGCTGTAGTGTTGTATATAGTTCGTAGTATTTGGTTAATAGAGGCATACCGACGATAAAAAAAGTTAATAAAAACAAGAATAAATTATTATAAAATTAAAAATTTATTATTTTTTGTAATGTAATCCGCTGACCACGCGTTATTGCAAATATAAAATATTAAGAGTTAATTAACTAATAAAAAGTAAAAAACCCGACAAATTATTTATTTTCATTATACATTTTATTGTTACATTGAACTGCAAGTTATATATAATGATAAAAAATGTTTATGCACCTGGGATTTTAAGAAAAAAAAAATAGTTTCTAAAATCCGCCAGTTATTTTTATTTATGTTTTTTATGTAGGTACCTAGTGTCACTTCCGCTATCAAGGCGAATCTAACGATATATCTCATATATTAAAGTCGGTTAAGCCATACCAAAACTTCTAAACGGTTATGGTGTAATAAAGAAACTCACAAACATACATGAACCCTGAACACATAAATCTCGATTATTCGGCAGTCGTTTAAAAAATTACAAGATTCTAAAGAAAAATTATTAAACTGGTCAAACGCAATATGACCTAGGGGAAAAATTAAAAAATATATCGATAGCGAGAAAAAAACGATGATTCAGACCTCCCTTGCCATTCGAGGTCAGAGAGTATTTCATAAACAGTTTGTATATAAGAGTCTCGTTAGCCTTTACTGAGCTTGTTCCACCGACAGACTGAGAGAGCACAGCCTGTGCCATCCGCGATTAAAAAAAATAAAGTGTCATCCGAGTTTTTAAATATAGAACGATTCTGCAGATCCGTGGCAGTGTTGAGTTGTGTTTTGTGACGAGTGGTTGGTTTTATCTCAATGTGAGTTTTTTATTTACTTTTTTATGATTAAAAGTGGTTTTTTTTTAGGTTTATTGAAGTGTTTCTTTAGGGATAAGTGTTTGGCTTTAGAAAGTTGTGACTGTTTTTTGGGAACGCGTTGAAGTCTTTTGTATGTACGATTATTAACTACGAATATTTTTTTCGGCGAATTCGAATGGCTTTTAGGTGTCGATAATATAAACGTTTTTTATCAAATTCAAAGCTTATTTTTTATACTTGTTATTGAAATATAGTATCAATTCATATTTTCATAATAAGGTTACAAATTTATCTTAAAAGATTTGTATAGGTCGGTAATAATTGGAATTTATGAACAGTTTCATTTCAAAACTATATTACAAATGAAGAATAAAAAAAATATATGAAATAACTATTTATTAACTCCATAACAAAATATTTAAGTTAAAACCATTATTTTTCCATTTTATTAAAAATTCGTCACAATATGAGTAATTTATTGTCTAAAATCATTACAAAACAGTTAAATAAAAACAAATGCTCACTACCCAATCTAAATTGGCTAAAATTCGATTTTTTAATAAGATATTACGATTTTTCTTCTTCTGTACGGATAAATAAATCCAAATGAAAAAAAAAACATACAATATACTTTGAAACTATTTAAGTATTAACATGCAAAATGCTAAATACTATTGTTTAAAATTAGAAACAGGTTTTCACGTGGTAAAGTTGAAATTTTAAATAATGGTCACCAACTGAAAACGGATGCAAAAGTGAAAGTTTAAAAGAAGCATGAAAAAGGAGTGAATTATTTATACACTTGCACTTTCAAAGTTTCCCAATGTTTTTTTTTTTATGCCTGATAGGTTAGCTTTGGCCACTATCTCACCTGATGGTAAGTGACGATGTGGTCGAAGATGTTGTTCAGGCTAACCTAGAAGTAATGGCCCTCAAGGACAGCTGCCGGAACTCACCGTTAGGTGCTTGGCGACAGATTTTCTACTTGAGGGTGGTAGCTAGCCAGGCGGGCATTCGCAAAATGTCCTACCACCATGCTATAACGACTGCCATCCTAAGACGACAACCGGGACCGACGGCTTAACGTGCCCTCCGAAGCACGTGCACGCTCAGTAGTAATGTCACTAGCGGTCACCCATCCAACTCATGACCGCGCGCGACGTTGCTTAACTTTGCTGATCGGTTGAGAACTGCTAAGTAAACTTCGCTACGAGCGCTTCAAAATTATTTTTAGTATTATGACTTTAATATATACAAAGGCGGTCGTACTTATATAAACTTAGGTATATAAGTCGAGCCGTCATGAGCTTCGCCGTATTGTGGTAGGGCATTTTGCGAATGCTCTCCTATCTAACACCCTCAAGTAGAAAATCCGTCGCCAAGCACCTAACAGTGTGTTCCGGCAGCAGTCCTTGACAGCCAGTAAAATATCAGGCACATGAGACTTAACAACTATATTTCTCAGGGTGACGGGAGCAATGCAGTTCGTCGCTTGTGTCATTTTTTTATAGGCAGAGGTTACCGCGTAACATCATGTATACCACGTGTTTGTTACTTCTCAACCATATAAAAAAAAACCTGGATTTATAGACTGAGACCGTGGATTCACTTTGCAAGACTGGCGAATTATTGTTTTATCTACATCTACCAATATTAGCTCCATATACACAATTTTATTTCAAAAATTTGTCGATTTGTTTTTATTGATGAATAAGCTCTCTCCGGTCGGCTCGACCCTTTGGCACTACGTAGAGATGTTGGATCACTCTGCATCTTCTACCGCATCTATCACGGGGAGTGTTCTGAGGAACTGTTCGATTTACTACCTGCAGCTCAATTTCACCATCGGACGTCCCGACAAAGCATGATGTTTCATCAATTTCATGTCGACGTCTGGAAGTGCACAACCTTGCGATTTTCACGGCATGTTCTACCTCGCACTGCCACAATTTGGAACCAGCTGCCAGGTGTAGTATTTCCGAACAGATATGACTTAGGAACCTTCAAGAAGAGAGCATATTCCCTCCTCAAAGGCTGGCAACGCATCCTCGAGATCGGTATTGCGGATGTTCGTTGGCGACGGTGATCACTTACCACCAGGTGCCCTGCTGGTTATCCTCCTATCGTATAACTAAAAAACGGCTGAAGAATATATAAACAAAATAAACAAAAATGTCAGTTAACATGCAGCGCGTTTCAAGCTTTAACCGATGGATAGGCTAAATCGATGACTGTGAAACGCAAAGATAGTGTTTTATTTATTAAATATGTTCTGGGTAGTATAACCGGAACTTACTTGAACATTCTGAAACATGCCCTTCATGTTCTAAAGGGGTAACGATTGTAAAATTAGCAGCTGTTTCCTGGTAAGTATGAAAATCGAACTAACTACTCATGAAATAGGGGTCCTATCAGCGCGCGTTGCAACGTGGCGCTTACATCATTTTCGCAATACGCGAAATTTACAGAAAATAAATACTTTTCATTTGAATGCGATAATCATTGAAAACAATTTAAACTGTACAAGTCACAATTTATTTTCTTGTATTGTTTCAAGTGGTTTTAACCGACTTCAAAGAAAGAGGAGGCTCTCGATTCTACTGCTTTTTTGGATGTTACTTCAAAACTTTTTTCTAGGTGAATCAATTTTATTTTGATGTGTTAAAGGCGAAACATTGGCATTTTTTTGTAAGATAGAGAACTCTTGTTGCTACACCAATTTTTAAATATAAAAGTTTACATATTAAATAATAATAACTTATTGTTACAATGGGCAGCCTTATCACTAAAAGTGATTTCTACCGGCAATCTTATGATGGATTTGAACAAACAAAACAAACCCTCGTAAATAAATTTAGAATATTGGTGGATATTAAGTTGTCATTGTCTTTTTGTCCCTGAAAACAGACAGACCTACTGACTTTTTTTTATGTTATTGTGATGGAACAAGCACGAGGCCCACCCGATGTTAAGCGGCATCCTCTGCCTATAACAGATGCATTTCATCACAAGTGACGAATTGCACTGCGCCCATCACCTTGAGACATACTTGTTAAGTCTCATTTCGCCTGTAATTTCACTGGCTCTCAAGGACTGCTGCCGGAACACACCGTTAGGTGCTTGGCAACAGATTTTTATACTTGAGGGTGGTCGCTAGCCAGGCGGGCATTCGCAAAATGCCCTTCCACCATGCGGTGAAGCTCAAGCCCGCGGTGGGATTCGAACCATGAACCTGCTGCATGGCAGTCCATAGGCAATGCCGCTGAGCCATCACAGCTTCAAAAATTTTTCGTAAGTCGGGTTTTGAGGTTTTATTCAAATGTTTAGAATAAATGACTAAGTTCAAACAATGCGGTAGGTAAATGCCAAGCCGGCCATTAATATGCGTGTGTGTTCACACATAAACTTCGAAGTGGTTTTCCCGATTTTGTCTAATGCCCATATCTATTGCCTAATCTGTCTATTTATATATCCTATAGCAGAATAAGAATAATGGCTATTCAAGCTAATGGAAAACTATTGTTAAAATACGATGGTTAAAGAACGATAGGAAAGATTTGAGTTATGACGTCATGTCATGTTAGCTCAATTGGTTAGAGCATACTCCGGCTCAAGGGGTGGATGGACGCGGGTTCGAATCCCACACATGAATTAAATTTTTCCTATCGTATATTTGTGATTTTGTAACTATTGTACTGTTTAATAATCATTATTTAAAAAAGAAACAAAAAACTAGTGGAAAGTATTTTCAATTAATATTTGATATGTCCTCGAGCCTAATATGTATTTATTTTGTATCTTCTGAAGCAGTGATGGCTCAGTGGCATTGGCTATGGACTGCCGCGTAGGTCCATGGTTAGAATCCCGCTTGAGCTTGAGCTTAGCGTGGAAGGGCTTTTGCGAATGCCCGCCTGGCTAGCGACCACCCTCAAGTAGAAAATCTGTCGCCAAGCACCTAACGGTGTGTTCCCGCAGCAGTAGAGAGCCAGTGAAATTACAGGCACATGAGACTTATCACTATGTCTCAAGGTGACGGGCGCAGTGCAGTTGTTGACTTGTGACGAAATGCATGTTAGTCCCCTTACATCAGGTGGGCCTCGAGCTTGTTCCGTCACGATAACATAAAAAAAAACAACTAAAAATGATAATAAATGTTCCCACTCAATACATTTTTCTTTTTATTTCTAATAACATTTTTTTTACGATATCCTGCCATACCAGAAGCATAGATATTAGGCTCAGCAATATGCGTACAAAATTTCACCGAGTTTCAACACTTGGTATTTAAAATATAACGAAAGTACGTTTGTATGGAAAGCGCCATGACGACATAACCTAAAGCCGGGAACTGTATATACATACCTTATTATCATTGCAGATAATTAGTTATTCTTAAACCCCCTTCACGGTATATGAATTTATTTCAGTCATCGTTTAAAGGTTAATAAAGAATACCTTTTAATAAAATAAAATTATTTTAAACCTACGAGAAAGAATTCAGATACACCTTAATTAAAAGAAGTACATTATTATTATAAAAAAAATATAGGTAAATTTAATTTTTAATTGGATAATGAGTGCAAAATTTATGGCTTTTATGCATTGTAAGATTAATTATGTATTACGGTATATAAAATGATGAATATCAATAACTAAATAACATATTATTTTATTTCAATTATGCATAAATTGCTCTCAAATGAAATAATAACAAATATTTAAAAGGAAAAAAAGAAACACAAAGCCATCGAGTGTTGTTTCAAAATGAAGGGAATTAAGAAACGATTCTATAAGTATAGTATACCTACCTTGCAGTTTCAATTTCTATGGAACGGTAAAACGCTTAAAAATAAATAATTATTATCAATATATAATTGTTTTTAAAACCTTTTCCACGCAAGCGGATAAAAAGAACTAACATAAACAGATTTCAAATGATTAAAAAAAACGAGCTAGTAGGCGAAGTCCAAAATAAAAAATTGGCAAATGGCGTATTACCGCCTACCTAACATATGGAAATTCAAAACCAACTTCTTATTACATAAATGCTCATACAAAAAAATCGGCCAGACCAAAGTTTTGTCATTTAATTTGAGGTATTTTGTCGAGCCTCCGTGTTGCATATAAGTGTGATAATTGACAATACGAGTAGACGATCGACTAAAGTAGGTCAAAGTATACGTAAGAACTACGCAAATAGGTAAACTACAATATTTCGAAAGCTGTGACAAGCGAATTTATAATAGGCTACCTCAACTAGCTTTCCGGCCGCAGCTCCGCCCGCCGGTATATCGGTTATCGCGCAAAACCATTAACCTCTTTTTGCGCAGGATAAAAACTATCCTATGACCTTCCCCGTCTCTCAAACAATTTCCATACCAAATTTCATCCTAATCAGTCCAGTAGATAGGTTATCGCGCAAAACCATTAGCATCTTTTTGCGCAGTTGGATAAAAACTATCCTATGTCCTTCCCCGTGTCTCAAACTATTTCCATACCAAATTTCATCCTAATCGGTCCAGTAGATCGGTTATCGCGCAAAACCATTAATCTCTTTTTGCGCAGGATAAAAACTATCCTATGACCTTCCCCGTGTCTCAAACTATTTCCACACCAAATTTCATCCTAATCGGTCCAGTAGATCGGTTATCGCGCAAAACCATTAACCTCTTTTTGCGCAGGATAAAAACTATCCTATGTCCTTCCCCGTGTCTAAAACAATTTCCATACCAAATTTCAGCCTAATCGGTCCAGTAGATCGGTTATCGCGCAAAACTATTAGCATCTTTTTGCGTAGTTGGATAAAAATTATCCTGTCCTTCCCCGTGTCTCAAATTATTTCCATGCCAAATTTCATCCTAATCGGTCCAGTAGATCTGTTATCGCGCAAAACTATTAGCATCTTTTTGCGCAGTTGGATAAAAACTATCCTATCCTTCCCCGGGTCTCAAACTATTTCCATACCAAATTTCATCATAATCGGTCCAGTAGATCGGTTATCGCGCAAAACCATTAACCTCTTTTTGCGCAGGATAAAAACTATCCTGTCCTGTCCCGTGTCTCAAACTATTTCCATACCAAATTTCATCTTAATCGGTCCAGTAGTTTCAGAACCTATTTAATGCAAACAAACAATCAAATCTTTCCTCTTTATTATATTATATTTTAGATTTATGTTCAATAGGTATTATGTGCTAAGCAAAGACTTCTACAAAACAGATAGTTCCGCCCTACGCGCTAAAAGATGAAGCATTTCAACTAAGCTAATTAGTACCATTGCAAGTACATAGAGATATATAAAATTAGTTATGAGTAATATGTTAATGTTGTCTTAGGTTTTCGCGATTATTACACATTGTAATTAAACAACTTTAAACGGTTTAAATCGCTTATATTTATCATTACTTTTACACCCCGTGACCACGATCACTGCAAAGTGTTTGAAACTTCGGGACAAAAATAATGATATGTACGCGATTTAAGCCGTTTAAAATTGTTTAGTCACATGTAAGCTTAAACAGTGAAAGCATGTCCCAGCTATTGGGTGGATGGCGCGGGTTCAAATCCCGCACATGTCTATAATTTCCTGGCGTAAAATTAGTTATTTTGTAACTTATAAAAACTGTTTATTAAACACCTTTGAAATAAAAGAAATGCCATACAAAAAGTTTAAATAATGATAGCAAAACATACGTAAAAAATAATTAACCACAGGTGAACTTATCGCTCAAAGAGATCTCTTCCAGACAAATTTAGAATGGACTTTACTTATTAGTAATGTATCTTTATAATAATATAATTAATGAACAATTAAATAAACGTTTCTTATCAATAATTGTACTAATGTTGGACACGCTGTCAACTGAAAGTGGGCTGGAGCATTTATACTGCCCATAGGCCTGCAATGGTCTTTATAGGTTGTCTAAACGGTTTCGTTGTGCTGTGTTAAAGTATATAGTTTGTAGGTTTCACTTAATAAAGGTAATTTTCATTAAAAAATTGTACAAACAAAAACCAATATCCATTTCCCAGACCTTAAGTCGCCATTTTGTATACTGTCATTGCATTTATATTTCAAGAACTAGGTAACCTTGATCTAAGGCTGCAGCATCACCTATAATCTGCATGATACCTAACTCCTCATCAGCTTACATCAGAAATGTCTTGTTGGAATGGTCTCAATGATATATGGTGATAATTGTTGGTTGATGTCGGGTCTAATTCATTTTTAATTTGATATGAACATAGGAGACTGTGTACCTCGTAGTACAGAATATATGTTATACTGTACTTAGCGACCCCACAGTATTAAAATAAGGGTAGCAACATGATAGCTAATTTTATGATCATGTACTTTATGTAAAGCGTATAGCGTATCACCGCATAATTTTCTCCAATTTATAACATCCCAAAAAAAGGTCAATATAAAAAAAAGTTCCAAATACTTTTTATATGACCTTTGCTTGCAGATAATACAAAAGTTAAACCTTTTTAGCTGTTTATTTTTGTTGACATTTCACGAAATCATATTTTATTTGAGAATTACGCAAACTTTATTGAAAAGTATGACCTCTGACATTTTTATGGCAAAATATGATTTTATTTATTTAACAAAGTAAAATGTAAATTTATTTATATTTAAATGCATTTTAAGGCCCCTATTACACTATATACTATCATATAAGTAAGTAGATAATGTTATAGTTAAAGCTTTGTCCTTGTACAAAAGATACGACATAGTTTTGTAAAACCGGGAACTGTAAAGTTGTTTTAGTAAAACAAAAACTGTCAATTTTTATGTTTTAACGTGTGTTGGTGAAGAGACAGCTTTGACTATGATCATATATTATATGATAGTGAAATACCGGCCTTATATGCAAACCAATAACAATAAATGATTTAAAATATTTGAAAGGAGAAACATTACTAACAGATCAGATACAACTATGATATATAGAAAAAAAATAGTTTTTCGACGGTAATCATCAGCAACAATGTCACAATACATTTTGTGTAACTAAAAAAGGAAAATCACATTACAATCATAAATAAGGTATACAAACGCAATGTTTTTTTTTAATTTCTAACTGGACTTGTACGATTTGTACCTACATTTATGCCGTTCGTTAATTATTTATGTTACACAAGGTTAATTTAATTAAAAAATGTTACAGTTAAGTCCAGGTCACGTAGAAGTCAGTAAACTCAATTATATTGGACAAAAAAATCATGCAAAACGTGAACGTGAAGTTGCTAAAAACTTCGAGGAATTTAAAGTGACCAAAAATATATTATATTAATATGATCACAAGAATTAATTTCAAAATGACTAAGAGTTTAATGACAATAATTTAATTATAAATTATTAATATACATGCTAAGTATTAATAAATAATATTTAATCTATGACATTGTAGCATTCCATTCAAGGGCTTTGAAATTCAAAATAATAAATATTCATATAAACATCTACGAGTTGTTATTAGTTTATATGACAAGAAACATGTTCCATTAGTATTCTTACATCATATAAATAATATTTGTATTATAATTAAATAACCACAATATTATTCATATTATAATTCATAATCGTTAAGGTTGAGACATTGCTGGGAGCTTATTGAATTTTCCAAAACTTATCAGAGTGCTTGGTTGATTCGACGCGTGATCAAAATGGCGGAATTTATTTTGCTCAACGAAGGGTGCGTACCATTTGCGTGAGATTCGCTAAAAACGCTAAAAACGATCACACTCCCAAAAAGTTTTCCATATGGGTCTTGGCGTTATTTTCGCCTTAAACGCTACATCTAATGTCAAAAGTGACAGAAGTGGCAAGTTTTAGTGGCATTCTTAGCGTTCTTATCCAAAAATGGAACGGGGATGACAGTTACCGTTTGTAACTGTCATCCCCGTTCCACGTGATCACAACCAGAGACGCAGAATGTGATCAAAATTATCGATAATAACGTTCTTAGCGACTAATGGAATATACCCATATAAGCATCTAACGGGGCAATGCTGTCAGCATGCTGGGCATGCTGTCAAGCAACTGTTAGTGGGCATTTGGACTGTCTTAGAGCCGGCAAATGCTTTTGGTTGCCTTATTGCTTTCGTTGTAGTAGCTGTAGTGTTATGTAATGTTTTAGTGATTTGATATTAAATAATTATGACCTCCTTGGACGTTTCCTGATGAGATCTTATTGCGATCGATTTGCAATCAAATCGATCCTTGTGTCGCCACTTGTGCTATAAAGCCTAGGTTCAATTGAAAGGACATATTCATATGACGGCAAGAATTTAACAAGTATCAAAGGTTTACCAGGAAACAAGAACAACAACACATTATCATTATGAGAACAACTCTTCAACTCCCCTTTTAGTCCGTCCCAAGCCATAGCAAGCTTGGCACTTCCTGCTTGCTTCTTTTAGATGACATTTCATGTAACCGTACCTAAAGTTCTCAAACATTCAATTTAAAACAAGCTTCAGCAAATAAATTAAAATCCAACTTCAAAAACATCACCCATAGATATCCCACAGACTACTCAAGCTTTGCAAGTTTCGCGGTAGTTTGCGGCCTTGCCACCTTATTCCACTATCCTCTTACTCGGAGTCACATTAACAGATATAGTATCCATCGTTAAATAAATGCCTTTCCCATTAGAGGGGTTTGCTATTACCCCTCCTAGATATGAAATTGTGTCACGCCCCTATCCGCGTTGAACGACCCTCATTTCAGTAAAATGCTGCAGTTAATCGGATTCTTGACGGGACCCAAGACCGCCAATAGTTTTCGAAATCACACACTTTATAATACGAGTACCCATGGTCGCATGTAGTGAAAATAAACCTTAATTTAATGCAGGGTTTCTCAAACTTAAAGCTTCACCCTTCCCTAATTTGCAGACAACGACGAACCCGCAAATAACTGAGCGAAAAAAATCGATGTTTAAACTCTACAAGTATTTCAACTCATTTTCTTTATCATAGCATATAAATTCTGTTGCCTACTAATATATGTTTATTCATCAACTTGGATTGCTCAATAATTGTGTTTCAATAGTTGTACCAGTTGATTTTCAACATCGCCTGCTAACTCGTGAATGCATCGTGCAATTTAGTCATTTGATAGAGGAAGTAATCTTCACGTTCAGTTTAGTATTTAGTTTGGTCGAAGGATTGCATATAGTGACCATTTTAAGATTTTCTTGTGGGGGAAGAAATTGATGTATATGCACTGAGAAAAATCTAAAGTCAAAAGCGCCCTAATGACGGCCAATTTATATGGTATAAGGCAAAAAACCGACCAAACGTAAATACGTACAAAAACGCCTTCCAACTAGAAGGCGTTAAACGAGGTCAGTGAAGGCGAATGTTTCTTTTCGTCTTCATTTAACGTGTATTTTGTGGTCTTTCATAAATATTGACTTTCCGATAGGGCTGATTAAGTCGTACGTTATAGTGATAATCACCGTATATAAACCGCCGTAAAAGTTCAATTCTGAAAATACTTTACGGAAGGCGTTTTTGACGGTTGTGTTTATTATAAAACATGGT
Organism: Plagodis pulveraria; assembly: GCA_963890685.1. Lineage (NCBI taxonomy): Eukaryota > Metazoa > Arthropoda > Insecta > Lepidoptera > Geometridae > Plagodis > Plagodis pulveraria. The sequence goes on from OY982977.1 coordinate 1,964,576, forward strand.
ACATTTTTATTGATTGGTGAAAATCATCTTAAGAGTTGTGAATTCATCTTACGTAGTTACAATTCAACGGTAAAAGGTCAAATTTGATTTAAGTCTTTAAGTCGTTTTTCTCAGTGTGAAAACTTAGGTATAGAGAGTTAGAGTGTACATATATTTATCCAGAATTTTTTGACGATATGTCGAGTATTTTCACCATCGTGCGTACATCATGTGAGCCAGCCAGTTATACGCCATTATGCTAACCCCTGCGATGAAACGGCAAACCCTTTGGGGGCCGCGTTCACTTCCACTTTGAGTAACCCTGCCCTGAAGCTTAATTTAAATACTTATCAACATATGCTTTGCTCTCCGCGCCATCGGTCTATGGACAATAACGCCATCTAATAGGAGAATATGGAACAATCCCTATATTCTAAAGCCGAGAAATGTATGAAAGATATATAAATTCTCACCGTTTCTTCGAAAGGTTAATTCTTTGTAGATTAAAAAAGCGTCACGTGGATTGATAGAGATGTGGTACACGCAATCCCTCGTGCATATAATTGCCATTTTTTTTCCACTGTTATAGCCTTTATTTTTATACGCTTCTCACAGAAGTTACGCAAATTTGTCTGTTTGTCTATACGTCATCCCGGATGTACTACCTATATTAGTTGGAGATGACTGTGTGTATGTAAATGAGTCGATAAGATTTTGTTTATTATATTTTTCGGGGCGTGGTTTTGTGACGTTTGATTTTTAATATTTAATAAATAGATAGATAATGATTTTGTGTGTAAAAGCGCCGCTTTGAAACCTTGGGATCCTGGGTTTGATTCTGGGTTGGACAAGTGGGTTTTTCTGACAGAAAATATTCGGTAGCGATCTGGACTCTGGAACTGTGCCCAGTAGACAGCGATAGGCTCGCCTCCTATTAAATATTACCAAATGACGAAAAGTGGATGATTAGGCATCTCTGCCAAAAAAGATAGAAACGGGAATATGTAGTTTTTTTCAAATTTGTTTTGTTTATATTTACTATGTGCAAAACTATTAAATGCAGATGTCTAGACCGGTATCACCAATTTCTCCAACAGTGTCAGTCTGTCAAATACCGTGTACGTAGCAACTAACAGAAAATTCCAAGAAATCAGTCTTTGTAACACTTCACAAAAGACAAATCAGTAATAAAAAGACTTAGAAGTATAAATTACATAACTTTTAAAATTTATATATAACTTCATAACAACACATAAAATTTAATATTAATAAATCAAAAACAATTAATCATCTAGAATCTTCCTAATCAAGCTACCGCAAAAATAGATACAATCTTTTGATATATTAGTTTGAGAAAAATACCCAACAGTTTAAGGTTTTTGAACGTATTGTTCATTTTCAAGGTTTCAAAAATGAGTTATTGTTGTTGAAATCACTAATTAACAATGTATAAAAAAATATAATATACAGTCCCACCAACTTATCTGTTCAGGTGGCAGAAAAAAGAACTACAACATTCCTTCAAATTGTGACAGTTTGTAGTTGATTTCCTTGACTAGCAGCGCCCTCGCGAACTGCACAGTTAAGTTGGTGGTACTATAGTACAATATGATTTATGGAGACTAGATTTTAAAAAGGTTATAAGTTTATGGATTTTATGGCGGGAAATTCTTTTTTTTTATTGTAATCTGTCAGTTACACGCGAGCACAGATGACATGACCCGAGTTTCAGAGCAGTTTTTTTAGAATATCTAATGTTTTTTCTATTCTTAGGGCCTGTTTCAGAATGTTCGAGTATGTTCCGGTTATACTACCCAGTACATATTTAATAAATAAAACACTATCTTTGCGTTTCACAGTTATCGATTTAGCCTATCCATCGGTTAAAGCTTGAAACGCGCTGCATGTTAACTGTCATTTTTATCATTCAGTTATTTTATGTGTTGGTTAGCAATCCGAAACTTTATTAGGACATTCTGAAACGGACCCTTATTGTAGTAGGTAGGTATATAATATGTTTTAAGGTTTTAAGGGCACTTTATGGAAACATGAACCTTTTCAAGATAATACGGGTACCTAATGTTATAGTACATTCTTGAATCGCTCGTAGCGAAGTTTGCTTAGCCGTTCTTAACCGATCAGCTAAGTTAAGCAACGTCCGCCGCGGTCGTAACTTGGATGGGTGACCGCTCATGACATTACTATTGAGCGCTTCTGTGCTTCGGAGGGCACGTTAAGCTATCGGTCCCAGTTGTTGTCTTAGGATGGCAGTCGTTATAGCATGGTGATAGGGCAATTTGCGAATGCCCGCCTGGCTAGCTACCACCCTCAAGTAGAAAATCTGTCACAAGCCTTTGGCAAACAATCTACTATTTCTATTTCATAAGCTTTTAATATATACACTCATAGGTTTTTAAACTATTAGGATAGATTAAAAGTTAATCTAAATTGCCAAACTGAAAGTAGGTGAAACACGATCGAGCATAATATTAATAACTGTTGCAAAAAAACACTTCGAAATTGGTTCGTCAATATATTACATCATATTAAACTAAACAACTTTTCAACTACACGTATATAATATAACTACAACTAAGTCGTGTTTGCAATAAGTACTTCTATTTTTTTTTTAATATTCCTGGTAGCCTTTGACAACTATCTCACCTGATAGTAAATGATAATGTGGTCGAATGTTGTTCAGGCTAACCTAGAAGTACTGGCTGTCAAGGACAGCTGCCGGAACATAGCGTTAGGTGCTTAGCGACAGTTTTTTTACTTGAGGGTGGTAGCTAAACAGGCGGGCATTCGCAAAATGCCCTTCCACCATGCGGTGAAGCTCAAGTTCGCAGCGGGATTTGAACCATGGACACGTAGTATTATTATATGTTCTATGCCATGGACCTGCTGCGCGGCAGTTCATAGCCAATGCCACTAAGCCATCACTGCTTCAAAAAAAATATTTTTTTAATGTAGGATGTACTATTACTAAATTTCAGACTCCTAAGTAGTATACTTTCAAAGATAGACTCCGTGATAAAATGGTATAAAATTTACCACTCAATCTTTTTAGATAAAATAAATTTTAAAATATTTCATTGGACTTAATGCGTTATTTTTTCAATAGTACACATGTTAGGGAGAAAAAAGACTTTTTCAGCTGCTTTTTCATGTTTTGGATCATTGATGAAAAATAATTTAATTAAATCTAGTCCAATATTATTCCTTGACTCTACATAGTGAAAATTTTAACTCGAAATAAGCTACAAATCTGATTTTTTTCTATTTATAGAACCTTGACATACTGACGAATGCACAGGCAGAGAGTGGAGTCTCATTAATTAATCTCCGTTTTACCCTTTTGTTTACGGAACCCTAAAAAGTATCAATCTCTATATCTCTGTGTCGGGAAAACCTAACAACTTATCTGACCCTTCACCTCGTCAGAGCGGCGCATTTACACATTCGCCGACGAAGCTGTATTATATACTTTACACCATTTTATACTTTTCGTAGATACCAGTTCTTAATATACCAGTTTTGTATTATAAAAGCCAAGATTTGACACTATTAGCCTTTCATGTCTCACATTTAGTATTACATATTAAATTTGATAGCGTGACAGTAAAGCGTCTTATATTAAGGCTATATTTCTTTTGTTTAGTTATATTTTTTTATAATTTTCCTTTTTTGTCTTATATTTCATTAAGGTTGAACTGGCTGGTCACTTCTCCATACAAACGTCGAAGGATGATAACTCCCTTATTTGATTTATGTCCAGAATTAAGCATTATATCGATTGATCTCGTCATTATCTAGGTTTGTGTCTAAACGAAATTTCAAAAAGATAATGAAGTTGCAAGTTATGGGCCTCGAAAACTTTATATGAAAATGTTTCGAGGCTCATAACTTTCGAGTTAATTAACTTATTAAAAAACTGTTACGATACAAACCTAGATAATAAAGAGATCTATCGATATTATGCTTTATTTTGAACCTAAATCCTCAAATATGGGAGTGATCACCCTTCGACGTTTGTATGGAGAACTGACCGGCCAGTTCACCCTTAATAGCTAGAAGACCTACGCTTGAGCAAAATCCCCATTGGAAGGGAATTAACATAACCCCCTCGCTTGGCTGGCGTCTTGGTGATCGTAGTGTAAGATAACAGTCCGTCAGAAGACACTGCTGCCCGTTTTCTGTATTTTCTTTCAATCAAGAGGATGCCATTCTATCTCGGCTCTCCATGGGCGCGCTTATTATATACTTAAGAGTAATTCTGGTATAGCTATCTGTCCTTACGCTAATAAATTGCTTTTACCAGTGCTCAACTTGCTTTCAATGCTTTCGGGTGTTGAAACTTGGTGACGAAAATAAGTATTAAAATAAATTATGTTTTCATTACATACGAGTACAGAATAGGTTTAATTATAGTTTTTAATGATTACCTACTTAAATATATTAGCGAGATTTTTCAGATCGGTTGTCTGGAATAAATTGCTTCAAGCAAAAAGACGCCCTTTGTATACGTTTATTTGTTATGTTTTATTGTAATGTTATTTTAAGGTATGCAAATAATGAATGTTCTATCTATCTATCTAGATAGATATTTATGCATTATAAAATATTGTAACAAATTATACCACTGTGGTCAAAACATGTTGATACGAAACTGATAGATTCAGATCTTCACTTGTACACACATGTTTTAACAAATAAACATATACTTATCTTTATAAGTATAAATATTATGTATATACAAATTATACATTACAGTGTATATAATAAATTACAATGATATCTGAGAATTACCAATCATGTCATAAAATCAAGGATAAAATTCAATCAAAAATTCTTATTAATACAACAAAGACCATTTTATGACCCCATTAAATATTCGTGATAAAGTTGATCCACATTAAAATTTAACAATTGATAATACCCATAGTAACAGTAGCTTCTCACAAATATAAATCATGTCATACGATCAAGGATTAAATTTAATAAAAAACCTATTAAAAGAACTAAGACAATTTTATGAACCCAATATATATTCACGAAAATGTTGAACTACATTCAAATCGAACAATAAATTTCTATTGTTACTAAATCCGTGTCAATTTAATATATATCAGCGATAATTTTATGAATCTGAATACCATATATTAAGCTTCAAGGCCGTTATTTACATAAAACTTATGTCCAAAGCCGGATTCTGAATGTTTGTTTAAGACATACATCTACGAATTCTATGTGTGGTTTCTTTGCTATAACTTTACGTTGAAAAAGATTTTATACGTGGAATTTTATTAGTATAGTTACGTTTTTCTAGCTACACCTGCGTAACTAAGTTGATCTAGGTATATATATTTTTTTATGCATGATAGTGTGTCTTTGGCCACTATCTCACTTGATGCTAAGTGATGATGTGGTCGAAGGTGTTGTTCAGGCTAACCTAGAATTACTGTCTCTCAAGGACTGCTGCCGGAACACACCGTTAGAGGTGCCTGGCGACAAATTTTCTACTTGAGGGTGGTAGCTAGCCAGCTAGGCATTCGCAAAATGCCCTACCCCCATGCTATAACGACTGCTATCCTAAGACAACAACCGGGACCGACGGCTTAACGTGCCCTCCGAAGCACGGAAGTGCTCAGTAGTATTATCACTAGCAGTCACCCATCCAAGTCATGACCGGGGCGGAAGTTGCTTAACTTTGCTGATCGGTTAAGAACAGCTAAGCAAACTTAGCTACGAGCGCTTCCAAGCTTTTTGTAAAAAAATAACATATCAGTGAGTCCTCATCTTGTTTAATCATCATCATCAGCCGGCAGACGTTCACTGTTGAACAAAGGCCTCCCCCATAGAACGCTACTAAGAACGGCTTCTAGCCGCTTCTAACCATTGGCTACCCGCGGCTTTCATGATGTCGTCAGTGCACCTAGTGGAGGGCTTACCAACTCTACATCTTCCGGTGTAGTGTGGTATTTATTACGACTTTTTATTCTTATGAGAGTTCAAAGCCAAGCAGTAATGTTCGCATTACTGTTCCGGTTTGTGTCAGGTGCGGGTAAAATTACAGGCTTTAGTCCCAGTAGTGGGGCGAGCCTAATTGCTATTTATAAGGCACAGAGACAATTTTTATTTTCAATTGGCGGGAAGTCCTGATCTTCTGATAGTTAGCGTCATGCCATTACAGCTGCAGTATCAAAATCCTCGTCCTGCATGGCACTGCACTGCGCAGATCACTCCGAGACGTTATTTCTTATGTCTCGTGCGACCAGCATTTTCACTTGTTACAGTGATCTTTACGCGTAATGACAGCAATGTTGGCTCACTACCACTTCTGGCAGAATATCTGACACTGCGGTGGTACCAACCAAGACGCACACTTGCTGGAACTGGCAAAGACTCCAGACTAAATATTTCCATAAGAAAACAAATGACACTACCCTGACACGGGTATCGAACCCGGAACCTACCGTTGTATTGTGAAGGTATTTCCAGTGTAGTCATATATATACGCTGCATTAAATAAAATATACTAACATTATTGTTTGAACTATATATTATGTTAATTAAATAAATAATGCCTACATTTAATCTATACTCTATAGTAATATTATAAAGAGTAATGATTTGTATTTTTGTCTGTAACTAATAAACTTCAAAACTACTGGACTGGTTTAAAAAAAGTCTTTTACCATTAAAATCCTACACTATCCCTGATGAACATAGGCTATAGAATATATTAAAAAACTTGGGGATCCGTATGAAAACTTCGATGATCAACATGTGCAAAAAATACCAAAAAAATAATTGTTATATCGCGTACGCTGCGGAAATTGTGGAGTACAATTTTATAGAGAACATCAATATCTACAAAAAAGTTTGCAGTACCATATGTCTAACTATTACAGTTATTACAAAATCACAAATATACGATAGGAAAAATTTATGTCATGTGCGGGATTCGAACCCGCGTCCATCCACCCCTTGAGCATTGCAAACCTATCAATATTAAAATTATAAGATTGCGTCATCATTAACAAGTATAAAACCAATTGCAAAATTGGTCTTGTTTGTAGTACAACACAAGTGGTACTATAGATGTCGCTCCATCCCAATACGATGGTTAAAGAACGATAGGAAAGATTTGAGTTATGACGTCATGTCATGTTAACTCAATTGGTTAGAGCATACCCCGGCTCAAGGGGTGGATGGACGCGGGTTCGAATCCCGCACATGACTTAAATTTTTCCTATCGTATATTTGTGTTTTTGTAATGTAATCCGCATAGTAGGCGTTATTGCAAACCTAACAATATTAAAATTACAGTTATGTCACAATAACTACTTTTTATGTGTTTCAATTTATATTTTTACGTAGATATCCGTGCAAAGCCGGGCCGCTTTTTATCTATATATTATGTGAAGTAAGCTCTCATAAATAATTTAAATTATTAATTAAAAATACATTTAAATACTTTTATGTAACATAATGGTTGAAGAGAAATTAAACACATCAGTCGTCACATAATAATCATGAATTTATAATGTCGGTATCGAATTACAAAATAAATAAGTTTTAATAATATATTCTTATATTTAATAATAGCTTAAACATAAAATATTAATATACCATTTATATTCTTTTATGTGATTAAAGATTAACAGTTAAAACGTCTTTATTTGAAGTAGGATAAACTGACCAAGTGCGAATCGGCCATCTATAAAATATATACGTTTTATTTTTTATCTCAGCTTGAAAACTTCTTTGTAAATGGGTAATAAAACTTCAAAAACATGAGGTTTTAATTTTAAGTGTATTTTTTTGTCTTTGTTACATTTTAACTCTTTACATGGTGTAGAAAGAACTCTATTCTTTTTATTTTTAGGGTTCCCTACCACAAATAAAAAAACGGAACCCTTATAGGATTACTTTGTTGTCCGTCTATCTGTCTATTAAGCACCTTTTTCTCAGGAATGCGTGGAGGTATGAAGCTGAAATTCATATCAAATTATCAAGTTTACTGTAGGTTGAAGTTTTAAAAAAATCAAACTCCTAAGCTAACGCAATCAAAAGATACAGCCGTTTATGCAGACGCAAATTTTCAACACTCGCAAGGGAATCAGAACCTACAGGGTACTTCCCGTGAACTCAGAATCTCGAAACTTATGTATGAAGCAACGTCTTATAGCACAGATAAAGGAAAAATAACGAAAAGCATAAAGTTTTAGTTAGAAAAATTTGTAAGTTAATAAAAATATTTTATAATAATTTTAAAATGCTATGAATTTTATTAAGCATTTTTATATTTCCATTTTCATATTCCCTTGCTACTTATGAGATCGATTGTCATTCACTGTCAATGGCTATAACTTCAAGATAGGAAAATACTTTCAGTTATTTTAGTGTAACACAACCGATTTTTATGAAACTTAAATGGAAGAATCATAAAAATCGGTTCTCCCAGTCAAAACTTCTGAGGTTACAAACATAAAAAACAGACGAATTCAGTACCTCCTCCTTTTTAAAGTTAGCAAAAATACCATCACTTATACTAATATACCTTCACAGGTTTCTACGGAACCCTCGGTGCGCGAGACCGACTCACACTTGTTTTTTTACTACAGCAAACGAAGTCAAAGCATTTTCTAGTGACTAATATAATATATCGAATGCGACCTAGAAATTCAACAATATAACGAAATCCTACATAATATATGTGTCGTATCGATTTTGTAAATAAGTAAGCGGTCGACGTGACCTCTAAGGTCAACTGTGTGACCTCTGCCATGTTAAGTCATCGGGTAGAGTCTTAAAGAAATCGTCTTGCCAAACGTACACCCGTGAAATCGCCGGTTACCAAAGTATTTGATTAGCTTTTAATGATTTCATATATACAAATCATATATGAATCCAGTAGCTATTTCACACATTTGAATGTTGAAGTCGGTTCCATTATTTTTTTTAAATCGCACCCTTTTTAGTAATCCTTGCTACTTGAGTAATCGAATGACAATCGATCCCGTAGGATCGATTGTCATTCACTGTCAATAACTATATCATCAAGATAGGAAAATACTTTTCAGTTATTATAGTGTAACTCAAAAACGGCTCGACGGATTTTGATGAAATTAAAATTGGACACGCGGCAAGCTTTAGTTTTCAAATAAAAAGTATCATCAAAATCGGTTCACACAGTCAAACATTCTGAGGTAACAAATATAAAAAAAAAACTATAGATAAATTGAGTACCAAGAGGTACTCCTTCCTCCTTCCTTTTCGAAGTCCTTAAAAAATGCGTAATCGCGGATACAGGAAGTCGGTAGAAAATAAACGAATAAAACCTCGCAACCGTGATTTATTATCAATTATAGTTTTTACGTTATTCTTACTCGTAAGTTTTATTTATTTATTTATTCAAATTCAAATTTCGAGCTACTTAGGGCTCATATCATAGACACAATGGTTTAAGATTTTTTTTTAATTTCTCTTAAGAATATATTATGTACATTCACTTAGCAGAGAAATTACAAATTTCCTTAATTAAAAAAATTTTTTTTTTTGCTTTTTGTTACGGAACAAGCTCGAGGGCCAACTGATATTAAGCGGACTAACCTCTGCCTATAACAGATGCATTTCATCACAAGTGACGAACTGCACTGCACCCATCACCTTAAGACATACCTGTTAAGTCTCATTTTTGCCTGTTATTTCACTGGCTCTCAAGGACTGCTGCCGGAACACATCGTTAGGTGCTTGGCGACAGATTTTCTACTTGAGGGTGGTCGCTAACCAGGCGGGCATTTGCAAAATGATAAAATAGGTATTTCTTTTCTGTTCTTTGTCATATTATGTTCTGCTGTTATGTGGATCTTTAATGCCAATAAGAAATAAAAAACCTCTTAACAATTTAAAGTACTTGTAAAGCCTTCGACATCTTCGGCGAGATTCCGACGATCGGTTCGTTGCGTAACTTTTAAGGCAAGCAGGGTAGCCATCTTTATAACTCGTTTTCATTTACGGAATTCCAATGTATCTTGATATTTATGTATACACATATATGAGCTTGTGTATGTATGTCATAACATACTTCTATATACATAACTAGCAGCCCGCCCCGGCTTTGTACAAGTATTTAACAAAAAATATACATTGAAACACATAAAAAGTAGTTATTGTGACATAACTGTAATAGTTAGACATATAGTATAGCACCACCAACTTAACTGTGCAGTTCTCGAGGGCGCTACTGGTCAAGGAAATCAACTACAAACTGTCACAATTTGAAGGAATGTTGTAGTTCTTATTTTTGCCGCCTGAACAGATAAGTTGGTGGGAATATAATGCGGACTTTTTGTAGATATTGATGTCCTCTATAAAATTGTAGTACATCACTTTGCTCTATGGTCAGTAATTTCCGCAGCGTACGCGCTATAACAATTTTTTTGGTATTTTTTTCACACGTTTGGTTACATTGTCGAAGTTTGCACACGGTACTTTGAGTTTTTGAAAATAATCTATAGTCTATGTCCATCAGGGATAATGTAGGATTCTAATGGTGAAAGAAATTTTCAAATCGGTCCAGTAGTTTTTAGTTTATTCATTACATAAAAAAAAAAAACCAAACATTTATTTCCTTTTTATAATATTATTGTAGAGATATATATATATACTATTTATTATGATATGAAGTGTCTAGACGCGAAGCTACCTAATGACATTAAAAGTGGACGTTTTGTATGTCTTTGTGACGGAACAAGCTCGAGGCCTACCTGATGTTAAGCGGATTAATCTCTGCCTATAGCAGACGCATTTCATCACAAGTATCAAGAATTGCACTGCGCCCGTCACCTTGAGACTTAGTTGTTAAGTCTCATGTGCCTGTAATTTCACTGGCTCTCAAGGACTAGCTAGCCAGGCAGGCATTCGCAAAATGCCCTACCACCATGCTGTAACGACTGCCATCCTAAGACAACAACCTGGACCTAGCGGTCACCTATCCAACTCATGACCGCGGCGGACGTTGCTTAACTTTGCTGATCGGTTAAGAACAGCTAAGTAAACTTCGCTACGAGCGCTTGTTATTGTAGAAGACATAGTAGTACCAACCCTACATCACTGGGACAAGGGCAGGAGGACGATAACACAAAAGAAACAAACAAACGTACGATAAGTGTTAATTGTCACAGAATAAGTAATACTAGATTTCACAGAAGACACCAACATAGGCACTCGTAATACGACACACATTTTCAAGCAAAAGTTGACCTTGACACACTTTACTTAAAGTCGATATTACATAAACTTACAAAAGAAAGTAGGTATCTTTTCACTTTCGTTCGCATAATCGAGTCAGCTGTTCGATTTAAGGTTATTATTATGAATATGAGTGTTTCTTTTTACGATACGATGTACAGATATGTTGAAAGCAGGTTTTATACGTATTTTAAAAGGGTTTGGGTTTTTTTGCATCAAGAATTCGGTAACAGTAAAAAAAAAATAAGTTAAAATATGAAGCAAGTGGAGAATTGAAAAATAAAGCGATTCAAAAAAGAGACGAGATTTATGTATTATAAAAAGTACTTCTTTCGGTTAGATGAAGTTCAGTAGTTAGGTTGCTACACCATCCATATAACGGTTAAAGTAATAGAAATTAATAAACAAAATTTCGCATAGCGTTCAGAATGTCTCGATGGCTATAGGTGGTTAAGACACCGGTGCGTAAAACCGGTGGATGCAAGTTCAATAACGTGTGAGAAGAAAAAATATGTGTGCACCAAAAAAATCTCTATTTTATAGTAATTAAACAACTTTAAACGGTTTAAATCGCGTATATCATTATTTTTGTCCCAACGTTTCAAACACTTTGCAGTGATCGTGGTCACGGTGTCAACGATCACTGCAAAGTGTTTGAAACGTCAGGACAAAAATAATGATAAATATACGCGATTTAAACCGTTTAAAGTTGTTTAATTACTATGTGTAATAATCGGGAAAACCTAAGACTACATTATCTCTATTTTATGTTACTAAAAATGTGTTTTATATAACTAATTAAACTAGCATTAAAGTAGCATGCCCATTGCGATTTTTAAACATAATAAACATTATGATATAGGGTGCGTACCATTAGCGTGAGATTCGCTAAAAACGCTAAAAACGATCACTCTCCCAAAAAGTTTCCACACGGGTCTTGGCGTTATTTTCGCCTTAAACGCTACATCTAATGTCAAAAGTGGCAAATTTTAGTGGCATTCTTAGCATTCTTATCCAAAAATGGAACGGGGATGACAGTTACAAACGATCACGTGATCACAACCATAGACGCAGAATGTGATCAAAATTATCGAAAATAACGTTCTTAGCGACTAATGGAACATACCCTTACTTTGTCATGATAGTTTAGTTTGTTTTTTTAAGACATAGACAATTTGACTTCTAGCTGCAGTTTTGGTGGCATGCAAATAGGTTTTATCGTGCTTCTGCCGTAATTATTCAGTAAAGAAGTAAAATGTATTAAGAGCCATAATATTCTTAATGTAAAATTATGACAAACGAAAGATTAAGCTTTTGAATATCAAATTACTGTCATAAAAGTTATATATCTCAATAATTTTATATTATATAAACGTTTGGAACCGTTTATGGTCTTTTTATTGTACGTGTTCACATAACATTTTATCCAACATAAAAATGTAATTTTAAAAAGTATTCCATAAAAAGTTTATATTTTATCAGAGATTTTATGTCAAAAGACAATATGCTTGAATACGTTGCGAATGGACCTCCCGAATTTCCCAACAGTTACCAAATTGTCGTAATTGTCTTTTTGTCCAGTGGCAACCTTAGTTCTTCGTAAGAGGGGTCAGTGCAATAAAAACATATAGGTAGTTTGATAACAAATACACCCAAATTGCACTCAAATATACCAAAACTCATATGTTAACACTATGAATTAATATTTTAGAAAAACGCTTAAAAATAAAAAATAAACTGTACGGTACTGTATCAGTCGGACAGTCCACTGCTGAACACAGCCTCCCCCAAAATGGGGGGGTTGGCCATAATCCCCCCGCTTGGCAGCCGTCTTGGGGATCGCTGTGTGAGATATCAGTTACTCAGAAAGTGCTGCTGCCCACCTTCTGGTGTGTTATACCCTTAGTCGCCTCTTACGACACCCACGGGTAGAGATAGGGGAGTAAAATTCAAGCCCGGCACCCCACGGGAAAAAAAATGTATCTAATGATAATTCTGCTTAATTTTCCTGTTGAGCCGACATGACGTCATAATCGCCACGTAGCTAAACCAGAAGAATTTGCTACGCTTCGCTTCTACAGCAAACATCTTCAGGAGGTTTTGACTCTTCGAGCACACGGCCGAGAAAGTTAGTTATTATTAAATATAGAATTCCCCAAAGTAACGCCATAAATCTATTTATTAATATTATGATTATTCAAGTCCATTCCTTCAGGCTTACAAAGAGCTAAATCTTGTTCCATCTACAAAGCTTTAAGCTCCAAACGAGCAGCATGCCATTATTAACGTAAACTTGAGGAGAGTGTTAGCAAATTAGACGCACTTTGTCAATAACGAAAGTATTCCAAAAAGTTTTAGCAATCGTGGGTGCCAAAATCGCAGCCCATACTTTTTTGACTATCTTATGATTTCTTTACAGTTTTAAGAGAAAATTGTATTTAACCTACCCCACATGTATGGGACAAGGGCAGGTATAGATGACTTCTGGTCTTAGAAATAATATCGTAATACATAACAGCTACTTATTACACAATATTATAATAATGCTAAACGTTTATTTAGCACTTCGTTATTAATATTGTTATAACCTACAAAGTTCGTTTTACTGCCTTAGGGAGTTATGTGACAATCAAAATATACGTATATATAATAATAGTTATATGTGAACTGAGACCAACATTTTTTTAAATTGATAGTCTGTCTTTTGACTACTAACCCACCTGATGGGGTACACCTGGGTGGTGTGGTTGAAGATGTTGTTCAGGCTAACCTAGCTGTCCTTGAGAGCCAGTAATATGGCTCTCAAGGACAGCTCCCGGAAGGCACCGTTATGTGCTTTGCGACAGATTTTCTACTTGAGGGTGACAGCATGTCAGGCGGGTATTCGCAAAATGCTTTGCCATTATGCTATAATATAACGAATAACTGCTAAGACAAGAACCGGGACCAAACTTGCACTCAGCACGAGCTGAAGTAGTAATGCCACATAGCGGTCACACATTAAAGTCATGACCGCGTCGGACGTTGTTTAACTTAGCTGATCGGTTAAGAACGGCTAACCAAACTTTGTTACGAGCGATTCGAAAATTGTACTTCTTTTTGGAATAATTCAACATATGCTTCAAAGCCATTCCAATAAATATGCGACTCTTACTACAACGCATTAAAGTGCACTTTAGCTCGCAAAGCACGGAGCACTTAATAAACACCTACAAGACGTTCCTTTTTGACGTGACACGCATGTACAATAACCCCGTCCGGACGGGTATTCCGATGTACCTGTAGCTTTGTACTTAATGTCCGGAGTGAGCCAGGGCTGGTATCTATACTTCTCTTTCACTCCTGCGCAGTCTGATGAGTCAGTTGTTCAGCTTGTAAAGTGCACACTCTACAAACGTCAGGCCGAGGTCCATACTTCGTTACTTGGTCAACGAATATATAAATAAAATTAATGATAATAAATTATATAGATGTTTTGGCACGTTTCCGTCTTCCTCTGCTATAAATTAACAGCTCTAGACTCTGATTAGCAATTAAGAACTTGTTTAGTTTTTGATTATTCAACGTATTGAATGAGTGATGAATATGTATGTTGTATTATCGCAAAAAAGTGTGTTCTCATTTCCCATTACATATAAACAGCGTTTTATATTTAAATTGGTTGAAATTTTCGCGAAATAAATATTGCGAATAAGAAACCTTAGAAATTATGCAGGGTTATTGGTAAAATGCTAACAACCTCTTAGGGTTGACTTCTGCTAGTCCTAACAAACATGAAACATTTGATATGATTTTTTTTTGTGTTTGTTTATGTGGATTAGAAGGTATAAGCATGAGGACCACCTGAATTTAGAAGTCTCTTGTGTCTGTAATTTAATATTTCATATCTAGAATGTTGTCAATATTAATAGGAGTACCTACTGCTTTTCCTGTACGTCTTTTCAACTACCTGACAAGGTAGACTTGTTGACAGCTGGTAAACCTAAACTCTACCTAAAGCTGGTAACGAAGCAATGATGGCTCAGTGGCATTGGCTATGGACTGCCGCGCAGCAGGTCCATGGTTCGAATCCCGCCGCGGGCTTGAGCTTCACCGCATGGTGGAAGGGCATTTTGCGAATGCCCGCCTGGCTAGCGACCACCCTCAAGTAGAAAGTCTGTCGCCAAGTACCGAAAGGTGTGTTCCGGCAGTAGTCCTTGAGAGCCAGTGAAATTACAGACACAATGAGACTTAACAACTATGTCTCAATGTGACGGGCGCAGTGCAATTCGTTGTCATGAATTGCAACTGTTATAGGCAGAGGTTAGTACACTTAACATCAGGTGGGCCTCGAGCTTGTACCGTCACAACAACATAAAAAAACAAAAAAAAAAGCCTGCTAGTAATAGACCATAAACTAAAATTAAATCCTGCTGGAATCATTGATTGGTCTTAGCGAAGAACAAGAAGTTTTAGAGCTATTAAGAATAGCAATATATAATAATATGTATAACAATAAGATTTCTTCCTATCTGAAATGTAGACACGTTGATAAAAAGTACTGTTTTTCCTGTCTGACTTGCCCGTAACCTTAACTCATATAGTGTAACCTTTGACCTCCATCACACCAGTGCGTAAGCGATGATATGCGTTGGCGACAAATGCAAATAAGCTGCCACCACAGAAAAGATGGCTGCCACCATAATAATAGTTTCGTTATACAGTACCACCAACTTATCTGTGCAGTTTTCGAGGGCGCTACTGGTCAAGGAAATCAACTACAAACTGTCACAGTTTGAAGGAATGTTGTAGTTCTTTTTTTTGCCGCCTGAACAGATAAGTTGGTGGGACTATACAATGAAATCAGTTGACACAAAATGCAACTGATGCCAAACCTAATACAGAGATGGCGTGGGTTGCAAGGTTAGTGCTAATTTTGACGTGCCTATTCCATATGCGCGGGAACTACTTTTATTAGTATTAACTATTATTGCACCAATGCTAATAATAGAATTTTATTACTTCATTTTTTTTTATTGCTAGTTGCATTCATAACATAACAGATAAGAACATGTCGTATTTTCGTCCAAACAATTTTTATATAAACAGATTTTTTTGTACTGCATCTATCACTTTGATAAAACATAACTTGTACATGACTGTAACCTATTGACATGACTTTTACGTAACTGGAACATAATTCTGATCATTTATATTATTTGACAAATAGGCAAATATATACAAATTGTAGAAATACAGCTTACAAAACTTTAACTTTAAATAAATTGATATTTCGAGTTGGCAGCAAAATATCCGTTTGTGACGTATGACTTGTTTTTTTGTTAATAGAATAACGTTTTCTTAAAAAGAGATGAAGAGATGCATATTAATTATAATATATAACACATATTTAAAGAAAATATAGTATAATAGTTCAAATTCAAAATCAAATCATTTATTTGCCATAATGCATACAGGTTTACACTAAAATAATATGTAACTCTACATTTAAACCTTAAGGCGTACCAATTTCATCTTATTTAATTTAGCAAATTATTATTACAATGTCATTTAATTTAATTTCAAAAATGCCATTCATGACAATCATTATTTTTATAATTTATCTGTAAGAAATTCATCAATAATTTATAATAAACCCTGTCAAAACTTTTTTTATTTCTTTTTTAATATATCAATATTGTTTGCCTCTTTTATGATTTACGGTAGTTATATATATTGATGCTTTTGCCAAACACACTTTTACTAAATAAAACCTTTTTACGTATATATAACGCCTACACAATTATGCATATTGATATAACAAAATAATAATATTATCCAGTCACTCTACAAACAATAATAAGACAATTCAAAATGCTATTTAGGATGCCTAACCTAAAACAGAGATAGCGTGGGACGCAAGGTTAGCGGGAAAGTTAATGACGTGGATTATTATACTTGCACGGTATTGAAAGCAATGCTATAAATACGTCCTAATTCCACATTATTTCTCAAAATGTTAGTAAATAGTTTGAATGAATATTAGCCAATAGTTTGAAAAGAGGCGGGAGCAAACATATGACAAATGAGTATTATGGAATACCTCCCTAAAAATATCAGTCTATATATTTCATGATTTATTAGTAGCAATGATAAACAGACGATTATTTTATTAGTAAATATTTTATAGAAAGTGAGTAATTGTTTATATTTTTTAATTACTTTTAACTACAACCACACATTTTTAGTGACGACGACGAAAGATAATTTCTAAAGTAAATTTAACGAATTTAATGATTTTTCCTGTGATTTTTCAGTTTTTTTTACATGATAATTATTGTAACAACTGTTGAACTTAGCTCTTTATGCAATAGACAGTTTTTCAAATAATATTTTATATTACGAGACATAATTATGTTAAATAAATAAGAGAAACTACATAATATATATTGTAAAACTTTCTAATCAACAATAAAAATTAGTTTTAGAACTTTAAAATGATTTCAATGATAAAGAAACTTATTTTTTATTATTATTTATAGCTGATAGGCTAGCCTTAGACCACTACCTCACCTGATGGTAAGAGATGATTTGGTCGAAGATGTTGTTCCTAGAATTACTGGCTCTCAAGGACAGCTGTCGGAACACATCATAAGGTGCTTAGGGACAGATTTTCTAGTTGAGGGTGGGTAGCTAGCTAGACGAGCATTTGCTAATTGCCCTACCATTTGCTGTAAAGACTTCCGTCCTAAGACACAACAGACGCGCGATGGCTTAACGTTAAATTAGCTGATTGTTTTAGAACAGCTAAGCAAACTTCGCTACGAGCGCTTACAAGAATACAAGTCAAAATATTACTTAGGTCGCCTCAAACAGATATGGCGTAGGACGCAAGGTTAATGCGAAAATTGACATGAATTTACATTAGCCTTGTATAGTAGTGTAAGCAGTGCTAATAATAGTTTTTTTTCTAAAAGTGCTTTAGCGACCTTTCCTTTATTGCTGTAGTAAAGCAAAACAAATCGATGTGATGCCAGGCTAGAATTGCAACAACATATCTATCTGTGAGAGTCGTGGTGATCTCCAAGACGCCTGACAAGCGTGATATGGCAAAACCTTCTTACTAGGGGAGGCTTTGTTCATCAGCGCTTGCTGTTAGTTGTTGAATGATGTATTATTTATATCATGTAATGACAGTGTCATATATTAACTGGATATGTACAGGTCACTTAAGACAGTACAAAAGCAAAAAGTTCGGTAATGAGGGTAGACTCAAAACTAGCCGACAAAGGGCAAGTAACACTTTGGCGCAAAAAAATCAGTATCGCAGGTGTCACGGCGCCAGGTGAGGGGATATTTGGTTTTAAGTTTAGTTTTTCTAGCTCTTTCTGTATCTACACATAAACACATAAATTTCCGTTTGTATTTTAATGTTTATCATGAAGATAATATACATTTCAGTTAAATTAAGTACTGAGAAATTTTTACTTCACAAATAGCAAAAGTACCAACGTACCATATCAAGAAATACAACGATAAAATCATATGTTCAATAGCAATAATTGTAAGCTATAAAAACCATCGCTAAGCTATAAAAAGCATATCGTTAATTACGGCACAAGCTTAACAAGTGTAGGTGTTATAGTCACAAATATATCTATAGATAAGTAATTTGAATGATTTTGCACGACTTACTTAGAGACCTATAAGCACTAATGTGACTAATCGATTAAAGGTTATAGTAAATGTCATTTAATAATTTAAGGTTGAACTGGCCGTACAATTCTCCATACAAATGCCGTAGGGTGATCACTCCCTTATTTGAGATTTTAGGTATAGAATTAAGCATAATATCGATTGAACTCGTCTTTATCTAGGTTTGTATTGTAACGAAATTTTAAAAAGATAATTAAGTTGAAAGTTATGAGCTTTGAAAACTTCATATGAAAATGTTTCGAGCATCATAACCCTCAATTATCTTTTGAAAATTTCGTTACGATACAACCCCAGATAATGACAAGGTCCATCGATATGATGCTTTGTTTTGGACCTAAATCCTCAAATAAGGGAGTGGAATCACCCTACGGCGTTTGTATGGAGAACTGATCGGCCAGTTCACCCTTAAGTAAAGTTAATCTTCCTAATTTACTATGTATGTCCGGGGGAGGGCACTGGTATGCCGTATCACAGGTCTGACCTAGTTTGGGTACCAATGTGTCTCTAAAGTAAATGTAAAAATAAATACTGCGATATTATTGTTACTAATATATATTTAGTTAGATAATGCTTTTAAAACGATACATAAATTTCATTTTATTTATATAATTTTATTTCAATGTATTTAATTGTATTGCATTCAAAAAGCATGAAGTACAGTCTCATAGACATTTATTCAGAAGTAAGAAATTATTCCAACAAAAACATATTAAAACCTCTAAGGCATGGCGCGTGGTCGTCAAAGACATCATCTATTTGAGAATCACACCTCTTTGAAGGTCATACCTCTATTTATTCAGACCGGTGTAAAATCAAATATTTTGTTAAGCAATGGCATTCCTCGTGGCCTTTAGAACCGAAATCACGTTTGGTACGTATAAGGATAGGTATTAGCGGTGGCATACATATGTAACCTTTTTAATCTTCGACCTCATTCGTCCTGTTATAAAAGAGGTTTTAATTGATAAGAAACTGGCCAAGTTCGTTTTGTTACATTTAAACACTCTCCGAAAACATTCTCCTTTTTTTGTACAGAATGTTTTCAGCATGGTTGCCAGATGAGGCGAATTATCGCCATTTAGGCTACCTTAGGGGGTCAAATGGCGACCAAAAAAACCAATCGGCTACCAGTAGCCATTTAGGCTACCTAGGAAAATCAGAACGGTCGGTTTAGGCTACTTCAGGATTACTACAATTCTATTAAATTCTTTCTACAATTCTATCATTTTATTTCATGATAACTGAAAAATGTAAAGAAAAGTAATAGACACGTCCACCGTTTTTTCATCAGGGTCTTTCCATGCTCCTTGCTTTCTTCTAGGTATTGCACCTAATATCTGTAAAGTGAGATAGAGACAGATTCATCCGGGTAGTAACTCATTCTATCTCGCTGTATGATAGATACAGTTCAAAATCAAAACACGAAATCGAGAGTATAGAAAGGCTACTAACTTCATTCACAAATTGTAACTAGCCGCGCCCGAAATTTTATGTCACTTGTTTCCCTAATTCTTAAATAAGTTGAATGGGAGAGAATTCTTTATTACTTAATCTATACTTATAATAAAACTGTAACAGGTCCCATTCTATACATTGAAGATATTTTCAAAAAAAAAATTTGAGAGCACTCTGTAGCTGATACTGAAGCCAAATCTGTATTTTTTTTTATTTTTGTCTGTCTGTCTGTCTTCCCCACGGGCAGCCTGGCACCCCACGAGAAGCCTGGCACCCAACGGGCAGCCCAGCACTCCATGGGCAGCTCGGCACCCCACGGGCATCTCGGCATCCTTATTTAGATTTGCCAGCTTGCTAAGATAAAACTCTGCTCTGACTGCGCAATGGAAGTGTACAATATAATATATTTTTGTTCTACCGCCAAACAAGGAGAACCTCGGCAAAAAGATACCGTTTTATAATCGAAATTCCAAAGAAACGCACAAAGTACCTACTTTGCTCCAACATTTATTGTGCGAACCGCGAAGGAACTCTCTGAGTTACTTAACTACTGTCTTCTGGAAAAACAAGCTGGGAGTTATCAAACCCAAAGTAAACAGCTCCTTTCTGAACTATACTTTACTAAGAGTGGTTCACCACAGACCACAGCGTTGCTTAATATGAGATTAACAGTGCTTAAATGTGAGTAATTAGTTTGCAGGTACGGCAATCGCGAACGAAGTCGCAGGTACAGCTAGTACTTTAATACAGACAAAATTTATTTTTTTACATCAACCGTATTATTTTGTATGACATAACATAAACATAATGTATGTATCAAAGAAGACCGATTGAAGCGGCTGGGTCAACTTCTTCCGCTACTACTTCTAGTAGGAATGAGGATTCTCCCGTCTATAGAGATGGGGAATTTCTGCAGAAGTTTCTGTAGATATTACCTATTATATTATTAAATTATAACAACAGGAAATGTTAAACAATTATAATACCTAGTACGTTAAGTAGGTATCAACCTACATTAATATATATTTTTACAACATAGATACCTAGTTAGTTTTTATTTGAGCTAAATATAGGCTACTTTAACAAAATCTTAGGAGAATTAGGCTACTTGTGAAAAAATAAAATAATAGGCGATTTAGGCTACT
This sequence comes from Plagodis pulveraria, assembly GCA_963890685.1. Lineage (NCBI taxonomy): Eukaryota > Metazoa > Arthropoda > Insecta > Lepidoptera > Geometridae > Plagodis > Plagodis pulveraria. The sequence goes on from OY982977.1 coordinate 1,986,109, forward strand.
TGATAGGCAAAATTAGGCGACTTGAGTTAGCTGATATCTGGCAACCCTGATTTTCAGGATCCATGTATGTATGTTTGTGAGTTTCTTTATTCCACCTTAACTTCTAAACGGTCTAAACTATCTCAATGTAAGATACGTATATCGTTAGATACGTATTGACAGCGCAAGTGACAGGTACACAAAAATAAACAAAAAACAAAATGGTGGATTTTAAACGCTGTATTGTGAGATTTTTTTCTTTTAAACGTAATCAGTAGCGAATCAAAATGAAGGGCTTTAAAACACGATTCCATTAATATAAATAACTTAGAGTTTTATGCCAATGGAAACGATAAAACGTGTAACGAAAATAAATATATTGCAGTCGGGTTTTATACTTTTTCAATTAATTTATACATGTTATATATTTGGATCTGTGAGCTTTACTATGATGGCCACGTGACGTGTGTGAAATATGTTTTATAAACGTTTTTAAGCCATATTCGATTCTTAGAAAAACTGAATCGACAAAAATATATAATTAATTATCAAACCCGCTAACAAAATTTCACGACAATCAGTTGAGAAATGCGACCTGTAGAGGAAAACAACCGGAAATCCTTGCAGATATACGAAAGCATTTTTGCCTAAGCTGATACTGAGAACATATTGTGTGAATTTGTAGTTCGAGTAGGTAGTGGGTTCAAGCTATAGGTACTACAATTCAAAAGATACAGCATTTTAAAAGAAGGACAACTTATGCTGAATATGTTTGTCAAGTTTACTCGTACGAAACGCTAAAAATTAAATATAATTCTCGACATAGTCAATAAAACCAAATTAGGAATATAAAATTTAAATGCAAAATAATATCGTCGTATATAACGTGTCTATTATATTGTGTTATGTAGAACACGTGTTTGAAAAGACTGGTTTTGGCGAATTTTCCATCAAAAGTAATTTCCATTTTATTACGAAGATTATGACCCAAACTAATCAGTTTTGTATTTTGATTGAACTTTATAATATATTGATTAACTGCCTTATGCCTTATATCCTTACATAACATACTAGCTGACCCGGCAAACGTTGTTTTGCCATATAAATAATTAAATGGCTATTAAAAAATAAGGGTTGATCGTAGAAGGGTGAAAATTGAGGATTGTATGTATTTTTGTATGTTGTATCATAAAAAAATAGAAATTAAAAATGTTGTCTAAAAAATAAAAAATAAAATTTAGGGGTGGACTACCCCTAACATTTAGGAGGATGAAAAATAGATGTTAGCCGATTCTCATAGATACCGGATATGCACAAAAAATTTAATCAAAATCGGTCAAGCCGTTTCGGAGGAGTATGGCAACGAAAACTGTGACACGAGAATTTTATATATTAAGAGAATATAATAAAAACCTTACAACCTTATATAATTATCTGTAAGGTGAGGTGGGGTAATGACACACGGGGGTAACTAAAGGGGGGAAGTGGAACGCTATCATATATCTCCTAAATAAAATCGTCTGTAATAAAGCAGTATCCGTTATGACATTTCTGGGGTTACAAAAAAGACGTCGCTGTGGTGGATGAGTAAATAAAACAGAGGGTTTTTAATTTGAAAAAAAAAATATTATTTGTAATCATGAATGATCCATAAGGGTTACTTAAGTATTTCTGATAGAACGCATATTGCGCTGTACGGAAAAAAATAATTGATTCTTCATCCTTGCTAGAATTTTATGAAGTAAAACATTAATAATTTCAAAATTTGTTATTATTAAATATGGATTTTCGCAAAGTAACGCCTGAATCTATTCATTATATTAATAATTACATAAAGTAGCAAGTAAAAGAAGCGCGGATCGGGGCAATTAAAATACATAATATGCTCCTTTTGACCTGGGTGGGAAGTTGTTAACATATTTCAATCTATTATTTAAACTAATTTTGAATACGGTCACAAATTTAGCTATGTTTTACTTACCCCAAATTATTATACATATTTATTTCATACACAAAAAAATGTAGACCTAACATCTATTATTTCTTATACTCTGTGCCAGTATTGAATGGAAAACCGCGACTATTTTGTTACACAGCCAAAGAAAACTAATTATAGGTTTTAGATATTCAACTTTTTTATCGATTGTACATCAGATTTCACAGAAATACTTGCAGGTTATATTATCCCTACGGATACCACAGACAATATCTAAAAAAATAAGTAGGTTATGAAATAAATTAGGTTGCGCACTTACCACACCCAAAATGGACGGAATTTTATAGCATTATCTTAATATTTCATAATTTAAAATAATTGATATGACATATATAACAGTCAATTCATTTTCAATCAAAAAACATAGAGAAAATAAATTAAAGACAACAAAACCAAAATTCTTATTCCTATTAACGTTCAAAGCAAATTTTACTGTTAATTGTATTTAAAATGCCAGGTCGATATCATATATTAAAATTCTGCAAACTTAATTGATATTCAAAAACTGTGATACTTTCAACTCTGAGCTTTCCTCGTTTGACATAAGAGTCAGTTATTCTACGGTATTGCGTATAATAAATTTGTGGAACCTTGAACTATTGATGGTTTTTTTCTCGTCTCAAACATCTTGTCTTTGTTTGTAAAAGTCAGGTGTTGGAAAAGGAATACTTATATTAAATTTAAGACCATTAATGTATATTATTAAATATGTGATTTGCTAAATGCTATATCGTTTTGGAAGTTATAAATCTTATATCGATGATGACTTACATTAATATTATATACTTAATATTATTTATTGCTTTAAGTATAATAACGTTGTTTATAGCGAGTTTGACCAGTGCTGAAATATAAATTAATTCTGTGAATAAGCTATTTCTTTGATATTTTAACGTACAGAAATTCTAATATCGATGTAAATTATAATTAAACATTATATGTACATATACACTTAAAGTAATATAAACATTATTACATTATTAAAGTACTGAGAAACGTTATTTTTAAGAAATAATAACAAATATTTTAAGTAAAAACTTAATTAGGTAATATTGGAGAAAACTCCTCAAAATAAACAAATATATCTAGTTTCAGTATAAGAGTATGGGCGATACCGAATTATGACATCTGACTTTCGTTAATATAGTGAAAATCTGTCACCAAGCACCTAACAGTATGTTCCGGAAGCAGTTCTTGAGAGTTAGTAAAATTACAAGCACATGAGACTTAACAACTGTATGTCTCAGGGTGACGGGCGCAGTACAGTTTGTCTACTTGTATGCATATGTTATAGGCAGAGGATATTGCTTAACATCAGGTGGGCTTTGTGCTCGTTCCGTCATAATCACATAAAAAGACAATCTTAACAAACCAAAACGAGTTCGATCACACAGCCGGTCAAGTGTTATTGAATCATATCCAGTAAGCAATAGGCTCGTCCGTACTACATGTTGCTTAAATGCTGCTCTTAGCATTTAGTCCACTGATTGTGTTCTGGTTAATAACATATTTTTTTCTTGTTACAGAAATATGAAGCCACTATTACCAATAGTGGTTGCCATTTTGGTACTAACCGCCAACGCCCATTCTGAAAACACCAAAGAGGTAAAAGAACTGCCGAAAAACGAGGGTTCTCTCTCTCTGACTGAAGACACAGAATCCGACCCTCAGGATAGGGTAGAACGATGCACGACCTGCTCTGGAGGCGTGAAACTTAACCTTAAGTCGCCTAAAGATGTGCTTGCAGCACTACAGCAGCTACCAGGTGCAGAAGTACACACACAGCAGTCTTTCGAAGGATGTTCTAGTGACAAAGGCTGTGCAGGTCTCAAAGTGAAAGATGGCCGTGTCGTAGAGAGGTTCGGAAACTCTGATGCTTTCCAAGCCGCTGCAGCCCAAGATGTTGGCAATGAATTCACCTTCCACGCAGCTGGAAACTTGGGAAACCTCTTTGAAGGTGGTCTCAATGGTGAAGGTAGTCCGTTCTGGTGGATGAACCAACAAAATTCTCCATTCAAAAACGCCGGTGCCGGTGGCAACTTCGAAAAGTTCAGCAAGTCTTCTTCTTCTAGCTTTAGTACCACAGGAAATGCTGGAACAGCCGGGCTCGATATTGGAGCCAATCCTTTCTTAAATGGAGACTTCTCAAAACTTGCTGGAGGTTTCACCAGCGGTGGAGCAGGATTTACAAGCGCTGGAGCTAACGCGCAAGAAACGAAACCTAACTTCCAATCTTCATCTTTTGAATCATCATCATTCAGCGCGTCAAGCAAAGGAGACGTTGACTTAACCAAAAACCCTTTCCTTAACGGTGGTGTTAACAAGTTTGGACAATCTGGCTTCCAAGCTCAAGGAAACTTCAACGCTGGTGCTGGTCAGAACCAATATGGTGCTGGCCAGTCACAGTCTACTGGATTTGGTGCTCAAAACTCCCAGAGCGGTTTCAACCAGGCTTCGTTCGGATCCAGCAGCAAGTTTGGAGCGACTGGTGCTGGTGGATACACAGGATCTTCTCCTAGTCCATTCACGGCTTCCACAGCTGGATCGAACGTCAATCTTATCCAGAATACGCAGAAAGCTAGTGAATTCGACTTCACTCAGCAGACTCAGCAGAACATTGATGAAGCATTCCAGCATACAGGAAATGTGAATGCCCATGAGCATTCTGGTGGTGACCTGCAGCAGACGTGCGCTGGCCAGGGTTACGTGTGCGTGCACAAGGCTCAGTGTAACAACGGAGTGGTGAACACCAACGGAGGAAGTCTTCTGCAAGCTAATACTCAGGTGAGTTCTTTTTTATTTCTTTTTAGAGCTAGATCTCTTGAACTGTAAGATATGGTATGGCAATCTTCTCTTCTTTTCGCAGGTCTGATGGATTTTCTATATGAATCTGAATATGTACTAAAGGAAAAGTTAAGTAGGTCTCTTCTCGATCAAGGCGAAGACATAAGAACATGTTTTGTAGAGCTCGTAGGGTACTTGCTAGTCGTTCTTAACCGATCAACTGCTGCTGAGAAAATTGAGAGCACTCTGTAGCTGACACTGATGCCAAAACTGTATTTTTTTTAAATTTTTATCTGTCTGTATCCCGGCCCTCCAAAACTACTGAATGGAATTCAATGAAACTTAACACGAGTTGAGTTCATACTACGAAGAAGGTTATTGTATACTTTTTATCCCGAAGTTCAGCATGGTTCTCTCGGAAAAGGGGATGAAAGTCAAAATGTACACTAGTTGTAATTTATTAACGTGTAGTCCGATTTCAAATATTCTTTTTTTGTTAGAATAGTGACAAGTGAGCCCTTCTATAATATCTATGCTTCTGGTTTGCCAGATTTCTGTAAAATTAAGTATTATCAAAAATAATTCGAAATATTGTTTTGTATGGGAATAGTTATTTTGACATTTAGGGATATAATAAATAATAAATGAAAAACTGGCAAACTAGAAGCATAGATATTAGACTCAGCAATACAAAATTTCACCGAGTTTGAACTCTTGGTATTTAAAATATGACGAAGCTACGTTTGTATGGAAAGCGATATGTTTTTTATGAAGCAGTGATGGCTCAGTGGCATTGGCTATGGACTGCCGTGCAGCAAGTCCATGGTTCGAATCCCGCCCAGAGCTTGAGCTTCACCGCATAGTGAAAGGGCATTTTGTGCATGCCCGCCTAGCTAGCGACCACCCTCAAGTAGAAAATCTGTCACCAAGCACCTAACAGTGTGTTCCGGCAACAGTATTTGAGAGCCAGAAAAAATACAGGCTAATGAGACCTAACAACTGGACGTCTCAGTGAGTCGGGCACAGTGCAATTCGTCGCTGACGAAATGCGTCTGTTATAGGCAGAGGTTAGTCCACTTAACATCAGGTGGGCCTCGGGCTTGTTCCGTCACAATAACATAAAAAAAAAAAAAAAAAAAAAAAAAAAAAAAAAGTGCATCGTGATCTCTAATCTTAATTATAACATAATTAAATATTCCTATGATAATATGTCATACATATCCTATTCGTTAATTAATAACTTGTATGTACGCATTAGGAAAATAACATAAAATAGTTTATGTTTAGTATTTATTGCGGCTATAAAACTAACTCGTATTTAAATTAACTGGTTATAAATACGACTTTTATAGGTTTATTATTGTTTAACATAACGTTGCTAAGTTTTTTTTTTATTTGAAACGTTTGTTGTAGAGACGTTGGGTCCGTGGGGACCGGGAGCTCATCGTATTTTACAAAACTTATCAGAGCGCTTGGTCGATGCGACGCGTGATCAAAATGCTGGCACCTATTTGGTTCAGAGAATAAGCATTGCAATTCTACGGGGCAATGCTGCCAGCATGCTGGGCTCGCTGCCAACTGGTAGTGGTCTAGAGCATTTGGACTGCCTATGAGTCTGCAATGGCTTATAGGGATCTAAATGCTTTTATTGTAGTAGCTGTAGTGTTGTATATAGTTCGTAGTATTTTGTTAATAAAGGCATACCGCCGGTACATAAAAGTTTTAACATAAAGTCACACTGCACAATTATTACAAATTTACTAGAGGAAAAATGTAAGTCATGTGCGGGATTCGAACCCGCGTCCTGCGTTATTGCAAACATAATAATATTAAAATAAGAGTCACACGTTTACAACGGAAGGTAAATTATTAGAATTACAAATCGGTATCGAACAGTAAAGCATTTTAGCCCAAGCTGAAACTGAACGCTTCGCTCGTGCTTTGCGCTCTCTCGGACCAAATACAGGGTCCTTTTATACTTTGACCGACTTCAAAAAAGAAGGAGGTACTCAACTCGTATTTTTTTGTTTGTTACTTCAGAATTTTTGACTGGGTGAACCGATTTTGAAAATTCTTTTTTTATTTGAAATCTGGTGCTTCCCGTGTGGTTCCATTTAATTTCATCGAAATTGGTCTAGCCGTTTTGGAGTTACACTCCAATAACAGAAAAGTGTTTTCTTATCTTGATGATATAGACATAGACAGTGAATGACAATCGATCCCGTAAGTAGCAAGGGGCACTGTGAAATATTTTTTACCTAAAATAGAACCGACTTCAACACTCAAAAGTGTGAAATAACTTGTTGAAAACGGTACCATGATGGTTCAAAAGTATAATGTTATTGAATTTAATGCTGTATTACCTATACGCTCCTAACTTATAGGATTTTCATACAAATTTTCAGGTACAATTTGACCGTTCTTAGCTAATGTCTAACTTATCCAGACCTTTCCCTTTTATATATTATATAGAAGATAGACAAAATACATATTTGTATTTTACTTATTGAACTATAGACACGGACACCTCCTTGCTAGAACAGGGCGTTTTTCTCGCCTTCCATTTCATGTATTGGGCCAACCCTTAATGACAATTTAATTCAAATTCTAATTAGGTAGGAACCTGATTTAGGGTAAAATAAACTTTTTTATTTCTGACTAAAATTAACATATTTAACTAAAAAACTAATTAACTACAAAACTAATCCAATATTCCGCTACCATTAGGCAGTGTTCCCAAAATGCTGGCCGCATTGCCACGTTGTATGGCAATGCTTATCCTCTGTGCAAAGTTAATTTGGGGTTAAATGCTACACAAATAGTTTTGATTCTATTTATGAGCTAGAGACCCACGACATAATAATGACAATAAGCCTTGTTTCCATGACAACAATCCCATTTTTATATATTTTTTTTATTATATAAAAAAATGTGTGTATATAATTTTTTCCCCTCGTAATGTCGCAATGTAATCCGCAGAGCAGACGTTATATATTGCAAACATAAAAATGTGTTTCTGAATTTGAAGGTGAGTATTTTTTTTTATTTATGCTTGATAGATTAGCCTTTGACCACTATCTCACCTGTTGGTATGTGATGATGTGTTCGAAGATGTTGTTCAGGCTAACCTAGAAGTACTGGCTCTCAAGGACAGCTGCCGGAACACACAGGTGTTTGGCGATAGATTTTCTACTTGAAGGTGGCAGCTAGCCAGGCGGGCATTCGCAAAATGCCCTACCACCAAGCTATAACGACTGCCATCCTAAGACAACAACCGGGACCGACGGCTTAACGTGCCCTCCGATGCATGGAAACGCTCAGTAGTAATGTCACTAGCGGCCACCCATCCAACTCATGACCGCGCGCGACGTTGCTTAACTTTGCTGATCGGTTGAGAACAGCTAAGTAAACGGCGCTACTAGCGCTTCAAAATTTAATTAATTAATTCCGTTTTTTAATTAAAATGAGTGAAAACCTCGTTAGTTGTTATAATAAAGTCTATTATTCTATTGAATAACTTATAATTAGTAGTCAATTTCACACTCATATAAAACTGCTACCAAACTTTTTGCAATACTTCACACGTTTGTTTATTATAAAAAATACTTTATACAACAAACAGTTTCGGATGTGTTAAACCTATTTACAAATTTGCACAATTATTTCAAAACGTTGCCGATATCGACAATCGATTGCAAAAACGGCGTAAGTCAAAAACTATTCATTTTGTACTGACAGCCTTTGTTGCGTGACCTTTTATGAAATGTGTGGTGTACTAAACTTGTGTTAGTCATTAGTTTGTATTGGATTAAAAACTGGTTTTTCTCAATATTTTGTTTTACGTAATAGGTAAGTTATTTTTGCGTCAGTTAGTTCCGGCTGGGAGGGAAAAATACATTTGCCCCCTTACTTATAAAAAATCCGCTATGTAGTTGCTAAGTAATGGATAACTAAACAGTGTTTAAGTAATGCTTAAATATTTCTTACTTATAAACGCTACATAGCACCTGTTTAGCTAAGCAATGGATAATGAGGTCGAACGTATTTTAAACTGACAACATTGAACTAAAAGGTATTATGAAAGACCCAAATTGCCAAAAAGTTTGTATCTAGTGCTGAAAATCTTAAAATTAAAAAGTAAAAAAAATACTATTCTTTGTAGACCTACTGATTTTTGTACATATAGGGCGTACTGGAGACTTCTGAAGCGAGTTTTTTTTTGCAATATGGTAAATTGTAAGTGCCCCAGTATTCTGTGAATTCGATCCAGCTACCTATTCCATAGCATAATTGGAAATGCATTATGGAAGCCCGAATACCGTTACATCCCGCTGGAAATTATCTTTTTCCATCCCAAACTATACCTATGCCCAATTATGTCTACGTTTTTTTCTATGAAGCCAAGATTCCAATCTTCATATATTTTTTTAATCATTCTATAGCGATTCCTTAAATCAGAGTAATATTATAAAGGCCGTAATATGTTCTTGTGTTTCGTCTAGTGTGTTAGAAAAATTATTTTGTATGACCCTGAAACTGTGCCCGGTGAATGGCAATAGGCTCGCCACCTATAACATGGGACCAAAACCCAATTGACCGAAACATGGGTGTTTACACACCTCTGCCTACCCCTTCGGGGAATATCGTCAGGCGTGATTATATGTATGTATCTAAAGTTTGTGTTTTTGTCTTCTACGTGTATTCACGTTTTAACGGCTTGAGGGTTTGGATGAAACAACAGAATAGTTAGTTTAGGTTCTCCATACTTTTCATCATCATTGTCTACGCGGGTGAAACCGCGTGGCGCGGCTAGATAATAAGAAAATTACAATGAGTTCGATCACCGGATCGGATCAGATGTTAGGGGTTTAACGAGAAAGGGATTTTCAGTTAAAACAGTCCGGCGTCTAATTTGGACCAGCTTATTACCATTTGGTGATAAACTCGCGACCTATTAAATGAGATCCTTAATACAAATAAGAATATTTCGACTCCCAAAATATTTTTTTTTGCTGTACTGAATCGACATCTATGCTGAAATTCGCAAATAAGTACTCAATTCTGCTTTTAAATTGAATCTCTAGTTCCTCATCAGTCTCAATCCTCATCCAATAGGAATATACGAGTGTGGCACACACCTCATATTCTTAATTCAGGAACTGTACCTGCGGTATACTCTTCAATAAGATCACGAAAAGTAAGTAGGTTACGCATAATATTTATTTCATCATCCAATGTATGTTTCTACTTGCTATATATTTACGATTTATTAACAGAGTATGTCGTGTTTATAGTTCTGTATACCTCCTTGACAATAACCTCAATAGTAACTAAATCAGCTGATCAGAAATATGGGCGCCATCTTGCTACTTAAATATTTAAACAAGGGTCGGACGGTGTTTAAATTGACAGCTGATTTAAGCAGTACTTAGGAACTGGATAAAGTTATGCAGCGTTTATGAGTAAGGAATTTTGCTAATCAGCGGCTAAGTAATGCTTAAAATTTAAGTAGCGTTTATAAGTAAGGCTGTTAGGATTATAATAAAATAATAACAACTTTTAGTGTGCAAAATAAAACTTTTTACAGCTCAGAACAAAAAAAACACCGATTAGTAACAGGCTCGCCCCTTTTTCATTGGACAAATACATTTGGTTAAAATATAGTTGTTTTTACGGAATAGACAGACAGTGTCCCGCTTGTTACGATCCTGGCCTCTTTTTCTTTATTTAATCCGTTCATTATCTCTCTTAGGCTTCTTCTTATCTAGACTCTTGGAGACTGCTGCCGGAACACACTGTTAGGCGCTTGGTGACAGATTTTCAACTTGAGGGTGGTAGCTAGCCGGGCGAACATTTAAAAAATGCGAAATATAAAGGTCAAAGGCTAGCTCCCCAGTAAAAAATCTGTTTATATAGCTGATAGTCAAGCTTATTTAGTCAAGCCTTTGATCCCTAGTCAGTTAATCCAGCATAGTACCAGATTAGTGATGATTCAGTCTGCTAACCTAGAATTACTGGCTCTCAAGGACAGCTACCGGATGACATCGTTAGGTGCTTGGCGCCAGATTTTCTACTTGAGGATGGCATTCACAAAATGCTCTATTACTATAACGAATGTCATCCTAAGACAACAACGGACACGCGTCGACTTAATCCATGCGCATCGTAGATAATTAAAACAATAGAAATAATAGCAGAAATGGATGATATCATCCACTGCGGATGCTAAGAGGTCAAATTGTGCCCTCTGAAACCTTCCGACCCGTGACCATCCGTCCTTATAGCCGGGATATGCTCTTGCAATTGAGCTTCTCGTAGCGAAGTTTGCTTAGCTGTTCTTAACCGATCAGCAAAGTTAAGCAACGTCCACCGTGTTCATGAGTTGGATGGGTGACCGCTAGTGACATAACTACCGAGCGCTTTCCTGCTTTGGAGGGCACGTTAAGCCGTCGGTCCCGGTTGTCATCTTAGGATGGCAGTCACTATAGCATAGTGGTAGGACATCTTGCGAATGCTCTTCTGGCTAGCTACCACCCTCAAGTAGAAAAATCTGTCGCTAAGAACCCAACGGTGTGTTCCGGCAGCTATCCTTAAGAGCCAGTAATTCTAGATTAGCCTGAACAACATCTTCGACCACATCATCACTTACCATCAGGTGAGATAGTGATCAAAGGCTAACATAAAATAGCTATCGTAGTGAACTAGTCATAGCTCAAAATTAAATTTATCCCTTCGCTCCTATGGTTTAACCGTCCCATAGGGACGGATTTTAGCTTAGCAGACAATAATGCAAAAATTACAACATTACAATTACTTCATATCGGCTTTTAAATTATAGTTAAGAAGCTGTGATAAAAACCAACATATTTTTTTCTTGTACAAGATACAGCTAAGCAGAATCCTAAATAATAGAGGCACTGTAGAGCTTTATATATTTGTATGTTATTTTATAAGATGATCGATTTATATAACGTTAGCAGATAAATCTCCTTGTAACTAATATCTTTATTATAACAACACTTTCAACATCTGTCTCCTAATAAACAAATCAAAAAAATCTAGGTTATATCGTTCAATAGTTTACGTAACAATATTATAATCCTAATTTATCATCTGCGAATCTATAGCGGTCGAGATGCATTGATAAAAGTGTCACATGTCAACTTTTGAAATTTTCGTGCTGATTTTTTTATTAATGTTGTGTCATCGACTTAAGTCACTTTTTTTATTAAAGAACGTCTGTCGGTCTATATGTTTGAAATATTATATTATCTTTGAGATATATAGTTTTTTAATCTGTTACTGTCACTTGAACAATAGTTATCATTATGCAGAATATTTACAGTTTATAAATTTCATTACTAAATGTTTTCCACATATGGCGTCGTGCCAGAATTCTAAAAGTACACCCGTATCTACCCTTCTTAGGAGAGGCTTTTGTTCAAAAGTGTACGTCTTCTTGGTGCTGAGGATGACAAATTTGATTATTTTTGAGCCTTTGATATTATTGCTCCATGATGAAAAGCTTCTAAAAAGAGCGAAGATATACTGAAGTACCTCAAGATGGAAGGTGTACGCCTCCCTTCAAGGTTATTTTAACAAAGAAATGTATACTAACTGCACGGAGTTTGAACTTTGATACGATAGATGACAAAAAGCTCGCCCCCTATGACATGGAAAGGACTAAGACCCTAGATAATAGTAAAATTTTCTCCACCATTTTCATAGCAATGCCGACTAAATCTAAATATAATGGCACTTAAATTCTTTTAAAAAAATACTCTACGTCTTGTGTTGCCCCCTGTCTGTTCAGATTCTTTGGTTTTAATGGATTCATATGCTACATAAGTAATCAGCAAGCAATAATTCCTTATTTTACAGCATTGGCGATGGCACATAACATACATTTCTGTATAATAAACAAAATATTATTTTAGGCACTTACAGCCTTTTTTATTTTCAGTATTTTCTTTTTAGTCAGTATAGCCTGGCTAGCGACCACCCTCAAGTAGAAAGTCTGTCACCAAGCACCGAAAGGTGTGTTCCGGCAGTAGTCCTTGAGAGCCAGTGAAATTACAGGCACAATGAGACTTAACAACTATGTCTCCATGTGACGGGCGCAGTGCAATTCGTGAGTTGTCATGAATTGCAACTGTTATAGGCAGAGGTTAGTCCACTTAACATCAGGTGGGCCTCGAGCTTGTTCCGTCACAATAACATTAAAAAAAAAAGTATTCTATTTTTATCTCATTCTAATTACTTGCACTCGTTGGTGAAGTCAGCGACGCGACGTGTCTATGTTTTTTTCACACTTCTTCTTCTTCTCCAGGCCTTATCCCATTTTTATTTGGGGTCGGCTCTCCTAATCATCAGTCTCCAGTTTTGTCTTTCCTGGGTCGTCACTGGGTCGATGTTATTTTCTTTCATGTCCTTCTTAATTAGAAACATCCATGTAAGTTGGGGCCTCCCGCGCTTTTTCGGTCCTTTTTCATAGTTTAAGACTTTTCTAGTCATGTGGTCTTCCGGTCTTCTCATAACATGGCCGTACCATCGCAGACGTGATTCTGCTAATTTATCTTGTACGGGTCTTACTTTAAAAGTTCCTCTGATATAATGGTTCGGCACTTTGTCTAAAAGGGTGACTCCGGCAGACCACCTGAGCATTCTCATTTCAGCAACATGTAGTTGGTCGGATTGTTTTTTCTTGAGAGGCCAGCATTCCGCACCGTATATCATTGCAGGTCTAACTGCGGCTTTATAAATTTTGCCCTTAACAGGTATCGGCATTCTCGGGTCACAAAGTGTGCCCGTGAGGCCTCTCCATTTTAGCCAGCCTGTGTTTTTACGGTGTGCTATATCTGCGTCAATAGTGCCATCATTCGCAATCATGCTGCCCAGGTATTTAAAATTTGTGACGGTGTTGAGCGCAGTATTTTGCAGGTACATAGTATGTTGGTTGTTATTGCCAGAAAAATTGCATTTCATGTACTCTGTTTTCTCCCTGCTAATTCTTAGCCCAGCTCTTTCAAGGACATGCCTCCAGTTCTCCAGAGTCTGTTGAAGGGCTATCGGGTCTTCACCTATTAGGGCGACATCGTCTGCATACAGAATATTCCAAGGTGTGGGTTGTTGGACTTCAGATGTTAAGTAGTCCATCACGAGGTTAAAAAGTAATGGGCTAAGTGCTGACCCCTGATGAACACCAACTTTTACTTGAAATTCATTGCTAACACCTGCTGGGCTGCGTATTTTTGTTGTGACTCTGTTATACATGTCGATTATCATTTGAATATAGCATTCAGGAACTCTTTGACACCGTAAAGCCTGCCAAATCAGTGGTCTAGGGATTCGGTCAAATGCCTTTTCAAGGTCTATGAATACCATATGAAGGTCTTTCTTATTAACCTTGAAGGATTCCATGAGGATACGGATGGTATGAATGGCATCAGTTGTTGATTTTCCAGCGACAAATCCACATTGATTTTCAGTCATAGTTGTTAAGTGACGAAGTCTTTGACTTAACTTTGATTCGCTCGATTCTGTGCTGATGAGGTCCATCAGATCATCACAAAACGCATCCCGCGAAAGTCCACCAAAGATATTTATGACATCTCAATGGAAGTGCTCCATACAGCGGCGATTGAAATATCTCCTTACCTAGCGACTTTATTCAATAGATGCATTCGTCAAGGAGAATACCCCTTGGTGATGAAATCGAGCAAAATATCTCCCATATTCAAAGGAAAAGGAAAGCGTGAGAACATCGACGGCTATAGACCAGTTTCCATTATTCCGGCAGTGGCCAAAATTTTTGAGAATGGCTTATGTCAACGCCTCAAAAAATTTATGAACTCCACTGGTGCCTTGTCGGATCGTCAATTTGCGTACAGAGAAGGTCGTTCCACTACTTCACTCACACGCGATGTACTGCGACGTGTCATGGATGCTTGCGAGATGAAACAGCAAGTTGCCGTGCTGTGCTGCGACCTGTCGAAAGCATTCGACGTCGCAGACCATGCCGTCCTCGCTGCCAAGCTACACCATTATGGAGTGAGGGGACCTGCTCACGCACTACTCACTGATATCCTGCGTAACAGGTCACAGGTGGTAGTCACCGATGGAGGCGAGACTAAGTCGGACCCACTCTCAACTGCATTGGGAGTGGCACAAGGGTCGTCGGTGTCAAACATCCTCTTTTCCTTATTACTGAACGATCTGCCCAATGTCATCACTGCGGGGGACATTTTTATGTACGCAGATGATGTGGCAGCCATCATCACTGCAAAAACGAATAAATTGCTTGAAAGACGCTTAAACATTGCTATAAACGAGCTTGCGGAATGGTTTGAGTTAAATGGCCTCATTCTCAACTCAAATAAAACTCATTTTGTACATTTTTCATTGTCTGGGCGAGTCACGGAGAGTATGCAGGTCTTAGCCAAGGGGATACCTATAAAACAAGTGAAAGCGATTTCATTTCTGGGTTTTGAAATAGACTGCGGAATTACATGGAGCTCGCATATTGACAAATTATGCGCTAAATTAGGTAGCGCTTGTTATGCTCTCAAACGACTATCTCGTGTGGTTTCTGCTGATGTGGTTCGCTCCTGCTATTTTGCAACTGTGCACTCGATCCTCCAATACGGTACCGAGCTCTGGGGCTGCGCAGCTGATATTCTGCGAGTTTTTAGAATGCAGAAAAGGGCCGTAAGAGCAATTGTTCAGGTGTCAAGATTCGCATCAGCTAAATCACATTTTGAATCACTAGGTATAATGACGCTGCCTTCGTTAGTAATTTTTCAAATTGCATTATATGTGCGTACAAACTTACACGTGTTTGCAAAACGCAACGATACCCATGACTACCCCACTCGAAGTGGAGACAAACTTGCTGCAGTGCCTCACAGACTGGTACGGTCAAAGAAATTAACACATTTGATGGGTCCGTCAGTATACAACCAACTACCCGATCACATAAAAAATGCACATAGCTTAACATCATTTAAATATAAACTAAAACACTGGCTTATCGCAAGGACATTATATACAGTCAACGAATTTTTTGACTCCAAATAATTATGTTTATGATTATTATTGATTTGTTATTGTGATTAAATTATGACTATATTAATTTATTATTGTTATTATTGATATAATTATTATTTTTATTTAAATAAAATTTTTGCCTATGTAAATTATTATTGATAATATGTAACTTCAAATAAATTTTAATAGTATGATGATTACTGAATTGTCTAGTACATTTTTTTAACTTATATAGTTATAAGTATTATTTGTGTGAATTATTGTTTATCTCATTATCTCAACTATGTAGAACTATTTGACAAAGAATGTAAATGACTTATAATTTTTGCAATTATTAATAAAATGTTTATCTGTTTTATCTGTTTATCTGTAACACTCGCTCCCAAATTTTGAAGCTGTGAGATATTAATTTGATAGCACGGTAGTTCCCACAAAGTCTTATGTCACCTTTGTTTTTATAGAAGGGGACCAGGTAGCTTTTCCTCCATGAGTCAGGGATCCCATCACTTGGAAATTTATTAAATAGGTTAGTTAAAAAGTGCACTCCTGCATTGCCTAGTCTTTTCCATAATTCTGTGGGTATGTCATCTGGCCCAGCTGCTTTATTATTGGCCATTTTTGTAATTGCCACTTTGACTTCCTCCGGTGTTATGAGGAGCCATGGACCTTCTACTGGAAGTGACTGTATAATCAAATCATGATGGTTTGTCTCGTTTAGCAACTCCGAGTAGTATTCCTGCCATCTAGCATTTATTTCCTCGTCAGATGTTAAGAGAGTTCCTTGTCGATCCTTAATGTATTTGACCGATTTTGTATCTTGGGAGTCCCTATTCCTCTGCTTGGCGATTTTAAACAGTTGTTTGTCGTTGGTGGCGTTTTCCAGTTTGTTATAAAACTGTTCTCTGTCTTTAGCTCTGCTTTGGGCAACTGCACGTTTGGCGTCTTTCTTCGCATTCTGATATGCCTCTCTGTCTCCCTCATTCTTTGATTCTTGCCAGACTTTAAAGAGATTTTTCTTGGTGGCTATCTTTTCTTGGACATTGGGGTTCCACAATGTTGGATCTTTATTCTCTCTGGGTACTCCGTGGGAGATGCCTAGATGTTCCGAGGCCTTCTGAATACTGAACTTATGGAATTCGTTCCACATCGTGTTTGCGTCTGTGTCCATTTGTACCTTCTGTATGTATAGGGTCAAATCGGAGCAGAGGGTTTGGCCTTTTTCTTGTTCCAACCTATGCCAGCGAATCTTAGGTATTCTTGCTTTCTTGACTTTTATAGGTTTTTGTGCTAAGAAGTCTGCAACTAAAAGCCGATGTTGGGATGTAAGCGGCTCACCAGGTATTACTTAACAGTTTTTAAAGGACTTGAGTAATTTTCGGTCTGCAAGGATATAGTCTACTTGTGTGCAATTGCCACCACTCTTATATTATGTTATGAGATGTTCCTCAGGCTTTGAAAAGAAGGTGTTAATTATTGCCATGTTTAATGTGGCGGCAAAGTTCAAGATGTCATCGCCTTGAGAGTTTATGCTTCCATAACCTTGGTTTCCATGGATATTTCTGAAGTGTGTTGTAGTTCGTCCAACATGTCCATTTAAATCTGCCCCGATGTATTTAGACTCTGTAATTGGTATTGATTGAGACAGTTCATAGAGGTCATCCCAGAAAGCTTGTTTCTCTGCTTGTGGGAGTCCTGACTGTGGTGCGTACGCTGATATGACATTCATACACGCCTGATCATCAAGTGCAAACTTGATTGCCATTATCCGGTCACTGACTCTATTCACGTCAACTATGCGAGCCTGAAAGTTCTTATCAACTACTATGCCTACGCCATTCTTATTAGCTTCTGTTCCATTATATAAAAATTTGTAGTTGTTACCGATATTACGCGCTTTAGACCCCTTCCACTTCGTCTCCTGTATGCAACAAATATTAATGCGTCTTCTTAATAGTACTTCACTTAGCTCAGCGCTGCGTCCTGTCATGGAACCCACGTTCCAGCTGCCGATTCGAACTTTTGGTACGTGGGCTCCAGGCTGTTTAGCGTCGCTTCGGGGGTACGCCCTAACATTTTTTGCATTTATTTCTCTTTTGCGCTTTACGTCGCTTAAGGGGGACGCCCTAGTATTAGACCATTTCTTATTATTTTTGTTGTTCATGATTAGGAGAAGATAGATTGGCTTTTACTTTTTACGGCCGGTTGCCACCTGACGCCAAGACAGTAACCCCCCTTGCTGACTGGGGCTTAGGATGCCACCGTTGGCTTGCGCTCCTCCGCCGCCATCCTCTACGCAACACCCTGCCTGATGCCACTGCCCTCCGCCGACCCGTAAACGGAATATGTCCGAGCGGCCCGACGGAGGGGCGCCTGTTGGTCCGCGGGAGGTATTTTATTTCCCTCCTACCCTCCGGTACTTTTCCCTATGCACCGGCGAGCATTCCCCTATCCGCCACCTGGGGACGCGTCCTCTGGGGGTGAGGCTTCCCCGAGGAATTCTATTTTTATATTCTCTATGTTTTTTTCACACATGAATATTTATTAGCTCGGACTCTGGCACTGTATCTGGTAAATGGCAATGGACTCGCTGCCTATCACATAAGGACTAAAAATAAAATCTGTAGCGTGATATTCGTGTTTATAAAAACGGTATTAGACTGAGATAGTGTAAAATACGGCTAGAGAGATCCGCCATACCAAAGACAACCTTGACATTAACGTATTCAGATGCGTAGACGCATGCTTGACGCGTTTGAACTTATGCTCTAGGATGTAGCCTTTTGTTTATGGAACGTAATCTTTTTTTATGTTATTGTGACAGAACAAGCTAGATGCCCACCTGATGTTAAGTGCACTAACCTCTGCTTATAACAGGTACATTTCGTCAACGACGAATTGCACTGCGCCCGTCACACTGAGACGTACAGTTGTTAAGTCTCATGTTCCTATAATTTAAATGGTGTAATTTTGTATGTTTATTGCTGAGCATAATATCTATGCATCTGGTTAAAATTAAAAATTAACGAGAGAAAAAATTATAGTCATGTGCGGAATTTCTTTTGTAATGTATTCCGCCGGGCAGGCGTTATTGCAAACATAAATAATAAAATCTATGCTTCTGGTTTTCTAGTTTTGTTATTCATTTTATCCCTTAATATCAATATAACAATTCCCATACAAAACGATTTTCCGATTTCTTGAAAATTGTTTTACAGAAATCTGGCAAACCAGAAGCATAGATATTAGGCTCAAGGACATACATACAAAGTTTCACCGAGTTTGAACACTCAGTATTTAAAATATGACGAAACTGCGTTTGTATGGAAAGCGCTACGAGCACTCTACAGCCACGAATAAGCAAATTATACCCTTCTCAAAGACCAGCAATGCATCCTCGAGACCTTTGGTGTTGTGGATGTCAGTGGGTGACGATGAACTTATCGGTGAACCGCCTGCTCGTTTGCCCTCCTAAAAAACACCTAAGAAAACGAGACCTTAACTACAAACGCTAAACTTATGAATAATTGTAAATTAAAACATTATCGTAACTACCTTCCATGTAATTAATTATAATATTTAAATGTGTGTCTAAATATCATAATATGTATGAAGAAACATCATAACATTAATACAAGTAATAAGTCACGGTTTAAATGTTATTTAATTGAAAATACAAACTTAACTAGCTTAAGATCAAAACAAACAACACTTAGTACAAATAATGAGTTTAAGTCTGCCGCGCACTCGCTGCGTTTTGTGGTCGGTTTTATCGGCTGACTGCTTATTAGTTGCCAATTTATATATATACTCAAAGTCAAAGTAAAAATCATTTATTCAATTTAGGCGTCTACGACGCTCTTATGAAGGTCAATTACAAATTTTAGCATTGAAATATTCTACATTGTACTGCCACGTTCAGTAAATAAATTGTATAGAGCCACTGCGAGAAGAATGGGCAAGAAACTCGGGGCCATTCTTTTAAACATCTTTTAACAATGTGTTACATACTTACTATATAATAGAGTTATTACAATATTTGTTTAAATTATGTAGGTGACAGGCAATAGCCTGGAAGAGGCGGAATTGTCC
The DNA here is from genome assembly GCA_963890685.1 of Plagodis pulveraria. Lineage (NCBI taxonomy): Eukaryota > Metazoa > Arthropoda > Insecta > Lepidoptera > Geometridae > Plagodis > Plagodis pulveraria. Next base: position 2,006,003 of record OY982977.1, read on the forward strand.
AGGCATTTTTGTCGTTTAAGTAATCAGAAAGTGTGTAGTAGGATTTTTGAAACAATATGTTTTTCACATTAATTGTAGGCCTTGTGTGATAACTTTTGCAAATCTTCTTAGGTAATAATCACAATAATAATATAAATGCGAAACTAACTGTACCTATGTTTCGTCTTTGTTGCCGCTCACCTCAAATTCGTCTTAACATATTTTAATGATACTTGGTACATATACTTTTTTTGTAGTTCTAGAAGAAGCGCGATTCAACTTATTTTTACGAGGAAGATAATGTTTATATTACTTACATAACGAATAGTATCTGCCCGCGAGTTTAACCGGTAGGGTTTTAGTCTCAATAAGGCCGATCGGATACTGATTAGTTACCTGTAAGAATGATTCAGATTAATAAAAGTAAATGTATTTACTTTCACATCAACCAGTTCTACATCTTTAATATACTCATTTATATAGTTTAAAGTCAGTTATGGCTACTCCTGAACCGCGGTAACTAATGAAAAACTGATTTTCCTCCAATGTTATAATCTGATAGTTATTGAGTAAATAAGTATTATCTTGGCTGGCATGGTACTACGTCTACTACTTCATGTGATAATCCACATTCCACCATGTGAGACAGCAGTCAATATGTTATAAAATAAATGAAGGTAACTACTTTCATAATATCAGCTAGTACCGAGTGTGCGTCGGCCATTATTACCTAGTACAAATATAATATGTTACCCATGAATTGACAGTGTAGTTTGGATGCCGTATTTAGACAATTACAAAATATCTAGAGGCTCCATTCTTCGGTCAAGGAGTACTTGATTCTTAGATAATATTACAATATGATGGTATTTATCGATAGGTACAGGTATTTAGGTATTTCAATGATGTTATTGACGATTAGGAAAGCCCGCGGGGATTAAGTTGATTGTGCTTTATCGTTGTACAGTGACGTCGTCTTGAGAAAACGTTTGTATCACCAACACGGTAGGTGTTTGTGTAAATTAACTTTCCGAGAATCACGCATGATTTTAATTATGTACTTACCTAAGTATGTAAAAGTAGTATAAATACTATGTTTCGCAAAGTACTATGAAATTACTATTTATATACTACCTTAAAAGGATACCCTTTCATGCAAAGTGTTAAACTAGGCACTAAATATCAAAATGTCGACAATCGGACGTGTATGTAAAATAAATTCGTTGGTGTATGTGTAAAGTTGAGTTGGCTCTTCTCAGTGGCGCAATGTACCAAAGAGGGCATTGAGATTTCACGTAGCGATAGCAAAAAAAGTAATAACATGTTTTAACGATGAAAGCGGGTGTTCTGCTAATAATGTACATTACTGATCATTTCGTTTGGCACTAGGGCTTGTATTAATAAATGAATCTCAAACTTGGAATCGATCTTAAGATCTCAATATGTCTCAAATGTCACATGTCAGAATCAAGAGTGCTTTCTGCAGCATTTTTTTGCTAATAGACTAGCCTTACACACTTACACACTTATGGTATGCGATGAAGAGGCATACAAATTTAACCGTCTGTTAAGTGACAAGTAAAATGTTCTACTTGATTCTTAAAAATATTTTCTGCTTGGTGATAATAGCCAAGTCTGGTAAGGCATTCATAAAATCCTATTAGCAGCTGACATTGAGACCCAGTTTCCCTTCAGATCTTTCTTATTTACAACATGTAACATATTCTTTCATTTCGCTAAGACACGGCTTTTCAGTCATAAAATATTAACCAACTAAATTCAAAACACATTAAGTTTTATTTTAAACAACCAACAAATGGTAATATTGTTTCATTTTATATTGGTTGTATAGATTTGTTCTTATGAAGAGTAGTGATTCAAAAACGGAGCCTAACGATTTTAAAATGTGCACAGTTGCTTTCAAACTAATAATAGTTTATAAGTTGGCATCGGACTGGACCACTATGGCCTATTTATGAATGAAATTCTATTGTTATAATTATCGCCGATGCCAAGTGCACATTTTAACATAGTTAGTTATACTAATTGTTGATTGATACCGTACAGTTCACGGCCTAAGAATATAAGATAGATAGATAGACAAACTCTTTATTGTTACACCATAATTTATACAACTAATACAAAACAAATAATAAAACTTAGTGCTACAATGGGTAGTCTTATCGCTGATAGCGATCTCTTCCAGACAACCCATTTCTAAGAGAGATTGCATAAGATGAGGACTATTCTATATCCTCCTTCTTGATATCTTCAAGGGCTACTAAGGGGAGGAAGTACCTTATATAATACTAACAAGAGCCTTGGACAGGAGGTTTAGCGTCCGGTAGGCGGTTGGCCATAAAACCGTAGCCATACCTTTCTACAATATGTTTAGGCATAGAAAACATATGCCACTAAATAACATTATGAATGTATTATGTCAACAAGCCGACAAGTATGTAAAATTATTTCGTATGCTAAGTTGACTCGTCGCGGCTTGGTGGCGCAACAGAGAGCTAGCCGAAGAGGGCATCGAGATATTGTGTACCGATAGCAAAAAAGACTCTTTATTTAAGTTATTTTTTTGCTTTATTTGTAGTTGTTGTGTTTGCTTGGCCTTTTTTACCCCACTGCCCAAAAAGAGTGGTATGTTATTAGGATGCACTGTGTATGTAGAAATCTGTCTCCAAGCACCTAACTATGTGTTCCGGCAGCAAACTTTATGGAACGTAAAATTACAGCCGCATGAGACAACAACTGTATGTCTCACAGAGGATACCACCTAACATCAAGTGGGTCTCATGCTTTTTCCGTCACAATGCCATAAAATATAAAACTATGTCAGTTTACTTTCCTACATTATCCCGAATGACAGTGGCTTTAAAATGTATGGCAGGGCAGTTGTTTTTATTCTTTATCGATAAGTTTACTTCTTGTGCGTGTAACTATTCGTTCTTTATTTTATGAATAGTACATCCACAAAGTGAGCTTAGATTTGTTTCACCCTTTGCCTAAAATAAAAGTCAGCGAGAATAAAACGTTAAATAATGGGGTCGAAGCTTTTGTTGGTGATTCGATACTTAGCAATCACCTCACTTTTCATCTAAAAACCCTTACAGGTACTAAATTCTGTCAGAAGTGATTCAGTACTTGCACATATTATCCTGTGTGTTGCTATAGATTTTTTTTTAAATTCCTTATTATGTTATCATTTGTGTTGTTCAAGAATATTTTTAAGAAATATTGTATCGGCCCCATATGAATGAGGAAAGGCTAGGAAGATTATGTTGTGTAAACATAAAAACCAATAAAAAAATGTACAACCATTTAAAAATTACATGTTTATCGATATAATATTACGAGTGTGTCTTACAGTATATTATTACAGTATATTTCGTAATTATCAAACTAATGTGATGTAGCAATTTTGTAAATTACAATTAATATAATAATAAAGCAGTAGAAAGCTCTTATTATTCTTAGCCATGATAACGTTAGGATTTTTTTTCTCATTATTTAATAATAAAAGAGGAAAGAACTCTTTTATTCTTCCAAGTAAAGGTTTTTGATTTCCTTTTCCAACCGTACCTAGAGTGCGGCGAGGCGCAGGCGCAGTGTTTTAGCTCAAATGCTAAATAAAATAATATTTTCCTTGCGGCAATTGCTCAAGCGATTTGCGTAGCGTGTTTATTTACACATTAATGTGTGTTTAAGTTTATTTCTGAGGGTTGAAATTAACTATTGTCAACAAAAGCCATGTAGCCATATTTAGCAGGAAGAAATAAGGAATGTTTCATTTTCTAATACATATGAATATCTTATTAATCTTAACCATCTTTAAGATTTATTTTTTTGAGTTACCCTATTTTGTATAAAATGGATAAATAAATCCTCTTTTGTTTAATATTCTAGCCTCGATTTAATAATTATAGGTACGATTACACGTCCTAAAATATGTTGAAAAATTTGCAGCATGCCCTTACTCATAAGTAAATATTGCTTTACATTACGAGCTTATCAAAACACTTTACCATCATAATTCATTTTTCATTCGGTTTCTTGGTTCATGGTTTCGGTCAAGCTGCAATATTAAAATATTAGTATTATAAAACGCAATATTCTTAATTACATTGCTAATTACAAAAACCACTTATCAGTTACAATATAATTGACAATATAATTCCAGTAGCTGCCTAATAATTCTATAATTAACTTATTCACAAAATTGCAAATCAAACTCACTAAGTACGTACATCAATAAAGACTTATCATTTAATTACAATAATTACACTTTGGCCTAACATTACTTAGTGGATTTAATAATGCATTTGGACAGATATGTGAACATTGAAATTATATTAAGTTTATCTAAGATTCGATTTGAGTGTTCTGTACCCAAAGGGCTTTGGTCATGAGGGCAGTAACCAACTAGATGGTGTGACCAGACCAGTTACACCACTCCTTCGTCTAAATTATATGCCGTGAGGCCATGGACCGAAATTAATGTACTTATAAACAGTTTGTCCGATCCCATTTAGCCAGTAGTGACCACGACATTCAGCAATCAAGAAACGACAGTAGAGAAAGACCCAAAGAATGAGCCCTATTAAAGAGACTCCGTCGTCTTCCTTTGATTGTCATGGGACTCTAGTTCGTAAACAGTATAAGATACTTACTACATACACAAAGAATGTTGACCAAAATGAAATGTTGAATTAGTTTTTCATTGAGGTTTCAATACATGAGCAGGTAGTTGAAGAATTGTTTTTATCGCACCCTAGCGTTGACAAGCTTATGGAGTAAAGCTGGTACAAATATATATTATTGAAATTTTGGCTTTTTTTTGGGTACTTTGCCATATACTGAAGTAGTAGTAAGAAGAAAGGGAGGCCTTCACTCAGTAGTAGGCAATCCACCAGATATTTATTTTTGAAATTTTCCAATTTAGACCATTTTTGTTACGTGGTCGATCTCAAAAAGCACAAGTTAGGAATCTGAATCTTGTTGAAGCACTCGCAGCGAAGTTTACTTAGCTGTTCTTAACCCATCAGCGAAGTTAAGCAACGTCACCGCGGTCATGAGTTGGATGGGTGACCGCTAGTGACATTACTACTGAGCGCTTCCGTGCTTCGGAGGGCACGTTAAACCGTCGGTCCTGGTTGTTGTCTTAGAATGGCAGTCGTTACAGCATGGTGGTAGGGCATTTTGCGAATGCCCACCTGGCTAGCTACCACCCTCAGGTAGAAAATCTGTCGCCAAGCACCTAACGGTGTGTTTTGGCAGCTGCCTTGAGAGCCAGTACGTCTAAGTTAGCCTGTACAACATCTTCGACCACACCATCACTTAGCATCAGGTGGTCAAAGGCTAGCCTATCAGGCATAAAAAAACGGATATTTCAGTATAAGATATAGTGATCAATATAAAAGAAAATATCTTTCTTTCACGTTTTATTGCGTTACGCATCAAAGGGTGCGTACCATTTGAATGAGATTCGCTAAAAAACGCTAAAAACGATCACACTCCCAAAAAGTTTTCCACATGGGTCTTGGCGTTATTTTCGCCTTAAACGCTACATCTAATGTCAAAAGTGACAGAAGTGGCAAATTTTAGTGGCATTCTTAGCGTTCTTATCCAAAAATGGAACGGGGATGACAGTTACAAACGATCACGTGATCACAACCATAGACGCAGCATGTGATCAAAATTATCGAAAATAACGTTCTTAGCGACTAATGGAACATACCCTAAAGAAACGAGGGCCGACTGGCACTTGGCTGTTTTTTTTTAGTTACACTTTGTACAATACAATCCTTGAAAATATATACTATTTTATTTTGATTGAATAAGTACTTATTAGTTACAGTACTTTAAATATCAACGTAATCTAGTCTCTCTGGTTTGCATGTCAATCTCTTTAAAGGGCGTAATATATCTGTCATTGAAATGTCACAGTGAATATATATGTGACATTTTAATACATTAATAACATCGCTATTCATTTAGTTTCAATTTAATTGGCTAAGCGACGCGAGGTCTCTGTAACGAAGGGGGCAGAGCATTTGTATGTTCGTCCAAGGAAAACTTTTAACATTCCTTTGTTAGTCTTCTTCTAGAAACTCAATAACTAGTATGCGTTCCACAAAGGTACAAATACTAGGTAGGTATTTTTCAAAAACCTAGTATTTTTAATTTTACAGCAATGGTGTTAATCTGAAGTCAGAAATCACATTCGTTTGCCAGTTTCATATGACAGAAAAGCATATTAATTTTATGGAAATTTAATGTGGAAAATTATGTCAAGATAGGGTTGCCGAGCGAGCGCGAAGCGTGCTCCGTTTCAGTTTGGTCAAAAATCCTTTGTCTGTCCGGATTCCTCATATCCGGTAGCGGATTTAAATTTCACAGGATATGTTATACGGAGACAAGAGTCTCCAGCTTAGGCAAGAATGCTTTCGTACGTCTGTAAGGATTTCAGTTTGTTTTCTTCTGCAGGTCGCATTTCTCAATCGATTTTTGTGAAATTTTGTGATCACAAGATGTGTTCCGGCAGCTGTCTTTTTTCATTGTGACGGGACAAACACGAGGCCCAGGCAGACTAACCTCAGCCTATAACAGATGCATTTCGTCACTTGTGACGAATTGCACTCCGCCTGTCACTCTCAGGCATTGATTTGTCAAGTCTCGTGTGGCTGTAATTTAAGTGGCTCTCAAGGACTGACTGGCAGCAGCCAGAACACTGTAAGGGGCTTGGTGACAGATTTTCTACTAGAAATTCTAGGTTAGCGTGACTGAACAACATTTTCGTTAAAATAACAAATATTTTATAAGTATTTTAAGAAAACTTTTTAAAATTTTGTTATTATTAAAAATGGATTTCCGCAAAGTATAACGCCTGAATCTATTCATTAACATTTTCGATGGTGTCATCAGTTGCCTAAAGGCTATAAATTAATGTAATAAATTATAAAATATTGTGAATCCATTATGGCGCCGCAATAACTTTATTAGTACACTTCTGGTAAATATCAGCGCACAAGTAATATTGTAAGTATCATTTCTTATCAATTTATCTTCATGGAATATATTAATAGTGTCGGTAATTGTTTTTCTTTTAACGTGAGATTCATTGTCATGGCGAAGAGCATTGTCTGCTTCAAGTTTTTTTTTGTTCTAACATGTTTTTTTTTGTAATGCAATTATTATCATAATTGGATTGACAGAAGACAAGTCATTTCCGTATATTTTTTCCTTAAATCATTCATTGACGTGATCTAATTATTGAAACTAATTAATTATATTATGTATCTAATAATATCTCAATAGAAAATTAATATATTAAGACTAAGTTTCCGGTAATCTATATTTAGAAACAACAAATATACTAGAAATACAGTTAAAAATATAATAATATAGCTTGTGACAGTTCCGCCAATTTTTCCTGCTAAGTCGATGTGACGTCATAAAAGCCACGTGGCCCTACCGAAAGAATTTCGATGAATATCGCTTCTACACGAAGCATCATTAGGAGGTCTTGACTATAAGAGCGCGCGATCGTGAAAAGTGTTTAGAAAACTTTTTCTTATATTTTTAAATGATTTTCTTAATATATCGGTACTATCAATCAATCAATAGTTTATTTACAAGAATACATAGACATAAAAGGTCTTAAACACTATTTGTTCTTGTGTTCTGCCTGCATGCAGGCGTGCAAATATTAAAAAATATGTTTGTCACTTAGATCTAAAAACTCCTCATATAGTATAAAAAAAAACATTTACATAAAAGCCAGTCACATAATCGGTTGTTAAATAAATCACCTTTCATACAGGAATCCTATTATAAAATTAATAGGTACAATTATTATAAACATTTTTTGGTAGATATCTTTACGACATGGAGGCTGTTTTTTTTATGCTTGATAGGTTAGCCTTTGACCACTATCTCACTTGATGGTAAGTGATGATGTAGTCGAAGATGTTGTTCAGGCTTACCTAGAATTACTGGCTCTCAAGGACAGCGACAGATTTTCTACTTGAGGGTGGTAGCTAGCCAGGCGGGCATTCGCAAAATGCCCTACCACCATGCTATAACGACTGCCATCGTAAGACGACAAGCGACACCTGACGGCTTAACGTGCTATCCGAAGCACGTGCACGCTCAGTAGTAATGTCACTAGCGGTCACCCATCCAACTCATGACTGCGGGCGACATCGATTAACTTTGCTGATCGGTTAAGAACAGCTAAGTTAACTTCGCTGCGAGCGCTTCATGGTATAGTGTTGGCGAACTTGACTCGAACGATGATTTTGATTACATTAATTTTGAAGCAATGATGGCCGTGCGGTAAAAGCTATGGACTGCCGCGCCGCAGTACGCTGGTTCGATCCCCACCGCTGGCTTGAGCTTCATCGCATGGTGGAAGGGCATTTTGCGATTTCCCGCCTGGCTAGCTACCACCCTCAAGTAGAAAATCTGCCGCCAAGCACCTAACGGTGTGTTCCGGCAGTAGTCCTTGAGGGCCAGTGAAATTACAGGCACATGAGACTTAACAACTATGTCTCAAGGTGACGGGCGCAGTGTAATTCGTGACTTGTGATGAAATGCATCTGTTATAGGCAGAGGATACTGCTTAACATCAGGTGGGCCTCGCGCTTGTTCCTTGCAAAAACATAAAAAAGAAAAAAAATACAGTTATAAATACAATAATATAGCTTGTGACAGTTCCGCCAATTTTTCCTGCTAAGTCGATGTGACGTCATAAAATCCACGTGGCCCTACCGAAAGAATTTCGATGAATATCGCTTCTACACGAAGCACCATTAGGAGGTCTTGACATTAAGAGCGCGCGAGCGTGAAAAGTGTTTAGAAAACTTTGTCTTATATTTATAAATGCTGTTCTTAGTATATCGGAATTATCAATGAATCAATCAATAGTTTAGTTACAAGAATACATTATCAAAAAATGTCTAAAACAATATCGCGATTTGTTCCCGTATTCTGCCTGCATGCAGCCGTGCAAATATTAAAAAGTATTTTTATCTAAAAACTCCTTTAAACTATAAAAACATTTACATATTCGATTTTTAAATAAATCACCTTTCATAACATACATTTATTCAGGAGTCCTATTATAAATATTAATACAATTATTATATAAATTTTTTTGGTAGTTATCTTAACGAGATGGAGGCTGTTTTCTTTAAGCTTGATAGGTTAGCCTTTGACCACTATCTTACGTGATGGTAAGTGATGTGGTCAGTGGAAGATTGAACAACATTTCTACCAACCTAGAATTACTGGCTCTCAAGGAAAGCTACCAGAACACACCGTTAGGTGCTTGGTGACAGATTTTCTACTTGAAGGTGGCACCTAGCGAGGCGGGCATTCGCAAAATGCCCTACCACTATGATATAACGACTGCCATTCTAAGACAACAACCAGGACCGACGGCTTAACGTGCCCTCCGAAGCACGTGCACGCTCAGTAGTAATGTCACTAGCGGTCACCCATCCAACTCATGACTGCGAACCCTCCTTCACGCGAGTCAGAATCGTACTTGACTAGTATTTTTATAGCCATTTTTATAGCAGCAACTGCTTATAATTCAAGCTTTCCTCAATTAATTATGCTGAAAAGAATTAGACACGTGTTACAAAACCTGATTTTAAAAGATCCGCTTTTGTATTTAATATCAAACGTGTTAATAATTTTTTTTATTTTTTATCTAAATATATAGGTATATAATAAAAAATAATGGTCTGGTATAAGTCTGACTCGCTTCACTACTCTTCATTATAGGGTGCGTACCATTTGAAGTGAGATTCGCTAAAAGCGCTAAAAACGATCACACTCCCAAAAAGTTTTCCACATGGGTATTGGCGTTATTTTCGCCTTAAACGCTACACCTAATGTCAAAAGTGACAGAAGTGGCAAATTTTAGTGGCATTCTTAGCGTTCTTATCCAAAAATGGAACGGGGATGACAGTTAGGTACAAACGATCACGTGATCACAACCAGAGACGCAGAATGTGATCAATATTATCGAAATTAACGTTCTTAGCGACTAATGGAACATACCCATAGAAGGAACGTTGCGCGTGAAGGATTGAAGAAACTTCACGAGATTGACGTTTTATTTATTTATTTATCTACACTCCACAGACTCCAAGGTCCGTGCCTTTTTTTAATTGTGACTTTTTTTATTATTACTAGAAATAAGAAATAGAAAACATACAACATTCTAAGAGGGAACAGTGCTAAAAGAAAAGTTTTTGAGATTGGCGTTTCGTCTTCCCCAGTTTTCTCTTCAACACTAAGTATTTTCTTTTATGATATTGTGACAGATCAAGCTCGAGGCCCACCTGATGCTAAGCGGACTAACCTGTGCCTATAACAGATTAATTTCGTCACAAGACACGAATTGCACTGCGCCCGTCAACTTGAGACATAGTTGTTAAGTCTCATGTGCCTGAAATTTCACTGGCTCTCAAGGATTGCTGCTGGAACACACTGTTAGGTGCTTGGCGACAGATTTTCTACTTTAGGGTAGTAACTAGCCAGGGCGTTCGCAAAATGCCCTTCCACCATGCTGTGATACTCAAGCCGGCGGGGGATTCAAACCATGGACCTGCGGCACGGCAGTCCTTAACCATAACCGTTCGGCTATCATTGCTTCTAAACTAAAAATATTATTTTTAATATTGTTGTTTGAAATAACGCCTGCTATACGTATTATGCTATAATACGATGGTTGAAGAACGATAAGAAAGATTTGAGTTATGACGTCATGTAGTGTCAGCTCAATTGGTTGGAGCATACCCCGGCTAAAGACCCCTTTAACCCCTGGATGGACGCGGGTTCGAATCCCGCACATGACTTACATTTATTCTTTCGTATATTTGTAATTTTGTAATGTAATCCATTTAGCAGGCGTTATTGCAAACATAACAATATTAAAAATATTAGTTTTAATTTTCTTCTCCTTCATCTAAAAGTCTAATTTTGTCACAAGCTTTGTGTTATTTTGTCAAGGCTAGCATCTAGTAAGTTAGCTCCTCCACCTAGCTCTAAAAGCTTAAAAAATATAAAATAACATATATATTATCATAAAACGCAGACATGTTTGAGGAACTGGTTTAAAATCAATATTTTTAAAGTATCGTTCATCCGATGAATAATTAGAACTATAAAGCGGTGTGTTCCGGCATCCTTTAGAGCCAGTGATTTCAGGTTAGCCTGAACAACATCTTCGACCACATCATTTCTTACCATCAGGTGAGATAGTGGTCAAAGCCTATCAGCTATATAAAAAAAACCTGTCCACCATTGAAATAACAAACGTAAAACAATAAAGAAACAATAAAATTTATCGTTAATTCTCGTTAAAAACATATATGTTTATTACCGTATAATCGTCGTGCTGATATAGTTATTATTTTAAATGATTTATTGTTTTATATAATTGGTAAATACTAAAATACCATACATAATTGTTATTACATTGTCTATAAAAAACGAATGCTCAATTGTTTTTTGAGCTCGTAACTAATATGTAATAAAAAACACAATAAAAACAAGCTTTCCGACCAGAAAATGAAATAGAATTATAGGGCTAATTTTAAGATTGGTAATTTATTGATAGGGGCATTGATATAAATAAATAAACCGGTCAAGTGCGACTGGGACTCGCGCACGAAGGGTTCCGTACCATTATCTGTAACCTAATCTTGCCAGTTACAGATACTTTTCGCAGTGTCCGATTGAGCTGGGTAGGTACGGCGAACACCTCTTTTATTGTATGGCAGCCCCCTTAGTTATTTATTTTATTTTTAGTATTTGTTGTTATAGCGGCATTAGAAATACATCATCTGTGAAAATGTCAACTGTCTAGGTATCACCGTTCTTGAGATACAGCACGGTGACAGACGGACGGACGGAAGGACAGCGAAGTCTCAGTAATAGGGTCCCATTTTTACCATTTGGATACGGAACCCTAAAAAGATAGGGTACGCTCTAATATCACGACAATATAATGTGGAGAAAATGTAACACGCGCATATAACGCACACAGCGACATTTCCATTGTATATGATACGATTATCACTGATAATGAATGACAAGGACAAGAAGACAAGCATGCAGTAGACGCACACACGCACACTACTGACACCCAATCAGGAGACGTCTCGCCTGATTTGTAATTGCCATGTTCGAAGTACGGGTGCAGCTTCTCTTGTTTTTATAAGTTCTGTGGATACAGGAGTTAATTTACTTTGCAATAATAACAAATTTTACGAGATTTCTTTCACGATCGTGCTTGTAGTGTTAAAACCTCTTGATGCTGTGTGTAGAAGCGACCCGCGTCGAAAATTCTTCCGGCTTGACTACGTGGCCTTTATGACGTCACGGCGGCTTGACAGGAAAATTAGATGATTTTATTTAAGTCTGGTATGTTATCCTTTGACCACTATCTCACCTGATGGTAAGAAATGATGTGGTCGAAGATGTTGTTAACCTAACCTGAAATTACTGGCTCTAAAGGACAGTTGCCGGAACATACCGTTAGGTGCTTTACGACAGATTTTCTACTCGAGGGTGGTAGCTAGCCAGGCGGGCATTCAAATGCCCTACCACCATGCAAAAGATGAAGGTTTTTCCAATGATAATCTAATGATGTTTGTTTATGATTCCTCCTAATGAACACGTCTAGATAGGTACCTCGCTCTTTTAAAGCAAAAAACAAACAAGGTACTTATTAAGGGTGAACTGGCCGGTCAGTTCTCCATACAAACGTCGTAGGGTGATCACTCCCTTATTTGAGGATTTAGGTCCAAAACAAAACATGATATCGATGGAACTCTTCATAATCTAGGTTTGTATCGTAACGAACACCATCTCGGACTTTACACATCATGAAAATTACAACCAGCAGAAATATTATGCCCAGCAATCCGGCTAGCGCCCGGCGTCGGGGGAGTACCGGGTCTCCCGATGTGAAATGTTTAACCGGAGAAGAAAATGCGATTACGGAAGCCATGTCATTGTCAAGAAGAAAGAAGAATGAACAGCTATTGATAGCCACTTGGAACGTAAGAAGTCTTATCAAGTCAGGAAAACTTGAGAATACCATTCAAGAAATGAATAGACTCAAGTTGAGTATTCTGGGACTCAGTGAGATCAAATGGTCTGACAATGGTAAAATAAATAAAGAAGACGTAACTGTATACTACTCTGGGAAGCCAGCTGCAGAAAAGAACCACCATTACGGTGTCGGAATGGTGATAAAGAAGGAACTATCAAAATTCGTAACCAACTTTGTTCCATACTCGGACAGGTGTATGTTGCTGCAGTTCAATGCTAAACCTTTTAACTTAAGTATTCTTCAGGTCTATGCGCCAACGGCTCAAAGCACAGATGAAGAAATAGAATCATTTTATAAAGAAATAGAAGAAGTAATGGAGGGCATCAAATCACAGGACATGGTTATTATAATGGGTGATATGAATGCAAAGATTGGTAGAGGAACAGTAGGTAAAACAGTAGGAAACTATGGTCTAGGCGATAGAAACGAAAGGGGCGATAGATTGCTGCAGTTCTGCGTTGAAAGGGACTTAATTTTAACTAACACCTGGTATCAACACCCTCCTAGACGACTATATACGTGGACATCTCCCCAAGACACAGCTGACCATATTGTGAGGAATCAAATTGACTTTATAATGATAGAATCACGCTATAGAAACTCAATAGTTAACGTTAAAACGTACCCTGGTGCTGATATTGGTTCGGACCATAACCCTCTAGTTGCAAAACTAAATGTTAAATTAAAATTAGTAAATAAATTAAGTAGTCTCAACAAAATTAATATTGCAAAACTTAAAGACATAAATGTTAAAAATGAAACTAAAGAAGAACTGAACAAAAAGTTAAGAGATATCACAAATGATGAGCACGTAGAAAACATTGAGAGCTGCTGGAATAAACTTAAAGCAGCAATTATAACGACATCAGAAAAAAAATTGGGTTTTGAAAAAAGGGATAGAAAACTAGAATGGATTACAGATGAAATTCTTGACCTTATGGAAATGAGAAGACAATTTAAAGAAACAGATAAGAATAAATACAAAGAAATAGACAATATGATCCGGACTAAAATCAGAGAAACTAGAGATAAATGCTTAAGTGAAGACTGTGAAGAAATAGAAAAACTACAGCAGAAAAAAGACAACTTTAATTTACACAAGAAGATAAAGAAATTTACAAAAACTCACAGAAAACAATTAACAGGTAAACTTAAAGACTCACAAAACAAGCTAGTAATTGATAACGAAAAACAATGTAAAACATGGCAACTGTACATTGAACAACTGTTCGAGGATGACAGAGAAAATTTAGACACAAAATTGTTGGAAACACAATGCAATTTGGATGGGCCGCCAATACTCCAAACAGAAATTGAAAAAGCAATAAGATCTATGAAAGACGGGAAAGCTGCTGGCCCCGATGGGATACATATAGAAATGCTAAAACTATTAAATGACGACAACTTGAAATTATTAGTTAAAATGTATAACAAGATTTATGATAAAGGGACATTACCAGAAGACTGGCTAAAATCCACATTCCTCCCGCTCCCTAAGAAAGCAAACGCAAAGACATGCAATGAACACAGGCTTATCAGCCTGATGAGTCACGCCCTGAAAGTATTTCTAAAGGTAATTCACATGAGAATTTATAACAAAATAGATAATATCATATCAGATACCCAATTCGGATTCAGAAATGGTTTAGGAACACGTGAAGCGTTAGTAGCAGTTCAAGTTTTAGTGCAAAATAGCTTAGAATTTAACAATGATGTATATGCATGTTTCATTGATTTTGAGAAGGCATTTGACAACGTAAAACACGACAAATTAATGCATATACTGAGAAAGACCGAAGTAGACAGCAAAGATCAGAGAATTATCAGAAACCTGTACTGGAATCAGTCAGCACACATTAAAGTCGGCACATCTGACACTGATAATATCCAGATTCGTAAAGGAGTGAGACAAGGATGTATCCTATCACCGTTATTGTTTAATCTGTATTCTGAAACAATATTCCAGGAAGCTTTTGATGGCGTTGAAACTGGTATCAGAGTGAATGGTACAATAATAAATAACCTCCGTTATGCCGATGATACCATTCTCTTAACTCACTCTCTGCAAGATCTCCAACAACTCTTAAACCACTTAAATATAGTTGTGGAAGACTATGGCCTAAGAATGAACATATCGAAAACCAAGTACATGATAATGAGCAAGAACGTGGTAGAATCGTGCACGCTGTCTATCAACGACAACCCTCTTGAAAGAGTTAAACAGTATAAATATTTAGGAAGCTCTCTTAATGAAAAATGGGATCCACAGAAGGAGATACGTACAAGGATAGAGATAGCAAGAAGTGCATTCATGAAAATGAACAAGCTATTCACCAACAAAGACATAAACCTGAAACTCAGATGGAGAATGGTTAAGTGTTACGTGTTATCTGTATTCATGTACGGCGCTGAAGGCTGGACCATAAACAGAACGATAGAGGCAAAAATTAATGCATTTGAAATGTGGCTATACAGAAGAATGCTAAAAATATCATGGAGAGACCGAATAACTAATATAGAAGTTTTACAAAGAATGAAGAAAAATTTAGAACTTTTGGAAACAGTGAAGAAAAGTAAAATTTCATATTTTGGACATATATACCGTAATAATAAATATCAAATTTTAAGGAAAATACTGGAAGGTAAAATAGAGGGACACAGAAGTAGAGGAAGAAGGAAGCAGGCCTGGATGGACAATATTAAACGCTGGACAAATATCAATGACATTGCCAACCTAAGTAGGGTGGCACAAGATAGGAATAAGTTCCGAGAATTGGTCGCCGACGTCCGATGAGGACAGGGCACACAAAGAAGAAGATCGTAACGAAATTTTAAAAAGATAATTAAATTGAGAGTTATGAGCCTCGAAACATTTTCATATAGAGTTTTCAATGCTCATAACTTTCAACTTAATTATCTTTTTAAAATTTCGTTACGATACAAACCTAGATAATGACAAGTTCAATCGATATTATGCTTAATTCTATACCTAAAATCTCAAATAATGGAGTGATCACCCTACGACGTTTGTATGGAGAACTGTACGGCCAGTAATCAAATCATACTAGGTCTCTATAGCTAGGATCTGTCTAACAGTGCGTTACCACCATGACCACGTCATTACATCAAACAGGTGAGATCAAAAGCTGTACAAAGAAATAAATTAATAGTGAACGAAATTGCGAATGAAATGTCGAATGATCTTATTGTCATGCTCATCAAAGACATAGTAGAAAGAGTGAGGCTTTCTACTATGTCAAAGATGTCGAAAACAGGACATAGATAAGTGTTTCGACATTATTTCGACATAGTTAAAAGTAATTAATGATTTGAGTCGTCGCATATTGTTTATTTGTTAAGTAAGTAGAACTTGAAGTGTTTTGTTTAACATTTTAGACTGTAGTATTTCTTCTACGACTGAAAGGAAAAAGAAGATTGATTGTAGGTGCTTGTATTGGTGAAATCTAGTGCACGTCTATCAATATCTGTCGCCAAGCGCATAAAGGTGTGTTCGGGTTGACTTGACGCATTTTTTTTCTTGATTTGCCTCTTGCGATCATTTATATGGGAAGACATGGAACAGTCCTGGTTCTTGAGCAGAAAACTGTACTGTTTTTGTTAACTTGAAGCAGTACCGAAGTAAGAAAGGAACGCTACTCGTCAAAATATTTTAACCGACTTCAAGAAAAGGAGGTTGTTCTTATTCTACTATATTTGAGGTTCTCATTTCAACTGTTATATTTGTATTACCTTATACCTATATAAATCTTTACAGGGTTTACAGATTTTGATGTTTTTTTTATATGCGAAAGCTAATGCTGGTCATGTGGTCCCATTTAAATTTGAGTGAGATCTGTCGAGTAGTATTTGAGTTATCTCTAATAATGTGTATTTTATGTGTGAATTATTTTTGTTAAAGTATTACTTATTTTAAGTAGTGAATAGTAATGTTTGGACTAATTAGTCAGTTGGCGGTTCCTATAATATTTAATTTATAAACAGTTAATATTTTACACACCAATAGTATACATATATTTTGTATATTTTGAAGCAGTGATGGCTCAGTGGCATTGGCTATGGACTGCCGCGCAACAGGTCCGTGGTTCGAATCCCGCCGCGGGCTTGAGCTACACCGCATGGTGGAACGGCATTTTGCTAATGCCCGCCTGGCTAGCGACCACCCTCAAGTAGAAAATCTGTCGCCAAGCACCTAACGGTGTGTTCTGGCAGCAGTCCTTGAGAGCCAGTGAAATTACATATGAGACTTAAAGAACTATGTCTCAAGGTGAAGGCCCAGTGCAATTCGTGACTTGTAACGAAATGCATCTGTTATAGGCAGAGGTTAGTCCGCTTAACATCAGGTGGGCCTCGAGCTTGTTCCGTCAAGTAAAACATACATTTTAAATAACTAATTACTTTAGTGTTTAAACAGGACCCATAACTAAAATGATTTAAAATTTACAATATTTAAGGCAAAACTTTTCTTTAAACATAGAATTTGAATAAATAATTGGTCTTTCATTTCTAGACGCTTAAATTTCAGTATTATATTATGCTATCTGTTATCGTACAATTATTGGCCTAAATATATAATTAAAAAAATACTTCATTTACAAATTTTATTATATTTAGTTCGTAATTAATTACTTGGTTTCATCAGAAAATCGGCATAAAAATATTTCAAAGATAAAGTGTTTTTTTTAATATTGTTAGGTTTGCAATAACGCCTGCTATGCGGATTACATTACAAAATCACAAATATACGATAGGAAAAATTTAAGTCATGTGCGGGATTCGAACCCACGTCCATCCACCCCTTGAGCCGGGGTATGCTCTAACCAATTAAGCTAACATGACATGACGTCATAACTCAAATTTTTCCTATCGTTCTTTAACCATCGTATTGGGATGGAGCGACATCTATAGTACCACTTGCGTTGTACTACAAACAAGACCAGCAAAGTGTTTTTCCGTTTACCAGCTTAATTACTCGCGACATATGGACGGACATACAGACAAACAACAAACCGACATTCACATGACTTCGTTTAAAGGTATAGATCTCCACAAATTACCACATCTTAATTCCTAAGTTCTAAAAGAACATCAATCTTCTAAAGTACGGGCTAAACTACAAAACAAGTTAGATAGATTTAATCATCAAGCCATTTGACTACCACACGCCCAGTTCAAGGGTCAAGCAGTCAAGCGTGCTGTCAGTCATCAGGCTTGCTCAACATAATACGAGTATTATATGGCATTTAGGATTGACTAAAGTGTTTATTAAGTTTTCGTTTGTAAACACTGTTTAACCATTAAACTCTGTCATATAAAGAACGAGCCGTTGAAGGCGAATCACATGAATGCAAAAAGACTTATTCTTCTTCTTCTTCTTTGGATGGCTTTTAAGGGTGAACTGGCCGGACGGTTCTCCATACAAACGCCGTTGGGTGATCACACCCTTATTTGAGGATTTAGGTCCAAAATAAAGCATAATACCGATTGATCTCGTCATTATCTAGGCTTGTATGATGCCGAAATTTTAATAAAATAATTAACCTGAGAATTATGAGCCTCGAAACATTTTCATATAAAGTTTTCGAGGCTCATAACTTACAACTTCATTATCTTTTTAAAATTTTGGCATCATACAAGCCTAGATAATGACGAGATCAATCGGTTTTATGCTTTATTTTGGACCTAAATCCTCAAATAAGGGAGTGATCACCCAACGGCGTTTGTATGGAGAACCGTCCGGCCAGTTCACCCTTAAACGCTGCTTGACGTTTTTCTGCCAGTGTCATTCAATCTAGAATATTTTTCCTCATAGATTCGAATAAGTGTTTGGTACTTATTTCAATAATGAATAGATTCAGGCGTTACTTTGCGGAAATTCATATTTGATAATAACAAATATTTTAAGAAAACATCAAATTAATATTTTAATAAAACACTTAAAAATATAAAAATATATCTAGTGACAATTCCGCTTAATTTTCCGCGATCGAGAAATTTCTCGATCGTGCGCTCGTAGAGTCAAGACCTCCTGAGGATGCTTCGTGTAGAAGCGAAACGTGTCGAAAATTCTTCCGGTTTGGCTGCGTGGCATTTGTGACGTCACGTCGGCTTAGCAGGAAAATTAAGGAATTGTCACTAGATATATTTTTAAGTGTTTTATTAAAATATTAATTTGATGTTTTCTTAAAATATTTTCAAAATATTTGTTATTATTACTTATTTCAAAATTATGTGTATTTTATTTAAATTGTTGACTGTTCACTTCTCTTTACGTTAGTCATTGATAACGAGGTTCAAAACAAAACCGCGCCAAATTATTGAGGAGGTTATCTTAACAAAATTACAAATTTACGAGTAGAAAACTTAAAGTCGTGTGCGAATTCATACCGATGACGCCATCCACCCCTATAGCCGGGGTATGCTCTAACCGACTGAGCTAACATGACAATGAGTCATATCCCTAATTCGAAACTGTTTAACTTTGCAAATGGATGTAGTTAAGTTTTACTCCCCGTAAGTAGGTATACAGACAGTTTTAAGTTGAAAGCTGGTATTTTTATAGCTGATGGGCTAGCCTTTGACCACTATCACATCTGATGGTAAGTGATGATGTGGTCGAAGATGTTGTTCAGGCTAACCTAGAATTACTGGGTCTCAAGGACAGCAGCCGGAACACATTGTTTGCTGCTTGGCGACAGATTTACTTGAGGATGGTAGCTAGCCAGGCGGGCATTTACAAAATGCCCTACCACCAAAAATCAGAAATTAAACATTTTTGAAATTATTTCGGTTGGAGTTTTGAACTTCCAGAGGGTCTTGAACCTGCAACCCCAGAACACCGTTCTTGTGCATTAGAAATGTAAACCCTTTATTGGTTAAATTGGCAAGTCGTCTAACCAATTAACCTACTTGATCAGTCCCAGTGGTGTCCACCTCGGGCGCTAACAACTATTTTAAGCTCGAGTATCTTTGAATCCCTCGCTCTGAACGAGAAACACTCTCGCCTTTATTGTACTTTTTTGTTATAATATAATAACATTACATATTTATTTCTCAAGCCATACACGGATAAACTTAAAATAACATAACATTACATCTAATAAACTATTATGGCTGCAAAAATGTTATATCAATTGCAATGAGCCAGAAAAATTACAGGCTAATGAGACCTAACAACTGGACGTCTCAGTGTGACGGGCACAGTGCAATTCGTCGCTGACGAAATGCGTCTGTTATAGGCAGAGGTTAGTCAACTTAACATCAGGTGGGCCTCGGGCTTGTTCCGTCACATTAACTTAAAAAAAAAAAAATATGATGGAATCTGTTGTTTTCGAAACTAAACTATAAATTAGTCCGTATTTTCAGATAAGCAACAAGATTCCTCCATTACAAATCCTCTCTCCATTATATTACAGCGTTTGAGCTTTGAAAGCATAAAACAAACGCCTATGAAATGGTTGTTTGCACTCTTGGTAAACAATCTACTATTTACACATTATTCATTCAACACTGAATAATAATTACATTATTTATCGATTATTATTAAGAAATGTAAATATTTAGAATCAATATAAGAATCAGTTCAATGTCAGACGTGAGATAGTCAAATATTTGTTTTTATTGCACGTAAGTACCACACTTATAATAAGAAAAAAATAATTCTTATCATATAAATTAAATATATGTAGGCACCTTACGTCTCCTTGCATTGCCTCTTTTTAACCGACTTCAAAAAAGGAAGAAGTTCTCACTTCGACGGTATTTTACTACAGTTTTTAAGTAATTTTTTTATGCCGGTTAGGTTAGCCTTTGACCACTATCGCACCTGATGGTAAGTGATGATGTGGGTGAAGATGTTGTTCAGGCTAACCTAGAATTACTGGCTCTCAAGGATAGCTGCAGGAAAACACCGTTAGGTGCTTGGCGACATATTTTCTACATGAGGTGGTAGCTAGCCAGGAGGGCATTTGTAAAATCACCAGAAAAAAACATCATGTTGTAACGACTACCATCGTAAGACATCAACCGCGATGTGCCCTACTACTAAGCAGGTGCACGCTCAGTAGTTATGTCACTAGTGATCACCCATCCAATTCATGACCGCGGCAGACGTTGCTTAACTTAGCTGATCGATTAAAAACGGTTAAGTAAACTTCGCTACCAACGCTTCAAGTAGGTATATATATGTTTTAGTCCTTTCATTTTGTAAAAGAAAATATCTTGTGCCGACCCCGCACGCGTTGGTAAAGGGTAAGAAGATGTTAAACAATATGGATCACAACCAGACAATATCATTTCTTTGGCAATACCTCTACAAAAGATAACAGATTAAAATAGGCGCCACGATTTGTTACGATAAAATCAAAAGTAACTTTTTAAACCTACCACTTTGTCTAAACAAGTTATTTTTATTTCTGAATACGCTTGTATTCAGAGATGAAATAACTTTAGTAACTTTCATTTCGACAGAGTACTTAAATCGCTATTGCTAATGTTATTTGTGATATTAATGACCTAAGCCAAGTACTGTACAGTCCCACCAACTTATCTGTTCAGGCGGCAGAAAAAAGAACTACAACATTCCTTCAAATTGTGACAGTTTGTAGTTGATTTCCTTGACCAGCAGCGCCCTCGCGAACTGCACAGTTAAGTTGGTGATACTATAGACAGTCGACAGCAATATTCTGATTTATTATGTTGGCAGGTCGGGTCAGGTTATGTTATGTTGGCATTGGCAAGGTATAAATTAAGATTGTACGTTAGAATGGGACAATAGTGTTTTACATAAGCTTTGCATATGTATACACGTACTAAACTTGCTTATTGAGTACCTGGTTCGATCTCCAACGCCGGCTTGAGCTTCACCGCATTGTTGAAGGGCTTTTTGCGATTGCCCGCCTGGCTAGCTGCCACCCTCAAGTAGAACATCTGTCGCCAAGCACCTAACGGTGTGTTCGGGCAATAGTCATCGAGCCAGTGAAATTATAGACACATGAGACTAAACAACTATGTCTCAAGTTGAAGGGCGCAGTGCAATTCGTGACTTGTGACGAAATGCATCTGTTATAGGCAGAGGTTAGCTCGCTTAACATCAGGTGGGCCTCGAGCTTGTTCCGTCACACAAATATAAAAAAGTCCCAGGCCCCTCTAGCCTCTTCCTCTGCAACGCTATGGACCCGGCACCCGCACTGTGAATCCATGGAATGCTAAGTAATTCGTCTCACTTTACAAACCTGAAGCAACTAAAAAAAAAAACCGATGACGTATCACGGAATGATGGATGTCACATGACTAGTGTCCTGCAACTTGCAAGCCTGCTATGGTACACGCGTAACTTGAGAAACTTGTAACGATCTCTCGCTTTGAAAGCGTTTATACATTGTTTACAAGCAATTCAACATTGCCCAAGAACATTGACTATTTATTCGTAAGAACACCATTTTGTAATATTGAACGTTACGCCGGTGTTAAAACAACGGCGTAACACCAATGCCGGCACAGTCTGCGACGCTTTGATGAAAACACTTGTGTACACAAGTATGAAATTTAAAATTTTAAGTTTTACCCGACATAGAACGTTTTACAAATTTTATCTAAGAACTATCTCGATCACGTCTACTTTAAAATAAAAAAAACCACATCAAAATCGGTCTATTTATATAGAAGCTACGATGCCACAGACAGATACACAGACATGTCAAACTTATAAGACGCTTTTTTTTATGACTGATAGGTAAGCCTTTGACCACTATCTCACCTGATGGTAAGTGACGATGTGGTCGAAGATGTTGTTCAGGCTAACCTAGAAGTACTGGCTCTCAAGGACTGCTGCCGGAACACACCGTTAGGTGCTTGGCGACAGATTTTCTACTTGAGGGTGGTAGCTAGCCAGGCGGGCATTCGGAAAATGCCCTACCACCATGCCCTTTTTTGCATCAAGGGTTAAAATTACCAAATTGCGTGGTGAAGAGTTGCTCTAAGTATATTTTAAATAGCAGTAATTAAGGGTGGTGTTTCCTTGCATCGTTACTTTAGGTTAGACATTAATTTGAATTTAAACTTCCTTCTTAATAAAAAAAAAACTATAAATATTTTGCTTGATAATGCTTAGCGCGCCGTACAACATATTAGATAATACTCTATATATTACTGACTCTGAACGTTGTAACCATGAAATCCAAGAGATTGCGTTGAAATTTCATGAAGGAGAATTTGCTTTACAATTGTTTAGCTTAGGCGTATCTTTACTTTTGAAATCATTGACAAACAAAAAAACACTAGTTGATGAGCCTCACACGCTGTAACATACCTTATTTTACTCTTCTGCTGCTTTATTGACTTTTATTCTTGTCTTCCCTTTTAACAAAAGAGCTTAATGAACTTTTTCTATTGTTACAGAAACAATACTGCAACGTCAGGACCGAAATCTGCTGCAGAATCGAAACTTCATCCCTGGCCGGAGCCGGAAGCCTCCAAGGTTCTCTTGGAGTCGGTTCAGCCACTTTCTCAGGATCTAACAACCAAGGCGCTGGTCTTTTCGTTACTGGCCAGAATTCTGCTTCATCTAGTTCCTTCAATGGACAAGGTAGTGCCGGAACTGGCTCTTTCAATGGTCAAGGTAGTGCTGGACAATCAGGCTCAGGAGCCTTCAATGGACAAGCGACAGGTTTCAGTGGTCAATCAGCTGGAACATTCAATCAGAACTCTGGATCAGCTTTCAACCAAAACTCAGGGTCTACAACTGGCTTCGGATCATCTTTCAACAAGGGGACCACATCTGGATTTGGAAGCCAGGGCACCTTTGGGGCAGGAGCAAACACCTTCGGATCTGATGCTGGTTCCGTCAACAAGAATGTATTTGAATCCAGCTCTTCAAGTTTTGAAGCAAGCAGTGGAAATAAGTTTGGAGGATTTGGTGGCTCCACTGTTGCACCTGCAACTAACAAGTTCGGAAACAACTTCAACAACGAAGTTTTCAAGTCGACCAGTCAGTCAAACTTCATCGAGACTGACTCCTTCTCAGCTGGCAGCGACCAAGCTGGAGTATACCGACCAGGAGCAAGTGGTTCTGGACTGAAACCTGGTATCCCATACTTGCCCCCTATTGACAGTTCCACCCAAGCGTCCAATACGATCAGTTCAACTGCTTTCGTGACTTCTCCACGTCCTCGCCCAACCACTGTCAGACCTTTCACAACTCCTAGGCCCTTCGTTCCTTCTACCTCTGCTCCCGGTTACCTGCCTCCTCAGGGAGAGTCCACAAATAACAGGGAAACTCGTCTGCCTCCTAACCCTACTTACACCGAGGGACAAATTATCTTAGATGAGAACAGACAGCCCACAAGGCGACCAACTGCTTTTACTCCTGGACCTTCACCAAGTAAGTTTTTATCATGTATATAATGTCCATATCTTTGTAAAAATTCAAAGAGACCAAATTCTTAAAGCATATTTTTCAAGTAAAACAGGCACTATGCTCAGACAAAAAGAAAGAAAGCCCAGATGGAACATAACGTACAATAGAAAGTAATCATAATAAAAGATGCTCATTTCAGTCAGCTCTTTTTACAAGTTTAAGATCCTGCAAGGGATATTGAGAAGGGCATGGTTATTTTTGACTTCATTTATAGCCACGATATACATGATATTGTTATAATCGTAATTGTTTTATTTTTTATATGCGATAATATAAATCATGAATGTTTTTTAGGAAAATACTTACTAATTCTAATTTTGTTGAATTTTTATGTAAATGATTATTTTGCATAATAAGAGTGTTATACACATAAGAAAATGAGAGATTATAATACTTTTGCTTATCTTGCTCTGTTAATATTTCCTTATTAGCCAATCATTAAACTTATTTATGATATTTGTTCAGATGACATCCCCGCCGGTTGCGCCGCTGCCTTGAAGTGTACCCCCATTGAATTCTGTACTGCTGAAGGTGTCATCTCCAACACCACAGTCGTGCTGACCAGGGAGCAAGACGCTTACAGAGTCCCGCTTACGGTAAGCATAATTTCCACGAAGTTCATCACCAAAAGGTCTAGTACGCTCGCTATCTTTAGGTTTTATTGCACTATAGAGTGGAAAAACAGTACTAAGAGAAACTGCCACTGTCAATAGTGAACTCTAAGTATGGCAGAAGAGGCATCAAAGTTGAATAAAAACAATTGATTTTATTAGAAGTCTGAGAAATATCTGTAGGAAGACATAGTAATTATGAGCGTGGTAAGATAGCAATGAGGTGGTAAAAAGATATACTGACGTTAGTTGAAGAAGTTACTCGTAGAGACGATGGATGAAAGGACAAAACAAGTATACAAGGGAGTGAATGGAGCTGTTGAATTCCAACCAGATTGAAGATGTTCTGTAAACAGATCTGGTCTTGAGGACCTTTAAGAGACAGGCGTGTATGAACGATTTGATGAGATCGAAGAAAGCTATAGAGAGTCAAGGTAGCAAGTGAAGCTCCGGGAAATAGCTGGCGTGACTGTATATATTCGTATCACATCATAGATCTACGTCCACCGTTGAAATTTTATAGAAGCTCTTGCGAAGGGGCTACCACTCACCTATTTATGTAGCATTCAGATGAATCACGAACGAGTCCCATCTGGTGTTAAGCTGTAACTTCTCTGCCTAAATACAGTTATGAGTCTCATCATTTACTATAATTCGCCAATATCATTTACTGGCTCTCAAGGATGGCTACCGGAACACACATGCTTGCTTGGGTTTTTTACTTGAAGGTGCCAGGCGAGCATTCGCAAAGTGCCTTTCCCCCATGCGGTGAAGCTCAAGCTCAGCAGTGGGGATCTAATCATAAACCTGGGGTTCGGCAGTTCCTGCTATTACCACTCGGCTATCATTGTTTCGTACACTTTCTTGTATTTTTCCCTTCGTCGCCTCTTACAAATCCTAAAGGAATCTTCCTCCCTTCTAAGATGGGGAAGCAATTCTAGCTCGGCACTGCACGAGGATTATACGTTTATATAAATACATAAAATTGTTATATCTCATGTGCCAGTACTTTCACGGGCTATGTAGTCCTTTAATCTGGAACAGAGCAATAAATTAATAGACCATCGAAATTACTTCCTCGCCAGAAGTAATACCACCTGGTGAAGAAAACTTAAGACCTGTCGTAGACGTTACGTTGTTCTATTTTTCGGTGTCCTAATACCACATTTTCTATCCAAAACCAGGACTGCAGAGACATCGAAAGCGGCCGCGTCGGCAAGTGCTGCCGTGATCCCCTCTACACTGATCCCTGGCCTACTAACCAGCTCGGCAAGTGGGTGCCCAATGTCTTCGGTGGAAACGATGGGAAGTACGTTCCCGACAGCAGGGGATCTCCAAGCACTAACGTCAGACCTGGAGTCACTGCTAGGCCGCCTGTCACTGGATCTGTGTATTTGAATAACTTCAGGTGAGTGTTGTTCTGTCTGGCCTTATCTCCCACCAAATTATAGTGTATTCTTCTAACATTCCTCTGAATAAGCAGTCATCTCTTCACAAATCTTTTTTCACACAGTATATCCTTACTTCTTTGGCCTTCATCTGCCTTTAAATCTTTCCACATTCATTCTAAACACGCGTCTCGTTATTTTGCCAACCTTCCCCATGATATGCCCATACAATGACGTGTTAAACAGGTGGTAAGGTCTCTGCAGTAAGAGTCCGTCCTGGTGGGTACAACTGCAGTGTCAGATAATCTGCCTCGAAGGAGTAGTAAGCAACCACTACCTTGTTTAGGTGTGAACAGACTGTAGGAAGTGAAATTGCTGGGCAAACAAGACATAATTACAAATGTCTTGGAGAGACGAGCGCAGTGTCAAGCAGAATTAGGATGGTGACACTCCCACAACTGTTTATCTTTTCTTCCATTGGCAGTACTGTCAGCTTCCCCATACATCCCTAGTCTTGTAAATTAACAGTATGATAATTTCATATTTTCCGTAGAACACCAAAACCAACTGTAGGACCGACCTACGGACCTAACCAGCTGCCTCAAGGATTCCCCACTGCCACTCCAGGATCATTCATCCAGAAAGGTCAAGGTCAATACGAACAGCGAGGTCAAGGGTCATACAGCACTGGCGGTCAAGGACAAATTGGCATCGGAGGTCAAGGGCAGTTTGGTGTCGCTGGCTTGGGACAAAGTACACAAGGTCAGTTTTTATCTTACACATTTTATTCGTGTACAAGTATATAAAAAATAAGACTTTTTATCACTTATTGTATAAAAATTATATGTGATGTTAAATAAACAAGTAAATTTCAATTTGACAGTAAAATCACTGTATGCATAAATAGAGCAGGTTAAAAATTTTCAACTATAAAATATCCTTTAAAACTTTACCATCCTGCATGGTGTGGTAATGCATCTTGCAGATGCCCGCGGGGCTAGCTACTATCTTCAAGTAGAAAATCTGTCTCCAAGCACCTAACGTTGTGTACCGGACATTCGCAAAATGCCCTACCACCATGCCATATGGACTGCCATCATAAGACAACGGCTTAGTTCACGCCCGTGCACGTTCAGTAGTAATGTCACTAGCGGTCACCCATCCAAGTCAGGACCGCGGCGGATGTTGCTTAACCTAGTTGATAAGAAGTTCAAAGTTTATAATTACTTTGTAGTATTAACCAATGATTTGGTAATACATACATTGGACATAACAAAACAATCTTGACCTAGCATTATTAATTATAATATTTGATTATTTAAAGAGGCAATTTTAATCAAATCTTGCAGGATATGACCCTCTGATTTGTTTAACTAACCTCAAAATATGAATTATTCATATACTTTGACTGATTTCTTGAATACAGCGCAGCGTGATGGTTTTATGGTGGCAATAAAATTAAAATATTTTAATCAATTGGTGAAATATTTATAGCAGAAATTTTATCGTGGATTGTTATGTTATTTGGCCTAAAATGTCTTAATTTCGGACTTATTGGGAAATCATTAAATACGTTTATTCAATTCATTTCGTCTGATCAACATTTTTATCGATGAAAGATATTGACTGTGCCTCTTTTTTTTGTTTATGTGACGGAAGAAGTACTAAGCCCACATGACGCTAAGCGGACTAACCTCTGCCTATAACAGATGCGTTTCGTCAACAACGAATTGCACTGCGCCCGTCACCTTGAGACATATATGTTAAGTATCATGTGCCTGTAATTTCACTGGCTCTCAAGGACAGCTGCCGAAACACACCGTAAGGTGCTTGGCGATAGATTTTCTATGTGATGGGTGGTCGCTAGCCAGGCGGGCATTCGCAAAATGCCCTTCCGCCATGCGGTGAAGCTCAAGCCCGCGGCGAGATTCGAGAATGGATCTGCTGCGCGGCAGTCCATAGTCAATGCCACTGAGCCATCACTGCTTCCGAATATATCGTTCTCTGAATATTATTGTCTGTCAAATTTCTACCTTTTGATGAGTTAACTTGTTTTTAATGTCATATAAAAACGGTTATGTGACGAAAAAATTTTATTAAAATTACAATCAAAAAGAGTACCTACAACTATTGAAAAAAAGAAACACAATTTTGTATGCATATACTTGCCTAATATTTTTGCTTCTGAATTGCAAGTTATCTGTTTTATTTTTAATTTTATTTCAAAATGTGAAGTTATGAATTTCCATACCAACGGATCCTTCCGAATAATTTCCGAACAATTCGTCGATGACGAAATGCGTCCGTTATAGGCAGAGGTTAGTGGGCCTCGGGCTTGTTCCGTCACAATCATAAAAAAACACCTTCGTAAGATAACGGTACGATGCTCATGATGTCAGTCTGTAATAAGTAATTATTTCTCTGTAATTAAATAAATAAAACAGCAAATTGATAAGTAAAATTAGATCTGCATAAGACAAACGTTTTTTTTATTTCAATAGATTTTACATCGATGCTGAACTTTACAATTATTATTACCACATAAGGTCAGATCGTTTGTTTACTTTTTTGTCGTTATTCGTTCAGACAATTCAAATAATTTTAATCAATAGGTCCTGCAAAGGTTACAAGTCAATTATGGCACGACTTACGAATGCTTAACGTGATATGTAAATATAAATTAAGAATTTGGCAAATTTTTTTCATTGGATATTTGATTTGGTAGATAGTTTTTGTAGCGCTTGTAGCGAATTTTGCTTAGCCGTTCTTAACCGATAGGCTAAGTTAAGCAGCGTCCGCCGCGGTCATGATTCGGATGACCGCACTGACATTACTACTGAGCGCTTCCGTGCTTCATAGGACACGTTAAGACTCAAAGGAAGTCTCGAATTTTAATACAAAAAGAGAAAACGTTTATACCCCCCTAAATAATCATGAATCCAGCCGTCGCGTCGGTCCCGGTTGTTAACTTACAATGGCAGTAAATATAGCATGGTGGCAGGGTATTTTGCGAAATTTTGCTGCCTGGCAAGCCACAGGTAAAAAAACTGTTGCCAAGCACTTAACATATTTAAGAATTAGAGGATAGATATATAGATTAGCTAGTAGTAAAAAGAGGAAGGGTATTTAAACTTACTGTAAGTCAATATCACAACTGTCAAAATTACTGCTTCAATTGGAAGCCTTCATCCAGATGCAAACCCATGGATTAAGTCTTTAATAGTTGTTACAAGTAAAATTTTAACAGGAAAACAACCGACTTCAAATATAAAATACACATCAATAAACTCAAATACTACTTTTTAATATTGTTATGTTTGCAATAACGCCTGCTATGCGGATTACATTACAAAATTACAATGTTTGTTCGCTCCACCTCCAATACGATGGTTACAGAACAATAGGAAAGATTTTAGTTATGACGTAATGTCATGTTAGCTCAATTGGTTAGATCATACCCCGGCTAAATGGGTGGATGGACGCGGGTTCGAATCCCGCACATGATTAAAATTTTTCTATAGTATATTTGTAATTTTGTAATAAAATACTACTCGTCATACTCGTCAGATCTCACTCAAATTTTAATAGGACCACATGACAAGCACCAGCTTTCGAATATAAAAAAAAACATCAAAATCGGTACATCTTTCAACTTTTCTACTTCTAGGTTAGCCTGAATAACATCTTCAACCACATCATCACTTGCCATCAGGTGAGATAGTGGTCAATGGCTAACCTATCATGCACTAAAAAAAAAAAAAACTTGTAAAGAGTTATGCGGTAACACACAATAAAATAACAAAACATTGTAATTGACAACCCCCTCCCGTTTTTTAACTTTGAAGTCGTTTAATAAAATAAAACTTTTTTACCCTAGGCTCCCAATTCGGACAAGGCTCTGGCTTCACACAGACAACTTCTTCGTCCTTCGGTCAGACCACCAGAGGTCAAGGTCAATCCGTGAGTCAAGGCGCAGGTCTCGGAGTGAGTCAAGGCGCGGGTCTCGGAGTGACTCAAGGTCAAGGCAGCTTTTCCCAGGGCGGACGTGGACAATATGATAATCAAGTATCTGTGAGTATGAGTACTTATATTATATGATCAATCGAACTTGTGAAGTTCGATCTTTATTATTTGAGTCAAATCATTCGATAATTATAGTATAATAACATAATATCTTAAATGTCATCTGCTATAAAATAGATATCTTTACAAAATCCCAGATTTGTCTTGGCTATTGGCAGTTAGTCTTTCTTAACTGCAGTCTTGAAATATATCTTTATTTTGTAAATCAGTAACATTATATATTAAATCACATATAACAACACATTAAAGTCATATTCTTATAGATACAAAAAATATTATCGAGATTTGAACTTACCACCCTAAGTCTTCGGTCCTGTTGCTTTGCCTTTATATAGCTAGTAGACATCTAGCGACACTTTCGATCAAAATCATGCGAACAAAACTCGTACTAGATTCTTTATGTAGATGGCCTCCCCTTAATAGAAAAATTTCTATCTAAAATAATTAAAATATTTTCATTCTCCTCTATAAAATAATTAAAAGATAACCTTTACGATTTAAAATAATAAAGAAATCTTGCAAAAAATTATATTAATTATAAATTTTGTTCTGTATTCTATAACAGGCTGGACAAAACCAATATACTCAAACCCAAGGAGTTTCCCAAGGCCAAGGTCTAGCCGTTAGCCAAGGCCAAGGTATCG
Source organism: Plagodis pulveraria (assembly GCA_963890685.1). Lineage (NCBI taxonomy): Eukaryota > Metazoa > Arthropoda > Insecta > Lepidoptera > Geometridae > Plagodis > Plagodis pulveraria. The sequence goes on from OY982977.1 coordinate 2,037,283, forward strand.
GTGTTATCAGAGGATCAGGGCAATCTGTAAGCCAAGGAGTTGGGCAAAGTGTCAGCCAAGGCGTTGGTCAAACCGTGACCCAAGGTCAAGGCGTCGGAGTCATCAGAGGGTCTGGACAGTCAGTGACCTCTGGACAAGGGTTCGCTGTACAGCAGGGACAAGGTCAAGGTGTTCTTCAGGGTCAAGGACAAACTGTGAGTCAAGGAGCTGGCTTCGGCATCTCACAAGGATCCGGACAGTCTGTGAGCAGAGGCCAAGGACAAATCGTCTCCCAAGGAGCAGGGCAAGTGGTTTCCCAAGGTCAAGGCTTCGGTGTTTCTAGAGAACAAGGACAAATCGTGTCACAAGGACAAGGAGTAGGAATTTCCCGTGGACAAGGGCAAGGAGTAGTAACTGGTCAAGGATTTGGTGTGTCCCAAGGATCAGGCCAAAGAGTGAGTCAAGGCCAAGGATTCGGTGTATCTCAAGGATTCGGAACTGGAGTGATTCAAGGAGGTGGAGTTGGAGTAACAAGAGGACAAGGCCAATTTGTATCCCAGGGTCAAGGTCAATCTGTGAGTCAAGGCAGCGGATTTGGTGTAGGTCAAGGTGTTGGTTTTGGAGTCAGTCAAGGACAAGGACAGGCTGTTAGTCAAGGATTTGGACAGACCGTTAGTCAAGGAAGCGGCTTTGGAGTGAGACAAGGCGCAGGCCAAACTGTGAGTCAAGGAGGTGGTTTTGGAGTATCTCAAGGCGCAGGTCAATCTGGGAGCCAAGGAGGTGGTTTTGGCATCTCTCAAGGACAGGGAGGCTTCGGTTCTCGCGTCGAAGGAGGAGTTGGTTTTGGATTGAACCAAGGAGTTGGATTTGGATTGCTCACAGGACAAGGACAAGCGCTTATCCGAGGTCAGGGAGAAAAGTTAACCCAAGGAGTTGGAAGCGGTGAGATTAGAGGAGAAGGGTTCCAGTTTACTCAAGGAGGTGGAATTGGAGTGGAGAATGAGTACAGTGAATCAGTGCAGAGGGTCTTTTTGTCACGCTACAGCTCTGGAGGACAATGTGGTGTATTGAATGTAAGTAGACTGTTAGTTACATTTTTTTTTATATGATAGGCTAGCCTTTGACGACTGTCTCAATCGATGTTAAAGATGTTGTACAGGCTGATCTAGAATTACTGAACCTTAAGGACAGCTAACAGAACACACTGTTAGGTGCCTGGCGACAGATTTACTACTTAAGGGCGGTAGATAGCCAGGCGGGCATTCGCAAAAACCCTAACTTGCTATAATGACTTTCATCTTAAGACAACAACAGGGGTAGCACGTGCGCGCTCAGTAGTACCTATTGCCACTATCAGTCACCAATCCGAATGACCGCAGCGGACGTTGCTTAACTTAGTTGATCGGTTAGGAACGACTAAGCAAGCTATATAACGAGCGCTTCTAATATACCATATCCTGATGTATTAGAAAAGGACAGATAGATACGTATCTGTTTAATTTCATACTTCTTAATCTTGCCCATAACCCACGGTAATTTGGATATGTATTCTAAACTTCTACAATAGTCTTCTATATTTTTTTTTCTGATTTACTGATAGTTATGTTAGTGCTGACATCTTACGTAGGATACGATTTTGCAATAGAACAAAGGCGGCCATTTAAAAAGTATTATTTTTAACGACCAAAGAGGAAGAGGTTCTCTATTGTCTGTATCTTTTTTTTATGTTTGCTACGCTATTACTGCTTCTACAAGTCATTGCTCCGCCAATTATGAACTGACATTGTTTTTTTTGTTATGTAGTGTAAGTAAGTCCCCTTCAAGTAAGAAATCCAAGTAAATGTCTTCAAAATTGGTTGAGCAGTTTTTAAGTTAAAGTCAAATAACTTAATAATGTATTGCCTGGACAACATACATATAATCACGCCTGTATTCCCCGAAGGGGTATGCAAAGGTGTGTAAACACCCACGTTTCGCCAATTGGGTTTAGGTCTCATGTAATAGGGGGCCAGCCTATTGTCATTCACCGGGTACAATTTCAGGGTCATACAAAATGTTTTCTCTTACACACTAGACCAAAACCCAAGCACATATTACGAATAATATGTTTACGCAAACAACATATAAGACAGGAACGCAAGAACATATTATATGAAACCCTGGCAGGGCATTACGATGGCATACAGGGCCCCAATTCTCTTAGCTATTGACCAAACGCCACACTACTGCGATGCTTCTGCGATCGAACTGCTGTTTATGTCAAATTCGGTAGTCTGCTAATTCTAGCTCCTAATCGCTGTTGTATAGCAATCGCGTCGCTATCGTATGGCTGTGCTATAGCTTGCAAATGTTGCCAATGAAATAATAATGAAAACTTCTATCAATCAAGCATAAGTCAAAACATCAAAACAGTGGTTTTCTAGCAAAAAATACATTTAATAAATATATTTGAATCATTAAGCTATTTTTCTATCTAAAATCCTTCAAAATATTTTATGCTACTGTAGCAACGCAATCGCAACAAAATAGCTTACAGCATACCAAATATGTCAAAAACTATTGATAGCAAGCCACTGACTTGCGATCGAACCTAAATAGCGGGCAGACTACAGATACTGTCAAAAAATACAATTTTCATGCAATTAAGTTGCGTTAACGCCGTTCAATAGCTAAGAGAATCGGGCCCCAGCCCTGTTACGCGTCTAATGCACACTACTCACATCCACATGAGAGGTGGCATGCCGCTCATTTGTCGCACTTTTCCCTTAGTCGCCTCTTACGACCCCCACGAAAAGAAATGGGGAGTTGACATTCTAACCCGGCACCCCACTGGATGTATTAACCTTTTGAAATCATAATTCCAATTCTTCTCTATGGTGAATGTTCTTGTAAGCAGTAGGTATGCATCACTTAAAAGAGTGAAAAATAAATTATTACTTGTGGAAGTTAGACCGTGGCATGGTTGCCAGATGAGGCGAATTATCGCCATTTAGGCTACCTTAGGGGTCAAATGGCGACCAAAAAAAACCAATCGGCTACCAATAGCCATTTAGGCTACCTAGGAAAATAAGAACGGTCGGTTTAGGCTACTTCAGGATTACTACAATTCTATTAAATTATTTCTACAATTCTATTATTTTATTTCATAATAACTGAAAAGTGTAAAGAAAAGTAATAGACACGTCCACCGTTTTTTAATCAGGGTCTTTCCATGCTCCTTGCTTTCTTCTAGGTATTGCATCTAATATCTGTAATTGTGAGATAGAGACAGATTCATCCGGGTAGTAACTCATTCTAACTCGCTGTATGATAGATACAGTTCAAAATCAAAACACGAAATCGAGAGTATAGAAACGCTACTAACTTCATTCCAAAATGGTAACTAGCCGCGCGCGAAATTTTATGTCACTTGTTTCCTAAATTCTTAATTAAGTTGAATGGGAGAGAATTCTTTATTACTTAATACCTTAATACAGACAAAATTTATATTTTTACATCAACCGTATTATTTTGTATGACATAACATAAACATGCAATGTTTATGTTATGTTAATGTATGTATCAAAGAAGACCGATTGAACCGGCTGGGTCAACTTATTCCACTACCACTTCTAGTAAGAATGAGGATTATCCCGTCTATAGAGATGGGGAATATCTGCAGAAGTTTCTGCCCATATTCCCTACTATATTATTAAATTATAACAACAGGAAATGTTTAACAATTATAATACCTAGTACGTTAAGTAGGTATCAACCTACATTAATATATATTTTTTACAACATAGGTACACAACAAACTAGGTTTACAACCTAGTTTGTTATTATTTGAGCTAAATATAGGCTACTTTAACAAAATCTTAGGTGAATTAGGCTACTTGTCAAAAAATAAAATAATAGGCGATTTAGGCTACTTGATAGGCAAAATTAGGCGACTTGAGTTAGCTGATATCTGGCAACCCTGGACCGTGGTAATGTGAAGTCAGTGTTGACGTGAATACGTCTTTAAAAGTGGTTCTATAGGGATGCAATTCAAAACAACCAATTATAACAAAATCGGCGGATACAGTTTAATGCTGCAGCTACATATCTATCATCCCCATCCAAATTTCAATTACACTACAGGATAGCTAAATAATCAAAGAGTTTATTAAGCTAAGTAAGGACTGTAACACATAGCGCGCGGCGGAGGGGGTAGCCGCCATTTTGAGCCGTATTCACGTACAACACACGGTCGTGTCCATAACACAGACACCCCATCTTTTTGAATTAGCATAATAATAGCTTATAATAGTACCGACTTCAAGTTATTTCAGACTTTTCATTGTTGGAAGAAGGTTCCATTTAGATTAAGAACCTTATTTCAACGATTTTGAATTTCGTAAGGCGGGCGTTCTGCTAATTTTGGAACTATAAAGACTTTGAAAGCAGTTTTCCGTGGGAAAATATCTCGAAACACCATCACCACCATTACACCATGTCGCCACCAAGGTTTCAGACACCGGACGCCACTAGAAAATCAAAGATGGCGTCTACATTTCGTAATTTCTTCATTAATATTAGACAACATTAATTACAGTCCGACCAACTTATCTGTTCAGGTGGCAGAAAAATTAACTAAAACTTTCCCTCAAATTGTGACTTGTAGTTGATTTCCTTGTGACCAGCAGCGCCCTCGCCAACTGCACAGTTAAGTTGGTGGTACTATAAACTCGTATTTTCGTAGACACTTGACCGAATTTTTCGAGAAGCAACTTCCAAAGGTCAAAGTCGATTTGTTTTTGATGATACGTGAAGAATTTGCCTTTTAGAATCGATTTAAAATGACTCGAGTTTTTTATCAACGTCTTGCTTGTTGAAAAAAAAGTTTTCTGAAATAATTCGAGGCTAAAATGCGTTTCATGCACGAGTTACACACTCAGATTTTCAGTTCAATTGCGAGGAAATTAAACAATGATATTGTAAGTAATACTATATTAAAAATTTAAATTGATAATCGTACAGTTCTATTCAGAGTGTCATTGTATCGAAAAAATAATTTCTAGGTCTTTAACAATACTCCTTATCTATGGATATTAAATACCAAAGATACTTCTTAAATAAAATTGATTAAAAACTGTACCTACCTTTGTATAATGAAAAAAAAAACAGATTTAGCACGGATTTGGCGCCAAAATGTCAGTATATAATATACTTACAGGGTTATTAGAAAAATGCTTACAACCTCGTACATATGACTTCTAATAGTCCTATTAACTTATAAGGAACCGGCTAGGACCCTCGTTATATTTACTGGAAAGATTCCGACGAAGGACTTCAAAACAGTCCGAAACTCCGGTAAATAAAACGCGGGTCCTAGCCAGTTCTTAATAAGTTAATATGGATAAAACTCGCGATAGTTTTCAAAGTTCTGTTAGTCCTAACAAACATTTATAACTAAATGTTTTTTTTTAATTTATTATTTTTTATATCTATGAGGTTGTATAGCATTTTTGCAATAACCCTGTATATATGTTCTAAATCCAAAGATCCCGTATAGAGTAATGCATCTTCAGAGTGTCCTAACTATTTTTTTTTTTTTTTTTATGCATGATAGGTTAGCCTTTGACCACTATCTCACCTGATGGTAAGTGATGATGTGGTCGAAGATGTTGTTCAGGCTAACCTAGAAGTAGTAGTGTCCTAATCAGGTAATCGCACCATAATGGAGTTTATATTGCTCTTTGGGTATAGGACCCTAAAAAAATCATACTTAGTAGACGTAGTAGCTTTTATCTGAAATGAAAAAAAAAATTAAACACCTTACAGTTTCGCAATACGTTGCAAATGCAATTAAAATAAATTCGCTCAGTTTTTTACGCTTAATTTAAATGTTATTCCAAATTCTAAAACATAATTTATATTTAATTACCTTCTACTAATTGAAAACGTCAAAATATGCAATATTTATTCATTGTTAACGTGACAGATTAGTAACCGATTAATTATATCGCAAATAAATCAATCAATTCGAATACTAATCGATATGTAGAAAATTTATTCGATATGTCAGAAGTCCACAATGTCGACATTATGTCGATTCAAAAGTGATGACACGAACATTTATCACTGCGCTGATGAAATCTAATTTAGATAAAATATTTCGTTCGACTTATTCACCTTTAGAATTGACGCCTTAAGGGTATAATAAAATATACAGTTTCTTGTGAGAGATTTTGAAATAAATTAATTGAATTAATTATTTTGTGGGAAAATAACTGATAATAAATACTAAATAACTATTACGACAAAAAGTTGAGTGTTTTTCAAATCATCTACTCACAGAAATTTCATTATACTGTAATATAAGATATATGAAGCAATGATAGCGGAGCGGTAATCGGTATGGACTGCCGTGACGCAGGTCTATGGTTCGATCTCCACCGCCGGCTTGAGCTTCACCGCTTGGTGAAGCATTTTGCGAATGCTCGCCTGGCTAGCTACCACCTTCACGTAGAAAACCCTTCAACAGTGTGTTGCGATAGTCCTTTAAAGCCATTAAATGACATGAGACTTACCAACTATGACTCAGGGTGAAAGGTGCACTGCGGTTCGTCTTGTGACGAAATGCATCTGTTATAGGCAAAGGTTACAGCTTAAGATCAGGTGCGAGATTCGTCACAATCACATTAGAAATGATATTTGCACAATTTCATTTTTGGCCTTTGTGTGTCTTCTGTCCAATTGATATCTGCTGGATGCCCATGCCCCTCGGCCACTGGAACACACTCGTTCGAACCGAAGCTTTCTGCTCCAATTGAATTATGTTAACAATAAAAAGAAACCTACGCGAATTCGGAGGACGCGGGTTCTATTCCCGACCGGGACAAAAAAAATGCTCCAATAATTTGTAAAAAAATACTGAATACTCCGATTTTTCAATTTTGAAGCTGTCATCAAGACCAACATTTTTTTTTAATATGAGCTGTTTGGGAAAAAAAAATCTTTGTGGCTCGACCACATGACCAGTTTTTGTAATTATTCTAATTGTTATATCAGCCATATATATTGTCAGCTCAGGCCTTACTTGTTTACATTGTCCATATCTTCCATCAGCCCCAGAAACCATACGGCAACAGAAACGACCTCGAAGCTGACTTCGCTGAGATCCCCTGGCAAGCGATGGTGCTGCTGCAGACAAACAGGAGCCTCCTGTGTGGAGGAGTCATCACCAGGCCTGATGTTGTGGTCACCAGCGCCGCTTGTGTTGATGGGTAAGCTGGATTTCATCTAGGACTATATCCTCTGAGTATCCTAAGTGATATGGTCTAAGGTCAAGACTTAATCTATAAGGGGTAGTGGCTCACATGGACAGCCGCGGGATCACGTCATTAGGTGCTTGGTGAGAGTTTTATTACTTGGGTGGTAGGTATCCAGGGTATCTGCAAAATAACCTACTCGTACCTCCATGCAAAGTTTCCAAGTTGTCAGTATTTCTTACTGCCTCTGCATTGTCTAACGACTGCCATCCTAAGACCACATGCATTTAACGTGCCCTCCAAAGCACGTGCACGCTCAATAGTTATGCCACTAGCGATCATCCATCCCAGTCATGACTGCAGCGGACGTTCCCTTACTTAGTTGATCGGTTATCAACGACTAGGCAAGCTCGACTCAACTCAAGGAGCAATTAGAACTATAAGTACATTTTTATCATGGATTGTAATTGCCTAAGAGAACTTACAGCGAGCTGTCTGGATTTCTGAGTTCTAAGTACTGCGTTCCGCGTCTACTACACTATACACATCTAGCGGTTTAGTTCTCCTGTTCAATCAGTTTCTTCTACATGGACATAACAAGAGAGATAAATGACAAATTGTTGCTTGGTAACAACATTGTCGATGACAAAGCTCAAATAGAACTCCGATGGAAATCGCGATCTTTTTGACCGTCACGGTCTCGCTATTATGTGTGCATTTATCCAAGTAGAATTGACCGCAGAACTCGGAACGAAACTGTAGGACTCAGCGTGGGCACGGCACCTTAGGCTGACATCCATAAAGTAACTGAAACATATCTTTCCTCGCCCTTCAAACCTATCGCTCTTTCAGACTTGATGCCAAGAACGTCCTGATCAAGGGAGGAGAATGGAAGCTGGGAATCGACGATGAGCCCCTGCCCTTCCAGATTGTCCAGGTCAAGACCATCCTCCGTCACCCCTTCTACAGACGCGGCAATCTTAAATACGACTCAGCAATCCTGGTTCTGAACGAGGACCTTCGTTTTGCGAAGAATATTTACCCCATCTGTCTGCCGGAAGCTAAAGACACCCTGGACGCGTTCTATAATGGAGCTGGAGAGTGTATTGTGACTGGTTGGGGGAAGACCGTGCTGCAGGGTAAGTCTGCTTTTTGAGGATCTTGGGTGGTGTTGGGTATTTTATTGAGCGAGCGAGCACTAAGCTGGCCCAAACTGAAACGCAAATGGTTCGTGGAACGTTTCAGCTTGGGTCGAAAATGCTTTCCGGATTTCCGGTTGTTCTCTACAGGTGGCATTTCTCATGCGATTCTCGTGAAATTTTGTGAGCAGGTCCGATAATTATATGTTTTTTTTTTGCTGTTGGAATTTTTTCAAAACTAGATGCTAATTATGATGCGGTCGACGATGATGGTGTAATAAACTATAGCTTTTTTCTGGTGAGGAGACGATCAAGTCACCAACCTGACGGTAAACGTGATGCTTGTCCATAGCTGTTGCAGTGTCACTGTCGTCGTTCTTCATGACACTGATCCACACTCGTCATTCTGAGAAGTTAGTCCTTTATATCTAGATCCTTAGGGTAGTCCCCTTCACGCTGAAACACAGCAGTGTTTGCACACTACTGCTTTCAGGCAGGACATCTGCACTGCGGTGGTACATACCAAGATGGACTCTTACTTGAAGAGACCTCGCATTCGCATTGGCATTCGCGCACCACTATGCCGAGCAGTTGATATATAACACTTATTTTGTTAATTTAGATATATTCCGCACTGTACTGTACTGTATCAGCCGGATCGTCCACTGCTGAACACAGCCTCCCCTATGAAGGGGGTATTTGCCATAATCCCCACGCTTGGCAAGCAACTAGGGGATCGCAGTGTAAGATAGTAGTTCTTTAGAAGGCGCTGCTGCCCACCTTGCAGTATTTTTCCCTTAGTCACCTCTTACGACACCCACGGGATGATATGGGGAGGTGCAATTCTAACCCGGCACCCCACGGGGAATTCAGCACTAATTTATCTAAATTTAAACGTGAAATTTTTAGTATAATGAAGGGCAATGATCAGTTAAATTTTTAAGAATGTAATTATTTAAGGTTAAAGCTATTAATGTTGTAATTACTACGCATTAGTGTAATTACAATAAACACTAGGATTAATTAGGTACATATATATGTTTACACTAATCGCATCTATTTAACTCGTGAACTACGGTGTGAGTCTAACAATTGTGAACTTATTGCATAAGCTATATTATTATTATACTATAGGCATTATGTATTACTTAGATATACTAAACCGTATTGTTACTACTGTTTGTAGTTCCATAATAAATAAAGACCTCGTAAAGTAGCTGACATAATATTAAAAACACAATTCCATTCGTGATTCAAAAGCACGCAAATAAACACGTCTAATATAATATTCCGTGATGAAATATCTACTTTTCAATATAACAATGGCTATATATGCAACGTTATTAGACAACTTTTGCGAAATATTAACCCAGTTTTAATATGAATAGTGCATATATTATTGATGCAGCCTTCTTTTCTGGCCTTCTTTGACCTGTGACCAAAGAGTTCGACCTCAAAAGTTATATAAAAACTCGTTGGTCCGATCATGTATTGCGGACATTTCTTTGTTTTCCGACCCCAATATGTCGTTAAAGCGAATTTGGTGTCGTTAATTTGTCGTACCTGGCGGGAGGGTTATTGCAGTAATGGTTGCCGCACATTAATTTACCCGGTGCTGTATCGACGCCGCCTCCACAGGCACTTTTCAGTATTAGCCGTATACAGGGTTATTGGTATAATGCTAACAACCTCTTAGGGTTGACTTCTGATAGTCCTAACAAACATTTTAAGTTTTTTTTTTGTTTAACAAAATAATTTTTATTTTCTCTTTTTTTTATATATTTTTACACAAAAACATGCTAGAAAAATCTGGTAATAATCGAGATTAAACTTGTACTACTGTAGGTATGGTAAATTTATTAACTGTGCCACACTACATTGACAGCCTAAAAACAATTCATGAATCTACTGTGTTGGTATCATATAAGCTAGATGGCGCTTCCGCACATATGTAATTCGTGTGTGTCAAGATAGTTTCTACTAGTTCAACTAGAGAGCGCTCTAAATTTCTAATCAAATAAAATATTGCCATTGATTTGCGAACGTGGCGCCATGTACCCCGTGAACTAAAAACGCGAAGAGAAGAGGAGACGAAATATAACATATTTCTCTATTCTGTCCCTTAATCTAGTCCATCAATTAAGAACGAAGACAAGCTCTGATATTTAAGCTACATTTCGTCATTAAAAACTTGAAAACAAACCATACAGTTTGCATTTCACCAGACATGTGACAACAGGTGTTTGCTAAACCTATTGGCAAGATAAAAGACGAAAAAGGTTTTCATTTAGCGTAGCCATCTGAAATTCTTTGCAAATCATGTCTATCTCTTTCTCAATTAAACAAAGTTATGTAAACTTAAAGGGGAAATATTGGCTAAATTAGTAGCTCCTTACCTATGAGTATGAAACTGTAATAAACGGTGTATTCCGGACTGATACCACAAACGGATACCACGACATTTATGTACAAAATAAAATTCCATTCTGATCCCGACATTATTTTCCGTTCCGGTCTGTGGGATCAGATTACACGTCTGTACGTGTTACTTTATAGACTGACTAGACTTACTGTTTATAGAACTGTATAGCTATATTGCGATTATACCGCGCTGCTTAGAATATCGATAATGATATTACAAACACTATACTCACTATACTCCTAAACGAAAATCCATCAGAATGTGATATGTCTTCAGGGTCTCCGCATTCAGGACAATTTGGGGAAGAAGCAATTTTTTAAAAACAGTGATGGCTTAGTGGCATTGCCTATGGACTGCCGCGCAGCAGGTCCATGGTTCGAATCCCGCCGCAAGCTTGAGCTTCACCGCATGGTGGAAGGGCATTTTGCGAATGCCCGCCTGGCTAGCGACCACCCTCAAGTAGAAAATCTGTCGCCAAGCACCTAACGGTGTATTCCGGCAGCAGTCCTTGAGAGCCAGTGAAATTACAGGCCCATGAGACTTAACAACTATGTCTCAAGGTGACGGACGCAGTACAATTCGTGAGTTGTAACGAAATGCATCTGTTATAGGCAGAGGTTAGTCCGCTTAACATCATCAGGTGTCAACTGGAGCTTTTTCCCTCACAATAATATAAAAAATATCTTTACGCATCCAGAAGTTAATAAATCTGCAGATACATTATGTAATTTGCATTTCTACACAATTGTATGTACTTTATAAGATGTTGCCCTTTCTGGCCTCCGACCAATTCTAAGGACAACATCACATGTGCTTAATTAATCATTGTGGATCCTAATGTTATCGTCAATGACGCCAGTTATATAATATTGACTTGTAGTTCAAGTGTATTTGGATATTTACTTTTACGTAATACATTATTGAAGCTTTTCACTTGGCTTTAAACCTGTTAAAAAGTTCTCGAATTGAGAATATACACTCAATTCGGACCCTGTCTAATCTGACATGCCAACCGGCACCATAGAATAAAACAGACCAGAAGGATCACTCCCCAGAACCATTCCAATAAATAATCAACTCTAGGTACGAAGCAATAAAGTGCACTTCAGCTCGCAAAGCACGGAGTACCTAATATTTATATTCACCTACAATGCGTCTCTCTTTTTATCGTATGTGCACGTATAGCTCTGATCTCTTCTGACGCGGCACGCATCGTACAATAAGCCCGCCCGGACGGGTATTCCGATGTACCTGTAGCTTTGTACCTAAAGTGCAGAGTCAGCCAGGGCTGAAAATACGTACATATTACGGCAAATCTTTGTCAATGCATTCTTGAACCTGTGGCAAAACTACAAGAAGAACTACTACAGAAAAAAATATAATACGAATCTTGGAATGCACGCATGAAATCACCCAATATATCATAAGATATTCCCGATATCGGTCCTCAAATCCGTGTTAGTTTGGAAGTCATAAATCAAGTTACCATCGAATGCAGCATATGTAGATTTGATTGTTTTTATCAGAATGTATGTACTTTTTCGAAATAGAAGATACTCCTTTTCAAATGCCGGACTACAAGAGGTCCGTGGTAGTACTCTGTAGTCCGACAAATTGGATTATCCGAAACCGCCATAACGTTTATCGGATTACCGCAGGTCTACAGTATTATAAATATTACAGAACTTAAACAAAGCGCCACCCCTTATACTGGAAAGATCAGCAAAGAGGACATACCTACAAGGTCATAAAATCATAAACCTTTTTTGTAGCAGTCGAATAACCTATAAACAACTCAAAAATGACAGTTCACTTAAGAGTAACCATTACGCTTCTATTTTTGGAATTTCGTTTTAAAATGAAAGTGAAACATCGCCTTTCCGAAAATTACTCTCTCTTATTGAACACATTACAATAAAAATATATACAGGGTGATTTCATTGTTGTTTTAGTAGAATCGTCATTATTCATAATTATTAAAGTAGTTTCAAATCTATAGATTAAGAATGCGCCAAGATAGAGACAAGGTTAAAAGAAAATTATAAAAAATACTGTGCTGACCTAAGATTCTTTGTTTCTTTTATATGCGATTAAAATATCTATTGAAAAATTATAGATTCAAATGCCATACTTCGGAAATAAGACCGAAACACCCGGTAAAACAAAATATTTTAAGCTAAATTCTGCTACAAAAATACTTCCAGTTTGCTCACCATTCCAGGATGAAGAAGAAATTGACGTATACTCTACGAACGATATAAAAATGAGTAATCAGTACGAGATTACAAAAGAAATCAACGGGTTCTCTTTGAAATTTTAAATTTATTTTTATAGTTTAGTACCAGTATACTGTACTGTATCAGCTGAATCGTCCACTGCTGAACACAGCCTCCCCTATTAAGGGGGTATTTGCCATAATCCCCACGCTTGGCAGGCGGCTTGGGGACCGCAGAGTAACATGGCAGTTCTTTACGCGCTGCTGCCTACCTTGCAGTATTTTTCCCTTAGTCACTCTCGCCTCTTACGACACCCACGGGATGATAAAGGGAGGTGCAATTCTAACCTGGTATCCCACGGTAGTAAACCCTCATAATTGAAACTTTTCTAGGAACAGTAATTTAAGCATCATTTCGCTAACCATTTTATTTGTTTTCATCGTGCTGCTTACTAAATCAAATTCAACGTAAAATTGAGTATTATGTAGAGTTGAATAATGTTTTCTAGAGAAGGAGATCCAATAACAATCAAATTGGCAAAGGTAGAAAGGGTGAAAAGTCCTGATCTATCCTTCAATTAACTAGTCAAAGTACCAGGTCAACAAGATGATGAGAATGATGGTGGTGATGGTGATGATTAAGGTTTGGCCACATCCTGTAGATATAAATACATGTAAAGATTCTTAGTACCGAAACCCGTAAAACGTTTTAAGGAAAGCGCAAGTGAGAAGCGATTGCCAATCGGGGGGTCAGTGCCGAGTAAAGTAGTGATAGCAAAAAAGTCGTTAAGTAATATTTAATTTCGTACTTTTAATATATTTTGTTATCATGATGGAACAAGGACGAGGCCCACCTAGTTGTAGACAGTAACCTCTGCCTGTAGGCTGTGACAGATACAGTTCGTCACACTAAGACATAAAATTGTTAAGTCTCATATGCCTGTAATTTCTGCGGCACCCGTACTCTTCAAACTGGAATGCAGTAATGTGTACATTACTACTTCTTTAGACGAACTCGCAGAATGAGTTTTACTGTTATTAAATTATATTGAATTCTCCTTTAAATATAATATGTTGATGATGCATACTGTTTTTTTTTTGTTAATGGCAGTTTATTTCCGTTTTCGTATGTTTACCATATAGCTAAACGCTAAACATATTACTTTTATATATAGCATTTAGCTCGTGTAAAATTGACAGAAGCTTATATTTATGTTAGATTTTTTCGTTTTACATCCTGTTCTTGGTATTAAGATGATATTGTAAAAGAGAAAAGTATCAGAATTGTCTTAGATTTTCGTACAAATTATTTTCCAAATGAAACTGCGGAGGAAATATTATATTTAATATGTAATCGTATACATTAAAATGAATTGTGTTAACTTTCTATCACAAAATTTAATGTATTGAAATTTTGATATGTACATAAATATTCAGAGTAGGTATAGGTAGGCCAGTTTTGTTTTTTTTATTGATTACTGTGCTAAAACATTTATATATACAGACCACCAAATGAAAATACCATACATTACTAGACAAAGTTGTAGCAGAAAAGTGTGGGTAGAATATTGTAAAAACATGCAACGTATCTCAAACAGGACTAAACACTGGCAACAAACACCAAAATTGATGACTGAGAGTACAAGGGTCTTGAGAAGGCCACCGCGTGTGGTCAAAATCTTAGTCGAATTTATTTTGACTTAATAAAAAAGATTATAATATGAAGTTATTTGAAATATATTATTAACACGTTAGTATTTCTGATAAACAACTGAAGTTTACCATCAGATTTAAGAATGACTCATTTTGACAGGTTGTGCCATAATACTACATAAAGTATTTATTCAAATTATATGTCATAAGCAACACGTGATTCAAATAAAAAAATAGCAAACTTCGCATACATACTTAAACAGGCAAAAATAATTAGGTAGTTCTAGGAAATGTAAAAATTTACATAATCCTTAAAAAATATTAAATATTTTATGCATAAATATTGATTGACTTGCGTGTGCCTAACTTTTTAATCCTCCACGCAATTCTACTCTTTCAATTCGAATCTATAAAGTCTAATATCGTGATTGAATGTAGATATTTAATTTCTTGTACAATTGTATAAAATCGACAAAATCACAAGCTATTTTAACCTTTAACCTTGAGGTAACAAGGTTTATAATAACATTGAAAAGTCAATACTTGACCTGTGGTCAGATATTTGACTAGATGACATAAGTTAGGAGTTCAAGGTGTTCTTTTTATGTATTGATTATTCGTTTCCACAATCATCATTATATGCCTGTATTGCGTTAAGGTTAAACAAGTTTTTAATAACCATATTTTAGTCTTCTTATTCTGTATAACATTTTTAACCAAAAAATGTTTACCTAACTTTATGAAATTGGTACGATTAACGCATTATTTGTTACCAGTGATTTAAGAAACCACTTTATCGGCTTATCTATTCACCACGCGATTAAATCTACAAGAACTTTCAAAAAGGTTTTATTTTGTTGATTATTTTAGTTACATCTTTTTGCTTTTGCATCTCGATACATATCAAGATACAGGCTCACGCTTAGTTTGGGGCTCACTTGTACCTAAAATCTGTAAAAATCTTGTCAACTATGGATAAAGAAAAGTGTAATAAGTTAAACATTCTTTTGTGTTAATAAACATTTATTATTATTCTTATTATTATCTTTATGAACTTCAAGTTCTCGTATAATTTATCTACGTGTCCTTTACTTTATAGTTCTGGTGTCCTGTGACAACGGCAAACTTTTTTTTTATGTTGTTGTTACTGAACATGGTCGAGGCCCACCTGTTGCTAAGCGGACTAACCTCTGCCTATAACAGATGCATTTCGTAACAAGTCACGAACGGGCGCAGTGCAAACTGCGCCCGTCACCTTGAGTCATAGTTGTTAAGTCCCATGTGCCTGTAATTTCACTGGCTCTCAAGGACTGCTGCCGGAACACACCGGTTTAGGTGCTTGGTGGCAGATTTTCTACTTGAGGGTGGTCGCTAGCCAGGCGGGCAATCGCAAAATGCCCTTCCACCATGCGATGGAGCTCAAGCTGGATGCCGTGTGGATTGAACCAGGGTACTGCGGCGCGGCAGCCCATAGCTATTATCGCTCTGTCATCATTGCTTCAAAATCAAGTTTGTTTGTGGTAAAGTTAAATAAAAATTAAAAGTTAAATTAAATAAACAGTTGTTTTCATGGCTTCAGGGGAAATGTTTTTACGATTTAAAAGAGTTTTTTATGAATATGTAATGAAATATAATATTAATCATACCTTGACATCTCATAATATACAATTATATTGTACTTATTTTTAATATATATAATTCGCTTATTATTTTGTGACAACTATTTTAAGGTTTAAACGTTAGCATAATAAATGAAATTAACAAGGATATTTCCATAATATTTATAACGTTGAATTGTATTGCATGTGGATTTTTGATATATAACTCTATAAATAATTAAGCTGAACACTCGTAAGAGTAAATTGTACTCGGAAAGTCATTAATATATAATATAACATCTAATGTATCTACAATTATGACAGAAATAAATGGTTTTAAAGACACAAAAATGTGTCACAACTGCGGAATCCAATAAACATTGGACAAGTTGATGCAAGGCCGCTTGGCACGCACTCAAATAAAGTCAATTTACATACAAACCGTCGTGAATAGATTAGTGCGATGAATATATTTGATAATTTGGAACCGTTGGTATGTCTAACCGTCACGACTTTGGTATTATTGCGTTAGATTATAGCTTGGAGATAATCTTGGATTATCACATCAATATATAAATATACACATATAACGATTATACAGGGTTATTGGTAAAATGCTAACAACCTCTTAGGGTTGACTGCTAGTCCAAAGAAACATTTTGAGATGGCCTTATAATGTTTTGAAAAAAAAATTGCGTTTTAATGCCTACTCTGAGCTAAGAGTGCCCGCCGCGGCAACACTGGACCGCGCCGTGATCCCATTGAATAGAGTTTTGGATATTTACATCGAGCAAAGTAATACAAAATATGAACTGTAGCACAAGAGACTTTTGACATCAGGTGGCCCTCGTGCTTATTCAGTCAAAAACATATAAAAATAAAAAATAAATATATAAAAACAAAAAAAAGAACATCTCAAAATGTGTTGTTAGGACTAGCAGAAGTCAACCCTAAGAGGTATTTAGCATTTTACCAATAACCCTGTGTATACTAATAGTATATTTATATATATCTATACATGGTGGTAGCGCATTTTGCGAATGCCCGCTTGGCTACCACCCTCAAGAAGAAAATCTGTCGCCAAGTGCCTAACTGTGTGTTCCGGTTGTCCTTGAGAGCCAGTAATTCTAGGTTAAGCCTGGTAACCTTCGACTACATCATCACTTACCATCAGGTGAGATTGTGAAGGCTTACATATCAGAAATAAAAAAAATAATAAATATTTCTGCTAGGCGATAGAAATAAGTATGGTATCAGTACTTCCCCGGATATAGTCGCACAAAGAGTTCTATTTTTCTATGGAACAGACTTTTGACCTGGGGCCCAACTCCCACATTTTAATAGTACATTATGCAACAAGTGCGGAAAGTTGTTAATTACAATCGAGACGGGTTTTAAGCCTGAGATCTAAGGCCTAAATGGAGTAGAGATTACAATCTCTACTCCATTTTAGCCTTCGATCTTATAAACAACGCGCACGAAAGAAAAAATATATTGCACAAATGCGATACAAACAACATACGAAAATTATGGAAAATAGCGTGCAAGTTTTTTTTTTTGCGCGCGGCAAATGTATGATTTTTGATTAAATATAAACCTCTTTGATATTACAAATCTGTATTACCCGGTTAAATTGAAAATGCTCTGTTTATTATCGCATATAATTTGCAGTTAGGTACTAACTTAACTTTGTAGGGATAATTCTATTACGCACTAGTGTATAATATTTTTATGCACGAGGGTAGTTCGGTTTATGGCCCTAAGAACGATATAATAAAGGTCACTTTACGAGCAAGGGTATTGAAAAAACTATTATGGAAAACCAACATCATTATTTCAAACTTAAAATTTCGATACTAAGATTCGTACCACGGCCGTCATGAAACAATAACGTTCATATAGCCCTATCGTTCTCGCACAAATGTCTTGATCAATGCATGCATCCCGCTCTCACGTTGAAGTTCTAATGTAAGTTTACTATAGTGACATGTGGTAGTGCATATTAAAATTGTTAATGTAAGGTTAAAGTAAGACTGAATTAAGAGATGGGAGTTGGCCCCCTGTACGGCTCATCCCTTATACTCTTTTTCTGCTATCCGTACACGAAACGTAACCGGTATTTCGTCTCTGCTGACCGTTGTGCACATATAACATTATGTATACATGTTTGTCCATCATATGTCATTGTGTAACGCCATGTATTAAAAGTTATCGCTTTTTGATATTGTATCGACTTATTGCGTTACAAAGAGGTTTGTTTACTGCTTAATGAAATGTTTTGAAGCGCTCGTAGCGAAGTTTGCTTAGCTGTTCTTAACCGATCAGCAAAGTTAAGCAGCGTCGCCCGCGGTCATGAGTTGGATGGGTGACCGCTAGTGACATTACTACTGAGCGTGCACGTGCTTCGGAGGGCACGTTAAGCCGTCGGTCCCGGTTGTTGTCTTACGATGGCAGGCGTTACAGCATAGTGGTTGGGCATTTTGCGAATGCCCGCCTGGCTAGCTACCAACCTCAAGTAGAAAATCTGTCGCCAAGCACCTGACAGTGTGTTCCGGTAGCTGTCTGAGACAGTAATTCTAGGTTAGACTGAACTACATCTTCGACCACATCATCGCTTACTATCAGGTTAGATTACTTTTTTTTTATGTTATTGTGACGGAACAAGCCCGAGGCCCACCTGATGTTAAGTGGACTAACCTCTGCCTATAACAGACGCATTTCGTCAGCGACGAACTGCACTGTGCCCGTCACACTGAGACGTCCAGTTGTTAGGTCTCATTAGCCTGTAATTTTTCTGGCTCTCAAGGACTGCTGCCGGAACACACTGTTAGGTGCTTGGCGACAGATTTTCTACTTGAGGGTGGTCGCTAGCCAGGCGGGTATTCACAAAATGCCCTTCCACCATGCGGTGAAGCTCAAGCTCTGTGCGGGATTCGAACAATGGACCTGCTGCACGGCAGTCCATAGCCAATGCCACTGAGCCATCACTGCTTCAAAAGATAGAAGTAAACACTAGCCTATAAACTATATTCAAATTAAAAGGGAGCTTTAAAAAAAATAACCGATTTCAAGCATAAAACACACATTATTAGGTATAACTCTAATACTACGCGTCAGATCTTTCTCAAATTTAAATGGGACCAAATGACCAGCACCATTTTTAGAATAAAAAAAAAATAAGTCCGTCTAAGTGAGCAACGCCTCCTTTTAATAAAGTCGTTTTAAAAAGAGTATCAGCTGAAAAACCTATGAAATACCTACAGCTGAAATACCTATGCTTATGAAGCAGTGATGGCTCAGTGGCATTAGCTATGGACTGCCGCGCACCAGGTCCATGGTTCGAATCCCGCCGCAGGCTTGAGCTTCACCGCATGGTGGTAGGGCATTTTGCGAATGCCCGCCTGGCTGATAACCCTCAAGTAGAAAATCCGGCAGCAGTCCTTGAAGCGAGCCAGTGAAATTACAGACACACGAGACTTAACAACTATGTCTCAAAGTGACGGGCGCAGTGCAATTCGTGACTTGTGACGAAATGCATCTGTTATAGGCAGAGGTTAGTCTGCTTAACATCAGGGGGTACTCGAGCTTGATCTGTCTCAATAACATAAAAAATCCTTTAAAATGCCATGTCGATGCATAAACCATTTGACGCTATATTCTAAGTCTTGCATTTTAGGGAAGCCATATTTTACCGACCATACTCTAGTGGGATGGGAGTACGAAAATGAGGACATTACGTGACCTAGTGTGAACCTACGGAGGTGTCATTGAAACATTCCTAACACATGATTTTTGTACACAATAAAATTCACACCTACGTTCAAAAAAGCTAAGGCCATCTTTGAAGGCATACGTCACAATCTCATGCAATTACCTAATCTTAGCCAGTTATGAAGTAGAAACCTATTTTAACTTATTAGGAACCGGCTAGGACCCGCGTTATATTTACCGGAGAGATTCCGACCAGTTTCGGACTGTTTTCAAGTCCTTCGTCTGGGAGTCACGATTGCGCGAAGCGACGAGCACAGGCCTCAGTTCAACTGAAAGGAAATCTATCTATCTAGAAATCTACTGCAATTTTTTTGTTATATAGTGACTCTCTGACCTAGAATGGCTCTTAAGGGCAGCTGCTGGGACACTGTAACGTGCTTGGCTCTAGATTTTTCTACTTGGGTGGTAGCTAGACAGGCGGCCATTCGCAAAAGCTGAAAAATGTTACTAGCGGTCACCCATCTAACACTGTTCCCCAAGACGCATGCCAAGCGTGGAGATTATGGCAAACCCTCCCCCCTCCCTTTTGCATTGGATAACTTTATAGCTCTTTGGCTGCCTTTCCACCATGTTTGAAGCAGTGATGGCTCAGTGGCATTGGCTATGGACTGCTACGCAGCAGATCCATGGTTCGAATCCCGCCGCGGGCTTGAGCATCATCGCATGGTGGAAGGGCATTTTGCGAATGCCCGCCTGGCTAGCGACCACCCTGAAGTATAAAATCTGTCGCCAATCACCTAACGGTGTGTTCCGACAGCTTTCTTTCAGAGCCAGTATATCTAGGTTAAGCCTGTAACATCTTCGCCCACATCATCACTTACCATCAGGTGAGATTGTAATCAAAGACTAACGTATCACGCATAAAAAAAACCTTGGGATAAGGGCAAAAATTTATCCTCTAGACCTGTGGTGTTGCGTATGTCTGTAGGACGACGACCACTTACCACCAGGTGAGCTGCCTGCTCATTTGCCCTTCTATACCTACTATAAAAAAGAAGATTCGATCATTAAGCAACGTCAACACCTTAGTAAACGCGACTGTACAGAGAATTGCTCAATGCAGTCCAAGAACATAGTATATGTACCGTTATTGAGCATAATTTGTAATTAAGTACTAAGTATTACGATACCTAGTACTTTAATTACGGATTAAGCTCATAAAATCCTTATATAATTGTACATATTAGCATGATTTCGTATAGCAACATTACAGTATGTAAAATTTATGAAAATGTCGTGTGACCGTTGAACTATGTGAGTGTTTACTTCGAGCTTCTACCTAATTCTTGAAGGCTATTAAAATGGTATTTTATTGGCATATATTACGACAATGAATATGTAGTATTTTAATTCTCGGAAAATTTCCAGTAATTAGTATTTGTTACACAAATATACTTCTTTTTTCATGATTTGAAATTGGTACTCTACGGTATTTAGCTATCACGTTTCCACTGCTAGGGCATAGGGCTTGCACTGACAGAGAGAAGAGTATGGGCCATAATTCTACCACGCAGATCCATCACGGCTTGGCGGATAAGCTACTGGCCATCTCTATTGTTCTGGTCTTCAGACCGCCCGTGTGCCATACTGCCTTCGACTTATCAAATAATAAACAAACTTATATTTGTTTCAAACTTATATGTTTTTCTTTTATTTCATAATTAAGGGTTGCATTATTATATTAGTTATTTATCGGATCCTCGATGCGACGCGTGATCAAAATGCTAGCACTTATTTGGATCAACGAATAAGCATTGCAATTCAACGGGGCAATACTGCCAGCATGCTGGGCACGCTGCCAACTGATAGTGGGCTGGAGCACTTGGACTGTGAGTCTGCAAAGACTTTTAGGTTGTCTAAATGTTTTTATTGTAGTAGCTGTAGTTTGTAGTATTGTGTTAATATAGACATATACTGCCGGTTTAAAAAAAAAGATTGCGATGTTTTATCTACAATTGTTAAATAACTTCTTAAGATCTAGAAATTCTTAGTAATAATAATGAATTTATAGTTATGAGCTCCTGTCCCCGTAATAGTTATAAATTGTATATTATATCAACTGTCATATGGCACGCGTTTTTTTTAAATACCACTGATTGTTTTACATCCAATTAATAACCTAGTTAAGCGTGATGATGTAGGTATATAGTTAGAAATGAGGAAGGAACGCAAAACGTGTTCAAAAAAGTATAATTCATTTAAAATTCAATAAAACTATTAGATGGGCAAACGTCGCCGGCGGCCATAATCATAAATCATAATTAATAATGGAAATTAATATTACATCAGTGTACGTCTTGAGTATTATTTAAATTCTTTATCTTTGGAGTTCCTCATCACTTTTAAGCAAGAAGAAACGGCTGCGGTAATACAAAAATAACGTTGTTCAAAAAAACTTTACCTCGTTCGTTAACTGAGTCGTTCCATATTCGAATAAGGATATAGACATGGGTATATTAACCAGATAACTATTACTAGGTCTGATTAAATTGTCTTTTCCATTTTCTAAAGCACTTTATTCTATACGGAACCATTAAAATTTGGGAGAGTTTCGCACTTCATAGAGTTTTAGTATAAGTAGGTAAGTACCTAATCAAATATGCCTTACCTTGGCTGGGATTGTCCAATGGCATTCGTTTTTATTATCTATCATACATATATATTTGTACTGTATATAATATGCATTTATATATAATATAAATATACTATTGATTGTGTATTGACTGTTATTTATTATATTATTTTGAAGATTGGCCTTAAGTGGATGTCTATTACACCGAAGTTTATTTAAAGAATTCTTTTAGATATCTTATATACGTGTAACAATATGACATTTTTTTTATTCTAATACTACTCATCAGATCAAATCTAAATGGGACCAAATGACAAGCTGCAGCTTTCGGATGTAAACGAAATTATCGAAATCGGTCCATCCAGTAAGGAGTACCTCAAAACTTTTGACTGGGTTAACCGATTTTGATGATTTTTTTATTTGTAAGCTGATGCTTGCCGTGTAGTTCCATTTAGGTTTCATCAAAATCGGTCAAGCCGTTTTTGAGTTACACTCCAATAACTGAATAGAATTTTCTATTTTGATAATATAGTAGGTACCTATATTGACTATATTGACAGTAAATGACAATCGATCCCATAAGTAGCAAGGGTCACTAAAATGGGAGTATTTTTTTTTTACAAAAAAATTGAACCGACTTCATCACTCAAATGTGTGAAATAACTTGTCGAAGTAGGTACCATGCGCACAATATTGTGATAAAAGGTACTTTTGAACTATCATGGTACAGACTTTAACAAGTTATTTCACACATTTGAGTGTTGAAGTCGGTTTCAATTTTGGTATTTTTTTTAGTAGTATTTAATTAAAACTAGCCAAACCTTGAAACATTATGAACTCCCGTATTAGCATGAGATAGAGAGTCAAACGCAAGCCTGTTCCTTGACATTATAGTACTGACTTCGTAGAAATCTACATAGCTTTATTTCTAAATCATTACTGGGTCTATTCACGTACGAATTACATCAAAATAATTTCGACTAATCTAACTATAGAGACATAGTTTGGTTTACGAAAGTTTAAAGAAAAGTACATAGCGTTATGTCAGTCGAAACTCTTAGTGATACTAAGATTTTGATTTCTGAAGCAGTGATGGCTCAGTGGCATTCGCTATGGACTGCCGCGCAGAAGGTCCATGGTTTGAATCCCGCCACGGGCTTGAGCTTCACCGCATGGTGGAATGGCATTTTGCGAATGCCTGGCTAGCGACCACCCTCAAATAGAAAATCTGTCGCCAAGCACCTAACGGTGTGTTCCGGCAGCAGTCCTAGAGAGTCAGTGAAATTACAGGCACATGAGACTAAAGATCTATGTCTCAAGGTGACGGGCGCAGTGCAATTCGTGACTTGTGACGAAATGTTACTGTTATAGGCAGAGGTTAGTCCGCTTAACATCAGGTGGGCCTTGTGCTTGATCCGTGACAATAACAGAAACAAAAAAACGGAAAAAAATTGTACCGACTTCGTAGAAATCTACATAGCCTTATTTCTAAATCATTACCGAATCTTTTCACGCATTAATTAAAATACTTCGACTAATCTAACTATATAAACATGAGTTTGGTTCACGAAAGTTTAAAGAAAAGTAGGTACATAGCGTTCTGTCAGTTGCAACTGGTAGTGATACCAAACGGTGTAACAGGCGTCCTATCGACTCTAACGAGTATATCGATAACCTTGTCAAAACATCTTATTTATTAACACTACTACGTGAATTGGTCTTTGAACTACAGAATTTCGCGAATTCGCATAATGTCAAAGGCGAAATATACAATAAAGTGTGGCGTAATGGACATAATTTGATTTACAATTTAAAAATGTTATTAAAAGACTATAGTTTAATGAAGACATAAATTGGGTATTAAAGTTGTTTTCCGTATGGTATTGTGGATACGTAAGGTCAGTGTCAAGTCAAAACATTTCAATTAAGGCGTCTTAAGGTCAACACATACGATTCCCCGCAGCAATCAGCACTAGTCAGCGCCTCATTATCTGGAGCAGTGGTTCCCAACCTTTTATTAACCAGGGACCAATTTCGTTTTAAATTTGGCAGCAGGGACCACGATGTACAAAAAAATACAAACCGCATTAAATTTTTTTTGTTTTACATAATGCTAAAAAAGGTAAATTTTGAATCAATGTAATTATTGAGCTTGCAACTTCTTCATCTTATTCCGAGTACGAATACGGTCCGAGCCACACATGCTCTCGCCTTTGTTCGTGGACTGAATTTTGACTCCTGCGGACCACCGGTGGTCTGCGGACCACTGGTAGGGAACCACTGATCTAGAGTATTCCCGCGCTAGTCCCGAGTGGAGACGATACCGATACAACGTTATACAGAGCACTTTGTAGAACGGACATTACATACAGAGAATAACAAACGATGAGAGATCAGGCGATGTGCTATGTTGGAACAGTGCCGGGAGAATCAGTTTGCGCCGCCTTTAATTTAGTCTACTGTTCATATATAATTATAAACGTAAAAGTTAAACATCTATTTTCATCGTTCCATAAATCCGCAAATGTTTTAACTTATGCTCTTACACTGACTTCACTAGAAAAAGATAAAGCAAGCTGAATAAATGGAAAAGTGTGGCAGTCCACATAATAGTTGTTGAAACCAGTAATAAGATTCATTCGCATAAAAGTGCATTTTGCAAATGATCACGCTACGGAACCCTGAAACCTGACTTTATAGGTCATGAATTAAATTCTGTAGTCAAGCATCTAATGGATTGCTCAGGCAGCTGTCCCAGAGAGCCAGTTATTGCCAGTAGATGGTAGATGATCCTCAACCGCATCATCACTTACCAACAAGGCACTCACTAGCATGTGTCTACACGTAAGCTAATCATAAGGATTTATTCATTTTATTTTTTCTATTAGTTGTCTTTTACGTTTTAATATCAAGGTATGGTAACAGTCCTTATATGCTCCGGATTTTACAAATGGCGCCTAACCATTAATTTTCTTTTTCCAGCTCATCTGAAGGGCAGCATCATGCACTCCATGAACGTGTCTCTGATCAACCCTGGCGAGTGCGAAGCCAAGCTGCAGTCTGAGTATCCTCACCTCCTGGAGCAGTACGATCAAGACAGCTGTGTTTGTGGACAGCCCACCAACCCAGCTAACAACATTTGCAAGGTGGGTTAAAAAGTGTGATTATTGACTCAGATCAAGTTGGGTTACCGAGTGGTTGGTAATTAGACATAGTGTTTACCAAGTGTGTAAACGTAAAAACGAGCAAGTTTTTTCTTGTTTGGGAACCACCTAATTTTTTTTAATAATAGACAATACGCCATAACAATATGAAAATTCGATGTTTTCCTATTACGGTGGTCCAAACGAGATATATATATATATATGTATGTAAAGCTCTATCAAGGTATGACAAATGGACAGCGTATATTCTTAGTACTAGGGTATCATTTCCTATCATGGAACTGTTAAAGCAGTTGCATAAAAAGGCAGTGTTACTAAGCTACCAATACATAATAAATAAAACTAAAATTCTTTATTACAGGTTGACATCGGCAGCGCCTTGGCCTGTACCACCGGAGCTGGTCACTTCGTGTTCCGTGGAGTTTATTCTTGGGATTCAGGTTAAAAAAAATACTGACACTCACTTCTCTCTGCGTCATAAAAGGCATGCAGCAATACACCACACCATATAAATATTTTCTCATTCAGTCACACAAAGTTTTGAAGCAATGAACCCTGGTTCAATCGCCACCGCCGACTTGAGCTTCACCTGGTGGTGAAGCTCAATGGTGGAAGGGCATTTTGCGATTGCCCGTCTGGCTACCTACCACCTTCAAGTAGAAAATCGGTCGCAAAACATCTAACAACAGTGTGTTCCGGCAGCAGTCCTTGAGAGCCATTGAAATTACAGGCACATGATCTCAAGGGGACGGGTGCAGTGCAATTCGTCACTTGTGATGAAATGCATCTGTTCTAGGCAGAGATTAGTCCGCATAACATCAGGGGGCCTCGAGCTTGTTCCGTCACAAAAAAATAAAAAAAACAATTCTGTAATTCGATATAAGTGTTACTCAAGGGAAATAAACATTTGATAAGTGTTAATATGTGTAACACCGTGACTTAAAGGATTATTTCCAGTGAGTAACGCTTGATATATATCAGAAAGGCTAATAACTGGACAACACAGATACGAGTTTGTCATAGAAGTAAACACATTTGTGTGCGTTTCATTAACAAATCCGGGTTTTTTAACGTAATATTCATTAATATTATCATTTTTTCTTACAGGCTGTCAAATTGGCAATCAAATCGCTGGATTCTGGAAGTTTGACGTCGAATGGTACGAATGGGCTATCGGCCTGATTGAGAGCGCACGATTCGCCAAATACAGCACCGGAAGCAAATTCACCAACAACAAGTTCAGCAGTCAAATCAACACTTCCGGTGTGAAAACTACTCAAGTTGGAATTAAGGGCAGCGTGACTGGAGTCAAGGGGGTTTCCGGGGCTAAGGAGCTGAAC
Source organism: Plagodis pulveraria (assembly GCA_963890685.1). Lineage (NCBI taxonomy): Eukaryota > Metazoa > Arthropoda > Insecta > Lepidoptera > Geometridae > Plagodis > Plagodis pulveraria. Next base: position 2,064,371 of record OY982977.1, read on the forward strand.
ACCTTCGCTCAAGGACTCGGACAGTTCGGTTTTGGATCTGGCAAATACACAGAGTCAACAAGCGGCTTAAACGGTGACCTGTCTACTCAAATCAAAGGACCAATCTCCAACACTTTCAGCGCTACATACACAGAGAAAAAAGTCTTCCAATCCGAACCTAAATTCGTCACATACACAACTAAACCAGAAATTGTAACATTCACTACTAAACCCGAATACTTCACATACACGACTAAACCGAAAATTGTAACGTACACGACTAAACCAGAAATTGTAACTTTCACAACTAAACCGGAAATTGTAACTTTTACAACTAAGCCAGAAATTGTAACTTATACTACTAAGCCGAAAATTGTAACTTACACGACCAAGCCCCAGTTTATCAGGTATGAAACTTCTGGGAGTGGAACTAACCCCCAGTATGTCGCTCCAGGGGTCTCGTTTAACCCCTCGTTTACTGATGTAGTTGCTCATAAGCATTCCGCTTCTTGCAAATGTTTGGAAGGCAAGAAATAAAGAAATAAATAATTATTTTTCAGTTTTTAATTGGAGATGACGTGCCATAAAATTTATTAATTTTTACCCATTTTTTTTCCAATCGTCACAGTACAAACTCCAGTTCCTAAAAAGGTAATTTTAATTTTTTTTCAACATTAAAAATGTTTATTAGGATACTGTGAGCGTAACGTCTTCTATTCTATTATTTTATTTATATTATTAAAATCTGTAAATAGGTAGGCTTGTACAAGTATATTTGCGATTTTTATCTCATATATTATTTTAAATGGCTTTAAAAATTGTAAAAGCTAGTTATTTTTTTGCTTATTATTTTTGTATGCACATAATTTGTATTTTTATATAAATATCTGTATTACATTTATATACGTGTAGCAATTTAATAATTTTTTTATAAGAAAATTCTGCCCATTAATTAGATTTTTGACCCTTTTGGGGTACATAAACCAAAATGGTCGACCATCTAATATCAATTGGTACATTTAGTAATAAAATAAAAATAAGATACGTTTTTTATATAAATTTGTGAAGTATTTTAGTCAAATTATTATATATTGATACATTTTTCTAATTGTAACAATTAGGATTAAATATTTGAAATAAATGGAGATAATATACAAAATAACTATGGTTGCTTTATTTGAAATTATTTTTCACTTACAGAATATATTGTAGCCAACTTTCAAAAACGATACCTACGTCAATTTGGACACTAATTTTATCTAAGTATTTATGTGTACCTACATGAAATCTGAATATCTTTGTAGGTATTACATGTTTAATGTGCAGCACCAAACAGTGTATTCCGGCAGCAGTCCTTGAGAGCTAGTAATAAAGAAATTAAAGGCATATGAGACTTAACCACTGTATGTCTCAGGGCGATGGACGCAGTGACACGTGTTTTTTTTTCTTGTCTGTGTCGGCAGAGGTTTCAGATGTGCCGCGTGTGAATTTCGCCAAAAAACTAATTGAATTTTCATCCGCATGGACGATGTCGTCCATTTATGAATGAAACTTTATTGTTCTCGTTATATCGGATGCCAAAAGATTTAAATCAAATTCCACGAGTTAAGTATTTTCATTTAACTGAAACAAACCTTCATAGTTATTCAGGAAATAGTAAACATCTTGTTTCTCGACTACTCAAAAATAACTCGCGACTCATGTTTAAAAAACGTTATTCTTCGAATACATTTGACAAATATACACCATATATATATATATCTATGTTTATCAATAATAATTATAGCTCAGTCACTCAACGAGCTATGGAGAGAGCTATGCTCGGAGTTTCTTTGCGCGATAAAATCCGGAACGTGGATATTCGCCAAAGAACCAAAGTCACCGACATAGCTCTCAGAATATGCAAGTTGAAGTGGCAATGGGCGGGCCACATTGCTCGACGAACTGATAACCGATGGGGAAGAAAGGTTCTCGAGTGGTTACCACACTACACCGGAAGACGTAGATTGGTAGGCCCCCCACTAGGTGGACTGACGACATCGTGAAAGTCGCGGGTAGCCAATGGTTACAAGCGGCTAATAGCCGTTCTTTGTGGCGCTCTATGGGGGAGGCCTTTTGTTCAACAGTGGACGTCTTCCGGCTGATGATGATGATGATGTTTATCAAACATTCAGCTCCATCTGAGTGGAACTCTCAACCCCGCGGCGGGATTCGAACCATGGATCTGCTGCGCGGCAGTTTATAGCCAATGCCACTGAGCCATCACTGCTTCGCAACCTAAATGTTGTTGTTGTGGTGCGGTAGTTTGTTACCGCGACAGCACATTAATTTCATTTATTATTGCTGCCAGCATGCTGGGCACGCTGCCAACTGATAGTGGGCTAGAGCATTTGGACTCCCTATGAGTCCAAATGCTTTTACTGTAGTAGCTGTAGTATTGTAGTAGCTGTAGTGTTTAATAAAGGCATTTAATTTGTTTAATAATTAAGGCATACCGCTAAAAAAAAAAAAAAAAAAAAATTTCATTTATTGTACTGACATCTAGTGACGAGTAGCTAAACTACTTAGCATCATATATTCCTATGATGTTACATAAGTTCGAAAAGTTTCGTTTAGATGGCAGTGTTTTCAATTGTTTATTGCAGTGCTATCTAGCGTATGGTATTGAAACTATTTTGAACATACGGTACCATTTTATTTTTCACGAACCGGTAGGTAACGCTTTTATCAACTACACTGATATTCGTATTTTATTATCTTCTTGGGAAAAATGCTTGGAATGTTATGATAATGAACAAACAAAAACGGCATTTTATCACATTTTTTAACTTTGAAAGGATTATGTATACTCATATGTTAATTTGAATAGGGATATTAAATTATAGATATATAACTGTACTTATCATGTGGTAGGTACCTACTGTACTAAATTATACTGTAACATATATGAATGTAATTTTTTTTTGCTGATAGCCTCAAGCCTCAATATTCACTCTCACCTGATGCTAAGTGATGATGTGATCGAAGTTGTTAACACTGTTAACAGGCTTAACCTAGGATTACTGGCTCTCAAGGACAGCTGCCAGAACACACTGTTAGGTGCTTGGCGACAGATTTTACAAAGATTTACCACATCTATACTTGGCCATATTTTGCCTTTGACTTAATAGTATGTAAGTACTTAATTGTGTGTCTACCTACCAAGGGTTCCTACCTACATGAAAATCTATTTACATTTAAAGTATTCGACAAAATTTAAGGCAAATGTACAAATCGTACGATTCTAATAAAGAAATGACCAACCAAAATACCTACCTATATTTATTGCATAAACTGATATAGGGTATGTTCCATTAGTCGCTAAGAACGTTAATTTTGATCACATTCTGCGTCTGTGGTTGTGATCACTGTGATCGTTTGTAACTGTCATCCCCTGTTCCAATGAGGATAAGAACGCTAAGAATGCCACTAAAATTTGCCACTTCTGTCACTTTTGACATTAGATGTAGGGAATTCAAACTGTTCCAGTAGCCTCATAGCGTTTATGGCGAAAATAACGCCAAGACCCATGTGGAACAACTTTTTGGGAGTGTGATCGTTTTTAGCGTTTTTAGCGAATCTAACTTCAAATGGTATGCACCCATAATAAGCATTGCAATCAAACGGGCTGCCAGCTTGCTGGGCACGCTGCCAACTAGTATTGGGCTGGAGTTTCCGGTATATTACTTTTCTCTTTGGGCTGGAGCATTCAGCTAATATAATATACATTATGCCTATACATGTTTAAACATTATTATGTATAGGTACCGAACGGTTCTTTATTCATGCTTTATGAGGCATACCGAAGGTAAAAGAAACCTATATAATAAAAATAAAAACACTCAAGGGAGCATCCGGTTCCAGCCTCAAACTCTATGTCTACCTGGATCTCCTTTTCAACAAAAAGGTGCAATATTTGCGACCCAAAAAGTACTTACATCATATGTTTGCGACCTTTTTGTTGGCCATGCCACAATCTGTCAAAACTTTAGCACGCAATTTTAACCTATAAAATTCCTGTCGATAATAATCACCTCAAAAATTTTAGCTTAGAACGTAGCCATGCGTAGAGGAAAGAACGTCATGAGTAAGGTCAAACCTGAGATCAGGGTGTACGAGGACCAGTCCTCAGACGACAGTGAGCATACCATCGCTCAGGACCATGCAAGACCTCGGATCAAAGACCACGAGATTCTCGCACATCTGTCTTCCTCTGACACGAATTCTGCTTCGCATACATCTCTTTCTTCGTCCATTAACCGGTATATATATACATATATGAGTAGATTATTGATATAACTTATGGTTACCTATTCATTCCATTCAGGTTCCATTTTTCAGTTAAGATAAAAAATTATATGTACTGTAATGTATCAGCCGGATTGTCTATTGCTGAACACTGCCTCTCTCATAAAGGGGCAGGCATCTTGGGTATCACAGTTCCAAGATATAAGGCCTGAGAAGGCGCTGCTGTCTACCTTCCGATATTTTACCTTTTACTTCATTTAAATTACAACTGATAACGGTGTTTAAGGTAGGCACCAATACGAGTGTGTAATGTACTGAGTCGTTAGTTTGTTTCACCAAACCTAAAAAGTAATTCTAAAAAATAATAGGTTCACCTAAAAACATCTATTTGACTCTATTGTCTATGCTGAGCGTATGATGGAGACTCCTTCATGGCAGAACGCCTCAGCAGCGCCTTCTAAAGAAATTTTACACTGCGATCCCCAAGATGCCTGCCAAGTGTGGGGTTATATACAACCCCCTAATAGGGGTAGCTGTGTTCAGTAGTGGACGATCCGGCTGATACAGTAAGTATTATTTCGGTATTTCCATCCATAAATAACCTATCCAACATGCCAATACATATCTGAAAGAATAGGTACATCACGTTACGCCAGATAGGATTCGGTCCCATGTAGAAGGGGGCGAGACTATTTCCATCTACCAGGCATAGTATCAGATTCCTGAAAATGACTTTTTTTATGTTATTGTGATGGAACAAGCACGAGTCCCACCTGTTGTTAAGCGGATTAACCTCTGCCTATAACATATGCATTTCATCACAAGTCACGAATTGCATTGCGCCCGTCACCTTGAGACATAGTTGTTAAGTCTCATGTGCCTGTAAATCTATAATCCAATATTCGTCTGACTTGAGTATAGAACTCTGGGTCTCAAGATTTCAAAAAGAATTGGCAAGCAGGCAATATCGATAATTTCCCATCTCTTTATAGATTCCGCAGCGATTTCGAAGAGTTGAAATGTAAAATGAAAATATTCGGCGAATCTCTGAGCCTGTGCAAATGCATTGCGGACGACTTCAGAAACAAGTTGTCATTTATGGAGAAACGTTTGCAAAATTTAGAAAAAAGACACCTCATAATTCGGGTGAGAGATTTTTTAACTAATATTACCTACATTAATGTCGAGTTTTTAATGAGTGCGTTGCTGGCAACTTTGATATAGGACGGAAGCATAGGTAGGCCATCACAGCGCGGTCAGCATTGCCATTGATTGACAGGTCTGCAAATGACCAAGCCGGAAGGCCGAGAGCGTTGCTAAGCTAACCTCTAGGCCATCATAGCGTTTCCAACAGTTATTGCGGACCGAGGCTTGTATACTGCTTTACTCAAACAAAATCAACTTAACGCCTGACTGTTTTTGAAACAAAACTTGTCAATAATGCATTTTTAAAGGAAATTGCTACTAGCTAAAACTCACGAGCAATGAGATTCCATACAATACAATTGTAAACTGTAAATAATGTTGTAAAAATTTACAAAAATATATCATTATACATATATGTACCTATGTATCGTAAAAAGCGTTCTCCAAATCACGGGGGACAAAGTACTCTAACAGCCGACTCATCCACTGCTGAACACAGCCTCCTCTATTAAGGGTGTATTTGCCATAATCCTCACGCTTGGCAGGCGGCTTGGGGTTAAGTAAATTGGCAGTTCTTTAGAAGGCGCTGCTGCCCACCAACGGGTATTTTTCCCTTAGTCGCCTCTTATACACCCACGGGATAGGGGGAGGTGCAATTCTAACCTGGCACCACACGGGGGACAAAGTATATAAAAGTTAAAAAAAAAAATAGATTCCCTTGCAACAAAACCTTTTTATGTTCTGTGACATAACTAATGAATATCCCGCCATAGAATTAATTGTTCAATTTAACTACTTATTAGTAACAATGACTTGTATAGTTTTTCAAAATGGTTTGAATTTGTAATTGGTTATGCAAAAAAAAACAAGTGAAATAATGAAGTAAAAATGAAGGATCAGAATGGGATCAGAAAAGAATCTTAATTCTAGGTTAAGCCTGTTTACACCTTCGACCACATGAGTACATGAATGTTTCTATTTTCAAGATATTATTCTACAGCCTAAAAATATATAATTATGTAATATGTAAAATCGTCGACGGAACACACACATTGTTTTTTATAATCTGCCCCTAATACCTCGCTTTATAAAAATGTTTTTTTATATGTTTGTGACGGAATAAGCACGAGGCCCACCTGATGTTAAGTGTATTAACCCATTGACATCGGCAATAATTATAACAATAGAATTTCATTCATAAATTGGCCATAGTGGTCCAGTCCGATGCCAACTTATTAACCTCTGCCTATAACAGATACATTTCATCATGTGGCGAATTGCATTGTGACATTGTGTCTGTAATTTTTCTGGCTCTCAAGGACTGCTGCCGGAACACACTGTTAGGTGCTTGGTGACAGATTTTCCACTTGATAGGTAGCTAGCCAGGCGAGCATTCGCAAAATGCCCTTCCACCATGCGGTGAAGCTCAAACCGGCGGCGGTGGGGATCGAACTAGGGACCTCGCAGTCCATAGCTATTACCGCTCGACCATCATTGCTTCAAAATGTATCGGTAGGTATACACGGAACTATACGAGATGGATTTTATATAATGTTAGTGCACTCTACTTTGTAATAGTCGTAATTTTGAACTTGTAATTCCTAGTAATCTGTGGCCCTTCATACGATAACACGACACGGTACAGCAAGACGGTGCATGGGTGTGTCAAGCCGTATAGCTTTAAAATTTTATAGAGCATCCTTAAGTCTATTTAGTTATTATTAGTGACCGTGGTAGGCATAGTTAAAAGTTTACCCAGGCTACAAGTCTCTTTATTTTTTTATAGGTATATGATTAGTAACACTACAGCTCGCTGAGCGAAAATCACATTTACAAATTATTGGACTATAAAACTGTTTATATATTGGAACGAAGTTCCTCGCGTTGCGAAAGGGGGCTAGACGGAAAATATTAAAACCAAAAGTTGTAACGACAGTTTTTGCTATAGTTGTAAGCCGTGCGGCGTGCGCGTGTTCCTCTCTCTCTCTCTCTCTCTCTCTTTCTCTCTCATAGCGAGCAAGCCAGTTATTTTCGTTTAATCCTATTACATTATCTTTGTTATAAAAAAAAAAATTACTTAAAAAAAAAACAATTCCTTCACTAATCGAAAGGAACTTCGTTCCATCCGGGTGTCCCATGACACCTCTTAAGTTTTTTTTTGTTCCGTACGTGCACACTAAAATGTGTTGTAAATGTAAGATATCTCTTACTTTTACGTCGCATTTAAAACAAATTCTGGCAAAACTTCAAAAAAAAAACGTCACTGATAATGCTGTCTGGTGGAAACAAACAACTCGTAAAACCTAGCATGTAAACAACTTGAAAAGAAACACAGAGCACGTTTCATATTCTGAAATATACCTACGCATAGAGCTAGAGTTATAGGACTTAGGGCGTATTCCACTTGACGCCAATTTCGTTATTTTTGACCACATTTGCGTCTATGGTTGTGATCACTGTGATCGTTTGTAACTGTTCTCCCCTGTTCCATTTAGGATAAGAACGCTAAGAATGCCACTAACTTTTCCCACGTTGATGGGGAAAAGTTTGTGTCAGTTTGGACAGTTCTCATCATAATACAAAATAAAACTAAATTTTCAGCAGATTTTCTGCTACCATTTTTTACAAACATTTCATAATTTTACTAGAAATACAAAGCTGTAACTTTTAGAAGAGAAGGTATTGTTGTGTGGTAAGCAATTGCAGATTTAGAATTTGTATCCATTTTCTCTAGACGTGAGTCATATTCGTAATATGCTAAAGTAATTTCACAACTTAAAAAATGGATCCACGATACTCAATGACATTTGTTTGACATTGACATTAGATATAGGTACTACAAACTGTTCCAGTAGCTTCATAGCGTTTATGGCGAAAATAATGCGAAGACACAAGTGGAACAACTTTTTAGCAGTGTGATCGTTTTAATCGTTTTTGGCGAATTTAACTCCAAGTGGTACGCAGCCTTAAAGGGCATAAAACCCAAAAACAATGCATAGGTACGCATAATGCATAATTGAAATAAAATTGCCAGTGTCAAGCAAAATTCCCCTAATATAAGGAATTTGTTTCATTTTATGTTAAAACCGAGTCCTGAGTATTATTTTTTTTTTATTTTATTTAAAGTTTTTAATGCTGTTTGAAACGTATTGAAATTTATACATGCTATTCGATTTGGCTAGCCCAGCAAACATCAGGGCTCCAATTCTTTTAGCTATTGGCCAAACGTCACACTACTGCGATGCTTCTGCGATCGAACTGCTGTTAATGTCAAATTCGGTAGTCTGCTAATTTTAGCTCCTAATCGCAGTTGTATAGCAATCGCGTCGCAATCGTATGGCCATGCTATGGCTTCCAAATGTTGACACTGAAATAAAAATGAAAACTTCTATCAATCTAGCATCAGTCATAACATCAATACAGTGGTTTTCTAGCAAACAATACATTTAATAAATATATTTAAATCATTTAGCTATTTTTCTATCTAAAATCCTCCAAAATATTTTATGCCACTGTAGCAACGCAATCGCAACAAAATAGCTTACAGCATACCAAATACGTCAAAAACTATTGATAGCAAGCCACTGACTTGCGATAGAACCTAAATAGCGGGCAGACTACGGATACTGGCAAAAACTAAAATGTAAGTTTAATAATTCATTAAAAAAATTTTTTTAAATATTAGCCATGTTAATTTTATTATTATTAATTATTGTATATGGTATGTCTGTTATATTTAATAAATAAACTACAATTTTCATGGAATTAAGTTGCGTTAACGCCGCCGTGAAAAAGCAGGGGTGCTTTATGCTTCTATGAGTATCGAAGTTTTTATGTCAAATTACTGTAGCCCACCTGATGTCAAGCCCCCTTTCCATAACAAGCACAAACCTCTTGAAACACATAAATATTTATTCAACGACCTTGATAGTAACATTATTTGACTTTGTTTATTCGTACACCTGCTACCTCTAATACCCACGAACGTGGAAATGTTACGTCAATACAATATTATTGTCACGTAAATGCAGATAAACGTGACCGTGAAGCTGTTCGAATTAGGGAAGTTGACGAAATAACTAAGTTTTCGTTTAACTGTAGCCATAGAGAAATGATAATAATTTATCTATGCCATAGCTCTTCCTATTATAGCCTCGCCTTCGTAGAATTTGGTTTATCTTGCGCTCCCTAGAAAATTATAGGTGTGTAAATGTATTGACTCTTATGGCATATACGTCAATGTCTTATGGCTAGTTTATGCGCAGTGATGAGAACGTAGGTAGTTAGGTACATCATATTTTTGTTGATTGTTCATGCTGTGTGGAATGTTGCGCGCGTTTATGTGTACTGCGTATGTCGATTTTTGCGTCTTGTTGACCAGTATTTCTTATGTTATTTTTTATTTAAGTAATTATAGAAAACTATTTTTACTGTAATTTTGCAAACAAATAAGTTTACGATTATCGGACACAAGGAGCCGGATATTGGTCTTGACGAACAGAATTCAAAATTTACCGAGTTTAAATGGTATTATTATAGTCGCGTTGGCACAGGTAACCGAATTCGAACTTTTTTTAGATTAAATTCAATTAGGGCGTTTACCATTTGACGGTAAATTCGTTATTTTCGATAATTTTGATCACATTATTTTTATGATGTGATCAAATTTTTATGATTGTGTCTATGGTTCATATTAAATGTGGATCCATAGACGCAAAATGTGGTCAAAATTATCGAAAATAACTAATTGAATACGGCCTTATTACTTTCATCTATAGTGTACTTGGATTGTATAATACCACCAACTTAACTGTGCAGTTTTCGAGGGCGCTACTGGTCATGGAAATCAACTACAAACTGTCACAATTTGAAGGAATGTTGTAGTTCTTTTTTTTGCCGCCTGAACAGATAAGTTGGTGGGTCTGTATATTACATACCATTTACATATAATTATATAATGTATATTAAATTATGTACTTACAATATAAACTCGGTATTTTTTTCATTATTTCCGTCAAGGCTAGATATCAGGCTACGTGTGTCCGATTCCCGTGATTGAAATACCTATTATGAAACTATATTTTCACGGAAAGTGCTGCACATAGGTAGGTTAGGCTACATTAATCTGATATATCAATAGACATATAAAAGTTTATTGTTACAACATTAAATACTTAATATAATCTGGTATTTATACAAAAAATATAGATTGGTTCACAATGGGCGGCTTTATCGCCCATTGTGACGAAGTCACAATTGTCAAGGACGTTCAGTCCTTGACAACAGATTTTCTACTTGAGGATGGTCGCTGAACCAGTCGGGCATTCGCAAGATTCGGCCCTTCCACTACGCGGTGAAGTTCAAGCCCGCGGTGGGATTCAAACCATGGAACTGCGGCGCGACAGTACAAAGCCAATGCCACTGAGTCATCACTGCGTGGTACTCCAGAGTAGGTACCTGTGAATTAACTTAACCTAAAAACCTTATTTACATTTTTAGGTTAGGTTATTTAGGTCTCCCCCCGAAGGGTTCCCGCCTTGTCGTGGCTTAGTAGCCGTGGCTTCGTCACCCACGGTGAAGCGAAGAGGAACCAGGGGCCGTGCTAGCTTGGGCAGTCCGCTGGCCCCAGAGGGGCCGCTCCACTGGGCTTTGCCTCTAAGTCCAGAATGGAGCGGCAACGGGTAGGCTGCGGTGCTGTATGGGCAGCAGAAGAATGCTAAAGCGTCCCTGCGATCCCGCCGAGAAGCTGTGGAGATGGAACACCGTGTGTTATTTAGTCGGTAGGGGCAGAAGTTCTCAAAGAGTTTTGTTTATATTAAATGTATACCAGAATACGCCACATGGGCTAGAGTTGCACCTCTCTTTCTTCTTCCATCTACCTTCGGAAATCGTAAGATGCAATAAAGGGGGCAGCAGCACATTTAGGAGAACTCCAATCTTACACTGCAATCCCCGAGACACCTGTCAAGCTTGCAGATAACGGCCAAGTCCTCTAATTCTTGACCAACTCCCCACTGGAAACTAATTATTATTATGCATATATTTTCAGAGTGAAAGCAACTATTCAGCAATAATACAAAAGAACAAGAGACTTTCACACAAAACACTCAACGCAGCAAAGGTGAGTGGAAACTACAATCGTAATTATCTTATCTTAAAAAAAAATAGGAACGAGATTCATTTACAGTACCTACACTCACTAATACCATTTATTAAACATGTTCCTATCATTAGATAACAATTAGTTATTTCATAAATTTTATAGGTAGCTTTATCTCACGATTGTAGGGTCGGTTCAATATATATATATATATATTTATGTTTTTTTTTTTTATGGCTGGTAGATTAGCCTTTGACCACTATCTCACCTGATGGTAAGTGATGATGTGGTCGAAGATCTTGTACAGGCTAACCTAGAAGTACTGGCTCTCAAGGACAGCTGCCGGAACACACCGTTAGGTGCTAGGCGACAGATTTTCTACTTGAGGGTGGTAGCTAGCCAGGCGGGCATTCGCAAAATGCCCTACAACCATGCTATAACGACTGCCATCCTAAGACGACAACCGGGACCGACGGCTTAACGTGCCCTCCGAAGCACGGAAACGCTCAGTAGTAATGTCACTAGCGGTCACCCATCGAACTCATGACCGCGCGCGACGTTGCTTAACTTTGCTGATCGGTTGAGAACAGCTAAGTAAACTTCGCTACGAGCGCTTCATGTTATTGTGGTAGAACAAACTCGAGGCCCACCTGATGTTAAGTGGATTAACCTCTGCCTATAACAGTTGCAATTCATCACAAGTCACGAATTGCACTGCGCCCGTCACATTGAGACATAGTTGTTAAGTCTCATTGTGCCTGTAATTTCACTGGCTCTCAAGGACTACTGCCGGAACACACCTTTCGGTGCTTGGCGACAGACTTTCTACTTGAAGGTGGTAGCTAGCCAGGCGGGCAATCGCAAAATGTCCTTCCACCATGCGCTGAAGCTCAAGCCGTCGGTGGGGATCGAACCAGGGTACTGCGGCACGGCAGTCCATAGCTATTACCGCTCGGCCATCATTGCTTCTAAACCATTTATCTAACAACACAGAGGAGAAATAAATATAGAACATTTTGTCTTCGGTTTTATGACCCACCACTTTACTGATGCCATAATTCGTTATACTCTTCTTGGTAGTATACCCGCTACTATTCAGTTACCATACCATTTTATTTATTACCCATTAATTCAAATTCCTATACTTAATGATAAAAATCAAAACCTATAAACATCTTGCACTCGTTACATTAGAGAAATTTGCCTTTTCGCATAATCGTATCCAAAATATTTTAAAAAACACTGTCAAGTCATAACGAGATAAAAAAAGACAAAGGTTTAAAAACCTACTATATCAACCCCACTTTATGAAGGATATTTATAAAAAAAGTGTATACAATATGATTATTTTAATTTATAAAAAAAAAATTACATTAAATTATTAGATGGCAACAGATTTTAGAAGGTTTTGACTAATTGGTTATTAAATAATTGTTATTACGATATTAAGGATTATTTAAGTTCTAAGTTAAATAATTTTTTTTTTTTTTTTAATATTTGCACGTCTGCATGCAGGTTGAAAACACTGAACAAATAATATTATTAATTTAAGACCATAAAATATTTTAAGGCAAATAAAATATTGATAAATTGATTGATCAATATTGATAACATGTATAATATTTCCAAAAATCATCAAAATCGGTGATTGTTTAGGGGGTAGAAACGTTTTCTCTTATAGTATGAAAATTTGAGACTTCTCTCTAGTCTTAAAGGAGTTGAGACTGTAAAGAGTCCTGTTGAGTACATAATACGCCACAACCATTCTCAAGCCAACACACTATTTGTATAACATCCTGCGGTGGCGCGAGTCCACCTTTTACGATTGCAACAAGATAAAAATATGCAAAATATTGAAGAATATTATGGTATGTAAAATATTTCTAATATTGTTAGATTTGCAATAACGCCTGCTATGCGGGCGCAGCAGGTCACGGGATGACTGATCCCGATCCACGATCACTGCAAAGTGTATGAATCGTCGGGACAAAAATAATGATAAATATACGCGATTTAAACCGTTTAAAGGTGTTTAATTACTATGTGTAATAATCGTGAAAACCTAAGACAACTATTTAAATTTCTTTGTTCTAAAATTCTTCTTCTTTAAATTATATAGTAAAGTTTTATGTTTGAAAACACGGGTGTTTGAGCGTGAAACAACTTACTGTGATAATGAATAGATTCAGGCGTTACTTTGCGGAAATCCATTTTTAATAATAACAAATATTTTAAAAGTATTTTAAGAAAACATTTAATTAATTATTTAATAAAACACTTTTCGACGAGAATCTCGATCGTGCGCTCGTAGAGTCAAGACCTCCTGAGGATGCTTCGTTTAGAAGCGAAACGCGTCGAATACTCTTCCGGTTTGGCTGCGTGGCGTTTGTGACGTCACGTCGGCTTAATAGGAAATTAGGCGGAATTGTCACTAGATATATATCATTTTTATAAAGATTTTTTAAGTGTTTTATTATATAATTAATTAAATGTTTTCTTAAAATACTTTTAAAATATTTGTTATTATTAACTTACTGTGAGTCGATATGACTATCGACAATGTTTCGTCTTCTACCGGAAGCTAAGCCTATATAGTTGTTTCACGCTCAAACACCCGTGTTTTCAAACATAAAATATAAATATGAGCGTAAGTTTTTATAGTATGATATAGTAAAGTTACATAGGTAAATATTACGACGCAAAATAAGGTGAATCTTGATCACTTTACCTGCGGTTTTAAAAAGGATTCATGCTACAGGAAACGTGACTGCTGATAAGTACCTGCCTCATAATAACTATTAACAATTTATTTACTGATGTGTTACGATTTATTTTCTATTGTTACAAAGACTTTGTTAGAAGATGAGGTTTAACATTTGATACGGTTTTCTAAGTAAACCTATTTATGAACTACTCAGAGTTTACCAGACTGACGCATGATGTAGTTACCAACGAGATTTATACAAAAGAGGACCGAGTGATCCCACAAAAAAAGGTTTATGTGTAATTTGTTTTATTCCACAACTATATACTGAACTGTTATTAATTTAATGCAACCGATGTGAAGTTAGCGGCCTATTATAACCCGACCAACTAAAAGAGTCCCTAAAACTGGACTGCTGCATTTATAAAGTTAACGTATAATACCTATGCAGCAGCTTACCTAGCAATAGATATAGCGGGTAAGAGTAAAAAGGAAACAACTATAGCGATTCGCACAACGTTAAAGTCAAACTAGAAAAAATAAGTATTCGTTTTATTATGATAATATAGACGAGGTATCATAATGTTTTCTACACCGGAAGATAGCACTAAAATAGACCTTTCTAACGTAGTAACTCAAAATTTCTTCGACCCCTTAGAAGTGGCCGAAAATCTAAAAAATCTTAGGCCGCTAACAGGTTAAAGCAAATTATGTTATCGACGAGGTATCAAAATGTGTTTTACACCGGATGATAGCACTAAAATAGACCTTTCTATAGTAGTAACTCAAAATTTCTTCGACCCCTTAGCAGTGGTCGAAAATCGAATAAATCATAGGCCGCTGGCAGGCAAATGGATATTTCACTATGTTATCGATGAGGTATCAAAATGTGTTTTACACCAGAAGATAGCACTAAAATAGACCTTTCCATAGTAGTAACTCAAAATTTCTTCGACCCCTTTTAAGTGGTCGAAAATCTGAAAAATCTTAGGCCGCTAACAGGCTAAAGCATATTTCACTATGTTATCGACGAGGTATCAATATGTGTTTTACACCAGAAGATAGCACTAAAATAGACCTTTCTATAATAGTAACTCAAAATTTCTTCGACCCCTTAGAAGTGGCCGAAAATCTGAAAAATCTTAGGCCGCTAACAGGCTAAAGCAATTTTCACTATGTTATCGACGAGGTATCAAATTGTGTTTTACACCATATGATAGCACTAAAATAGACCTTTCTATAGTAGTAACTCAAAATTTCTTCGACCTCTTAGAAGTGGCCGAAAATCTGAAAAATCTTAGGCCGCTAACAGGCTAAAGCAATTTTCACTATGTTATCGACGAGGTATCAAAATGTGTTTTACACCAGAAGATAGCACTAAAATAGACCTTTCTATAGTAGTAACTCAAAATTTCTTCGATCCCTTAGAAGTGGTCGAAAATCGAATAAATCATAGGCCGCTGGCAGGCAAATGGATATTTCACTATGTTATCGATGAGGTATCAAAATGTGTTTTACACCAGAAGATAGCACTAAAATAGACCTTGCCATAGTAGTAACTCAAAATTTCTTCGACTCCTTAGAAGTGGTCGAAAATCGAATAAATCATAGGCCGCTGGCAGGCAAATGGATATTTCACTATGTTATCGATGAGGTATCAAAATGTGTTTTACACCAGAAGATAGCACTAAAATAGACCTTTCCATAGTAGTAACTCAAAATTTCTTCGACCCCTTAGAAGTGGCCGAAAATCTGAAAAATCTTAGGCCGCTAACAGGCTAAAGCAATTTTCACTATGTTATCGACGAGGTATCAAATTGTGTTTTACACCAGATGATAGCACTAAAATAGACCTTTCTATAGTAGTAACTCAAAATTTCTTCGACCCCTTAGAAGTGGCCGAAAATCTGAAAAATCTTAGGCCGCTAACAGGCTAAAGCAATTTTCACTATGTTATCGACGAGGTATCAAAATGTATTTTACACCAGAAGATAGCACTAAAATAGACCTTTCTATAGTAGTAACTCAAAATTTCTTCGACCCCTTAGAAGTGGCCGAAAATCTGAAAAATCTTAGGCCGCTAACAGGCTAAAGCAATTTTCACTATGTTATCGACGAGGTATCAAAATGTGTTTTACACCGGATGATAGCACTAAAATAGATCTTTCTATAGTAGTAACTCAAAATCCCGTTTGTGTGTTATCTATGTGTTCGTTGAGGTTTAAGAATCCTTGATAGCATTAAATGATTTTTTTTTTCGTTATGATTTATGAATCAGCTTCCTGCGAGTCGTTATTTTGATTATCATCCGGTGTAAAACACATTTTGATACCTCGTCGATAACATAGTGAAAATTACTTTAGCCTGTTAGCGGCCTAAGATTTTTCAGATTTTCGGCCACTTCTAAGGGGTCGAAGAAATTTTGAGTTACTACTATAGAAAGGTCTATTTCAGTGCTATCATCTGGTGTAAAACACATATTGATACCTCGTCGATAACATAGTGAAATATGCTTTAGCCTGTTAGCGGCTTAAGATTTTTCAGATTTTCGACCACTTCTAAGGGGTCGAAGAAATTTTGAGTTACTACTATGGAAAGGTCTATTTTAGTGCTATCTTCTGGTGTAAATCACATTTTGATACCTCATCGATAACATAGTGAAATATCCATTTGCCTGCCAGCGGCCTATGATTTATTCAATTTTCGACCACTTCTAAGGGGTCGAAGAAATTTTGAGTTACTAATATAGAAAGATCTATTTTAGTGCTATCATCCGGTGTAAAACACATTTTGATACCTCGTCGATAACATAGTGAAAATTGCTTTAGCCTGTTAGCGGCCTAAGATTTTTCAGATTTTCGGCCACTTCTAAGGGGTCGAAGAAATTTTGAGTTACTACTATGGCAAGGTCTATTTTAGTGCTATCATCTGGTGTAAAACACAATTTGATACCTCGTCGATAACATAGTGAAATAATCATTTGCCTGCCAGCGGCCTATGATTTATTCGATTTTCGACCACTTCTAAGAGGTCGAAGAAATTTTGAGTTACTAATATAGAAAGATCTATTTTAGTGCTATAATCTGGTGTAAAACACATTTTGATACGTCGTCGATAACATAGTGAAAATTGCTTTAGCCTGTTAGCGGCCTAAGATTTTTCAGATTTTCGGCCACTTCTAAGGGGTCGAAGAAATTTTGAGTTACTACTATAGAAAGGTCTATTTTAGTGCTATCATCTGGTGTAAAACACAATTTGATACCTCGTCGATAACATAGTGAAATATCCATTTGCCTGCCAGCGGCCTATGATTTATTCGATTTTCGACCACTTCTAAGGGGTCGAAGAAATTTTGAGTTACTAATATAGAAAGATCTATTTTAGTGCTATAATCTGGTGTAAAACACATTTTGATACCTCGTCGATAACATAGTGAAAATTGCTTTAGCCTGTTAGCGGCTAAGATTTTTCAGATTTTCGGCCACTTCTAAGGGGTCGAAGAAGTTTTGAGTTACTACTATAGAAAGGTCTATTTTAGTGCTATGATCTGGTGTAAAACACAATTTGATACCTCGTCGATAACATAGTGAAATATCCATTTGCCTGCCAGCGGCCTATGATTTATTCGATTTTCGACCACTTCTAAGGGGTCGCTTCACATCGGTTTTAATGCACCCCCGTTTTATTGCTCCTCTATTTCCTCTCCGTTCAAAGGTTCTCTAGAAGAGACCGCTGTTAGTGATAAGGCCGCCCATTGTAACACTTGACTGTAATCCTTCGTATTTTGTTTTATTGTAATGAAGTGGTGTGTACAATAAAGAGTTATCTATCTATCTATCTATCTATATCAGCCGGATTGGCCACTGCTGATGAACACAGCCTCCCACATTAAGGGGGGTTTACTATAATCTCCACGCTTGGCAGGCGTCTTGGTGATCTCACTTTGAGATATCAGGCCTCAGAAGGCGCTGCTGTCCACCTTACGGTATTTTACCTTTAGTTGCGTCTTACGACACCCACTGGTAGGAATTAGTCGGACGGGACTATTTTATCGATAGTCTAAATTGGATTAAGATAGCTAGAAGCTAAACTTTTAAAAACAGGCACGTTTATTTCTTATATAATATGCTTTTTTATAGATAGATAGATAGAAAACACTTTATTTGCACAAGAACTTAAAATTAACATTACAATAAAAACTTAAACAGAAATACACTACTGCAAAATGGTGGCCTTATCGCTTATAGCGTATATATATATTTCTTCCAGACAACCAGGAACAAAGGATTTATGTATTTTTAATATCGGAGGCAGTTTTCCGCATTTATACCTATATAGGTAAGGAGATTATCTGCTTTTTATAAGTTTTAGAATGGTTGGACGGGTTTTGATGAAAATTTAGGGTTTTGTACAAATTATGTAAGCCCTTTATAGAAATAATAGCCAAAACCTTACAAAAGAAATTTGAAGGTTTAGACATATTCTATGCGAGTAAGCTGCTTGCAACATCTAATATACTTACTTCAAATTTGACCTTGGTACAGGTAATAACATAATCTTATAGCTTTATAAGAAAACTCGATTGAAGTGGATAATCTAACATTCTACGAAATAGCTTTGAAATTAACTTTTTAGGTAATGTAATTGTAGCATATAAAAACAGAACACAATTGATATTTTAAATCGAAAAAGCTTGATTTCACTTTTTGCTTATCTCTACAGACGCTTTTTTTACTTGAATGTAACTATCTAAAATGTTTACATTTTTTATCAGTATGACATAAAATGTAAGAATACTCTATTGATAGCTTTTTGTACAAGTTTACATTGAACACAATAATATTGGGTAGGAAGGTACAGGTACCCAAAAAATTGTTATGCAAGTTTGAACTACGGATCTTGAGTTAAATTAAATACATATTACATTTTAGCTTATTTGTACGTCCTGACCTCAAAATACTATACATAATTTTGTATAATTTACCTATATAGAGCGGCATGGTGATGGTTTCTTTATTGAAATATTTTGGTGGCACTACAGAATTACCATTATCATAAAAATATGTTTAATATTGTTAGGTTTGCAATAACGCCTGCTTTGCGGATTACATTACGATAGGAAAGATTTGAGTTATGACGTCATGTCATGTTAGCTCAATTTGTTAGAGCATACCCCGGCTCAAGGGGTGGATGGACGCGATTTCGAATCCCGCACATGGCTTAAATTTTTCCTATCGTATATTTGTGATTTTGTAATAAAAAATATGTTATGATACAAACAAATATAAGGTAATTTATCATCAATGTCAACGATGAATTTCTACAGATAAATAAACATAATGTATCACTCTTAATTGCTTGAGTAGTTGACAGAGAGCATGGGTTTCCATTTGATATATATCTCTGGAGCCTTTCACTACCATGTCAAAAGTCTGCAGATCAGATACAATCGCAGAGGAGTTCTTCCAACCGTTTCTTCCACACTCGTCTTGTATACTTGCTTTATCAATCTCCTTTAGTCTGTATTTCTTCATGTCTTTATTCTTAAAATTGGAATATGCTTCGCTTATCTATGAAGTCATCTCAGAATTCTATTCTAGATTAACGTCAAGGTATTTACATATCTAATTCACATCAATTTGCTATATTTTTAGCTGTGTGTACTTACTTCAATGTCACCAACACACATACCATCTCAAAACCCTCATTCTCGACTGCATTTATTTTAAATTCATACCTTACCGATTTTAGTACTGAGGGTATATCACTATATATAAATATATGAACGTGTATCTAATCCCAGAGTACCATAATAATGTTAAAATAGTAGATTATGATACAAATGAGCTAAGTTGCTCATTTTACACGAGGCTGTGTGTTGCAGCAAGAGCAGTAGGCGAGGGCGTATATCAGCCGAGTGTATAATGAGCAAGTTGCTCACGAGTTTAAGACGCACTTTTTCAACACCCTTGCGAAGAAAAAAAATATATATTGCACAAATGCGATACAAACAACATACGAAAATTATGGAAAATAGCGAGCAAGTTTTTTTTTGCACGCGGCAAATGTTTTATTGTTGATTACATATAAACCTCTTTGATGTTACAAATCTGTATTACCCGGTTAAATTGAAAATGCTCTGTTTACCCGCATATAACTTGCAGTTAGGTACTAACTTAACTTTGTAGGGATAATTCTATTACGCACTAGTGTATAATATTATTATGCACGAGGGTGTTATAGTTTACAATGCAAGAAGCAAGAAATGGTTAAAAAATCAGAGGGGCTCCCATCATAGGAGCCCCTCTTAAATTTTTATTTTATGTTGTATGCAACAAACTTGATTTTTTAACCATTTCTTGCTTCTTGCATTGTAAACTATAACACCCTCGTGCATGATAATATTACACACTAGTGCGTAATAGAATTATCCCTACAAAGTTAAGTTAGTACCTAACTGCAAGTTATATGCGGGTAAACAGAGCATTTTCAAATTAACCGGGTAATACAGATTTGTAACATCAAAGAGGTTTATATGTAATCAAAAATAATACATTTGCCGCGTGCAAAAAAAAACTTTGCGCGCTATTTTCCATAATTTTCGTATGTTGTTTGTATCGCATTTGTGCAATATATTTTTTTTTTCTTCGCAAGGACGTTGAAAAAGTGCGTATTAAACTCGTGAGCAACTTGCTCATTATACTGAGTGGGGCTCGCGCACGAAGGGTTCCGTACCATTATCTGCAACCTAATCTTGCAAGTTACAGACACTTTTCGCAGTATCCGATTGAGCTGGGTAGGTACGCCGAAAACCTCTTTTATTGTATGGGAGCCCTCTTAATTATTTATTTTATTTTAACTAATCAGATTTAGAACTAAATATTCTGTGAATAGTTAAAGCGTATACCTGTCACCGTTATTAGTATCGAGCAAGAAATGGTTAAAAAATCAAGTTTGTTGCATACAACATAAAATAAAAATTTAAGAGGGGCTCCCTCTTAAATTTTTATTTTATTTTTAGTATTTTTTGTTATAGCGGCCATAGAAATACATCATCTGTGAAAATTTCAACTGTCTAGCTATCACCGTTCTTGAGATACACGTCTTTTAAAAACGAATATAGTTTCTGAAAGTTTAAGAATATTCCTATGAAGATTTTACCATAGATAAAAAAAAATGCCAGCTGCATTATCAGTGATAACATCATTAATGGACATGTACATGGCATACAAAGGATCCTAATAGACATATTTGTGTATTCTAGGAATAGTGCTCTATATGAAAATACAGAATATTTTTTTCTACGCGGCCAAAGGGTTTAAGCTAAAAATTGAATATTTGGTTTAACACTTTTCCTGCTGATGTTACTTTTAATCGAGATAATTAGAAATCAGGGCCCGCCGGTACGGATCGGTCTTCGGGGAATACTCCATTATAATAGATGTGCACTCGACCCATACCGTTTTGTATTGAAGAAGGGCAATTTGCGAATGCCTGGCTAGCTACCACGGTCAAGTAGAAAATCTGTCACCAGAATTATAACCTAATAGAAAATATAACTGATACCATGTGGTATCTCCTCGTTGGATCGGAATGGAATACACCGCGTTTAGTGTGTTCCATTCCTTGAGAGCTAATAAGTAATTATAAAAGTACAGGCACATGAGGCTTAACAAGTTTTCAGGGTGATGAACTGGTCGACACCTTTGACAAAATCTGTTTTCGGCATAAGTAACATATTCCGTCACTACTTCATGAAACAAACTATATTATTGTAAAAATAGTTATCATTCCTCAATTGTGCCCATGAAATGCGAAATAATGCTAAAAGATGTATGATGAATGCGGAATAATGCTTCAGTGTGATCAGAACATTAATTTCGACAGAATATACGTCTATAGTCTATTGTTCAAAAGGGTGGACAGAGCTCAAAATATATTTTACGCATAAATTGGAGAAATCTTGGAATATCTAGGTAATTTTTTTTTAATTTTAAATTTTATACTTCCATTCTAAAAATATCTAGAATTCTACGAAGTATTATATGTATTAAGAAAAATTATATATATTAACTACCTATTATTAAGTAGGTACAACTACTACCTACCACTAAAGGGTATCCACATTTTTAAGGCCTTATCACTCTGTCACAGTTTAATTATATTGTTATAATATTGTTTGCATAATATACACTAATGTTATAAAAAAAAGATTTGTATATATGTATGACACGAATAAACTTAAAAACTACTGGACCGATTTGGATGAAATTTGGTATAGAAATAGTCTGAGACCCGGGGATGGACATAAGATACTTTTTATCCGACTGCGCAAAATGAGGTTAATGGTTTTGCGCGATAACCGAAACAAACGCGGCTCCACGGCTGGAAAGCTATAGTTAAATATAGATATAATCGATAAAAATATAGTTTTCAACTACAAGTGCCTAAGCCGTCTCGGTCATATTCGTGTAATGAATGCAGCATCATAAATCATACATAAGCCTTCTAAAAACGAGTATTGTTTGAAGTAAAATCAATAGCATAACCTTTTTATGGGCTGAATGTCAAATTTATCGACACGCTATGTTTTCAAAGACACGACACTAAATAGCTTTTGTCGTTTTACATTTCAGTTTGTATTTAAATATTCCAACCTATGTAAGGTTGGAATATTTCTTCTTTCTGTGATGCTCACATGATATAATCATGATATTTGTCGGAGTAGAAAATCTGTCGCCAAGCACCTAACGGTGTGTTCCGGCAGCAGTCCTTGAGAGCCAGTGAAATTACATACACATGAGACTTAATAACTATGTCTCAAAGTGATGGGCGCAGTGCAATTCGTGACTTGTGACGAAATGCATCTGTTATAGGCAGAGGTTAATCCGCTTAACATCAGGTGGGCCTCGAGCTTGTACCATCAAAAAAACAAGAAAAAAAAAAGATTTAAAGCTTGACATCAGGTTTAATGCCCGAGCTCTCGTGTCAGGTAAGTAGTCTTCAAAAGAAGTCTTTAAGATAATAAATAGATTCAGGCGTTACTTTGCGGAAATCCTTATTTAATAATAACAAATATTTTTAAATATTTTTGTATTTTTTAAGTGTTTTATTAAAATATTAGTTTGATGTTTTCATAAAATATTTTAAAAATATTTGTTATTATTAGAAGTCTTTAATGTTTTTTTTTTATCCTATCTGTAGATACCTCTCAAATAAAAAGCGTATCATTAATATACGCTCAAAAAAACTGACAAACAAAAGTTATAAGCGACTTTGAGTGCCACCGTGGACGCAACTAAATGTTTTGGTCATCATCGTCATCAAATCATTTCATTCTCATTCACTTTTGAGTGTGAATGAGAATGAAATGATCATGACCACCATGATGATGGTGGCGTAGAACATATAATAATAACGGTGGTTAATAATGTGTATGGTTTAGATTAGTATAACGAAATAATATTTTTACTTTTATTTTGTTAGTTTTGCCTATGTAGGCGTACAATTTTAGAGATGGAGCGACCAAATTATGCAGATTATTATTATGAATTACATTAATTTTCAAGATTTATATTACTAAAGCATTAAAACCTTACCCCCGGCATACCTACCTTCTGTGAAATCGTATCTTGCTTTTATTATTTAATGATTTACTATTATTTATAACAAATGTAAATAATTTAGGTACTTCATTTAATTTTTTTAATAAGGCCTTGACAGTCGAATTTCATGACTTTATTACAACTTGGGTTTGTGCCAGCTCAGCATAATAAATCAGTACATACTGACAATGACGGATCTTGAATTCTTGATCAAAATGAAGACGTCATCAGTGTTGTGCGACTATTAATAGTTATTATTTCGCAGCATGCACGAAAAGAAAGGATCAAGTTGTTTTGGTGTTGATAATTTATATAATCATCACGCTAAGTAGGCTAAAACATTTTCTATTCTTCTTCAACTTCATGTTATTGACAAGCTAATATGACCCTGTTCCACTATGGTTACATTATATGTTATATTATAACCATAGACGCAAATGTGTTCAAAATTATCGAAAATAACGATAGTGGGGTGACAGGGAGCCAACTCCCATCTCTTAATTCAGTCTTATTTTAACCTTACATTAACAATTTTAATTTTCACTACCAAATGTCACTATCGTAAACTTACAAAAAACATTGAACATTAGAACTTCAACGTGAGAGCGGGCTGCATGAATTGAATTGAACATTTGTGCGATAGAGATAGCACTATATGAACATTATTGTTTCGTGACGGCCGTGGTACGAATCTTATTATCAATATTTTAAGTTTGAAATAATGATGTTGGTTTTCCATAATAGTTTTGAAAAGGTGGGAGATGGGCCCAGGGTCTATAATAATTCGTATTTACACTCGTCATGTTGGTAGAGTTGGTTTTTTTTTTGCCTTTTACCACTATCTCACCTGATGGTAAGTGATGATGTGGTCGAAGGTGTTAACAGGATCAACCTAGAATTACTGGCTCTCAAGCACAGCTGCCGGTACATACCGTTAGGTGCTTGACGACATATTTTCTACTTGAGGGTGATCGCTAGCCAGGCGGGCATCCGCAAAATGCCCTTCCACCATGCGGTGAAGCTCAAGCCCGTGGCAGGATTCGAACAATGGACCTGCGCGGCAGTCCATAGCCAATGCCTTCTGAGCCATCATTGCTTCAAACACTTATGTATCCGTGTATCACAGTCCAAAGCATTTATGAAATTTATTGCTGGATTTAGATAACTTATCACTGAAGTGTAGTTGAGTGTACTTACATACAATTGTAAATTATCTCGGTGATAAACAAGAATAGCTATTCGCCGAGTTTACACAGCCTTGTTTATGGTTTCACTATAAATGACGTCGAATGAATCCTAATCAAAAACAAAGATCATAATAGCACGCCGCAATGATGGCTCAGTGGCATTGGCTATGGACTGCCGTGCAGCAGGTCCATAGTTAAAATCCCGCCGCGGGCTTGAGCTTCACCGCATGGTGGAAGGGCATTTTGAGAATGCACGCCTGGCTAGCTACCACCCCCTCAAGTAGAAAATTTGTCGCCAAGCACCTAACAGTGTGTTCCGGCAGCAGTCCTTGAGAGCCAGTAAAATGACAGGAACATGAGACTTAACAATTGTACGTCGCAATGTGACGGACGCAGTGCAATTCGTCGTTGACGAAGTGCACCTGTTATAGGTAGAGGTTAGTCTACTTAACATCAGGTGGGCCTCGGGCTTGTTCTGTCACAATAACATTACGGCGCCAATGATCACCAGGCCACCGCCAGGTGGTAGGTACTTACCTACCACGCTCAAGTAGAAAATTTGTCGCCAAGCACCTAACAATGTGTTCCGGTGAAGCATGCTCTTGCAGCTTAAGGTATCCATACATTTTTGCTGAACGTACAACGTTGAATATTTCAATATTAAAATCTTCACAAGAGCGTCGTAGTCGCCTAAATTGAATAATTGATTTTGACTTTGACTTTGATTACCGCTATCCATTTTCATTTATTTTCTCGTACCTGAACGCAATTTTAACACTCAAGTTTTTTTTAATACACATGTCCTTTACTCCATCGATTCGCTAAAGGAAGGATCATTCGAATTACTAAAATTAAAATAATTCAGTAAGTATATAGGACTCCAAGTAGTTATACCTCCCGTAATAGTAAATAAATGTTGGTGGTAAAATGAATAAAAATAGGTACGTTTAGAATTGAGAACCCTGATTTTGGAAGTTTGTTTAAATAATTTACACACTCATAATCGTAGAATAGGTACGAGCTCACTGAGAATACGAGACAAAAAACTAATTACATATTGTGAAGCTCATACAGCACTATTTTAAGGTTATATTTAGGATCTTATCCTTAAACAATATTACATCTTAATACCTATCTGGCTGAAAAACCACAGACATACTATGTGAACATATTTCTATGTTGTAAATTATAAATTATTATCCTATAAGCGCACCTATATAATAATATGATAGGGTTACCTTAGTACTGTATTGTACTGTAACAGCAGACTCGTCCACTGCTGAATACAGCCTCCCCTATTAAGGGGGTATTTGCCATAATCCCCACGCTTGGCAGGCGGCTTGGGGATCGCAGTGTAAGATTTTTAGCTCAGATGGCAATTCTTTAGAAGGTGCTGCTGCCCACCTTCCAGTACTTTTCTTTTAGTCGCCTCTTACGACACCCACGGGATGATATGGGGAGGTGCAATTCTAACCCGGCACCCCACGGGGGTTACCTTAGTAGAAGGTAAGTATTTTTATAAATAGCTTCAAATCTATTTTGTTTTATTATTTTGTAATGACGCACGCTCCGCGGATTATATTCCTAAATTACAATGAGAGGGAAAGTGATGGTCATGTGCGTGATTCAATCCCGCTATTATTATTATCTGTTTTGTTGTTTATTTGATAAATATGCCTCTATTAACAAAACACTTCAAACAAACTAGATGCATAAACACTACAGCTACCTAGGTACTACAACGACAGCATGTAGGCAACAATTCTTTTGTTTATATTATATTAATATCAATGACAAAAGACTGTCTTCGATCAATAATAACAATAATACTTATGAGTATATAACACAGTACAACTATGTATTGTAGTAATATGTTATGTATACCTAGTAAGCACAATCACAAACCTCAAAATAATAGCAACAAGTTCGCATAAAATATATTTCTGATCGGTATTTTTTAGTATTATTTCAGATACACGCATCGTCTTGGAAACGCGACTGTAAATTAAACTTGTCTGTGATATGTTATCAGTTAACACTATTGGAAAATACAATTTATTGATCAGACATTGCAACTTAATCCTAAATCTGACTCAGTGTTGTTTATTTTTATCGGATTATGAAATATCGTACTATATTATACTGTGAAATTATAAAAGGCCACGCATCTTTGAAATTCTCCGCATAAAATGACTTACAATTTTATCCGGGCTGTAATGACGTGTTTGTACTCTGACGAAGTAGTAGTTACGTAGGTAGAACAAGGGATGTTTCTCTCGCGATTTCACTCTGAATCACGCAAAATTATATTTGCCATCTCTTTTACACCTGTCAAGTTTACATTGAACCTTATCGAATTTCTATATCCGTCCTCAGCTCTCTCGCTCGCTCTACGAGTCAGTTCATATTTTTGTATCGCGGCGCGCGCACGTTACTTATATGCTTGAAATATCGTGTATTTTTTCTGACATAACTGTATTAGATTTCAAATTTGTTTCTAATCAAAGGATTTTATTGTGTAATCATGGCAAAGGTAAATATATTTTTTTTACTTTACATTTTATAATAATATCTTGGACAAAGTATGACGAAAATGTTTGCATTCGTCCACATCGCACCACCGACTACCACTAACACCGGTGACGTACTCTGACCGCTTGAAGATAGCTAATATCTTTATTCATTATTATTTCACCTGTTAGCTGCATTTCTACCAATAGGATAAAATATTATATCTTATACCTACGTAAGTTTGTATAGGCATAAGTGTATAGTATTTTAAAGTCTTTGTCAACCATACCTTTGTATAAATAATAAACATGTTAATACAAACAATGTAACTACGTAGATACCTATTACCTACATTGCATTATTTAAAACTGCATAAGAAATAAACTTACATTATTTACCTACATATCATGTACCTTAGTATAAAATAATACCTGTGGAGGATTTTTAATAGCATTTCTTAATTTACTTATCAAACCTGTTTAGTTATGATAGTAGTAAGCCCCCCAAATAATATAAAATAAATATCTGCATTACCCGGAAGATGTCCACTGCTAAAATAAAGTCGGGCATTAAAACTCATTATAAATTGGAATATACAACTCAGTTACAAATACCATCCAAACCAAATACTTCTATATGATTCACATTGCACAAAAACCTTGTTATTTATTCAACAACGTTAACAGTTATCATCACTGGACCACTGTTTTGTTATCGGGAGAATTTCTCACTATGTAAGGGCAACAATCTTCAAAATCAATACGAATAAACGTCGAAAAAAATGACAAATGCGCGTAATGTTAATGTCAAAAATCGCGACATAGACATTTGCGTTGCTGCGATCGAAAAGAAAACATAGCTTTCGTAATATTCTAGTCATGAGTTTTTAATTTTACGTGTAATTTAAAATGATTTTATTTATTAAAAACGTGTTGAAACAGGCCAAAAATACCTACAAGCATATATTGGAAATGAATCGAAGTGAGTTTCGGGTAAGTTCCATGATATAATTAGCAAATATTCGAGTGTTAATTGATGCGCAGTTTTAACCTAATTTTTCTTGGAATCTCCACTATTCATTTGACTTCATGTATTAAAAAGTTTAGGAAATGGCCTTGTTGATGGTCGGAAGTATTTATTTTTTATATTTAGCCGTTTATTGAGGAAATTTCCGATTCTCTGGAGGTTATAATATTTCATCATATAAGACATGTTCAGTTGTTTGTATATGTTTTTTTGTTCCTTTTATGTTTTCTTTTTATTGCCTTACGGCGTTGGTTTAGATTATAAAACATCGATTTACGGGGGAGTGGCGGTGCGGGGGAACCCCCTAGGAATGTGTGGGAAGTTACGACGCGCCCTCCCCCTAATGTTACTTTTTCATGATTAAATTTGACTCTTATATGGACTCTCGCAAGAACTCTCGCTATATTGCCCCTGAGCGTTGCTTCACCCACTCAATCTTCACTCCTTTCAAACTGTATATATCACTAAATGAATTTTTATGACAAAGAAGTATTATCCTCCCAATCATGCACATATTGGTTCATCAGCAGAGCTTTCACACATGCTTTTTTCTGGATACTCAGAATTTCAATATCATTCACTGAGATTAATGGTGCGTTGGATGAAAACAATCAGAAAATGTACTGGACATATTAAAATAAACCGAAATACACTTCTGAACATTAAAATAAACCGATATATTGGTGGTAGGGCATTTTGCGAATGCCCGCCTGGCTAGCTACCACCCTCAAGTAGAAAAACTGTCGCCAAGCACCTAACGGTGTGTTCCGGCAGCTGTCCTTGAGAGCCAGTACTTCTAGGTTAGCCTGAACAACAACTTCGACCACATCATCCCTTAACATCAGGTGAGATAGTGGTCAAAAGGCTAACCTATCATGCAAAAAAAATAAAAAAAATATATATATATGCTTTTAACCATCACTGTCTCAGTCTAAATTAGTGTAACCGTCATCAAAGCCACTGAATGTAGATAACAGACTTCACCTCTCTAATGTTACCATTATTATGGGCCATATACTGTACTGTATCAGTTAGGCTGTCGACTGAACACAGCCTCTCCACTTATGACACCCACAGGTAAAAAAAATTGGCAATAATGTTCCCACATACCTAGTAGAGACACCCACATACTATTAGTGGTGGCGTATGGAGCAGCAGTGTGTTTTACAGTGCATGGTGCAGCAATAACCGTGTGAATAATGCTAGGTAGCTACTTCGTATATGCTCATACAAGGCCTAACATTTGAATTAACTGCAAATTGCACTGCAGAAAGCACCACATCATATATAGCCTGTATATTTATAAGTATTTAACGGGACTTAATTGCTATAATAACATGTATAAATTTATTTACCTCAACGTTTCGACCATATGTGCCTGTAGTCCATAATGTCAATAAAAAAATCTTGAGTATATTAGTAAAGAGAAAGCTTCATATATATGGAACAAAAAGCCCAGGCATCTCTCTGTGAAATTGGTTTTTATTAAACATTGGTTGATATTGTATGCGTTTGGCTTCTACACAAAGCATCATCCGGAGGTCTTGTCTCTTGACTCTTCGAGCGCACAATTTTGTATTTGTGCGGTTAGACTATGTGGCAATTAGAGTTAGGCGGAATTTCCACTAGATAAATTTATATATTTTTAAATGTTCTTTCAATAATATTGTTATGATATTTCTAAATATCATTACAAGCACTATCGCGTGCTAAGCAAATTACAGTGTACATCAAATATATATGCTAAAAGATATAATTATGATGTTTTCCCATAGTTTTTTAATTGACAATAGTCAGGTGGTTAGTTTGTCTGCCTCGTCACTTCATGTTATTATAAAACCTTTATGCTTCATACCTTCTTATATCTCATACTTGTCCCACGAGTGTGCGGTCACTATATTATTCTTTGTCGTTACAATACAAAGGAAGGAATTAGTGGTTTTGGTTTTATGGTCGGCACCTCCATCTGTCTGTCCTCAACAGTTACAAAATTTTTTAAGACATATGAAGCCACTAATAATTTACTAATAATAATTTACCACATAAATTATTGATTTTCCTTACCATGATACAAGACTAGTCTTGTATCATGATAAGCAAAATCTTTTTAAGTTTTTACTTAAGCATTTAGGTGTAAAGGCCAAATGAACCTACTGGGTGGCTTTTTGAAGCAATGATAACTGGCCTGCCATGCCACAGGTCCATGGTTCAAACCCTACTGCCGGCCGGCTTGAAGGCATTTTGCAGGTCATCGCCTGTCTAGCTACCACCCTCAAGTAGAAAATCTGTAGCCAAGCACCTAATGTGTACCGGTAGCTGACATTCAGACACAGTTCCCTTTGTAGGTAAAGCTAGTTTCTATTTCTCGGTTATGGCCTCTGCGAATGAGCGATAACGCAATTTTGAAAATGAAGGTATGGTGCAGTTCTACGGGAGCATACAAACGCTGGCTTTCAAATTCAAGAGATTTTATAATCTAAAATTTTGTAATGAAAAACATTACAAAATTCCTGAGGATGTTGGTATTTCGTCATCCAGACCAGACATATTTTTATACTCAAAAAATCTAAAACGCATAGTACTTATAGAACTTACTGTGCCGTGGGAAACAAACATACCTAAAGACCACACAATAAAAACAAACAAATATTATGACCTAACAAATGAATTAACCAAAAACGGTTATGTGGTTAGTTTATATGCTGTAGAGGTTGGAGCAAGGGGTATACCAGCGAAATCCCTATATAACCTACTTAAAGACCTTGGCCTACCAAGAACAACCGTAACTTCCATCCTAGAACGTGTATCTAAGGCGGCATTAGTAGGATCTTATCAAATTTGGTTAGGTAGGGGAGGAGGCTCGAGTGGTGAAGGAGAGCATTGATATATCATAAAGGGGCCCATTAATCCTACTCCTGGGTTGCAAGTCCCAGGCACCCCTCTGGCCTCTTCCTCTGCAACGCGATGGACCCGGCACCCGCACGGTGAATCCATGGAATGCTAAGTAATTCGTCTCTTACTTAAACACAGCTCTATTCACCTTACTGTATCAGCCAGATGGTCCACTGCTGAACATAGCCTCCCCGATTTAGAGGAGGTTTGCCATAATCCCCTTGCTTGGCAGGTGTCTTGAGGATTGCAGTTTAAGATATCAATTCCTCAGAAGGTGCTGCTGGCCACCTTCCGGTATTTTACCATTAGTCGCCTCTTACGACACTCATACAGGTAACAATGAGGGGGTGACATTCTAACCCGGCACCCCACTCTATCGGTGGATAGATAATTAATCTATATTACATATAAATAAAATAATATAGTATTGTGACTATAATAAGAAAAATTTATAAATTAAGTTCACTATATAAATCATAATTTGACGGTGTGTTCCGGCAGCTGTCCTTGAGAGCCAGTAATTCTAAGTTAGCCTGAACAACACCTTCGACCACATCATCACTTACCATCTGGTGAGATAGTGGTCAAACACTAACCTATCAGGCATATAAATAAAAAAAAAACAAAGATTTTAGGAAATAAATTTACATAGGAGTTGGGGGTAAGGAGAGTCATCTGATATGGTAGAATACATAAAAACAAAGTCCAGCTGTAATCTATAAATAACAGTTCAAAAACCTTCCAGAATGGCGCTGGTGTAGACAAAGGGATATGAATGTAGCAATTGTAAACAAATTGAAGTATGAAGCAATTAATGATGGCCGAGAGGTAATAGCTATGGACTGCCGCACCGCAGGTCCCTGGTTCGATCCCCACCGCCGGCTTGAGCTTCACCGCATGGTGGAAGGGCATTTTGCGATTGCCCGCCTGGCTAGCTACCACCCTCAAGTAGAAAATCTGTCGCCAAGCACCTAACGGTGTGTTCCGGCAGCAGCCCTTGAGAGCCAGTGAAATTATAGGCACATGAGACTTACCAACTGCGTCTCAAAGTGACGGGCGCAGTGCAATTTACGACTTGTGATGAAATACATCTGTTATAGGCAGAGGTTAGTCCACTTAACATCAGGTGGGCCTCGAGCTTGTACCGTCACATAAAAAAATTTATTACTGTCGACTAAAGTGCCTAGTTACTTATTGAAAATTTCAACTACTTGCGTAGTAAAAAGTATGGTTGTAAATATAACCTTAAAGAACTATGAGAAAACGTGTAGCTAGACTGATTTTATTTCGTGAATGGTGAATAGTACTTAAACAATTTTGAATCCGATTTCACTAACGTTAAATCAGTCGGGTAGCTCGACCTCGACCGGTTTCGCGACTTTCAGAGTCGCTTCATACGTACGTACGCTCCCGACTGCGTCCGCGCATGCACTGTTGCTGGCGGCGGCGGCAGAACCGGCCGCGCGCGCTGCTGCGCGTCTGGCGCGCTCTGCGTCAGCGCCGGCGCCGGCGCAGGAGCACTATTTTTGTTATGATCGTCTTCGTCGTCACTAGCATTGCTGTCGCTCATAATCAAAACATCCGCACACGCCGAACTAATCGTATCTTGCGACAAGGTATTTAATGCACTATTCTGTGTGGTAGTGTTGAGAACTGGTTTCCACGCTGGTGCCAACATCATGGTGAATAGTATGTTTATTGATTTTGGCACTTCCTTTTAAATTTACGGTAATGTGGCGCCACTCTAATGGACGGACACTTTTATGTAAACAGATGATTCTCCCTCTACCCTCCATACATATTTATTTATTTATTTATTTATTTATTTATTTAACAAAAGTTCACAGCTGTAACATTGGTTTCTTATAACTATTAAAATATATTCTACACATGAGCCAAATAGAACCTTCACTTTGTAGGAATAGGTACATTTATAATATTTATAATATTACCACATGATTTGACGGGTAGTTAGTCACATTAATGAGTTGTTATACTTAATTACGTAACTGTTGACAGGGAATATATAAACAATTTTTGGTGTAACAATAAAAGCAAATTAAAGAACTAGAAAAGTAACATTACAAATTACAGAAAAATCTAACATTAATCCTTCAAGCAGAAAGTATTAATGAATGCTATTACAATAAATATCATGTTTTGTATGTATGGATTGCGTGTCGTGTATGTAAATAAATGTGTGTGTGTGTGTGTGTGTGTGTCAATGTGGGAGGCGAACGCTGTTGTATGTTTTAGTTATAAACAATAAAACTATAAAAAAATAAAATCCGCTAAATAAAAATGCATTACAACAAATTCCATAAACAATATCATTCGGGTGTTCGTCCGACAAAACTAATTAATCAATACTTCCAACTCGATGTAAACAAGTATTAAGTTAATAAGTTAATAAGTTAATAAGTTAATAAGTTAATAAGTTAATAAGTTAATAAGTTAATAAGTTAATAAGTTAATAAGTTAATAAGTTAATAAGTTAATAAGTTAATAAGTTAATAAGTTAATAAGTTAATAAGTAAGTGTAATATGAGGTACACAATGATGGCCGAGCGGTAATAGCTATGGACTGCCGCGCCGCAGGTCCCTGGTTCGATCCCCACCGCCGGCTTGAGCTTCACCGCATGGTGGAAGGGCATTTTGCGATTGCCCGCCTGGCTAGCTACCACCCTCAAGTAGAAATTCTGTCGCCAAGCACCGAAAGGTGTGTTCCGGCAGTAGTCCTTGAGAGCCAGTGAAATTACAGTCACAATGAGACTTAACAACTATGTCTCATTGTGACGGGCGCAGTGCAATTCGTGACTTGTGATGAATTGCAACTGTTATAGGCAGAGGGTTAGCCCACTTAACATCAGGTGGGCCTCGAGCTTGTTCCATCACAATAACATAAAAAAAAATAAAAAAAAACACAAAAGGAGTATGATAAAGCGCGAGGAGAGATTTTAGGGAAGCGGGACGGGGGATAGCTTACTATATTTTTTCCGTGCTTCGGAGGACACGTTAAGCCGTCGGTCCCGGTTGCTGTCTTAGGATGGCAGTCGTTATAGCATGGTGGTAGGGCATTTTGCGAATGCCCGCCTGGCTAGCTACCACCCTCAAGTAGAAAATCTGTCGCCAAGCACCTAACGGTTGTGTTCCGGCAGCTGTCCTTGAGAGCCAGTACTTCTAGGTTAGCCTGAACAACATCTTCGACCACATCATCACTTACCATCAGGTGAGATAGTGGTCAAAGGCTAACCTATTTAAAGCATAAAAAAAAAATAAAAAAAAAATCTTCGACAAATTTGCCACTTACCATCAATTGAGATTGTGATCCAAGGCTAGCCTACCTGCACTAAAAAAGTTTCCGCAAATTGTCGCCATATTAATTACCTACCTAACAAGTTCTTGGCTATTATTTTCCGTGTCAAATAGTTAATGAATAGACAGACCAGATTGCCTGATTTTAATTAAACAATGTGCGATGGCAACATTATAATATATTTGCATCATGTACTGACTGCACGTGATTCTTTTAATTAATCATTATGTTGTCTGATTTCATGCAGTTTCTTTCCGTTCATATATGTCTGTTTTAATTATCTCTGTAGAGACCTGTCACGAACAATGCGATTAAAATAAGAATAGGATCGGGCTAGCGCCATGTTGTGACGTCAAAACTAGAACTTGGTACGGTGTGCAAAAAAAAGAACTGATAAAACAACTATAAATTAATAAAAAAAGGTAAAAATCGGACTGCTTCATTTTTGTTAATCGTTCCATTAAAATTAAAGCTAAGTTATATATATGTACATATATTTATAAAACATTTTTTTTTCTCTTCTAAACTATATATTTACAATATAAAAAATATGGAATCGTTTTTAAAGCCCATCTTTTTGGGTATCAAGAAGCTTAGAAGATAAAAAAATGTTTTTCTCACTATAGGGCGTCTAAAATCTACCAGTTTATTACAGGTAACAATAACAAACAAATTAAATAGTCAAATGAACGAATTGAACTGTCAATAAAAACAAATTAAACGAGAAGATCAACAAGCACTCGGAAACGTGTCGCGTAGTACACTGACGGAGAAATAAGACCCTGACGCCCGCGATGTTATCAAATAAAGATGGCGTCTGTGCTGTTAAAATAAAAATATGAATTTATTAAAATTAATAATTTCGAGTCACTCATTTAAAATTACGTATAAATAAATGGCGCTGCTCAATTTTTAAGTTAGTTCTTCAGGGGCCCGATTCTTTTAGCTATTGAACGGCGTTAACGCAACTTAATTGCATGAAAATTTTAGTTTTTGACAGTATCCGTAGTCTGTCCGCTATTTAGGTTCGATCGTAAGTCAGTGGCTTGCTATCAATAGTTTTTGACATATTTGGTATGCTGTAAGCTATTTTGTTGCGATTGCGTTGCTACAGTGGCATACAATATTTTGGAGGATTTTAGATTGAAAAATAGCTAAATGATTTATATACATTTATTTAATGTATTATTTGCTAGAAAACTACTGTATTGATGTTTTGAATGGTGCTTGATTGATAGAAGTTTTCATTATTATTTCAGTGGCAACATTTGCAAGCCATAGCACAGCCATACGATAGCGACGCGATTGCTATACAACAGTGATTTGGAGCTAGAATTAGCAGACTACCAAATTTGACATTAACAGCAGTTTGATATCTGAAGCATCGCAGTAGTGTGGCGTTTGATCAATAGCTAAGAGAATTGGGGCTCTGATCGTACTTATTTGAGTGAAGTTAGCCGAGAGTCCGTCCTATTCTTATTTTAATCGCATTGTATTTGTATTTCCAGTTGCTTTTCAAAATGTTTCCCTCTTTTTTGCTTTGTTAATTCCGGCCACCGATTGCTGACCGTACCATTCGATCGTTGGTTACATGTCGATAGGTAATAAAACCGAATAGTTATAAGCATAAGTTTTGCTATTTTATTACGAACTTTATGTACCTGCGACTTCGTTTGCGATTTCCGTACCTGCAGACTAATTATTCACATTTGAGCACTATCTATCACATGTTAAAGCTCTCATAGGATAGTTCTGCCATATTTGGCCACTAGTCATGCAAAAATTCATGAGCTTAAAAATAATACAGTACTAACTTATAACCAATAACTTTGAGACAATATTTTAATTAATATTACCACATTTCCTCTTCAATGCTCCATAAATAAAATAAAATAACAAAAAAAATTCCTTACCATTTAAAATTGAACATTTAGAGAAAAAAAAAGTACGTGTCAGAGAATTTGGTAAAATGTCATAGAATTGCAAAAATTTTTAATTAAATTATGTAAAAATTAAATGTCAATGTATTTAAGTACTAACGATATTGAAATA
The DNA here is from genome assembly GCA_963890685.1 of Plagodis pulveraria. Classification (NCBI taxonomy): domain Eukaryota; kingdom Metazoa; phylum Arthropoda; class Insecta; order Lepidoptera; family Geometridae; genus Plagodis; species Plagodis pulveraria. The sequence continues at coordinate 2,101,176 of OY982977.1, forward strand.
TTGTTGCAGTAAACCTTTACTAATTTTTTATTTTTTTATTTTATTTATGTTATTGTGATGGAACAAGCTCGAGGCCCACCTGATGTTAAGCGGACTAACCTCTGCCTATTACAGTTGCAATTCATCACAAGTCTCGAATTGCACTGCGCCCGTCACATTGAGACGTAGTTGTTAAGTCTCATTGTGCCTGTAATTTCACTGGCTCTCAAGGACTACTGCCGGAACACACCTTTCGGTGCTTGGCGACAGACTACTTGAGGGTGGTAGCTATGCAAAATGCTCTTCCACCATGCGGTGAAGCTCAAGCCGGCGGTAGGGATCGAACCAGGGTACTGCGGCACGGCAGTCCATAGCTATTACCGCTCGACCATCATTGCTTCAAAATATTTAATAATTTATATACAATGCAAGGGAAACCTCGCGAGGTTTACTGCTCTGGGAGCCACTAGTTTTTTAATAACTTTTAAAACCGGTTTGATTACGGTTACAACAGCCCTGTAAAGGCCAGTCATATAAAATTTTCCACTTGCATTTGGTTTTATTTTTATCTGTTTTGAAATAGTTACACGCAATTTAGAAAATTTATCAGTGAGATAATAAAAATATATCTCTAATCAGACGACCACCCGTCCTTGTTGGAATATAAAATAAACAGTTAATTGTTCGATAACAAGTAATATCATAATATTTAATGTTTCTGGAACGATACTCGAGTTATCGAAGTGGAGATCGGACCAGTCATACTATACTTGGATAGGTGAGCGCTAGTGGTATTAAAAATATTTTTTTATAGCTGATAGGCTAGCCTTTGATGCTTTGCTGCCCACCTTCTAGTATTTTTCCCTTAGTCGCCTCTTACGACATCCACGGGATGATATGGGGAGGTGCAATTCTAACCCGGCACCCCACGGGCTTGCCATCCCAATACAATGGTTAAATAAAGAACGAGAGGAAAAATTGGAGTTAAGAGTCATTGTCATGTCAGCTCAAGCGGTCAGAGCATAGCGGCATAAGGGGTGGATGGGTGCGGGGTTCGAATCCCGCACATGACTAATTTTTTCTCTTGTAAATTTGTCACTTTGTCATGTAACCCGCCAAGCAGGAGTTTTTGCAAACATACAATATTAAAATTATATTCCATCACTTATGTATTTTTTATGCCTGATAGGTTAGCCTTTGACCCCCATCTCACCTGATGGTAAGTGATGATGTGGTCGAAGGTGTTGTTCAGGCTAACCTAGAATTACTGGCCCTCAAGAACAGCTGCCGGAACACACCGTTAGGTGCTTGGCAGATTTTCTACTTGAGGGTGGTAGCTACCCAGGCGGGCACTCGCAAAATGCTCTAGACTATGCTATATCGACTGCCATGCTAAGACAACAACTGGGACCGACGGCTTAACGTTCCCTCCGAAGCACGTGCACGCTCAGTAGTAATGTTACTAGCAGTCACCCATCCAAGTCATGACCGCTATATTTTTCAATTACTAGCTATTGTTTCAACTACTGATCTACAAAGGTACCATTGAGGTGGTGGCCTCCAGTGGAGAGGGAGGCGCAGGAATGGAAAAGAGACCCTCATTCTCTCTCTATATCCGTAGAGCGGAAACACGGAAGCGAAGTAATCAAGCTCGTACTCCGTCTCCGCTCAGAGGACCTGGGGCATTGATTTTGGGAATACCCGGCGCTCCCCATCAGAGTTAGATCCTCTCGAGGTGTGGATGTCCCCCTGTGTTCTGGGGCATCAAGAGAGGAGAGGTGTACCTCAGAGGCTAGGGCACTCCTCCGACCCTCCGGCCCCTGCGTCTAGAGGATGGTGAAACACCATGGGGTTTTTAGTCAGTTGTGAGGTCCCTATCAACACCGAACCCGACATTACCCAACTGCTCCCTGGCGGTTGGGTAAAAATATGAAATAATAAATTACAGGCACAAGAGACTTTTAACATCAGGTGGTCCTCGTGCTTATTCCGCCCAATACACATAAAGAAACACAAAAAAAAACTCAAACTGTTTGTTAGGACTAGCAGAAGTCAACCCTAAGAGGTTGTTAGCATTTTACCAATAACCCTGAATATATACATAAAAGAACACTTTGGGATATGGACAACCTGCGTATCCAGAGTAGAGTACGCATTTAAATCTCCTACAGGTCTCCATTTAAACTTTTGTTTCATTACAAAATCACAAATATACGATAGGAAAAATTTAAGTCATGTGCGGGATTCGAACCCGCGTCCATCCACCCCTTGAGCCGGGGTATGCTCTAACCAATTGAGCTAACATGACATGACGTCATAACTCAAATCTTTCCTATCGTTCTTTAACCATCGTATTGGGATGGAGCAACATCTATAGTACCACTTGCGTTGTACTTTTGTTTTATGTTATTGTGACGGAACAAGCTCGAGGCCCACCTGATACTAAGCGGACTAACCTCTGCCTAGAACAGATGCATTTCATCACAAGTCACGAATTGCATTGCGGCCGTCACTTTGAGACATATTGTTAAGTCTCATGTGCCTGTAATTTCACTGGCTCTCAAGGACTGCTGCCTGAACACACCGTTAGGTGCTTGGCGACAGATTTTCTACTTGAGGGTTGTAGCTAGCCAGGCTGGCAATCGCAATAAGCCCTTCCACCATATGCAGTGAAGCTCAAGCCAGCGGCGGTGGGGTGCGAACCAGGGACCTGCGGCACGGCAGTCTATATTACCGCTCGGCCATCATTGCTTCCAACTACTTTTCAGGTGGTACTTTAGTAACACTGTCACCTACTACCTACTCAGAGTAGAAGGGAGCATGAAAGAAAGAAGAGAGAGTACAGAATAAAGTATAATCAAGAGAAAGGGTCGTGGATTTCAGACAGGTTTATCAATTTGGCAAGCTTCCTTGTTTAAGGACTTAGCTCCGGTCCGCTAGTATCCGAGTTGATGCTCAGCAGCAGGTCTGCCGTGCAGGGCTCGGCTCCACACCGCCGCGCCGGTAGAATGTCCCAGCTAGATGCTGTAGAGACGTTTGGCCGCGGTCGGTGCTGGAGGTCAGAGGACGGCCGGAGTTCAGAAGTAGTGTGTAGTACGGAAAGTTCTCCGTCTCGTACTGGCAGTTCAGCCTCGTACTTGAACCCTGGAATCAGATGTTTCCGGTCACAATGGGTCCAGTGAGATGCTGAGCTGGTGGGTCCACTGTCCCTCTGCTACTGAGCATATTAGGGACTCGCAGAGGGCCTTTAGGGATGTGGCCCGCCAGCAAACAAGAGGTATGCCATAAGGGCCAAAGAGGTAGATGCTGCTGGTGAAGAATTCGCCTCCGCTAAGGCCTCCGCTACCGAGCAAAAGGGACTAGCTAGGCCCTAAGCGAAGGCGAACCACCAGCCGCTCAGAATGCCAGAAGGGCGCAAGTAGGTATGTTGCCGGCAATGATGCTCACAATCCACGAGGTCCGTTCACTACCGAGCAAAAAAGGGACTAGCCTAGGTACCTCGTGAATTGCGAGCTACCAGCAACATCCTTTAAAGTTTGCCAGAAGGGCGTAAAATAGAGAACAGATTAGAATGTTGTGAAGCAACATAAAACACATAAATTGAACAAGAGAGTTAGCAGGTAAGACACACAATAAAGTACAGCAATTAAAATAAGATTACATACCATAGGTTTTTAGGTTAGATTTTAATGGGGTGGTCAAGTACACTTTCACTTTAAAACACAAACTTACCCAGATTTTGGGGCTTGTAATAGAACTTGTAGATTTAGTTAATTTAGTTAACTGAGTCTTTAGTAGTAGTTGCACAGAGGATGGCTGGGGTCAAAGTGATCGCTATTCCTCGTTGAGGAAAGGCATCATGTTGGGCGGATGTCGGGGGCGAATTTCATTACCATATATGGTAACGAAAAAAGCCTCCAAAACCGTTGTCGTCGCAAAGCCAATGACTGCACTTGATTTGAAAATATTCATAATGCAACGTTCCTCTAGCGGAACTCAAAAACCACCATCATGGTATTTTCTGACAGACTGGATTGACATTTATTTTAACTGTCAATAGTCGAATTGAATGGAGGAAAGGAAGAAGAAGAAGAGTGTTACTACCAGACTTAACGTTGTGATTGTTATGCGCGACCTCTATTGGTGAGTCGCTGTACTACCTCAGCGCTCGGCAAAGGTATTTAAGCTTATCGCTTGATAGGTCTTTTCTAACTTCATATGGAATTTAGATAGACGTTTGGTCGTTTGCCTACAGATGGCGCGCTGATTTAAATTAATATTTAGTGAAATTTTTAATTATTAAGTTAACCGATATTTTTAGATCGGTTACATATCTCCCCACCCAAGAAAGAATTTTTTTTTACTAGAAAAAAATTCACTAGCCTTGAGCAGTTCTAAGAAAAAAAAATTACTTGACCTAAGACCTAACTTTGAGTATCTTATATAAGCTACAGAAACTCCAGTATATGATCTTAAGTTATTAACTATGTCCATGTGCAGATACACACCTAAGTATTTCCTAGAATTCCCCTCCATCGTTTGGATTAGATATCCCAAGAAACGATTATTGACAGCAATATATTGAGAGGAATGGAATTTGTAGGCTGCAGAAGTTAACTTCTATGAACAGCTAGCTACATTATAGGTATGAATAACACACTAGAACATAGTCAAGTTAAGTACTTATAGTAGACATTTATGGATTATTTTTTTAAATATAAGTTCCATAATTGCCTAAGTTAAATTAAATTTTAAGACAGAGAAGTTAAACAAAAGGAAATTTTACATTAGGCTTCTTTTAAGAGTCTGTAACCCGCTCTAGATAATGGCTTGTTTAGTGAGTTATCCACCGCTCAGTACAATAGGCTTGTTTTTAAAGTGTTTGTACAACCGCACTCTATTTGAAGAATTACCATCTGGCACGTAAAAGGATGATTTTAGCAATTTTTTTTATAACACTATTCCATTGAAAGTGGACAGTGACAAAGAGTATTTAAGGAAGTTAAATTAATTCAGTATATAAGTTAAGATGTATAGTTTGTAGTACAATGTATGTATTGTAGTTAAGTTATAATATATCTTATGCCATCATTTTATATAAGATATAAATAATGATCAATATAAGCAAGGATCACAAGTTATTAGAATACAAGAAGTATATAAGATACTGTTACCTATAAGATTAGTTGTATATAAGGATTTATTTTTCCTATACAGATAAGAATATTATAAGAGATTATTAAAAAGTTGCACTCTATGAGTTTGGTTTTATTTACCAATATATTTTAGTTATTTAAGATACATAGAATATGCGTTTTAGTTGTAAGATTGTATATTTAAAGCTTTAATAAATTAATTCATAGTATGAATTTGGTTTTATTTGAGAATTTCTATATATTTTAAGTCGTCAACAAGTTATTCAGTACAAAGATTTGCAATTGTTAAGAAAGTGAAATAATTACTAGTATATGTAATTACTTAATTTTAAAATCTTAGATATGCCAAGAGCAGTATATTATGCAGGCAAAAACTAAGGATCAAAAAGAAAAAAAATTTTTCAGTTAAGTCATATACAAGAAAAGTCAATTAAGTATAAATGTGACATTTTAAGTTTTTAGTGATAAGTTTTTCAGAAAACCTATTATTTATATTATTGTGATAGTAAGTCATAGTATTAATGTAGATTTCTATAATATATTTAATTCAATTTAGTTGAATTTTAGATATTCAGTTGAACATTTTTCATGTAGTCCGTCGTTAAAAATACAAGAAGTTAATACTGAGATAAGTATTAACTAAAAGAACTTTGATATGTCATAAGTATAGCCTATGCATAACAATAAGTTCATAGAAAAGCTGTAAAAGATCAGATTTAAAACGACATTTGAAAAATTTAGAGTTCAGTTGAACTTTGGAGAATGGTATTCTCCGTTGCAAGTTTATAGAAAATAATAAGTTATTATGTAGTGCCACTTCATATGCAAATCCAGCTATTTGCATAGATAAAAAGTTAAGTTGTAGACTCATGTTTGAAGTAGTGAAAGTATACTTTACCTATATACCCAATGACAACAGTGTCATACAAGGTCAAATAAAAAAATATTTAAGAGGGTACAATTTTTTCCAGATGAAAAAAACACGTGGGTAGATATACAAATGAGGTGTGTGCTATTTATAAGTTGAATAGAGGTTATGAAATAGAATATTAGATATTAAGTTAAGAAAATTTATTAAATTGTCAAAGTTTGTAAAAAAAAAACTAAAATTTAATTTTAGAAAAAAAAACAAGTTCGTTGAAGACGATAATGGGCGGATTTCCTACCACCTGGGTATAACCCTGTCTATTAGTCGCCTCTTACGACATGCAAAGCTGCAGCCGGCTTATTCTCAGGCCCCGGGCCAGCACAGGGCCAATCACAACTTATAAATACCACACACAAAAGGAACACAAAAAACACAGTATAGAAAGTACAAAACAAGTATGGCAGAGCCACACCCAAGAAAGATTGCCAAACCGACCCGTCTGATCCTAATTGTATGGGCGCCAATGTCACCTACCTACCTACTCAGGGTAGAAGGGAGCATGAAAGAAAGTAGAGAGAGTACAGAATAAAGTATAATCAAGAGAAAGGGTCGTGGATTTCAGACAGGTTTATCAATTTGGCAAGCTTCCTTGTTTAAGGACTTAGCTCCGGTCCGCTAGTATCCGAGTTGATGCTCAGCAGCAGGTCTGCCGTGCAGGGCTCGGCTCCACACCGCCGCGCCGGTAGAATGTCCCAGCTAGATGCTGTAGAGACGTTTGGCCGCGGTCGGTGCTGGAGGTCAGAGGACGGCCGGAGTTCAGAAGTAGTGTGTAGTACGGAAAGTTCTCCGTCTCGTACTGGCAGTTCAGCCTCGTACTTGAACCCTGGAATCAGATGTTTCCGGTCACAATGGGTCCAGTGAGATGCTGAGCTGGTGGGTCCACTGTCCCTCTGCTACTGAGCATATTAGGGACTCGCAGAGGGCCTTTAGGGATGTGGCCCGCCAGCAAACAAGAGGTATGCCATAAGGGCCAAAGAGGTAGATGCTGCTGGTGAAGAATTCGCCTCCGCTAAGGCCTCCGCTACCGAGCAAAAGGGACTAGCTAGGCCCTAAGCGAAGGCGAACCACCAGCCGCTCAGAATGCCAGAAGGGCGCAAGTAGGTATGTTGCCGGCAATGATGCTCACAATCCACGAGGTCCGTTCACTACCGAGCAAAAAAGGGACTAGCCTAGGTACCTCGTGAATTGCGAGCTACCAGCAACATCCTTTAAAGTTTGCCAGAAGGGCGTAAAATAGAGAACAGATTAGAATGTTGTGAAGCAACATAAAACACATAAATTGAACAAGAGAGTTAGCAGGTAAGACACACAATAAAGTACAGCAATTAAAATAAGATTACATACCATAGGTTTTTAGGTTAGATTTTAATGGGGTGGTCAAGTACACTTTCACTTTAAAACACAAACTTACCCAGATTTTGGGGCTTGTAATAGAACTTGTAGATTTAGTTAATTTAGTTAACTGAGTCTTTAGTAGTAGTTGCACAGAGGATGGCTGGGGTCAAAGTGATCGCTATTCCTCGTTGAGGAAAGGCATCATGTTGGGCGGATGTCGGGGGCGAATTTCATTACCATATATGGTAACGAAAAAAGCCTCCAAAACCGTTGTCGTCGCAAAGCCAATGACTGCACTTGATTTGAAAATATTCATAATGCAACGTTCCTCTAGCGGAACTCAAAAACCACCATCATGGTATTTTCTGACAGACTGGATTGACATTTATTTTAACTGTCAATAGTCGAATTGAATGGAGGAAAGGAAGAAGAAGAAGAGTGTTACTACCAGACTTAACGTTGTGATTGTTATGCGCGACCTCTATTGGTGAGTCGCTGTACTACCTCAGCGCTCGGCAAAGGTATTTAAGCTTATCGCTTGATAGGTCTTTTCTAACTTCATATGGAATTTAGATAGACGTTTGGTCGTTTGCCTACAGATGGCGCGCTGATTTAAATTAATATTTAGTGAAATTTTTAATTATTAAGTTAATCGATATTTTTAGATCGGTTACAACACTATGATTGATACCTGTTATCACCCTCTTGCGAAACCTAATAACGTGATTGAAAGCTGCTTATATTATCAAAACTATTAAAATCGATAATAATTTATAAAGTAACAATACGTGTTATTTGGTAAATTTGTTCGGTTGCTCTGAAGGGTATAGAACACCTTGTTTATTTCGGGTTCCATACCTTAAAAGTATATAAAAATACTCGCCCGTGAGGTGCCGGGTTAGAATGTCACCCTCCCATCTCTACCCGTGGGTGTCGTAAGAGGCGACTAAGGGTAACACACCAGAATATAGGCGGCAGCGCTTTCCGAAGAACTGATAACTCATACTTCAATCCCCAAGACGCTTGCCAAGCGTGGGGATTATGGCAAACCCCTTTATATTGGCGGGGGCTCTGTTCAGCAGTAGACAATCCGTCTGATGTCTTTGAGATTACCTCAAAAGAAAAAAGAAACCCGTATAGGATCACTTTGTTGTCCATCTGTCAGCAAAAACACTTTTTCTCAGGATTGCGTAGAGATATCAAGTTGAAATTTATATCAGAAATTTCTTTCAGCGGCGTAAAAATCAAACTTGTAAGTCAACGCGATCATAAGATATGGCCGTTTATGTTGCATCTTTTGCGTCAAGGGAATCAAAATTTATAGGGTACTTACCGTTGACCTAGACTTGGAATCAAAAATTTAAAAAAGCAATATCTAAAAATAAAGTAAAAAACCCGACTGCAATTTATTTATTTTCATTAAGCGTTTTATAGTTCTATTGAAATTAAAACTACAAGTTATATATAGGGTTATTGGTATAATGCTAACAACCTCTTAGGGTTGACTTCTGCTAGTCCTAGCAGACATTTTGAGATGAATTTTATTCTATTTTTTAAAAATAACATATGAAATAATAAATATCAGGCACAAGAGACTTTTAACATCAAGTGGTCCTCGTGCTTATTCCGTCAAATACGCAGAAACAAACACTAAAATAACTTCTCTAAATGCTTGTTTGTTAGGACTAGCAGAAGTCAACCCTAAGAGGTTGTTAGCATATTACCAATAACCCAGTATATTTATGGAATTGTTTTTTAAAGCCCTTCATTTTAATACACCAATCAATGGGCTTGGAAGAGAAAAAAAACATTTCACTGGATGGCGTCTAACATGTGACTTTTTTTTTATATGTACCTAGTGACACTTGCGCTTTGGAGTCGAATCTAACGATATCTCATACATTGAATCTGTTAAGCCATTAAGAAGTTGTGGTGGAATAAAGAAACTCACATACATACATGAACCATGAAAACATTAAACTCCTTTTTTGGGCAGTCGTGTAAAAACTACAATTATTTGGGCAGACGTGTAAAAAAGAACAAGGAACATTTCGTAATTCATGTAGTTCCAGAACAAAAAAGCGTATTTACTATTATAGTGAAACCTGGATAATTGAGATCTGATGAGATCTATATATTTTAGGGTTCCGTACCCAAAGGGTAAAAACTTCGCTGTTCATTCGTCTGCCACCAGGCTGTATCGCAAGATCGGTGATAGCTAGACAGTTGAAATTTTCACAGGTGATGTATTTTTATTGCCACTATATAAACAAATATAAAAATAAAATAAATATTTAAGAGGGGCTCCTACAACCAACTTGTTTTTTTCCGTTTCTTGCTCGATACTAATAACGGTGACAGGTAGACGCTTTAACTATTCACAGAATATTTAGTTTTATGTTCTCTTTAAATATAATTAATTAAAATTTAATAACATAAATAATTAAGGGGGCTCCCATACAATAAAAGATGTTTTCGCCATACCTACCCAGCTCAATCGGACACTGCGAAAAGTGTCTGTAACTTGCAAGACTAGGTTACAGATAATGGTACGGAACCCTTCGTGCGCGAGTCCCACTCGCACTTGGCTGGTTTTTTTCACTCATAAGAGACTTCTCATTAACCTAGTTCCCTACATACAGGCAGGTTAAAATGACAGTTGCTTTATTTATAGATGGTCACTACCAGAGGTCGAAATGTACCAATATTCGTATATATAAAGTTCTATATATAAAGAGTTTTTTTATGTTCGATAAGTTATTCTTTGTCCACTATATCACCTGATGGTAAATGATGATGTGGTCGAAGATGTTGTTCAGGCTAACCTAGAAGTACTGGCTCTTAAGGACAGCTGCTGGAACAAACCGTTAGGTGCTTGGCGACAGATTTTCTACTTGAGTGTGGTAGCTAGCCAGGCGGGCATTCACAAAATGCCCTACCACCATGCTAAATGGTGTCAGAACTTCTCTGTACTGTACTGTAACAGCCGACTCGTCCACTGCTGAACAAGCCCTCCCCTATTAAGGGGGTATTTGCCATAATCTCCACGCTTGGCAGGCGGCTTAAGGATCGCAGTGTAAGATGGCAGTTCTTTAGAAGGTGCTGCTGCCCACCTACCAGTATTTTCCCCTTAGTCGCCTCCTACGACACCCACGGGATGATATGGGGAGGTGCAATTCTAACCCGGCACACCAGGGGGGAGAACTTCTCTAAACCTGATACATTGACCCACTTATACAGGCTATTAAGCTGCAAAGTCCCAAATCTAGAGGTAAACATCAAATTTTCTAAGATATCAAGTCTCATTTGCAGAGTTACAAATTTACGAGAGAAAAATCATAGTCTGCGGAATTCGAACCCGCGTCCATCCACCCCTTTAGCCGGGGTATGCTCTAAACAATTGAGCTAACGTGAGACAGTAACTCATAACTCTAATTTTTGCTCTCGTTCTTCAACCATCGTATCGGGATGGATTCGCCAAGCAGGCGTTATTGCAAACATAACAATATTAAAACTCATTTGCAAAGGTTTGGAAATTCCCAGGAACAGAGTTATTTCAATGAAGTGCTGGGACCTCATTGTAATTATCAATAACAGATGTTTGTCATATATTATTTATATTAGAAACATGTATGCTTGTAAAAAAATACTTTCAATAATAAAGAAGTAGACCAACCTAGCAGATATCCCCTTAGATTTAGACATAACCTTATACTACCATCCCGTGGGTTGCCGGGTTAGAATTGCACCTCCCCATATCTTCCCGTGGGTGTCGTAAGAGGCGACTAAGGGAATAATAATGGAAGGTGGGCAGCAGCGCCTTCTAAAGAACTGCCAACTTACACTGCGATCCCCAAGCCGCCTGCCAAGCGTGGGGATTATGGCACATCCCCCTAAATAGGGGAGGCTGTGTTCAGCAGTGGACGATCCGGCTGATACAGTACAGTATACTACCAAGCTCAAAACTGGCATTATTTTTTTTTTATTTTGCTTGATAGGTTAGCCTTCTACCACTATCTCACCTGATGGTAAGTGATGATGTGGTCGAAGATGTTGTTCAGACTAAACTAGTTATATTGGTTCTCAAAAAAAAATTGATCTAAATGTAATAGTAAAAAAATATTTAACACGTTACCAAATCGAATCCCGCACATGACTGTAATATTTCTTTTCGTTGTAATTTGGAATATAAAGAAATTATTACATTATAACAAATATTTTAAGAAAACATTCTATTAATATTTTAATAAAACATTGTATTAATATTTTAAGAAAACATTGTATTAATATTTTAATAAAACATTTGAAGCAATGATGGCCGAGCGGTAATAGCTATCTGCCGTGCCGCAGGTCCCTGGTTCGATCCCCACCGCCAGCTTGAGCTTCACCGCATGGTGGAAGGGCATTTTGCTATTGCCCGCCTGGCTAGCTACCACCCTCAAGTATAAAATCTGTCGCCAAGCACCTAACGGTGTGTCCCGGCAGCAGTACTTGAAAGCCAGTGAAATTACAGGCACATGAGATTTAACAACTATGTCTCAAAGTGACGGGTGCAGCGCAATTCGTAACTTGTGATGAAATGCATCTGTTATAGGCAGAGGTTAGTCCGCTTAACATCAGCTGGGCCTCGAGCTTGTTCTGTCACAATAACATAAAAATAAAATATAAAATAAACCCTTTAAAAAATATATCTAGTGACAATACGACGGCACGTCGACTCAACAGGAAAATTAGGCGTAATTTTCCTGCTAAGCCGATGTGACGTCACATAATTCGCCACGCAGCCAAACCGGAAGAATTTTCGACGTGTAGCACAACATTTAAACTAAAAGTAGCTAACTACAAACACATAGTCAACTACAACCTAAAATTGGCTATACGAAACAGAAACGAAGAGGTCGTGGAGGCTTTAACTAAAACAACAAGGGCAACGCCGGAATCTGTGGCCGGCCCTTCAACGACAAATTAAACCGGCAAATGTACAACGTAATAAATTAACCAACCAGATATAAGGAGTAAAAAACATTTATATATAATTAAGTATGGACTCACTTTAGCTATAATATATTTTAGATAACTAACTTCCCTTCAGGAAGAATATTGATAAGTTGTAGAATGCACTCAAAGTTTAAAATTATTATATGTAAAAAAAAAAGTAGTAATCAAATAAGAGTACGGACCACGAGTCTGTAGTGTCTAATATTTAAATAAAAAAAAAAGAAGTAGTTTTTTGAAGCGCTCGTAGCGAAGTTTACTTAGTTGTTCTCAACCGATCAGCAAAGTTAAGCAACGTCGCGCGCGGTCATGAGTTGGATGGGTGACCGCTAGTGACATTACTACTGAACGTGCACGTGCTTCGGAGGGCACGTTAAGCCGTCGGTCCCGGTTGTTGTCTTAGGATGGCAGTCGTTATAGCATGGTGGTAGGGCATTTTGCGAATGCCCGCCTGGCTAGCTACCACCCTCAAGTTGAAAGATCTGTCGCCAAGCACCTAACGGTGTGTTCCGGCAGCTGTCCTTGACAGCCAGTACTTCTAGGTTAGCCTGAACAACATCTTCGACCACATCATCACTTACCATCAGGTGAGATAGTGGTCAAAGGCTAACCTATCTAGCATAAAAAAAAAAAAAAAGAGATGTATACATTGAAATGTCAAAGTCAAAATTATTTATTCCATTTACGAGTCGACGCTCTTATGAATCAATTTACAAATTTTAATATTCTTTTACAATGTGTTACATATATAATAAAATTTATTATATTAAGTAGGTGACAGCGTATGTAGCTAGTGATAGAAAAAAAACTACACAACCATAATAAATCGAGGAATGTAGCGTAACAATCGAAAAACAATTCTAGAGTTGAATGCTATACAATGGCTACACGGTCGCGTTCCTATATTTTTTTAAATGCCTATGTAACGAATTGCAATTACGTGAGTTACCGTAACTACTTTAATAACAATATGTATGGTATCTGGCTCGCAAAGCTTTCAATATTTCGATGAAAGAAAACGTCTTTGATTTTTTTGTTGGTAAATTCACATACGTAGCGACATCTATACTCTATAGATGTTAATATTAATAACTCTATACTCGATGTCGCTATGTGTTATAAAGACAGTTGAATAAGGCTTATGTTTTACTTACCACCAGATATATTAACAGACAAAAATAGTAAATGATCACCAAATTAAACCAGCATTTTATAAAAGTTTAAACTTCATAGTTTTAACATCTCGCTATTTTATTTAAGCATTTTTTTTAAACGACTCCAAATTAGTTATAGTTAACCCAAAAGTAGTAAATGATTACCAAAATTAAACTTGCTATAATACTTCTGGCGCAACGCAGGCCGCTATATATATCGCGGCACTTTTTAAAAATATTGATTGGCTACAATTTTTTTGGAATCATATTCTAAAAAAATAAATAAAAAAAAACTCAACTAATAAGTATGTAAAATTCGCGTCAAACTATGTTTAATTATTTATAATTGGTTTATAAGGACATAGAACGTAGGTATATAAGAAAAAAAAACGAACGAAATGCAAGTGAGTCCTTATTTTAAGACATAAATGATATAGAAACGATTTTTTAATATTTTCCGTTCCGTACCTCACTCTAAAAAAAGGTAACACGAGTAACCTCGTGTTAAAAAAGATATCGTGCGAAATGAGTAAGCGAAAACCTTTAAATTTAGGTGCATCTAAAGGTGCCCGACCACACACCGCGCGGCCCGCGTTCCCCCCGCGCTGGCCGTCGCACTCACACATAGCTGCGAGCGGTTTTACGAGCACACATACTTGTGTCGCTTCTTTACTTGAGTATAATATATTATCTCTTTGCGGTGTCGTTAATTATTTTATTTTGTTCTCCCTATTTCCAGAAACTTCAAATGTGCGGCACCGAGGAGGAAATGCGAGACGTTGCCGCAAAGATCTGTAGGAACTATCTCCACGGTGCTTGGAAGACTGTGAATCCGACTTCATTGGAGTTCAAAAGGATCAGGTAAGGTATCCTTACAATATATAAATGGATGGCCTTCACTCGATCAAGGTCACGTGCTAATTCTACCTACGGCGCTCGATTCTTCGAGTAATCAAGAAGCGCATATTGACAAAATCCTCGCCATTTTGTGTCGCGTGCAAGGTAATTGCCGGAGACGCTACCAGTCTTGCGCATCCGAGCGTCCGGTAAATACGTTGCCGCTAATCGTGTGTTTTTAGGAAAACATTGCGGACAATATACCTTCCTGTCTCTTTAGACAATGCACTAATTATACAGGCACTGTTACATTTCACGGGTTCTTATCTTAGTCGACTGTGTCACAATGGAATGGATGATTGCTTAGGTATTTATCTCTGTCTAACATCAGATATGACGCATAATATTTTGATATTCTTTCCTTGTCATTACAAACTGCATAAACATGTGCATAGGTACATAGGTAAATTCTTGTTAGTATTTAGAGCAGTGGAGTTCGGATATAAGTACTCTATGTATTTCAACTCTCTGATCGTGGCTACATTTCATACAATAAGCATAAGTTCATTTTTTTTTCTGTATTGATATTCTATGAACGGTACTTAGTAGACGGCAATAGGCTCACCGCAATTACACGGAATTTAATAACATATCTGACAAAGTGTAGGTGTTTACATGGATACTTATCAGAGTGTGACAATGTTGTTTTTATTGAGTCTACTAACTAAAAGATTACAAGAAACTTATTTACAGTAAAGTAATTGTTTTTGATCAAAATATTTCAATTGTCAGCTGAGTTACCGGTACACTGAGTTACTCTGCGGGTAACTCCACAGGCACTATCGTTAACTCCTAAGACATTTGCGGGCTATCTCATTATAAAGCACATGTTTTGACTGTAATTAATAACTAAAAAATAGGGAAATTCTAGGGGCAAAATATCTTGAACGTTTCCGCCTTGGCAAGGTCGCCGAGTGGACTGCTAATGTCTCATGGCACCTCCTACTCCATTTATTTAGTGTTGTCGAGGATCAACGGGGTCAACTAACGCCAAATGTGTCCCTCCGGAAAGTAATTTAGGTTCAGGTATCAGTCATAAATAAAAAAAACAATCGAAGTCATGACCGCAGAGACCTAGCCAGCAGCCAGCAACGATTCAATTCCCAAAATGGGCCGTCTTGGCTCTGGCGTGGATTATATATGTGCGAGGGAAATAAATTCACATGATGTCATGTTAGCTCAATTGGTTAGAGCATACTCCGGCTCAAGGAGTGGATTGACGCGGGTTCGAATCCCGCACATGACTTAAATTTTTCCTATCGTATATTTGTGATTTTGTAAATAAATTCACCAATAAGATCGCAGCGCTTAGCGAGGCTAGTTAAATGAAGCGTTCTTATTGGTGGATTTTTTCCTCGCACACCATGCATCTTTCTTGCACGTTTCTGATTTCCTACGCCTTAGTCCCTAGTGTGTGAATGGTAGTATAATATCTACGATTGTCCAGACATGATTTGGTCCCATATAATAGAGGGCCAGCTGATTGCAATTTAATAATAATAGTAATATATAGAGCTAGTAAAATTACAGGTACATGAGACTTAACAACTATTTGTCATAGTGACGGGCCCAGTGCAATTGGTCACTTGTGATGAAATGCTCTGTTAAAGAATCTGTTAAAGGAAGAGCTTAGTCCACTTAACATCAGGTGGGACTCGAGCTTGTTCCGTCACAATAACATAAAAAAAAATGTTAGAATAAGAATGAATAAAAGATACTTAAGAAATTATATTTCTAATTAGAACTAAAATTAACCAATTTTATATAACTTAAGAAACAGTGGGTCCACACTAGGCCCTAGGTCCGTATCGTGGATACCTAAATGACATCGATCTATCTAAGAAGAGTCACGATATTGGAGGCATTTTTAGATTTACTTATTATATCGTACCTTACTGGTAAGAAAGTTTCACGAATAATGTTTTGTACTTACGTGAATAATGATAATACCTATATGATTTCTTGGTAATTGAAATATTAATAAGAACATATATTTGGGATTAAAATAAATAACAACAGGTAATTTTAGGTTATACATATTTAATTAATAAATATAGCATGTATATTTGTGAATCAATTATACAATAGGTCACGCAAGGACCATAGGTTATCACATAGCAACTTAATTATTCATAATAATAATCAGCATAATTTACACAGTAATAGTAAAACAGTATTTACCTGGCTCTTATACAAGACGTCTTGTCAGGCGCGTGGTCGCGCACCGAATGCCAAACTAACGCTAACGCGGCTGTTTTTATACAGAGTGGAGGGGATGCTCGAATGACGCAGTGGGAATGGTAGAGTCGTTGAAGGACTAGTTAGTCAAATCAGCATACATAACGTTAAAATAAATTTAAATAGTCTGAATCTCCCACATATATTTCTATAAATTCTATCATATAATATCTAGGTAAATTTAATTAATTATAGTAAAGTTGAAAAAGTCAAATGAAAAAGCTTAATGGATGGTGTGCATGTAGTTAATGTATAGGTGTGTTGTGTGCGTGTCCACGTGTAAATTATGTCTTCGGTCATATATATATATCATAATAAAACTTAGTAAGTAACCATTTCTTTACTACTTCCCTGACTTTAAACGCATTGCGTGAATTTTCCGAGCACATTTTCTGAAATCACAGAAAATTTCTTCCTCAGAAAAAAAACCCACTTACTGCCCGGGTTCGAACTCATGACCTCACGATAGCAAAGCGGCGCGTCTCGTAACTCGAACATCGAATGCAGTAATTCCACTACTTGATAAGATCTTATGGAATATTTTCACAGCCAATTATGTGACCAAACAACTACTTAGCTAAATTGAACCGGAAATAACCGGTACCTAAAACCGGTTCGACATACATGTCTTATCATCAGTAATAACTACTTATCACTGGACATAAATATACGTGTTTTTAATGAGTCAATGGGAAAGACTCCCAGTCATTGTCAATATTATTGAATAATTAGCTGCACTACGCAGTTTCACCTGCGCAGAATGATAATAAAGACAAAAAACGTTTAATAAGCCTTTTTGTAAACAAGTATAAGTTAACTAAAAAGTAAAAAACCCGACTGCAAATTATATATTATTGTTAAGAATTTTATCGTTCAAGTGAAATTAAAACTGCTAGTGATATATATTTCTGGAATAGTTTCTTAAAACCCTTCATTATGATATATATACACGGTGGATTTGGGAGAAAAACATTTTTTTTATCACAATATGGCGTCTAAAATCCACCAGTTTGTTTTACCGCGAGTAGAGCGCCCGCCGGGCGCCGTGGCTACACTGAACCGCGCCGCGCTTCCTTTGAATAGAGTTTGAATATATACATCGAATAAATATTCAAACTCTATTTTGCAATCAGCTGGCCCTCTATTTATATGGGACCAAATCATGTCTGCCCAAACATTGATATTATACTACCTAAGGCGTAGGAAACAAGAAACGTGCAAGGACGATGCATGGTGTGCGAGGAAAAAGTCCACCAATAAGATCGCTCCTTTTAACTAGCCTCGCTGAGCGCTGCGATCTTATTGGGGGATTTATTTCCCTCGCACATATATAAGATACGCAGCCTAATAATCCACGCCAGAGCCAAGTCAGCCCATTCTGGGATTTGAATCGTCAGTCAGAGCTTGATCTGATTGGTTGAGAGAGCGAGAGAGCACGATATGTTACTGCGTACTTGCGCGCAGCGTGGTCATCGCATCGGCGATGCTTTCTTTTCTAGTTGTGCAATTGTCGCTTTCATTTACATTTTGACTTACTGACGCTACCTCTAATTCTTGGGGTTGGAGTGGAACAAAATACAGAATATTTAATCATACCTACAAATCGTCTTGGGGTTGAAGTGGAACGATTTTTGGGGTTTAGTGGAATAAGCCCTGGCTAGGGCTCTGCGGTCATGACTTCGATTGATTTTTTATTTATGACTGATACCTGAACTTAAATTACATTCCGGAGGGACACATTTTGACGTTAGTTGACCCCGTTGATCCTCGACTTCACTAAATATATGAGTGTAAGAGGTGCCATGAGACTTGATGAGACGTTAGCAGTCCACTCAGGAACCTTGCCAAGGCGGAATCGCTCAAGATATTTTGCCCCTAGAATTTCCCTATTTTTTAGTTATTTATTACAGTCAAAATATGTGCTTTATAATGAGATAGCGCGCAAAAGTCTTAGGAGTTACCGATAATGTCTGTGACCCGCAGAGTAACTCAGTGTACCGGTTACTCAGCTGACAATTGAAATATTTTGATCAAAAACAATTACTTTACTGTAAATAAGTTTCTTGTAATCCTATAGTAAGTAGACTCAATAAAAACAACATTGTCACACTATCTATATATTTGAAGCAGTGATGGCTCAGTGGCATTGGCTATGGACTGCCGTGCAGCAGGTCCATGGTTCGAATCCCGCCCAGAGCTTGAGCTTCACCGCATGGTGGAAGGGCATTTTGTGAATGCCCGCCTGGCTAGCGACCACCCTCAAGTAGAAAATCTGTCGCAAAGCACCTAACAGTGTGTTCCGGCAGCAGTCCTTGAGAGCCAGAAAAATTACAGGCTAATGAGACCTAACAACTGGACGTCTCAGTGTGACGGGCACAGTGCAATTCGTCGCTGACGAAATGCGTCTGTTATAGGCAGAGGTTAGTCCACTTAACATCAGGTGGGCCTCGGGCTTGTACCGTCACAATAACATGAGTCCGTGTAAACACCTACACTTTGTCAGGTATGTTATAAAATTCCGTGTAATGGAGGTGAGCCTATTGCCGTCTACTAAGTACGGTTCATAGAATATCAATACAGAAATAAATTAAATGAACATATGCTTATTGTATGAAATGCAGTCACGATCAGAGAGTTAAATTACATAGAGTAGTTATATCCGAACTCCACTGCTATAAAAACTAACAAGAATTTACCTATCTACATACCTATGCACATGTTTATGCAGTTTGTAACGACAAGGAAAGAGTATTAAAATATTATGCGTCATATCTGTTGTTAGAAAGGGATAAATACCTAAGCAATCATCCATTTCATTGTGACACAGTCGCCTAAGATAAAACAAAATGTCGATTTTTTTCAATTTCAATAATAATAGCATTACTTACGCGTGAAATATAACATTTTTCGTATCTCTCACAGTGCCTGTATAATTAGTGCAGTGTCTAAATACACAGGAAGGTATATTGTCCACAACTTTTTCCTAAAAACACACGATTAGCGGCAACGTATTTACCGGACGCTCGGAAGTGCAAGACTGATAGCGACTCCGGTAATTACCTTGCATGCGTCTAGTAAATATGGGAGTTCACAACTCATCTACAGTTGAAAAAATCTTAGATCAAGATTCTATATCTTAGTAAAACCAATAATAATAATAATAATAAATTATTTATTTCCAAAAATGCTTAGTTACCTAACACATATTACTACTAAATTTCACGTTACATAATATTTCTCGATAAACAATCATAACATATGTTACCAGCAAGTCTTTTTCACCCTTTTTAGTGACCGTTGCTATACTTAAGGGATCGATTGTCATTCACTGTCAATGACTATATCATCAAGATAGGAAAATACTTTTCAGTTATTGGAGTGTAACTAAAAAACAGCGGACCGGTTTTGATGAAATTTAAATGGTATCACACGGGAAGTGTCATCTTTCAATTAAAAAAGAATCATCCAAAATCGGGTCTCCCAGACAAAAGTTCGAGGTAAAACATTAAAAAAAAATACAGTCGTATTATGTACCTTTTTTTTTTGTTTTTTTATGCCTGATAGGTTAGCCCTTGACCACTATCTCACCTTCAGGCTAACTTAGAATTACTGGCTCTCAAGGACAGCTGCCGGAACACACCGTTTGGTGCTTGGCGACAGATTTTCTGCTTGAGGGTGGTAGCTAGCCAGGCGGGTATTCGCAAAATGCCCTGCCACCATGCTAGGTGAGCCTGAACAAAATCTTCGACCACATCATCACTTACCATCAGGTGAGATAGTGGTCAAAGGCCAACCTATAAGGCACAAAAAAAAGTAGAACACTTGTTTAGATAAGTAATCGGAAAAGGTACACATAATTATAGCATAAGTAATCTTGCAAAAAATATGTTAGGTACATATCAATTCTTTTATTATTTAATGCATAATTAGGTAGTTGCACTTAATGATAATGATTTATCTAGTATTTACTCGCTCAGTGTTAAGATAACCAACAAAAACAATCAAACAAAGTTACAGAAAAAAACAATCTGTCTATAGGTAATTTTGATTAGCTGATATCGGTCATATATGTGTGTGTGTATATATTTTTTTATGTATTACATTTTTTCCTGACTAAAATTAACAAATGTTAACTAAAAAACTTCAATTTACTACAAAATTATTCCAATATTCCGCTACCATTAGGATTATTATATTTTTTAGTATTGGCAATTGCAATATGTATTTTACTGGTATTGCCATTAAAATTACGTAATTTAATATTTCAGTATTTTAATGATTCTTTTAGATGTGTATAATATGCATCTAAAAAATAATTTTTATTTTAAAATAAATTTTATTTGCATGGTGGTAGGGCATTTTGCGAATGCCCGCCTGGCTAGCTACCACTCTCAAGTAGATAATCTGTCGCCAAGCACCTAACGGTGTGTTCCGGCAGCTGTCCTTGAGAGCCAGTTCTTCTAGGTTAGCCTGAACAACATCTTCGACCACATCATCACTTACCATCAGGTGAGATAGTGGTCAAAGGCTAACCTATATAATCTTAAAATCGTTTTAGTTCGGCTATGCTCAATATGAGTCAACATATAGATGTATCGCGAGCAGAAAACTAGTAGAATATAAATACCATAAATAAAAAGTCCATTCTCAAATTCAAATCATCTGTATTAATCTGTCTTATTAATTACACAAATAAAATACAAATATTCAATAATTTTGAAAAAATTTAATGGTAAGACAAATAAAAATCAACTTATTTAAGTAATGAAATATAAGTATTATTATTTAAATCTCCCCGTGGGGTGTCGGGTTAGAATTGCACCTCCCCATATCATCCCGTAGGTGTCGTAAGAGGCGACTAAGGGGAAAATACTGGAAGGTGGGCAGCAGCGCCTTCTAAAGAACTGCCATCTTACACTGCGATCCCCAAGCCGCCTGCCAAGCGTGGGGATTATGGCAAATACCCCCTTAATAGGGGTGGCTATGTTCAACAGTGGACGATCCGGCTGATACAGAATTATTTAAATCACAATAAGATTTGACCATTACTTAGTACTTAAATTACGGACTTTAATGTTTAATGAATAATAATCAAATTATTAATACTAATAAAAAATTAAAATTTCTTTCTCAATGAGTAGGTTTTGGACACATTAGGGCATGTTTTATTTGTGCAAAAAAATTGTGGGAGATGGCGTTCAAAAAGATTTTTAGGCAGATCGTCTGTAGTCATATTAATACAGTCTTCATACTCTAGAAAAAAAATAATAATAATCAACTTTGTAAAATACATGTAACCAACAATTGCAACGATAATAATTTAAAAACGAACAAATGTAAGTCAACGAACTTAAATAAAGAGATTAAGTATTACTATTAAATGAATAGATTCAGGCGTTACTTTGCGGAAATCTATATTATCTATATTATTATTTCCTGTTAAGCAGACGTGACGTCATAAACGCCACGTAGCCAAACCGGAAGAGTAATCGACGCGTTTCGCTTCTTAACTCTACGAGTCTTGACTCTACGAGTGTACGATTCATCGACCGCTAGTGACATTACTATTGAGCGTGCACGTGCTTCGAAGGCGGTCCCGGTTGTTGTCTTAGGATGGCCGTCGTTATAGCATGGTGGTAGGGAATTTTGCGAATACCGGCCTGGCTAGCGACCACCCTCATGTAGAAAATCTGTCTCCAAGCACCTAACGGTGTGTTCCGGCAGCAGTCCTTGAGAGCCAGTAAAATTACAGGCACAATAAGACTTAACATATATGTCTCAAGGTGACGGTCGCAGTGCAATTCGTAACTTGTGACGAAATCTGTTATAGGCAGAAGTTAGTCCGCTTAACATCAAGTGGGCCTCGAGCTTGATGATCCGTCACAATAACATTAAAAAAGAAACTAAGTTTGTATGGAAAGCGTATTGAATAAACTGTACAAGTTTTCCTTATAAAATCAGGTTTTGTTTATTTATGTACATATTTAAAAATTCAGTATTGCATGACTCACGGACTCGGCAAGGTTATACGTTGTTTATATACTTTTTGCGTGTTTTCTTGTACCTGCTGATATTTATTGTAAGGTTTATCCTGTATTCGATAAGCAATATTTGTATTAATGAATAGATTCAGGCGTTACTTTGCGGAAATCCATATTTAATAATAACAAATATTTTAAAAGTTCTTTTAGAAAACATCAATTTAATTATTTAATGAGACACTTCAAAAATCTTCCATGTCTCGATCGTGCGCACGTAGAGTCAAGACCTGAGGATGCTTCGTTTAGAAGCGAAACGCGTCGAATACTCTTCCGGTTTGCCTGCGTGGCGTTTGTGACGTCACGTCGGCTTAACAGGAAGTTAGGCGGAATTGTCACTAGATATATGTAATTTTCATAAAGATTTTTTAAGTGTTAACGCTTAAAAAAATCTCTATGAAAATTATGTATAAATATTAAATAATTAAATTGATGTGTTCTTAAAATACTTTTTAAATATTTGTTATTCTTAAATATTTGTATTGTGTGGGTAGCTGCCCCTTTCAAGAGAGAAATCTTTCGCCAAGCATCTAACGGTGTATTCCGAGAGATGAGAAAGCCATTATATTCCAGGAAGGACTGGAATATCAGCTAAATCGATTGTCGTTTGTTCATACATTCGTTTTGGGTTCTGTACCCAAAGGGTAAAAACGGGACCCTATTACTGAGACTTCGCTGTCCGTCCGTCCGTCCGTCTGTCACCAGGCTGTATCTCAAGAACGGTGATAGCTAGACAGTTGAAATTTTCACAGATGATGTATATCTATTGCTGCTATAACAACAAATACTAAAAATATAATAAATATTTAAGGGATATTCCCATACAACAAACTTGATTTTTTTACCGTTTCTTGCTCGATACTAATAACAGTGACAGGTACATTGCTTTAACTATTCACAGAATATTTAGTTGTACGTTCTCTTTAAGTATAATTAATTAAAATAAAATAAATAATAAAGGGGTCTCCCATACAATAAAAGAGGTTTTCGCCATACCTACCCAGCTCAATCGGACACTGCGAAAAGTGTCTGTAACTTGCAAGATTAGGTTACAGATAATGGTACGGAACCCTAAGTGCGCGAGTCCCACTCGCACTTGGCCGTTTTTTTACACACTACATAGTAAAACAAAGTAGCTTCCTATGTATGCTTAGATCTTTAAAACTACGCAACGGATTTTGATGCGTTTTTTATATAGATAAGCTTGTGACTGCCGTGCCGCAGGTACCTGATTCGATCCCCACCGCCGGCATGAGCTTCACCGCACGGTAGAACATTTTGCGATTGCCCGCCTGGCTAGTAGAAAATCTGTCGACAAGCACCTAACGGTGTGCACCGGTCCTTGAGAACCAGTGAAATTACAGGCACATGAGACTTAACAACTATGTATCAAGGTGTCGGGCGCAGTGAAATTCGTTACTTGTAACGAAATGCATCTGTTATAGGCAGATCTTAGTCCACTTAACATGAAGTGGACCTCGAGCTAGTTCCGTTAAAATAAAATAAAACAAAAGAAAAAATATAACCTTGTAGCGCTATCTCACTTTACGTATAATAAGTAACGGACGATGCCATCGACATGCACAACAAGCATTATATTCTATATGTTTATTGGTATATATTTTACGGCTAAAATCCGAAGCGCGGCTACGTCTAGTTTTAGCCGGTTAGAACTAGTTATAGCCATTTACTTTTGGTTATATCTAGTATAAGCCAAT
Source organism: Plagodis pulveraria (assembly GCA_963890685.1). NCBI lineage: Eukaryota > Metazoa > Arthropoda > Insecta > Lepidoptera > Geometridae > Plagodis > Plagodis pulveraria. The sequence continues at coordinate 2,125,614 of OY982977.1, forward strand.
TGTTTTCGGGTAGAACTAGGTCTAGCTGGTATCATTCCGGCTAGAACTAGGTCCAAGCAAACCCTAGTGGCTGATACTAGGTTGAGCCAATAGCTCCAATCCATCTCTGGTGGGCAAGGCTATAAAAGATGTGGCACAGTTTACCTTTGCCGTCCATCCGGTTGGGGTGATATTTTTTTCACATTAAGTTTATACTATTATAATTTTTTGAAGCGCTCGTAGCGAAGTTTACTTAGCTGTTCTCAACCGATCAGCAAAGTTAAGCAGCGTCGCGCGCGGTCATGAATTTTGGATGGGTGACCGCTAGTGACATTACTACTGAGCGTTTCCGTGCTTCGGAGGGTACGTTAAACCGTCGGTCCCGGTTGTTGTCTTAGGATGGCAGTCGTTATAGCATGGTGGTAGGGCATTTTGCGAATGCCCGCCTGGCTAGCTACCACCCTCAAGTAGAAAATCTGTCGCCAAGCACTAAACGGTGTGTTCCGGCAGCTGTCCTTGAGAGCCAGTACTTCTAGGTTAGCCTGAACAATATCTTCAACAACATCATCACTCACCTTAGGTGAGATAGTGGTCAAAGGATCACCTATCAGGCATAAAAAAGTACACACGCAAAGTTTCAAAATCCGGAGACGCGTAGTATTTGAGCGAAGCGAGCGTGCTGAGGCAGCGGCCGGCGAAGCGCTAAAAAACTGTTAAACATCCAACAAAACAATTAATTTGATCAGTGAAGGGTTACAAAAAAGTGAGGTTATGACTTTACAAAAATATGCATTACCTTGTAATAAAAGTGGTGGGAAAAGGAAGGGAGGACCTTCCCTTCCAGGAATTCTATCCGAAATGATACCAGTTAAACCTATCTACCCGAAAACAATTGGCTTATACTACATTTAACGAAGAGTAAATGGCTATAACTAGTTCTAACCGGCTAAAACTAGACGTAGCCGCGCTTCAGGTTCTAGCCGTTATATATTTACGTAGGTATATATAGTTAATGTGTTCTTATCGTCGTCTGTCCACGTCTGCAGCGCACAATGCACGTTTTATCTATTTGTAGTTTTCCTACGCCCTATATTAGTTAAATATTTATGCGATATTTGTCGGCTTTATTCTACTGTAGTTGTTTGGTATAAAAAAACTTGCGCAGTACGAGTCGCACCTCTTTTTATTTTTATTATTGAAGCGCTCGTAGCGAAGTTTTGCCATTCTTAATCGATCAGCTAAGTTAAGCAACGTCCGCCGCGGTCAGGAGTTGGATGGGTGACCACTATCTCACTTGATGATGTGGTGGAAGATGTTGTTCAGGCTAACCTACAATTATTGGCTCTAAAAGACAGCTGCCGGAACACACAGATAGGTGCTTGGCGACCAATTTTCTACTCGAGGTTGATACGATTCTCTATGGCCCCCACTTTACGAATTATTCAAATGCAGCTCCTAATGTAGGGAATTCAAACTGTTCCAGTAGCCTCATAGCGTTTATGGCGAAAATAACGCCAAGACCCATGTGGAACAACTTTTTGGGAGTGTGATCGTTTTTAGCGTTTTTAGCGAATCTAACTTCAAATGGTATGCACCCTAATTTGGCGTGGTTTATTCTGTTTAGATTCAGTTGGAAGGCGCCACTACGAAGCTTGCTGACTGGTTTGCATGTCAAACTCGTAAACCCACGTCACCAGTAACAATGCGTTTCATGAATGTTGGGTCGGAATTGACTCGTTCAAGCATGTCTTTGGGACAGGCCGAGCGGCAATATGTTTCATACCCAAGCGATTATTTAAAATGGTAGGGATTCGTGAGATACAGAAAGTTCAGCGGCTATCTCTCTCAAACTTGAATGAGGATTTTAGTCATTTTTCTGAGAGCCAGTACTTCTGGGTTAGCCTGAACAACATCTTCGACCACATCATCACTTACCATTAGATGAGATGGTGGTCAAGGCTAACCTATCAGGAAAAAAAAAGTCCCTATTTCCTTCACTTAATTGCAATGTTAACATCACTTGCAGACGTTGATGGCCTATCAGAGCGAGGCAAGTCTTCCACCACATCTCGTAAGCTTTGTACCACTCATAAGCACGCGTTTTTGATAAAGTCGATTCACCATAACTCTTCTGTAACATTTTCATTGACGCTAAACACGAAATTCCATTGGAGGTCCATAATTTTAGACAAACTCTTTGCTCGATGTTTTTGTTCATTATGAAATTCACAATACCCTAGATATTATTTAACTAAAAACTGCACTGTATTTAATTTCAAAGAGCAGTTGTTACTCCAACTCCGCGCGCCAAAATGAAAAACAGTTGTGCCAATGTAACAAAAAAAAAGAATTTAGAACCTAACTAAAAACTGTATTGTATTTAATATAAAGAGCATATGTTAATAAAACACCGCGCGCCAAAATGAAAAACAGTTGTGCCAATATAACAAAAAAAAAATTAGAACCTAACTAAAAACTGCATTGTATTTAATATAAAGAGCATATGTTAATAAAACACCGCGCGCCAAAATGAACAACAGTTGTGCCTAAATAACAAAAAAGAAAAGTATGTTAATACTTTTTCTTTGGACCTTACTAAAAACTGCACTGTATTATTTTAAAGAACAGATAATACACCAACTCCGCGCGCCAAAATGGAAAACTTGTACCAAAAAAGAACCATGAACAAATCATCTGTCAGTTTAGTCGCTAACTAACAGATGATTTGAACACACCTTTTTATTGTATGAGTTGCTTATTTTTGAATTTGGAAGATGGTTCCACTTCCAAATGCAACTTTGATTAAGAGGCCTTTTTCATTATGCAGCCCTCTCACTCGCACTTTTAAAGATAATTTCAAATAGCAACAATATGGTTTATATTTTTTAGAATGTGGTTAATCATTATTTTGCTGCATGCAACTATAGATGTTCTCTACTAATTTTCATTTTGATATCTGTAATGGGGGATCCAAAACGCGTAATTTAGTTATTTTAAATTTTGGGCCTCTAATTCTAATTGGACTCAACATGTAACAAAGTAAAATATGTTGAGAACATCTATAGTTGCATGCAGCGAAATAATGATTGACCACATTTTAAAAAATATAAACTTGAAATATAAAATATAATTGTTGCTATTTCAAATTATCTTTTAAAGTGCGAGTGAGAGGGCTGCATAATGTAAAAGGCCTCTTAATTTATTTATTAACGCATCTACCAAGTTAGATAGTATGCGTATCCAAAAGTTAGGTTACGTCGGCGTAATGCCGACTAGCCTGTTTACCATCTTAAAGCCTCTACAAACTCTTGGCCAGTCCAGTGGATTGCCGAACACAACGCTTCCGTGCGCTAATTTTACCTGAGGCGCCATCTAGTTTCCATGTGATGTAGCTCGGCCTCAATAGAGGGCGCTAATGTAAAATGGCGATTACAATGAAAAAAATAAAGAACATCCTTTTTAGTGATCCTTACTTACGGGATCGATTGTCATTCACTGTCAATTACTATATCATCAAGATAGAAAAACACTTTTCAGCTATTGGACCAGCTTTCAAGTAATAAAAAAGAATCATCAAAATCGGTTCACCCAGTCGAAAGTTCTGTAAAAAAAATACGCGTCAAATTGAGAAACTCCCGATGATTGGGAAGACACTAAAAAAAATTGAATCGAATTGATAACCAACTTAATTTGAAATTTCGTTAAAAACTCTAAAAGCGCCCGTACGCTACCCAAAAAATAACTAACAGGCCTTATTCTCTTATTACAAAATTACTAATATACGATAAAAAATAATTAAGTCATGTGCGGGATTCGAACCCGCGTCCATCCACCCCTTTAGCCGGGGTATGCTCTAACCAATTGAGCTAACATGACATGACGTCATAACCCAAATCTTTCCTATCGTTCTTTAACCATCGTATTTGGATGGAGCTACATCTATAGTACAACTTACGTTGTACTACAAACAAGACCAACATTTCAATTGGTTTTATACTTGTAAATGATGACGCAACCTTATAATTTTAATATTGTTATGGTTGCAACGCCTGCTATGCGGATTACATTACAAAATCATAAATATACGACAGAATTTTTATTTTTTGATTAGTTATCGATGCGGGTTCGAATCCCGCACATGACTTAAATTTTTTATATCGTATATTTGTTATTTTGTAATGTAATCCGCATAGCAGGCGTTATTGCAAACATAACAATATTAAAATTATAAGGTTGCGTCATCATTAAAAAGTATAAAACCAATTGCAAAATTGGTCTTGTTTGTAGTACAACGCAAGTGGTACTATAGATGTCGCTCCATCCGAATACGATGGTTAAAGAACGATAGGAAAGATTTGAGTTATAACGTCATTTCATGTTAGCATACTACATAACAATATACAAATACAAAATAGTTTATTGCATGATAAAATATGACACAATATTAATTGGTGATGCCCTGCCTTTTGCTTTAGTTTACACTTTGTTGCAAAAGGCAGTGTCTTCCCTGGAAGAGGCACATTTGCAATAAAATACAGAAAGAAAGAAAACAGAAGTTTTGGTAAAAGAAACATTATTACAATAATAAGTATGCAAGTAGGTATAAATATATGTAGGTAAGGAAATTCTAAATATGTAAAAGATAAAAGTATATGAAAAAGGCCTTATTCTCGTTTTCAGCGGAGGCCTATCCAACTTCCTGTACTACGTGGCCCTCCCCGAGGACGGCAAGCTGGTAAGCAGCCAGCGCGACGCGAGCGCTAGAGACAGCTCGCCCGACTCGGACACCGCGGCCGACACGCTCGCCTCGCGGCTTGCTCGTCGGGAACTGGGCAGGTCTACTTCCTTCACCATGGACGAACCCAAGAAGGTAACATATAACTAAAATAACAAAGACAATAAAAAAATCACAAAGACTAATTAGCAAAGAGAAACAAAAGGCCCTTCTAGGGGTGCGTACCATTTGCGTGAGATTCGCTAAAAACGCTAAAAACGATCACACTCCCAAAAAGTTTTCCACATGGGTCTTGGCGTTATTTTCGCCTTAAACGCTACATCTAATGTCAAAAGTGACAGAAGTGGCAAATTTTAGTGGCATTTTTAGCGTTCATATCCAAAAATGGAACGGGGATGACAGTTACAAACGATCACGTGATCACAACCATAGACGCATATGTGATCAAAATTATCGAAAATAACGTTCTTAGCGACTAATGGAACATACCCTAGGTAATTGTGTACGGTTTTATAATAAAGTTCCCAAACATATTACAACGCTCACAGAAGGAAAATTCAAGTTGCACGTGAAAAACATATTGATTCAGAAGTCCTACTACACAGTTTCTGATTACTTAAACGATAAAAATGTCTGGACAATTCCGCCTCTGCCAATACTATAATTTGTAATTGACCTTCATAAGAGCGTCGTGGACGCCTTAATTGAATAAATGACTTTGAAAAAAAACTGGTGACTCCTGCTCCTGCTCGTTCCTGGTGCAGAGGATGGCCATGGCCATTCAGCTCAATCGCTGCAAGTGTTAAGGGCACCTTTGCACCTGGAGCGATCAGGGGTGGGTTGTTTGAATAGGCTAGTTTTAAGTTAGACTTAATTAATGATTATGTTGGTTATCATATTGACATGTAGACATTGAATATTGTTATTACATACTCTGTTAATTATATAATTTGTATTAACAGGCTTAACCTTGAATTACTGGCTCTCAAGGACAGCTGCTTGAGCACACCGTTACGTGCTTGGTGACAGATTTTGTACTTGAGACCAGCTCCACGGCAGTCCATAGCTAATGCCACTGAGCCATCACTGTTTCAAAAATAACATATATTTCCATTTCTTTATTTTCTCGATAACAGCTCCTGTGAAAACTTGAACGAGCGTTCTTTTTTACATTATGTATGCATTATTTTATAAAAATATGACGTTTACGCATGTACAAGGTTATATCAGAGTTTCTCCGACTCTGGTATAACCTTGTAGGTGCGTGATGGCTCAGTAGCATTGGCTATGGACTGCCGCGCAGCAGCATGGTGGAAGGGCATTTTGCGAATGCCCGCCTGGCTAGCGACGACCCTCAAGTGGAAAATCTTTCGCCAAGCACCTAACGGTGTGTTCCGGCAGCAGTCCTTGAGAGCCAGTGAAATTACAGGCACATAAGACTTACCAACTATGTCTCAAGGTGACGGGCGCAGTGCAATTCGTGACTTCGGGCCTCGAGCTTGTTCTGTCACAATTTCTACCGCCAAGCACTTATGTATACATCACTGTGTTCCGGTGTGAAGGGTATGGGTGCCGGTGACATTACAGGCACATGAGACTTAACAACTTAATGTCTCGGGGTGATTGGTGCAGTGCTTTCCCCTATTCTTTTATACCTACATTGACTTCTCCCTTTATTCTTCAGGTACTCCTACGTATATATGGGCAAGTGCACGGCGAGCGGGCCATGGACGCGATAGTAACCGAATCTGTGATATTCACACTGTTGTCCGAGAGGCGACTTGGGCCGAAGCTGCACGGCGTGTTTAGTGGAGGACGAATTGAAGAGTATATACCGGTTAGTTGTATTAATAATAATAATTTAGTTTTCATAAAATGTTACAGCAGGGCGATCACGTATTTTCTGTAGCAATGAACTGCTGATTGCAACAATCAAAAATGACAGTTTGTGGCAATGAAATCAAAAGTTAAAATACAGATAAGTAACAGACCTTCATGCGCCCAAACGTTAGACGCCGACCGTTTTTTTTATTTTATACCTGAGACGATAACTAGCATATACTTTGATTGAAGCGGAGTGGAAGAAGAAATTACTATTTGTATTTTAAAATAAACGCCAATATAAACTTAAATTTTGCTTTAATTAGAATTTAGAATAATAATTTTATGAAATAAAAGGAAATACTGACCATGGGTCTGTATAAATACTATGTTATTACAAACTCTTTAGCAGAATGCATAGTACGAAGTTTTTAATTCGATCAAAGTATATGCTAGTTTCCCCGTGGGGTGCCGGGTTAGAATTGCACCTCCCCACCTGCTCCTCCCGCCGGATCGTCCACTGCTGAACACAGCCTCCCCTATTAAGGGGGGTATTTGCCATAATCCCCACGCTTGGCAGGCGGCTTGGGGATCGCAGTGTAAGATGGCAGTTCTTTAGAAGGCGCTGCTGCCCACCTTCCAGTATTTTTCCCTTAGTCGCCTCTTACGACCCCCACGGGATGATATGGGGAGGTGCAATTCTAACCCGGCACCTACTTTGGTCGGAACCACCTACCTACGGAAACTAGCATATACTTTGATCGAATTAAAAATTTCGTACTATCCATTCTGCTAAAGAGTTTGTAATAACATAGTATTTATACAGACCCATGGTCAGTATTTCCTTTTATTTCATAATATTAGGTCCTTACATATGAAATTGGCGTTTTGTATGGGAGGAACAAAAAGTCGAATATTTTTTAATATAATATATTTAATTAATCAAAGTATGAACCATTATTTTCTATGCACTTTTGCCATCTCATAGGTAGTTCATTGATCCCTTTACTAAAAAAACCAGTCGGACGGGAATCAATAAAATCTTTGAAGGCGATTTGGACTGCCCCATCGGAGTTGAATTTTTTCCCTTGCAAGAAGTTATCCAAATTTCGAAAAAAATGGTAATCTGTTGGAGCAAGGTCCGGGGAGTACGGAGGATGTCTTAGACTTTCCAATTGAAGCTCTTCTAATTTAGTTGCCGTCTGTAGCGCAGTGTGTGGTCTAGCGTTGTCGTGAAGCAGCAGTGGCGTGGAGCGATTGACCAGCCTAGGTTGTTTAGCCGCTAGCTTTTCCATCATGGTTTGCAATTCCTGACAATAGGCATCAGCCGTAATAGTCTGGCCAGATTTGAAAAAACTGTAATGAACAATACCGGCACTAGTCCACCAAACGCTTACAAGTAACTTTTTTGGGGTTAATTTTCGCTTGGGGCAGGATTTGGCTGGCTGGCCAGGATCTAACCATTGCGCTGAGCGCTTCCGATTATCGTAAAGAACCCATTTTTCATCACAGGTAATGATTCGGTTTAAAATACCTTCATTATTGTGCCGGTTTAGTAATGTAACGCAGCAGTCGACGCGCGTTTGCCGGTTTGTTTCAGTCAATTCGTGAGGTACCCACCTTTCAAGCTTTTTAATCTTCCCAATTTGCTTCAAGTGAATTAAAACAGTTTTATCACTAACATCGCAGCCTGCAGCTAACTCGGACGTGGTTTGCGATGGATCCGCTTCCACAATAGCCTTCAACTCTTCATTATCAACTTGAGTCTCAGGCCGTCCACGGGGCTTGTTCTGCAGGTCGAAATTTCCAGAACGAAAACGTTGGAACCAAAAACGAACTGTGTTTTCTTTTGCAACACGACCGCCATACACATCATTCACCCTTCGAGTTGTTTCCGCAGCACTAGTGCCACGGCGGAACTCGTACTCGTAAATAATGCGATATTTAAGGTTTTCCATTTTGTAAAATGAGTGACGCAAACAGAAAAAAACAGAAGAAAAAAAACAAATGAATGACGATCATCGAAGCACAAATACATGAGTCTATAGCTGTACAAATTTGAATTTGGAATTCCTTACCAAAGAGGAGAAATTCGTGATTAAAGTGGCCAGTACGAAAAACGCCAATTTCATATGTAAGGACCTAATATTATTATTCTAAAATCTAATTAAAGCAAAATTTAAGTTTATATTGGCGTTTATTTTAAAATACAAATAGTAATTTCTTCTTCCTCCACTCCGCTTCAATCAAAGTATATGCCAGTTATCGTCTCAGGTATAAAAGAAAAAAAACTGTCGGCGACTAACGTTTGGGCGCATGAAGGTCTGTTACCTATCTGTCTTTTAACTTTTGATTTCATTGCTACAAAATCTGTCAAAACTGTCATTTTTGATTGTTGCAATCAGCAGTTCATTGCTACAGAAAATACGTGATCGCCCTGCAGGTGTTATATAATCCATTGGCTCTCGAACTAGTCAATAAAAAGTGTGTTTCTGCCAGTGGCTTCTCCTATACAGGGTTATTGGTAAAATGCTAACAACCTCTTAGGGTTGACTTCTGCTAGTCCTAACAAAACTTTTTTTTATTTATTTGTTTTTTATTTTTTTTTGCTTTAATGCCTACTCCGATCCTAGAGCTCCCGCCGCGGCAACACCGGACCGCGCCGTGGTCCCTATGAAATAGAGTTTTGAATATTTACATCGAGCAAAGTAATAAACATATGAAATAATACATTACAGGCACAAGAGACTTTTAACATCAGGTTGTCCTCGTGCTTATTCAGCCAAAAACGTATAAAAAAAGAAATATTTACATCGAGATGTTTGTTACCAGCGAACTTCTGACTGGGTGAACCGATTTTGATGATCATTTCTTATTTGAAAGCTGATGCTTCCCTGTGGTCCTATTTAAATTTCATCAAAATCGATCAAGCCGTTTTTGAGTTACCCTCCAATAACTGAAAAGTGTTTTCCTATGTTGATGATATATTCATTGACAGTGAATTACAATCGATCTCGTGAGTAGCAAGGGTCAATAAAAAGGGTAATGAAAATGAAAAAAAAATGAAAAAATCTTTATTTTCAATGGTATACATACATACAAAGTCTTATAAACATATTGTATTAACTTAAGTAACAGTGTTTACCATTGACACTATGTATTTCGCAGATAATTTTATCTACTAATATCTTAAATAATTAGCTTGTGGCCTCCACACTAGGCAATGCCTGTATCGTGGAGACCGAGTTATGATTTGCTATTAGCTTAAAATAGTGACACTGGTCTTACATTAGATTTTACTTGATTTTTGTAATAAAAGAGATTGCTAGTAGGAACGCATGCATGTTGTACAAATATATACAGAAGGCAAAATATATAATAAATATTGATAAAACTAAAGTTAAGAGACAACAGCTATGAAATTTAATTACTGCATTATTTAATTAGACAGATTTTGAGATTCATAATTTCAAGCCCTTTATAAATTGTTTACATTAGGATAAACATTTCAATACGTCTTCTGTAGCATCATAATTTAGTGTTGATAACCATTTTTGAATGACCTTTTTTGATTCATACACAGACTTATCTTTTATTTTACAATAATTGAGTACGCAATTATAGACGTGCGCTCTAACAAACTGACCAAAACGCTTGGCAAACATGGAGTTCACTGGTGACTTTTGCGCACGACATACCAGCAATTTTCTCATATTCCTTCGAAGCCAGCATAGATTTATGGACAGATAGAGATGTTTTTAATATGAATAATTGCCTCACGCTTAGTAAACCACTTTCTTTGTAAACATCAACAGTTGGATACATTATAGGTCTTCTAAGCATCACTTTTATGACTGATCGCTGTGCTCTTTCAACTTGAATTAAGAAGGTCTTGGCTGCACTGCCCCAGCAAGTGATACAGTATGTTAAGAGAGATTCACACAAAGCAAAATATACGGACTTAAGTGTCTTCATAGATGCCACATCGCGCAAACGCTTCATTACACCAATAACTTTTCGTGTCTTAGCTGAGACCGAATCGCAGTGGCTTTTAAAAGACAGGTTTTCGTCTATGTTGACTCCCAGATATTTAACTGCCCCACTTCTTTTAAGTTCGTGACAGTCACATTGGTTCTCCTTACAAGCCGGATTATGAACTTTAATAATTGTGTGTAGTTCTGGAGCTGATGCAGATGTTTTATTGAAACACACATAGGCAGTTTTGTTTATGTTTAGAGTTAACAAGTTGTTTTGTAACCATTTAGTTACCTCTTTTATACCCTGTTCAGCATAGGAAACGGTACCAGCCCATGTTGAGCCATGAAAAATTACCGCGGTGTCATCGGCATAGCATATTAATTCTGCATTTACAATTGGTAGTTTAAATATGTCGTTTATATACGCGGTAAATAACGTGGGCCCTAAAATACTACCTTGTGGCACCCCAAAGCTTACATATTGTGAGTCGCTAAATAACTGGCCGACCCTAAGACACTGTTTCCGTCCCATAAGATAGCTTCTAAACCAGTCAGATGCAACGCCTCTGACACCCATGTAGCTTAATTTTCTTAAAAGTATGGGGATGGAAACAGTGTCGAAGGCTTTGGCTAAGTCCAAAAACACTCCAATACAGTTCTGCTTATTGTCAAGATTAGTAGAAACTATGGATTTTAAGAGTGACACTGCATCATCCGTTCTTTTCCCTTTTCTGAAGCCGAATTGTCTAATAGATATGATTTCTCGCTTATCTAAGAAATTTGTAAGTCGTTTATTTACTAGTTTTTCCAATAACTTTGAAAAAGCGCCTAAAAGTGAGATAGGTCTGTAATTTTCAATGCTATTTTTAGGACCGCTTTTATGAATTGGAGTCACACATGCTAATTTCCAGCCTTCAGGAAAGATTCCACGTGCGAGGCTTTGATTAAAAATAAAAAATATGTTTAATAAATAAACAAGTAAAAAAATATGTTTTACCTAAAAATGGAAAATAACTTGCCAACTTCGGCAAGTTATTTCACACTTTTGAGTGCTGAAGTCGGTTCAATTTTTAGGTAAAAAAAAATATTATATAGAAAAGATGAAACATTTGACATCCCATCCAGCGCACTCATAAAACGCTTTCTTTTTCAGGCTAGAGCCCTACTCACAAAAGAGCTCGCAGAACCGGCCATGTCAATGAAAATAGCAGAAAAAATGGCCGCAATACACACAATGGACATACCACTGTCCAAAGAGCCGAACTGGCTTTGGAAGACGATGGCCAAATGGATCGCCACTGTGCGGGAGGAACGCCTTTCGGGGAAATATCAACCTAAGGTGAGCGACATACTTCTACTCTTGCCCCACTTGGATCATGTATATTTTGCATGGTGGTAGGGCATTTTGCGAATGCCTGCCTGGCTAGCTACGACCCTCAAGTAGAAAATCTGTCGCCAAGCACTTAACGGTGAGTTACGGCAGTTGTCCTTGAGAGCCAGAAATTCTAGGTTAGTCTGAACAACATCTTCGACCACATCATCATTTACCATCAGATGTGAGAGTGGTCAACGGGTAACTTTTCAGGCATAAAAAAAATATTGGGCGGCCATACCTCAAAGTGATTTTGATGAACTGATTTATAGCATGCCAAATCGCTGTGCTTACGGCTTAACGTGCCCTCCGAAGCACGTGTACGCTCAGTAGTAATGTCACTAGCGGTCACCCATCCAACTCATGACCGCGGTGGACGTTGTTAAACTTAGATGATCGGTTAATAACAGCTAAGCCAACTTCGCTACGAGCGCTTCAAAAGTAGTCCGTACAATATGTGTTTCATATGGGGTCGGTAAAATGTGTGGTCAGTATAATATAAATTTCGTCACAAATGACGAACTGCACTGCGCCCATCACCCTTTAGACATACAGTTGTTAAGAGGCCTTTAACATTTTGCAGCCCTCTCACGCGCACTTTTAGACATAATTTCAAGAAGCAACAATTAGGTAATGATATTTGAAAATGTGGTCTGACATTATTTCGTTGCATGCGACTATAGATGTTCTCGACTAATTTTCATGTTGATGGGGGATCCAAAAATCTTAATTTAGTTATATAAAATTTTGGGCCTCTAGGGGCCTGGTTCAGAATGTTCAAGTAAGTTCCGGTTATACTACCCAGAACATATTATATATAAATATAAATAAAACACTATCTTTGCGTTTCACAGTCATCGATTTAGCCTATCCATCGGTTAAAGCTTGAAATGCGCTGCATGTTAACTGTTATTTTTATCATTCAGTTATTTTATGTTCTGGGTAGTATAACCGGAACTTACTCGAACATTCTGAGACACTAATTCTAATAGGACTCAACATGTTACAAACTAAAAATATGTTAAGACCGTCTATAGTCGCAAAAAGCAAAATAATGTCAACCACATTTAAAAAATTATCACTAAATTGTTTCTATTTGAAATTATCTTTAAAAGTGCGAGTGAGAGGGCTGCAAAATGTATAAGGCCTCTTAAGTCTCATGTGCCTGTAATTTCATTACAAGCCGGAACACATTGTTAGGTGTTTGGCGACAGATTTTGTACACGTCTAGCTTTAAGAGGAACGGAAGTGAAGCTTCTACAGAAAAATAGGTATTTTAACAAAGTGGTGCTGTCTCGCCGCTAAACGCCCGAACAGAATAGTGCGATAAGGACAATTGCAGCTTCTTCGGGTTTTGACTTAGAATTTGCACATAATTTGCGTTCTGGGAGAAAACTTTTCTCCTATAGTAAACATTAATCAAATCTAAAAATGTTGGTCTTATTTTATAAGTGACAGAATAAACTAGGTTTACAGGTTTTCCTTTTTCTTAATTTATAATTATTTTTCCTATAAATAATTTACAAACTAGAGATACGAGTTTCGAAGCGCTCTTAGCGAAGTTTACTTAGCTATTCTCAACCGATCATCAAAGTTAAGCAACGTCGCGCGCGGTCATGAGTTGGATGGGTGACCGCTAGTGACATTACTACTGAGCGTTTCCGTGCTTCGGAGGGCACGTTAAGCCGTCGGTCCCGGTTGTCGTCTTAGGATGGCAGTCGTTATAGCATGGTGGTAGGGCATTTTGCGAATGCCCGCCTGGCTAGCTACCACCTTAAAGTAGAAAATCTGTCGCCAAGCACCTAACGGTGTGTTCCGGCAGCTGTCCTTGAGAGCCAGTACTCCTAGGTTAGCCTGAACAACATCTTCGACCACATCATCACTTACCATCAGGTGAGATAGTGGTCAAAGGCTAACCTACCAGGCATAAAAAAAAAAAAAAGATACAGGTACACTACTATTAATATAACTATTACTACGTTTTGATAAAATATCGGTATTTAAATAACTATTAATTCAAATTCCTTTAATATAATGATAAAAATCAAAACATATAAACCCGGATATTGATAACATCTATAACATTTCCGAAAATCATCAAACAAATTATTGTTTAGGGGGGTAGAAACGTTTTCTTTTTTTGGATGAGTTTGTATGAGAGAGAATTCGAGACTTCCCTGCAGTCTTAATACAATTTTAATGAATAAATGACTTGGTTTTTCAGAACGACGAAGAAAAACGGATAATCGCAGACTTGAAGAGTGTTAATTTCGACAACGAAGTAGATTGGATGAAGAAGTTCCTCGCCACCGTGGACTCGCCATGCGTCTTCTGTCATAATGATATGCAAGAAGGTCGGTATACTTACACTTAACCGGACTAACCTCTGCCTATAACAGGTGCATTTCATCACAAGTCACGAAATACACTGCGCCCGTCACTTTGAGGCATAGTTGTTAAGTCTCATGTGCCTGTAATTTCGTTTAAGTTGTGGATAGCGATAGATAGATAAATGGTGGGATGTTTGTTTTCCCAGAAGTCTTGCCTTACAATTTATTTATTTTATTTATTAATTATAACGGACATACCATTTACAATAATTAATCATAATTAAACTTACATGGTCACAAAATATGCATTAATAGTAGTAATAAATATGCATTCAGTCAACAGATTATAAATTACAATATTAAATAAACTTAATACAACATTTGTCATTAATCATTTGGTATTAAAATTATATAATTTACACACGGTTAATTTGCAATAGTAGACTCTACATACTCAGAACGTTCACAATAACTTAAAAATACAGACAACAATTTAATCCATTCATCTACAAAGAAGTCACACAAAACCACACAACACAAACAAAACCTCTTATGATAATTCCATGACTTATTCCTTTCAGGCAACATACTGCTTCTAGAAGACTCGATGGCGAGCGAGGAGGAGGCGGCGGGCGCCTGTCCACTGTTTGTACAAAGTTCTCATCACGATGACTCTCTCGCACATTTCGACGATGCAAACACATCTGACAGGTAATACTTTCAATTACGATTATTATAACAGCATTCGACCACAATCTTACCTGATGGTAAGTGATGACGCGGTCGATAATGTTGTTCAAGCTAACCTAGAAGTACTGACACTCAAGTTCTCACTAAGTTACGAATGTTTTCGTCGTCTATTTCTTCGAACAGCTAGTCTGTTTTTTTGACAAACGAGTACTGAGTATGTCTCTCGCACATTTCCGATATTGACAGAGTGAGATGGGTGACTGCCGTCATTGGCCAATGCTTTTGTTCTTGTTTTGAAATTGTTAAGGCCCGTTCATATTGAATACTTCTAAAATTACTGAAGAGAAAATTAAATTATTATTTTTGTTAGAAATAATAACTATCTTTGAACGCATCCTCTATGCGCCATAGATTTATAATCTGTATCGAGGTGATCTATTCTATTATCTCTGTATCAATAATGGAGCGAAATAAAAAGCATTTCCAATATAAGAAAATCTTTAATTACCACGTAAAACCTCACAATATTTAACAATTTTATGATTTTTTTTATGATATTTTTTTGCCTGATAGATTTGCCTTTGTTCACTATATCACCTGATGGTGGTGATATACTGAAGCTGGGAGGTAGAGGAACTAGAGGGCTATCTGAATCACCCCCATGTAGGTTCCGCGATTTTTCGTACCCTCAAGTAGAAAATCTGTCGCCAAGCACCTAACGGTGTGTTCTGGCATCTGTCCTTGAGAGCCAGTACTTCTAGGTTATCCTGAACAACATCTACAACCACATCATCACTTACCATCAGGTGAGATAGTGGTCAAACGCTAGCCCATCAAGCATAAAAAAGAGGTTGTTAGCGCTTTACCAATAACCCTGTATAACACAAATATCTCTATCGTACAAAATTACAAATATACGATAGAAAAAATTAAAGTCATGTGCGGCATTCGAACCCGCGTCCATCCAACCCGGATTTAGCCGGGGTAACGATAGGAAAGATTTGAGTTATGACGTCATGTCATGTTAGCTCAATTTGCTAGAGCATACCCCGGCTAAAGGGGTGGATGGACGCGGGTTCGAATCCCGCACATGACTTTATTTTTTTCTATCGTATATTTGTAATTTTGTAACAAATATCTTTATCTTATTTGGCAGTATAATGTCACGTATCAGTGACAGCGGCGAGCCACGTTTGGTGCTCATTGACTTCGAGTACTGCGCGTACAACTACCGCGGGTTCGACATCGCCAACCACTTCCAAGAGTGGAGGTTCGACTACACCAATCCGGAATATCCCTTCTATCACGAATTGGAAGAAAATACACCCACTTTGGAACAAAAGGTAAGAAAATATATATATACGAAAATAATTTAGAATCACAAATAAAAACCTGTTGGGTTTTTGTTTTGTACACGATCTATCTGGGTATGCTAACTTGATTTTATATTCTGTTTTTTAATCTTAGATATATTACGAATTACGATGTTTAGATAACTTCGGTGGATTCCCACTCAAACCATACATTTAACTGCACTGTAGATTCATTTGCGTTCATAGACCTCCAATAAATTAAAGCCCATAGGGCTACGGTTCAATGCTTAGAGCCACTGAAGTGATACCAGTATCATAAAATATTTTCTACCGTAACATGAAAAAAAAAAGTTTTTGAGTTTAATTTTAAAATCAATCAGATTACGATTCGAAAAGTAAATATTGAGCACTTTGAAGATTGTAGCGAAGTTAAGTGAATTAAGTAAACTTTCGTTATAAAAATCCATTAGGTCATCTAGACTGTCAATAAAACTGACAATATTAGGCACTATCTCCTTTGAGAGCAAAGCGTATACTTGGACTGAGATAAGCGACTCTTCAAGCGATCTCTTTTGTCATATGTGGGAATAGACGGCGTTTTAATCATGATACACCCCGAACGAGTAAATGTGCTTTTGTATGGCAAATTGCTTGATTGAATAACGCGCCGCTAGAGGCGCTGTGCTTTTGTCATATGAAATCGCGTTTACCCGATCGCGGCGTATCACTAATCTAACCCATAAAAGGGGCGTTCGTTTTGGCTCGATTGCGTTTGTAGCAGTTTCAAAAGTGGCATTAGTGTTTTAGCGTTCGGATAGAAGCTTTTGCTATTTTTGACCACCAATTACTGCATGCTATCCGAACGGCTTAAAACATACTTTGACAACCGACAATAATTTAACAATTTTGCACAGTACGAAACATGGAATCAATCTCTAAAATTAACAAAACAAGTAGGTACCTACTATATAATATAGTATCTATATTATATATTATATATTTATATATAATATATATATACTATATAAAAAACTTGTGAATTCTTTAATCGCGCCAAATACAACTGTCAAAACAGCAGTTGTCAAAAAACGATCACAACGATCCCACGGTAAGACATGGGTCAAAAATATCACTTTTCTCTGTCATTTGTAGCGTTTTCAATGCTATCCGAACGGTGAGCGAAAACGATATTTTTGCTCACGAAGTCCCAAAACGAACGGCCCGTGTGATCATTTTTAGCGTTTGTGAGTGTTATTTTTGGCACCGATAGGCTATCCGAACGCCCTAGCATATGGTAGATAATTATAACAATAGAAATAGATATTGTCCAATGCAGATGTTAAGAGCTCACGTCCACACTATGCCCTAGGACTAGAGATAGTACCTAATATTGCCAGATTTTTGGCAGTGTTTCTTTCTTAAAGTATTTTTGGATAGTATAGAAAAGATTTTTACGATAATCAATCATATAACATATTTTATTGGTAGTTAAGTAGAAAATAAATAGTAGTAGCTATTTTATTGGGTTTTCCTTTTTTACTGATTTATAAATTTAAAACTTAAAAACGTTAATATTTAAAAAAGCTACCATTCCATAATATAATATTTTTATCTGGCAACACCTTTATTGACAAATATCTGAGATTAAAAACAGGTTATAGTCGTGTTCTATTTTTTTAATTTTATTAATGTTCTTGACTTCATGGATTGCCTACGTATTTCTTGTCTGCCATTACGCAGCTTGTGTTTGTTATATTCTTGTATTTTAGCTCCCGCACGCGGTATCGCCCTACGGACCATAGACAATCGTCTCCGGACCACCCCGGCCCGCTACAGATCCTTGTCTATGCGTGAAACATGGACGAGTATAAAAAAGTATATTTTATAATAGGATTTACTATTATTTGTTGTTTTGTTGTTGGTTTTACAGATTCATTGATCATTCATCTTTTAGGAGAATTTAATTTAATATAATGGTAGTTTTTTAGTTGTTAGTCTGATAACTAGACCGAGATCGGGGTCACAAGGATTTCTGTCAAACAAACCTTTTAGTGTTTGGCGACAGCTTTTTACTTGAAGATTGTAGATAGGAAGGATGTAGAATATTGTAGATTGAAGGCATACAAAATTCATTATTACCATTAAAATAGTAGGATGGGGGGGATATATCGAGTATAAGTTACGCTTAAAGGCAAATTACAAAAAAGGCAATTCCTATGAATAAATGTGTAAAGAAATGTAATTCTCATACAGTTTACCGCTTTGATATTGGAATCATCAAGTTCACAATTAACAAAACACGCACAATCATCCAAATTCATTTAGCCTGAAGAAATGATCGGTACCAATTGGTCGCGTCGTGCACATCTCTTTTCATATTTATTCGTAGGGTAATTCCATATAAGGATACTTGATTCATTTTCATACAATTTCTGCTAAATCAACAACAAAATTATATATTTTTGTCAAGCATGTTTTTAGCAGAAATAAATAAAAAATTAAATACACTTCATATACTATAATAAATACATTATAACTGAAAAAAGCCTTGAGGAAAGATGTCAAAAAAATGTGGCCATATCAATAAAATCTAAAGTTCTTTTCTTTAAAAATTTCAATGAAAAGAGCTAATTAATTCATGTTCTTATGTTATTAAGAAAATATCAAAGTTTTTATTAAATAATAAATATGAGAATAAAAATAAAAGCAGTTCAACACAGCGCGCAGAGCTACGCGTATATCGGTCGCAAAAGTCGAATACCTATACCCTCTTGTGATAAAAGATGGTGATGATGTAGAACATTATCCAGCTTTAAACTATTGTGTTCATATAGAACATTATCCAGCTTTAAACTATTGTGTTTTATTAACTCCAATGTATACGAGAACAAAAGCCGTGCATAAAAATCGTATTAAAAATGACCAGCTGTAATATAAAAATACCTCTTGAAATATACTTCACATAGTTTATTTCGAACAATCATTAAAAAGGCTCAAACTTACATCGCCATCTAGTTACCGATAGCATCAACTATTTGACAGTAGCGCAACGCTTTGCCCCCCTGGGCGTGTCTTCACTGACCACTGCTGAACACGGCCACCGCCCATTGAGGGTGGACTCGCCATAATCCCCACGCTTGGCTGTCAGCTTGGGGATCGCAGTGTAAGATAATAATTTCTATCCCGGCATCCGACGGGGCAATGTAAGCGATACATTGGGTACTAGATGCGTAACCTATTTAAATACATTGTGCTGTTTTCGACCGATTATCACTTAAATGCTACCATTTCAATTATTACTATACCATTCATGTCTCTACGTAAGTTTCATTAAACATATTATGTTTTTGCTAAAAACAAGCTTGATAGACTTTTTGGAATTCACTTAGATGTTAATATGTAAGTGATTTTCACGCCATCTTGTATATAAGACATAAAACTACAAATAGTTTTACCAATATAATATAATAATTTCAAAAAGTTGAACCAATATATCTTATTTTTAGTTTAAAAAAATATAACATTTTTCAATTTGTATGTTATTTTGTCTCATAAATGCGGACCGCATTATTAGACATTTAAATATTTGATGATAAACGTTGCATATCTTTAAAGAACATTGTGTACAGAGAAGCAGGACGTGGTGCTTTAAATGCTTGCCAGGTCACATAAGGCGGTGTCGGGCTTTGTTGCCCAAATGTCCGGCTAAACTGGGTAGTTAATCCGGCTTACTTACTTTAATATCATAACCACCATAACATAAACATCGTAGTATGGTTGCTCCGAAAATAACCACAAAAACAATTATAAAGAACCTAATTTTTCACAATCACATCGTTTCTAAGTGTTAAACTAAGTGACACACAGTGTTGGAAGTCATCTTCGCGGGCTAAATACTGGAATTCACATCATTTTGAGAAGAAAACCGAAGTAAGTTTGAGGTTGGAAATTGATCTCAAGAAATTCATTCGATTACAATGTTGGCACTATCGAACTGTCAAACAAAGTGACGTGACAAATGACATTGACGGCTACCAGTAAAGTTTAGTGTTGCCATCGTGAATATCCTAATCCCTACCAATTACTACTAAATTACGTTCTATCATACGCAGAAAAATGGATGAACAATTTCAACTTCTTTTTGAAAAAATGAAAATCGAAATGCAGAACCAAGCCGATTCTATATCCAATACAATAATGGATAGAATAGACGAAAAACTAAAACCCGTCTTAGAGGAAAACAAAAAGTTAATACTTGTTACCCGTTTTATGAGGGTGCGCGTTTTCTATATGCCAGCCGGCTATGGTTGGGAGAGCGGTGGGTTCTCTTAGACACAGGGGGTGTTATTTGTTGGCGAAAATTACATTGGGGTAGTGGATCTTTCTAATAGTGAGGGCGCCACCAGTCTACTGTCTACTGACTGGAATATTCTGTGAATGCTGACAGAAAAATGAAACGTCTGATCACCTTACATACGCATCTATCTATAATTTCTCTCAAAAATATAACTTTACATTGTGTTCCTTATGAGGTAAACTTAACCTATGGGGGTTAGTACAAGTTTATATTCTAAAACATTCTTATGTAAACATTATGTAAGTTTGTAATTACATATTCTTAAATTATTTCTGATTTCTGGTAAATCCTACATGTAGGCGGGCCCTCCTACGTGTGGGCTATGCTAAATTAACACGTGAAATTATCTTATCAATACATCCTGTATGTTGGACAATGTGGGCTTCTAAATTAGTTAAAAAATGTCACCAGATGGACGGCGAGTGTGCACCAAGACTCCAGGTGTGAGGGGCAAAAACCACGCTTTGTAGTAAGCCGAAGTCGACGAGCATCATGGTTGACAGGTGCATATGTGGTGATTTTTTCTCTTATATTCTTGAATTAAACTAGGGAGCGGCAATCTGCAAACGAAGAACATCGTTACAGACTACCACGAGAACGATCCTAACCTATATGTGGTTTCTATTACATGGGGTGATTTACATACCTGCCGCCCCTTCTAAAGCAAATCAATTAGCATGTAAAAGGCGCCATTGCGCACGATACGGTCGGCACGCCGCCACGACGTACAGCCGGCACATTTTCATCCTCCTTGCTCTTATAGCACTTTTTCAATTCTTTTATGTTAAATGATGTTCACTGTTCTCTTTGTCCGGAACGAAAAGAAAAAAAGGAAATTGAGATCCATCGATTACAAACCATTTACCTCTAGGTTTTAGTTATGGTCAAAACTCTCTGGTAAAATCCTTCTACACGACTGCAGTTGAAGAGAATACCAAGGGCGTGTAAAAATAAAATTATATATTCTTCAATAAATGTTCTAAACTTGACAAAAAACAAACATTTTTAATTTTCTCCACACAAAAGATTGTATGTCTATCGAAACATCTCGCAGAGGCACAGCTTTAGGAGACTCGATTATTTAGCAGATGCCACTTTTGTACGAAACCCACGTACAACTGTCAACGTCAGCTCCTAATAGCTGTCTTTGTTTCTGATATGTCTTCGAATGGAAATTGAACATTGAAAAGAAGAAGAAGAAGACCTATCTTTGTTTACTACTAATGTTTATTTAAATACGAAAAATCGTGCTAAATTCTATGAAAATATGATGAAAGTTATTAGAAAATGACCAAATGAATTCCCAACGAGACCAAATGTTATCAAGTGAAAAAGTTATGTTCTAAACAATAGATGAAGAAGTGAGATGTCCACCAACGATTTGTGCTTTACAAGCTTTGTCACAACGTTTAATAGACTTGGCCTGGCTTACCAGCCTTCTCCAAGGATCCACTGGAGTATTACCGACCGCCACAAGCTGCCTACTTCAAGAAATTCACAACGAACAAATTGACACGCAACAACACCCCCCTGCTAAGAGCAAAATTATGGTAAAGAAATGAAACATAATTTATGCGAACAAAATGTAAACCACCTAAAGAATGATCTGTTCTGAGGCAACAGTGACAACTGGATCGCTATCTTCTTTCGTGTTCTGCAAGGGAAAGTTATAAAATGAACAAGAATACAATATGCACACAGTGAGCTGAAGAGTACCCAAAGACCCATGGTACCTTATTGTATCTCTTTTCTTAATAACTCTGTATAATTCTAAGTTTTAAATAACCTGTAATATAAAGTTTCTAAAAATCTTGTGTTTTTAACCACTTCCCTCATGCCTTCTCTTAGACCTTTCTAACTATTTTCATAGTATTGAATAAAAATGCTTATCAGCATTGAATAATGTAAGTGTTTTACTCATCTTACCCTAGGTAACTTACTTAACTAATAAAATAATAGCCTAGTGATCTACCATATCCTCAGAAATGTAAACGGTAAGGTAAAAGGAAACAAAATCCACACTACTTTCACACAAACTTCTTACATACATTCCCAAAAATCTCAGTGTACCGGCAATAATTTAGACATCAATCTCAACCTTCATTCTTCTATACAAACACTTATTATTTATTGAGACATATATTCATCACCACCCAAACTACCGTTTATTCTTCTCTTATATGCTCTTCTCTTATTCCTTATTACTTCCTTTCACTATACAGTCCACCTTTACTGATTAATTAAAATCTAAATATTCCTACCTAATTAAATATAACTAGTGGCAGTACCCGGGTATGTCTGCCTACTTAC
This sequence comes from Plagodis pulveraria, assembly GCA_963890685.1. Taxonomy (NCBI): domain Eukaryota; kingdom Metazoa; phylum Arthropoda; class Insecta; order Lepidoptera; family Geometridae; genus Plagodis; species Plagodis pulveraria. The sequence goes on from OY982977.1 coordinate 2,148,498, forward strand.
ATTTAAATATGGTAAATCCTTAAATTTAGCCCGTTACTTATATACTATTCCTATTTATTGTTTGTTTACTAGCATATATGGGATATACACTCTAACTGAACTTAAACTACTATTACTATTTCCTAGGTTTTTATGTATATATATTTGTTTCTAATATTAAAAGGAGTTTGTACATATCCTATATGAAGTTTAATGTTTCTATTTCTTAACTAAAAGCTAATGTGGCATGACATGAATTATGTCTTTTATGTGGGTTAAACCCAGTTTCTTACCATTAATTGCACGGAGACGATAAATTAAAGGACTTACTCTTTCTTCTACAACACACTTAATATTTCTAGGTGCTAGTTTACTTGCAAAACTATCACTAGCTTTAGAAAGTGTGTAATCTTTCTTCCATACTACTTGCCCAACTTGTAAGCTAGTTTCTCTCTTTCTCTTATCATACAAACGTTTACCACGTTCATATGCAGAGTTTAATTTTTCTTTTACTTTCAAAAATATTTTTTGAAGTTCTCTTAATGATCCTACATATTCTTTTCTTTCTGGAAAGTTCAAATCCTGGGAGTCAAACGTTTTAAATTTGTAATGTCCTGTATCCAAGATAATTTCCCTACCGTGTACTATGAAATATGGTGTGAAACTAGTGGCTTCATGTACACTATTGTTCATCGCAGACTGGATGTGTGGTAAGTGAACATCCCATTCTCTGTGGTCATCTTTGAGAAATGATGATATCGTGTCTCCCATTACTCGGTTGACACGTTCTACTGGATTGACTTGAGGAGTGTAGACAGCAGTATAGAAAAGGTTTGTAATACCATACCTGCCTATCATTTCTTTGAATTCTTTACAAGTAAACACACTACCATTATCACAAATTAATGTCTTGGGTATCCCATGCACAAGAAAAACGAATTCTTCTAATTTCTGTATTATAGTGGAAGCGACAGCCCTTCGTATGGGAAATAAGAAAACATACTTCGAAAAATAATCTGCCACTACTAACACAAAAGTGTTACCTTTCTTTGACCTTGGTAAGGGGCCATGAAGATCCACTGATATGGTTTCGAAAGGCCTTTCTACTTTCTTAGGCTGACCCATCAAACCAGGTCTAGCCTTATTTGTAGACTTATTGGCCAAACAAACCTCACATTTTCTAACATATTCTTTGACATCTTTCAGTAATTTTGGCCAGTAAAAGCGTAGAGCTATGCGTTTTACGGTTTTACTGATTCCAAAATGTCCTGCTGTTGGTTGGTCATGATTTTCTGATAAGACATTTATTCTATTCTGAAGGGGAACTACTAATTTCCATGAAGTATCTTGTTCTAAAGCAAATTTACTTTTTATAAGTTTGTACAACCTTCCTTCTATGATATTAAATTTAGGGTAACGTTGGGGTGATCTTCTACAATTTTCATATAATGTATCATACCAAACGTCACCTGAAGGGTAACTTATTCCTTCTATCGATTCTATTTCTAACCTGCTGAGTGCATCAGGTACAACATGTAAGTGTCCTTTACGGTGTTTGATTTCAAATTTGTATTGCATAAGCCTCATAGCCCAGCGGGCTAACCTACCGCTAGGTGATTTAATACTCAGTAACCACTGTAGAGATGCATGGTCAGTTATTACTGTGAATGGATGTCCTTCTACATAGCATCTGAATTTCTCTACACTGAACAATGCAGCTAAACATTCTTTTTCTGTTACGGAGTAGTTACGCTCTGCAGCAGTCAGGCTTCGAGAAGCATACGCTATTACTTTCTCTACACCGTCTACGTTCTGGGTGAGAACACTGCCTACGCCTTTGTCACTCGCGTCACACTGAATAACAAATTCTCGGGAGAAGTCAGGACAAGTTAAAACTGGTGAGGTAACCAAACACGTTTTAAGGTTATCAAAGGCCTCTTGGGCATCGTCGTTCCATTCCCACTTCTTCAGCTTCTTACTCGTTAAGCGGTTCAAGGGAGCTGCTACTGTCGCGAAGTTTGGTATGAACCGACGATACCACCCTACCATCCCCAAAAAGCTTTTCACTTCCTTAGGCGTTTTAGGTACTGCTAATTTAATAATAGATCTGGTTTTATCTGGGTTAGTTCTAAGTCCTTCTCTATCTACTCTATACCCGAGATAATCCAGTTCTTCTCTACAAAAATGTGACTTGTCTATGTTAACCGTGAGTTTCGCGGCCCTTAATTTCTCATAAACCCTGTCTAACAGGTCTAAATGGTCTTGAAAATCGCCTCTACTCACTAAAATTATGTCATCAAGGTACGTAAAGACTGATAGAGTCAAGTCTGCGTTCTGGAATTCTGCTGTTAGCAACCTATCCATTAGTCTTTGCAGTGTTTGAGCCGCTGTGCTCAAGCCAAAACACATTCTACGAAAATGAAAGAGACCGCGGCCCGCTACAGCGAAAGCCGTCTTCTCTCTACTCTCTGGTGACAACTCTACTTGCCAGTACGCAGACTTGAGGTCGATTGACGTCAAATATCTAGCACCTCTCAAACTGTTCAATATAAAATCTATGTTTGGCAAAGGGTAGCTATCAAATTTAGTAATAGAGTTCAACTTTCTACTATCTAGGCATACTCTTGGTTCTCCATTCTGTTTTTTCACTACCACTAGAGGGCTATTCCACGGTGAAGTGGATGGCTCTATAACCCCTAGCTCAAGCATACGGTCCACTTCAGCATGTATTAGTGCTAACACAGCCGGGGAGAATTGGTATCCTTTCTGTCGTACTGGGGGATGATCGCCAGTATTGATGGTATGTTGCACTAGGTTGGTCTTACTTAAGCCACATTCTAATGTTAAGTTTCTAAATTTTTCTATTCTAATTTTAAGTAGAGCTAACTGTTCTGAGGTTAAATCACTAGCAGTATGTAAAAATCCTGAGTCTACAAAACAATTTTGACTTGTTAAACTGTCTACTTTTATATATTGTAAAATTTCTCCACCGATTTTGAAAATTTTCCAAAAGTCAATGCCAAAAATAATAGGTGTCTTTATTGCTTCAATTACTAGAAATTTTATTCTATGTATTAAATTTTTATACTCTATGTCTAGATATGTGGATCCAGCAGCAATGCTTGACGAACCATTAGCAGTTATAATGGGCACACGTTCTGATTTGTTCAATGTAGCTCCATTTGGTTCTAGAAATCTATATGCAATACCGCTAATTACACTGACCATCGCACCAGAGTCAAGGAGTCCTTTACATTTTCTACCAAAAACTGAAACTTCGAGAAACGGTCGAGTTTCTCCAGGCATAGGATTAAAATAGACCTCTTGAATTTTCTGATGTTCTACTCTAATATTTTTAAAGTTCTTATTTACTACAGCTCTACTAATTTTTGTTGCTAGATCCTTTTCTGTTCTATCATTACTATGACTTTGGCAGGGCGGGCTCATCCTTCCCCGGTGGAAGAGGCTCTTTCCGAGTTTAAATGGTTTTGTGGGTTGCATTTCTCACACCTTGGTCGTATGACTCCCTCCTTACCGCAGCCATAGCAATGTATCTTTCTGTCAAATTTACAATTTACTTGAATGTGACCCTGCTTCTTGCATTTATTGCAAACAATGCGATTAATCGCCGCTTGTTCAGATATAGTTGCTTCTATTTTCTTTTTCTGGGGACCACAATTGTAAAAAGTTTTGGTTTTATAACACAAGTCAGTGTGCAATGGATTAGGGTTTGAAATTGAGGGGTTAACATGTGTTGAGCACTCCAACTTCATGTCTTCTAATTGTTTACATTTATGGCGTAGTTTATCTACATTTGAAAATGTATCACAGAATATCTTCGATTTATAATAAGGAGCTAGGTTGTCCTTTATTATTTCTACTTGTTCCTTTTCAGAGATTGCACTGTCTAAACGGTTAAAATATGTTTTCATTACATAAATGTAAGACACTACACTTTCTGTTGGATGTTGAGTCCTATTATAAATTTCCTTTAGAGTTTTCCTATTGTAGGAAATAGGTAGGAATTCTTGTTTCAGTGCTGAAACAAAGTCATTCCAGGTCAAAGCTTGTTTACCATAAAAACGGTACCATTCTGCTGCACTACCCTCTAAGAGGTCAGATACACTTCTTAATAATTCTGATTGGCTAATATTTTTAGACATTCTTAATTCTTCCACATTTTCTAAAAATGAGTGTAAACTAACTTTGCTGTCCCTACCAGAGAACCTAACATTCCAGTTTGATACATTGCGAGTTGGGTCAATGGTTATCCTCAGCTCACCTGTTCCTACAGAAGAGTCCTGTGTTGTCACTGTCCCCTCCGCCGGAGTGTGTTGACCACTGTGTACTGGATTCATCTCTGCTGCTGCTTGTTCCTCCGTGTAGCACAGGCCCACTTTTCCTAAAATGTTTATATTCAAAGTTTTGAGGATGTTCTCACACTCACTTTTAATAGCTGAAATTCTTTCTAAATGTTCTTCTTCCTCAGTGTCAAAACGACCTATTCTTAATTGAATGTGTATAATACGAGAAGTGAATCTATCCTTTTGGGAAGGGGTCAAATCTCCAGATGAAACTGACAGGCTAATGTCGTTTAATTTGTCTTCACAGACTTCTAGTTCTGATTCTACATCTAATTCTGAAAGATTAGTGACTACTTCTAATCGAGAGGCTTTTGACATACTAGCTAATTTTGCTCGCATGTCCGCAACCGTTTTGATGTGACAATGACCTCTAATTCTGAGTTCATATTTGAGCTCATCACTAAGAAGATGACGGAAGTTCATTTTTATGTCAGACATTTTGAATATTTTTAAATTTGGAACAAACTAACACAACAATACACTAACCACCATGTAACTCCAACAATACCAAGCCCCACGTTGTAGGCGCCAATTTATGTTACCCGTTTTATGAGGGTGCGCGTTTTCTATATGCCAGCCGGCTATGGTTGGGAGAGCGGTGGGTTCTCTTAGACACAGGGGGTGTTATTTGTTGGCGAAAATTACATTGGGGTAGTGGATCTTTCTAATAGTGAGGGCGCCACCAGTCTACTGTCTACTGACTGGAATATTCTGTGAATGCTGACAGAAAAATGAAACGTCTGATCACCTTACATACGCATCTATCTATAATTTCTCTCAAAAATATAACTTTACATTGTGTTCCTTATGAGGTAAACTTAACCTATGGGGGTTAGTACAAGTTTATATTCTAAAACATTCTTATGTAAACATTATGTAAGTTTGTAATTACATATTCTTAAATTATTTCTGATTTCTGGTAAATCCTACATGTAGGCGGGCCCTCCTACGTGTGGGCTATGCTAAATTAACACGTGAAATTATCTTATCAATACATCCTGTATGTTGGACAATGTGGGCTTCTAAATTAGTTAAAAAATGTCACCAGATGGACGGCGAGTGTGCACCAAGACTCCAGGTGTGAGGGGCAAAAACCACGCTTTGTAGTAAGCCGAAGTCGACGAGCATCATGGTTGACAGGTGCATATGTGGTGATTTTTTCTCTTATATTCTTGAATTAAACTAGGGAGCGGCAATCTGCAAACGAAGAACATCGTTACAGACTACCACGAGAACGATCCTAACCTATATGTGGTTTCTATTACATGGGGTGATTTACATACCTGCCGCCCCTTCTAAAGCAAATCAATTAGCATGTAAAAGGCGCCATTGCGCACGATACGGTCGGCACGCCGCCACGACGTACAGCCGGCACATTTTCATCCTCCTTGCTCTTATAGCACTTTTTCAATTCTTTTATGTTAAATGATGTTCACTGTTCTCTTTGTCCGGAACGAAAAGAAAAAAAGGAAATTGAGATCCATCGATTACAAACCATTTACCTCTAGGTTTTAGTTATGGTCAAAACTCTCTGGTAAAATCCTTCTACACGACTGCAGTTGAAGAGAATACCAAGGGCGTGTAAAAATAAAATTATATATTCTTCAATAAATGTTCTAAACTTGACAAAAAACAAACATTTTTAATTTTCTCCACACAAAAGATTGTATGTCTATCGAAACATCTCGCAGAGGCACAGCTTTAGGAGACTCGATTATTTAGCAGATGCCACTTTTGTACGAAACCCACGTACAACTGTCAACGTCAGCTCCTAATAGCTGTCTTTGTTTCTGATATGTCTTCGAATGGAAATTGAACATTGAAAAGAAGAAGAAGAAGACCTATCTTTGTTTACTACTAATGTTTATTTAAATACGAAAAATCGTGCTAAATTCTATGAAAATATGATGAAAGTTATTAGAAAATGACCAAATGAATTCCCAACGAGACCAAATGTTATCAAGTGAAAAAGTTATGTTCTAAACAATAGATGAAGAAGTGAGATGTCCACCAACGATTTGTGCTTTACAAGCTTTGTCACAACGTTTAATAGACTTGGCCTGGCTTACCAGCCTTCTCCAAGGATCCACTGGAGTATTACCGACCGCCACAAGCTGCCTACTTCAAGAAATTCACAACGAACAAATTGACACGCAACATACTTAAAGTCGAAAACTTGGAAAAGAAGATAGAGTTTTTAGAAAGAGACAAGAAAGGCAACAACATTATAATATATGGTTTGAAAGAAGGGGAAGAATCTACAAGAGAACTTATAGAAGATGCGAAAAATAAATTCCAAAAGGAATTAAATTTAGTCTTAGAGGATTACGATATAAATAAAATCTATCGCATTGGAAAACCAAACAAAGGCGACAAACCGAGACCTGTACTTTTGTCCTTCACTTGTGGATGGAAAAAGAACGAAGTTTTGAAAAATAGGAAAAAATCTAAGGAACTATTTGTCGCGGAGGACTTCTCTAAAGAAATTCTAGAAAAGAGGAAGACATTATTACCACAACTGATAGAGGAACGAAACAAAGGGAATATCGCCTACTTAAAATTCGATAAACTCATAGTCAAGGAAGGTACAAAAGCCAAGGAAAATAGAAAAAGGGAACTTTCAGTTTCTCCGCTAACTAATGTACAGCCAAAGAAACAACAAACTACCTCCTTTTCGAGGAACAACCGAACGAATGCATTTGACTTGATGAGGAATCGGTCCAACTCCCTTACAACCTACCTAACAGATAAAAAATAGCAGTCAGTTATCGGCGAACGGAAACTAAAACAAACACTGAACCAAAAAAACAAATTAACAAATATAAAACACTCTCCCCCAAGCCGACTGGTCCTCGTGGGGGAAAAAGACCAAGACCCTCTAAAGATGGATAAAAATACCTCAAACCACTCAGATATGAAGATCATAGATACGGAAAAGAGAAGAGAAATAAAGGCAAAACATATTCACATAGCAACCATCAACTGTCGATCACTAAGAACATCAGAAAAACTTAAAGAATTTGAACTGGCAGTAAAAGAAATAAAATGGGATATTATTGGGATTAGTGAAATGAGACGGTTTGGTGAGGGCATACAAGATCGAGGAAACTACATATTGCACTATATAGGCGAGACGCCTGGACTCTATGGAGTTGGATTCATGGTCAGGAAAAATCTTGCAGACAATATAGAAGAGCTCAGAGGAATCTCAGAACGTATTGCAATCCTTAATATCAAACTACCTATAAAAGGAAAAGATGAAGAATGGTCGATTATTCAGGCATATTCTCCAACTGAATCGGACAAAAAGGAAGATGTAACAAAAATAGAAAACTTCTATATTGATCTTCAAAATACTATGGAAAGCGCTCACAAAAATAAAATTGTCATGGGCGACTTCAATGGTCAGATAGGAACACAGAAAAATGGAGAAGAATACATCATAGGAAGATATGGATTCGGCTTCAGAAGTAAAAACGGCACAAGATTAGTAAACTTTGCAACTGAAAACAAATTAAGCATTCTGAATAGCTTTTATATAAAAAAACCGCAGAAAAAATGGACGTGGATCTCGCCTAGTGGGCTTTATAAGAACGAAATCGACTACATTTTATCTAACAATCAAAAACTTTTCCAAAACATAACCATAATAAATAATCTGAATTTCAACACAGACCATAGAATGGTTCGGGTAACACTGACAGGAAGACGTCCCAAGAAACTAAGAAAATTTCACAATAAGTGTACCACTATTGAATATACAGGCAATACAGATTTACTTCTTGAAAACCTCCAAACATCACTAAAGAAGGACAGACATGGGAAAAAAGAACTTACATCAACTGAAGAAAAATACAACGGACTAATCAACCAACTAAAAACTGTAACAAGAAAAACCAACACAAACAATAAGAAAGAAATATCACTCATAACTAAACATTTGCTGCAAGAACGTAAAGAACTTATACAACAGAAGAAAAGTAAGGAAATCCGCCAAAAAATTACAGAAATAAGCAAAAAGATAAGTGAACAACTTAGAAAGGAAAGGAAAACAAAGAGACTATCTACAATAGAAAAATTTATAGAAAGAACAGGAGGAATAAAAAAGGCAAGGAAGGAACTAAACCACAAGAAAGAGTGGATACCAAGGATGAAGAAGAAAGATGGTATAACGACAGGTAACAGACTCGATATACTAAAGATTGCTACGGATTATTACCGCCATTTGTACACAAGCCAAAGAGTTGAACAAACTCAAAAAGAATACAACATACCAACAGATGCAGAGCAGACACCGAAAATACTAACTATTGAAACAATGCAAGCAATTAAAACACAAAAACTTGATAAAGCACCTGGTGCAGATCTCATCACAAACGAGCTTCTAAAAACTACATTACCAGTGATTGCTCCAAAGCTTACGGATATATTTAACGAAATACTTAACACGGAAAACATCCCCGATGATTGGACTAAATCAACAATTATATTGCTCCATAAAAAAGGCGACAAAGGAAACATAGGAAATTATAGGCCCATTAGCCTGATGTCGAATATTTACAAGGTTTTTTCAAAAATTATACTTTCTAGAATTACAAATACCCTTGAAGAAAATCAGCCCAAAGAACAAGCTGGATTCCGTAGACATTTTTCAACTATAGATCACATTCACGCTTTGAGACAGATACTACAAAAATTTAAAGAATATAACAAAACTTACTACCTGGGATTCATTGACTTTAACAAAGCATTCGACACATTAGAACACAGTTTTATTTGGAACGCACTTGAAGCACAAGGCGTCGAAACAAAATACATTAGAATACTTAAAAATATCTACACAAAAAGCACTGCTCGAGTGAAGCTAGAATCGACAGGAGACGAATTCCCTATTAATAGAGGTGTACGCCAAGGAGACCCTATATCACCAAAATTATTTTCAGCCGTTCTTGAAATGATATTTAGGAACCTAAAATGGACAAAGGGACTTAATATAAATGGTGAAAATCTAAGTCATCTTCGCTTTGCAGACGACATTATTTTGTTTTCGGATTGCCCAAAAACTCTGGAAAGCATGTTGCAACAGCTATCGAATGAAAGTATTAAAGCAGGCCTGTCAATGAACTTAACAAAAACTAAAATAATGTCAAATTCTACAAATATAGAAATAAGAATAAATGACGAGGTAATAGAATATGTACAAGAATATATATATCTTGGACAACTTATATCTCAAGAAGACTGCATGCAAAAGGAAATAGAAAGAAGAATTGCTAATACCTGGAAACGGTTCTGGTCGCTAAGCGAAGTGATGAAAAATAAAGACATGCCTATAAAACAAAAGAGAAAAGTATTTAATATGTGTATTCTTCCATGCTTACTGTACGGGTGTCAAACTTGGGCGTTGACAGAAGAACTATCAAAGAAATTAAAAATTTGTCAAAATGGAATAGAGAGAAGTACAATAGGCGTAAAAAGAAAAGACCGAATAAAACTAAAAGACATAAAGAGCAAGACAAACTTTAAGAACGCATACACAACTTACAAACAACTAAAATGGCGATGGTCTGGACATATGATCAGAGAGAAAAAGGAGAAATGGACTAGTTTAATAACTGAATGGTATCCACGAGATGGTAAAAGGAATAGAGGTAGACAGACTAAAAGATGGGAGGACGACATTATAAAAATAGCTGGTACTACATGGACGCGTACAGCAAAAGACAGGACACAGTGGAAATCTTTAGAGGAGGCCTTTGTCGAAGGACAAGCTGCGATATCACAACCACCGTTTGCCGATATTAATTTAATTCCATAAGGAACTTAGTATTTAAGTCTTGGCATGTTTAAATAATTTGATATAGTTTGTAAAACTAAGAACAGCAATAAAGGCTTTTTATTTTTATTTTATTTATTTTATTTATTATTTATTACTTACTTTAAACCTAGTAACGTTATTTTAATAGCATTTCGCACAGTTTTGTTTTGTGCAGTACTAAATAACGACAATTACGAGGTATGAAATGAGTTAGTACGCGATTAAATCCCGTTGTGTATAAGAGGTTTGTGTATAAATTTTACGACTCAGGACGATATGGGGGGTCCTATTCTAGTCAAAAAGCTTTGGCTTAAAAGCTCGATGATATGATATGTTAAAAGGAATATTTTACGATTATTTCCATAAAACTTTTTTGTGAAATTCGACACCATACAAAACACAATTGTATTCTGAATCAAAAAGTTTAAAATGGAACCCATAAAGAACTCTAGTGGCAATTGACCCTGAGCGCTAAACCGAAATTGGACAGTTCTTATACAAATTTTGGCGTATTTTGTATTATGCGATCATATTCGCCTGGGTGAAGTAACTCGGGTGAGTAAAGTAGAAATGATGATCACTTCATTTCACCTCGGAGTCATTGCACCTATATGAAGTGATTCGTAACTAAGTCTAATCTTAATTGATGATGAGTGATTCTGCCGTCGAAGATGTTGTTCAAGCAGGAACCTAGAATTACTGCGATTTCCTGAAACCTCCTCCAAACTACCACTGTTTCACCCCCCGGATTATTTTCCAGGAGATATTCATAAAGGAGTACCTGAAACATATTCAACTAAATTGCAACATGGAAGACAAGACCCAACACCCCCCGAGCATAGATGACGTGAATCACCTCCTGAACGAGGTGGAGGCTTTCGCGTTGGCCAGCCACCTGTTCTGGAGTCTCTGGTCATTCGTCAACGCTAGCAAGAGTCAGATACCTTTCGGATATTGGGTGAGTATATAGAGTCCATCTATTAAACATAGATGGCGCTATATCCACAATAAAAGCGGTCTGATTTTGGGGTGAATTTAATAAACTACCATATTAGAAGGTTTTTGTTAACTCTGGTAATAATTTACTGTTCAGGTTCTATACAAAAAACGGGGCCAAGCCTACGCTATAAATCCGTCCGTTCAATCTCTGTAAGTAACATTGTAATTGATAGGCGGTTGAAAATATCACCTAACATGTTATTTTATTGCATATTTTCTAAAAAGTAACAATAAAATAATTGTTAAAAATTACAAAACAAATTGAAACAGTTTTTTTTTATGCTTGATAGTAAGCCTTTGACCACTATCTCACCTGATGGTAAGTGGTGATGTGGTCGAAGATGTTGTTCAGGCTAACCTAGAATTACTGGCTCTCAAGGACATCTGCCGGAACACACCGTTAGATGCTTGGCGACAGATTTTCTACTTGAGGGTGATCGCTAGCCAGGCGGACATTCGCAAAACGCTCTACCACCATGCTATAACGACTGCCATCTTAATACAACACAACCGGGACCGACGGCTTAACGTGCCCTCCGAAGCACGTGCACGCTCAGTAGTAATGTCACTAGCGGTCACCCATCCAACTCATAACCGCGGCGGACGTTGCTTAACTTTGCTGATCGGTTAAGAACAGTTAAGCAAACTTCGCTACGAGCGCTTCAAAGGTCTTTTTTGAGAAGATCAGTAATATCAGTGTCTGACTTGATGTGATTATTATTAAAATTCTAAAATGAACATGAAATACTAATTTGAAGCAAACTAGGACAATAATCCCAAACTGATTAAAATGTAACGATTTTTGATTAAAACTTTAGTAAGCAAATATACAGGGTTATTGGTAAAATGCTAACAACCTCTTAGGGTTGACTTCTGCTAGTCCTAACAAATATCTTAAGAGGTTTTTTTTTGTTTCTTTATATGTATTTGACGGAATGAGCACGAGGACCACCTGATGTTAAGTCTCTTGTGCCTGTAATTTATTATTTCATATTTTTTCTGAGTAGGCATTGTCAAATAATAAATTACAGGCACAAGAAACTTTTAACAACAAATGGTTTTTTTTATTGTTATTGTGACGGAACAAGCACGATACCCGCCTGATGTTAAGCGGTATCCTCTGCCTATAACAGATGCATTTCATCACAAGTGAAGAATTGCAATGCGCACATAGTTGTTAAGTCTCATTTTGCCAGTAATTTCACTGGCTCTTAAGGACTGCTGCCGGAACACACCATTAGATGCTTGGCGACAGATTTTCTACTTGAGGGTGGTCGCTAGCCAGGCGGACATTCGCAAAATGCCCTTCCACCATGCGGTGAAGCTCAAGCTCTGGGCCGGATTCGAACCATGGACCTGCTGCGCGGCAGTCCATAGCCAATGCCACTGAGCCATCACTGCTTCATAGTTCTCTTGCTTACTCCGTCACAAACACATAAAAATGTTGTTAGCATTTTTCCAATAACCCTGTATACTTGGCCGGTTTATTTATAATCTATGTGTACTTTATAATTTTTTATGTCTATCTATCTATCTATATCAGCCTGTAGATGTCCATTCCTGGACGTAGGCCTCCTCCTTTGTCCTCCAATCTTTACGGTCTTGAGCTTTTGTCATCCAATCATGACCTGCGTGACGTCTGATGTCATCTTTCCATCTTTTAGGTGGTCTTCCTCGGGGTCTTGTGTGTGGTTGTGGTCTCCACTCCAGCAATGTTTAATGTATAATGTGTTTATTTTTAGGAATACGGTATGGCCCGTCTAGAAATCTACAGGCGGCTCAAACAAGAGGTCATCAAGAAGGAGAAATACGGAATCCCTCAGAAGAGGAAAATCTGTGAGGTTGACATATGAGAGGGTGTCTCGGACCTCAAGTTAGAGTGAACGGTCGTTCGGAAATATTCGGGCAACATCGGCTTAGATCGGCAATCGTATTAAACGAACATAAAAAAATAATTATCATCATAAATGTAATTTTACAATCATTAAAAATTTATTCATTATTAGAATTTATAAAAAAACTTCCTAATAGTTTTATTGTTTAACAACTTAAGAAAATAAAAACATATTACATATCAAAAAAAAAATACATTGCGTAAATTACAAAACATCCGCAGTTTAACCCCCTGAAGGGGTAAATTTCGCAAAACTGTTTTTTGAAGCACTTAAACTTTTTCGGAAAGGAAGGTTTAATTATTTATCATCATCATATTTTCTGATTATTAAATACACATTAGTTTGAGCCATTTAATTATCTGGTAAAAATAAAATAAAATTTCCTTACGGGATTTATGCCCGCGCAAAAATCCCATTCTTTTGACGTGTCTGGCCCACAAACCAATCAGAATATTCTATTTTGTATTCGCTAACCGCACAAATGTGGTCTGATAATCATATTGCAGTAAAAATGTATGTTGATAATTATTTATTTTAATGTATAAATGCCAGCTCAAGCCGATTGCCGACGGTACGAGAAGTGACTTTAAAACCCTTCAGTTTTAGTTTAAGACAGATAAGTATACATAAGTGTGAAAGATCTCTTTAAGTGAGATGAAATCAATAAGTGTACATAATAATTATAATATTCATATAATCTTTATAAAAAAACTTATAAAAAATTATAAGTAATTGTACTTTTTTAAATTTAGTAGAAACCAAAAACTAAAACGGAGTAGTGCAGAAATTTTGTAAATTTTTTTTTATTGCTTATTGCCAATATATAACATTTTTTTTTGGTATTGTAGAGCATATGTTCAAAACGGAATAAATTATCGTATTTACTTCTACTAAAAAGAAGATTAGTGATACATATAAAGAAAAACTTTAAAACTGATAATGTGTTCGTTTTTAAATAAGACAGTAAAATCATTCCAGAAAAAATCTTACAACTAGCAATATTGTAACAGAAAAATTGTTTGATGGTGAAAATTATATTTAAACAATTACATTTTTAAATATCACTATATATTTTTAAATTGATACCAAAAAAAGACGATAATTTTATTCCTTTTTCAATAGATGCATTTCGATTGTATCTTAAATATTATAATATCGTCAACAATGTTTAATGTATCCATAAAGATAAAACAAAGAAATAGTTAAGTTAACCACAATTTAAACAACATAAGTATTTAAGCTGATATTAATGATTGAAAAACAAAATTTACATCTCGGGCAGAGCCCACGGTAGCATATAGGGTAAGGTGGGTTAAATATAAGATTCGGGATCAATCATCGTCCAAGGTGTTAATTTTGCATTCTGTAAATGTGTAAATTATTTAAATGTCTACATGTACCGCTTTACTCCTAATTGATGTATTAATATTGATAGAATTGATATTCTCTAAATTATTAGTGAAGTTAGTAAGTGAACTCACTTTTTTATTAAAAAAATAGTTTAAAATGTATTTATTATGATTAGAAGATGATGAATGCTGATCATTACATAAATCACAAAAAATAAAGAAAATGACACGTTTTTTCATACTTCAAATATAGATGTCGCTGTAAGCTAACAATCTTATCTCCATCACGTATTAAATATGGATATAAATATAATATTTATATATATATATATATATATATTTATAAACTTATATAATTATATTATATAATAATTATATTATTTTATAACTTTAAGACATTCGCTGCTTGATCACATAGTTATAAGTATTTAAAGAGATTTAATCGCGATAAAACACGTATATTTTTTGAGTCCGCTCGCGACCACGACCAATGCAACTTGTTCGAAACGTAGTAAGTAAATAAATATATACATTTTTTATCGCGATTAAGTCCCGTTAAATATTTATAACAATATATTCATTAATTAAATAACATTTTCGCTTTTCCATTTATATTTTTTGTAATGTACAGCGTTTGAACAGTATTAATAATATTAGGTTTGTATTTTATAAATTATGTGTATGAGTAGAACATACTCTGTAGAGGTCGCTTTTTAAAATATGAGACCTAATAATCATCGGCGTGATGATGCTTTTTAATGGTCTAGTATCGAACAGGGGTTCGTCGGATTAAAAGCCCGACTAGTTTACTCTGAACCCCACTTAATTCACAATTTAACTGCAGCCGTGGTAGTTGTATGACCAGACCGATCAACGAATATTGGAACGTGTCATTTTCTTTTTGCTGTGAAATTAATTTTTAAAATAATTTTAGTGAGTTAAAAATTGCTGGCAGTTTTTTTTACCGTATTGACATTCCTTTAGAATGTAGTTTTATAATTGTAGGCCCTTATTATGCCTGCGTGTTCCACGCGACGTTTTTACCGATGAGATTCAACACTTTTCAGACAAGGCGTTGAAAACATAATTATATCATATAAGTCAAACGCGGTGCTTGTTACATGCGTGTTTAATTTATAAGGCTTGGGACAATTAAAGTGAAATTTCTGTTGAATAAAGTCCCTTTATAAAATTAACCCCTTGTGGGGGTAGATAATGATAAATTACTTGTTATTTATATTATATATTATTTAAAATCACTGATAACGACGGCTGAATCGTCTTGGACAAATTACAATTTTCTAAATTTGTATCCGTATCAATTGAATAAAAAAACAAGGATATGTTTTTTTATTAACGTATAATTATTTTTTATTTTTTCTTAACGTATAAAGTACAATAGACTTTTAGTATAGTTTCCGGAAAATGTTGCTTTTCTCGTCTTTAGCCCAAAATCTGTGATAGATCATAGATGTAGTGAATATATTACCGTAGTTTTATTTACTGTGTAACTGTTTGAACCTTAAGTGGAGTGTACTCGTAGCTCTTTTCATACAAAAGTAGTTTCTTTATATTTTAAATGGCAACTCGGTTAAATTTTGCATGCTTTATTTTAAGACTAATATACTAGTTCTATGGTCCTGTGTTGCCAGTTTTCCGTAAATGTTACTATTGTAAGAGTTATTCCAAAAAAATCGTAATAATAATTACATAATTGGCGAAGGTAGAACCATACTGATCCAAGTGATTTTTTTTCTATATTAGAGTTATATGCAACAAATGCAAGGAAAAAAATATTCAATTGATGCCACATTGATCCAAGTACAAAAAGCGCCTTATATTGCTAGAGGACCTCAATTTTTAACTTAAGCATTATACTTACTTTCAAAAATATATCCTGCTATACCGATCCAATATTTATTTTATATCTGGTTTTTTTTCTGCAGAAACCAACATTTTGACTACTTTTAATCAAAATATTTTATTATAGATATTTTTATTTTGTCTGACATATTAGCCATCATTCCGATAAAGATTAAAGCATAATAAATCACATATTTTTTTAAAACAAGTACAAACGCGTTTCCTTATTTTTCTCAATATAATGAAAACGATACTTGGATCAGTATGGTTCTACCGTCGCCAATAGTCTTTATATAAAAACCTTACCTTAGAGCTTATTAATGGTGATACAGTATTGTATGTAATGTAATAGTTGATTAATTAATGAGTTAATGCTCAGTAACAACTAAAACGCACAATATTTGTTTAAATTAACAAGTCACCATTCCTAGTTTTCTTGCATGGTGGTAGAACATTATGTGAATGTCCGCCTCGTTAGCTACCACAATCAAATATTATTTCTGTCGCCAAGCACTTGTTGTCTTGTTGCCTTGAGCTGTTCATTCTACGTTTAGCCTACACCACAGATTTAAAAACCAGAAGGACCACTCCGCAAAGCCATTCCAATAAATAAGCGACTCTAGCTCCGAAGCAATAAAGTGTACTTCAGCTCGCAAAGCACGGAGTACCTAATATGTATATTCAACTACAAGTCGTCTCTCTTTCTACCGAATAGCCACGTATAGCTCTGTCCTCTTCTGACGCGGCACGCACGTCCAATAATCCCGTCCGGACGAAACGCCGATGTACCGCCCAGTGCCGAGTGAGACAGGACTGACTAAAAGTCTTCGACCGCATCATCTAGTGATCAAAGGCAGCTATCCTATCAATAGTAAAAAAAATATTTTGTACACTCATTTACATAAAAGCGATCATGTAGGTGTTTGGCGACAGATTTTCTACTTGAGGGTGGTAGCTAACCAGGCGAGCGTTCGCAAAATGCCCTCGCATCATGCGGTGAAGCTCAAGCCGGTGGCAGGAATCGAACCATGGACCTGTGGCTCAGCAGTCCATAGCTATTGCCGCTCGGCCATCATTGTTGCAGATTACAAATTCTCAATTAAAATAAGGTCGACATGCATAAACTTGAATGCCTGCATTATAATGTATAAAAACTACATAATTCTAATTACTAATGTAATTAATAATAGTTGTAAATAGTAATATATAATCTTGTAAACACTATCACTATTCATATCTAACAAGGCACTGATTGGCTAAGAGATTTGTAAGAAAGATGTATTCGGAAAGTGTGCCTTTCTCACTACGCCTTACGTATTAGAGGGTACGGTCATTTACCTAGCAGAAAGAATTTAGGTCATTGAACTTTGAAAGTGAATGAGCAATAATGTTAGTAGGGAAATGACAGATAAACTATTCGAGGTCAACGACCGAAATTCTTTACGCTTGGCGATGTTGGAGATGTGTTGAAGGAATACTCGAATTTTGGTACTTAAATTTTGCATAAGCATGTAAAGATATTTCTAAATATGTCTTTTAATTTAGTTAACTGCTTCAGAAGTTACACGGAAATCCATATTTAATTATATCAAACATTTTAAGAAAACACTCGAGTGTCGAAAACCCTTTTTGGCCACATGTGCAATAAACTAATATTTTAGATAAACACTTACAATATATATAAGACTCTTTCCATCTTACGCTCTAAGACGCGAGTCAAGGCCTCGTGTAGAAGCGGTAGTCTGCGAAAAATGTCCGGTTGGTCCGCATGGCGGTGAAGTTAAGTCGGCTTAGCAAGAAAATTAGGCTGGATTTTCACTATTCATATTTTAAAACTTGTCATGTGTTTCTCTAAAATATTAATTTAATGTATTTGAGATTAATATAATTTTTAAGATATGTTAGGGTTTTCAACTAAATCAAAGTAACAGTGGAACGAAAATATGTTGCGTCTTTGTATTCGACTATAAAAATAGCAAACCTGACGAACTTCCATTGGCTCCCAGCAAATCTCCACCAATGGAAAGCATTCAGCGGCCTTAGTGTAACAAAACGGTAATGGAGGTGAACTTAGTTTCGACATAATGTTGACATATCCTTTGAAAACGATGTCCCTTATGGAATTCTAATCCAAAATAAAGATCTTTTTCATTAACATTTGAATAACACAATAAGCACATGAATAAATTAAGAAACAAAATGAAAGCTACGACAACTTTTCCCGCGCACTGAACTGGTTGAAACCGGTTCTGTACCTGAGCGGTCACCCACGCATAGGTGCGCGTGTAGTAGTGAAGCTTTGCTTCTGTACCGTTCTTTATTCATGTGCAATAAGGCCCAATTCTGTTTTATTGTTTGACCGTATGTTAGTATAATTTTACTGAGTAACATTAAATTTAGCTTTAGAATATATTTTGTTGCCAAATATGGGTAAGTGTGAATCTGCCTTAATATATTTGATGAAAAAGGCTCACTTTATTTGTATATTTTTTTGTAATTGTTACTATTTTAAATTGTATTGTATGTGTGTAGACTACAAAATATTTACCAATTTATTTAATAAATCAGTTCAAACTATATATCTACCGTTTTTATTGTCGTTCACCTGCCAGAAACACTTCGTTTGTTCTCAATCGTTTAATTTAGCAAATAGTCGAATCATTTTGCGATCGGTCAACTTCTTGTAAGCAATATTCATCATAAATATAAAGAGACATAATAATGAACCATAATTATCTACGGTTGTTACTACTCCAATTAACAGACACTCAGTTGACTCGCCGAGTAGAGCTCGAATGTCGGGGCGCGCTCGGGCATTCTGTTCGAAGTCTCCGCCCAGAGCGGTCGTGTTACTATGCCGATTACTCCTTACCAAATATGTAAATTAAATTATAATTAACTGTGAAGCGTTGTTATCTCCTGTGGAAATATTCTATTGGTTTGGAATATAGAAAATGCACTTCTGAAACGGTCCTATATTCGCTATTATTCAACATGTTCTTAAATAGTGGTTTTGGAGTATATCCTGTTTTATATAAACTAGTATGTCATAACTATACTTTTACTAGCATACTATACATAATTATCTCGCCGCACTTGAAAAAAGGGGAGGGCCGTACCTCGAACATGATATGGCACAGGTTGATGTAACAGCTGTCAAATGTGACACTTTATATCATATTTCTCATTTTTTATTGAAGCGTCATGATGTCCACCGTTGAACTTAGACCTCTTTCTGAGGGCTTGCCAAAATTATAAGTTATTTTGACAGTTGTCAAATCTAAAACCAGTCGACTCTCTGTCTCCCTCGATAACCACCACCATCTGAAACTAGCAAAAACTCGAAGCTACGATAGACGAGCGGTAATAGCTAGACTGCCGTGCCGCACGTCCCTGGTTCAATCACCACCGACGGCTTGAGCTTCACCGCATGGTGGAAAGGCATTTTGCGATTGCCCGCCTGGCTAGCTACCATCCTTAAGTAGAAAATCTGTCACCAAGCACCTAACGGTGTTTACCGGCAGTAGTCCATGAGCGCCAGTGAAATTACAGCCACATGAGACTTAACAACTATGTCTCAAGGTGATGGGCGCAGTGCAAGTAGTCACTTGTGATGAAATGAATCTGTTATAAGCAGAGGTTAGTCTGCTTAACTCGAGCTTGTTTCGTCACAATAACATAAAAAAAACTTAAGTAGGAACGAAACGGGAGTGTAACTCACTTTCGGCGGGTATTCGCAAATTGCCTCACCACCAAGCTGTAACGACTGCCATCCTGAGACAACAAACGGGACCGACGGCTTAACGTGCCCTCCGAAGCACGGATGGGCTCAGTAGTAATAATGTCACTAGCGGTCGCCCATCCAATTCATGACCGTGGCGGATGTTGCTTAACTAATCGGCTAAGAATGACTTCGCTACGAGCGCTTCAAATTCGCACTTAGAGTTTTGTTTCTTTTGATCAATTTGCGCAGTTAGGTATGATTTATTTCTTCATTATTCATTATTAATTAGGCATCTGAAGCAGAGGTTAGTATTATATTAATCAGTAAATATAGTAATTGATTCACCTAAGGGAGATAAAAAGACAATAAACACGTTGTTAAACTCAAAACCATTTATTAACAATAATAAGAAAGAGTATTTTACAAAAGATACAAGATTAATAATAAATAAATTTAAATACTTTTTTACGCACAATAAGAGTCGATTCGGATGCAATCTTTCTATCAAAAATCTCAAAAAAAAGTTTTATTTGTCAAAAAAAATTTGCTATCTGATGCGCACGTCTATAATTCGAAAATTCTTTTAATTTTTTAAACACACACACATAAAAAGGTATAAAAATTGTACCCTCATTCTCATAATATTACATTCTCAAAACATTAGATTCCCTAAATATTACAGTCTCAAAATACTAGATGTACCATAAACACAATTAAATAAATTTGAATTGAAGTTGTTTCGTTGGTTTATATTCCCAGATAAATTGAGTGAAACTATTTATAATAATTTGTTCCAAGTAGACTTGAGAGTTCGTCTGCAATAGGGTTCTGCCCTAGTCGTCTGCTCTTGAGGAGAGCACCATACAGGTTTGAGTAGACCTGTCCAGACAAAGGTACGTATATATCACCCAGGGGCACAGAGGCGACTTTTTAAAATTGCTTAGTGGACTTTGTTCACAGCATACAACACGCTACAAAGTAACCAAATTAAACTTGAAGTACCAGGAGATAAGAAACTTAGAGAAGGTTGCCATACTCCTTTAGCCAAACAATACACCTGCATTATTTGTACGTAGTAGTATGGTATTGCGGGTTGTCTCTCTAGCTCTATCTATGCGCTATGCACTGAGCTCTATGTTATTTCAGGTTCTATGGTAACGCTAATACCTTTATGATTCTTATCTCCTGGTACTCCAAGGTTTGATTTGGCTAGTTTGTAGCGTGTTATGTAAAAAAATAGCAACTGTTTTTACCTCTGCTGTTTTTACACCTTACAAAAATTTCAACAAGTGCCTAAAATAATAATAACTAGGTGATGACAAAATTCCAAAATGTAATAATTTGAGAATGTAATATTTTGCGAATATCATTTTTTGCGAATGTAATATTTTGAGAACAAAGGAAATTGTATTCCTTCCATGCCTCTCTGTGATTATCAATTAGTTTCACTACGCAGCGCCTGCCTTTCATCTGATCCCAATACGCCGCTCTTTGCAAAATTATAAGCGACAAATGGAAATCGTTTTCTACTAAGGGCCTGTTTCAGAATGTTTGAGTAAGTTCCGGTTATACTACCCAGATCCCCTATCTTTATCATTAAGATAGGAAAACACGTTTTAGTTATTGGAGTGATAGCTCAACCGTTTTTGATGAAATTTAAATAGAACCACACGTGACGCATCATCTTTTAAATGAAAAAAATAATCATCAAAATTGGTTCACCCAGTCATAAGGTCTGGGGTAAACAACAAAAAAAATTTAATTGAAAACCTCCTCCTTTTTTGAAGTCGGTTAAAAAGCTTTTACAGACGACGCGAAATGTTTTAGGTATTAATTTGCGCATCAGATAACTTGTTTGACACGTCTGACATTAGATGTAGAAACTTTTATATTTATATATTGCACAACAGATTTTTTCATACAAAAGTTTTTGTTTACACATAAACTCACGCAAATATAAACATCTTATAGTCCGGTCTATTTACACATTCAAGTTTACATAAATTCCCATAAAGCTGAATATTGGCATAGTTGTTCAAAACATCATTATAAAGAAAATCTCAAAAGTCCTCATCGTTCCGAGGTGTGCTAAAAATTTGGCACGGGGTCAAAGGTAAAAAAAATGAGTTTTTTGCGATTTTTAGCGAAACGGTGAGTTTTTTCGCAAAATTACCCCAGTACAAAATTGTAGATCACAAAATTCTCTACAAAAAATATATCAATAATTTTTTTCCTAAAAGCCACCATTTTGGAGATATAACGTTCCGAAAAGTTGGATCAGTCGTAATCCCTCTATTTTGCACACGTTTCCACGCCACCTATGAGGTAGTGTACAAAGCGCGTTTTTTTTAACGTGGTTTCCCCAGTAGGCCTATTCCACGGGTCTGCTGAGATTTTATATGTTTTAAAACTATTGCAAAATAATATTATATATTATAGTGGGCAAAAACAACGGCGGTGTAATTAAATAAAATACTTAAAATAAAAAGTTAGTCGTCTAATTCATAACTGTCCAAGATTTCTGTTTCTTCTTCTTCTTGATCTTCTTCTCCTTCTTCTTCCTGTTCATCCTCTTGTTCTTCTTCTTCTTCTTGTTCTATTTCACACGTAAACTGCCCCAATAGCGATTCCTGATCGGTATCAAACGAATCTTCAAGAGTTGGTGACTCAACATTCGAGCATGATCGGCCTTGACAGTGTGTGCATGCCAGGGAACAAAACAGTCCAACTTTTCTGCAACCACATTTTGCACTACACCCTTTCTTGCAGTTGCAAAATATTGTGTTGAGAAGTTTCTCAGGTGCTGGTGGAAGTAAAGTTTGAACTGGCTCTAGTGTATTGTCGATCAACTTCCAACCCCAGTCTTTAGGGTCCAGCTGATTACCAAGCCACACTTGAACTTGGTAATATACCCGAAACAGATGTTGATGAGCAGCTACTGAGGTTGGAGGAAGAGAAGCTAAGTTGACTTGTTTTTTATTACGCGTATTTTTCACGAAAGATGTGTATCGCAACTTATCTAAGCAAGTGGTTTTTTTGGGGGCTCCGTACATAGCAAGAAGAAATATTAATTAATAATACATATTTAGGAACGGGGTTTCATTATACCTGAGATTCTCGTAGTTTAACTTATATTTTACATAAGCAAGTTACAATAAATAATAGCGAACTTATTTTAGTAGTTTCACCTTTAGTGACTTTCATATGTGGCGTACGTGTGCAAAATAGAGGGATTACGACTGATCCAACTTTTCGGAACGTTATATCTCCAAAATGGTGGCTTTTAGGAAAAAAATTATTAATATATTTTTTGTAGAGAATTTCGTGATCTACAATTTTGTACTGGGGTAATTTTGCGAAAAAACTCACCGTTTCGCTAAAAATCGCAAAAAACTCATTTTTTTGACCTTTGACCCCGTGCCAAATTTTTAGCACACCTCGGAACGATGAGGACTTTTGAGATTTTCTTTATAATGATGTTTTGAACAACTATGCCAATATTCAGCTTTATGGGAATTTATGTAACCTTCCTCCTGATTTTAGGCTTAAATAGACCGGACTATTATACCTAAACAATTATTGAATGGCAACGGTTTTTCAATCATCAGAAAAAAAACATTCGACTGATAAAAAGTTAACCAACCAAATTTAAAACAAATTAACTTTTCTAATAAACAAACATCATTCGAGGTACCGAATATATTGCGAATCTAGTGTTCGCTGTATTTACAATGGCGCCAATCGGAACGCACCTCGCTGTCATTTTTGTGAAGCTGTCATTTTAACTGTCATTGCGAATGATTTGTTTTTTTTTTGCTGATAGGTAAGCCTTTGACCACAATCTCACCTGATGGTAAGCGATGATGTGGTCCAAGGTGTTAACAGGCTTAACCTAGAAATACTGGATCTCAAGGACACCTGCCGGAACACACCGTTAGGTGCTTGAATTGATATATTTTATACTTGAGGGTGGTCGCTAGCCAGGCGGCCATTCACAAAATACCCTTCCACCATGCAGTGAAGCTCAAGAGTCAAGTCAAGTCAAAAGTCAAGTCAAAATCATTTATTCAATTTAGGCGTCTACGACGCTCTTATGAAGGTCAATTACACATTTTAGTATTGAAATATTCTACATTGTACTGCCACGTTCAGCAAATAAATTGTATAGAGCCACTGCGAGAAGAACGGGCAAGAAACTCGGGGCCAAGACCGCGGCAAGATTCGAACCATGGACCTGCTGCGCGGCAGTCTATAGCCAATGCCACTGCAACTAGCAAATTTTGTTTGTTGAAGATTAATTTACACACCGTTAACTAAATTACAGCTTCGGCGAAAGATGTCGCTAAATGTATCAAATCACATAAAATAACGAAATTATATTTTTAATGGCCGTCCTAAATCTCACAAAGGCTACTCGCACTCGTGATGGAACGAAAACAAATGGCTAGATGGCGTTATTTACCATACATTTTACATGCGGTGCAGCGCCATCTATCAATTAACTTATGAAACGCATTTTAACACAATATTTCGTATTCAAAAAAAACAAGACATCTTTTGGGCCTGTTTACCATCGATGAAATTCAAATTTATCGGCTTTAAGTGTCGAAGCCAACATTTCCAGGCTACGAGTCAGCGCCATCTTGATATAATACAAGATTTGAACTTATTCCGGCGTACGTTGCGATTGAAACTCTTATTAGTACTTTCTCTATGCGCTAAAAAAGTGTGAATACCGTTGTTTTTGAAAGTAAAGTATTTTTTGTGAATTATGACTTGGTGTGAGCACCAAGAAGAAACAGAAGGAAGGCTTCGTTGCTGGCATTGGATCTGTGAGTCTACGACTTGGCTATCGTAATCCAGGCCAGTATTATAAGGTTGTTATTCGTGTGCTTAAACCCTTTACAGCGTCACCAGTCCTGCTGATCTGACTACCCAAATTTCTAGTTTAATAAGGGCCTGTTTCAGAATGTTCGAGTTAGTTCCGGTTATACTATCCAGAACATAAAATAACTGAATGATAAAAATGACAGTTAATATGCAGCGCGTTTCAAGCTTTAACCGATGGATAGGCTAAATCGATGACTGTGAAACGCAAAGATAGTGTTTTATTTATTAAGGGCCTGTTTCAGAATGTTCGAGTAAATTCCGGTTATACTATCCAGAACATAAAATAACTGAATGATAGAAATGACAGTTAACATGCAGCGCGTTTCAATCTTTCACCGATGGATAGGCTAGATCGATGACTGTGAAACGCAAAGATAGTGTTTTATTTATTAAATATGTTATGGGTGTTAT
This sequence comes from Plagodis pulveraria, assembly GCA_963890685.1. Lineage (NCBI taxonomy): Eukaryota > Metazoa > Arthropoda > Insecta > Lepidoptera > Geometridae > Plagodis > Plagodis pulveraria. Next base: position 2,173,790 of record OY982977.1, read on the forward strand.
AACCGGAACTTACTCGAACATTCTGAAACAGGCCCTAAGTATAGTTAAGCTGAGCGTATCGCGAACAGTAAATTCCCACTTGCAGTCTGTTCTCGGGTAGACAGTTTTTCTTCCACTGCACCCAGAGTTCCTGCAGGAGTCAGACAAGGACGCTAACATTCGTTATTTTATATTGGTGGTATATACATTCATTTTTGAGAATAGTGTCTGATAATTGGAAAACCGAGCCTTGGAGAGTTTAGATATTGCACAACAGAATTATTTGATAATATAATTTATTTTTTACACAGAAACACACCCAAATACACATCTTAATTCTACACAATTAAAACACAAAGAAACAATTTAATTATATTGTATTTTACTATGCCACTTATTTGGGGATATCATTACACAAGTATATATTCTTTACACATTTTTGCTTCGATTTCATGTCAAGCCACATTACCATAGAAAGAGTGGGGAAGTAGGCCATCTCCGGCCAAATCCGCGATATAATTACCTACCATACTTGCCTGTTTCAGGGTTGTTACTTATTTATAATGTATGTATATACAAAATTTTTATTCAGTACCTAGAACTAGGCAAGGGCAGGGAAGTTGTATTTTTTACTTGTGTTGTCTGGGTTCAGGGTTAGTGAGGTCGGTTTTAGCTAAACGATGATGAAACCTTTTACGATGAAAGAAAGAGCAACAGGCGATACCTATGTGGTTGCGGGGCCAGACACGAGCGACGCGGGGCATACCTACCTAATACAACAAAAAAATAAGTAGGTAGGTATTTCACTATTCATCAAGTAAAAATTATAGGTATGTTAGAATAAGTGACTTGCTTACTTTTCCTGTTCAGTAGATAATCTGAACAGAGACAACTCTGAAATCTATGAATTATTTAGACAGCCGAACACACGCCAATAAGTTCTCCTGCGATTATCAAACATTTTTAATTTATTTAGCGGTGCCAAAAAGCCGTGACGCGAACCTTGTTCGGTGTTAGCCCCGACTGGAGCACTGAGAAACGGGTCGAGATTGTGTTAGAGTGTGCGTGCGGGACGCATAGATACTATGGCGCACACAAACAAGCCGCGCGCGGTGCGTTTGTATGAAGATAACTTACTTCCCCACTCCTTCTACTATGACATTACCGATGCAAAATTTAAATTAAATACATACATAACAATATTCTTATATATATCTTTTGCTCGCATCGTATTTTTAAGGACTAGAATATGTGGCATAATTAAAAAAAACGGATTTTCATGTAGAGATAAATTGTATACATATTACAAAGGTTTGTTTAGTTAAAGTCGGGCGCCGAGAGAATGCGTTTGACGTTCGTCATTGTGGCTTGTAAATGGAGTAAACATATATAAAGAATTTTTTTTATACATTTAAACCCTTCGCTCAGGTCTATTTTCGCTCAAAATTTTGGACCCCCCATTTTTACCCCCTACATTTTCTAATTTATAAAAATCCAAGTTATAGTATTATTTTTACTATACAAATGGAGTAAACATACATCGAAATTTTTTTTTTTTTATATTTAACCTTTTTTCTCAGGTCTATTTTAGCAAAAAATTTTGCACCACATTTTTACCCCCTATATCATCTAATTTATAAAAAAACAAATTATATTATTATTATTTTTACTATATTAATAATTTTATCTCAACTTTTATAATGATACTCAAAGCAGTGATGGCTCAGTGGCATTGGCTATGGAAAGCCGCGCAGTAGGTCTATGGTTCGTATCCCGCCGCGGGCTTGAGCTTCACCGCATGGTGGAAGGGCGGGAATGAATGCTCGCCTGGCTAGCGACCTAGTAGAAAATCTGTCGCCAAGCACCTAACGTTGTATTCCGGCAGCTTCGAAGCGCTCGTAGCGAAGTTTACTTAGCTGTTCTCAATCGATCAGCAAAGTTAAGCAACGTCGCGCGCGGTCTTGAGTTGGATGGGTGACCGCTAGTGACATTACTACTGAGCGTGCACGTGCTTCGGAGGGCACGTTAAGCCGTCGGTCCCGGTTGTCGTCTTAGGATGGCAGTCGTTATAGCATGGTGGTAGGGCATTTTGCGAATGCCCGCCTGGCTAGCAACCACCCTCAAGTAGAAAATCTGTCGCCAAGCACCTAACGGTGTGTTCCAGCAGCTGTCCTTGAGAGCCAGTACTTCTAGGTTAGCCTGAACAACATCTTCGACCACATCATCACTTACCATCAGGCGAGATAGTGGTCAAAGGCTAACCTATCAAGCATAAAAAAAAGCTGTTCTTTATAGCCAGTAATTCTAGGTTAAGCCTGTTAACACCTTCGACCACATCATAATTTACAATCAGGTGAGATTGTGGTCCAAGGCATTACGTATCTGAATTAAAAAAAAAGAAAACTTCTATTCCAGTACTGAGTATGGAGAAAACATACATTAAGTAATATTTATACATTTAAATGGCCGACTGACACATTAAGATGTAATCAGACAGAACTGTCAAACGCATTCTCCTATCGGCCGCACTGTATTGCAAAAATTGTCAATGCAAGAATGATGAAAATAAATTAAAATACAATTTTAAAATTAGCCATGTTTGTAAGTCAATGAACATTACAAAATTACAAATCTACGAGAAAAAAATATAGTCATGTGCGGGATTCGAACCGACGTCCATCCACCTCTATAGCAGGGGTATGCCCTGACCGACTGAGCTAACACGACAATATGACTCATGACTTTAATTCTTGCTCGTTCTTTAACCATCGTACGGGGATTTCACATTGCCTTAAAAATCCCCATATGACAGTCAAATAAGAACGAATGCACAAATTCAAACAATGACTCAATTATCACGGTAGCTCAGACGGAAGTGACGGAAGGACACTGACTCAAACATCGCTCGTGGTTAAAATTTTGCTCTCGTTATAATTTTGTACATATCAAACATATTTAAATTAATAATCTTAGTTTTACAAAATATTGGAGCACAAAATGTTATGCTCCGGGCGGGGATCGAACCCGCTTCCTCCGATTTCACGCCTGCCTAAACCACTCGGTCACCTGGGCACGCTCTTGCTAGCCGAAATTTCGTGCTCCTATTGTATTACTTTAACCGTCATAGGGGACGATGCGCCCTTGTGCTCTAACAATTTGTAAAATATGATTCAGCACCCGATAGTGCTTGTAAAATATTTAGTAATAATCTTAGTATTTTTTTTCTCGAACCCTTTCCTCCTAGTCTAGACTATACTGAACCTTTTGTGGCGAGTGCACCCGGGCGGCAGCGGCGTGTGCTATATATGGTACATAGTTAACAAGCATTGGCTAATGACGCGCATGTACCTCTCCCAGACGCTTTTCAAGTCTGCTTCTCTGTAAAAGAAAAAAAAAGCTGGCGTCTATAACGGTATTACAGACGTGTGTGCCCCTCCACGGTAAATTATTGAATCTCATTTGTATACTACGTCTTAGTGTGCGTGTAAATGCTAATAGTATTTAGTAATAGTATATTACAATTGTGGTAGGGCATTTTGCGAATGCCCGCCTGGCTAGCGACCACCCTCAAGTAGAAAATCTGTCGCCAGAATGCCCTTCCACCATGCGGTGAAGCTCAAGCCCGCGGCGGGATTCAAACCATGGACCTGCTGGGAGGCAGTCCATAGCCAATGCCACTGAGCCATCATTGCTTCAAAACTATGCACGAACTGCCTTTTTCACAAGATAAAGATGGTCTCTATATCAACTGCTGCTCCACACAACAATACACATAAGACATTACGCTGTAGAAAATGCGAAACAAACCGTAGAACGCCACAATGAACGACTAATTAGGCGGAACAATTAGCCACTTAAAACCTTTGGCTACCCGGAACTTTTACCGATGTTGCCAGTCCACAAAGTATTTTTTTTTTATTTATTGTTACGGAACAAGCTCTAGGCCCACCTGATGTTAAGCGGACTAACCTCTGCCTAGCATTTCATCACGAATTGCACTGCGCCCGTCACCTTCAGATATAGTTAAGTCTCATGTGCCTGTAATTTCACTGGCTCTCAAGGACTGCTGCCGGAACACACCGTTAGGTGCTTGGCGTCAGAATTTTCTACTTGAGGGTGGTACCGTTATTAATGTTATTAGTGTACTCGTATAGTATTAATAGTTATTTATTCATGAATTCGTGAATGTGAATGAGGGTGTAGTGACAAAAATCGAGAGAGGTATGTTAAGATAGTTTAGACATGTGGAGAGAATGAATGAAATGAGAATGACTAAACAGGTATACATGGGACAAGTAAACGGAAGTGTTGGAAGGATAAGACCTAGGCGAACGTTCCGAAATCAGATTGAAGACGTTCTGAAAAAAGGTGAGGTCAAAAGTACCCTAAACCGACGCTTATGTATGAAAGGATTGATGAGTATAGATGAAGCGAAAGAGATATGTAAGGATCGTAGTAAGTGGAAATCCGTGGTCTCTGCCTACCCCTACGGGAAAGAGGCGTAATTTTATGTATGTATGTATGTATTTGTTCATGTACTCCGTACATACCTCAACACGTCCATCTGCAGCGCACAGTGTTCGTACGCGGAGAGAAACTGCGCCAAATCCGTTTTGGGCCACATGCCGAGCCGCAGGGGCTCGATGCATCTGAACACACATCATTATATATTTTACAAATTATTGTAACACAAAATTTGTTTTATGCCCAGGGCGGGAATCGAACCCGCGTCCTCCAATTTCACGCCAGATGCCTAAACCACTCGGCCACCTGGGCACGCTCTTTCGAGCCGAAATTTCGTGCTCCAATTGTATTACTTTAACCGTCATAGGGGACGGTGTGCGATGTTAGCTTTGCACGCGATAGTGCTTGAAATCATATTTAGAAGCACTTAATTATATATTCGACCACACCATCAGTTAACATCAGGTGAGATTGTAGTAAAAAGGAAAGCGCTCGTAGCGAAGTTTACTTAGCTGTTTTTAACCGATTAGAAAAGCAAAGAAACGTCCGCCGCGGTCATGAGTTGTATGGGTGACCGCTAGTGACATTACTACTGAGCGTGCACGTGCTTCGGAGGGCACGTTAAGCCGTCGGTCCCGGTTGTCGTCTTAGGATGGCAGTCGTTATAGCATGGTGGTAGGGCATTTTGCGAATGCCCGCATGGCTAGCTACCACTCTCAAGTAGAAAATCTGTTGCCAAGCACCTAACGGTGTGTTCCGGCAGCTATCCTTGAGAGCCAGTAATTCTAGGTTAGCCTGAAAAACATCTTCAACCACATCATCACTTATCATTAGGCAAGATAGTGGTTAACATAAAGGCTAACATATAAAGCATTAAAACAATAATAAAAAAAAAAGTCATGTGCTGGATTCGAACCCGCGTCCATCCACTCCTTTAGCCGCGGTATGCTCTAACCAATTGAGCTAACGTGAGAATTAGTAATAACTCAACTTTTTCCTATCGTTCTTTAACCATCGTATTGGGATCGAGCAACGTAATATAATCCGCAAAGCATGCGTTATTGCAAACATAAAAATATTAAATACATTTTATTAGTTTTGATTATATTAGTTATTGAAAATGGTTTTCTCTAAACCCAAGATTTGACTAGGTTTTTTTCTAGTATGTTTTATGTAGATCAAGATAGTGTAGTAAGTACCTTTCAAGTAGATCAATGAAGAGAGATCGCAGCTCTCTCCCTCTGTGGAGGTTGCACGCCAGCCCGACCAACGCGCGCGTGTACAATCTGCAAAATATAAATAAATAGAATTACCTATTAGTGTCTATAGTCTGGTTTTTAATTCGAGATCAAAAATGTAAACAAAGAAATATCAATATATGTCATTGTCAAACTGATAGGTCAGGGTGTTCAATAGTTTTTCTTCAAAAATATCCTCACAAGTGTGGCTATTAAAAACAAAAAAATCTTACACTATTTTTTTCAGGCTTGAATATATGCGTAAATATGTACGCGCATATAAAAGTGTTTTATTGTTTCATAATGATGCAAAAAATTATAGCATTAAATATATTTTTTACATTAAATGCTCCAGCCGTTCCCAAAATTAGAAAAATTACCAAGTACTTGTAATTTTTTTGCACGGTTAACACCTTTGTTTACATTTTTGATCTCGAATTAAAAACCAGAGTATAGGTATATACTCCCGAAAAAAAAACATGCCTAGTGAGTCGGACTCGCGCATCCAGGGTTCCGTACAAACCTGTAGGTATATAAGTAAAAGTTATGGAATTTTTATTGCTAAATGAAATCCATATCATTTCATACTTATTAAAAATAAGCTAACAAAACTATGAATGTTATCCGAAAAAAAAAATTATTATTATTTTTCACTTTATTTCTTATCCAACATAATTTTAAATTTTTTACAATATTATTACAAAAATAAATATTATAAAAAACTTAAAACTAGGGTGCCGCTGGTAGCGGGACAGAGCCCAAGCTACCGGTGGTTAGGGCTGCAGAGAGAGGAACCTCCGGACAATGCGTGTTGTCTCCAGTATCACTGCCTTCTGCATCAGACCCTTGATCCAACCATCTAGCGAGAGCCTCTTAAGGTGTTGGTCGAGGCTCTTCGCTATAAGGCCGTTCGCCGAAACGACTATCGGGACAATGATCGTCGAGTCAACATCCCACATGGCGGTTACCTCGTGAGCCAAGTCAAGGTACTTGCTGACTTTATCCTTTTCGGCCTTAACGAGATTCTCGTCATGTGGGATGGTGATATCTACGAGCACTGCCCGGCGCTGGGATCGGTCGACCACCACGATATCAGGTTTATTGCAAACAATAGTCCTGTCCGTGATGATAGAGCGGTCCCAGTAGAGCAATGCACGACCATTCTCGAGAACCGGCGCCGGTGCGTACTGGTAGTACGGCACCTCTGACTCAACAAGGCCGTATTGAAGGGCAAGTTGCTGGTGGATGATCTTGGCCACTTGGTTATGCCTGTGCAAATACTCGCCGTTAGCAAGATGCGAACAACCGGAAATGATATGCCTGAGTGACTCTCCGGGTCGGCGGCATGCTCGACAAATGTCGACCGTACCGTCCTTCAAGATATATTTCCGATAGTTGTTCGTCATCATTACTTCGTCTGCAATTGCACAGGCAAAACCCTCGGTTTCCCCAAAGAGGTCTCCGAAGCGTAGCCAATTCACCGAAGCTGGTAAATCCACATCAGGCCCTGTTAGGGCCCGGAAAAACCTACCGTGCAGCTCCTTGCCTTTCCATACTGCCTTGCGGTCATCGGTGCTCAGCATCGTTGGTTTGCGCCAATTATCGTTCGCCAAGGAGAGCGGTGTGAGGCCCTTGTCAACCGCCACGACATCGCGATGCATCCCGCACTCGTGGTTACGGAAATAATCCCTGAGATTGTACACTTCACGGTTGTGAAGGGTCTTGGCATTTAAAAAGCCGCGACCTCCCCATTTCCGTGGAATGTACAGTCTCATAACGGACGAGCGCGGGTGTAGCATGCGATGTGAAGTGAGCAGTCGACGGACCTTTCTATCCAGGGCGTCCAGTTCAGTCTGTGTCCACTTCAGTATGCCAAAGGAGTATATCAGTAGAGGCATCACCCAACCGTTAAAGGCGCGCGCCCTGTTGCCTCCAGACAAAAGACTTTTAAGTACTTTTGTCAGGCGGAAAAAGAAGCGCTCCTTTACCGATTTCTTGGTGTCATCTACCGAAATACCCAACGACTCTGACATACCGAGGTACTTGTAGGTCTCGACTTCGGAGAGAGATCTGAAAGTCATTGTCTCAGAAAGCTGCAAATTCGGAGAATTTACAACGTTCCCCTGCTGTACATGCAAGACCGCACACTTATCTACACCAAACTCCATCCTAATGGCACTACTGAAAACCTGTGTAGTTTTTAGTAGCTCAATCAAGTCTTGGCGTTTCGGAGTAAACAGCTTGAGGTCGTCCATGTACAGCAGATGACTAATGACCTCACCTCCTCTTCGAAGCCGAAAGCCTAGCCCTGAATCCTTCAGCAAAGTGCTGAGAGGATTTAACGCTAGACAAAACCACAATGGACTTAGACTATCACCCTGGAAGATGCCCCGCTCAATCCTTATAAAGTCCTGCGGGCCAGAGGAGGTGTTGCTACCACCTGGTTGACGAAGGACTGTGGTCCACTGTCTCATACACGCAGCTAAAAAGGATTTTAGGGTTGCATCAATTTTATACAACTCTAATATCCTTTCCAGCCATGAATGAGGCACTGAATCATAGGCCTTCTTGTAGTCAATCCAGGCAACAGAGAGAGCCCCTCTGTTCCGCCGAACATGTTGGCTAATGGTCATATCTATGAGGAGGAGCTCCTTAGTACCACGGGACCCAACCCTACATCCATTCTGAGCGGGGGCTAAAACATTGTTCGCAACAATGTGCGTGTTAATTTTTGTGGTCAGAATGGATGTAAGGAGCTTGTAGATGGTAGGCAAGCACGTGATAGGTCTATAGTTTTTTGGATCCGTGGTACTACCGGACTTGTGGAGCAGGAAGGTGATACCGGTAGTCATGAAACGGGGAAGAGAACCAAGCTCAAGGGCCTCTTGAAATTGAGTTGCCAATCGGTCGTGTGAGCAACGAATCCATTTTATCCAGAAGTTGTGCAATCCGCCCGGGCCAGGACTTTTCCAGTTCTGGGTCGAACGAATTGCAGAAGTAACGTCTACGGGGTCTATATTAACAGACCCCATGGATTCGATAGACTCACATTCCCGCTGGACAACACTAATCCAATCACCCTCTGTGTGCTCGACGGGCATCGACCAGATGCCACGCCAGAAATCATTCATGGTACAGGCATCAGGCAGCTGTCCGTCGATCACACACTGATTGGTCCCTTCCCACTTCCGGTATACCTTCTTCTGATCACTTTGAAAGAGGCGATTAAGCCAGTATCTATCAACACGCTCTCTGTAGCGACGAATACGACTCGCCCACGCATAGATCTTCTGTTTCAGAAAGTCAATGCGATCCGTGACACAGGTCATGTAGTCTCGGGGCAGGACACCGGTTCCGGCAAAGGCCTGGGTCACGAAACGCATCACTCGGGGGCGGTTATTGCCCCGACTGAAGCAGAGTAGTTTAGCAATGAGAGTCCGGAATGAATTGATACGACGCTCGATCCGTACTTGCCATGCGGGCGCACACCCGGCGGGACGCGGTGCTCGGTCAGTGTCCGGGAACTTGACACGAGCAACACGACACGCCGCAATGGCGCCACAGTACAATATCGAGTGGGTATCAACTAAATCTTCGCTAGCTCGCAAATACGGGGCCAGCAAACTATTCAAGGCCCCCATTAACGCTAGATTGCGTCTATGAGTAGGCAAACGTGGTAGTTGCGGCCTAGAGTCGGGTGTGTATCGATACTGGCTAATCGCGTCCTCCAAAGCCCTCCTCACTTGCTCACTCACCTGGTTAGTCACGCTCATACTCGCACAATCTCCCTCACCAACATCAAGATCAACCATTGCCATTGGTGTCACCTCCGGTGACGGTATAACAGCCAGGGCCGGGGACGACAACGCGGTAGGTAGATCCTGCATTAGGGGAGGAGCCGCGCGAGTAGTAAGCGCTTCCAGGCGGAGCCGATCAAGCACAGATTGGTCCAACAGCTTGCATCGGTGAATAGCCCGTACTTGATCCGACAGGCGTTGAGCGGATACGGCAACGGTCGGCTCAAGGGTCTGAAACAGGGGCAGCATACGATCACGGTACGCAGTCAAGATGGTTCCTCCCTCTGTAGCCTCATAGTAGGCACGCATGCAGTTTTCATTTATTGATGGAGTCCATCGCATGCGGCGCACTACACCACCGGTAGCGGGGGACGTCCCCGTCGCACAGGTCTTGGCGGCGGCGGCGGCGTCGGTGGCCCACCCCCATCACTCGATGCACTCGATTCGCGGGGAGTATGGAATTCGTCTCCCGACGAGGAGCTCTTAGATGACGGGGTAGGCGATGATTGGACACGTGCGCAGGTGGTCTCCGCTGTAGTTTTCTCCCTCGCCTTTGATCTTGTAATCATTTAATCATTTACTTTTCTGTTTTAACTCGTAATTTGTTGTTGTTTATATTTCTTTGACGTAAGGTGTCAATATTACTTTTTGGAGTCATTTTTGCTGTTTCTTTTGTAATATTCTCTTAGCTGTTTTGCTATTATGTTATAGCAGGTTTTAATAAATACTGGGAATAGTATAAAGTAATGAAATATCTTACAAAACGTGTAAAAACACAATTTTAAAATTATTTGTGAAAAAAGGCGACTTCTGTCACCGGTAGTTTTTTTTTTTTTTTTTTTTTATTATTATTATAAGACGTTGCTTCGTACCAAGTTTCAAGATTCTAAATTCAAGGGAAGTATCCTGTAGGTTTTGATTACCTTGTGAGTGTCGAAAATTTGCGGTATAAACGGTTGCATCTTTTGATAGCATTGCCTTAGAAGTTTGACTTTTTCTCAGCTTCAAGGGACAGTAGATTTGATAATTTGATAAGAATTTCAGCTTGATAGCGTTCCTGAGAAAAAGGGTCTTGACACAACAAAGTGATCCTATAAGGGTTCCGGTTTTTTTCCTTTTGAGGTACGGAACTCTAAACATAATGTATATATTATATACTCCAACGTAAATGCGACTTGCTTCTGACTCCAAGCAAATTTTACTTGTGTTCTTTTTTAATTCACATATAATTACAAACCGTATATTAAAATTCCCAATGCAATAACTCACCTGAAATTCAGCTCCAACTCTTGGTAGGACTTTTCAAGTAGTTTTGGCTTCAGGCGCATGCAGATCAAACTGAAAATAACAACAGTAATCATCAACTTCCAATCTTTCTTATTTTTTTTATGTTAAGCGGACTAACCTCTGCCTATAACAGATGCATTACATCACAAGTCACGAATTGCACTGCGCCCGTCACTTTGAGACATAGTTGTTAAGTCTCATTGTGCCTGTAATTTCACTGGCGCTCAAGAACTGCTGCCGGAACACACCGTTAGGTGAGTTAAGGGTGGTCGCTAGCCAGGCGGAAATGCCCTTCCACCATGCAAAATTTGATTACTTATATATATATAACGTACAGTTTTAATTTAAAAGGAACGATAAAACGTTTAACAATAATAAACAATTAGCAGTCGGGTTATTTAATTTTTAATACTTAATATTTACAGTTCAGTACCACACTCAAAAAAAATTAACACAAGTGAAAGTACAAAAGTATTTTTATCACATATCTAGCTTGGCGAAATTAGCGAGCGAAAACCATTAATTTAAGGCGCCTCTAAAGGTGCCCGTCCTCTCCCCGCGCACCCCCGCGCTGGCCGTCGCACTCACACATAGCCGCGAATCGTTTTATGAGCACACATACCTGAGTGTCACTTTTTTACTTGTCATGTACTGTGGTTCTTTTCATTATAAATTATGAAAATTAACATAAGTAGATTTTAAATGACATTTATTTATATATACAAATTTTAAATTTTCTTCACATTTATGAGTATATAATTCGTATTTAATTTTCTTGACATTTACCTTAAAATGAATTCATTTGAAATTGTATTCATACGTCTTTAAAGACAAGTCATAGCGGAATGACATTCTTATTACTTTCTAAAATTGTAAATCGCTAAAACTTATACATGAATTTAAATATTGTTATGTTAGCAATAACGCGAGAGAAATATTTCTCTCGTAAATTTGTAATAAAATCCGCATAGCAGGCATTATTGGAAACATAACAATATTAAAAAAAGAACTCACTGCTTGTGTTCCTTCTCCTTGTCCAGTAAAATCCTGAGCTCCCTCAGTTCCAGTAAGAACTCTCTGTCCATTTCAGTATCGTAGTACTCAGGGCCGGTGCACGAATACGTCCAACTCCCCATTATGGCCTGCAAAATTCAACATACAATTTTAACATGGTGTATAAACGTACCTTGAAGCGCTCGTAGCGAAGTTTGCTTAGCCGTTCTGAACAGATCAGCTAAGTTACGCAACGTCCGCCGCGGTCGTGACTTGGATGGGTGACCTCCCCCATTATGGAGGGAGGGGGTTTTCCATAATCCCCACGCTTGGCTGGCGTGGGGATCACAGTGTGAGATATCAGTTCCTCAGAAAGCTGGTGTTCCGTCACAATAACATAAAAAAGAGCTTCCTTAATCGTTCTTAATCGATCAGCTAAGTTACGCAACGTCCGCCGCGGTCATGAGTTGGATGGGTGACCGCTAGTGACATTACTACTGAGCGTGCACGTGCTTCGGAGGGCACGTTAAGCCGTCGGTCCCGGTTGTTGTCTTAAGATGGCAGTCGTTATAGCATGGTGGTAGGGCATTTTGCGAATGCCCGCCTGGCTAGCTACAACCCTCAAGTAGAAAATCTGTCGCCAAGCACCTAACGGTCTGTTCCGGCAGCTGTCCTTGAGAGCCAGTAATTCTAGGTTAGCCTGTACAACATCTTCGACCACGACACAACCTCATCGAGTTTGGGCTCATTTAAATCGTCTTGAAGAGTATTTTTTGATATTTTAGTTCTTTTTATTATCAAGTACAGAATAAAAGCTTGTTTTTAAAAAGTTTTTTTTTTATACTGAAAAGCTTGTTCCAAAACTTATCAGAGCCCTTTGTCAATGCGACGCGTGATCAAAATGCTGGCACTTATTTGGCTCAATGAATAAGCATTGCAATTCAACGGGGCAATGCTGCCAGCATGCTGGGCACGCTGCCAACTGGTAGTGGGCTGGAGCATTTGGACTGCCTGTGAGTCTGCAATGACTTATAGGGATCTAAATGCTTTTATTGTAGTAGCTGTAGTGTTGTATATAGTTCGTAGTATTTTGTTAATATACCGACATGCTGCATACCGACGGTTTAAGAAAAGTTTTCAATTGTATTCTTGAAATATTTTATTTATTTATTTATTTAGATACACAAAACATATTACAGTCAATTTATTATTTAGAATAATTATATATGATATACAAATTTTGAGCTGGATTACAATTCAATATATTATTGTATGTATACAGAGAGGTAGAGAAATCCGAGACGATGTAACGGAAAGTACCTATCCGCAAATCAAACTAATATTTGCGGATTGGTACCCTTAAAGTCAAAGTCAAAGTCAAAATCATTTATTCAATTTAGGCGTCTACGACGCTCTTATGAAGGTCAATTACAAATTTTAGTATTGAAATATTCTACATTGTACTGCCACGTTCAGCAAATAAATTGTATAGAGCCACTGCGAGAAGAACGGGCAAGAAACTCGGGGCCATTCTTTTAAACATCTTTTAACAATGTGTTACATACTTACTATATAATAGAGTTATAACAATATTTGTTTAAATTATGTAGGTCACAGGCAATTGCTTGGCGGAGACGGAATTGTCCAGGCATTTTTGTCCTTTATGTAATCAGAAACTGTGTAGTAGGATTTCTTAATCAATGTTTTTCACATGCAACTTGAATTTCCCTTCTGTGAGCGTTGTAATTTGTTTGGGAACTTTATTATAAAACCGCACACAATTACCTAAGAAGGACCTTTTATTTGACTTTGCTAATCTAAAACCTGGCACCGCTATTTTATCTTTATTCCTAGTATTGTAATCTTCTTAAACTGGCACAATAAATACTTAGAACTAACAATAAGAAAGATCATCCAGACAAAACATGGCTGTTGTGTTCGAATTACTTTTTCTAAACATTATTTGATATTGATAATGCAGCGCTTACCTGTGCACAATGAAAGAAATCATTGAACGACAAATACTGAAGCTTCCTTTTGGTGGTCTCGAACCTCATGCAAGCTATGAACACCACAGCACCATATTTCCTGTAACGGATATTTATACAAATAAACATTATCAGGACTGTATAGCCCCAAACGGGTATGCAGAGAATGCAGAGTAGTATAAACATCTATCACACATATATTTTGAAGCGCTCGTAGCGAAGTATACTTAGCTGTTCTTAACCGATCAGCAAAGTTAAGCAACGTCGCCCGCGGTCATGAGTTGGATGGGTGACCGCTAGTGACATTACTATTGAGCGCTTCCGTGCTTCGGAGGGCACGTAAAGCCGTCGGTCCCGGTTGTTGTCTTAGGATGGCAGTCGTTATAGCATGGTGGTAGGGCAATTTGTGAATGCCCACCTGGCTAGCTATCACCCTCAAGTAGAAAATCTGTCGCCAAACACCTAACGGTGTGTTCCGGCAGCTGTCCTTGAGAGCCAGTAATTCTAGGTTGGTCTGAACAACATTTTCGAACACATCATCACTTACTGTCATAGTAATCCTGTGATAGTGGTCAAAGACTAACCTATCAAGCATAAAACAATTATTAAACACCGATTTTAAACTTACTATTTTTGATAAATGAATCTAAAAACAGCTGATATCACTTCTACCATAGATTAACTAAGGAATAATAGTAGCAGAGAGCTAATTATATGAGTAGTAAAGATATAATTATAGATGTTAACAATATGATATCAAAGTTTTAACTCTAACAATGGCACATACTGCTGACGAACGATGGAGAAGTACGTCATCTTATGAAATGCAGGATTTGTCAAAATACAAATATTATGGGATGTATTATGATGCTTTATATGAAATAACTTCCGAATCTTTTTAGCTATATATAGCTGATTTCAAATTGCTTTTAAGTTTAAAGGACAACGCAGACGTATCGCTTCCGCGCCGATAGTACGTCACTCCGCCCTATTCTCACGAGTACTCCCGAGCCACGAGGGGAGACAATTTAGATATGACTTTATAATATGGACATTACATACAGAGAATAGTGAACGGTTTGAAATTATGTGGTGGCGATACGGTGATGTTTGCGTCAACCATTGTGCATTTAGTAACAATCAACAATGGATATCTATTAACAAAGATCGACCACATCATCACTTACCATCAGGTGAGATAGTGGTCAAAGGCTAACTATCATGCATAAATAAAATAAAAATAAACAAACATAAACTTTACAAAGGAATTCCTAAAAAAATGCTTAATTAGCCCTTATAATAAAAACATTTACATAGTCAGTAAAATATGAAAAAAGCAAAAATAGAATCATTGACCTATATTTACTAGACAAGACATCTCAAACGAGGATAGTCGACCATTGCAAGTAGGCATACTCTCCCCCACACGCCGCTGGGCACTCGTAGAGATTACACGCGCGATGGCACTCCGTGGGTCCTTTTAAAAAAAACACTTTATTATTGCTAGAGTGGATTTAATAAAATTTAAAAATTAATCGATACAAAATTAACTAACGGACTGACTGATAGCTTATTGAATTTACTCGACTGCCTGATTGGGCGACAATGCATAATATAGCTTTATATAACCTCGGTGCATACACGTGGTTGCGAGGGGGTTTTGCATTAATTGCATTTTTACCATATTGGTTCTGGTTATAACAGTTCGAAGATTGTGTATTAAGAATGCGCAATTTACACGTGTAATCTGTACTAGTGCTCAGCTGCGTGTGGGGGAGAGTATGCCGGCGGGCATACCTGCATTGACGACTATCCTCGTTTGAGATGTCGTGTCTAGTATATATAGGTCAATGGACAGAATGTAGATTTATAAAAAATACTTACTTGGCAAGTCGCTCAGGCAGCAAGAAAGCGGCCCGTATGTTAGCGACAACGTTCCCTGGCGCTTCTTCGACCGCCTTAAAGACGCGCCGCACGTTGTCGAACTGACGCCGACAGCAGCGGAGCGGCGCGCCCGATCGTTCTGATACCTGGAACCAGCAGCCATCATGTTGGTATTTCACTCAGCACCAAATCGACATAGCTTCAACTCAAGCTGTTTCATATTCATTGTAATAGATCTGGAGGTGGATTCTCCCTTGTAAACACCAACCGTTCTCTTACAATTAAACACTCTCCACATGATTTATGACACTAGCATGTAAGGACATTGGCAGAACTGTGACAATACGCCACAGAAGCCATTAATATAATTAGGCAAGTCAAGTTCTGGTAGCTTCAGTGCACACTATACAACGACTTTACGGCATCGCTTCCGCTGGGAATAAGATCGTGGCGTACGTCGACGCGAGTATATGAAACGAGGCAGGTCGAGCCGATGTTGATACGGTGCCGGTGCGAAACGTCGGCGTTAAGCTTTACCTACTGTCTAACTCTCTCAGTATAGAGTAGTATATTCTTTAATCTTACTGGAACGTTAATACAGATGAATTATATGTGTAATTTAAAAAACGGACGAGGTCCTCCATTCGGGTTTTTTTTTATGTTATTGTAACGGAACAAGCCCGAGGCCCACCTAATGTTAAGTGGACTAACCTCTGCCTGTAGCAGACGCATTACGTCAACGACGAATTGCACTGTGCCCGTCACACTGAGACGTACTCGCCTGATGTTAAGTGTCACGCCTATCAAGCACAACTGTCAGTCGCAGGCAGGCAAACTGTAGGCAGCAAATAAGCGGCCCGTATATTAGCAACGAAGTTCCCGGGCGCTCATCAGTAGCGTCTGCACACTACTGGTTTGAGGTCGCTATTACAATGCTATAACGACTCCAAACTCCACAATGATAGAAATATTCTGAGTCACATCAAAATCGGTTCAGCCTTTTCAGCGTGAAGGAGCCACAAAATAACAACCTCACATATTCATAAACATAAGCATTTATATTATTAGTGCGATAGATATATCTGACCTCATCCAAGTCCTTCCTATGCCTTGACGACAGCTTCCTGCCCAGCAGTTCTCTGATCACAGCATCGTCAAGGTCGTAGTACCTGTCCACAGAAAACGTTTACTCAGAAACCTTTGAATTATAAACTGTCCATAGATAACGTTTAATTAAAAATTAAATAATTTTATTAGTCTATGTATGTAAATAACATTTGTTCGTATATTTTCTTCCATCTTTATCAATCTCAATAAGTCTCAAGTCTCCCAAAAAGCCTTTATCAACCTCAACAAGTCCTAACAGGCCTATATAAACTTCAATAAAACCAATTTAAACCAATTGCAAAACTGGTCTTGTTTGTAGTACAACATAAGTTGTACTATAGATGTCGCTCCATCCCAATACGATGGTTAAAGAACGATAGGAAAGGTTTGAGTTATGACGTCATGTAATGTTAGCTCAATTGGTTAGAGCATACCCCGGCTAAAGGGGTGGATAGACGAGGGTTCGAATCCCGCACATGACTTAATTTTTTCCTATCGTATATTTGTAATTTTGTAAAACCTCAATAAGTCATTAAATTGCCGCGACTCAATGATGAATGATTTTGAAGCAATGATGGCCGAGCAGTAATAGCTATTGACTGCCGTGCCGCAGATCCATGGTTCGATCCCCACTGCGCTGGCTTGTGCTTCACCGCATGATGGAAGAGCATTTTGCTAATCCTTGCCTGGCTAGCTACCACCCTCAAGTAGAAAATCTGTCGCTAAGCACCTAACAGTGCGTTCCGGCAGCAGTCTTTGAGAACTAGAAAAATCACAAGCACATGAGACATAACAACTGTATGTCTCAGTGTGATGGGCCTAGTGCAATTCATTCAGACAAAATGCATCTGAACAGAGGTTTGTCCGCTTAACATCAAGTGGGCCTCGTTGCTTGTTCTATTACAGTCATATAAAAAAAAGTAAACTCTAACAAGCCTAAAAACTACCAACAGCAATCTCAGATCTCTTTGTAGCAATGTATATTGCAAAATAATCATATACCATTTTTATAAGTTTCCATGGTGACACAAAGTAGCGTTAAAATGAAAAAGTACTTTATTTCAGTATCCAACATTTCTCTAAAATTAAGGTAGGTTGAGGCCTTCTAGTAAGTATACAAATACTTGTGTCAGAAGATCTCGCTCTTCCATATCCATTCCATAAGTTTAAATGGTTACAGATATAAACGATAAAAAATACAAAGTTATATGCTTGATTATATTAAATATAAATTTTAAAGGTATGTATTATTTCTAATACAATAAACTTTTAGATCTAGGTATGTTTGTGGAGGGTGCGCGCGCGCGTGCGTGCGTGCGTGCGTGCGTTCGTTCGTGCGTGCGTGCGTGTGTGTGTGTGTGTGTGAGTGTGTGTGTGTGTGTGTGTGAGTGTGTGCGTGTGTGAGAGAGAGAGAGAGGGTGTGTTTGTATGTTTAATGTGATAACTTCAAATAAGGAGTAGGTTGCCAATTGGATTGTATTTTTTTGTGTGTGTTACCTCATATCTTTTTACAGGGTTTACTGATTTTAATGACTTTTTTATATTCGAGATCTGGTGCTTGTCATGTGGTCCCATTTAAATTTGGGTAGTATTTGAGTTATCCCTAATACTCGACTCGCACTTGACCGGTTTTTTTACGCACTTTACCATTTTTCTGTTACCTTTTATTTTTTTGTTTTATTTCGTATAGACAAGCATTTGACCGCAGTCTCACCTAAGTCTCACCTGTAAGTGACGACGCGGTCGACGGAGCATGCTTGCCTAGAAGATATTTATTAACTCTGTATTTGAAGACATCCAGATTGTAGCTCTCGGGAACAAAGACGCTGGGAGGGTGTTCCATTCCTTCGCTGTCTGTATTATAAAGGTGGACGCAAATCGTTTTGTACGGACAGGCCGAATGTCAACCATATACGGATTTCCTCCGCCACGCGCCGCTATTATTCATTATTTTATGTTTGTGCAACAAAGTATTAAATATATATACTCACTTCTCTATAAGCATCTGTTTGGTGGGCTCATCTATTTGGAAAATCATTTGTTCGGAGAGCTTCGAGGGCACTGTCAGCAGCCTCTCAAGGAGAGCAAAAGTTCTGAAAACAACATCACCAACATTAGTTATTACTGATTACATTATTTTTAAAATACAATGAAATCATTTAATTAATATTTTAGAATATATCTAGTGACAATTTCGCTTCGCTGATGTGACGAGAACCTTCTAATTGGAACTTCTCTATTCTTACTCTCTAGATTTATGCTTGATAGGCTGCTTGATTGCTTGACCTTTTGATCACTATCTCACGTGATGCTAAGTGATGATGTGGTCGGAGATGTTCTTCAGGCGAATCTAGAATTTTCTATTTCTCAAATCGAGTATCTTCTCGATTGTGCGCTCACAGTATCTTTGAAGCAGTGATAGCTCAGTGGCATTGGCTATGAACTGCCGCACAGCAGGTCTATGGTTCGCCTTTAGAGCTGGAACTGCCGCGGGCTTGAGCTTCACTGCATGGTGGAAGGGCATTTTGCGAATGCCCACCTGGGTAGCGACCACCGTCAAGAAGAAAATCTGTCGCCAAGCACCTAACGGTATGTTCAGGCAGCCACTAAAATGAAGCCTCAGCCCTGTGCTAGTCCTTGAGAGCCAGTAAATCTAGGTTAACATGAACAACATCTTTGTTCGCACCATAACTTACCATCAGGTAAGATTGTGGTCAAAGGTAATAAAAATATAAGATATTCATAATCTTTTGAAGATTTTGTATTTCATATTAGTATTTCTATGAACAATTTTTGGGGCATCACACACAAAAAGTTCCTTTAAGATCACATGGGGTTTGTGACACACCCCAGTTGAACAGTACAGCCTAAGAACATTTATGAATGTAAGTGCCGCCTCTGTAACTCTTCAAAATTAAAATCACCTTGGTAATGTAATTTAACATTATCTAATTGTTTAACATTATTTTGGTAAGTTACAGAATTATAGTGATGTATTAGTGTTTTTACTACAATTTAACATAGTAAACATTGAGGGAATGATTTATGTGTTTGTAGAAATTGAATTCAGGTACAATTTATTGTTAATGTATATTGATATGTATAGTACTAGTAAAATATATTCTGTATTGAGCAACTTTTGATTTGAGTATGTAGAATGTAAAATAATATTTCAATATTAAAAATTGTAATTGACCTTCATAAGAGCATAGTAGACGCCTAAATTGAATAAATTATTTTGACTTTTATTTTAATAAAATGCATCTATTTATGATAATACCACCTCCTGTAGTATGTATGTGTAGATATTAATTTGTTTCAGGTAAGGCACAAAACATTTTGCAAAGGTAACAATTGATAAATTTAATTTTAATATTGTTATGTTTTCAATAACACCTGCTATGCGGCATTTTATATATTTATATTATATTAATTATCTTATATATAAAATTCTCGTGTCACAGTTTTCGTTGCCATACTCCTCCAAAACAGCTTGACCGATTTTGATGAAATTTTTTGTGCTTATCCGGTATCTATGAGAATCGGCCAACATCTATTTTTCATCCCCCTAAATGTAAGGGGTAGTCCACCCCTAAATTATATTTTTATTTTTTAGACAAAATTTATAATTTCTATTTTTTTATGATACAACATACAAAAATACATACAATCCTCAATTTTCACCCTTCTACGATCAATCCTTATTTTTTAATAGCCAAAATGATTTATATGGCAAAGCAACGTTTGCCGGGTCAGCTAGTATTTTATATAAAAAAAAAACCATCATATATTTGTAATTTTGTAAAACTTTTGATAAGCTTTTGTTATATCAAATTGTTTACAAATACAGCATGTACACATCCAACTCATTATGGTAATATAAATAACTATTGAATAAAATATTTTGTATTTTCTATTTCCAAGAAGGATTTTTCTTCTAATTGTTCAAAAACTACATGCTGTACACAATTATCTGAAAAGAAAATTACTTATATGCAGTATTACCTATTATAAAGGACTTTCTTTCTAACTAACCAGATTCTACATAGTTATAACTGTTATGTTGCTAGACGTAAGTGTTTATGTTTTGATTTATTATAATTTTAGCAACAATTAGCTCCGAGTAGGAAAGCTTAATATGTTAATCATTTTATTGACAATGATAACCCTTCAGGTACACCTATTTTAAAGCACTTTGAAATTATACTTAGAATCGTCTAGCCTACTGTTTTATATTTACCTGTAGTGATCCAAGACATCGCTGGCTATTAGATCAACTGGCGCAGCCATCTGTTTGGCAATGCTTCTCTGGTGAAGCGTAGATACGGCTTCACTGGCTGCAAATTGTAGATCGCTATTTTAGGATCTCCAAATTATTAATATAGCTGATGTATGCTGATCATACAGACAGTCGTTTATAGGATAAAAATTATATTACATAGAACGTAAAATCGTTTTAATACAACAAAAGAATTACATTTTAAAACATTAATATGTACAGTAGGTATTCTCACACATAAAATAAGTGTTTATGTTTTTGTACTTACAGGAACAGCCCTCTATCCATAGCTGATATATTTCAGGATCAATTAATGTGTAATTACTAACAAAAACATCCACTTCTGTGTACATTTTTGCTGTTTTATTTATATTTTCGTAATTCTAGCAAACAAATCACAAGCAGGGTTGGATTACTTTTCTCTATAGGGGCGTTCGTTTTGGCTCGATTGCGTTTGTAGCAGTTTCAAAAGTGGCATTTGTGTTTTAGCGTTCGGATAGAAGCTTTTGCTATTTTTGACCACCAATTACTGCATGCTATCCGAACGGCTTAAAACATACTTTGACAACCGACAATATTTTAACAATTTTGAAACATGGAATCAATCTCTAAAATTAACAAAACAAGTAGGTACCTACTAAATAATATGGTATTTATATTATATATTTATATATAATATAAATACTATATAAAAAACTTGTGAAACTCTTCAATCGCGCCAAATACAACTGTCAAAAAACGATCACAACGATCCCACGGTAAGACATGGGTCAAAAATATCACTTTTCTCTGTCATTTGTAGCGTTTTCAAAGCTATCCGAACGGTGAGCGAAAACGATATTTTTGATCACGAAGTCCCAAAACGAACGGCCCGTGTGATCATTTTTAGCGTTTGTGAGTGTTATTTTTGGCACCGATAGGCTATCCGAACGCCCTATTCGGGTTCGATTCAGTCAGCTGGCTGTCAGACCCTCAAAAAAATATACTACATTGAAAATAAAAGTATACTATTAGTCCAAAATTATACCACATTTGACGTCACATGATTTTTACATCATTTTTATTACCCTTAGCTTTTATTGCCTTTAGATTTTCGGAGTTCTTTTGTTGCATATTAAAATTAAAATGCATTCGTCAATCGTAATTATTATTTTGTTTTATTAATTTGCGACAATAATATGCATGAAATCCATATGTAATCAAGTGCGAGCAAATAGACTTTGATCTCGGCTAATTCGTCAACTTCAACTTTTATCTTATGGCTTCTGCGGGGTCGCCACAAGGGAAGAAAGATCGGTATTTATCAGACCTTCAATTTAGCATCTGGGAATATTCCTCTAGAAAAAAAAAAAAAAAAAAACAGCACGTACACAAAACGACACAATGAAATAAGTGGTTAGAGGAACATGACAAATATAGAGTTACACACAAATATATATACCCACCCACACACATTAACTAACCGATTAGGATGACATTTGGTATGGAAATAGTTTGAGACACGGGGAAGGATATAGGATAGTTTTTATCTAACTGCACAAAGAGAGGTTAATGGTTTTGCGCGATAACCGATCTACTGGACCGATTAGGATGAAATTTGTTATGGAAATAGTTTGTTATTAGTGAAATATGATCCTTCGTAGTAGTAGACACTTTGTAGTTAAGGATCGCGGCACGATGTAGAGTACGTGTTACGAATAAATATTATCCATAAAGATGGTTTATCTCATTTAGAATTTAGTGCAAATTATTACGATTTTTGGATCCGATCCTCATTGTACGTATATCGATCCATTAATGAATCGAAAGCCATTGTATCGATACAAAAATCGGGTGGATCCATAGACTTAGGATTTTTTTGCTACATCCTAAAAGCTGATCTACACAGTTGGCAACCATTGGTACCGCCCATTGGCCTTGGGGGGCGGCTTGTTCCTCACCACCGTCGGAATTTGCTACTACACAGTTGCTCACCACAGTGTGTTTCAGACTCCCGCGCCGACAACACGCATCGTACGAAAGCCAAAATACACAATATGATATCGCTCCTTACGTTTTAAAAATACTACTTGGTATGAAATTTGGAATAAAAATATGTCTAAAATAATGAGCATGATAAAGAAACATATAGTACATAGCACATGAATAAATAACCGTACAGAAGGAAAGCTTCCAAAGTCCAAAATTCTAATATTTTTTCATAGGGCTGTTACAAGTACATGGAAAATGAAAAACTGGGCAAGTGCGGGTTGGGATTCAGCAATCAGCACATACGAGCCAATGAACGTACAAAATGATAAGCAGACATGACAGATGTCGAAGTGACAGTTGATGACGTATTCCCAGATTTTAGTTTTATATTTGAATACCAAATATCCTAAAAATTACTGGGCCATAGATCTTAGATGTGACAGATGTCATATTGACACTTGTAATATATATCGATTTTGAGTTCATTGAATATTTGGGTTGCAAATATTCTAAAAATTAATAAGAAAAATGCCTGTATAGAAGCTCTCGAAGTGGCACTTGACGACAAATTTAATGTACTGTAGGTAATGATCAAAATCTATTTTGATTTTTCTTTTAGATATCGATATCATAAAAAATACATATTCAGAATAACGACGTCCATAACATCCTAGATATCGATTTACAGACAAATCGGAGTAACGTTTTTCACTTGGTAGACGTCATTGAAAAACAAATTCCAAATTCGTCATATGGACGTCCAGAACTATCTAGATATCGATTTTCAACCAAATCAGAGTAACTTTTTTCACTTGGCAGACGTCATCGGGAAAATAGTCCCGTATTCGGAATGAGAACGTCCAGAACAACCTAGACATCGATTTTCAGCCAAATCAGAGTAACTTTTTTCACTTGGCTTTTATATAGATATATATTATCTACTCACATACCTACATCAGGACGTTTATAAAGTAGGAATTATATGAGATAGGTATAACTTAACTCCACGCGAGTGAAGCCGCGGGCGTACATAATTAACGCTAGATAATAGGGCAAAATATGGAACGAATGTCCTACATACCTATAGGATATATATATATATATATCCTATCTACACTAACCTACACAAATATTGTTGATATACTATATTTCAATCAATACATAACTACTAAGATATTAAATAATTTATTTTGCCATTGCATCATTAGGCGTTGAGCTCAATTTTTAAGAGTATCTAATTTTTAAGAGTAGCATTTTATATGGGTGTGGCTTTTATGCCTACGTATCTCAAAGAGGGAAACGCGTTATGCGTGCGCTCTCGCCGGCTGCAGCGACATACTGCCCTCGCGTGGTGCGCAACCGGTGTCCAAACAGTCGGAAATATTTGTTGCTCACTACGGTCGCCAACGCATGCTCGCTCACCGAGGCCGTTGGAAGGACAAACATAATTTGGTCGCAAACCACCATCTCCACAGTCGTAAACCATGGTTGTCAACCATGGTGAGAGGGCTCGTTTCCGACTGTGTAGCACCACTTTAAGCCTATGGGTGGATCATATTCCTTTGTAGTATCAATCCACACATACAATTTACTTAAGTATCGGGTCGGATTGAACATCCCACTTGGCCACAGACTCTATAATTATATTCTATTTGATCTGTGCTTTGGATTTGGATCTTGCTACTTGGGTATATTCCATTTGACGCTAAGAACGTTATTTTCGATAATTTTGATCACATTCTGCGTCTATGGTTGTGATCACTGTGATCGTTTGTAACTGTTCTCCCCTGTTCCATTTAGGATAAGAACGCTAAGAATGCCACTAAAATTTGCCACTTCTGTCACTTTTGACATTAGATGTAGCGTTTATGGCGAAAGTAACGCCTAGACCCATGTGGAACAAGTTTTTGGGAGTGTGATCGTTTTAGCGAATCTAATTTGAAATGGTAAGTGCTTACCACAGTCCTTACTACAGCGTTGCCAGAATGTTACTAGTGTAACATTTTATGTTACTTTTGACCTACTTACCTCCATGTTACACAACCTAAAAATGTTACTTTTACGTAACTTTTAGGATTTATACAAAATATTGTCTGGCAAACAAAAGAATATTGTGAAACGGAACGCACCCAAGGAAGTTTTCGTTAGCAGCCGCCGCCGCGCCGGCCGCGTCCGCGTCGCACACCGTGTTTAGTTTTTTTTCACATTCTCACATTTAAAGAATGAATATAATATGACGAAAATAGCAAACGGAAACGCAAGACATAATATGAACTTCGAAGTGAAGCCTCAGGTGGGGAAAATTCCGTTGATCATTAAACTTCATTGAACTGTTCAATGGAATTTGTTTCATCTTTACAAAATCTATACTTTAATAAAACTGTACAGAATCAATTCTATACAAAAAAAAATTGAGAGCAATCTTTAGCAGACACTGATGCCAAAACTATATCTTTAATATTTTTTGTCTGTCTATCTGTCTGTATCAAGGCCGCGCATCACTCCAAAACTACTGAATGGAATTCAATGAAACTTAACACGATTTGAGATCATATTACGAAGAAGGTTATTGTATACTTTTTATTCCGAAATTTAGCACGGTTCCATCGGTAAAGTGGATGAAAGTCAAAATGTACACTTTGTTGTAATTTATTAACGCGTAGTCCGATTTCAATTATTCTTTTTTGTTTGAATAGTGAGCCCGGCACCCCACGGGTAGCCCGGCACCCCACGAGCATTCCGGCATTCCACGGGCAGCCTGGCACACCACAGGTATCCCGGCACCCCACTGGCATCCCGGCCCCCCACGGGAAGCTAAATACTAAAAATAAAATAAATATTTAAGGGGGGGCTCCCTTACAACAAACTTGATTTTTTTAACGTTTCTTGCTCGATACTAATAATGGTAACAGGTAGACGCTGGTTCAACGGTAACGGGACACATGTGTCCGCGCGTTCCAGTTCTTAGTTTTTGCATGATATTAGCGATGTTTCATATATTTCATCTGTAGAATGTATGAGACAAAGAGAGATGGATATATTATCATGCTATAAATAACAAACACAAAAAATAGAATGCAATAATAAAAAAGTTATATTGCTTCCAAAGTGGTCATATTATATTCGTGATTGTCGAGGCTGTGCTTCTATAACCTATTACTCAATATCGAAAGAATGCACAGACTAAATGTATACAAGGAAGCAAAGAGTATTTTAGTGTTCCTGTATAGAGAACTCAATCCATACAGTTAGAGCCAATGCACCTGAGCAGTGACCTTATCTTTTCGTCATGGAGAACGTTTTCACAAAGATAAGTTAGCACCTGAAAAATATATAGTATTTTAGAAGAATATACTTATATTGCTAAATAATCAAATAAAACATAGTTTTTTCTTTATAATACTTTTTATTTCACGTAAATAGAATAGCTACTTTTCGAATTATTCGCATTTTACGAAGTGACTACGATTTTGCCATTTTGAATCTGAGTTTGAAGGATCTGATTCACAGAATATTTAGTTTTATGTTTTCTTTAAATATAAATAATTAAAAAATAAAAAAAAATTAGGGGGGCTTCCATACAATAAAAGCGGTTTTCACCGTACCTTCCCAGCTCAATCGGACACTGCGAAATATGTCTGTAACTGGCAAGATTAGGTTACAGATAATGGTACGGAACCCTTCGTGCGCGAGTCCCACACCCACTTGGGCGGTTTTTTTAAATATCTATCATTTGCCGGATACTTTTTGGAAACTGCGGAGTAGAAGTGTACAATCTGTACTTATAATAAAACTGTAACAGATCCAATTCTGTACAAGGCAGTAACTTTGAAAAAAATGTCTGTCTGTCTTTCTGTATCCCGGCTACGCATCACTCCAAAACTACTGAATGGAATTCAATGAAACTTAACACGATTTGAGGTCATACTACGAAGAAGGTTAGTGTATACTTGTTATCCCGAAATTCAGCACGGTTCTCTCGGGAAAGGGGATGAAATTCAAAATGTCAACTTAGTTGTAATTTATTTCATTCGCATAATGCCCTACTACCATGCTATAACGACTGCCATCATAAGATGACAACGGGGACCGACGGCTTAATGTGCCCTACGAAGCACGGAAGCGCTCAGTAGTAATATCACTAGCGGTTACCCATCCACCTCATAACCACGGCGGACGTTGCTTAACTTTGCTAATCGTTTAAGAATAGCTAAGCATACTTCGTTACGAGCGCTTCAAAAAGTTCTTTTACTAAAAAAATTTATCGAACACCAAATGTAGTAAATGATCACAAAATGTAGTTAATGATCACTAAAGTCATATTTGTGTGCGATGACGAGCGAAACGAGGGGGAGCGTAGGTTACTTGTGACCACAACAATGCGCGAGCCGAGCGAGTGAAGCTAGCGTGCCGCGGTAGCGGCCAGTGATGCGCCAGAAGAGTTATAGCAATATGTAAAAACTTTGGTTGTAATATTACATTAAATTGCTGTTTTGATTTTGGTGATAATTTACTACTTTTGGGTTAACAATGATTTATTTGGAGTCATTTTGCTTAAATAGGAAAGCCAGATGATAAAACTTTGGTTGTTTATGCGGGTTTAATTTTGGTAATCATTTACTATTTTGATCTGTTATATGTTACTATATTTGGTGGTAAGTTAAACAGAAGCCTTTTTTTAACCGTCTATCTTTTGCCTAATGCATTTTGGAGACTGTGCAATGGAAGTGCACAATCTAATATATGTTCGTTCTACCGCCAAACAAGGAAAATCTAGGCAAAAAGACGTCGTTTTAAAATCGAAATTCCAAAGAAACGCACAAAGTACTGTACTTCAACATTTATTGTGCGAACAGCGAAGGAACTCTCTGAGTTAGGTACTTAATTACTGTCTTCTGGAAAATACAACCTTGGAGTTTTCAAACCCAGAGTAAAAAGCTCCTTTCTGAGCTATGCTTTACTAAGAGTGCGTCACCGCAGACCACAGCGTTGCATAATATGAGATAAACAGTGCTCAAATGTGAATAATAATTAATCTTAAGGTACCGCAATTGCGAAAGAATTCGCAGGTACAGCTAGTATGTTAATAAAGTTATTGGTTTGTATTTACCGTTGTCGACTTCTGTCAATAATTAGTTAGTAAATGTTGAAATTAGTGTTTAAAATTATATTGATGTTGTGGAGCTTCAAAATGAATGGAGAAAGCGTAGCTTTCTTGGCCACAATAAGTTGAATTTGTCACCGAATGTTGAGGAATATTGGGAAAAAACTATGAAATTGAATGATTTCACCGGTATTCTATTGTTTCCAAATTTACTTGTGTTGCCGAACGCTCGAAAGAATTTTCTGTCAATTGAAATTGATAAAGTGTGAAAACCGGAACAGATGAAACACTGAAACAATTTCTGCTGTGATAGGTACTAAAGCCAATATTAAAAACGGATAAAACAAATATTTTAAGAAAACACTGTTATTTTTTTTTTAGTAATTAAATAATAATAAAATATCTAGTGACAAGACAAGTTTCACGATCGCGCGCTCGAAGAGTCATGACATGACATGACCCAAGAACCTAGAAA
This sequence comes from Plagodis pulveraria, assembly GCA_963890685.1. Lineage (NCBI taxonomy): Eukaryota > Metazoa > Arthropoda > Insecta > Lepidoptera > Geometridae > Plagodis > Plagodis pulveraria. The sequence continues at coordinate 2,202,356 of OY982977.1, forward strand.
AACAAAATATGTAATAAAGTGAACTATTATTATTAGTTTCGTTTTCTACATAAAATGAGATGATGTTACCTTGCACGTAAAAAATGTTACTTTTTGAGCTGTATTATGTTACTTTTGTCTATATGTCATTGGCAACACTGCCTTACTAGTAATCTGTGGATTTGGATGTTATATTTTTTTGTTCCCCAATTATTGGTCGGAATTTGCGTTCTTTCGTTGTTTTTATTGCGTTTCTTCAACCACTTTTCAATAAAAAATGTAAGTTGGGTTCTTACACATCTACCGCATAGTTTCCCATTGAAATAGTCTCTGAAATCGTAGCACACTGCCGTGAAATGAATTCCCCTCGTTCATTAATTAACATCTCAAACTTGTTTACTGCAAATAAATACTGTTAAAATTTATTAGAATAGCATACAATTTTTAGAGCAACGTTGAACAAAGGCTGTTGTTGAAATAAGTGTTTTACTGGTTGATTCCTATCTGTACTTCAGTACCAAGAATCTCTTGCAGCAACTAACACCATAAGAAACGTAAGCAGAGCTACATTGCACGAGCTGTAGCAGACCGGCAAGACGAAAGTATAGCCAGGACCCCTGAGGGTATCAAGGTTAAACATCTGCAACTTTATGGATTTGTGGAAAGGCCAATTTCACCAAAGTCACATAATTTGATGGAACATCCAATGAAAATAGTTTTTTAATAGTTTTCACAAGTTATCTTTGGTGGTCAATTTAGTTTCATTGTGCAAGATAGTGGTGTAGTAAACATTTGTGATCCTAATAATTTATAAATGTTTACCCTCAGTGTCCGTTTGCTATAACAACCATAAGCTCTGCTTAAAATTATTGCCTAGTGCTTAGTGACAATTTAAGCGAAGGCTTTGTGGATATAGAAATAAATGTGATGCTTAATTTTTTAGAGCCACTATGTCTGAGGAGCAGGATTCAGAGAGGGAGAATGATAATAACACTCCCCCAGACATGTTTCCTGTGGTCTGGGTTAAGATGGAGATTGATGAAGATGGAGTCGTAGGTGGGATTGATGACCCAGTGGATCAAGAGAGTCCTGACCAAGAATCTGAAGATAATACCTACAGAGAAGGTGATTCCTCAATACCACAGGAACCGCAGAGGTAATTTTGTTAAGGTTATGAAGTATTTCATTATTCTAGTAGACTACCCTCAACTGAATATAATTGCCATTAATAAGTTGGCATCGGACTGGACCACTATGGCCAATTTATGTATAAAATTCTATTGTTATAATTATCGCCGATGCTATTGGGTTAATACATGTGTCAAAGACTACCCTACAAAAGTTAAGAGGCCCTAAAAAAAGAGATAGTGCCTGAGCCTTCTGCTGGAAATTGGGAAACGCCGCTGCTCACGCATGGCCGTTTCGGTAGGTCGGAGTCATTCATGATTTAAAGCTCTAATTTTGCATTTGTATACAAGTCAATAATGGTATTACAAATTAACAGAGAAACAGTCATGTGCGGGATTCGAACAAGTGTCCATCCACCTCTATAGCTGGGGTATGCTCTGACCACTTGAGCTACCATGACAAATAATGGAATTGAAATAAATTTCAAAGGTAGGGGTTAAGAATTTGGATTTTTTTTTAGGATTTATCAGAATGTTTTACTTATTACAATTAACTGTTAATCAAGCCTTGAAAATTGGCTCTTCAACTCCATTTTGCCACAATTTTGTCAATGTCAAGTCGCATGGCCAGAATCGGAAACCATTGGAAGAATTGAAAGCTGATGCTAACCGTGTGGTCCTAATTAAATTTCATCAAAATCTGTCAAGCTGTTTATGAGTTCCACAACAATAACTGAAAAGTATTTTCATATCATGATAGTCATTGACAGTGAATGACAATCGATCCCAAGTAGCAAGACACTAAAAAGGTTGCAAAAATATGTTTACAAAAAAATGGAACCACCTTCAACCCTCGAAAGTGTGAAATAACTTGTCCCATGCGCACAATATAGTGATAATAGGTACTTTTAAAATATCATGGTACCGACTTCAATTAGATATTTCACAATTTTGAATTTTATAGTTGGATCCATATTTGGTAAAAAAAAATTAAACTATTTCTTTATTAATCTTCATATTTAATTTTCTGAGCAAATATGATGCTTACAAGAAATAACTTGATTTCAACTAGGGAGCAGAATTAGGTTCAGCATTGCATATATAATTTTTTTTACAAATTACTTAGCAGTCCATAGATTCATGGTGTGGGCCAATCTCATTTTTTGGATTGCTGTAATTTGGACTCTAAAAGAATTATACAGAACCATCTACTTGTTGTTCTAGAATATATCTTACTTGGTTGGTTGAAAATGTCAATACCCCATCTTGTTTTGTTATAAAACTCTATTATTTCTGGTGTTTCATTATTGAAACACTTTGTTTCATATGACATTGACCAATAGGGTAGTTGACTTGTTTTTTTAAAGTATGTTAAATTGTTTAGGACACTCAAATATACACCTAGCATTTTAATATATTTTTTAGGAGTCCTGAAATACTTTTCAAAATCCAACTTTTTATTTCAACTTTTAAAATTGGCGCTAAAACATCATTGGCAGCCTGTATGCTTATGACTTCACAAGTACAAAAACAAATAGTGCTGAATGTAATATGTTTTGCTTGCTTCTTGTAGTGTCGCATGTCGTGCGTAATCGATTTTAGAATCGATTATACAGGTTGTTCGGCAGGACGTGTACCATAGTGTAGGGTTGTATGTAGACTGAATAAAACAATCACAGAACCAACACAGTTTGAAGCACGGATACATGAGTGGCAGCATTATCAATTCTTTTTCATACATGGTAATTAAACAACTTTAAACGGTTCAAAATTACTATTTTATTGAACATTTTTGTAATCCCGAAATGTAAACACTTTCAAGTGATCGAGACAATGGCGTGCAGTGACATCGGAATAAAAATAAAAGATAAACATAGCTTTAAGTTGTTGTATTACTATGAGTAATGATTGCAAAATGTTTCCATAGATTCTTGTTCCGAGTTTGTGTTTTATTATCTATGATGATCTTTGATCAAATCTCACGGCGAAATATGATCAAAGATATATAGTCAAATGTACGTATTACACTATTAAATATATGGGATCCAATGGATTTGATAGTGTAATATGAGCCTAAGTAGTACATCGATAGTGATGCGACATTTTGTTGGTTGCTTGCTATTAGCAATTACTAATGTCAACTGTCACTGTCAAAACCGTTGGAAGCAAACTCATGATTACTATTACCTATTCTGTGCCTTTGTTTTTGTCCTTATGACATCATTTCCGCCCTTACTTCCGTTTGAGATCACGTGACTTAAAGAAAATTTAAACACATTTTGTTTATTCAAAATAAAGGTAATCCAATGCAGAATAAATAATTTGTTAATTTCATTGAGTCATGTGCTCCAACTACTATCATGTTAACGTTACACTGTATTTTATTTTAGACTGTGTCAACTACCCTATTGACCAGATGCTGTCCCTGGTAATTAGGATCTCTGGGAATTATACAGTATAGTAGTCCCAGTTCTTGACATTGCAGCTACTGTTTAGTATCTGCAGCAGCTCTATTTAGAAGATCATTAGAAGTCTATTTGATCATTAGTCTTCTTAGAATTAGAGTCCCTCAGGAACTGCTCAGCACATACATGCACCAACAGCCTTAACATCCACTGTCGAACGAAGCTTCCCACATTTGGGAGCGTTTGCTGTGTTCCCTTCTCTTGGTGGATGTCTTCGGAAGCTTATGGGAAAGGTGGCAGTTCTTCAGATGGCTCTGCTGCCCATATTCTAGTTAGGACTCCCACAGGGAGATATGGGGATGTGCAATTCTAGCTGTCATTATTTGTGTCATTCATAGGCAGTACAAATAATACAAACTGCACAATAAATTGACGAAAGTATAGTGTTATATTACATTAAGTGGACTGACGACAATGTGAAAGTTGTAGTCTAAGATCCCGCTGCAGGATTGGTGTGCTCATCGACTTTTTGTTTAAAACCAAATTTTTATGTTTATTTATAGTTAAGAGTATATATATTTACTAGGGTGCCTATCAAAATTTGGCCGCCATTATTTTTAATTAAATTATTTTTAATTGATTTTTGGTAAAAAATTTCGTTTATTTATTTTTTAAATAAAATAACGTCTACATCACGGTAATTAATATGAAGATTCTAAAAAATCACGGTTGCCGTTGCGCACCTGGCCGCACCTCTTTGCAGCCAGGTGTAAACAGGTATGATTTCGATAAATTTATACGTTTATAACCTATTTTTATTAATTATATGTCAAATTGAAGCTAATTTTTTTCTATTAATTATCATATAAAGTTGCTTAATTAAATCTGGCCGCAAATAAGGGTTACTGGCTGTTAAAGATAATTAATATTTAAGGTAGAGTGAAAGAGAGTTAGCGCGTAACATCATTTGTCAGACGAGGACAGCGATTGCCGGCTGTGCGACGCTTTTAAGCCATTGCGCATGCGTCGAATGTTAGTGTTCTCAACCACCGGGGAGTAATAGAGACGACTTATAATAAATACTCCAAAAAATATGTAATTTTTTCAAAATGACAAATTTAAAAATTGCAACAAAAAATTAATATTGATTTGATATATCGACGGTCTAGTTAGCAATTTTTCTAACTCCTTATTTTTTAGAGGGTAATTTTTTTAACATTTTGATGAAGCAATAATCCAATTACAAATTATTTGAATGATTCAAACTTAAATATTATATCTCTATTAGATATAAAGGATATTAAATGGTTTTTTAAAATGATAATAAATTTTGAAGTAATTGTTTTTTTCGTACAAATAAAAGATTCTCTAAAATGGAGTTAGATAATTTGCTAATTAGAACGTCGATATTTATTATTAATTTAAAAAATAAAAAAATAAAACCAAGGTGACTTAAGTAAAAGAAAATTTTATTGCGAAAGTATTTTTTAAAAATTTTATTAGATTTTATTCAAGTATTTAATTGTCTGTTACATATTAATTAAACATTTAAGCAAATTAAAAAATTAATAAATTTATCTTATAATTCTTATATTTTCGTAACTCTTATTTAAAAATCTGAATCATCGGAGCTTTCAGTTGTACGGTCATCGGAGCTATCACTTTCATCGCTACAAATATCAGAATCGTCGTTATCGGAAGCTTTGTTCGTGGATTCACATAGCACACTATTAACTTGCGTTGGAGTTGAGTCTCCCAGGAACCATGTTGGTTTTAAAAAACCATCTAGTACCAGCCAGCCATTATTTTCTGGGCTGAATTTGATGCAGTCTGGTTCAGTGGCATTTAACCACATCGAATTAACAAAGATTGTCCGCATCAATTTTTGTTTCAAAGATTTCCAGCACGGTGGAATGTGCGTCGGGTCCAAACCTTTAATTCTCTTCATAAATTTTTCATTATTTTGTTTTGAAGCGTACATTTTGTTAAATAATAAAAATCTTGCGGTATTTACACTTTGACACTTTGGTATTCCATACATAAGGTCATAGGAGGTGGACAGATTGTACTCACGAGGGGAAAACGTTGTTTATTACGAACTCCAAAACAGCGTGGTTTTTATGTTAGAATAAAAATGCTGCATCTGTTCAGTTGAGAACACTAACATTCGACGCATGCGCAATGGCTTAAAAGCGTCGCACAGCCGGCAATCGCTGTCCTCGTCTGACAAATGATGTTACGCGCTAACTCTCTTTCACTCTACCTTAAATATTAATTATCTTTAACAGCCAGTAACCCTTATTTGCGGCCAGATTTAATTAAGCAACTTTATATGATAATTAATAGAAAAAAATTAGCTTCAATTTGACATATAATTAATAAAAATAGGTTATAAACGTATAAATTTATCGAAATCATACCTGTTTACACCTGGCTGCAAAGAGGTGCGGCCAGGTGCGCAACGGCAACCGTGATTTTTTTAGAATCTTCATATTAATTACCGTGATGTAGACGTTATTTTATTTAAAAAATAAATAAACGAAATTTTTTACAAAAAATCAATTAAAAATAATTTAATTAAAAATAATGGCGGCCAAATTTTGATAGGCACCCTAGTAAATATATATACTCTTAACTATAAATAAACATAAAAATTTGGTTTTAAACAAAAAGTCGATGAGCACACCAATCCTGCAGCGGGATCTCGTACTATTGCGAGTAGCCAATGGTTACAAGCGGCTAATAGCCATTCTTTGTGGTGCTCTATGGGGGAGGCTTTTGTTCAACAGTGGACGTCTTCCGGCTGATGATGATAGCGTTATACAAGGACCTGAAGAATATGTGTGAGATACATAATTAATTAATAACTACCTACTAGCTCCCCAAGAACTGAGACTACTTCCAGAAGTACAGAATTTCATAGTTAGTTATTCAGAAGTGATGAACTGCACTGTGCTCATCACCCTGAGATATACAGATGTTAAGTCTCATATGTCTATACTTGCCTAGTTATTTACTGGCTCTGAAGATGTCGCCTAAGACTGAACACACTGTTCAGTCTTAGGCGACATCTTTTCTACTTGTGTTAGCTAGCCAGGCAAGCATTCATAAAATTCCACCATGCAGTAAAACTAGCCGGAGTGGGAATCGAACCATGGACCGGCAGAACTACAGTTCATAGTTCCACTCGGCTATCAGTGCTTCAGGGTGTGGACTAAAGTGGAAACAATGAAAAGTGATTTATGACATTTTTACATCAGCTTAATGACCTATAGATAAATAATTATACTTACAGAAAACGGAAACGGAGAAAAGTACAACCACAGGACCAGCACCTCAAATGTAATCACTGCGAGTATAAGACAGCATATCCGAGTGCACTCAAGTTTCATATATTGAAGCATACCAACCCTGAGCCGCTGTCCTGTGACCAGTGCGAATACACAACAAGGTATCCTTGTTCCTTGAGAAGGCATGTACTGGGGCAGCATGATATGAAGAACAAAGAGACTGGTAAATAACTCTCTTATCCATTTACATATTAACCTTTCCAAGCAGTGATTGCTCAGTGGCATTGTGTATGGACTGCCGCGCAGCAGGACCATGGTTTGAATCCTGCCGCGGGCTTGAGCTTCACCACATGGTGGAAGGGCATTTTGCGAATACTTGCCTGGCTAGCGACCACCCTCAATTTGAAAATCTGTCGCCAAGCACGTAACAGTGTGTTCCGGCAGCAGACACATGAGACTTAACAACTACGTCTCAAGGTGACGGGCGCAGTGCAATTCGTGCCTTGTGACGAAATGCATCTGTTATAAGCAGAGGTTAGTCCGATTAACATCAGGTGGGCCTCGAGCTTGTTCCGTCACACCTGAGTATTTTTTTGATTGGTTAGCTCTTAGGCACTATTTCACATGTTGGTAAGTGATGATGTGGTTGATGATGTTAATCAGTTTGGCGAAACTTTTTTAGCAACAATATCTGATTCAAACCATTATTATGATAACTCTAGTTAGCAACCAGTCCCAATGCAATGGAAACCTTGGACCACAATCTCACCTGATGGTAAGTGACGATGTGGTCGACGGGGTTAACAGGCTTAAGCTAGAGTTACTGCCCCTCAAGGACAGCTGCCGGAACACACCGTTAGGTGATTGGTGACAGATTTTCTACTTGAGGGTGGTCGCTAGCCAGGCGGGCATTTGCAAAATGCCCCTTCACCATGTGGTGAAGCACAAGCCCTCGGCGGGATTTGAATCATGGATCTGCTGCGCGGCAGTCGGCCACCTGGGCACGCTATTTCTAGCTGAAATGTCTTTTTTGTATTACTTTAACAGTTGTAGGCAGTGCGCGGTCACTGTACCTAGGTTTGGCATACTATGATTGTAATGGCCTATCACTCTTCAATGGTTTGTAATATAAATTTATACGCATATAGGTGAAATTCACCATGTCAAATAATAAATAATATATATACATATATTTTATTTATTTCAGTTGATGTGCCAAAGTTTAAATGCAGACAATGCGACTACACAACTATATTTAAAGGCAATCTAGCTGCACATCAAAGGAAGCATGCAACAGAGAAGACATACAAATGTGATCAATGTGACTTCTCATCCGCTTATAGGCACAGTTTCTTAAAGCACAGCAAGACTCACATGGTGAAAGATTCAACTACGATATACCAGTGTGACCAGTGTACGTTTACTACCCGTTTCGAAGGCCACATAGCCAGACATTTGGCTCAAATACACAAAATTATCTCAAATAAAGCTCATCAGTGTGACCAGTGCCAGTTTTCTACTACCATAAGATGGCGTTTGAGCATACATAAAAATAGAAGTCGTCAGGAAACTCCAATCAAATGTAAATACTGTGATTTTGTTACGCAATACAACTGCGGATTCAAATTGCATAAAGTGAAGCATCTCGGTAGGAAGAGCAGAGTTGTCGAAACTGATATTTATAAGCCTAATGAGGATTTTGTACCGGATGTAGAAGAGTCTGAGAAGGATGTAGAAAACGCTGAAAAGAATGTAGATGAGTCTGAGAAAACGGAAGAATATGTAAATAATACTTCAGTCGAAGATGCTTCAATTGTGACACCATCGGTTTCTAAAAAAGATAAGACTTTTGTGCCAGCCATGATTGGTAACACGGAATACTTGGTAGATACAGAAAGTGAAGCTGTAGATTGGAGAGCTATTGAAGTGAAAGAAATCCCCGGCCATGAAAAACCATTTCAATGCATCGCGTGTACCTACAATTCCAGATTCAAAGCTTCAGTCCAACGACACTATCAAAGGCATCACACTGGGCAACACAGTAGACCGTACAAATGCATGCATTGTGATTTTAAAACGAAGACAAGAGATCAGATTGCTTTGCATAACAAACGGAGCAAATCGGATGTCCCCCTTACTTGCAAATTCTGCGATTTCACTACATATTTGAAATGTCAGAATGTTATGCATCAAAAAGTTCACTATCCGTTCAAATGTAAGCTTTGTTCATATACATGTAGAGTTAATAATGACATACAGAGACATTACTCGAGTGTGCATTTAGGTAATGGTCTTAAGTGTCAGTATTGTGATTATACGGCTGTGAGGAAGGACAGCCTAACTTGCCACGAAGCAATACACACCGGTGTTAAACCATTCCAGTGTAAATTCTGTGATTATTCAACGGTGAGAGGATGTGTGCTTGATAATCATATACGTAAAAATCATCCTGAACGTTACAGTGTTACCATAATAGATTATAGTAAGATACAGTCATTAAAAATTGAAAAGAATGTTAGTGAAGAAACCGATATTGTAGAGACTAATCCGTTGTTTCAAAGTGGTATGAGCAGTGATGTTGAGAGAAATATGATTGAAAGCTTAAGCCAAATTATCGCAATGAAATGTCAACCTAGTGATTATGAAAATAAATCGGGGCAAAGTGAGTTTTAAGGTCAACGCTGATACTTTGCAAAATATAATATTTTTAACATATTTGGTTCGGTTGATTGGTTGTCTCACTATTCTCACATAATATGTGAGATTTTAAAAAGATTTGTTAAGACATGTAATATATTTATTTACTTATTGAATGGGCTACGTTTGGCACGGTAAATATAATTTTTAATATTGATGGTTTTATGGGTATAATGTACATTGGTGTTCAGTAACTTTTGAGGTAATACAGCAATATTATTTTTAACACATTAACTCCATCATCATGTACAAACCAAATACCATCACCATGTAAAATTTCCCAGCACAGATTCGTTGCCACGTTTGAATAAAGAAATGTTGTGTAAATTAAGTCATAAAAAACACACCATACATGAATTTAAATAGAAAAGATTCAGTAGTAACATCTTTAAAGTGGCATTACTAAATTAAGTGCAATGGACCTAATTTGCTTCAATCAAACTGGAGTTTCCTTAAGCTAGTTGTTTATGTTGTATAACATATACATAGAGACTGCCTTTTTTTACATAGATTTTACTAAAACTAAAGGCAGAGTTACAACAAATTTTGTACCTCTTATGTTTTTCAATTAAGATATTATTATTTATATTAATGTATGATATAAACTATGAAATAATCAATTTTTGGTTAAAAAAAATACAAATACATTTTATTTGAAATTGATCTCCTGTAAAATGAATACTGTTTTTTTTTAATTATTATTTCTTTGTTTATGTCTTCTGCGGTTTAATGTTACCACAATTCTGCCAACGCAATGTGTCATTTTGTTTTGTAACATTTAGTGATATTGACTTTAACATTATACACTGATCTCAATGTATCAAAAGAATATTTTGATATATGAGTGCATACCATAAAATGAATTATCCCTTTCCCCCACGCAAAGTGGGACAGGCAGCTTTAATTATAATTTTACAAATTTTAAGAGTACAAAATGTTGTTATAGATCTGTATTCGAACCAGCGTCCCCTGGCTTTACTCACCGGGTGACTTAACCGCTCGGCCATCGGAACAGGCTGGACAGAAGCGAATTTTCTGTTCTTATTTTATTATGTATACGGGCACATTCTTCTTCCGCTTTGTACTTACTCTTTATGTGCATATATCGTTCTTCATGCTGTCCATCTATACCTTCTTATGTGTTCGGTCCTATGTTCTGTCTGCTTTCTTTACATCAGTGTTTTTAAAGGTTTTTCTTAAACATTGTAATGTTAGAGGTTGTTGTATTAGACTATGGATGCCACATGGGCAAAATACCAATGTAGTGCCTCCTCCAGGGATCCTCAATAATTTTTATGTTGATTTAGTTTTACTTATAAAATATTAATACACAAAATGTTTTGATGAAAATTATTCATGACAAAGTTTTTGAAGCAGTGAAGACCTAGTGGAAATATATTTGGACTGCTGGTGTTAAATGGTTCGACTGTAGTGGTGGGCAAGTTTGGACTTTTCATTATGCTTGGCGACATATTTTTACTTGAGCGTGGTATTAGCTAGCAAGTTGGCAATTCGCCATTCGCAAAAAGTCCTACACTATGATATTACGATGGCCATCCTAAGACAACAACCGACACGCAATGACTTAACGTGCCCTCCGAAGCACGTACTCACTCTCTAATCAATGTCTCTAGCAAATCACCCATCTAACTAATGACCGCAGCGGACGTTGTATAACTTAGAACAACTAGGCAAGGTACGTTGCGAGCGCTTTTAAATATGCTTGAATTGATGGTGTGAAGAATTATATATGTCCTAAAAGTATAAGCACTGTGATGACAGCCGGTAGAGTGGAAAACGACCCCACTTAGCGTGAGATGAGGGTAGGAGAAAGGATATAGTTTTATTGCTTATATAATATTTTTATTTCTGTCTTCCAAGTGTATCATACACAACTTATGAATGAGAACTTTAGTTTATAATTTTCTGTAGCATGGAAAAGGTTTTACAATTCAAGTGCAAGAAACAAAATTTTAACCTAAAAAGGGAACCGACTTCAACACTCAAAAGTGTGAAATAACTTGTCGAAGTCAGTACCATGCGCACAATATTGTAATAATAAGTATTATACTTTTAAACTATTATGGTACCGAATTCAACAAGTTGTTTCACACTTTTGAGTGTTGAAGTCGGTTCCATTTTTAGGTAAAAAAAATTTCGACAGAAGTTAAGTTATGGATGTTATTTTAGTGAAAGTTATGGATATTGTTTTAGTGAAAGTTATGGATATTGTTTAAGTGCAAGTTATGGATGTTGATGATGAATATGAAATAAAAATTAATGATATACTGTTAACGTTAAGTAGTATAATATTTATAATATGCCGCCATAAGTATAGGTTCCTTGAAAACATGCCATTGAGCACGTTTATATTAGTTTATAGATCTTTGATCAGATTGAAGACGTTCTGAAAAGAGGCCGTGTCAGGAGTACCCTAAACCGACGCTTATGTATGAAAGGATTGATGAGTGTAGATGAAGCGAAAGAGATATGTAAGGATCGTAAGAAGTGGAAATCTGTGGTCTCTGCCTACCCCAACGGGAAAGAGGCGTGATATTATATGTATGTATAGATCTTTGTAATTCAAGTAGCCGCACGGGACACGGCTTCAAGTTTCTTCTGTTTTGTGAGCCCGTATATCACCAGGGTGAGAATATTGGAATTAAAAGCCTATTTACCTTTTCCAATTTCTTCAACCAGGTGATATCAAGATTTCAGAGTGGATTTAAAAGCTTCCTGTTTATCCTTTTCCACTTTGTTCACTAGGGTAATCAGAATGGAATTAAAAGCATCTACTTACCTTTTCCAATTTGTTCTACCAGGTGATATCATCGAGATGTTCAGAGTGGATTTAAAAGCTTCGTCTTTAACCTTTTCCACTTTGTTCACCAGGGTAATCAGAATGGAATTAAAAGCATCTATTTACCTTTTCCACCTGTTCGCCAGTTAATATCATCTGGGTGATCAGAGTGGAATTAAAAGCACTTGCAATTTAACAACCCAATTGATTAGAATGGAGATGATTAGTATCTTATTGAAATAAAATCACCAAGGTCATCACATTATCTTTGTATTTATAGGTATTGTCTTTAAATTTAATTTTATAGGTGCCGCTATTAATTTGTATGATCGAAAATTAATTATATTGTTGTAAACTGTTCTTATGACTTTGTTATTATAAGTTCAGTGAAGTATGACGAATTAGGTACGTCTTGATTTGGAAGAAGAAAGAAACCGGTGATCCTCCATGGGGGGGATATCCGGAATAATCCGTATGTGGCATGCTGAAGAGAACCGTATCTACTGTGGTTGTTTGTTTGATATCAAATATGCTAAGTACCAACTTTATTTTATGTATCGTCATAGATTGTGCCAGTCACATTAATAATTATTGGTGTAAATTATATTGCCTTTATTGCTAACTTGCATTATTATTTAATACTTCATCCTTTTATCTATCTGCCTGTCATAAATGTACGTAGTATTCGTAAATACTTCTATCTGTAACAATACTTCGTGTCCAAAATGTTTCAGTAGCCAGTATAACAAATTGGAATATTTATTTCCATTCATTTTGATGTTTGCTCTGAGTAGGACTAGATGGAATAAAGTGCCGTGTTCTGTATCGCGTAATCTCTCAGTAACTATACTTGCCTCGTTGGCTAAGAGGTGAAAACACCGCTTTAAGATCACGAAATACTGGGTTCGATACTCGGGCCGGACAGTGAATAAAATATAGTATTCCTTTCCTCCAATCCCTATTTCAAACCTCCCCTTCGCCGACCACGGCATGTATTGCACGACCCGAATGACCCCTTCGCAGGCATTACGTTAGCAGTTTTAGCGTCATCCGCGTCGTCCCGGTAATATGCCCAGGTGAGAGGTAATCAGAAGTTACCCTAACAAACACCGAGCTCGAGGCAAAACTATAGTCCCGATAAGTGTCTCTCCAAATAGTCACAGAGTAATTATCCTTGAGGTCAGTCTCAACGGTACAACACTGCAGTTGTACCGGGGCATTTAGTTCCGATCCCCCCATTGTCTCTCGGCAGCGAGACAAGCCGAGGTCCGAACCACAGTGGTGCCCTTGAGCTCGCTGTCAACCCCCCCGATAGTAGCGGAGCGTTTTCGGCGCCCGCAGGAGATGGAGACTGTAGAAGGCGCTTTACGTATATTTGCCCATTTTTAGAGCATATTTAGTGCAAATACCTAAGTATACCAACTATGTAGATATTTACCAAATGTACTATGAGACTTTATGAGGTTATTAGTGCGTTAGCTGGCGTTATGGTACTCGCGCTGACACATGCTGTACCTACATGTGAACCGGCTGGAGATGTGGTTATATACTATAGCTAGGAATTTAGAGCGTAATTTATGCCAGTGGCACCAAAATAATTGAAGCGTTCGACATGAAAACTGTAGTAGTAGGTAAGTAAAGACACGATCCCAAACTTATCTGGAGACCACTTGTCTACAGCTGCTCTTCTGACTGAACGAATGGGTCCATAGACTTAGTTTTATATGTCAACATTTAAAGCATTATTTGTGTCATAGACACTTATACTTTCAAATAGCATGATCTAAGAACAGTATATTATTGTATCATGCAAATAGCTGTTTTGCATTACAAGCCAAAATCACATCCAACTTTTTTTATAGTTTGTTGCAAGGACAAGAGCTAACAAAGATACTCACTTGGCCTCCTCGGCGGCCAGAACACCCGCCGAGAGGCTACTTGTTAGATACGCATAAGTATGGTCGTCGTTGATTGCAGTGATATAGGAGAATAGGTGATAATTGCACAAAAAATATGCTCTAAATATTGGTATATTCAGAATTAAGACATTTCAATTGAGTAAGCTGGAGACATATCACACCTATTCTCCTATATCACTGCAATCAACGGCCACTTATGCGTATCTAACAAGGTAACCTCTCGGCGGGTGTTACTATGCGTATTATATTTGTGTATAACAAAACACCTCCCACTAAAAAAATATAACAATAATTTGGGGGGAATTTCTTAATCCCACCGCTTGGTAGGCGTCTTGGGATCACTATATGCAGATGGCAGTTTTGCAGAAGGCGCTGCTGGTCACCTTCTGGTACATTTTCCCCTTCGTCGCCACTAACGATAACCAAAGGAAGATATGGGGTGCTATTCTACCCCACGGGCATTGGATGAAATTAAAGAATTTTCTATATATGTAATAACATAAATAAAACTACAGTCTCAAGGACAAATACCTTTTATTGTGCATATTTCGGTAAATATAAAAAATATGGCAAAATAAACAATATAACTGAGCGTGCATTCTTATAAAAAACCGCGCTTCGCCGACCCCAACACTACACATTTTAAACAAAAAATAAAATACGATCACAATACATAATAAAGGATAAATAGTAACTAAATCAAAATATTAATATCTTTTCTATACAACATAAAAAGTAATTTTTATGTAGATGTAATATTTTTATTTAGATGAAATGTTTGACAATTTTATTCTTTCCCGCCCTTTTGGAACTTATATACAACCTATCGTAACTGTCTAAAATGTATATTTTAGCTTCAAACAACTATAATTCCCGGAAGTATACGTCACATAACAATAGATCAAACAACAGTATGTGCCTCTGCCAAACTACGACTGACATGACTGCACTGACATTTTATTAAAACTTTCCTAAGTGGTACACATATAAACAATTTTGAATCCGATTTCACTTACGTTAAATCAGTCGAGTAGCTCGACCTCGACCGGTTTCGCGACTTTCAGAGTCGCTTCATCATGGACTACGTGCGCTCTCGACCGCGTCCGCGCATGCACTGATGACTGCACTGCATTTAAGCAAATGTACAAAATGTCGACGATCAAATGTAAACATAGTACAGTGAACTAAGTATCTTCATTTTATTTTTTTAACATAAATAAAAATTACAGTTTTAAGCTACGTCTCATAATTCATAAACATAAATGTACCGGAAAACAAAAAATACTGAAAAAGTACAAATATGCAAGACTGCCATTGCCAGGTATATGTAAGCAAAACTCTTTAAAAAATTACAGTGTCTCTAAATAGTCTGTGCTCTACTGTCGTAGTGACGCCACTGCAACATTTATGAAACAGGGTCCATTTAAAATATTTTTTAATATGTTTTATGGTATAAAATAGATATTTAATATACCAGGAAAAATGTTTTAAATATTGTCCGTTGTAGTAATTTGTCATACTGACCGTGGTTTCGGAACGCACTTCACGAGATCTAAAGTTGTTCGCCACTAGATATACGAAGATAAAGAATAGCACAAGAGAAAATAAAATTGCCCAACTAAAGTCTATACAATATTTTTTGATAAAAATAACTGCCTCATATTTTTTATTAGCATTTTTACTAACTATCAAGACGGAAGCTGTTCGTCGACTAGAATGTTATTGGACCAAACCGTGCATGGCTATCGAGAAAAAAAAAACAAGCTGTCAAAATTTGTGAAGAGGTAGCTCGCTTACAATATAGATTTTTGACTAATCGAATCGACTTGTCCATAATAGCTACAATGAAAACCATACACGGCGATATCCCAAGCTTTTTTCAAATCAGCTCAAAACTACCGCCATTTGTTTAACTTTATAAAATAAAGATGGCAGCACTTTATTGCATCTCACCGCCCAAATTCTCTCAGAAACCGTAATATCATAATACTTATTAGCTAAAAATATTTTTAATCATTGTAATTTTTTTATTTCACTTTTTATTATTAAATACATGTTTTAATTTTAACTATAAACTAAGCAGCGAGACTAGAATTTAATGGCATCTACGTAACGTATATATATAAATATATTAATTGTATATATTTTATACATTTTTTGTAAAGAAACATTTTAAATTTTTATAATATTTGAAAAATCAATAACAAAGCTATATAAAATGGAAATTTAAATTTACTCATATTTTAGTCGTATGTCCATCGGCACTAAACTTAAAGCTAATCATAAACTAAGTAGAACTAAAATTCAACTTCATCCACAGATAAGTTTCATAAGTGAGTGAGTGAAAGAAAAAAAAATTACTGATGCTCTATGGTTTTTTTATTTCAAAATTTCCTGGTTTTATAGATCTGTTGTGACAGTTTGGACTTTTGATAAGATATATTTTGAGAATATTTTAGAGTCACGATTCTCAAAATAGATGTCATAAACTCTAGAAGTACCATTAGCGACAACATTAAATAGATGGTAAAACGCATTATTGTTGTCTCGTTCATACTACAAAGTTAATTATCAAGTTAGAAGCTATTAGTTTAGTGCAGACGGACATAAGTGTGTTATTAAGTTTTGTAGAACGGTAATGCATGAATCACATCCGTGTAATGTTAAATCAAGACGCAAATATTATAAAAACTTAAAAATGAACGTACCTAAGACGAGTGCAACATCAATTTTACGCATTTTAAATTTCAAAAAAGACGCATTCTCATATCTAAATACATACTTACACAATATATAAATTGTTTAGAATTGTACAACACTTTCCGCCGACACAGTCATTTTTAATCATTATCCATTTCATTTCCAAAAATATCAATATACTCTCTCTTCAACAACTATCAAGATTTTTTTTATTCAATGTCTTATGCCTAATTTCACCAATAGTATCTTCCGTTCACGAAGTGTCACTCAAATTAAATGTCAAATAATTGCAGTGACATTTTTGATAAAATATCGTTGCTAAAGTCATGGCTAAGAAATAGTAAAATAGAAATTACAATTTCACAAATAGAGATTAACAAAAAAAAAACATTTATGTATATTTTTATTAAATGCACGTGCTTACGTTCGCATCGCATTTTGCAAGTATCAAGACTAAAAGCGGACTAAGATATTTTAAATAATATTTTGCGTTTTTTTGTTTCTGCGTAAACATTATGAAAATTCGGAAGATAATAAAACAATATGTATATTATTCTCAGCATACTTGTAGCATTATGCCATTAAACATTGTTTTTTTTTTATAGAATAATTATTAAGTTTACAAATGAGTCTTAACATTCTATTTAACATTTCTAATCGAAATATAGTGGTGGTCATATATCGATTGCAACCATCGATATTTTTTAACATAGCGTTGTAAATATCTCTTATATCCGATTTACATTTAATCGCTAAATAAAATACAATAGCAATTTAATTACTAAAACATTTTTTTGTACATGCATCATTTTTTTATAAATTAGTTTAGTTGATATAAACTAAATTCAGAATGACGTTATTTAGTTGACTAATTGTGTAACTAAACGAATTTTTAATATTTCAATTGAAAACTAAAACTATTTTTTTTAAACTGAAGTAGTTGATTATTTGTAACGCTTAGGGATGAAAAGTATGTAATTAAAAAACCTTATTAAAATGACAGATTTACGTTTAATTTACACAAAAAGTCTATTTTAAAAGTAAGCAAAATGCCATATATGTCTTACAAAATATATGTGAGATTTAAATAATCAATTGTAATCACTGTGCGATTGCCGATTAAGGTACCACGGTTTAGCCGATTAAGCTATCACGGTTTAGCTGATTAAGCTATCACGGTTCAGCTGATTAAGCTATCACGATTGAAAGTTTTGCCTTTATCGATTAATTTTAGTAAATTTTCCCTTGTTCGCGTCAGGACAGGTTCGTTTTATGACAGATTCTGGTTAGGACAGATACGTTTTAGGGCAGATTCGTGTTAGGGCAGATATTGTACAGTCACATTTTGTTTCCTGACTTTTGTGCGAAGCTTGCACCTTAGCAGCTTAGAACATTAAAAAAACTGCACTACGGGCCAATATGCAGGAAATCATAAGGAAAACTTTTCGTTGGTTATGAATTATATTAATTAACACATTGGTTGATACTAGATACTGATGATAAACCTGTGTAAATGAGACACGTTTATCAGAAATATGCAAATATATTTTGCTACAAATTAAAATTTGATTTATGTAATTTCAATAACAAAACAGACTATTAATAAAACTGTTTACAATTACGCTAATTTTCTTTACAATAAACATAGCTGGAAATTTGATTTTGTGATTTCTCTTTTTCAATTGCTGCCTTAACACGAATCTGTCTTAACCAGAATCTGCCGTAAAACGAATCTGTCACAAATGCGAAAAGGCAAATTTTTTTGTTAAACAGCTTTGACGTATACATTTCAAATAACTGTTCGTAAATGATCGCGCAAAATGATTCTTAAGGGTAAAAAAATAAGGGCGAGGTGGTAGTGACTTATCACAGGAACACAAATATTTTGACCATGATTAGGTGTTAAATTTTTTATTTATATTTTTTACACAATCGAAGGATGACACTAAGATTTCCCAATTTTCGCAAGTCCAATGCTATACTTACCACCTTTAAGTGATACCTAGATTTTAATATAGTCACAGATATTTTGGTGGTAGATTTACACATATAAAAATAAATAGAGAGCTTTGTTGTCTATACCTTTTTTAACCATCAAACTAATATATTAAACTAGGTTCATTGTTATTTAGCAAAATAATAAACAAAAGCTTATTAAAATAATTTAAGCTAATATTTACTATCTGCTCAATAAAAAGTTCAATATACGTCGTGCGCAGCGACATTTGAACTTACCTCCTGACAGCTGCGGATGGTTTAAGTTCCGCTGGTCTGTCTCTATGTTTGTAGACATGACCAGCTTACTTTGAGACGTCCGCATGCGGTGCGTACATTAAGTTCAATATACGTCGTGCGCAGCGACAGTTGAACTTACCTCCGGACAGCTGCGGATGGTTTAAGTTCTGCTGGTCTGTCTCTATGTTTGTAGACATGACCAGCTTACTTTGAGACGTCCGCATGCGGTGCGTACGCAGTACTTTAGAAATGGAGTCATATAATAATACATTCGCATTTACAGAACGAGACATTGAAAATATTAAACTTTCATGATAAAAGATAATTTAGTAAATTTTAATAATTTTTTTAAGTTAAATAATTTAGAATATAGCACCAAAAAACGAAAAAACTTTCAATTTTATTTACAAATATGATGAAATTTTAATGCACCATAGGTATAATAAATAATATTTACAAAAAATTTACACGATCGTGTGTAGTTTTTTAAACTAAATTATAATGAAGTTCAGTTTTGAACTAAAATAAAATTAGTGAGCTTGGAACTTAAGTATTAGTTAAAAAAAATGAGGTCTTCCGTCGTCCAGAAAAAAAGCGTTCGATATATATTCAAGTGTTCAGTTTCAAAAATGAAAGAATTCCCATGGGCAATGTTACCTTTCTTTATAAAATATAGTATGCCCCCTTTTTGAGCATTATCTCGCCCGTTGGTAAGCGAAAGAAGACGTTAACAGACTTGGGAAATGGCTCTCATAAAAATGAAATTCTAAACTCTGACCCAATGTTTCACAATGGGTGAAAGAAAGAAGATACGAAAATACGAGAGCAAGAGAGACAGCTATCTGAATACAACTACGCTTTAAATGTTGCAACTGAGTGTAGGGTCAAGTAAATACGACATTTAAGACGCTGAAAGTCCTGAATAGCTTTACTGGAACAGGTTTTTAGCAAAATATATTTAGTTTGTAGGAGTAAGAAAGTTATATGTAAATCTAGATTCAAAACAAGTGTCCTTAAAAAGTTTGGCAAGAATAAAATGCAAAACTGACTAATTAAGCTTCAAACGAATTTATTAATGTATATGTAGACAAATACAGCAATAAATTTGCAAAACCTTATTAAGAGGGACGATATAATTCACATTTTTTATTTAAGTTACTCGTTTTGGGTTAACAGCTTTCTTTAGTTTTACATCGAAACTGATCGCGATTTCAGAATTGCTGCCTCTCTTTCACTCCTACGCAGTCCGATAGTGATGGAATTTTAGCAAATGTCAGCGCCTTAAATTGTCTTTGCGGTGTTATTTAGAGCGCGTAGATATAATATCTACTTTGTATATTATAATATCATTAGAGTTATAGAACTTGATTTTTTTATTACTGATCAATAAAAATTATATTGAACACTTTTACCCAATAAACACATAAGTGTAAGCAACATTTGGTTATTCGTCTTAATTAAAAAAAAAGTCTTTCACATTTTATAAACGCAAAAAAATATTTCAACCAGTTTCAAGCGATAAGACCGAACATTTCTTTAGAATCGGAAATGATCAATAAAACCATACTACATCTCACTTCGATTTGTTTCTCACTCTGTACACTCCACAACTAACCGCATCAAAAGCGGTCCAGCCTTCGATAAGAAAAAGTACCCACGATGAAGCTAGCTAATTTAAGAGCTGGAAACTTATAAAATATACACAAAAACATTATAAATATTATGTATAAAAATATATATTTTATACTACCATGTAATAGGATCTGAACTTATTGGCAGTAAAAACAACGATTACACTTTTATAAACTCCATTTGAATTAATATATTTTACTTAAAAGCTCAGCTCCGGTAGCACAGCGCCAGGCAGTTAAACTGAACCATTTTCGACTTTATCACTAACACTACAATGCATAATATCACTTGAAACATTTGCACAAGTCGCGCGGCCGCCCGCGGCCCCTCACCGTCTATTCGTTCATCCTATACTATACATTATTTTGATAGTGACAAAGTCGAAAATGGTTTGTCAGTCAAACTGCCACCCATTGCCACTTTGGTCTGAATGAAACCTTAAATTTTTTTAAAATATAATTATGCACATAATATTAATTTGTGTGATTTAACAAGTTTCCAACTCTTCCCCTTAATCCTAATTAGCTTGAAGATGCGTTCTATCTAAGGAGAGATCTAAACTCATACAATTATGGACCTTACACCGACAGGTTAAAGTACAAATTGCAATAATATATATATTCATAGACTTAGAGAAATAGTAGATGTGTCACTACATATATACATAAATAAACGTATTTATTATTATTATATTATTTTAGTACAATTCCGATGCCAGCAGTTTTAAGTCGACGCGAGCTTTTGCTTGGCAGCGCTTTGTGCGTGGAGAATTTGACGTTTCAATTTGACAAGTGTCAAATTCCCATAAAATAGCTAATTATTTTAGTGCGTAACAATATTTATAATTTTTGTCTACAATTTGTACATGAAATTGAAACTAATTATTGATTCATTTCTTTATTGGTTTACTGCTGGGAATTCAATATTGGAAAATACCGCCATGACAGGATACATAGTTTCAAAAGTTGAATGACATAAGAAATTATTTATTCATTATTTATACTTTCTTTATTTTATTAAATTATTAAGAGCAAATAATCCAGAAAAAAGTCTCTTACAAATTTTTGTTTCAGAATATAATAATATTTATTATACCTTTGTGTAATAGTAACTTTTAAATTTAACGGTACACCAATTTACATCCTTAAAATTTGAATATAATGCCACATCTAGTGTTTCTCTATATCTACGACAAAATGCTATAACAGTCACCACGGTCAACAGAACTTTTAGAAACCCTTACGCATATCATTATATGGTTTCAAATACCTTAACATTTAGGTGTCCGTCGCATACGTTTAATTTTAAGCTTTATGCCTTTGACTTAAGAGATTTGGAATTATTTTAATGATATTTTTCTATTCATTGTTAAAACTAACGAGGTTTCGACATATTCTAAAGAAACATGACAGGATTTACTCAGGTGTGCTTGTTTGAAACTATAGTTGGGATGATGAAACTATAGTTAAAACGATCAATACATGAAATTTTAATGAACACCCCTTAAAATGACCACCGCATGTGGTTGAAACTACAATAGGAAGGATCCTACTTGCCATCAGTAGGAAAGATCCAACTATAGTTTCAACCAAACTCAAAGTGTTTTATTTCAAGCAATGTTCGAGACATACACTGTTGCGTCCAGTCTGATGTACCCATCAACCACAGTCGGAACAATCCAACTTCTATATAAGAGTAAATTCCGCCTAATTTCTTTAGCAATATTTTTAACTTATTTAAGGTCGAAAGATGACTACAATTTTCTGTTATATTTTTGGACTAAGTCGTACCAAAATACCAAAGGGCCCGATTATGGCGTGTTCGATATCAACTCGATTACGAGATATCTCGGAAGAAGACATTGGTGTCACTTAAACCAAGACATGAAGATGTTCGAGATTAAATTATGATTTCTCGTATATAAGTGAGAATTCGATATAATGTACAAGCGTGATTTGAGTATATTCGATAAAGTTTTATTACATGATTGATTCGATTCAGTCCAAAAATATTTTTATTTCAAAATGGCGGTAACCTTACAGGCCCAATGTCGAAAGATGGAGCTTCGAGATTCATGTCTACATCGGTTATTTTAAGTGCATGTTAAGACGACAATATTGTATTCTGCTGAATACTAATGTATATATATATATTTATTTATAGTAATTTTCGTGCAATAATGCTTTTTATATCGTTGATATAAGGCTTACATTAGCTTACAGATGCTCATCGGCTTCGCAGGCGTTAGTCATGTCCTGTAACAGAAAATATAAATCTTGATGAAAAATATTAATTAATTGGTTTAAGAATATCTGTCGTAATGTATTTTGAAGCGTAAGAAACTTCTAAGCCAAGAGGCTTAGAAGTTTGATATTTTCACAGCTCCAAGGGACAGTAGTGCGTAATAATATTTATTATGTTCGTCTACAATTTGTAAATAAAATTGAAACTAATTATTGATTCGTTTCTTTATTGGATTTCTTAATTTTTGATTCGTTTCTTTACTGTCTCTTGGAGCTGTGAAAATATCAAACTTCTAAGACAGTAGACCTGAGCATTTGATATGAATTATCAGGTTGATCAATACATCCTTGTTAGATATGGGCACACCAAAACATCTTGTACACCTTCTAAGACGTCTCTACGAAGAAGGCACAGCTTCAGTGCGAACAGATGAGGTCTTATCTAGCGACTTCCATCCTAGTGCTGGTGTACGCCAGGGTTGCATTATATCACCGCTCCTATTCAATGCATACACTGAACTGATAATGCGTATTACTTTGGAGGACTGGACTGATGGTGTAACAATTGGTGGATATAACATTGCAAACTTGCGATACGCGGATGACACCACCTTATTTGCGACTAGTTCACAACACTTGGAAGAGCTGCTGTCAAAGATGGCACGAGTGAGCCATGAGTTTGGACTTAAGATTAACCGCAGCAAGACCAAGGTGATGATTGTCGACCGTGCCAGAAATAATTTGCCAGAAGTGACTCAGATTGCAAACTGTAGCGTGGTCCAATCATATATATATCTTGGGGCTTTAATCTCAAACAATGGCGGGTGCATCGATGAGATCAAAAGACGTATGAGTATCACAAGAACGGCTATGGACAAGATGAGAAAAATATGGAGGACCAGAAAAGTAACCAAGGCTACGAAAACTAGGCTCGTGAGGACACTTATATTTCCCATATTTTTATACGCAGCTGAAACGTGGACTCTGCGAGATGTGGAAAAGCAGAAAATAGACGCTCTGGAAATGTGGTGCTGGAGAAGAATGCTCGGGGTTTCGTGGACTGAGTTTCGAACGAACGTCTCGATACTTCGAGAACTCGGTATCAAGCAGCGTCTATTTTCAATAGTACAATCTCGCATCCTTACATTCTTCGGACATGTTTCCCGGCGTGACAATCAGTCCTTAGAACGCCTTGTCATCCAAGGAAAAGTGGAAGGCACTAGACCGCGCGGAAGGTCACCCACTCGTTGGACTGACCAGATCAAGTCTGCCATTGGAGATTCACTAAACCAGTGCAGCAGAATGACCTCCAGCAGGCAAAGGTGGCGAACCATCGTGAAGAGCATCACATCTGCCCCTGCCAGTACTAATACTACATAGCGATCACGACCGCTCTGTCAAGAGCGTACCGGATAAGAAGAAGAAATCAGGTTGATACCTCCACGCGTTCCTGAGAAAAAGGATCTTAACAGACACACAGACGGACAACACAGTGATCCTATATGGGATCCATTTTTTTCCTATTGATGTACGGAACCCTAATAAGATCGTTGAATACATTCATTTTAAACATTTGCTCTGCACTCTGCACCGGTCCATGAGAACAGATCGTGATTCTTCATAAAAGGTGAATGACCTAAGTTCTTCCTACGCGGCGCCGCGTCTTTGCAAGACAGTTAGTTATGACGGCACTTACCTATGGAGCGATGGAGAGGGGCCGGAACCTCCTGGCGCGCGCGGCGTTGTGCGGCGCGTGGTGCAGCGGGGGCGGGGCGGGGCGCGCGGGGGGAGGGGGGGAGCCCCCCGGGGGCGGCGGGGGGGACTCACCCGAGCGGGGGGGAGACGCCAGCAGTAGGGACGGCACGCCGCGGGAACCGCTGCGGCTAATGTTGGGGACAGAGAGAGAGGTCAGCTTCTTGATCGACCTTCACATTGGCTCGCTAGTAACGTAATGTGCGTATATATACTAAGGTCTGTCCTTTACAAGAGACCATTTGGTTGCAAATAAAAATGGATTTTAGGACCTTAGGACGCCACGTACCACTAAAGGACTACGACTGGACATTTACCAGAGATGTGCGAAGAAGAAGAGCCGTTATAAGATGCAAAAACAATCAATAAATAGCATAAAATGCTGTGTAGCAAAAACAGTATTATCTCAAGCTATAAAAGCTATGGCATGACGTTTGACCGATAAGCTTTTATGTAACATCATATGATCGACAGAATTTTCGGTCGTCGCGTATATGCCGCACATTACATTACTAGTTGAAACAGCACTATTTCTAGGTCATTTAGAACATACCTATCTAAAAACACATATATCAAAACAAAATGGCGAATGTAGCTTTTGAACATTAATTATTTCTGTTTTGAAACTAATATGTAAGGTGGCGCATGTCATGCGTTTAACCTTATTCTAGGCATATCATAGAAATATTTTATCATTCAGTCGAATATTTGTTGAAACAGCACTATTTTCATGTCATTTGGAATGTGCCTATCCGGAATTACATATGTTCAAACAAAATGGCGGATTTATAAATGTAAGATGGCGCAAGTCAAGCGTTTAACCTTAATGTGAGTATAACAATGAATGCTTTTATCATTCAGTCGAATTTTCAATCGACATCCGCCATCTTTATTAGAGATATCTCAATGTCGACTCATATCGAAGAGGCAACAATGAGGACCCTGTTAGATAAAGCAAAATACTTAATTATCTTCTGATCATTTAGGAAGGTGTTTTTTTACATAATAGGTAACTAAAATGTATTACTCTTCTTACACATTTTACCCAAACATATTACTACGCCCCCATAAGTGATGATGTGGTCGATATTATTTATGCTAACATAGAATTACTGGCTCTCAAGGACAGCTGCCGGAACACGCCGTTAGGTGCTTGGCGACAGATTTTCTACTTGAGGTTGATCGCTAGCCAGGCGGGCATTCGCAAAATGCTTCCACCATGCAGCGAAGCTCAAGCCCGCGGCGGGATTCGAACCATAGACCTGGTGTGCAGCAGTCTATAGGTAATGGCACTGAGCCATAACTGGTTTGCAGTAAGTCCATATGGCAGTAGTTACCTGGTGTGCGGCTGCGGCTGGCGATGCCGGGGGCGCGCGAACCGCAGGTTCAGTTCCCGCGCGGGGTCCGCCGCGTACTTGTCCGAGTTCTGTCTGCGGCGGCGGAGGGCTGAAATGCAACAATACCATAAACATTTTATTCAACAACTACCGGTTTGCACATGAATGAAATGAGAATGACTAAACAGGTATACATGGGACAAGTGAACGGAAGTGTTGGAAGGGGAAGAACTAGGTGAACGTTCCGAAATCAGATTGAAGACGTACTGAAAAAAGGTGAGGAGTATCCTAAACCAACGACGTATGGAAGGATCGATGAGTGTAGATGAAGCGAAAGAGATATGTAAGGATTGTAGCAAGTGGAAATCTGTGGCCTTTACCTACCTCTACGGGAAAGAGGCGTGATTTTATGTATGTATATAAACAAACCAAAATTAGGTGGAATGGTACATGATAAGGGTATAGCATCATGTAGCGGAGTGGAACGAACTATTCTATAATCGAGGTATCCTTAAAAAAATCTTCTAGAGTATAATAGCACTATTCGTGGAGTATAGTTTCTAAGGACTCTGAGGAATTTGTGAACAATATCTATGCATTTGATTTGAAGCGGCCATTGCGATTGGTCCTGAATTATGCATTTCTAGTATAGAGGTAGCCACAATCAGATACATACATACTTAATATCACGCCTCTTTCCCGTACAGGTAGGCAATCTGTGGTCTCAGATTTCCACTTGTTATGATCCTTTCATATCTCTTTCGCTTCATCTACACTCATCAGTCCTTTCATACCACCATGCTATAACGACTGCCATCCTAAGACAACAACCGACACGTGACGGCTTAACGTGCCCTCCGAAGCACGTGCACGCTCAGTAGTAATGTCACTAGCGGTCACCCATCCAACTCATGACCGCGCGCGACGTTGCTTAACTTTGCTGATCGGTTGAGAACAGCTAAAGGTGCGTTCGTTTTGGCTCGATTGCGTTTGTAGCAGTTTCAAAAGTGGCATTTGTGTATTAGCGTTCGGATAGATAGCTTTTTCTATTTTTGACCACCAATTACTGCATGCTATCCGAACGGCTTAAAACATACTTTGACAACCGACAATATTTTAACAATTTTGCACAGTATGAAACATGGAATCAATCTCTAAAATTAACAAAAAAGTAGGTACCTATATTATTATTATTTGTTTGTTAATGGCTTCTGATAGTTACTTAAATAAAAAACTTGTGAAACTCTTCAATCGCGCCAAATACAACTGTCAAACCAGCAGTTGTCAAAAAACGATCCCACGGTAAGACATGGGTCAAAAATATCACTTTTCTCTGTCATTTGTAGCGTTTTCAAAGCTATCCGAACGGTGAGCGAAAACGAAATTTTTGCTCACGAAGTCCCAAAACGAACGGCCCGTGTGGTCATTTTTAGCGTTTGTGAGTGTTATTTTTGGCACCGATAGGCTATCCGAACGCCCTATAAGTATACGTTCGCTACGTTTCGTAGCAGTTGTCGTGTGATGATGGTGATGTTGATGTTGTTGTCGGTGTCGTTACCGGGCGTGAGATCTGCGCTCTCTATGGAGTCCCCGCTCCAGGAGGCGCACTTGGCGAGTCTGTTCTCGCACGTCGCCACGGGGATGCGCGACGCGCTGCCGCTGCCGCTAGAACGCTGCAACGAAAACATACATTATCATATAGCTGCGGTAATTACTAAATTACAAATTTAAAAGAAAAAAATTTTTGAGATGAATTTTTTTTAATGTTATTGTGACGGGTCAAGCCCGAGGCCCACCTGATGTTAAGTGGCAAACCTCTGCCTATAACAGACGCATTTCGTCATCAATTGCACTGTGCCCGTCACACTGAGACGTCTAGTTGTTAGGTCTCATTAGCCTGTAATTTTTCTGGCTCTCAAGGAGTGCTGCCGGAATACACTGTTAGGTGCTTGGCGACAGATTTTCTACTTGAAGGTGGTCGCTAGCCAGTCGGGTATTCACAAAATGGCCTTCCACCATGCGGTGCAGCTCAAGCCCGCGGCGGAATTCGAACCATGGACCTGCTGCACGGCAGTCCATAGCTAATGCCACTGAGCCATCACTGCTTCAAAAATTCTCGTGAGTTTCACACATATTTAAATATTATAAATTAAACCGGCAAAAAACACTCACGTTGAGGATCGAATACATCTCGTGGGTTTCGAGCATATCAGATGCTCATCATCAGGGCGAGTGCGCAGCTGTATTCGATCCTCAATGTGAGTGTTTTTTGCCGGTTTAATTTATAAATATTTAGAGAAAAATTATCAAGTGCGGGATTCGCACCCGCGTCCATCCACCCCTTTAGCCGGGGTATGCTCTAACCAATTGAGCTAACATGACTATGACTCATAACTCTAATTTTTGCTCTCGTTCTTCAACCATCGTGTTGGGATGGAGCGACACCTATAGTTCAACTTACGTTGTACTACAAACAAGACCAATTGGCGACGGTAGAACCATACTGATCCAAGTATCGTTTTCATCATATTGAGAAAAACGCGTTGGAACTTGTTTTAAAAAAATACGTGATTTATTATGCTTTAATCTGTATTGAAATGATGACTAATATGTCAGACAAAATAAAATAAAAATCTATAATAAAATATCTTGATGAAAAGTAATCAAAATGTTGGTTTCTGCAAAAAAAAACAGTTAAAAATAAAAATTTAATCAGCAGGCAGTATATTTTTGAAAGTAAGTATAATGCTAAAGTGAAAAATTGGGGTCCTCTAGCAATATAAGGCGCTTTTTGTACTTGGATCAATGTGGCATCAATTGAATATTTTTTCATTGCATTTCTTGCATATAACTCCAATATAGAAAAAAATACACTTGGATCAGCATGGTTCTGCCTTCGCCAATTTTGCAATTGTTCTTAAACTCAATGATGTCGCAACCATATATTTTTTTAATGTTATTTTAATTATAATAATAAGCAATATTTTAAAAGTATTTTAAGAAAACATTTAATTAATCATTTCATAAAACACTTAAAAAATCTTTATTTAAATGACATATCTAGTGACAATTCCGCCTTATATCCTGTTAAGCCGAAATGACGTCACAAACGCTACGCAGCCAAACCGCCTAATTAGGCGGAATTGTCACTAGATATATATAATTTTTATAAAGATTGTTTAAGTGTTTTATTAAATTGTTAATTAAATGTTTTCATAAAATACTTTTAAAATATTTGTTATTATTAAAAATGGATTTCCGCAAAGTAACGCCTGAATCTATTCATTATTTTAATTATATTTTAACTCCCAAAATTAATTTTATTCATAAATTGTTGACCACTTTTCCGACAAAAAAACTCTTTGCTAAGATTTAAAAAAGTGCCGTGCGTTTTAGATGGAGCATCTTGATAAACCGTGCGTTTTACATTATTAATAAGAAACTCGTGCATTTTACCTTACAATAACACACAAGTACGTAATGAGATGCAATACGATATTGAAATTGGTGAAATAAGAGATCCTTTACGAGCAAATGTGTTATAAACATACATTATCAAACTAGAAAGAGAGCAGAATAGCAGAGTCTGCCTAGTCGTTGATAACCGATCAACGAGATAACGTCCGCTGCGGTCATTACTGGGATGAGTGTCCGCTAGTGGCAATACTACTGAGCCTGGCTAGCTATCACCTTCAAGTAGAAATTCTGTCGGCAAGCACCTAACTGTGTTTTCCGGCAGCTGTCCTTGAGAACCAGAAACTCTAGCTTGAACAAAATCTTATCACAGATAGTGGTCAAAGGCTAGCCTCTAAAAAGAAGTCCCGTTGGAAGTTATCTTTTTCCAACGGAAATATTTTTTTTACAAAATTACGAGAGGAAAATCTATATTCTTGTGATTTGAATCCGAGTCATCCAACCCTATAGCCAGGGTATGCTCTGACTAGTTTAAATCTAATTGCAATATTGACCTATAGTACAACGTACGTTGAGCAATAGGTGTCGCTCCATCCTCATATGATGGTTAAATAAAGAACGAGAGGAAAAAAACTCGGAGTCAAAGGTAACAAAAGCGGGCTTTTCGCGATTTTCAGCAAAACTGTAACTTTTATCAGAAAATTAGCCCAGACGGAAATTGTAGATCGGATAATTATCTATTAAAAATGTTTAGAGATAATTTTGTTCCTGAGATACTGATTTTGAAATATATCTATTCAAAATGTTGAGATGTTGTACTTAGGGCGTTTTTTTACTTTTTGAATCGTTATATCTCTAAAACAATGGCTCTTAGGAAAATAAATATTTTTCCATTTTTTATAGATAATTATCTGATCTGCCATTTATGTCTGAGCTGATTGTACGATAAAATATACCGTTTTGCTAAAAATACCAAAAACCCCGTTTTGTGACCTTTGACCCCGAGTAAATTTTTATCCGCGTGTCGGACTTTACACATTTCATTTATAATAGTTGTTCGGTAAACAAAGGTAAACAATGCAATCTGTTATCGAACGAATTACGTGGGCAGCGATCGGAGGATGCAAAAAAAATGATTTTATTTTAATAAATTTAATTATAAAAATTACAATATAAAATAATTCTAAGTTAATCTAGAGTACGATAAATGATCGATGCAAGACCAAGAATGCGGCGTGTTGCAATCGTGCTTCCTCGAAGGTTCGGATTGACGTCAATCGCTGACACGTTCCGCTGACGGTGCGCCTGGCGTGGTGCGATGTTTATCTAGGCCATCGCTTACGCGGCTCTTTGCATAGTGCAGCCTTGCGTAACACCTCCCCCCGTAGAACAGCGACTATTGAAGACCTTGGTCGTAAATTGAGCTGGGGGTTGGTCGGGATCAACCCTTCTAGTAGTCGGTTCTGGTAAGGCGTAGACTGCTTGTAATTCCGGCTGCTCGTCTCCCGAGATTACTGGTGATTTCTCCGTTGATTTCTGGTGGTATTTGCGGTAGTACAAGGCACTGGCTAGTGCGCATGCACTTAATATGATCACGTACATCGGGATGGTGGTATGATATAAGCTGTAGTCGACCTCTTCGTTTAGATTCAACGGCTGTTGCTGTGAAATCTTAGTATTGATTGCGTGCAGATTACTAAGGTTAATCGAGTTCAGCTTCATAGTTGGGACTGTAGGGCGAGTGACGGCGGTGACATTAAGTAGGTCCATTAGTTTCATGGCCTGTCCTCTTAAACGATCGTTGGTGTTGGAGATCGTAAAATGCAATGTTTCAAGATAGCATTGATGTGGCATTATGGCGAGGTAGCTACCTTGTAATATTTTATATAGGTCATGTCCGCAGGATAGGTGAACCTTTGTTGGAGCAGGAAAACTGAGAGTGTAATGTCTCTCGTCAAGTTCTTCGTAGGCAGGTTTAGTCAGCGTTACTGAAGTAGGGCTGCAGGCGGCGCTTCTTTGCTGCGTGGTTATGAGCTGTTGTATGCAGTCTTCGGACGTTCGGCTTTGAAAGCTCTGTTCCTCCACACAGAGGTACCATTTAATGGTCTTCGGGCATTCTGCCACTATGTACCTGAAATCTTTCTCGTGTAGGGCTAGGAAGGGATATGGAGGAGATAGGATCTCTTGGTTTTTGTTCGGAACAATAGATAATTTATATAAATCGTATACGGAAGATAGGATTATAGGAAATTTATAGACTACTACTATCTCATTACCTACATAATAAGAACCTAGTTTTAGTACATCAAAATATTCTCTAGTATCTAAGTCTACTACTCTGTCTCTACCATATAGTGTGCTTAATTTGTTAATCATAGTGCGTATCGCGTACAGGTTTAATACCGAATGATGCGTAGTGGATGCTCTTATAAATGCTAAAACATTTTGTAGTTTAACTAATTCCTGTGAGATGGAGTCCACATTATCACTCAATATCATGAGGATCTGAAATAGGTGTGCGTATTTTATTAAATCGTTATCTCTAGTAGCCTCACTCTCATTAATTTTATTGACGAGGGCTAATATTTTATTCTGATTTTCAACGATGTTGTCTATTACCTTTGAGTATTGACCCATCCAATCCTTAGATAGACTAACGTGACTGTTTAATTCAGTAAGCAATTTATCTTCGTTACTATAAAGTGATTTCAACGCTTGATTGTAATGTAATGCATCGGTGTAGTCAAGGTTACCCGTTATGCTTTTTATCACGGAGCCAAGACCATCAACGAGTCCTCTTTTAACACGATGACTTTCAAATGTCTCTAACTGCTCTAATACACTGTCAAGCTTATTTCTGAGGTAGCTTATGTGAGGTTCAAATAATGAATTAGTTTTATTATGGAGGTTAGGGCTAATACTGTCTAACTGCAAGCTAATTGAGTTGATTTGATATCTTATATCTATAAGATTAATGTGCTGTAAAAAGGAATGGTAATGAGAGACGATTTTCGCTGGTCCTAATTTGAATGGTAAGATTCCAGGTCCGTCGTCTAGACTCTCAAGTCTTATCTCTTGCATGAGAGCTGGTTGCAGGAGAAGATGGAACATCAGGAACATTCTGTAACAATGTGGCTGACTTAGGGACTCTCTTAAGCCTATTTTTGGCAATGGGACCTATCTTTTTCTTAGTATATATATGAATAGGGAGATCAGCCATTACAACATCATGCGTATACCGGGGAGCTAGTTTCTGACGCGAAGCCAACGGATTTTTAACGAAAATCTGTTGCTCAGGAGAATACTCAACCTCGGGTTCCCGGCTCTTATTTAAATTGTCTATAAGGTCTTTACGATAGGCGTTAGAAAGTTCGTGAATGGCATTATAAGCTAAAGTCATCTTATCTTTATGATTTATCGTGTACTGTTGTAATAGTTGAGCTGAGATATCAATGTCAAACGGATCGCGGGGATCAAAGTGTCCGGTTACCAAATCGATGGGTTTGCATTTAGTAAGACTGTGGATGCTGCTATTGTAAGCTAGCAGAGCGTAAGGCATCAAGTTAATGACTGATTCAGATTTATGACTGAGCTTCAATATACGGAGGTGTTCAAGTATGGTTGAATGGAACCTTTCAACTATCCCGTTTTCATTAGGTGCATGAGGGGCTACCCTGTGATGTATTATTTTATGGACTCTTACAAATTCTGCAATTAGTTGATTAGTAAATTCGGTGCCGTTGTCGGTAACTATAGTGATGGGTATGGAATGATGAGTGCTGAAAGTTAGCAGTGCTTGGACTACGCTAACTGCCGTGCCATCTCTCAGGTGATAAGCTTGTGCGTACTTAGAAAATGCATCTACTATTGTTATGAACTTTTCGCCTTGAATGGTTAGTAAGTCTAAATGAGCTAACTCAAATGGCTTAGTAGCAGGTGGCACGATTTTAAATTGCTGTTTTATTGGATTACGATCGTATTTAGCTTGTCCACATATCGTACATTTATTTATAAATTTTGCAATATTCTCTCTCATTTTCGGCCAATAGTATTTATGGGACAAAGCCAGGTAACATTCATTAATACCCCTGTGATTAGTTTTCCCGTCATGATATTTGTTAATTATTTCTTGCTGTCTAAGATATTCTCTGACATTTTCTACTTCCTTTTTAGTAAGTAATAAGTTCATAGATGAATTTTTAAAGGTTCTCTGAATGATGGGAATGATATTGTACATAGCTAAGGGTGGGTTGATTAGTAAGCCTGTTTTAATTTTGGGGTGAACGTATTCCTTGATGGCATTAATGACATCTTCCTCTAAGTTATTTTCCGATATTTGAACAGATATTCGCGTGTTATTTTCAAATGGCTTTGTGACAATTGGTCTACCTTTGATGTCGCCAACAACGTTAAAGATAAGTTGCTTAGTAAACCTATTGAGGGGATCGTCTGAAATTGGAACCTCCAAGATAGGGTTTTCTTGATTGGTATGAACAGTGGCGGTTCTAGAATCGTCTTCTGCTGCCGTGAGAGTCCTAGAATCATCTAGGGTGAGTGCTTTTTCGGATGTATTAACTATAATCGACATAAGCTCCTCGTTGTTAACGTCGATCCTCGATAGTGCGTCAGCATTGGTATTGAATTTACCTTGCTTATAGACAACTGTAAAATCATACTCGCTAAGCTTTAAACGCCACCTTGTAAGTCGCGAATTTGGTTCCTTAAGATTCATAACCCACTGTAATGGCTTATGATCAGTGATAATCTTAAATTTACGTCCAAATAGGTAAGGCCTAAAATATTTAGTGGCCCAAACGATTGCTAGAAGCTCTTTTTCAATGGTGCTATAATTGCACTCACTTGAATTTAGAGTTCTTGAAGCATAGGCGATCGGTTTATCCGAGCCTACGGTGCCTTGTGATAATATAGCACCAATAGCAACGTTAGACGCGTCAGTAGTGAGTATAAACTCCTTCGTGAAGTCGGGGTACTGTAAGATAGGATCGTTGGTTAACAGCGTTTTGCAATGTTCGAAACATTCAGTGTATTTTTTATCTAGAACGATTTTCGAACCTTTCTTTAAGCATTGTGTAAGTGGTTTAGTCACACGAGCAAAGTCGGGGACAAATTTCCTATAATAGCCAAGTAGACCGAGAAAACGTTTGATTTCAGTTGGGGTCTTGGGCAACCGGTAGCTTTGGATAGCTTGGATTTTATTAGGGTTCGGTTTAACACCATCGCGACATATTA
Organism: Plagodis pulveraria; assembly: GCA_963890685.1. Taxonomy (NCBI): domain Eukaryota; kingdom Metazoa; phylum Arthropoda; class Insecta; order Lepidoptera; family Geometridae; genus Plagodis; species Plagodis pulveraria. The sequence goes on from OY982977.1 coordinate 2,237,136, forward strand.
CATGGCCTAGAAATTCGGTTTCCAACCTCAAGAACTCGGACTTATCCATTTGAATTTTGAAGTTGGACTCACGCAATTTTTTAAAGACTTTTTCTAGGTTCAATATATGCTCTTGTAGAGAAGTGCTGAAGACGATGATGTCATCCAAGTATACTAGACATACTTCGTTCTGCAGGTCTTTGAGAACGTTGTCCATCACACGTTGAAAAGTTGATGGTGAATTCTTGAGCCCCATGGGCATCCTCAAAAATTCATAATGACCATTTTCGACATTGAACCCGGTTTTATGTATATCCTCAGGATCCATTTCGACCTGATAACATCCACTAGCCAAATCGAGGGTCGAGAAGTACTGACACCTACCCAGTTTATCAAGAACGTCAGTTATATTAGGGATGGGGTACTTGTCATCAATTGTTTTCTCGTTCACCTTTCTAAAATCAACGACAAGGCGCCATTTGATCTTGCCTGAGGCATCCACCTTTTTGGGTACAATCCAAATCGGGGAGCTCCATGCTGAGTCAGAAGGTCTAATTATATTTTGTTCAAGCATCTTATTTATTTGATCTCTGACCTCTTGTCGATGAACATGGGGATATCTATAAGTTTTTGTATGTACTGGAATTTCATCAGTTGTTCTTATTTTGTGTTTTATCTTGTTAGTGAATGTTAAAGGTTCACCTTCAAGATAAAAGACGTCAGCATAGTTCGCGCAGAGCCGTGTCAAATTAGCGCGTTCTTCCGCATTCAAATGTTCAGTCCGAAGGCGAGAAACTACTTCGCTAGCACGGTCCGATAAAATTTCAGTACATTCCGTTTCTAAGTTAAAAAGTTCGGCTTCAACCGGTCTATCCATAGAAAAAATTACGTCATTTGATGTAGGGTTTGTAACTTCAACCCAACCGCGGTTATTCACGATATTTGTTAGACATTCGGTAATAAGACAGTTACAGATAGCTTGAGTTTCCACTATCACATCTCCATCTTGGGTATTCACTGGCAACCTAAGTAACTTAGATGTGTTAGCTGGGATGATATCTTCATAAAGGTTCGCGTTTCGTGAGTCATACATCTGGATAGGAACGCGCGCGTTACGTGTCATTAGTAATCTGTTTCTAAGGTCTATATTAGAACCCCATACGTCTAACAAGTCAAGGCCTAATAGTCCGTCGAAGTAGTTATGAAACTTGTACACGAACAATGTTACGTCACCTGGTTCACAAAATTCAGGGAAGCATGGCAACGTGATTGAATAATTATTCTTACTAGTAGCGTGAACGTTCGTTACTTCAAATGGGTCGTAGTTAAGTGGGATGTGACTGAAATATTTTTCGACAGCTTCAGGGCTAATAAAAGACTGATTAGCGCCTGTATCAATCAATAACTTTAAAGGGGGGTTAGTTATTTGAATGTACCCCAGCTGTCGCTGTATGTGAAGGTTAACCTCTATTTTGGCTTTTCTGAATCGGAATTTTTCCGAAAATTTACCTCGTTCGAAGGGGTGGCACTGGTGGTTGCCTGATTTACCTCTTCTACGATTGCAGGTTCTGAATAAGGATGTGGCTCTTGGTAATAATATTCAGGGTACTCATAAGTATAATAGGGCTGGTCATAGTCTGAATAGTCATAGCCGTAATCGTAATAGTAATTATAATCGCCGTCAAATTCGTTAAAATTTACTTCACGAGTTTTAAAATAATTGCTTGGGGGTGGGTTTCCAGATTTTCGCCAATCATGCAAAATCGGTGTTGGTGGTAAAGTACGCGGTACAAAATGGCTAACGCCACTCATTGGGGTGGGCCTATTGTCACTAAATTTGAAAGATTGCTGCGGCTGGTTAGGCATTCTAAATGTATTATGATTAGGGTTATAGTTCTGTGGAGGCGCGCGCATTATCTGCTGAGTACGCGTTGGTCCTCGCGGTGATTGCATTGGTGATGGAAAGGGTAGTCTCCATCCCTGAATATGCTGAGGATGTAATGGCTGAGGCCGTGATGGACCAGGCATATCAAATAATGGTTGTCTTATGGGACCCACACCTAACTTCGGTACAAAATTATTCAAAGGCAGAATATGGTTCTGCGCGGCTGGTTGTAAATCTTTTCTATTAGAGCCACTTTCATTTCGTTGTTGTAAGTACAAGGTATTGAGCTCTTCCTGTACAAATTCTAACGCTTTTTCCATTGTCGCGGGGCGCATGCAGCGAATTCTGTATCCTAATGGATCTTTCAAACCTCGCAAATATGCTTGAAGTGTAAGCTTAGCATAGAGAGCGCGTTTCGCTTCAATGGTCGTACCAACAGTTTCGTGTAGTGAGATGAAAGTCATTATCGTGCTAAAAAGATTCTGGCACCGTTCATAAAACTCCTGCGGTGTACTAGAGCCCTGAGTTTGAAGAGATAAGTCACTGTACAACGCGGTCTCGTCTCGATGGTCAGCAAAGTTATTAACTAAAGCATTCCTGATACCCTGCCAGTTCTCAGGGATGCCATTCGAGTTAATTAGCCTAGCCGCGGGGCCAGTTACTTTATTTAAGATACCATTTATCAGAGCCAAGTTTCCTAACTCGTTCCCTGGTGCGGTATGAAAGTGAGTCAGTACTATCTGATCACATAAATTTATAAATCGCGTTAATATGTGCGGATTACCGTCGAATTCTGGCAGTGACCTAAGTGATTTATAAATTGTATCAATATCGGAGGCCATTGTCTGATCTAAATTTCTATTTTCGTCTATAACACTAAGTCGACTATTGCTAGATTTACTGCTACTGCCTAACCTAACGTTCCGCGATTCTCTCGGATGGAAAATTTTGGAAGATTTATGCTAACTATTTCAAGTAAAAAGAAAAAAAAATTACAGAAAACTAGTCACTTAAAATACACAGTTACACAAAAGTTTAAATAATAGTAAAATACGATATAAAAGGATTAGCGCTAGGAAGGTAAGGACCGAGAAAGTTTCAGGGTACTTACATCATTTTTTCTGCCGAATCTATGTCTTGATTTCGTCCTGATTGCTGCTCCCAGTAGGTTCGTGATAACTGCAGGGCCGTGATCGATTCACTGACTTTACTTTACAGCTATCCTACCGACTGCGCCAATTACGTGGGCAGCGATCGGAGGATGCAAAAAAAAATGATTTTATTTTAATAAATTTAATTATAAAAATTACAATATAAAATAATTCTAAGTTAATCTAGAGTACGATAAATGATCGATGCAAGACCAAGAATGCGGCGTGTTGCAATCGTGCTTCCTCGAAGGTTCGGATTGACGTCAATCGCTGACACGTTCCGCTGACGGTGCGCCTGGCGTGGTGCGATGTTTATCTAGGCCATCGCTTACGCGGCTCTTTGCATAGTGCAGCCTTGCGTAACAAACGTGCACACGCCAATCCTGTCCGTGTTATCTGTGATGGATTTTGTAAATGTGTGCGTGCGGCCGATGCGGGCGATGTTTTTGTTTTAGTACCAGTTCAAGCAGTGGGCTGTTCGCGCGTTAACGCGGGTTGAGTAAAAGTAGGGTCGCGGCGACCTGGTGGATTAGAGCAACGGATTGCTGTTTATTAGTGACGATAAACATTGGTGCCTTGTGTGTGAGGGACTGCTATTTGTGACGCCAGGCGTTCAGGGTTAGTGAAAGGGCGAGCAACGGATTGCTGTCGGCGGGCCACTACTTCACCATCGAGATCAGGGAACGTATCCTTATTGTAATTCCGTATTGTTAGCTGATTGTTCAATTATCTAGCTTTAGGGTGTTTAGCGATAATTCCCTTATCGACGGAGCGACTAGCACGTAGTCCGAAGGTAGGTCGTTCCCGCCGTTTTATACACACTTGCCTAGTAGCACATATATCGGCTGGTGTCTTCCTTTGCCATTCCAGGAGCCCAGTCGAATACGCCACGACACAGTGGTAAAGTGTGGGACTACGGGGATTAACAAGGGCCCCTGTCCATACAATAGTGTTTTAAACAATCCTACCAATTTTCAGCCGAGTGTGAATTTTTGTAACCTTGGATGTCTAAATTGACCTGATTGTTAATACACACACGGGTATAGCCTGTGGACCAGTCATACCAAAAAATCGTTGAATATGCTAAAAGTGCAGTATAACAACATATTCAGAATGCTGGTGGGGCTCCCCCGCTGGTGTAGTGCTTCCGGAATGTTCGCGCAAGCTCGTACCGATGGCTTCCAAGCCGTTATTCGAAAGAAAGTCGCGTCGTTGGTGAGGAGGGTTCGAGGGAGTCACAACAGCATTCTGAAAGTGGTTGCGGAGGATGTTTGTTCGCCTGTGCTGAGACGTTTCGTGGGGGTGAGTGAGATAATAAATTCTTTAGAATTTATTATCTCACTCACCCGGAGGGCACGCCTCAGCTGCAGTTAAAACAAAGTTTTTGATTTTATTATATCGCCCATACACTAACACTAGTTAATAAGTTCTATATGTTTATTTTATTTTTTTGTTATGTGTCTACTAACCCATGGACTGTAAGTTGTCTGAATAAAGAAAATTTGAATTAATACACGGCATAGATGACCATTTTGCGCTCCAAATATGTGTTTTGTGACGGAGCAAGCTCGAGGCCCACCTGATGTTAAGCAGACTAACCTCTGCCTATAACAGATGTATTTCATCACAAGTCACGAATTGCGCCCGTCACCTTGAGACATAGTTGTTAAGTCTCATGTGCCTGTAATTTCACTGGCTCTTAAGGACTGCTGCCGGAACACACTGATAGGTGCTTGGCGACAGATTTTCTACTTGCGGATGGTCGCTAGCCAGGCGGGCAATCGCAAAACGCCCTTCCACCATGCAGTGAAGCTCAAGCCAGCGGCGGAATTCGAACCATGGACCTGCTGCGCGGCAGTCCATAGCCAATGCCACTGAGCCATCACTGCTTCAAAATGTTAATGTAACTTACATCTCTTAAGCTTTGGGAGCCGTCGCCGCCGCCCGAGTATGTTTCTCTTTTCAATATAATGTCATTTGATCTGAAAAAAAAAGTGAAAAAGATCATTTAAACATGTGGTATACAAATAAATTTTGTTTGTTTTTGAAGCGCTCGTAGCTAAGTAGCGAAGTTTGCTTAGCAGTTCTTAACTGACCAGCAAATTTAAAGCAACGCCCGCCGCGGTCATGAGTGGGATGTGTGACCGCTAGTGACATTGCTACTGAGCGTGCACGTGCTTCGGAGGGCACGTTTGTCGTCTTAGGATGGCAGTCGTTATAGCATGGTGGTAGGGCATTTTGCGAATTCCCGCCCACTAGCTACCACCCTCAAGTACAAAATCTATCGCCAAGCCCCTAACAGTGTATTCCGGCAGTTGTTCTTGAGAGTCATTAATTCTAGGCTAGCCTGAACAACATCTTCGACCACATCATCACTTACCACCAGGTGAGATAGTAGTCAAAGGCTAGCCTAGCAAGCAAGGGGAGTCTTAAAGAGCGTATGTCACCAACACTGGATTCACCCTTTTACGGCTTTAAGACCTATGTAAGCATCTTCTTTACAAAATACCATGGATATAACAAAAAGCTTTTCAGTTATTTCAGAATAAAACAACTTTAACGCATTTATTTTGCATCAAGGATATGTTGATTTTTGGTAATAAATAATTTTAGGTATATCTACAAATTATTGGAGTACATAATTGTTTTTGCGGACGGGATAAAACCCGCGTTGTCCGATATCGCACCGGATGCCTATTCCATTCGGCCACCGGATCCTTACTCTTTCGAGCCGAAATTTCGTGCTCCAATTGTATTGCCTTAACCGTCACAGGGGACGGTGCGCGGCCAATAACCAGACTACTAGACTTCATCTGATCGAAAGAAGTTCTTTTTCAAACACTTAAGAGGCATTTCACATTTTAATGCGGTATACGAAGATTTTAGGCGCTTAATTTACTATAATAGGAAATATCTACAAGTTGTTTAATAATTGATAAAAATAGAATAATCTGTTCTCTTTTCAGTTAATGTACCAGATTTACAAACATAACATTAATTATTTTGTAGTGACCAACCTCCCGCACCTTGTTTTACGAATTAAAGTACACATAGCCAACTTCAGAGTTATATCTCTTGTAGAAAGATTCATCAAATTAACTTAAAAAAAAACTGTGCATCAGGCATATAATCTTGTTGACACATAGTGTACTAGAATATCGCTAATTAATCGTCATTATAGAAAAAAAAAATAAAGATCTTGCGCCAATTTCCACGAATTATATCAGCAGTTTACCACCATATATTGCGTTTAATAAAGTGTAATTCCAAACAGATATTATATAAAAAGAAAGTTCATTCTTTAATTAATCTGATCTTTAATAAATTGTGATATTAACTCTGTTTTGTTAGACAAGAAAAAATATTTAACATAACTCGAAATGCACATAAATTGAAATGTACAAGCGCGAGGCGATCAGTACCGCGCGAGCGCCCATCGAGGTAGGACCTGTGTTCGTTTTCCTTGCTCTGACGTCTCGTACGCGGAACGCTTAGATGCAAGTTTATAGTGCGACCACAGAGTTTTGATCATGTCGATATTTTTTTTAAGTAACAAACTATACTTTATTTTTGTTGTCCATAATATAAGTATTGTTGTCTTGTTAAGTAACTACATCTTTAGTTTCTGTTCATCCATTGTGTTAAAAAAAGGAAACGTCACAATTATGCAGCCTTATACAGCGTTATTGGAAAAATAATAAACAACCTCACAGGGTTGACTTCTTCTTTTTGGTCTGCTAGTTTTTATATTATTCTAGTTCAAATTAGTAACTCACTATAACTTTTGTTTTAGGAGGATTAGATGACAGGCGAATAATTGATTTCCAATATTTTTGGATTCAGTTAATGTCTACAAGTGAACACAGCGATAACTTCAGCTGGAAATTAAACTACCTTCTATTGAAAATTTGTACAAACCGGCCTCCCGGCTTTTCCATCATTTGTACAAACCGGGATACCAGTTAGCGGTCGATAATCGTATTTACAAATTTACCATAAATCTGCGTAAGTCTGACTTTCATAATCCAAATGGTTTTCAAAAGGATGTATCCTTGCCCATACAAGAAAAAATCCATATTTTTCTGAGATAACGTATGAAGTAGGAAGTATTTTGAATATTTTGATGAAATCTGAAACCAGCACAAATTACATTTTGGCCCCAAAATATTACGTCATTTCATATTAATATCGTAACTACTTCAACAGTTATAAATCTAGAAAGCCGCAATTTTGCATATGTATAAGTCATTTTTCACTCGATATATTTTGCAACGCAAACACTTACCGATGCAAATTTGCGTATTAAATAATCTCGTAACTAATTTTAAACTTTTAAACCAAAAATCTGAAATAATACAGGTGTATAAATTACATGTAAATAATAATATCAAAGAAGGACCAAAGCCGTAGGTGGTATAGTTTTTCAGAAAAAATAATTGCTCTCCAATACAGTTTTCCCGCCAAAGTTCTTAAAACAATTGGGTTGTTTTAATTTTGTTACTTTAAAATATTTGGCGTAAAAATCTGTAACAATTCATGGCTAAAGAACAATAGTAAATTATCATATTAAAAGAAGATCGAAGTTCTAGGTGAGTTACGAAAAAATAGAAATAGCAATTAAATTACTATTTCCCACCATTTTTGTCGTATGTTCAAACCCCATTTTCAGTATTTTTTTGTTTAAAAAGGTGTATTATCATTTATTTTCTATAGAGGAAATAGTGAGCATAAGAGTATATAGTGAGGATTGCATTGGTACCAAGAAGTATATACATACATACATAAAATCACGCCTCTTTCCCGTAGGGGTAGGCAGAGACCACGGATTTCCACTTACTACGATCCTGACATATCTCTTTCGCTTCATCTATACTCATCAATCCTTTCATACATAAGCGTCGGTTTAGGGTACTTTTGACCTGGCCTTTTTTCTGAACGTCTTCAATCTGATTTCGGAAGTATATATATGTTGATTATAGATTGAATCAAAGATATTCGATTTAAAAACAAAAAAACCTCAAAATCTGTAAATATATATTTACATTTCGCTGTTTGGTCTACTCAAACTAAATGGATGAAAATGTTATTTTTTTAATGGTGTAGGTGATATACACTCGAGAGCAATGAATCCGGGTCACTTAAAGAATGTTAAAAATCTCGGAAACTAAAAATGATAGGTTAATGCAATAAATTGTATTTAATAGACAATGTAATACTCCTTAAATGAAAGTAAAAAAAATATGAGTCACCATACATTTTATTAACACAAAATTACATAAAGAAAAAAACTGCTGATCTCTCCTTAAAACAAAAATAGGAAACATGAAATTTTTGAACTTTATTACGATTTTCTTGAATTTTAATACTTCGTATTGCCTCCTCGTGCTTCCATTACTGCGTTTACGCGGTTTGGCATGCTGTACACCAAGTTCCTTATACGATTTTGGGGAATATTCTCCCATTCTTCTGTGAGAGCAATTTTGAGCTCACGAAGCGTGATTGGGGGAGGGTTTCGTTGTTTTACGCATCTGCCTAGCTCGTCCCAAGCATGCTCGATCGGGTTGATATCCGGGCTGCGCGCTGGCCACTCCATACGAGTAATGTTCATCTCTTGAAGGTAGTCATTCACAATCCTACCTGTATGAGGTCGGGCATTGTCATGCATAAATATAGCATCCTCACCTAAATTGACCATAAATGGACCAACGTGATCATTGAGGATTTCTTCCACATATCTTACGCTAGTTAAAGAGCCGTTTTCTATGATCACCAGCTCTGTGCGACTTTCAGAAGAAATTCCGGCCCACACAAGTACAGACCCACCACCGTAGGCTACTTTTTCTTCGATGCATGCTTGCTTGAATCTTTCCCCTGGTCTTCGATACACTCTGTGTCTTCCATCGTGCTTGTAGAGCATAAATTTTGATTCGTCGGAGAACATAACTTTTGACCAATCTTCAATACTCCAATTTACGTGGCTCTGGGCATATCTTAGTCTCGAAATACGATGCCCGCGCTCCAGTTTAGGGCCGTTTGCAGGTCTAAGGGGTTTTAAGTTAGATTCAGCAAGCCGACGTCTTACTGTCCATGCACTTGGGTTACTTCCTCCGAGGCGTCGAAACTGATTGGTGAGTTCAGTTCCTGTGAGAAAGCGATTTCGAAGCATGGTGTTCACCAAGTATCGGTCTTCTCGTGCTGTGGTACACCTGGTTCTGCCCGTTCCTGGTCTGCGTAGGTTAGAACCAGTTTCTTCGTAACATCGGAGAACTCTTTGTACTGTTGACAGCGACACACCGACAGTCCTGGCTGTATCGCGCTGACTCCGGCCGGTTTCCAGCATTGTAAGTATTCTGGTGCATTCTTCAGGCGTAAGCGACATAATTTCAGCTTGAATAATGAATATAGAGCACTATCAACATGGTTTATGTACCCACATAAATGACAGATTACAAACAAAAGCAAAACCAAATGCTGTAATTTCGTAGTTCCATCTTCGAAAGTGGCCCTTTTTCAAATTTGATTTTTTTATGATATAACTTTACAATAACTAAGAAGTTTTAATACCTTCATTTAAGGAGTATTACATTGTCTATTAAATACAATTTATTGCATTAACCTAGCATTTTTAGTTTCCGAGATTTTTAGGATTCTTTAAGTGACCCGGATTCATTGCTCTCGAGTGTATTATGGTATGGGAATATGAGGGTGACATGTTAAAGTAATGGAAAACCAAAAACGTCATGGGACGTTTGTGGTTGGTGCTAAGTTGTTTTCCGGATGCACAGAAAAATAAACATCAATCCTATGCATGGTCATTATGACAGACAGTGTTAACGACTGGATATAGATACTGAAGAGTGTGAACGAGGAAAACAGCAATTTTTGGAAAATTTAAAAGAAAGAGCTTTTAGTCCGCAGCTTTTAATCAATGCCGTTACATCAAATATTTATATAATTTTAAGCCGTATAATTTTTTAATTAATTAAGTTTTTTGTTACAATAAATGATTCAAACATATCTATTTTTCATTCATCAAGGATGAAATTTAAATAAAAGATTCACGATGCAGGTTGACTATTTAATGTACATGCCTACTTCTCTTCTATAACATTAGCAAGTAATCTACAAGAAATTGATTATTTACTCATGCCAATCACACAATTTTTAAATTCGCAACTTAGATTTCTTTATTAATGAGTGCTAGTATCAAAATATGTTACTCACAGTCACGCTATTCCGTCGTCACTTTTTTCGCTTGTGTAAGCGATGCGCTGGCATTTACCTAAACTTCAGTAGCGTGATTTTGTGAAATGGCTCTTAACTCTCGGAAAGATGTCGCTACCCTTCTATATATCTAAATATTATTACAAGTACTTTCGCGTGCCGCTTAGCATTTTATATTTTACAAATTATTGGCCTAGTGCTTGTATCGTAACCCCGAAACAAAAAAAAATAGAATTGAATAGTATTATATTGTATAGAAAATTGAACTATTTTAGCTCAATTTTTACATACGGAAGCTTCATAAAGATATTAAGAAGATATAATAGCAATTTTTTTTTGTAAATAAACTAGTGTACTTGAATTAGGGATGCAACCAATGACGATAAGATTAATCGGCAATTATTAGTCTGATTACGATTAATCGGAAAACCTGACAAGTGATACGATTATTTTCCGATTACCGATTAATATATCTACGTATAGCACTATTTCCTTAAATTCGTTAGAAACGCACTTTATAGAAAACAAACACTTACGTAGCTTTAGGTATCGAAAAAAAGGGATTTCACTGCCATAGTGTACCCTTACCTACGCGTACATACAAATGTGTCGCGGCGTACGTCGTTATTCTTGTTGTCATTACATGTAATATAAAATTCATTTTTAACACAGTGATAATTGGAATCTTATTTTATAATTGATTTAGATTTATAGACCTGTCACCTGCGTAAGAGGCGGCTAAGGGAAAATTGCGCCAAATGAGCAGCATGCCACTTCTCACGTGTATGTGAGTAGGGTGTTGTGTGCACTAGACGCACAACAGGGCTGTATAGCATCTTAGTGCCCTGCCAGGGTTTTATACAATAAGTTCACGTGTTCCTGTCTTAGATTAGCGTAAACATATAATTCGTAATGTTCTTGTGTTTCGTTCAGTGTGTTGCATGGTTAATGGCAATGGGCTCGACACCTATTACATGGGACTAACCCAATTGGCAAAACGAGGGTGTTTACACACCTCTGCCTACCCCTTCGGGGAAAACAGACGTGATTATATGTATGTACTGATTTAGATTATGATAATCATTGCAAACCTAATTTGAATTATACTACTTCATTATGCCACAGAATTATGCAAGAATAGCCACGCGGGAAAATTTGCTGTGCAGGCTTACCCTTAAAAAATCTACCTGTATTCTATTAATAAAATGTGAGCATAATCGTATTTTATACAAATACATTATTATTTATATATTATTCCAAGTTACCTATCAGGTATAGCGTCCAGTCTTGTTCTCTCGACGGCCGGGCTTTGGCTCTTCTCGCCGCTGCGGGTCGACGACCTGCGCATAAACAACAAACACACATTTTATCACATTTTTAACCACAACACCACTTACCAACAAGTGAGCTATAAGACACGACTGTAAAAAAAATATCTGCTGTGTGTTTGTGACCTCTAGATAATATAATTCCAGAATCCCGATATTCAGAAAGGTGTATTGATATCGAAATCCCGGGATATAATTTAACAATCCCGGGAATTCCGGGATCGCCACAATATTTCTAACAAAGTTTATACATACGAATACTATACACAAACACACACACACACAGACATCTCACTAGTAGTTGGCGTTAATCAGTAGAATGGCGCTAGGCAGTTGAGTAAGTGGTATTGTGTAGGCCGAGAGAGGGTATAACTTTAATAAAAGATTATTTTCACTAATCACCATACATAAAGTGTAAAAAAGAGACTATATCTTGAATTTAATCAATTTAAATACCAAACGAAAATGCCATTATTAGCAATGCTAAATTGTTAAATGCCAATGCAAATTTAATATTGTTGTGATAATTTGATAATAATTATGTTCAAATGCCTAATTATAGGGCTAATTACATCGAGTAAAGTAAATAAAAATTAACAGAGCTTTAAAACAAAAGTTACAAGTTCTGTTTGTTAGGACTTTTCGTTGTGTTTCTTTTTTTATTGCTGATAGGTAAGCCTTTGACCACAATCACACCTGATGGTGAGTGATGATGTGGTCGAAGGTGTTAACAGGCTTAACCTAGACTTACTGGCTCTCAAGGACAGCTGCCGGAATACACCGTTAGGTGCTTGTCGACAGATTTTCTACTCGAAGGTGGTATCTAGCCAGGCGGGCATTCGCAAAATGCCCTTCCACCAAGTGGTGCTCAAGGAAGCTCAAGCCCGCGGCGGGATTCGAAACATAGATCTGCTGCTCGGTAGTCTTATAGTCAATGCCGCTGAGCCATCACTGCTTCAAAGTTTGTATTACTGCTTAGCGATTTTTCTAATCCCGGTATCCCGGGATCGGTGTTCCTTTGTTATGAATAAGTAAGAAGGGCCCTTAGTTTAGAAGCCGTGTTACTTTTGCATAATATGCGTCAATGTTGCCGATTGTCCTCCGAAAAAACACATACAATAAAATACATATTACTTAAATCACATGTACATATATGTGATACCTATTCTATTCTGGGTTAAGTTCTGGAAAAAATAAGGTACAACATTTTAAAGAATTAGTAGTAGTATAATATATTTACCGTTTGTCTCTGTGATGTTCTGTAGCGTCGTAGTAAACCGACGCCTCGTCCGGGTTCAGCCTTATGGGCTCCCCGCCGCTCACTACGGAGTGGATTTTAACTGGAAATATACAAACAAACTCATTGTATACAACGTCGAGTTTCGTGGAGTCAAATCACTTCGCATGGCGGCCATCTTGAATCCGCCATTTTGGATTTTTGACAGCTGTCTCGAGAATGCTTTATAAAATATTTTTTTTAATTTTTTTTATTTATGTGATTGTGACCGAACAAGCTCGAGGCCCACCTGATCTTAAGTGGACTAACCTCTGCCTATAACAGATGCATTTCATCACAAGTCACGAATTGCACTGCGCCCGTCACATTGAGACATAGTTGTTAAGTCTCATTGTGCCTGTAATTTCACTGGCTCTCAAGGACTAATGCCGGAACACACCGTTAGGTGCTTGGCGACAAACTTTCTACTTGAGGGTGGTAGCTAGCCAGGTGGGCAATCGCAAAATGCCCTTCCACCATGCGGTGAAGCTCAAGCCGGCGGTGGAGATCGAACCAGGGTACTGCGGCGCGGCAGTCCATAGCTATTACCGCTCGGCCATCATTGCTTCAAAATTCAAAATTACTTTAAATTAGGCGTGCCATGTGAGACGATAGCGTTTGTAGCTGTTTCAGAATCGACATTTGTGTCGGAGCACTGATCCGTTTTGAAGCAATGATGGCCGAGCGGTAATAGCTATGGACTGCCGTGCCGCAGGTACCTGGTTCTATCCCCACCGCCGGCTTGAGCTTCACCGTATGGTGGAAGAGTATTATGTGATTGCTCGCCTGGCTACCTAACACCTTCAAGTAGAAACTCTATCGTCAAGCACCTAACAGTGAGTTCCGGTAGCAGTCAACCACTATGTCTCAGGGTGATGGACACAGTGCAATTCGTGACTTGTGACAACATACGTCTGTTATAGGCAGAGGTTACCGGTTATCACAATAACATAAAACAAAAAAAAAACTCTGTTATATCTAGTAATAAAACAATTTTAAACGGTTTAAATCGCGTATATTTGGTCACGGGGTGACCACGATCACTGCAAAGTGTATGAAACGTCGGCGGGACAAAAATAATGATAAATATACGCGATTTAAACCGTTTGAAGTTGTTTAATTACTATGTGTTATAATCGCGAAAAGCTAAGACAACATAGCACTGTTATATATTGGATAATATTTATGCGGTTTGTAGAGTATATTACCTGAATGTCCCGGCGAGGCATTATCCGGTTGGCGCACACGTATCTCTAGCCGGCTGGAGACGGTGGCGCCCTCCGGCTCTACCGGCTTTAACTTAGGCTTGGCTTCGCGGCCGCTCGACGTTGATGATATACTCTGGAAAATGGTTATCTTTATGTTATGAATTTATGAGACGGATCAGTCAATCAAAAATGAGTAAGATTTTAGATTCACGGTTAGGGGGAAGCGTTTCATATTAAAACAGCAGAGAGGAGCAGAGCGTGGTTATTTGAGTCCTTGAGGTTTTCGACTAGCAAAGACAAATAAAAAGTCCTGTTTAGGCAATTGTGTACGGTTTTATAATAAAGTTCCCAAACATATTACAACGCTCACAGAAGGGAAATTCAAGTTGCATGTGAAAAACATATTGATTAAAAAATCCTACTACACAGTTTCTGATTACATAAACGACAAAAATGCCTGGACAATTCCGCCTCCGCCAAGCTATTGCCTGTCACCTACATAATTTAAACAAATATTGTAATAACTCTATTATATAGTAAGTATGTAACACATGTTAAAAGATGTTTAAAAGAATAGCCCCGGGTTACTTGCCCGTTCTACTCGCAGTGGCTCTATAGAATTTATTTGCTGAATGTGGCAGTACAATGTAGAATATTTCAATACTAAAATTTGTAATTGAGCGTCGTAGACGCCTAAATTGATTAAATGATTTTGACTTTGACTTGAGTTTCTTGCCCGTCCTTCTCGCAGTGACTTTATACCCTTTTTGCTGAACCCGGCAGTATAGTACTGTATCAGCAAAATTGTCAACCCAAATACAGCCTCCCCCTTTTAGGGGAGGTTGTCCTTCCTATAAGATAGCAGTTCCTCAGAAGGAGCTGGTGACATGCTAGATGGCGAAATGATTTAGAGTTAGGGTAAATATGTACCGGCATGCTGTTCGCCCTGGCAGGAGTATGTTCAGGCGAGGCTCGATGCCTGGAGGCGACGTTCCGCATCACGTCCACTCTGTACCGCAGCGCGCCCTCCGCGCCGTCGAACGAGGCCTGCTGCATCAGCGGGGGCTTCAGGGTTCGAATGTGGCTACCTATAGAAACATATACATATATAAATACAAGATTTGCTTCTTATCTATCATGTCAGTTCTACCATTTGAAGCAGTGATGGCCGAGCGGTAATAGCTATGGACTGCCGTGCTGCATTCACCGCATGGTACAAGGGCATTTTGCGATTACCCGCCTGGCCAGCTACCACCCTCATGTAGTTTTTTTTACTGCTTATAGGTAAGCCTTTTACCACAATCTCACCTGATGGTAAGTGATGATGTGGTAGAAGGTATTAACAGCCTTCAACCTAGAATTACTGGCTCTCAAGGAAAGCTGCTGGAGCACACCATTAGGTGCTTAGCGACAGATTTTACTACTTGAGGGTGGTCGCTAGCCAGGCGGGCATTCTCAAAATGCTCTTCCACCATGCGGTCAAGGCAGGATTCGAACCATGGACATGCTGCGCGGCAGTCCATAGCCAATGCCACTGAGCCATCACTGCTTCGAGAATCTGTCGCCAAACACCTAACGGTGTGTTTCAGCAGCAGTTCTTGAGATCCAGTGACATTACAGGCACATGAGACTTAACAAATATGTCTCAAAGTGACGGGCGCAGTGCAATTCGTAACTTGTGATGAAAATAACTTCTTGGAACCATTTGTCTGCAGCCCTTTTGCGTATTTAATTAGTGGCCATAACTTTCTTGATAACATTTTTGAAAGTCGATGTCCGGTTGCAGAGCGTGGTTATTTTTTCTGACCAGGAACATATATAATGGTTAATAAATCTAGCTACAAGATGCGTAAATGATTATAATTTATGAAAATTAAAATAATTAACTTTAAAATTACATTTATTTTAAATTTCCTTGACATTTATGAGTATATAATTTGCATTAAATTATCTTGACATTTAACTTAAAATTAATTAATTTGAATATTGTATTCATACGTCTGTAAAGACAAGTTTTAGTGGAAAGACATAATTTTTTTTCTAAAATTTTACCTAAAACTTTTGAATGAATAAAAAGTAATTTACCGCCACTAACATAAGATTTTGCCTTAAATTAGTACAAATACATTTAAACGGAGTTGGTTCATTTCCCTTGGGCAAGCCTTTGACCACAATCTCACCTGATAGTAAGCGATGATGCAGTCGAAGGTGTTAAAAGTATTAACCTAGAATTATTGGCTTTCAACGCGGTGAAATGCTTGGCGACAGATTTATGTGCCACAAATTCCAAACTCACCAATGGAAGGCAGCGTCCAACAGCGCGGAAGCACCGGCTGTAGATGCGGGTAGGCTTCGATACCCGGGATGTGCAGGCAGCGGCGAACCGTCCCCGCGGGGATACACGCCGGCTCGGACGGGGATGGCGGAGGGGGGGACGCGGCTCTAGGAGGGGACTTTTGGGGTACCTGCAAATAGATACAGCAAATATTATATACTTCGAATTGACATATAAATAATAAATAAATTGTACCATAACAGGCTTCTGAACCTCACATTGCAGTTGTTGAATTAGTTATTATGTATATTAGTTTAATTTAGAGTTATTTTGAGATTATTGTCTCATAACCAATTAATTATTTAGAAGCAGTGATACCTCAGTGGCATTGGCTATGGACTGCCGCGCAGCAGGTCCATGGTTCGTATCCCGCCGCGGGCTTGAGCTTCACCGCATGGAGAAAGGGCACTTTACGATTGCCCGCCTGGCTAGCGACCACCCTCAAGTAGACAATCCATCGCTGAGCACCTAACGGTGTGTTCCGACAGCTGTCCTTGAGAGCCAGTAATTCTATGTTAGCCTGAACAACATCTACGACCACATCATCATTCACCATCAGGTGAGATAGTATTCAAAGGCTAATCTATCAAGTATAAAAAAAAATATAGTATAGATAAATAGAAAGGGGGCCTAGTACGCTTCCTTGTGGGATGCCGTAGCAAGGGGATCGGTGTCGACATACAAAATGGTACTCACAGTGAGTACGGGCAGTTGCCGCTGCGTGTGCTGCGTGTGGGGCGTCGTCGAGGAGTTGTGCAGCTGAGTGCGGGCGTGGGAGCACGACGACAGTGCCGACGTCCCTCCCCCACCCCCACCTCCCCCTCCCCCACTGCCGCCCGCGCGGGGGCAGCGGTGCTCCGGGGACTGGGGACAAACGGGGGACAGGTTAACATCTCACTAGAATGTCGTGCTCTAGTCATTTCTAGTCACTTGCCCCGTGTGGTGCCGGGTTAGAATTGTACCTCCCCATATCATCCCGTGGGTGTCGTAAGAGGCGACTACGGGAACAATACTGGAAGGTGGGCAGCAGCGCCTCCTAAAGAACTGCTATCTTACACTGCGATCCCCAAGCCGCCTGCCAAGCGTGGGGATTATGGCAAATACCCCCTTAATAGGGGAGGCTGTGGACGTTCCGGCTGATACAGTACAGTACAGTCATTTGTAAATGTGATTTTCGCTCAACACGCGATAGTGCTTGAATATTTAGAAATATAGAAGAGCGGCGACATCATTACGAAAGAAGATTACACTTAAGTGTTTGAAAGAACACTTCTTTCGACTAGATGAAGTCTTGTGGCCGCGCACCGTACCCTATTACGGTAAAAAATAAGAGAACAAGAATTGGTTTAGACGGGGCATGTTCCGGTGGCCGAGTGGTTTTGATACCCAACACAAAATGTAGCGACGCGGGTTCAAGTTGGGGGTGATATAGTAGCCCGGCAACCCACGGGGCGTATATCATAGGACGATCGGACAAACATAATTTATCGTCGAGCAACAATCCAATCCAAAAACAAAGGCAAAGCGTGATAGTCTCGTTCGATAGTAATAAAAAACAATTGTTAATAGTTTACCTGTAACTGTTCCTGTTTCCACTCATTGTCTGTGGTCTCTTCAGAGTCGTCGAACTGCGACTTCCACAGCGATACCAACGTGAGAGCGCCGCCTTTCGTCACCTATAGATCACATTATACTTTATATATAAGTTTACCCACACCCGACTAATATAACATATTGTTACCGAGTCAAAACTGGCAACTAGTGCGGCTCTATAAAAGCAAGCGCCGACCGAGCCTCGATTTCATTCTGTGCGTGGCGTTCAGGCGTGACGGTTGTCTCGTTAGTTGATATTATTTGTTTGTGAAATATATTTGGGTGATTATTGTGATTTTACTTTTTAAAAACTTAATTTCCCTTCTGATCGATACGAATATTCTATTTAACCAACTTCAAAAAAAGAAGGTAGTCATACTACTATATTTTTATTTTATTTTTTGTGTGTACCGTCAAAAACACTCACGTTGAGGATCGAATACGTCTCACAGGTTTCGAGAATATCAGATGCTCATTATCAGGGCGAGTGATAACGTGAGTATTTTTGAATGCTTTAATGAATTGCTTTAACCCTAGGTCGGTCGCGCTAATTGTTGTAACATCGTCGGTCGCGTGGGGCCTTTGAAAGCCCTGATTTCAATTTCGTATATTTTGTAAATTTACTAGTAATTATTTTATTGTTTAATAATAATTAGCAAAATATTAATGTATATTTTATAATAATAAAACGTTTCGCAATCAAATCTTATTTATTTAGCATTAATTTCACTCACACTGAAAAACAAGAAATTCTGCACATTTTTGGCATCTTTGACTAAAAATTATAATAATTATAACAAAATTATTTTTTTCTTCGAAATTAAACAAAAACTAGCAAAATGGAGATCTTTTCGTTCCTTTGAAACAATGTTATATAGAAAAAATTATCAGATAATTAAAAAAAATCAGCCTGCTGTGTGGTCTTCCGAACAGTTGACACAAACTGATGCTGCGTGTCTCGGGCAAATGTTTTGCCGGCATGAAACACATGATGTCGAATATTTTCTATCGACATTTCGTGGACAATATACGCATCTTT
Organism: Plagodis pulveraria; assembly: GCA_963890685.1. Lineage (NCBI taxonomy): Eukaryota > Metazoa > Arthropoda > Insecta > Lepidoptera > Geometridae > Plagodis > Plagodis pulveraria. Next base: position 2,256,154 of record OY982977.1, read on the forward strand.
TTCTGGACATTTGTTCTTGATTTTGACGTTGCTCTTGCAGAACATTATTTCCAGTAAACCGCTTTATATGTTGCCGGAGTTCTCGTGGAAGTGTGTTTATTGTGCTTCTATATTTCAGGTAATCATCAAAAAGGGAAAAAGCTAGCTTCATTCGAATCATCTTCTTCTTGTTCTTGAAGCCACCTTATTATTTGCTGGTCTTGTGAGGGGTCCATTTTACCTGATAATCACTAATTAAGCACTTCACCTTATATAAAAAAAATGTTACACAATCGGTCGCATGGGGTCTTTGAAAGCCCTTGCGCAAAACAGACGTGTTTCCTACTCAAGCGCAGCGCGCAAACTGACTTTCGCGCGCATTGTTTAGTACTTAAGTATATTTTAGAAAGCTACTGTGAGTTACAGATCTGTAACTAAACTGTAAAAAAATATATATCAGTTTTTCCGTAACCCGTGCTTTTAAAGACCCCATGCGACCTACCGCGGGTTAACACTTCTTGTAGACTCTAGTATAGCAAATAACTTGTTCAATTAAAGCTATTTAGCACTTTACAAAATCACAAATATACGATAGGAAAAATGAAGTCATGTGCGGGATTCGAACCCGCACACTTGTTACAACGCAAGTGGTACTATAGATGTCGCTCCATCCGAATACGACGGTTAAAGAACGATAGGAAGGATTTGAGTTATGACGTCATGTTAGCTCAATTGGTTAGAGCATACCCCGGCTAAAGGGGTGGATGGACGCGGGTTCGAATCCCGCACACGACTTAAATTTTTCCTATCGTATATTTGTGATTTTGTAATGTGATTCGCGTAGCAGACGTTATTGCAAACCTAACAATATTAAACATATTTAGTACATGTAAGTGGCAGTAGTGAGTAGGTATTAGAATTTCGAAGCGTTCGTAGCGAAGTTTGTTAGCTGTTCTCAACCGATCAGCAAAGTTAAGCAACGTCGCGCGCGGTCATGAGTTGGATGGGTGGCCGCTAGTGACATTACTACTGAGCGTGCACGTGCTTCGGAGAGCACGCGTTAAGCCGTCGGTCCCGGTTGTTGTCCTAGGATGGCAGTCGTTATAGCATGATGGTAGGGCATTTTGCGAATGTCCGTCTGGCTAGCTGCCACCCTCAAGTAGATAATCTGTCGCCAAGCACCTAACGGTGTGTTCCTTGAGAGCCAGTACTTCTAAGTTAGCCTGAATAACATGTTCGACCACATTATCACTTACCATCAGGTGAGATAGTGGTCAAAGGCTAACCTATCAGGCATAAAAAAAAAAAAAAAAAAAAAAAAAAAGTAAGCGGCAGTATTGAGTAAGTACATATGTAGTATAGCATACCTGTTGCAGTGCGGATACGTTTTCGTCGTCCATGACGGCGAACTGCGTGTAGCTCTGGTCGGCAGCGCGCGCGCGGGCAGTGCGCCGCCCGCCTGCCGGTACACACACTTTACTTTAACAAATGGCATACTAGTTATTTATTACCGAAATATATCATACGCGACAAGTATTGCAAGAAATTTGTCACAATACCTTACAAAACACGGCTGACAAATAATTTCTCAGATGACCTTACAATACACGGCTGACAAGACATGAGATGATGACGATGAGATTAACTTAAATATAAAATATAATGACGAAGTTATTGAAAACGTAAATGAAACAAAATTTTTGGGAGTTCAAATTGACAGACACGCTAATTGGAAGGCACACATAAAATATTTTTGCACTAAAATAAGCAGATTTGTATTCGCTTTGAAGAAGTTGACGCAAGTTTCGTCACGCAAAACTGCTGTAACTGCGTATCATGGTTTTGTATCCTCAAATTTGCGATATGGAATTCTTCAATGGGGCAATCCTGTAGACATTTTGACGCTCTTTAAAGTTCAAAAACGTTGCACAAACATGGCCCATGTTTGGAGCAAGACAAAGACAAACTTGCAAGCCATTATTTCAGAAACTTAAAATAAAAACTGAAGCAATATATAAATAGCTCGTTAAATAAGTAATGCCTACCAAGCCAGAGGACTCATTTATATATTATATTTAAGAGAATCTCATTGTAAGTGAACACTAGTTCTTATGAGAAATAAAGTTCTTTAAACCTAAACCTAAAATTCCCACTCTTAGCTCGCTATATATTTTTGAAGCTTGCTAATTTGTAAGAGACCATCCTGAAGAATTCATATTAAAAGTTAATACACGCCCACGTAAAACACGAAACAAAATTGAAATATTCTCACATTATGAAAAGTCACGAACAGTTTATTTTAAAAACAGCGTGTACTCCATGGCTCATAAGCTACCAGATAGTTTAAAAGACTGTGAGCTGAACATTTTTAAAAGAAAATTAAAATATTTGTTGACTGAAAAATGCTATTACACAGTAGACGAATTTCTACTACTACTATTATAACATAATAATTAATAACTATTTGATCATTATATAACTTAAATTTAACTTTGACATTAACTAGAATTTAATTAAATTAAATTTAATTATTACTTTAATTACGAATGAATGTGAATTACTATTAATTAAATACTAGATTACACTGAATTACTATTATATAAATTAAATTTATGACTTGTAAAATATTGTACGCCAATTATGGTATATTACAGAGACACGTAACTTATTATGATATTATCTACATTGTAACCTGTAATAATGCAATAAATATGATTTGATTTGACATTTCTCACAATACCTTACAAAACACGGCTGACAAATCATTTCTCACATGACCTTACAATACACGGCTGACAAGACATTTCTCACAATACCTTACAAAACACGGCTGACAAATCATTTCTCACATGACCTTACAATACACGGCTGACAAGACATTTCTCACAATACCTTACAAAACACGGCTGACAAATCATTTCTCACATGACCTTACAATACACGGCTGACAAGACATTTCTCACAATACCTTACAAAACATCGCTGACAAAACATTTCTCACATGACCTTACAATACACGGCTGACAAGACATTCCTCACAATACCTTACGAAACACGGCTGACAAATCATTTCTCACATGACTTTACAATACACGGCTGACAAGACATTTGTCACAATACCTTACAAAACACGGCTGACAAATCATTTCTCACATACCTTACAATACACGGCTGACAAGACATTCCTCACAATACCTTACAAAACACGGCTGACAAATCATTTCTCACATGACCTTACAATACACGGCTGACAAATCATTTCTCACATGACCTTACAATACTCGGCTGACAAGACATTTGTCACAATACCTTACAAAACACGGCTGACAAATCATCTCTCACATACCTTACAATACACGGCTGACAAGACATTCCTCACAATACCTTACAAAACACGCCTGACTAATCATTTCTCACATACCTTACAATACACGGCTGACAAGACATTCCTCACAATACCTTACAAAACACGGCTGACAAATCATTTCTCACATGACCTGACAATACACGGCTGACAAGACATTCTTCACAATACCTTACAAAACACGGTTGACAAATCATTTCTCACATGACTTTACAATACACGGCTGACAAGACATTTCTCACAATACCTTACAAAACACGGCTGACAGATCATTTCTCACATGACTTTACAATACACGGCTGACAAGACATTCCTCACAATACCTTACAAAACACGGCTGACAAATCATTTCTCACATGACTTTACAATACACGGCTGACAAGACATTTCTCACAATACCTTACAAAACACGGCTGACAAATCATTTCTCACATGACCTGAAAATACACGGTTGACAAGACATTCCTCACAATACCTTACAAAACACGGCTGACAAATCATTTCTCACATGACTTTACAATACACGGCTGACAAGACATTTCTCACAATACCTTACAAAACACGGCTGACATGCCATTTCTCATAAAGCATGGATTAGAAGACATTTATTCCATTACCCGACATTTCTTCAGAAGATTCCTTACAAAACATTTCTTACAAGGCATGACTTGCACAACATTTGTTACCATAAATTTCATACAAAATTGCTTTGTTGGACGAAAAACGAAAAGCGTCGCTTTGTAATCTCGAAGTTCTGGGTTTAATTTCCGGATAATACAAATTTATTGTATCTATGACCAAAAATGACAGAATTAATCAATCTCATTTTACTGTCCCTTGTTGATTGTAAAAGCTCGCTTACTATAGCATAAAACCAAAGCAGGTCTCCCGTAAGTCTTCTAGTAGGTCTTGTGGATAAATTTGTTACTTTGCGGAAATCCATGTTTATGGAAGCTATGTGATTAACACAAAAAGCTATTGATATGAATAATATACCTACTAATATACATACCTCGTTTGAAATGCGTGTCTGAGTGTACGCTGTCGACGTCTGCGACTATCCTGGGACTCACGGCTTCGCCTGAAACATTTATAATTAGCCATGTACATTTAGTATATTGTCAGTGTTGAGATGAGAGCTGGTAGGGCGAGGCGGAAGAGGCACGCATTTTGTGCCAACCACAGTTAGCGGGGGATAAGGGCAAGAGGAAAACGATTTTGAAGCAATGATGGCCGAGCGGTTATAGCTATGGACCGCCGTGCCGCAGTACCCTGGTTCGATCCCCACAGCCGGCTTGAGCTTCAACGCATGGTGGAAGGGCATTTTGCGATTGCCCGCCTGGGTAGCTACTACCCTCAAGTAGAAAATCTGTCACCAAGCACCTAACGGTGTGTTCCGGCAGCAGTCCTTGAGAGCCAGTGAAATTACAGGCAAATGAGATTTAACAACTGTGTCTCAACGTGACGGGCGCAGTGCAATTCATGACTTGTGATGAAATGCATCTGTTATGGGCAGAGGATACCGCTTAGCATCAGGTGGGCCTCGAGCTTGTTCCGTCAAAATGACATGAAAAAAAAAACCTAGTATTGAGTAAGTATATATACTAGCAAAAATCTGAGCTTTGTGAGGGCTCGCGTTTATTTTACAACCTGATTCTAGTGGTGTCATCTAGTATTAAGTACATTAACTACGATGTATTTGATTACTGAGTTTAATTCTGTAGCAGCGATGTTAACTCTTTGGTTTTCTAACAGATGGCGTTAGTAGTACAATAACATTATAATATCCAATAAATACAAAATTGTTAATGTTTTTTTTAATGGTTATAAAATTATATTTTTTTGACAGATAACACATCTAGATATGAAGTTAAATTACTATGTTAAAGCACAAATCTATAGGTGTGATAGTTTTTCAGTAAAGTGTACCACAAAATGCTCAGCTTGTGAGCTCGTTTCGCTCGCCCTAATAATACAGTTCGCCACAACATACGAATGTATGACATAATGAAATTCCTTGAACGTGTATATCTGCTGCGTGTTATAAAATATCATTGACCTGTAATTAAATTGACGACAAAAAAAATCTGGACACTACAATTTCAGCAAGACAGCGTATTTATTCACTACTTGTCCATATCCGCGAGTGTCTGTCGGGATTGTTTTTATTTTTACGTTATTATCAGAAATATACAAAATTACTGTAATATAAATATTACCCTAATATATTCGGGAAGCACCTCAGTGAGTTTTTATATTGAGGCCGTTCGAAAATCGAGTAAAAGTTCACTTTTTCTTGGGCCTGGATTCTACGTCCTTTTGACCACCTTTTGTTTTATCGTCAAAAGTTCTTCTATCAATGTCAATAATATTACTGATTCACTTCACTACTGTCATACTCATATCAGTCACTGCATTAGAGCTATTGAATATGTTACCCGATGCAAAATAGAGTGAGGATTTTTCACCCGTCATGTAAATGGTAGTCAGTTGTCATTTGAGACTCTTTTTATGCATAATTATAAAATAAATACAATACCTATAAAATATTTGTTAAATTTAAGAATGTGAACCTTTTTTGCTTATATATATATATTCCGAGTTTTTAGTGATTATTTTTGAAAAATACATGCAAAGGGTCGGGAGATAATTATGACTAACTAGTTACTCGTTAGTTACTCGACGCTAGTTCGGAAACGACTAAATAAACATATTACAATATGACGTTTATCCTTGTTTAACTCACAAGTGTTACAGTGTGTGAGAAATCACTCGTTTCCGAACGCAGGTTAGATTACAGATAACATACAACTTTTACAAATATATTACAGATACAATCCTTTCCAAGCTTAGTATAATCTTTTCGAAACAAACACGATAAGACCTACATAATGTACTATTATTACGAGAAATAGATATATAATGTGTTTGAATTAAAGAATCTCAACAAAAAGAAACTGGGCTGTGGCTGTGTTATGAACACGGTTGTTTGTTGTACGTGAATATATCTCAAAATGGCGGGCTGCCCCCTCCGCCGCGCGCGATGTGTTACAGTCCTTACTTAGTGTAATACACTCTTTGATTCTTTAGCTATCCAGTGGTGTAATTTAAATTTGTATGGGGATGACAGGTATGTAGCTGCAACACTAAACTGTTTCCCCCGATCTTGTTATCATTAGTTTTTTTTAATTACGTCCCTATGGAAGCTATTTTAAATGCGTATTCACGTCAATAAATGCACATCACATGACTAAGGTCTAGAAAATAAATATAAGAAGCGATAACCTCACGACTTTCTACTGCTATATAAATAAGTACAAAAATATTGGAAGAAGATTAAAGTCTCAAAATACCACATACACAAAGTTAATAGAACCTAATAACTAATAGAAACATAGAACATAGAATGAAATAGAACATGTTAGTTACAAAGTTATTACTCTTATTACCGATCAAGTCTTGTGGGAAGGAAGAAATATAAGGAGCGATAACGTCACGACTTTCTACTGCTATATAAATAACTACAAAAATATTGGAAGAAGATTAAAGTCTCAAAATACCACATACACAAAGTTAATAGAACCTAATAACTAATAGAAACATAGAACATAGAATGAAATAGAACATGTTAGTTACAAAGTTATTACTCTTATAACCGACCAAGTCTTGTGGGAAGGAAGAAATATAAGAAGCGATAACCTCACGACTTTCTACTGCTATATAAATAAGTACAAAAACATTGGAAGAAGATTAGAGTCTCGAAATAACACATCCACAAAGTTAATAGAACCTAATAACTATTGGAAACCTAGAACATAGAATGCAATAGAACATGTTAGTTATAAAGTTATTATTCTTATTACCGACCAAGTCTTGTACACACGTGCTAGGGGCACAGAGGGGAATAAGAAGCAATAACATCACGAGTCCCTACTGCTATATAAATAACTACAAAAACATTGGAAGAAGATTAGAGTCTCGAAATACCACACCCACAAAGTTAATTGAACCTAATAACTAATAGAAACATAGAACATAGAATACAATAGAACATGTTAGTTACAAAGTTATTACCGATCAAGTCTTGTGGGAAGGAAGAAATATAAGGAGCGATAACGTCACGACTTTCTACTGCTACATAAATAACTACAAAAATATTGGGAGAGGATCAAATAGAGTCTCAAAATATCACATCCACAAAGTTAATAGAACCTAATAACTAATAGAAATATAAAACACAGAATCTATAGGACAATGTTAGTTACAAAGTTATTACCCTTATTACCGACCAAGTCTTGTGGGAAGGAAGAAATATAAGGAGCGATAACATCTCGACTTTCTACTGCTATATAAATAACTACAAAAACATTGGAAGAAGATTAGTCTCAAAATATCACATCCACAAAGTTAATAGAACCTAATAACTAATAGAAACATAGAACATAGAATGCAATAGAACATGTTAGTTACAAAGTTTTTATTCTTATTACCGACCAAGTCTTGACAGCACGTGGAAGGGGCACAGAGGGGAATAAGAAGCTATAACATCACGACTAACTACTGCTATATAAATAACTACAAAAACATTGGAAGAAGATTAGAGTCTCAAAATATCACATCCACAAAGTTAATAGAACCTAATAACTAATAGAAACATAGAACATATAATGCAATAGAACATGTTAGTTACAAAGTTATTACTCTTATTATCGACCAAGTCTTGTGCGAAGGAAGACATATAAGAAGCGATAACATCTCGACTTTCTACTGCTATATAAATAACTACAAAAACATTGCAAGAAGATTAAAGTCTCAAAAGATCACATCCACAAAGTTAATAGAACCTAATAACTAATAGAAACATAGAACATATAATGCAATAGAACATGTTAGTTACAATGTTATTACTTTTATTACCGGTCGTGGATGGGGAGGCCTGCGCCGCCAGGTCTTGTACACAGGTGGCTGGGGCTGTCACCACGCGCAGTCGGGCCAGGGTTGGTCCTCCACCTGGGAAATAAATACGTAAAGAATATATTAATATAAAAATATCATTACGCCTGTATCGCGTAAGGAATATGTAGGAGTATATAGTGTATTCATAGTGTGTCTAAGCTAGAACATATAAATACTACGTATCGAATGGACACTCCTCTCCCCCCACCGAAACGAGCCTTCCTCACCTTCGATTCTGAGCTGTCGCTGAGCTGACTTGAAAACGGGACGCGTAACTCGCGCACATAGACGTGACCTTTGACGAGTATTTTACAAGTTGAGAATGGGGTACCCTTGAGCTGTTTACGGTTGCTTATCAACTAAACGAGAAAAGGATTGTTTGTTGTAAATAATGATTGTTTATTTTACGAGAACAACATAAATTATTATCATTACTTGTATAAAATGTGAACTTGGAACGATATTGTATAGTGTAGGTAACATTTATTGTATAAGTAATAGAGTGAAATGTGAAGTAATGTTACCTACTCGGTTGTGTGTTGCATATTCCTACGTCTTTGTCATTTTTTTACTGTCGATTGTTGTGCTTGTAAATGTTTTTGCAGGTATATACATAATTTAAAACGACTAATAAACGTATCAATAGCTTGTTAGGTGGATAAGTACAACAATTATTCATACGATAACAACCTTAGAGATCACGCACACATTTACGCGTGTACAAAAACAACATTTGTGTAGTGTCTGTGTAATAGGTAGCCGCGTTGTAAACGCGGCTTTTGAATAGAGAATGAGTCGAGTGTCGAGGGTGTCGCTAGGCTTGGAAAGTAGTATGCCGATTATGTATTACAGCTCTCGAAGCGTAGTTTGGTGAGCTGTTCTTAACTGATCAGCTAAGTTAAGCAACGTCCATTCCCATTCAATAATCGGACGTCCAGGGATACTCAGAAGCGCCACCGCTATATGGTTGATATTCCATTTACTCGAACGAAGCGATTTGCGTCTTCGTTCATCATACGAACTGCCAGGGAATGGAACACCCTGCCTGAGTCTGTGTTTCCGGTTAAGTACAATATGGTAGTCTTCTTAACGCGAGTGAATAGATACCTTCTGGGTCAGCGCGCTCCATCATCGATCGCATCATGACTTAGCATCAGGTGAGATAGTAACCAAGTGCTACACAGAAAAATAAAAAAAAAAAAACGTCCGCTGTGGTTATGACTTGGAAGGGTGACTGCTACTGACATTAATACTGAGCGTGCACGTGCTTCGGAGGGCACGTTAAGCCGTCGCGTGTCAATTGTTGTCTTAGGAAGGTGGAATCTTGCGAATGCTCGCCTGGCTAGCTACCACCCTCAAGTAGACAATCTGGGGCGTCTAAATGTGGGCGAGCACCCAACAGTGTACAGCAGCCGGCCTGGAGAGCAAGTAATTCCTGTCTCTTGCCTTGAGAACAACGTTTTCGACCACATCATCACTAACCATCAAGTGAGATTGTGGTTCAAGCTTAACCTATGAACAATAAATGAAGAAGGTTGTGCGATAGAGAGTAGGTTCAGTAAGCGGTAACATACCAGGCACGGGCGCCCTCGGCTTGCAAGGCGGCACACTCTGCCGCTCGGGCCGCGTCGCCGTCGGGCCGGTCACTGCTGAATTGCTGGTCTCCTGGTACACAAACATACATACTACTATAGACGTGTATATATATATATATATATATATTAAAACTAATTCGCAACTATTCACACCACTATCAGAGACAGACAGTAAACTTAGGGTCTGTTTTAGAATGTTCGAGTAAGTTCCGGTTATACTAACCAGAACATATTTAATAAATAAAACACTATCTTTGCGTTTCACAGTCATCGATTTAGCCTATCCATCGGTTAAAGCTAAGAGATCTTAACTTACATTCAAAATCAATATCACTATATAGTAAACAAAGTCGCTTCCCGCTGTCTGTCCCTATGTATGCTTAGATCTTTAAAAATATGCAATAAATTTTGATGAGATTTTCTTTATAAGAAATATATTAGTTAAAAAATGCTTGAATACAGCATATTATAAGCCAATTCTTAACTGACAATGTATTTCTTACTGCTACTGATACCTTGACATGACATTATATATATACATATGTATATATAAGGTTTTGATTTCTTTTTTAACGACAACAAATTTTCAATGTAATTATTAATCTGATTTTCTATTATTATTATCACCACATTTGTACACCTAAAACCGGCAAAACATGTTGACACACACCTAGATAGATAGATAAACTCTTTATTGAATACTTTAAACTAAAACAAAATTAAAAATATTTAGCTTTTAATAGTGAACAATAGGCACCCTTATCGCCCAAAGCTATTTTTGCAAGACAACCTTTGAATGGAGAGGAGCAAGTTTCGACAAGGGGTGGCGGATATACTTCATAAGTATATTGAGTAGTAAGTATATAATAACTAGATTAAGACCACATGCATGTTATTATTATATATGTATGACATCATATGTTTTCTCAAATAAAAGTTATCTTATCTAAATATCTGTTTATATATTTTACAAGCACAATCGCGTGCTAAGCGTTATTCACGTTACAAATTTTGTATGGACCGATTAAACCGTCTTAGCATGTCTTAGCGGACGCACTCTCTCCTATTTTTGTGTTAACAATTCATCTATTATGATGCTCTGCAACTGTATAGGCAGAAGTTGTCGCTTAACATCAGGCCTCGTGCTTGTTCCATTAGACAGCATACAAAAACCAGCTTGGTAAATGAGTACCGTTTACTAGTGCCTTTGAAAATAATATTAGGTCCTTACATATGAAATTGGCGTTTTGTATGGGAGGAACAAAAAGTCGAATATTTTTTAATATAATATATTTAATTAATCAAAGTATGAACCATTATTTTCTATGCACTTTTGCCACCTCATAGGTAGTTCATTGATCCCTTTACTAAAAAAACCAGTCGGACGGGAATCAATAAAATCTTTGAAGGCGATTTGGACTGCCCCATCGGAGTTGAATTTTTTCCCTTGCAAGAAGTTATCCAAATTTCGAAAAAAATGGTAATCTGTTGGAGCAAGGTCCGGGGAGTACGGAGGATGTCTTAGACTTTCCAATTGAAGCTCTTTTAATTTAGTAGCCGTCTGTAGCGCAGTGTGTGGTCTAGCGTTGTCGTGAAGCAGCAATGGCGTGGAGCGATTGACCAGCCTAGGTTGTTTAGCCGCTAGCTTTTCCATCATGGTTTGCAATTCCTGACAATAGGCATCAGCCGTAATAGTCTGGCCAGATTTGAAAAAACTGTAATGAACAATACCGGCACTAGTCCACCAAACGCTTACAAGTAACTTTTTTGGGGTTAATTTTCGCTTGGGGCAGGATTTGGCTGGCTGGCCAGGATCTAACCATTGCGCTGAGCGCTTCCGATTATCGTAAAGAACCCATTTTTCATCACAGGTAATGATTCGGTTTAAAATACCTTCATTATTGTGCCGGTTTAGTAATGTAACGCAGCAGTCGACGCGCGTTTGCCGGTTTGTTTCAGTCAATTCGTGAGGTACCCACCTTTCATAATACATATATAAAACTGTTTTAATTCACTTGAAGCAAATTGGGAAGATTAAAAAGCTTGAAAGGTGGGTCCTTTCAAGCTTTTTAATCTTCCCAATTTGCTTCAAGTGAATTAAAACAGTTTTATCACTAACATTGCAGCCTGCAGCTAACTCGGACGTGGTTTGCGATGGATCCGCTTCCACAATAGCCTTCAACTCTTCATTATCAACTTGAGTCTCAGGCCGTCCACGGGGCTTGTTCTGCAGGTCGAAATTTCCAGAACGAAAACGTTGGAACCAAAAACGAACTGTGTTTTCTTTTGCAACACGACCGCCATACACATCATTCACCCTTCGAGTTGTTTCCGCAGCACTAGTGCCACGGCGGAACTCGTACTCGTAAATAATGCGATATTTAAGGTTTTCCATTTTGTAAAATGAGTGACGCAAACAGAAAAAAACAGAAGAAAAAAAACAAATGAATGACGATCATCGAAGCAGAAATACATGAGTCTATAGCTGTACAAATTTGAATTTGGAATTCCTTACCAAAGAGGAGAAATTCGTGATTAAAGTGGCCAGTACGAAAAACGTCAATTTCATATGTAAGGACCTAATATTTTTATTAGGGAAACTGCGTGGGTGTGGTAAGAGGCGACTAAGGGAAAAATACTGGAAGGTGGGCAGCAGTGCCTTCTTAAGAACTGCCTCCTTACACTGCGATCCCCAAGCCACCGCCAAGCGTGGAGATTATGGCAAATACCCCCTAAATAGGGGAGGCTGTATTCAGCAGTGGACAACCCAGCTCGAACTTAAAAATATAATAAACCAGAAACAGTAGGGAAACTGAACAGTACACAACCAAAATAATCTTCAATAGTTAAATCAACTAAGGTACCTTAGCATGTCTGTCGGGCGAAGGCGCGGGCGTAGTCCTAGCTTCCGCTTCCTTATCTACCGTCGGCTTGTCCGTAGCTGACTGTACAATAACATAATAATATTTTTATTTTTGCTCTGCTGATTACATAATAAAATTACAAAATACGATAGGAAAAGTTATAGTCATGTGCGGGATTCGAAACCGAGACCATCCATCCCTTTAGCCGGGGTATGCTAGTACAACGTAAGTTGCACTATAGATGTCGCTCCATCCCAATACGAGGGTATAGAACGAGAGAAAAATTGAGTAATGACTCATTGACATGTTAGCTCAATTGGTATATTGGCATACCCCGGCTAAAAGGGTGGTTGGACGCGGGTTCGAATTCCGCACATGACCTAAATATATTTCCTCTAGTAAATTTGTAATTTTGTAACATGATAATATTTTTATTTTTGCAATAACACATGCTCTGCCACATTATTAAATTACAAAATACAAGTGAAAAAATTATAGTCCTATAATTGTCAACTATATCCCTATAGCCGGGGTATGCTCTGACCGACTGAGCTAACATGACAATTACTAATAACTAAAACTTTTCCTCCCGTTATTTAAATAACGTATGTGGATGGACGTGTCGCTTAGTCGGTCAGGGCATACCCCGGCTATAAAGGTGGATGCGGGTTCGAATCCCGCACATGTCTATAATTTTTTCTCTGGTAAATTAATATAATCATGATAATACTCAAATATATAGATAATAGTCTTATAATAGAGTAGACAAATACTCAGTAGAACAAATGAAGCATTGATGGCCGAACGATAATAGCTATGGACTGTCGTGCTGCACGTCGATGGTTCGATGCCCACCGTCGGTTTTAGCTTCACTGCATGGTGGGAGGGCATTTTGCGATTGCCCGACTGGCTAGCTAAACCCTCAATTAAAAAATCCGTCACCAATCAGTGTGTTCCGACAGCAGTCTTTGAGAGCCAGTAAAATTACAGGCACATGAGACTTAACAACTGTATGCGGCACAGGATGACAAGCGCAGTGCAGTTCGTCAATTATGACGAGTTAATCTGTAAAAATAATTCAAGCTTAGGTGACACCGATGTCACATCAGACCACATCACCTAGTTCTTGCTCGCTTCGCTCCTTCTGTACTGACCGTCTATAGCCAACTCTAGGGTTAGATTTGATTCCTGAGAAATACACTACCTATAATAACTATAAGAGTAAATATACATTATAACTCACATCAAACTGACGTGTTTAGGTCCAAGCGAGTTGGTTAACACAACCGGCATCCGTTTCCGCTCGCTTCGCTCCTTCTGTATCGAGTACATTAAGCCAATGCTGTAGTTAATCTCTACCCAACTAGAGAGATACAATGTAACTCACGTATCCATTAACGTGTTGGTGTCGAGGCGAGGCCGGTTGTGTACGTTTCTGCTCGCTTCGCTCCTTCTGTAAGTTCATCTGGGTGTCTGTAGCTACTGCTGTAGTTAGCTCTGTTTCTAAGCGTGGACGGGCGGAGCGAGCCTAAATGAAAAAATACAGAATTATTAATTAATGTCAGGTAATCAAAATCCAAGATGGCGGCCGCAAAAGGGCTTTGACTCGTGAAGCGTCATTTTCTGGTCGACGAGAGCTTTCTATTTAGGAGTTTGCTAAACAGGTACGGTGAAAAGGTGATAAGTGAATTTACTGTATTTTGTATTATACAAATTTTGTAAGGGTTTCATTGTTGACTAATAGTAGAGTTGCGTGTGTTTGTTTGCACTCGCCTACGAAACGGCTGAACAGATTTTGCTGGAAGTAAGTAGTTACATATATACTTTAAGTCTTGGATTAGGTTCGACATGGGATACTTTTTATCCCGATTTACTGAGCAGTTGCCGAAGGGGCGCAATATAATTGATCAAAGGAAAAGCTAGTATGTATATAATACGGTTGATAACTAAAGTGCGTTTACACTTTTTAGCCGTCCACAACTAGGTGTAGCCAGCCAGCAGGAGGATAAACATAGTAAGGTAATCCTAAGGTTTTCGCAATAATTACACATAGAAATAAACAATTTTAAACGGTTTAAATATCTATCATTTTTATCCCGATGTCCGGGACTTTGCAGTCGCCCCGTGACCACTATCACTGCAAGGTTATTAAAACCTCACCCGTCGTGGATAAAGAAAATCGGAAGGATATGCTATTTTAAACGGTAGTAACTAATTTCGATAGGTGTATCCTACTTCTTCACAGCTAATAGTCGATGTAGCTGCTTACTTTAGACTAAAATCTGGTCTAGCCTTTATCAGAATGGATATAGCTCCGATGTTCTGCGCATCGACGGCCGCTACCACGATACACTTAGACGTTGTTGTGTTGACCAGTAACCTAACGCTCCTGCTCGCTTCGCTCATCCTATACTCTGATTTTTAATTCGAGATCAAAAATGTAAACAAAGGTGTTAACCGTGCAAAAAAATTACAAGTACTTGGTAATTTTTCTAATTTTGGGAACGGATGGAGCATTTAATGTAAAAAATATATTTAATGCAATAATTTATTGCATTATTATGAAACAATAAAACACTTTTATATGCGCGTACATATTTACGCATATATTCAAGCCTGAAAAAATTAGTGTAAGATTTTTTGTTTTTAATAGCCACACTTGTGAGAATATTTTTGAAGAAAAACTATTGAATACCCTGACCTATCAGTTTGACAATGACATATATTGACATTTCTTTGTTTACATTTTTGATCTCGAATTAAAAACCAGACTATAGTCATATAGTATATCACTGTATATCTAACTTTAACCACTTGGTACTGGCCATACTGACCACACTGGCCTAGTGTAACCACAGTTCGGCTATTAGCTCCTACATATACATACATTATCAGCTGGCTGCGTGTCCGTCTGCATCGGCTGCTCAGGAGCTGGATGTACCGCCGCTCGCGTGCGCGATACTGACACAGCCTGCAATAAGATACACATTCCTTTTGAAGCACTAGTAGCGTAACTTATTTAGAAAGCAAGTCCGTTGCGGTCATGACTTGGATAGGTGACCGCTAGTGGTATTACTACAGACCGTGCACGTGCTTCGAAGAGCACGTTAAGCCGTCGCGTGTCGGTTATTGATTTAGAATGCAAGACGTTATAGCATGGTAGTAAAGCATTTTGCAAATGCTCGCCTGACTGACAGATATTATTTTCAAGTAGCAAACCAGTCGCCAAGCAACTAACGGTGCGTTCCGGCTGCTGTCCTTGAGAGCCAAAAATTCTTATCTAATCTGAACTTATCTTCGACTACATCGTTACTTACCCTCAAGTGAGGAAGTGGTCGAAGTCAAGCCTTCAGGTATAAAGAAAAACAACTCTACATCACCTTAGGGCTGTGTAAAAAAATAACAACATACCAAATCCCAACAGATAAGTACACAATGAGTTATGATAACAAGATCGCCCTCTATTCCATAGGATCTTAAAATGCGGTGTAATATGCGTGTTTATATAGACAACAATGGATTCTCTTTCAAGGAGAACTGTTTACGTTGTTTCTTAGATCAGATGCGATATTTTGAGACCATATTAATGTTATCAATAACCGACTGGACTCACGCGTATTGGTCGAGATTGTCGACCTAGGTTTCAGTTGATCAGTTGCGCCGAGTCTTCTCCACGATTTTGAAGCGTGAACATTTAGAATAGCAGCTAAAGAATTTAAAACGCTCCATAAGAAAGCGCGGGGCTGAGTGATTAAACTAAATCTTATAAAGAACAGACATATTTTCGTAAGCCAAATATGAACCTAATACAGAAATTTTGAAGACGCTCAAGTTTGTTTAACTGGTCCTCGGTGAGGTCAAGATGGCAGGCGTCAGCATATTCAAGGATAGGAAGGAGAAGAGACTGTGCATGTGGAATTTTAGTTGTCATCAGCAAAAAGTTACGAAGTCGCCGTAACGAACCTGCTGAAGCAAACATCTTACTACTAACGTTCTCAAGCTGCAGTTTCCGAGACAATTGCTGATCAAACGTGATGAAGAGCATCGTACATACCCGAAACCTAAGTCGACAATCTCGACCAATACGCATGAGTACAGCCGGTCATGCATAACATTACTATGTCTCATCCTCACGGGAACTTTCAAACAAATAATTATGTGCCTTGTTACTGAACAATGTTTTCGGGAGAAAAGGGAGCGATATATTCATTCAATGTTTGATGTCTTATATGTTCTTGTTATTACAGTACCTAACACTAAGACTGACCACCTGATATGTGCGAGGGAGATAAGCAGTAAGCGAGAAAAACCCCACCAATAGAATCGCAGCGCTCAGCGAGGCTAGCGAAATGAAGCGATGCTATTGGTGTATTTTTCCTCGCACACAGCTCATCTCCCTCGCGCATCTCCGGTGAATACGCAGCCTTACGCATCGTTCACATCTCCGTTACGATTCCGTATTCGCGGATTCGCTTTCGCTTCGCTATGATTTATAATGTTAAGCGGTACGGAAGCGAAAATAGTAAAGAAAGAGAGAACATTTGTTAAACTACATGTTCTACGGCATCTGAAGCGCTCGTTGCGAAGTTTGCTTAGCTGTTCTCAACCGATCAGCAAAGTTAAGCAACGTCGCCCGAGCTCATGAGTTGGATGGGTAACCGCTAGTGACATTACTAGTGAACGTGCACGTGCTTCGGAGGGCACGTTAAGCCGTCGGTACCGGTTGTTGTCTTAGACTGGCAGTCGTTATATAGCATGGTGGAAGGGCATTTTGCGAATGCCCGCCTGGCTAGCTACCACCCTCAAGTAGAAAATCTGTCGCCAAGCACCTAACGGTGCGTTCCGGCAGCTGTCCTTAAGAGCCAGTAGGTTAGCCTGAACAACATATACGACCACAACATCACTTAGTGTTAGTTCAGTAAGTTTTAATTAGTTAATATATATATATATATAGATTTTTTCGATAGCAGGTAATTACAAAATGGTTAAATACATGTAGAAAAAAAATGTCAACTTTTAATTGTTAAACTTCGATAGTATTATAAGAGAGACTGCCGTGTCAACATTTACTAACGCAAAACGCAGAGTTTCAACAACTTCTGTGCTATGTAAGTTTTTCAATAAAATGTTATTAATGAATAGAGTCAGGCGTTACTATGCGGAAATTCATATCTAATAATAACAAATACTTGAAAAGTATTTTAAGAAAACATCAAATTAATACTTTAATAAAACACTTGAAAAATCTTTATAAAATATATATATCGTGACAATTCCGCCTAATTTTCCTGTTAGGCCGACGTGACGCCACAAACGTCACGCAGCCAAACCGGAAGAGTATTCGACGCGTTTCGCTTCTAAAATAGCATCGTCCAGTCTTGACTCTACGAGTGCATGATCGAGATTAGAAGATTTTATAACTGTTTTATTAAAGTATTCATTTGATGTTTTCTTAAAATACTTTTAAAATATTTGTTATTATTAAACATGTTATTATTATTATTATGCGACTATATTGTATATTTCATTGTATGTACTATTAGCATATACACGCACACTAAGGCGTCGTCTACAAACAAGGGGTACACTTACAAACGCGCATCATTAAGTGCCCGGTGAATGGCAACAGGCTCGCCCCCTATTACATGGGACCAAAACCTAATTGTCGAAACGTGGGTGTTCACACTTCTGCCCACCCCTTCGGGGAATATAAACGTGATTATATGTATGTATTATTTCCAAAGTTCTATTTTAGCGGATTCGCTGCAACGATTTCGCGGCGGAGATGTGAAAGTGGCATCAACACTTTAATATCACAAAATGTGGTACTTACATAGAATGATACACATATATGTTTCACTAATGTGTTTCAAACAAATACCATATATGTTTAATATGCATTAATCTCACCAATACTTTGTGCTTCTGAGAAACTCCTAACTAAGATAAATGTATAAGCCTGTAAAAGGTAATATATAAAATATATTAATTTTGTGTGTTTGGATTTAAGGCTAGCTCGTGGCGCTTTCCATACCGTAGTTTAGTCATATTTTAAATACTAAGGGCCTCTTTCAGAATGTTCGAGTAAGGTCCGGTTATACTACCCAGAACATAAAATAACTGAATGATAAAAATGACAGTTAACATGCAGCGCGTTTCAAGCCTTAACCGATGGATAGGCTAAATGGATGACTGTGAAACGCACAGACAGTGTTTTATTTATTAAATATGTTCTGGGTAGTATCACCGGAACTTACTCGAACATTCTGAAACAGGCACTAAGTGTTCAAACTCGGTGAAACTTTGCATTGTCATTGAGCCGAATATCTATGCTTCTGGTTTGCCAGATTTCTGTAAAATTAAGTATTTTCAAAAATAAATCGACAAATCTTATCGCATGTGAAATATTATATTGACAATTAGGTATAAACTAAAGGATAAATCGAAAAACTGGCAAAGCAGAAGCATTTTTTTTGCATAATAGGTTAGCCTTTGACCAATATCTCACCTGATGGTAACTGAAGATGTGATCGAAGATGTTGTTCAGGCTAACCTAGAAGTACTGGCTCTCAAGGACAGCTGCCGGAACACACCGTTAGGTGCTTGGCGACAGATTTTCTATTTGAGGGTGGTCGCTAGCCAGGCGGGCATTGGCAAAATGCCCTACCACCATGCTATAAGGACTGCCATCCTAAGACAACAACCGACACGCGACGGCTTAACGTGCCCTCCGAAGCGCGTGCACGCTCAGTAATAATGTCACTAGTGATCACTCATCCAACTCATGACCGCGCGCGACGTTGCTTAACAGATCGGTAAAGAACAGCTAAGCAAACTTCGCTACGAGCGCTTCAAAATATATATTAGGCTCAGCAATATGCATACAAAGTTTCACCGAGTTTGAACACTTGGTATTTAGAATATGACGAAACTGCGTTTATATGGAAAGCGCATCGTGAACTACTCCTAAGGTTGAACTGGCCGGTCGCTTCTCCATACAAACGTGGTAGGGTGATCACTCCCTTATTTAAGATTTTAGGTCCAGAATTAAGCATAATACCGTTTGCTCTCGCATTATCTGGGCTTGTATGATGCCGAAATTTTAAAAAGATAATTAATTTGAAAGTTATGAGCCTCGAAAATGTTATATGAAAATGTTTCGAAGCTCATAACTCTCCAGTTAAAATTTAATTAAAATTTCGGCATCATACAAGCCTAGATAAGGACGAGATCAATCGGTATTATGCTTTATTTTAGATCTAAATCCTCAAATAAGGGAGTGATCACCCTACGACGTTTGTATGGAGAACGGGCCGGCCAGTTCACACTTAAGGGTGTATGTATGAAAAATATTCAGGTTCGATTCAAGGTTCGATTCATGCTTCGCTTTATTAGGGTCCCATATAGAAAAACCCTGAAAAAAGGCTGCTTCTCGGCTTTTCCTGTTTTCAATTTGACTGGCATGTGAACTGAGATTATTTTTCTTAATTCGTTTGGAATATTATCAGTTTACCTGGCAGACCAAATGCTAAGTGAAAGTTAGCAGTTTGTAAGGTTGAATATATCTAGGAAAGCCTCTTTGGATAGAGCGCAAAGTTTCGGCTCGTAAGAGCGTGTCCAGGTGGCCGAGTGGTTTAGGCACCCAACGCGAAATCTGAGGTTCGATTCCCGCTCGGGACGTAACATTTTGTGCTTCAATAATAAGCTTATAGCTTATTATATATATAAAAATACGTTACGAGCTTGAGACATACATCACAAACAGACGTCAAATTCTTTAACTGACTCCTTTTTAAATCCCTATAATACGGTCACCACAATTAATCAAACAGTTATTTCCCCAACAAAGAAAAAAACTTGCGTTCATTAAATGAAAAACACTTACATCTTTCTCCCAATCGTAAGGGTCAGTATCCCTGATGCCCCTTCTCTTGCAGCATCTCTCCAGGAGTGACGTCAGCATGGAGTAGTCAGGAGTATCGGCGTACTCCAGCTGTTGGACGTGCTCCAGGAACTGGCGGAGCTCGGACGGTAAATGCTTCAGAAGGAGACGGTGGTCGTATTTCTCTTTCATCAGGCCGACCTGTGGGGAGGAGTTATATAAACTTATATCAACACTATAGGGTTGCGTCGTCGTTAACAAGTTTAAAGCTAATTGCAACAAACTTTTCACTCTTTTTAGCGACTCTTGCTACGTATGGGATCGATTGTCATTTACTGTTAAGGACTATAACAAGATTTGATAACCCCGATTTTGATGAAATTTAAACGGTCACAAACATAAAGGAGGAGGTACTCAATTCGACTGTATTTTTTTAATCATCACAACTTTTGACTTGGTGAACCGATTTTGATGATTCTTTTTTTATTTGAAAATTGCTTCCAGTGTGATCCCAGATAAAATCGGTAAAGCCGTTTTTTGAGTTTCACTCCAATAACTCGAAAAGTGTTTTCCGATCTTGATGATATAGTCATTGACAGTGAATGACAATCAATCCCGTAAGCAGCAAGGGTCACTGAAAAGGGTGAAAATTACCTAAAAATGGAACCGACTTCAACACTCAAAAGTGTGAAATAATTTGTCGAAGTCGGTACCATGCTCACAATATTGTATTAATAGGTACTTCCTACCTTGACAACAAGAAGTACAAGCTGGTTACTGAAAACAGCGCTACGGCAGACATACCACCGTCATACAATATTTACACAGATGGCGCGAAAAACAAAACAGGTGTAGGCTGTGGCTACTACTCACCGGAACTTGGAATCTTGGACTCAAAAGGACTTTATAAGACGACAACAGTAATGCAATCAGAGGCTATGGGCCAACTGCTAGCTGCGAGGGCATTATTACTTCTAGATTTAACACCCATTTTAGAAAGTGAGCAAGAGGGTAAGCAGATCCTACTTTTCACTACGGATAGTGCGGCAGTAATATATACACTCAGAAAACCAGAAACCAGGTCTAGAGTTATTGCTGAGTGCCATGCTGCTCTACAAAAACAATCAAACAATTACAAAGTAATAATAACATGAACGAAGGGACATAACATGTGCCCGGGTAACACCATGGCAGATACTCTGGCCAAAGACGGGGCAAAAAAAATAGGTATGTGATGACGCAAAGAGCCTTTGAAAACCATCAGTAATGGAAATACGAGAACTATTGCGTCGTCACACCGAGAGAGAACAACAAAACCTGTGGGATAAGTTAGAAGACTGTAAACATACGAAGGCCATGTTTCCAAATCTAAACAAGAAGCTGACAAATAAGTTGCTAAAGCTGCAGCGGGATGAATTGCGCTTTGTTGTAGGCCTCCTTACGGGTCACTGCAACCTGAACTACTTTCTGCACAAAACGGGAGCAACAGACAGTCCTCTATGTAGAGGCTGTATGCGTGAAGAAGAGACCGTGGAGCACGTCCTATTGCACTGTGAAGCCACGGAACAAATAAGAGTTGAAACGGGACTATGTGAGCTATGCCAGCGATTCAGAGTCCTTCTCCGCTACGTTAAGGAGTTGGGATGGCTTGGGTAGAAGCTGGCGGGGGAAATGCACAATACACCCCAAGCGGGACGTCACTGCAGGACTTATCGCCCCCAATTAGAATAAGAATAAGAATAATAGGTACTTTTGAACTATCATGGTACCGATTTCAACAAGTTCTTTCACATTTTTAAATGTTGACATCGGTTCCATTTATCTACTGTTCTTATCAGATGTTCGTGAACACTATTACAGGATATCCTAGAGCGAAAGAAGTCTAATTAGTACAATACCTGTTCCTTATCCTTGATCTTCCTCCAAGGCAGCTGTCCATTGACGAACTCCACCAGCATGTAGAACAGCGACCACAGATCATCGTGGCGGCCCATCTCTTTGTTCTTGTGAGCGTTTATAGACGCGTACCGGACCGTGCCTACGAATAAAACATACACTAATAGCGAGAGAATATGTAGAGTGAAACTTAAGGATAAATGAGATGTATCTAGCTTATTTGCTATTAATAAAAGTGCTAGATAATGAATAGATTCAGACGTAACTTTGCGTCAATCCATATTTAATATTATGTTAAGAAAACATTTAATATGTAAATACAACAAAAAATATATTTCTTTAATAATAACATATATTTTTTTCAATATTTTTAGAAAACACCAAATTAATATTTTAATAAAACACTTAAAAAATATAATATCTAGTGACAATTCCGCCTAATTTACGTGTTAAGCCGATGTGACGTCACAAACGCCACGCAGCCAAACCGGAAGAATTTTTGACGCGTTTCGAATATGTTTGAACATCTTCGAAACGCGTCAAAATCATGTATTTAACATTTTTTTTTTTATGCCTGATAGGTTAGCCTTTGACCACTATCTCACCTGATGGTAAGTAATGATGTGGTCGAAGATGTTGTTCAGGCTAACCTAGAATTACTGGCTCTCAAGGACAGCTGCCGGAACACACCGTTAGGTGCTTGGCGACAGATTTTCTACTTGAGGGTGGTAGCTAGCCAGGCGGGCATTCGCAAAATGCCCTACCACCATGCTACAACGACTGCCATCCTAAGACTTAACGTGCCCTCCGAAGCACGGAAACGCTCAGTAGTAATGTCACTAGCGGTCACCCATCCAACTCATGACCGCGCGCGACGTTGCTTAACTTTGCTGATCGGTTGAGAACAGCTAAGTAAACTTCGCTACGAGCGCTTCAAAACGTGATTTTGGTTTAATAATATTTTGATGTGATAGTGTGCAATTGTAATGTATACCGGAAGATATGTGATGTCAAGAAAGCAAGGTACTCGAGCACAGACCTTTCTCCTGACGAAGGCGCCCCCCCTCCATTTTTCAAAGTGTAGTTGCAACTACAGCGATATTATTAAAACAAACAAGGCCTACCCGTAGTATTACATATACGTATCAATAATAAAAGAGGGGGGGGGGGGGCGCCTTCGTGAGTGAAGAGGCATGTAGTGTGTACTGACAATGTGCTATGTGTTATAGATAAGAAATACATCTCCTCACGCCTATATTTAGGAAATCAGAGGTGTCAACGGTCTAGGTCACATTTTGTAGGTGAAAATATTTTTTGCAGTAATTTTGATTGAAGTCCCCAAAACCTGGTTACAAAATGGTAACTGATCCCTAATTGTGTATATTAGAGCTTACTAACCCAACCCCCCCTCCACGATTTGAGGGGAGTGTAATGCGAGTGGAGGGGTTTGCGGAGGAAGCGAGCGATTTAATTATTTTTTTATTGTACATCGCACAAGTCTCTACTCCAATAATTTTCAATTTCTATAATATTACATTGAAAGTTTTTAAAACATTTACTATTATACATATTGCATTTTTTCAACATAAAATGTTTGCAGACGATAGATTAGACAAGTACCTTCGGTAAACAGCCTAGGGTCTGTTTTTTGCCTGTCCGGATATGTGAATCCCGAGGTACTTAACTGAACTGTCGTTTGCAAGACAGAGTTTGGATCCGAGTTAGTAAGACTATAGTAGTTATTAAACTTGTAATTTTGACATACCAATCACGATCACGAAATGGTAACGAACGAAACGCAAATTGTAACTAGTTACGAAATGGGCCAATTTGTTACGGATACGAAGTTGGTTATTGAATTACTGATATCAGTTACCTAAATAATAATCGCCAGATGTTTCAGTTCCATGCAATAAGCCGTAGTAACTAGCCAAAAATACCTAGGGATCTGGATTAGCGAGACTCTATAGTAGTTACTAAACGGGTAATTTTGACATACCAAATCACGGTCAAGAAATGGTAACGAACGAAACAACAAATTGTAACTAGTTACGAAATGGGCCAATTTGTTACGGATACGAAGTTGGTTTTGGAATTACTGATATCAGTTACGTAAATAATAATCGCCAGATGTTTCAGTTCCATGCAATAAGCCGTAGTAACTAGCCAAAAATACCTAGGGATCTGGATTAGCGAGACTCTATAGTAGTTACTAAACGGGTAATTTTGACACACCAAATCACGGTCAAGAAATGGTAACGAACGAAACGCAAATTGTAACTAGTTACGAAATGGGCCAATTTGTTACGGATACGAAGTTGGTTTTGGAATTACTGATATCAGTTACCTAAATAATAATCGCCAGATGTTTCAGTTCCATGCAATAAGCCGTAGTAACTAGCCAAAAATACCTAGGGATCTGGATTAGCGAGACTCTATAGTAGTTACTAAACGGGTAATTTTGACATACCAAATCACGGTCAAGAAATGGTAACGAACGAAACAACAAATTGTAACTAGTTACGAAATGGGCCAATTTGTCATGGTAACGAAGTTGGTTTTGGAATTACAGATATCAGTTACCTAAATAATAATCGCCAGATATGTTCCAGTTTTTTTTATGTTATTGTGACGGTACATGCTCGAGACCCACCGGATGTTAAGCGGACTAACCTCTGCCTATAACAGATGCATTTTGCCACTGGCTCTCAAGGACTGCTGCCGGAACACACCGTTAGGTGCTTAGCGACAGATTTCCTACTTGAGGGTGGTCGCTAGCCAGGCAGGCATTCGCAAAATAGCCCCCGTTCCACCATGCGGTGAAGCTCAAGCCCGCGGCGGGATTCAAACCATGGACATGCTGCGCGGCAGTCCATAGCCAATGCCACTGCGCCACCACTGCTTCATAGCAATAAGCTGGAACTCACAGTTAGGGTGTGCTTGGCGACAGATTTTGGGTGGTCTCTAGCCAAAAATACCAAGCAAAATTTGCAACCGAGATTCGAACTGGGCACCTTTTGATTAGAAATCCACCCATCTACCACCTGAGCTGTTTAGACAGTCGCAATTTCTCCGAAATAGTGACACACCTCTAAACCCTGCGGCGGCCCGAGGCGGTCTCACTTGCCCGTTGCTGGTAGTGTATTGTCGCGCTAGACCGAAGTCTAACATGTACACCTTACGGCAGTTTGACGGATGTCTGCCTATACTGAAGTTGCTCTGTGAAGAAGACAAACAATATATCTAAATATTTATATTACACGCACTATCGCATGCCAAGCGAAAATCAGATTATCAAATTAGTGTACAACATTTCAAACATTGTGTGTGAATCGACCCACGTCCCTCGAACATTTTTTTTTTTATGCCTGATATGTTAGCCTTTGACCACTATCTCACCTGATGGTAAGTGATGATGTGGTCGAAGATGTTGTTCAGGCTAACCTAGAAGTACTGGCTCTCAAGGACAGCTGCCGGAACACACCGTTAGGTGCTTGGCGACAGATTTTCTACTTGAGGGTGGTATTTAGCCAGGCGGACATTCGCAAAATGACTGCCATCCTGACATGACAACCGACACGAGACTATTTAACGTGCCCTCCGAAGCACGTGCACGCTCAGTAGTAATGTCACTAGCGGTCACCCATCCAACTCATGACCGCGGTGGACGTTGTTGGTGGCTTAACTTTGCTGATCGGTTAAGAATGGCTAAGCAAACTTCGCTATGAGCACTTCAAATTTATATATTCGAAGCTATTACAGATTTAAATTTAGTATCAGTATTGCACCCGTGCGAAGCAGGGGAGGATCGCTAGTTTAGTATAAATATAAAAAAAAATCATACTCACAGGTTTGATATCCCTATGTAGAAAACCTACTGAGTGTATAGAATCTATGGCTTTGAGTATTTGAAGTCCCAATCTGAAACAAAGGTAAAAAAGTATTAGTTGTTATAGCGGCAATAGAAAAACATCATCTGTGAAAATGTCAACTGTCTGGCTATCACTGTTCACGAGATACAGCCTGGTGACAGAGATTTTCATGAAGCGCTCGAAGCAAAGTTTACTTAGCTGTTCTCAACCGATCAGCAAAGTTAAGCAACGTCGCGCGCGGTCATGAGTTGTATGGGTGACCGCTAATGACATTACTACTGAGCGTGCACGTGCTTCGGAGGGCACGTTATGCCGTCGGTCCCGGTTGTCGTCTTAGGGTGGCAGTCGTTATAGCATGGTGGTAGGGCATTTTGCGAATGCCCGCCTGGCTAGCTACCACCCTAAGTAGAAAATCTGACGCCAAGCACCTAACGGTGTGTTCCGGCAGCTGTCCTTGAGAGCCAGTACTTCTAGGTTAGCCTGAACAACATCTTCGACCACATCATCACTTACCATCAGGTGAGATTGTGGTCAAAGGCTTACATATCAGCAATTAAATAAAAAATACAGACGGACAGTGGAGCTTAAGTAATAGGGTCACGTTTTTACCCTTTGGATACGGAACCCTAAAAACAAGTAATTAAACATCGTAATGACACTAAATATTAGCGATTGAGCAGCAAATAACATCGAGAATTCCTAGAAAGGGTTAAACAATCTAATATGCAGCAATAAAAAAAAACGCAAATCTCACGCACCAACCCCATAATATGGTATATAAATTGGCCTAAGCTATCTTATGTGAATGCGGCAAATCGTTAAGAGCCATTTCACAAAATCACGCTACTGAAGTTTAGGTAAATGCCAGCGCATCGCATACACAAGCGAAAGAAGTGACGACGGAATAGCGTGACTGTGAGTAACATATTTTGATACTATCACTCATTAATAAAGAAATGTAAGTTGCGAATTTAAAAATTGTGTGATTGGCATGAGTAAATAATCAATTTCTTGTCGATTACTTGCTAATGTTATAGAAAAGAAGTAGGCATGTACATTAAATAGTCAACTTACATCGTGAATCGTATATTTACACATCATCCTTGATGAATAAAAAATAGATATGTTTGAATCATTTATTGTAACAATAAACTTCAATAATTATACGGCTTAAAATTATATAAATATTTGACGTAACGGCATTGATTAAAAGCTGCGGACTAAAAGCTCTTTCTTTTAAATTTTCCAAAAATTGCTATTTTCCTCGTTCACACTCTACACAGTATCTATATCCAGTCGTTAACACTGTCTGCCATAATGACCATGAATGGGATTGAGGTTTATTTTTCTGTGCATCCGGAAAACAACTCAGTACCAACCACAAACGTCCCATGACGTTTTTGGTTTTCCATTACTTAAACATGTCACCCTCATAT
Organism: Plagodis pulveraria; assembly: GCA_963890685.1. NCBI lineage: Eukaryota > Metazoa > Arthropoda > Insecta > Lepidoptera > Geometridae > Plagodis > Plagodis pulveraria. The sequence continues at coordinate 2,283,998 of OY982977.1, forward strand.
TCCCATACCACAATATATCACCTATACCTTTAAAAAATAACATTTTCATCCATTTAGTTTGAGTAGACCAAACAGCGAAATGTAAATATATATTTACACAGTTTGAGGTTTTTTGTTTTTAAATCGAATATCTTTGATGCAATCTATGATCAACATATATACTTCTTGGTACCAATGCAATCCTCACTATATAATCTTATGCTCACTATTTCCTCTATGGAAAATAAATGATAATACACCTTTTTATGGAAAAAAATACTGGAAATGGGGTTTGAACACACGACAAAAATGGTGGGAAATAGTAATTTAATTGCTATTTTTATTTTTTTGTAACTAGACTCACCTAGAACTTCGATTCTTCTTTTAATATCATAATTTACTATTGTTCTTTAGCCATGAATTGTTACAGATTTTTACGCCAAATATTTTAAAGTAACAAGATTAAAACAACCCTATTGTTTTAAGAACTTTGGCGGGAAAACTGTATTATAATATAATAATAATAATAATAATTCTTTATTTCGACCAACTCAGATCATACAATATTCACAATTCAGATCAACAATATTTTTAATAATTTATATACGAAGATATAATAGAAGGCACATAAGATTGTCAATAAATAAACCAGCATTAGACATTTCATTGATACTAATTGTTGAAATAATAATATGTCAAATTGTAAGTCCGAATACATTAAATTAAATTCAAAATATGTAGGTACATTAATAAAATGTCAATAAAAATAATAATTAAAGATAAAATAAAATAAAAATGTATAAAAAAAAAATAAAAAAAAAAAAAAAAAAAAATAAAAAAATATCAATTCAATGTCAATATAGTTCAAAGTCAATTATGTATTATTTATAGTCAATAAGTGAATCCTAGAGCACTGGTTCAAGTACTGGCAATCAAACCTTTCACCAAATACCTTCAGGATACTATTAGGGCTGGCCCGAATCCTGCGCACCAGTGATGTGCACCGTTTCCGCATGGTTGCATAGAAACAATCCACACGCGATTCGGCAAACATCCCTGATGCGCTACAGAACCGTGGCAGCCGTAACAAAACCCTGAAAGCATTATTATATTGAACGCGTAGGGCGCTGTACTGCTTCTGAGAATAGTTTAGCCACAGGCTGCTCGTGTAGAAAGAGGTACAAAAAGCTCTGAAAAGAGTGATTTTAACCTCATTCGAACAACGAGCAAACCTGCGGGCAATCATGTTAGCTCTTACAGACAGCGCCCTACGTTCTCTCTCTATATCCGCATTGTCTTTCAGGTCAGAGGTTATCAAGTGACCAAGATATTTTACTTGTTCAACTTTTTCAAGCGGTGTGCCGTATAATTTGATAGGTGGTATTCTATCTAGATACTTCCCTCCCACCTGAAAGACCATGCATTCGGATTTTCTTATATTATAGACCAAACCGTGACTCAGTACATATCTTTCACAGATGCCTAATAACTTCGACAGCCCACAGACCGAGGCACTCAGCAGCACCATATCGTCTGCGTAACTAATGTTATTGAGACACACTCCGTCGATGTGACATCCCACATGAGTGCTACTGAGCTCCTCAATCAGTGCGTTCACGTACAGGTTGAAGAGCTTTGGCGAGGTCAACCCACCTTGTCTCACTCCACACTCCAACCTGTACGGATCCGAATACGCGCTCGACCATCGAACGACGTTGACCTGGTTTTTATACCAATATTTGAAGATCTCAACTAGTTCACATGGCACTGAGATACTGTTTAGTTTCTGCCACAGGATATCATAAGAAACCAGGTCAAAGGCCCTCGACAAATCAAGAAAACAGGCGTAAATGGGTGTCTGTCTATTAGTATAGTACTTGACAGTTTGCTTTAGACATAAAATTGCGGTTTCTGTGGATAGTCCTGCCTTGAAACCAAACTGGTTATCGTGGGTTTTTATGTACTGGTCAAGCTGAATGTTAAGCAAACTGTCAAGTACCTTAGCTAAAATTGTAGCCAACGATATTGGTCTATAATTGTTCTTGTCACTTATGTCACCGGTTTTACACTTAATAATTGGTATAACAACAGTCCGCATCATTTCAGTAGGTAAGTAAGAATGAGCCACACAAAGGTTAAAGAACATCGCTAAAACTCGAGGAAGATGCTTCCCCGCATACTTGAGATGCTCAATACTGAGATTATCATGGCCAGGTGACTTGCCACGCGACATCGCTTTTATCACAGTTCTCACTTCTGATGCCTTAAACCTTGCGCTTAACTCACTGCCCTGACTTTTACACACATTCTCTGACTGTGATGGTCCTAACGGTGACTTAACAGTAAATTGATTCCTAAATAAGTCTGCTATACCTTTTTGCTCATTTATGCCATTAACGCTCACAGGTACACTCGGTTTACTGTTTAATTTATCGGTAGACTTCCAAAAACTACGGAAATCATGCTCCAATCATGTATTGGAGAGCAATATTTTTTTCTGAAAAACTATACCACCTACGCCTTTGGTCCTTCTTTGATATTATTATTTACATATAATTTATACACTTGTATTATTTCAGTTTTTTTTTGTTTAGAAGTTTAAAATTAGTTACGAGATTATTTAATACGCAAATTTGCATCGGTAAGTGTTTGCGTTGCAAAATGTATCGAGCGAAAAATGACTTATACATATGTAAAGTTGCGTTTTTCTAGGTTTATAACTGTTGACGTAGTTACGAGATTAATATGAAATGACGTAATATTTTGGGGCCAAAATGTAATTTGTGCTGGTTTCAGATTTCATCAAAATATTCAAAATACTTCCGTTATCTCAGAAAAGAATGGATCCTTTCTTGTATGGGCAAGGATGCATCCTTTTGAAAACCATTTGTATTATGAAAGTCGGACTTTTTTTTTATTTTTTTTATGTCATTGTGATGGAACAAGCGCGAGGCCCACCTGATGTTAAGCGGTATCCTCTGCCTATAACAGATGCATTTCATCACAAGTGACGAACTGCACTGCGCCCATCACCTTGAGACATACCTGTTAAGTCTCATTTTTGCCTGTTATTTCACTGGCTCTCAAGGACTGCTGCCGGAACTCACCGTTAGTTGCTTGGCGACAGATTTTCTACTAGAGGGTGGTCGCTAGCCAGGCGGGCATTCGCAAAATGCCCTTTCACCATGCGGTGAAGCTCTGGGCGGGATTCGAACCATGGACCTGCTGCGCGGCAGTCCATAGCCAATGCCACTGAGCCATCACTGCTTCAAAACTTAAACTTACGCAGAAAACACTTACGCAGATTTTATGGTAAATTTGTAATTACGACTATCGACCGCTAACTGGTATCCCGGTTTGTACAAATGATGGAAAAGCCGGGAGGTCGTTTTGTACAAATTAGGAAGGTAGTTTAATTTCCTGCTGAAGTTATCGCTGTGTTCACTTATAGACATTAACTGAATCCAAAAATATTGGAAATCAATTATTTGCATGTCATCTTATCCTTCTAAAACAAATGTTATAGTGAGTTACTAATTTAAACTAGAATAATATAAAAACTAGCAGACCAAAAAGAAGAAGTCAACCCTCTGAGGTTGTTAGCATATTTCCAATAACGCTGTATAAGGCTGCATCATTGTGACGTTTCCTTTTTTTAACACAATGGATGAACAGAAACTAAAGATGTATTGATGTTGTGTAATTATTGTTGTTAACAAGACAACAATAATTATATTATGGACAACAAAAATAAAGTAAAGTTTGTTACTTAAAAAAATAAAGACATGATCAAAACTCTGTGGTCGCACTATAAACTTGCGTCTAAGCGTTCCGCGTACGAGACGTCAGAGCAAGGCAAAACGAACGCAGGACCTACCTCGATGGGCGCTCGCGCGGTACTGATCGCCTCGCGCTTGTACATTTCAATTTATGAGCATTTCGAGTTATGTTAAATATTTTTTCTTGTCTAACAAAACAGAGTTAATAGCACAATTTATTAAAGATCAGATTAATTAAAGAATGAACTTTCTTTTCATATAATATCTGTTTGGAATTACACTTTATTAAACGCAATATATCGTGGTAAACTGCTGATATAATTCGTGGAAATTGGCGCAAGATCTTTATTTTTTTTCTACAAAGACGATTAATTATCGATATTCTAGTACACTATGTGTCAACAAGATTATATGCCTGATGCACAGTTTTTTCTTTTAGTTAATTTGATGAATCTTTATACAAGAGATAGAACTCTGAAGTTGGCTGTGTGTACGTTAATTCGTAAAACAAGGTGCGGGAGATTGGTCACTACAAAATAATTAATGTTATGTTTGTAAATCTGGTACATTAACTGAAAAGAGAACAGTTTATTCTATTTTTATCAATTATTAAACAACTTGTAGATATTTCCTATGATAGTAAATTAAGCGCTTAAAATCTTCGTACACCGCATTAAAATGTAAAATGCCTCTTAAGGTGACGACCTAACCTGACCAGTTTTTAAGTCAGTTAAAAGAGTTTACTAATCAATTAAAAGCGTTATAAACTAGGTTAGCCTGAACAACATCTTCGACCACATCATCACTTACCATCAGGTGAGATAGTGGTCAAAGGCTAAACTATCACGCATAAAAAAAAAAAAAAAAAATAGTTAAAATACTTTTATAAACATTTAAAAGCGTTATCACCCAGTTAACAGTTTTCTAACCAGTTAAAAACGTTTTTAACATCAAAAAGTATGTGGATATTTACCTAAGCGTAGTGGACAAGGAGAAGGCCCCCCGGGGCTGGGCGCGGCGCAGCTCGGCCAGGTTCCTCCCCTGCAGCTGCATCACCACGTAGTTGAACCGCGCGTTGCGGCCGCAGCCGATGAACCGGCACACGTGCTCTTTGCCTGCAATACAAACGAACAAACGAAACTTAAACTCAAAATCATTTATACAATTTAGGTTTATTGAGTCCAAAGCCTAGCTTGCCTCAAAAAAGCTTGGAGTTTTAACCTAATAGATTTAAATAACATACTTCTGAATTTTCGCCTTTTTAAAATCGCGATTTCTGCTGACTGTCGACAAATGTTTTTACAAATTGGAATGCACGAAAATGATCGCAAATATCAGCGAATTCTTCCAATTCAATAGGGTTTGTTTCGGAATGAAGTCGAGTGTATTTCACGCCATTCGCGTCATTCATCAGCTGATTGCTGAAGAAGGTCACCGGTTTCCCATAGCCACCGCAATAGCATCAAGCTGCACGTACATGGACGATGTATGCTTCAGTATAATGGCAGATTAAAGCAGCTAGACAATACTTCACACCGGGACAGTTACTTAATCTTTATCAAGCGCAAGTCCGGTCGTGTATGGAGTACTGTTCTCACCTTTGGGATGGTTCTGCCAAATAACAGCTGGAGACACTGGAAGCTATTGAGAGGAGAGCCAAGAGACTCATTAACGACGACCACCTAGTACGCAAGAGACTTCAGAGTCTCGAGCATCACCGCAAAGTCGCTTGTTTATCGGTTTTTTATCGGATACATTTCGGTGAGTGTGCAATGGAACTTCACAATTTGATTCCGCCATCCCCATTCTTTAATCGGACTTCCAGGGATACTCAGAAGCGCCACCGCTTTATGGTGGATATTCCATTTACCCGAACGAAGCGATTTACTTCTTCGTTTATCATACGAACCGCCAGGGAATGGAACACCCTGCCTGAGTCTGTGTTTCCGGTTAAGTACGATATGGGGGTCTTCTTAACGCGAGTGAATAGGTATCTTCTGGGTAAGCACGCTCCATCATCGATCGCATCATCACTTAACATCAGGTGAAATAGCGGTCAAGCGCTACCAAGTTCAATATAAAAAAGGTCTTATGAAGGTCAATTGCAAATTTTAATATTGAAATATTCGACATGTTACCCTCACGTTCACCAAAATTCATAGAGCCACTGCAGGGAGAACGGGCAAGAAACTCGGGGCCATTCTTTTAAACATCTTTTAACAATGTGTTACATACTTTATAATAAAATTATTACAATATTTTAAATATCCGCAATCCGCATAGCAGACGTTATTGCAAACCTAACAATATAAAAAAAATTACAATATTTGTTTAAATTACGTAGGTGACAGGCGATAGTTTGGCAGAAGCGGAGATGTCTAAGCATTTTTGTCGCTTTAGTAATCACAAACTGTGTAGTAGGATTTTGTAATCAATATGTTTTCCACATGCAACTTGAAATTCCCTTCTGTGAGCGTTGTAATATGTTTGAGAGCTTTATTATAAAACCGTACACAATTACCTAAGAAGGACCTTTTATTTGTCTTTACTAATCTGAAACCTGGCACCGCTATTTTATCTTTATTCCTAGTGTTGTTATTGTGATTGTCACTGTTTAATAAATAAAAAGATAATTTCTTCAATAAGTGTGAATCACACCAATTCCTCACACAGCCACAAAAATCTTTTAATCAGACTCTGGAAAAGTCCATACCTTGCAATTTCTTAAGCACAGCCACCTCCATCTTCAGCACCTGTTTGGGTTGCCGCGCCGATTCCACCTTCAGGGCTACCTGTTCCTGGGTGACCAGGTCCAGACCCTCGTATATCTCGCCGAACCCGCCGCCACCTATTTTCTTCAACACCTGAGATATGAGAAAAAAAACAGTTTTTTCAGAAGACACAAAAAATAGCACTCCTGGTTTTTTTTTATTTGTCCAGCGGGCCTAGCTCGGACTGGAGACTGGGGAGAGGATAAAAATCTGTCAAAACATTCCAGATTTTGCCGCCATTGATTAAAACTCTTCGTTTCTTCTACGCTTGAGGTAATCCTTGACAGACTAAATACTGAACGGTCATTGGTCAATGGAATTCTATCACGCGATTGGCGAACCAATAAGCATTCAGTATTCCGTCTATTAACTGATCGAGACTTTGTCAATCGTTTTAGAACTGAGGGGTTACTTACAAACATCACCTGATGGTAAGTGATGATGTAGTGGAAGATGTTGTTCAGGCTAACCTAGAATTACTGGCTCTCAAGGACAGCTGCTGGAACAAACCTTTAGGTGCTTGGCGACAGAGTTTCTACTGGAGGGTGGTAGCTGGAGATGCCAGACGGGCATTCGCAAAATGCCCTACCACCATGCTAAGACGACCACTGGGACCGAAGGATTTACGTGTCCCTCTTAAGCACGTGCACGCTCAGTAGTAATGTCACTAGCGGTCACCCATCCAATTATTTTAGAATAAATATCTATAAACCTAATTCATTACCGCGGCGGGCGTTGCTTAATTTTGCTGAGTGGTTAACAACAGTTAAGCAAACTTCACTGCGAGCGCTTCAAATTAGTTACTAAATTACATTAAATTTTTTTCATTTAATTTAATGTAAATTATTTAATTATACCTATATCCAAAATCAATTGTTCCTATGAATCTAGAAATTCACCTTTAATTTATAGAAAGTTTCTCAAAGTCTAGGTCAGCTAAGATTGATATACTGAGCGCTGATTGGTCACAATATCGCGTCATAGAATACCATTGACCAAATATAATCTTTTGTCCACAAATTAATCTTGCAAAATCATTCAGCTTGTCACAGGATTCGAACCATGCACCTGCTAGATCCAAATCCGACAGATCCCAACCGAGACCACTAGTTATGTCTTTGAATATAGACTTTTGAAACGCTCGTAGCGAAGTTAACTTAGCTGTTCTCAACCGATCAGCAAAGTTAAGCAACGTCGCGCGCGGCCATGAGTTGGATGGGTGACCGCTAGTGACATTACTTAACTACTACACGTACACGTGCTTCGGAGGGCACGTTAACGTTAAGCCGTCGGTCCCGGTTGTTGTCTTAGGATGACAGTCGTTATAGCATGGTGGTAGGGCATTTTGCGAGTGCCCGCCTGGCTAGCTACCACCCTCAAGTAGAAAATCTGTCGCCAAGCACCTAACAGTGTGTTCCGGCAGCTGTCCTTGAGAGCCAGTACTTCTAGGTTAGCCTGAATAACATCTTCGAGCATATCATCACTTACCATCAGGTGAGATAGTGGTCAAAGGCTAACCTTAGCTGTTCTCAGCTAAGTAAACTTCGCTACGAGCGCTTCAAAACCTTTCCATTATTTCATTATACGTGTATTCAAAATCAATTGTTCCTATGAAACTAGAACTTCACCTTCAATTTATGGAAAGTTTCTCAAAGTATAGGTCAGCTAAGATTGATACTGAGCGCTGATTGGTCACATATCGCGTCATAGAATACCAATGACCAATGAGCGTATATAATCTTTTGTCCGCAAATTAATCTTGCAAAATCATTCAGCTTGTCACAGGATTCGAACCATGCACCTGCTAGATCCAAATCCGACACATTCCAACCTAGACCATCCGCACACTAGTGGACTCCCCGAATCTAGACGTACCTTCCATCGTTCCTTGACGACGTGTCCGGGCTGCAGCAGGTCCTCGGAGGCCATGGTGATGTGGTGCGCCTTGCGCGAGGTGTCGCAGCGGGAGGTGGGCGACACGCGGCCCCCCGCACCGCCGAAGTTCGGTAATGTACGGGACCTAACATACCACATCTCATTATTCTTCAACAACTTATTAACATTATAATATTAACAAATCTTTTAATAATATCATCATATAAGTAAAGCATTAAATTAATATTTTAGCAAGAGAAACTGACTCCACTTTTATCAATACTTTAAAAAAAACTATTAATTATTAAATGTTACTATACAATAAACGCATTTCTTGGTGACAAATTTAAATGATAATGAAAGAGATTGGTCACTACTATTATATTTGTTGATATACCCAAAATGGGTCATATGTATAAATATGTAAGACTTATATAATATATCTTTCTAATATATAAAATTCTCGTGTCACAGTTTTCGTTGCCATACTCCTCCGAAACGGCTTGACCGATTTTGATGAAATTTTTTGTGCTTATCCGGTATTTATGAGAATCGGCCAACATCTATTTGGACCTAGTTATGCAAACAGGAACCAATCCACACACATGCCAAAATCGAGATAAGGACACAGAAGCTTTCAAAAATGAACCTTCTAACGACACTGTAAATATCAAAATGATCTGGCAATTTTGACAGAACAAAAGATTTCTATGACAAAGTTATCAACCAACATAACAGCAGTTGTACAATAAACTAACAAGATCCATGCCCCATAGTCAAAACTGTCATTGTGTGGATTGGTTCCTGTTTGCATAACTAGGTCCATTTATCATCCCCCTAAATGTTAGAGGTAGTCCACCCCAAAAATTTTTTTTTATTTTTTAGACAATTTTTTAATTTCTATTTTTTTATGATACAACATACAAAAATACATACAATCCTCAATGTTCACCCTTCTACGATCAACCCTTATTTTTTAATAGCCATTTAATTATTTATATGGCAAAACAACGTTTGCCGGGTCAGCTAGTTAACATTATAATATTAACAATTCCTTTAATAATATCATGTTTTTTTAATGTAATTGAGACGGATTAAGCACGAGGCCCACCTCAATTATTCCGCATCTCTAATTATGATTACAAGCACTATCGTTTGCTAAACTACAATCATATTTTACAAATTAATACAGCACAAAATTCCGACTCGAAAGAAGGTGTCCAGGTGGCTGAGTGGATTACGCATCCGACGCGAAACCGGAGGACGCGGGTTCGATTCCCGCCCGGGGCATAAAATTTTGTGCTCCAATAATTTGTAAAATAAGATATTCTGCATCTCTGTATTCAACAAAACGTACTCTTGCTGAAGAGACCAACCACCTGGGGGCCAAGTCTGCTAAATACATGTTCATATTCAGCATAGATTCCTTCATTACATGTTCATATTCAGCATAGATTCATTCATTACATGTTCATATTCAGCATAGATTCATTCATTACATGTTCATATTCAGCATAGATTCATTCAAGATTCATACAAGACTGAAGAAGAAGAATCGGTTATCCCTTACGAATATATGAATCTATGATGAATCTAGGCTGGTTTGACGATATTGCCAACAAAAAATAAAAAGAGAAGAGTAAGGTAATTCAGAAAACAATTTCATTATTATTTCGTTTCTTTTTCATATTAAACCGAGACTGAATCAATATTGACTCAATATAAACGATATGAAGTTAGTAGACTACCAAAACTGTCAAAATAGACCAGGCCGAGTCCAATATAGATTCGTATTGATTAGCAGACTTGAAACCCTGGCTATGTGCGCAACACTGGACAGTGAAATCTGATGATGAAGATTACCTTATTAAAGGGTTGGCCTGGACGCGCAGCGGGGCAGCGGCTTCTTCGCGCCGCTCATCCCTCTGAAAACAACAAAAACAACACTTACAACAATATAATAAATAGATTCAGACGTTACTTTGCGGAAATCCATATTTAATAAAAATATTTTTTAAATATTTTATGAAAAAATCAAATTAATATTTTAATAAAACACTTAAAAAATACAAAAATATATCTAGTGACAATTCCGCCTAATTTTCCTGCTAAGCCGACGTGACGTCACAAACGCCACGGAGCCAAACCGGAAGAAGAACCGAGAATTAATTCTCGATCGTGCCGCTCGTAGTCAAGACCTCCTGAGGATGATTTGTGTAGAAGCGAAACGCGAAAATATTTTAAAAATATTTGTTATTATTAACACTTAAAACACTTTTACTTAAACATTACTCGATCAAAATTGATTAAATTTAAATAAGAACGACTTATATGTATATTCTACTTAACATAAACTTATATGTATATTCAACTTTTGCATGGTGGTAGGGCATTTTACGAATGCCCGCCTGGCTAGCTACCACCCTCAAGTAGAAAATCTGTCGCCAAGCATCTAATGGTGTGTTCCGGCAGCTGTCCTTGAGAGCCAGTACTTCTAGGTTAGCCTGAACAACATCTTCGATCACATCATCACTTACCATCAGGTGAGATAGTGGTCAAAGGCTAACCTATCAGGCATAAAAAAAAAAAAAAAAAAAAAAAAAAAACAGAAAGAGAATGATGAAAATCGGTATCAGTAAAATATATTTTTATGCCTGATAGGTTAGTCTTTGACCACTATCTCACCTGATGATAAGTGATGATGTGGTTGAAGATGTTGTTCAGGCTAACCTAGAAGTACTGGCTCTCAAGGACAGCTGCCAGAACAAACCTTTAGGTGCTTGGCGACAGATTTTCTACTTGAGGGTGGTAGCTAACCAGGCGGGCATTCGCAAAATGCCCTAACTAAAACGACTGCCATCCTAAGACTACAACCGACACGCGACGGCTTAACGTGCCCTCCGAAGCACGTGCACGCTCAGTAGTAATGTCACTAGCGGTCACCCATCCAACTCATGACCGCGGGCGACGTTGCTTAACTTTGCTGATCGGTTAAGAACAGCTAAGCAAACGTCGCTACGAGCGCTTCAAAAGTGTATGGTTCTTATTATTTTTATTTTAGTTAATGAATTAAACTTCTCGATCGTGCGCTCGAAGAGTCAAGACCTCCTGAGGATGCTTCGTGTAGAAGCGAAACGCGTCGAAGGTTCTTCCGGTTTGGCTGCGTGGCGTTTGTGCCGTCACGTCGGCATAGCAGGAAAACTGGGCGGAATTGTCACTAGATATATTTTTATATTTTTTAAGTGTTTTATTAAAATATTAATTTGATGTTTTCGTAAAATATTTTTTAAAATATTTGTTATTATTTATTTTAGTTATTATTGTAGTATATATGTACATAATAGTTAAATAAGTAGGACACTCCATCGATTTCACACCACTACCCGTAGTATTGTTGGTATATTAATATCCTTATTAATATTGTTAGGTTTGCAATAACGCCTGCTATGCGGATTACATTATGGGATTGTGGGTGGAACATACCACCGGCATGGAAAACTGTCCTGAACATCTGTGACTCCAATATTGTGCGCCTGGATCGTGAGACTGATACAGTTAGTGTGGTGTGTCATCAACCCTATTTCACCAATAACAGTGACAGTGACAGTGAGATAAGTGACAGTTCTGACGGCGACTTGACAAATACAGCTGAGCCGGGGCAGACAGCGCCATCGCAACGTCAGTTACGCGCTGAGGCCCGTGCTCGGCGCTTCGTGCAATCGTGACTCCCAGATGAAGGACTTCAAATCAGTCCGAAACTGGTCGGAATCTTTCCGGTAAATATAACGCGGGTCCTAGCCGGTTCCTAATAAGTTAATACGGATTACATTACAAAATCACAAATATTCGATAGGAAAAATTTAAGTCATGTGCGGGATTCGAACCCGCGTCCATCCACCCCTAGTATGCTCTAACCAATTGAGCTAACATGACATGACGTCATAACTCAAATCTTTCCTATCCTTCGTTTCTTTAACCATCGTATTGGGATGGAGCGACATCTATAGTACCACTTACGTTGTACTACAAACAAGACTAATTTTGCAATTGGTTTTATACTTGTAAATGATGTAATGTAATCCGCATAGCAGGCGTTATTGCAAACCTAACAATATTAAAACTATAAGGTTGCGTCATCATTTACAAGTATAAAACCAATTGCAAAATTGGTCTTGTTTGTAGTACAACGCAAGTGGTACTATAGATGTCGCTCCATCCCAATACGATGGTTAAAGACCGATAGGAAAGATTTGAGTTATGACGTCATGTCATGTTAGCTCAATTTGTTAGAGCATACCCCGGCTCAAGGGGTGGATGGACGCGGGTTCGAATCCCGCACATGACTTAAATTTTTCCTATCGTATATTTGTGATTGTGTAATATTAATATCCTCCTTATATACACGTGGACTAGAAATCCATCCTCCTTTTCTATAAATTATTGTTATAAATATAAATAATATTATTTTATTGAAGCGCTCGTAGCGAAGTTTACTTAGCTGTTCTTAACCGATCAGCAAAGTTAAGCAACGTCGCCCGCGGTCATGAGTTGGGTGGGTGACCGCTAGTGACATTACTACTGAGCGTTTCCGTGCTTCGGAGGGCACGTTAAGCCGTCGGTCCCGGTTGTTGTCTTAGGATGGCAGTCGTTATAGCATGGTGGTAGGGCATTTTGCGAATGCCCGCCTGGCTAGCTACCACCCTCAAGTAAAAAATCTGTCGCTAAGCACCTAACGGTGTGTTCCGGCAGCTGTCCTTGAGAGCCAGTACTTCTAGGTTAGCCTGAACAACATCTTAGACCACATCATCACTTACCATCAGGTGAGATAGCGGTCAAAGGCTAACCTATCATGCATAAAAAAAAAAAAAAAATAGACGATTACCTGTTTGAATAAAAAATACTTGAAGGACAAATAATACGATTCTAATCATGTAACACGCAAGTATTTTGGCAAGCTACAGCAAAAAGTTTATTATATAACTACATACATAATAAGCACGAGTTTCCTACTGGCCAAGGCTATATAGGAACATTAGTTTGTTACTAGCTTTTTTGTTTTTAATCATAGTCACGAGAAATCTGGTCTTATACAGAAATTACACAGTAGTTATTGCTTTTTTGCGAATACTCAATTGCCACTCAAAAGTAAAAAAATATTTTTTATCACATCTATTCGAAATGAGCTAGTTTATTCCTCGTAAACAGGGACTCAAATAGATTTTTAATCCTTGAGGGACAAAAAGTGATTTGAATTTAGAATGTGGATATTTTTTGTCAAAGTCAATATTTGAATTTAGAATGAAATCAATGATTTGAATTTAGTATGTGGATATTTTTAGTTATTTATTGAAAACAGGGACTAAAATAGCTTTTTAATCCCTGAATGACAAAAAGTAATTTGAATTTAGAATGTGTATATTTTTAGTCAATGTAAATATTTGAATTTAGAATGAAATCAATGATTTGAATTTAGAATGTGGATATTTTTAGTTATTCCTCGAAAACAGGGACTAAAATAGTTTTTTAATCCCTGAGGGATAAAAATTGAATTGAATTTAGAATGTGGATATTTTTTGTCAAAGTCAATATTTGAATTTAGAATGAAATCAATGATTTGAATTTAGTATGTGGATATTTTTAGTTATTTATTGAAAACAGGGACTAAAATAGCTTTTTAATCCCTGAGGGACAAAAAGTACTTTGAATTTAGAATGTCGATATTTTTAGTCAAAGTTCCAATCACCAAAGAGATCAATCACAAACATTGTATGAACGAGTTTGACCTTTGGGGACCAAATTTTATTAATTTGTCTTTTTCTTGGCATGAATTGTTCTGCATTCGAACGCTTCATTATAAGGCCAGCTCTAAGGAGGATCATTTCTGCTTTTTACCTCTTTTTTATTTGACTAAGGGCCTTTTACGTGCCGGCCTAACATTCTGAATGTTCGAGTAAGTTCCGGTCACACTACCCAGAACATAAAATAACTGAATGATAAAAATGACAGTTCATGCAGCGATAGGCTGAATCGATGACTGTGAAACGCAAAGATAGTGTTTTATTTATTAAATATGTTCTGGGTAGTATAAGCGGAACTTACTCGAATATTCTGAAACAGACCCTAAGTTATGTATGGCGTGCATATTAATAAATTTTTTATCTGCCTGACACATAAAACTTTTAACATCCTTTTAATTTAAATTAATAACTATTTATTTTTTTATTGAACTAAAAAATAAATTTAACTTCACTAACATAAAAAATACTTTATTACTTTTATATAAGCATATTTTTCTAAATAAATAATAAAATAAAAAAAATATCTATAATTAATAATAATGTAACTTAAGATATTTTTATTCTATTCCGTTGTTTTTTTTCCACTGCTAATTTGCACAATAAAATTTCAAATCTTTATCAATTTTTATGTCAATCATATGAATAAGTAACAGACTGTTTTATTTTTGTTTCTTAGGGGTCTTTTTTTAAACTAAATATTTGTTTACGGCGTAAATAATGAAATCATCTCTATTGAAATTTGGGTACTTGTTAATTTCAATAGCTTCGATCACGAGTCTCAGATTTTGGTTTGGTCTAATCATATAGTACAGAATGGTTTGCTTGGCGACAGGTTTTCTGTGTCGGTAGGCATTCGGAAAATATTATTTTTTAGTGCTCTAATGCCCTCGACATAGCCGAGACTGTCATCCAGACGACAACCGACACGCGACGTGCTTAACGTGCCCTCCGAAGCACGTGCATGTTCACTAGTAATGTCACTAGCGGTCACCCATCCAACTCATGGACACGTTGCTTAACCTAGTCGAATAAGAACAACTAAAAAAGCTCCGCTGAGAGTACTTCGAAAATATTACTGATAACAAATATTTTTAAAATATTTTAAGAAAACAACCAAACTCAAGACCTCCTCTTTTGAGTCAAGACCTCCTGAGGATGCTTCGGGTAGAATTTAAACGCGTCGAAAATTCTTCCGGTTTGGCTGCGTGGCGTTTGTGACGTCACGTCAGCTTAGCAGGAAAATGAAGCGGAATTGTCACTAGATATATTTTAAGTGTTTTATTAAAATATTTGTTATTATTACATATGGATTTCCGTTAGTAACGCCTGAATCTATTCATTATCAAAATATTAATGTTTTTAATCGTCGTAGTAGGAAAGAAGAAATAACAGGAATGGAATCTATACTAATATCAGAAAAAGGAAAAATTTGTATGCAACGAATAAAAATAAAAACTACTGGACTGATTTCGATGAAATTTGGTAAGGAAATAGTTATAGTGCTGGTTATAGACCCGGGAAAGGACATAGGATAGTTTTTATCCAACTGCGCAATTAGAGGTTAGTTTTGCGCGATAACCGAAACGCAAAGCAGTAATGTCTCAGTGGCATTGGCTATGGACTGCCGCGCAACAGGTCCTTGGTTCGATTCCCGCCGCGGGCTTGAGCTTCACCGCATGGTGGAAGGGCATTTTGTGAATGCCCGTCTGGCTAGCGACCACCCTCATGTAGAAAATCTGTCGCCAAGTACCTAACAGTGTGTTCCGGCAGCTGTCCTTGAGAGCCAGTAATTCTAGGTTAAGCTTGTTAACACCTTCGACCATATCATCTGAGGCCCGATTCTCTTAGCTATTGAACGGCGTTAACGCAACTTAATTGCATGAAAATTGTAGTTTTTGACAGTATCCGTAGTCTGCCCGCTATTGAGGTTCGATCGCAAGTCAGTGGCTTGCTATCAATACTTTTTGACATATATGGTATGCTCTTAGCTATTTTGTTGCGATTGCGTTGCTACAGTGGCATAGATAGCACAGCATAGATTTTACATAGAAAAATTGCTAAATGATTTAAATATATTTATTTAATGTATTGTTTGTCAGAAAACCACTGTATTTATGTTTTGACTCATGCTTGTTTGATAGAAGTTTTCATTATTATTGCAGTGGCAACATTTGCAAGCCATAGCACAGCCATACGATAGCGACAAGATGCTATACAACTGCGATTAGAAGCTAAATTAGCAGACTACCAAATTTGACATTAAAGCAGTTCGATCGCAGAAGCATCGCAGTAGTGTAGCCTTTGCTCAATAGCTAAGAGAATTGGGGCCCAGTTACTATCAGGTGAGATTGTGGTCAAAGGCTTACCTATTTTAAAGTAGATAGGAAAGACAGTGAACTGACGCATGTAAATAATGTATTATCTAAGATTTGTAAATGGTTCGCCGCTAATAATCTTCTCCTAAATTCAAAAAAGACTAAATGTTTAAAGTTTTCTTTACCAAATGTTCCTTATGTTGAACCAAACATAAAGCTTGGCCCAGATAAACTCCCTATTGACAAAGCGACAGTCTTCCTGGGAATCAAAATGGATTCCACTTTACAATGGGATCCACATATACATGATCTCTCCGGAAGACTTAGTTCTGCTGCATATGCAGTTCTTAGGATAAGACAGTTAACAGACGTAGCTACTGCTCGCCTAGTTTATTTCGCGTACTTCCACAGTATTATGTCGTATGGCGTATTGCTGTGGGGAACTGCTGCTGAGATAGAGACAATCTTTATCATACAAAAGCGTGCCATTCGAGCCATATATAAAATGGGTCCTAGGGAATCTGTGAGGGATCTTTTTAAAGAAATTGATATTTTAACTTTACCAAGTCTGTATATATTTGAAAATGTTATGTATGTTCGTAAAAATTTGAGTAAATTTAAATTAAACAGTGACAATCACGATTACAATACTAGGAATAAAGATAAAATAGTGGTGCCAGGTTTTAGATTAGCAAAGACAAATAAAAGGTCCTTCTTAGGTAATTGTGTGCGGTTTTATAATAAAGTTCCTAAACATATTACAACGCTCACAGAAGGGAAACGTGGCAGTACAATGTAGAATATTTCAATACTAAAATTTATAATTGACCTTCATAAGAGCGTCGTAGACGCCTAAATTGAATAAATGATTTTGACTTTGACTTTGACTATCAAGCATAAAAAAAAACAGGAATATTATATATATATATATATATATATATATGTATGTATAGCTCACTTGCGGTTCATTGCGTCTTGGGCGCGGCGCCGGGGCGGCAGCGGAGGCCGACCCTTGCGACGCGGTGTCAGCAGAAGATGAAGAAGATTCTGAAATTGGAAAATAAGAACTTCCTATAAGCTATACATTATAAAAAAAAAAGAACCGACTTCAACACTCAAATGTGTGAAATAACTTGTTGAAGTCGTTACCATGATGGTTCTAAACTTCGACGAAGTTATTTCACACACTTGAGTGTTGAATTCGGTTCCATTTTTTGGTAAAAATATTTTTGTCACCATTTTTAGTGACCGTTGCTACTTATGGGATCCATTGTCATTCACTGTCAATGACTATATCATCAAGATAGGAAATACTTTTCAGTTTTTTTAGTTATCGGAGTGTAACTCAAAAACAGCTTGACCAATTTTGATGAAATTTTAATGTGACCACACGGCAAGCATCATCGTTCAAATAAAAAAAGAATTATCAAAATCGGTTCACCCAGTCAAAACTCTGAGCTAACATAAAAAAAAAATACCAAGGAATTGAGTACCTCCAGCCCCGTGGGGTACCGGGTTAGAATTGCACCTCCGCATATCATCCCGTGGGTGTCGTAAGAGGCGACTATGGGAAAAATAGTGGAAGGTGGGCAGCAGCGTCTTCTAAAGAACTGCCTCCTTCCACTGCGATCCCCAAGACGCCTGCCAAGCGTGGGGATTATGGCAAATACCCCCTTTATAAGGGAGGTTGTGTTCAGAGTGGACGATCTGACTGATAGAGAGTACCTCCTCCTTTTTTGAAGTTGGTAAAAAGAACAGGCCGAGAATTGGTCAAGAAAGGACACTAAAGGATTCATACTTATAAAAAACATAAAAGCGGGACCGACTTCGAACACTGAAAAGTATGAAATAGCTTGTGGAAGTCGGTAACACGTTGATTTAAAACACCGACCTCACATTAGCATGGTACTGACTTCCACAAGTTATTTTATACATTTCTGGGTTGGAAGCAAGTTAAGTAATTTTTTTATATCTCTTTGTATGTTAAAGACTGGATACAAGATCGGCTAAAATGTATTCATTGTCGAGAATAGCATAATTAAATAATATCAATATCAATAAATCATCTAGGTAAGCGAAAACATTTAAGTTACTATCTAATATATAAAATTCTCGTGTCACAGTTTTCGTTGCCATACTCCTCCGAAACGGCTTGACCGATTTTGATGAAAATTTTTTGTGCTTATCCGGTATCTATGAGAATCGGCCAACATCTATTTTTCATCCCCCTAAATGTTAGGGGTAGTCCACCCCTAAATTTAATTTTTTTAATTTTTAGACAAAATTTTTAATTTCTATTTTTTTATGATACAACATGCAAAATTACATACAATCCTCAATTTTCACCCTTCTACGATCAACCCTTATTTTTTCAATTATTTATATGGCAAAACAACGTTTGCCGGGTCTGCTAGTAACTTATAAACTGCTAAATCGATTTGATTAAATTTATATGGCACACCTCGAACCCCTATACCCTTCCTTTTTTAGGGTTCCATACCCAAAGGGTAAAAACGGGACCCTATTACTGAGACTTTGCTGTCCGTCTATCCGTCTGTATCCGGCTGTATCTCAAGAACGGCGATAGCTAGACATTTTTAACAAATTATTGGAGTACAACATTTCTTTCGATCAGATGAAGTCTAGTAGTCTGGTTGATGGCCGCGCACCGTCCCCTATGACGGTTAAAGTAATACGATTGGAGTATGAAATATCGGCTACAAATGCCGAGTCCAGGTGGCCGAGGAGGTTTAGGCATCCGACGCGATATCTGAGGGCGTGGGTACTCCAATAATTTGTTAAAAATGTATTTTCGCTTAGCACGCGATAGTGCTTGTAATAATTTAGAAAGAAAGCTAGACAGTTGACATTTTCACAGATGATGTATTTCTATTGCCGCTATAACAATAATTACTAAAAATAAAATAAGTATTTAAGGTAAAAATTCGAGTTTTTTTATGTGAGTCCCTCACATAAAAAAACTTGATTTTTTACCGTTCCTTGTTCGATACTAATAACGGTGACAAGTAGACGCTTTAACTATTCACAGAATATTTAGTAACGGAACCCTTCGTGCGCGAGTCCCACTCGCACTTGGCCGGTTTTATTTTAATAGGTTCGCGTTTTCTACACCCTGGCTGATGTTAAGCATAGATGTGGTCTAAGATGGAATACGCGTACCTAGAAGAAACCTATTTACTCTCGATTTGAAGACACCCATATAAGTATTCATCCGGAAAAAATAAAACATAAAGAATTATCAACATTAGACTAGTCTGTATAAAAAGTTGCGTATATATATATATATATATATATATATATTATAATATATGCAGTCGGATGACATCTGTCAAAAATCCAAAATGGCGGATTTCAAAATGGCCGCCATACAAAATCCTTCGATCCCTCAAAAAAGTAGCTGGTTCTACCAGAAAGAGTTGAGTACGGTTATAGTAATGTATTACGAAAATGACTAAGGGGTTTAGCTGAGTAGGGAAAAAATTAAAACCCTAGAAATGACGCCTGCCAAGTAAAGCTGGACTACGTATCTCGAAAATGGTAAGAGATAGGTTGGGGGTGTTTGAACAAATGTCATAGGGAATCGGGAGAGCAGTCGAATGACACCTGTCACACGTGCTCCTCTCATTCTTTATACTGCATTTGGAGTGATTTACCTCATATTTTCGACTGTATTAGGAGTTTTTGTAGCATTTTTGACTGAATTTGGAGTTACTGTTCTACGTTATTGTAGTAGCGAGCCCGAAGGGCGAGCTCCTGGTGAGGCCGAAGGCCGAACTTTCGGCTCGCGAGGCCGAAGGCCGAGCGTATGGTGCGTGAGCCCGAAGGGCGAGCGCCTGGCGAGGCCGGAGGCCGAGCCGTGCTGGTAACTTGCGAGGCCGAAGGCCGAGCTCCGACTTGAGATTATTTTCCACGTCTCCGACTGGTCTCCATGGCAACTGCCCGCAATAACCAAAGCACCTACGAGTGGGGTTCCTTAACAAAAGTGACTCGAAACCCTGGTCCCATTCTGCCCGTACCACCTTTTTATGGCAGTAGGGTGAATCTGGTTTGGTGGCTACAGTATGGTTCTTTAGTGTATTGAGAGTTTATATGGGATTTCATACTTCTATTGGAGTTTTGAACACACTTTTTTTTACGTATTAGGTGTTTCTGTGAAAGTTTCAAATGACTTAAGATAGATGCGGGCCGCATGCGGCCCGCACACTGCCCGAAATACTAGTATATATATACATATATATATATATATAAGTATACGCGTCGCCTTGAGAACCGCCCCCTTTTTTGGGAGTCGGTTAAAATTACGGGCACATGAGACTTAACAAGTGTATGTTCCGAATAAAGATTTATTATTAATACTATGTCTCAAGGTGATGGGCGCAGTGCCGTCCAATGCAGAACATTACCTACCTGATCTGTTGGATTGATGAGGCGCTTCTTTCTTGAACGAAGTCTCCCTCTCGCAGGTCGGCTCCTGTTCCCTGTAACAATAAATAATAACTATTACATATACATAATACTATGCTCAAAACTCCGTACTTTGTCGTGCAGCTCGAATTTATAATGAATATTATTCAGACCTGGACTTATTCCACTCTTCTAAGCAATGCCTTAAACGTCAAATAATGATTATAAATAAAAATAGTTGAATTTCCTTAATTATATAAATATACACTATACAAATTAACTCCAATAGCCACGCGGTTGCAAACAAACTTAACTTTTCCCACACACAAACACACACCCTCTCACACACACACACACACACTCTCACACACACACACACACACACACACTAATACCCACCGTTATACCACATATAATAGAACTGAGCCGATACACAAAACTTATATTTATTAGTTCTTAATTATTTTTTTAAATGATATTATCCTCTAGGTACTTTGTAATTTAAGATAATTATTTGTATCCTATTTTGGCTATATTGTAGTAAATAGTTAACTTAGTAATATTATTTGTAATGCTGTATGGATAACTAAATAAATAAATAAATTATATTACATTATAATTATTATAATTGAGTGAGGATGTATGTATGGTACACCTTCACACTTAGGTAAGCCTTTGACCACAATCTCAGCTGATGTTAAGTTATGATGTGGTCGTAGGCTTAACCTAGAATTACTAGCTCTCAAGGACAGCTGCCGGAACACACCGTTAGGTGCTTGGCAGTTTTTCTACTTGAGTGTGGTCGCTAGCCAGGCGAGCATTCGCAAAATGCCCTTCCACCAGCTCAAGTCCGCGGCGGGATTCGAACCATGAACCTGCTGAGCGGCAGTCCAGAGCCAATGCCACTGAGCCATCACTGTTTTCTTTTTTGGTACACTTTGCATCGGGAGTTTAAAGAAGTACATAAAAAATGCTTTATAAATAATTATGTACAGAATATTCTCCGAATCTCGCGTAACGCGTGATTAAATCAACAGTTATTCCAAATTACTATAAAATTAAAAATTAAATAACTGTTTTATTTTTGCGATATTACCAAATCTTGCGCAGACCGTGTCGCGGGCGGCTCCACTATAGTACTGCACTCAGCCGCCTAATATTGGAATCTACTAAGGCCCAACTTTACCAAACTTGGGTTTAATTTAGACGCAGACAACTTTATACTATAAATTGTCAAATGTGATACTTTTTGTCATCATCATAGATTACAAAATCACAAATATACGATAGGAAAAATTTAAGTCATGTGCGGTAAATTTTTCCTATCGTATATTTGTGATTTTGTAATGTAATCCGCATAGCAGGCGTTATTGCAAACCAAATAGATGTCCAATGATGTTGCAGTATTTTAAGTATGTCCTGGTTAACTTTTACCAGACCCTGACTGACTCCGCACTTTATAGGTACAAAGCTACAGGTACATGTGCGTACCCGTCCGGACGGGACTATTGTACGTGCGTGCCGCGTCAGAAGAGAACAGAGCTATGCGTGCACATGCGATACAAAGAGAGAAACCATGTAGGTGAATATAAATATTAGGTACTCCGTGCTTCGCGAGCTGAAGTGCACTTTATTGCTTCGTAGCTAGAGTCGCTTATTTATTGGAATGGCTTTGCGGAGTGAACCTTCTGGTCCTATTTATTCTGTGTTTTTACGAAAAGTGTCGTCATGCAGCAGATCTTTCGAACAAAATATCTAATTCAAGTTTTTTAATTATAGCTTATAGGCTAGCCTTTGATCACTATCTCATCTGATGGTTAGTGATGATGTAGTCGCAGATGTTGTTTAAACTAGGATTACTGGTTCTCAAGGACATCTGCCAGAACATACCCTTAGGTGACAGATTTTTAAATTAAAAATGTTTAGTGTTGAACTTGGCGATATAGATCCTATAAATAGAAATAATATGGCCACTTTGGTTCAGCTGACACTACTAAATACGATATACACAGCTGCTGTCTTGTCATTACAGTCAAACTAAGCAGTTTCCTTTTTTCGACAGCCACAGATTTCCAATTCCTACGATCCTTACATATCTCTTTCGCTTCATCTACACTAATCAATCCTTTCATACATAAGCGTTGGTTTAGTACCCTGACTTGGCCTTTTTTCAGAACATCTTCCAACACTTCCGTTCACTTGCCCCATGTATACCTGTTTAGTCATTCTCATTTCATTCATTCTCTCCACATGTCCAAACCATCTTAACATACTTTTTTCGATTTTTGTCACAACATCCTCAGTCACACCACATCGTTCCCTTATCACACTATTCCTTATCCTGTCACTCCGTTTGACTTCAATCATGCCCCTCAATGCTCTATCTCCACTGCATTTATTCTACTTTCATGCTTTTTCTGCCATACACAGCTTTCACTACCATACATTAGTGTCGGAACCAATGACCATTTTAATGGTTTATCATATAAAATTACCTACGCATTAATTTAACCGTAGATTGTTAAAATCGGGCCTTAAACAGTTAAAACTAATTGATTTGATAACACCAATCCAAATGCATTAACTTAACTTTGTGATAAATGTAAACAAGTGATAAATTTGTCGATAAGTGGAATAACAACAATAAATTAGATAACCGATTTAAACCAATAACGATAACTTAGATAACGTGATATTTGCCAGTCAATAATTTATATTATACATTTTAAGAACACAAAATGTATTCTATTGCTAAGCGCAACGAATATTTAAGGAAACATTAAATTAAATTAGTAAAAACTTAATAACTAACGCTAACACTTCTAGGTTAGCCTGAACAACATCTTCGACCACATCATCACTTACCATCAGGTGAGATAGTGGTAAAAGACATAATAAAATATAAAATACGCCCCTTTGGCTTTGAACGGGAATTTAATTTGTCCACCCCGTGACCACGATCACTGTAAAGTGTTTGAAACGTCGGGACAAAAATAATGATAAATATACGCGATTTAAAACGTTTAAAGTTGTTTAATTACTATGTGTTATAATCGCGAAAACCTAAGATAAGATATAATTTAGTTCGCATAGTAGGTTATTGCAAACATAGCAAAATCATAGTAGAAAGAGTGAGGAAGTAGGCCATCTCCGGCCCAATTCGCGATATAATTACCTACCATACTTGCCTGTCTCAGGGTTGTTACTTATTTATAATGTATGTCCTCGTATATGCAAAATTTTAATTCAGTACCTAGAAATAGGCAAGGGCCGGGAAGTTGTATTTTTACTTGTGTTGTCTGGGTTCAGGGTTAGTGAGGTCGGTTTTATACCTAAACGATGAAAACACCTTTCACGATGAAAAAAATACCGACTGGCGATACTATGTGGTTGCGGGGCCAGAGACGTGCGACGCGGGGCATACCTAATACAACAAAAAAAATAAGTAGGCATCACTCATCATCAAGTAAAAATCATAGGTATGCGAGAATAAGTGACAGGCTTACCTTTCCTGTTCAGTAGGTAATCTGAACAAAGACAACTCTGGAATCTATGAATTATTTAGACAGCCGAGCACACAGCAATAAGTTCTCATGCGATTATCAAACATTTTTCATTTATTTAGCGGTGCCAAAAAGCCGTGACGCGCGAACTTTGCTCGGTGTTAGCCCCGACTGGCGCACTGAGAAACGGGTCGAGATTGTGTTAGAGTGTGCGTGCGGGACGCATAGATACTATGGCGCACACAAACAAGCCGCGCGCGGTGCGTTTGTATGAAGATAACTTACTTCCTACTCCTTCCACTATGGCAATATTAAAAATAATGTAGGATTCTAATGGTGAAAGAATTTTTCGAAGTGTTCCAGCAGTTTTTAAGTTTATTCGTTACATACAAAAATACAAATTTATCCCCTTTATAAAATTAGTATAGAAGTAAGTTACTACATCATTGCGTATCATACAAATACAACATTAAAATAAATTACTTCACACATTTAGTGAAGTAGTGATAGCCGACTGGTAATAGTTATGGACTGCCGCGCCGCAGGTCCTTGGTTCGATCCTCACCACCGGCTTAAGTTTCACCGAATGGTGGAAGGGCATTATGGTAATGCTCGCCTGGTTAACTACCACACTCAAATAGAAAATCTGTCACCAAGCACCTAACAGTGTGTTACATCAGCAGTCCTTGAAAACAGTAATTCTAGGACTACCCCGTTTATCATCCTCGACCACATCATCACTTACCAACATATGAGATTGTAGTCAAGGGCAAGCCTAACAACTAAAAAAAACATAAATACTTCATAATAAATGTGTGTGTGCACCGATTTGGAATAAAGAGGTCTTGTGACCAAAATTAATCGCCAAACAATTTTCACGTTGACTGTACTATTGCTTTAAAACATTTAAAAAAATATGTCATCATCCCATTACTTTAAAACATTTACAAAACAATAATTATGTTGAACAAACCTTTGCTAATAAGTCGTTCTTAGTAATTGTGTGCTATTGTATTATAAAATTCCAAAAGATATTACAGTTCTTACAGAAGAATTCAAGTTGCATGTTTAGATTTTAACTAAAAAAGCGTATTATACAATTGGTTATTATTTATAAGACATAACTTCTTGGGACATTCCAAGTCTGCCAAGCTATCGCCAGTCACCTAAATTATTTCAATAATTTTAAAACGTAGTTAAAAATAGTAATAAATTAGAGACATAAAAGAATGGCCATGAGTTTCTTGTTCGTTATTCTCGCAGTGGCTCTATACTTTTTTTGCTAAACGCGGAAGTTATATTAAAATTTTGTAATTGACATTCTTAAGGCTGTCATAGACGCAAAAATTAAAAAAAATGATTTTGACTTTGCTTAAAATGTTAGAAATTGACTCTGTTTCAGCCCGATAGTCCAATGCTGAACACAGCCTCTTCCAATATGGGGGGGTTTTGCCATAATCCCCACGCTTGGCAGGCTTGGGGTTCGCAGTGTGAGATATCAGTACCTCAGAAAGTGCTGTTGTCCACCTTCTGGTGTGTTACCCTTAGCCGCCTCTTACGACACCCACGGGTAGCGACGGGGAGGCGACATTATAGCCCGGCACCCCACGGGCCTCAAATTGACCATATCATTGCTTTAAAACAATTTTCAGGTTGTCCCTACAGTAGTGTAGGTTTATGTGACATAGGAACTGTGCGATCGTTTATTATGTCCCCGGTTCGAGCTGAAACGACATTATTTTTAACAGGGAGAAAAAAAAGAGATGTCTACATATTTTAAAGTCATGGGACCTGATTTTCAACTTGTTGTGCTAGACTGAATTCTTTCAGCTGATCACACACACATGGGGACGTATGGACACATATGGTACAAGGACCATTCCAAGGGCCATACACTTCTAATTTAGGAAGGACTTTAGTGGGCCGGATTAAAGCCCTTCGCGGGCCGGAGATGGTCTGCGGGCCGCACTTTGCACACACTTGCCCTAAACTATGATTTAACAGACATTTTTGACGCTGACCGTACTTTTTTCTACAACTTTCGTGCATGTCTGGTAACCCTAACCCTAATTATGATAATTTATAACTTATGGGGGCGTATTTAATAACTCGGTTAAACGAAGTTTAAATCGTGATAGTTACCAGGGGGACAGTGATAACATCGATCTATCGAACTATCGTAGCCAAGAGAGGGGATAGGAGCCGCGACCGAGAGAGCTTAATGCAATCTGCATGGCTATTATGAATAGAATAGAATAGAATTTATTGACCTTATAACATCAACAGCTACACAAGGCAAGTCAATTAACAATATAAATTTGATAATGGTAAGATATTTAAATAATTAAGCAATGTATGGTAACAAATATGCTAACCTCGGTATGGGTTACATATTTGAGCCGTTTGCTGTAGAGACGTTGGGTCCGTGGGGACCGGGAGTGAATCGTATTTTCCAAAATTTATCAGAGCGCTTGGTCGATGCGACGCGTGATCAAAATGCTGGCACCTATTTGGCTCAAAGAATAAGCATTGCAATTCAACGGGGCAATGCTGCCAGCATGCTGGGCACGCTGCCAACTGATAGTGGGCTAGAGCATTTGGACTCCCTATGAGTCCAAATGCTTTTACTGTAGTAGCTGTAGTATTGTAGTAGCTGTAGTGTCGTATATAGTTTGTAGTATTTGTTTAATAAAGGAAAAAAAATTTATGGTTCACAATATTGATATAAAATAAAATACTATTACAATTTCAAAATAACTTAATAGGATTAATAGTAAAAATGTCTTAAATTATCATAGAATAGAGATGTCAAAGTGTTTAAATGAATTAAAATGTCAACAATACATACTAATTATTATATCATACTCGTACAATACATTATAGCAATTTTAATTCTGATTTACATCAAATATACGTTATTACTACTAATCTCATATAATTTACTAATTAAATTTAAATCAATTATTTCACAAGGCTTATTTGTGGCGTGAACGAAGATTCTAGAAGATGCGTTTTCAGAAATTCATTTAAAGAATAATAAGGGTTCAATTCGAAAAATAGCTCTATATATATTATGTATAATGAGTTCACATTAGTTGATTGCGATCTTATGTCAAAAATGTTTTTTTACCTAAAAATAGAACTTCTTTAACAGTAACCAAAATGCACGTAAAATAAATAGAATACTGTACTGTATCAGCCGGATCGTCCACTGCTGAACGCAGCCTATGACTTGTAGATAACATATTTTTTGCTGGTAGGCTAACCTTTGACCACTATCTCACCTGATGGTAAGTGATGATGTGGTCGAAGGTGTTGTTCAGGGTAACCTAGAATTACTGGCTCTCAAGGACAGCTGCTGGAACACACCGTTAGGTCCTTGGCGACAAATTTTCTACTTGAGGGTGGTAGCTAGCCAGTCGGGCATTCGCAAAATGCCCTACCACCATGCTGTAACGACTGCCATCGTAAGACAACAATCGGGAACGACGGCTTAACGTGCCCTCCGAAGCACGGAAGCGCTCAGTAGTAAGGTCACTAGCGGTCACCCATCCAACTCCTGACCGCGGCGGACGTTGCTTAACTGAGCGGATCGATTAAGAACGGCTAAGCAAACTTCGCTACGAGCGCTTCAAACTATCGGCAATAAAAAAAGTGTTTACCTTAAAATGGAACCGTCCTCAACACTCAAGTGTGAAATAACTTGTTGAAGTCGGTACCATGATAGTTCATAAGTACCTATTATCACAAGATTGTGCGCGTGGTATATGGATTTCCGCGCCTGAGTCATTCATTGGCTGCAGAAATGATATTTGCAAGATTAATGACTTTCAATAAAACAAATATTGTAAGAACTTTATTATATAGTAAGTATGTAACACATTGTTAAAAGATGTTTAAAAGAATGGCCCCGAATTTCTTGCCCGTTCTTCTCGCAGTGGCTCTATACAATATATTTGCTGAACGTGGCAGTTAAATGTAGAATATTTCAATACTAGATTTGTAATTGACCTTCATAAGAGCGTCGTAGACGCCTAAATTGAATAAATGATGACTTTGACTTTGAATATGATAGATTTAAGGTTTTTTTTTTGCCATGACATTTAATATTTATCGATAAATAATTGTATTATTATTATTTGCAATATTGACATTAATTTCAATTAACTTTGACATTATAAGCATTTAGTAATAAAACGACTTTAAACGGTTTAAATCGCGTATATTTATCATTATTTTTATCCCGACGTTTCAAACACTTTGCAGTGATCGTGGTCGATAAATAAATAAACCACCAAACCAATCAAAAATAATGATATAAATATACGCGATTTAATCCGTTTAAAGTATGTTATAGTGACGGAACAAGCTCGAGGCCCACCTGATGTAAAGCGAACTAACCTCTGGCTATAACAGATGCATTTCATTACAAGTAACGAATTGCACTGCGCCCGTCACTTTGAGACATAGTTGTTAAGTCTCATGTGCCTGTAATTTCACTGGCTCTCAAGGACTGCTGCCGGAACACACCGTTAGGTACTATGTGTAATAATCGCGAAAATCTAAGACAACATTATTATAAGCATAGTTTTTTTTTTTTCATAACATTGTAACGAGTAGAAGCACTAGAAGTGAAAAACATTTAAGAAATACGGAGCCGATCCCTAACCTTAAAAAGTAAATAACTTGTGGAAGTTGGGATATGATAATGTGAGGTTATTGTTTTTAAATCAGCATAATACCAACTTCAACAAGTTATTTCATACTTTTGAGTGCTAGAAGTGAGCTCAGTTTTTCATAAAAAATATTTAAACCCTCTTTTGTTCTTATTTGGACTTTTACATTAACATTATTAGCACTGCTAATAAAATATTATCTAATTAATAAAGTTAAACACAATATTTCATCCTTTTCAACAACCTAAGTATATACCGTATCGAACCAGTGATGGCTCAGTGGCATTGGCTACGGACTCCCGCGCAGCAGGTCAAGGGTTCGAATCCCGCTGCGGGCTTGAGCTTCACCGCATAGTGGAAGGGCATCTTGCGAACGCCCGCCTGGCTATCGACCCCCCTCAAGTAGAAAATCGCCAAGAACCTAACGGTATGTTCCGGCAGCTGTCTTTGAGAGCCAGTAATTCTAGGTTAAGCCTGTTAACTTCTTCGACCACATCATCACTTACCATCACGTGAGATAGTGGTCAAATTTTTAATTGCCTATCAGTAATAAAAAAAAACCGTAAACAAAATTACCTTTATAATAAAAAAAAACTAAAATTATATCCGTTTAACATCAAGCGGATGAGTTGGCCGTGACTCAACTCACCACGGAGCCTTATCGCGTGAGTTAACATCAGGCCAACGACCTGCGGCTGCGACCTAAATAGCTGGCGGTCGAACTAACACTGATTATATCGGTCAAGGTTGTTGCAGAGGAATTCTGTCCTCGGGATTCCCGATACGGTAAACTATACTGACCTAAATCGATACAGTATAGGTACGTTGTACCAGGTATCATCTTCTCACCCTTATCCCATCCATATGGGGTCGGTACAATACGTTTTCTCTAACAACACAAGATATATACAGGGTTATTGGTAAAATGCTAACAACCCCTTAGGGTTGACTTCTGCTAGTCCTAAGAGACATTTTGAGAAGTTTTTTTTTATTTTGTTTTTTTTTAATTTTTTTGACCAAATAAGCACGTGGGCCACCTGATGTCAAAAGGCTCTTGTGCCTGTAATGTATTATTACATATTTTTTATTACTTTGCTCGATGTAAATATTCAACTCTATTCATAGGGACCACGGCGCGGTCCAGTGTTTCCGCGGCGGGCGTTCTTAGCTCGGAGTAGGTAATAAAAAACAAAAAAAATATATATATTTAAAAAAAAATAAAAAATGAAAATGTCAAAAAAAAAACATCTCGAAATGATTCTTAGGACTAGCAGAAGTCAACCCTAAGAGGTTGTTAGCATTTTACGAATAACCTTGTATATATATATCAGTCTGCGCTTATAATATACTTACAGGAAATCACAAGGAAAATTTTAAGAAAGTTCGTCTGACCTGACGTTACCCTCGTTGGGAATGCTCGTGTTGGTAGTTCCGCTAACTACTTATCTATACACGTCGCGTTGGTATACAGGTTGTCCCAAGAAGTAGTGATATACTGCAGCTGGGAGGTAGAGGACCTAGAGGGCTATCTGAATCACCCCCATGTATGTTCAGCGATTTTTCGTATTTTCGGAGTTATGGCTTTTTTTTTAATTTTCCCCTATCGCCGAGTACGATGAGATTTTTATTTATGGTGACATGAATTATTGCGGTAGATGCTTGATTTTTTTTTTGTATGCTAAGCTGATAGATAGGCCAATTCAGTACGGTAACATTTACTATCGTTAGATCTTTGAATGAAATAAAAAAAAAAATTTAATGCCAAGAAAGATAAAATTACCCAGTATGTAATTTTTTTAAGGGCCCTTGAAGTTGTAAGTATATGATCGCTTGGGTAGGCAGTAGTAGTTGCAACTACACTCAAAATATATAGAGGGGGCGCGCCTTCGTCAGTGAAAGGTCTGTTTTCATTTACGGTTACCGTAGAAAAAATGAAGTAGAAATCTTTTTATTTATAGCTGAAGATAGGCAAGCCTTTGACCACTATCTCACCTGATGGTAAGTGATGATGTTATTCAGGCTAACCTAGAATTACTGGCACTCAAGGACAGCTGCTGAAACACACCGTTAGGTGCTTGGCGACAGATTTTCTACTTTAGGGTGGTAGCTAGCCAGGCGGGCATTCGCAAAATGCCATACCACCGTGCTGTAACGACTGCCATCCTAAGACAACAACCGACACGCGACAGCCCGAAGCACGTGCACGCTCAGTAGTAACGTCACTAGCGGTCACCCATCCAACTCATGACCGCAGCGGACGTTGCTTAACTTTGCTGATCAGTTCAGAAGCAAACTTCGCTTCGAGCGCTTCATAATTAATACGAAATGTATTTTTACGCTGTAATTGTCCAACATAAAAATTAGCGTACGATCCAATTCACGTAATATTATAGCGTCGAGGATCTAAGGAACAAATTTATATAGACAAACTTCGATACTCTAAATTATTTCCATTTCAACGACTTATGAACATGGCGTAAAAGGTTACATGAGACCGTCCTTCTACATAGTATTTCCGTCGGCATTATTCCTTTTAAGTGTTCTGTACCGAAAGCACAGAATAAAAGGGATCAGAAGGCTCACTTCGCTAAGCATTACAATAGATTAGCGACGCTAACGACGACGCAATAAAGTGCACTTCAGCTCGCAAAGCAAGGAGAACCTAATATTTATATTCACCTACCAAGGCCTCACTCTTTTTATCGCGCATAGCCACGCAAGGCTCTAATCTCTTCTGACGCGACACGCACGTACAATAGTCCCGTCCGGACGGATACGTCGATGTACCTGGAAGCCACCTCCCACCTTTTGCGATCTTACGATCCATCATAAAAAAGAAGCGTTTTGTTTCATGCTTAAAAATAATCATTCGCAGTCACGAACTATCACCGACCCACAATCTCGCCAAGCAATATTGGTTTGATCCTACTTAAAGAACGAATGAAATATGTATCACGGATGTACAAGCGAGATACAAGATGTTATATATAGCGTTATCCCGCTCGCACTGTACCGGACTACGATGTTATGGAACGGTTTTACATCACTCTATTGTCTGCTGCACAGTATCTGTATAAAAACATTGTACTTAATTTACACATTAATTAGATCCATTTTTATCGTAAAATAGTCTAAATCAAGTTTAAATGCGCTGCTAGAAAATAACTTTTTAAAGATGGATAAACATGACGGATTTGTCGTTGGAACTTTACTTCGTATTTAATGTAACGTCAGAGTTCGCGAATAGAGTGAACAATTTGTTTTGACGGTATCAAAACTCTAAGCGATTCCATTACCGATTGTAAGCTTGCTTAATTGACGTGGAGGTATACAATTAAGCAGTAAGATAAAGTTATTATTACTATAAGAGGTGAAAGTTGGCCCCCTGTAGCTTAGATAAATGCGGAGTGGGCTAGGGCTGCGGAAAGGGCGAACGGAGCATTATTTAATGGGGCTCCGCTGTCTGAATGTGATTTAATATAGTTTTGAAACTGATCAAAACTAAGAAACATTCAATAATAACAAATATGTTTAAAATATTTTAAGAAAACATCAAATTAATATTTTAATAAAACACTTTAAAAATATATTTAGTGAGAATTCCGCCGCATTTTCCTGCTTAGCCGATGTAACGTCACAAACGCCACGCAGACAAACCGGAAGAATTTTCGACGCATTTCGCTTCTACACGAAGCATCCTCGGGAGGTCATTACTCTACGAGCGCACGATCGAGAACATTCATAAACATTCTTTTTTAACGGGCTGTTTGGAATACGCAACCGTGGCAGGGCCCGATTCGGACTTCGGCAGTTTTTTAATGACACGATTAGGATCAATTAGAAACTTGTAACGGAAAATAAATAAAATATGATATATAAATATAAATATATAAAAAAATGGTAAATTTAAGTGATTTCGCGCTGCACGTGGCGGCTCCTATTGTATCTCCATTATATTTTTTTTTTTAGAAAATATTGCTTTTCTTTTTGTCTGTTCGAAATACGCAAAAAAAAGGTTTATCATTTGCATACGGAACAACCCGGTGGCCAGCTATGATGTATAATGAATGACGTAATCCTAGCCGGAATGACACTGATCTAATTTGTCCAATTGTCTGGATTAGTGTTCTTTGTATTTTGACTGTTTTTGAAACTGGACTAAAAGCATGTAAATGGATAGGGTAGGCACCATAAAACCGACGACAGATATTTCAGTGAAAACAATGTTTTGCTTTGCGGTGTTTTCTAAGCCACGGCCCCGTGGGCTGACACTATTTTCACCTTCACAATCCTGAAATGTATATTTAAACAATTAAGATCTCATCCTCCACATCTCTTCCCGAGGGAGTCGTAGGAGGCGACGAAAGGAACCACAGCAGAAGGTGAGCAGCAGCGCCATCTGAAGAACTGCGCCCCTTTACAGTGAGATCCCCCGCCGCCTGCCAAACGTGGGAATTTTGGCCAACCCCCCATTCTAGTAATAACAAATGTTTAAAATATTTTATGAAAACATCAAATTAATATTTTAATAAACACTTAAAAAATACAAAAATATATCTAGTGACAATTCCGCCTAATTTTCCTGTTAAGCCGTACGTGACGTCACAAACGCCACGCAGCCAAACCAGAAGAATTTTCGACGCGTTCGCTTCTACACGAAGCATCCTCAGGAGGTCTTGACTCTACGAGCGCACGATCGAGAAATACGTATATTTGTTATTATTAAATATGGATTTCCGCAAAGTAACGCCTGAATCTATTTATTACCCCATTCTAGCTTGAGGAGTGGAAGATTCAGCTGATACAGTACACATTCAAAAGCTTGCTATCTGTGACCGATCTTTCTCTAATATGATTCCGTGTCACAATAAACCATGATATAAAAATAAATGTTTGTTGGCTTGACAGGCAGCTTCTTCACTACATATTAAATCTGATGTTTTCAGATTAAAAAAGACCAGAATGATCACTCCGCAAAGCCATTTCCAATAAGCTACTCTAGCTACGAAGCAATAAAGTGCACTTCAGCTTGCAAAGCACGGAGTACCTAATATTTATATTCACGTACAAGGAGTCTCTCTTTCTATCGCATAGCTCTGTACTGTTCTGACGCGGCACGCACCGTACAATAGTCCCGTCTGGACGGATACGCCGATGTACCGAGTGCGGAGTGAGCCAGGGCTGGTATTAGTGAAGTTAAATAGTATAATATGATATGTATTCCTTTGTTAAAATCCTCTCGGACAGTACTGCAGTTCTACGAGCCCTGAAACGACATGATCTATCATCGGGGCTGATCATACAGTGCCATCAGCTACTGGAAGAAGTAAGTAGTCACAATAACAAAGTTACTCTTCAGTGGATAAAAGGGCATAGTGGGTCTAGAGGCAACGATGAAGCAGACGAGTTGGCGCGGAGAGGTTCGGGTCTTCACCCTGCAGGACCAGAGCCTCTGATGCCACTTCCATTCAGCCAAGTCCGGGCCTGGATCCGCCAAAGAACTAAAAACTTACATCAAAATTACTGGGCAGGTACAATAGACTGTAGACAGGCGAAAGAAGCTTTCCCAGAGTTAAACTTAAGGTACTCAAGAAGGCTCCTCAAGCTTAAAAGAGACAAATTACGACGGTTCGTTGGAATTGTCACTGGTCACTGTCATCTAAACAAACACCTGTTTACTATAGGTGTCACAGACAGCCCCCTGTGCAGAGGCTGTATGGAAGCAGAGGAGACAGCCGCACATGTGCTCGTCGAGTGCAGCAGTGTGGCGTCCCAAAGAGCAGAGCACCTTGGTACGCCAGGGACCGTCCAGGAGGCCTGCGCCGGCATCAGCGAGCTGCTGGCCTTCCTGGCCGATGTTGGATGGCTGGATTAACGACAGCCTCCAAACTCCACGCAAAATAGGCCGCACAAGAGCGGCAAAATTGCGGAAAAGAGCCCGCACACCAAGTACCAAGTACCAAGTAAGGGGCCCCTTAACCCTACTCCCTGGGTTGCAAGTCCCAGGCCTCATGCTCTCTTCCTCTGCAACGCTATGGACCCGGCACCCGGTCTAAGGTAAGGTCTAGAATCCACCAGTTTGTTTTTTTATTTATTCATGGACCTAGTGTCACTTGCGCTATTAAGACAAATCTCATGATATCTCTTCCTTAAAATCGGTTAAGCCGATTAGGAGTTTATGGTGGCATAAAGAAACTCACAAACAAACATACATACATACATCCATACATGAACCCTGAAAACATAACACTTCTTTTTTTGAACAGTTGTGTAAACACAGTTCATAAAAATACAACAAGGTCGACTGAAGTTTGAAAGATATGAAATATAGACAAGCAATCTAAGCATTTGTAAAATATCACATTCCCTTGAATTATATTTTCAGTTGCATAAGTATTTGAAACTTATTTCTGAGATATTTTGACTGTCTAGAGGTTTTTCATCCCTGACTCGGACAAGTGATTAAAGTGTTCTAAAATAAAATTCAGGAGCAGTCTGAAACTGTGACTGGTATATTGCAAAAGAATCGCCCAATTTTACATGGAACCATAACATGTCTGGTGAAACATAGGCAACAGACAGTCCCCTATGTAGAGGCTGTATGCGTGAAGAAGAGATCTTGGAACATGTCCTATGCACTGTGAAGCCACTGAATAAATAAGAATTGAAACGTGACTAAGTGAGCCGAAAATCATCACCACCACCACATATGCCACTGGAGCAGCTATGCCAGCGACCCAGAGTCCTTATGTCCTTCGTCTCTTCTTCACTGCCCTTAAGATTCTTCGGGGTACTATTGACTGTCCAGAGTTGATCCAGAAATTGTGTAGATTTCATGTTCCCGATAAATATACAAGAGGCAGACATCACATGCTGTTCGCAGAGCCTAGTCACCTCACAGTGGCACGTGTAGATCTCTGCCAATCTTAAGCAAATTTTTTCCTTTATTGCATTTTTCAACTTCACAACCTACATAGAAAGATATGGGCAAGTCTAGCCTGGCATCTGACAGAGAACCCACTATTGGGTCGGATAATCTTTTCAACATTATGGAAGGACTCATTGATCCTTTTAGAAAATCTGTCCCCAAACACCTAACGGTGTGTTCCGGTAGCTGTCCTTGAGCGCCAGTAAAATCACAAGCACATCAAGCCGGCAGTGGGGTTCAGACCATGGACCTGTGGTATAGCAGTCCATAGCTATTACCGCTCGGCCATCATTACTTGGCAACATTTTTTCTACTTGAGGGTGGTAGGCAGCTAAGAAGGGGATTCGCAAAATGCCTTTCCACTATACAATAAAGTTTACTCAACTGAATAAAAATCTTGATTTCAGTACGAACAACTGTACTATGTCAGCTCTATTTTCCACCATTGAATAAAGCCCTCCCCTTCCCATTAGGGCCCAATAGATTTGCCATAATTCCCATGTTGGCAGGCCTTCTGTGGAATTGCAGAGTAAAATAGCAGTTCCTTAGAAGGTGCTGGTGCCTACCTTCTGTAATTTTACCCTTAATTGCCTCTTACAACATTCAATAAAGATGGAGAGGTGATATTATAGACCAGCACCTTAATAATCATGAAAAGATTGGTCACGTTTAATTTGGTCCATTATTTATATGTATTTAATTCCCTTTTCAAAACTAATTAGTAAAATTAATGCTTATTAATTAAAAGTTAAGAATAGGACACTAAAAAGGGCATTTGCCTTATGAGTCATCAGTTAAGTAACTCCACTGGATTCATTTATGAAAACCTTTGCATTTCTGATTACATGATATATGATGAAACTCATTTAGTATAATTTTGAAAAAGATTTAGTTATTTTTATAATAATCAAAGGGTTAAGAATACCCGAGAGGAATCAGGTAAACAACCAACCAGAGAATTCCCAAGGAAGGTTGGCGACAGGCCTATGATCCGCAATAAAACCAAGCATTTTAAAATTATATCCTTGTGTTTTTCTATTTGTTTAGAGGAAATATATTTTTATAGATATTTGTGTTGTGCTTTATGTTGTTAGAGAAGACATATTTTACTTACTTACAACACAGCGAAGAAAAAATGAGAATTATTGAACATGTGATATGTCATAAACAGTGACTATAAGTGCATATATGTACTTAAATCAATATATTTATAATTATATTTAGTCAAAAACTTGCAATCAAAACCCAGAGATTCAAGTCAAGTTTTTCTGATTAGAAAATTAACAGTACAGTAAGTATCCCAATATATAATTATGTCAATGATACTTCATGCGATTGTAGCCTTTATTGCATGCTGATGGAATTCGTATTGGCGTGTGCTAAGAACGTAAAATGAACATTAGGTGCGGCAGACTGTACTTCATAGGCGAACATATCGATTGAATTCAATCTTTCTATAAAGTAAATATCAAAAAAAAATTATACAACAACAGTCTAAAAGACCTAATTAAATCATCTGATAAAATATAAGTCATACTTTTACTTAGAAAATAGCCAAAATAAACTAGAAAGTCTGCGCTAATATTACAGAGAAATACGCTAGAACGGAATGGCAATAGTTATACGACAAAATTGTAATTCACTTCTAAGCAGTCAATGTCGCAATGTTACATCACTTTCTAAATCAGTAGGGTAATACTAAAACGGGATACATGGAACAGAAAGGCTCACCCACCCACATATAATCGATTTTTACTGAAGCATGGGTGATCTTTTTCTCTCAATTTACACTTCATTTAATCGCTAAATGCATTTACTTTGCCTAAGGAAAGCGCCCACGCGATTAATGTGTTGAAAAATATACAAATACTCACCGAAAGTTTTAGTGTGTCGTCCGGATTGACAGAGAACAAAATTAGAATCGCTCAGAACTCACTGAATATACACTTTACGGATGTAGTTTTATGTCGAATATAATTGTAGGACGTTAAAAAACGCGCGGGCGACGTTCTTCGTCGCATGTCACGACATATTTTTGATGTTTTCTCGTGATTTTAACTGCGGTCTAACATCGATCGAGTAGCCATGACAGAAACAAATTTTCACTAACTGAAGTGAGCAACGTTCGCTCAGCTGACAGACAAGTTTTTTTCTAACTTGCGCAGTGAAGTTGACCGCGGACGCAATAAAAAGGTCACTGAACTTCTATACAATTTCAAGAATAAATCATTCGAAGCCTTTAGACACCTATTATTTTGTAGACCACTATATTTAATTAAATAAAAACTACAATAATGGGTGAATAAAATATTTAGATTGACTATGACAAGCAGGGTTGCTCTCGCTAGTCTGTGTTGCAGGGCAGGGACGGACTTAGGAAAACATTTAGTAGGTACATACCTACGTCATCAACCTGTTTTGTGCTACGTATTATACTTTTATCATAGATTCTGCCCTTAGCTTCGCCCGCGATTAAACTGGTTATATTGCGCTAGTAGTTCAGGATAAAAAGTATTTACATATCATTATGTCCCCATCCAGGACCGAGGACCTACCTCTACTGCACTCTAATTACCTACGTTAAAACAAGAAGTTGCTCTGAACGCAGCAATCAAATTTTGTGAATATTTAAACAGGGACGATGTAAAAAAAAACACACGAGTATGTAGAAATTGAAACAAACTCCAAAAAAACCGGGCAAAATTATTGAATAAGCAAATATTTTTGCGTTGTTTTTGTAAAAACAACAAAGTTCTATTTTGTGCTTGCGTCTGAACAACGGTTAAATTACGAGTACTAGCAGGTACTATTATTTTCTAACTCAATTTGCTGCCATGTAAACTCCTGGCGCATAAACATGAAAGTGATCTTGGATTGGATCAGAAACAGTATTTTTTTGTCTTATTACCCACTTTACCAGATTTTAAAATGAATACATATTCAAATATGTTTATTTGTAGAATGTAGTGTAACAAGATGGTACAATTAACAAAATAATTCTCATACATTCTTACCATTTAGGCAAGCAAATTTTTCTAGCTACATAACAAAGACATAGTATCATAGTAGAAAGAGTCGGAACCCCACTCCTTCTACTATATATAAACTATTTTTACTTTGGATACCTTTTTTATATCTCAAAGGCTGTGAAGTTAAAAATAGGGATATTTAAAAAGGGAATTTGCTCCTATGTACCTACAGTTGCCGCAACAAATTGTAAATTGCTTTGGGGCCAGATTTTCAACATGCAAAATTACCTTCAACTATGTGGTAAATCTAACGTCTGCGGTAGGATGCGAAGCGGCTGTTCAGACTGTCAGGTGACACTTGATTACCTCAAAGTTATTATTGCTATGTGTAATAATTGTAATCGTTGGCACGGGTATCCAGAGCGGTCATGCTCACATAAAGGTGTTGTCTAGCGGCGGTCTTCCCTCAGAAATGGTTGAGGAAGGCGATGGCTGGCTCATGCGTCAACTCGTGAGCGGGTGCTGCTAGAGAACACCGGTCTGTTCTGAATGCTAGTGCCAATGACTTAACCGGAAAAAAAAAAAAAAAATTCTTTTAGCACTGCTCCCTCTTAGAATGTTGTATGTATATTTTCTAATTCTAGTAATAATTAAAAAAAAATATGTCACTATTAAAAAAAAGGCACGGACCCTGGAGTCTGTGGAGTGTAGAATAATAAATAAAAAAAAAAAAAAAAAATAAAAAAAAAAAAAAGGTATTATTGCTTCAAAGTGGAAAGCTTGGTATTTCTGTAACATATTAGTCTGTACGGAGACTTACCATGGTATGGTGGGAGCCCAATCCAACTGCACCCTCCTCGGCGCTACCAACGACATCTTTTCTCTTTCTCTCTCCGCCACTCTAAGTAATAAGCTGGCTCTTTCTTGTGTCGAAATTCGCTATTCTATTCGCTCATCCATTTAGCTCAAATTATTTCTTTCTGTTTCGTTCAGAATTGTCCTTTCCAGCTTGGTTTGTTTTGTGTTTACCTGAAAAGAAATTAAAATTATTAAATTACTAATTATATTTTAGTGAAAATTCTAAAGCTTCTTCTTCCTACTCTTATCTCATGCTAAATTGGGTCGACTCACAATATTATTCTGTTTCGACTCTGGTCTACTAGCTCACATCTCACATAGTAAAAAAAATACATATCATCACGGCGGCACCCCCGAAGGGGTAGGCAGAGGTACACCCAAACTTCACCAGACCTATTGCTATTTACCGGGTACAGTTCCAGCCACTGCACTGTAATTTATCTACTGATTTTTTATTGTATCAGAAAAAACACAATAACTTGAGACCTACGGATTTCTAGGCGAAGTTGCTGCTGCCGCTGGCGCGGCGCGGCTCACGTTGGTTTACACACACAAAAGAGCTAGTGGCGTACATTATTGTACTCTCACTAACTTAATAATTTTTCATTTCGTCAATAAAATTTATAATAGCTTCGACAGAATCTGTCCTTCTGCTAGGGTAACTGTAATAATAGATTGCTATCTGAATAGGACACTATTATTACAGTTCCCTAGCACTCGTCGTGAAACGTAAACGTATACTCATTATTAAAGAAACACTTTTTTTATATTTTACAGTTGGTATTTTTAAAAAGAATTTGGTTGAAACTTTAGTTGGAACGGTCCAAATTAACGGTCCAACTAAAGTAAATTCCGTAATATGTTTCAAACAAAATAACGCTATGAATATATTGTTTATTGCACTTACGATAAGACGAGACAAGCGCGGTTGTTCCGAAATTTGAACTCTAATTGAGAAGTTCTGATTTAATCAGAGATTGACAGGATTGGTCAGAACGATATTCGATTTTTCCGAGGAGGCCAGTCTGAAACCCGTTCGGTAAAAGGCGATAGTCTCAGTAAATTGATTGATTGTTGAAATTGCTTTAACATACAAGTACGGCCCTGTTAAAGATATCAGCCAATAAAAATCGGCCTTCATGGTTCGTAACCGGCCAATTTCCCTAAATGGCTGTTAACATTAGAAGGTCACTAAGTAGGTATATGACCTAATTATTTACGAGCATGGTTACTGGTTTGATAAAGTTATTTTGGTAATGAGCGAAGCGAGAATTAAGTAATGAGTAAGGCAGCGTTGTATAATCAAAGATACCTAGCGTTCAAGCGTTTTTATCTGATTACCTAACTTCAATCGCTTATCCCGTGGGTTTTTGTACTGTATCAGGTGGATTGTCGTCTGCTAACTCTGGCCATCTCCATTACGAGGGGATTTGCCATAATCGCCAAGCTTAGATATCGCAATGTAAGATTTTAGTTCCTCAATAGGCGCTGCTGCCCGTCTAAACTTAGTCACCTATTACGACACACATGGGAAGAGATGGGTGGGTGACATTCTAGCATATAACTTTCCGTAGGGGTTGTAAGAGGTGACAGAATGAGGAGGCTAGAATGTCAACCCCCCCCCATCTTTACCCGTGGGTGTCGTAAGAGGCGACTAAGGGCAACACACAAGAAGGTGGGCAACAGCACTTTCTGAGGAGCTGATATCACTGCGATCCCCAAGATGCCAAGCGTGGAGAACATGGAAAATCCCCCTCATGCTAGTAGAGGTCGTGTTCAGCAGTAGACAATCCGGCTGATACAGTATGGCATTTTGTGAATGCTCACCTGGCTAGCTACCACCCTCAAGTAGAGAATCTATCGCCAAGCACTCCGGCAGAGTTTATGAGGGCCAGTAGTTCTAGAGTAACCTGAACATTATCATTTGCCGCAGCATCTGTAAACATCAGATGAGATAGTGGTCAAATGCTAGCCGATATAAAAAATAATAATGGAGAAGCCATGGATTAAAGTATCTTGTCTCCTCCAGATCTGTATGTAATCGGTCTTCGCGAGGTGCAGTTTAAGTTTTTTAAACAGTGATGGTTCAGTGGCATTGGCTATGAACTGCCGCCCAGCAGGTCCATGGTCCGAATCCCGCCGCGGGCTTGAGCTTCAACTTCAAGTGGAAGGGCATTTTGCGAATGCCCGCCTGGCTAGCTACCACCATCAAGTAGAAAACCTATCGGTAAGCACCTAACGGTGTGTTCCGGCAGCTGTCCTTGAGAGTCAGTAATTCCAGGTTAAGCCTGTTAACACCTTCGAACACATCATCACTTACCATCAGGTGAGATTGTGGTCAAAGGCTTACCTATTAGAACTGATTCGAGAAAAGAAACAGCACTAAACACTAGGATTTCGTGCTCAAAAGGCATTACCGAGCCCTATAAATGTGACTCCGCTGTCTGTCTGTCCGTAGGTCACGAGTAATCGGAATGAGTTTACAAACACCTGAAATTTAGGTATTTTTTGGAAAATGTAGACTCAAAGACGACTAAATCTAGGTTATTGGGGGCTCCCATACACGAGAAGGTAGTGAAATAAAAATATTTATTTGTTTTGCAAGTCTGCAAAGTTGTTATTTGACGCGGGTATACTTTTATTGAAACCTAATGAAGCGAAGGATACTGACAAATGAGTGGTTTAAATACATAATCCTGAGCGAAATTTTCTAGGGTATGTAAGGTACAAAAGTTTTGAAAAAAAAATGCGGTACACTCATTTTTTCCACTACTGCGAGGAAAACGCTATTGATGCATGAAAAACAGCTTGTATAAAATAGTTATTGATGCTGCCATTAAAGCCAACAAGCGTTTTGCTTTGCCACATGAACAGGTTTTTTTTAAATATTTATTGAATTTATTAGATAGTAAGTATGTTTAACATATGACGGTTTCAGAGGTAACGTGGTAAACAACGATAGGTGGTAAATAACTTTTCGATATGATACGAACCTTTTTATTTTTCTATTCATTTTAAGTTTTATACTTCGCGAGTACAACGTTCATGGAGTATGGTTTACAAACATGACTAAGCAACAAGCGTGATATACAGACCACCTGATGTTAAGTCTCTTGTGTCTGTAATTTAATATTTCATATTTTATATTACTTAGCTCGATGTAAATATTCAAACCCCTATTCTAAGAGAGGGGAGTATAATCGGCCATTATGTTTAGCGTTTGTGGACTATGAGTAAGCCTTCGATTCAATCGAAACCTGGGCCGTACTGCAGTCTCTCCAGCGATGCCAAATCGACTATAGGTACGTCGAAGCGCTGAAGTGTTTGTATAGAAACGCCACCATGTCGATTCGACTACAGGACAAGAGCACGGAACCAATCCAACTGCAACGAGGCGTGAGACAGGGAGATGTTATTTCTCCGAAACTGTTCACAAATGCGTTGGAGGACGTTTTTAAGCTCTTGGACTGGAAAGAATTCGGCATCAACATCTATGGCGAATACATCACTCACCTTCGTTTTGCCGATGACATAGTCATTATGGCAGAGTCGCTTGAGGAACTCAGTACAATGCTCAGCGACCTCAGTAGAGTTTCCCAACAGGTGGGTCTTAAAATGAACATGGACAAGACGAAAATTATGTCTAATGTCCATGTTGCACCCATACCTGTAGTTGTTGGGAACGATACGCTCGAAGTTGTTGACCATTATATTTATCTGGGACAGACTGTCCAGTTAGGTAGGTCCAACTTCGACAAAGAGGTCGCCCGAAGAATCCAATTCGGATGGGCAGCGTTCGGGAAGTTACGCGACATCTTCTCGTCGAAGATCCCGCAGAGCCTGAAGACCAAAGTCTTCAATCAGTGTGTGTTGCCAGTGATGACTTATGGCACTGAGACGTGGTCCCTAACTGTGGCCCTTATAGACAAGCTCAGAGTCGCTCAACGAGCTATGGAGAGAGCTATGCTCGGAGTTTCTTTGCGCGATAAAATCCGGAACGTGGATATTCGCCAAAGAACCAAAGTCACCGACATAGCTCCCACCAGGTGGACTGATGACATCGTGAAAGTCGCGGGTAGCCAGTGGTTACAAGTGGCTAATAGCCGTTCTTTGTGGCGTTATATGGGGGAGGCATTTGTTCAACAGTGGACGTCTACCGGCTGATAATGATGATGATGATGATGATTCTAAGAGAGCGCGGCGCGGTACAGCGTTGCCGCGGCGGGCGCTCATAAAAAGAACAAAAAGTTATAAAAAAATAACAGAAAATATATCTAAAAATGTTTGTTAGGACTAGCAGAAGTCAACCCTAAGAGGTTGTTAGCATTTTGCCATTACACTTTTACCGATGCTAAGGTTCCTACGGAGTGACTTCAATTAAAGACTTAAGTAACCTTAAACACTGGTTTTAATTCGTATTACAAAATGATTATTAATTATTTAAATTATTATAAATCGAGTGCCTATCGTGCCGGGCGGGCGGCGACTGGTGCAGCGCACTTGCGTCATGCATTGCATCCCACCGTGTCAGCAGAATGCAAGCCATGCTAAATGTGTCGCTACACACTGTAGGTGATGTTGATGTGATGTCTACAAAATTTTTAACAAAAAAACAGACTTCAAACCGAAAATATGTATGCTAAAACAAAAAATGCACCATAAAGAAAATAAGCCAAACCATCGTTTACAGTTTTATTGTACATTTTACAACGTCAAGTAAAAATAAGAACATCATCGATGTAGTCGAAGTCAATTAAGTAAATACGCATTATTTATTAGGGATAACGGAAATACTACTCGTCAGATCTTACTCAAAATTAAATGGGACCACGT
Organism: Plagodis pulveraria; assembly: GCA_963890685.1. Taxonomy (NCBI): domain Eukaryota; kingdom Metazoa; phylum Arthropoda; class Insecta; order Lepidoptera; family Geometridae; genus Plagodis; species Plagodis pulveraria. The sequence continues at coordinate 2,328,707 of OY982977.1, forward strand.
GACAAGCACCACCTAGCAAATATAAAAAAAAATAACTAAATCGTTACATCCTGTAAAAAGTTATGAGGTAATTGTAGTAGTAATATGATACAAAAAAAATTCAGTTCAATTGAGAACCTAATACTTTATTTTAAGTTAAAAAGAATCATGAATAGATTAAGGCGTTACTTTGCGGAAAACCATATTTAATAATAACAAATATTTTACGAAAACATCAAATTAATATTTTAATAAAACACTTAAAAAATATAAAAATATATCTAGTGACAATTCCGCCTAATTTTCCTGCTAAGCCGACTTTCTCGATCGTGCGCTCGTAGAGTCAAGACCTCCTGAGGATGCTTCGTGTAGAAGCGTAACGCGTCGAAAATTCTTCCGGTTTGGCTGCGTTGCGTTTGTGACGTTACGTCGGCTTAGCAGGAAAATTAGGCGCAATTGTCACTAGATATATTTTTATATTTTTTAAGTGTTTTATTAAAATATTAATTTGATGTTTTCGTAAAATATTTGTTATTATTAAAAATAATCATCGAAATCAATTAGTAATTAGCGGCGTAATCGCGTGATACTAATAAATATAAAAAAAACATAGACAAACTGAGACCTGAGTACTTTATTTTGGAACTCGGCTATAAATATGTAAGTATGTTAATAGGTATTAAAAATAACTGAAAATGTTGTAATTAATTCAGTTATATCAGTGAAACATAATGTTTGAAATTAATTCGTCGCTCGGCGCGGGCGCACCTGGAGTCCATCAGAACAAGGTTAATTGCATTTTAAATACCTAAGTCATATACTATACATCACTGGATTCTGAAACATTGACTCATATTGTCAGGTAAAATCGGGAAGTTATATAAAAAGATTTGTTATATAAGTATATGAAATAAGCATTACAAATAAAGAGGCCTTCCATAAATTGTCATTTCTCTATCCCACTTCCTGTGGGACATGATCCAAGAAAACAGTATCTATATTTATATCGTTATATCATGACATAGAATGAGTATCTGGTAGAACTCCCCGTGGGGTACCGGGATAGAATGTCACCCCCCCCCCCATTTCTTCCCGCGGGTTTCGTATGAGAGGCGACTACAGGTAAAATATCAGAAGGTGGGAAGCAGCGCTGAAGAACTACAACTTCTACGATCCCCAAGACGCCTGTCAAGCATGCCAAATAGGGATTATGCCAAATCCCCCCAACGGGGTAGAACTCGTTCAACGGTGGACGTTACGGTTGATAAGATGATCTGGCAGAAAAGTCTCAACGACATTTGCCATAAAAAAAAAGTATATGTGCGCTTTCAAACCTTAAAAACAGTAGTGTTTGAATTGAACAATGTCTCAGTAGAACTAAAAAACAAGTAAAGAAAACAAACTGGTGGGTTTTAGACGCCATATTGTGAGAAAAAAAACACTTTTTGGGTTGCGGGAAGATGAGAAGGTGCTAAGGTTACAGGTTACTTCACACAGGTAGCGTCCCATACCAGAGGCCTATTATGACTATTATGACTCCCACAGGATGATATGATATGAGGGGTATGCACAATAATTGTATCCTGGCATATGGCACCCCAAAGAGGTTGACCAACATTTCTCACCTGTTTAAAAAACATGTTGCTGCCGTATGTTTTGCTATGTCATATACACCAGGTGTTTTACTTTTTTTTATTGTCGGTATGCCTTTTTATTATGTTATTGTAATGGAACAAGCTCGAGGCCCACCTGATGTAAAGCGGACTAACCTCTGCCTATAACAGATGCATTTCATCATATGTCACATGTGCCTGTAATTTTACTGGCTCTCAAGGAATACTGCCGGAACACACCGTTAGGTGCTTGGTGACAGTTTTTCTACTTGAGGATGGTAGCTAGCCAGGAGGGCAATCGCAAAATTCCCTTCCACCATGCGGTGAAGCTCAAGCCGGCGGTGGGCATCGAACCAGAGTACTGCGGCACGGCAGTCCATAGCTATTACCGCTCGGCCATCGTTGCTTCAAACGGCCTTCTTTAACAAAACACTACGAGCTATATACAACACTACAGCTACTACAATGGAAGCATTTAGACAACCTATAAGTCATTGCAGACTCATAGTCAGTCCAAATGCTCCAGCCCACTACCAAGTATATTACTTATATATTCTACAAAATAGCGAAAATCAATAATGGGTATTGTTATTATTAGGGCTCCGTACCCAAAAGGGAAGAGGGAGCCCTGTCATTCAAACCGAAGTCTGTTTGTCTGTCAGTCCTTTCTTATATCACTGGTGTGTCGTAAGCGAAAATAGTTACAATTTTTGAGCAGATCGTTTATCCAAAACGATCAAAAACACACACTACTATTTGTGTTTTTGGTCGTTTAGTTAGTTTAGTTATATTTTTCTAGGAAGGCTCCAAGAGTTGTAAAAAATACCGAAAAAATAACTTATATATAAAACAAATATGCTGCTAAAAAGTTATCAGTTCACCTACCACTTTTGTTACAGAGACCACCGAAATATTTAAAAAACTAGTGGCTCTTGAGCTGTAGACCTCGCGAGTCTGCCCTTGCATAGCTTACGGTTTACTGCGCATGCTAATGGGAGAAAGGGGCAAAAAATCCAAAAATCTAGATATGTAATATAAATAATAAATGATTTTTTGGAGTTATGTCCAAGAAAATCAATAACTTGCGGGCCCCACCGAAGGCTAGTTGTATCGGAAATAGGTAGGTAAGTAGTAAATATCTACATACTTGTAAATCGAATTAATATACTGGCTACAAAAAAATGGAAAATAAATAATTGATTATACGAGAGAGAGAGAGAGCGAGCAAATCTCTTTTAGGCAATTGACGTGCGTATCAAAATATTGCCATTAAATTAAGCGCAGGCGTCCATACTTTCAACACTTAATAATGTATATGTCCGTCATTTTGAAAAATTTCCAAATACTGAACCGACAAAGAAAATTATGGACTTATCAAACCTGCTCACAAAATTCCGTGATAATCGGTTGAGAAATGCGACCTGTAGAGGAGAACAACCGGACATACCAAAGCTATTTTGTCTAAGTTGAAGCAGAGACGCTTCGCTCGAACTAAGTTCTCGCTCGGGCAAACCGATATCTGACATTGAAGAGCTTGATATAACTTGTTAAAGTCGGTACCACGCTGATAAATGATAGGCTAGCCTTTGACCACTATCTCGCCTGATGATAAGTGTTATTTGGTCCAACATGTTTAGGCTAACATAGAATTTCTAGCTCTCAAGGACCACTACCAGGAACCACTGTTAGATGTTTGCTTGATGCAGATTGATACATGCAGATTTTCTATTACGGTAGCAAGTCAGGCGGGCATTTGCTAAATGACCAACTAGTCCTACTGTACTGTAACAGCTGGGTTGCCCACTGCTGAACACGGCTTCCTCCAATATGGGGAGTTTGCCATAATACCCACGCTGGGCAGGAGCCTTTGGGATCGCAGTGTGATATATCAGTTCCTCAGAAAGCACTGCTGCCCACCTTCTGGTGTGTTACTCTTAGTGCATATTGCGCCAACGTTAATTCGAGAGTTAAAGTCGGGTTAACTTGGTTTTTGTATGACAATTTACACTTAACTCGAGTTTAACTCGCGTTTTCTCGTTGGCGCAAGTGGGCCTTAGTCGCGTCTTACGACACCCACGGATTAGGATGATGAGGTGACATTAGCCCTCTCTCACTATGAAGCAGTGATAGCTCAGTGGCATTGGCTATGGACTGCCGTGCAGCAGGTCCATGGTTCGAATCCCGCCCAGAGCTTGAGCTTCATCGCATGGTGGAAGGGCATTTTGTGAATGCCCGCCTGGCTAGCGACCACCCTCAAGTAGAAAATCTGTCGCCAAGCACCTAACAGTGTGTTCCGGCAGCAGTCCTTGAGAACCTGAAAAATTACAGGCTAATAAGACCTAACAACTGGACGTCTCAGTGTGACGGGCACAGTGCAATTCGTCGCTGACGAAATGCGTCTGTTATAGGCAGAGGTTAGTCCACTTAACATCAGGTGTGCCTCGGGGTTGTTACGTCACAAAAACATAAAAAAAAAAAACAACATATTACACACATTCTAGGCACTCCACGGGCACTAGTCCTATACCACCATGCAAAACCCCTCACAATCGGGCTAAGGGTAGGATGTAGAGCAAAATCACCTAGATCACCCCAAACAGTCACAAAAACAAAGCGTATCATGTAAAATAATTAGTGGTATACGATCTATTTGTGTTCTACGTGGGAGTCAGGTAGAGCAGTCAGTAAATACCTAATTTTAACCGAGCATTGGCCTAAATATCCCTGTCCCAGATACATTCATGTTTATGACATGCTTCAGACAGGCTATTAGAGATTTCTTGTTGCATTTATATTGACAGATGTCAAAATATTGGAAAAAATTCTTTAGCAGTAGTATACTTATACTGTTGTTCGTCGGTAGCGGCGAACTTGCACCACCAAGTGCAGTTTTCTGTGGCAATAGTGCCATTTTTATTTTTTTATGCAATTGTGACGTATTAAGCACGAGGCCCACCTGATGTTAAGCGGACTAACCTCTGCCTATAACAGGTGCATTTCGTCACAAGTCACGAATTGCACTGCGCCCGTCACCTTGAGATATAGATGTTAAGTCTCATGTGCCTGTAATTTCACTGGCTCTCAAGGACTGCTGCCGGAACACACCGTTACGTGCTTGGCGACAGATTTTCTACTTGAGGGTGGTCGTTAGCGAGGCGGGCATTCGCAAAATGCTCTTCCACCATGCGGTGAAGCTCAAGCCTGGGGCAGGATTCGAACCATGGACCTGCGGCACGGCAATCCATAGCCAATGCCACTGAGCCATCACTGCAAAAATGAATAATATAATATTAATAAATTAATGAAAAACCGGCCAAGTGCGAGTGGGACTCGCGCACGAATGGTTCCGTACTATTATCTGTAACCTAATCTTGCAAGTTACAGACACTTTTCGCAGTGTCCGATTGAGCTGGGTAGGTACCGCGAAAACCGCTTTTATTGTATGGGAGCCCCGTTAATTATTTATTTTATTTTATTATAATTAATTATATTTAAAGAAAACATAAAACTAAATTTTATGACGAACGTGTACATTCCTACTGTGAAAAACAATAGTTATTAGATTATAACAAATATTTTTAAAATATTTGTTATTATTTTATATACATTTTTTTTCCTATATTAACATATCACACTCCATGCCTCATTTACCTACTTATTTACAGTCAGTATTGTAAACTTATGTTCTATCTTATAAACTACTAGCGACTCGCCCCGGCTTCGCACGGGTGCAATGCTGATACTAAATAAAGTATTGAATACTGTAGTACCTACATTAAATTACAGGCAAATGAGATTCAACAACTATGTCTCAAAGTGACGGGCGCAGTGCAATTCGTGACTTGTGATGAAATGAATCTGTTATAGGGAGAGGTTCGTCCGCTTAACATCAGGTGGGCCTCGAGCTTGTTCCGTCACAATCACCTGATACTGCGGTGGTCCCACTAAGACAGACCGTTAGTTGGACTCTGTCGATGTCGTCAGTCCAGCTAATAATACCACACAGAAGACAAAGACCCCACTTTATTAGACCATCGACCTAATTATACATCTGTCATAAAACTTGATAATTTACATCACAATGAAAATTTCATGTAATTTTTTTTACAAATCTCTTTCATCTGATTCGCTGTCAAATAAATTGCAATGAGATATTTGTTCCTTGTGTTCGAGACGGACAAACATACAGAAATAGCTTTGAATGAGGATATAGAAGACGATAGTTCGATGAACTTTATTGTTTCGCTTCGTTTATAAACAACTCTTCTCATTTAATGACTAAACTAACTTAGAAAAGCGCTCGTAGCGTAGCTTGCTCAGTGGTATGTTAAACAACGTCTGCTGCGGTCATTATTTGGATGGGTGACCGCTAGTGGCAATACTACTGAGCGTGCAAGTACTATGGAGGCCACGTTACGTATCTTAAAGGAGAGCATTCGTTATAGGAGGCTAATAGGAAATTTTACGAATGCACGCCTGGCTCTACCACCCTGAAGTAGAAAATCTATCGCCGAGCAGTATCTGCATGGTGGTAGGGCATTTTGCGAATGCCCGCCTGGCTAGCTACCACCCTCAAGTAGAAAATCTGTCGCCAAGCACCTAACGGTGTGTTCCGGCAGCTGTCCTTGAGAGCCAGTACTTCTAGGTTAGCCTGAACAACATCTTCGACCACATCATCACTTACCATCAGGTGAAATAGTGGTCAAAGGCTAACCTATCAGGCATAAAAGAGCACCTCACGGAGTGTTTCGACAGCTGTATTTGCGAGTTATTATTCGATTAAAATTATTATTATTATTATACGATTCTAGACTAGCTTGAACCAAATCTTTGACTCCACATCATTAGGTACTTGCCATCAGGTGAGGTAATGGTAAAAGGCTAGCCCATCAGGTATAAATTTATAAAAAAACTCTCCTGGCTGTCTATCTATGTGTATGTCACGGACGGCTTATTCCAGAAATCCCCTTAGCAAATCCCCTGCGAATAAAAAATAAAGACTGATTACCTAATCAATTGTTTTTATTTAATATTAATGCTAATAATTACTTAAGGGGATGGCTGGCCTTTTTGTCCAGTTAAATGGTTAAGGGGATTTTGGGACTTAAGGTCCAATTATCCCCTTCCAACACTCAAAGCCGACGCGCAGGGGATTTCTGGACAAAAAGTCCAGAAATCCCCTTCGCAGGGGATTTGCTAAGGGGATTTCTGGAATAAGCCGTCACGGACAACACATTATTTTGAAAATTACGAAGTAAATTAAGAAGTATACTTCTTATTGCAGGCGACGGTACATATTAGGAAATTATGATATTTTTTATATAACAAGTATAAAATTGAAAATTTAGGTAAGCCCTCACACAGATCTTCATAAATTGTAGCTAAGAACCAACACGAACACGTCAGCTTTCAAACAAAAAATCGCATCAAAATCGGTCCATTTGCTTAAGAGTTAAGATGCCACAGACAAACAGACACATCAATCATTTTAGACTCCACTTTATTCATCGGAGGTTAAAAATTAAAAAAAGTGGGGCCGTAGTAATTGACCTTCTTAAACCGTCTTCTTTTTATTACGTGGTCTATCTCATAAACTGAACTAGTTGGCTCTAAAATGACGGTATGTTCTGTATGATAATCCTCTATTTACGAAAAAAATGCTGAAAACGATTAATTATGAAGTCAGCTGTGATCACGTGTAGGGTTATTTTGGCGAGATGCGCGGCCATGATACAGACAGACAGACAGATAGACAAAAATAAAAAAAACAATACAGTTTTGACATCATTATCAGCTACAGTGTTCTCAAAAAATATTTTCAAAATATCTGCCATGCAATTGGACCTGTTACAGTTTTATTATCAGTATAGATATAGATAACGCATGCTTCGCGAATTACATTACAAAAATACGAAAGGTAAAATTATTGGCATGTGCGGGAATCGAACCCGCAATGCTTCAGAAGGAGACGGTGGTCGTATTTCTCTTTCATCAGGACGAGATATCCACCCGCAGATCCTTCGACCTGTCAAAGACCTATTATTTGTTGAATAGGTAAAATAAATACAAAATACAACATGGGTGTCTTCAAATCGAGAGTAAGTAGGTTTCTTCTAGGTAAGCGTGCTCCATCTTAGACCACATCAATGCTTAACATCAGGCAGGCTGTGGTCAGCCGCGAACCTATTATGAATTAAAATTAAAATAGAGGTTTGCCTATGTTTAATTAATCTGTGACATCTTTAATCTGTGTTTTTTTATTAACGATTGAATGTAGTATTTATTTATGGATTGTGATTTATTTGTTTTTTTTTTAATGTTATTGTCACTGAATGAGCTCTCCCTAAAACAGATGCATTTAGTCTGAACGAATTGCACTGCGCCCGTCAAACTGAGACATACAGTTGTTAAGTCTCATGTGCCTTTAATTTTTCTGAATCTCAAGGACTGCTGCCGGAGCCCGGAACGCACTGTTAGGGGCTTGACGACAGATTTTCTACTTGAGGGTGGTAGCTAGCCACGCGAGCATTCGCAAAATGCCCTTCCACCATGCGGTGAAGCTCAAGCCGGCGGTGGAGATTGAACCAGGGTACTGCGGCGCGGCAGTCCATAGCTATTACCGCTCGTCCATTATTGCTTCAAATTTTGATTGATTGTTAATTGCCACCCAACATCGTCTCTATGGAAATTGCGGTGCTATTTAATTTCAATAGCCTCGCGTAACATTCTTGGCATGAACCGGGCGTCTTTGCATGGGTCGGTGCGTAAACTCATTCATTTCCCTCGACCAGCGTTTATTGTACCAACTAATGCCGAACATTGTAACTGAACCAATGAATCTGAGAAAATAATAATAATAAGCTAAAGACATCTACATATTTGAGCCGTGTATAGAGACGTTGGGTCCGTGGGGACCGGGAGCTCATCGTATTTTACAAAACTTATCAGAGCGCTTGGTCGATGCGACGCGTGATCAAAATGCTGGCACCTATTTGGCTCAAAGATTAAGCATTGCAATTCAACGGGGCAATGCTGCCAGCATGCTGGGCACGCTGCCAACTGGTAGTGGACTGGAGCATTTGGCCTGCCTATGAGTCCAAATGCTTTTATTGTAGTAGCTGTAGTGTTGTGTATAGTTCGTAGTATTTTGTTAATAAAGGCATACCGCCGGTAAAAAAAAAATGATTCGGTAAGAACATAATTATATATAAGCTATGATGGCACCCTATGTCAGCGCTCTCAGGAATATACTTAGTTTCTGTGAAAACTATGCTTTAACCCATGTGAAAAAAAAAAAAAGTGAATTTATGGTATTTTATATGCGAGGGTCAGGACACAGCATTGTTACTCCTTATTTTTTTTATTGTGACGGAACTAGCACGAGGCCCACCTAATGTTAAGTGGTAAACTCGGTCTATAACAGATGCACAAAGGAATTCGTCACAAAAGACCAACTTCACTGCGCCCGTCACACTGAGACACACAGTTGTTGAGTCTCATGTGCCTGTAACTTTACTGGTTCTCAAGGACTGCTGCCGGAACAAACTGTTAGGTGCTTGGCGACAGATTTTCTACTTGAGGGTGGTAGCTAGCCAGGCGAGCATTCACAAAATGCCCCCATCATGCGGGAAGCAAAAGCCGGCGGGTCGAACCATGGACATGCGGCACTGCAGTTCATAGCTATAACCACACGGCCATCATTGCTTCAAAAGTATATATTGTCCTGTAGAATGGTGTTACTTTCAATATGCCCCGTGGGGTGCGGGGTTAGAATTGCACCTCCCCATATCATCCCGTGGGTGTCGTAAGAGGCGACTAAGGGAAAATACTGTAAGGTGGGCAGCAGCGCCTTTTAAAGAACTGCCATTTTACACTGGGATCCCCAAGCCGCCTGCCAAGCGTGTGGATTATGGCAAATACCCCCTTAATGGGGGAGGCTATGTTCAGCAGTGGACGAGTCGGCTGTTACAATTTTTTATTAATTTTTTTTTTTTATGCCTGATAGGTTAGCCTTTGACCACTATCTCACCTGATGGTAAGTGATGATGTGGTCGAAGATGTTGTTCAGGCTAACCTACTCTCAATAGGGTGAAGCAATTTAAATTCTTGGGTCAGATAATAACTGAAGAACTCAAAGATGATCTAGATATGGATTGGGAGCGAAGAGAATGTTGTCCAGGAGATTCTTTAGTTGCTCAAACGAAGTCAAAATTATTGCGTATCATTTTATGGAAGTAACACATGGACAACGTAGGTATACACAAAAAACCTACAACTATCTGCGTGTACAGTACAATAATCTCTGGGACGGTTAGGCAAAGCACCAGCTCGAAGCCTTGGACTCGATAGATAACCGAGCTAAGAAGCTCATTGGTGACGATGCGTTGGTGGAGGTTAGACTCCAAAGCCGAGCATAGACGCAAAGTTGCTAGTTTATCGTTTTTTTACAGGCTACACTTCGGAGAATGTGCGATCGATTTACACAACCTTATTCCCTCCTCTCCTTCTTTTCATCCGACAATAAGACGCACAGGAACACGGCATCCATACATGGTCGATATCCCGAAAATACGCACAAAGCGTTTTAAATCTAGCTTTATAATGCGTATGGCCTAATTATGGAACACCCTACCAGCGTCTCTATTTCCCGATATATATAATCTGGCAGTCTTCAAGTACAGAGCAAACAGGTATTTGCTAGGCAAGCATGCTCCACCGTCGACCGCGTCGTCTCTTTCCATCAGGTAAGACTGCGGTCACATGCTTGCTTATCATAGTAAAAAAAAAATGCTTTCAGGATTCTAATGAGGCTGCCACGTTTCCGCAGCGCTTCTACAATGTTCATGGAAGCGCGAACGGACACGTTTGCAGTCATAACACGCAAAAAGGTAGCATCACTGCTGTGTAGAGTGCGTGCCAGCAGCAACAGTATATACCCTGTCTGTCATCGCAAATAAGTACGACTGCCCAATCCTGCGACACCAAATTGCGGTTCTTACAAAATAAACATTGCCTGTGTTCGAGTTGTAATTGTTGACAGTTATGGGCATCAAAAATAATTTTCAAACTAATAAGTTAACTTATACTAATAATTATGTAAACTTTAGTGTTGTCTAAGGTTTTCGCGATTATTACACATAGTAATTAAACAACTTTAATCGGTTTAAATCACGTATATTTATCATTATTTTTGTCCCGACGCGGACGGCGACGTTTCAAACACTTTGGAGTGATCGTGGTCACGGGGTGACTAATTGGTATTATTTGTCACATGAGTTATTAAGAAAATTATTTGGTCTACCGTCTGATTTTTTTTTATATTAATCATAACGTTCCCTATTCACGCAGTATTCGCTCACAGTGTCCAAAGGTCTTGCAGATTTGTGTCGGCCTTGGGATTTAATTAATTTGATGACAGGATCCCAAACAGGTGGTACTCGCCAACCATCATCTCTATTGAAATTTGGGTATTTTTTGATTTCAATAGCCTCGCGTTACATTCTTGGCATAAACCGGGTCTCTCTGGCGAGGATTTGTGGGTTGTCGAACCGAATGTAGTGGTTTTTTAAGTCGCCCAGTAAAGAGCAGAAAAACCTACACAACATCACTGAATATTCCTAAAACAGAAACAGATATTAAAAACTACATTGAAAACCTACAAACTCACACAGAAAATTTAGAAACAGGCTGTAAAGATATACAAATATACTACAATATCTTAGAGAAAGGCATAACAGACAGCCTAAAATTCAAAAACAATACACATCCTCATGAACATCATATTTTCTCTAAAGACACGATCCAACTTATAAAAAGGCGCACAGAACTAATACATACAAAGAATAAAACCAAGGATATGAAAAAAGAACTTAGCAAAATATACAAAGAGACTAACAGGTCCATCCGCAAGGACTACAAAAACCACAGATACGAGATTATTTCAAGAAACATCACGAATTTTAGAAGTGCGAAAAAAGCATACAAGTTATTAACTACACACAAGTCATGGATTCAAAAACTTGAGAATAACTCGGCAGAAACAAAATGTAGAAAAGATGTAATAAGCCATGCTACAAATTTCTATAAAAACTTATATAGTAAACAAAATAACCCTGCAAATAAAGTGCAAATAACCCACATGAACAATACGGACAGTATAGAACAAATTGAAGACTCTGAAGTCTACGAACAAATAAAAAAGTTGAAAGATGAAAAGAGTCCCGGACCAGATGGGTTATGCAATGAGATCCTTAAAATAGGAGCACCTATTTTAACACGTCACTTTACACGTCTGTTCAATATGATATTACAAGAAGAAAAAGTACCTAAACAATGGTGTACATCAGACATAACTCTTCTCTTCAAGAAAGGAAGCCCCTTAGATATAGGGAATTACAGACCCATAAGCCTGCTGGCAAGTATATATAAACTATTTTCATCTATTATTTTAAAGAGAATATCCAATGACATTGATAAGAAACAGCCAAGGGAGCAAGCAGGATTTAGATCAGGCTTTAGCACAGTGGACCACATACAGACATTAGAAAAAATATAGAAAAATACAGAGAATACAACAGATCTCTATATGTGGCTTTCATTGATTACAGTAAAGCTTTTGACAGCATCAGCCACTGTTCAATCTGGAACGCACTACAATCAAATATTAACTACAAATACATCAATATCTTGAAATATATCTATACAAATAGTACAAGTAAAGTCAAATTAGATACTAGAGGAGATGAAATAAACATAGAATGAGGAGTTAGACAGGGAGACCCTCTTTCTCCGAAGATTTTTGTAGCAGTACTTGAGAATATTTTCCAAAAACTAGACTGGAAAAATAAGGGAGTGTACATAAATGGACAATACCTAAGTCATCTGAGGTTCGCTGATGATATTGCTATAATTGCGGAAACTGCCAAAGACTTAGAGGAAATGATGAACTCACTAGACTGCGAAAGTTCCAAAATCGGCCTTGAAATGAATGTCAATAAAACTAAGATACTTACCAACAATCGGGAACGTCCGATAGTGATAAAAGGTAACAATATAGAATACGTCAGCGAATACATCTATCTAGGGAAGCAAATCTCATTTAAAACGTCAAGTAACGAAGAAGAAGTAACAAGAAGAATCAATGCGACTTGGAAGAAATTTTGGTCACTAAGAGAAATCCTAAAAGGGAACTACAGCTTGTACATGAAAAGAACATTATATGATACATGTCTACTACCCTGTTTGCTGTACGGCTGCCAAACATGGACATTTACAAATAAAATAAAACAAAAAATTAAATGCAGTCAAACAGCAATGGAAAGGAGTATGCTGAAAATTAGAAGAATACAAAAAATTAAGAGCGAACATATTCGTAAAAAAACTAAACTCACAGATGCTCTAAGGCACGCACTATCACTTAAGTGGAGATGGGCCGGACACATCTCGCGATATACAGACAGAAGGTGGACCATTGAAGCCACACGATGGAAAGGTCCAATAGGGAAGAGGAATGTTGGTCGACAATTAAGACGGTGGTCTGATGACATAATACACGTCGTAGGAAACGACTGGATAAAGTTAGGCAAGGACAGGGAGTCATGGAAAAGGATGAAGGAGGCCTTTACCCAAACAGGGGTCCAAACCTCATAAATAATATTAGGTCCTTACATATGAAATTGGCGTTTTGTATGGGAGGAACAAAAAGTCGAATATTTTTTAATATAATATATTTAATTAATCAAAGTATGAACCATTATTTTCTATGCACTTTTGCCATCTCATAGGTAGTTCATTGATCCCTTTACTAAAAAAACCAGTCGGACGGGAATCAATAAAATCTTTGAAGGCGATTTGGACTGCCCCATCGGAGTTGAATTTTTTCCCTTGCAAGAAGTTATCCAAATTTCGAAAAAAATGGTAATCTGTTGGAGCAAGGTCCGGGGAGTACGGAGGATGTCTTAGACTTTCCAATTGAAGCTCTTCTAATTAAGTAGCCGTCTGTAGCGCAGTGTGTGGTCTAGCGTTGTCGTGAAGCAGCAGTGGCGTGGAGCGATTGACCAGCCTAGGTTGTTTAGCCGCTAGCTTTTCCATCATGGTTTGCAATTCCTGACAATAGACATCAGCCGTAATAGTCTGGCCAGATTTGAAAAAACTGTAATGAACAATACCGGCACTAGTCCACCAAACGCTTACAAGTAACTTTTTTGGGGTTAATTTTCGCTTGGGGCAGGATTTGGCTGGCTGGCCAGGATCTAACCATTGCGCTGAGCGCTTCCGATTATCGTAAAGAACCCATTTTTCATCACAGGTAATGATTCGGTTTAAAATACCTTCATTATTGTGCCGGTTTAGTAATGTAACGCAGCAGTCGACGCGCGTTTGCCGGTTTGTTTCAGTCAATTCGTGAGGTACCCACCTTTCAAGCTTTTTAATCTTCCCAATTTGCTTCAAGTGAATTAAAACAGTTTTATCACTAACATCGCAGCCTGCAGCTAACTCGGACGTGGTTTGCGATTGATCCGCTTCCACATTAGCCTTCAACTCTTCATTATCAACTTGAGTCTCAGGCCGTCCACGGGGCTTGTTCTGCAGGTCGAAATTTCCAGAACGAAAACGTTGGAACCAAAAACGAACTGTGTTTTCTTTTGCAACACGACCGCCATACACATCATTCACCCTTCGAGTTGTTTCCGCAGCACTAGTGCCACGGCGGAACTCGTACTCGTAAATAATGCGATATTTAAGGTTTTCCATTTTGTAAAATGAGTGACGCAAACAGAAAAAAACAGAAGAAAAAAAACAAATGAATGACGATCATCGAAGCACAAATACATGAGTCTATAGCTGTACAAATTTGAATTTGGAATTCCTTACCAAAGAGGAGAAATTCGTGATTAAAGTGGCCAGTACGAAAAACGCCAATTTCATATGTAAGGACCTAATACTAACATTAACTTATTAACTATAAGTAATCTTGTTTAAATCTTTAAGTAATAATTTACTAACAAATATTGTACATCGAAATTGAGATTTGGAATAAATGGCTCTTTTATTTTATTTTTTTTTATTATTAAGAAAATTATTTGGTCTACCGTCTGACTAAGACGTCACGGCACTGGTACCTTCGTGTGTGAAACCACCAAAACTGTATGGATTACCAAAAATACACAAGACGGACGTTACTTTGCGCCCAATTGTAAGCCAAATCGACTCGCCAACATACAAACTAGCTCAACACCTTGCTAAAATACTGTCTCCACTTCGCGGTCAAACTAGTGCGCATGTCAAGGATTCTTACCACTTTGTCAGTCAAATGAAAAATCTAAAATTGACTGATGATGAAGTTATGGTCGGCTTTGATGTATACAGTCGTTATTCACCAGCCTACCTGTACATGATTGCATTGAAATTGTCACGAAAAAACTTAGTGAGCATGACCTTCCCATGGAATATGCAGAATTACTAGAACATTGCCTAACATCTGGCTATCTATTCTGGGAAAATAGTTCTACATACAGATTGATGGTGTAGCTATGGGCTCTCCAGTCTCCACCGTTGTTGCCGACATTTTCATGGAGGACTTCGAGGAGAGAGCTCTCTCCACAGCTGTGGCTATGCCGAAGATCTACAAACGGTACGTAGATGATACTTTTACCATCCTCCCCAGTAATAAAGTTTCTGCATTTCTAAACCATCTAAACTCCTTACATAACAAAATTCAATTCACAATGGAGCCAGAGGTCAATAAATGCTTAGTTTTTCTTGATGTTTTAGTCATCAGGAATCCTGACAACTCCTTTTGTCACACAGTGTATAGGAAACCCACCCATACAGATAAATATCTCAATGGTAACTCCCATCACCATCCATGTCAGTTGGCTACCGTAGGCAAATCTTTGTTACAGAGAGCACATGGCATCTGCGACACTTACCATCCCATGGAGGAGCTTCAATATGGAAAACAAGTACTGCGAAACAATAATAACAAGCTCCCAAGAATGCGTCACAGAAGCCGCCCCAAGCCTTCCACAGTTGAGAGACAACCTGCCATCTTACCTTACACGGTGTCACGGACAAAATTGGTAATATCTTAAGACGAACTTCAATAAAAACTTACTTTAAGCCGCACAAGAAGATCAACCATTTTTAAGACCTGTTAAGTGCAATATTCCCCTACAAGATGCAGGTGTTTATAAACTTGATTGTGAATGTGGGCTGTCATACATTGGGCAAACAAAGAGGAGCATTGGTATCCGGGTAAAAGAACACATTGCTGACATGAAGAACAGACGCTCGACCAAGTCTGCGGTTTGTGAACATGCCCAGGACAAACCCAACCACTACATTCGGTTCGACAACCCACAAATCCTCGCCAGAGAGACCCGGTTTATGCCAAGAATGTAACGCGAGGCTATTGAAATCGATCGCGAGGATATTGAATCGAAAGATGATGGTTGGCGAGTACCACCTGTTTGGGATCCTGTCATCAAATTAATTAAATCCCAAGGCCGACACAAATCTGCAAGACCTTTGGACACTGTGAGCGAATACTGCGTGAATAGGGAACGTTATGATTAATATAAAAAAAAAATCAGACGGTAGACCAAATAATTTTCTTAATAACTCATGTGACAAATAATACCAATTAGTCACCCCGTGACCACGATCACTCCAAAGTGTTTGAAACGTCGGGACATAAATAATGATAAATATACGCGATTGAAACCGTTTAAAGTTGTTTAATTACTATATGTAAACTTTAGATTAAAATATTACATTAAAATTAAATATCTTAAGAAAACTGCTAACAAAACATGGACCAATATTGTCTGAAATTAAAATCTTTATTATTATTATAATATGAACTTAGGCACTAACTTTTTTAACCAAAATGAAAACAACCAAACGGTTAAAAAAACCAACCATGACGAACTCTTGCAGAAGATATACCTACTTACCTACTATCCGGTAAATATAAAATATATAGCCACCTTCTCTCCCCCTGAGAAATATTTTCTTATTCAACAGCTATTTCGGGATTAGGTCAACTTAACAAACTAAAATTAAAATTTCAGGATTATAAATAATTTCCTTTAGGGACCAGTGACACACGGACGGACGTCGTCGTCTGTCTGTCCGTCTAGCTAGATAGACAGATGAACTGGTAAAGGTAGCAGGAAAAAATTGGATACCCTTGGCTAGACACAAAGAAAGATGGAAGTCCTTGGAGGAGGCTTTTACCCGAACGGGGACCAATAAGCCACGACAAAATAATAACTAAAATGAATAAATTGAAATTGATCGTAATGCAATTGTAATCATTTAAAAATAACTATATTTAGTATTTATTAATCAGAATGTATTGTAATTAGGCTGCATGGAATTAAATAAAGCTTTATTGTTATTATTTTTATTATTATAATATAATGTTTATTAATTTAAGTCCTTCGACTCTCCTAATACATTGTATTTTTATTGAGGCCTAAATAAGTATTTATTTCCGTGAATGCATTCCAGGTTTCTAAACTAGGTCTGTTGTCTTCCTCGTTCTGTTGTTCAGGTAAATATCACAGTCATTCTCTGACTATTTCCGTTCTGCTATAATGCCAAGAAATTCTTCCGACTTTATTATCAAATAAAATTTGCACTCTGGCATTGTAAAAATCACAATCTGGACATAAAATTTTGTTTTTCGGAACTTCTTTCAAAGTCGGACGCAATATCATACATATCTAATAGGGTCATATAGTACCACCAACTTAACTGTGCAGTTCTCGAGGGCGCTACTGATCAAGGAAAATAACTACATACTGTCACAATTTGAAGGAATGTTGTAGTTCTTTTTTTTACCGCCTGAACAGATAAGTTGGTGGGACTATACTACGAATTGAAGTTTATATTGGTGTCTACTCGATGTTGCCAAGTTTAGCAATGAGTGTAAATACCTTCTTTACTGAATCATCCGAACATGATGATTCATTTTTTTTGGATAGTCTATGGCGGTTTTTTTGTTGCTAACAACATTCATTTATTCATAACTTTTAATCTAAATATTCTATCGTCACGAAATATGCGAGATTAGAAGAAGATTTTTTTATGATATTACATACTTAGATCTTTACATTTATACGGTTTATTGGGTTTATTACGGGATTGTGTGCGTTGGTATTCAGAACTTCTCAAGATAATAAGAGATATTATTTTAAACTAGCGAATGCCGATTATGTAGAATAGTGGCTAAACTTATCTACAAACACGATATAACTGATAAAATTTTGAATATCTCGCCATAGATATCAGTTTCCACCTTAAATAAATTGTTAAATATATCAACATCTAATGATTTTCTATTTATTTGAGTGACAACTGACAAGACAATCGATTCTGTAATACATCAATGAAAAGAGAAAATTGTATATTTTTTATACCGGAAGTCATTGGCAGAATTGTGGTAACATTAAACCGCAGAAGCCATTAACAAAGAAATAATAATACCGGAAGTCACACACTGAACGGTGGTGCGTTGTTGTAAGACGTCGCTGGGGTAAGACCCTACAATATGAGTTTCTACGATCTATGAAAATATTGGCATAAAATATGGACATACTTTCCTTTTATTGTTAGTCCTTTTTTTAATTCAAATAATATAATAATAACTACCCACCTAACCAGTGATTTAGCAGAAGTGGAGTTTAGAGTGTCTTATTTCGAATGCATTACTTCGTTTGTTCCAACTGGCCTCCCATAGGTATATCAATTTGGGCTTTTTCCAAATTTTTATGATAGTATTTAAAAATAATTTAATTATGTGATGTTTACTTTAACAGACAAATAGGAAACGATCAATTAAACAATTTTAAACAATAGGCATGAGTTAATTTGAACTAGCTGATCAGTTCTCGATACAAAAGTCGTCGAATACAGTTGAAGATTAACAGCATCAAACAATTTTCATGAAAATGTTTCCAAGCTCTTACATAACTTTCAAATATATAAGATACCTACAAGTCCAGATAGTGAAGAGATGTATTGATATCATTCATGATTCAGAGAGTGATTACCCGTCGACATCGTTTGTATGGAAAAGTAACCGTCCAGATCATCATGTGTTCCATAATCAAACACGGAAATCTAAGTAATAAATCACACAATAATATTAGCTTCATCCTTAACCCAGACCCACATTAATATTACTAATATAATTACGTTATCATAATAACCAATTCTATTTTAATCTAAATTGCCAAAATGGCATACTTTAGACAAGAGGTTGGTAAAATATTGTTATTAGTGGCAGTTTGTGAACGCGCCCATTCTGACGTTTCGATTTTGGCGCCAATCCAAAATGGCGATGGCGGTAAAATAAAATATCGTCCTCAGCGGATTTTAGTTGCTGTTGTGAATTTCTGAGATCTCAGTTAATGTTAACAGCTAATAAACTTTGTTGACTTGAGTTAAAAAAAACAGTTTAATTACTTAATAGTGCAATGGCTTCGATCATAACAATGGACATAAATTGGACGGTTTTGAGATGGATCTTGTTTATTTTTGCACCAGCAAGCATTTTAAATACAATTTACAAAAAATATATTTAAAAATAAAATTAGAAATATTACATTATATGATTTCAATGTCATTTTAGTTTATAGAGAGAGTTTATAAAGTAGCTTACAGGTATGGACTGCGGCACCGCATGTCCATGGTTCGAACCCCAACGCTGCCTTCTTGAGCTTCACTGCTTGGTGGGCATTTTGCAAATGCTCGCCTGGCAAGCTACCACCCTGAAGTAGAAAATCTGTCGCTAAGTACCTAAAATGTGCAAACGAAATGCATGTTTTAGCCAGAGCTTGCTCAACATCAGTTGGGATTCGTGATTGTACCGCCACAATAACATTTTCTATATATCCATATATAATCTGTTAAATATGCATATATCTATAATTATTTTTTATGCTATAGTGACGGAACAAGCCCGAGGCCCACCTGATGTTATGTGGACGAACCTCTGCCTAGAACAGACGCATTTCGTAAACGACGAATTGGACTGTGCCCGTCACACTGAGACGAACAGTTGTTAGGTCTCATGTGCCTGTAATTTTTCTGGCTCTCAAGGACTGCAGCCGGAACACACTGTTTGGTGCTTGGCGACAGATTTTCTACTTGAGGGTGGTCGCCCTTCCACCATGCGGGGAAGCTCAAGCCCGCGGCGGGATTCGAACCATGGACCTACTGCGCGGCAGTCCATAGCCAATGGCACTGAGCCTTCACTGCTTCAATGTGCTAAAATTTTCTCGACACAGTTCCATTTTTCGGTGTGACACGTTATTTAATATACATAAATAAAATGTATGAATAATTTGAATTTGGAACTGGAATTTCACACGTAAATTAACTTCTTTGTGAAATGAAATATATATAACCAGCCAGTATTCCATACATAAAAACGTTTTTACAAAACATTTTGTTAACAACGCGGTAATTTCTATCCAGACGTCTTTATTATGACTCATAATAAAAAAAAAAAAAGTGGTGGCTATTACTCATAATTTATGAGTAATAGCCACCACTTTTTTAAATTTCGAACGGTAGCTCACATAAACATGATTGACATATTAAAAAAATATCCACTTATCCCAAATCATACTTTAGTGAGATTTACGTACCCTGGTAGTTATCACAGTGTATGGAATATTTAGGTTGTGTTGGTACTTATGTATTTAATAAGTTTGCTTATTCATAGAAACATAAAACTTATTTAATCTACACCACATTTTTTTATTCTCCTCTCATGTTATCTTAAGTTTATATAATTATTATAAATACATGTTTGTCTGTTTATGTCGTATGATGTTATGCTAAATTTCAGCACGTACGTGTTATCTAGTTTGTTCCAATTAATATAAATATGAGTTACTTAATTCAAAGTATAACTTCTAACGCGTCCCGAGTGGTGCCCAAATGCTCTTTTTTATGTTATTGTGACAGAACAAGCTCGAGGCCCACTTGATGTTAAGCGGACTAACCTCTGCCTATAACAGATGCATTTCGTCACAAGTCACTAATTGCACTGCGCCCGCCACCTTTGAGACATAGTTCTAAAGTCTCATGTGCCTGTAATTTCACTGGCTCTCAAGGACTGCTGCCGGAACACACCGTTAGGTGCTTGGCGACTGATTTTCTACTTGAGGGTGGTCGTTAGCCAGGCGGGCATTCGCAAAATGCCCTTCCACCATGCGGTGAAGCTCAAGCCCGCGGCGGGATTCAAACCATGGACGTGCTGCGCGGCAGTCCGTAGCCAATGCCACTGAGCCATCACTGCTTCATGCTCATCTTATATCCGTAACCCGAAACGGAGAACGATGAAGGAGGATACTACCTGTGATGCCGGCACAGAAAAAGAGGCTCGATAAGAAGAATGTCGTCTTCTTATCGCCTCTTTATCTGTTTTTCTCTTTTTCTGTAACTGAGAACATCTGAGGGGGTGGCGCACAGTATTTGGAATGAGTTAGGGGGAAGATTTATGCTATGCTACTTATACTCGTATGTTATACCCAAGGAGCATTGACACATTACGATAAAAAATATCACTATCACTAGCTCATTCAAATAAGTGTGAATCATGAAAATGATAATCAATTAATTAGACATATTTATATAAGAAAAACATTAAACGTAACTGTCATCTATAGTACCACCAACTTAACTGTGCAGTTCGCGAGGGCGCTGCTGGTCAAGGAAATCAACTACAAACTGTCACAATTTGAAGGAATGTTGTAGTTCTATTTTTTTGCCTGAGCAGATAAGTTGGTGGGACTATATATCAGGTGAGTATAAATGTACATATACAAGTTGTTTCCGCTTTTCGTAAAAGAATTCTGCCATGACACTAAATAATTACTTACCTTAAAAATAACCAATCTAACATTATTTTAACGCGCTGTTACAAAAATAAATCAGACTTAATTTAAGTCTATAAATCACGCGGTCTATTTCGCGAATAGGTTCTGGCAACACTGGCATTGACCTTCGTTACATCTTGTGTTTTTGTTTGATGCCATTTTTCTCTGAGAATAGTCGGGAAATATACTTGTGGTTTGGCGTTAGCGCAGCATGCGGTATTCTTGGGTTTTGGAATGAGTTTTTAAACTGTGATTTTTCAACTTTATAAAACCCGTTTTAATAAAGAAACGATTTGAAAATGACTTGCCCACTAATAGACAGCAATAGAAAAGTGTAAAATAGTATATTACCTATTTAGATTGTGGCAATAGTAGTATTATTATATGTTCTATGGCAATAGTGTGTATAGTACCACCAACTTAACTGTGCAGTTCGCGAGGGCGCTGCTGGTCAAGGAAATCAACTACAAACTGTCACAATTTGAAGGAATGTTGTAGTTCTTTTTTCTGCCGCCTGAACAGATAAGTTGGTGGGACTGTACAGTGCAAGGTAATGATTAGTAGCACCTACATTTATAGGCAGCACCACTTTCAATTAATTTGTTTATTAAACAGATATATTAAACATCGTGATGATAATGAAAATTGTATTAAAATTAATAACTCTACCGATTTATAGATACTATTATGACTAAGCAGCGGCCATATTATGACTAAGCAGCAATCTCTTCCTACAACTGTTAGCGTATAAACGTATATTAAGAGCAACGGGAAGAAAAATAGGTATTCTAACAAAGTGATGCTGTCTCCCTGTTAAACGCCCGAACAGAATAGTGCGAAAAGGACAATTCCAGCTTCTTCAAGTTTTGACTTAGAGTTTGCGCATAATTTGCGTTCTGGGAGAAAACTTTCCTCCTATAGTAAACATTAATTAAATCTTAAAATTTTGGACTTATTTTATAACTGTCAGAATAAACTAGGTTTATAGGTTTTCCTTTTTATTTATTTATCATTATTTTTCCTATAAATAATTCATAGACTAGAGATACAAGTTTTGAGAAAATATCGATATTTAAATACCCATTAATTCAAATTTCTTTAATATAATGATAAAAATCAAAACCTATAAACCTGGATATTGATAACATCTATAACATTTCCAAAAATCATCGAATCGGTGATTGTTTAGGGAGGGTAGAAACATTTTCTCTTTTATATGAAAATTCGGGACTTCCCTCCAGTCTTAGAGTGACAAGTAGTACTGTACTGTACTGTATCAGCCGGATTGTCAACTTCTGAACACAGCCCCCATTAAGGGCAGGTTTGGCATAATACCCACTCTTGGCAGGCGTCTTGCGAAAACTGCTAAAAATATTATTTTTAATTTCCCGCCTAAAACGTCTGCAACTAAAAGACGTAAGACTACTAGTGCTGTACTTGGTTAGTCTTCAATTATAATAATTATACGATTATCAGTCTTGAAATACTGTAAGACTAACATTATTATTGACTAATAACTATTGTATGTAAATAATATATTTATATAATTAATAATAGGTAACGTCAATGTCAATAAAGCAAACACGTTATCATGTAATATGTTTTTTAAATAAATATAACCTTTATAGTTAATTAAATTGAAAAAAAAACTGAAATTTCAATATGCGATCATTATATAATTTTTCAGCTTGGTAATAGGAGTATGATTTATACACAGCAAATTACCTCATAGCGTCTACAGCTCAGTTGGGTAGGTATTTGTTTAATAAACCAAAGTTTTCTTTAAAAAAACATATTTCTTGGAAAACAAGGTTCTTTTGGATTGGATTGTTTTGGAGATAATTTAAAAAAATCTTGTGATAACGTATGAAATGAAATTACTTGTCATGTGGGCTATACGACAAAGTGTAGGCCCACCTATTTTTGTTTAATTTTTAAGTAAGTATACGTTTAAAAATATAGGTATACGGAAATTAAATGCAAGGGCTTAAATTTTAAAGAAAACTGTCACTACACGAATAAGTATTTACAATAATTATGTCGATAACAAATTCCGGACAAATATGCCGTTGTACCTGTCGCTTTGTAACTAAAGTGCGGAGTAAGCAAGGCTTGATATTGGTAAATGATTCTATACATTTTCGCAACTGAACACAATACATACAACAACTTCTCTAAAATAATATAATATTAAAAAGAAACTTTTCAATTACATTAATGATGAGTATTTTGAACTCTCTTACCAGGAAATCACAGGTAACATTGTTACTAGATGAAAAAAATAAAACCACGCAATCACAATGTGACTTGATTATTGTGACTGGTTGGACCTACCAGACGTCACCGAACACTGGTAAGGTAGCTACCCAAATAGCAGGAGACAAGACCCCTTTAATTAGCCGTGCTAATTGTGATAGCTATACGTCATTTTAGGTCCATGGTTCGAATCCCGCCCAGAGCTTGAGCTTCACCGCTTGGTAGAAGGGCATTTTGCGAATGCCCGCCTAGCTAGCGACCACCCTCAAGTAGAAAATCTGACGCCAAGCACCTAACGGTGTGTTCCGGCAGCAGTCCTTGAGAGTCAGAAAAACTACAGGCTAATGATACCTAATAACTGGACGTCTCAGTGTGACGGGCACAGTGCAATTCGTCGCTGACGAAATGCGTCTGTTATAGGCAGAGGTTAGTCCACTTAACATCAGGTGGGCCTCGGGCTTGTTCCGTCACAATAACATTAAAAAAAAAAGATTATTCCAACATATTAGAATGTGTCAGTGAAAGAGAAAAAATAATACATAACCTATACGGTAGCAGACACCTGCTGTCGATGTCACCAGCAAACAACATCTCCAAGTCTCTCAGCAGCACTATTTACCAAGTCTAGCGTCTGCTTCTGCGCCTCTGCCAATTCAATATTTAGACACAACGTGAGATCTTTGATTATGATTCAGAAATAGAACGAGTTGGCTTACTGATGCCATTTCTAGTTTTTGTATTTTGTTTTTAATTATGAAGATGCTAACCCAGTTCTGTTTCTATTCAGATGTATATAGTTTACAAATAATGTTATTTGTATTTATATTCATGCTATATATAATGTTATTTGTATTTATATTCATTTATTAGTGTAGTCAAATATTTTAGGAAATTACTTAATTATCATTGTCAAGACTTTTAGAGTAAGGAGTTGCTGTTATCAAAGAAAGGAACATCATGTTCCTTGCCATGTGCCGCGTTATGTGAAGTCGGTACAATATGCCTCCTAAAATTATTCAAGAGACGTCGCAATAACATTAAACATATGTGTTATCATATCATATCATACAGCACAACACAAGGATATAATATAATTGTAGCAACTAGTTCCAATCCCGTTGCGAATATTCTCGAAGGCATAGTTTTGTATACCCGCCACTTTTCGGATAGTCAAGGCGTTATGATGGTAAGGAGTATTTTAGTGCGCCCAATGTACCGCCACACTCACACTCACATTGATGTGAGTAGCAGCACGCTCATAAGACTTTTTTTCCGTACGTCACATCTTATCGCTCTATAAAATAATTCCAAGTATTGAAAATAAGTAAATGCGTCTATGTAGCCATTTTCTTATTTTCAATACTTGGACTTACCATATATCACTTGGACTCATTTCATTTTATTTCTTGCAGGAATTAAAAAGAATCTACTATAAGGAAAAGAATATAAGATTCAACGATAAGGAAACTCATTCTGTGGCCATTCTGACAATTCGTTATTTTTAAAATGAAATTGGGATCGTCTCGGATAAATGTGTTTCCTGACACTTTTATGCTAATTATTTCTGAAAACTTCAGTCTCGATATGTATTCATAATAACTAAACATATCCCTCGGGCTTCCAAAAATGAATCTTGTTAAGAAGTTATTGAACTCAAAATGGCCACAACTTCTAATAAACGCAAGTAAAGACACACATTATTTTCTTCAAAAAATATGGAGGCGTGATTATCATATGTACCATAAGAGTATTTTTAAAATAAAAATGTCCTATATTGTACAAAAATATTTCTTTACATGTCATACAAACGATCGCTTTTTCAGGAACTTAAAGCCTCAATAAGGTTTATTGACGTGTACTTCAAAGGGAACTGAAAATGAGGGTGTTGAACTTTCAGCCAAAATTGAAAAATCACTGTAATTTAGTCACGTTTCACAAGCGAATATAGTGTAGGTTGGATGATATGTATTTCCGGGAAAAAAACATCCACGTACTAATAAATTTTAATTAGCACCTCTGCTGATCGAAGACTTTTTTATTTATATTTCAGTATCAAGGTAAAATAGATTAGTGATAATAATTATATAAAATATATTACCAGCCACAATTTCGCATTTTTTTTATTTTTGTCATTCTTAAAAATCGATTTCCGTGAAGTAAGGCCTCAATATATTTTCATACATTCTGAGCGTTTACTTTCAGTCCACCATCTTTTCATCCAGAGTTCAAATATACATGAATAAAGAGACGAAATTCGTTACAGTTTTTTTTTATATAACATATCATATTTACAAATAATAAGATAACAAAACGAACGCATTGTGTTCTAATAATTAGTAAATGTATCACTGGCTAGCCTTTGATCACTACTTAGGTATCTCGCCTGATAGTCAGTGACGATGATACAATCAAAGAAAATATCCAGGGTAACCTAGAATGAATAGCTCTAAATGACAGCTGCTAGAATATACCGTGAGATGCTTAGCGATAGATTTTCTTCTTGAAAGTGGAGGAAGTTCCTTACATATCTCGGAAAGTGTTAAATATATATATAAAAACTTTGCCCTTCTCCAAAACCAAGTTACGTTTGTACCTAATGTGTTATTACAATTCGTTCTTTAGTAAAGATGTAAAAAACAGAGTAGATTAAAAATAGATACTGGCAACTTACTGTTGTATTTTACAACATTAGCAAGGATAAACCATGAGGCCAACTACCTGGTAGAGATGCAAAATAATTTATCCAGTCATGTGAAAACATAAATGCAATTAACACATCAATCAAGCTCGGAATTCGTCCCACTTTTCATAAAGAATACAATCCTTCATCTCACAAGACGTCAGACATTGAAATCGTTCCAACTGGTACATTGTTTTACATTACATTGATATACAGGAAGGAGATTCAATGACCTGGCTTTTCGACTCAGGTTCTCAAAACTATTACTAGTTTCTGTTCTGCGTATGAACTATTTTTATGAATTAGAATGACGGTATGAGAGGACCTAGTAAATATATGTAATACTACAGCAAGTAATTGGCCAAATGTGTAGTGCTTTGTTTATTTATTAGCAACTAAACTAGTAATTTTCTATTATAAATAATAATTTTATATTACGTTTAGTGGTGATTTGGGTATTTGGTAAGCAACGGCTCCAAATACCTAAATAAAATTAAAGTAACAGCAGCATATTTCAATTCAGTAAATACGTTGCTGAACTATTCTTGCATTGGAAGACAACAAATAACCTACAAAGTCTATGTAGGAAGACAACAGAATTATGATCTAAATTTTTAAAAGGAGTGTTTTTTTAAATTTTGCATCTTGTTAACGTAATTCGACTATAGGATAATGTTTTGCTAGACTTCTCCCAATCGAACAATCCTGCCACCTTACTCTACAGCTAACCGATCTGTCAAAGTGGTCGAAAGCCTGGCTTACAGGACTCATTACTCGATTACGACAACGTTTTTGTCATAATTAACTGATTCATAACATTTGAGTTATGTGTCAAACCACGCACAACTTATATCTAATCAATCAAAGAAGTTTTATAATTAAACTAGTGCTCAAACATTAGAGTAAGGTATATACAGTAGATGGATTAGTTTTACCCAAATCAAGAACAAGTCCGCGTGACCTACAGTCCTCTAATTATAAATTGCTATTTAAAGACCGGCCGACGACCTCTCGGCATATTGATGGATGCACATCACTAGTCCATGCCAAATTATGTCAATAATACTAATCAGGTATCCATTGAACAAATTTAAGCTTTATACTGTTGTGATAAGATTTATTGGAAGGTTTAGTAGTGTTGCAAGGATTAGTGGTGGAATTATTACTGCGATGAAGCTTTTACGATAAATTGTCATTGTTATGTTGTCAGAGAATACATCTTGTATGAAATTAGTCCATAAGCACTTTGCTCTTAGATGTATGTTACTTTGAAGTCTTTACTTGTTTTTATAAAGGTTCTCTGCGATCTTCACGTCTTTAGCAATTGTGTCCTTGTCGACATATTTGTCCTGCACTAGTGATGATATGTAATTAGATGTTCCGTTGACCTTGGAGCTTATTGTAATTGAGTCTCGAGCACAGCTCGTTGCAGATGGAGCCGGAGTCAATTCTGGGTGTTCTGACGGTATACATATATATAAGTTCTGAGCTGACACTTAGACTAACAGTTTGTTCTCAATCTCCACTCCAAGTTTTAGGATCAAACTTTTTCTTTCAAAAGCGTGACATTGAGCCTTTTTTTTTGTTGCTGATAGTTAATCCTTTGACCACAATCTCACCTGATGATAAGTGATGATGTGCTCGAAGGTGTTTACAGGCTTAACATAGAATTACTGGCTCTCAAGCACAGCTACCGGAACATACCGTTAGGTGCTTGGCGACAGATTTTCTACTTGAGGGTGGTCGCTAGCATGTCGGGCTTTCGCAAAATGCCCTACCACCATGCGGTGAAGCCCAAGCTTTTGCTGTGTAATATATGTTCTTGTCTTGTGCAAAAAACAGACATGGCTGACATTTACATATATTTCGTTGTAAAATATGAACTAGGCCTATCATGTAGTCACACGTTACACCATGTGCTTTCCATTCCTCAACAAATAGTAAAATAGCTCGTTTTCCTCTTCCATCACAGCTATTATTTTTACGCCCAGATACAAGATTTTTACGCTCAAACAAAACATGAGTATAAAAATAACTGTTGTACGTCAGATAGGTCTGCCAGTCATTACAAATGTTGGATATGGCGTTATTTGTAAAAGAAAATACATATTTTGTAATAGAAGTAATATAAATAGTATACAATTTGGCTTGGTAGGGGAGGAGGCTCGAGCGGTGAAGGAGAGCATTGATATATCATAAAGTAGGATTAAGCTACTCCTGGGTTGCAAGTCCCAGGCTCCTCTGGCCTCTTCCTCTGCAACGCGATGGACCCGGCACCCGCACGGTGAATCCATGGAATGCTAAGTAATTCGTCTCTTTTTAATATTGTTAGGTTTGCAATAACGCCTGCTATGCGGATTACATTACATGGACAATACATTGGATGGACGCGGGTTCAAATCCCGCACATGACTTAAATTTTTCCTTTGTGATTTTGTAATGTAATCCGCATAGCAGGCGTTATTGCAAACCTAACAATATAAAAATTATAAGGTTGCGTCATCATTTACGTATAAAATCAATTGCAAAATTAGTCTTGTTTGTAGTACAACGCAAGTGCATGGCTGTGGGCAATAGATGTCGCTCCATCCCAATACGATGGTTAAAGAACGATAGGAAGGATTTGAGTTATGACGTCATGTCATGTTAGCTCAATTGGTTAGAGCATACCCCGGCTCAAGGGGTGGATGGACGCGGGTTCGAATCCCGGAGTATGGTCACAAATTAATGGGGCATGATCTGTAAGTAGAAAATTATGATGACGATAATGATGAAGTAAACCATGGGCGTACCCAGCTTCTGGCTCAGGGGGGGCAAATCAGGAATTTCAGACACGTAGTAAACAAAAAATTAAATAAATAAAACAATAAAAAAATAAAAATCTCACATCAGTCGAAACGAACTGGAGCTACATTTTTCATCGATGTTATTAGTATTATTTTGTTGCTTAAAAAGACGAAATCTTACATTATGTACTGAAATTGAAACCTGAAAAATAACTTTATATAATCTCATTCGGTAATATTCTAATTATGAAATGAAATACAGACTTTTATTGGCAAATTTTATTTACATACTTCTTTAAGAAAATTAAAAAGTTAAATTAAAGCATTATTCTCCTAACAAAACAATGCTTTAAAACATTTTTTTAATTATTAAAGTACAATGTGTCCCGACCAAGGAGGTTTCAATTGAATTTAAGTACCTACACATTATCTGTGGTGAGCGCTGGTTCCGAGCCATAGACCAATAACAGACTTTTTCATTTTGGCGCTATTTCGTACATACGAATTTGAGTAATATTTTGTTGCATAAAAATTTTATTTAATGTAGCCTATAGCCATGAGATTAAATAAAGTAGTGTATGCAACTGCATATAATTAGGTATTAAAACACTCGTGTAATCTTATTTTGAAACTCGCCTGCGGCTCGTTTCAATAAACTACACTCATGTTTTAATACCCTCTATTATATGACAGTTGCATAAGCTACTATTAAAAGAATTTCTAATTTAATTATAAATTTTTTAGGTTCATTTATGTTTACAAGTTAGTGACCCGAAACATAAGGATGAACTGACAGATAGATGTCATTATTAGGGCTCCGTTTTACAGTTTTGATATAGAGCCCTAAAAAGTATTTTTTATATATATTTGTTAAACCTCACAATGAAAATACTCGCTAACTAACCAACTGTATGATTTACCCTTTGCCAACATTTAACATTGCGTGGAAGATGCAGCTCTAAATTTAAGCTTCAGCTATTTCATTGGCTGATTTTAATAATTCCTCATTAGCTTCTTCAGCTGATATTAAGAATAGACAACGGCACATTAAAAAATTTTTAGAGTGCTTAATTTTGGCTCATCCGAGCGACCCTCGATGGCCTGATGGTAGTTAAGGCACCCCGCACCCGGTGCGTAAAATCTAGGGACATGGGTTCGATTTCCACTCGAGGTGAGAAATTTTGTACATACTCTAAAAATGTTTAAATGTGATTTTCGCTTACCTCGCGATAGTGCTTGTAATAATATTTAGAGGTAAAAAAAAATCACTTATACCAAGGTGGACATAATCCAGGGGGGGGCAGCTGTCATCAGCTGATAAGTCTATAGATAGCGTATTGCAACACGTTCTTGTAGCTCGTGTTTAGGAGCGTGTCAGCCTATTGTAAACAAATGGTATTTCTGAACGCGGCTGTAACCAAACCGGAGCCCTGGAGTAAACAAACAATGCTCTTTGTCAGTTCTATTTTGAAAAGTTTTGATACAGGAATAGCTCAAAATTTGACTTGAAAATATGTGCTTCTATGTGTAAACCAAGTAGTTTTGCCCATGAAGTGCTGGGCTATAATGTCACCCCCCCCATATCTACCCGTGGGTGTCGTAAGAGGCGGTTAAGGGTAACACACCAGAAGCTGGGCAGCAGCGCTTTCTGAGGAACTGATATCTTACACTGCGATCCCCAAGACGTCTGCCAAGCGTGGGTATTTTGGGAAATCCCCCTATAATGGAGGGGCTGTGTTCAGCAGTGGACGATCCGGCTGATACAGTACAGTATGTGTTCTAGCTAGTGTCTGATTTATCATATCATGTTATTAGTAATTATCAAGGAATCATCTTATTTTACTAACGAATGTTCTAATGCATATCAGATGCACGATAGGGCAACGGAAGCAAATAGGGGTTGAGTCCACCCAAGTGCAGGGGGCCAAGTCTGCTATTTACATGTTCATATTCAGCATAGATTCATTCAAGATTCATACAAGACAGAACGGGTAGTCTGCTGATCCCATATGAATATATGAATCTATGATGAATCTAGGCTGGTTTGACGATATTGCCAACAAAAAATAAAAAGAGAAGAGTAAGGTAATTCAGAAAACAATTTCATTATTATTTATTATTATTTCGTTTCGTTTGAAACCGAGATTGAAAAAATATTGACTCAATATGAACGATATGAAGTTAGTAGACTACCAAAACTGTCAAAACTGACCAGGCCGAGTCCATTATAGATTCATATTAATTAGCAGACTTGACGCCCAGGTGGGCAAGCAGATCGTAATCGACTGTTCTGAAATTGAATGTTCGAAGAATATGAAAGTCAAATTAATTTATTCTATTTTGCCGTCAATGACGGTCTTCTGAAGGTGAATGACGTCATTTTACTATAAAAAGATTATACTGCCGCGTTCAGGAAAAAGGGTATCGAGCCACTGTCATAAGAACGAAAAAGAAAGTAAGGCCGTTCTCTTTAAATGTCTATTATTCTTGCAATAGGTAGAATTCTATTGTTATTTTATTACGATCATTACTATATTTATTATCATACTTAACATAGGTGACAGGCGGTGGATTAGAAGAGCGGAAAAATTTTAAGCTTTTTGTCGTCTAAGTCATCACAATTTGTATAGTAGTTTCTTTTGGTAAACATTTTTTTAAATGCGTATTTATTTTCCCTCTGTGAGCACAGTCTTTACTTTTATCGAATAATTTGTGTGACCAAACGAATTACTATTTATTTGTAATGCTAATCTACAACTTGGCATTGCTATACTCGGTGCCAAATAGCATGGCAATAGATTTCGTATATTATAGAGTTGTTTATATTCTAGCGATACGAGTTAAGTAATAGACCATAATTAGGTTTCGTGGTACAGGGTCTAAAAGGACACAACGGTACAAATAAACAACTCAAAAATATACGAAATCTATTGCCATGCTATTTGGCATCGAGTATATCTTCTTTATCCCTTAAAACATATTATTGCATATATTTTTCGAGCAAACTGACATTATATTTTTAAATTTATACAGACTCGGTAAAATTACGATATTGGTTTATTTAAATCCCTCAGAAATTCACCAGGATCTATTTCAAACCTAGCATGAATTGGACGCTTTGGCAGTTGGCACGGTGGACTCTATATCAACTGCTGCTTCTTACAACAATACACCGTACAACATAACGTTGTGGAATGCGAAATAAACTAACTGAACTGTAGCTACATCCGTCAAAGAGATATGCAGCAGAGCTAAGTCTCCTATATAGATATATCCTTTTATAAGCCACGAAATAACTGTAAAGATGTATCCAATTTAATGCCCAGCAAGACTGCTTTGTCATTCGAATGTTTAATTTGATCAAGCTTAATGTTAAGTAACCAAATAATATTACATAAAGTAAACTTTTGATCGTTAAAGAATTATTAATTCTAGTACGCTATTATCTGTGTATCATTTAGAGAATACAGTAACACATTATTAACCTACATAATAAGTTTACTGTGCTATCTTTTTTTCTACTTAATGAAACAATATGGCAGAAACATTACACCATGCGGGAACAAGAAAACGGCCAAGTGCGAGTGAGCCTCGCGCACGAAGGGTTCCGTACCATTATAATATTTTTAGCAATTAAATTATTATTATTTTTAGCAAATAAACTGTGAAAACGGTGGTTGTATTTGTATTGAATAGTAAAATCGTCTACCTGTCACCGTTATTACTTATTAGTATCGAGCAAGAAACGGTAAAAAATCAAGGCATTTACATTAGCCCTAATAGATTAGTAGTGGGAGTTCTCCACTCTTAAACAACCGGAACCATATTATTCAACCTTACCAGTACGAAACTACCCTGTATGTAAAATATAATTAAATTAGTTACATTTCTTCTACAAATCCACCAATTGAATCGCTTCATATTCCTAGCTTCACTGATCGCAGCGGTGTTATTGGTAGATTTTTGCCTCACATACCGCTTATCTACCTTGGACATCTCTGGTAGATACACAGTCTTCACATCAGGCGAACAGCATTTAGTATAAGAACAAAGTGATGCATAGTTACAGATACATTACACAAATAAACAAAACATGAGGACGGGAATAGCAACAAATACGTCACGAAGCGTACCGCCAGCAGCCGTCAGTAGGTATGGCGCCGCAAATTTGGCTGAAGCTTTATTGTTTTTTATCGCTAAGTGACTGACAGACAGACTGAGAGCAATTACATCTATGTATTTTTTTAAAGAAAATGCAAACTTGTATTTTTATAGTAAATATTTAACTGCCAGTCTTGCGTTTACATTTTTTTATTTAGTTTGGGTAATTCCAAACGCGTCATAGATAATTTTACAACAGACTAGAATTATTTATGGACGTTTCATATCCTCTTGCTATTGCTTGCTATGTCGCATTGAAACCGAGAGGTGCAACATTTAACTATGAACCTACCACATATGAACTATCAAGTATTTTTTTAGATTCCAGACTCGCTTGGATAGTTTTTTTGGGTATCTCTGAAATTAAAAGCAACCTCATGGCACTGTGAGCAGTACGTGCTCGTACTACGTGCCTACATGATTATTAGATTGTGCAGAGGAAAGGAGTTCTCAGCATCACTCTGAGAGCACCACTACTCACACACACTAGTACCGATTGTGGCGGTCGTCCACCACAATCGGTACTAGTGTGGATGCTGGACCTCGCAACGTTTCTGTCACGGACAATTTTATTGATACAAGACAAATGTAGTATAATTTTTAAATATTTTAGCTACAATATGTTTATTTTCATACATCGTTTATTTTAATAAGTTTACACTTATACATTATTTTTATTAAAGTTACCTAATTATTCTTTTTCCATTTTGAACGGGTGGTTGTGGCTTACAGCACAGTAATCAATTTCAATGACTTGAAATTGGGGTCACTTAAATATATAATGAGAATTACGCATATATAAACCTACCTTCCGTATATTTGCATAAACATTAGTTCAGATATATATAAAACAATTACTGCTTTGCAATAAATCGGTGTTCGAAAGATTACCGGGTTTGTTTCCTATATTAACTTTCCCTGGTCCTCGCACTCATCGTCAGATATCATTAACTGCAATAAGTACATAATAGTTTTTGGTCTTGCGAGAAAAACACAAGTTGCTTAAAAACAATATAAGTTTGTTGTTACATTTGATTTCATTTTATCGTTCCATATATATGTAGGAATTGAATTGAATGGACAAAAATATACACAGCTGAAAACAAGACCATCTTATTTGGTTGTAAAACAGGACATGACATGATTTTGTCCCATACCTTATTCGATTGACAACAAAAAATATTGCCAACCTACGCTTTCCCGCTAACTGCCAACGTAACTCAGTGCAAAAGACTTAAAAAAGTTTCGCCGGAATGTAAAACTTCTTTATTTTAAAGACACAATACGCGTACATACCTTACTTAGATAAATATATTATCTACTATTTCTGTCTTTAGGGTAAAAAACAGCTTCAGTACCTACATATTTTTTAGCCTAACGTATAGAGACAGTACCTTTAAAGAAACTTTGATATGAATTTGTTAACAGAATGTCTATATTTATACCTAATACCTATCTTATTAAGTAGGTACTATCCACTCAGAAAGAGTATATTATTAAATAGTATATTTCAATATATCCCAACACATTTTCCATAGAAATTGACAAGTGACAACACACGGCAGCTATAATATATATCTTTATATAATCGTATCCTAATACCGACCGACCGACAGGTATGTTATAATACAATACAATAATTTATTTATAACTTCAAGTTACAAGTCAATAATGAATATACATTATTTTGATTAATATTAATCAAATTCTAAAATAAATATAACATAATAAGCAAATATACTTTAAATACATTTACGATAAAAGTCATTAATTAAATTTTCATTAATTATTCATTGCAATTAAATTATAAAGAAAATAAAAAATAATATTCAATAAAATAAATGATTCAAATAAAAATTAAACAATAAATTAAGTTATATGATTGGCAAATTATAAAACTCATCTACAGAGTAGAATGAGTAGTCAAGTAGCCATTTTCTCAGTCTTGATTTAAAAACCATGACTCTATATTATAGCTAACCATGAATATATATTATAGCTGCAGTCTGTGAACTCCTTTACTTCTAACTTCTAAGCGATGTGTTAGGACACTTTATTTCCAAAACTACCTACTAACCCTCACAAAAAATACATTGGAATGATGTATAACAACCCAAAATTCGGGAAATCGATTCCCTGCGCAACATAAGTATAAATTCGCGGCAGCCAATGTTTATTTTCTGCAGTTTTACGACCTATAAAACATTCTGAAAGAAACTTTACCTTGAAGCACACTCGACATGACCGTTGCACTACAAACGAGAACAAAAACAGTGTATATCGCCAAGTTTCGAGTCGTGCATGTTATGTAGGTGATCCCTGTTCCTTATATTCTGTCGAGACGAGAATTAAATATAGCAAGTAGGTACATTGCTGAAATCATTCAGGATAAACGAGATGCAACCTTTTTGGAATTAAATATCGATTCATAACCAACACAAACAAATATACCTACATAATCCTTACTGTTGTATAGTCAGTTAAGCGTGATTAGGAACGTAAAGTTAAGAAAAGTATGTGTTACGGAACGGAATAAATTAGTGTGGAAAAAAATTACGTATATTGTGTTTTCTTTGGAGAGCGTCTCGAGTTAATTATAAAATATCATAGTAATCAGTTATTCAGGAGAGTTCGGGCATACTTACGCATCCATAGATATTGAGAAAAATATAATTTTATTCATAAAATAGACGATATCGTTCACGCGGATGCCAATGGGTGTCCAGTTCTTGTTGATGCCCGGTGTCAGCAGACTAAACGGCATTTTAGGATCTAGTGCATAAAAGCCTATTTTTAAGCAAAGTGATGAATGGTTCGTTTTGAAATAATATTTCATTTAAGAGGTTTTCCCGGATCTTTTATAATATAGGTACTCATAGATCAGGGGTATTATTAAAGACCCAGATCAGATTTTTCATACGTTCATTACTTATCATGTTATACGTAGATACGTATTACTTTTAATTTCTTTGCTTCATTTGCTCGCAAAGGAAATAAAAAGCTGAGTGTACTCGTGCATAGAACCTATTTTAGCCTCGAATTAAATGTCAGCCCTCCCCAGCCCTTAGCGTCTATTAAACATCCTTACTAATATTACTTATTCTATGTTCTATCACTCGTTGTACAATGAACTTATCTTTGAATAGTAATTTTTACCTATGTAAACACAGTTGATGCACACTACTGCTCAAAGCAGAATATCTTTCGGCAGCAGTCCTTGAGACCCAATCAGTAATTATGAAACTTGTGAGAAAATGTATCTGTTATAGGCAGAGGTGGGCCTAGTGCTGATAGTGCGCTGGGTCCCATCAAGACGGCCTGTTGCCGAAGAGCTCGTCCACCTGGTAATCTCTCTTAATGACCTTTTATGACATTTAAGGTTGAACTGGCCGGCCCGTTCTCCATACAAACGTCGTATGGTGACCACTCCCTTATTTGAGGATTTAGCTCCAAAACGAAGAATTATATCGATTGATCTCTTTATTATCTATGCTTGTATCGTAACATTTTTTTAATAAGATAATTCACTTGAGAGTTATGAGCCTCGAAATATTTTCATTTAAAGTTTTCGAGGCTCATAACTTACAACTTAATTATCATTTTAAAATTTCGTTACGATACAAGCATAGATAATGACGAGATCAATCGATATTATGCTTAATTCTGGAACTAAAATTTCAAATAAGGGAGTGATCACCCTACGACGTTTGTATGGAGAAGCGACCGGCCAGTTCAACCTTAACCTAAGAACATGGCAAAGACCTCGAGTTGAAAGAAAATATGAAGTTTACAAAAAATTACAGACAAATACATGAATTTACTGAGTACTTAGTTATTTTCAACATTACACATATAATAGATTCATGGAGATATAACTAACACAATTAAAAACAAAACGTTGCCAGTCATCAACGTCTGTGTTATATCAATGAAAATAATCTGAAATGTTGCAAAAAGATTTATGGCGCGTCTACTGCGCCGTGTTCAAGAAACAATTGACAAAAACTCGTACACATAACATTGTTTCGCGTCGACCGCACAACATAAAACCTACACCACAGAGTAAAAAGGACCTAAACATAAACTTTGTTTCAGAAACAAGCAAAGCACTATGCATTTCATTGGTTCACGTAGTTGTTTTGCTCAGTGATTGGTTCAAATGCCAGTACCCCGCCCTAACTCTACCCACAGGAGGGATAAATGTGCAAATGTTTTCTACTAGCCACGGAATATTTCTTCGAAGCCCGGCAAACACGAAACTAAGTTTTGTTTCGACCGTACAAATATTTCAACCATAGTCAAAAGTTTCGTGTTTTGTGTCGTGTTTCGGGAAAAGTATGCAGGAGACGCGCTCTAACACGAATTCGGCTAAACGATGATTGTTGGCTCAATCACAACTTTTTCTTACTTTATATTATTCTATGATACTAAACTCCATAATGGCCGAGCGTTGGCAAACGATACGACATTTTTCAAGATTTATTGTAAAGAACAGGTGCTTTGGGATTTCAGCTGATGCTGTTAAACTATTATTTATTCTGTGAAGAAATACGATTTTACCAAATCCCGTTCAACTGAATAATATCATAAAGATTACTAAATGAGATTTGGTAAAATAAGGCGTTGTTTACGGGTTGAGTATTATCTTTGATAATAAAACGGATTATTGAAAAAACTTAAAAAAAATCAAGTCAAAATGTTTGATAAGACTAACAGAAGTCAACCCTAAGGGGTTTTTTTTATGTTATTGTGACGGAACAAGCTCGAGGCCCACCTGATGTTAAGTGGACAAACCTCTGCCTATAACAGATGCATTTCATTACAAGTCATGAAGTGCACTGCGTCCGTCACGTTGAGACGCAGTTGGTAAGTCTCATGTGCCTGTAATTTCACTGGCTCTCAAGGACAGCTGCCGGAACACACCAATCGCACAATGCCCTACCACCATGCACAATTTTATGTTATTAGCATTTTTCATATAACCCTGTATACTACTAACTGCGCCGCGGTTTCATCCACGTAGACAATGATGAAAAGTGATAATGATGATGAAAAGTATTATGTGCAACCAGAAAGTATCCAGGACCTAAACTACGTAGGTATTTTCCCAATTTTATTCAAATTCTGCCATTCCAGCGTGAAAGAATAACACACTTCCTCACTCGCTCACCGTCCATGGGGGACTTTAATTTGTATCTGGTGAATGAAGATGTGGAAGACAGAAAAAAGGTCTAGAATGCAAACTGGTCCACAAAGACAGCTGCCGCAACACACAATAGGTCCTTGGCGAAAGATTTTCTATTTGATGTTAGTAGTTATTCGAGCCAGGTGAGCATTTGCAAATTGTCCATGCGGTGTTGTTTTAAGATTATATTTTGAAGCGCTCGTAGCGAAGTTTACTTAGCTGTTCTCAAACAGCAAAGTTCTCGATCAGCAACGTCGCGCGCGGTCATGAGTTGGATGGGTGACCGCTAGTGACATAACGACTGCGCGTTTCCGTGCTTAGGAGGGCACGTTAAGCCGTCGGTCCCTTAGAAAATCTGTGGCCAAGCACCTAACAGTGTGTTCCGGCAGCTGTCCTTAAGAGCCATTACTTCTAGGTTAGCCTGAACAACATCTTCGACCATATCATCACTTACCATCAGGTGAAATAGTGGTCAAAGGCTAACATATCAGGCATAAAAAATATTTATTGTATATGAAAACATACTGTAGCGAAACTAGCGACCCCACATATAGGAAGATAATGGCAAATCTCTTGCGAACACAATACAGTGTCGAATGTATAACAGTAATTACGTGTTCTATCACCACAATGCTATGATATCCGAATACAAACATGTTTGACAGCTTGAAATCGAACAGGAAGTCCTGCTTGCCAATTCGCTATGATTGCAAATTATGAAATTATCAACATGCAGTAGAGCGGGCAGGAAATGTAAATGAAAACACTAGACATAAATCCACTGAGCAAGTAATCACTACGTTTTATATATACCTAGTATTACTAGTATTAGTTTACCTACTAGTATTCATACCTCGGTCCTCGAGTCAGCCATTTTGATATTCAGTGACATTTGATTTGACAAGAGTGTACGGCAGGGTTACCTGCCTAGGTATAATGCTAAGTAATATATCCACAGCCACAGGCTTAATATCTTACACTTTGATATACTACATTCGGTTGGGTTGGGGCTGAATGCATCTAGATCCCCTCATTGATAGATGCATTCAGTTGCACAGTCTTGGTTGGTGTCTTAGAATGACAGTTGTGAGGTTATGTCTGAGGCACTTTGGCGCCTTAAAAACTGACATATTGCATTTTTACTAGGGAATTTTATAAATGCCCGGGTCTTGGTACCTCCTTATATGTATGTACAAAATCTGCCAATCAATCTGCAAACTCAAAGGCTGCGTCATAGGTCTAAGGAGTCCCGATACTCGTACAAGAAACGTAGTTTTTAGTTTTTTTAAGTATCTTGCTCTATTGAAACAGCGGTAATTAATTAATTTTAAAAGTACCATAGAGTGAAAACTTTATGTGACTATAAGTAAATTCTCTAAATTTAGCGGAATAAGCACGACGACCACCTGATGTTAAAAGTCTCTTGTGCCTGTAATTTAATATTTCATATTTTTATTATTTAGCTCTTTGTAAATATTCAAAACTCTATTGAAAGGGAGCGCGGCGCTGTCCAGTGTTGCCGCGGCGGGCGTTCGTGTCTCGGAGTAGGCATTGTCTTTTAATTGAATAGACGGGAATTGCGGCTTCTCAGACGACTTATCAGAAGGTAACTTGATACTATATTAAGGCTAGAGTGCATGGAGCGCTTTCCATGCAAACGTAGTTTCGTCATATTATCAATACCAAGTGTTCTAACTCGCTGAAATTTAGCATGCATGAACTTGAGCCTAAGATCTATTGTTCAGGCACCAGCCTAAACTAGTATTTGGCGGGGACATTAGGCGCGGGGTGCACCGCCAACTTCACTTCTCACTCGCCCGCGGAGCAAGAACGCCGTGCTCAATTAATTTTAACCACTCCTTTTGGCATCTGATAACTTGTATTATCCAAGATTATAACTCAACATTTATATAGTCCACCCTGTTATTTAAGTCCCTAGCTAGGACCCTAACACTATGCTAAAATTTAACAAAAGCATATAATGCATTATCTGTGTAAATGTATTGTCGTAATACTACAGCGTACTCTTTGAACCTTTTTGTATTTTAAGTGATGGATATAATTATATAATTTTTTTTTGTAAATACTTATTATATTAGACTCATTCAGTTTACGCGGCAACGCACGATCTGAAAGACAGAGACAGTAGCCTGCATTACCCCCTCTTTGTCAGTGGCGTGACACGTGCAGTTGCAAATAAATTTTAGGGTTGTCGTACCTAAAATTCGTATTTCATGGGAATAGTAGAAAAACGTGCCGTATATTCTAAGTTATTATACTGTAATGCTTACAAAAAATAAAGCATGATTTTAACTGATGCCATTACAAAACTACAAATTTACTAGAGAAAAAAATAAAACCGTGTGCATAATTCTAACCCGCGTCCATACAACCACTATAGCTGGGGTATGCTCTTACCGACTGAGCTAACATGACATTGACTCATAACTCCAATTTTTCATCTCGTTCTTTAACATCAATTGAAGTTATGAGTCATTGTTATGTTAGGTCAGTCGGTCAGAGCATACCCCGGCTTTAGGATGGATGGACGCGGGTTCGAATCCCGTACATGACCGAGCAGGCGTTATTGCAAACATAACAATATTATAGAACACACCGTTAGGTGCTTGGCGACAGATTTTCTACTTGAGGGTGGTCGCTAGCCAGGCGGGCATTCGCAAAATGCCCTTCCACTTTTGGGCTGATACAGTCATTTGGATAAGTAA
The DNA here is from genome assembly GCA_963890685.1 of Plagodis pulveraria. Taxonomy (NCBI): domain Eukaryota; kingdom Metazoa; phylum Arthropoda; class Insecta; order Lepidoptera; family Geometridae; genus Plagodis; species Plagodis pulveraria. Next base: position 2,369,991 of record OY982977.1, read on the forward strand.
TTATACTTATAATGAATCCGTCGATTAAAGATCGATCAAATATAAATCGATTTCTTCAGACAGACATTAGACGCTGAGAAAACATTCAAAATCCCACCTATCCCGGCATCCGAGGCTGACATAATATTTACATATGCAATTTCCCAGAATCGTTTTAGAAAATTTACCTGTTAGTTCACAGCTACTATTCTGTTTATTTATATTATTGGTGCTAAGTCAGCTGACGTCATAAGAATTTACTATTACATAATATAATTGAATTGCTGTCAGGAGCTTGTCAATAAATCTAAATGTCAAAAAAACCGGCCCAGTACAAATCACACACCTAGGGTTTCTAACCAAGTAGTTACCTATAGTACCACCAACTTAACTGTGCAGTTTCCGAGGGCGCTACTAGTCATGGAAAACAACTACAATCTGTCACAATTTGAAGGTATGTTGTAGTTCTTTTTTATGCCGCCTGAACAGATAAGTTGGTGGGTCTGTACATATTTTTTAGTAGTGCTTTCTAAACTGATGCAAAATTACCTGCGATTGAATAGAATATCCTAACTTTAGACTTTAGTTTTGAAGCGCTCGTAGCGAAGTTTACTTAGCTGTTCTCAACCGATCAGCAAAGTTAAACAACGTCGCGCGCGGTCATGAGGTGGATGGGTGACCGCTAGTGACATTACTACTGAGCACTTCCGTGCTTCGGAGGGCACGTTAGGCCGTCGGTCCCGGTTGTTGTCTTAGGATGGCAGTCGTTATAGCATGGTGGTAGGGCATTTTGCGAATGCCCGCCTGGCTAGCTACCACCTTCAAGTAGGCAATCTGTCGCCAAGCACCTAACGGTGTGTTTCGGCAGCTGTCCTTGAGAGCCAGTACTTCTAGGTTAGCCTGAACAACATCTTCGACCACATCATCACTTACCATCAGGTGAGATAGCGGTCAAAGGCAAACCTATCATGCATTAAAAAAAAAAAACATCTTCAGTGTTACACGAAAGTTGTTTTTTTTTTTTAATGCAGTTGATTTTCGTGTTTACAAATAAGAAGTACCTACGATAGTTTAGAACAGATTAAAAATATCCAAAAAGATGACGAGAAAATTGAATTTTCGTCTAAAAATGTTTGTTAGGACTAGCAGAAATCAACCCTAAGAGCTTGTTAGCCATTTACCAATAACCCAGTATCTAAAGTACTGGGTTATTCATTGTAAAACGCTTCTGGGAATCAGATATAAATATATATATATTTTTAATATTGTTAGGTTTGCAATAACGCCTGCTATGCGGACTACATTACAAAATCACAAATATACGATAGGAAAAATTTAAGTCATGTGCGGGATTCGAACCCGCGTCCATCCACTCCTATGCATAGTATGCTCTAACCAATTGTTGACTTAAATTTTTCCTATCGTATATTTGTGATTTTGTAATATAAATATTATGTTAATCTCAAGTGCTCGGATGCTTTGGTGCTGAGTGTTTCCCGAATCCTGGGCGTCTGGCTGTCTGACGAATTCGATCTACGCACAGATTACTCACCAAATCTTTGATGAGTAGCAGTAGATCTTTTTGTGAACGAGTTAATGCAGGAAAGTACTGCCACCATAGTTTCTGCCTGGTTAGTTAGTGGTCCCGAACCATTTCAACACAAAATTCGAAGCTTTTATAGCAAAGTTTGCTTGTATCAGCCGACTCGTCCACTGTCGAACACAGCCTTCCCTATTTTAAGGTGGTTGATATATATGTACCATAATCCGTACAGGCGGCTTGGGGATCCCAGTGTAAGTTGGCAGTTCTTTTGGTTCTCGTTGGACGACGGTGGAAATCTTTCGGTTGATGATGAACAATATTAAGGAGGGGTCCAAAACTCTATATCAAAACGCATGCAGTTTCTACCCCTTTGGGGATGTACAGCCGTGAAGTGTGCCATCAATATTTCTGTGCTGCGGTACCATAAACTCCTTCCAAATACTGTACATAATAAAGCCAAGACCTACATAGAATTACATGATGCTGGTGGAGCATTTTACGTATGCCCGCCTGACTAGCTACCCTCTCAAGTAGAAAACCTGTCAGCACCCTTCTAACGATGTCTTCCAGCAGCAGTCCTAGAGAGCAAGTTCCCATACCATCAACCACATCATGACTTACCATCAGGTGATAGTGGCCGCAGGCTAACCTATAAGCCGCCGCAGTACTAAGCGAGACATCATCGCGGGCGTCCCGAGCTCTCCTAGAAAAAGACCACCGAATGTGGTTGAAACTACAGTCGGAGCTATCTGAGTTATTCACAAGAGTTATCCCGTATTATTTACTAAAATAACCTATGAGCAATAAAAATGAGCATACCTACCTATATCTTAGCAAACTATGACGATAAATACATCAAAGGAGACTTGTTTACAAACAAACTCGCAACGCGGATGTGGATAAATCCTAAATTAATCTGTGACTAAATCTCTAATTAAAAAAAAAAAATTAAAGTCGCAAGAGACACATCGAACAGTAAAAACATAGAAGCTGATTAGATAACAGTGCCGATTCTGGACCGACTCTCTTAATCTAAATTATGATGTATTTTTTTATGTTATTGTGACGGAACAAGCTCGAGGCCCACCTGATGTTAAGCGGACTAACCTCTGCCTATAACAGATGCATTTCGTCACAACTCACAAATTGCACCGCGCCCGTCTCCTTGAGACATAGTTATTAAGTCTCATGTGCCTGTAATTTCACGGACTGCTGGAGGAAACACACCTTTAGGTGGTTTGCGGCAGATTTTCTACTTGAGGATGGTCGCTAGCCAGGCGGGCATTCGCAAAATGTCGTCCTTCCACCATGCGGTGAAGCTCAAGCCCGCGGCGGGATTCGAACCATGGGCCACTGAGCCATCACTGCTTCAAACACAACCATAGGTATTCTGATGCGTAACTAGTTCTCATCTATATCTATAAGACTATACCTATTTAACATACATACAATTCTTATAAAAAATTTAAACATAGTTATATTCTAACCCCCATACCTATGTAAAAGCTACAACTCTTACACTTTAGTAAAATATTATTATGGGTTACATATTTGAGCCGTTTGTTGTAGAGACGTTGGGTCCGTGGGGACCGGGAGTGAATCGTATTTTACAAAACTTATCAGAGCGCTTGGTCGATACGACTTGTGATCAAAATGCTGGCACCTATTTGGCTCAAAGAATAAGCATTGCAATTCAACGGGGCAACGCTGCCAGCATGCTGGGCACGCTGCCAACTGATAGTGGGCTAGAGCATTTGGACTGCCTATGAGTCCAAATGCTTTTATTGTAGTAGCTGTAGTATTGTAGTAGCTGTAGTATTGTAGTAGCTGTATTGTTGTATATAGTTTGTAGTATTTGGTTAATAAAGGCATGTCAATTTTGGCATTTAGTAAAATATTAATCATCTTTATGATTTGACTTCGGAGAATAGTAACATAAACCGGCTTAACGATGTTTTTTTAATAGAAGTAATATAAATTAGATAGGTTATTTTAGAGAAGAACGCGCGCGTCAGAATGCCAAATAGGTTTTTATAATTACTATAATTTTAAATTAAGAGATGCAGTCAATCAAAATCAATAACGGCGTCTACGACGTTCTTAAGATGTCAATTGTAATATTGAAATAATGTGCGTTCTACTTCCACGTTCAGCAAAAAAATATATATAACCACTGCAAGAAGAGCAGGCTAGCAACTCGGGGCCGTTTTTTAAAATATTTTTGACAATGTGTCGCAAACTATATTATAAAATTATTACAATACTTATATATTACAAAACAATAATTATCTTGCATTTTCGCTCTACGTACCTGAGAAGCAATAAAACATTTTCTTCTGCTCCGTATATAAGCTACTGTGTACCTATACCAAATAGTACCTATGACACTTGTTAAGTACTTACTTGTACTAGAAAACAAAAATAAGTCATACAAAAAGAAACTCTCCAATGTAAAAGCATTTACTATATTAACTAGCACTATAAAGTTACGCGCTGAGGCCCGTGCTCGGCGCTTCGCGCAATCGTGACTCCCAGACGAAGGACTTCAAAACAGTCCGAAACTGGTCGGAATCTTTCCGGTAAATATAACGCGGGTCCTAGCCGGTTCCTAATAAGTTAATATGGATAAAACTCGCGATGGTTTCCAAAGCATTTACTGTTTTCTTTTATCCTTGAAATCTTTTTGTTCTGAGAAAAGCTAGACTTTATAACATTTTAGCCATTTTATTGAAAGCAGCTACTACCGTCTGCGAAAATGTCACTACTGACCTGATGGTTATTACTTATTAATGAAAATCTTGATTAGTAATAACGAAAAACGCATTTGTCAAATTTGTAATATATTATGCCCTATATAATTAAAACATAGGTACGCTAAAGATTTCTTCAAAATAAATAAAGGTGAACTAAAGAAAAGGTTTGTTAACTTTTCTTGATCATCTTCCAAGAAAGGTTATATCAATGTTGACATCTTACTAATTACGCACGCGATCCTTGCGCCTTGGACTGTCTTATTTAAATAATTTTGTTTCGGTAAAGTTTTATTTTTATTTGACTTTGACAACGCTTATGCCACAGACACACTATATGTTGATTAGATAGTTTACTTAATAGTATGTCCAGCCCTGCATTGTTTCTATAATTATGTGGTACCTATTGAATAGATCCTATTTTTAAAATTATTCGTAAAGTCATTCAAAGTTATCTAACTCTGCCTTATAGAGCGGGATCACTTTTCCACACGACACCAAAACAATAAAGTTATAAAATAATAGGTATACTCACTTACCAATACAATATCATGGTCCTCAAAAACTCAAAACACTGGCATCAAACAATTCGAAAATTAAAAAGAAACACTGACAGAAATAAGCGCGCGAACTGAAAAATAATCGAAAATTCAAAAGTTTATTTTTAAAAATGGCTGCGAGCAAAAGCGCGGCAAAGCGGCGGCGACGCGCGCTTCGTACGGCAAACGCTTCTACTTTGAATATAATCTGTTTTATGATCCCGCGAATGTAAATCGGGATGGGAAATATAAAATTACGCACGCCCAGTGCTGGGAAGTGTTTGGATGTCGATGTTTTCTCCTTGTGTGGACGTTCTGCGTCTACGCGCTAGAACGTATATTTCGCAAAATATCTCACAGTCGTAAAATATATCCTTATCATAATGTTTCTTTCGCAGAATGCCTCCTTACGCAAAGGGTTGCATTCGCAAAATCTGTCTTATATACAATGCCGCGACGGGGACTTTGAATAAAATTACGATTTTTTTTACAGAAAAATCATTTATTTAAGTTAAGGAGTAAACAAATCATAAATGTCATGATTTTGGTTACCTAAATTTCCATGAGAAAGAATAATAAACATTCATATAAGGCAAAAATTGTTTTTCGTATATACATATATTTAAAAATACCCTCCCATATTATTATAATAGTGTTGCCATCACCGCCCGTGGGGTGCCGGGCTAGAATGTCACCCCCCCCCCCCCCCATTTCTACCCGTGGGTGTCGTAAGAGGCGACTAAGGGTAACACACCAGAAGGTGGGAATAAACATCCTCCAACGCATTAGTGAACAGTTTCAGAGAAATAACGTCTCCCTGTGTCACGCCCCGTTGCAGTTGGATTGGTTCCGTGCCCTTGTCCCGTAGTCGAATCGACATGGTCATAGTAGAAGGAGTCTATGACATGGTGGCGTTTCTATACAAACATTTCAGCGCTTCGATGTACCTGTAGTCAATTTGGCATCGCTGAAGAGACTGCAGTACGGCCCAGGTTTCGATTGAATCAAAGGCTTTTTCATAGTCCACAAACGCTAAACATTAATGGCTGATTATACTCCTCAGTCTTCTGTATGATCTGGCGGAGCGTATGTATGTGGTCTATTTTGCTAAAGCCTTTTCGGAACCCGGCTTATTCGGGAGGCTGGAAGTCATCAAATCTACGAGCATGTGTGGTAGTACTCCTGAAAATATTTTAATTGTATTTGTAATATAATTAGGGCGAGCGAAGCTAGCTAGCGAGCCCTATCACCATCCCACAACTTGAGCATTTTGTGCACACTTTACTGACAAACTAACACGCCTATAGATTTGTGCTTTAACATAGTAATTTAACTTCATATCTTGATGTGTTATCAGTATAAAAAAATATTACCATATAAAATTAACATTAACAATTTTGTATTCATTGGATTGAGGTTATTGTACTACTAACGCCATCTGTCAGGAAACCAAAGAGTTAACATCGCTCTAACAGATCTAAGCTCAATACTCAAATACATCGTAGTTAATCTACTTAATACTAGATGACACCACTATAATAAGATTGTAAAATAAACGCGAGCCCTCACTAAATTCAGCTTTTTAGCTAGTTATAATAAAACGTAACTTATTTACTAATAGTTATAATTTTTTAATAGTTGAGAGACGATTGCTTATGGCATGATGGAAAGTTATTTGTCAACTAAATAATCATAAAACGTATGGTTAGGCTTTAAATTAAAATGGTTTAACATTAAACATATTTTGTTTCACATATGAATTTCCAAGAAGTGAAATATTCCTGTATAATATTCCAGTATAAAATCTTCTTAGTTGTGTTAAATGGTAAAATCGTGAACCAATTTAGTACAATTTCCCATCACTACACTGGTCAGTTCAGTTACACCTGCCCAGTTCTTCCCAGAAACCATTGTTTATTTTTGTACAGACATATATAACACGTATGTTTATATAGAAGGGTGTTTGTATAGGGTAGACCGGGGGCAATAGTAACACTTTTTGATTTTCGGTTGATTGAACAAAAACTACTTATATTTTTCAGAAAATGTATATGTAACCAAGAATCTATGTTCAAAACCTACATAGATTTCTGTTTAATTTTCTTCAAATGTTTACATATCTAAGTGAAAATTTAGTATGAATCACACAAGGTGCAGTGTTACAATTGCACTGTACTCCAGGTCAATTGTAACAAAAAATATGATTCTTAAAAAAACACTATTTTGTAATCAGAGATAGCTGCACTATCGTTTATTTGCTTTCTTATAATATATTAATGAGTCTCTATAATAAGGAACCTAAATATTCAAAACAATCTTATGTTATTAACGCAACAAAGTATCTAAATTGAACATAAACCCTGTTTTAGCTCTATACAATAAACAAAATTAAATCTTCCTATTTCTAAAATTAGTTTGGCTTCAGCTCTGCTATATAGCTAAGGATTTGAACGTACATCAATATATTTCGATATATACATACATATAATCAAGAAAATAAAGTTTGTATGGTGTTACAATTGACCCATGGTACAATTGCCCCCAAATATATTATTGAAAATGTTGTGCTCATTTTTGCTAAAATTATTTGAAGTTATAGATATATTAAATTTGCATGCTACAAACGATTGAAAATTACTTTTGCTGACCAGGGGGACGAGGGGGGGGGGGGTTAAATAGTTGTAATAAATCTGCTTACGTAATAATTGAATGGCCCATTAACAAAAAAAAATAAATGACAAATTTGACAACCCTTCCTATTAGAAGTCAGTATTTTTTATCCTATGGTCATTTGTAACACGAGGTCAATAGTAACGTTACTATTGACCCTAACAATCATGTTACGTTTGCCCCCAAGGAGCCGTTTTGGCGATTTAGCATAATAGCTCAAAAAAACACAGACAATAAGGCATAAATTATACTCAATTGCTAAGTTCAATACCATAGAAAAGGTGTGATATCAATATTTATTCCAAAATTCGTGCTACGATAGAGTAATAATTTAATTACACGAGAGACAAAACTTACCTTGACGAGCTGAAATTCAAAAACTCCCGACCAACACGTCCGTATCGCCGCGATCACGCCGCCGACTGGTGAACGAGTCCAAACCTGTTCGACGCTTGGTCTGACATTCGCTCACATATGCAGCATGAATACTTATAGAGATATTTACAGTGTTACTATTGCAACGTGGTACTATTGCCCCCGGTCTACCCTATATGCAGTAGGGTTTATGGACATTGTATATATATATATTCTAGTTTTTCGTTTTAGTCGTAGCGATGACGTCGGTGTTGTTTTGCCTTTGTGTGAGCGAAATTAAGAAATGCTAATAGACAAAACGGAACCGATTTCCAACACTGAAAAGTATGAAATAACTTGTGGAAGTCGCATCATGAAAATGTGAACTGTGAAGTGTTTTGAATTAGCATGGTACCGACTTCTGCAGGTTATTTTATACTTTCAGTGTTATACGGATTCTTTTGTTTCATACAATAAACAATACCCTGACTGAAAAACTAAAACCCCGACTGCGGTGCAAATAAAACCATTTTCTATGACTTCATTTCACAGACTATCGCTTTTTGGCATAAAAACCTCACAAGTAAAAAGGTAAGGTGACAAAACTACACAAGCAATCTTCTTTAAAACTAAAACCCCGACTGCGCAAAAACTACAATTTCCTATTATTTGTCTCTCTAAAAAGTTTTTAACCGTACAGATTGTATATATTTTCGTACTCGCCACGTACTCGACTTTTAAAACCCTTATTTTGATAACCCACTAAAGGGTCTTATTTTTTTTATTACGTATAAAATGCACTGTATTTTTAATATATATTATGTGGGGTCCTTCCGTTTGGCAAAATATTTTTCGTCAAATTTTACTTATCGTGCTAGTTTAAATTTCTCAAAAGAGTCTTTAGCAAATTAATATTTCGCATTTTAATCACTTGGTCAAATATTAATTTGGCAACTTTTTACTTGCTCAAGTGTTATTAAGTCAAATATACATTAAGCAAATACACTATTTTGTAAAAAATATATTCCATAAATAAGATTTGAATGAAGTAAATTTGCAAAATTTTGGGAAGAGCATGTTATGACTAACCACATTTGACCACATAATACTTGGTAAAATGAAACACTGACTTAATTATTTGTACGTAGTATTGCTAACTGTATAATTGCGAAAAGTTGTTTTGCCAAATGAAAATTTGGGTAACATACTTTGGCATGTGATACTTTGAGAAACGTTTTTTGCCCAAAAAATAGTATACCATTTTATGTATGCACCCTGCAGCGACAACCGCGCCATCATGATGAATCTAATGAAGTATCATTTATTGAAATGGATTGAGTCGTTGAGTAGTTACGAGCGGACATAAAAGCGGACTTAAGTACATACAGATAAAACATATAACCCTCTCTTTGCGCTTGATCGCAGACTATACCACATTGCTGGGAGATAGCATTACCAGATCATCGAGGTATAGGAATTGTATGAGCAAATAGGTAATGAATAGATTCAGGCGTTACTTTGCGGAAATCCATATTTAATAATAACAAATATTTTTAAAATATTTTAAGAAAACATCAAATTAATATTTTAATAAAACACTTAAAAAATATAAAAATATATCTAGTGACAATTCCGCCTAATTTTCCAGCTAAGCCGACGTGACGTCACAAACGCCACGCAGCCAAACCGGAAGAATTTTCGACACGTTTCAATTGTATATGAAGCATCCTCAGGAGGTCTAGACTCTACGAGCACACGATCGAGAGTGAGAAAATATTAATTTAATGTTTTCTTAAAGTAATTTAAAAATATTTGTTATTGATTGATTCGAACCCGCGTCCATCCACCCCTATAGCCTATTCATTTATTTATATCGTTGAAATCTTAAAAAAATGTCCAGCTATAAACTTTAACAGTTCAAAAACCTTCCAAAATGGCGCTGGTGTAGACAAAGGGTTGATTGATTGATTGAAATGAAAATGTATGATTGTAGCAATTGTAAACGAATTGAAGTATGTCAAGTTTATAACAAAACTACTTTAGTAGTTACTTATTGAAAATTTCAACTACTTGCGTAGTACAAAGACATTAAATGTAGTAAATATAACCTTAACGAAATATTAAGAGAAAACGTCCTTTTTATTGAGTTGAGAGTTATTTTATTTCGCGAATTGTGAATAGTACGTTTATTGATTTTGGCGCTTCCATTAAAATTTTCCCTGATACTAATGTGGCGCCACCCTAATTTAATGCATTTGGCCGGACACTTTTTCATGTACACAGATGATTCTCATTACCTCTACCCTCACTAGGCACGAAGCAAGAAACTAAGTTTTTGTTATGACCATGGACAAAAATTTCGTGTTTTAATCTCAGTTTTCGGGAAAATCATTCACAAAACATAGAAACGTGCCTCAACTTGCCTTAGCGACCTCACTTCGCTCCGTCAATAATATAGGTAGGTATGCGATATTGTATAGATAGGTAGGTGTTCCCATTTTATTGTTTGTCAATGCCGTAGTAATAATTGATATCAATTGATGTCTCATTGATTGATCATTCAAATAGGATAGTCATTTAAAGGTTTTTATTGCACATCCGATTACAATTATTTTATAAATTAGGTACTCGCACAGGACCACAGGTCTGTATCCGCTCGGGGGCTGAACTAAGTACTGCACACACAGAAGAAAATTAATGGGATTTTAGAGTTTTGACCTCAGATATGCCACTAAGGGCTTTCAGCAAACCGGACAACGGCCGGACGAACCGGAGACTAATTTTATATTGTTATATATGTCACCGTTTTATTGTACTAACCGTTAGTTTATAATTAATCTAGTTAGATTATAAACTGTCGTTAAATTGTAAATTGAAACTAAAATTTACAATCTAACGTTAAAATTTTCGTTAGATTATAAACTGACCATGTCCAGCCGTCAAATTGTACAATGCGATTAAAATAAGAATAGGATCGGCCTAGCGCCATCTTGTGACGTCAAAATTAGAATTTGGTACAGTGTGCAAAAAAAAGATAAGACCTGTATAATTAAATTAATAAAGAAAATAAGAAACCCGACTGCAAATAATTTATTTTCTTTAAGCGTTTTATCGATCCATTGAAATTAAAACTGCAAGTTAATATATTCATGGAATCGTTTTTGAAAGCCCTCCATTTTGATACCCAACGCGATGGTTTTGGAAGAAAAAATAAATTGTTTTTCTCACTATATGGCTTCTAAAATCCACCAGTTTGTTTTTTATTTTTTTATGTACATAGTGTCACTTGAGCTATCAAGATAAATCTAACGATATCTCGTCCATTAAAATCAGTTAAGCTGTTTTGAAGTTATGGTGAAATAAAGAAACTCACAAACATACATACATACATGAAACCTGAAAACTTAACACATGTTTATGTGGACAGTCGTCTATAAAAAAAAGTTGTCATAAGTGGGTTAACGAAGTTGTAGGTGACTGTAGGTACAGCAAACACAGAAATAATTTGAACTGATTTTATTTGTTGGCAATATTTTGTACTTAGTTATCTTAATTTGAATCGCTTAGCTCTTCATTGCCGCATGTCCTGATGGCCAACTGAGTCAGACTCATCGTTGTCATCGTAACGGGTAACAATATAACAATCACCAAAAACATACTAAACCGTCGACAACAACAAATTGAACAGTCAAAAAAATTTATTAAACGAGAAGATCAATAAACACTCGGAAACGTGTCGCTTAGTAGTACTCTGTCGGAGAAATAAGACCCTGACGCCCGCGTTGTCATCAAACCTAGATGGCGTCTGTGCTATTGTTTATTAATGTAATAAATTCATACATACATATTAAAATTAACAATTTCGGGTTTATTCGGTCATATAAAATTACGTATAAATATATGGCACTGCTCTATTTTTAAGTTTGTTCTGCTGATCGTACTTATTAGAGTGAATATGAGTGAAGTTAGCCGAGAGCCCGTCCTATTCTTATTTTAATCGCATTGTAATTATGTTTATAAACAACAATTTACCATAGATCTACGAAAGTATTACAGTGGCCATAAGCAAAATACGTAGGTACAGGTTTTTAATGTACTATTTTTTGGCTTATGTTTAACTTACCACCAGATATAGTAGAGTAACATATAACAGACAAAAATAGTAAGTTAAAATATTTAAGCAAAATTACTCAAAATAAATCATAGTTAACCCAAAAGTAGTAAATGATCACCAAAAGTAGTATATGAAATTAAATTTATAAGGCGCATCGCCGGCCGCTTCCGCGGCACGCTCGCTTCGCTCGCTCGGCTCGCGCGTTGTTGTAGTCACAAGTAGCCCAACGCTCCTCCTCGCTTTGCTTGTCGTCGCACGTAAATATGACTTTGCCCTAGACTAAATTATATTTAACCCCTCGCTAAAATATAGTGATCATTTACTATATTTGGTGTCTGATTACACTTTTTGGTAAAAGAACTAAGGGTATCAAAGCATTTTATGGTGGTCATTATTTTAAATCCCTTAGTTTTTTTAATGCACCAACTCGAAATTAATATGTTTTTTTTGTCTGACTATTCTTTTTGTTCTCAACTCTATGAAATGAACTCATGGCAACTATAACTGCGACCAATCAGAGGACGGTTCACAATTTCGCGGGCGATTATAGATCGTTAGATTATAAACTGCCAGCTAGACATGGTCAGTTTATAATCTGACGAAAATGTAAGCGTTAGATTGTAAATTTTAATGTTCGTTCACAATCTATCGACAGTTTATAATCTCACTAGAGTTTTTATAAACTAACGTATCGTACAATTATCCGGTGACATTTATATATATATTATTTACGAGCGAAGAGCGCCCGCCGCGGCGACACTGAACTGCGCCGCGCTCCCTTTGAATAGAGTTTTGAATATTTACATCGAGCTGAGATATATAAAATATGAAATAATAAATTACAGGCACAAGAAACTAGTAACATCAGGTGGTGCTCGTGCTTATTCCGTCAAATACACATAAACATACCTACACAAAAAAATACAAATAAAACAGTATTTCATCTCAAAATGTTTGTTAGGACTAGCAGAAGCCAACCCTAAAAGGTTGATAGCATTTTACCAATAACCCTGTATAGTTGTGTTCTTATAATGACTTGAATATAATCGAATAATGACGATTTAATTGCAAGTATTATTATTTTATTATTGATGATCGTGGGGTGCCGGGCTAGAGTTAAACCCCCTAATCTTTCTGTGGAGACGTAAGAGACGATAAAATAGAATAATACCAGAAGGTGGACAGCAGTAATACCTATGGACTGGCGTTTCACAGGTCTATGGTTCGATCCCCACCGCTGCCGGCTTGAGCTTCACCGCACGGTTGAAGAGCATTTAGCGAATGCTCGACTGGCTAGCTACCATCCATCAAGTAGAAAATCTGTCGCCAAGCTCGTAACGGTGTGCTCCGGCAACAGTCCTTGAGAGCCAGTAAATTATAGGCACATGAAACTTAACAAGTATGTCCGGTGACGAACGGGCGCAGTGCAATTCGTCATTTGTGATGAAATGCATCTGTTATTCCTCTGCCTAGAGGTTAGTCCGCTTAACATCAGGTGGGCCTCGAGCTTGATCAGTGACAATAACATAAAAAGTGATTTATGACGTATGAGTAGGTAATGGTGTTGTGACAATGACGATTTTAATTGTATTATTATTGATGACCGTGGGGTGCTTGCTTGGCTAGCTATATCCAGTAGAAAATCTGTCGCAAAGCAACTAACGATGTCATCCGGCAGCAGTCCTTGAGAAAGAGTAAAATTACAGGCACAACTATGTCTCAAGGTGACGGGCGCAGTGCAATTCGTGACAAAATGCATCTGTTATAGGCAGAGGTTAGTCCGCTTAACATCAGGTGGGCCTCGAGCTTGTTCCGTCACAATAACATTAAAAAAAAAGTTTGCTCCTCAATGATTATGAATTTTGATATCTACTCTCGCTTAAATGTAACGAAGCCGTGTTGAAAATTATTTGTCGAGACCACCAAGAAAAAAAGCTATCGTCTCGTTGTCCCCATCAATAGGGATAAGTCAATGGGGACAGCGGGAACACACCAGTGAAAAGTATTTTATTTTTATATTTTTGCAATAACGCATGCTCTGCGGATTATATTACAAAGTTACAAATTACGAGCGGAAAAATTATAGTCATGTGCGGGATTCGAATCCGCGCCATCCACCCCTGCATGACCCGGCTATAGGGTATATGGATGGCGCGTGTTCGAATCCCACACATGACTATAATTTTTCCTCTCGTAAATTTGTAATTTTTTATATTTTCTTTACTTTTCGCGCTTTTTGGACATCCAAAAAGTCGTAGTCGCCTTGCGCAGCGCGCATTCAGATTGGACTTTAATCAATTTAAATTTTGTTTTAATTTCCGTTACAAGCACCTTGGCATCATCAGGACCACTATGTCCTAGTCATGAATGAAATTCTATTGTTATCATTATCGCCGATGCCAATGGGTTAAGGCTGGACGGAGAGCCGAAGCTTAGTAATGGAATAAAACATATAATGTGGTAATCCACGGAATGAAAAGGCCATTACCGTAGTACTTGTTAAGTACGGGTCCTGTATTTTAGTCCTTAAAAATAACTGGCACTTTTATGGTGTGGCATAGTACCTACTTGCAAGTCGCTCAGTGCTATATAAATATTTCTTCTTATAGTAGCCTATCACATTAGTTTATGTATGTACACAACAGCTGCAAAACAAGGCAGAATATCTTAAACTAAGGGTTAATAAATAAAATAAAAAATAAAATAGCCTTTTATTTCCTGTTTACAATAAAACATAAACAAAAGATAAAGTTTCACTGGTACTTAACTACGTTTACTACTTACATTTATTAATAATTACATTAAATACACCTATATTTATACAGATAATTATGTTGGAAATAAATATTTAGTAGGTATGTAGGTACAAGTTTTCTTTTTTCCCTGGAAACTGAGGGGTAGCTGTACACTAACCACCTACAAGCGGGCTACCAACTTGCAAATATTATTCCCATTTTCTGTGGTAAATTACCACTGGTAATACCATTTACTACCGTGCCATTAAATTCTGGTGTGTTTGTTTAGGAAGGATTTAGATATTGACCGCCGCTGTCGGCTGTTCAACTCCACCGGACTTTGGGCGTGGGAAGGCCCTCGTATAGCCCTGGAGGGGGAAGTGCCGAAGACACTTCTTCTGAGACAGGCGTTGAAGGCGAAAAGCGCTTTCTACCTCCGTCTCCTGCAGGCGCCGAACACTCACCGCTGTTAAAGGAGGGGTGGAGAACGGGCTCAAGGGCACCACTGTGGTTCGGACCTCGGCTTGAGAGACATTGGGAGGGTCTGAACTGAATGCCCCGGTACAACTGCAGTGTTGTACCATTGAGAGTGGGCTCTATGGATATTTACTCTGTGACTATATTTGGAGAGACACTAATCTTTGAAGCAGTGATGGCTCAGTGGCATTGGCTATGGACTGCCGCGCAGCAGGTCCATGGTTTGAATCCCGCCGCGGGCTTGAGCTTCACCGCATGGTGGAAGGGCATTTTGTGAATTCCCGCCTGGCTAGCGACCACCCTCAAGTAGAAAATCTGTCGCCAAGCACCTAACAGTGTGTTCCGGCAGTAGTCCTTGAGAGCCAGTGAAATTACAGGCACATGAGACTTAACTACTATGTCTCAAGGTGACGGGCGCAATTCGTGACTTGTGACGAAATGCATCTGTTATAGGCAGAGGTTAGTCCGCTTAACATCAGGTGGGCCTCAAGCTTGTTCAGCTACAATAACATAAAAAAAAAACTAGACTTTATTTTTGCCTAGATATTTGCTGGTATAACCTCTAATTACCAAACACCTGGGTATGTTACCGGGATGACTTGTGGATAACGCTAAAGCTGCCAACGTAATGGCTGCGATGGGGTCATCTGGGTCGTCCATACCTGCAGTAGTCGGCGACAGAGCGGTTTAAAGTAAGGATCGGAGGAGGGAACATAATCTTATATACAGGTGTCCCAAGAAGCAGTGATATACTGAAGCTGGGAGGTAGAGGACCTAGAGGGCTATCTGAATCACCCCCATGTATGTTCCGCGATTTTTCGTATTATCGGAGTTATGACTTTATTTAAAATTTTTCACCTATCGCCGAGTACGATAAGATTTTTATTGGTGTATGGTGACGTGAATTATTGCGGTAGATACTTGTTTTTTTTTGTGTGCTAAGCTGATAGATAGACCAATTCAGTATGGAAACATTTACTAATGTTACATCTTTGAATGGAATAAAAATATTAAATGCCAAGAGAGATAAAAAATACATTTACATGCCAAGAAAGATAGGGCCCTTGAAGTTGTGAACATACTGGGTAATTTTATCTTTCTTGGCATTTTTTTTTTATTCCATTCAAAGATCTAACGATAGTAAATATTACCATACTGAATTGGCCTATCTATCAACTTAGCACACAAAAAAAAACAAGCATCTACCGCAATAATTCACGTAACCATAAATAAAAATCTCATAGTACTCGGCGATAGGTGAAAAATTAAAATAAAGTCATAACTCCGAAAATACCAATAATCGCGGAACATACATGGGGGTGATTCAGATAAACCTCTAGGTCCTCTACCTCCCAGCTTCAGTATATCACTACTTCTTGGGACGTATAAATAATGTACCATTGTTATAGTGTGCAAAACTACAAAAAATGGTGTATAAAAGGGGCGTTCGTTTTGGCTCGATTGCGTTTGTAGCAGTTTCAAAAGTGACATTAGTGTTTTAGCGTTCGGATAGAAGCTTTTGCTATTTTTGACCACCAATTACTGCATGCTATCCGAACGGCTTATAACATACTTTGACAACCGACAATATTTTAACAATTTTGCACAGTACGAAACATGGAATCAATCTCTAAAATTAACAAAACAAGTAGGTACCTACTATATAATATAGTATTTATATTATATATTTATATATAATATAAATACTCTATAAAAAACTTGTGAATTCTTCAATCGCGCCATATACAACTGTCAAAACAGCAGTTGTCAAAAAACGATCACAACGATCCCACGGTATAAGACATGGGTCAAAAATATCACTTTTCTCTGTCATTTGTAGCGTTTTCAAAGCTATCCGAACGGTGAGCGAAAACGATATTTTTGCTCACGAAGTCCCAAAACGAACGGCCCGTGTGATCATTTTTAGCGTTTATGAGTGTTATTTTTGACACCGATAGGCTATCCGAACGCCCTAGTAGTGTCATGGATTACCTACCTACTTTAGTTTGTTTGACTGTAGTTAACTTGTTTGGTGGTGTGCAGTTCAGTCAGATTACGTCACACAAACTTGTTTGCGATATTGTGATTTGCATGTTTCCATTCACCTACGAAAACCGCAAATTCGTGTTGTCATTTTTTTGCCGTATACATAAAACTGCTGTCAGATCGTTTGTGTATTATTTGATAAACACTGACCTGATTACTATGTAAAAAATTACAATGTTAGGAAAAACTTTAACCAAAAGTGGGATTTGAACCCGCAACTATCCATCTCTGGGGCCGAGACATATTCTACCAATTTGCGATATTAATAAAAACTAAAAATTTTACAAAACCAATAGAATTAAGAAGTCTATGAAAACTCTTAGTACAATAGAACCGTTCCGTAGCTGCGCAATATTGGATTTACCTACCCTACCACTACATAAAATACCAATCATACCATGATTCTGAATTTGGTTTTGGAAATCCACTCGTAGGTGATTCGCTTATCGCTGGCAGTTATCATGGAGATCAGTCCGAGATAGAGATGTGGAAAGTACTCCCAAATCGGAGCTTGGCCTTTGGTCTTGCATGTAAATAACATGGCATGGCCTTCGGCGTCGCCTGGGGTTCTCTCTTCGGGCTCGCGCAATATTAGCTAGAACAGGGCGATAAATAAGTTACAGAAGACGATAAACCTGGAAGTGGCTCAAGCACATATACATTAATTTGTGAACAGTTAATTATGTGTTGTTTTATGGAATAACGTTTGTTTTATTGTTTTGTAATATTATGAATATTTTTTTAGGTTTAATGTATCTATCTAGTTATACGAGAGCAAATGAAAGCAGTTTGTTAATAATGTATAAAAATATTTAGTTACCCAAAATATGTATGTGTTTAAGTTTTTTTTTATTGTACTTTAAATATCGACGAGGCCATATGTAGATTAAATATAAAATCAGAAATAATACTGACATATTAGATAATTTTTGATATTATTTGCCCGGGCTAGTATGTCACCCCCCTCATCTCTACCCGTGGGTATCGTAAGAGGCGACTAAGGTTAACACACCAAAAGGTGGGCAGCAGCACTTTCTGACGAACTGATATCTCACACTGCGATCTCTGTTCAGCAGTGGACTACCCGCTGATACAGTACAGTATTAGATATTTATACCGATGTCTAGTAAGTGAGATAAGGGTAGAAATATGACGAAGAGTTTGCTTGGTACAATATTCCATGACTTCTATTTCCTTATCATAAGACAATGGAAACAAATACTCACGCACACATTCACCTTCGATTCAGATGTCAGCGATATAACCAATATATTTATAACAACTGAACGACCTTATTCCTCTGGTTTAAAAGCCATTTTTAATTATATAGAGTTGATTTTAAATTTGTAATAATATAGCATTTGCAAGATACCGTTTTCCTTTGGAATAAGGGTGATAATGAATAGATTTTCCTGATATTATTTTGGTATTGTAAGATAAACATGCTCGAGTAACTATATATATTTTACGTTCCGTTCACGTAGTGTTGTCCATCGAGTGATGTAGTGTAGTGGTTTAGTTTATATTTCTTTACACAAGTAATTATTTTTGCTAAGGTTATTTGTATAAGAATATATAAAATAAATAATAGTTCTATTGAATGTAAGTATTAGTAATTATATTTTAATATAGATAAGCATTGATATTATTATTTTTTCCTGTTCGTAAGGAAATAGGAACTTACTAGTTATCTATTTATTTATAAGTTTTTTTTAATGTAATTGTGACGGAACAAGCTCGAGGCCCACCTTATGTTAAGCGGACTAACCTCTGCCTATAACAGATGCATTTCATAACAAGTTACGAATTGCACTGCGCCCGTCACCTTGAGACATAGTTGTTAAATCTCATGTGCCTATAATTTCACTGGATCTCAAGGACTACTGTCGGAACACACCGTTAGGTGCTTGGCCACAGATTTTCTACTTGAGGGTGGTAGCTAGCCAGGCGGGCAATCGCAAAATGCCCTTCCACCATACGGTGAAGCTCAAGCTGGCGCGGCGGTGGGGATCGAATCAGGATACTGCGGCGCGGCTGTCCATAGCTATTACCGCTCGGCCATCATTGCTTCAAAGTGCTTGCTTTAATATAATCTATTGATTATTTATCACCTAATTGATTTGATTCAGTATTGATTAGGTGCGGTGCAGACACTCGTCAATAAAGATAAGTTTAAAAACATAGTATATTTTGAGTATCGTTTCATTCAAAATGATAAAATAAGTATTTTCTTCCAGCTGTCTCATATCTCACATAGTAAGTCCATTATGTGGAATATTTACTCATGAGATTTTGTACAGGTAATTTATTCATAGAGTCCTAAAGCGACGAAACATGGCGCCTGATGCCTAGCTCAGAACAAAGGCACATACTCGTGCCTATATGTTCAACACCTGGTGTTAGGAAGGGCTATCCCCTCCCTATTTATTCTTATTTATTTATTCTTCATAGGTTAGCCTTTGACCACTATCTCACCTGATTGTAAGTGATGATGAGGTAGAAGGTGTTGTTCAGGCCGCGTAGATCTACTGGCTCTCAATAACAGCTGCTGGAACACACCGATAAGTGCTTGGAGACAGATTTTCTACTTGACGATGGTCGCTAGCCAGGCGGGCATTCGGGAAGGAGGCTGGATTTTATGTATTTTTTTTTTATTAGTTTTCTTAAGTACATCTGCTTTTCTTTTAATTTCCTGGAATTTAGAATGCCCTGGAAGAGGCCAGCCAGCGTGCCAGTGGGTCAGGTATGGAGTCGATTCAAAGGAAGAGAGAGAGACGGAAAACCAGCTCATATGTCAGTTAAGTTTTTTTTATTAAGTTGTGATTGTGTTGAGACGTCGAAGTCGCTCGCCTGAGTACGCGCCTGTACATCAGTAGGGTTGAAACAAAGAAATAAATATATACTTATATATATATATATATATTATACTTAATATTATTAATCTGCCCTACCACCTGCTGGTATCGTAAAACAACAACCGGGACCGACGGCTTAACGTGCCCTCCGAAGCACGTGCGCGCTTAGTGGTAATGTCACTAGCGGTCACCCATCCAACCTATGACCGCGGCGGACGTTGCTTAACGATGTTGCGTTGATCGATTAAGAACAGCTAAGCAAACTCCGCTACGAGCGCTTCAGAGAGATATTAAAGGAACACCATCGTTAAAAAAACTAATTAATGTTATGAAAAAGGATCCATCATATAAAAAATACCTTATATTATATTTGCATGGTGGAAGGGCATTTTGCGAATGCCCGCCTGGATAGCGACCACCCTCAAGTAGAAAATCTGTCGCCAAGCACCTAACGGTGTGTTCCGGCAGCAGTCCTTGAGAGCCAGTGAAATAACAGGCAGAAATGAGACTTAACAACTATGTCTCAAGGTGATGGGCGCAGTGCAGTTCGTCACTTGTGATGAAATAAATCTGTTATAGGCAGAGGATACCGCTTAACATCAGGTGGGCCTCGGGCTTGATCTTTCACAATAACATAAAAAAAAACCTATCACGTACTTATATAGGAGAAACACAGAAGAGAAAGAAAGAAACAGCATATATATTTATTCGTTAAATCACAACAATCCTTTACTAATAATATATTTTTTTGCATGGTGGTAGGGCATTTTGCATATGCCCGCCTGGCTAGCTACCCCCCTGAAGTAGAAAATCTGTCGCCAAGCACCTAACAGTGTGTTCCGGCAGCTGGCCTTGAGAGCCAGTAATTCTAGGTTAACCTGAACAACAGCTCCGACCACATCATCACTTACCATCAGGTGAGATAGTGGTCAAAGGCAAACATATCAAACATTAAAAAAAAACTCGAAATTTTCTAATTATGGGTGTATGGATGTTTGTTACTCTTTCACGCTAAAACTACTGAATGGATTTTAATGAAGCTTTACAATAATATAGCTAACACATCAGAATAACACATAGGCTATTATTTATATAGAGATATTTTGTGAATTGTCCAAAATATAACGATAAGTGTCAGGTAAGTAGGAAATAATTCTGCCATATGCAACCTATTCTGTCGTGCGCTGCAAAAACCTTAAGTATCACACGTAGATAATGTATAACGAAAATGTTTATCTTAAATTGTGACAATCCCATAAAAATAAGGTAGAGTACCTGAAATACGTTGGTAAACTCATCAAGACGGACTGGTGGTCATAAGCCTACATTCAGATATCTACTGTTTTTTAAGTTTTATTGCCTTGTTGAACTTTTTCCTTTTTTTCTACCCTTCTTCTTTTTCCTTCTTCTTCTTTTTCCTTCTTCTTCTTTTTCCTTTAATCTAGCTTCGAATAATCTATACAGGGGTATTGGTAAAATGGTAACAACCTTTTAGGGTTGACTTCTGCCAGTCCTAACCTAACAACACATTTTTCGATTAATATTTTTATTTTTTATGTTTATTTAACGGAATAAGCACGAGGATCATCTGATGTTAATAGTTTCTCGTGGCTGTAATTTATTATTTCATATTTTTTATCCACCCGCCCTCTTTGAATGGATTTTTGAATATTTACTTCGGGCAAGGCAATAAAAAATATGAAATATAAATTACAGGCACAAGAGACTTTTAACATCAGGTGGTCCTCCTCGTGCTTATTCCGTCAAATACACATAAAAAAAAAACAAAAAAAAAGAAAGTAAAACAAAATATCTCAAAAAGTTTGTTAGGACTAGCAGAAGTCAACCCTAAGAGGTTGTTAACATTTTACCAAAAACCCTGTATACTCCTATCAGCCCCCACGAACGTCCCTCTTGTGGTAGCGATGAGTAACACTACTCTTGAGAAGTAACATGCTGTTATTTCTGTCCAAAAATCATCAAAATCGGTGATGTTTTAGGGGGGGAGAAACGTTTTCTCTTTTTGTATGAAAATTCGAGACTTCCTTCCCGTCTTGAGCAACCTTTTACAATCATCGAACGAAAAGACTTGTTTATCGCAACCGGGAGCTGTACCAAAAGCCAGGTTAGATCGCTTCTGTACCAAACGGGATGCCATTCAAATAACAAGTAAACTTTCCAAGAGCTTATTTTGGTTCTTGTTTATAAGACTGATCTTTTTTTATTGCTGATATATTACAAACTCACCTGATGGTTCTTGATGATGTGGTCGAAGATGTTGTTCAGGCTAACCTAGAATTACGGATCTCAAAGACAGCTGCCGGAAATACCGTTATAGTAGAGGAGCCATGAGAGGTCCAACTTCAGCCATCTGATAACGATGAGACATATTTCTTATCAAATATAATTTATTAACAATATGCCTATGATAACTTGCATATCGGGAAGTTTTTATAGCTATTTTTAATTGGATTAATTTTTAGATAACACCCTAGATATGTCCTGGATTACACGCGCTTTACATTGGAAAATTGTATATTCAACATACACAATTTTCGAACGTAAAGCGCGTGTAATCTCTACGAGCGTGTGGCGGAGAGTATGCCGGCCGGCATACTAGCACTGGTCAACTATCCTCGTTTGAGTTGTCGCGTCTAGAATATATAGAACATATATATGCATATGTATAGGTTAATGATTTTAATCAAGTCTCTTTCATCACCCTCACTCTTTTCATAACCGAATGTACATCATCTCAACTGATCGTTTTTCTGTGCATGGCTACCTGGTAAGCAGATGTGAACTGGTAAGTCAATATAAGTACACCGATCTGTTAACCTATCGATATTGATATCATAAGTAAGATATTTTAATTACAAAAACAAATCGGCTTGCCTGCAAAAAAACCGTACCAAAATAAAAAAATATTTTTCAACACCCTTGCTCGTAAAGTGAGCTTTATTATATCGCTCTTAGGGCCATAAACCGACGCATAATAATATTATACACTAGTGCGTAATAGAATTATCCCTACAAAGTTAAGTTAGTACCGAACTGCAAATTATATGCGAGTAAACACAGCATTTTCAATTTAACCGGGTAATACAGATCTGTAACATCAAAGAGGTTTATATGTAATTATATTTGATAAAACACATGTCTCATCAAGTCATCTGATGGGGTGAAGGTCCATCTGCACCGGCTCTTAGACTATTAGTTGCTTGGCAACAGATTTTCTACTTGAGGGTCGTAGGCTAGCCGGGCGGTCGTTCGAAAAATGCCTTACTATGCTGTAACGACTGGAACCGACGCCGTAGAAGCGAGATATGTGTTTTATTTACCCATAAATGTTATTATGTTATAGGTACCAAATCCGCGACATGGGCGTGTACAAGCAGCAGTGCTTAGACCTGATGGCTGAAACCTTCATAAGAGATGAACCTCTTTGTGAAACTTTGAGTAGGTATCTACCTGTAATCATTTACACTGTAATTATTGTAAACGACTTAAAACAAAGAGGATTTTTTTAATTCGACTGTTTTTTTGTTGTGTGTGTAACTCTTTACAGGGTGTACCGATTTTAATGATTTTTAATATTCGAAAGCTGGTGTTTGTCATGTGGGAATATATTATATGAAAGAACAATGACGAACATCCATACATGGTTTTATTTGATAAAAAAATGTTGCGAATTAAGATAAAAAAAATATAAATAATATAGCTATAAATTTCCGATTTCAATGGTAATAGAATTTTTGTCAGAGAAATCCTACGTTTTAAGATATTATGATATGAATGTTTGTAGGTTATGTTTTATCTTTTTCGAAAAGTAGTCCGAGATTCATTTTCGTTTTTCTGTTTCAAATTCGTTTAGTAATTGTCTTATCTTAGAGATTATGTAGGTAGATACCTGGTAGATAGGTTCTGTATATCTACTCTAAGATAATACGATTATACATAACCTAGGCTATGTATAATTTAAGCATCTTATCCTAATAGTTCTGTAAACATTGTTTGTATTTGTTGCTCACACCACCACCCTCGCCACCTTCGACCACTATATTTTACCTGTGGGTAAGTGATAATGTTGTTATCAGGCTAAGCATAGAATAGAAACTGGTTCTCCAGAATACAATGTAGGTGCTTGGCGACATACTATCTACTCAGGCAAGTATATATTTGCTAATACATTACTAAACTATGTTTACTTGAGTAATTGTTAAAAAGGGCATTTTGTACAATTGAATAAGGTAATATAACTCCAAAGTCTAATAAAACAACAATAAGTGATACTTATATTAACTTCGATTTATTCTTCATCATCTACTCATATAACAACATCATCTAAAAACTCTGCTGGTGCTAAAGAGGCAAAGTCGAAATGTAAAAGGCGATGCACATTAACACGTTAGGCAAAAATCAAGAACCCAAGGGCAAGCACAGGTCACAAATGAAATACTAGTAATAACAGCGTCAAGAGGCAGTATGCGTCAAAAAAAACTAATAAAATCCCAAAAAAACACATCACATCAAACAAGCGCGGAAGAATTTGTGGTTTGTTTTCTGTTATGTGATTTGATATGTCATATCTGTAGGGATGATCGATGATCATCGATGTTAGAAGATAAAACATCGATGTTGCATTTACAAAACATCGTGATATCGATGTCACGCACACATAATCGAAATTCGGATATACCTGATAGGTACTTTGTCTCGTTAGTTTTGATCTGTGGACTGCTGTATCTGTCTCGTGAGCTATGTCTGCACCGTTGAAAATAAAGTTATTCTTAATTGGTATTTACACTAAACTTGGTATTAGCAACATGTAAATAACTACACGTAAATCAATATCGAGTATTGTAATCATCGATTAATAGAAAGAAAGAGAGAGACTCCTTGAGCGCTTTCTAAAAAACCAAGTCTTCATAACAGTAATTCTTGTCACATTACAAGTAAGTAGTAGTCAAACTTAACACCAAAAACTGAATAAATATCGATATATGAATCGATACTTGCTTGCTCAGGACAGCTCTAAGGTAAGATGTGTATCAGCCATTGTTGAAATATGTAACTACCGGAAATTATAAAAAACTCCTCTTAAAATGCTCATTTTACACTAAATAAGACAGCTGCACACCACTTTATAAAGCCTGCAAAATTCTTCCGCTGCCTTGCATGTACATCAAATATATTTGTCTGTTTACCAAAGCCCACCTAGATTTTTTTATTAAACGTAGCGACGTCATTATTAGACAAAAAAGATCACAGTATGAAAATGTATTATACCCATAGATTTAGGATTTGTTCGCTACGCTGAATATACATATATAGGGTATAATATATAGGGCATATAGGGCGCTATATAGGGCATAATTTGAAACTAATGTGTCCTATGATTCAACCCGTAAATCTGTCGATAATATTACGCCCGAGTCATGACAACACTATGTCACTCACACATTTACATTTCATTTTTTGTAACACCGTTCATCCATCACTGTTTTTCTTGTAAATCCTAAATCTGTGATTACGAGTATACCAACCTCCGAGCCACAGTCATTTATACGTTTTTTTACAATATGTGTATATCAGTTTATAATAATTTACCAAATACATTCAAAATGTTAGAAGGAAAGAGTTTTAAAAAAAATTTGGTTACAATATCACAAATATACGATAGGAAAAATTTAAGTCATCTGCGGGATGCGAACTTTTGCGCGAAAATTTTTCCTATCGTATATTTGTGATTTTGTAATGTAATCCGCATAGCAGGTGTTATTGCAAACTTAACAATATTAAAAAAAAAACAATTAGTTGTTTAGCTCTTAACCAAATGTTTTATAGTACTTAAGTATAATAGCATATTTAAATTATAACATCAGATATTATTATTTGTACGTCTGCTTGCAGGCTGAATGCTCTACTTACTGGACAAATTGTAACATTTTATTATTGTTAGTTATTTATTGTACTGTATTCTTGCAAGTAAAATATTGATTTGATTTGGTTTCCAGCCTGCAGCGTTGTTCGGAATAAAACATATAGGTTGGTTGCTTCGCTTGACTTGCGCTGCTCGTTGATAATATTGATTGGGCATTATTCGAAGGCTCGCTTGGTTTCATGTAGAAAATCTGTGGTAATCAAAGCCAACGTTGTGTTTCAGCAATTGTCAAAGTAAAAGGTAGGGCAGTCCTAGCAAGCCATTACCCTGTCTAGGTTTAACCAGACCCTGACTCACACTCCACACTTTAGGTAGAAAGCTACAGGTATATCGACGTATCCGTCCGGACGGGCTTATTGTACGGAGCGTGCTGCGTCAGAAGAGATCAGAGCTATGCGTGCACATGCGATAGAAAGAGAGACGCCTTGTAGGTGAATATAAATATTAGGTACTCCGTAGTAGTACAGTCCGAGCGGAAGTGCACTTTATTGCTTCGTAGCTAGAGTAGCTTATTTATTGGAATGATTTGCGGAGTGATCCTTCTGCTAGTTTTTATTCTTCGGTTTAGTTAGCCTGTACCCACGACCTACACACTTTTGATGTGCGTAGCAGAGCTTGTTAGGTTAGCCTAGTCATACCCGGTGAACTGGGCTATGCAACATCAGCTGCCAACACTTGGATGGGTGACCGCTAGTGGCATTTCTACTATAGGTACCTACTATTACTTATAGTATGATAGTAGAGCAATTTGCGATTACCGTCTAGTTACCACCCTCAAGTAGAAAATTTGTCACCAACTCCTAACGGTGTGTTCCGGCAGCTGTCCTTGAGAGCCAGTAATTCTAGGTTAGCCTGAACAACATCTTCGACCACATCACCACTTACCATCAGGTGAGATAGTAGTCAAAGGCAAGCCTATCAGCTATAAATATCAAAGAGGTGTAATATAAAGTATTTACGAGTTCCTAATGCCATAATGTCCGTGGCGTGCCGGGCTAAAATGTCACCCCCCTATTTCTACCTGTGGATGTCGTAAGAGGCGACTAAAGGTAAAACACCAGAGGGTGGGCAGCAGCGCCTTCTTAGGCACTGATATCTTAAACTGCGATCTCCAAGACGCCTCTTTGGGTTTCAGTACCTTATACTTTTTTCCCAGGAATAATGGAAGACCCTGTATCAATGGCAACAATTAAGGCCAACTGGCTGGAGTTCGTATCGCAAGACGTGAGCCTAGCCTGTTTTACGGAGGTGGACGGAGAGCCGGACCAGCTCGTCGGCTTCAACATAGTCATGGTCAAGAGCAAAGATGATGAGGAAGAAGACTTCGATAAGGTACAGAAAGAGTTCTTGTGTAAATATTGATAATTTGAGACTTAAGATTTATAATGGAAGACCCGAAGCGCTCGTAGCGAAGTTCGCTTAGCGGTTCTTAACCGATCAGCAAAGTTAAGCAACGTCCGCCGCGGTCAGGACTTGAAAAGATGATCGCGCTTCTATGCTTCGGAGGGCACGTTAAGCCGTCGGTCCCGGTTGCTGTCTTAGGATGGCAGTCGTTATAGCATGGTGGTAGGGCAATTTGCGAATGGCCGCCTGGCTAGCTACCACCCTCAAGTAGAAAAACTGTCGCCAAACACCATAACCATGAAACGATTACAATTTTTTCATTACAATTTAGTATTCATTGGATATAACGTTATTGTACTACTAACGCCATCTGTTAGAATACCAAAGAGTTAACATCGCTGCAACAGAACTATACTCAATACTCAAATACATCGTAGTTAATCTACATAATACTAGATGGCACCACTAGAATCAGGTGGTAAAATAAACGCGAGCCCTCACAAAACTCAGCTTTTTCCTAATTCTAATACTTACTTTATCCATATACCTACATTAAGTGTTGAATGACTTCCGCCTCTTCAATTATATGGACAGCACCCCGTTGCAGCCTATCGAGAGCATCCTTATGATATTGTCTCTTAATTGGCGGTCTTATCGCCAAGTGTAAGAAGTGGCAATATAAACGTCTTTTCTAAGATACTCATTCGCATTTCCTAGGTAATTAGTATATTTATAAATAATTGTTATCAAGATCACTTCTAGATATCATCATTCAGTGTCAATTGATAACGTTCTTATCAGTATGTACTGAAGGATTTGCTAGTGTAAAGTAACTTCATATAAACCACAGTGCGTAGCAACTAGGATTGTCACACTTCCGGGAAATCCGGGATAGTCCTGGAATGGGGTGTCATTTACCGTGTCCAGTAATTTTGCTTTACTGTCCCGGAAATCGTGAGTGAGGTTTTTTCATAAACTTCCGGACACCAATACTTTCCGCGCAGCGCCACCGTTAAGTTTTGTTTTTTAAATGTTCATCCAAAGTTTCGTAATTAGTTAATAGTTAGCGTTAAAGATTTATTTTTTCATCAGAACTTGAAGTCAAAATACTAACTCCCTTTCTAACTTACTTTTAATCTCTCGCCAAGCACCTAACGGTTTGTTCCGGCACCTGTACTTGAGACCCAATAATTCTAGGTTAAGCTATGATATAATAATATATTGCGCTCTTGGATCATGGGTTGAGCCTGTTAACACCTTCGACCATATCATCACTTCCGTCAGGTGAGATTGTGGTCAAGGACTTACCTATTAGCAATAAATTAAAACTACAGAAATGTCCAGGAAATGATAAACCTTTTCTGGCAACTCTAATACACTTATCTGAATCTTGTGTAAGTACTAGTCAGGATTCCGTACCGAAAGGGCAAAGCGGAACCCTATAAACGGATCCAAAGTGGAATATTGGAGTAGAAGTTCAAAGAATTTATTTTTCACGGTTCTCATACTGGGTTGGTTTTGGGATTTGATTGTTTAGATTTTTTTAGCCGGCGGTATGCCTTTATTAATAAAATACTACGTACTATATACCACACTACAGCTACACAGTAAAAGCATTACGACAACCCACAAGTCATTGCAGACTCACAGGCAGTCCAAATGCTCTAGCCCACTACCAGTTGGCAACGTGCCAAGCTAGCTGGCAGCATTGCCCCGTTGAATTGCAATGCTTATTCTTTGAGCCAAATAGATGCCAGCATTTTGATCACGCGTCGCATCGACCAAGGGCTCCCATAAGTTTATTTATTTAAAATAAAACTACATAGCTCAGCATAGAAACACGACCTGATGTAGGGAGCGCGCTGGTTTTCAACTTTGCCCCCATCAAGCCAAGCTTAAATTAAGAAATAATTTAAAAGGAGCAACTCAAGCGGCGCAAATATGGTAACTTCGGTATGGGTTACATATTTGAGCCGTTTGGTGTAGAGACGTTGGATCCGTGGGGACCGGGAGCTCATCGTATTTTCCAAAACATATCAGAGCGCTTGGTCGATGCGACGCGTGATCAAAATGCTGGCACCTATTTGGCTCAAAGAATAAGCTTTGCAATTCAACGGGGTAAGCTGCCAACTGGTAGTGGGCTAGAGCATTTGGACTGCCTATGAGTCTGCAATGACTTATAGGGATCTAAATGCTTTTATTGTAGTCGCTGTAGTGTTGTATATAGTTCGTAGTATTTTGTTAATTACAGGCATAAGTACCGCCGGTAAAAAAATTTAAAAAAATTGGGTAGAGTACAATTTATATTATGTATTATTTACAAAATTAAAAAAAGGAACGATTTGAACCAGGCTCAGTTGAACCGCGGTCGTGACCCTCCAACACATTCTTCACTATAGAATCAGCTTGTTAACGTAATTACTAACAATACTAGGTATATACATACACACAACATGTTATCATACATTATTATTCATCATTAATAACCATCATATATCATATCACCATACATCTCGGGTAGGACACAGTTGCCCGTGGGGTGCCGGGTTAGAATTGCTCCTCCCCATAACATCCCGTGGGTGTCGTAAGAGGCGACTAAGGGAAAAATACTGGAAGGTGGGCAGCAGCGCCTTCTAAAGACTGCCATCTTACTCTGCGACCCCCAAGCCGCCTGCCAAGTGTGGGGATTATGGCAAATACCCCCTTAACAGGGGAGGCTGTGTTTAGCATTGGACGATTCGGCTGATACAGTACAGTATTATAATATTTTTATTTCTACAACGCATGCTCTACGGATTACATTATAAAATTACAACAAGACGAAAAATTCCCACCCCTATTGCCGGGGTATGCTCTAACCGCTAAGCCAACACGACATATGACGCATGGCTCTTATTTGATCTTTCGTATGGGGATGGAGAGACATCCATAGTTCAACTTAGGTACATTGTAGGCAACCCTATAATATTTTTATTTTTGCAACGATGCATGCTCCGCGGAACAACGAGAGGAAAAAATGTAGTCATGTGCGGGATTCGAAGCCGCGCCATCGACCCCTACAACCGGGGTATGCTCTGAACGCTCTTTTTGTAATGTCCTGATTAATTATACTGAAAAGTAATTTGATGAATTCTGACTATGTTTCTAATAGGTCGAACCTATTGCCATCTAATCCTTGTTGTGTCTGTTGTTACTGATATATGTTAATGATGTATAATATTTCTGAAGCGCTCGTAGCGTAGCTTGCTTAGCTGTTCTTAACCAATCAGCTAAGTAACATCCGTTACGGTAACGACTTGGATGGGTGAACACTAGTGGCACTACTGAACATGCACGTGCTTTGGAAGGCACGCGAGTTTCGGTTGTTGTCTTGGGATGGCAGTCTTCGTAGCATGGTAAAAAGCCATTTTGCGAAAGCCTGCTTGGCTATCTACCAACCTCAAGTAGAAAATCTGTCGCCATGAACATAACGGCGGGTTCCGGCACCTGTCCTCGAACGGCAGTAATTCTTGCTTAGCCTGTACAACATCTTCTACCATATCATCACTTATGATCAGGTAAGATAGTGGTCAAAGGCTAGCCTATAAGCTATAATAAAATATATAACATAAAAATACAAATCTTTCCTCTAATATTAGTAAGTATAGATAGATTAATTAATGTGATGTGAAGACGAAAACCATCGTGCATTGTTTTGATGTTATTAAATTTTTATCTATTGTTTTCTAAATTATTATTTACTTCTACATGTGACTACATCATCCCTTTCCAACAACTAAGATGAAATCAAAGCTATCAGTATATAAACGTTTTTCAGGTGAAAGGTGAATCTTGGAGGAAGTGCCTCCTTACCCTCATCACGGCTGAGGAGCTGGTGGACGTGTTCAAGCTGTACAATGTTGACAAGTACTTGACGTCAAGCGGACTGACAGTCTTGCCTGAACATCGAGGGCAGAATATCGGCGCTAGGCTATTTGAAGCCAGGTAGGTTTTGGTAATACATATATTTTTATGCCTTATAGGTTAGCCCTTGACCACTATCTCACCTGATAATGGTAATGATAACAAATATTTTTAAAATATTTTATGAAAACATCGAGCGCACGATCGAGAATGATTCTCGATCGTGCGCTCGTAGAGTCAAGACCGAGAATGATTCTCGATCGTGCGCTCGTAGAGTCAAGACCTCCTGAGGATGCTTCGTGTAGAACCAAACGCGTCGAAAATTCTTCCGATTTGGCTGCGTGGCGTTTGTGACGTCACGTCGGCTTAGCAGGAAAATTAGGCGGAATTGTCACTAGATTATTTTTAAGTGTTTTACTAAAATATTAATTTGATGTTTTCTAAAAATATTTTAAAAATATTTGTTATCATTAAATATGGATTTCCGCAAAGTAACGCCTAAATCTATTTATTATTTTATGATAATGGTAAGTGATGATGTGGTCGAAGCTAGCTGCTATTTCCATTACCGTTTGTAAACTTGATTAATTGATGTGGAGGTATTACATTTTGCAGTAAGATTATCACATTATTACTATGAGAGGTGAGAGTTGGCACCAGGTATTTTTTTTATGCCTGATAGGTCAGCCTTTGACCACTATCTCATCTGATGGTAAGTGATGATGTGGACGAAGATGTTGTGCAGACTAACCTAGAAGTACTGACTCTCAAGGACAGCTGCCGCAACACACCGTTAGGTGCTTGGCGACAGATTTTCTACATGAGGGTGGTAGCTAGCCAGGCGGGCATTCGCAAAATGCCCTACCACCATGCAAATTTGTCCGCACGCCGCAAACCATAACATTCACATGCAGACTGGTCCGAGGGCGGGTATGTGCGCCTGTGAATTGCGGGCTTATTGTATACCGTAGATGGTAGTCAAAAACTTATCAGCTGTAAAAAAAACCTCAAACGTGTACTTACAATAATATGTTATTGTGACGGAACAAGCTTGAGGCCCTCCTGATGTTGAGCGGACTAACCTCTGCTATAACAGATGCATTTCGTCAAGCCGGAACACACTGTTAGGTGCTTGGCGACAGATTTTCTACTTGAGGGTGGTCGCTAGCCAGGCGGGCATTTGCAAAATGTCCTTCCACCATGCGGTGAAGCTTAAGCCTGCTTATATTGTAGAGATACATAAATTATCGCAGTTCCAGATAAGCTTCCCTTAAGAAAGTTCCCTTTGTCTAGATTGCTAACATGATGTGACTACATCATACAACTACCCGTGGGGTGCCGGGCTAGAATGTGACCCCCCCCCCCCCATCTCTACCCGTAGGTGTCGTAAGAGGCGACTAAGGGTAACACACCAGAAGGTAGGCAGCAGCACTTTCTGAGGTACTGATATTTCACACTGCGATCCGCAAGTCGTCTGCCAAGCGTGGAGATTATGGCAAACGCAAGTACAAAATCTGTCGCAAAGCTCCTAACGGTGTGTTCCGGGAGCAGTCCTTGAGAGCCAGTGAAATTACAGGCAAAATGAGACTTAACAAGTATTTCTCAAGGTGATGGGCGCAGTGCAGTTCGTCACTTGTGATGAAATGCATCAGTTATAGGCAGAGGATATCGCTTAACATCAGGTGGGCTTCGTGCTTGTTCCGAGACAATAACATAAAAAAAAACCTCCCCATGTTGGGGGAGGCTGTGTCCAGCAGTAGACTATCCTACTATTTTTTTTCCCAGAAAACCACTCGCGAAAGCATTGGGGATTGAAGCTACAGCCACCGTTTTCACAGCGACCGCGTCACAAGTCCTCGCACAGAAGTGTGGATATACCTTACTGGCAGAGCTACCCTACTCCCACATGTTAGAGAAGGGGGTTGATTTATCTAAAAGCTCCACGCCCACCGCTAAAGTTATGGGCACGAAATTTGAATTTGATGATTGGCTTTAAAGTATCTACACACGATACATTTTTTTTTTTTTATGTTATTGTGAAGGAACAAGCGCGAGGCCCACATGATGTTAAGCGGTATCCTCTGCCTATAACAGATGCATTTCATCACAACTGACGAACAGCACTGCGCCCATCACCTTGAGATATAGTTGTTAAGTCTCATTTTTGCCTGTTATTTCACTGGCTCTCAAGGACTGCTGCCGGAACACACCTTTAGTTGCTTGGCGACAGATTTTCTACTTGTGGGTGGTCGCTAGCCAGGTGGGCATTCGCAAAATGCCCTTCCACAATGCGGTGAAGCTCAAGCTCTGGGCGGGATTCGAACCATGGACCTGCTGCGCGGCAGTCCACAGCCAATGCCACTGAGCCATCACTGCTTCTAACACTGCTTTAAACACAATATGCTAATCAGCAAATTGTATCGTTTGTGGGCGTGTTGAGTCTGCAGATTGTTATAATTATAGCTGTTTGTACAGCAAATTATAGCCTATAGAGCCTAAGTCGCGATCGTACCGTCATCCATATATTTTTAATATTGTATTTGACATCATGAATTTATATTTCAATTATTGGTAATTTTATATGTTAATTTTCATTATGTAATTTTGTAGCACCATACGTACCCCAATTCGGGCATTTATGAGTGAGATTCTAATATTATCATTATCTATGACGTGCAAAGATTAATCATTTATTTGTATAAGTAATCATATTTCATATCATTAGTGTAATTCGTGTTTATTGCGATACTAATTGAACAAATAAATAAATCCGTACGTCGGCTATGAATTTAATGTATGTAGGAGTATTTAATGTTGTCTTCTACAAAACATACTATTCAGACGTGAGATTTTATTTCCCAATTTTTTTGTAACCAGTAACCATTTTTTGGGGAAATTTGTATTTTTTACACGATTTCCAAAAAAAGGAGAGTTATTTTCAGGGTTCATGTATGTAAATATGTAATTTTTTTAGTTTCCTTATTCCACCATAACTTCTTAATAGCTTAACCGATTTTAATGTATAAGATATCGTTAGATTCGTATTGATAGCGCAAGTGACACTAACGACATAAAAAATAAAAATAAAACAAACTGGCGGATTTTAGACGCCATATTGTGAGATACAAAACCCTTCCAATCCCATCTAATAAGGTATCAAAATTAAGGGCATTAAAGAAGGATTCCATAGATATAAAACTCGCATTTTTTTTACTCGCAGTCTTAAATTTGAATGGAGCTATCGAACATGAGTCGGTTTCGGTGGTCGGGTTTTTTAATTTTTTAACTAATTTATACATGTTTCAGTAGGTATACCATATAATTGAGACTAGCAAAGACAATTACAAGTCCAGCGTTTTGATATATAGACAAGATTGGAGCAATTACTATATTCCCGTGAGCAGGCTGTGGTAATCAAACGAGGTAAAATTCACAGCCGCTGCGTAAGTGCTACGGCCAACCGCGACTCTAGCATGTTGTAACAGCAGATTGTTTGTAAAATTGTGTCGTGTGTGGATACTTTTAGTTTACTGCAACGCTGATTTTGACACATATACATGAACCTATAAAATATCTGGTCAAGTGCGAGTCGAGCCTTGCTTTTTTATTGTTCACTATTGCAACCACTCGTGCAAGAAAAAAATTGGATTTGATCACACCTTCAAAACCACATTATCGGCGTTCTCAATAGAGTATAATGGTATACATAATATGTATACATATATACACCAACATTTGTGATTCCTAGTTAGTTTGGTTTTTATGATAGCCCGTGACAAAAACGGTTTAAAATCATTTGTTGCCCGTGGTACTACTGCTACTACTGCCAGTAGTACCATGGGTAACTTAATACTTTAACTAAGTCACTAAGTAAGGTATCACCTTTGACAGCCACATATTTATTTATTTAAAAATGCCAGACACTGCCCGTGGTCTACCTACATAATTACCTAGGTGTACCATGGATAATATTTTCTTCTCGTGGTCAACCTCTTTTTCTTCTTTTTTGTTGTTGTTGATAGGTAAGCCTTTGACCACAATCTCACCTGATGGTAAGTGACAATGTTGCCGACTGTGTTACCAGTTTTAACCTAGAATTAATAGAGCTTTGCTCCTTGGAAGCTTTCGTAACCTTAATAATGGGGTAATATGCTTTCATCTGGAATCCCTCAAATCACGAACAAGTCTTTAGATAACGCTTGGTATATCCTTAGTTTTTGGAATTTAGAGGCGTTAAAAGCTTATTGCCAAATGGACGATATTGTCCACTGTAGACGCTAAGAGGTCACATAGTATATTTATATTTGACTGAGTTTGAACACTTGGTATATAAAATGTGACGGAACTATATTTGTATCGGAAGCGCTACGTGCACTCTACCCTATATACCACAAACTTTTGACTGGGTGAACCAATTTTGATGATTCTTTTTTAATTTGAAAGCTGGTGCTTCCTGTGGGTCCCATTTAAATTTAATTAAATCGGTCAAGCCGTTTTTGAGTTACACTCAAATAACTGAAAGTGTTTACTTATCTTGATGATATAGTCATTGACAATCGATCCCATAAGTAGCAAGGGACACTAAAAAGGGTAAAAAAAATCTTTACCTAAAAATAGAACCGACTTCAACACTCAAACCGACTGTGAAATAACTTGTAGAAGTCGGTACCATGATAGTTCAAATATACCTATAATCACAGTTAGGTATGGTGGCTCCATTTTTAGGTAAAAAAAATATTAGTTTTATATTAATTCATAAAATTATAGTGGCTTTAATGGTGTCGATGTACTTAAGACTACACATTTAAATATTTAAGAGAAAATAAAACATTGTTATGTTATGAAGTTAATAAATTTTATTCTTGTAAAATTGTCTTTTATTATTACTAATAAAATATAATAAATAAATGCTTTGAAAATCACTGTAAAATTTTACAAATAGATATCATTACTTAATTCTTAGTATATTAAGATTATACAGACTGCTTACCACAAGATCTTTTAGTGTATGCGCGGACGCGGTCGTGAGCGCACGTACTCCACGATGAAGCGATCCTGAAAGTAGTGAAACCGGTCGAGGTCGAACTACTCGACTGATTTAACGTAAGTGAAATCTGTTTCAAAATTGTTTTTAAAAAGATCTTCTAGCTTCGCAGAACAGACAATAACGTCATCTTCCTACCCTTATTCCATTGATATACGGTAACGTTTTAAGCAGAATTCGATGCGACGTGTTTTTCCAAACATTCAAGAAAAACTCATATGTACTCAAAATGTTGTTATGGACGTTTATTTGCCGTGGTACCATTAAATAGTTCCTTTGATGGTACCACGGCAAATTTACTTTGCCATGGCAATCTCAATGGTGCCATGGCAAAATAAATTTGCCGTGGTACCATTAAGAGCTTCTCCAGAATTTTTTTTTTTCCCGAGACTATACAACATCACGAAACTTTAGTCGATGAGGCCGAAATCTTTGTCTATGGTCTACACAAAACTTGGTTTCATGCTTTCCGAGGCTATTGGAACATATATTTCATTTACCCCCCACGCGGGTAAAAGTTGGCGGGGTACTGAAATTTGACCCAGTCACTGAGCAAGTTTATCTTAACAAAGAAATGCAGTGCGGTTTCTGAACCAATTTCTGTTTATAGGCCACGTAAATAACGCGGCCGGCGAATGGCAAATCTTTGTGTACGAAAGTTTTGTTGAATGTTTCAAAAAACTCGTCTCAGGAAAAGCGTCTTTGGTAACGCATACGTCATCCACAACTAGATGATTTTTGTTTGTTTTTGAAACATTTCACTGTCAATAGTAATTAAACAACTTTAAACGGTTTAAATCGCGTATATTGTATTATATCATTATTTTTGTCCCAACGTTTCAAACACTTTGCAGTGATCGTGGTCACGGGGTGACTGAAACAAAAATACGAAGGCTGTGACAAAAATAATGATAAATATACGCGATTTAAACCGTTTAAAGTTGTTTAATTACTATGTATATTAATCGCGAAAACCTAAGACAACATTATTTCACTGTCAAGATAAGTTCTGACGTAGACAAGTTTAGCATTGGCGATGGTGCAATTATGCTTCAGATCTCGTGGTATGCGCCATGTAAACACTACACACGTAAAGCGTTCTACCCACAATCACAACACTACGTCTTTCTGTATTGCTTACAATTTAGATTACGATTTCGAACGACGCTGCCGACTGTAGCTGGCGGAAAGGCTGGCATTAAGAACGCTGATGCTAATTCTATGAGAATTAACTTTTTTTTTACCTAAATTGTGGTAAAGTATGTTTAGAGATTGGACTTGATAATAATGATAAATAATATATAATGTTTTCCATGTGTAAATTATACGACATTTAGTCTGTGGGGACCGGAAGCTCATCGAATTTTCCAAAACTTATCAGAGCGTTTGGTCGATGCGACACGTGATCAAGATGCTGGCACCTATTTGGCTCAACGAATAAGCATTGCAATTCAACGGGGCAAAGCTACCAGCATGCTGTACACGCTGCTAACTGGTAGTTGGCTGGAGAATTTAGACTGTCTGAGTCTGCAATGACTTGAAGGTTGTTTGAGTACTTTCCTTATATAGTAAATTAAATACATATATAGGTAATATATGAAAATGGTAAAGGTAAATTTATATTAAATTTTAATTATAAATACTAAGTCCACTCTCTTTCTGCACATACTATAGTTCTTACTCCATTCATGATAAAATCCAAATTCGTATAACGCATGCAAATAACAGTCCTTAAATTTTACATGTCTTTTTAAATGTGGGTATGTTTTACATCAGATTTAGTCGTCATGTAACTTGGTGTTCTCGAAACGTATTTGAAATTACCTACAATGGATTAGAACAATCTTATTTTTAGTGTTGTCAGTCTAAGTGTTACAGTAATGTGGATTTTAATGTGAATATAATAAGAACTACAACATTTAAACGAATTGTAAATTTAGATTATTGTTATAGAATCAATTCTACTAGTTTGTATCGGTGGCTTGTAGCCTCCAGCTGCAGCCGGAGGCGTCGTTCGGAATAGAAAACTTTATTTAATTTGACGCACCATTTGCATCTTAAGATATTGATGGCTTGATATCTTCGAACACATTTTATAGTAGAAAAAAGATCGTGGACAATATTATAATAAAAAGTTGTTGCAATGGCATGTTCTTAATAACAAAATATAATTTTCTGAACGACCTAGAGTAAATTTAAAAATAATAGTTTTTAAATTTGACCTGTGATTTCCGAACGCGGCTTTATTATAGGGCCCACACACTTTACGAAATCGAATGCGATCTGAACGGTACAGTCGAAAGGATTCGATCAATCACACCGTTGATATGGGAATCGAGTTCCCATATCAACTTCATTCTGTGCGATTGTTAAAATCTGTACAGTTCAATCGAAGCGTGTATGCCGGCCAGTATAGACTCGATCTCACACTGTTATCGTATTGTACATATAAACATTATTAATATAAAGTAAAAACACATTTAAATTATTGTTTATTTTAACAATAAATTAATGATATATATTTTATAAATTTATTCATAGGGCGAGCACAAAGCTGAACAGCTAATGCGTCGTCCGTCGAAGCCGTCATGGAACGAAGTGAAGATTGTTCTTTAATCTGTCGTAGTGTGTAAGGACAACTGTACAGTTTTGAACGGAATCGTTGATCGCATTCGATTTCACAAGGTGTGTGGGAGCCATTACATAATTTTGTTAATCCTGCAGCCCTAGCACGGACCGCAAAAGTCCTTGATTTCATCCAGTTTCAATGTGACAAAATTATATTCTCCACCTATATTAAGCAACTATAGGAATGCCTTTTGTTTTTTAACATGTCGGTGGAAATCCTCTAAAGTCCGGCCGCTGAGAGAATGCGTTTGACAGTTCGTTTTGTGAATATTTTTTCTCCAGTTCAAAGTAACATAATAGTCTGACTGCATAATATTGTATTAGTCAGACATTTAAGTATCTGAAAATAGTGTATATTTTATATTTTACTCCATTTAAAAGCCACAACTACAATACAAATACGAACTGTGAATCGCATTCTCTCGGCGGCCGGACTTTAAGCAGGGACTCAACATTGCAAAAAATTTATACCGTCATAAGGAAGTGACAATTAATCCTTGATTCTAGGATGTGGAAATAATTTGACGACGCGAGTGTTCCAAGGGGGCAGTGCTCGTGGCACCCTCCATACAAACGTAGATTCGTCATATTTTAAATACTAAGTGTTCAAACTCGGTGAAACTTTGTACGCATATTGCTGAGCCTAATATCTATGCTTCTGGTTTGCCAGATTTTCGTAAAATAAAGTATTTTCAAAAATAATTAGAACGATCGTTTGTATGAATTAATAATAAAAAATATTTTTTAAATATTTTATGAAAACTTCCAATTAATATTTCAATAAAACACTTAAAAAATACAAAAATATATCTAGTGACAATTCCGCCTGATTTCCTGTTAAGCCGACGTGACGTCACAAACGCCACGCAGTCAAACCGGAAGAGTATTCGACGCGTTTCGCTTCTAAACGAAGCATCCTCAGGAGGTCTTGACTCTACGAGCGCACGATCTGATACTGAGCGCTCGTTCGGACGATATTAGACTCAGCAATATGCATACAAAGTTTCACCGAGTTTGAACACTAACGGTCTTATTCATAATCGTCCCATAACTTTATTAAAGGTTTATCAAACGTCATTAGTACTGCGCAAAGTAAAACTCTTTTGCGCAGTACTAATGACGTATGATAAACCTATTATAAAGTTATAGAGAGATTATGAATAAGGGGGTTAGTATTTAAAATATGACGGAACTGCGACTGTATGGAAAGCGCTACGAGGACTGTAGGCCTTTGTAAAGTCCACATAATATTCGTGTGGCAACCACAGATCAAATAAAAAAGATTACGATGGAACTCAGCGAACAGAGAAGTGAGGCAGAATATAAGGAAGCCTGTATGTACACATTTATATGCACACACGCAACCATGTTGCGCGCGCAAAGGAATGAGCCTTGAAAACTTTATATGAAAATGTTTCGAGGCTTATAACTCACAAGTTAATAACATTTTTTAAATTTCGTTACGATGCAAACCTAGATAATGACGAGTTCAATCGATATTATGCTTAATTCTGGGCATAAAATGTCAAATAAGGGAGTGATCACCCTACGGCGTTTGTATGGAGAACTGACCGGCCAGTTCACCCTTAACAAATACAAATAATTTATTTCACCATTAGCTTCGGCGATAGTGATAACAATAGAATTTCATTCATAACTAGGCCATAGTGGTCCAGTACGATGCCAACTTATTAAGGTTGAACTGGCCGGTCACTTCCCCATACAAACGTCGTAGGGTGATCACTCCCTTATTTGAGATTTTAGGTCCAGACTTAAGCATAATACCGATTGATATCACTAGGCTTGTATGATGCCAAAATTTTAAAAAGATAATTGTGTTGTAAGTTATGAGCCTCGAAAACTTTATATGAAAATGTTTCGATGCTCATAATTCTCAAGTTAATTATTTTATTAAAATTTCGGCATCATACAAGCCTAGGTAATGACGAGATCAATCGGTATTATGCTTTATTTTGGACCTTAATCCTCGAATAAGGGAGTGATCACCCAACGACGTTTGTATGGAGAACTGACCGGCCAGTTCACCCTTAAGTAACTTGCTGAGTGATGTGGTAATACGCACACACATTTAGAAAAACAACCTCACTTTCCTGTTCGGAGAGTTTTATCTACCTTTTTTGTTTGGTCTACGGAAGCGACTTTAGATAACACGTTTACTTTATATAATTTTATTTATACGATACAAAATGCTTTGGTTTCTATATATTTTTATAAAATCTTATACATCTAATTATTTAAGTGCCTGTTTCAGAATGTTCGAGCAAGTTCCGGTTATACTACCCAGAACATATTTAATAAAACACTATCTTTGCATTTCACAGTCATCGCTTTAGCCTATCCAACGGTTAAAGCTTGAAACGCGCTGCATGTTAACTGTCATTTTTATCAATCAGTTATTTTATGTTCTGGGTAGTATAACCGGAACTTACTCGAACATTCTGAAACAGGCCCTAACTCTATTTTATATATTATATATACAATACGGTATTCTAGAGATCTTTGTTAAAAGATATTTATAATGCTATTAGTTCAATAGGAAAGCGCATCTGAATTTTATAACGGCAAATACCAAAGAATAGTAGAGCTATAAACATAGCAGCGAGCATCAGAAGCTTCTGGAATGAAGCTTCGCGACCAGCAAGGACTCTTTTATACCTGATAAGTTAGCTTTTGACCACTATCTCACCTGATGGTAGGTGATGATGTGGTCGAAGATGTTGTTCAGGATAACCTAGAATTACTGGCTCTCAAGGACAGCTGCCGGAACACACCGTTAAGTGCTTGACAGATTTTCTACTTGAGGGTGGTAGCTAGCCAGAATTCGCAAAATGCCCTACCATACAAAATGCATATATCTTCAGTCTAGAGACTGATGATAATTCCTTTGCTCATCTGCCTATCCTTATAGGATAATAAGATAAATATCTGAGAAATTGTTCGCTAACACAAAGACATGCACATTACAAAATTTCAATGCAAGGTATCGTCACACAAGTCTTTAAGCGTGCGATTTTCAAGCTAAAACA
Source organism: Plagodis pulveraria (assembly GCA_963890685.1). Lineage (NCBI taxonomy): Eukaryota > Metazoa > Arthropoda > Insecta > Lepidoptera > Geometridae > Plagodis > Plagodis pulveraria. The sequence continues at coordinate 2,411,963 of OY982977.1, forward strand.
AAATAGCTTATTTTTTTTGTAAAAGCGCACGCTGCTTTAGTACACATCTCAGACGCACGCATAAGACTGCGTATAAACTAAATATGTGCGAGGGAGATGAGCTATGTGCAAAGGGAAAATCCACCAATAGGATCGCTCCATCCAAGCCCGCGGCGGGATTCGAACCATGGACCTGCTGCAGCGCAGTCCATAGACAATGCCACTGAGCCATCACTGCTTCAAAATTTTTAACTTTATTAGTAATACAGGCTCTTTCTGTGCCCTTGCCATAAAAAATAAAAGTCTAACTGCTTTAACAAGTGACTAAAGATGTATTCATTTAAGAAAGTCCGAATTTTATTTATTTCCTCGAAAATATGTTATAAAACGTCGTATGACAATGCGCTTTGATAATTACAGCCTCTGCTTTCTTGTAGCCCTAGCCTACGGCTGTAATTTTCAACTTACCGCACTTATATCATAATGCATTACAAGCATCTATTACTTTGTCTATGGTAAGCATCCGTGGAACTACGGACTGTGGCAACAGAAGCTTGACGCGCTCGTAGCGAAGTTTACTTAGCTGTTCTCAACCGATCAGCAAAGTTAAGCAACGTCCGCCGCGGGCATGAGTTGGATGGGTGACCGCTAGTGACATTACTACTGAGCGTGCACGTGCTTCGGAGGGCACGTTAAGCCGTCGGTCCCGGTTGCTGTCTTAGGATGGCAGTCGTTATAGCATGGTGGTAGGGCATTTTGCAATGTCCGCCTGGCTAGGTACCACCCTCAAGTAGAAAATTTGACGCCAAGCACTTAACAGTGTGTTCCGGCAGCTGTCCTTGAGAGTCAGTAATTCTAGGTTATCCTGAACAACATCTTCGACCACATCATCACTTACCATCAGGTGAGATAGTGGTCAAAGGCTAACCTATCAGGCATAAAAAAGGAGCATAATTTAGCGTGACATCTGGATCGAAATATTATGATATAATTATGATTTATACAACAACATAATCTTAGCTATTATGGAAAATACATGGCAGAGTACTTACATAAGTATGTAAAGTTATTTTTATCTTATATTCATCTAAATCTCTTTGTTACAGGCAAGATATTTGTCATGTCCAAAAACAATTTAATTTATAAATTAAACGTAGTTTTCATTGTCCACTTCAATTTCAAATTGCATACAAAAGTAAACAATTAAAACTGTACGGTAAAATAGATTATTAATAGTAAGTTAAAATATATTACTCCAGTAATGTGATATAAAGTTATATTTTTTATAAAAGTATTCTTACTCTAAGTCTGAGTATCTACCAAGTATGCGCGAGGGCATCTCCCTAGCGGTGTGCGAGTATCAAACCCACCAATAAGATCGCTGCGTTCAGCGAGTCTAGGGAAATGGAGCGCTCCTATTGGAGGATTTTTTCCTCGCACATCGCTCATCCCCCTCGCACATATCCGGTGGACACGCAGCCTAAAGCTGGCTTCCCATACTGCATGATTTCACAAACAACCTTCACATACTTTTCTTTAAACTTTCGTGAACTAAGCTCATGTTTCTAAATCCTAAACGGGTCTTTTCACGCACGAATAAACATCAAAATAATTATATTTTGACTAACCTCGACGTTTCGATCAAGTTGCATTGACCGTGGTCACGAGTAGACAGTCAAGTTTCAACAGTCTACTCGTGACAACGGTCAATGCAACTTGATCGAAACGTCGAGGTTAGTCAAAATAGAATTATTTTGATGTTTATTCGTGCGTGAAAAGATCCGTTTTTTTTTTTTTTTTAATGTCTGATTGTTTATCCTTTGACCACTATCTCACTTGATGGTAAGTGTTGATGTGGTCGAAGATGATGTTCAGGCTAACCTAGAAGTAATAGTTTAGGATTTAGAAACCTTCACATATACGGTAAAAGTGTCTAATCATCTATTTTAGTCTAAGTATCTGTAAAATCACGCAACATGGGAAACCTTAGTAAAACAGTACCCCTAGTAAAAGTAATCATTAATGTAAGCATACGAGTAACACTAACTAGTATAAACTTTTAACAGAGCCCGAATAAAAAAGAGAATAAAATGTATCTTGTATAGTTACTATATCTGCTTTTCAATACAAGCTATCACCATAGCTGTAATCGCGAGCAGTGATAGTTTGATTGACGATTCGGAACGCCAGTAAGCGCGCACACGGTAAACAGGGTTATTGTAAAAATGCCAAGCACATAGATCTTAATATGGAAAATAAACTAAGAATATGCCTGCATTTCGGTATGTATCATTATGAGATGTAATATACAGGGTTATTGGTAAAATGCTAACAACCTATTAGGGTTGACTTCTGCTAGTACTAACAACACATTTAGTTTTTTTTTTGTGTTTGTTTATGTGTATTTGACTGAATAAGCACGACCACCTGATATTAAGTCTCTTGTGCCTGTAATTTATTATTTCATTTTAAAACGGGAGCGCGGCGCGGTTTTTTGAATATAGTTTTGAATATATATTTACATAAAGCAAAGTGATATAAAATATGAAATAATAAATTACAGGCACAAGAGACTTAACATCAGGTGGTCTTCATGCTTATTCCTTCAAATACACATAAACAAACACAAAAAAAAACTAATATAAAAAAATGTCATCTCAAATGTGTTGTTAGGACTAGCAGAAGTCAACACTAAGAGGTTGTTAGCATTTTACCAATAACCCTGTATATGACAGCTAAATTTTTTTATGGTTGATAGGTTAGCCTTTTACAACAATCCCAACTGATGGTAAGTGATGATGTGGTCGACGATGTTCAGGCTAACCTAGAATGACATCAGAATACCGAAATGTAGGCATATTCTTAGTTCATTTTCTACATTAAGATCTATGTGCTGGCATATAAAGATGTAAACGTTAAAGATTACCTGCTATTTATTGATTCTTCAACAAGTTGATTTCTTACCGACTTCAAAAAAAGAAGGAGGTACTCAATTCGTCTTTTTTTTCCAACAACTTCATTCTTCAAGATTCGTTGGAAATGATTTCTGTTTGTAGCTAAGTAGGTATAGTTTTCAATACTTCATTGTTGTCGTGCTCGATAATATGAATCTTGTTCTACCGTCATTACACGCACGGTACAAACTTCTACTAGGGGCTCGTATGTCCAGTCCGATATATTGATATATTATGTTGGAATGTGTATAAAATTTACTTTTTAAGCTTTTCTTCGAGCCATTCGTTCGTGAGCTCGTCGATCTCTCTTACTTCCAATAGGCGCGGCGCTCCGACTGCATTAGCTAGCGCTCGCTGTGTTCCAGCGTACATTACCTAAAAATATTGAATATAAAATATATAAAATTTATATAAAATATTTGAAGCGCTCGTAGCGAAGTTTGCTTAGCTGTTCTTAACCGATCAGCAAAGTTAAGCAACGTCCGCCGCGGTCTTGAGTTGGATGGGTGACCGCTAGTGCCATTACTACTGAGCGTGCACGTGCTTCGGAGGGCACGTTAAGCCATCGGTCCCGGTTGTTGTCTTAGGATGGCAGTTATAGCATGGTGGTAGGGCATTTTGCGAATGCCCTTAACAGTGTGTTCCGGCAGCTGTCCTTGAGAGCCAATAATTCTAGGTTAGCCTGAACAACATCTTCGACCAAATCATCACTTACCATCTGGTGAGATAGTGGTTAAAGGTTATTGTGTGTTATATACTAACCTAACAAGCACAAAAAGACCGACGATATCGTTACAATTTCATGGATTGATGGAAATCGAACAGTTGTTTATTTACCTTCCAAAGGATACTACTAGAGGCGAGAATACACATAACTGTAGCTGGCACACTTGCATAAAAGCTTCTTGCACATATTTTTTATGGGAGGCAAACGAGCTGGATCACCTGGTGGTAAGTGATCACCGTCGCCCACGAACATCCGCAACACCAGAGGTCTCGAGGATGCGTTGCCGGCCTTTGAGGAGGGAATATGCTCTCTTCTTGAAGGCCCCTAAGTCGTATCCGTTCGGAAATACTGCACCTGGCAGCTGGTTCCATATTGTGGCAGTGCGAGGTAGAAAATGCCGTGAAAATCGCAAGGTTGTGGACTTCCAGACGTCGACATGAAATTGATGAGACATCATGCTTTGTCGGTACGTCCGATGGCGAAATTGAGCTGCAGCTAGTAAATGGAACAGTTCCTCGGAACACTCCCCGTGATAGATGCGGTAGAAGATGCAGAGTGATCCAACATCTCTACGTAGTGCCAAAGGGTCGAGCCGGTCGGAGAGAACTTGATCGTTAGCGATTCGAGTCGCTCTGCGTTGAATGCGGTAAAATGGAAGAAGCTGGTACTGGGTAGCACCCGCCCAGCCACCTACTTTCATGTGTATTCACTAACTGGCATGCCTGTATCTTCCACGCAAGTTCTGAAGCAGTGATGGCTCAGTGGCATTGGCTATGGACTGCCGCGCACAGGTCCATGGTTCGTACAATCCCGCCACGGGCTTGAGCTTCACCGCATGGTGGAAGGGCATTTGCGAATACCCGCCTGGCTAGCTACCACCCTCAATTAGAAAATCTGTCACCAAGCACCTGACGGTGTGTTCCGGCAGCAGTGCTTGAATGCCAGTAAAATTACAGGCACATGAGACTCAACAACTTTATGTCTGTGTGTGACGGGCGCAGTGCAATTGATCACTTGTGACGAAATGCATCTGTTATAGGCAGAGGTTAGTCCACTTAACATCAGGTGGCTCTCGCGATAGGTCCGTCACAAATACATGAAAAAAAAAAATATGTACACAGCGGAAAAAAAAAGAAAAGCAAGCAAGAAAATTACTCTCTTCTCTAAGGTTTGCCGGAAGAGAACTCTTTTAAGGTTTTGCACACATTTTATACTAAAATTATAAGCTCGAGGCCCACCTGATGTTAAGCGGACTAACCTCTGCCTATAACAGATGCATTTCGTCACAAGTAACACACTGTTAGGTACATGGCGACAGATTTTCTACTTGAGGGTGGTAGCTAGCCAAGCTACCAGTAAATCTGTCGGGCGGGCAGTCGCAAAATGCCCTTCCACCATACGGTGAAGCTCAAGCCCGCGGCGGGATTAGAACCATGGACCCGCTGCGTGGCAGTCCATAGCTAATGCCACTGAGCCATCATTGCATTAATTGTGTGCAATTATATGGAGGTAAGGAAATTATCTAAGAAAGATATGGAGGAGGCCATTCTCGCCTGACACCCCATGGGGGAGAGAGAGTAAGAGAGAGGGGGAGAGAGGGCACGCTTGGCTCAGTCAATAAGTATTAATAGTTTTAATATTGTTGGGTTTGCAATAACGCCTGCTATGCTGATTACGTTACAAAATCACAAATATACGATAGTACGATACAATAATACGATAGATAATATGTCATGTTAGCTCAATTGGTTAGAGCATACTCCGGCTCAAGGGGTGGATGAACGCGGGTTCGAATCCCGCACATGACTTAAATTTTTCCTATCGTATATTTGTGATTTTGTAAGTATTAATAGTGCATACCTGTAGCTCCATGTGTGCGTCCCTGGGCGTGTAGAAGATGAAGCACATGGGGAAAGATGTCCGTCCGTCACTGTGCTCCAGTTTGTAACTGGAATTAACATTACATTACGATCAGCGTACCTCAGCGTATTTTTTTAACCTCAAAATGGAACTGACTTCAACACTCAAAAGTGTGAAATAACTTGACGAAGTCCCACAGTCCCACTGCAATGGTAACATTAAGCAGTAAAAATAAAAAAATGAAAATAAAATATTTAAAAAATTTTTTGTTTTAAATTAGAATTGGGGAGTAAAAAAAAAATCCTATAATACAGGCCAATCAGCATAGTTAAGGAGTTAGGAAATTAAATGATTAGGTCTTGAAATGAAGAAATAAATATCATTATTGACCTCCATGCTTGTGCAATAAAAAGTCTGACGCGTAAATGTTGATCAAACTCGAGCAACGCACTCTTATTAAATTATAATTGATAACAGGAAAATTTAAAAAAAAATGTAACAGATTTCAACAGTCAAAAGTGTGACATAACTCGTCGAAGTCGGTACCATGATAGCTCTTAAGTAACTATTATCACAATATTATGCGCATGGTACCGACTTCGACAAGTTATTTCACACTTTTAAGTGTTATAGTAGGTTTCCATTAGTATAGTTATCGGTAGTAGTATTCCATTTTGAGGTAAAAATAAATCACCTTTTTTTAGTGACCCTTGCTGCTTACGGGATCGATTGTCATTCACTGATAATGATCTATATCATCAAGATAGGAAAACACTTTTCAGTTATGGGGGGACAACACGGGAATTACCAGCTTTCAAGTAAAAAAGAAAGAATCATCAAAATCCGTTCAAACACATTGGTTTTATTAAGAAAAAAGAAAATTATGCCTTGTCTTTGACCACTTTCTCACCTGATGGTAGGTGATGATGTGGTCGAAGATGTTGTTCAGGCTAACCTAGAATTACTGTTTACCACTACCAAAAAAAACATCTTAACATTCTGTTATAACTTCAATAAAACACCCAAATATGTATCAACCTGTATTTGGCTAAGTAGCCGTAATAGAAGTGAAGCTTATCTTATGTCTACATTCTTCTTCTCTTGGTGCCTCTTCAATCCATGAAGGTTGGCAATCAGCTTTCCGTACCCGTCTCTACCCTTGGCGAGGCGAAAAAGTTCAGCAGCACTCGCAATCCCTGTCCACTCTCTGATGTCTACATTGCATAGTGTAAATAAAGGCAGTGAAACTATTATAATATTGAAGTACCCTCAGACAGACTATGATATCTCCATATAATCTACGTACACATGTATATAACACATTCTTTCTCAATTTTTGTCACTACATGCCCATTGCCCATTCACACCACATCGTTCCCTTATCACAATATTTTTATTTTTTTTATTTTATGTTATTTTGAAGGAACAAGTGCTAGGCCCACCTGATGTTAAGCGGTATCCTCTGCCTATAACAGATGCATTTCATCACAAGTGACGAACTGCACTGCGCCCATCACCTTGAGACATAGTTGTTAAGTCTCACTTTTTGCCTGTTATTTCACTGGCTCTCAAGGACTGCTGCCGGAACACACCGTTAGGTGCTTGGCGACAGATTTTCTACTTGAGGGTGGTCGCTAGCCAGGCGGGCATTCGCAAAATGCCCTTCCACCATGCGGTAAGCTCAAGCTCTGGGCGGGATTCGAACCATGGACCTACTGCGCGGCAGTCCATAGCCAATGCCACTGAGCCACCACTGCTTCACAGAAACACTATTCCTTATCCTGTCACTTTGTTTGACTTCAATCAAGCTCCTCAATGCTCTCATTTCCACAGCATTTATTCTACTTTCATACTTTTTCATGCAGTGGAGATGAGAGCATTGAGGAGCATGATTGGAGTCAAACGATGTGACAGGATAAGGAATAGTGTGATAAGGGAATGATGTGGTGTGAATGAGGATGTAGTGACAAACATCGAGAAAGGTATGTTAAGATGGTTTGGACATGTGGAGAGAATAAATGAAATGAGAATGACTAAACAGGTATAAATGGGACAAGTGAACGGAAGTGTTGGAAGGGGAAGACCTAGGCGAACGTTCCGAAATCAGATTGAAGACGTTCTGAAAAAAGGCCAGGTCAGGAGTACTGTTTGTTAATGTTAGCAACATTGGTGGGTCGCAATTTTAGAACGTAACTTTATCTAATATTCCTAAACGAAACCTTTATTTTACTACCTTCATCATTTCCTTCACTTTCCTTGGCTAACCTGGAGGGTAGTTAAATAACGTTGTTGACGTCTAACCGGCACGCGATCGAGTGAGAGCACCGTAAACTTTCCTCGAAATATTGCCTAAACGACAGTTACTCAACATCAGCCGCGACCATCGCGCATAGCAAATCATCGTTCATCTCTTGCAAGAAAATCAGCGTTGAATGCGAGGGAAAAGGAATCAACAACTACGCGGCGTGTAACATCCAGCACGCGGGCGAGCTGAACCAGGTAGCCTTTCATTTGTTTCCTTTTTTCCCGACCATTTCCTGGTCCTTCGACGCCGAATCCTATCTAAATTAACTTAAAATCCTATATTTAAAACATCAAATATTGCATTCTTATTTATACCCAAATTCCCCTACTTCGTTGTGTTTCATTTTTGCGACCACCATTTTTAGCATAAATTGTCGAGCTTCACTCACTCACAATATATTACTTGCTCAGTACTCATTTCATGTGTTACACCATCAAACGGCATCAAGCTTCATCAAGCTTTGCATTTTTGTTGGTTAACTGGCAACTAATCTTAGTGTGTGGATGTCAGAACTGTCAAGTGTCTAATCTTTTCTCACTGTCACCTGAGTCTAAACAAAACATTATTTTGTGTATTTTGTGATTTAACTTGAAGAAAACCAGTTAAATTTTAATCTAAAATGGCAGAAGTTCGTATTTGTTTGTTGAAGTTCGATATGGCTATGAAATGGCTTCAGGCCACGTATGATTTTTCCCAAGAATTAGGCATGAAAGAGAGCGTAAGTAATCACGAGAGATTGCGTTTCATAGCTCGTCACAAAGACATGAACAAATATCGCGATCAGATTGATGAGGCTTTTTCTATTGTTATGTGTAGTAGGCAGACGTTAAAGGAAGAAAAACGCTCTGCGAGTGAACTTGAAAAGTCACACGAAAAATACATGGAAATGTATTATTCAGTGCAAGTTGTGTACACATTAGTGGAGGCGCAGCGAAGTTCCGATGGAAGTATGCATTTGGCGTCTACTCAGTGCGAGAAAGAGTTTTATTTACCAAAAATAAATCTCGTTAGATTTACTGGTGATCATACTGAGTGGACAAACTTTAACTCAACATTCAAAAGTTTAATCCATGAAAATCAGCGACTGAGCTCAGTCCAAAAAATGCACTACTTGATAGGGGTACTAGATAAGGAGCCTTTATCTTTAGTGAAACATTTGCCAATCTCAGAGGTAAATTATAGTGTTGCTTATGATTTATTGGTGGAGCGATATGAGAACAAGAGGATCATAGCAGACAAGCATGTAGAGGCCATTCTAAATCTTACTAATTTGACTCAAATAAATACAAAATCATTAAATAAATTCATCAATACATTGAAAGAAAATACACATGCTTTGGTGGCCTTGAAATTTGATGTTGATTCTTGGAGTTTTTTGTTACTACACATCATTTTGAAAAAAATTCCTCTAGACATGCGCACTAAATTCGAGTCAAACATTGTTGATCCTTTAGCGATACCAACTTTTACTCAACTGCTGAAGTTCCTTGAGAGTCAGCTCCGTATACTGGAAAATATTGCCGGTACTTCATTTAAGGCTTCTACTAACTCAGTAAATGTGGTAAACACAGAGAAAAAACTCAGTCACAATTCTTGTCCTTGCTGCAAGGAAGCTCATGCTATTTATTACTGTCAAAACTTTAATTCCACGACTCCAGAACAAAGAAAGCAATTTGTCATAAAAAATCAACTTTGTTTTAACTGCCTAAGAACACATAGTGTCTCAAAGTGCCTGTCGAAGAGTGTATGCCAAGTATGTAGTGGACGTCACCATACAAAGCTCCACATTGAGCATCACCATAAGCCACCACAGATAGAAACAAGGGAAAGCGAGGCTACTATGTCAACCAGTTCCATGGTCCAGTCATTGCATGGTGCCAATAGTGGGTCTACCATGGTTTTAGGTACTGCTTTTGTCAGGGTACGGGATGTCAATGGACACTTCCATTCAGCTCGTGCTCTGATTGATAGTGGCTCTCAAGTCTCCATCATAACTGAGAACTTTGCTCAAAAGTTAAAACTTCCTCGTTCACCATCAGAGGCAGTTATTGGTTTGGGTGCCGCATCCACTCAGCAGACTCGTGGCATAATTTCATGCACTATTATACCTATGGGTGATTGTACCCCATCCCTCTCAACTGACTGCATAATTTTAAAGCGGATAACAGGTAATCTACCATCCGTGCCAGTAGATAAATCTACTTTAGAGTTATGCAAAAACTTGGTCTTGGCTGACAAACATTTTACTGTTCCGGGACCAATTGATCTATTGTTAGGTATTGACTTGTACAATGAGATACTGGATGGCAGAAGGTTCAGCCTTGGTGAAGACATGCCTACTGCCTATGCTTCAATATTTGGGTGGGTTATAATGGGGAAAGCTCCTGCAGCATCGCTGCTTACTCATAATGCTGTAGCGATGGCCTGCACATTAGACCTCGATCTAGCTCTCACTCGGTTCTGGGAAGTCGAAGAGACTCCTAGCCAACCCATTTCAGACCCTGAGCATATTCTCTGTGAGAAGCACTTCACTGAGACACACACTAGGGACAGTACTGGTCGCTTTGTTGTGCGTCTCCCTTTCAAGGTCAACCACAAACCATTGGGCAACACCCACATAACTGCACTCAAGCGGTTTTATAATTTAGAGAGACGGCTATTAAAAGATGCATCTCTCCGTGAACTCTACATAGCGTTCATGCGCGACTATGAAGAAGCCGGTCACATGCGTGAGGTTCTTGCACCGGTATCCAGTGACCGCTATTATATTCCCCATCACGGCGTTCTGCGTGCCCATAGTAGCACAACCAAGCTAAGAACGGTGTTTGATGCATCTTCTGCGAGCTCCACGGGTGTGTCGCTCAACCAGGTCCTGATGCCCGGACCTAAGCTACAAAAACACATCGAAGATATCATTCTCAGGTTCAGAACACATCAGATTGTCTTTACCTGCGACATTAAGCAAATGTATCGTCAAGTGCGCAAGGCTGACGACGATTGCAAGCTCCAGACTATATTTTGGCGCGAGTCTCTTGAAGAGCCCATCAAGCAGTTTGAGCTTACCACCGTAACGTATGGGGTTACCAGCTCAGCTTTCCAGGCGATTCGCGTCATACATGAGCTTGCCTGTCTGAACGCTGCAACGTATCCAACTGCGTCGAAAACGCTGCTCGAGGATACATTTGTCGATGACGTTTGTAGTGGAGCCCCTGACTTACCTTCCGCTCTTGACCTGCAAAAGGAACTAGTTGCCATCCTCTCTCAGGGTGGTTTCGCGTTGCGCAAGTGGTCCAGCAATTCCAAAGAATTTCTTAAATTGCAATCTGCTGATCACTGTGAGCAACCTTACAGATTCGAGGAGGATGACAACAACATTTATAAGGTGCTGGGGATGGAATGGAACGCAAAGGTTGACAGCTTCATCTATCGGGTTTCTCAAATGAAGAGCGTTACGACAAAGCGCGGCGTCTTGTCGAACATAGCAAGGCTTTACGACCCTTGCGGGTTTCTCACACCACTGACATTTTTCGCAAAACACCTGATGCAAACCATCTGGGCCTTGCAGCTCGGCTGGGATGAACCCCTCCCATCCGAAATTATTGATATCTGGGAAAAATTCAACTCGCAGCTCTCTCAACTTGATAATGTTTCTATCCCAAGGTGGCTGCTCATTGATCAACCTCTGGACATACAGCTCCACGGTTTCAGTGACGCCTCCGAGCGTGGTTACGCTGCATGCGTCTATCTGCGTGTTCAAGGACCAACCGGTAGTACTTCGGTCAGGCTCTTACTGGCCAAGTCCCGGGTGGCTCCACTTAAACAAAAGCTCACAATCCCTAAGCTGGAACTAAATGGCGCTCATCTCCTTGCACGTCTTCTGCATCATGTTTATGGCATTCTAGTTAATAAAATGGAAATCAGCAGTACAATGGCCTGGTGTGATTCCAGCATCGTACTCGCCTGGCTTAAGGTATCTCCTCATAAGCTTCAGACTTTTGAGGGGAACCGCGTGTCTCAAATACAGACTCTAGTGCCAAACGCTGTGTGGAAATACGTGCCATCAGCCAAAAACCCCGCTGATTCGGCAAGCCGAGGTCTCACTCCTTCCGAATTAGTGGCACATCATTTGTGGTGGTCTGCGCCGTGGTTAGTAGAAGATTGTTCTACCTGGTCTGAGGAGATTTCTCTTCCAAGAGAAGAAAACTTGCCTGGCTTCAAATCAACCCCGCCCATTTCCAACGTCGCTGCTCTACCTGAAGAGCTGCCATTTATGACGAGGTTTAGTTCGTTTCCCAAGTTACAATCGGTTGTAGCTTGGTGCAAACGCTTCATTCATAACTCGCGCAATCCCCATCAGCGTCGAACTGGTCCACTAAGCGTTGCGGAGCTCAACAACAGCTTGCTCCATATCGTAAAGTTGGTCCAGTCGACGGAGTTTTCACAAACCCTTCGGGCGTTGCGCGACAATAAACCTCTCAAGGGCAGCATTCGGCGGTTAAATCCATTCGTGGATTTGCAGGGTCATTTAAGGGTGGGTGGGCGTCTCGTCAAGTCTGATTTGGAGTATAGCTCAAAGCATCCTCTTTTACTACCCAAGGCACATCATGTCACGGAGCTAATAGTAAACCATTACCATCGGCTGTTTCTGCATCCTGGTCTAATGGCTCTTACTAGCCCGCTTCAACGGAAATTTTGGATATTATCCGCCCGTAGGGTGATCCGTCAACAGATTTTTCGATGTCATCGTTGCTATCAACTACGACCAAAATCTATTGACCCTTTCATGGGTGATCTTCCCATTCATCGTGTGACGGCATGTCGTCCATTCCAAAAGGTTGGCGTTGATATGGCGGGGCCCTTTATGTGCAAGGCATCCCGAGTTCGCAATGCCAAATCCAATAAGGCCTATTTTTGCATTTTTGTATGCTTCACGACAAAATGTGTCTACTTGGATATCGTTTCCGAGTTGTCAACCGACTCCTTTTTGGCTTGCCTGGATCGATTCGTTTCACGCAGAGGGTTCCCTAGTGACATCTTTAGCGATTGTGGCACGAACTTTGTCGGTACACGTAACCATCTAAAGCACGTATATTCTCACTTGAAAGACGCTCATGATGAGATCGCTAAGTCGCTGGCCAAACGTCAAATTGTTTGGCATTTTAATCCTCCTTCCGGTCCTCACATGGGTGGTTTATGGGAAAGTGCAGTGCGGTCGGCAAAACTCATATTGGCACGCGTCATCGGTGATCGTTCACTCACTTTTGAGGAGCTTTGTACTATATTTGCCAAAGTAGAGGCAGCTTTAAACTCACGGCCTTTATGTCCCTTGACAAATGATCCAAATGATCTCGAAACGCTCACACCTGGTCATTTTCTCATCGGGCAGCCTATGCAGTCTCTGCCTGAACAAAACTGCGAGGACTATAACCCAAATCTTCTGAAACGATGGCAACTACTTCAACAAATTAATCAGCACTTTTGGAGACGTTGGCATTCGGAGTTTCTGCACACAATGCAGCAGCGTCCGAAGTGGCTTGCCAAGACTGCCAACTTTCAAATTGGTGATCTGGTTTTGATCAAGGATCCAAACTTGCCATCTCTTCATTGGAAAAAGGGACGTATCGTTCGCGTTTGTCCAGGCACTGACGGTACAGTAAGAGTAGTAGAGTTGAAGACTTCTAGCGGAATTTTGCTGCGACCAGTTGTAAAATTGTGTCCTCTAATGCCATGTTTAGAGAACTAAATACCATATATACGAAAATCATCTCTTTGAAAATCAACTTACGCCTTTTTTTGTTTACCTAGTTTATAACGAGAACTTCCTTTTTTATTTATTTATTAATTTCGGAAAATCAGCCATTTAATTCAATTAGTTATAATCTTGTAATGTTAAGCTCACTCTAAAGAGCTTAGCAGCTCTTTGGGGGGCGGTATGTTTGTTAATGTTAGCAACATTGGTGGGTCGCAATTTTAGAACGTAACTTTATCTAATATTCCTAAACGAAACCTTTATTTTACTACCTTCATCCTTTCCTTCACTTTCCTTGGCTAACCTGGAGGGTAGTTAAATAACGTTGTTGACGTCTAACCGGCACGCGATCGAGTGAGAGCACCGTAAACTTTCCTCGAAATATTGCCTAAACGACAGTTACTCAACATCAGCCGCGACCATCGCGCATAGCAAATCATCGTTCATCTCTTGCAAGAAAATCAGCGTTGAATGCGAGGGAAAAGGAATCAACAACTACGCGTCGTGTAACATCCAGCACGCGGGCGAGCTGAACCAGGTAGCCTTTCATTTGTTTCCTTTTTTCCCGACCAAGTACCCTAAACCGACGCTTATGTATGAAAGGATTGATGATTGTAGATGAAGCGAAAGAGATATGTAAGGATCGTAGTAAGTGGAAATCCGTGGTCTCTGCCTACCCCTACGGGAAAAAGGCGTGATTTTATGTATGTATGTATGCATTTTCTACTATACTACCATACATTAGTGTCGGACTAAATACAAGCAAAATAGTGGATTTTTCACATACATAAATTCACTAAAGGTGTACCACGCCCCATACATCGCGAAAAGAAAACAGTGTTCCATCCTTTTAATTGTGAACTAAATGCCTAATACTTAGTGAACAATATGAATCTTGAATGAACTGGGCGTCAAGTCTGCCAATCAATATGAATCTATAATGGACTCGGCCTGGACGGCGATTCTCGTGCAGTGATATGGATATCATAGTGGATAAATATCGAGAAAACATGGCGAATATCGAGTCGTGTAGTTTTGTGTTATTCTCGCAATATCACTATCGTGAATATCAAGCCCTAGCGATCGACACGCATTATTGCGATATCGGGATTATCATTATACTTTCTATACACATGAACACAAGTTCAGGACATATTTTTATATCTACCACTCGCGAGAATAGCATTTTTGTGAAAAGTCGATTTTGGGATATTAATAGTCTATATGTGACATGGGATAAATATCGAGAATCGATAAATTTATCCCAATTTTGAGAATTGCCCCCCTGGTCAATTTTGACAGTTTTGGTAGTAACTAACTTCATACCATTTACATTGATTCAATCTCTCTCATATGAAAACTAACGATGAAAAAAAAACAAAAACGAAAGTGTTTTTTGAATTACCTTACTCTTCTCTTTTTATTTTTCGTTGGCAATATCGTCAAACCAGCCTAGATTCATCAAAGATTCATATATTCATAAGATCAGCAGACTACCGATTCTGTCTTGCATGAATCTTGAATGAATCTATGCTGAATATGAACATGCAATTAGGGCTTAGTATCAGTAGTCCGATAGTATAGTACGATGATCGGAATAACGTTACTATTTCGTCTCAGAAGTCCGGTATGGCAGACAATCGAACTACTGAGCTTCTTAGTCTGATGTTAATAATATTTTAAGCTCGATAATCGGAGTTTTCGTCTCAGTAGTCCGATGTATCATATAATAGAACTGCTGAGCCTTATACGTAACATCGGACTACTAAGACGAAAAGTCCGATTATGGAACTAACAATATTATTAGAATCGGACTAAATAGCTCAGTAGTCCAATTGTTTGTAACGCCGGACTAATGAGACAATATACTAACATTAGTCCGATCATAGGTCTATTTTTTTTTTTTTTATGGTAACCACCACCTGATGGTAAGTGATGATGTGGTCGAAGATGTTGTTCAGGCTAACCTAGAAGTACTGGCTCTCAAGGACAGCTGCCGGAACACACCGTCAGGTGCTTGGCGACAGATTTTCTACTTGATAGGTAGCTAGCCAAGCGGGCATTCGCAAAATGCCCTGCCACCATGCTATAACGACTGCCATCCTAAGACGACAACCGGGGCCGACAGCTTAACGTGCCCTCCGAAGCACGTACACGCTCAGTAGTAATGTCACTAGCGGTCACCCATCCAACTCATGACCGCGCGCGACGTTGCTTAACTTTGCTGATCGGTTGAGAACAGCTAAGTTAACTTCGCTACGAGCGCTTCACTAAATTACCGGACTAATGATACTAGGCCGTAATTAGCAGACTTGGCCCTCTGTGCTCTAGAATGCGATTGCCCCATTCGCCTGCCTACGACTTCGCCATATTGCATACACTCCATACACATCAGATGAGCCGCTTGACGTCATCTACACCAAGTGCAGAATTAATGAGACCGTATGGTAAGTATGGACAAAGTGACACCATACCTGTATACTATAAACCTAGGCTGGTGCGAGGGAAGAATGTCCTGGAGTTCTTCCAGCTCAATGCTTTCCAATTCTTCATCCACTTCTAATGCTTGCTTTTCTCTGTTCACCTGAAAAAGTCAATTAAACATGTTTGTATTGTCTCTTAATGGGCGGGGTTATATGGGGCGCTTAAGAAACAATACTGTACAGTACAGTATTGTTTCTTAAGCGCCCCATATACGTTAAGATTTGTTATTAATTTGATAATATGCATATCTATACTAATACAAAATCACAAATATACGATAGGAAAAATTTAAGTCATGTGCGGGATTCGAACCCGCGCCCCCCACCTCCACGCCATCCACCTCTTGAGCCGGGGTATGCTCTAACCAATTGAGCTAACATGACATGACGTCATAGCTCAAATCTTTCCTATCGTTCTTTAACCATCGTATTGGGATGGAGCGCCATCTATAGTACCACTTGCGTTTGCGGGTTCGAATCCCACACATGACTTAAATTTTTCTTATCGTATATTTGTGATTGTGTGATGTAATCCGCATAGCAGACGGTATTGCAAACCTAACAAAATTAAAATCTATACTAATATTATAAATAGGAAAGTTTTGTATTTTCGTATGTAACGAATAAACTTAAAAACTCCTGGAATGATTTGAAAAATGTTTTCACCATTAGATTCTGACACAATCCCTGATGAACATAGGCTATACGAGTAGAATATTTTCAAAAACTTAAGGATCCGTATGAAAACTTCGATAATGACACCCAACGTGTGATAGAAATTTTAATATTGTTATGTATGCAATAACGCCTGCTATGCGGATTACATTTTTTTAAGCGCTCGTAGCGAAGTTTACTTAGCTGTTCTCAACCGATCAGCAAAGTAAAGCAACGTCGCGCGCGGTCATGAGTTGGATGGGTGACCGCTAGTGACTTTACTACTGAGCGTTTCCGTGCTTCGGAGGGCACGTTAAGCCGTCGGTCCCGGTTGTTGTCTTAGAATGGCAGTCGTTATAGCATGATGGTAGGGCATTTTGCGAATGCCCGCCTGGCTAGCTACCACCCTCAAGTAGAAAATCGGTCGCCAAGCACTTAACGGTGTGTTCCGGCAGCTGTCCTTGAGAGTCAGTACTTCTAGGTTAGCCTGAACAACATCTTCGACCACATCCTCACTTACCATCAGGTGAGATAGTGGTCAAAGGCTAAACCTATCAGGCATAAAAAAACATTACAAAAAATTACAAAAAAAACATAACAAAATTACAAATATACGATAGAAGCTCCATCCCAATACGATGGTTAAAGTACGATAGGAAAGATTTGAGTTAGTCATCATGTCATGTTAGCTCAATTGGTTAGAGCATACCCCGGCTAAAGGGGTGGATGGACGTGGGTTCGAATCCCGCAGATGACTTCATTTTTTTCCATATTGTTGACAATAGAGCAAAGTAATGTAGGTACTACAATTTTATAGAGGACATCAATATCTACAAAAAAGTCCAGAATACCAAATGTCTAACTATTACAGTTATGTCACAATAACTACTTTTTATGTGTTTCAGTATATATTTTTTATTAAATACCCGTGCCAAGCTTGGGAGGACCACTAGTCGGCAATAATTTACTTAAGGCGATGATAAATGCTAAATAATAGCTCTACTTGAATAGATCTAAGTATAATATATTAAATTGTAGCAATAAGAAAATTATACGTTAATCATGATCATATTATTTATGGCCAATTTATATTTTATTACGATATATGTTTCCTTCAATTTTTCTCTATAGAATAAAATTGTAAAGTTGACTCTAAGTTACACTTGTAACGAAAATGTCTCCATTACATATTTAGGTATGTGTATAAAAATATAGCAATAAAATAGTAAACTAAAAATCCTATCATATGAAGTTACGTTTTCGATTTAAGTTATTAGTTTTGTGTTAATGAACTTTTTTTAGTTTTCACCCAAACTTTTCTCAATTTCACCATCGCTGCATCTCTTTCACTCCTACGCAGTCGATTGTGATAGAATTTCAGCATGTCAACGTCTTAAGGCTGGAGGGAAGTCTCGAATTTTCATACAAAAGAGAAAACGTTCGTACCCCCTAAACAATCACCGATTTTGATGATTTTTGGAAATATTATACATGTTATCAATATCAAGGTTTATAGGTTTTGATTTTTACCATTATATAAAAGGAATTTGAATTAATAAGTATTTAAATACCGATATTTTCTCAAAACTTGTATCTCTAGTTTGTGAATTATTTATAGGAAAAATAATGATAAATAAAGAAAAAGGAAAACCTATAAACCTAGTTTATTCTGTCAATTTTAAAATAAGACCAACATTTTTAGATTTCATTATTATTTACTATAGGAGAAAAGTTTTCTCCCAGAACGCAAATTATGCGCAAATTCTAAGTTAAAACTTGAAGAAGCTGCAATTGTCCTTATCGCACTATTCTGTTCGGGCGTGTAGCGGTGATACAGCATCACTTTGTTAAAATACCTATTTTTCTGTAGGAGCTTCATTTCCCGTTCCTCTTAATCGAAAACGATATCGGAGATCGCAACAAAACCCATGCAATTATGAATATCGTAACACTAAATCGACAGCCTCTTTACGATTTATTCGATTTTAGGCCTTAATTTTATTCAACCTTACTTCTTATATTTCTAAATATGTTTACAAGCACTATAGCGTGCTAAGTGTACCGTCCCTTATGACGTTTAAGTAACACAATTAGACGATAAAGAACGAGTATGTTCCGGTGGCCGAGAGGAATAGTCATCTAGCGCAAAATCATAGGACGCGGTGTTGAAACGCGGCCGGGACAAAAATTTTGTGATTCAATATTTGTAAATGACCTTTAAAATCAAGCACCCGAATTCGGGCATCAAAGAATTCAATTTTTTTTTTTTTTTTTATTGCTGATAGGTAAGCCTTTGACCACAATCTCACTTGATAGTAAGTGATGACGTGGTCGAAGATGTCAACAGGCTTAACCTAGAATTACTGGCTCTTAAGGAGAGCTGCCGGAACACTCCGTTAGGTGCTTGGCGACCTCTACTTTTGTAAATATGATACGCAGGGATAGCCATTTCTTAACCTAAATTTATCTAGGTTTATGATTCTTCTTCAATAACTGGATTAAATTAACCACCACATGTTTTTTTTTTTATGCCTTATAGTTTAGTCTTTGACCACTATCTCACCTGATGGTAGGTGATGATGTGGTCGAAGATGTTGTTCAGGCTAACCTAGAAGTACTGGTTCTCAAGGACAGCTGCCGGAACATATCGTTAGTTGCTTGGCGACAGATTTAAACCACCACATAGACAAGCAAAAACAGTTCATTATCCATTTAAAAAATAGGGCACCGTCACAAAGGTTCCGTCTGTGATGGCACGCCTTTATTGTTCTATTTTAAACAAGTAAAATTACCGATTGCAACGATCAATGGCTGCGTGAATGTTGTAGCGATTGATCGTCTCGATTTTATTTAGATTTATCAAGATACGAATCGTACCGTATATGGGGCCCTTTACCAATGTATTTCAAAACGCAAACAAATCGGGTTTTAAAAAATGATTTATTTAATTTAAACTGATGGACTAGATTTTGGCCACAATCTCATCTGATGGTAAGTAATGATGAGGTCGAAGATGTTATTCAGGCTAACCTAGAATTACTGGCTGTCAAGGACAGCTGTCGGAACACACCGTTAAGTGCTTGGCGACAGATTTTCTACTTGAGTGTGGTAGCAAGCCAGGCGGGCAACCGCAAAATGCCCTACCACCATGTTGTAACAACTGCAATCCTAAGACTAGAACAGAGACCGTAAAAAAGGGGGGGTTCCCGTGCTTATTATTAGAAGAGGGGGGGAGGGAAACCCCTCCCCCCCTCCCCCTCCCCCCTTAATTCGGCGGCAGTCAATGGAAAGTCGTACCAATGTGATTATTGAGGATATTTTTATCTACAAAAATATACGAAGCTTCATAGTGACATACACCGATTCTAAAGACGAACCTCGAAATATGGTTAGGTACCATTAAAATGAATACCACTCTATACCATTTAAATGAATGAAAGGTAAATAGATATTTAAATATTTATTGGTAACCAATCATATGAAACTCAATAGGAGTTCATTTCGGTCTGCGTAGGGTGTCGATAACTGAGCATAAACAATTAACATGACGTATAGATTACTCTGTACAGTATTATTGATATGCCTCAATGACTCAGTAACCAAGGAGTGGCAATTTCGAAAATTTACAATTAAACACAAACAATTGAGAAGCGAACTAATTATATTTCATACTTCGAGTTACGTGCACCTGTGCTATTTCCTTTATATTGATCAAATAAAAAACTTAATATTGGAACATAAAATTTACCTTCAGTATTAGAGCGCTGTTTGAACTATGTTTAGCGAAGCGGAATTTCTTCAAAACTTCCTTTACATCGTCACCGATATCACAGACGTTCACGTTTTGTGCAGACATGTTTTTTTTTAGATATTCCCTCGTAAATAACGTATTTAGTGGACAAATAGGTAATTAGAAAAACAACAAACTTCGTGAACTTCTCATTTGTTTACGTCCACCACTGACACTGGACACAGATTAGTAGCAAGTAATATGACATGACATGACGTCAGGGCTGTCAGATACAAAAACAAGATAATAGTATACCACCTGTAAAAAAGTAGTACATCTGGGAGTTTTTTTATAAAAACAATAGTACACATTAATAATATTGATTTATTTAAAATAACGTATGCTTTTTATACAATATACATTCCATGTCATTTCAGGCATCATTTCGTTATTTGGTTTAAAATTCGCACAACTACCGGCTTCATTTAAAATACATACCTATATGTTATTTGGTCAGCCTGGTAAATCGATACTTTCATTGGATTAACTATTTCTAATTGTAGTCTTGATCAAATTTAGATTTAATTGATAGCACGTAGATAGATATAAAGTTGTCACATTTACAATTGTAAAAAAACACACACGTCACACACGTAACCTGAACAAAGTGCGATTACTAAAAACCTAACTTGAGAATACCTTGATAACAAGTAAGTAATCTTTAATAATGACTTTACAAAATATGCCGTATAACCAACGCAACGATCTAATAGTAATAAGCTTAGGAATCGGGGAAACCCGGTGATAGGTACCTACATAATAAACGGAATTGGTTATGGGTTCATCGAGACCTACAATCTATTGATGTATTTGACTAAAAGACAGGTTTTAAAAAGTAGTACATTAGCCGTTAGTAGTACATTAGTACATTATTTATTAAATTAAACATGCATATATTGACATGACGTCCACCCTTAGACAGGGTTGGATTCAGACCCTCAAAAAAAATGTACTACAATGAAAATAAAATTATACTATTCCTCAAAAATTCATTATTTTTTTGTATTCAAATAAACATGCATTTCATAATCGTAAATAGTATTTTGTATTATTAATTTTCGAGAAAAGTATGCATGAAATCCAGGCATATATAATCAAGTTCAGGCAAGTAGACTTCGATCTCGGCTAATTCGTCAATCGGACCTTGGTCCTTAAAATAATTTACACAACTTAAAATTTTGTCAATGGGATAAATTCTATGCACTTATTAAGAGTTACTTTAACCTACAGTACCCGTCACAAAAAAGGGTATCATGGAGTCTATACAACTCGATCCGAGTTGCAAGTTTATTTCACAATTAAATTTTCGCCAAGTTAACTGAGCTGAACACTCTTTCACAATCAACATTTGCGTGAGGTAAAACCAGGCAAATTTGGCAATTTTTGAAAAGATCTTTTGAAGACAACACACCGAGCGCTTATTTTCGCCCTTCCCAATAGTATAGGGTATTATTAATATCTATTAAAAAGTAAATAGAGCTCATCTATAGTCTATAATACCAGTCGGACGACCTGAATACAAAATTATGGTAATTTCGCGTAGTTTAGTGACATTTCTACTACATACTACACACCATGAAATAATAGTACAAATAGTATAATTATGCTACGAAATCCAACACTGACGATCATAGTTTTATTGGCACTTGCCAGATAGATGCATAGAATAATACTACTCCATGCATTAAACAGGGTTGCATGGATATCAGCTAGCTAAAATAGCCTAATTTTCTCTGTCGAGTAGCCTATTATGTAGTCGCCTAATATGTTTCTTTTTGACATGTATCGTAATTTGCCTATGAGCTACGTAGCCTTTATGTAGCCCAAATTAAAAAGACGTAACATATGATAATGTTAATAAAAAAAAATGTTTATGTTATTACGTAGTAGGTACCTAATTTTTTTTTTTTTTTTTTTTTTTTTTTTTTTTTATGCCTGATAGGTTAGCCTTTTACCACTATCTCACCTCATGGTAAGTGATGATGTGGTCGAAGATGTTGTTCAGGCTAACCTAGAAGTACTGGCTCTCAAGGACAGCTGCCGGAACGGACCGTTAGGTGCTTGGCGACAGATTTTCTACTTGAGGGTGGTAGCTAGCCAGGCGGGCATTCGCAAAATGCCCTACCACCATGCTATAACGACTGCCATCCTAAGACGACAACCGGGACCGACGGCTTAACGTGCCCTCCGAAGCACGGAAACGCTCAGTAGTAATGTCACTAGCGGTCACCCATCCAACTCCTGACCGCGCGCGACGTTGCTTAACTTTGCTGATCGGTTGAGAACAGCTAAGTAAACTTCGCTACGAGCGCTTCAAAACTATTCAAATTACTAGGTAAAATAATTTTTAAAAAGTCTCTTGTATTAAAATAATTCTTGTTGAAGTTCTCCATCACTTTCAGCGGGAGGATCTTCATTCCTAATAGAACTGGTGGTGGAAGTAGTAGTAACCATTAAGGAAACAAGTAAAATAAAATTCGAGCGTGGACAGTTACAAGTTGTGAGTAAGTTAGTTAGTTGCATTTTGTTAGTTTATTTTGAACTCTGTCTACATTATATAGTTACTACCTGGATAATATTATAGTATCGGTTGACTATGAAAAAATATTTATTACCTATCACCTGGTAGGTAATTTTTGCAATGCCTGCTTACTGTACTGTACCTTGTCAGCGGATAGTCTACTGCTGAACACAACCTCCTCCATTAAAAGCCCTCCCTCGTATATGCCATAATCCCCACTCTTGGCTCTAGTAACATTTCATGTTTAATATGGCTCTCTAAAGTATTTTCTAACGTACTTTAGTAGTTTAAGTTTAGTTTTTAGTTTAATGTTTTGAAAAATGACATTGTTAAGATTTGTTAAGTTACAGAGATTTAACAATAGTTTTTGTAGTAATTTTGGCGGCTTCAACTAGATATAAGGAGAAAAAAAAATGTATACATAGATATAAGTATGGACTCACTTTAGCTATAAGATATTTTAACTACAATTTTTAGTACAATGTAGAATATTTCAATACAAAAATTTGTAATTGACCCTCATAAGAGCGTCGTAGACGCCTAAATTGAATAAATGATTTTGATTTTGACTTTGACTTTGACTAACACTAGGCTAACTTCCCATCAGGAAGAATATTGATAAGTTTGGAGAAAGAACTCATGGTTTTAAAATTATTAAATGTAACAAAAAAAACAAGTTAAAATCAAATAAGAGTACGGACCACGAGTCTGTAGTGTGTAGCACATAGTAATAAAAAAAATATTAATATCTCTGTAATTTTAGAACTAATTTTAAGTTTTAACACCTCATTAGAAAGCTAAAAGTATGTAGTACTTAGTTTTTTTAAATAATCTGTACGTTGATCTCTGTGTGAATCTGTGTGTTAATGTTTTTTTTGTTAATTGTCAATCAAAGATAACCAATTAGTCATAATTATAATTTTTTTCGATGTTTCCGTCTGGTATTATGTGATGAGGACACCTAGTGCTAGTTTTTTTACTCATAATTTTTACCTGATATCTCTGCTATGTAACTATATAAAAACCATTGATCAAAACCATCTATTTATTTTTAAGATACCTTTCCTCGATAAATTAAAAAAAAACTTTGGATAGGGGCTTTCGGGGTGAAGTTTATTTGTTTTCACCCCCCCCCCCCCCTCCACCTATAACCCACAACCAGGAATAGGTCGAATAACCAGTAACCCTGTTTTGACACGTAAAAAAAAAACAAAACAGAACTTACAGTGCAATCAACATATGAATAGGACGGACGCTTGGCTAACTTCCCTCTTAGAAGTACGATCAGCAGTCGCTTACGTTCAGCGACAACTTTGTCGCCAACTGCATCCGTTGTCCTCCAGTACCCCTTTAACGTGCTGGAGCTCTTTTTCTATGTATGGAGGGTCACATAGCCTAAGTGCTTCGTCCATCAATACTCTTGGTACGGAGGACAAATGTGCAGGATTATGATGTGAGCTAGCATGAAGATAACGATCCGTATGTGTCGGTTTTCGATGAATCGTGTGCGACAGACTGTTGTTTGGCATCTGGATAACACGCACATCTAAGAACGGCAATACCCCTTCCTTTTCTTCTTCCACGGTGATGCTGATTTTATGATATAAATTAATGAGGTGATCTGTAAAACCAGATAATCCCTCTTTGTCTATGATTGCGAATATGTCATCCACATACCTCCACCAATAGCGGGGAGCTTGCAGACGCAGCTGCGCAATCGACCTGATGCTGAGCATCTGATATTCTCAAAACCTGGGTCGACGTATTCGATTCTCAACGGGAGCGTTTTTGCCGGTTAAATGTATTGAAACTTACGAGAATTTCATTTCAAAAATATTACATAATATATTATAATACAAACATACATATCGTATACAGAACATAATAACATGATGATTATGTAAAATACTCAGCAGATGATTGATAAGTAGTGCCTCTTCACCATATCTTTGAATGACGAAATGGGCTTAGCTTGTCTGGTATCAACAAGAAGTGCATTCCATAGGAAGACGACATGTTTGGTAAATGATTTATTAAAGTGCAGCGAATGTGTTTGATGGAGAAATTGAAAACATTCCTTGAGATAACGAGGAGTAGTGGGATTGAACAAAACGCTATAATAGGCAGATTTAATAATATAAACATAAAATATTTTTATTTTGTCGTCAGAACATACCGTGTACATTATTTTAATTAAAAGATCTACTACAATAGTATAATACTACAGACCACCAGACGTGCGAAAAATAGTTCAACCACGGTGCGGCGCGGATGGCGGCATTGCACCTCATACGCACTGCCTTTTTCCATTCGGTGTGAAGTCAAAGTCAAAATCATTTATTCAATTTAGGCGTCTACGACGCTCTTATAGCGGTCAATTACAAATTTTAGCATTAAAATATTCGACATTGTACTGCCACGTTCAGCAAATAAATTGTATAGAGCCACTGCGAGAAGAACGGGCGAGAAACTCGGGGCCATTCTTTTAAACATGTCTTAACAATGTGTTAAATACTAATATAATAAAGTTATTACAATTTTTGTTTAAATTATGTAGGTGACAGGCAAAAGCTTGGCAGAGGCGGAATTGTCCAGGCATTTTTGTTGTCTAAGTAATCAGAAACTGTGTAGTAGGATTTTTAATTAATATGTTATTCACCTGCAACTTGAATTTCCCTTCTGTGAGCGTTGTAATATGTTTGGGAACTTTATTATAAAACCATACACAATAACCATAGAAGGACATTTTATTTGTCTTTGCTAATCTAAAAGCTGGCACCGCTATTTTATCTTTATTTCTAGTGTTATAATCGTGAATGTCACTGTTTTATTTAAATTTACCCTTACGAACATACATAATGTTTTCAAATATATACAAACTTGGTAAGGTTAAAATATCAATTTCTTTGAAAAGATCCCTCAGAGATTCCCTAGGATCCATTTCGTATATGGGTGTAGTGACGCGCTACTTAAGGCCGCAACGCGACTCTCCCGCATCGCGTTTGGTGTGGCTTGGGCTTTAAGTACTGAGATGTCAGTTGATACGACGATATTTGGCACTTCACTGACACTGACAGTGAACGGGGGAAGACTGAAGTTAGTGAATTTTCCGCCCTCGGAAATATGATTTGAAATATTATCAAATAATTCTACACGATATCATTACTACTCTAATAAGTTTCGAAAGCTCAGATTTATGATATTATAATCATAATACATTTTATATTATCATAATTTACTAAATTGGCATATAAATTTGAGTGAACACAAATTTGTTGTTTTTGTTATAATTCTTTAGCAGTACTAGCCTTTGAGTGCCCTAAATAAAGGTCAATAGCCATATGAAGTAACCCTAGATGCAATGTAAGTACCTTTATCGGTATATTTGTTGATAATATCGTACATAATTTGCCATTTTCATCTTGTGCACAACATTGAACATATCATATATCATGTTACCTTGGTCCATGCAACTTTCACCTCTGACTGGCTGTCACCTGATATGTTTACATTGTTTTGAAGTGTTTGTGACGTCTAGCTATACAAAAGGGTCTATTATTATGCCAGTTTTCTAGTGAAAGTACATACTTAAACAATAACAATATCGCTTTCTCAAGATTATGTAAGACAATCTTCTTAATTTCTTAAAATGTGTTCCTAAATTAATGATAAGTAATGCATAAAATTTGCCCATGGGGTGTTGGGCTAGAATGTGACCCCCTCATCTCTATCCGTGGGTGTCGTAAGGGGCGACTAAGGGTAACACACCAGAAGGTGGGCAGCAGCGCTTTCTGAGGAACTAATATCTTACACTGCAATTCCCAAGATGCTTGCCAAGCGTGGGGATTATGGCAACCCCTCGCCCCCATAATGGTGGAGACTGTGGACAATCCTGCTGATTCAGTAAACGGGATAGTCATGTAGAAAAGCTTAGTTCTAAAACTCTGATGCCAATATTAAGTATGGTTTAGATTTTGTGTTATATTATATTTGTTATCGTTTTAGAAGTAGTGTCTTTTGTTTAAAGATGAAATAATCATCATCGTGTGAAAATGCCTGGTTGATTTTGTCTACTTAATCACATGATTTATTAAATGTATGAATGTTATGTTCTGGATGAGAATGGAACCTGCATTATGCGATTGCGCATTCACTCGGCCATTGGAACCTTAATCTTTCGAGAGTTTTCCTTGAAAAAGACTACTAGATGTGGTTGAAACTATAGTCAGAGCTATCTGACTTATTCACAAGAGTTATCCTGTACTATAACTAAAATGAGATTAAATTTATTGTGATACATATGAGGTGATGACAATAAACTGCAGCCAGAAACCAAAAAGTCATGTGGAGTTGTTTAGAAATAGATATAAAAGTGTTCATATTACAATGATTTGTTATCTTGTTTCTAGGTTCATCGTACTTGAACAATGGGAATGTTTGATAAGAACTCGGCCGTGACCAAATTCCTATGATTTGAAGCGCTGGGCTTTGTATTTAGTAGCTGATGAACGGGACCTCAAGATGTCTGCTATAAGTAAGTCTGGGTTTCTGCTTTAGTGTTGCATCAAGCATTTTCATAGACCAACTAACAACTTGAAAGAGAATATTAGCAACGCAGATGAGTTTTTGATTATGAATGTACAGATTTGCTATTATTTATAATGTAGTGAAAGGTCATAATTCCTATACTAGGAATTTATATATATTATGAGGGGCAGTGTATATGTTTGTAATAATTGGCCTTGAAAGTAGCTTTGATATTTTCAAGACCAATTATAATAGTGTTAGTACAAAAATGAAAACATGAGACAAACATATCTGTTATATAGCTCCCTCTCTCTCTTGCCTAGTCTGTCATGGCAGTATTACTACTTGTGTGTGCTCTCTGTTAAATTACAGAAATAAAATTACTTTAACTTATTAAATGTTTTATTTCTTAACTTTTTTCTCCTTTTTCAGATGAAACTACAGAAATGTTGGAGAAAGGGGCACAGTAAGTGTTAATTATTATTTTAAACAACATTTCCTATGAAACCTACACTGGCTATTTCATGAATCTTATAATTTCACAAAATAAAACTAAAATTATGTTTATGATAAATTGACATGCCGATAAAATTATTTACTTTTTATATAATACATCAAGTGTAGAGTTCAAGCAAATGAATATATATATATTTTTTCCAATTTCGACAACCCTACATTCTGTTTGATACTGCTTACAGTTGATATTAAACTTAATATACACAGTCATGCTCGAAAATCTAAATTAGCTGTAGTTACCTGGGAGTTTTTGAAACAGCGCCATCTCACGAAGTTTTTAGGTACCAGTAGGCTAACATCCGAGAACAACAATGCAAGTACCTCAAAAATGTACGAGATGGCGCTATGTGACATACAATGAGCTATCGATTCATAATAAAGTAGCTATATTATTTTGTGTAAAATCGCGTTTTTTTTCCAGGAAAGATAAATTTTAAAAAATAATCTTATATATATAAAAAACAATACAATAATTTATCGTAAAAAGTTATTGTTAGATTATATGTTTAAAGATAGATACAGCCTGGTTGGGCAATTATACACTCTTTGGTTAAATGAACTTCATAAGATTTTTTAAAATAAATAATATTTAGGTGTTCTTATGCAGAAATCCAAGTTTTATAACTAACAATACCTGCGTAAAGAAATATTGTAAGAATACAGTCTTGAGCGGGAATACATATCGAGATATGTATTCCCGCTCAAGACCTAAAAATGTTTCGTGTAGAATGGAAACGCGTCAAAAACTATTCCTGCAATTATTAATTTAATGTATTCTTACAATATTTCTTTACGCAGGTATTGTTAGTTATAAAACTTGTATTTCTGCATAAGAACACCTAAATATTATTTATTTTAAAAATCTTATGAAGTTCATAACCAAAGAGTGTATAAATCTCTAGGAGATATGTATTCACGGTGTACTGGAAGACTCCCAGATATATCTAACGCGAATAAGGGACGAGAGTGGGCTACCCCGTGATGCCAGGCTTGAATTGCAACCCCTTATCTTCCCCTGGGAGTCGTAAGAAGTGACAAAGGGAAAAAATCCCTAAGGTGGTCCGCAGCGTACTCGTACTTGGCTAATGTACAAACCGTACGAATCCAATTTAAAGCCTAAAAATATTATAACCTTCTAATTTAAATTACGAAAGTTAAGATTTGATAACCTAAATCCTCCTTAGATACAAGATAAAATTTCACTATAAAATGATATGACGATATCGTTTTTTGTCGTATCACGTAATTATGTTGATGACAATTAATGATTCTTTAATTATATATTGATTTTAAGCGTTGGTCATGACATGGATTGGTGGTGGCCAGTGACATTACTACTGAGCGTGCACGTGCTTCGGAGGGCACGTTAAGCCGCGTAGGTTATTGCACTCGTTATAATATCATGCTGGTAGGGCATTTTTCGAATGCCCGCCTGACTAGCTATCAACCTCATTTAGAAAATTTGTCGCCAAGCACCTAACGCTGTGTTCCGGCAGCTGTCCTTGAGAGCCAGTAATTCTATGTTAGCCTGAACAACATTTAAAACCAAATCATCACTGATCTAGTGGCTCAGTCGCATTGGCTATGGACTGCCGTGCAGCAGGTCCACGGTTTGAATCCCGCCGCAGGCTTGAGCTTCACCGCATGGTGGAAGGGCATTTTGGGAATGCCCGCCTGGCTAGCTACCTCAAGTAGAAAATCTGTCGCCAAGCACCTAACAGTGTGTTCCAGCTGCAGTCCTTGAGAGCCAGTTAAATTACAGGAACATGAGACTCAACAACTGTACGTCTCAGAGCGACGGACGCAGTGCAATTCGTCGTTGACGAAATGTACCTGTTATAGGTAGAAGTTAGTCCACTTAACATCGGGAAGGCCTCGGGCTTGTTTTAAAAAAAAACCATCAGCAAAAACAAAAACAATAATACTTAGCATAGAATAATTGTACAGTACGAACTTGTTATTTATTTATTAGTAGATAGGCTAGCCTTTGAGCAGAATCTCTTCTGATGGTACGCAATGATATGGTCGAAGATTGTAATCAGGCTTAACTTGGAATGGCGATTGGCTCGCAAGGCCACAGCATAAGGTGCTTGGCGACAGATTTTGAATTTGAGGATGGTAACTAGCCATTTATCATTCGCAAACTGTCCTAGCAATCGGTGAAACTATAATTTGATAAAGTGAAATTCCGTCTCGGACTATAGTTCCTTAAATTAATTAAACCTTTAATTGCACTATTCAGCATTTTAAAGTAGAAATAATACATTGTTGAACATGGATCGAAAGGAATCAATTACTAGTGTAGTAGTAGGAAATGATTCCTTTCGACCCTTGTATGACAATGTACTATTTCTGCACTGACTAATAATATTCAACTTTACTTGAACAGATATTTAGCAAAATGTATGTTTGTAGCAATAAGAAAATTAAATAATATGTTATATCCCATTAGGCCATTTTAATTCCAAAATAATATTTAAATATTAAAAAAAACTCGATTGAATAAAATCGCTAAGATTCTAATTTACGTTTCTAACGATAATTACCTAAATTATTTATGTGAATAAAAATATAATAAAATGGCGAAACTGTATCAAAAGGGACAAAGTAATTCACATTTTCGATGGAAGTTATTATATTTGTGTCAATAAGCTCGTTGCGTTTTCACCATATTTTTTTTCTTTTTTATTATGACGGAACAGTTCGAGACCCACCTGATATTAAGCGGACTAACCTCTGGCTATAACTGATGCATTTCATCATAAGTCGCGAATTGCACTGCGCCCGTCACCTTGAGACATAGTTGTTAAGTCTCATGTGCCTGTAATTTCGATATTATTTTGTTATTGCGACATATACTCGCTGCCTCTGTTTCACTTCCCAGCTGGTGGTTTTACTTCATTTTACAAATATGATTTTACAGTTGAAGAAATAATTTTAGGCGAAATTTCCAGTTTATGTAATTATTATGATATCTGGAAGTTTCGCAAAAAAATGCGATAACTGGAATTATTACGATGACTAAAAGTTTCGCCTTAAATTATTTCTTCAACTTTCCGTCAAATATATGTAGACTATAGCTGTACCTGCGACTTCGTTCGCGATTGCCGTACCTGCAGACTAATTATTGACATTTGAGCGCTGTTTATCTCATATTTAGCAACGCTGTGGCCTGCGGTGAAGCACTCTTAGTAAAGCATAGCTCAGAAAGGAGCTTTTTACTTTGGGTTTGAAAACTCCCGGGTTGTATTTTCCAGAAGGCAGTAGTTAAGTAACTCAAAAAGTTCCTTCGCGGTTCGCAAATTAAATGTTGAAGCAAAGTACTTTCTGCGTTTCTTTGGAATTTTGATTTTAAAACGGCGTCGTTTTGCAAAACTAAATAAGGGTGCCGGCTGCCCATGGGGTGCCGGGCTGCCCGTGTGGTGCCGGAATGCCCGTGGGGTGCCGGGCTCACTCGTCATTATTCTAACAAAAAAAATATAATTGAAATCGGACTACGCGTTAATTTGGAATTAGTGTCAGCTACAGAGTGCTCTCAAATTTTTTTTCCCAATATCTGCCTTGCAGTTAATTGCATCTGTTAGTTTTATTATATGTTTAGATTGACTGATCGTCACTGACGCAGCTGATCGCGTAGCTTTACTGCTGGGCTAAGGTTTTCCTTCAATATGTATAATCTCAAGATTATTATAATATGAATAGATAATGTACTTACAAGGTATAGAAAAGTTGGAGATACCAATGACTACAATGAGTGCGCCATGTCCGGTAAACGTTAGGGATGGATAAGTGTCGATATCGATAAAATATATTTGTATAATTTTTCGGGCTCTCGTTTGACTGCGAGCTCTACGATACGTTCTTATGTATTTACAACTGTCTCGTTTTGTAGAGTGGCGATAGCGTCGCTTTGGAATTTAGTGGTCCTGGGAACGATCTCCTGTTTGGACAGTAAGTCTTGTTCTGACGTTGAAAATTACAGTAGTAGTTTGTAATCTTACACTGTACTTGGTGTATATTGGCAAAAGGCTCGCTTCCATTACATGTCTAAAAACGTGTCTATTGAACCGTGGAAGTTTAGTCACTTGGGCTACCTACCACTTTGGGAATACAGGCATGTTGACAGTTCGTGGTCGTTTTATCGTTGTGCCTTTTGTAGTAAATAAAATATATTTTTAGACATTTAAGTTGACTGACACAATATTGTGTAATTAAACGTTACATTGAACTGAACTGGTCAAGTATTACCTATCATGATAATTTTATTCGACTAAAACTATGTATGCTTGCGTATAGCTGATATTGATTTGTTACGTCTTTTATATAATACATGCTTCAATAAAATAATTCAAGTCTAATATTATTCACTTAAGATTTTATAAATTGTTTAGCAAGCATCGCTCCATGCATTTCTCTTTCTATTTTTGAAATTATTTATATAAAGGTTAAGATTATCGATTTACATATTGATATAATCATATCTTATAATATCAATACGTAAATCGTCATCATTATCGTACCACCTGCAGTTGGCCAAATACATCACTAGCTAATATTAAATTGTTAAACGTAAAAACAGTCGCATGCGTAAGGGGAATTGTGTAAAAACCAGTGTTCACCCAAATATAGTAGTACAAAGTAAAAACATTCTTGTAAGAGAGTTCTCGATTTACGAGTAGTGTACTTTTCAAAATTTATTCTCACTCTTTTTATAAATAGACACTATTTGTGTCAGCCAAAAACCTGATTAAATAATGATTTATCAATATGAATTTTCATACTTAAACATTGCGTACTAAAAAAATAAGTTTACAGACTGCATG
Source organism: Plagodis pulveraria (assembly GCA_963890685.1). Lineage (NCBI taxonomy): Eukaryota > Metazoa > Arthropoda > Insecta > Lepidoptera > Geometridae > Plagodis > Plagodis pulveraria. The sequence goes on from OY982977.1 coordinate 2,444,851, forward strand.
TTCTACCATAATTCATTCCACAAGTTATATAAAAATTTTAGGAACAACAACAACATATCGAAATTTCTTAAAGACATTACAAACATCGACATGACCAACAATGTCTCATCCCTACTCCCCACTTTATCGTCCCACCTCCAATTGGCCGAGTCGAGTAGATCAATCAGTGTTCCCGCGAACATTGCAAGTCTCGCTCGTGCAATCTCGCTCGCCTACGTAATCGTAATCGAGTTGAAACTTTCGAATATTCGATTCGCTGCGAATTCGTTGTTTTTCACAGTGAAATTGTGATTGTGATATAATTGTGATGTAACCTTTGGAACTATCACTTTGTCAAAGAAGTTTGGATAATGTCTGGGAACTTTTTTATGGTCTGTTTTATGAGTACCTAGACATATTTTTGCTATGAAGGCTTTATATACTTGAAAGGCAACTCTATAGATTATTTTTTAATAAGGAAAACCCTGACGACTAAAGAGGATTCATATAAGTTTGGAACTTTTTTTAATATGTATATGACACTGGCATTATTTTTGCGAGGAGTCGCGTTCGTAACTCTATAAATGAATCATGGTCTTAATAAAAAATAATTAACAAAATAAAGTTTTTATTCGTCTAGTAATTACAATGACGACTCTTAGACGACTGTATCAATATCGATGGTGTTTTTTTAATTCAAAAGCACGTAATATATGACCGTATTTAGGAATGATTGAAAAAAAAACTATTCAAATACATTAAGGTTTAAGTATAGCCCTTGCGGTGGGGTACTGGGCTAGAACGACACCCCTATCTCTTCCCGTGGGTGTCGTAAGATGCGACTAAAACAAAAATAACAGACAAAAATACATGTGGGCAGCACGCTTTCTGAAGAACTATCATATTCACTGCGATCCCCAAGACGCCTGCCAAGCGTGGGGTTTATGGAGGAGGCTGTTCAGCGGTGGACTGATGATGATAATAGCCTGCGCACCGTGTAACGCGCCTCAGTAATCAATAATCATGGCTAGATGCTTCAAGATAAGGCATTTTATCGGGGATTTTCGTTTATTTTCTATTTAATTACTTGCTTTGTTATAAAAGATAATAAATAGATTCAGGCGTTACTTTGCGGAAATCCATGTTTAATACTAACAAATATTTTTAAAATATTTTATGAAAACATCAAATTAATATTTTAATAAAACACTTAAAAAATACAAAAATATATCTAGTGACAATTCCGCCTAATTTTCCTGTTAAGCTGACGTGACGTCACAAACGCCACGCAGCCAAACCGGAAGAATTTTCGACGCGTGTCGCTTCTACACGAAGCATCCTCAGGAGGTCTCTACTCTACGAGCGCACGATCGAGAATTTCTCGAAACAGGAAAGTTAGGCGGAATTGTCACTAGATATATTTTTGTAATTTTTAAGTGTTTTATTAAAATATTAATTTGATGTTTTCATAAAATATTTTAAAAATATTTGTTATTATTGTTATAAAAGATATACTTTTGTGTTGTACATGTATAAAAATCATAACGTAAAAAGTGCTCCAAATTAGGGTCGTAAGATTCCACGTATCGACAGACAGACAGACTAACAAGAAAGTAAAAGAATTAAAACGTAAGCACAAGGGGTCTAACAAAATTTTGACACGAAAAAACCGACTTCTATGTGAAAATAATCTCAAACAAAAAATGTTTCAAAAAGCGATTAACCAAACCATCGTATACAGTTTTTGGTTCATATTACTTCGACAAGTGAAAATGAGAATATCTTCAATGTAGTCGAAGCTAATTAAATATGCTTTATTACGGACTAGCGGCCCGCTCCGGCTTCGCACGGGTATAAATATATAGCCTATGTCATTCACTGAAAAAAATTATTATAATCGATCCAGTAGTTTTGATCTGTAATATCTTCGAAAATATTCATTTAAATCATATGCTGTAAAGGGCCATATAGATCTATATTAAATCAACAATGTATTTAAGGTATTTAATTAGATAAGGATTAATGCTGTATTGGTTAAAATTGCTTCGAAAATTAGCCATTACTTGTCGTAAAAAATAAATGACAAAAAATGTTATTGTGAGATATCCATAAGAGATAGACATATACCATAGCGGAGTTTTCTGTAGACCTTTTCAATGTGCACAATACTTAGTACATTATTTTGATAAATGTCGTAAGGTTCGGCCTGCGTTTGCAATGTAAGCGGAAAAAATGTAATTATTTACGACATCAAATTAGAGACCTCAAAAATAACAGTATTTCTACACTATTTAATGGATGTTATTATACATATAAACCTTCCTCTTCAATCTCTCTATCTATTAAAAAAACCGCATCAAAATCCGTTGCGTAGTTTAAAAGATTTAAGCATACATAGGGATATAGGGACAGAGAAAGCGACTTTGTTTTACACTACGTAGTGAAACACTACTCGTCAGATCTTACACAAGTTTAAATGGTACCACAAGACAAGCGCCAGCTTTCTTATATAAGAAATTATAAAAATCGGTACATCCTGTAATAAGTTATGATGTAACACTTGATGAAGCAATGATGGCCGGTAATAGCTATGGACTGTCGTGCCACAGGTCCCTGGTTCGATCCCCACCGCCGGCTTGAGCTTCACCGCATGGTGGAAGGACAGCTTGCGAATACCCGCATGGCTAGCGACCTTCCTCAAGTACAATATCTGTTGCCAAGCACCTAACGGTGTTCCGCCAGCAGTCCTTGAGAGCCAGTGAAATTACAGGCACATGAGACTTAACAACTATGTCTCAAAGTGACAGTGATGATTGTTACCTCAAAACTTTTGACTAGGTGAACCGATTTTGATGATTCTTTTTTTATTTGAAAGCTGTTGCTTACCGTTTGGTTTATCTGATTACATGAAAATCGGTCAAGCCGTTTTTGAGTAATACTCCAATAACTGAAGAATATTTTAGAATCTTGATGATGTAGTCATTGGCAGTGAAAGACAATTATTCCGCTAAGTAGCTAAGGTAACTAAAGGATGAAAAAAATGTTTACATCAAAATGTAACAGAATTCAATACTCAAAAGTGTGAAATAACTTGTCGAAGTCAGTACCATAAGCACAATATTGGTTATGAACGATCATGGTACTGACTTCAACAAGTTATTTCACATTTGTGAGTGTTGAAGTCGTTCCATTTTGAGTTTTTTTTTTTTAATATTTTTATTTTTGCAATGCGTTATTATAAAAATTAAAATACACTGATGTTCTAATTTTCACTTGTCTATGTAGAATGAACAAAAAGACTGTAAACGACGGTTTGGCTTATTTACTTATTAGGCCATTTTGTTCTAGAATATTTACTGTTTGAAGTCGATTTTTTTTCGTTAAAATGTAATTTTTTTGACTAAACTGAAACGTTCACATAGACAACAAAATTCTACGAGTTTTTAATAAATATCGCAGGCGATGTCGCCTGCCCGTTAAGTAGTGATGTAATCTGAAGATTGTGATATGTATATAATCAAAAAAACATTATACCTACTCAATAATATAGCGATATACTGTGGCGCACTCCGTGACAAGGTTATTACGCTGTGGCATTTAATTCATGAACGCATGCTAAAGCCATTATTAAACGATACAGCTCCTTTTTATCGTTTCAACGAACCCATGATAGGTCGCCTTTGACCACTAACTCACCTGATGGTAAGTGATGATGTGGTCGAAGGTGTTGTTCAGGCTAACGCAGAAGTACTGGCTCTCAAGGACAGCAGCTGGAACCCCATAAGGTGCTTGGCGACAGATTTTCCACTTGAGGGTTGTAGCTAGTCAGGCAGGCATTCGCAAAATGCATTACCACCATGCAAAATATAAGCAAAATATGTAGGTTAAAAACGGCCAAGTGCAGGATAGGACTCTCTCTATAAGGAAACTGAAAAGCAAACAACACGTCAAAGAAAAAAATTATAATAAGCTAGTCCTTGACCATTATCCTAATAAGCTAGACTTTGACCATTATCCTAATAAGCTATTCTTTGACCATTATCCTAATAAGCTAGTCTTTGACCATAATTATCTTACCTGATGTTAAATGATGTTGCGGTCGAAGATGTTGTTCAGGTTAACCTACAATTAATGGCTCTCAGCTATGTGGGCTAAATGCAAAATGCCCTACCACATACCGCCATGCTATAACGAGTGCCTAAGACAACTGACACCGACGGCTTAAAGTTTTATAGGCCCTTCAAAGCACGTGTACGCTCTGGGCCTCAATTCTCTTAGCTATTGAACGAACGCCACACTACTGCGCTGCTTCTGCTATAGAACTGCTGTTAATGTCAAATTCAGTAGTCTGCTAATTCTAGCTCCTAATCGCAGTTGTATAGCAATCGCGTCGCTATCGTATGGCTTGCAAATTTTGCCACTGAAATAATAATGAAAACTTATATCAATCAAGCATCATTCAAAACATCAATACAGTGGTTTTTTAGCAAACAATATATTAAATAAATATATTTCAATCATAATGCTAATTTTCTATCTAAAAACCTCCAAAATATTTTATGCCACTCTGTAGCAACGCAATCGCAACAAAATAGCTTACAGCATACCAAATATGTCAAACACTATTGATAGCAAGCCACTGACTTGCGATCGAACCTAAATAGCGGGCAGACTACGGATACTGTCAAAAACTACAATTTTCATGCAATTAAGTTGCGTTAACGCCGTTCAATAGCTAAGAGAATCGGGCCTCTGTAGTAATGCCACTAGAGGTCACCCATCCAAGTCATGACCGCAGCGCACATTGATCGGTTAAGAAAAACCGCTACGTGGGTTTCAAACTATATATTTGTGTGTTTTGGTGACAGCTTAAAGCTGCTTAGACACCCTCATCTCGACCTCATTCCAGCAAGACAAACAGCTTAATTAATAAGTTGGCATCGTCAGGACCACTATGTCCTAGTTATGAATGAAATTCTATTGTTATCATTATCGCGGATGCTAATTCGTTCATGTAGTAGTTAAATTTAAATTAATATTTTTTAATTTTAATGTATAGTAAAAATTAAACGTAAAATAACTGATATTGATAACGCGTAAATTCATTTTTCTGGAACTTATTCTATAGAGGTTCGAATTTTAACCATTTCTACGCTAGTGGATATTAAGCACTTTTCCACGCAAATTTTGAATGATAAATAACACGTGTCCGCGCTTATAATGTAAAAATAATATTTTTATCACAAAAGAGAGAGTTTATTCCTCGTAAACGGGGACTAAAATAGCTTTTAAATCCCTGAGGGACAAAATGTGATTTAAATTTAGAATGTGGATATTTTTAGTAAAAGTTCCAACGTTATATAATAGTTACCACAATACACCGGAAGACGTAGAGTTGGTAGGCCCCCCACTAGGTGGACTGACGACATCGTTAAAGGCGCGGGTAGCTATGGTTACAAGCGGCTAATAGCCGTTCTTTGTGGCGTTCTATGGGGGAGGCATTTGTTCAACAGTGGACGTCTTCCGGCTGAAGATGATGATTATGATAGTTTTACGCGGGGAAGGACATAGGATAGTTTTTATCCAACTACAACAAGAGATTAATGGTTTTGCGCCATAACCGACATACGCGCGGGCGGAGCCGCGGTCGGTAAGCTAGTCTCTAATATGCGTCTCGGTTTGCTGGCGCAGAGAATATAATTCACTATTTTGCACACAAACATATGACATTACGCCTAATTTACATATTACCAATTGTGTAGCAAGGTTGCGCTGCTTACCACGTGGTGAAGGCATTAGTAATCGAGACAGCAACTCGTGTCGTGTGAACGAGTCCATGGTTAGGTAAAGAGGTTAAGGGCGCATAGTTTTTAACCAACTTAAAAAAAGGGGGAGATACTCATTCCCCGTTTCCCGTTGGGTGCCGGGATAGAATGTCACCCCTCTATATCTTCCCGTGGGTGTCGTAAGAGGCGACTAAGGGAAAAATACCGGAAGTCTGAAGTGCTTTCTGAGGAACTGTTTATACTGCGATCCCCAAGACGTCTGCCAAGCGTGGGGGAGGCTGTGTTCAGCAGTGGACAATCCGGCTGATGCAGTACGCAATTCGGACTGTATTTTTTTTGTTTGTTTCCTCATAATTCATTAGGTACCGATTTTGATGATTTTTATGCGGCTGTCCAAAATAAGGAGAGTTTAGGCGTTACTTTGTGGAAATCCATATTTAATAATAACAAATATTTTGAGACAACATTAAATTTATATTTTAACTAGCTGACCCGGCAAACGTTGTCTTGCCATATAAATAATTTAAAAAAATAAGGGTTGATCGTAGAAGTGTGAAAATTGAGGATTGTATGTATTTTTGTATGTTGTATCATAAAAAAATAGAAATTAAAAATTTTGTCTAAAAAATAAAAAAAAAATTTAGGGGTCCCCTAACATTTAGGGGGATGAAAAATAGATGTTGGCCGATTCTCATAGATACCGGATAAGCACAAAAAATTTCATCAAAATCGGTCAAGCCGTTTCGGAGGAGTATGGCAACGAAAACTGTGACACGAGAATTTTATATATTAGATAAAACATATAGAAAATATATCTTGTGACAATACCGCCTAATTTTCCTGTTAAGCTGACGTGACGTCACAAAAGCCACGCAGTCGAGAATAATATCGAGAAATCCATGGAATTAATGGATTTATCGATATTATTCTCGATCGTGCGCTCGTAGACTCAAGACCTCCGACTAAAAATTAAGGAAAATTCTTCCGTTTTGGCACGATACAAGTCAAGACCTCCTAAGGGTGCTTCTTTTAGAAGCGAAACGCGTCGATACTCTTCCGGATTGGCTGCGTGGTGTTTGTGACGTCACGTCGGCTTAACAGGAAACTAGGCGGAATTGTCACTAGATATATATAATGTTTATAAAGATTTTTTAAATGTTTTATTAAATAATTAATTTAATATTTTTTGAAAATACTTTTAAAATATTTGTTATATTTCCCAAAAGTAACGCCTGAATCTATTCATTATTTGTGAGTTTCTTTTTTCCACCATAACTTCTAAACGGATTAACCGATTTTAATGTAAGAGATAACGTTAGATTCCTCTTAATAGCGAAAGTAACACTAGATATAAAAAAATAGAGATAACTGCCGGATTTTAGACGCCATATTGTGAGATAAATAATTTTTTTAAGAAGCGCTCGTAGGGAAGTTTACTTAGCTGTTCTCAAACGATCAGCAAAGTTAAGCAACGTCGCGCGCGGTCATGAGTTGGTGGATGGGTGACCGCTAGTAACATTACTACTGAGCGTTTCCGTGCTTCGGAGGGCACGTTAAGCCGTCGGTCCCGGTTGTCGTCTTAGGATGGCAGTCGTTATAGCATGGTTGTAGGGCATTTTGCGAATGCCCGCCTGGCTAGCTACCCTCAAGTAGAAAGTCTGTCGCCAAGCACCTAACGGTGTGTTCCGGCAGCTTTCCTTGAGAGCCAGTACTAGGTTAGCCCGCACAAAATCTTCGACCACATCATCCCTTACCATCAGGTGAGGTAGTGGTCAAAGGCTAAACTATCAGGCATAAAAAAAAAAAAAAAAAAAAAAAAAAAAAGGGTTTTATACGCCATATTGTGAGATAAATCATTTATTTTTCTATCAAACCCATTCAACAGTGGAGTATCAAAATGAAAAGGTTTAAAGAACGATTCCATTAATATATATAACTTGCAGTTTTAATTATAATGGAACAATAAAACGTATAACGGAAATAATTTATTTTTTGGGTTTAGGGGGGGTTTAGTTTAAATTTAGTTTTATGGGTTTTTACTTTTTAAATTAATTTGTACATGTTTTATTTATTTATAGCTGATTGGCTAACCTTTAACCACTATCTCACCTGATGGTAAGGGATGATGGGGTCGAAGATGTTGTTCAGTCCAACCTAGAATTACTGGCTCTCAAGGACAGCTGCCGGAACACGCTAGGATATATTATGTGCTTGGCGACAGATTTTCTACTTGAAGGTAGTATATGTATAAAACGTGATACAAAATATAGTACGGATATTAGATATGTATGTTTTTACAAATTTCGTTTTAGAGATAGGTCTCGTTATAGTTAGTCGATTATAGAACCTCCTTTTTTGAAGTTGGTTAAAACAGGAGGAGGTTCTCATTTCGGTTGTATGTTTTATTATGTGATAATTTTAGAAATTCTTTGATTATTTCAAATAACAAAATTAAACGATATAACTGTAAAATTTCATCAAAATTGGTTAAGTAGTCTGGTATTTCAATCAAAATAACTGGAAATAATACCTATGCCATTCAAGTGCATAAAACCAAATTTCCTTTCATACTCTTCAATTTCACAATATACAGGGTGGAAACTTTCAGCGGGGCAGTAAGGGGAAGTACCTTATCCGTTGCAGCTACTCGGAAATGGTCCTAGGAGACTTTCCATATTTTTTTACGGAATTTTAATCCCCATTCACAGATTTAAAAGTCAAGTATCAAGTTATCAAGTAGAAAATCTACCGCCAAGCACCTAACGGGTTGTTCCGGCAGCTATCCTTGAGAGCCAGTACTTCTAGCTTAGCCTGAACAACATCTTCGACCACATCATCACTTACCATCAGGTGAGGAGATAGTGGTCAAAGGCTAATCTATCAGGCATAAAAAAAAGGTTTTATTAACAATACAGTAAGCAAGAAAATAGCCATTTTACACAAAAACATTTTTTGATGCCAATCGATCCTGTTTCTAATACTGATCAAAAACTTCTATGGGACCAATCATCGTTAGAGTACTCAAAAGGTCACAAATTGCATAAAACTCCCTGTATATTCACAATGTATAAGAGTATTTTATTTTATTTCAATAAAGTATGTTGAATAATTTATTTTGAAGCAGTGATGGCTCAGTGGCATTGGCTATGGACTGCCGCGCAGCAGGTCCATGGTTCAATCACGCCACGGGCTAGAGCTTCACCGCATGGTGGAAGGGCATTTTGCGAATGCCCGCCTGGCTAGCGACCACCCTCAAGTAGAAAATCTGTCGCCAAGCACTTAACAGTGTGTTCCGGCAGCAGTCCTTGAGAGCCAGTGAAATTACAGGCAAAATGAGACTGCACATGTATGTCTCAAGGTGATGGGCGCAGTGCAGTTATTGTGATGAAATGTATCTGTTATGGGCAGAGGATACCGCTTAACATCAGGTGGGCCTCGTGTTCGTTCCGTCACAATAAAATAAAAAAATAAAAAATAAATTCGGTCAAAAAGTACATCGACCCTAATTCCGTTATCGCGTATGTCAGGTAACTTAAATACAAGATGTTTGTTGAAGATATTAACGATGGCCATCGATAAGCCGATGTAACGCCACTGGTCGATACGCTATCAAAAATGTTATCATTATAAACATGATTGTGAAATGTTTTTAGTTCACATTTTTAAGGAAAATATCGATAATATAGGTATACCTCTATATATATATATATATATATATAGAGGTATACCTACTACGAGGTATATATACAAGATGTTTGTAAACATTATTCACAACAAACAATCCTTTTCTCATTTAGTTGATAGTGCAACCGTAAACAGCACAAGAGTACCATTCTCAACTTTTAAAATTCTAGTAAAATCGTCACGCTTCGTCGTCACGTCATTGTGCGCGAGTTGCGCGTCCCGTACTCAAGTCAGCCCAGCGACAGCTCAGAATCGGTGGCGGGGTGAGGAAGACTAGTTTTGGTAGGGGGAGAGGAGTGTCCATTCTATACGTAGTATTATTATATGTTCTATGCCCCAGGTAAGATCACTATCTTACTCGTGCCACTTGCGCCATCAAGACGAATCTAACGATATATCATACATTAAAATCGGTTAAGCCGTTTAAAAGTTTTGGTGGAATAAAGAAACTCACAAACATACATAAATAAAGCCTAAAACATAACTCTTCTTATTATGGACAGTCGGATTGAGAACCTTTTTGAAGTTCGTTAAAATTTCTTTTTGAGATTAGTAAATGCCTTTGACCACAATCTTACCTGATGGTAACTGATGATGTGGTTGAAGGTGTTAACAGGATTAACCTAGAATTACTGGCTCTCAAGGACAGCTGCCGGAACACCGCTCACAGAAGGGAAATTCAAGTTGCACGTGAAAAACATATTGATTAAGAAATCTTACTACACAGTTTGTGATTACTTAAACGATAAAAATGCCTGGACAATTCCGCCTCCGCCAAGCTATCACCTGTCACCTACATAATTTAAACAAATATTGTAATAACTCTATTATATAGTAAGTATGTATCATAGTTAAAAGATATTTAAAAGAATGGCCCCGAGTTTCATGCCCGTTCTTCTCGCAGTGGCTCTATACAATTTATTTGCTGGACGTGGCAGTACAATGTAGAATATTTCAATACCTACTAAAATTTGTAATTGATAATTTCAATACTAAAATTTGTAATTGACCTTCATAAGAGCGTCGTAGACGCCTTAATTGAATAAATGACTTTGACTTTGACACACCGTTCAGTGTTTGGCGACAGATTTTCTACTTGAGGCTGGTTGCTAGCCAGGCGGGCATTCGCAAAATGCCCTTCCAACATGCTGTAAAGCTTTCCAACTAGAAGGCGTTAAACGAGGTCAGTGAAGGCGAATGTTTCTTTTCGTCTTCATTTAAGGTGTATTTTGTGGTCTTTCTTAAATATTGAGTTTTCGATGAGGCTGATTAAGTCGTACGTTATAGTGATAATCACCGTATATAAACCGCCGTAAAAGTAAGGTATATTTTATGGTCAATACTGCAATTATTATCGTATAACAAGTTCAATTCTGAAAATACTTTACGGAAGGCGTTTTTGACGGTTGTGTTTATTATAAAACATGGTACATTTTTATTGATTGGGGAAAATCATCTTAAGACTTGTGAATTCACCTTGCGTATTTACAATTCAACGATAAAAGGTCAAATTTGACTTAGGGTAGATTTATATTAGACCAGGCCGTGCCCGTGGCGTGCCGTGTACGTGGCCCCGACGGGGCATTTTGTATGAAGCAGTTTATATTAGACAGTGCCTGATCCGTGTCCTGTCCGGGCCCGCCTACTAACGTACGCCCCGGCCCGCCCCGGCCCGGACACGGCCCGGTCTAATATAAATCATCCCTTAGCCTTTAAGTCGTTTTTCTCAGTGTAAGGTGCGTTAACGCCGTTCAATAGCTAAGAGAATCGGGCTCCAGGTAAGATCCCTATCTTACTCGTGCCACTTGCGCCATCAAGACGAATCTAAAGATATATTCATTAAAATCGGTTTAGCTTAGAAGTTTTGCCGGTATAAAGGAACTCACAAACATACATAAATAAAGCCTAAAACATAACTCTTCTTATTATGGACAGTCGGATTCAGAACCTTCTCCTTTTTTTGAACTTGGTTAATTTTATTTTTTTATATAGCCTTTGACCACAATCTCACCTGATGGTAAGTGATGATGTGGTCGAAAATGCTAACAGGCTTAACCTAGAATTACTGGCTCTCAAGGACAGCTGCCGGAACACCGCTCACAGAAGGGGAATTCAAGTTGCACGTGAAAAACATATTGATTAAGAAATCCTACTACACAGTTTGTGAATACTTAAACAACTAAAATGCCTGGAGAATTCAGCCTCTGCCAAGCTATCGCCTGTCACCTACATAATTTAAACAAATATTGTAATAACTCTATTATATAGTAAATATGTATCATAATTAAAAGATCTTTAAAAGAATGGCCCCGAGTTTCTTGCCCGTTCTTCTCGCAGTGGCTCTATACAATTTATTTGCTGAACGTGGCAGTACAATTTAGAATATTTCAATACTAAAATTTGTAATTGACCTTCATAAGAGCGTCGTAGACGCCTTAATTTAATAAATGACTTTCACTTTGACACACCGTTCAGTGCTTGGCGACAGATTTTCTACTTGAGGGTAGCTAGCCAGGCGGGCATTCGCAAAATGCCCTTCCAACATGCTGTAAAGCTCAAGCCCGCACTGAGAAAAATCTAAAGTCAAAAGCGCCCTAATGACGGCCAATTTATATGGTATAAGGCGAAAAACCGACCAAACGTAAATACGTACAAAAACGCCTTCCAACTAGAAGGCGTTAAACGAGGTCAGTGAAGGCGAATGTTTCTTTTCGTCTTCATTTAAGGTGTATTTTGTGGTCTTTCTTAAATATTAACTTTCGATGAGGCTAATTAAGTCGTACGCTATAGTGATAATCACCGTATATAAACCACCGTAAAAGTAAGGTATATTTTATGGTCAATACTGCAATTATTATCGTATAACAAGTTCAATTCTAAAAATACTTTACGGAAGGCGTTTTTGACGGTTGTGTTTATTATAAAACATGGTACATTTTTATTGATTGGTGAAAATCATCTTAAGAGTTGTGAATTCATGTTACGTAGTTACAATTCAACGGTAAAAGGTCAAATTTGATTTAAGCCTTTAAGTCGTTTTTCTCAGTGCGCTTGAACACTTTGAAAGGATCAAAATGATATAAATAAAATAAAAACTTTCTTGTCTAGTTGTTCATTAACTCATAACGCAGTAGTTATTCATTGTATATGTAAAACAAAAATATATTGTTGTACAAATACGTCTATTGTACTGCGCGTGTTTATTCAACGATTGTTATATACTATCATTGATTTATAACGGTACACATATGATATATACAACACTAGCGACCCGCCCCGACTTCGCACTGGTATTTATTTTATTTATGCCTGATAGGTTAGCCCTTACTTTGCTTAGCTGTTCTCAACCGATCAGCAAATTTAAGCAACGTCGCGCGCGGTCATGATTTGGATGGGTGACCGCTAGTGACATTACTACTGAGCGTGCACGTGCTTCGGAGGGCACGTTAAGCCGTCGGTAGCGTTTGTTCTCTTAGGATGGCAGTCGTTATAGCACGGTGGTAAGGCATTTTGCGAATGCCCACCTGGGTAGCGACCACCCTCATGTAGAAAATCTGTCGCCAAGCACCTAACGGTGTGTTCCAGCAGCTGTCCTTGAGTACTTCTAGGTTAGACTGAACAACATCTTCGACCACATCATCACTTACCATCAGGTGAGATAGTGGTCAAAGGCTAACCTATCATGAATAAAAAAAAATATATATACTACACTAGCGACCCGCCCCGACTTCGCACTGGTATTTATTTTATTTATGCCTGATAGGTTAGCCTTTTGACCACTATCTCACCTGATGGTAAGTGATGTGGTCGAAGATGTTGTTAACCTAACCTAGAAGTACTGGCTCTCAAGAACTGCTGCCGGAACACACCGTTACATGCTTGGCGACAGATTTTCTACTTGAGGGTGGTAGATAGCCAGGCGTTAGACGCTGCTATAACGACTGCCATCCTAAGACGACAACCGGGACCGACGGCTTAACGTGCCCTCCGAAGCACGTGCACGCTCAGTAGTAATGTCACTAGCGGTCACCCATCCAACTCATGACCGCGCGCGACGTTGCTTAACTTTGCTGATCGGTTGAGAACAGCTAAGTAAACTTCGCTACGAGCGCTTCAAAATCACTTTTGGTATTTAACAAATATTATAAATTAAAATACATAAAAAGTAGTTATTGTGACATAACTGAAATAGTTAGACATATGGTATTGCGGACTATTGTAGATATTGCTGTCCTCTATAAAATTGTAGTACATCACTTTGCTCTAATGTCAATTATTTCCGCAGCGTACGCGATATAACGATTTTTTGGTATTTTTTTCACACGATGGGTTACATTATCGAAGTTTTTCATACGGATCCCTAATTTTCTACCGACTTCAAAAAAGGAGGAGGTACTCTACTATACTCAATTCGTATTCTTATTGTTTGTTATCTCAGAACTTTTGACTGGTTGAACCGATTTAGATGATTCTTTTTTATTTCAAATTTGATGCTTGCCGTGTCCCATTTAAATTGCATCAAAATCGGTCAAGCCGTTTTTGAGTTCCACTCCAATAACTGACAAGTATTTCCTATCTTGATGATGTAGTCAGTTGACAGTGAATGACAATCGAACCCATAACTAAAAAGGGTGAAAAAAATATTTTTACCAAAAAAAAGAACCGGCTTCAATACTCAAATGTGTGAAATAACTTGTCTAAGTCGGTACCATGCGCACAGTATTGTGATAATAGGTACTTTTGAACCATCATGGTACCGACTTCGACAAAATATTTTACACATTTGAGTGTTGGAGTCGGATCTATTTTTTGTCATAGCCTGTAATCATCAGGTGTAGTGTAGGATTCCAGTCTTGAAAGTATTTTTCAAATCGGTCCATTGCCCCAATTCTCTTAGCTATTGACTAAACGCCACACTACTGCGATGCTTCTGCGATCGAACTGCTGTTAGTGTCAAATTAGTTAGTTTGCTAATTCTAGCTCCTAATCGCAGTTGTATAGCAATCGCGTCGCTATCGTATGGCTGTGCTATGGCTTGCAAATGTTGCCACTGAAATAATAATGAAAACTTCTATCAATCAAGCATCAGTCAAAACATCAATACAGTGGTTTTCTAGGAAAACATACATTACTAAATGTATATAAATCATTTAGCTATTTTTATATCTAAAATCCTCCAAAATATTTAATGCCACTGTAGCAACGCAATCGCAACAGAATAGCTTACAGCATACCAAATATGTCCCAAACTATTGATAGCAAGACTTGCGAATGAACCTAAATAGCGGGCAGACTACGGATACTTTTTTTTTAATGTTATTGTAAAGGAACAAGCGCGAGGCCCACCTGATGTTAAGCGGTATCCTCTGCCTATAACAGATGCATTTAATCACAAGTGACGAACTGCACTGCGCCCATCACCTTGAGACATAGTTGTTAAGTCTCATTTTTGCCTGTTATTTCACTGGCTCTCAAGGACTGCTGCCGGAACACACCGTTAGGTGCTTGGCGACAGATTTTCTACTTGAGGGTGGTCGCTAGCCAGGCGGGCATTCGCAAAATGCCCTTCCACTATGCGGTGAAGCTCAAGCTCTGGGCGGGATTCGAACCATGGACCTGCTGCGCGGCAGTCCATAGCCAATGCCACTGAGCCATCACTGCTTCGAAGTCTGTCAAAACTACAATTTTCATGCAATTTTCAATAGCTAAGATAATCGGGCCCCAGTAGTTTTTAAGTTTATTCGTTACATACAAAAATACGAATCGTTCCTCTTTATATAATAATATAAGTGTAGAATGTAGATATACTAGTCATTGGTTGACTTTGAATTGTACAATGTCACTCCGCCGAAGGTCCGAGGTGCAGTAAATTTGCACAATTTGAGCATATAAATGAAACTAGTTCCAAAACGAGTTTTTCTATGTATGTTGCAAGTATGTTCGCAAGCTGTGAACTAATTTCGATGATTTTTAGGGTTCCACAGGCCAAAATGGAGCCCTAATAACCAAAACTATATATTACAAAATCACAAATATACGATAGGAAAAATTTAAGTCATGTGCGGGATTCGAACCCGCGTCCACCCACCGCTTGAGCCGGGGTATGCTCTAACCAATTGAGCTAACATGACATGACGTCGTAACTCGAATATTTCCTATCGTTCTTTAACAATCGTATTGGGATGAAGGAGGATGGATGATTATTGGGAGGGTTCGAATCCCGCACATGACTAAAATTTTTCCAATCGTATATTTGTGATTTTGTAATGTAATCCGCATAGCAGGCGTTAATGCAAACTTAACAATATTACAAAACTATATATCCTTGAGAGCCACTCATTCTGTTAGCCTGAACAACGCATCATCTTTTACTGCCAGGGAGAAGCGATAGATAGCTACCAATTTAAAGTAGAAAATCTGTCGCCAAGCACCTAACAGTGTGTTCCGGCAACACTCCTTGAGAGCTAGTAAGTTTGCAGGCATGAGACTTTTACTATTGTATGTCTCAGGGTGACGGGCGCTATGTAATTGGTCACAGAGTTACGAAATGCATCTGTTATAATATAATAATAAGTTTAGGCAAAAAACCTCATTATTATTCTCAATAAAAGTTTTGCTTTTCTGGGCTTTAAGCCCAGTTTGAACTGTAATTATGAACCTTGGCCAAGTAAATTTCAGCGTGTAATTATATATATTTATATTCTTATAAGGTAAGCCTTTGACCACAATCTCATCTGATGGTAAGTGATAATGTGGTCCTAGATATTGTTCAGGCTAACCTTGATACAGATTTTCTATTTGAGGGTGGTAACTAGCCATGCGGGCATTCGCAAAATGCCCTACCACCATGCTAAAGGCCTATCATCAGCAATATAATAAAAACTATTAATATATCATTGAATAGGACAACAACACGGAACTCAAACGCTCATATGAAAATTAATGTTCAAGCGAAGGACATTTAACAAGATTGATCGTTTAATTAATAACAAAGCTAGGCCACACAAACATTATCTGACAAAGAATGTCGACCAAATTGTTAGAAATTGTCTACTACAAGGTTGAAATGAAAAAGTATTATATATAGTACTGTATCGGATAGTCCATGGCTGATCCCGGCCTCCCTCGATGTGTGAGGGGGGGGGTTGCCATAATCGCCTGGCTTAGCAGGCGTTTTGTGTTTAGTTACTCGGAAGGCGCTGCTGCCCCACCTTCCGGTGTTTTACTTTAGTCGCCTCTTACGACACCCACGGGTAGCCCGGCAACCCACGAGAACACATTATATCGTAGGTAAATACTAATCGACTTCACATAAGGAGGTGGTTCTCAATTCGATTGCATGATTTTTTGTACTTTTGTTATGCGATTACTCCGCCAATTTTGAATTGATTTTCGATGATGCATTTTGTGTTTGGTAGATCATGCTTCAGAGGTATAATTTTTTATCAAAATCGGTTCAGATCTTGCCCCGTGGGGGTGCTGGGGTAGAATGTCACCCCCCATTGCTACCTCTGGGTGTCGTTAAAGGCGACTAATATTAAAATACCGAAAGGTGGGCAGAGGCGCCTTCTAAGGAACTGCTACCTTAAACTGCGTTCCCCAAGGCGCCTGCCAAGCGTAGGGATTTTGGAAAACGTCCCTTAATAGGGGAGGAAGTGTGTTCAGCATTGGACAATCCTGCTGATACAGTACAGTTCAGTACTTAAGTATTTTAAATTAAAATTATTGGAAACAATACTTATGTAATCCAAGTAAATAAAAGCAGTAGGTTGTTTAAAGTATTTATTAAAGTATAATGACATATATTATTTTATACCATAGATAAAACATTGAAATGTGAGGCTTTTGTTAACATAGGAAGTCAAACTTAGTACAATTAACTTCTTGGAATTCTGTTGTGGTCGAATTCAAAGTCAAAATAATTAATGTAATTTAGGCGTCTACGACGCTCTTATGAAGGTCAATTACACATTTTAATATTGAAATATTCTAAATGGTACTGCCACGTTCATAAAAAAATATATAGAGGCACTGCAAGAAGAACGGTCAAAACACTGGGAGCAATTCTTTTAAACGTTTTATAACAATGTGTTACATTTATATACTACTAGCTGACCCGGCAAACGTTGTTTTGCCATATAAATAATTTAAAAAATAAGGGTTGATCGTAGAAGGGTGAAAATTGAGGATTGTATGTATTTTTGTATGTTGTATCATAAAAAAATAGAAATTAAAAATTTTGTCTAAAAAATAAAAAATAAAATTTAAGGGTGGACTACCCCTAACATTTAGGGGGATGAAAAATAGATGTTGGCCGATTCTCATAGATACCGGATATGCACAAAAAATTTCATCATAATCGGTCAAGCCGTTTCGGAGGAGTATGGCAACGAAAACTGTGACACGAGAATTTTATATATTAGAAGAAAGATATAATAAAATGATTACAATATTTGTTCAAATTACGTAGGTGACAGGCGATAGCTTGGCAGAGGTTGTCCAGGCATTTTGTAATCACAAACTGTACAGTAGTAGGTATTTCTTAATAAAAATGTTTTTCACGTGCACCTTTAATTGTCCTTCTGTGGGAAAAGCAAAACTCATCGGTCTGACTTTTATGAAAGTTTTAATCCAACATGATTTATAAACTGAAATTACTTAATACAAATATAAAATCCCACACTATAGTTCTATAACATTATTGAGTACAAAACGCAACGTGAATACTTTTTCTGCGTCGCGTTAAGTGTCACAGACTATAAAATGGCTGTTTAAGGCTCCAAAAATATATCTATCTCATAAAATGTCATCCCAAGAAGAGAGTTAGATATATATTTGGAGCCTATAACCATGTTATAATGGCTAAAAACTAATCTGTCTAAAGGTGTCTGGTACTATTTTTTTTTTCTAAGCAGATCTAAAGAGGATGACCTAACTGTCCAGTATATAACATGACACTGGCAAATGCAAAAGATGTGCGAGTCCAAATCACGAGATAGGAAAAAAAACCTGTCCAGTAAGAAAACTACATACTTACTTACTAGACAGTAGGAGATTCCAAATTTAAAATCTCGCTTCTTACTGGACAGTTGTAAATAAGTCTCCGGTAAAGTTCACTTTCTGGATACGTTTTAGAGATGTTATGGCATCATAACATACCATTTTTGAGAAAAATAATATAAAAATATAATATATAGCAATAAAACACTTAAAAATATAAAAAATATAATATATAGTAATTTTATACTGGCGGTATGCCTTAATCAACAAAATACTACGACCTATATACAACACTACAGCTACTTATTTAATAAATATACCGGCTAGTACTCACGGTGTTTGGTCGTAATCTCCGACTACTACTACTACAGCTACTACAATAAAAGCATTTAGACAACCTATAAGTCATTGCAGACTCACAGGCAGTCCAAATGCTCCAGCCCACTACCAGTTGGCAGCGTAACCAGCATGCCGGCAGCATTGCCCCGTTGAAATGCAAATAATTTTAATAGTAATTTTTGTTTTGTGACCACTACCTTCCCCGTGGGGTGCCGGGTTATAATTGCACCTCTGGTTATAATATCATCCCGTGGGTGTCGTAAAAGCCGACTAAGGGAAAAATACAGGAAGGCAGCAGCGCCTTCTAAAGAACTGTCATCTTACGCTGCGATCCCCAAGCCGCCTGCCAAGCGTGGGGATTATGGCAAATACCCCCTTAATAGGGGAGGCTGTGTTCAGCAGTGGACGATCCGGCTGATACAGTACAGTACAGACCATTACCTTCCTACTGTAAGTTGTTATTCTGTGACCATTATGCTGTGTGATTTCCTAACAGTGGGCTGCGCAGGCGCCGTAATAACAAGTGGTTTCCACAACCGAGCCTTGTAATATAGTGAAAGTATGTTTATAACTGGAACGCAACGTTACGGCTTCACTTTAATGAGATAATCAGCTTTCTTTGATAGGTTTTTTTTTTTTTTGTTATTGTGACGGAACAAGCTTGAGGCCCACCTGATGTTAAGCGGACTAACCTCTGCCTATAACAGATGCATTTCGTCACAAGTCACGAATTGTACTGCGCCCGTCACCTTGAGACATAGTTGTTAAGTCTCATATGCCTGTAATTTCACTGGCTCTCAAGGACTACTGCCGGAACACACCGTTAGGTGCTTGGCGACAGACTTTCTACTTGAGGGTGGTAGCTAGCCAGGCGGGCAATCTCAAAAAGGATCGAACCAGGGTACTGCGGCGCGGCAGTCCATAGCTATTACCGCTCGGCCATCATTGCTTCAAAGTATTACAGATAGGACAGTTTTGTGATATTTAGTGCCTGTTTCAGAATGTTCGAGTAAGTTCCGGTTATACCATCCAAAACATATAATAAATAAAACACTATCTTTTCGTTTCACAGTCATCGATTTAGCCTATCCATCGGTTAAAGCTTGAAACGCGCTGCATGTTAACTGTCATTTTTATCATTCAGTTATTTTATGTTCTGGGTAGTATAACCGGAACTTACTCGAACATTCTGAAACAGGCCCTTGATTTAATTTAAAAAAAAAATAATGACTACCAGAATTGAAAAGTTTGAAATGAAATTAGGTCTCTCGTTTTGCTTTTTTTTGAAGCTGTGATGGCTCAGTGGCATTGGCTTTGGACTGTCGCGCAGCAGGTCCATGGTTCGAATCCCGCCGCGGGCTTGAGCTTCACCGCGTGGTGGAATTGCATTTTGCGAATGCCCGCCTGGCTAGCGACCACCCACAAGTAGAAATTCTGTCGGCAAGCACCTAACGGTATGTTCCGGCAGCTGTCCTTGAGAACCAGTAATTCTAGACAAGCCTGAACACCATACTCGACTACATCATCACTTACCATCATATGAGACAGTAGTCAAAGGCTAGCCTAACAGCCATAAATAAAAAAAAATGCTGATAGTAGTACTACAATCTCACCTGATGGTAAGTGATTATGTGGTCGAAGGTGTTAACAGGCTTAACTTAGAATTACTGACTCTCAAGGACAGCTGGCGGAACACAACGTTATGTGCTAGGAGACAGATTTTATACTTGAGGGTGGTCGCTAGCCAGGCGGGCATTCGCAAAATTCCCTAACACCATGCTATATCGACTGCCATCCTAAGACAACAACCGGGACCGACGGCATAACGTGCCCTACGAAACACGGAACCGCTCAGTAGTAATGTCACTAGCGGTCACCCATCCAACTCATGTTCGTGGGCGACTTTGCTTAACTTTTCTGATCGGTTAAGAACAGCTAAGTAAACTTCGCTACGAGCGCTTCAGATACCCGAGTAAATTCTTAGCTAAACGCTTGTAGCACAATACCTAAGACCTATATAAATGCAATAGTTTAAATATTAATATAACTATATATATAACTATAAAACAATAATGACGTGATTATATAGATATATTACTAATACCTGTTATGCCTTTGTCGGCTTCGGCAAATAATGATAACAATATTAATAATACTGGTATTAATATTTTATGACCTCAAACGGTGATTGTTGGTTGATTCGGCTTTTTGTTTCATAACTCATAAGTTATACATTTATTATCCCCTTCGAGGAATACATGCATGCATGCATACATAACGATGTGGTATTCTTAGGCTTTTAATGTGTAATAATTTTTTTCAACACACTCGCTCGTAACGGGCCTTTAAATGCACTGATTTTAGTGTCATAAAATAGTCTATTACGCACTCGTGTTTTTTTCTACTTTGCCGCACTAGTGTTTTAAATAGAAAAAAAAAACAACGTTTCCACACTTCTCACCAAGGAGATTGTAGTTTGTTTCGTTCGTTTTACATATAAAAACAAACCAAAGAGTTTTTTACCAACTGAAGTAGAACAGAAGATATAATTAGAAACCTTAATCAGATTATTATTGCTATCAAAAAGATCAAGAAAATATTTTCGTATTCGTTCCTCGCGAGTGTGTAGAAAAACGTCGTATGAAACTCGTGCGCGTTGTTTATTACAATCTCTACTTCATTTAGGCCTGAGATCTCAGGCCTAAAACCCGTCTCGATTGTAGTAAACAAATTCGCGCGCACTTGTTGCATAGTGTACTATAATCCCCTTCGTGGAATACACACATTTTGAAGCGCTCGTAGCGAAGTTTACTTAGCTGTTCCCAACCGATCAGCAAAGTTAAGCAACGTCGCGCGCGGTCATAAGTTGGATGGGTGACCGCTAGTGACATTACTACTGAGCGTTTCCGTGCTTCGGAGGGCACGTTAAGCCGTCGGTCCCGGTTGTCGTCTTAGGATGGCAGTCGTTACAGCATGGTGGTAGGGCATTTTGCGAATGCCCGCCTGGCTAGCTACCACCCTCAAGTAGAAAATCTGTCGCCAAGCACCTAACGGTGTGTTCCGGCAGCTGTCCTTGAGAGCCAGTACTTCTAGGTTAGCCTGAACAACATCTTCGACCACATCATGACTTACCATCAGGTAAGAGATAGTGGTCAAAGGATAACCTATCAGGCATAAAAAAAAAAAATGACGATGTGGTATTCTCTTTTAATGTGTAATTTATTTTTTTGATGCCTTGTACTATTAACATCTATAAATGGAATATAAATATATAGGTTATTGGTAAAATGCTAACAACCTCTTAGGGTTGACTTCTGCTAGTTTTAACAAAGATTTTGAAAAGAATGTTTTTTTGTAAGTATATATTATTTTTATTGTTTTTTGACGGAATAAGCACGAGGACCAACTGATGTTAAAAGTCTCTTGTGCATATTATTTCATAATTTATTATTTCATATTTTATATAACTTAGCTCCATGTAAATATTTCAAAAGTCTAAAAAGGGGACGTGCCGCGGGCCCTCTTGGTTCGGAGTAGGCATTGTTTTTTTACTACGATAAAAATTTGTTACGAAATGCATCTGTTATAGGCAGAGATTACCGTAGATGCGCCTGGACACAAACAAATAAAACCGGCCAAGTGCAAGTGGAACTCGCGCACGAAGGGTTCCGTAACTAAATATTCTGTGAATAGTTAAAGCGTCTACCTGTCACCGTTATTAGTATCGAGCAAGAAACGGTAAAAATATCAAGTTTGTTGTATGGGAGCCCCATTAAATATTTATTTTATTTTTAGTATTTGTTGTTATAGCGGCAATAGAAATACATCATCTGTGAAAATTTCAACTGTCTAGCTATCACCGTTCTTGAGATACAGCCTGGTGACAGACGGACGGACAGCGAAGTCTCAGTAATAGGGTCCCGTTTTTACCCTTTGGGTACGGAACCCTAAAAAAAGATAATTGCCTATAAAAGGCCGGCTGACTTTCCGAGGTGGGCACAATTTCCCCTATTTCCTTTAATGAACTATATAAGTAATGATCATGGCTTATAAATAACAGTGCAGTTGTTATTCATTTGCAGTGCTATTCCATTCAATAGTTAAATATAACAAACACAATAATATCTTTATAGTTTTATCATGTTTAAATTACCCGAGATTACAGGTTTCCTTTTATTATATGAACTTTAGATTGGTAGGTACATACTATAAATATCAAGATTACACAGAAATAATCTTTGTTTTGTTTGACATAAAAGCTATATTTGCATTACACAATAGGTTTAATGTTTTTTTTATTTCTCATAGAGTTCACTTATAATGAGATACAGTTAATTATTTAACTTAAAAACTAATTAATCTAATTAGCCAAGTTTTTATAATAATATTTTATGTTAGTCCAGAGATCTTACGAGATGTTATCATGGATATAGTTTTATTTTCTTTTTAAATTAATGAATTTGACAGTCTTTGAGATCTTTAGGTAACTCGTTATAGAAGCACAATTTTAACATAAAATACGACTTCAAAACGAAATATTTTCTTAAACAAAAATTCACTAAAAAGTTTATAAACCAAACCATTTTATACAGTTTTTTTGTTTATTTTACATCGATGAGTACCACGTGGGGTTCTGGGCTAGAATGTCATCCCTCATTACCACCTGTGGGTGTCGTAAGAGGCAACTAGAGGTAAAATCCCGGAAGGTGGGTAGCAACGCCTTTTCAAAGAACTGATATCATAAACTGCGATCCACAAGACGCCTGCCAAGCGTGGGGATTATGGAAAATTAGCCCTAAAATGGGGGAGACTGTGTACAGCAGTTGACAATCCGGCTGTCACAATACCTATATCGATGTGAAAATGAGAATGTAGAAGCCTATTAAATACCCATTATTATGGATAACTCAAATACTACTCGACAGATCTCACTCAAATTTAAATAGGACCGCATGACAAGCACCAGCATTCGAATAAAAAAAAATCATCAAAATCGGTACAGCCTGTAAAGAGTTATGAGGTAACACAAAAAAAATTACAGGTGCATTGAGAACCTCTGCCTTTTTTTAAGTCGGTTAAATTCATTCAAGTTTATTAAATTCATTACAAAATCACAAATATACGATAGGAATAATTTAAGTCATGTGCGGGATTCGAACCCGCGTCCATCCACCCCTTGAGCCGGGGTATGCTCTAACCAATTTCTATCGTATATTTGTGATTTTGTAATGAAATCCGCATAGCAGGCGTTATAGCAAACCTAACAATATTAAAATTTATTAAATTCTGTTAAATCTGTTTGTGTATCTTTTATTAAAACCATTTACATGATAAAATTTTGCTTTCTCATTGATTGGACCTACTCGATAAAGATAGAAAGAAGTTTTATTAGCCCTTTTGTTATTTGTTTACAGGCAAGTCCAAGGTACATTTAATACATATTTATACATTGAATTTTGAAGCGCTCGTAGCGAAGTTTACTTAGCTGTTCTCAACCGATCAGCAAAGTTAAGCAACGTCACCCGCGGTCATGAGTTGGATAGGTGACCGCTAGTGACATTACTACTGAGCGTGCACGTGTTTCGGAGGGCACGTTAAGCAGTCGGTCCCGGTTGTTGTCTTAGGATGGCAGTCGTTACAGCATGGTGGTAGGGCATTTTGCGAATGCCCGCCTGGCTAGCTACCACCCTCAAGTAGAAAATCTGTCGCCAAGCACCTAACGGTGTGTTCCGGCAGCTGTACTTGAAAGCCAGTACTTCTAGGTTAGCCTGTACAACATCTTCGACAACATCATCACTTACCATCAGGTGAGATAGCGGTCAAAGACTAAGCTATCAGGCATAAAAAAAAGTAATTATGTTAAATTCTAATTACGTCTATGTAAATATTTGATTAAAATTTAATAATTATAATATTTTTGCTCATAATACAGTTAAATACAATTTGCAGTTATCGCGTTTGCACTTGTCCTAAGAACAAAGATTCTACAAGCTGCATTGACGTGTATTCTTTTATTGTGTAGAAGGGGTGTTTCCAAAAGTTCTTATGTTTTAGTTTGAACACACTATATTTTAAGATGGTCAAGCTTTTTGGTAATTTATTATACATCAGTTATTTCGAACAACGACCTTGTTTCCGTACTTTAGCTAATCTGATTCTTGGTACATTCCGAATTTCATTATGTTTTATAATTCGCTTTTCATTATTACGCAGATTGTAAGGTAAAACTTTTTCCTGTTTTTCTGGAATATCCCTATCCTCATGAATTTCTACTAAACAATTATATATGTAAAGAGAAACAACTGTCATAATTTTGTCTTTCATAAAGTGCTCCCTTGCGGGGCTACGCTTTTTCAGTCCATTAATTGTTCTTATTGAACGTTTTTGACATTTGAGTTGAACTCTTGTTACCTCCGTAGCATTACCCCAAACAGTAATGGAGTATCTTATTATTGAATGTATATATGCATAGTACACCTATATTAGCGATTTCTTATCTAACAATGCTTTAAGTCTAAAGTGAGCGTAATTACCAATTGCCATTGACTAATTAGTTACAAAGCACATATTGATAAAATTTGCAAGACGTGTTGTCTATTGTGTATCCTAAAAATATATTTTGAATCAATGATACTGGGCTTGCGGTAGGCTGAGCGGTAATTGCTATGAACTGCCGCGCCGCTGTTCCCTGGTTCGATCCTCACCGCCGGCTTGAGCTTCACCGCATGGTGGAAGGGCTTTTTGCGATTGCCCGCCTGGCTAGCTACCACCCTCAAGTAGAAAATCTGTCGCCAAGCACCTAACGGTGTCTTCCGGCAGTAGTCCTTGAGAGCCAGTGAAACTACAGGCACATGAGACTTAACAACTATGTCTCTAGGCGACGGGCGCAGTGCAATTCGTGACTAGTGATGAAATGCATCTGTTATAGGCAGAGGTTAGTCTGCTTAACATCAGGTGGGCCTCGAGCTTGTTCCTTCACAAGAACATAAAAAAAAATACAGAAGTCTCATTACCATTAATGCCGCGATTGATATGCATAGATATCTTACCTAATTAGACATTGAAACTAATAGCAATGGAATAAGATTCATAATCCTCTGAAACGGTGGACTAGCTTTAGTCCCGAGTTAAAAACTTTATTTGCTCAATTTATTATTGTATATTTCAAATTGTAACTACAGCCTATGTATTAAGATTTAAATTTGTCTGGTCACCAATTTGTATGAATTTTTTGGTATATGTATCGTGTGCAGTCATAGAAGTATGTGATAAGGAAGGAACGTGTGCAACGCTACGCGATGACGATGCTAAGCTATAACGTCATAATTGGTATGACAAATATAGATAGGGGTGTAAATACGTGATATTCTACCAACATAACTTTGATAAAGCATTTTTTCACGTGTATTTCATTATTCTACCGTACCTTTTAAATGGCTGAACATATTTTGATGTAATGTATATCGTTAGAATCCTTACGTCATCCCGATTAAGAGTTCAATCATATAATTAATATTATATTTGAAGAATTGAAAACTATTTTAGAATTATGAGATTTTCTTGAAATATTTGTTCACCGTATTACGAGCATCTGAAATTATATTAAGGAGTCTAGTAAAGATAAAGTATGCGTTTTTAGGGTTCTGTATATAAAGGGTAAAAACGGGACCCTATTACTGAGACTTCGCTGTCCGTCCGTCTGTCACCAGGCTGTATATCAAGAACGGTGATAACTAGACAGTTGAAATCTTCACAGATGTATTTCTATTGCCGCTGTAACGACAAATAACAAAAAAATAAAATAAAATAAATATTTAAGGGGGGCTTCATACAACAAACTTGATTTTTTTTACCGTTTCTTGCTCGATACTAATAACGGTGACAGGTAGACGCTTCAACTGAATAGTTTGAGTATTTAGTTTTATGTTCTCTTTAAATATAATTAATTTCAAATCAAATCAAATTGTTTATTGCGAATACAGGTGTTAAAGCTGTTTAGTACATAGGATAGTTCTGCCATAATTGGCCACTTGGCATGCAAAAATTCATGAGCTTAAAAATAATACAGTACTAACTTATTAAAATATTTCATCTATTACATAAATTATATTATACTATTTTATAAATTATTATATGACCACTAACTTTGAGACAATATTTTAATTAATGTTACCATATTCCCTCTTTAATCCGCCATAAATAAAATTAAATAACAAAAGAAATGTCCTTACCATTTAAAACTAAACATTTAGAGAAAAAAGTACGAGTCAGAGAATTTGGTAAAATGTCATAGAATTGCAAAAATTGTTAGTTAAATTATGTAATTATTATATGTCAATTTATTTAAGTACTAACGATATTGAAATATTGTCTAATTGAAACATAATTTATCATTCAGATATTCGTTTACATCATAATAAGCTTTATTTAACAGAAATTGTTTCAATTTAAATATATTTATATTAGTACATTGAATTATACTTGTCGGTAAATGGTTAAATATTCGAGGAGCCATACAGAATATGCTTTTATTGAATTGGGCAGTATAATTAAGAGGCAAGCGCACCTTAAATTTACATCTTTCACTATCGAACCCAATATACAAATTTTTGTTAGTAAAAACGAACACTGACACTTCATATATATATAAAGATGGAAATGTAAGTAGCTTTAAATTAATGAAGAAAGGTTTACATGTGTCATCTTGATTAAGTTTACGAATTGCCCTTACACACCTTTTCTGTGCCTTAAATACAAATTCTGTGTCCCCAGAAGATAACGCCGAAACGCAATAGTGATTCTACATATCCATGATATGCAGTGATAACCGCAGGCTGGTTCACGACTTTAGCAAGCATGTAAAGAGCATAAGAGAATTTATTTAGTTTACAACATACGTTTTCTACATGATTAATTAATATAATATAAATAATAAGGGGGCTCCCATACAATAAAAGAGATTTTCGCCGTACCCACCCAGCTCAATCGGACACTGCGAAAAGTGTCTGTAACTTGCAAGATTAGGTTACAGATAATGGTACGGAACCCTTCGTGCGCGAGCCCCACTCGCACTTGGAATGAAATAATAAATTACAGGCACAAGAGCCTTTTAACATCAGGTGGTACTCGTGCGTATACCGCTAAAAACGCATAAACGACACAAAAAAGTTTTTAAGGACTAGCAGAAGTCAACCCTAAGAGGTTGTTAGCATTTTTCCTATAACCCTGTATAGCAGTGCTTCTCAATCAGTGCACTTACAGAATTTAAAAATTTTCGTGACGTCCTACTATTAATTAATCACCTATATTGGTACTTTGCTTAATTTTTGTATACCTAATATATATATATATATATATTGAATGAGAAATATGCTGTTTAAGCAACAGCATACCTGACTCAGTGACCCAAAAAAACAACGTGTGAATGTACTGCACGGTTTCCTAATTTAAATATGCTAAGGTATAACTGAGCTGCTGCGGACCCCTGTCACACATGCTACGGACCCCTAAGGGGTCCATGGACCCCACTTTAAGAAACCCTGCTGTATAGTAACATAGCTCAGTATAGCCTCGCTCCACGTAAGACGCGAGCATGTCACTTGCGCCTATCTTTCATTGTAATACAATGTATTAATCGCATTACTTATCTCAGTGTATACTTCTACAGTTCTATACTATACAGCAACCGCGTGCTGTCGTGCTAATGTCGTGATGTAGGAAATTATTATAAATAAAATAAATTATTTATTTCTTCATACAAACGGTAGTGTTTCAATAGGTTATGTATATATAATTTACAATAAAAAAATACTTCTAGACTTCTCTAGTTACTACAGTGTTGCATCGTTCAACTAATATGATCATTGTGAAAATTTGTGTGTGTTTTTTTATGTTATTGTGACGGATCAAGCTCGAGACCCACCTGATGTTAAGCGGACTAACCTCTGCCTTTAACAGATGCATTTCGTCATAAGTCACGAATTGCACTGCGACCGTCAGCTTGAGACATAGTTATTAAGTCTCATGTGCCTGTAATTTCACTGGCTCTCAAGGACTGCTGCCGGAACACATCGTTAGGTGCTTGGCGACAGATATGTGTATGTTTGTTAATGCTTCACGCTGAAACTGCTGAACCGATTTGGGTGATACTTGGAATATAATTAGTGTAGGTCCTGCATTAACACATAGGATACTTTTCAACATCATCATCATACATTTTCATCATTGTCTACGCGGGTTTAACTGAGGGGGTCATTTAGTATAATATAATTGCCAATTTGCCGACCAATATTCTGTTTGTGCGGGATAGTTTTATCAATAATATAAAAAAGTGTTCATAGTTTTGCTTTTGGTATACGTTTCGTCGACTACCAGATGGCAACCTCCTTCGCAATTCTCGTTAGTAGTGCATTTGCTATCATATGCCTTATAAGTGTAAAATTAGCATGTGCTCTGATGTGTCTTGACATAGAAGAAAATGTACTAAGATATGAGTAAGTCTAAGCGGAGCAAGGCCCAATTTAAGTCCCATGTAATAAGAGACGAGCCTATCAGCGAGTTTCGCTTCTATACTCTACTCTTCACTCTACTTCTCGTAGAGTCAAGACCTCCTGAGGATGCTTCCTGTAGAAGCGAAACGCTAAAAATTCTTCCGGTTTGGCTGCGTGGCGTTTGTGACGTCACGTCGGCTTAACAGGAAAATTAGGCGGAATTGTCACTAGATATATTTTTATATTTTTTAAGTGTTTTTAAGTGTTTTATTATGTAAATATTTGTTATTATTAAATATGGATTTCCGCAAAGTAACGCCTAAAACTATTCATTATGATAAAAAGTATCATATGTGTTAATCCAGCACCTCATCTACCTCCATAATTTCATCAAATTTGGTTCAGCCGTTTGAGTGTGAAGAAGTAATAAACATACTAACACACAAACAAACGTTCGCCTTTATAATATTAGTTTGATAAGGATCAATTGAGAGGAGTAGGTCGCAAATGGCAGAATTTTTTCCTATTTTCTTCTTTTCTTTATGCCTGATAGGTTAGCCTTTGACCACTATCTCACCTGATGATAAGTGATGATGTGGTCGAAGATGTTGTTCAGGCTAACCTAACCTAACCTAACCTAGAAGTACTGGCTCTCAAGGATAGCTGCCGGAACACACCGTTAGGTGTTTCTCGACAGATTTTTCTACTTGAGGGTGGTAGCTAGCCAGGCGGGCAATCGCAAAATGCCCTACCACCATGCATTGTCTTGACACTTATCGTTATATTTTGAACAATTCACACAATATCTTTATAAATTATAGCCTATGTGTTATTCTGATGTGTAAGCTATATTAGTGTAAAGTTTCATTAAAATCCATTCAGTAGTTTTTGCGTGAAAGGGTAACAAACATCCATACATACATCCAAACTAACAAACTTTTGCGTAGACGAAGATGCGTAGGTACCACATTTTAATGGAATGTGTCCGAAACGAAGTAGCTAGAAGGGCATTACTCGATGACAGTTCTATTGGATTGTGTAATAGTTACCTATCATTCCCTACGTCCCACAAGGCCAAAATGGTACTAGCACTGGTAAAGCTTGGTCTAAAAAACAGGCTAAGTGGTATTAATAATGGCTAAGTGTAATTATGTATATTGTTTTGTATAATTTTGATGCCATACGGAGCGGCATATTCGCTGAGCAAAAAAGCTCCTTAAATAAAGATTAAAAAAAAAAAAACTTTTGCGTTTATTATATTAGTAAGGATAACAAATGAACGACCCATTGAGGAGACGGATATCAAAAAAAAGTCAGCCAAATAATAAACTAAGAGGTAGATAGTTGTGGGGGGTCCAAAATCTACGTGTATGTGAATAATATGGTATATGTTATCAAAATTCATTCGCCGGGAACTGTACACTGAGAAAAATCTAAAGTCAAAAGCGCCCTAATGACGGCCAATTTATATGGTATAAAGCGAAAAACCGACCAAACGTAAATACGTACAAAAACGCCTTCCAACTAGAAGGCGTTAAACGAGGTTAGTGAAGGCGAATGTTTCTTTTCGTCTTCATTTAAGGTGTATTTTGTGGTCTTTCTTAAATATTGACTTTTCGATGAGGCTAATTAAGTCGTACGTTATAGCGATAATCACCGTATATAAACCGCCGTAAAAGTAAGGTATATTTTATGGTCAATACTGCAATTATTATCGTATAACAAGTTCAATTCTAAAAATACTTTACGGAAGGCGTTTTTGACGGTTGTGTTTATTATAAAACATGGTACATTTTTATTGATTTCGCTTTGCGTGGTGAAAATCATCTTAAGAGTTGTGAATTCATCTTACGTAGTTACAATTCAACGGTAAAAGGTCAAATTAGATTGAAGCCTTTAAGTCGTTTTTCTCAGTGCACTGCGCGGCAAAGGTACTCGTGTCGTGTTATATCTCGATTACCTGATAATATTTATATCGCGGTATTTATTTATCAGTAATTTATCATAGTGTAAACAACGCATTATCTTGTAAATATATTACAAATCAATATAGGCAATTATATCTACAAAATATTATTGATAATAAAAATATTAAAAAAAAAAATTTTTGAAAGATATTTGTCCCATTTCAATGACCTAGTTCTGTGTTCTTGAAATAACTAAGGATTATGATACTAATTGTGACGGTGCAAGCACGAGGCCTACCAGATGTTAAGCGGACTGACTTCGGCATATAACAGATCTATTTAACACGTCACTTGTGATGAAATGCATCTGGTCTAGGATGAGGTTAGTCCGCTTAACATCAGGTGGGCCTCGAGCTTTTTCCGTCACAATGACATAAAAAAAAACATAACTTCTGAATGGCAAAAAAAACACTAACTGGCAGATTTTAGACGCGATGTACTGAGATAAAAAAAATCTTTTAAACCCATCGAGTGGGATATGAAAATGAAAGGCTTTAAATAGAGATTCCAGCATAAACGTGCAGTTTTAGCAATGGAATGATAAAACGTCTATCGAAATTAAATAATTTACTGTCAGGTTTTTTACTTTTTGAATAAAACTATACTAGTTATTAATAAATATGTATTACTGCAAAGTAACGCCTGCATCTATTATATATTAATTATATAAATTTCTTATAATCCACCACATATATATATATATATTGCTATTAATTGTTCAAGTAAAGTTATTAAGCACATAAGCGCTTTGATAAATAGCTCCATTCTATGATAACAGACATTATTTTGTAATTCTATGACAGAAATAAATAAAACGTGTTATAAAGTGAAAAGAAACGCACTCTCAAACAAAGTATACAGAAACACAAAAGTGAAATCTCACTTCTGTATTTCTAAAGTTTTGTTTCGGTTTTGTGTCAAGTGACTTATATGTGTAAGTCAAAATAGTGAAGTGAATTACATAAGTGACAACTACATTTATAAATGATCAAATGAGTGAAAATAAAGTAATGAAAAATACTTAAGTATTTCAAAAGTGTAATTAAATTTATACAAGATGCTGTCCCGAGGGATAAAATACCAGAAATTGGACGATGTGGAGATTGGGTAAGATTACTTTATTTTTTTACTAGTTGCATAGAGAAATAATAACATTAATCCACAAAAAATACACAGTGTTTTTACAGATTTATCTTAAAGAAAAACTTCTAATACACGTCTAGTTTTGTCTTTCATATTCTGTACTGTGTCAGTCGGATTGTCCACTGCTGAACACAGCCTCCCCCATTATAGAGGGGGTTTGCCATAATCGCCACGCTTGGCAGGCGTCTTGCGGATCGCAGTGAAAGACATCAGTTCCTCGGAAAGCGCTGCTGCCCTTCTGGTGTGTAACCCTTAGTCTCCTCTTACGATAGCCACGGGTAGAGATGAGGGGAGACATTCTAGCCCGGCACCCCACGTTTACTTGATGTTAACTTTCATATTCACGTGATGTTAAAAGCCATCAAGAGATGGCGCTCACTAATTATAGTTTTCTCTTTCGTAAATTACTGCCCAGAACCAAAGTTTGTGCTTAGAACACTTGACAATAAAATTTGTTTCAATATTTTTATTTTTACAATGACGCATGCTCCGCACATTACATTACAAAATTACAATGAGAGAAAAATCGGACATAAAATTATAGGGTTGCGTCATCATTGACAAATTTAAAGCTAATTGCAAAATTAGTCTTGTTTGTAGTGCAACGTAAGTTGAATTATAGGTGTCGCTCCATCCCAATACAATGGTTAAGAACTTGAGGTTTTTTTTTTTTTAATTTTATGCCTTATAGGTTAGCCTTTGACCACTATCTCACCTGATGGTAAATGATGATGTGGTCGAAGATGTTGTTCAGGCTAACCTAGAAGTACTGGTTCTCAAGGACAGCTGCCGGAACACACCGTTAGGTGTTTGGCGACAGATTTTCTACTTGAGGGTGGTAGCTAGCCAGGCGGGCATTCGCAAAATGCCCTACCACCATGCTATAACGACTGCCATCCTAAGACAACAACCGGGACCGACGGCTTAACGTGCCCTCCGAAGCACGTGCACGCTCAGTAGTAATGTCACTAGCGGTCACCCATCCAACTAATGACCGCGCGCGACGTTGCTTAACTTTGCTGATCGGTTGAGAACAGTTAAGTAAACTTCGCTATACGAGCGCTTCAAAATGTAATGTTGTTTGTTTGTTAATTTTGTAATACAATTTGTTTTAGGGTAACTTAGTTAAGTATTAATCCAAATGGGATCATCGGACTACGTTTCAATGTACAGTTTAGTAATTTTTGTATGTTATTACATACATATTAACCACGCGTGTGTTCCCTGAAGGGGTAGGCAGACGTGTGTAAACACTCACGTTTCGCCAATTGCGTTTTGGTCCCATGTAATAGGTTGCGAGCCTATTGCCATTCACCGGGTACAGTTTCAGGGTCATACAAAATGTTTTATCTAACACACTGGACGAAACACAAGAACGTATTGCGAATAATATGTTTACGCTAACAACATATAAGACAGGAACAAAAGAATATAATGTATGAAACCCTGGCAGGGCACTAAGATGGTATACAACCCTGTTGTGCGTCTAATGCACACAGCACCCTACTTACATCCATGTGAGAAATGGCATGCTGCTCATTTGGCTTACGGCACCCTCGCGGAGAAATGGGGAGGTGGCATTATAACCAGGCACACCATGGGTATTTAATTGGCATATAAATGATTTGGTGTATTAAAGTATAATTAACAAGGTTTCTTGATATAAGTCGACTTCCTATATAAAACTATAAGTACCGTCCGTCAAGAAAGAATATCAATTTAAATTATAATAAATAAGTGATTACAAATAGTACAGAAAATTAAATATTAATAAATACTTATATCCTAAAGTACTTTTGATATTGTTATGCTTGCAATAACACCTGCTATGCGGATTACATTACAAAATTACAAATATATGATAGGAAAAATTTAAGTCATGTGCGGGATTCGAATCCGCGTCAATCCACCCCTTGAGCCTGGGTATGCTCTAACAAATTGAGCTAACATGACATGACGTCATAACTCAAATCTTACCTATCGTTCTTTAACCATCGTATTGGGATGGAGCGACATCTATAGTACCACTTACGTTGTACTACAAACAAGACCAATTTTGTAATTGGTTTTATACTTGTAAATGATGACGCAACCTTATAGTTTTGATATTGTTATGTTTGCAATAACGTCTGCTATGCGGATTACATTACAAAATTACAAATATATAATAGGAATTTTTTTCCTATAGTATATTTGTAATTTTGTAATGTAATCCGCTCATGAGAGATGAGAGTATATATCCTAAAGTACTGTATCCAAAATGGCCGCCAACGCTATCAAGTGAAATATTTTGTAACAACAACACCACTTTACAAAGCAGATAAAATATGTTAATATATTGATGATGCTATGGCACAACATTTTGTTTATTCGCAAACATAAATGATGGAATTGCTTTGTATTATGCATAAGGAATAAGGAAAAATAAAAAATATGTCATTTTGTACACGCTATGTTGTGGAGAATATTTCAATTCAATTCAATTCAAAACCATTTATTTCAAGCAAAATTTTACCTATATTCACGAAATATAATATAAAATCTAACACATTATTACATTGATATCATACAATACATCTAGATGTGAATGTCATGTAAATAATAATATTGATAAATTATATAATTGATAACACATTATGACATTACAAACAAATTAATATAATTGCATTAAATAAAATAGAAGTCAGATGTCAAAAAAATAATTATAATAAATACCAGTACTAAAATGTCAAATTGAAATAAAATCACATAATAATCTTAATTCTAAATTATGTCAATAAAATAATTATTTAGGTATTTAGTAGGTATGTATCACAAGTCAGTCATATATTCTCGCCGGCATATGTACTGAGACATGTCTGGCGCAGCAATGTCGGAGGAAAGGACAGTCAAATCTGGCAGATTTTCGAAACGCTCGTAGCGAAGTTTACTTAGCTGTTCTCAACCGATCAGCAAAGTTAAGCAACGTCGCGCGCGGTCATGAGTTGGATGGGTCACCGCTAGCGACATTACTACTGAGCGTGCACGTGCTTCGGAGGGCACGTTAATCCGTCGGTCCCGGTTGTTGTCTTAGGATGGCAGTCGTTATAGCATGGTGGTAGGGCATTTTGGGAATGCCCGCCTGGCTAGCTACCACCCTCAAGTAGAAAATCTGTCGCCAAGCACCTAACGGTGTGTTCCGGCAGCTGTCCTTGAGAGCCAGTACTTCTAGGTTAGCCTGAACAACATCTTCGACCACATCATCACTTACCATCAGGTGAGATAGAGGTCAAAGGCATATCAAGCATTAAAAAAAAAAAAACATTTTCAAAACAGTGTTAGAGCTGGCCTGTACTCTGTGGTACAAGGAAGCGGTTGCGCATGGTCGCGTGGAAGCAGGGGGTGCGCGCCTCCGCGAACATTCCCGAGGAGGATATTTGTCGACCATTTTAACCGACTTCCGAAAAAGGAGATCTCAATTCGACTGTATAATTATTTTTACGCAACTGCGCAAAAATGGAGTGTTATGTTTTCAGAGTTCATGTATGTATGTTTGTGAGTTTCTTTATTCTACCATAACTTCTAAACGGCTTAACTGATTATATTGTATGAGATATCGTTAGATTCGTCTTGATAGCGCAAGTGGCACTACGTACATAAAAAAATACTGGCGGATGCTACACGCCATAAGATTGATTTTTTTCTTCCAATCCCATTGAGTGGTATATCAAAATGAAGGGCTTTAAAAAACAATTCCATAAATATATAGATAAATTGCGGTTTTAATTTCAAACAAACGATATAAAGTTATGTACAAAAATATATAAATTGCAGTCGGATTTTTTAATTTTTTATGAGGCCTTTTACATTTAGCAGCCCTCTCACTCGCACATTTAAAGATAATTTCAAATAGAAACAATTGGGTAATGATTTTGAAAATGTGGTCTGATATTATTTTGCTTTTTGCAACTATAGATGGTCTCAACATATTTTTACTTCGTTACATGTTGAGTCCAATTAGAATTAGAGGCTCAAAATTTAAAATAACTAAATTACGCGTTTTGGATCCGACATTACAGATATCAAAATGAAAATTAGTAGAGAACATCTATAGTTGCATAGCGAAATAATAATTGACCACATTTAAAAAAATATAAACCATATTGTTGCTATTTGAAATTATCTTTAAAAGTGCGAGTGAGAGGGCTGCATAATGTAAAAGGCCTCTTAATTAATGTATACTTGTTGTAAGTACTTTGTTACTCGATTACTGATCAGAATTCATGAACTGATTTTGATGATTCTTTTTTTGTTGGGTAGCGTAAACCAAGGTAGTCCCATTTAAATTTTTTAGATATAGTCAAATAATTGAATAAAATATTTGCATACTTGCATAATTTTATGGTAATTGCAGCAAATTTTTTTGTATACTAATTTAAGTGTACGACATTTTATAGAGGACAACAATATCTATAAAAAAGTCTGCAATATATATATATATATATATATATATTCCATATGTCTACCTATTACAGTTATGTCACAATAACTACTTTTATGTGTTACAATTTATAATTATTGTTAAATATTCGTGCAAACCCGGGGCGGGCCGCTAGTTTGTTATATTCTATACTTCTAGCTTAACCTGCACAACATCTTCGACCACATCATCACTTACCATCAGGTGAGATAGTGGTCAAAGGCTAACTTATCAGGAATAAAAAATATTCTCAAATTTTACTTTTCTAATTATTTACATATATTAGAAAAGTTTAGTGCTTCAAATCAAAATGTATTAACATAAAGTACACATTTCGTATAGTAGGGTAAAATTGCTTTATAACATTATTTTAATACACCTATTTATGTATTTTGTAGTCATATATATTTTACAGTTGCTAAATGTATTATTTTCCTCAATTACTTGTCATTAGCTTGTACCGACAAGCTTGGCTGACTCAGCACTTTAGGTAGAAAGCTAAATGTATATCGACATATCCGTCCGGACGGGACTATTGTACGGTCCGTGCCGCGTCAGAAGATATCAGAGCTATGCGTGCACATGCGATAGAAAGAGAGACGCCTTGTACAGTCGCCTGCAATAAGAAGTATACACATCGTAATTTTTAAAATAGCTGAAGTGCACTTTATTGCTTCGTAGCTAGAGTCGCTTATTTATTGGAATGGCATTGCAGAGTGATCCTTCTGGACCATTTTTGACACACATAAAAAAAAGGAGGAGTATTCAACTTGGCTTTTTATGTTTATTACCTCAGAACTTTTGACTGGGTGAACCGATTTTGAATATTCTGTTTTATTTGAAAGGTGATGCTTCCCATATGGTCCCGTTTAAATTTCATCAAAATCTGTCTAGCCGTTTTTAAGTTACATTCCAATAACTGAAAATTTTATGATATAGTCATTGAATGACAACCGATCCCGTAAGTAGCAAGGGTCACTAAAAGGGGTGAAAAATGTTTTTTTTACCTAAAAATGGTTACCAACTTCAACACTCAAAAGTGTGAATAACTCGAAGTCGATACCATGCGCACAATATTGTAATAATAGGTTCTTTTAAAATATTCCGGTACCGACTTCAACAAGTAATTTCACACTTTTGAGTGTTGAAGTCGGTTCCATTTTTAGGTAAAAAAAATAATAATTCTGTGGTATCGAGGAAATCGAATACACCATTTAGGTTTACCCCAACATTGATATAAAGCGTACAAGCTATCGGCAGGAAATTTAACAAATATGTATTTTAATGTTAATTAATTTCCTGTTATTTATTTTTAAGCAAGAACAGGGAATATCGACGTAATCGACGGCAATACTTTAGCTAGTTATAATAATAGCCAAATACGTTATGTGCGCATGATTTTAGAATAAATCGTTTTGGAATCTGATAACGTGCGGATCGCGTGGGCGGTCAATAGAATCATAATTTATTATCTATCACGAGTACACAGTATATTACAAAAACACAAATATACGATAGGAAAAATTTAAGTCATGTGTGGGATTCGAACCCGCGTCCATCCACCCCTTGAGCCGGGGTATGCTCTAACCATTTAAACCATTTATTGCTGTCATAATTGCAGGTACATTAGATGTAATAATATATAAATGAGTTTCCGAGTACAATTTACTCTTACGAGTGTTCAGCTTAATTATTTATAGAGTTAAATATCAAAATCCACATGCATTACTAACCAATTGAGCTAACATGACATGACGTCATAACTCGAATCTTTCCTATCGTTCTTTAACCATCGTATTGGGATAGATCGATACACAGTATAGTCTAGGAAAATTTGTCAAATAAGGGCAAGTATCTCGGAATGAGTGATAGTCAGCTATAAACTTGTAATAAACCTTTATTTTGGCACCCTAAACTTGTATCTAAACCTACTTACCGTAGTGTATCCACGATTACAGATATTCCAAGTAAAAAAATCGATGTTTTAAACATTTGTTGCCAATATCTTATTTCCCATGGGTTTTATGTTATTTGTGTCATAATAAATATAGTTGAAAATTTAATTCTGTTCAACTTTTGTTTGAAATTTATGATATCTTGAACCATTTTCGTGATAGAGGGCAGAGCGCGCACAGTTTAAATTATTTAGTGTTATACATATATGAAGTATTAGCTTTACGGCTGCGGCTCCGCCCGCGGGTACCTATATCGGTAAACGCGGAAAACCATTAGCTTCTTTTTGCGGAGTTGGATAAAATCTATCCTATGTCCTTCCCCGGGTCTCAAACTGTTTCCATACAAAATTTCATACGGGTCGGTCCAGCAGTTTCAGAGCCTCAATGCAAACAAACAAAAAATCAAATCTTACCTCTTTATTATATTAGTGATGATGAAGTATAAAACTAAATAATACATGAAAGTTTTTTATAAAAGAAAAAGGTAAGAGCCTAGATACATAACCTTGCTTACAGTTTGAAAGACAAAAAAAATATTTACTAAGATTTTTAAAGCTAAAACTGGGAAATGCGAAAAATCGACCTCTTTAATTTGCTTCCTATTCCTAGCAGGCTTCATTCGCTCTTAAGATTGACCTATAAATACCTTCGCGTTCCTTATGAATGATCTATGAAATTTCTATTCGGAGTCCGCACAAATGAAAAATACCATCCGTTCTCGAGAATAAAGCCATGATACGAGTATATAGGTCAGGTGACGGTCGGGCTACGAAATAATCGCTTTAAAGAAATCGCTAGTAGCGTCGAAGTCAACTGATTAGTTTTTGCCTTTAGTTCGCCTACAATTGTCATTTCATGATTAACATGTTGTTAATTTTGCCGCTGGCAATATCGTTTTCATTTTACACGACTGCACAAAAAAAGTAGTGTTATGTTTTCGGGGTTCATGTATGTATGTATGTGAGTTGCTTTATTCCAACATAACTTCTAAACGGCTTAACCGATTTCAATAAATGAGATATCATTAGATTCGTCTGGAAAGCGCAAGTAATGCTAGGTACATAAAAATAAAAAACACATACTTGCAGATTTTAGACGCCATATAGTAAGAAAAAAAATCTTCCAAACCCATCCAGTGGAGGTATAAAAATGAAGGACTTTAAAATACTATTCGATAAATATATGCAGTTGTAATAACAGTAACATGCAGTTTTAATTTCAATGGAACGATAAAACGTTTCACAAATGTAAATAATTTGCAGTCGGGTTTATTACGCTAATAATTTATGTATACATTTTCAAAATTTTATTTTATCACCCGCTGAAAACCTCTATATATATATATATATATATATATGTATTTAACAAATGGCTCCTGATCTTCCAGGTGTAAATTGTAGAGACATCGTTATTTTCAGATATAGAACATTTTAAATGCATAGTAAACGTATATAAATTGTATACCTTTAAGTTCAAACTGGAATTGTCTATTTCGAAGAGATTCTCGTTGATGCAGCAATTAAAATAACATACTGTACTGTATCAGACGGATAGTCCACTGCTGAACAGCCTCCCCCAACACATCACACTTGGCAGGCGGCTTGGGGATCGATGTGAGATATCAGTTCCTCAGAAAATGCTGCTGTCCACTGGTGTGCAACCCTTAGTCGCCTCTTACGACACCCACGGGTAGAGATGGGGGGTGACATTCTAGCCCGGCATACCACGGGCCGAATGTATCATTATAATAACATAATACCATACAGGTATACGCTTTTAAAGACTCCTCTGTGAATGCTTGTAAGTCACGTCTTTAACAGATAAATGGATTTCATCCAATATCTACATCTGTGGTATAGATTCAGCAGGTCCTGGAACTCAGTGGCTGAAAACTGGGCTGTTACTCTATGGCTACATTTTCCCGTTAATCTATCCCTTTCTGTCCTTCTAAAAGACTGTTCCCTAGGGTGAGATAGCCGACGA
Organism: Plagodis pulveraria; assembly: GCA_963890685.1. Lineage (NCBI taxonomy): Eukaryota > Metazoa > Arthropoda > Insecta > Lepidoptera > Geometridae > Plagodis > Plagodis pulveraria. The sequence continues at coordinate 2,485,636 of OY982977.1, forward strand.
ATGCAGCCACTTCCAGGAGTTGTTTCTGAGTGAAAGGGGAATGTGCTGGGTTCTGAAATATATTGTCTTAGGTCTAAGCTTAACGTTACTAACTTCTTTACCCCTGGTTTCTTGACAGCGAAAATCATTTTTATACATTATTAGAGCAAATTTTTGTGTTCTCTTTGACGGTTAAATTAATACAATTACATCGCAACATTTTGACACAAACGAGCATGTTCCGGTGGCCGAGTGGTTAAGGCAACCGGTGCGAATTAGTGGGACGCGGGTTTGATTTTCGTCCGGGATAAAAATGTATGCTCTAAGATTTTCAAAGTTCGTCTTAACGAGCAAATGTGAAACGCCCGAGCATTTTAGTAAATAATACAGGATAACTCACGTAAATAAGTCAGATAGCTCCGACTATAGTTTCAACCAAATCTGGTGGTCTTTTTCAAGGAGAGCTCGGGACGCCCGCGTTGACGTCTCACTTTGTCGGCTACTCTTCGAATCGCTTTCCATACAAACGTAGTTTCGCATTCTTAAATTTAAATTATTTTGAATTACCAAGTGTTCAAACTCGGTGAAATTTATTGATATCTATGATTCTGTGTTGCCAAAGTATGTTTAAAAATAATTGAAAAATTCCTTTTTGTATGGAAATTTTTATTTTTACAATTAGGGGTAAAAAAATTATAACCAGAAGAATAGCAGATAAAAGTAATGTTTATTTTGCAACAAATAAATAAAATGACAATGTAATACAAAATCTAAAAGAAACACATATACTTCTATTTGTCGAAAAACCTCTAACCAATAGATAGGCTCAGGTTTGCCAAATTTCACAATTTTTACAAGCTTTTATTAAGTTTCATCTGTCCCGAAGTTTGCCATCAAATCTTGCAAATTATATGTGATCCACTTCCCAGTTACCGATAAAGCTGTAATTATGCATACATGTGTAAATCGCGTGACAATGCAATATTATGATGACATGGTGCTGATCTGATGATGGAGCTGGAAGGTGGCAAAAGGAACTTCGCAATGAAGCGACACAACCTCATCGAGTTTTGGGTTATTTAAATCGTCTTGACGAGTTTTTTAATTTTTTTTTAGTTCTTTTTACTAACGAGAACGTAATAAATTGTTTTTAAAAAGTTTTTTTAAGAGAAAAGCTTGTTAATACTGTCTTTTTAAATTATGACAAAACAACGTCTCTATGGAAAGCGCTACATGCACTTATCCTTCATTCGGATCGCTTATTTTGTGGCCCTGGTAAGCGTAGGCTGGCGTGGGCGGTATAGCATCGTTATCAGAAATGATGTGGGCGTGAAAACTCTCAAACAAAAGGAGCTAGATTGTCCAGCGTGGGCGTCCTTCTAATACAAACACATACAAGTTTTGAAGTTTATTCGTTACAATATATAAAAATACAAATCTTTCCACTTTTATAATATTAGTGTACAATACCATAATACCTTAACTTTCAGCAAATTAAGAAATAGATAAATGAATGTCAAAATATTCTACTGACGCGCCTGTGCGCGCCTAACGGGTGCCTGTAATTTTACTGGTTCTCAAGGCCTGCTGCCGGCTAGCACCCTCAAGTAGAAAATCTGTCGCCAAGCACCTAACAGTGTTGGAACACACTGTTAGGTGCTTGGCGACAGATTTTCTAGCGAGGCGAGCATTCGCAAAATGCTCTTCTAGCATACGGTGAAACTGAAGACGGCAGTGCGGATCGAGCCATAGACCTGCGGCACGGCAGTCCATAGCTTTTACCGCTCGGCCATCATTGCTTGAAAGGTGTAAAATTTAACGAAATATATTTTTGTAATGTAATCGCATGGAAACTAATTATTCTGATTAACAATTTATTTTAATTAAAGATTGGGAATTCTACGCGTTGTATTAGAACAACACTGTTGTCGATTACACCCACGCATTTTGAACGTTTGGTTGCATATGTCTATACACATTCGTCCAGTCGCTGGAATTAGAAGTCCACTGCTGGATGTAGCCCACCATAGATTTCAAAGGGCCTATTCCATTTGACGTCAATTTCGTTATTTTCGATAATTTTGATCACATTCTGCGTCTATGATTGTGATCACTGATCGTTTGTAACTGTTCTCCCCTGTTCCATTTAGGATAAGAACGCTAATAATGTCACTAAAATTTGCCATTTCTGTCACTTTTGACATTAGATGCAGGTACTACAAACTGCTCCAGTAGCTTCATAGCGTTTATGGCGAAAATAACGCTAAGACCCATGTGGAACAACTTTTTGGGAGTGTGATCGTTTTTATCGTTTTTGTTGGTACTTACCCAAAATAGAACGGTTAGAAGCGGCCCGCATGCATCCAGCGCCTTCCTGCGACCTTAATAATGTCGTCCGTCCACCTTGTGGGTGGTCTTCCGACGCTGCGCGTGCTTGTTTGTGGCCTCTATTCGAGAACCTTTCAGCCCCATCGACCATCAGTTCTGCGTGCCCTGCCCATTGCCAATTCAACTCGCTAATCCGTCTCCGCCGCGCTATGTCGGTGACTATCGTTCTTCTACAGATCTCCTCATTCCTGATTTGATATAGTAGAGAAACACCGAGCATTGCCTAACAAATCTTCGACCTTATAATCATTTACCAGCAGTTGAAAAAGGTTTCGAGAATAAAATATAAACTGACATACCTATTTTACGTTGACGTGAGTAGTGCTGTGCATTTATCGCATTTTACGGTATGTACCCTAAAGGAGGATATTGAACTGTCTTGTCTCTGAGAACTAACTTGATAACTCAGATAAATAAACAACTTCAGGAAGTGCAGGATACAAGTGGAGCAAATAAAAAAAACATGCTCTTAGCCTACCTTTCACGCTCCACGGGTTTGTAGTACTGGGCTACGTTCAGAGCCTTTGACTGTGTTGTTTTTACTTACTCGTAGGTTCTGAATAAACTTGGTTGAATTATAACCTCAAAAGATCGTTTTTGATATTTGAAACATTTGTCTTTATTGTGTTTCCTTTTAAAGCGACTTCCCCGCTTTCGCAAAAAATATACATGTTTTAAGGTTATAAGTGCTTACTACCACTGTTCACGTGCCAAAGGCAAATGAGTGCCTATAGTTTTATTGTCAACAAATATCAAAATCCTATGCAGTACGGTTGCAATTTTTTATTACTGTTTTTGATTGTAAAAAAACTTGCAACCTTCGTTTAAGTTTATTTTTGTTCGGCACCAATCATAAATAACAAAGGAACGCTCTACTCTAAGGTTGAAAACGACGATAGCGTGAAAAGTTGCTCTACGGGTGAGCTCTAACTTACCCGTGAAAGCGGGGAGAATGACACATGTGTCGTGCGTAACGCTCCATTACTTCTTTATTTATCTGAGCTTGACAAACGACTATCCTCGTGTGAACGGTGCATTACCACAGAATAGGTAACAGTGCAGCATTATCAGACGTGACGTCATCATCACGTCACCAATAGGTATTGTAATGTTATTTTATCACGTTTTATGTTACTATTGAACAGTTGATTAGTTATTAGTTGAGGATAATGCGCGTTAAATTGGTCACAATGGAATGTGATCAATTTAGATGTTTTGTGAGCAAGTATGTTTGTACTTTGTTGTGTGTAGAATGTTTTTAACAGACTTCCAACGCACTGCCATTCATAATCTCCTACAGTCAGTGACTGAAATGCCTTTGCTCTGCCTTTCCACTACCGACCGGGGTGATGGTGGTGGAAGCGGGTTAGCGGGACTAGAACCCACTAAAACCACCCGAGAGCAGTCTTCCAACGAGGTTAAACTCGAGCTTGTTGGCTGTGTCCGATTGGGGCGATGCCAATTTAGTAAGTTTTAATGCGTCCAAAACACAGGCGTGTCTTTTCTCCGCTAAACGGAGAGCATTTCATCTATCTCCGACTTTTCGAAGTGTATCAATACCGGTGGCGAATCGGTTAGAGCTTCTTGGTGTGTCCTTAACTTCGAATTTAAATTTCGGGTCTTACATCGAAGCCAGAGCACAACTGGCCGCTAAGAAGCTTGGTATTCTCGCAAAGGTGAGGCAGTACTTCACACCTGGGCAGCTTCTTAATTTATATCAAGCACAAGTCCGTTCGTGTATGGAGTACTGCAGCCACCTCTCGGATGGATCCGCGAAATACCAACTGGAGGCTCTCGACTCCATTGACCGACGAGCCAAAAGACTTATAGGCGATGATAAGCTGGTTGAGTCTAAACTACACAGTCTCGGTCATCGTCGCAGGGTCGATTCCCTATCGGTATTCTATCGCATACATTTCGGAGAGTGTGCACAGGAATTACATGAGCTGATTCTTCCATGCCCCTTTTATCATCGGACAACAAGACGCTCTGATGGCCATCATCATTTCATGGTTGACATTCCTCCAGTTCGCTCGAAGCGTTTCGCTTCCACATTTATCATCCGTACAGCGAAGAAGTGGAACTCATTACCCGCGTCTTTGTTTCCCGAACTGTATAATTTGGGAGTCTTCAAGTCTAGAGTGAATAGGTGTCTTCTAGGCAAGCATGCTACATCTTCGGCCACATCATCACTTTCCATCAGGTGAGATAGGGGCCAAATGTTTGCCTATAATGAATAAAAAAAAAAGTTGGGGCAAGATAGGCTCGCGTAAGCATTCAGCATCTTGCCCCGGCGGTAGGCCTGAACTTAGCCTCTGAGCCTGCTTACCAGGTCCGTCCCACAGACGTGCCGTGTAAGCAAAAATACTGACTGGGTAGGCGGTAAGAGTTGAAACCACATTTAAAAAAATCTGGATGGGCGATTCTTCGTTAGTGGAAAGGTACACGTGTAGATAAGTCAAATGGATCGAACAATTTTATCGACCACATCCGGGGGATATTATATGGTTTAAGACTTTTATTTCTCTTAAGAATATAGGTATACATTCACTTAGCAGAGAAATTACAAGTTTCCTTAATTTATACATTTGAATTGCAAATATAGAAACGGACTTAATAATTAATATTATTCATATATTATACAGTATTAACATACGATTTTACGTATATTAAACTGTAGAAAAATAAAAAACGAGTTGCTAGTTATTCAATTACTACGTTTGGTCGATTTACGAAGTTTTGTCTAAATTTCATAGGTATACATCTATGGCATAAGACATTGTGTAACATGTTCATTTCTAAGTAGGTAAAAAGCGCCAGCAATTATTTTATGTAACTTGACTAATATTTTAACTGACGTAAACATTGTCGGCAATGGTTATTATCAAGAGTGCAAGTGCGAGACGTCAACGCGAGTGTCCCGATAACACCTTGAAAAAGACGTTACTCAAGTCGGCGTAAGGTGAGTAGGGGTGCTGCTCATTCGGCACGTTATGCAACAATGTTGAAGTTGAACTAGTTACTTGTTACGTTAAAAGCATATAAAGAAAAGATTCAAGCGTTACTTTGCGGATATCCATATATCATAATAAAAAAAAAATATAGAATCGACATCAACAATCAAATGTGTGAAATAACTTGTTGAAGTCTAATTACCTAACAAGTTGTAAAATTAATATTTTATCTATCATCGTTTGCAACCTTAGAGTAGAGCGTTCAGTTCTTAACCACTCGATAATTCCGAACTTAAATAAACTTAAACGAAGGTTGTAACTTATTTTACAAAAATCGTGACGATGGTAAAAGTCCTGACGGCATGACTCTGGTTCCATGGAAGTTAGGACGGCCCTTAGTGTGGGACGCTACATGCATATACACTTAGCTTACTTTAGCGCCGTCACATCTTTCTGAAACCAACGTGAGGGCGCCGCGGCTACTTCGGCAGAGCGACTCAAGCGGCGCAAGTATGCTAACCTCGGTATGGGTTACATATTTGAGCCGTTTGGTGTAGAGACGTTGGGTCCGTGGGGACCGGGAGCTCATCGTATTTTCCAAAACTTATCAGAGCGCTTGGTCGATGCGACGCGTGATCAAAATGCTGGCACCTATTTTGCTCAAAGAATAAGCATTGCAATTCAACGGTGCAATGCTGCCAGCATGCTGGGCACGCTGCCAAGTGGTAGTGGGCTAGAGCATTTGGACTGCCTATGAGTCCAAATGCTTTTATTGTAGTAGCTGCTGTAGTGTTGTATATAGTTCGTAGTATTTTGTTAATAAAGGCATACCGCCGGGATACCTAACAAGTTATTTCACAGATTTGAGTTTTGAAGTAGGTTCTATTTTATGGTAAAAAAAAACTCAATTTTTTGTGACCCTTGCTACGGTTCTCCGGCTACCCTTCCAAATATACGTTTAAAGGACAGACGGTCGGACAGCTGAAGTTTAGTAATAGGGCCCGTTTTAGTAAAAAACCCAACTGTGTCCAATTATAGAGTATACAAATAGTAATGAAATCTCTCCACGTCTTTGTTTCCGTGAAACGGAACGGTACTGTCAACATTTCCCGCGTAAATCTCCCGCCAAAAACAATAGCGGCCATTGTTTTGTAAACAGGTTCATGAGTTGACTTTTATTGCCACACTAGAAAACTCGTAGATCCGTTTGGCGACACTGATAAAGTGTTTTAGTTACCCGTTACTTGGATAGATTAATGATTGCTTTGCGAATGCGTCAGTATTTCGAGTTCCGTACGCAACGAGCAAAACGGAGCCTTAAGGCACTGCCACGTGCTAAATAGCTTTACTTGAACAGATTTTTAGCAAAATATATTTAGTTTGTAGCAGTGAGAAAATTATATGTTAATCTTGATCACATTATCTAAGGACAAGAAAAGTCCGAAACACGTTTCCTTAAAATTTTCTCGATAGAATAAAATTGCAAAGTTGACTCTAAATTAAGCTTCTAACGTAAATCGACTGTCCCTACGTATACTATCGAAACTAAATATCGCGAATTTTAAGTTTCGTTAGTTTACGAGGACCAGCGACGTCAAATTCCATACTTTACTTCGCTAAAACTGAATATATTAATAATATTTGAAATAAATTGTTTCTACACTGCAATATAATGTGATAGAAACAAGTTGCGATTGTAATAAAAAAAAACCTATTTTGAGTTTCGATAGTCTACGTAGGGACAGTCGAAATATCTTAATTATTTGCGAATGAATGTGTATGAAACTATATTAATAAAATAGCAAAACTTTATCTAGAGGGACAAGAAAAGATACATTTTCGATTTACGTTAGTAGTTTTGTGTTATCAAGCTTTCTTTCGGATTTTACCTATACTCATCGCGATTTCACCATCGCTGTCTCTCTTTCACTCCAACGTAGTCCGATAGTGTCAAAAATTCAGCATTTGACAGCGTCTTAAGCCACGTATTATCAGTCTGCAGTTGCTGACATGGTAGGTCTTTAATGCTAAAATTGCACGCCTCTGCAATGTTTTTATCCCTTCATGCCAAACAGACAACTTCATTTTTCTTCATTCTCTTCATTTTTCATTTACAATTTATTAGAGCACACAATTTTTGTTTCCGACTAGAATCGAACCCTTGTCGACCGAATTCGCGTCGCGTGCCTTAACACTCTTAACTTTTTACGGTCCATGGTATTTTTACGTAACAAGCACGAGGCCCACCTGATGTTAAGCGGTATCTTCTGCTTATAACAGATGCATTTCACATCATGAATGCTCCTGTTACCTAGAAAAAAAACTGCACTTTCACAGCGAGAAAGGATACACAAAGCTTATATATAAATTATCACACAAGACTGGCAACATCAAAATTGAGAGCAATTTTCGTCACACTGTTCACTTACTAACTGGTTTTTTATTCTGTGGCATCGGTTGGCTTGAAAGAGAAAGGCTGGCTCACAGATTAGTATATAGTTGCAAGGCCAGACAGGCTTGGTGCGGATCTGGGAAACAAACATTAACGTGTTTGGGTAACTAGGTTGATTTAAATGAGAGTGATTATGTGCATACAACAACATGTATGTGTAAATAACTATTAAGTTCTTCTAAGTAAATAAAAATCCCCGAAAGGGTGGGTGCTTTGGGGGATTTTTATTTACTAGAAGTTAAGAGCTAAAATTCCACCCCACCCATATCTTCCTGTGGCAGCCGTAAGAGGCGAGGAAAGGAGAAATACTATAAAGTTGGCAGCAGCACCTTGAGGAGATCTGCTATTGCATTGCCATCTCCAAGACACGTGCCAAGCAAATATGGCAATTATGGCAACCCCACACCCCCGCACGGGAGGTAGGCGTCTTCGGGCTGTTGATGATGAAACATTCATCTAGGTGTAAAGGACTCGCTTCAGCAGGATTGGAGCACTTTGTATGGCGGCCATCTTGAATCCGCCATTTCGGATCTTTGACAGATGTCATTCTACTGCTCTCCAGTTTCCCAATGACATAAGGTGAAATCCCTGTCATTGGGATTAACATATCTCTTATTAGTATTCTTAAGTATTCTAACTATCTCTTAGTGCCTATTGCGCTAACGTAAATTTGAGAGTTAAAGTCAGTCCCATTTAAATTACATTAAAATCGGTCAAGCCGTTTTTGAGTTACACTCCAATAACTGAAAAGTATTTTCTTATCTTGATGATATAGCATTGACAGTGAATGACAATCGATCCCATAAGTAGCAAGGGTCACTAAAGAGGGTGACCGTTTTTTTTTAACACTCAAATGTGTGAAAAAACTTGTTGCAGTCGGTATCATGCGCACAATATTGTGATAATAGGCACTTTTGAACCATCATGGTACTGACTTTAACAAGTTATTTCACACGGTTGAGTGTTATTAAATATGTCACCCTTTTTAGTGACCTTTGCTACTTATGGGATCGATTGCCATTCACTGTCAATGACTAAATCATCAAGATTAGGAAATACTTTTCAGTTCTTGGAGTGTAACTCAAAAACGGCTTGACCGATTTCAATGAAATTAAAATGGGACCGACTTTAACTCTCGAATTTAGGTTCTAATTTTTGGTAAAAAAAAAGTGACATTTGCAATTAATTCGAGTTTGACTCGCGTTTCTCCGTTGCCGCATATTTTTTTTTTTTTTTTTATGTTATTGTGGTGGAACAAGCGCGAGGCCCACCTGATGTTAAGCGGTATCCTCTGCCTATAACAGATGCATTTCATCACAAGTGACGAACTGCACTGCGCCCATCACCTTGAGACATACCTGTTAAGTCTCATTTTGCCTGTTATTTCACTGGCTCTCAAGGACTGCTGCCGGAACACATCGTTAGGTGCTTGGCGACAGATTTTCTACTTGAGGGTGGTCGCTAGCCAGGCAGGCATTCGCAAAACGCCCTTCCACCATGCGGTGAAGCTCAAGCTCTGGGCGGGATTCGAACCATGGACCTGCTGCGGTGCAGTACATAGCCAATGCCACTGAGCCATCACTGTTTCAAATACTAAATTGTTTCTGTTTGAAATTATCTTTAAAAGTGCGAGAGATAGGGCTGCTAAATGTAAAAGGCCTCTTCTTTATTCGAGTTTAACTCGCGTGTCTCCGTTGGCGCATGTGCATGGCACCTTACCGTTTCCGAGATACGTCATCGATACGCAATGCAAAGTTTTGCACACATGAACGAAGGGACGTGTGACTTTAGCAGTGTCGTGTGTAGTGCGCATTATAATCCGTGTGCATACATTCAGTGTAAACGAAACTTTATTGTCCAACTTGTTTTGAATTCCAATTTGTTTTGAAGCTGTGGCTCAGTGGCATTGGCCATGGACTGCCGCGCAGCAGGTCCATGGTTCGAATCCCGCCGCGGGCTTGAGCTAACCCGCATGCTGGAAGAGCATTTTGCGAATGCCCGCCTGGTTAGCTACCACCCTTAAGTAGAAAAGCTGTCGCCAAGCACCTAACGGCGTGTTCAGGCAGCAGTCCTTGAAATTACAATGCGCAGTGCAATTTGTGATAAAATGTATCTGTTATAGGCAGAGGTTAGTCCGCTTAACATAAGGTGGGGTTCTAGCTTGTTCCATCGCAATAACATAAAAAAATAATTGTAATTGAGTTCTGTGATGCACTTCATAGTTGATCCAATTTAAATTTCATCAACATTCGTTTAATGCTACGAGTTTTTAGGAAACTTAAGATAGGTTCTTTTTTAAATCAAGGTATCAGTTTAGTTTTTAAACTGACTTCACAAAAGGAGGTTCTTTTTTTTTTGAGGTAATTTTTTTGTTTGTTTCCTCAGAACTCTCGACTGGGTGAACCGATTTTGATAATTCTTTTTTGTATTTGAAATCTGATGATTGTCGTGTGGTTCCATTCAAACATTATCAAAATCCATCAAGTAGTTTTTGAGTTACACTCCAATAACTGAATAATATTAGGTCCTTACATATGAAATTGGCGTTTTTCGTACTGGCCACTTTAATCACGAATTTCTCCTCTTTGGTAAGGAATTCCAAATTCAAATTTGTACAGCTATAGACTCATGTATTTGTGCTTCGATGATCGTCATTCATTTGTTTTTTTTCTTCTGTTTTTTTTCTGTTTGCGTCACTCATTTTACAAAATGGAAAACCTTAAATATCGCATTATTTACGAGTACGAGTTCCGCCGTGGCACTAGTGCTGCGGAAACAACTCGAAGGGTGAATGATGTGTATGGCGGTCGTGTTGCAAAAGAAAACACAGTTCGTTTTTGGTTCCAACGTTTTCGTTCTGGAAATTTCGACCTGCAGAACAAGCCCCGTGGACGGCCTGAGACTCAAGTTGATAATGAAGAGTTGAAGGCTATTGTGGAAGCGGATCCATCGCAAACCACGTCCGAGTTAGCTGCAGGCTGCAATGTTAGTGATAAAACTGTTTTAATTCACTTGAAGCAAATTGGGAAGATTAAAAAGCTTGAAAGGTGGGTACCTCACGAATTGACTGAAACAAACCGGCAAACGCGCGTCGACTGCTGCGTTACATTACTAAACCGGCACAATAATGAAGGTATTTTAAACCGAATCATTACCTGTGATGATAAATGGGTTCTTTACGATAATCGGAAGCGCTCAGCGCAATGGTTAGATCCTGGCCAGCCAGCCAAATCCTGCCCCAAGCGAAAATTAACCCCAAAAAAGTTACTTGTAAGCGTTTGGTGGACTAGTGCCGGTATTGTTCATTACAGTTTTTTCAAATCTGGCCAGACTATTACGGCTGATGTCTATTGTCAGGAATTGCAAACCATGATGGAAAAGCTAGCGGCTAAACAACCTAGGCTGGTCAATCGCTCCACGCCACTGCTGCTTCACGACAACGCTAGACCACACACTGCGCTACAGACGGCTACTAAATTAGAAGAGCTTCAATTGGAAAGTCTAAGACATCCTCCGTACTCCCCGGACCTTGCTCGAACAGATTACCATTTTTTTCGAAATTTGGATAACTTCTTGCAAGGGAAAAAATTCAACTCCGATGGGGCAGTCCAAATCGCCTTCAAAGATTTTATTGATTCCCGTCCGACTGTTTTTTTTAGTAAAGGGATCAATGAACTACCTATGAGATGGCAAAAGTGCATAGAAAATAATGGTTCATACTTTGATTAATTAAATATATTATATTAAAAAATATTCGACTTTTTGTTCCTCCCATACAAAACGCCAATTTCATATGTAAGGACCTAATATTTTCCTATCTTGTTGATATAGTCGTTGACAGTGAATGACAATCGATTCAGTAAGTAGCAAGGGTTACTAAAAAGAATGAAATTTTTTTTTACCTATAATTGGAACTGACTTCAACACTCAAAAGTTCACACTTTTGAGTGTTGAAGTCGAATAACTTGTCGAAGTCGGTACCATGAGCACAATATTGTGATAATAGGTACTTTGAACTATCATGGTACCGACTTTTACACTTAATAAAATAACATTGATTATTGAGCTTCCAGAATGAACATTATTTTCGTAGGATTTGTATAAAAATTGAAAGTGGTGACTTGGACAAAGAACTGCTTTTGAACTGCACGTAAGTTAAGACCAACTGCAAGCTGGAGTTTGCCTAGTTCTTCTTAACCGATGTTTATTAATGAATTACGAAGTAATTAAATAAATAAATAATATCTTTAACAAATATTAATTTGAACAATGTATACCAATTTTCTTTTTAGATCATTTTAGTAAATAATACGGGATAACTCTTGTGAATTAGTCAGATAGCTCCGACTATAGTTTCAACCACATTCGGTGGTCTTTTTCAAGGAGAGCTCGGGACGCCCGCGTTGACGTCTCGCTTGCACTCGCACCGGATGTAGTTGAAACTATATAGTCGGAGCTAACTGACATATTCACGAGAGTTATCCCGTATTATTTACTAAAATGAGTGAAAACCACGTTAGTTTTTATTATAAGAGTCTTTTTCGATAATCATTTTCCCAAGGCGGGAATCGAACCCGCGTCCTCCGATATCGCGTCGGATGCCTAAACCCCCTCGGCCACTTGGACACACTAAACACCGAGGGGGTTTAGGCATCCGACACGATATCGGAGGACGCGGGTTCGATTCCCGCCTTGGGCATAAAATTTTGTACTCCATTAATTTGTTAAATATATTTCGCTTAGCACGCGATAGTGCTTGTAATTATATTTAGAAATCATTTTCCCGTCAAATTTTCTGTCTGGGTTTTTTATATACCTCTAATCTGTGTATTACTATTATAGTGTGTATTATACACAGGGACTAATTGTAACGGCAGAAGAATAGATACATATCAAACGGATTTAAACAATAAGCTCGTTTCGCCGCGTAACATTGCACCTACCTAAACTGACACTGTGTACGAGACATACCACGCTACACCCCCGACCGAGTTATGTAAACCTACCATAACACTTGACTCATGCAAATTATTATTCAACCAATCGAACTAAACATTTCGATATCAATGGTAGAGTTTACAAAAACATACGTTATTACAGTAACTAACATTGTTTTAAATCTAGCCAATGTAATTTTTAAACATAACGGTCGTCCCGACGCGCCGCCATCTTTGTTCTCGCCATATTGCTTTTATTTCCCGCGCTGGGTTCCCATTGGCCGGTCGACTTTTGAAAAAGTGTTTGATACGATATTATTTCGAAAACTGTGAGTTTGTTTTTGTTTTATTATAGCTTTGATTATGTATTATTTTTTATTCACTTTTATTATAGTTAGGGCTCGATAAATGAGTTTTATAATGGATTTTGGGTTTATAGTTTCTTATTGTTGCCATCTTGGTTCAACTTCCCGGGCTGCGCTCCTCTTGGTCAGTCATTAAGTACAAAGAAGTTGGTTTAAATGGTGATTATTGGTTATAAGTGGATTGAAGCGTTAATGACATGGTGGTAGGGCATTTTGCGAATGCCTGGCCCTCAAGCAGAAAATCTTTCGCCAAGCACTTAACAGTGTGTTCCGGCAGCTGTCCTTGAGAGGCAGTCATTCCATGTTAGACTGAACAACATCTTCGACCACATCGTCACTTACCATCAGGTGATGTAGTGTTCAAAGACTAGCCTATCACCTACAAATAGGGTTGCCAGATCAAGGTATGTCAATTCCTGGACATTTCTGGGGTTCGAAAGGGAGTTGGTACTTTGACCTCAAGTTCAAATCTAAATAAATCTACGTTTGAACTGACAAATTAATATAAATAAATATTAGTTAGATTTCGTGGTTTTATACCTAGGAAAAAAGAACTCAATTATTGATTGAGATATTTATTTAAAAATATATTACCAAATATAATATAAAATTAAATTTAAATCAAAATTGAGCCACTCTTTAACGCTAACTATTAACTAATTATGTACTATATACTATATACTACAAACTTGGGATATAATATAAGAAAAAACTCTGTAACCTTATAGAGGCATTGTAACTAAACTTTGAAATCACACACACGGCTTTAGTGTCCGTATGTTTGTGAAAAACCCAAAAAATCGTGCATTTCGGGACATTAAAGCGAAATTACTGGACACGGGACAAGACACCCCATTCCGGGACTATCCCGGATTTCCCGGACATCTGGCAACCCTACCTTAAAATAATAAATAGAAATAACATAAATACATCAACAATAAAATAGTCTTAAATGAAAACCTCTTTGTTTCGAAAGCCTGGACAAACAAAGGAGTTAGGCATCATGCAGAGTTTATGTCATGATGATAACCCAATTCAAGATGCCGCATGTGAACATGCGGCATCTTAAATAAAGTACTCGACACATAATTAATTAAACAAGTGCACATATATCAAACTTACAATTGTTTATTGTCAGTTAATGGGTTTATAAATGGATTGCAGTATCACTATCAATAACTTATTAGCATTGCAAATATAATGACTAACAATGGCCAAGCCACACGACACTACAGTTACGGAAGATAGCATCGCTTTAAAGCGCTTTATATGTGTCACTACGTACAATACAATATGTTTAAAAGCGCTGCATCGATTGACTGCTAAGTTATATTGTTATATCATTCATTGGCAGAGCGCTTGATGCCGTTAAACACAATAATAATGCTAAAGTTTCGTGTGACAAAAGCGCTGTAGCTGCTGAATTGGCGACGCGCGACGCTCATTTGCACTCGGCGCTCAGAATAGAACCTACTCGAAATGATGTGGATTTGAATTTATTCCATTTTCGAACGCAGCGCGAGTTATTTCATTCACGATTTTGAACGTTTGTAATATAGCATTGGATTTTCTATTTTATTTTGACTACGTTATAGTTGAGTTTTGTATATCGTACCTGAAAAAATGTTTATGGAAATATTGAAGCAGGGATTAGTGCAAAATAATTTGTGTCTACTGTTCTAGGATATAAGAGTGATTTTGCAAGGAATTTGTTGCAGAATTGGACGGCTAGTGTTGTGGTTTATTATCTTATCTCGTTGAAAAAGGTTTGTTTAGTTTTTGTATTAAATTTGTTTTGCTCGAAGGCTGTGACTATTCAAGGTATTTCACGGAGGCACGGACCCTGGAGTCTGTGGAGTGTAGATTAATAAAGAAAAATAAAAAAAAGGTATTTCATATACGATACGATTACTCCGTATCTATTCAACGAAAGTAAAAAAGTCAACAACACATTTACAAACACAAAAAAAACGTATGAAGCATACAGAAGTAGTTAATTGAAGCAGTGATGGCTCAGTGGCATTGGCTATGGACTGCCGCGCAGTAGGTCCATGTTTTCAATCCCGCCGCGGGCTTGAGCTTCACCGCATGGTGGAAGGGCATTTTGCGAATGCCCGTCTGGCTAGCTACCACCCTCAAGTATAAATTCTGTCGCCAAGCACCTTACGGTGTGTTCCGGCAGCAGTCCTTGAGAGCCAGTTATTCTAGGTTAGTCTGAACAACATCTTCGACCACATCATCGCTTACCATCAGGTGAGATAGTGGTCAAAGGCTAACCTATCAGGAATAAAAAAATAAAAGACAAATTTTGATCTAAACGCAGATACACGCCGTTCCAGCACTCCAATCGAGCTTAATTTGAGCCTTACAAGATTGATGACACCCGTTCCAAGTGACCTGTCAGAGCTAATCATGCACTGCCTAGCCAAAATATTTTTCTACCCTTTGTATCAGCCAAATCTTAGCTAGTTGTCAAATGTGGCAGATTTTATGTTAAACAATATTTTTATCTCGCACATGACTTAAATGTTTCCTATCGTATATTTGTGATTTTGTAATGTAATCCGCATAGCAGGCGTTACTGCAAACCTAACAATGTTAAAAACAATATTTTTTTGTAGAAGCTAAGGCAAAGATTAGTGATTACAAAATTATTATTGTTTAACTACGTAATGAGTCCGATTTCCAAAACATGCACAAAATATACCACCTAAATTGTTTCATATTTTGACACTAGGGGTATATTCCATTTGACGCTAATAACGTTATTTTCGATATAATGTTGTCTTAGGTTTTCGCGATTATTACACATAGCAATTAAACAACTTTAAACGGTTTAAATCGCGTATATTTATCATTATTTTTGTCCCGACGTTTCAAACACTTTGCAGTGATCGTGGTCATTGGGTGACTAATTGGTTTTATTTGTCACATGAGTTATAAAGAAAATTATTTGGTCTACCGTCCGAACATTTTTATATTAATCATAACGTTCCCTATTCACGCAGTATTCGCTCACAGTGTCCAGAGGTCTTGCAGATTTGTGTCGGCCATGGGATTTAATTAATTTGATGACAGGGTCCCAAGCAGGTGGTACTTGCCAACCATCATCTCTATTGAAATTTGGGTATTTTTTGATTTCAATAGCCTCGCGTAACATTCTTGGCATAAACCGGGTCTCTCTGGCGAGGATTTGTGGGTTGTCGAACCGAATGTAGTGGTTGGGTGTGTCCTGGGCATGTTCACAAACCGCAGACTTGGTCGAGCGTCTGTTCTTCATGTCAGCAATGTGTTCTTTTACCCGGATACCAATGCTCCTCTTTGTTTGCCCAATGTATGACAACCCACATTCACAATCAAGTTTGTAAACACCTGCATCTTGTAGGGGAATATTGCACTTAACAGGTCTTAAAAATTGGTTGATCTTCTTGTGCGGCTTAAAGTAAGTTTTTATTGAAGCTCGTCTTAAGATATTACCAATTTTGTCCGTGACACCCTTGATGTAAGGTAAGATGGCAGGTTGTCTCTCAACTGTGGAAGGCTTGGGCCGGCTTCTGTGACGTATTCTTGGGAGCTTGTGATTATTGCTTCGTAGTACTTGTTTTACATACTGAAGCTCCTCCTTGAGATGGTCAGTGTCGCAGATGCCATGTGCTCTCTGTAACAAAGATTTGCCTACGGTAGCCAACTGACATGGATGGTGATGGGAGTTACCATTGAGATATTTATCTGTATGGGTGGGTTTCCTATACACTGTATGACAAAGGGAGTTGTCAGGATTCATGATGACTGATCAAGAAAAGCTAAGCATTTATTGACCTCTGGCTCCATTGTGAATTGAATTTTGTTATGTAAGGAGTTTAGATGGTTTATAAATGCAGAAACTTTATTACTGGGGAGGATGGTAAAAGTATCATCTACGTACCGTTTGTAGATCTTCGGCATAACCACAGCTGTGGAGGGAGCTCTCTCCTCGAAGTCCTCCATGAAAATGTCAGCAACAACGGGGGAGACTGGAGAGCGCATAGCTACACCATCAATCTGTATGTAGAACTTATTTTCCCAGAATAGATAGCCGGATGTTAGGCATCTAAACTCCTTAGCAACCAGTAAGAAAGCCATCCTGGCCTCGTATATAACCGGACCTCACCTGCAGTTCGTTCCGGTTAACTCATAATTGGCCAGGAAGAGGCTTACTTACTGGATTCTGCAGTAATGTACTATAACGGTTTATCCAGAAAGCCTTCACAGATATTATTTAACAAGTAAACTGAACGATTTTACGCTTATTACTGTACAAGGTGCAATTGGATGCGCGATAACGTCTGTTTCTCTACGATTGTTTTGGTCACGCACGAGTATTGGAAATATTGTGTACATTACTTACTAGTCATGAGTCTTTATCATGGTCATCTGCCGGAAGACGTCCACTTCCTTTTCTTTCACTTCACTCTCGGCGTACCGTGGAAAACAATTACAATATTTATAAGTACTAGAGGCGTACTCCCCGTGGAGTGTAGATTAATAAAGAAAAATAAAAAAAATAAAAAAAAGGTATTTCATATACGATACGATTACTCCGTATCTATTCAACGAAAGTAAAAAAGTCAACAACACATTTACAAACACAAAAAAAACGTATGAAGCATACAGAAGTAGTTAATTGAAGCAGTGATGGCTCAGTGGCATTGGCTATGGACTGCCGCGCAGTAGGTCCATGTTTTCAATCCCGCCGCGGGCTTGAGCTTCACCGCATGGTGGAAGGGCATTTTGCGAATGCCCGTCTGGCTAGCTACCACCCTCAAGTATAAATTCTGTCGCCAAGCACCTTACGGTGTGTTCCGGCAGCAGTCCTTGAGAGCCAGTTATTCTAGGTTAGTCTGAACAACATCTTCGACCACATCATCGCTTACCATCAGGTGAGATAGTGGTCAAAGGCTAACCTATCAGGAATAAAAAAATAAAAGACAAATTTTGATCTAAACGCAGATACACGCCGTTCCAGCACTCCAATCGAGCTTAATTTGAGCCTTACAAGATTGATGACACCCGTTCCAAGTGACCTGTCAGAGCTAATCATGCACTGCCTAGCCAAAATATTTTTCTACCCTTTGTATCAGCCAAATCTTAGCTAGTTGTCAAATGTGGCAGATTTTATGTTAAACAATATTTTTATCTCGCACATGACTTAAATGTTTCCTATCGTATATTTGTGATTTTGTAATGTAATCCGCATAGCAGGCGTTACTGCAAACCTAACAATGTTAAAAACAATATTTTTTTGTAGAAGCTAAGGCAAAGATTAGTGATTACAAAATTATTATTGTTTAACTACGTAATGAGTCCGATTTCCAAAACATGCACAAAATATACCACCTAAATTGTTTCATATTTTGACACTAGGGGTATATTCCATTTGACGCTAATAACGTTATTTTCGATATAATGTTGTCTTAGGTTTTCGCGATTATTACACATAGCAATTAAACAACTTTAAACGGTTTAAATCGCGTATATTTATCATTATTTTTGTCCCGACGTTTCAAACACTTTGCAGTGATCGTGGTCATTGGGTGACTAATTGGTTTTATTTGTCACATGAGTTATAAAGAAAATTATTTGGTCTACCGTCCGAACATTTTTATATTAATCATAACGTTCCCTATTCACGCAGTATTCGCTCACAGTGTCCAGAGGTCTTGCAGATTTGTGTCGGCCATGGGATTTAATTAATTTGATGACAGGGTCCCAAGCAGGTGGTACTTGCCAACCATCATCTCTATTGAAATTTGGGTATTTTTTGATTTCAATAGCCTCGCGTAACATTCTTGGCATAAACCGGGTCTCTCTGGCGAGGATTTGTGGGTTGTCGAACCGAATGTAGTGGTTGGGTGTGTCCTGGGCATGTTCACAAACCGCAGACTTGGTCGAGCGTCTGTTCTTCATGTCAGCAATGTGTTCTTTTACCCGGATACCAATGCTCCTCTTTGTTTGCCCAATGTATGACAACCCACATTCACAATCAAGTTTGTAAACACCTGCATCTTGTAGGGGAATATTGCACTTAACAGGTCTTAAAAATTGGTTGATCTTCTTGTGCGGCTTAAAGTAAGTTTTTATTGAAGCTCGTCTTAAGATATTACCAATTTTGTCCGTGACACCCTTGATGTAAGGTAAGATGGCAGGTTGTCTCTCAACTGTGGAAGGCTTGGGCCGGCTTCTGTGACGTATTCTTGGGAGCTTGTGATTATTGCTTCGTAGTACTTGTTTTACATACTGAAGCTCCTCCTTGAGATGGTCAGTGTCGCAGATGCCATGTGCTCTCTGTAACAAAGATTTGCCTACGGTAGCCAACTGACATGGATGGTGATGGGAGTTACCATTGAGATATTTATCTGTATGGGTGGGTTTCCTATACACTGTATGACAAAGGGAGTTGTCAGGATTCATGATGACTGATCAAGAAAAGCTAAGCATTTATTGACCTCTGGCTCCATTGTGAATTGAATTTTGTTATGTAAGGAGTTTAGATGGTTTATAAATGCAGAAACTTTATTACTGGGGAGGATGGTAAAAGTATCATCTACGTACCGTTTGTAGATCTTCGGCATAACCACAGCTGTGGAGGGAGCTCTCTCCTCGAAGTCCTCCATGAAAATGTCAGCAACAACGGGGGAGACTGGAGAGCGCATAGCTACACCATCAATCTGTATGTAGAACTTATTTTCCCAGAATAGATAGCCGGATGTTAGGCATCTAAACTCCTTAGCAACCAGTAAGAAAGCCATCCTGGCCTCGTATATAACCGGACCTCACCTGCAGTTCGTTCCGGTTAACTCATAATTGGCCAGGAAGAGGCTTACTTACTGGATTCTGCAGTAATGTACTATAACGGTTTATCCAGAAAGCCTTCACAGATATTATTTAACAAGTAAACTGAACGATTTTACGCTTATTACTGTACAAGGTGCAATTGGATGCGCGATAACGTCTGTTTCTCTACGATTGTTTTGGTCACGCACGAGTATTGGAAATATTGTGTACATTACTTACTAGTCATGAGTCTTTATCATGGTCATCTGCCGGAAGACGTCCACTTCCTTTTCTTTCACTTCACTCTCGGCGTACCGTGGAAAACAATTACAATATTTATAAGTACTAGAGGCGTACTCCCCGTGGAGTGCCGGGTTAGAATTCCACCTCCCCATATCATCCCGTGGGTGTCGTAAGAGGCGACTAAGGGAAAAATACTGGAAAGTGGGCAGCAGCACCTTCTAAAGAACTGCCATCTTACACTGCGATCCTCAAGCCGCCTGCCAAGCGTGCACTGAGAAAAACGACTTAAAGGCTTACATCAAATTTACCTTTTACCGTTGAATTGTAAATACGTAAGATGAATTCACAACTCTTAAGATGATTTTCACCAATCAATAAAAATTTACCATGTTTTATAATAAACACAACCGTCAAAAACGCCTTCCGTAAAGTATTTTAAGAATTGAACTTGTTATACGATAATAATTGCAGTATTGACCATAAAATATACCTTACTTTTACGGCGGTATATATACGGTGATTATCACTATAACGTACAACTTAATCAGCCTCATCGCAAAGTCAATATTTAAGAAAGACCACAAAATACACCTTAAATGAAGACGAAAAGAAACATTTGCCTTCACTGACCTCGTTTAACGCCTTCTAGTTGGAAAGCGTTTTTGTACGTATTTACGTTTGGTCGGTTTTTCGCCTTATACCATATAAATTGGCGGTCATTAGAGCGCTTTTGACTTTGGATTTTTCTCAGTGTGGTGATTATGGCACATACCCCCTTAATAGGGGAGGCTGTGTTCAGCAGTGGACGATCCGGCTGATACAGATACAGATACTAGAGGCGTTTCCAATACAATATAAATTATATTTTTAAACAAATATAGACTCCTACACCCAAAAATGGAAATGCTTGGAATTTCTTTTCGCAACATCATCCAAAGGGGAGGAAATTCCCTCAAAACCAAATTCTGGTGGGTATGAGCAAACAAGTTTCTTTTTTATTGCCGGTAGGCTAGCATTTGATCACTGTGTAGCAGAATCCCCATGGTTTGCCGGGCTGAAACTGGACATCCCCTTTTTTCCTGTGGGTGTGATCCCTAAGACGCCTGCCAAGCGTATAGATTTTGGCGTATGGCTGTTGATGTGAAGCATAGTCTACCTTGAGTGGAAAATGTTAAGAACTGGCTCTCTATAAAGCAGTCGCTACAGTTAGGTGCTTAGTGACAGGGTGATAGCAGCCTTTGAGGGTGGTAGCTAGCCAGCCGAACATTTGCAAAATGCCCTTCCACCGTGCCTATGTGATAAGTGCAGGAAACGTGCGTGTGAAGCATCTAGGGTATTCCCCGTTCTAAAACCGGATTCGACTATATTACGTACACGTAATTTGCGGTTATATCGTTTCCGGAATTTTTCGCCACAGTCATATCTGATAACAATTCCGGTATTCTAACCGTGTGGAAACTAAAAATAATTTTGCGATAGTGTGGTCCGGTTTACAGCAAACGGTAAAGATTTTGTCTGTTATAACTGATAGGCTAGCCTTTGACCATTATCTCACCTGATGGTAAGTAATGATATGGTCGAGGATATTGTTCACAATACCATTAAAAGAAGACTGGCTTTAAAGAGAATACTGACCGCCTTTGTGAAATGTGGGATGCTGGGAATCGCTTCTCTTTATATCTTCCTGTCGGTGGGAGTATTAAGAAGCAACGAAAAGAAATTACCTAAAGTTGGGCAGCATTGCCTTCTTACACTGCTATCCCGAAGACGCCTGCCAAGCATACGTGTTAGTTGAAGGTATTTTTTTCTAATATGCTGTATCCCCTTGTTCACAGAGAGCAGAGTGCCGAGCTGGTGTCAATCCGGGTCCCCATCAATGGCATGACCTGCCAGTCCTGCGTGAGGAGCATAGAAGGATCCGTACGAGAACTGCCTGGCATCGCTCGTGTTACGGTGTGTACCTATATGGTCTCTTCCACAATGGATAGGCCCTTCTTCCATTACGCTTTTTTATATGTTATTGTGACGGAACAAGCTCGAGGCTCACTTGTTGTTAAGCGGAGTAACCTCTGCCTATAACAGATGCATTTTATCACAAGTGACGAATTGCACTGCGCCCGCCACTTTGAGACATATTTGTTAAGTCTCATGTGCCTGTAATTGCACTGGATCTCAAGTACTGCTGCCGGAACACACCATTAGGTGCTTGGCGACAGATTTTCTATCAATCAAATAATATCAAATTTTCGGGCAATCGCCAAATGCGGTGAACCACCACCATGCGGTGAAGCTCAAGCCGGCGGTGGTGACGGGTGGTCAAGGTGACGGACGCAGGGCAATTCGTGACTTGTGACGAAATGCATCTGTTATAGGCAGAGGTTAGTCCGCTTAACATCAGGTGGGCCTCGAGCTTGTTCTGTCACTATAATATTAAAAAAAAACGTAACGCACTCGGAATTAGTATGGATATTCTTATTTCTTATGTAACTGAGCGCAGCTTTCGTTTACAGAGTCAGAGCGCAAGCTGGTGACTCGAGCTATGCTCTGTTGCTATATCCCCCGGTATCCTGGTTTACTGTAAATTTTAAAGTCAATAATACAAGGTTATTTGTAAAATGCTAACAACTTCTTAAGGTTGACTTCTGGTAATCCTAACCAACATTTTGAGATGAAAATTTTTCTTATTGTTGAGTTTTTTTTTTTTTGTTTTTTGTGTTTGTTTATGTGTATTTCACGGAATAAGCACGATGACCACTTGAGTTTAAAAGTCTTTTGTGACTATAATTTAATATTTTTTATTACTAAGCTCGATGTGAACATTCAAAACACTATTCAAAGGGAGCGGTGCGGTCCAGTGTTGCCGCGGCGGACGCTCTTGGCTCGGAGAGACTCAAAACTTAAAACATTAACTTTTTCTAGTACTGTTGACACTTTTAAGTTCTGTGTCTCGTAGTGAAAGATAATGCCTACTCGGAGACAAGAGCGGCAACACTGGACCGCGCCGCGCTCCCTTGGAGTAATTTTTTCAATATTTCCTTCGATCTAAGTAATACAATGCCATAGCATGTGCATAAAAGTGTACAATGCCCTACCTGAACACTTCACAAAATTAGATCTAAGGTCATATAAACGAAAACTGTTAAAGTGGCTTCACACAAATATATTTAATTCAATAAAAGATTTAATTAAATGACATAATATAAATTTAGGTAAATTATATTGATGATGAAAATGAAATGAAATAATTGAAATGTAATGTGTAATTGTGTGTAAATGTGTAATCCTAATATCATTATTGTTTATGTCGTTTTAAATTATTTTAAATTAAATTAATGTTTGCATGCCACAGTTTGGCAAAATGTACTAGGCGCACTTTGCAAATTACTGTTCCATCCTTTGTACCTACATTTTATGCGAATAAACGATATTCTATTCTACAAAATATTAAATTATAGGCACAAGAGACCTTTAACATCAGGTGGCCTCGTGCTTCCGTCATATACACATAAACAAACAAAAAAAACATCTCATATGGTTTGTTAGGACTAGCAGAAGTCACCCCTAAGAGGTTGTTAGCATTTTACCAATAACCCTGTATAATGTACAAAATTAGCAAAGGAATTGAAAAAATATAAATACGCTTGTAAAATTTCAGGTGGAACTATCAGAAAACGCAGGCTACTTCCGCTATGACCCTCGTCTGTGCAGCGCCGAAGCCATCACCTCCCACATAGAGGAGATGGGCTTTGAGGTGCCTCAGAGCTCTGAAGACGAGACCAGGTGAACAATAATCTTTTAATAACGAATCTGGCGGTAAATATAGTACTCTGAAAATATCCATATTTAATAATAACATGTATTTTATCGATCGAGCGTCATACTCGATCGTGCGCTCGAAAAGACAAGACCTCCTGAGGATGCTTCGTGTAATGTTAGCGTCGAAAACTCTTCCGGCTTAGCTATAATAATACAGAAATGTTAACAAATATTTTTAATATATTTTATGAAAACATCAAATTAATATTTTAATAAAAACACTAAAAAAAATACAAAAATATATCTAGTGACAATTCCGAGTAATTTTCCTGTTAAGCCGACGTGACGTCACAAACGCCACGCAGCCAAACCGGAAGAATTTTCGACGCGTTTCGGTTCTACACGAAGCATCCTCAGGAGGTTTTGACTCTACGAGCGCACGATCGAGAAATTCTCGATCGTGCGCTAAAGTAACGCCTGAATCTATTTGTTATAATAATACGGCATAACAGAAAAATAAGGCGGTATTGTCACAAGACATATTTTTTCAGAATTTTTCTAAACTATTAATATATTATTAATTATGGAATAATATTAACACTCCGTTACACGCGCGGGACAAAAATGTGTCCCTTGAATATACATTTTCGTGTTATTTAAAAAGAAATGTACCCAGAAAGCGATGCACATCAATAGCTGTCCTTTTATATTCTGAAATTTATTTGTCCGCAGCAGCCACGACCACGCGTGGGTCTGTTTTTTATCAATACTTTAGTCGTACTGGCACTTCCCTATTTCTCACGTTTTGAAAGATATAACGATCATTCAACTAAAACAGCATTATCTAGAATGTGTAACGGCTATGAAAATATTGTATTTATTTTTAATGTGCAACAGAATAGTAACTTTGTTGGTTGAGGTTTTCAGCATAAATTGACGCTGACTTTGATATTCGTAAACTTTTTTTTTTTTTTACTGGCGGTTTGCCTTTATTAAACAAATACTACAAACTATAAACAACAGTACAGCTACTACAATACTACAGCTACTACAGTAAAAGCGCATTTGGACTCATAGGGAGTCCAAATGCTCTAACCCACTGTCAGTTGGCAGCGTGCCCAGCATGCTGGCAAACTATTAACTAACTTCGTAAACTTATGTTCATATATTTTTTCTTAAATTAATTTCGAAGCGCTCGTAGCGAAGTTTACTTAGCTGTTCTCAACCGATCAGCAAAGTTAAGCAACGTCGCGCGCGGTCATGAGTTGGATGGGTGACCGCTAGTGACATTACTACTGAGCGTGCACGTGCTTCGGAGGGCACGTTAAGCCGTCGGTCCCGGTTGTTGTCTTAGGATGGCAGTCGTTATAGCATGGTGGTAGGGCATTTTGCGAATGCCCGCCTGGCTAGCTACCACCCTCAAGTAGAAAATCTGTCGCCAAGCACCTAACGGTGTGTTCCGGCAGCTGTCCTTGAGAGCCAGTACTTCTAGGTTAGCCTGAATAACATCTTCGACCACATCATCACTTACCATCAGGTGAGATAGTGGTCAAAGGCTAACCTATCATGCATAAAAAAAAAAAAAAAAAAAACTTATCTTCATATAAAAAGGGGCACTATGGTACCCCACAAGGTAAATGAAGTAATTAATAAGAACGCGTGTAAAGGAGTGTTAATTAATATTTTTTATTAATTATTATTCGTAATACTTATGTTCTTGTGTTTCGTCCAGTGTGTCAGAGAAAACATTTTGTATGACCCTAAAACTGTGCCCGGTGAATGGCAATAGGCTTGCCCCTCATTATATGGGACAAAACCCAATAGGAGAAACGTGGGTGTTACACGCCTCTGCCTACCCCTTCTGGGAAAGCAGGCGTGATTATATGTATGTTTGTATTAAATTAATGTTTTCTTGATTTTCCACTGTTTCTTCCACCACTGTTCCTAATTATTTTATTTTAATGTAAAATCTTAGTAATGTGGGCATTATTTTAATAGTTTAGTAGTTTTAGCACTGAAATATATGAATTAATTAAATAAAAAAAAACCAATGGCGTCATAATATTATTATGTAGTCATCGCTGTGGGGTTCATTGTGTCAGTGTGGCTTGCATTCCCCGTGGGGTGCTGGGTGGGGTTAGAATGTGTCCCCTAATTCTACTTGTGGGGGTCGTAAGAGGCGACTAAAGGTAAAATACCTGAAGGTGGGCAGCAGCATCTTCTGAGCAACTGATATCTTAAACTGCGATCCCTAAGACGCTTGCCATGCGTGGGGATTATGGCAAACCCCCTCTAAACGGGGGAGGCTGTGTTCAGCAGTGGACAATTCGGCTGATACAGTACAGTACAATTGGGGCCCAGCCCATGGTGGAGACCATGGGCTGGGCCCCAATTCTCTTAGCTATTGACCAAACGCCACACTACTGCGATGCTTCTGCGATCGAACTGCTCTTAATGTCAAATTCGGCAGTCTGCTATTTGAAGGAATGTTGTAGTTCTTTTTTCTGCCACCTGAACAGATAAGTTGGTGGGTCTGTAACTAAATCAGCTGATCAGAAATATGGGCGCCATCTTGTTACTTAAAATTTAAACAGGGGTGGGACGGTGTTTAAATTGACAGCTGATTTAAGCAGTACTTAGGTACTGGATAAAGTTATGTAGCGTTTATGAGTAAGAAATTTTGCTAATCAGCGGCTAAGTAATGTTTAAAATTTAAGTAGCGTTTATAAGTAAGGCTGCTAATTTACTAATAAATAATAATGTTTTTTACAGAAACTTGTTACCAAAAGAAATACCAACAGACATGCTGATCGACATGGACACTGTACGGGCTGACAGCGAGGTGGTGCTGTCAGTCATTGGAATGACTTGTCAGTCTTGCGTCAATACGATAGAAGGTACGTCATGCTCGGTCATTATCGTAATTATCTTCCTAATGCTAAATAAATGAAAAATGAAATGAAAATAAAAAAATATTTATTTAAAGCATTCAATACAAAAGTTACAAAAACAATTTTTGCCCTATAAAATCATTAAACATATATTTAACAAATTCGTGTTTCAAAAAACACTTCTTTCGATCAGATGAAGTCTAGTAGTTTGGTTGATGGCCGCGCACCGTCCCCTATGACGGTTAAAGTACGATTGGAGTATGAAATTTCGGCTACCAATGCCGTGTCCAGGTGGCCGAGGGGCTTTAGGCATCCGTCGCAATATCGGAGGACGCGGGTTCGATTCCCGCCTTGGGCATAAAAATTTTGTACTCCAATAATTTGTTAAATATATTTTCGCTTAGCACGCGATAGTGCTTGTAATGATATTTAGAAATGATTAAACATATCTCCTAAATAATGCTGAGGTGGTTAATACATTTGTCAGATGCTTATGATCTTCACACGAGGCAATCCTGTATCGTGAAGATCTTTAGCTATAAACTAAATGATAGTTATAAGAATAACACCTAAGTATTAAAAACAAGAAAATTTAATTTTTTATAAAATATGTATGAAACTTTAAGCACTCACGCTCTACTCTCGTAATATTGATAACATACATATATAGCAATATATTAATAGTAATGATTAGGCCGAGTTAATCGAGCCATATCACTTTCCCACAACTTGAACATTTTGTGGCTCACTTTACTGAAAAACTATTACGCCTATAGATTTGTGCTTTAACATAGTAATTGAACTTCATATCTAGGTGTGTTATCTGTCAAAAGAAATATAATTTAACACCATTAAAAAAAATATATAAAACATTTTTGTATTCATTGGATAGAATGTTATTGTACTACTAACGCCATCTGTTAGAAAACCATAGAGTTAACATCGCTGCAACAGAACTATTCTCAATACTCAAATACATCTTAGTTAATCTACTTAACACTAGATGACACCACTAGAATCAGGTTGTAAAATAAACGCCAGCCCTCACAAAGCTCAGCGTTTTGCTAGTATTATTGATAACCCAAAATAAAAATTGGTACTTAACCTTAATGATATCGGAGTTGTATATTAAAGTGTAGGTAAAAGCCACCCGTGGGGTGCCGGGTTAGAATTGCACCTCCCCATATCATCCCGTGGGTGTCGTAAGAGGCGACTAAGGGAAAAATACTGGAAGGTGGGCAGCAGCACCTTCTAAGGAACTGCCATCTTAAACTGCGATCCCCAAGCCGCCTGCCAAGCGTGGGGATTATGGCAAATACCCCCTTAATAGGGGAGGCTGTGTTCAGCAGTGGACGAGTCGGCTGTTACAGATACAGATACAGATATTAAAGTTTGTTGAGTTAGCTTATTTGTACCCTTGGGAAGACCTGCAACCCCTCATTCGAGCCTGTGTAGTGCGGTTGCATTAACTTTCCGCGGTCACTGTTATCCGCTCATATTACCACTATGAACATTATGCACCACGGACCAAACTTAAACTAGACAATACATAAACGTCCTCACTCCTCACCCATCCGCGCCAAATTCATTATGAAGTAATGATGGCCGAGCGGTAATAGCTAAGGACTATCGTGCCGCAGGTCTATGGTTTGATCACCACCGCCGGCTTGAGCTTCACCTAATCGTGGGAAGGCATTTTGCGAATGCTCGCCTGGCTATCAAGTAGAAAATCGGCCGCTAAACACCTAAAAGTGTGTTTCTGCAGCAGTCCTTGAGAGCGAGTAAAATTACAGGCACACGAGACTTAACAACTGTCTCAAGGTGATTTGTGGCGAAATGCATTTGTTATAGGCAAAGGTTACCGGTTAACATCAGGTGGGTTCCGTGCTTGTTCCGTCACAATTACATTAAACATAAATATACAAAATATAGACTTTGAAAATTTTATAGTCGCAGTGATTTTCATATCCTCACCACTCGGGCTGTAACACGTAAATAAGTTACTAAGTACTAAGATAAACTAGCGCACTCTGGGCACGCTAGATATCTACCATAGCATATGCATGCTGTGATAAGGTAAGCACGTGTGCACGGACGCGCAAACAAGCCGCGTTTGGGGCAGCTCTCGGCTAACTTCACTCATATTCACTCTAATGAGTACGATCAGCAGAATAAACTTAAAAATAAAGCAGTGCCATATATTTATACGTAATTTTAAATGAGTGACTCGAAATTGTTAATTTTAATAAATTCATTATTTTAAGGTTGACAGCACAGACGCCATTTTGGTTTGATGAAAACGCGGGCGTCAGAGTCTTATTTCTCCGACAGTGTACTACTACGCGACACGTTTCCGAGGGTTTATTGACTATCTCGTAAAAATTTTTTTTGACTGTTTTATTTGTTCTTGTTGACTGTTTAATGTTTTTGGTGATTGTTATATTTGTTACGATGATAACGATGAGTCTGACTCAGCCGGCCATCAGGACATCGAAGAGCTAAGCGATTCAAATTAAGATACCTAAGTACGAAATATTGCTAACAAATAAAATCAGTTCAAATTATTTCTGTGTACCTACAGTCACCTACAACTTCGTTTACCTACCTATGATTTCTTGTTTTTTTATACGACTGCCCACATAAACGTGTGTTAAGTTTACAGGTTTCATGTATGTAAGTATTTTTGTGAGTTTCTTTATTTCACCATAACTTCTAAATGGCTTGACTGATTTTGATGTACGAGATATCGTCAGATTTATCTTGATAGCTCAAGTGACACTATGTACATAAAAAAATAAAAAACAAAATAAGTATCAAAATATTGGCTTTATAAAAAGATTCCATATATATATAGAATAACTGGCAGTTTTAATTCGATTCGATTGATCAATAAAACATTTAACGAAAATAAATTATTTGCAGTCGGGTTTTTTATTTTCTTTGTTAATTTATATATGTTTTATCATTTCGTTTTTTGCACACTGTACCAAGTTCTAGTTTTGACGTCACAACATGGCGCTAGGCCGATCCTATTCTTATTTTAATCGCATTGATACGAAGATAAAATATGTAGAGTGAAGATAACGTATGTAGAAACCTTAAACGTTGTGTAACAGGAGCGCTAGCGGAGGTCCCCGGCGTGGTGACGTCATCAGTGAGCCTGACGTCAGAGAGCGCCCGCGTCCGGTACAAGCCGCCGGCGACGTCGCAGGCCATAGCCGATGCTGTTTATTCGCTCGGGTTCGACGTCTCTATACTGCAAGGAAACGAAGGTCAGTACATATTTATTAGAATAGAATAAAGTTTATTTTTAGCAGAAAGCATAACACATACAATATTTTACCTGACGTATTTTTTTTTTTTTTATGTTATTGTGACGGAACAAGCTCGAGGCCCACCTGATGTGTTAAGTGGACTAACCTCTGCCTATGACAGTTGCAATTCATGACAACTCACGAATTGCACTGCGCCCATCACATTGAGACATAGTTGTTAAGTCTCATTGTGCCTGTCATTTCACTGGCTCTCAAGGACTACTGCCGGAACACACCTTTCGGTGCTTGGCGACAGACTTTCTACTTGAGGGTGGTAGCTAGCCAGGCGGGCAATCGCAAAATGCCCTTCCACCATGCGGTGAAGCTCAAGCCGGCGGTGGGGATTGAACCAGGGTACTGCGGCACGGCAGTCCATAGCTATTACCGCTCGGCCATCATTGCTTCAAACTATCTGTACAATATCTAAATATATTTGCGTAAATGGTCTAATTTCCTGCCACAAATCGGTTCCAACTCAGCATAATGCTAGTTGGAAACAGCTAGCGCTGATCTTCCGTTGGAACCGGCGGCGACGTCACGCACGTCACAATCTGCAGTGTACTCCCACAATTATCATAAACATATTACAAAAATAAATAAAAATTGAAATAAACCAACATACAAAGGCAATTAATAGAAAAATCATCAGGAAAAATAACTGTAACAGCCGACTCGTCCACTGCTGAACACAGCCTCCCCCAGAAGGCACTTGCCATAATCCCCACGCTTGGCAGGCGTCTTGGGGATCGCAGTATAAGATGGCAGTTATTTAGAAGGTGCTGCTGCCACCTTCCAGTATTTTTCCCTTAGTCGCCTCTTACGACACCCACGGGATGATATGGCGAGATGCAATTCTAACCCCCACGGGGGACATATTTATTATAGCATTTTATAATATTCAAATCTATTAGGTAATAGTAGATTATGATAAAAGTGAGCTAAGTTGATCATTATACACGAGGCTGTGTGTTGCAGCCCGAGCCGTAGGCGAGGGCGTAAATCAGCCGAGTGTATAATGAGCAAGTTGGTCACGAGTTTCATACGCACTTTTACAACACCCTAGCGAGGAAAAAAAATATATATTGCACAAATGCGATACAAACAACATACGAAAATTATGGAAAATAGCGCGCAAGTTTTTTTTTGCGCGCTCAAAATGTGTGATGGTTGATTATATATAAACCTCTTTGATGTTACAAATCTGTATTACCCGATTAAATTGAAAATGCTCTGTTTACTCGCATATAATTTGCAGTTAGGTACTAACTTAACTTTGTAGGGATAATTCTATTACGCACTAGTGTATAATATTATTACGCACGATATGTAATTGTGAAGTAACACGCGCGAGGTCCACCTGATGTTAAGCGGTATCCTCTGCCTATAACAGATGCATTTCATCACAAGTAACGAACTGCACTGCGCCCATCACCTTGAGACATACCTGTTAAGTCTCATTTTGCCTGTTATTTCACTGGCACTCAAGGACTACTGCCGGAACACACCGTTAGGTGCTTGGCGACAGATTTTCTACTTGAGGGTCGCTAGCCAGGCGGGCATTCGCAAAATGCCCTTCCACCATGCGGTGAAGCTCGAGCTCTGGGCGGGATTCGAACCATGGACCTGCTGCGCGGCAGTCCATAACCAATGCCACTGAGCCATCACCGCTTCAAAGATACAGGTTTACCTAGTTTGCGGGCCAAAAGTATTTTGCAATTGTAATTTTTTTTTGTATTTATAAACGTTATTATTATTACATGAGTTATAGGGGGACGATAAATTTAATAAACAGCACAATCATTGTAAAATAATGCACCTTTTTTATAACTTTTGTTACCATTTCAGAAACCACATCGCAGTGTAAAAGTGAACAAGTCGGGTCGGGGGATGTCGCTAAAGCTATCTCACCAGTCAAAAGTAGAACACAAATTAACGTAAGTCATTAACTACCTAAGTCACTTGTTAGGTTCTATCTACATAAGAGCCTTGGGAGATCATAAGATCCCCAATATATCTATATAAGAGCCTTGGGAGATCATAAGATCCTTAATCTATTTATATAAGAGCCTTGGGCGATCATAAGATCCCCAATCTACCTACATAAGAGCCTTGGGAGATCATAAGGTCCCTAATCTATCTACATAAGAGTCTTGGGAGATCATAAGGTCCCTAATCTATCTACATATGAGCCTTGGGAGATCATAAAATCTTTAATCTAAACATAATAAGTGCCTTGGGAGATCATAACTGTAATATATCTTCAAAAGAGACTTAGCAGATCATATGATCCCAAATCCATGTATATAAGAGCCTTGAGAGATCATAAGATCACTAATTTATCTACATAAGAGCCTTGGGAGATCATAAGATCTCCAATCTGCCTACATAAGAGCCTTGGGAGATCATAACATCCCCAATCTATTTTTCAGGGTACAGCATCACCCGGCAAAGAGACAGAATATGCGAGATGTACGCTAGAAGTGCGCGGGATGACGTGCGCCTCGTGTGTGGCGGCCATCGAGAAACACTGCGCTAAGTTATACGGTAAGACAAAAACTTCCTTATGTTGGAAGAGCATTATGCAAATGCTCACAAAGCTTCAAGAAGAAAATCTGTCGCCAAGCAACTATCAGTGTGTTACGGCAGCAGTCCTTGAGAGCCAGTGAATTACAGGCACATGAGACTTAGCAACTATATATATATACACCGTGTCCCAAAATTCAACGATAAGCCGGCATCGGTGCATGGACCTACTCATGACTACTCGGGAAAAAATAAAAAAAAAATTATAACTTTTTTTTTTTTAATTACAGAGACTTTTATAAAGTTGCGCCAACTTTTAATAAAACTTGCCATGGTATTGTCCATACTTTTTTTTTTAACCCAGACTATAGAAAGTGCATAGAATGTTAAAATCTATGAAAATTATAAGAAAAAATTTTTTTTTTACTGATTTTTGTAAAATAACTACAGACTTTCTGTAATTTTAAAGGATTGTAGTAGATAGCCATCCTTCTTAGGTTGCTAATGCACAAAAAATATCAAAATTATGTCAAAAATTGTGGTCATGGTAGTTGAAAATAGCATAATGGGTATCGAATATCGATGAAATTTATAAAAGTCTCTGTAATTAATAAAAAAAAAACAGTTATAACTTTTTTTTTTTTTTTTTCCGAGGAGTCATGAGTAGGTCCATGCTCCGATGCCGGCTTATCGTTGAATTTTGGGACACGCTGTATATATATATGTATATATATATATATATATGCAATGTCGCATGCTTCGCCGATTACATTACAACTCCATCCCCATACGATGGTTAAGAAAGAGAGGACAAATAAGAGTTATGAGTCATATGTCACGTTGGCTTAGCGGTCAGAGCATACCCCGGCTATAGGGGTGGATGACGCGGTTTCAAATTCCGCACATGGCTTTTATTTTCATTTCGTTGTAATTATATAGTACAAAAAATAATGAATTAATTTAAAAAAAACTGGGAATTATTTATTTTCGATAAACGTTTTATCGTTCCATTGATAACTGCAAGTTATAAATATATATATATATATATATATATATAAAGCTTATTGTTTAAAGCCCTTTATTTTAATATAGGTGCACCATTCTATAGGTTTGAAAGCAAAAAAACTCATAATATGGCATCTAAAATCCGTCAAATTGTTTTTTTATGTACCACTTGCTTCATTTGCGCTATCACGACGAATCTAACGATATCTCATGCATGGGCGTACCCCAGGGGGGCAGGGGGGACCACCTGCCCCCCTCGTAATGAATTCGCTACCCTTCTATATTTCTAAACATGATTACACGTTTCGTGCTAAGCGAAAATCACATTTTTAGAGTACAAAATTTCTCACCTTGAATGGAAATC
This sequence comes from Plagodis pulveraria, assembly GCA_963890685.1. Classification (NCBI taxonomy): domain Eukaryota; kingdom Metazoa; phylum Arthropoda; class Insecta; order Lepidoptera; family Geometridae; genus Plagodis; species Plagodis pulveraria. The sequence continues at coordinate 2,519,620 of OY982977.1, forward strand.
GAACCCACGTCCCCGGATTTTACGCACCGGGTGCGGGGTGCCTCAACTACCATCAGGCCATCGAGGATCGATCGGGTGAGCCGCAATTTCGTACTCTAAAAATTTGTAAGTGTGCAGATGTTTATTCTTAAAATCTGCCCAAGAAGCTAATGAGGAATTATTAAAATCAGCCAATGAAATAGCTGAAGCTTAAATTTAGAGCTGCATCTTCCACGCAATGTGAAATGTTGGTAAATGGTAAATCATACAGTTAGTTAAGCGAGTATTTTTCCTTTTTTTTTTATGTTATTGTGACGGAACAAGCCCGAGGCCCACCTGATGTTAAGTGGACTAACCTCTGCCTATAACAGACGCATTTCGTCAGCGACGAATTGCACTGTGCCCGACACACTGAGACGTCCAGTTGTTAGGTCTCATTAGCCTGTAATTTTTCTGGCTCTCAAGGACTGCTGCCGGAACACACCGTTAGGTGCTTGGCGACAGATTTTCTACTTGAGGGTGGTCGCTAGCCAGGCGGGCATTCACAAAATGCCCTTCCACCATGCGGTGAAGCTCAAGCTCTGGGCGGGATTCGAACCATGGACCTGCTGCACGGCAGTCCATAGCCAATGCCACTGAGCCATCACTGCTTCAAAACTGCTCACAGTACACACATTCATATTTGGGGCGCTTCCCATTCTGATTGTTGTCATCTTCATAAAAAGTGAGGTTTAACAAAGATATATAAAAAATACTTTTTTGGGCTCTACATCAAAACTATAAAATGGAGCCCTAATAATGACACTCTGCTTAATCTGTCTGTCAGTTCATCCTTATTTTTTCGGTTCTCTTACTTGTAAACGTAAAATAATTTGTATTAAAAATGAACCCAAAATATTAAAATTCTATTAAAGTTATTTTTCAGGTTTCAATTTCGGTACATAATGTAAAATTTCGTTTTTTCAAACAACAAATATACTGAAAACATCGATGAAAAATGTAGTTTTTTTAGTAAACGTATTTTTCTGCAGTTCGTTTCGATTGATGTGAGACTCTTATTAGCGAGGCCCAAACTGCACTTGGCCTGTTTTTTATTGATTTAAAAAATATTTTACTACGTGTCTCCTAAATGAAATTCCTGATTTGTCCCCCCCCCCCTGATATATATATATATATATATATATATATATATATGGCGTATATACGTAGTACATACGTAGTACATATACGTGGCGTATATACCCATAAGCTGGGTACGCCCATGATCTCATGTATTAACATTTGGAAAAAATTTAGGAGTTATGGTGGAATAAAGATACATACATGAACCCTTAAACATAACACTCCTTATTTATGGGCAGTTGTGTAATACATATTTTTTTTAATACCATGGCGCGCGACTGTTTATTTATTGTAAAGTTCGGCACGCAACACCCAAAGGTTGCCCGTACCTGCCTAGGCTATCCACTTTACCTACCGAAGCAGGTAACCTCAGATGCGAAATATGTTCTCATATTATTTTCTTTTTCCTTTTAAGGTGTTCACTCAATCCTCATAGCGTTACTGGCAGCCAAAGCGGAGGTGAAGTACGAGCCGCGGAAGATATCCGCTTGCGACGTAGCCCAGTCCATAACCGAGCTGGGCTTCCCTGCAGAGGTCATCAGCGACTGCGATGGCAGCGGCCAGAAGGAGCTTCAAGTTATGGTGAGTGACAGATTTGGCACTTGTGCCATATATGGTACACAGGAAACTGCGTGTTCAGAACATGGTACACAAATTGCACTTTTTGCTCATATGCCATATATGGATTGGTCATAGATTTTCATAACACCTAAAATAAAAAAGAAGTAATATTTTTTTTTTTTTTTTTTTTTATTCCTGATAGGTTAGCCTTTGACCACTGTCTCACCTGATGGTAAGTGATGTGGTCGAAGATGTTGTTCAGGCTAACCTAGAAGTACTGGCTCTCAAGGACAGCTGCCGGAACACACCGTTAGGTGCTTGGCGACAGATTTTCTACTTGTTTCTACTTGAGGGTGGTAGCTAGCCAGGCGGGCATTCGCAAAATGCCCTACCACCATGCATATATGGTACACAGGAAACGGCGTGTTCAGAAACACGCCAATTTTTACTCATATGCCATATATGGATTGGGATTTTCATAACACCTAAAATAAAAAAGAAGTAATATTTTTACTCTACGACTACTACTCTTGACTCTACGAGCGCACGATCGAAAAAATTCTCGATCGTGCGCTCGTAGAGTCAAGACCTCCTGAGGATGCTTCGTGTAGAAGCGAAACGCGTCGAAAATTCTTCCGGTTTGGCTGCGTGGCGTTTTTGATGTCACGTCGGCTTAACAGGAAAATTAGGCGGAATTGTCACTAGATATATTTTTGTATTTTTTAAGTATTGTATTAAAATATTAATTTGATGTTATTATAAATTATTATAAAAATATTTGTTATTATCAAATATGGATTTCCGCAAAGTAACGCCTGAATCTATTTATTAAAAAAGAAGTACATTTAAAGCGTTGACTGGATCAGATCGCTATTAGTGATAAGCCCTCCCATTGTGAATTAAATACTTAGCATATCTGTATTTTGCGTTTCCGTGGGATGTCGGGATAAATAATTAATATATACATTACAATTAGTATATCTAAACTAATCTAAAGTAATTTTTATAAAGAGGAAAGATTTGATTGTTTGTTTGCATTTGACTCTGAAACTACTGGACCGATTAAGATGAAATTTGGTATGGAAATAGTTTGAGACACGGGGAAAGACATAGGATAGTTTTTATCCAACTGCGCAAAAAGAGGTTAATGATTTTGCGCGATAACCGACATAACCGGCGGCCGGAAAGCTAGTAGTAGATATTGCTGTATTATTACTACGCCCATTATGTTGTGTAATTTATTTATTGTGAATATTATATTGTATTTAGGTATTTTGTATTTATATATTTATTTTGTATGTGAATTTTACAACGTTATATAATAAATACCAACTATGATTTTTCTTAACACTCGATAAATAATCTCAATGGAAAGTTGCATGTATGAAAATGCTTAGGCGATAAGGGCGTCCATTGTTCAATCTAATCTATTACTGTTTGTACAGCATGCCAACTCTCACCTCTTATAGTTTTATTGGTATATCTAAGCTATCTAAACTATTTGAAGCAGTAATGGCTCAGTGGTATTGGCTATGGACTGCCGCGCAAGCAGGTCCATGGTTCGAATCCCGCCGCGGGCTTGAGCTTCACCGCATGGTGGAAGGGCATTTTGCGAATTCCCGCCTGGCTAGCGACCACCCTCAAGTAGAAAATCTGACGCCAAGCACCTAACAGTGTGTTCCGGCAGCAGTCCTTGAGAGCCAGTGAAATTATAGGCACATGAGACTTAACGTTACTAGTGATGAAATGCATCTGTTATAGGCAGAGGTTAGTCCGCTTAACATCAGGTGGGCCTCGAGCCAGTTCCGTCACAATAACATAAAAAAAAATGTAATTATAACTTAATCTTACTGCTAAATTTCAGACCTCCACGTCAATTAAGCAGGCTTACAATCGGTAATGGAATCGCTCAGCGTTTTGATGACGTCACAACAAATTGTTCACTCTATTCGCGAACTCTGACGTACGAAGTATTACTGTTCCAGCGACAAATCAGTCATGTTTATCCATTTTAAAAATGTTACTTTCTAGCAGCAGATTTAAACTTGATTTAGGGTATTTTACGATGAAATGTGTTTAATTAATGTGTAAATTACGTGCAATGTTTTTATTTCTATTATTCTTTAAAATTAAATGCAGCAAAATTATTCAATGAGTAAAACTAAAAAAGTTACCGATAGCTTTTGTGGTAAATCCGTTCCATAACATCGTAGTTGGGAACAGTGCGAGCGGGATAAAGGTATATGATAAACATCTTGTATCTCGCTTGCACATCCGTGATACATATTTCATTCGTTCTTTAAGTAGGATCAAACCAATATTGCTTGACGCGATTGTGGGTCGGTGATAGTTCGTGACTGCGAATGATTATTTTAAGCATGAAACAAAACGCTCTGTTTTTATGATGGTTTCGTAAATGGTAGGAATGGCCCCCTGTTTCAATTTTATTTAAGATTGTTTATTTATTAACAAAATCCACAGCTCTTAGATATAAACAGTAAAACATAATTTCTGAACCGACAGCCAATAACGGATGTACATTATATGTATCATATGTAAGTAAGTCGACAACAGTCATCAAGCAAGAACATAAATAATATGGAAATAACTGTAAAGTCTATGGCAAAAATGTAAGGCTCAATATAGGCATAACATACTTAACACTAATTTAGTAGTTGTGTTTTGTGTATTTTATTATGTGTATGATGTATTTTAAATGTGACTTCTCTTGATAATACTAGTCTCGTAAGAGTCTGGGTATAATAAGAAGACCATGGGCGGTATGCATCCATGTGTAATGTGCGCGGGACGGTGTGTGTGTGTGTGTGTGTGCGTGTGAGTGTGTGTGTGTGCGTGTGAGTGTGTGTGTAAGTGTGTGTGTGTGTGTGTGAATGTGTGTAATTGAAGTTGAAGTCATGAAGGCTGTAAAAGGTGAAGAATATTTTAATGTGTAATATAAATGTATTTATGTAATATTTTAAAACAGTTATGGAAAAACCAAAATCAGTTATTATGTATCTTCATTATTTTAAGAAGAATTTCTCGCTTAAAGACACACATTGTTGTACAATTAAGAATTTTTTTATGTATTGCATACCTCTCATGCTTCATTCAATCTCATAATAATAATATATCTGCTCATGTTTCAGATTAAAGGCATGACGTGCGCGTCGTGCGTCAACAAGATAGAAAGAAGCGTTCTCAAACTAACCGGCGTTGTACAATGCTCCGTCGCCTTGACCACTTGCAAGTAAGTGCTTTACCAACTGGGCTATCTATGGGTTTTTAATAGGAACGCACAGTTTTTTTTAATGTTATTGGGAAGCAACAAGCGCGAGGCCCACCTGATGTTAAGCGGTATCCTCTGCCTATAACAGATGCATTTTATCACAAGTGACGAACTGCACTGCGCCCATCACCTTGAGACATATTTGTTAAGTCTCATTTTGCCTGTTATTTCACTGGCTCTCAAGGACTGCTGCCGGAACACACCGTTAGGTGCTTGGCGACAGATTTTCTACTTGAGTCCAGTTGCCGTACGTAAAGTAATATATTTATACAATAATTTTTTTTTGAAGCAGTGGTGGCTTATCGGCATTGGCTATGTAATGCCGTGCAGCAGGTCCATGGTTCGAATCCCGCCGCGGGTTTGAGCTTGACCGCATGGTGGAAGGGCATTTTGCGAATGCCCGCCTGGCTAGTGAGCACTTTCAACTAGAAAATCTGTCGCCAAGCACCTACCAGTGTGTTCCGGCAGCAGTCATTGAGAGCCAGTGAAATTAAGGACACATGAAGCTTAACAACTATGTCTCAAAGTGACGGGCGCAGTGCAATTCGTGACTTGTGATGAAATGTATCTGTTCTAGGCAGAGGGTAGTCCGCTTATAATCAGGTAGGCCTCGAGCTTGTTCCGTCACAATATAAAAAAAACCGTACTGTCAGTGAAACACAATGTTTTTCATCACATTTGCGAGTAAATAAATTTGAATTATAGTTTTCATACATAAGTCAGCACAACTATTATTGCACAACTATGAACTTTTTTTAAGCGGAAGGCGGGCTTTTTGCCCACACCACAGATTATACAAATGTTTCGTTCAGAAACGTTAAGGGAAAATACTTGCCTAGATATACAGCCATGAAGGAGTGTAAAAAAAAATTCAAAGTTTTGATACAAAAAAACTATTAATATCGATTATTAAGAACATTAGTTGAGTTTTTAAGTAACATGTAGAGAGATTGCAATGAAATTCCAGTTTAGATAACATTTTAAGACAATTTTTCAATTGCGCGTAAACTCCTTGATTGAACTTGCATGATCTGTGTGCTGTGCTATAATTTAAAAGAATGACTTACCGACCTTGGGTTTCACGACAAAAAGAAAGCTCGAGGGTTTTATATGGGGCATTACGGGCAAGATAACCTGTATGTTTAGATACTGTTTTCGTGCAAGCGTGATGAAAACTCCCGTACACGCTGCATACCATATTTCAAATTCGTAACTTACCAGACGTGCAAATGGCCCGATACGCAAACGACCTGAAATTTTGACATTGTCTTTTATAGTAATTAAACAACTTTAAACGGTTTAAATCGCGTATATTTGTCATTATTTTTATCCCGACGTTTCAAACACTTTGCAGTGAGTCACCCCGTGACCACGATCACTGCAAAGTGTTTGAAACGTCGGGATAAAAATAATGACAAATATACGTGATTTAAACCGTTTAAAGTTGTTTAATTACTATGTGTAATAATCGCGAAAACCTAAGACAACATTATTGTCTTTTATGTTATTGTGAAGGAACAAGCGCGAGGTCCACCTGATGTTAAGCAAATACAAATACAAATATTTATTTTATAAAATCACATGGTACATTTTTAACTATACATTAATTACAATAACTATGTTTTTATGGTATATTATCTAATTGTATAGTACAGTTATTGACATTGACAACTGTGCTAGGTCGTACCTGTGTTACAGTTGTCAATGTCTTCCTCCAGTGCAGTAACATTCTTGGGTATTTTAAATAGGCACATAAAACATGTTTTTTAATAAGCACATCATCCATCTCACTGGAGTAATAAAAATAAAAAATATTATACATGTAGGGTAGACAATTTAACAGCAACAGTACACTGTATAAGCATAGCAACACTCCGTTCGTCCCACTCAGGCAGATAGCAACATTTGCAGAAACAATCTCGTCTTAAAGCGGTATCTAAGCGGTATCCTCTGCCTATAACAGATGCATTTCATCACAAGTGACGAACTGCACTGCGCCCATCACCTTGAGACGTGCCTGTTAAGTCTCATTTTGCCTGTTATTTCACTGGCTCTCAAGGACTGCTGCCGGAACACACCGTTAGGTGCTTGGCGACAGATTTTCTACTTGAGGGTGGTCGCTGGCCAGGCGGGCATTCGCAAAATGCCCTTACACCATGCAAAACTCTTATACTTAAAAGTGTCAGACAATACTAGAAAAACGTTTTTTTCTGACTGAACAAAATCGTAGAACTAAGTCTAAACGAAGATGGTCCCACTTTCCATCCACTAAAGGTTGTTTTCTTACAATCAGTTTGAAATAATATGTGTTATTTCTTCAGGGGCAAAATAAAATACAATGCAGAGCAGATAGGGCCCCGGATTATCTGCGAGACAATCAACAGTCTCGGGTTCGAAGCTTCCATCGCCACTTCCCATCGAGGGACCAGTAACTACTTAGAACACAAGTAAGTATTGTTAACTAATAATCAATAGTAGATTATGATACAAGTGAGAAGTAGCTAAGTATCTGTCTCGGTCTTCAAATTAATAATGCTTGTTTGAATTTTTTATTACAAATGAGAATGTAAAGTTTTGTTTACATCAGTCTGTTATGTTATTGTATATATATATATATATATATATATATATATATATATATATATTTATGTATATAGTATATATATTGTTCTTATATATTATATGTAGTGTGTGTATTTATGTTATTATATGTAATATATTTATATATTTTGCGAGTTTGTGAGTAGGAAAATTTTTATTTACTTATATTATTTAATCGCACCACCGTTAATAAAAGTATGTTAACTCCTCTCCATCCAAAAGCTGTCTGGAAGAGATCGCTTCTAAGCGATAATACCGCCCATTGTACAACATTATATTTAAGCTAATATTAAGCCCACGTTTTTCTTACATTTGGTGTACAATAAAGTGTTATCTATCTATCTAAGTTGCTCATTATACACGAAGCTGTATGTTGTGGCGTAAATCAGCCGAGTGTATAATGAGTAAGTTGCTCACGAGTTTCATATGCACTTTTTCAACACCCTTGCGAGGAAAAAAATTATATTGCACAAATGCTATACAAACAACATAAGAACATTATGGAAAATAGCGGGCAAGTTTTTTTTTTGCGCGCTGAAAATGTGTGATGGTTGATTACATATAAACCTCTTTGATGTTAGAAATCTGAATTACCCGGTTAAATTGAAAATGCTCTGTTTATTCGCATATAATTTGCAGTTAGGTACTAACTTAACTTTGTAGGGATAATTCTATTACGCACTAGTGTATAATATTATTATGCACGAGGGTGTTATAGTTCGGTTTATGGTCCTAAGAACGATATAATAAAGCTCACTTTACGAGCAAGGGTGTTGAAAACAACTTTAAACGGTTTAAATCGCGTAGTGTACATTAAACGCCCAACTGGGCTGTATATACCATCTGTCAGGGTTTCATATGTTCTTGTATTCCTGTCTTATATTATGATGTCAGCGTAAACATATCATTCGTAATATGTTCTTGTGTTTCGTCCAGTATTTTAGAGAAAACATTTTGTTTGACCCTAAAACTGTGCCCAGTGAATGGCAACAGGCTCGCCCCTATTCCATAGACCTAAACGCTATCCCTTCGGGGAATAAAGGCGCGACAGAGTCTGTCGCCAAGACTCTAACGGCGTCTTGCGGCAAATGTCCTTAAGGGTGAACTGGCCGGCCCGTTTTCCATACAAACGCCGTAGGGTGATCATTCCCTTATTTCAGAATTTAGGTCCAAAACAAAGCATAATACCCATTGATCTCGTCATTATCTAGGCTTGTATGATGCCGAAATTGTAATAAAATAATTAACTTGAGAATTATGAGCCTCGAAACATTTTCATATAAAGTTTTCGAGGCTCATTACTTACAACTTAATTATCTTTTTCAAAATTTTGTCATCATACAAGCCTAGATAATGACGATATCAATCGGTATTATGTTTAAGTCTGGACTTAAAACCTCAAATAAGGGAGTGATCATCCTACGACGTTTGTATGGAGAAGTGAACGGCCAGCTCAACCTAAAGAGCCAGTAATTCTACGTTAGTCCAACAAAATCTTCGACCACATAATCACTTACTATCAGGTTAGATAGTGGTCAAAGACTAGCTTATCTACTTGATACTATGTGGTTCAATTCTGACCGCGCTGTGATGGCCTGGCATTACGTATTAGTACATAATCATCGCTGCTAGCAACGCACTCAGCGCAGACCGCGACAGTACACATAGATACATTGTGCAAGAAACTGGAAACTTTCGTTTTTGCCCTAAAAAAAATTAGGAATACTGTGACCAAGGTTTCTTTTTGTTTTTCTTTTTTTTTATGCCTGATAGGTTAGCCTTTGACCACTATCTCACCTGATGGTAAGTGATGATGTGGTCGAAGATGTTGTTCAGGCTAACCTAGAAGTACTGGCTCTCAAGGATAGCTGCCGGAACACACCGTTAGGTGCTTGGCGACAGATTTTCTACTTGAGGGTGGAAGCTAGCCAGGCGGGCATTCGCAAAATGCCCTACCACCATGCTATAACGACTGCCATCCTAAGACAACAACCGGGACCGACGGCTTAACGTGCCCTCCGAAGCACGGAATCGCTCAGTAGTAATGTCACTAGCGGTCATCCATCCAACTCATGACCGCGCGCGACGTTGCTTAACTTTGCTGATCGGTTAAGAACAGCTAAGTAAACTTCGCTACGAGCGCTTCAAAAGGTGGAGCTGGAGGCGGCTTTGATGGTATATCATGGTCATGTCTCATCTCTTCTCAGCTATGGCCTGATAATGTGGGGTAACTCGGTTAATATAGACAGAGTATTCATGGTGCAAAAACGTTATGTGAGAGTAAAATAGGGCTTGGTTTCTAGACAGCTGTAAGCAACTTTTCAAAAAATGCAACATACTTCCTCTACCATGTTTGTATATTAAAAATATTTGTGTTTTTTCCAAACAAAACCCTGGCTATTTTCTAAGTCAAAGTAAAAGATCAAAGTTTGTAAATCTTTTATTTGAACCTCCTGCCCGACAAGATTTATACAAGAGAAACGCTTACTATATGCTATCAATTTACAACTGGTTACCCAATAGCATAAAATTACCGTCTGGAGATAAATTTAAAAAAGAATTGACTGTAATGCTAAATAATTGTTATTATAGTATTAAGGAGTTTAAAGAATATAAATGTGTAAATAAAATTATTATGTAAAATATAAGAGTAATTTAAATTGCAATCTAACTGCATGAAATATTTGCACGTCTGCTTGCAGACAGAGTAAAACTGTGTGTAATAATATTTTTAAGATCCTATTTACTGTATTCTTGCAAATAAACAAGTAATATTAAACAAATATGTATTCTTTAACAGGGAGGAAATAAAAAAATGGCGAACCGCGTTCCTGATCTCCCTAATCTTCGGCGTTCCATGTATGGCCGCTATGGCATACTTTATGAGTATGATGAAACATCACACCGCTCAGGATATGTGCTGCTTGGTTCCTGGACTGAGTTTGGAGAACACAATCATGTTCCTGCTCTGCACGCCTGTTCAGGTGATTAACTCCATCTAATTTATGATCGCCTGGTACTTGTTTTGTAGAAACAGTTCAAATATCACTGTTATTTTTATTTAATGATCGTAGATACCTCTTATAATTCAACATGTCTTGTAACTTATAATTGCCTGGTACTTCTCATATACAAATGGTTTCATATATACATTTCAATACTGGCCGGCCCGTTCTCCATACAAACGCCGTTGGGTGATCACTCCCTTATTTGAGGATTTAGGTCCAGAATAAGGCATAATACCGATCGATCTCGTCATTATCTAGGCTTGTATGTTGCCGAAATTTTAATAAAATAATTAACCTGAGAATTATGAGCCTCGAAACATTTTCATATATAATTTTTCCATAAAGTTTTCGAGGCTCATAACTTACAACATAATTATCTTTTTAAAATTTTGGCATCATACAAGCCTAGATAATGACGAGATCAATCGGTATTATGCTTTATTTTGGACCTAAATCCTCAAATAAGGGAGTGATCACCCAACGGCGTTTGTATGGAGAACGGGCCGGCCAGTTCACCCTTAATATGGAAGTCTTCTCCAACGCAATAGATCTTGTAATTGATGATCGCCTGGTATCTTATAGAAAATAACAATAATTGTGTGTTAATTCTTCATCAATTCTAAGCGCTCGAACCGCAGTTTGCTTAGCTGTTCTTAACCGATCAGTAAAGTTAAGCAACGTCCGCCGCGGTCATGAGTTGGATGGGTGACCGCTAGTGACATTACTACTGAGCGTGCACGTGCTTCGGAGGGCACGTTAAGCCGTCGGTCCCGGTTGTTGTCTTAGGATGGTAGTCGTTATAGCATGGTGGTAGGGCGTTTTGCGAATGCTCGCCTGGCTAGCTACCATCCTCAAGTAGAAAATCTGTCGACAAGCACCTAACGGTGTGTTCCGGCAACAGTCATCGAGAGCCAGTAATTCTAGGTTAGCCTGAACAACATCTTCGACCACATCATCACTTACCTTGAGGTGAGATTGTCGACAAAGTGTAGCCGATCACAGCATTAAAAAAAGTTGAAAATTGTATGAAAGTGTCCTCCAATTGAACATATCTTGCAATTTATTTTCGCCTGGTACTTCTATTATCGGAACTTATAAAGCTTTAACCATTGCTATACATGATTTAATTGACTTTCGAACCGTGTATAAAAATCTACTAAAGTACAAAATATTCTTGTGACCTCATTCGTGTTGTTAGAGAAGCTCATTGCACTTTGACCTCGACACTTGGAATAAGGGTAAGAAGATGGTAACGGTGTTTCTCTTTTTTTCAGTTCATCGGCGGCTACCATTTCTACAAGCAGGCGTACAAAGCTCTAAGGCACGGCACTACCAATATGGACGTGTTGATCTCTATGACCACCACGATAAGGTTCGTTTTATATACAGGGTGGAAACTTTCAGTATTTAGTAAGGGAAAGTACCTTTCCGTTATTTCAGTTACACAAATTCTTTACAAAATGTACGGGAAAAGATTTTTGTAATTTGTGACTTTTTGAGTAATCCAACGATGGTTGGTTCCATATAAGTTTTTGATCAGTATTAGAAACAGGATCGATTGGCATCAAAAAATGTTTTTGTGTAAAATGGCTATTTTCTTGCTAAATGTAAATTTTTTTGGATATCTGCGAATGGGGTGATCCAATTTCATAAAAAAATATGGATGGTGTCCTAAGACCATTTCCGAGTAGCTGCAACGGATATGGTACTTCCCTTACTGCACCGCTGAAAGTTTCCATCCTGTTTTTGGCATGATATTAATTTTTTCCACTTCTCATTCTCGTAAAGTTGTTATTTATGCCCCCGGTGTGAACGGACTGAAACTGCTTATTATGCTGTAGTGCTTGAAAGCCTGTTTCATAAGCACACAAATATAATAAATAAAAAGGTTTCTGTTTTTAATTTGTGTAAATAGGTTCAGTTTGCATGGTGGTAGGGCATTTTGCGAATCTTAGACCACATCCTCACTTACCATTAGGTGAGATAGTGGTCAAAGACTAATTATCAGGCCTAAGAAAAAAAGAAGTTAGTAATATATTTCACATAAGAAGTTTGCCTGGGACTTAAGTTAAACCCATCAGGGATTATTGTACACTTAGATCTTTAGATATTTTTAATATTTTTGCAATGACGCTTGCTCTGCGGATGCCATTACATAATTACAACTAGAAAAAAAAAACAGATATGTTTTATTCTAAACAATGACATTCAAAATGGAACTTTGTTCAAATGAGAGAAACAGCCTAACCTAACCCAACCCGCCTGCCAGTTGTGAACATACTGGGTAATTTTATCTTTCTTGGCATTTATTTTTATTCCATCCAAAGATCTAACGATAGTAAATGTTACCGTACTGAATTGGCCTATCTATCAGCTTAGCACTAAAAAAAAAACAAGCATCTACCGCAATAATTCACGTCACCATAAATAAAAATGTCATCGTACTCGGCGTTAGGTGAAAAATAAAAAAAAAAGTCATAATTCCGAAAAATATACTAAAAATCGCGGAACATACATGGGGGTGATTCAGATAAACCTCTAGGTCCTCTACCTCCCAGCTTCAGTATATCACTACTTCTTGGGACACTTTGTATATCAACAAAGTTATAAAACGCAATCGTTTTAAAAACTTATTATATCAACCACGCTGCCATAAAGATATAAGAGAAATGTTTATAATATGTGCATAACTGTTTATAATAAATTACCAGACGAAATAAAGATATTAGAGGGTCATGTTTATAGGAATAGGCTAAGTCAGTGGTTATTAGAAAACTGTTTTTATAGCATTAAAGAATTGGAGGTTTAGTAAGATATAGATGTAATTAATATGATTAAATTGTTAATATTACTAGTGTATCTTTAGCATTAGCTTTAAATATTTGCACGTCTGCTTGCAGGCAGAATACAGAGACCACGCATTTTACACAAGAACTCAAAATGTACATACATGATTGTATTCTTGCAAATAAATTATTTGATTTGATTTGATTTGACAGAAAACTAATATAATGTTAATTTGTGATTGCAGCTACGTATATTCGATAGCAGTGGTTGGCGCCGCGATGGCGATGCAGCAGAACACGAGCCCGATGACGTTCTTCGACACGCCGCCGATGCTGCTGGTGTTCGTCTCTCTGGGGAGGTGGCTCGAACATATAGCCAAGGTACGCTTCTTTAAGATTCCCTACTAGAACACGGGACCCCATTACCAAGATCATAGATCTATATTTACAGTGCTCAGAGAGACGTTTTGAAGCGCTCGTAGCGAAGTTTACTTAGCTGTTCTTAACCGATCAACAAAGTTAAGCAACGTCGCCCGCGGTCATGAGTTGGATGGGTGACCGGTAGTGCCATTACTACTGAGCGTTTCCGTACTTCGGAGGGCACGTTAAGCCGTCGCGTGTCGGTTGTTGTCTTAGGATGGCAGTCGTTATAGCATGGTGATATGGCAGTTTACGAATGCCCGCCTGGCTAGCTACCACCCTCAAGTAGAAAATCTGTCGCCAAGCACCTAACGGTATGTTCCGGCAGCTGTCCTTGGGAGCCAGTACTTCTAGGTTAGCCTGAACAACATCTTGGACCACATCATCACTTACCATCAGGTGAGATAGTGGTCAAAGGCTAACCTATCATGCATGAAAAAAAAAAAACGTCAACGCGGGCGTCCCGAGCTCTCCTTGAAAAAGGCCACCGGATGTGGTTGAAACTATAGTCGGAGCTATCTGACTTATTCACAAGAGTTATCCCGTATTATTTACTAAAATGAGTGAAAACCACGTTAGTTTTTATTACAAAAGATATATTTGTATTTGATTGCACATCAGCAGTGATGGCTCAGTGGCATTGGCTATGGACTGCCGCGCAGCAGGTCAATGGTTCGAATCCCGCCGTGGGCTTGAGCTTCACCGCATGGTGGAAGGACATTTTACGAATGCCACCCTTAAGTAGAAAATTTGTCGCCAAGCCCGTAACATTGTGTTCCGGCAGCTGTCGTTCAGAGCCAGTAAAATTACAGGCACATGAGACTTAATAACCATGTCTCAAGGTGACGGGCGCAGTGCAATTCATGACTTGTGATGAAATGTATCTGTTATAGACAAAGTTAGGCGGTTAAATCCGCTTAACACAAGGTGGGCCTCGAGCTTGTTCCGCCACAATAACAGATGCATTTCATCACAAGTGACGAATTGCACTGCGCCCATCACCTTGAGACATACCTGTTAAGTCTCATTTTGCCTGTTATTTCACTGGCTCTCAAGGACTAGTGCCGAAACACACCATTAGGTGCTTGGCGACAGATTTTCTACTTGAGGGTGGTTGCTAGCCAGGCGGGCATTCGCAAAAAGCCCTTTCACCATGCGGTGAAGCTCAAGCTCTGGGTGGGATTCGAACCATGGACCTGCTATATATATGACATATATATGTGTATGTATATATAATATGATATATATATATGAAAATAATAAAATGAATAAATACGATCAAGCGTCTGAAATTAGTAATTGAAAATGTCAATGAATTAAGTTATGTTGTCTCAAAAATTTGTGGAAGTCAGACCATGAAAATGGTATGTAATAGTGAAAGAGCATGGTACTGACTTCTACAAGTTATTCCATACTTTTTAAACAGTGTTAAAAGTTGGTTCAGTATTGTACGACCTGCACTTGGCTGATTTTGTATCACTTGTTGATTACAGGGTAAAACATCTGAAGCCCTCTCGAAGCTCCTCTCCCTGAAGCCGACCGAAGCAGTACTGGTCACGTTGGACAGCGAAGAGAGAATCGTCGCTGAGAAAAGTATACCCGTCGACTTGGTCGAGAGGGGGGATATACTCAAGGTACTGTCGCTAGATAGGCTAGCCTTTGCTCTAGGGTTCATGAATCGGTCGTGCCGGTGCGGTGAGAGAGACTACAATAAAATAAATAAATAAAAAAAATTAACAGATAATAAATAGATTCAGGCGTTACTTTGCGGAAATCCATACTTAATAATAACAAATATTTATAAAATATTTGAAAACATCAAATTAATATTTTAATAAAACACATAAAAAATACAAAAATATATCTAGTGACAATTCCGCCTATTTTTCCTGTTAAGCCGACGTGACGTCACAAACGCCGCGCAGCCAAACTGGGAGAATTTTCGACGCGTTTCGCTTCTACACGAAGCATCCTCAAGAGGTCTTGACTCTACGAGCGCACGATCGAGAAATATCGTAAATATGTTATTAAAATATTTATTTTAAATTGATATTTTATTAAAATATTTATTTTAAATTAATATTTTATTAAAATATTTATTTTAAATTAATATTTTATTAAAATATTTATTTTAAATTAATATTTATTTATTTTAAATTAATATTTTATTATAATATTAATTTGATGTTTTCATAAAATATTTAAAAAATATTTGTTATTATTAAATAATTTTTACAAAACTAAAAATTTACTAGAGCAAAATTTGTAGTCATGTGCAGGATTCGAACCCGTATTCATCCACCTCTCTCGTTGTTCATCATAATTTTGCTCCATCCCGATACGATGGTTGAAGAACGAGAGCAAAAATTAGAGTTATGAGTCATTGTGTCATGTTAGCTCAATTAGTTAGAGCATACCCCGGTTAAAGGGGTGGAGGCGGGTTCGAATCCCGTACATGACTATAATTTTTTCACTCGTAAATTTTGTAATGTAATTCGCCAAGCAGGCGTTATTGCAAACATAATATTATTAAAAGCCTTATACTTGTAGCTTTACCGCACATGATTACAATTTTCTCTCGCGTAAATTTTTAATATTGTATTAATTATTTATTGTTTTCTTAAATATTTTTTTTATTATTTAATATGGATTTCCAGAGAAACGTTTGAACAAACGCAATCGAAGCGTAAAATGGTGATCATGTATCTATGGTACATACCCACCAACTTATCGGTTCAGGTGGCAGAAAAAAGAACTACAACATTCCTTCAAATTGCGACAGTTTGTTGTTGATTTCCTTGATCAGCAGCGCCCTCGCCAACTGCACAGTTAAGTTGGTGGTACTATATATGTTTGTTTGCAGGTGGTACCAGGCGCTAAGATACCGGTGGACGGTAAAGTGCTGTCCGGGCAGAGTACTTGTGACGAATCTCTCATCACCGGGGAATCCATGCCGGTGGCGAAAACTAAAGGTAATATTTTTTTTTGTTATTGTGACCAAACTAACCCCTGCCTATAACAGATACATTACATCCACGACGAATTGCACTGCGCCCGTCACACTGAGACGTACGTGTTAGGTCTCATGTGCCTGTAATTTTACTGGCTCTCAAGGACTGCTGCTGGAACACACTTGGGGTTTAAAGTATGAAATTGCCATTTTATTGTAATAGTAGTAATATTGTAATATATAATATTTTGCATGGTGGTAGGGCATTTTGCGAATGCCCGCCTGGCTAGCTACCACCCTCAAGTAGAAAATCTGTCGCCAAGCACCTAACGGTGTGTTCCGGCAGCTGTCCTTGAGAGCCAGTACTTCTAGGTTAGTTTGAACAACATCTTCGACCACATCATCACTTACCATAAGGTGAGATAGTGGTCAAAGGCTATACGCGCAAAAAAAAAAAAAGGTACTTAATTGACATAGAACCTTCATGGTTTGAGATTTTTGAGTAAAACTTTTTACACATTGGTGGTCTCAGCATGGTGTTATTCACTATAGCTTTCTCCGATCTGGTCAAACAACAACGGCAGATGTCTACTGTGCCGAACTCCAAACAATGATAGCAAAACTAGCAGTGAAACAGCCCCGACTCATTAATCGATCTTCACCATTATTGCTCCATGATAACGCGAGACCTCATACAGCACGAGAAACCGTTTTAACTCAACAGGAACTGCAGTTAGAAATCATTCGTCATGTCAACATCATTTTCCTACGGACTACCATTTTTTGCGTGATTTGGACAATTTTCTACGTGATAAAAAGTTTTCTTCCCAGGAGGCAGGACAAAATGCTTTCACACAGTTTTTCCAATCTATATCACCAGAGTTCTATTGCAAAGGCATAAATTACCTTCCAATTAGATGGCAGCAATGGCAATTGTTTTGATTAAATAAATGTAAAATAAAAAAAAATAACCAATTTCAATTGTAAGGGTTCCGTACCCAAAGGGTTAAAAAGGGGAGCCTATTACTAAGACTTCGCTGTGAAAAATTGCAATTTCCTACTTTAACCCCTAATATTAATAATGAAAAGATTCAGGCGTTACTTTGCGGAAATCCATATTTAATCATAACAAATATTTTTTAAATATTTCAAGAAAATATCAAATTAATATTTTAATAAAACACTTAAAAAATATATCTAGTGACAATTCTGCCTAATTTTCCTGTTAAACCGACGTGACGTCACTAACGCCACGCAGCCAAACCGGAAGAATTTTGGACGCGTTCCGATTCTACACGAAGCATCCTCAGGAGGTCTTGACACTACGAGCGCACGATCGAGTATGAGCGCACGATCGAGTATGAGCGGCCGGCGGGTCAGCACGCCTTTATATAGGCTCGAGCTGAGTCAGCACGCCTTTTTCTAGACTCGAACGTGAGTCACTGCTCTTTGTTGTAGCTAACAATTGGTAAGTGATATGTTTTTAAAGTGACAATTACATCATAATGGCAATAAATTGATTACAAAAAATAATTTTAATATACAAATACAATGCAATGTGTTTTTGAATATGAATATGTAAAAAATATTAAAAAATGACTTCCTAAAACAAATACATGTTTAACTACAAAATTACAAATATAAGATAGGAAGAATTTAAGTCATGTCGGGACTTAAATTTTTCCTATCTTATATTTGTAATTTTGTAATGTAATCCGCATAGCAGGCGTTATTGCAATCATAACAATATAAAAACATGTTTAAGGCGAGCTTGTACCTACTTAAGACATTTTTTAAAATCTGTAACTCGAATAGAATTGAAAATTTAGAATATATAAAATCATTTATATAAAGTTGAACATACTCTCCAGGAACGTACAAAGTCAAAAACGTGATTATGAACAATTTCTTCGATAAAAAAAAATGTCAAACATGACACCATATCGCTACTTAAATCAGGTAGAACTAAAAGATACTATCATGAAACTATGTGGAAGTTTTACCAATGGATAGAGCTTGTTATTTATTAGTAACGTTTAAAGGCACATTTTCAAATTTAGCTATAGTTTTTTAACAGGAAAAAATAAACTACAAATCTAAAGATTCAAGCTCTCGCGCACGTCATTCAGTACCCGCCTAGGCGTCATCGAGGTAGGACGCGTGTCGTTTTCTCCAGCAAAATTCTCTCCGGCGATTACGAGCTAGAAATATTTATAAACAGAATTAATATTAGCAGAATGGTGACACTGCAACATTTATGGTTATCCGCTGGCGTGAATCTTCCATCAGGCGAGTGTCTTGTACGTCATTTCAAACCATGCCAAATAAAAAAAATACTTTCTCGATGGCATTGTTTTCACGCGCCGCAGTACAAAAAGTACAGTATGGTTTTCTAAACAATTCACTTATTTTAGTTCAGTGAGCTGTAAATAGTGTAGCCGAGCCCGTGGGTTGCCGGGCTATGTCACGCCCCAATTACTAACTGTGGGTGTCGTAAGAGGCAACTAAGGGAAAATACCGGAAAGTGACCAGCAGTGCCCTCTAAGAAGCTACCTCCCTCCAGTAAAATATCTGTCGCCAAGCACTTAACGGTATGTGCCGCTATGAGTCCTCTAGAACTAGTAATTTGCATGGTGGTAGGGCATTTTGAGAAATCCCGCCTGGCTAGCTACCTCCCTCAAGTAAAAAATCTGTCGCCAAGCACTTAACGCTATGTGCCGCTATGTATCCTTGAGAACCAGTAATTTTGCATGGTGGTAGGGCATTTTATAAATACCCGCCTGGCTTGCTACCACTATGTGTCAAGTAGAAAATCTGTCGCCAAGCACTTAACGGTATGTGCCGCTATGAGTCCTCTAGAACCAATAATTTTGCATGGTGGTAGGACATTTTGCAAATACCAGCCTGGCTTCCTACCACTATGTGTCAAGTAGAAAATCTGTCGCCAAGCACTTAACGGTATGTGCCGCTATGAGTCCTCCAGAACCAGTAATTTTGCATGGTGGTAGAGCAATTTGAGATTACCCACCTGGCTAGCTACCTAACCCTCAAGTAGAAAATCTGCCGCCAAGCACTTAACGGTATGTGCCGCTATGAGTCCTCCAGAACCAGTAATTTTGCATGGTGGTAGGGCAATTTGCGATTACCCGCCTGGCTAGCTACCACCCTCAAGTAATAAAGCTGTCGCCAAGCACTTAACGGTATGTGCCGCTATGAGTCCTCTAGAACTAGTAATTTGCATGGTGGTAGGGCATTTTGAGAAAACCCGCCTGGCTAGCTACCTCCCTCAAGTAAAAAATCTGTCGCCAAGCACTTAACGCTATGTGCCGCTATGTATCCTTGAGAACCAGTACTTTTGCATGGTGGTAGGGCATTTAAAAAAAAAAAAAAAAAAAAAAAAAAAATGTTGTCATCTCAGAAACAGTGGGATCGGCCCCTATGCGAGCTAGCACGGAAAGATCTTTTAAATACGTGCCCTAGTATCGCAGATCGTGCTCGTATTCTCGCTGTTTCTGTGTGGGAATCAGGTCTTTGGTTACAAGCCATTCCTTCTTACAAAACTGGTAGCCTTATAGATCCTTCCGCTTTTCGTCTCGCTATTAGCTTACGCTTGGGTGCAAGGTGTTGTGTTGCACATCACTGCCAGTGTGGTACTGCAGTTGACCAACTCGGTCACCATGGCCTCTCCTGCTCTCGAAGTGCTGGTCGAATTTCCCACCACGCCAGCCTTAACGATATCATTCGCCGGGCTTTTACCAGCGCTAATGTTCCAGCTGTTCTCGAACCGAACGGTCTGATGCGTGACGATGGTAAAAGACCTGACGGCATGACTCTGGTTCCATGGAAGTTAGGACGGCCCTTAGTGTGGGACGCTACATGCGTAGACACTTTAGCGCCGTCACACCTTTCTGAAACCCACGTGAGGGCTGGCGCCGCGGCTACTTCGGCAGAGCAACTCAAGCGGCGCAAATATGCTAACCTCGGTATGGGTTACATATTTGAGCCGTTTGGTGTAGAGACGTTGGGGCCATGGGGACCGGGAGCTCATCGTATTTTCCAAAATCTATCAGAGCGCTTGGTCGATGCGACGCGTGATCAAAATGCTGGCACCTATTTGGCTCAAAGAATAAGCATTGCAATTCAACGGGGCAATGCTGCCAGCATGCTGGGCACGCTGCCAACTGGTAGTGGGCTAGAGCATTTGGACTCCCTATGAGTCCAAATGCTTTTACTGTAGTAGCTGTAGTATTGTAGTAGCTGTACTGTTGTATGTAGTTTGTAGTATTTGTTTAATAAAGGCATATCGCCAATTAAAAAAAAATTAAAAAAAATAAAATAGGGCATTTTATAAATACCCGCCTGGCTTGCTACCACTATGTGTCAAGTAGAAAATCTGTCGCCAAGCACTTAACGGTATGTGCCGCTATGAGTCCTCTAGAACCAATAATTTTGCATGGTGGTAGGACATTTTGCAAATACCAGCCTGGCTTCCTACCACTATGTGTCAAGTAGAAAATCTGTCGCCAAGCACTTAACGGTATGTGCCGCTATGAGTCCTCCAGAACCAGTAATTTTGCATGGTGGTAGAGCAATTTGAGATTACCCACCTGGCTAGCTACCTAACCCTCAAGTAGAAAATCTGCCGCCAAGCACTTAACGTTATGTGCCGCTATGTGTCCTCTAGATTGAACCAGTAATTTGGCATGGTGGTAGGGCATTTTGCGAATACCCGCCTGGCTAGCTACTACCCTCAAGTAGAAAATCTGTCGCCAAGCACTTAACGGTATGTATTTTAATAGTAATAGTTAAAGGTTATCAACTGTGTTAGTTGGAATAGTCACAAGAATATAATAATGGAGTACTGGATTTAGTAGCAGACCTAAAGTAGATCAACTGTTTTAGTTACACTATGAAGCTGATAGCGTGCGGCTGGGGACATCAACCTGACGAGCGCTGTGCATCTAAAGCGCAGCGCCGCGTAGTGTCCATAGCCTGCAACTCTCGCACGCTAAATTGGCCTACTGTGCAAGTACAAGAGGGCCTTAACTATTTTATAGTGGCAAATTATCACTAAAAATATGTTGATGAAACCAATTACGTCTGTTAATTCAACAGTGCAACGCCTGTACTATGTTTTAATATTTCTAACTGTTCGAATACACACAATCGAAATCCCATAACACAACAATGTAAAATCAAGGTATTACTACCAAGGAGTTGACGACCGCTTTCAATTAAATGTTTTGCAAAGTAGACTGTTCGGGATGGTCGTTCCTATACGCGGATTTGTGTTCTTTATATCTAATATCAAAATTAAGGCCAGTTTGACCAATATAAAAATATTTTTTACGATATTATTCATTTTCAAAAACACATCGCATAGTATATATAGTTTTAAATTATTATGTAATCAATTTATTGCCATTATGATGAAATTGTCACTTTAAAAACGTATAACTTACCAATCGTCAGCTACAACAAAGAGCAGTGACTCACGCTCGAGTCTAGAAAAAGGCGTGCTGACTCAGGTCGAGTCTACATAAAGGCGTGCTGAGCCGCCGGCCGCTCATTCTCGATCGTGCGCTCGCAGAGTCAAGACCTCCTGAGGATGCTTCGTGTAGAACCGAAACGCGTCGAAAATTCTTGCGGTTTGGCTGCGTGGCGTTTGTGACGTCACATCGGCTTAACAGGAAAATTAGGCGGAATTGTCACTAGATATATATTTTTTAATGTTGTATTAAAATATTAATTTGATAATGTTGTCTTAGGTTTTCGCGATTATTACCCATAGTAATTAAACAACTTTAAACGGTTTAAATCGGGACCAACGTCTGGACAAAAATAATGATAAATATACGTGATTTAAACCGTTTAAAGTTGTTTAATTACTATATTAATTTGATGTTTTCTTAAAATATATTGAAAATATTTGTATGTATTTTATATTAATATCCACCTATTATATATATTTTATGTATTGTTTTTGTATATATCAGTATTGATTTTATCCAACCAAAATAAGCCAATCTTTATACTGCAGTACTACTAATTTATTAGTGCTGTAACCGGGAAGTACTTCAATTTACTAAATCGTACGAAAAATTCCGACCAATATTGATATTGGAAACATTCGCACCGTTATGACAACTTCACGTCCACCGATTACGTAAATTGGCTCCTTGACTTGTTTTTGTGCCGACGCCAGTAGGACCAGCTCGAACCTCTAGCAAGTTGCTATCATCATCGCTGTCGCGCGAGTCTTCATCTTCCGATGATTGGGCTGCATCACTCCTATCATCGGTAGTTATTAAACTCCCAACGAAATCTTCATCGTCACCCGAGTCTTCAAACTCGGAGTTATTTAAAATTTCCGTGATATCGGTGACTTGTAACGCTGAAAATAATAAATACCTACTATTAGTATTAACGCCGAAAGTACTATAAATACGATAAATTCCATATACCTAAAACATAAAGTCCAACCGAAGGGCCTATTTATAGGTTTAAATCATTTACGCATCATTTGCATGGTGGTAGGGCATTAGCATGGTGGTAGGGCATTTTGCGAATGCCCGTCTGGCTAGCTACCACCCTCAAGTGGAAAATCTGTCCCCAAGCACCTAACGGTGTGTTCCGGCAGCTGTCTTTGAGAGCCAGTACTTCTAGGTTAGCCTGAACAACATCTTCGACCACATCATCACTTACCATCAGGTGAGAGAGTGGTCAACGGCTAATCTATCAAGCATAAAAAAAAAAAAAAAAACGACGGTATAATTCCTTAATTATTTTGTATTCCTCCCCAAAATTAAGTGAATTCCATAGAATGTTTAATAACTAACATTTCTATAAAAAACTAAACTAAAACAAGTAAATTTATCAAACAAAAAACAAATTTTACTTACCTAGTCGACCACGTGCCGCCATTGTTGTAAACTCGTAGGCACGCCTCGCAAGAATGGCGGTCGCTCGGAAAGAAATTTCTATCGAAATCCAAGGACAAACTATCGCCATTGCTTTATTTTAATTGGTTAAAAGAAATCACATGACCAAAACTTATTTAGCGGGAAAAAACAAACACTCGGGAATTGATGCTATAAAAAGGTTGGCCGGTCGTACTCGAAGCACAAAGTTCTAAAACGCTCGGCCTTTACAGCAAGATTTATTTATTACTATTTATAGCACTCCAGGTGTCTAGAGGATAATAGTATAATGTATAATATATGTTTGTGCAGGTTCGGTAGTGATAGGCGGCAGTATAAACCAGCACGGCGCGTTGGTGGTTAGTGCGACGCACACGGGCGACGCGTCCACGCTCGCGCAGATAGTGCGGCTGGTGGAGGACGCGCAGGGCAGCAAGGCGCCAGTGCAGCGCCTCGCTGACACCATCGCCGGGTAAACTAATTCAGTCATTCTAGGTTAGCCTGAACAACATCTTCGATCACATCATCACTTACCATCAGGTGAGATAGTGGTCAAAGGCTTACTATCAAGCTTAAAAAAAAAAAAAAAAGACATTTTATAGCATATTTAGTATCAGCATTGCAATCGTGCGAAGCCGGGGCGGGTCGCTAGTATTTTGTAATCTTGAAATGTAATCAGACTGTAATAAAATCAATTCTAAAGTTTTATTAACAAAATACTACGAACTCTATACAACACTACAGCTGCTACAATAAAAGCATTTAGACAAACTATAAGTCATTTCAGACTCACAAGCAGTCCAAATGCTCCAGCCCACTACCAGTTGGCAGCGTGCCCAGCATGCTGGCAGCATTGCCCCGTTGAATTGCAATGCTTATTCGTTGAGCCAAATAGGTGCCAGCATTTTGATCACGCGTCGCATCTACATGTTGAATGTTACTTAAAACTTTTTTTTATGTTATTGTGACGGAACAAGCTCGAGGCCCACCCGATGTTAAGCGGACTAACCTCTGCCTATAACAGTTGCAATTCGTCAACAAGTCACGATTTGCACTGCGCCCGTCACATTGAGACATAGTTGTTAAGTCTCATTGTGCATGAAATTTCACTGGCTCTCAAGGACTACTGCCGGAACACACCATTCGGTGCTTGGCGACAGACTTTCTACTTGAGGGTGGTAGCTAGCCAGGCGGGCATTCGCAAAATGCCCCTCCACCATGCGGTGAAGCTCAAGCCGGCGGTGGGGATCGAACCAGGGTACTGCGGCGCGGCAGTCCATAGCTATTACCGCTCGGCCATCATTGCTTCAAGAACTGGGGAAAAGTATTGGTAAAACGCCGCATTTGTTAGCTGCTGTACTTGAGTATTTTCATACTGAATTGTCATACCAATTTGAATCTTATTTTGAACCAAATAAGAACTTTCTCACTTTATTAAATTTTAGTTTGTTTCTAATCAAGTCTAATAGTACACATTGGTCGCAGGTACTTTGTGCCAGCTGTCGTGATTCTGTCTCTGCTGACGCTCATCTGTTGGATCATCAGCGGCGCTATTGATGTCAACATCATCAAACGGATAACGCCGGTAAGTTAACGTTTCAGGTCTTCTTTATTTTCACCTTAACATTTTTTTTTTTTTTTATGTATGATAGGTTAGTCTTTGACCACTATCTCACCTGATGGTAAGTGATGATGTGGTCGAAGATGTTGTTCAGTCTAACCTAGAAGTACTGGCTCTCAAGGACAGCTGTCGGAACACACCGTTAGGTGCTTGGCGACAGATTTTCTACTTGAATGTGGTAGCTAGCCAGGTGGGCATTCGCAAAATACCCTACCACCATGCTATAACGACTGCCATCCTAAGACAACAACCGGGACCGACGGCTTAACGTGCCCTCCGAAGCACGGAAACGCTCAGTAGTAATGTCACTAGCGGTCACCCATCCAACTCATGACCGCGGGCGACGTTGCTTAACTTTGCTGATCGGTTGAGAACAGTTAAGTAAACTTCGCTACGAGCGCTTCGAATAAAATATAAAAACATACATAATGTTGCCAGGCTATAGCTATTTGATACACAGATAATAGTAGATTATGATGCAAGTGAGCTAAGTTGGTCACGAGTTTCATACGCACTTTTACAACACCCTAGCGAGGAAAAAAAAAATTGCACAAATTCGATACAGACAACATACGAAAATCATGTAAAATAGCGCGCAAGTTTTTTTTTTACGCACAGCAAATGTTATTCTGTTTGATTACATATAAACCTCTTTGATGTTACAAATCTGTATTACCCGGTTAAATTGAAAATGCTTTGTTTACTCGCATATAATTTGCAGTTAGGTACTAACTTAACTTTGTAGGGATAATTCTATTACGCACTAGTGTATAATATTATTATGCACGAGGGTGTTATAGTTCGGTTTATGGCCCTAAGAACGATATAATAAAGCTCACTTTACGAGCAAGGGTGTTGAAAAATACTAAATAAACTAACACCTCCACAGCTCAAAATAAATATTCATATAATAATACTCAAATACCCTATTTAATATAAATACCATTTAAATACATTACTCTATCACATATATGAATCTGTCGCCAAGCACCTAACGGTGTGTTCCAGCAGCAGTCCTTGAGAGCCAGTGAAATTACAGGCACATGAGACTTAAGAGCCATTTCACAAAATCAAGCTACTGAAGTTTAGGTAAATGCCAGCGCATCGCATACACAAGCGAAAGAAGTGACGACGGAATAGCGTGACTGTGAGTAACATATTTTGATACTAGCACTCATTAATAAAGAAATGTAAGTTGCGAATTTAAAAATTGTGTGATTGGCATGAGTAAATAATCAATTTCTTGTCGATTACTTGCTAATGTTATAGAAAAGAAGTAGGCATATACATTAAATAGTCAACCTACATCGTGAATCGTATATTTACATTTCATCCTTGATGAATAAAAAATAGATATGTTTGAATCATTTATTGTAACAATAAACTTAAATAATTATACGGCTTAGAATTATATAAATATATGACGTAACGGCATTGATTAAAAGCTGCGGACTAAAAGCTCTTTCTTTTAAATTTTCTAAAAATTGCTATTTTCCTCGTTCACACTCTACACAGTATCTATATCCAGTCGTTAACACTGTCTGCCATAATGACCATGCATAGGATTGAGGTTTATTTTTCTGTTCATCCTGAAAACAACTCAGTACCAACCACAAACGTCCCATGACGTTTTTGGTTTTCCAGTACTTAAACATGTCACCCTCATATTCCCATACCACAATATAACACCTATACCTTTAAAAAAATAACATTTTCATCCATTTAGTTTGAGTAGACCAAACAGCGAAATGTAAATATATATTTACACATTTTGAGGTTTTTTTGTTTTTAAATCGAATATCTTTGATGCAATCTATAATCAACATTTCTTGGTACCAATGCAATTCTCACTATATACTCTTATTCTCACTATTTCCTGTATTATCATTTATTTTCCATAGAAAATAAATAAACACCTTTTTATAGAAAAAAATACTGGAAAAGGGGTTTGAACAAAAATGGTGGGAAATAGTAATTTAATTGCTATTTTTATTTTTTCGTATCACCTGGAACTTCGATTCTTCTTTTAATATGATAATTTACTATTGTTCTTTAGCCATGAATTGTTACAGATTTTTACGCCAAATATTTTAAAGTAACAAGATTAAAACAACCCAATTGTTTTAAGAACTTTGGCGGGAAAACTGTATTGGAGAGCAATATTTTTTTCTGAAAAACCATACCACCTACGGCTTTGGTCCTTCTTTGATATTATTATTTACATATAATTTATACACTTGTATTAATTCAGATTTTTTTGTTTAGAAGTTTAAAATTAATTACGAGATTATTTAATACGCAAATTTGCATCGGTAAGTGTTTGCGTTCCAAAATGTATCGAGCGAAAAATGACTTATACATATGCAAAATTGCGTTTTTCTAGGTTTATAACTGTTGACGTAGTTACGAGATTAATATGAAATGACGTAATATTTTGGGGCCAAAATGTAATTTGTGCTGGTTTCAGATTTCATCAAAATATTCAAAATACTTCCGTTATCTCAGAAAAGTATGGATTCTTTCTTGTATGGGCAAGGATGCATCTTTTTGAAAACCATTTGGATTATGAAAGTCGGACTTTTTATTTATTTATTTTTTTATGTCATTGTGATGGAACAAGCGCGAGGCCCACCTGATGTTAAGCGGTATCCTCTGCCTATAACAGATGCATTTCATCACAAGTGACGAACTGCACTGCGCCCATCACCTTGAGACATACCTGTTAAGACTCAATTTTGCCTGTTATTTCACTAGCTCTCAAGGACTGCTGCCGGAACTCACCGTTAGGTGCTTGGCGACAGATTTTCTACCAGAGGGTGGTCGCTAGCCAGGCGGGCATTCGCAAAATGCCCTTCCACCATGCGGTGAAGCTCAAGCTCTGGGTGGGATTCGAACCATGGACCTGCTGCGCGGCAGTCCATAGCCAATGCCACTGAGCCATCACTGCTTCAAAACTTAAACTTACGCAGAAAACACTTACGCAGATTTTATGGTAAATTTGTAAATACGAGTATCAACCGCTAACTGGTATCCCGGTTTGTACAAATGATGGAAAAGCCGGGAGGCCGTTTTGTACAAATTAGGAAGGTAGTTTAATTTCCTGCTGAAGTTATCGCTGTGTTCACTTATAGACATTAACTGAATCTAAAAATATTGGAAATCAATTATTCGCCTGTCATCTTATCCTTCTAAAACAAAAGTTATAGTGAGTTACTAATTTAAACTAGAATAATATAAAAACTAGCAGACCAAAAATAAGAAGTCAAACCTCTGAGGTTGTTAGCATTTTTCCAATAACGCTGTATATGACTGCATAATTGTGACGTTTCCTTTTTTTAACACAATGGATGAACAGAAACTAAAGATGTAGTTACTTAACAAGACTACAATAATTATATTATGGACAACAAAAATAAAGTATAGTTTGTTACTTAAAAAAATAAAGACATGATCAAAACTCTGTGGTCGCACTATAAACTTGCGTCTAAGCGTTCCGCGTACGAGACGTCAGAGCAAGGCAAAACGAACGCAGGTCATACCTCGATGAGCGCTCGCGCGGTACTGATCGCCTCGCACTTGTACATTTCAATTTATGAGCATTTCGAGTTATGTTAAATATTTTTTCTTGTCTAACAAAACAGAGTTAATAGCACAATTTATTAAAGATCAGATTAATTAAAGAATGAACTTTCTTTTCATATAATATTTCTTTGGAATTACACTTTATTAAACGCAATATATCGTGGTAAACTGCTGATATAATTCGTGGAAATTGGCGCAAGATCTTTATTTTTTTTTCTACAATGACGATTGATTATCGATATTCTAGTACACTATTTGTCAACAGGATTATATGCCTGATGCACAGTTTTTTTTTTTAGTTAATTTGATGAATCTTTATACAAGAGATAGAACTCTGAAGTTGGCTATGTTTACTTTAATTCGTAAAACAAGGTGCGGGAGATTGGTCACTACAAAATAATTAATGTTATGTTTGTAAATCTGGTACATTAACTGAAAAGAGAACAGATTATTCTATTTTTATCAATTATTAAACAACTTGTAGATATTTCCTATGATAGTAAATTAAGCGCTTAAAATCTTCGTATACCGCATTAAAATGTAAAATGCCTCTTAACAAATATGTCACGAGGTTACAGGCGCAGTGCAATTCGTAACTTGTGATGAAATGCATCTTATAGGCAGAGGTTAGTCCGCTTAATATCAGGTGGGCCTCGAGCTGGTTCCATCACAATAACATAAAAAAAATGTAACACTAGGTATAAACTGATTAGACACCATATTGTGAGAAAAAGAAATGTTTTCATTCAAATTCATCGACCACACTCAATAAATTTGAATGAAAACAATTTTTTTTTTATCTATCAAAATGAAGGGCTTTAAAAAATAATTCAATGGAATGGTAAAAGGCTTCACTAATGAATTAATTAGCAGTCGGTTTTTTTAAATTTTGTTATAACTTCAATAAAACACCCAAATATGTATTAACGTGTATTTGGCTAAGTAGCCGTAATAGAAGTGAAACTTATCTTATGTCTACATTGCATAGTACACAAAGGTAGTGAGGTTATTATAATATTGTAGTACCCTCAGAAGTTCAGACTATGATATCTACCTACAACCGTAACTTGTGATGAAATGCATCTGTTTTAGGCAGAGGTTAGCTTTTTTTTTTTTAATTATGCCTTATAGGTTATCCTTTGACCACTATCTCACCTGATGGTAAGTGATGATGTGGTCGAAGATGTTGTTCAGACTAACCTAGAATTACTGGCTCTCAAGGATAGCTGCCGGAACACACCGTTAGGTGTTTGGCGACAGATTTTCTACTTGAGGGTGGTAGCTAGCCAGGCGGGCATTCGCTTAATATCGGGTGGTCAAGTAGAAAATCTGTCGCCAAGCATCTAACAGTGTGTTCCGGTAGCAGTCCTTGTGAGCCAGTGAAATTACAGACACATGCGACCTAACAACTGTACGACTCAGTGTGACGGGCACAGTGCAATTCGTCGTTGACGAAACGCGTCTGTTATAGGCAGAGGTTAGTCCACTTAACATCAGGTGGGGCTCGGGCTTGTTCCATCACAATAACATAAAAAAAAAAACAACCTACTCACACATGTATATAACACATTTTAATTAATATATACTTGTTACTTAAGTTTCACCATTCCAACGGTAGCAAATGTGTTGTTTATTGTTACAGGAGATGTACCTGAACGCTGGGTATTCCGATTGGGAGCTGATCATACAGTCCGCCTTCCACTTCGCGCTCTCAGTGCTCGCCATAGCTTGTCCTTGCGCTTTGGGTAAGTGTTCTTTGTGACAACTGGCCTAGTATTATTCCGAGCCATGCTAACAGCCTGTAAAAGTAAGAAAATGTTCGTTGGTTTTGATGGATGGTCCAAATTTAAATGTAAATTGAGACATATAAGATCTTACATAGACATTATGACCTTCAAGATTTCGAAAAAATGTTTATACGCAATGATAATGTGCATATAAGAGGCCACCGCCTTAAGTTATGTGCCAGCTCTTCAAATAACAATGCTCACAAACATTTTTTCAGCAACCGAGTAGTCAATGCATGGAACAAACTTCCGGTAGACGTAGTTTCAGCCCAAACTGTAAATCAGTTCAAGAATCAACTCGACAAATATCTTAATGTTAAAAAAACTAGTAGAGAGTAGCAGGATACAAGCAACTATCAGTTGTTACAACTGTCTGCCTGATAATAAATAATAAATTGGCATTTCAATATACCTAACGAAATTTCTGCACTATAAATTAATTTAGTTTTAAAATTGACAAATTTTACTCGTCCATGATTTTTTTATCAAAAAATAGTACATTTTACTAGAACTACATGAATCGAGTATTTTTTAACTTAGAAGTTTAACCGTCCGTGTCGAAGGGCTGGTTTAAAGTTTAAGATAAATTAGGTTTTTTGCACTCAGTACTTTAATATTTCAAGCTGTACTAAATAGCAATGATGGCCGAGCGGTAATAGCTATGGACTGCCGCCCCGCAGTACCCTGGTTCGATCCCCACCGCCGGCTTGAGCTTCACCGCATGGTGGAAGGGCATTTTGCGATTGCCCGTCTGGCTACTACCACCTTCAAGTAGAAAATCTGTCGCCAAGCACCTAACGGTGTGTTCCGGCAGTAGTCCTTGAGAGCCAGTGAAATTTACAGGCACGTGAGACTTAACAACTATGTCTCAAGGCGATGGGCGCAGTGCAATTCGTGACATGTGATTAAAATGTATCTGTTATAGGCAGATGTTAGTCCACTTAACATCAGGTGGGCCTCGAGCATGTTCCGTCACAATTACATAAAAAAAAACAAGTCATGATGAATATTTATATAAATGCACAGGTTTGGCGACTCCAACGGCAGTAATGGTGGCCACAGGCGTCGGTGCAGAGCTAGGGCTCCTCATCAAGGGGGCGGAGCCCTTGGAGAACGCACATAAAGTGAGTATACATCTGTATCACATAATTGTAAATTCATTTTTTGCAACATGATCTGGCTGCCTCGTTAGCTGGGCAGTTTTAACAGTTTCGAGGTCCTTGGATATAATCCCGGGTAGGACGGGGGGTTATATGACTAAAAATAAAACTCAAAAAGCAGTTCAAAAGTCTGCCACTGTGCAAAGTCAAAGTCAAAATCATTCATTCAATTTAGGCGTATATGACACTTTTATGAAGGTCATTATACATTTTAATATTGAAATATTCAACATTGTACTGCCACGTTCAGCAAAAAAAAGTATAGAGCCACTGCAAGAAGAAGGGGCAAGAAACTCGGGGCCATTCTTTTCGACGTCTTTTAACAATGTGTTACATACTATATAAGAAAATTAATCTTTTTTGTCGTTTAAGTAATCACAAACTGTGTAGTAGGATTTCTTAATCAATATGTTTTTCACGTGCAACTTGAATTTTCCTTCTGTGATCGTTGTAATATGTTTTGGAACTTTATTATAAAATTGCACACAATTCCCTAAGAGAGGTCCTTTTATTTGTCTTTTCAAATCTAAAACCTGGCACCGCTTTCTTATCTTTACTCCTAGTGTTGTAATCGTGATTGCCCGATGGAAATCGGGTCGACCCCTATTACATAACGTACCTGGCGAAAACTGAGTTAGACACCTATGTCTACCGCTTTGGAGCGTATGTAATACAATATGTTTTTTTGTCCAGGTTAAAACAGTGATCTTCGACAAGACAGGCACAATAACCCGCGGCACGGCCTCCGTCGCCAAAATGTGTTTGTTGACTGGAGATGCTACCAAACTGCCGGACATCATTGCTTGTTTACTCACCGCCGAACTCAATTCTGAACATCCTGTAGCTTCTGGTAAGTGCATTTTCTTCTCATTCTCATGGCTATTACGATTCCTTCTTTTTATTCAGTTTGATTATTTATTATTTATTTATTAACAACTAAAACGATTTACATGAATCCAATTACAATAGTTAAGTAATTACAAATAGATTTCACTACTATCATGTGGTATCATCGTCATTGTCATTTCTGTCCTCATTTTCATTCCCATTTCTGTCCTCATTTTCATTCCCATTTCTGTCCTCATTTTCATTCCCATTTCTGTCCTCATTCTCATTTTCATCTTAATTTTTCCTCCCATTCCCATCCTTATTCGCATTCTCATTTCCATCCTCATTCCCATCCGTCTCAGATCCATCCTCCATTCACCATTTTGATCTTTATACTTTTTAATTTTCCGATAAAATCCTCATTCTTATTCCATCTTCATTTTACATCATATTTTCATCTTCATTCTCATTCTCCACTCCGTCTTCATTCTCATCTTTTTTTTTTAAATGTTATTGTGACGGAACAAGCCCGAGGCCCACCCGATGTTAAGAATTGCAATATGCCCGTCACACTGAGACGTACAGTACGTCTCATGTGTCTGTAATTTTACTGGCTCTCAAGGTTCCGACAGCAGGAACACACCGTTAGGTGCTTATCGACGTCTATTGAGGGTGGTCGCAAGCCAAGCGGGCATTCACAAAATGCCCTTCCACCATGCGGTGAAGCTCAAACCCTCGGCGGGATTAAACAATGGACCTGCTGCACCGCAGTCATAGCCAATGGATAGATTTCTCGAAGCAGTGAGCCATCACTGCATCGAAAAATCTATATACTTTTAACATTCGTACCCTATCCTCATTGTAATTTCCATCTTCATTTTAGTTCCCATCCCATCCTCGAAGATCGAGATTGATGAAGATTTTGAAAAGTATCCTATGTGTAAATCCAGGACCTAAACTATTTATATTACAAGTATCATATAAATCGGTCCAGCTGTTTCAGCGTGAAGGAGACAAAACTACACACCCACACATATTTATAATATTTGCCTGTTTGTCCAGCCATAGTAACGTGGTGCAGCCAAGTCCTGGGTGGCGTCAGTCCGCTCAAGTGCGTGGGGTTTGTAGCGGCGCCCGGGTGCGGACTGCGCGCGCGCCTCACTAGCTCCGCGAGTAGTACCGGCACTGTGCACCCACCGCAACTTGTCAATCTGCTCAACCAAGCCAGGTTTGTTGATGCTCATTATTTCGGATGGAAAAGGCGACTTCCAGCAGGAGTTTAACTTGCAAACCTGGAATGCCTCCTGGCGCATTCCAGGGGCCCAACTCCCACCTTTTAAAAACCATTCTGGATAACCAATATCATTATTTCAAACCTAAAATATTGATAATAAGATTCGTACCACGGCTGTCACGAAACAATAATGTTCATATAGCGCTATCTCTATCGCACAAATGTCTTGATTCAATGCATGCAGCCCGCTCTCACGTTGAAGTTCTAGTGTAAGTTTACTATAGTGACATTTGGTAGTGCAAATTAAAATTGTTAATGTAAGGTTAGAATAAGACTGAATTAAGAGATTGGAGTTGGCCCCCAGTTATGTTATGAGAATGTGGTGTATAGTCGATTTTTTTCTATCTGTTTGATCGCACTTTTTTTTGGTATATCGGGTATATCAAGTCTTTTTTCAAGCAATGATGGCCGAGCGGTAATAGCTATGGACTGCCGTGCCGCAGGTCCATGGCTGAATCCCGAGCGCCGGCTTGAGCTTCACAGAATGGTGGAAGGACATTTTGCGAATGTTCGCCTGGTTAGGTACCACCCTCAAGTAGAAAAACTGTCGCCAAGCACCTGACGGTGTGCTCCGGCAGCTGTCCTTGAGAGCCAGTACTTCTAGGTTAAACTGTACAACATCTTCTACCACATCATCACTTACCGTTAGATGAGATAGTGGTCAAAGGCACACCTATCAGATATAAATAAAAAAATTGTTCGTGTTTTGTTAATTGTGAACTTGATGAATCCGAAGTCAAAGCGGTGGCTGTATGAGAATTATACTTCTTTACATATTTGTTCGCTAGTTGTAAGCATTTTTGCACCAGTTTAGAAAGCACCAAGTCACATAAAGACAAAATTTGCGCAAAATATACCACAACACAAAAGTTAACTTCAACTGTCACACGCAAACGTTATACGAATTTAAATTTAAATTTAAAACAGAATAAGAAATATTTAAGAGGCATTTTACATTTTAATGCGGTATACGAAGATTTTAAGCGCTTAATTTACTATCATAGGAAATATCTACAAGTTGTTTAATAATTGATAAAAATAGAATATTCTGTTCTCTTTTCAGTTAATGTACCAGATTTACAAACATAACATTAATTATTTTGTAGTGACCAATCTCCCGCACCTTGTTATACGAATTAAAGTACACATAGCCAACTTCAGAGTTCTATCTCTTGTATAAAGATTCATAAAATTAACTAAAAAAAAAACTGTGCATCAGGCATATAATCTTGTTGACACATAGTGTACTGGAATATCGATAATTAATCGTCATTGTAGAAAAATAAATAAAGATCTTGCGCCAATTTCCACGAATTATATCAGCAGTTTACCACGATATATTGCGTTTAATAAAGTGTAATTCCAAACAGATATTATATGAAAAGAAAGTTCATTCTTTAATTAATCTGATCTTTAATAATTTGTGATATTAACTCTGTTTTGTTAGACAAGAAAAAATATTTAACATAACTAGAAATGCTCATAAATTGAAATGTACAAGCGCGAGGCGATCAGTACCGCGCGAGCGCTCATCGAGGTATGACCTGCGTTCGTTTTGCCTTGCTCTGACGTCTCGTACGCGGAACGCTTAGACGCAAGTTTATAGTGCGACCACAGAGTTTTGATCATCTCTTTATTTTTTTAAGAAACAAACTATACTTTATTTTGTTGTCCATAATATAAGTATTGTTTTCTTGTTAAGTAACTACACCTTTAGTTTTGTTCATCCATTGTGTTAAAAAAAGGAAACGTCACAATTATGCAGCCTTATACAGCGTTATTGGAAAAATGTTAACAACCTCAGAGGGTTGACTTCTTCTTTTTGGTCTGCTAGTTTTTATATTATTCTAGTTTAAATTAGTAACTCACTATAACTTTTTTTTAGGAGGATAAGATGACAGGCAAATAATCGATTTCCAATATTTTTGGATTTAGTTAATGTCTATAAGTGAACACAGCGATAACTTCAGCTGGAAAATAAACTACCTTCCTAATTTGTACAAACCGGCCTCCCGGCTTTTCCATCATTTGTACAAACCGGGATACCAGTTAGCGGTCGATAGTCGTATTTACAAATTTACCTTAAAATCTGCGTAAGTCCGACTTTCATAATCCAAATGGTTTTCATAAGGATGCATCCTTGCCCATACAAGAAAAAATCCATATTTTTCTGAGATAAAGATAAAGTATTTTGAATATTTTGATGAAATCTGAAACCAGTTCAAATTACATTTTGGCCCGAAAATATTACGTCATTTCATATTAATCTCGTAACTACGTCAACAGTTATAAACCTAGAAAACCGCAATTTTGCATGTTTAAGTCATTTTTCACTCGATACATTTTGCAACGCGAACACTTACCGATGCAAATTTGCGTATTAAATAATCTCGTAACTAATTTTAAACTTCTAAACCAAAAAATCTGAAATAATACAGGTGTATAAATTACATGTAAATAATAATATCAAAGAAGGACCAAAGCCGTAGGTGGTATAGTTTTTCAGAAAAAAATATTGCTCTCCAATACAGTTTTCCCGCCAAAGTTCTTAAAAAAAATTGGGTTGTTTTAATCTTGTTACTTTAAAATATTGGGCGTAAAAATCTGTAACAATTCATGGCTAAAGAACAATAGTAAATTATCATATTAAAAGAAGAATCAAAGTTCTAGGTGAGTTAGTTTCGAAAAAATAAAAATAACAATTAAATTACTATTTCCCACCATTTTTGTCGTGTGTTCAAACCGCATTTCCAGTATTTTTTTCTATAAAAAGGTGTATTATCATTTATTTCCCATAGAGGAAATAGTGAGCATAAGAATATATAGTAAGGATTGCATTGGTACCAAGAAGTATATATGTTGATTATAGATTGCATCAAAGATATTCGATTTAAAAACAAAAAAATCTCAAAATCTGTAAATATATATTTACATTTCGCTGTTTGGTCTACTCAAACTAAATGGATGAAAATGTTATTTTTTTAATGGTATAGGTGATATATTGTAGTATGGGAATATGAGGGTGACATGTTTAAGTAATGGAAAACCAAAAACGTCATCGGACGTTTGTGGTTGGTACTAAGTTGTTTTCCGGATGCACAGAAAAATAAACCTCAATCCTATGCATGGTCATTATGGCAGACAGTGTTAACGACTGGATATAGATACTGAAGAGTGTGAACGAGGCAAATAGCAATTTTTGGAAAATTTAAAAGAAAAAGCTTTAAGTCCGCAGCTTTTAATCAATGCCGTTACGTCAAATATTTATATAATTTTAAGCCGTATAATTTTTTTATTATTTAAGTTTATTGTGACAATAACTGATTCAAACATATCTATTTTTTATTCATCAAGGATGAAATGTAAATATACGATTCACGATGTATGTTGACTATTTAATGTACATGCCTACTACTTTTCTATAACATTAGCAAGTAATCGACAAGAAATTGATTTTTACTCGTGCCAATCACACAATTTTTAAATTCGCAACTTACATTTCTTTATTAATGAGTGCTAGTATCAAAATATTTTACTCACAGTCACGCTATTCCGTCGTCACTTCTTTCGCTTGTGTAAGCGATGCGCTGGCATTTACCTAAACTTCAGTAGCGTGATTTTGTGAAATGGCTCTTAATATCATATTTTCTCTTCTCTTGAAGTTTACCGCCTAATAAGATACTGTATATTCCACCCAAAACTACGAAAGACGTTAATGTGTCATCCCATATTTTTAAAGTCGGTACTATGGGTTTGAATAGATTTCGATACAGATATTTTGATGTGTAATATATTTTATCAAAAAAACATTATTACATTTTATTATAACTTTTCGTATGTCGCGTATTAGTAAAACAAATTTCTATATCCCGCCATAGAAGTCAACGTTCACCAGTACGAATGTG
The DNA here is from genome assembly GCA_963890685.1 of Plagodis pulveraria. Lineage (NCBI taxonomy): Eukaryota > Metazoa > Arthropoda > Insecta > Lepidoptera > Geometridae > Plagodis > Plagodis pulveraria. Next base: position 2,557,433 of record OY982977.1, read on the forward strand.
TAAACATTATTGATCGGTATAATGTATGTGTCATTAAGGCCGGGGAGTACATTTACGCTGAATGGCGTCCCTGTCGAGGTAGTGGAGGGCTCGGGTGATGCTGCGCTCAGCTCGGCGCAGGCGGCCGCGAGGCTGCATACGATCATAAAGACGCATCAACAGGGAGAGGTTTGTATCACTTTTTTGTATTGTGGTAAAGCATTTAGCGAATGCTCGCCTGGCTAGCTAGCACCCAAAAATCTTTACCATGTGAATCGTGCCTCGCTTTTACAAGGGTCGGAATTGCAACAGCCAGTTAAAGACAAAAAATGTTGGTTGGTTTTGGTTACATCTTCAAAACCACATAAATTGATGTTCTCAGTAAGTGGTCTTTCAAATTGAATTCACTGCCATGATACCTTCTTAGGCATAAAAGTTTTTTTTATAATTCTTAGGCTAGCATTTGACCATAATGCCGGCAAACGGTAAACAGGCTAAGAGTGGACCTGGCTCCTACTTGAATACACCGTTGGGTACTTGGCGACAGATCTTTAATTTAAAGACGGTAGCCAGCCAGGCGGGTTTTAGACAAATTTCTTAATACCGTAATTTTTTAAGTACATCATTGCCTTACTGGATTCATGAACATAAAAACAGCAATTATTCCTTTCTTTTCACCCTTGATGTATATGACTTTGTCGATAACATTATTTTCTATGACAGGAGGTGGAACAAGTAGTACTAATAGGAAACCGCGAGTGGATGCACAGGAACGGCGTGAGTGTCCCGCGGCGGGTGCAGGAGGCGATGCAGGTGGACGAGCTACTCGGCAGGACTGCTGTACTGGCCGCTATCAATGGTAAGTGTACTGTCAGAGGTGGTTGCATTGAGAATCCGAGTGTGGATGCAACGGGAGGCAATACAGACGGACGAGCAGCTCTGAAAAGCCGTCGTGCTGGCTGCTACGTTTGTAAGTGGTACTATTACAGGTGGTTCAAATAGAAAACCGTAACTGAAAGCGACGAGAGACAACACAAAGGCCAGAAATAAATTGTTAATTATATATTAATAAAAATTACACATTATAGTGCGAATGGTACCGACTTCGACAAGTTATTTCACACATTGAGTGTTGAAGTCAGTTCCATTTTTTGGTAAAAAAAATATTTTTTACCCATTTTAGTGACCCTTGCTACTTTGTGATCGATTGTCATTCACTGTCAATGACTATATCATCAAGATAGGACAATACTTTTCAGCTATTGGAGTGTAACTCAAAAACGGCTTCACCGATTTTATGAAATTTAAGTGGGACCACACGGCAAACATCAGCTTTCAAATAAAAATAAAAAATCATAAAAATAGGTTTCATAAAAAAACAGACGAATTGAGTATCCTTTCTTTGAAGTCGGTAAAAAAACTATATTTTATGACATTAGATTCTTATCGTCAGGTGACCTCCCGGAGAAAGAATAGATTTCTGAATTCAATACGCGGGTGTTTTGTTGCTTTATTTTTCGTATGATGGATTGGATTTCATACTTTGGTTAAGAACTTAGTGATTTTGTCCACAGACCAGCTGGTATGCACGATAGGCGTGGCAGACGAAGTGAAACCGGAGGCGCATCTCGCCGTATACTGCCTCAAGAAGATGGGGCTCCAAGTGTGTCTGCTTACAGGAGACAACAGGAAGACAGCAGTCGCCATTGCAAGACAGGTAATATCATTGTCTCTGGTAGTTTCAGGTAGAATTTAAACACAAAATAGTAATTGAAACAGTTTTGTAGTCAACAAAATATGCTATATAATATGCTCATTATTTCGGATGGAAAAGGTGACTTCCAGCATGAGTTTAACCTGCAACCCTGGAATGCCGTCCTGGTGCATTCCAGTTATGCTATGAAAACGGCAGTCCTATATCCAGGGTATAGTCTATTTTTTTCCATCTTTCTGATTGCACGTCTTTTTGGTATATCGGATATATATGTATATCAAATCTTTTTTGAAGTAATGACGGCCGATTTAGCTATGGACTGCCGTGCCGCAGGTCATGTTTCGATCCCCACCGCCGGCTGGAGCTTCACTGCATGGTAGAAGGGCATTTTGCGAAAGCCCGCCTGGCTAGCTACCACCTTCAAGTAGAAAAACGACCGCCAAGTTAGGTTTGGTCTGCTCCGGCAGCTGTCCTTGAGAGCCAGTAATTCTAGGTTGGACTGTACAACATCTTCTACCACATCATTACTTACCGTTAGTCGAGATAGTGGTCTAAGGCTAACCTACCAGATATATTAAAAAAATATATTGTTCGTGTTTTGTTAATTGTGAACTTGATGAATCCGAAATCAAACCGGTAACTGTATGAAAGTTACACTTCTTTAAATATGTATTAGCTGGTTGTACGCATTTTTGCACCAGTTTAGAATTTAAACACAAAATAGTAATTGAAACAGTTTTGTAGTCAACAAAATATTTGCCGGTCGTAGGTGTGTTCGCATCTACCTTGATTTTACGGTAGCCTTTGATACTGTGGTCAAACTATTTTAACAATAAAAAACTAGCAATAAGTAGGAAACTGAGGCATTGCCTTGACGGATTCCTTTTTTTTTTAAGTGACCAAAGACCAGTAGTAGATATTATTTGCTGCAGATTTACTAATATATAAATTTATTTGTATTGGCATACCTCAAGGTAGCATTCTTGCCCCTACATTATTTATTTGCGTTGATTTGTGTGGAGTGTACATAAAATAGTACCTTTGCACATTCTTTTTTGTTTTATTTTTATATAATCTTTTTTGTCACAGGTTGGAATAAACAAAGTGTACGCAGAAGTACTTCCCTCACACAAAGTTGCCAAAATTCAGAAATTGCAAGAGGAAGGACAAAAAGTTGCTATGGTAAGGAACTGCTTTAAAAATATACATGTTATATAATTTAAATTTACTAACCCCTATCACTGTGTTCAAAGTCAATATTGAGTTATGGCGGTTTCGGCTTTAGTTTTAACCTGTGGATGATATCGTGTGGAGTAGAATTTCCCAAGGCTGCAAATAAATTAAGACTTTTATTCTAGCAATGACTTCTTTTTATGTATTCTCAGTGCAGCATACACGCTTTAACCTTAAGGGCGTTGTCGTTATGTTAGTTCAGAGTTGAGAAATGTCTCCTATAGCTCTTGACGAAAAATCGAGTTCGAGCAATAACATCTTTAGACTATTGAAGGTATCGCACGTCTGTGACGGGATATTAAGAAAATAAACATCTTATTCGTTTTGTTCCGTTTGATTATTAGTATTGTTATTTTAATGGTACCCGCGCCATCTACTCCTATAGCCGAGGTATGCTCTGACCGACTGAGCTAATATGACAAGGATTCATAACTCCTATTTTTCGTTCTTTATTTAACCATCGTATTGGGATGGAGCGACACCTATAGTTCTACTTACGTTGTACTACAAACAAGAACAAGATGGACGCGGGTTCGAATTCCGTACATGCCTATATTTTTTCTCTTTTAAAATTGTAATTTTGTAATGTAATCCGCCGAGCAGGCGTATTTGCAAACATAACAATATTAAAAAAGAAACAAATATTATAAAAAGGTCTACAAAAGAGTCTACAAGGGGCTGTTGACCACAACATTATTTATAAAATTCATTAGATAAAGAGCGGAATGTTCTCCGAAACTTGCGTATCCGTGATTAAGTAAAAAAAGTTATCTAAGAATATATATAATAGCACGGGTAACTTTTATCGCATTTTTTTTTATTTGTAATTATTTAAAAAAAAAATATATTATACCAGGTTGGTGATGGAGTGAACGATTCGCCGGCTCTTGCGCAGGCCGACGTTGGGATTGCGATCGCCAGCGGCACTGACGTCGCCGTAGAAGCGGCTGATTTAGTATTAATGAGGGTAAGTGCATTTTTAACTCATTAGCACACGCACCAGAATTTGGGCATTTAAGAATTAAATTGGTATCATTATTTATGCAAAAATGCTAGTGAAGTGAATTTTGAAACAATAAGAGATTGATATAGGGTATTTGACTAATTGTCATATGGAATCGAACCTTTCAAACCTACAAACCTTTCAAAAATCCAAAATGGCGTATTCAAAATGGCCGACATAAATTCACCGATTAAGAAATCATCACACAAGTTTATCATTCATCGATAAAGGAACGAAGAACTTAGAGTTAGGAGTCAAACTGGGAAAAGTTATGTTAGATACCCATCTATTTAGATTATGTTTATTAGTACTTTTTTACGCCTGATAACTATTATCTCACGTGATGGTAAGTGATGTGGTCGAAGGCGTTGTTAGGCTAGCCTAGCATTACTGGCTCTCAAGGCAAGTATAGCCATAACTTAGCTGGTCCATGGTTTGAATCCCGCTACGGGCTGAACTTCACCGCATAGTGGTAGGGTATCTTGCGAATGCCCGCCTGGCTAGCGACCACCCTCAAGTAGAAAATTTGCACGCACTTAACGGTGTGTTCCGGCAGCTGTCCTTGAGAGCCAGTAATTCTAGGTTAGTTACAAATTTACGAGACAAAAAAATTATAGTCATGTGCGGGATTCAAACCCACTCCACTATAATTTTTTCCCTCGTAAATTTGTAGTTTTGTAATATAATTCGCCAAGCAGGCGTTATTGCAAACATAACAATATTAAAATTGTAGGTTAAGCCTGAACAACACCTTCGACCACATCATCACTTACCATTAGGTAAGATTGTGGTCAAAGGCTTACCTATCAGCAATAAAAAAAGCTACCGGAACACACTGTTGGGTGCTTGGAGATTTTTTACTTGAGGGTGGAAGCTAGCCAAGCGGGCATTCGCAAAATGCCCTACTACCATGAAAAATATTTGATATATTTATCTATAAGTATTGTTTCAGAATGACTTGTTGGACGTGGTCGCGTGCCTGCACTTGTCCCGCACGACGGTGCGTCGCGTGCGGCTCAACTTCCTGTTCGCGTCCGTATACAACATACTGGGGATACCGCTCGCCAGCGGGGCTCTGGCCTTCTGTGGGCTGCAGCTGCAGGTGAGGCTGAACAGTTAATTCACTATGTATCTAACAAGCTTCGAACATGATAATATATACTGGGTTATTGGTAAAATGCTAACAACCTCTTAGGGTTGACTTCTGCTAGCCCCAACAAACACTTTATTTATAATGAAAAGATTCAGGCGTTACTTTGCCGAAATCCATATTTAATAATAACAAATATTTTAAAATATTTAAAGAAAACATTAAATTAATATTTTAATAAAACACTTAAAAAACATAAAAATATTTTGATCGTGCGCTCGAAGAGTCAAGACCTCCTGAGGATGCTTCGATAGAATCGAAACGCGTCGAAAATTCTTCTGGTTTGGCTGCGCGGCGTTTGTGACGTCACGTCGGCTTAACAGAAAAAATAGGCGGAATAGGGTAGTTGACTTGATTTTTTAAAGTATGTTAAATTATTTAGGACACTGAAATATAAACCTTGCATTTTTAATATTTTTTTAGGAGTCCTGAAATACTAGAAATCCATCTTTTTATTTCAACTTTTAAAATTGGCGCTAAAACATCATTCAATGGCGGCCTGTAAGCTTATGACGTCACAAGTACAAAAACAAATAGTGCTGAATGTAATACGTTTTGCTTGCTTCTTGTAGTGTCGCATGTCGTGCGTTACCGATTTTAGAATCGATTATACAGGTTGTTCGGCAGAACGTGTACCATAGCGTAGGGGTGTATGTAGACTGAATAAAACAATCGCAGAACCAACACAGTTTGAAGCACGGATACATGAGTGGCAGCATTATCAATTCTTTTTCATACATGGTAAATAAACAACTTTAAACGGTTAAAAATCACTATTTTATTGAACATTTTTGTAATCCCAAAATGTAAACACTTTCAAGTGATCGAGACAATGGCGTGCAGTGGCATCGGAATAAAAATAATGATAAACATAAGCTTTTCCAACTGTTTAATTAAAGTTGTATTACTATGAGTAATGATTGCAAAATGTTTCCATAGATTCTTGTTCAGAGTTTGGGTTTATTATCTATGCTGATCTTTGATCAAATCTCACGGCGAAATATGATCAAAGATAAGTGAGTCCAATGTACGTATTACACTATTAAATATATGGGATTCAATGGATTTGATAGTGTAAGGCCCCTAGGCCTAAGTAGTAAATCGATAGTGATGCGACATTTTGTAGGTAGCATACTATTAGCAATTACTAATGTCAACTGTCACTGTCAAAACCTTTGAAAGCAAACTCTCTGATTACTATTACCTATTCTGTGGCTTTGTTTTTGTCCTTGTGACATCATTTCCGACTTTACTTCCGTTTGAGATGTGTGACTTAAAGAAAATTTAAACACATTTTGCTTATTCAAAATAAAGGTAATCCAATGCAGAATAAATAATTTGTTAATTTCATCGAGTCATGTGCTCTAACTACTATCATGTTAACGTTACACTGTATTTTATTTTAGACTGTGTCAACTACCCTATTGTCACTAGATATGATTTTTATGTTTTTGAAGTGTTTTATTAAAATATAAATTTATTGTTTTCTTAAAATGTTTTAAAAATATTTGGTATTACTTTTTAATATTTGTTTATGTGTATTTAGGCATCCGGCGTGAAATCGGAGAACAGGAGTTCAATTCCCGCCCAAAGCATAAAAAAAAATGTGCTCCTATAATTTGTAAAATACGTATGGATCTGTTAAATAATTCTGTTCTAAAATTTGTTAATAAATAATATATTATTAAATATGGATTTTTTGTAAAGTAACGCCTGAATCTATTCATAAATAATCCCTTTTTACTGCAGTAATATAGTACTACTTTCTATATATATATATATATATATATATATATATATATATATATATATATATATATATATATAGTACTACTTACTACACTACAGTAGGATCCATGAGCAGTGTGGCAGCCATCTTTAATCCGTCATTTTGGATTTTTGACAGGTCTTGTTAGAAGACTTTCGATTATCTATGACATTTATTCAAACGCCGTAAAGTCATACATGTCCATATATTTGTATTGTTATAGCCGTGGATGGCGTCAGCAGCGATGGCGATGAGTTCTGTATCAGTGGTCTGCTCAAGTCTCTTGCTCAAAACGTGAGTATTTCATTTATATTTTATATTTCCTTATATAATACCAGACTTGTATTACTACCATAATGTGCCAAGAGCCCAAGATTACCTAAAACAAGTAAATAATAGTACATTATACAACAAGTGCGCGAAGTTGTTTATTACATATTGAAGCGCTCGTAGCGAAGTTTACTTAGCTGTTCTTAACCGATCAGCTTAGTTAAGCAACGTCGCCCGCGGTCATGAGTTGGATGGGTGACCGCTAGTGACATTACTACTGAGCGTGCACGTGCTTCGGAGGGCACGTTAAGCCGTCGGTCCCGGTTGTTATCTTAGGATGGCTGTCGTTACAGCATGGTGGTAGGCCATTTTGCGAATGCCCACCTGGCTAGCTACCACCCTCAAGTAGAAAATCTGTCGCCAAGTACCTAACGGTGTGTTCCGGCTGCTGTCTTTGAGAGCCAGTACTTCTAGGTTAGCCTGTATAACTTCTTCGACCACATCATCACTTACCATCAGGTGAGATAGTGGTCAAAAGCTAATCTATGAGGCATAAAAAAAAAAAAAATATTACAATCGAGACGGGCCTAAATGGAGTAGAGATTGTAATAAACAACGCGCACGAGTTTCATACGACGTTTTCAACACACTTGTGAGGAACGAATACGAAAATTTCAATACGCAAATATTTTCTTGATCATTTTGATAGCAATAATAATTTGATTAAGAAGGTTTATAATTAAATCTTCTAAAGTGCTACTTCAGTAGGTAAAATACTCTTTGGTTCGTTTTTATATGAAAAACGAACGCGACTACAATCTCCTTGGTGAGAAGTGTGGAAACGTTGTTTTTTTTCTATTTAAACACTAGTGCGGTAAAGTAAATAAAGCACGAGTGCGTAATAGACTATATTATGACACTAAAATCGGTGCATTTAAAGGCCCGTTACGAGCGAATATCGCTCCAGAGCCCCAACATACAGGCCTCGAGCATAGTTTGGGTCTCACTGGTATAAATTAATTCAAATACTGTTTGTTCATCACTTAAAATGTACTCCTAGTGTAAAAATATGTATTTTAGGGTTATAAAGATTATTATAATATTATTATTTCAAGCACAGTTAGACTTGAATGTGACATTGGTGTGTAAAAGTGCCGCTTTTGAGTCTAGAGGTCGCGGGTTCAATGCCCGAGTAAGCATGGTGCATGAGATTTTGCATGGTGGAAGGGCATTTTGCGAATGCCCGCCTGGCTAGCGACCACCCTCAAGTAGAAAGTCTGTCGCCAAGCACCGAAAGGTGTGTTCCGGCAGTAGTCCTTGAGAGCCAGTGAAATTACAGGCACAATGAGACTTAACAACTACGTCTCAATGTGAAGGGCGCAGTGCCATTCGTGAGTTGTCATGAATTGCAACTGTTATAGGCAGAGGTTAATCCACTTAACATCAGGTGGGCCTCGAGCTTGTTCCGTAACATATTAGGTTTGTATTACAGCAAATTGTCTCAGTAGCAGTCAGGAACTGTCATTTTTTATTTGATTTTTTGTTCTAGATTCAAAAAACCAACGATAGAACAGCTCCGGACGCCTGAATACCTCCAGTCCATCGGTCTTGAGGACCTGGACTCTGTCTCAGTCCATAGAGGACTCGACGAGAGGGTCGAGGCTCCGGAGAGAGGCGCATCACCTTTGGCCAAGTAAGTTAGACTTGTCTCTAAACTTTCGGGAACTAAGCTCATGTTTCTAAATCCTAAACGGGTCTTTTCACGTACAATTCTTGAGTAATAATGCCGTTCAGTGGATAACTAGAGAATTGTACGTGAAGAGGTTGAAATTAAGAAGTACAAAAATTTTAATCGGGAAGATGAATTTAAATTGTCTACATCATGGAATCCTGTCATAAAAAAGTGCTCGAGTCGTTCTTTGTCTCCGCGTGCAAGTTCCGATACTGTTAGTGTAGTGTGTCGAGGTGACAGTGATAAAGACATAAACGAAAACCGAACGGGGGTAGATTTAAATCGCTCCCGCCGCTCCTCAAGACAATGACACCCGCGTCTTCAGTCTACTCGTGACCACGGTCAATGCAACTTGATCGAAACGTCGAGGTTAGTCAAAATATAAATATTTTGATATCTATTCGTGCGTGAAAACACCCGTTTAGGATTTAGAAACATAAGTAAGTTAGAAGCGCTCTTAGCGAAGTTTGCTTAGCTGTTCTTTTACCGATCAGCAAAGTTAAGGAACGATCGCCGCGGTCATGAGTTGGATGGGTGACCGCTAGTGACATTACTACTGAGCGTGCACGTGCTTCGGAGGGCACGTTAAGCCGTCGCGTGTCGGTTGTAGTCTTAGGATGGCAGTCGTTATAGCATGTTGGTACGGCATTTTGCGAATGCCCGCCTGGCTAGCTACCACACTCAAGTAGAAAATCTTTCGCCTAGCACATAACGGTGTGTTCCGACAGCTGTCTTTGAGAGCCAGTAATTCTAGGTTAGCCTGAATAATATCTTCGACCACATCATCACTTACCGTCAGGTGAGATAGTGGTCAAAGACAAAACAAAAAGGTGAGAAATTTTAAAACGAATAAGCTTACAAAACTCGCAACTCTCTTCATTAATTTTTCATTTTTCAACTGTATCTTTCTCTTTCTAAACTGTGTTCCTTCTCTGTCTCACGCAGCAAGAGGGACTCGTGGAAATCTGCGTTGATAAAAGTGTAGAAGTTGGTGTGTACTTTACGCTATTTAGATGGTTTTCTGAGTGTTTTTGTGTTTGTTTTTTACTGTATTTTTTTTTTATGTATGGGTTATTTTTTTCTGTGTTGTGTTATTTTTTGGGGATTTTGGCGTTGGATTTACTGTAGTTTTAAGAAAAATAAAGGTTAAGGATCGTTTTTTTAAATGTATATATGAATTGATAACCATGTCAAAGTTTTTTCATTTTCTTTGATGTATATTGTGTATTAGTATCAGTTATATATTTACAAGTTAATATTTATACATAATTATACAGATTATTTCCACTGAAAAGTGAAAATTATTTAATTTACTTTGCTGAAATTACTAAGTAAATTATATAACAACTTGATTAAATTTCCACAACAATAAAGTTTATTATACTTACCTAACATTATTTTAAATATACATATTCACAGAACGATTTTCCATAATAATACCAGTTTGTTTTTCTATTACTATACATTCAAGTTTTTTTTGTTTGAATGTTTATATAAAAATTACATTTTGACAAGCATGAATAATTTTCTATATACACAATAATACCATTTCCACTGAAAAATGAAAATTATATAAGTATTTTACTTTGCTGAAATTACTAAGTAAATTATATAACAAATTGATTACATTATACAATCAAGGAAATAAATAGCTAGTGATATGTTTAAAAAAGTACATTTAATAATATGTAACATATTTTTTAAATATTTCATATTTTCAGAATGATTTTTCATTTTATAATAATAATTGTTTTTACCCAAAGATATTACAATAACTAAAAAAAAATTGCACACTGAATCAATTATATATCATTATGTTATTTGTATGGTATTGGTTACCGGGCGTTTAATTATCAGTTTCGTTTTTGGTTTGCATAAAAAAGGTTTGGGAATATATTGGGCATTTCATTTGGAGTTTTGGGAATCAAAAATTAGCTTGGTATTGACTTGAAAATAGATATTTTTAAACGCATTTTAGTCTTTACGTTCGTGGAACTTTACGTGTTCTAAAAGTTCAAACTTTTGGTTACGCTACTATTACCCAGTTTCTTGAACGTTTGTCAACACCTCGATCAGTTAACATACTGAATACTGAACGCTCATTGGTCACCTATCACGTCATTCACCATTGACCAATTAGCGTACAGGATTTAGGGCTTTTTCATGACCTTCAAGTAAAGTGTTAATTATTTACTTCCTAGTTAAATTTACTCGCCTAATAAAAGATACTTAATGGTTTTTCAGTTTCACAATAGTAAATAGACATCTTATTAACAATTCTATGGTTACTTGAACGATCTTCAAAGTCAAATATTCGTTCATTATCTGTAAACAACGTCACTCATTCATACGTCGAAAAAAAATTTTAATCAAGAAGTTTTTACTCAATACGTAGTTTGCAATACCAACCTTTTTTTTTGAAATCTGCACTGAGAAAAACGACTTAAAGGCTTAAATCGAATTTGACCTTTTACCCTTGAATTGTAAATACGTAAGATGAATTCACAAGTCTTAAGATGATTTTCACCAATCAATAAAAATGTACTATGTTTTATAGTAAACACAACCGTCAAAAACGCCTTCCGTAAGGTATTTTCAGAATTTGAACTTGTTATACGATAATAATTGCAGTATTGACCATAAAATATACCTTACTTTTATGGCGGTTTATATACGGTGATTACCACTATAACGTACGACTTAATCAGCCTTATCGAAAAGTCATTATTTAAGAAAGACCACAAAATACACCTTAAATGAAGACGAAAAGAAACATTCGCCTTCACTGACCTCGTTTAACGCCTTCTAGTTGGAAGGCGTTTTTGTACGTATTTACGTTTGGTCGGTTTTTCGCCTTATACCACATAAATTGGCCGTCATTATGGCGCTTTTGACTTTAGATTTTTCTCTGTGTGTATAAATGATAGACAGATGAACCAAGAAGTAACTTAGTGGACACTTTATCTGTGGGTTAGTAATACCCAGCCATTGTGAAATTCATATGCACGGTTACTTGTGACTTAAACCGGTAATTAGCCTTCTCGAGACTTTACTTGAAGATCGTGAAAGAGGCCCTTAGTATGTCAACTTTGCCTTGACAAACGTTTCAGAGACTGAGGGTAAATCGAGTAATGTTGTCTTAGGTTTTCGCGATTATTACACATAGTAATTAAACAACTTTAAACGGTTTAAATCGCGTATATTTATCATTATTTTTGTCCCGACGTTTCAAACATTGTAAATACTCCGACACTCTTGGGTTAGACGTCACGGCACTGGGTACCTTCGTGTGTGAAACCACCATCACTGTATGAATTATATACACAGAGTGATCGTGATCAGTCACCCCGTGACCACGATCACTGCAAAGTGTTTGAAACGTCGAGACAAAAATAATGATAAATATACGTGATGTAAACCGTTTAAAGTTGTTTAATTACTAAATCGAGTAACTTTAGTACCTACAGAATCGTGACTTTTGGGACGATCGTCTATTATTGATAAAGAGGCATATTGCGTGATCATTATGCGCATAGGACTACGAATAAATATGTTATGAAATATAAGTCAAGCTCATAAAGCATAACGCAAACCTTACCGCAGGGAGCGTGGTTCAAACTGTATCGTGCGGTGCGACAACATTACTGCATAGCGACCAATCGGATGCGATAATTTCTAAGCGCAAAATCAATTAGCCAATCCAATTGAATTTGGAAGATTGTCGTATTTTGTTAATTGTGCGGTAACCGTATGAGAGTTATACTTCTTTACATATTTATTTGTAGGCATATACAGGGTTATTGGTAAATTGTAACATTCTCTTAGGGTTGACTTCTGCTAGTCCTAACAATTTTGAGATGATTTTTGTGTCTATTCGGAGCCAAGAGCGCCCGCTGTGGCAAAACTGAACCACGCCGCGCTCCCTTTGAATAGATTTTTGAATATTTACATCGAGCAAAGTATTAAAAATATGAAATGATACATAACAGGCACAAGACACTTTTAACATAAGATGGTCCTCGTGCTTATTCCGTCAAAAATAAATAAAAAAATATTTTTTTATGTATTTCAATTAAAAAAATTATATGTATTATTAAAAAAATATAATTATTTTTATGTATTACAAAATAAAGAGTTGGATATTTACATCGAGCAAAGTATTAAAAATATGAAATGATACTTAACTGGCACAAGACACTTTTTAACATCAGGTGGTCCTCGTGCTTATTCCGTCAAAAATACATAAATTTTTTTTTATAATTACTAATCTACTAACTAACTAACTACTAAGAGCGCACGGTCGTGCGATCGTAGATTTAAGACCTCCTGAGGATGCTTCGTTTAGAAGCGAAACGCGTCGAATACACTTCCGGTTTGGCTGCGTGGCGTTTATGACGTCACGTCGGTTTAACAGGAAATTAGGCAGAATTGTCACTAGATATATATAATTTTTATAAGGATTTTTTAAGTGTTTTATTAAATAATTAATTTGATGTTTTCTTAAAAAACTTTTAATATAATTGTTATTATTAAATATGGATTTCCGCAAAGTAACGACTGAATCTAATCATTAAAAAAAAAAAAAACTTGCAAAATGTTTGTCAGGACTAGCAGAAGTCAACCCTAAGAGGTTGTTAACCATCTACCAATAACCCTGTATAGATATAATTCCAACTAAACCATATAATATCGGCAATTAGTTCAATAAACCATGGAAGCAACAAAATACAGATGTTTTTTACATGCGTAACGTTCCACGTTTATATTAAGTTGTTAAGAATTGTGTGACATTTTTGGGTTGAAACTAATTTGGGGTTCAAACCTAATATTGTGTTTTTACTTTCCAGATTGTTTTCCCGCAATAAATCATCGAACGGGTGTCTGTTACAAGAAGAGGATGATCTTATGACGGTGTCGTTTATACCGAAGCGGCCGACACGAGACGCGCCGAGTTTGAACGGGTGATAAGACTGACTGAACTATATTAGGGTTTGTGAACTGTGAACATAATAAGGGTTCGTTAATTGCTCGAATGACTGATGTGGGATACGATGTGATTTTCATTTGGGATATAAGCGGAGTACTGTGGATTGTGGACAAAATATATTATGTTGAACATAATTAAGAATTTGATTTGTGATTGCATAGTATGATTAAAATATGGACATCATTTGGAGTGATGGCGTGAACACAAATTAGGGTTTATTGTGAACATAAAAAAGGTTTTATTAACATTGAGGCTTCATTTGAATTTTATTGAAATTTGAGACATGTGTATACTAGTTTCTTAGGGTCTTCCTATTTTGTATTATTTTATTTTTTTCGTTCTATAAACCTTCTCAGAGCGAATAAAACTTGTCACGCACATGTTTGAAACTAAAAGATGTTTTCAACTTAAATTAAGTGATATATGAAAAAAGTATTTGTGATCAAATTAATATTTGCTATTGTATTATTGAATATATAAATAGATATACTACCTAGGTATAGGTTATTGTGTAAATTTGTAAGCATTTCTAATGTATCTGTATTAAAACGACTGCTAAGTAAAACGGCAAAGTAGGCAAGTTGACCAGGTAGCAGTATGTCCAGCACTTGTCCAGTGTACTTAAGTGGCAACTGAAATCTTTCGGTCCGGGCCGATTCTAATTTAGAATCACTCTACCTGCAGAATTCATTACAAAATGTACCGCTCGTCTCACACACGCCAGATTCTGTCCGGTAAGCAAGACCAGTAAGCAAGATACCGGCCGGTGTGGGCGTGGCGTGGCCTAAGCCGGTAAGCACCCGCTATCCCCGCTTACAGTTCGGTCGGAATCCGATCCGGTTTCCCCTGCATCAGTGTATTCTCAACTCTGTGACCTTGCGTATAGTGATCATTTTTGCTTGGTGTATTTCGATTAACAGCTCCTTGGCATCAGCAGGACAATATAGGTATATTTATGAATAAAATGCTATTGTTCTCATTATCTATGATGCTCATGGATTACAATGTTGGACACGCTAATTTTATGTTATAAATGTATTTACATAAGACTAAATATTCATAGTACATAATTATAAAAGCATTTATATTTCTTAAAATCTTTGATTTTGAATAGGGCAATACAAATAAATACTAGTCCATGTCGCACGACCTCTCATAGCGGCAGCTGGCGCACGACTAGAATGAAAATAAAGAATTGGGTGAACCGGAAGTTGTTATTGCCTACCAGGTTCCAATCATAACCTAGTAAGAATAAGAATCGGATCGGAAAATATAACCTTACACTAAGACGCTGATAAATACTGAAATTATGTCACTATCGGACTGCATAGGAGTGAAAGAGAGGCAGCGATGGTGAAATCGCGATCAGTTTGGGCGAAAAACTAAAAAGCTTATTACAAGAAACTAGTAACCTACGTCGAAAATGTAACTTGTCTTACAAAATTACAAATATACGAGAGGAAAAATTTAAGTCATGTGCGGGACTCGAATCCACGTCCAACCACCCCTGAAGCCGGGATATGCTCTAACCAATTGAGCTAACATGACAATGTCGTCATAACTCAAATTTTTCCTATCGTTCTTTAACCATCGTATTGGGATGGAGCGACATCTGTAGTGTAACTTGTTTCTCATGTTTGCAATTTTATTGTTATATTTTTATATTTGAATTAATTTAATACAAATAATAAACAATTTATTTTTTCTCGTAAATTTTGTATTTAAAAAGATGTTAACATAACAAGTATTTTGTTTTATTCATCTCGTGCAAGAAGAAAACCAAGCACCTGACGGTGTGTTCCGGCAGCTGTCCTTGAGAGCCAGTACTTCTTGGTTAGCCTGAACAACATCTTCGACCACATCATCACTTACCATCAGGTGAGATAGTGGTCAAAGGTTAACCTATCAGACATAAAAAAAAAAAACTGCGGAAACTTTTGAATTTTATAACATCTGACAGCAGCGTGGACATAGAAATAGCATGTATAATCACCTGTAGGTAAGTGGCCATGTTTGTTATTAGTTTATGCTATACCGCCAAATTAGACGGTATATGTTTTTAATCTTGGATTAGATATTTCTATTTGCTACAGCCGTTTGCCTGATGTAAAATTTCATAAAAATCAATAACATGGCAAAAGGAAAATGACCAAAAATGTATGGGGCTTGGTCCAAATTTCCACCACTAACGAGACCTATGTAACATAATAGTCTACTAAATACTGAGTCATTGTAACCAAACCGCAACCAAAAATATGGAGTCTGTAAAAAAGTTATGACTGAGTGAAAAGTCATATTTTTGACCTGTTTATGCGAAAAATATTGTAAATATCATTCTGTCTATTGGAAATTTTGAACTAATGTACGCATGTCGTGTTATGCCGCTTGTTGTCATGTCCATGTTAGGTTCTCGCTGAAATAGACTTTGGTCAAAGGCCGGGAAGAAAGAAAACGCAAGAATACTACACAATAATTTTATTCTTGTCTTACAGATTAATATAAAACTGACATGATTAAAAATGGACATTATATATCTCAACCATCATCAACAATAATACTTCTAGATTCGCAGCTGGAAGCCTAATTGTGGGTCGATGTGTCGCACATCCAAAGTACCATACAATAAGCATTACATAATTTTTCATATAGTCGTAACTTTTCACTGAAAGCTTATTTTTTTTTTGTCTCATACTGAAAGTTACTCTCTATGGACTTTAAGTCAACATAGATGTTGTTAGTCGTGGATATTTGGACTACGATGGGTCATTCTCCTATAAAATACTTCAACATTATTGAACTTCTATGATGAGAAAGTTCTATTCTATTTTGTTGGTTAAAGAGATTTAAGTAATATTCGCATAATGTTGTCTTAGGTTTTGGCGATTATTACACATAGTAATTAAACAACTTTAAACGGTTTAAATCGCGTATATATATCATTATTATTTTATTTATTATCATTATTTTTGTCCCGACGTTTCAAACACTGCAGTGATCGTGGTCACGGGGTGACTGGCCAATTTCACCAAACAAGGATAAAACTAATACTCGGTATAGTTTTATCCTAGTTTGGTGAAACTGGCCCTTAGTCCTTTTGCTTAACAGTCGTTCTGATACGGATCCTTCTTAATCAATTTATTAAATATATTACTTTTATATAGTCTACCAATATGTAGTTGTTTTATTGTGCTGTTTCTATTACGAAATATTTGAGATCTCAAAAAGTAAAATATTTACAATCTTCAAAATGATTCCAATTTGCAGTTATATACGCGCCGATTTGTAAATATTTCAAAATAAGTATTGTATAATCAGCAAGGTTGGCGTCGGGTAGCCAACCGGCCATAAAACCAAAGACAAAAGTTTTCATGATTTATAATTTTTGTGTTGTCATTTGTGTTGTTACCGAAAACCATTGATATATATATGTACTACGTATTAGATTTCGCGATCGCCAAGCACCTACCGGTGTGTTCCGGCAGCAGTCCTTGAGAGCCAGTGAAATTACAGGTACATGTGAGACTTAACAACTTTGTCTCAAGGTGACGGGCGCAGTGCAATTCGTGACTTGTGACGTAATGCATCTGTTATAGGCAGAGGTTAGTTCGCTTCACATCAGGTGGGTCTCGAGCTTGTTCCGTCACAACATTAAAAAAAAAGAACTTTAGTTTAGTGTGACTTTGGCATATATGCAGTGCGGGCACTTACAGATGACTTCGAACCAATATGTGACCCTGGACGTAAAAAGAATTCAGTAGTCTAGTATATAACTTATATAAATTGTTGATCAATAAAGGTTGTATTTGTGAATAAATATGTTTTTTTTTGTACGTTATTGTGACGGAACAAGCACGAGGCCCACCTGATGTTAAGCAGACTACCCTCTGCCTATAACAGATGCATTTAGTCACAAGTCACAAATTGCACTGCACCCGTCACCTTGAATAATTAAGTCTCATGTGCCTGTAATTTCACTGGCTCTCAAGGACTGCTGCCGGAACACACCGTTAGGTGCTTGGCGACATATTTTGTAACTTAAGGGTGGTAGTCAGCCGGGCGGGCATTCGTAAAATGCCCTTCCACCATGCGGTGAAGCTAAAGCTCGCGGCGGGATTCGAACAATAGACCTGCTGCGCGGCAGTCGATGGCCAATGCCACTGAGCCATCATTGATTCAAAATATCCTATTACCACAATTTAAAAAATTATCATCATGTAAATGCCACGCCATCTGCAATCATACACTAAAGAGCTGTGTAGCTTTAAACCTATAAGCGATATAGCGCTGCATGTTTTATTAGTTGACAATATGTAGCGCTGGAGGCAATACCTGTTAGTCCACAGCGTAATCTACCCGCGCACGCCCCCGCTGTCATCAAGTTGCGACGCGGTTTTTGTTCAGAATAGCTTCTCTAACACGTTGTACTTATAACTCAATGTCGAAAACAAATTTTTCAACACCCTTGCTCGTAAAGTGAGCTTTATTATATCGTTCTTAGGGCCATAAACCGAACTATAACACCCTCGTGCATAATAATATTATACACTAGTGCGTAATAGAATTATCCCTACAAAGTTAAGTTAGTACCTAACTGCAAATTATATGCGAGTAAACAGAGCATTTTAAATTTAACCGGGTAATACAGATTTGTAACATCAAAGAGGTTTATAAGTAATCAAGAAACATACATTTGCCGCGCGCAAAAAAAAAAACTTGCGCGCTATTTTGTGCAATATATTTTTTTTTTTTACTAAAACCAGTCTCGATTGTAATAAACAACTTTGCGCACTTGTTGCATAATGTACTATTTCAACACACTCGCTCGTAACGGGCCTTTAAATGCACTGATTTTAGTGTCATAATATAGTATATTACGCACTCGTGCTTTTTTGACTTTACTGCTCTAGTGTTTAAAATAGAAAAAAAACAACGTTTCCACACTTCTCACCAAGGAGATTGTAGTTTGTTTCGTTCGTTTTTCATATAAAAACAAACCAAAGAGTTTTTTACCTACTAAAGTAGAACTTTAGAAGATTTAATTATAAACCTTAATCAGATTATTCCTATCAAAAAGATCAAGAAAATATTTTCGTATCGAAATTTTCGTATTCGTTCCTCGCAAGTGTGTTGAAAAACGTTGTATGAAACTCGTGCGCGTTGTTTATTACAATCTCTACTCTATTTAGGCCTGAGATCTCTCTAAAACCCGTCTCGATTGTAATAAACAACTTCGCGCACTGCAACAAGTGCGCGAAGTTGTTTATTACAATCAATATGATGAATGATGTATTACAATATTATGTTCTTGTGCTGTTAGATATATTTTATACTGTACCTTACATAATGATGAAGATAAAGATAATTTTGTATAAGAAATGTATTCTAAAATATTTACTTTCGAGAAAATAGTAACTTGACAAAAATATATAAACAAATTAATTTTGTTACGAATGACTTAATATTGAAATTGGTTTCATTTACATTATAATAACATTTAAAGTTTATATTTTGTAATGGTTTTTATATAAGTTGTAAAAAATACATCTTTGTATATAATATTTTGATAAATACGTGTAATTTATTTTTTTGTCTTTGCTTTGTCACAAATTTATTTTATATTGTATTAAATATATTACATTTCTAAAGGTGTTTTTGCATTGTTTCAATAAATCATGTGTAAAATATACAGTTTTATGTGAATTTACTTTAAAACTAAAACAAAATTAAACCAATGATGGATGCTTACTTTTCTTCTTCTTCTTGTTTAGCTCAAGAAGAAGAAGAGCTAAACTCATGTGTTTCTTTTAGGCTTTTGCATAGCTTCTATTACGGGCCTTGAGCGTGGACCGAATCCAGAAATTCCGTAACGAAATTAACCTAACACCCACCATTCCGACCGGCACAGCGGTGATACTTATTAGTTTTGCCATCTATCGATGAATACCAGAACTTTTAATGACTTTTTGAAATATCACGCTTGTCTCTTTAGTTCAGCAATTCGCCTCTAGGTGGCATTGGTTGTATCGGCGTTATTGCGCATGCGTAATCCCCCTCTTCGCCCCGCAATCTGGTGACTCATGCCTGCTTAGTTTCGGCGTTAGGGCACCTCCTCTTTGTATTTACTTCATGGTACGACTCTACGAAGCTCGCACGAATCGAGACGGGCTGCTCCGAAATCGGACGAATACGTTATCAGCTGCCATCTATCGATGAATAGCAGAACTTTTAATGACTTATTAAAATATCACGCTTGTCTCTTTCGTTCAGAAACTAGCCTCTAGGCGGCATTGGTTGTATCGGCGTTACTGCGCATGCGCAATCCCCTATTTATGTAACACCCTATTTTAAGTGAATAAATTTCATTTCATTGCATTTCATTTCATTTCCCTCTTCGCCCATGTATGTAAGATAAAAAATTCTATGCAATAGCTTTACCGCGGCAGTCTCCGAGTGCCACACGAGACAGAGAAGGAACACAGTTTAGAAAGAGAAAGATACAGTTGAAAAAATGAAAAATTTATTAAGAGAGTTGCGAGTTTTGAAAGCTTAATCGTTTTAGCAAGTGTTAAATCAAAATAATTCTATTATATCAGGTTTACAAAATTTTTAGACTATAAAATTTCTCACCTTTTTTTATGCCTGATAGGTTAGCCTTTGACCACTATCACACCTGATGGTAAGTGATGATGTGGTCGAAGATGTTGTTCAGACTAACCCAAAATTTGCTTTTCATATAAACTTTTAAATTTTGCTTTTCATATAACTTTTTATTCTTCTTCTTCTTGTTTCGTTCTTCACGATGTAGAAGAAGAGCGAAACAAGAAGAAGAAGAATAAAAAAATATAAGAAAAGCACATAAGTGGATACAGACACTGCGCAGAGCGGCAATTAACATGTGTAGCCTGCGCAGCGAAGAGATACCGTGGGGGTTGTGGCCCCACGAGGTACCGAAGAGCCTTGGCTCGATGCCTCATTCAGCTCCCTTAGGGGTTGACGAACCAATGATGTGAATTAACTGGCGTTTCACGTGTTTTTATTTTTAAATATAAATAGCACTTTAAGGTAATAAGTCAGTTCAAGTAGAAAATCTGTCGCCAAGCACCTAACAGTGTGTTCCGGCAGCAGTCCTTGAGAGCCAGAAAAATTACAGGCTAATGAGACCTAACAACTGGACGTCTTAGTGTGACGCGCACAGTGCAATTCGTCGCTGACGAAATGCGTCTGTTATAGGCAGAGGTTAGTCCACTTAACATCAGGTGGGCCTCGGGCTTGTTCCGTCACAATAACATAAAAAAAAAAAGTCAGTAAGGCAAGCGCAATACAGACAAGAAAAATAAGTGCCAATAATATTGTAAAATATACAGTTTTATGTGAATTTACTTTAAAACTAAAACAAAATTAAACCAATGATGGATGCTTACTTTTCTTCTTCTTCTTGTTTAGCTCAAGAAGAAGAAGAGCTAAACTCATGTGTTTCTTTTAGGCTTTTGCATAGCTTCTATTACGGGCCTTGAGCGTGGACCGAATCCAGAAATTCCGTAACGAAATTAACCTAACACCCACCATTCCGACCGGCACAGCGGTGATACTTATTAGTTTTGCCATCTATCGATGAATACCAGAACTTTTAATGACTTTTTGAAATATCACGCTTGTCTCTTTAGTTCAGCAATTCGCCTCTAGGTGGCATTGGTTGTATCGGCGTTATTGCGCATGCGTAATCCCCCTCTTCGCCCCGCAATCTGGTGACTCATGCCTGCTTAGTTTCGGCGTTAGGGCACCTCCTCTTTGTATTTACTTCATGGTACGACTCTACGAAGCTCGCACGAATCGAGACGGGCTGCTCCGAAATCGGACGAATACGTTATCAGCTGCCATCTATCGATGAATAGCAGAACTTTTAATGACTTATTAAAATATCACGCTTGTCTCTTTCGTTCAGAAACTAGCCTCTAGGCGGCATTGGTTGTATCGGCGTTACTGCGCATGCGCAATCCCCTATTTATGTAACACCCTATTTTAAGTGAATAAATTTCATTTCATTGCATTTCATTTCATTTCCCTCTTCGCCCATGTATGTAAGATAAAAAATTCTATGCAATAGCTTTACCGCGGCAGTCTCCGAGTGCCACACGAGACAGAGAAGGAACACAGTTTAGAAAGAGAAAGATACAGTTGAAAAAATGAAAAATTTATTAAGAGAGTTGCGAGTTTTGAAAGCTTAATCGTTTTAGCAAGTGTTAAATCAAAATAATTCTATTATATCAGGTTTACAAAATTTTTAGACTATAAAATTTCTCACCTTTTTTTATGCCTGATAGGTTAGCCTTTGACCACTATCACACCTGATGGTAAGTGATGATGTGGTCGAAGATGTTGTTCAGACTAACCCAAAATTTGCTTTTCATATAAACTTTTAAATTTTGCTTTTCATATAACTTTTTATTCTTCTTCTTCTTGTTTCGTTCTTCACGATGTAGAAGAAGAGCGAAACAAGAAGAAGAAGAATAAAAAAATATAAGAAAAGCACATAAGTGGATACAGACACTGCGCAGAGCGGCAATTAACATGTGTAGCCTGCGCAGCGAAGAGATACCGTGGGGGTTGTGGCCCCACGAGGTACCGAAGAGCCTTGGCTCGATGCCTCATTCAGCTCCCTTAGGGGTTGACGAACCAATGATGTGAATTAACTGGCGTTTCACGTGTTTTTATTTTTAAATATAAATAGCACTTTAAGGTAATAAGTCAGTTCAAGTAGAAAATCTGTCGCCAAGCACCTAACAGTGTGTTCCGGCAGCAGTCCTTGAGAGCCAGAAAAATTACAGGCTAATGAGACCTAACAACTGGACGTCTTAGTGTGACGCGCACAGTGCAATTCGTCGCTGACGAAATGCGTCTGTTATAGGCAGAGGTTAGTCCACTTAACATCAGGTGGGCCTCGGGCTTGTTCCGTCACAATAACATAAAAAAAAAAAGTCAGTAAGGCAAGCGCAATACAGACAAGAAAAATAAGTGCCAATAATATTGTAAAATATACAGTTTTATGTGAATTTACTTTAAAACTAAAACAAAATTAAACCAATGATGGATGCTTACTTTTCTTCTTCTTCTTGTTTAGCTCAAGAAGAAGAAGAGCTAAACTCATGTGTTTCTTTTAGGCTTTTGCATAGCTTCTATTACGGGCCTTGAGCGTGGACCGAATCCAGAAATTCCGTAACGAAATTAACCTAACACCCACCATTCCGACCGGCACAGCGGTGATACTTATTAGTTTTGCCATCTATCGATGAATACCAGAACTTTTAATGACTTTTTGAAATATCACGCTTGTCTCTTTAGTTCAGCAATTCGCCTCTAGGTGGCATTGGTTGTATCGGCGTTATTGCGCATGCGTAATCCCCCTCTTCGCCCCGCAATCTGGTGACTCATGCCTGCTTAGTTTCGGCGTTAGGGCACCTCCTCTTTGTATTTACTTCATGGTACGACTCTACGAAGCTCGCACGAATCGAGACGGGCTGCTCCGAAATCGGACGAATACGTTATCAGCTGCCATCTATCGATGAATAGCAGAACTTTTAATGACTTATTAAAATATCACGCTTGTCTCTTTCGTTCAGAAACTAGCCTCTAGGCGGCATTGGTTGTATCGGCGTTACTGCGCATGCGCAATCCCCTATTTATGTAACACCCTATTTTAAGTGAATAAATTTCATTTCATTGCATTTCATTTCATTTCCCTCTTCGCCCATGTATGTAAGATAAAAAATTCTATGCAATAGCTTTACCGCGGCAGTCTCCGAGTGCCACACGAGACAGAGAAGGAACACAGTTTAGAAAGAGAAAGATACAGTTGAAAAAATGAAAAATTTATTAAGAGAGTTGCGAGTTTTGAAAGCTTAATCGTTTTAGCAAGTGTTAAATCAAAATAATTCTATTATATCAGGTTTACAAAATTTTTAGACTATAAAATTTCTCACCTTTTTTTATGCCTGATAGGTTAGCCTTTGACCACTATCACACCTGATGGTAAGTGATGATGTGGTCGAAGATGTTGTTCAGACTAACCCAAAATTTGCTTTTCATATAAACTTTTAAATTTTGCTTTTCATATAACTTTTTATTCTTCTTCTTCTTGTTTCGTTCTTCACGATGTAGAAGAAGAGCGAAACAAGAAGAAGAAGAATAAAAAAATATAAGAAAAGCACATAAGTGGATACAGACACTGCGCAGAGCGGCAATTAACATGTGTAGCCTGCGCAGCGAAGAGATACCGTGGGGGTTGTGGCCCCACGAGGTACCGAAGAGCCTTGGCTCGATGCCTCATTCAGCTCCCTTAGGGGTTGACGAACCAATGATGTGAATTAACTGGCGTTTCACGTGTTTTTATTTTTAAATATAAATAGCACTTTAAGGTAATAAGTCAGTTCAAGTAGAAAATCTGTCGCCAAGCACCTAACAGTGTGTTCCGGCAGCAGTCCTTGAGAGCCAGAAAAATTACAGGCTAATGAGACCTAACAACTGGACGTCTTAGTGTGACGGGCACAGTGCAATTCGTCGCTGACGAAATGCGTCTGTTATAGGCAGAGGTTAGTCCACTTAACATCAGGTGGGCCTCGGGCTTGTTCCGTCACAATAACATAAAAAAAAAAAGTCAGTAAGGCAAGCGCAATACAGACAAGAAAAATAAGTGCCAATAATATTGTTGAATTGCCGGTGCTCCCAAAACGCATTATTTATTACATTTAGGAGTACCCTAAACCGACGATTATGTATGAAAGGATTGATGAGTGCAGATGAAACGTAAGAGATATGTTAGAATCGTAGGAAGTGCAAATATTAAATACCTATTTGCAAGGTGGAAGGGCATTTTGCGAATGCCCGCCCGGCTAGCTACCAACCTCAAGTAGAAAATCTATCGCCAAGCATATAACAAGCTGTCCTTGAGCCAGTAATTCTAGGTTAGCCTAAACAACATATTCGACTTCAAAGAATTACAAATTCATGAGAGGAAAAATTATGTCATGTTCGGGATTCGAACCCGTCATCCCTGTAATGTAATCCGCAAAGCATGCGTTATTGCAATAAAAATAAAATTATAGGGTTGCGTCATCATTTACAAGTTTATAGCTAATTGCAAAATTAGTCTTGTTTGTAGTACAACGTAAGTTGAACTATAGGTGTCGCTCCATCCCCATACGATGGTTTAAGAACGAGAGTATAAATTACAGTTGTGAGTCATTGTCATGTAAGCTCAGTTGGTCAGAGCATACCCCGGCTCTCGGGGCGGATTACGCGGGTTCGACTCCCACATATAACTATAATTTATTTCTCGTGATTTTGTAATGTAATCCGCATAGCATGCGTTATTGCCATAATAATATCAATACACATTCGACTACATCATCAGTTACTATCAGGTCAGATAGTGGGCAGTCTAATAGCAGCAAAAAAAAAACGTCCTCAAGTAGAAAATCTGTCGCCAAGCACCTAACTTTTCACTAGCTGTGATTGAGAACCAGTTCGCATTTAAGGCTATGCCTGTTAAATATAATCGACCACATCGTTACTTATCCACTGGTACTGGCTACCTAGGTGAATTAAGCACGACCGAACCCCGATTTTATAATTTAAGCATATGAGCCACCTAACGGCTGCTACTGGCCTATGGCATACCAATCAACAAGTCAGTTCTAGTAGCAGAAGGACTCTGCGAGTTCAACTGCTCGAGTTCCTACGGCGAAGTACAACCTTACAACCGCCAAGCATTGTTCAGATTACTGCGTTCCGGTTCGAAGGGTAGGTATGTGTGCCGGTAAAATTACAGGCACATGAGACTTAACTACTTTATGTATCAAGGTGATGGGCGCAGTGCAGTTCGTCACACCTTGAGGCCAAGTCTGCTAATTACATGTTCATCATTCATTTCGTTCATTCATTCATTCAGCATAGATTCATACAAGACAGAATCGGTTGTCGGTTGATCCCTTACGAATATATGAATCTATGATGAATCTAGGCTAGTTTGACGATATTGCCAACAAAAAATAAAAAGAGAAGAGTAAGGTAATTCCGAAAACAATTTCGTTATTATTTATTATTATTTCGTTTCGTTTTCATATGAAACCGAGATTGAATCAATATTGACTCAATATGAACGATATGAAGTTAGTAGACTACCAAAACTGTCAAAATTGACCAGGCCGAGTCCATCATAGATTCATATCGATTATCAGGCTTAGGATGTACAAGACCAACAGCGATGGATGAACGGTGTTACAAAAAAAGAAATGTAAATGTATGAGTGACATAGTGTTGTCATGACTCGAGCGTAATATTATCGATAGATTTACGGGTTGAATCATATGACACATTAGTTTGATATTATGCCCTATATTGTTTACTCTAGAAATCACAGAAATGCAAAATAAGCGAATTCCGAAAAAATCCTACGTCTATGATCAGACTTGACGCCCGGGTCCTGATGATATAAAATGATATTAATTCTCAAGATGTATTAACATACGTGATCGGCGTGATGTGTGCAGAAACTATATCATACTTTAACAAGTATGATATAGTTTCTGCACAAATCACGCCAAATTATAGATTTTAAATGAATTAAATAAATATTTTCTTCTGTATGGCTATTTATCTAATATTAGGTATATTTATTTATGAGTTATAAAATGTATCAAACACGATTGGACAAAGCGTTTAGTTGTTTAGTATGCCGTTCAAAACATGATATCATCATGTCAGAAAGGAAAAACGAATATTAATGACTTTTCCTTGACATTAAATATTTGCTCGTCTATATAAATATATTATATTTTTAATATATTCATGTTATTGTGACGGATCAAGCACGAGGCCCACCTGATGTAAAGCGGACTAAACTCTGCCTATAACAGATGCATTTCCTCGCAAGTCACGAATTACACTGCGCTCGTCACCTTGAGATATAGTTGTTAAGTCTCGTGTGTCTGTAATTTTATTGGCTCTCAAGGACTGCTGCCGGAACACACCGTTAGGTGCTTGGCGACAAATTTTCTACTTTACGGGTATTTTTGTAAATACACTATATAATTTGATTTGGTAGGTGAAAAAACTAGCGTTCCTTCCAAATTATGAATACCTATACGAATGTGTGTACCCCTTCTAACAATGTTGTAAATTGTTGTAAAATGTCAATGTTGTAAGTGAAAATAGTACACTCTGATATACTATTTTAATATTGTTATGTTTGCTATAACGCCCGGCGGATTACATTACAAAATTACGAGATAAAAAAATATAGTCATGTGCGAGATGGACGCGGGTTCGAATCCCGCACATGACCGCGTTATTGCAAACATAACAATATTAAAATGATAAGGTTGCGTCATCATTTACATGTTTAAAACCAATTGCAAAATTAGTCTTGTTTGTAGTACAACGTAAGTTGAACTATATAGGTGTTGCGCCATCCCAATACGATGGTTAGAATAAAGAACGATAGGAAAAAAATGAGTTATGAGTCATTGTCATGTTAGCTCAAGCGGTCAGAGCATACCCTGGCTATAGGGGTGGATAGACGCGGTTTCGAATCCCGCACATGAATGTATTTTTCTCTCTCGTAAATATGTAATTTTGTTATGATATCTATAGTCTCGTCGTATCATAGTAATTAAACAACTTTAAACCGTTTAAAGTTGTTTAATTACTATGTGTAATAATCGCGAAAACCTAAGACAACATTATGTACTATTTCTCATTGGATGATTGGACCCCATTACTTACCTGATACCCTCAACGGGGACAATTACTTGGAATTCTAGCAAAACGATCTCCCTGGATTGATGAGCGACGTGCCGATATATCCTGAAGATCGACTAATAGTATTTCAAAATGGTGGATGAGTGAATGAGGAGATCCGGTACACTATCGTCTCACAGTGAGAGAGTTCCTAGACAACGCGTTCCCCAACTCGTGGATTGGACGACTTGGCCCTATTTCATGGCCTGCACGGTCCCCAGATCTAACTCCCCTTGACTTTAGCGTATGGGGACGTGCTAAAGAGCTAGTTTACGAAGAACAAATACAAACAAAAGAACAATTTATTGAAAAGATGGACCGGCACACTATCGTCTCACAGTGAGAGAGTTCCTAGACAACGCGTTCCCCAACTCGTGGATTGGACGACTTGGCCCTATTTCATGGCCTGCACGGTCCCCAGATCTGAATCCCCTTGATTTTAGCGTATGGGGACGTGCTAAAGAGCTAGTTTACGAAGAATAAATACAAACAAAAGAACAATTAATTGAAAGAATGGACCCTGTTTTTGTAAATATGAAAGACGAAATCACGCTCCGTACTACAAAATTAGAAATCAGACGTAGGTAGGTGTCGCGCATGTATCATAAATAGGGGAGCAGATTTTGATAAATAAAAAAATAAAATAATAAAAAATTTCACTGCATTTTCCTCATAGACCTTATTTTTGTCAAGTTAATCTTTCTGTTACATGTTATAAGCGATGATTCGAGAAGTTTAAAAAAGCATTTGAACTCCTCGATCACAATTAGTTTTTTTTTTGTTATGTTGACCTTAGGGACTTAATTTTTTTATTTTCTTAACTTGAGAGCCCATAGCTTATTATTTACTCTTTATTTTAGATTAACCATGCCTTCGATAGATCAAGGATGCGACCAAAATCAAATAAAAAGTTCAATCGAAAACATGTACTTACCAAAAAAATTGTAAGTAGGGGTAAAGATGTAAAATTAAAATGTTAGAAAATTACAAATACAATATAAAAAATGTGAACAATTAGGTTCTACTTCAATTTACTAGGGTCTACTTCAATTTGCATTTTACAAATAGGTCCACTTATACGCCTACCAAGTTTGTCTAACCCTCCACCAAATACCCTGTATTTAATTGTTACTTTAGTAAAGTTTCTATAACTTTAGTTAAGAGTCAAAACATACCGACTTGGTAAATGTATGAAACTTGAAATAGATTAAAATAGTTCCCAAGTTTTCCCTGTAACCTATCTACAATCTCAATTCTGAACTCAAGCAGGCCTGTCTCACTGCGCACTTTAAAATCTATTTATTCATTAATGGTCGTGCTAGAATAGGTATATTACAAGTAATGGTCCTAAAAATAGATTTGTCCGCTAAAAAAACTTAAAAAGAAAATGAAATTATTATGACTACTTTATACATACCAAATTTAAACGAATAATTCATTATATACATAAAATGTCCAACCGATACATTTATACACAATAACAAAATTACCTAAAATTTCAACAAATAACATCATAAGACTTTCACATAATAAAAACACAAATACTTATAGTTTATCCTTTAAAAATTCGTCAATATTGTAGTAAGCTTTCTCTATTAACAATTTGTTTATTGCCCTTTTGAAAGTCACCACATTATCTTCAGCACTTGTATTTGTTGGAATTTTGTTATATATAATAGGCAACATGCAGAATATGCTTTTGCGCTGGAGAGTTGTTTTGACCGGTAGGTGACGCGATTTCTCCTCTCGCCGACTACCTACAGCATAATGCGCAAACAAGTCCAGATTTTGTTTTGCAAATGTAGCAACCTCACCTATAAAAAGAGATGGCATGGTTAAAATTGGCAAGTTTTTAAAATGTTCTTTGCATGAGTCTATTTGTTTTATAATTACCCCAAAACATAATTCCGTACCTCAAGATTGACGCAACCTTGGCGTGATACACTGTCAATACTGTTTGTTTATATACTACTCTGCTTAATTTATACAAAGCATAGGAATATTGATGTAGCCTTTTGCAAATATTTTCAATTTGTTCCTTCCACTTCAATTCATTGTCAATAATTAATCCTAAAAATTTTGTGTAGTCAATTTCATTTACTGTTTCTCCTAAATAATTATTGTCTAGGTAAATAATATATTCTAAATATTGCTGTTTAAAGTTCATTATATATGTTTTGTCCAAATTAATATTTAAGTGGTTTGAAGTAAACCATTGAATAAGTGTTGTAAGTGTGTTGTTAATGTCAATACTTAATCCATTATAGTCGTCATTTTCAAACAAAATTGTGCTATGGTCAGCAAAAAGCGTATTATTGCTCAGTAGCAATAATACCAGTAATTAGAAAAGTAAAAACATGACGTTGGTAACTATCGTCCAGTGACGATAGTTACCAACGTCATGTTTTTCTCCTTTCTTAAACAAAGGTTTAATTAGTTATACATTCAACTTTCAAGAAAAATACCCTGCTCCAAACACTTATTTACTATATGAGCTAGTATCGGAGAAACTAGGTTAGCTATATCTTTAAGTATTTTCGTTGCGATACCGTGGCATCGAACGCTGTTTGTGTTTTTAACAGAAATTATTATTTTATAAATGTCAATGTATGTAATAGGAGTCAAAATTAAAAAATTCGATTTATTGTATTGTACAAGTAAATAATTCGATTTATTGTGTTGTACAAGTAAATAATTCGATTTATTGTGTTCATTATTGTCATTTTTAATATCAGATATTCCTACATTTACAAAGTGATTATTAAACGCATTTGCAATGTCAGCGGGGTCGGATACTATTTTACCATTCACGTCAATATGCGTTATATTTTCATTTGGATATATATGTTTTTGTTCATTAATAAGATTTCATGTAGGTTTCGATTTATTTTGTGTTTTTTTAATATAATATTCATTTTATGATATTTGTGTGAGACTCATATTTTTTTATAACGCGCAGAGAAGCTTCTAAATTATAATTTGTTTGCTGGATCTCGCAACCTCATCAGTCTTCTTCAGTCTGTGAGTTTAGCTTCTTAGCTTCTTTCGCTTCTTCTAACAGCGAAGTGGTTACATGTTTTCAGTAAATACGACATACGAATAAGTTTTATACCTAAATCTGTACAAATATGCCAAGCCACAGTGTAACACAATCTAACAGGATAAGTTATAGGTAAACATTTACTGATAAACTTGTGACTACATACCTAGTACCTATGCTTTTTAAAGCGACTGACTTCCTTTTTCTCGACAGTTATTCAAATTTATGGATCAAATAAGATAGAAGTTTCAAGTGTAAATGATATAATTGCTGATAAAAAAGATTAAATAATTACAAAATTACAAATATACGATAGGAAAAATTTTAGTCATGTGCGGGATTCGAACTCACATCCATCCACCCCTTTGGCTGGGGTATGCTCTAACCAATTGAGCTAACATGACATGACGTCATAACTCAAATCTTTCCTATCATTCTTTAACCATCGTATTGGGATGGAGCGACATCTATAGTATCACTTACGTTGTAGCAGACGTTATTGCAAACATAGCAATATTAAAAGATTTAAAATTGTTTAAGCTGCATAGTGGTTTTCGCCAAGCACCATGTAAAGCCATGAGGCCAAGCACCATTTAGTATTCTATCCAATTATTACGTTGCAACGGTGTACCAACAATACCTAAAAAGAAATAAAATTTAATTTGGTACTTATTATATAGACACAAAACTTGATGAAGCAGAATTTTAGAACTGTATCCATATTTTTTCTATCGAGAGAAATATTTATGATCGTATTTTCGAATGAAGCATACCAAGTATTTGTTGTATAATATTGAAGCAATGATATCCTAGCGGTTTTAGCTATGGATTGCGGTGCCGCAGGTCCATGGTTTGATCCCCACCGCCGGTTTGAGGTTCACTGCATGGTGGAAGGGCATGACAACAATGGCAACTGACAAATGTATTTGTATACCTGGATGAGTATTGGTAATTGCAACTTTTCTCAATGATCAACGAAGCCATTTTCTGTTGTGGCCATGTCGTGGATGTTTGACCGCTGCTGGCATTCACTACTGAGTGATCTCGGTTATTGTATTAGGATGGCAGTCCTTAAAGCATGATGGAGTATTTTGCGAATTGCGTGGATACCGTATGGGTACCTCAAGTAGAAAATCTGTCATTAAGCATATATCGGTGTGTTCCGGTAGCTGTCCTTGAGACTTCTAGATTTGCCTGAACTACATCTACGACCCGTGAGGTACCGGGCTAGAATGTCACCCCCCTATCTCTGCCCGTGGGTGTCGTAAGAGGCGACGAAGGTTAACACATCAGAAGATGGGCAGCAGCACTTTCTGAGGACCTGGTATCTCACACTGCGATCTCAAAGCCGCCTGTCAAGCGTTGGGATTATGGCAAACCCCCTCATATTGGGGAAGGGTGTGTCCAGCAGTAGACTATCCGGCTGATACAGTACAGTACATCTACGACCGTATTATTATAGACCATCAGGTGAGACAGCGGTGAAATACTAACAAATCAGCAAGAAATAGTTGTGATGGCACAAATTCCTCTGTGCACAAGTCCAACTTAAACTTGGCAGATGTTTATGAAATGATTATAGCGCAGAGGCAATAAGTGTCGTTTGTATCCATCGTTCAAGATCTGGCGCGGATTTCTGCTTTAGAGCATTGTAGCTGCATCTTTGGTAAAAAGTGGAAAATCTAAAATCGGACATTCTAGGCTAGTCTGAAAAACATCTTCGAACACATCATCACTTACCATCAAGTGAGATAGTGGCTAGCCTGTCAGATATAAAAAAACTGCTATTTTGAACTACTTACTTCCCAAAAATTAGAAGATTTTCAATTCGAGTAATTTTTTTCAATGTTTGTTACACGATTGCTCCGCTGATTTTGATGGTCCTTTTTTTGTTGAGTAGAGTATACCACCAAGTTTTCCCGTTTCAATTTTCAAAATCGATTGAGTACTTTTAAGTTCTGTTTTATTAACTGAAAATGTATGATTAAATCATAATTGCAATTCTTGTCGATGGCGAACAGTATTTTAGGCGAGTGAGTGATCTTGTAACCAGTATGCATCACTAAAGAGTGAAAGATATTTTTAAAAAGACCGAACCCATTTAACAACTGAAAAGTATGAAATAACTTGTGAAATCAGTGTTTTGTATCAGCATGACATACCGACTTCAACAATTTATATATATGTTAGACAGTCTGTATTTAAAAAAAATAATATATTATTACCTGTATAACATGCACTCTTTCTGAAAAACATGTTGTTCAAAATTAGTATTTTGATGGTTTTCCTCTTAATACGGACGTTAGTCACTTAGATACGCGGACCATGCTTCTAAATTTTCTGGGATAATCAATGTTGAGCAGCTAAGTGCTCGTTTAGTTATCTGGAAACCAGTACGGCTTTTGCGATCTTGAAATGTCTGCTATTATTAGAACAAAGATCGCACGAGAACTTCTTCTATGTTAGTAGTTATAATTCTTTTATTTTGAATGTGGTAGGTAGCTATCCCCGTGGGGTGCCGGGTTAGAATTGCACCTCCCCATATCATCCCGTGGATGTCGTAAGAGGCGACTACGGGAACAATACTGGAAGGTGGGCAGCAGCGCCTTCTAAAGTACTGCCCTAATCTTACACTGCGATCCCCAAGCCGCCTGCCGAGCGTGGGGATTATGGCAAATACCCCCTTAATAGGGGAGGCTGTGTTCAGCAGTGGACGAGTCGGCTGTTACAGTACAAGTAGTTATCACAATTTGTTAGGTGGAGCGCGGGTCCTTCCATCACTTATTATTATTACTTTTCCTCGTGGCGGAGAACTTAGGTGTAGCTCGTGCTCCATATATCAAACCATACCTATCTAATACATGAGGGGTACAAAACAAAGTCGACACTGTCCAGACTTTTTAGCTAAGCCAAGATTTTAGCTAAGATGGAAAGATGGTTACAGTTTCTACAATGATATTTCACTCACCATTTCTTTTTATTTTAGGTCACAATACATTTTGTGAACAATCATTATTCACCATGTCCTGTAACTGTACAAAATTACTGATATTTTTTATAAATGGGTTTGGATAGTGGCATTTCTGTTTCTCAAACTTTCAGCTCAGTCGAGCGATCCCCGATAGCTCAGTGGTTAAGGCACCCGGTTCGTATAACCGGGAGACGCGGGTTCCCAATCAAGGTGATATATTATGCACTTACCTATACTCTACAAAATATAAATGGAAATGTATGTTTAAGTTTCTGTTTGAAAATAGATTAGTTAGGATAGGATAGTTAGGTATACTCATATTTTAGGAAAATCATCCCCTTAAGGGTAAAATAAAAGAGATACCTAAAAGCTCTTTCTCTGCTGTTGTACTTCAGTAATGTAGTACAGCAGACCTATTCAATCTTAGTTCAACATATTATTAGGTGTTTAGAACTTGTCTCGAAAATATGGTTACTCTACAATAACACACAAGGAAGGAAAACCACGCTTTAAATAATTCTATTTGAAACAATAATGTGCAATGGCTAAACAGTATATATACATTATTAAATTAGTTGTTCAAAGTTACAGTAAAGTGTTTAGTCTAATTGACTCCAACAAATATGTGGAAATTTGTGATTTTGTTTTGTATAAGACTACAGTTTGGTTTAGCAAATGGTACGTATTTTATTTTTACATACATACATATTATAGAGTAGAGTCAAGCGTTTCAGTATTAATAGCATAGTTATATATAATGTTATAGTTTAAAAATAATACATACTAATTATATCTAACAGGTTAATGCCGCGGATCCTAATTTATAAATTAGTATATTTTATCATCTTAGTGTCATTATGTAGTCTATTACGCACTCGTGTTTTTTTTCTACTTTACCACACTTGTGTTTTAAATAGAAAAACAAACAACGTTTCCACACTTCTCACCCAGGAGATGTTTCATTTTCATTGTTTCATTCGTTTTTCATATTAAAATAACACAGGTTTTTATCTACTGAAGTAGAACTTTAGAATATTTAATTATAAACCTTTTTAATCAGATTATAATTGCTATCAAAAGATAAAGTAAATACTTTCGTATCGAAATTTTTGTATATGTTTCTCGCAAGTGTGTTGAACGTCGTATGACATACGTCCGCTTTGATAATTACAGCCTCTGCTTTCTTCTTTCTTGTAGCAATATCGCGTCGACGGTAATTTTCAACTTACCGCACTTATATCATAATGTACTATTATAGCCGACCGAGAGGCATTGCTGCAATCTCCACAGAATCTCTATGTTTTTAAATTCTAAGAGAATAACAAAACAGGTTTAGCGTCTGTTATAAAACTAAAAATAAATTATGCGCTTGTGTTACTTTATTGTTCCTTCGTCTTTATTATCATTAGGGGTGTTTTATAATCCCCACTGTTGGCAAGCGTATTGGGGATCGCAGTTATAGGGGGAAATTACACAGAACTACCCACCTTCCGGTATTTTTACATAGCTTTAAATCATGTTTAGGCATAAATTATTATCCCACGACTTTGGCAAGTATTGCTTCTTACACATTTTACAAATTTTAACACACATATAAATTGATTGCATGTCTTTATACAATTTTTTTTTAATATAGTTACTATATACTAAATAATACTTTTAGGTAGTCCTGTAGGCCCGGGTCGTTTATTAAGACCCGCAGACTATTTCATATTTTGTAAACATATAAATTTATGTTCAAAATTTTATGTTTGTTCCCTCCTTCTCGAATAGCGCTACAATTATTTTGTTATATATTGTTGATATATTGTATTATACAGGTTGTTCTTAGAAGTAGTGATATACTGAAGCTGACAAGGTTGAGGACCTACAGGGCTATCTGAATCACACCCATGTATGTTTCGCGATTTTTCGTATTTTCGGAGTTATAACTTTCTTTTAAATTTTTCACCTATCGCTGAGTATGATGAGATTTTTATTTACTAATGCGGTAGATGCTTGATTTTATTTGTGTGCTAAGCTGATTGATAGGCCAATTCAGTATGGTAACATTTATTACCGTTAGATCTTTGAATGGAAAGGTGTTTAATTACAATACATTTTCAAAATGGCCCCCCTGTTGCTCAATGCAAGTGCGACAGCGCCGGAAAAAGTTCGACGAGTTAACCTGAAATTGAGAGTAGCAGAAGAAACCATTAAAATAATAGATGTGCATTCAGAACTTATAGATAGATCAAGTTTTTGAAAGCCAAACGGTAACATTTATTATTTGATTTTATTTTTTAAGGGCCCTTGAAGTTGTGAACATACTGGATAATTTTATCTTTCTTGGCACTTTTTTTTATTCCATTCAAAGATTTAACGATAGTATTTCGTGTCGATTCGGTACCATATTCCTCATTGTTTTAGATATTATTCCGGAAATGGAAGTAAATGTGGTCCGGGAGAAGGGGGAACTAAAGTGTCATGGAACTGAAACGAATTTGCTGCACAATTCATTGTATCGAGTTCATATTAATACTAAGAAAAATATATATCACGCAAGGTAAGAACTGTTACCATACTCACACTCTATCTCACATCTCACGGAGGTACAAGTGAATAAGCTTCAGCGACTTCAAAATGTTTTTTTAATGTTATTGTGACGGAACAAGCTCGAGGCACACCTGATGTTACCAACCTCTACCTATTACAGATGCATTTCCTCACAAGTCACGAATTGCACTGCGCCCGTCACCTTAAGACATAGTTGTTAAGTCTCATGTGCCTGAAATTTCACTGGCTCTCAAGGACTGCTGCCGGAACACACTGGTAGGTGCTTGGCGACAGATTTTTCTACTTGAGGGTGGTCGGTAGCCAGGCGGGCATTGCAAAAATGCCCTTTCACCATGCGGTGAAGCTCAAGCCCGCAGCGTGTTCGAACCATGGACCTGCTGCGCGGAAATAGCCAATGCCACTGAGCCATCACTGCTTCAAAAATGTTTGCATTTGATTCATGTTTGGCTTGCGTAAATATGATCATATTTACGACATGTACGTCTCATGAGTGGCTTCCAATACGTCTTCGCCGGAACACCTTTTTTATGGCATCGCGACGGAACACGCATCTTGATGTTAAGCTCTGCCTATAACAGATGTGTTTTCGTTACAATTGATGAAACGCACTGCGCCCATCACCCTGAGATAATATGTAGTTGTTAAGTGTCATCTGTCTATAATTTTTAATTATTTACTGTTGGTACTGGTAACGGAACACTGGTAGGTGTTTAGGGATAATTTATTTACTTGAGGGTGGTAGCTAGCCAGGCGAGCATACGCAAAATGCCTTTCAGTAATGCGCTGAACCTAGAGCTGGTGACAGTCATTACTGTTTCATATATGACATTTTATCTAGTAAAGACAGCTGTGTAGAAGTAAAAAAAATGGATGATATCTTATTCCAGCAGAGTCCTCGTATGTCCTACTATATGGCATGCAGGAGGGAAACTTCATCTACCAGCAGTTTTATTTCAGAAGTCAATCCAGGCTCGTATCTTCGGAGGTTCCGACGTTGGTTGGACTGGCCAAATTAAGTATTATTCGACCGCCTTCGCGTTGCAAAGCGTTTTCTTGCTTGTCGATAACCGAGATTGTTGCTTCCTAAGTCTCCGCAGCTTGGATTGGGGTGTTTAAGTCGCCCGTTTTCGGGTCCCTACCTTGGCACATAGAACTTTGAGCTGAATTAAAATCCTCTGACAATTTATTATTATTAAATATTGAAACATTTGTGGTAGAAAATATGCTACACATTGTTTTTTGCAATCTTGCAAATTTGGAATCTGTGTTGGTATTTGTATTAACCATTTTTAAATATAGTAATTAAATAAACAACTTAAAACGGTTCAAATCGCGTATATTTATCATTATTTTGTCCGAATTATCAATTGCGTATATTTTGAATACACAATTTTCGAACGTAAAGAGCGTGTAAGCTCTACCAGTGCCCAGCTGCGTGTGGGGGAGAGTAAGCCGGCAGGCATACCTGCACTGGTCGACTATCTTCGTTTGAGATGTCGCGTCTAGTATATATAATTAAATGAAAATATACGCGATTTAAACCGTTTAAAGTTGTTTAATAACTATATGTAATAATCACAAAAACCTAAGACAACATAATTTTTAAATAATTTCAATAAACCGTGGTGCGTGGAAGTTTAAAGTGCGAGTCGGTTTCTGCAGTCTTTAGGGCCCCGATTTTTTCACAGCTCCAAGGGACAGTAGACTTGAGTATTTGGTATGAATTTCAGCTTGACACCTCCACGCGTTTCTGAGAAAAAGGGACTTGACAGACGGTCAACAAAGTGATCCTATAAGGGTTCCGTTTTTTCCTTTTAAGGTCTAAATTTGAATACTTTGAAAGGTCCCTGTTACTGAAATTAAGTGAAATAATTTAAAAGCGCTGCGAACAATCATGTCATTGAATGTTTGTATTGTAACAGCGATTGCTACCTTCTTCGCGCAAATCAGGTGTATCAACTGTTATCGATGGGATCATGAACAGCCTAATATTGTTTTTCAGATGTTACAAACAGAATGAGTGGAATAATGCAGTGGCTCATGATTTCCGTCCAAACATAGAAAATCGTCCCGGTTATATTTCAGTAAGTAAAACTATAATAAATATTAAACGCTTCAAGCCTGACGTACAATACCATTTTAGTAAACAATACGAGGTAACTTATGTGAGTAATTATCACTGGCGTCATTATTAATACCTACGCGGATAACTTTAAACTACAAACAAAAAGCAACAAGAGACGGGGAGACCGCTTAGCGTTATGTTACCGTTCAAATAGTTCTGGTATTTTTGCAGGGCAGAAATATGCACACAAATGCAGTTACATATCACACTCTAATGAAACAATAAACCAAAAACACACACATTGAACGCAACGCTGTCTTTAGCAACACATACAAGCTTACCATATCGATCAATCACAGGGACTCGCTTGAACATCACAATCAATGTACTTTACACAACACATACGCAACATTTTCACGTACGCTAGTGACTTCCAGTATCGATAAAATGTTATTGACATAATTACTACAGAGTACTTATATTATAATCATTATGATGTTGTTGACAATAAAGGATAGTATTAGTAAATGTCACTAGTGGTCACCCATTTACTACATATTACGTAGGTTTTATTTTAATGAATAGGAACGTCGTTCAAGTTACCAACTACATATTTTTCTAATACACACTATACTTAGTCTTCAAAGCTCTATTATTCAGTTTTCGTTATTCCCGTAGCTCCAGGTTTGATATAGTTTTCCTGATACTTCTAAATGTTTTTTATTTTATTTCATTATTTATTAGATATTAGCCAATAAACTTAATTTCGATAACAAACGTATATAATGGAGGAATAAAGAGTTATTATTATTTCTTTATTTAGAGGTTTGTTACAAACACTGTGACAGGAGAATTTTATATATTAGATGTATCAAAAAAGGGTGGAACAAATACTGCGTACCGCCTGATCAAAAAGAAAGCTCTCTTTAAGAAGAGTCTGATAAAAATGTTTTTATTTTTATGTTAACATTTGCTAGTAACTTAACACATTTAACTTGTAACATAAAATCTAGTCGGTATATAAATAGTATTATCAGCTGTAGTAAAGTAGTCGTATTTAATTTAAGAATACAATCTATACCGCCAAATTAGTCTGCTTAATTTTTGAAACTTGGAGTATATTACTTCTTTTTCTACAGAGTTCTGTGCTTATTTATACCGACGGTATATCTTGTTTAACAAAATACTACGAACTATATACAAAACTACAGCTACTACAATAAAAGCACTGAGATCCCTATAAGTCATTGCAGACTCATAGGCAGTCCAAATGCTCTAGCCCACTACCAGTTGGCAGCGTGCCCAGCATGATGGCAGCATTGCCTCGTTGTCGTTCGATATTTAAGTTATCTACGTATAGCTATCTATACCAATGTTTACTGAAATTAGCCCTCCGACTACAGTCTCGTCCTCTCCTTGAAAATGACCACTGGATGTAGGTAGGAAACAGTGCCTTCTAAAGAACTGACGACTTCTACCACAATGCCTAAGACACCTGCCAAGCGTAAGGATTTTGGCCAATCATCTCAATGACTTTGTTCAACAGTAGTCGTTCCAGTTGATGTGATGATGATGATTTATCCCCAAAATGTTAGTTAAAATAATATAGCGCAAGAGATTTTCACGTTCTCGAACTGGAAATAAAACACAGATGGCGGATAATTTCCATTTCTCCAACGTTTTTTACCTTGTTTCGCCTATGATATAAATACAGTCATTATGGGAAAGTCGCTTGAGGAGCTCAGTGCTCAGCGACCATAGTAGAGTTTCGCAGCAGGTGGGTCTTGAAATGGTTACGGACAATTTTGAATTATTTTTGTATCTGGTTCTCCGAAACTAACTAGTTTGGAATGTTGATATATTATGTACTATATATCCTCTATTTGACCAACAAATACTAAAAACGACGACTTACAATGAAGCTTTGTAGCCGTCATCAGAACTAGGAAAAAACATACTCATTTATGGCTGGCAATACTTAAGCCTAAATATGTATGGACCGAATCTCACGGGGCCAATTGTTTTGAAGTGTAGTAATTAAACAACTTTAAACGGTTTAAATCGCGTATATTTATCATTATTTTTGTCCCGACGTTTCAAACACTTTGCAGTGATCGTGGTCACGGGGTGACTAATTGGTTTTATTTGTCACATGAGTTATAAAGAAAATTATTTGGTCTACCGTCCGAACATTTTTATATTAATCATAACGTTCCCTATTCACGCAGTATTCGCTCACAGTGTCCAGAGGTCTTGCAGATTTGTGTCGGCCTTGAGATTTAATTAATTTGATGACAGGATCCCAAGCAGGTGGTACTTGCCAACCATCAACTCTATTGAAATTTGGTTATTTTTTGATTTCAATAGCCTCGCGTAACATTCTTGGTATAAACCGGGTCTCTCTGGCGAGGATTTGTGGGTTGTCGAACCGAATGTAGTGGTTGGGTTTGTCCTGGGCATGTTCACAAACCGCAGACTTGGTCGAGCGTCTGTTCTTCATGTCAGCAATGTGTTCTTTTACCCGGATACCAATGCTACTCTTTGTTTGCCCAATGTATGACAGCCCACATTCACAATCAAGTTTGTAAACACCTGCATCTTGTAGGGGAATATTGCACTTAACAGGTCTTAAAAATTTGGTTGATCTTCTTGTGCGGCTTAAAGTAAGTTTTTATTGAAGCTCGTCTTAAGATATTACCAATTTTGTCCGTGACACCCTTGATGTAAGGTAAGATGGCAGGTTGTCTCTCAGCTGTGGAAGGCTTGGGCCGGCTTCTGTGACGCCTTCTTGGGAGCTTGTGATTCTTGCTTCGCAGTACTTGTTTTACATACTGAAGCTCCTCCTTGAGATGGTCACTGTCGCAGATGCCATGTGCTCTTTGTAACAAAGATTTGCCTACGGTAGCCAACTGACATGGATGGTGATGGGAGTTACCATTGAGATATTTATCTGTATGGGTGGGTTTCCCATACACTGTATGACAAAGGGAGTTGTCAGGATTCCTGATGACTAAAACATCAAGAAAAGCTAAGCATTTATTGACCTCTGGCTCCATTGTGAATTGAATTTTGTTATGTAAGGAGTTAAGATGGTTTAGAAATGCAGAAACTTTATTACTGGTGAGGATGGTAAAAGTATCATCTACGTACCGTTTGTAAATCTTCGGCATAGCCACAGCTGTGGAGAGAGCTCTCTCCTCGAAGTCCTCCATGAAAATGTCGGCAACAACGGGGGAGACTGGAGAGCCCATAGCTACACCATCAATCTGCATGTAGAACTTATTTTACCATCCTCCCCAGTAATAAAGTTTCTGCATTTCTAAACCATCTTAACTCCTTACATAACAAAATTCAATTCACAATGGAGCCAGAGGTCAATAAATGCTTAGCTTTTCTTGATGTTTTAGTCATCAGGAATCCTGACAACTCCCTTTGTCATACAGTGTATAGGAAACCCACCCATACAGATAAATATGTCAATGGTAACTCCCATCACTATCCATGTCAGTTGGCTACCGTAGGCAAATCTTTGTTACAGAGAGCACATGGCATCTGCGACAGTGACCATCTCAAGGAGGAGCTTCAGTATGTAAAACAAGTACTGCGAAGCAAGAATCACAAGCTCCCAAGAATGCGTCACAGAAGCCGCCCAAGCCTTCCACAGTTGAGAGACAACCTGCCATCTTACCTTACATCAAGGGTGTCACGGACAAAATTGGTAATATCTTAAGACGAGCTTCAATAAAAACTTACTTTAAGCCGCACAAGAAGATCAACCAATGTTTAAGACCTGTTAAGTGCAATATTCCCCTACAAGATGCAGGTGTTTACAAACTTGATTGTGAATGTGGGCTGTCATACATTGGGCAAACAAAGAGTAGCATTGGTATCCGGGTAAAAGAACACATTGCTGACATGAAGAACAGACGCTCGACCAAGTCTGCGGTTTGTGAACATGCCCAGGACAAACCCAACCACTACATTCGGTTCGACAACCCACAAATCCTCGCCAGAGAGACCCGGTTTATACCAAGAATGTTACGCGAGGCTATTGAAATAAAAAAATAACCAAATTTCAATAGAGATGATGGTTGGCAAGTACCACCTGCTTGGGATCCTGTCATCAAATTAATTAAATCTCAAGGCCGACACAAATCTGCAAGACCTCTGGACACTGTGAGCGAATACTGCGTGAATAGGGAACGTTATGATTAATATAAAAATGTTCGGACGGTAGACCAAATAATTTTCTTTATAACTCATGTGACAAATAAAACCAATAAGTCACCCCGTGACCACGATCACTGCAAAGTGTTTGAAACGTCGGGACAAAAATAATGATAAATATACGCGATGTAAACCGTTTAAAGTTGTTTAATTACTATGTGTAATAATCGCGAAAACCTTAGACAACATTATGTTTTGAAGTGTTTTGTTATAATTTTTCAGATGAATGGTTCAATTGTGACGCAACTCGGAGAATGGTATTTGGAATGTTTCTTTTACACAAATGACTGTTGGACAAATGAGAACCAAAATTATGAACATTGTTATTACAGCGATCGAAAATATCTTCATCAAGCAAAGATAGTGAAATGTTATATACCAGTCAAAGTTCTACCAGTAGGTGAGCATCTTAACATATAAGACAAATTAAAAAATATGTATATTAGATATTAATATAAATATGATATAAGGAAAATGAGGAAAACATATAAAATATATTAGTAAAATAATTAACCCGATATCTTTAAAATTTAAATATTGATAAATACTTTTTACGCTATTCTTCAATGTACGCGCAGACCAAAATTTCAGGTATTAACATAGTTTACAAATTGTAATACATAGTGGTACACGACCTGCCCGGCTAGCATGCGCGCCGCGACTAAATTTTGTCTACCCTTTATCTCATGTAAAATAGACATATCGCAGTATGTCTACGAGTGCTAACATGGCAGGGAAAATAACTCGTCCTTGTTTACCTGTATTTTGTGCTACCCGTGGCAACTTGTCGA
Organism: Plagodis pulveraria; assembly: GCA_963890685.1. Taxonomy (NCBI): domain Eukaryota; kingdom Metazoa; phylum Arthropoda; class Insecta; order Lepidoptera; family Geometridae; genus Plagodis; species Plagodis pulveraria. The sequence continues at coordinate 2,600,713 of OY982977.1, forward strand.
CCAACAATAACTTCGCGCCTCAGTTTAATCGATTTTTGACACTTATCTGCGAGTATTTGCGTTAATTTTCTCTTCCTACTTTTTGAGGACTAGATAATCGGTAGTCTATCTCGCGCGTCCCAGTATGATGGGGGCGATCGACGATTAAGTACAAAACTTTCCTTCCAGCGTTAGCAGACCCGTTACTGACAGAATCATTTTTAATTATTATATATTATATGTTGCTGATTAAAAAAAAGTTATATGTAAGTAAACCAGTAGGTATTAAAAAGCTATTAAAATTTTAATGAAATTCGCAGCAGTCACCATTTAAAATAATCTAAATGAATAACTACTTTTAGGGTTCCGTACCCAATATGTTGCTATAAAATATTTTTACTTATATTGTTTGTGTAAAAAAAAACAGATAAGCTGTTTTTCTTGGTGACGAATGGTAAGTAGGGAAAAAAAGTTTTTATCACAGCTATACTGAACTAGTTTTCAGGGTCCCATTTATTTGTTCTTTATTAAACAATATAAGTAATAATATTTTATAGCAACATAACCATAGTCAAAAAGATAAAAATGAAATACTTAGATACTTGATGCATAAAAATCGGCAATCCAATTTATCATTCGTTTGACATTTACATCAACGGGAACAGTTTTTAATCATAACCTTCATACCTAACATAATTCCTAATGAAGTGTCGAGAACGGTAAAAATAATTAATCGTTCATAAAAGTATGGTATTTTATTAGTTCAAAGTCCATCACTGCTTATTTTTTAAAACTGTTCCCAATTCAACCAACAAATAGCGCAATGGAGAATCGTCCATAGATAATCTCAATTAACAGATCTGAGCATGTTGCGGCCGCTGCTATTGTCCGCCACTTGTCTCTCGTGACATATTTCTAAAATGCACATGCTAGCCAGGCTGGGCGATGTGACGTATACTCCTATGAAATGCAGCTCTCTTGGTGCTTGAAGTGTAATAAAGGAAAGAAAAACTTAGAACGATCACAATTCAACCCATATCTATAAATTTGTCAAAGCAGTTTTCCAACAAGATCAAAAGTACTCATTTCTGCTTTCCTGGTATTTTGAAAATTTTCGTTGTGTGCTGTCTTGTTCAGCATAGTTTTATAAATCTCTCCCTTTTAACTAACTTCATAAAAACCGGCCCATGCGAGTCGATGTCGCGCACCGACGGTTCCGTACAAACCTGTAGGTATATGAGTAAAAGTTATGGTATTTTTATTGCTAAATGAAATCCATAACATTTTACATATTATTAAAAATATTTTAATTATATGATGTTACTAAAAATATATGCTTATCGCAAATTTTATTCTTCATCTGTGCTATAAGACGTTCCTACGTACCGAATTTCAAGATTCTGAATTCAATGGAAGTATTCTGTAGGTTTTGATTCCCTTGCGAATGTTGAAAATTTGCGGCATAAACGGCTGCATCTTTTGATTGGCTTAGAAGTTTGATTTTTCACAGCTCCAAGGGACTGTAGACCTGAGTATTTGATATGAATTTCAGCTTGACACCACTAGGTGTTCCTAAGGATTTGGACAGACAGACAGACGGACAAATAAGTGATCCTATAAGGGTTCCGTTTTTTCTCTTGAGGTACGGAACCCTAAAAAGGAAGAAGTATGTTCTTTATGTTTGTTTGTTACGTGATTACTCCACCGATTGATTATGATGATTATTTTTTAATATGGTAGGTTCGGTTTGATGAGAACTTAAGTGATGGTCCCATATTAATTTTATCAAAAAGTATGGATTTTAATTTTTATTTTCATATGAGTAGGTTAAGGGTGTTAAGATTCCAGATTGCCCAGGCAGGGATGTTCAGCAGAGGCTTCCACCTGGACAATCTGTTTTGAATACTTAACTTTTGCCCGTGATCCACGGGGCTGAAAACAATAAAATATACAAGCAATACAATTAATATATACACACGTACCATAAAGTAAAGTCTCATGGATTTGGACGAACCAAGCCTAGCGCTTTCCTACCTAACGTAATCGGCCGATTCTATTAGGACGGTACTTGCCTAGACGACGTAGATGGTTCCAGGTCTGCTGTCTTGCACAACACAACACTTTTAATAGTTAATGTTCACCAAACAAACGCGAAGGTCCAATCAGGCAGTTTTCAAAAAACAAACACTCAAATTACGTTAAACACCGCTGACCCAAAATCGATATATGTTTTTGCAAAATCAAATTGTTCAAGTACTACAATTGTCAAACCAAAGACAAAGCGACAAAGCCAACTTCTACGTTTTCACTCAAATTGTCCATAGACTCAAAGTAGACGACTACCTAGGGAGCGTTCAGAAACTTGCCACTAAGTTGATCGGCCCAAACAAAGGGAGTAGAAGTTGATGTTTTTTTTTAATATTTCAGATAATTTTACATCAGGTCTCCTTACAGTCGATGAGTTCTATATCACGGCGATGGCGCGACACAATACAAGAAAGCACTATGTGAAAGAAGGGAATTCGATTAACATCACTTGCAAAAAAAATGTTGAAGGTTATGTAACATTAGCTTATACTAATAAAGAAAGAGGTAAGAATTGTGAAATCTAAAAACATTACTCATATCGCGACTTACACGATTGAAGTTATCGCTATATAGCGTGACACTATATACATAATAAATTCAATCATTACAGTCTACCATTATACTACATAAAGGCGTGTTTCCGAGAAAACCTGATTTTATACAAAACAATTCTTAGTATACCAAATTCACTTTACACAGAATTCATGACAGAAAAGAGAAAAATACAGACAGATATTGTCAAAACAACTTTGACAGCAGGAACACGATGTTTAAGCTCCTACTCCTTATATCATTAGTTTATATATTGCATAGACTAGCTACACCTGCGGTTTCATCTGTATAACGATGAAAAGTGATCATAATATTGAAAGAGTAAACTATGTAAATGCAGGACCTAAACTATCTATATTCAAAATTTCATCCAGCTCTGTTCAGCCGTGAAGCAGCAACTAACATACACATTGACAAAATTTCGCATTTATAATATAAGTATGTTAAAGATCAGAGACCCAATTTGAACAAATGTTATTGGGTGAATGATATCTGTCAAAAATACAAAATGGTAGATTCAAGATGGCCACCATAGAAACTGCTCCGAATCATAGAGTAATAATTATCATAGACTGCATATGACCGTAGCAGAGAGTCTACTGTTTGAAATAAAGTGAATGATAAAAAATATTGGTTTAAATCCTAATAAGTGGTCTCGATGAGGTAATTATATGCCACTTACATAAGTATGGGTATCCCTTCGTATTATCTTATAAAAAAGCTAAGTTAAATAATATAAGCCAATATAGTCTTACGTGTACAAGAACCTTCCGGATTTTTTATTCGTCCTTCAAACCATGTTGATGAATAAAACTCAGCATTAAAAAACAAATTAAATAAGGATCTTCTAAGTATTATACATTGTATTATTGATAATAACAAATATTTTAAAAGTATTTTAAGAAAACATTTAATTAATTATTTAATAAAACACTTAAAAAATCTTTATAAAAATGATAAATATGACAATTCCGCCTAATTTCCTGTTAAGCTGACGTGACGTCACAAACGCCACGCAGCCAAACCGGAAGAGTATACGACGCGTTTCGCTTCTAAACGAAGCATCCTCAGGAGGTCTTGACTCTACGAGCGCACGATCGAGACTGACTTCAGTCTGACAGTCTCACTTTGCAAAACATTTAATTGAAAGCGGTCATCAACTCCTTGATAGTAATACATTTAAAATCTTACACTTGTTGTGATAAGGGGTTTAGATTGTGTGTATTGGAACAGTTAGAAATATTAAAACATAGTGTAGGCGTTACACTGCTGAATGAACAGACTCATTTGGTTTCATCCCCACTGTTACGTATTTTTAGTGATATACCTTTATAATATTTCAGATAGCCGAATATTCTCAACATTATTACAAAGTACAGAAAAAATACAACAGTACATGAAGGTGACTGCAGCGGACAATGACGCAAAAATTACGTGCACTATATATAACAAATATCGGAAAATATTTAGTGACATTACTGTGACATTGATTGTAGAGGGGTCTCCCAGAACGAACACAGGTGTGTCACTGAACTGATGATATTTGACATAAATCTTCTATACCTACCTAACTTGATGACCGCTAATGGCATATACTACTGCTAGCTTCCGTGCTTTGGAGGAAACGTAATGCAGTCGGTCCCGATTGTTGTCTCAGGATTTTTTATTTATTTATAGCTGATAGGCTAGCCTTTGACCATTATCTCACCTGATGATGTGGTCAAAGATGTTGCTCAGGCTAACCTAGAATTACTGGCTTGCAAGGACAGCTGCCGGAACATACCGTTAGGTGCTCGGTGCCAGGTTTTCTAATTGTTGGTGGTAGCTAGCAGGCATTCTCGAAATGCTATAACGACTGTTATTCTAAAACAACAACCGGGACCGACTACTTTACGTTCCCCCCAAATCACGAGAGCGCTCAGTAGTAATGTCACTAGCGATCATTCAACCAAGTCATGTTAGCAGCGGAAGTTGCTTAACTTAGCTGATCGGTTAAGAACGGCTAAGCAAACTTCGCTACGAGCTCTTCTTAGTTTCTATTGATGCAGTTATTACACTATGTTGAAGGGGGTAGGGTGGCCTGATATCTCCGACACTTTGTTTAGGAGTATTTGCAAATGTCCAACTGCTGGTGTATTCCAGCAACTGTCCTAGACAGCTAGTTCCCATTGTAGGTTAAACCTGTTTGGTATCTTACATAAAATCATCACTTACATGCGTTAATGCTTTTGATTGATATGGAGTATTAGTGATCTGATAATGAATTTTAAAGGTTTGTAAATATTTCCAGGTGTTTTAGGCTTCGTAGTAAATGGATTTGTTCTCCCTCGGATCGCTAGCAGTAGAAGCGTGGTCTATAATTATAAGTACAAATATTATCATACAGAACCGTTGAATATCAGTTTTGTGAAGGATGAAAAAATGTATAGGGACGAATACTGTGTTGTCAAGGGTAATGCTCCGAACAGTGTACAGGAATGTGAGTTTCTAATTTTTTTTAACTATAACTACGTTTACTGTAAGCGTTGCCAAATGAATGTTCCAACACAAAATACTGAAGAAAGGGACGTTCTAAGTTGACACTTTAGCGCCTTCACATGTTTCTAAAACAAACGTGAGCGCTGGTGCTGCGGCTTCTTCAGTGGGCAATTCTGTGATTTTGGTCATTTTGAAGGTGAACTACTCTTCAAAGGAGCAGTGTTTGGATTCGGAAAGAATATATAATAAATACTTATGTACGAACATTTTGGCATCGTATCCATACTGAAGGATTTTTCGGAAGTACTAGAATAGTAAAAAAAAATATTGCGGCAGTTTTCAAATTATGACAGTGAATTTTTACATCTAATTCACGCTAAAATGTAACTTATTTATATCCTTAACAAATATGTCTTAAAAAAAATTTAAATCAGGCAACTGCGTCCATGTGAAGAGTATTGTATATATGTATTGAGTAGAGTATGTTTGTATATCCATCCCAATACGATGGTTAAAGAATGATAGGAAAGATTTGACTTATGACGTCATGTCATGTTAGCTCAATTGGTTAGAGCATACCCCGGCTCAAGGGGTGGATGGACGCGGGTTCGAATCCCGCACATGACTAAAATTTTTCCTTTCGTATATTTGTGATTTTGTGATGAAATCCGCATAGCAGGCGTTATTGCAAACCTCACAATATTAAAAGTATTGTATATTTTCTATTTTTTGCGCTTTTTGGACACACAAAAGGCCTCTCCCACAGCGCGCATTGATTTTAGAAATTCGTAGTTGCATGTTATATTTTTCGCTACAAGGTCCTAAATGATCTGCATCGGAGCACGGAGCCACACAAGCAGTGTAAGTATGCTAACCGCGGTAGTGGTCACATGTTTGAGCCGTTTGGTGTAGAGATGTTAGGTTCGTGGGGGCTGGGAGCGCATTTTATTTTCCAAAATTTCAAAGCAACTCATCCAAGTTATTATTGAAGTATTATTTTATATATTACCTTAGCATTTCTGCAAGTACGCATTTCGTCGATTAGGTACGCATTTTGTCCGTAACGCCTCGTCCAACATGTATTCCATCACGCACTTATTCATTTTATCATATATTTCATGTAACGCTTGACCAACACCAGGCATTTGGAACAGCATGCATTCCGTTAAAAAAAAATCATGATTTTTTCTGACCTGTCGTAGGGAGCGAGTCGTAGCAAAAATTTTTCCCTTTGCTCCTATCGTTTAACCATCTTAAGGGGACGGATACCGTATTTAGTTCATTTATTTCTTATGATTGTAATTATTTAAGCTTAGCTTACACGCTTAGCAGGTGTTACCGTATGCAAAAATTACAATGTTAGTACGTACATGTATGTTTAATCCATGCGCATCATAGATAACGAGGGCAATAGAATTTCATTCATATTGGATGATATCGTCCACGAGGATGCCCCTAATTCCATACCTAAACACAGGAGTGTAGGCACACTACTACTTTGATGCCACTACCAGATGGCGGCGTTCCCAGCATGCTGGCTGTTGAATTGTAATCCTTATTCGTTGAGCCAAATAAATGCTAGCATTCTGTCCACGCGTCGCATTATAAACATTGACATTCAGTCCAAATTGAAATTAGATACGAATATTTATTAGCTACGATTGCTACTTGAATAATTTGGATTTTAGTCAAAACTAATCAAGTTTATATTTTTTTTTCTAGATTTTAGGACACACACGGGTTTTGATAATAATCCTGTGCTAACAACTGTATACCAAGGTCAAGAGCATACTATATCTTGCACCGTGCACACTATAAATGGAGGACATTACCCTACAAATGCATTAATTCAGTTTCTATATAAGCCACCAGATTATAGTAAGTATATTTTGCATAGAACCGTTCTGAATGCATCATAGCGAAGACGTCGACCGTTGAACAAGGCCTTGGATTAGCATGCAGACGTCTTGGGGATCGCAGTATAGATGGCAGTGTTTCAAAAGGCGCTGCTGCCTACCTTCTGGTATTTTTACCTGCTGCATCTTACGACACTCACTTTATATGATATATGTGGGAGTTCAATGTTTCCATTTCGTTCGGGATCTTTAGCTTCAGTCCGACTGGCACTTGGATGATTTATGTTATTTTTATTTTACTGTAGAGTTTATAATAACCACAGCATGGTGGAATGGCATTTTAAGAATGGCTTCCTGGTTAGCTAACATCCACAAGTAGAAAATCTGTCGCCAAGCACCAAACGTTATCTTACGGAATGTGTCCTTGAGAGCTAGAAATTATACGTAAACCTTCCACCAAATCATCATCAAATATATAACTGTATAAAAATATATTGTTCATATAAAAAATGATGATCCCCAGGTTTCTCGAAGTGACACTATGACCCTATTTTGTGATTGAAAAAAATAAATGATGAATGTATCAATGTAATTTTTTTTATTAGCTATCGAGTCGTATACGCCTTAATTGAATAAATTGTATTGATTTCACTTTGAATTTATAATAGGTACGTATAACGCTTGAGAATGACATTCCATAAAGCTAAAGTTGACTTTTGAGTTCAAGTATTGTGGGAAATTTTTAGGCAAATTTGGGTGCGATCACACTCCCAAAAAGTTGTTCCACTTGTGTCTTGGCCTTATTTTCGCTATAAACGCTATGTAGCTACTGGAACAGTTTGAATTACCTACATATAAAGTCAAAAGTGACAAAAGTGGCAAACTTTGGTGGCATTCTTAGCGTTCTTATCCTAAATGGAACAGGGGAGAACAGTTACAAACGATCACAGTGATCACAACCATAGACGCAAATGTGGTCAAAATTATAGAAAAAAACGAAATTGGCGTCAAATGGAATACGCCATTAGTCGTCATGTAACTTGGTGACTTTTAAACTGATGCAAAATTGCCTACAATGAAATAGAATAATCCTATTTTTAAAAGGGTCATTTTAAGTATAACACGAATGTGGATTTTAGTGTGAACAGAATATGAAAAATGATAAAATATATAATTTTAAATTTGGAGAATTTGTGTAGAATCTACACCAGTTTTCAATAAACTTTCGAAAAAACATTAATTGAAAAAATTACTTAATACTTAAGAACTTAATAATTACTTAAGAACTTAATTGAAAACTGGTGTAGATTCTGCACAAATTCTCAAAATTTAAAATTACGAATCTATAATATTCCTTATTCTCTTCACACTAAAATCCACATTCGTGTTATACTTAAAGTGGCCCATATATACATTCAATAATAAGATATTCCATTACTGGTTAGGGTAATGCTACAGAGATAATAAAAGTTCTCAAATGTTAAAAACTTTCAATAAGAACAATTTATGGACTGAAAAAGCCCTGCAAGGAAACACTTTAAGGAAGACAAAATTATGACAGTTGTTTCTTTTTACATATATAATTGTTCATTAAAAATACATGAGGATATGAATATTCCAGAAAAGCAGGAAACAGTTTTACCTTACAATATGCGTAGTAACAAAAAGCGAATTATAAAAAGTAATGAAATTCGGGTTGTACCAAAAATAAGATTAGCTAAACTACAAAATCAAGGTCGTTATTCGAAAATACTGATGTATAATAAATTACCAAAAAGCTTGACTACCTTAAAATATAGTTTGTTCACACGAAAACTTAAGAACTTTTCGAAAACAATCCCTTCTACACATTAAAAGAATATATGTCAATGTAGCTTGAAGAAGCTTTGTTCTTTGGACAAGTGCAAACGTGATAACTGTAAATTATTTAACTATATTAAGTTTAAAAAGATTACGATTATAAAGTTTTAATCAATTATTTACATAGATAATGAATAGATTCAGGCGTTACTTTGGGGAAATCCATATTTAATATCTACAAATATTTTTTAAATATTTTAAGAAAATAACAAATTAATATTTTAATAAAACATTGATAATTAGGCGGAATTGTCCTCGCTATAGTTAAGTTAATCATACATTTCCTTAAATACATATTTATAATCACATATACTAACAATTGCGAACACACACAATACACTACAATCTCACTTTCACTCATACACTTCACTTACACTCATACACTTCACTTACACATACACACTTTACTTTCCTACAGCGCCAAGTAAATATTATAAACACCGGATAGTTAATATAAGACGTAAGTGCCAGTATCATAACTATTATGGGAGAAGCCTATTGTTCCTGAAACACAGCTGACGCTAGTTCGGGAACCTATGGATTCATATTTTCTTTGTACCTTATATAACTTGATCAATAAAAACTATTTGTATTTGTATTGTATTTGTATTTGTCACTTGATATATTTTTATATTTTTTAAGTGTTTTATTAAAATATTAATTTGATGTTTTTTTTTAAATATTTTTAAAATATTTGTATTTATTATTTACATAGACCTAATTAGAATTGGAATTATTTCGAAGCGCTCGTAGTGAAGTTTACTTAGCTGTTCTCAACCGATCAGCAAAGTTAAGCAACGTCGCGCGCGGTCATGAGTTGGATGGGTGACCGCAAGTGACATTACTACTGAGCGTTTCCGTGCTTCGGAGGGTACGTTAAGCCGTCGGTCCCGGGTTTGTCTTAGGATAGCAGTCGTTATAGCATGGTGGTAGGGCATTTTGCGAATGCCCGCCTGGCTAGCTACCACCATCAAGTAGAAAATCTGTCGCCAAGCACCTAACGGTGTGTTTCGGCAGCTGTCCTTGAGAGCCAGTACTTCTAGGTTAGCCTGAACAACATCTTCGACCACATTATCACTTATCATCAGGTGAGATAGTGGTCAAAGGCTAAACTATCAGGCATAAAAAAAAAGGAGTATAAATTTTTAGTAATTAAACAACTTTAAACGATTTAAATCGCGTCATCGATCATTATTTTTGTTCCGACGTTTCAAAATCTTTGCAGTGATCGTGGTCACGGGGTGACTAATAGGTTTTATTTGTCACATGAGTTATTAAGAAATTATTTGTCCTACCGTCAGAAATTTTATATTAATCATAACGTTCCCTATTCGCGCAGTATTCGCTCACAGTGTCCAGATGTCTTACAGATTTGTGTCGGCCATGGGATTTAATTAATTTGATAACAGGATCCCAAGCAGGTGGTACTTGCCAACCATCATCTTTATTGACGCTCAACCAAGTTTGCGGTTTGTGAACATGCCCAAGCAAACCCAACCACTACATTCGGTTCGACAATCCTAAAATCCTCGCCAGAGAGACCCGGTTTATGCCAAAAATGTTACGCGAGGCTATTGAAATCAAAAAGTACCCAAATTTCAATGTCAGCAATGTGTTCTTCATGTCAGCAATGTGTTCTTTTACCCGGATACCAATGCTCCTCTTTGTTTGCCCAGACATACACAATCAAGTTTGTAAACACCTGCATCTTGTAGGGGAATATTGGACTAAACAGGTCTTAAAAAATCGTAAATTTTTATTGAAGCTCGTCTTAAAATATTACTAAATTTGTCTGTGACACCCTAGATGTAAGGTAAGATGGCAGGTTGTCGCTCAACTGTGGAAGGATTAGGCCGGCTTCTGTGATGAATTTGTGGGAGCTTGCGATTATTGCTTCGGAGTACTTATATTACATACTGAAGCTCTTCCTTGAGATGGTCTGTGTCGCAGATGCCATGTGTAACAAAGATTTGCCTACGGTAGCCAACTGACATGGATGGTGATGAGAGTTACCACTGAGATATTTATCTGTATGGGTGGGTTTCCTATACACTGTATGATTAAGGGAGTTGTCAGGATTCCTGATGACTAAAACATCAAGAAAAGCTAAGCATTTATTGACCTCAGCCTCCATTGTAAATTGAATTTTGTTATGTAAGGAGTTTAGATGGTTTAGAAATGCAGAAACTTTATTACTGGGGAGGATGGCAAAAGTATCGTCTACGTACCGTTTGTAGATCTTCGGCATAGCCACAGCTGTGGAGAGAGCTTTCTCCTCAAAGTCCTCCATGAAAATATCGGCAACAACGTGGGAGACTGGAGATCCCATAGCTACACCATCAATCTGTATGTAGAACTTATTTTCCCAGAATAGATAGCCAGATGTTAGGCAATGTTCCAGTAATTCTGCATATTCCAAGGGAAGGTCATGCTCACTAAGTCTTTTCTTGACAATTTTAATGCAATCATGTAAGTACAGGTAGGCTGATGAATAACGACTGTACATCAAAACTAGATTTTTCATTTGACTGACAAAGTGGTAAGAATCCTTGACATGCGCACTAGTTTGACCGCGAAGTGGAGACAGTATTTTAGCAAGGTGTTGAGCTAGTTTGTATGTTGGCGAGTAAATTTGGCTTACAATTGGGTGCAAAGAAACGTCTGTCTTGTGTATTTTTGGTAATCCATACAGTTTTGGTGGTTTCACACACGAAGATACCATACGTCTAACCCAAGAGTGTCGGATTATTTACAATGTTTAAAACGTAGGGACAAAAATAATGAAAAATATAAGCGATTTAAACCGATTAAAGTTGTTTAATTACTATGTGTAATATTGCGAAAACCTAAGACAACATTAGTATAAATATGTGTTGAATGCACTTTGGACTGGACGGTAAAAAATTTTATTAAAGTGCTAATTAAACTTCTTGCTAAAAGGAAAATATTTGTAGGACTTTTATTAAGAACATATATTTGTCCAAAGCATATGGCTTGACTTTTGACCACTTTCTCACCTTTTATACCATAAAAAGTGGTCAAGTATTGTAAACAGGCTAATATAATTACTGACCCAAGATGGACATCACTGAAATACACCGATAGCAAACATTCTGAAGCGAAGTTTGCTTAGACGTTCTTAATCTATCAGCTACGTAAAGCAAGTTCCACCATGGTCATGACTATGGTCTTACCACAAAAGGAGGCTGTGGAGCGGGTCAGGGAGGAGAATGTACTCGCTGACCCGATCCGAAAAAAGGGACCAGGGCGGAGAAGGCGCCGCTATGCGTGCCTTCTTTCGTCACCCAAGACGAATTGTATGTGAGTTTGGGGATCTGGATCCTGCGGTGGGTTTGGGACCTACCAGAAGTAGACCAAGACATAGTGCCTCGTAGGCTTAGATGAATAGCATCGGTGCGGCTGCGGTAGTGTTACAGCGAACCCGCGCCGCCCCACACAGACGCCCAGAGCTCATCGCTGGGTTTTTAGTGGGTATACCGGGCAATTTGTCCTGGGAGTCCCACATAACCACGCGGCATCTGCGCCCCCCCCCCTCCCTCTAGAAGCCACGTGGTACGCGTAAGGAGATTTCCCAGCGGAAAAAAAAAATATGGTAGGGCATTATGCGAATATCCGCCTGGCTAGCCAAGGTGTGTTCCGGCAGCTGTCCTTGAGAGCTCGTAATTTATGACCGCGGCGGACGTTTCTTAACTTTGCTGATCTGCTAAGAACAGCTAAGCCAACTTCGCTACGGGCGCTTCTAAACTAATACGTGTAAATGGTTTTATATTAAAAATACTATATGATCAGTGTACTCCACCTGCATGCAGACGTACACATATTAAACAAATATACTTTACAATCATCTACTGAAAATTAAAAGAACCTATGATATCGTGAAAACAATTGCGTAATAGCCAATCAGTACAACCAACTTAAATCTTTGCCTTCTAATAATGTCATGACATTTAATAATGCGTTATAAGTTATAAATTTTAGTAATCATATTGTGTACCAACATTTATATTTAAAATATCGTTCTTTCACTTCAGTAGTATAGGTTTTTATTCTTTGTTTTACTTACCACCAGATAAATTAATATGTAACAGACAAAAATAGTAAATGATCACCAAAATTAAATCGGCATTTTAATGTGAACTTATAACCAAAGTCTTAACATTTCACTATCATATCATAAGCAAAATTACTCCAAAGAAATCATTGTTAACCCAAAAGTAGTAAATGATTACCAAAAGTAGTAATTGATCACCAATTTGCAGCACCGAACTTTGTATAATTCTTCTGGCGCTAATATATAACAGACAAAAATAGTAAATGATCACCAAAATTAAACCAAAGTTTTAACGTCTTAGCAGGGAAGTTAGTTAACATCTCGCTATCCTATTTAAGCAAAATGACTCCAAATAAATCATTGTTAACCCAAAAGTAGTAAATGATCACCAATTTGCAGCACCGAACTTGTTATAATTCTTCTGGCGCTAATAGATAACAGACAAAAATAGTAAATGACCACCAAATAAAATAATGTGAACCTTAAACCAAAGTTTCAACATTTCGCTATCCTATTTAAGCAAAATAAATCATTGTTAACCCAAAAGAAGTAAATGATCACCAATTTGTACCACCGAACTTGCTATAATTCTTCTGAGTGATCATTTACTACTTTTGGTGTACAATTACAATTTTTAGTAAAAGAATTCAGGGTATCAAATCATTTTATGGTGGTCATTAATTGTATTGTATTGTATCTTAGACTTCAGTATTTTTCAAAATGTTCAGAATGTATACTAAAATTGACATACTGTCATCTAAGAAATGGGCCAGTATTCATTTACACTTGTTAGTCACTGCACGCATAATTAAAACTAAATCTTTACTTCCAGCTCCTTTCATTAGCGGTCTTACAAAGGGCAACATAATGATGGCGTTGAAGAACGACACAACTACCATTATCTATTACAATTATGACGAAAACGGTTTACATGATTTACGTTGTTTTGATGATGAATATCGTTCAGATGCACATACAACATGGGATTGGAATCGTAAGTAATTATATAATTCAACAATTCTATCAAATTTAAGGCTAGAGAGCTCGTGGCACTTTCCATACAAACGTAGTTTCGTCATATTTTAAATACTTAGTGTTCAAACTAGGCGAACTTTGCACTTAAGTATTGCTTCGAGCCTAATATCTATGCTCCTAGTTGGCCAGATTACATTAAAAATAAGTACTTCCAAAAATAATTAATTCGTAAGGTCGTTTTGTATGGGAGTTGCTGCCAGCCCAGCGCTTTCCATACAAATGTAATTTTGTCATATTTTAATTACAAAATTGACAAACTAGATGACATTTTGCATGTATGTTCTTAAACCTGGTAGCTATGCTTCTGGTTTGTCTGTTTTCCGTTTTATTATTTACTACACTACTGCCCAAAAAATGGAAATTTACGTTTTAGGGTTCATGTATGTATGTACTTATGTGTCTGAGTTTCTTTTTTCTACCATAACTTCTAAACGCTCTAAGCAATTTCAATATAATATATATCGATACATTTATATTGACAGCGCAAGTGACATCAAGTACATAAACATAATTTAAAATACAAACCGGCGGATTTTAAACACCATATAGTTAATGTTTTTCTTTAAAATCTATCGAGTGGGGTATTAAAATGAAGGGCTTTTAAACAAGATCCCATATAAATATATATAAATTGCAGTTTTATGTTCAATAAAACTATAAAACCTTTCCAAAAATAAATAATTTGCAGTCGGGTTTTTACTTTTTAATTAATTTATACTTGTTTTATCACTTACATTTGAATTAAAATTCCCATACACAACAATAATTCAAAAAAAATTATAAAATCCGTGATTTTACGGAAAAGTGGTGAACCATAAGCATAGATAATGAATACAATAGACATTCTAGATGGTGTGCTCGAAGAGTAAAGCCCTCGTAGGGATGCTTCGTGGAGAAGCGAAACGCGTTGAAAATTCTTTCTATTTAGCTACGTGGCGACTATGACGTCAAGTCGTCTTAGCAGGAAAGTTAGGCGGAATCGTTACTAGATATATTTTTATATGTTGAGTGTTTGTATACAATTATAATATGTTTTCTTAAAATATTTGTTTTTAGAAGCATATATTCATATCTATGCTTCTAATAGGATAAAAGTGGCACACAAAATTTTACTGCCTTTGATCTCTAGCTATTTAATAATAATAATAATAATAAATCTTTATTTTAGGTAACAGACACAATAAATAAATTTAAAAATGTACGGACCCATAGAACATAAATACCGTAATCTAATATATATATATATATATATTAAAAATTAATGACACTACATAACGGGTAGATTCTGCTTCCTCTCCCTGAATAGGCGGTATACCACCACTGCAGGCCAAAAGTCCGGTGTCAGGAACATCTTGGATTGAGCCCGGACGTAACGCAGGATGTCTTCTCCTTTTGTCTACTTGTCCAGTCGAGAAAGGTATATTTTAACAGTCGGTGCTACGACCCGTAGTGTGAAGGTCGTAGCAATAGCTGTGCCGCGATGATTGCGGTTCTGCCGAGGTTGCCGGCTCTTCTTTTTCACAAGGGTGAGTACATTGTCATCCTGAACCGCACAGGGTACAGCACGCTGTACATCCACACTCTGTGGCTGTGTTTTTATATCAGTTTGACATGTTTTCGAAACCTGTGCGTATGACTGCTTCTGATGCCGTGCTATAGGTGGTCGTACAGTTGCAGTCGGAGTTAACGTCATAGGCTGTGACGATGGCATGACGTCAGCTGCAGGTCGAGTTACGTCGTTTTGAGCCCGTGGTGACTCAGTAGGCGATATTGTCGCTGAACTGCAGAGTGGCGATATTTGTTGTCGAGTGCCGCCTCGATGTAGGTTAACGTTTTGCACACTAGGCGATTGTGAAAACGTTTTACTTCGCAAATAACATATTTCCTTTCGCAACGTGTCAACTGTCTGCTCTGAAATTTCCAGCTTAGAGCGAATTTCCATAATACTGGACTTCAATATACGGATGTCTTTCAGAAGCGTACTGGCATCAACGTGGTCAAAACTAATGCTTGGAATCACATTGAGGTCCTTTATCACGTAGGTGGGCAGATTATCTTCATTAGTTTCCTTAAAAACTCGGAAAATATCGTACAGATCCTTTTTTCTTCGGCCGTCCCCTTGTCGTACTGTGAAACGAACACTAGTCACAGCAGTATCGGCAAGAATTTTTTTGGCTTCTAGAATCTGAGCCTCCGTAAAATGGGATGAACAGATCTGTTCCAGGCTAACTTCATCCATCACATCCAGTTTTTGCTGGATGAAGGCAAGTGCTTCATGAACGATGATAGTGTCCGAACGTTTTGATTGCGCCATTTCGCAATAATTTCAACACACAACACAACATTTAAGAACAAGATGACGGAACTTCGTTTGTATGGAAAGCGTACAAAGACCTTACACGAGAACCTTAATGTTTTTGACCTTACACAAGTTGACCTAAGTTTAAACACATGAGCGTCGTTCAAAATTAAATAAATTGTTTTGACTTCAACTTTTACATCAAAAATAATGATATGGAATATACACTCGCACTCGCATGGTGGTAGGGCATTTTGCAAATGCCCGCCTGGCTAGCTACCACCCTCAAGTAGAAAATCTGTCGCCAAGCACCTAACGGTGTGTTCCGGCAGCTGTCCTTGAGAGCCAGTACTTCTCGGTTAGCCTGAACAACATCTTCGACCACATCATCACATACGATGGTAGGTGAGATAGTGGTCAAAGGCTAACCTATACGGCATAAAAAAAAAACTATTTATTCTACTGCCGTTGAAAAAGAAGAATTTTGAAGCTATTCATCAATTATTATTTTTTGTTTCAAAGAGATAACTAATTATGTAACATTGTATTCATTGCATTATTGCCTGCTAAGCGAATAAGCTTACAAAACTACAACAAAAGCAAACATTTTAACCACGAGCTGGATTCGAACCCGCGACCATCAGTCCCTATAGTCGGGACATGCTCTGGCTATTGAGCTATCGTGGTAACTAAGTCATAGCAAAAATGTATCCTTTAGTTTCTATTGTTTAACTGTCTTAAGAAACGGAGCGGCTTGAAAGCTTCCTAATTACCTCTTAGCCAAGAACATAATGTTTCATTTGCATAAAGCTTATCTCGTTTTAATTCATACTTGTTACTGTGTACTGTTTCAGCCAAAGAAATGGATTGTCGGGTTGATATGAATAATTTAAGAACTTTGAAGCTGCTGAATTTTATGAGTTCGGTAATCACATGCACATCAAAACTTACTGGTAAAGTCACACATCTCAAACTAATTCGTAAGGAGGCATTAGACACGACCATTACTACACAGATCGCTTCGCACGAAGTGGTAACAGAAATTCATACAGGTACAATCTCATTCGGTAATATTCTAATTATGAAATGAAATACAGACTTTTATTGGCATATTTTATTTATACACTTCTTTAAAAAAATTAAAAAGTTAAATTAAAGCATTATTATCCTATCAAAACAATGCTTTAAAACATTTTTTTAATTATTAAAGTACAATGTGTCCCGACCAAGGAGGTTTCAATTCAATTTAAGTACACATTATCTGTGGTAAGCGCGCTGCGCGCGCAAAGCACTGGTTCCGAGCCATAGACCAAAAACAAACTTTTTCCATTTTTGCGTTATTTCGTACATACGAATTTGAGTAATATTTTGTTGGATAAAATGTTTATTTAATGTAGCTACCTATAGCCATGAGATTAAATAAAGTAGTGTATGCAACTGCATATAATTAGGTTTTAAAACACTCGTCTCTTGAAACTCGCCTGCGGCTCGTTTCAAAAATCATACTCATGTTTTAATACTCTCTATTATATGACAGTTGCATAAACTACTAATATAACATATTTGCTTGTTAAGTCTTATTTCACCGATTTCAATATCGTATTGTATCTCATTCCGTACTTGTGCGTTATTGTAATGTAAAACGCACGAGTTTCTTATCAATAATGTAAAACGCACGGTTTATCAAGATGCTCCGTCTAAAACGAACGGTACTTTTTTAAATCTTAGCACAGAGTTTTCATGTCAGAAAAGTGGTCAACATTTTATGAATAAAATTGACTTTGGGAGATGAAATTTAATAATTTATACATTTAATTCTTTTATTTATTTTATGTTGATCATAAATTACAACCATTGATCTGTAACAAAACACATTAATATTAATATATTTTATTAGAAACAGTGGCTGGTATTGTGTATTTGACTTTAGAAAATAGCGCTGATGCGCGCGCATCGCTAATTTGTAAACAAGTAAAAGTTATTCCGCGCGCTTTTTCTTTTTATTATTTTTATTTAAAAAGGTCGTCAAGTAATGATGAATTTCTTAATTCGACACCAGAAGTCTCAGAGGCAGCAAAAAAGGCAACTCTAAACCTATTGTTCGAAAAATCGACCGATAGATACTTACAAGGGTATCAAAATTTCATCTTATGTAAAACAAGCAAAGATGCCAATTCATTTTCAGTGTGTTTTTTCCTGGCAAGTATGTTATAAAACGTCGTATGACATACGGACACCGGGGACTCCCAGTGCGTCTCAATTTTTAGGAGATCGAACAAGCTTTCTCAGTTGTCTTAGAGAACAGAATATTGTCTTGATGCTGACCTTCGGCGAAACAAATTTCCAACTTTATTCGTGATTCCCTATATATATGGCTGGTATGCTGCCGCTCTTACCTCCATTACCCCTAGAAGTACCAAGTCTGAGATAATTTCCGAATGAATCAGGATAAAAACTACTATCACATATTCTTATGATACCAAGAAAATTAAGAATAGACCTCGTGGAAAACCAAAAAATACATCAGAAATTTTCGAGAATTACGGTTACAAAACCTATAAAACACGAAATACAGTTCTTATCCAAGCATTTGCAAGGACGAGCACACAGAACTTTTTAACGTTAGTTAATCTATTTCAGATAAATTACCGACTGTGATTGCAACAACTCCCGAAGAACCTACTCCAATTACACCTACCATTAAGACGCATCCAAGTAAACCAAACAACAATACAACTACACAAAAAACTGAAGACATGTTCCCATTCTCAACACATTCAACAACGGTTCAAACTGATTCTGATTCACCAGCAAGCGAAGGTAGCAAAGGTGAAGGTACATTTGCACTTATAATAAAACTTTTTTAGTGTGATAATTCCCGTGAGTATGAGACATATGTTTTAAATGACCGGCTGTGCTCACACGTATTGGTCTTAATTATCGACTTGGGTTTCGGGCATATCCTCACCTTCATCAGGTTCACGCGTCTAAACCGCGGCGACTACTCAGCGCAACTGGGAGTACTTATTGTAATTTTTTTTTATGTTATTGTGACGGAACAAGCTCGAGGCCCACCTGATGCTAAGGGGACTGACCTTTGCCTATAACAGATGCATTTCGTCACAAGTCACGAGTTGCACTACGCCCGTCACCTTGAGACATAGTTGTTAAGTCTCATGTGCCTGTAATTTTACTGGCTCTCAAGGACAGCTGCCGAAACATACCGTTAGGTGCTTGAGGGTGACAGATTTTCTACTTGAGGGTGGCCGCTAGCTAAGCGGGCATCCGCAAAATGCCCTTCCACCATGCGGTGAAGCTCAAGCCTGCAGCGGGATTCGAACCATGGACCTGCTGCGCGGCACGCAATGCTACTGAGCTATCACTGCTAATTACGGTAAAATACGCAACCGGTGACGTTCAGAACAGCTGTATAGGAGACAATATAGGGATGTCTAAAGACTGAAGAACGAAAACTGAACACCTGTGCTGTAACTTCGGTGATACATCTGTTTTTCCAAGCTTTAGAGCCAATTTCACCTGAGTACAGTATAACTATACGAGGCTAATGTAAGTCTATGTAACCAATAAAAATATGATAGATATTTGTCTATTTTGTATTGATTTTTACGAAATTTAACGAACGATGAAAAATATCTTATCAAAAATAAAACATATACGGTTGAATTTGGCGGTATACCTCCATAAACAAAAAGGAAATATGTCCTCTTTGCTACAGCTACATAATACTATTTCTATTACTACGTGCTGTCACATATAAAAGTCCTAACCAAGATGTCTTAAATTTTCCACGACCAACAAATTTAAAATCTCCTACTTGTTTGACGTCCTGTGATAGTAAAGGACTATCATATTTTCATGGTTTATAGTATAAAGTTATCTGCGTATTTTTAGCTGTAGCAAAGTAGCCATATTTGTTTTTTAGTTTTGGAACTGTATCGCAAAGTTCGCTCGTTCCACTACGATCCCCTATTTCAGTCCCCCAGGGGTTCAACGGTACCTATACAGTTTTGGATTAATTGTTTTCCTTTGCAACAGCTGCCTGCCTGACTTCACATAAAAGTAAATCAATAAATTAATATTACATTTTAATGGTTAGTAGGATAAAGTTATGGTGTATTAATGAATCCTTAAGTTGGTGAATTTGGGCCTTAGGAGAAAACCTAAAAGACCATCATAGTAATAACCGCTAGGGTTCGGGAAATTGCTACTTTTACAAAAGAGGTGTATGAGTGTTTGTGGCAGAGATGAAAATGTACAAATCCGCGTGTGTTGTAATTAGAATGGGCTAGATAAGGAATGTTAGTGGAAGGTTGACAGGCACCAGTGACAGAACTGTTGAAGAAGCATAGTGTGGAAAATGGGATTAAGTAACTTTGGTCCAAACGTCAAAAACTCAACGCAGTCATTTCGTCATAAAGTAATATAGCTGCACTGGTGTTAAAAGTACCATATGTTAGAATAAGATGTTACAGCATCATAACTTTGAAATGACATAAAGTAAATTTGCTGAACTGATAAATTGCTAATGCGACAATTATTCTAAAATTGAAAACGGCTAAAGTAGGAAATATATTAGAAGCGTCATTGGAACATTATTATATTCACAAAATTTATCTGTTTACGTTGGAGGTTAAAATAGTAATGATGCATTAATATTACACCTTAATATTTTTTAAATAAATAATTTAACCTAACTCATCCAATCATCACACTGGCGTTTTAGCATCTGTAAGGTTTTTAGACCAAAATATAATATCTACCTTTAGGTACTCTATTATAAAAGATGTTAGGCTTTTGTGCATTTTTGCATTATACCTATTAAAGGTTCCATCAATTTGACTAAAAAACACATGAACCTTTCAAAGCAACGACATCTCGCCTTTTTAAAAACATTTTTTTCTGTCTGCTTTTTTATTTTTGTTTGTTTTTTATAACATTAATTGACGTCAGGCTTAAGTTATCCGTAATCGAAAATGAAAGGGACGAACCACATAAAACGAGAAATATCTTGAGTATGAATGTTGATAGATAAAGGGAAAGATGAAATCATATTAGCAATTGGATATATAATAGATGGAGTGAAGTGGATAGTGTGGAGCAAATCCTGCTATGTAGTGATTATTTAAATATTTTTGTAGAATATTTAAGTTTTCGAAAATCTGGCAAAGCAGAAGCATAGATATTAGGCTCAAGGACATACATGCAAAGTGTCACCGAGTTTGAACACTTAGTATTTAAAATATGACGAAACTACGTTTGTATGGAAAGCGCCACGAGCACTCTAGCCTTAAACACCCAACACTACTTAGTTTACACAATAAAAGCTCACATGGATATAATGAAAATAATGCTATACGGTTATGTATAACAGACAGAAACTTTAGATTTGGCGGGAAATTCCTAAGATTTTATCTAAGTGCATGCGTTTAGTTTTTGCTAAACTTTTGTAAATTTCTTTTCGTTCTTAGTTTGCTATGGTTTTGTTTGAGAGGTGATAATTTAGAGCTATGGTTGAGGCTAGGGGCTCAATTATTATTATCGGGGCTAAACATAAAAAAGGGCCAGATTTAGCGCCGAAAGGGCCAAATTGGCGTTAGTTAGAGAGGAGCAGTAAGATGGCGGCCGGCGGTGATCGTAGACTTCTGATAGTCCTAAGAAAAATTTTGAGACATTTCTTTTTTGTTAAAAAAAAAAAACAAATATTTTTTTTGTTTTTAAATGCCTATTGCGAGCCAAGAGCGCTCGCGGCATCACTAGACCGCACCGAGCTCCCTTTTAATAGAGTTTTGAATATTTAAATCAAGCAAGTAATAAAAATATGAAATATTAAATTGAGACTTTTAACATCAGGTGGTCCTCGTGCTTATTCAGTCAAAACATATAAAAAAACGCAAAAGAAAATTTAGTATGATTTAGTTTAGTATAAATTAAATTTAGTATATATATACTAAATAGATGAGATAGGTCAAGGGGTAGCTGGTAATAAAAAATAATAATTTCAGGTCCTCCAATTGGAGCCTTAGCGGCTGTTGGCGTGGTTATAACAGCGTTATTAGTAGCAGCACTGAGTGCAGTGGTGATTGCAATAAAAAAAATAAAAAAGGCGAGACAGGTACTTCCATAATTTATCAATTTTGACTTGTTCCCCATAGGACTTTAGGAGTTTCTTTGCGCGATAAATCCTGAACAAGAAAGTTCGCCAAAATGAAATCACCGACATAGCATTTAGAATTTACAAGTGGAAGTAGCAATGGACAGGCGACATCTCGTGATGATAACCGATGGGGAAGAAAAGCTCCCGAGTGGTAACCACAGTACATCGGAAGACGTAGAGCTGGTAGACCCCGCACTATGTGGAGTGACGACTTCGTAGAAGGCGCGGATAGCCAGTAGTGACAAGTGGCTAATAGCCGTATATTGTGGCGTTCTTTGTTCAACAGTGGACGTCTTCCAACGGATGATGACGAACGGTGGACGTCTCAGCTGTTCATGATAATCCTTGTGAGATGGGCCGACGTCACTGTATGTCCCGGGGAGTCGATGGAGGATTATTGTCGTTTGTTGTGTAGTTTTCAGAAGCGCTCGTAGCGAAGTTTGCTTAGCTGTTCTTAACCGATCAGCAAAGTTAAGCAACGTCTGCCGCGGTCATGAGTTGAATGGTGACCGCTAGTGACATTAATACTCAGCGTGCACGTGCTTCGGAGTGCAAGTTAAGTCTTGCATGTTGTCTTACGATTGCAATCGTTATAGCATGGTGATAGGGCATTTTGCGAATGCCCGTCTAGAGAAAGTGCCGTGAAGATATAGTTCAGCTAACCTAGAATTACTGGCTCTCAAGAACTGCTGCCGGAACATACTAATAGGTGCTTGGTGACAGATTTTCTACTTGAGGGTGGTACCTATGCAGGGCATTCGCAAAATGCCCTTCCAGCATGCGGTGAAGCTCGCAGGCGGTGGGATCCAACCAGGTACCTGCGGCACGGCAGTCCATAGCTATTACCGCTCGGCCGTCATTGCTTCGTATAATATATACTCTTCACTTTCGTGCAAGAAAATAACCAATATATCTTGTGGAAATAGGGCCACAGGAAGATATCTAAAGCTAATAATATGTGTACTCAGACCATGAAAATGTTAGCAAAGAATTTATAACTCAGAACACTTTTGTATTTCTAGGTAAACGAAACCGAGATAGACTACCAAAACCTTCCTCAACACAACGAAGGTCCAATGCCGTTGCCTGCCCAATGGAATTTACAGAATGACTACACTGTGCCACACAACGAGAACAATCTCGAACAATTATATGCAAAACCGATTCCGAAAATCAAAAGAAGTATTGCTCTCGCGCCAGAATACGCCCAAGTTCGTGATGTTAATATCAGTGAGCCAACATATGCAGAAGTAGTAAATTCAACATGTGATTCCAACGGGAATGAGCCAGCTTACGCTGAAGTCGGGAAAAGCAATTACCAGAATTTCGTAAAGAATCCAAGTGAACCATTAAACTATGCAAATGTTGAAGCGATGTACTCTCAAGTATCCAAGCCTTTGAATCCAAGAAGCTTGAATTATATTGAAATTAAAAGTCCTGAATCGAGTTACGCCAATGTTCAAGAGTTAAGGAATGAAAATGAAACACTTTACGCGGAAATAAAGGACTAGTGGATCGTCCCGGCTTCGCACGGGTATATAACAAAAATTCAAATAAAATCAACCTCTTTGAAATAATTCTAATGTAGGATTCTAATCGTGAAAGAATTTTTCAAATCGGTGCAGTAGTGTTTACAATTATTCGTTACATACAAAGCTACCAATCTTTCCTTTTTATAATATAAGTGTAGATAAATTTAAGTTTTTTGTTTTTAGTTTGCGTTTTAGTATTAAGGTATCCTACAAACATTCGCTACTTTTACTATTATTATTTATATATATGATTACAAGTTATATCGCGTGCTAAGCAGATATCTACCTAGTAATTCTTAACCGATTAGCTAAGTTAAGCAACGTACACTGTGGCCATGAGTTGGATAGTTCACATGAGTAGCATTACTACTGAGCATCCTTTGGAGGGCACGTGTCTTAGGAGAGCAGTCATGATTGTGGAGCATTTTGCGAATGGCCGCCTGGCTAGCTGCCACCTTCAAGTAGAAAATGTATCGCCAAGCATCTAACGGTGTTTGCGAAATTACAGGTACATGAGACTTAACAACTTTGTCTCAAAGAGATGCGCGCCATTGCCCAATCGCAAAAACCATACGGTGAATCTCAAGTCGGCGGTTGGGATCGAACCTGGGACCTGCAGCACGGCAGTCCATAGCTATTACCGCTCGGCCATCATTGCTGGATGGTTAGTAGACAAAAATGGTTGTAACATGAATTGGTTTTAAGAGCAATCCCATGCCACTGTCAGCTGTTGACATCACTTTCAACGAATAAAATGTGGAAAATGTTGATAATGTTATCGCTAACTTTTCCTTCTTGAGTCGGGCTAAAATGTTAATTTTATGGCAAAACTTCACTACCAGTGATATAACTATTTAGTTAATTTAATCATTACAAACGTGTTGCTTTAAGTTTAAATATACACTACTCAAAACAAAATAAGATTCTCCTGTCAGTATTTGAACTGAGGGATTAATTAGTGGGGAAAGGTGCTTTTTACAGACGAGTGCAAAGTCAATTTTTATAATAATGATCGGTGTATTAGTAAGTGGAGACGACGCGGCGAGTGGTTTTCGGAGTCCTGCATCTACGAAGTTGACCGTTTCGGTAGTCCCATTGCAATGGTTTGGGCTGGGATTAGCTTACACGGTAAAACTGAGCTTACCATTTTCAACGCGGGTACCGTAACTGCAGAACGTTACAGCGAGGATATCATCAGGCCTCAAGTGAATCTATTTGCACAGCAAGTAGGTCCTGGATTCGTCCTGTATCAAGACAAAGCCCACGGAGCTCGAGCAACCCAAGCCAGAATAGAAGAGTCTCATATTGAGATATTACCATGGCCAACTAATAGTCTGGATTTAAATTCAATCAAGGATATGTGAGACCAATCAAAACGAAAGGTCAGATAGAAAAATTGAGGGTCTACAACCATCAACAGCTGATTGACGCTTAAAAACCTGTCTGAGAGGAGATTCCAGATGAAAACGTGAAAAATTTGATCCAGATTATGCATGCGAGGCTTCGGGAGAGCATACACTTTACTAAAAAGAAGAAACAAAAGTGACAAGTTTTTTGAAGCGCTCGTAGCGAAGTTTATTTAGCTGTTCTTAACCGATCAGAAAAGTTAAGCAACGTCGCCCGCGGTCTTAAGTTGGATGTATGACCGCTAGTCACATTACTACGGAGCGCTACCGTGCTTCGGAGGGCACGGTAAGCCGTCGGTCCCGGTTGTCATCTTAGGATGGCAGTCGTTATAGCATGGTGGTAGGGCAATTTGCGAATGCCCGCCTGGCTACCTACCACCCTCAAGGAGAAATCCGTCGCCAAACACCTAACGGTGTGGTCCGGCAGCTGTCCTTGAGAGCCAGTAGCTCTAGGTCGGTCTGAACAACATCTTCGCTAACATCATCACTTACCATCAGGTGAAATTGTGGTCAAATACTAACATATCAGGCATAAAAAAAACAGTGTTTGTCTTTTTCCGGTGATTTGGTTTTCTTCGTGTTTTTCATTCAAATGGCCAATTTCATTATAAAGTTATAAAATTCAACCTAGAGGGCGCCGCACGGGTAACATCGATTCCGTAGTGTGTCCGTAGTAAAATATTATTTAAAAACCATCAACATTGAAATTAACTGTGAACATTGCTAGCAGTGTGTGATTTATAGCTTAATTAAACGGAGTGGTTTAGTTATTTTTTAAATCATGACAGTGTTAATAACAAAAATACGACAAATTGTGAATTTTCAAAATCAGTTACCGTCAAACGATCCTATCAATTAACTTAACATACCATATAATTGAATGATCAAACGAACTTACCTGAAGTGAAGTTCGATCCTTAATTGTTCTGCCCTCGTCGAAGAGATTTATTTAATTGTAGTAGCTCCGGCTACGCCTCATCTCACTCGCACTTAGTTTAGCACCGTAAGAAAAAAAAGAGACACAGTCACTCCTTCCGGCGTTCCTCCATTATGCGATAACCTCATTTTAGTTTAGAGAGATAGGTTTACCACCTAAATAAGAAGTACACAACATTTAATTAACGGGAAATTAGCCTTTAGTCTAAGGGTTGGGAGGGATTTTAAATCTCTTCGACGAAGGCAGAACATAAGGATCGAACTTCACTTCAGGTAAGTTCGTTTGATCATTCAATTGTTCTGCCTTAGTCGAAGAGATTTATTTAATTGTAGATGTTTAGAGTTTCCTCAATGTTGTAGGAATAAGAAAAATATACATAATATATTCAAAATTTATTTAAATGTGTAATATATAGGCACTTAATTTACTTCTACCTTTAACACAAATCTAAGTTTACATAATGAAATGTACTTAATACAATTTAAGAAAACAATGCATTAGCAAAACTTGAATCACGTTCTATACTCGTAATTGGCCTGTTATAAAAATTTGCAAATACTGCGGATTGCTCTGTCCATCCAGCAGTCCGTCTAATGACATCGACACTTACGCCAGCCTGTTGTGCAGCCGACGTGGCTACGTGACGAGTGCTATGTGCACCGAAAATCGAGGTGTCGATGCCACTAGCGGCAAGAGTTTGCTTTATCCATCGACCAATGGTTTGTGACGATGCCGCATGATAAGGTTTTCTAAAAGTTAAGATAAGCTTGTCTCTTGGTTTACAATCAGCAATTCTATTTGAGTCTGTTTGATTCTTATAGAATAATAACGTCTCTGCTGGACAGACACAAGGACGTTGTCTGAAAAAAGGTAAATCCAGTATAGGCGGGCATTTTCCTGCGGCTGACGTTTTAGTAATATCTGTGATCACTATAATAATTCTGTCATCATGAACTTTGATATTAGGGATCCTGATCAAAGATAAAGTTTGACATCTTTGTCCAGTAGCCAGGGCCAGCAGTACGACCAGTTTTTTACTAAGTTGTTCAAGAGTTAATGATTCGTTAGGATACCATGTCGCCAGGTAATCTAATACAATATTTGGATTCCATAGACTGTGGTACTTAGGAAACGATGGCTTCATTTTAAAAACACCCTTAAAAAATCTTTTTAGTTGTTCGTCTTTTCCTACCTTATTTCTAGAAATAAGGGACAAAGCAGAACGATGGGTGTTCAAGGTCCCATACGAGGAGCCATTGACTAGACATTTCGACAAAAAATCTAATAGTTTGTAAACTGAAACTTCCATAGGATCGTGACTATTTTCTTTACAATAATGCCACCATAGCTTATAACTAGATGTATATTGCGATATTGTGCTATTGGACAAAGATGACATCATCACCGTCAATGCTGAAGGAGGGACTTGTTGCCTGGTGAACGCTTCCCGGATAAAAGACTTACAGCCAGGGAAAGATGTCGGTGTAAAGGGTGAACCTCCCTGTAATTAGAAGAGAGTAAAAATTTATCAGGCGGAAGTATAAATGTTTTAATAGTCAGAGATTTGAAAATCGGAAACCATGGTTGTGATGGCCAATTTGGTATCACAACTATGCCAGTAGCTTCTTCAGTAGTTATTTTATGAAGCACCTTCAAAATAAGTGCAAAAGGCGGAAAGGCGTAAAAAAACATGTCCCATTTAATGGTAAAAGCATCGACATTGCAAGCATATGGGTCCCTTTTCCATGAAATATACTTCTCACATTTTGTATTTAATCGCGAAGCAAAGAGATCTATTTCTGGCAAGCCAAATGTATTTGTAATTTTTTTAAACGCGTTTGGGTGCAAGTCCCATTCTATATCAATATTTCTAGACTCACTATCTGCCTCCACGTTTAAAGATGATTTGATGTATGAAGCAAAAAGGAAAATGTTGCGTCTTTCACACCAAGTCCAGATTTTTCGAGTTATGTCATTTAGATGTGGGTATTGGACACCACCCATTCTGTTTATATAAGCGATAGCTGTTGTATTATCTATCCGCATTAGAATTTGACAATAGCTTAGTTTACTAGCGAAAGATTTTAAACCAAAGTACGCTGCTAAGAGTTCTAAGTAATTAATGTGACAATTAGCTTCTTCTGAATTCCAAGAACCACCTATCTTTTCTCCACGACAAGCGGCTCCCCAGCCAATCATCGAAGCATCCGTATATATTTCAAGGTCAAAATTTGTAGATTTAATCGGATTCTTTGACATTAAAATAGTACTTTTCCACCAGAGTAAATCTTGGCGTAATTCATTTGGAACTTCCATGACTTTGTCATAGTTATCATTGTTTAATAACGCTAAATACTTCGCTCTTTCTAAATTCTTAGTATATAACCAGCCATAGGCGACAGCAGGACAGGCTGCTGTTAAAATTCCCAGATATCGAGCAAAGTTGCGGATTGAAAGATAGCTAGTGTTCAGCATTTGGTTAGTACGTATTAGAATATCTTGTTTCTTTTGATCTGGTAATACCAACGTCATATCCATGGAGTTGAGAATAAAACCTAGAAACTGACAGATTTTGTTAGGTTTTAGAATACTTTTGTCGTAGTTTATAACGAAACCAAGTTGAGTGAAAAGTAATATGGATTCATCACGGCTTTTAACACAATCCTCGTATTTATTTCCAAAACAGCAGCTATCATCAAGGTAAAATACTGATTTGAACCCCCGAGACCGCAATGAAGATGCAACAGGTTTCATAAGTTTAGTGAAAGCATGCGGAGCGGAAGCCAGACCAAATGGTAAAACTAAGAATTCATACAAGATAGATTCAAAATAGAATCTTAGATATTTTGTATGTTCGACGTGGATGGGAACTAAAAAATAGGCCTCCTTGAGGTCTAATTTTATCATATAAGTATTCGGTGTTATCAATTTAACTGCCGTTCTTATATCTTCCATTTTAAAGTGACTAGAATAAACAAATTTATTTAATTTTTTAAGATTCAGAATTAGTCTTTTTTTACCATCACTTTTAGGAACAAGAAAGATATTGGATATGAATTGACCTGCACATGGTTTACATCTTCGTATAGCTCCCGACTCGAGCAGTCTCGATAACTCTTTAGTAATGTATGATTTATCAGACTTTGCAAGTGATACATTGACATATGTGTTAGGAGCTTGATAAGGCACTTCAGAAAAAGGAATCTTATAACCCGAGATAGTATTTAAAACGCTTTGATCTTTAGTAATATTCTTCCATGCCTTTACAAAATATTTAAGACGACCTCCATGTACCTGTGGTTCTATTGTTTGCGTTTGTAGGCAGCTTGCTTGCGGTTCGACGGTGGCGCTGACAGTGCATAGGCTGTCTGTGCTGGCGTCGGCAGCTGCGTGCGGTTGTTCAGCCTCGGCTGAAAGGGAGCACGGCGACGAAATTGTTGGTATTGAGGCGCCCGCGTCTCGCCGGATCGGTGGGTCTGCCGTGACGATCGCTGTTGCTGGTTGCGAGATGCTGGGCCCCTGGAGTTTAAATTACTCGAAGTAGACGCCGTTGTAGGTTGTATCAGCTTGCCCGTCTTTTGTACACCGCGGGAACTTTTAATGAACTCATCAAGTTTTTCACCAAATAAATGGCTATCTCGCTTTCGATTTTTGAATGAATCGATTAGAGTTTTATCAACCATTGGCGTTATGAGAGAACGTCTAGTTTCAGTTTCTGAGTAATGAGAATCTGCCAAAATTTTTGCCATATCAGATAAATTTTTAAGTACTTCAGGCGTACTTATTGTCTTTGTCAGAATATCTGACATTGTTCTACCCAGGATTGTGAAGGCACAACCTAGTTGGGCCTGTTTTTTCTCCAACCTACCGTCACGGTTTTTTGCCGATTCGTTTAGTACGGTTGAAATTTCGGGGTTTAAGGTGGGCGGTTTCATCAGAGGACAATTTTTTGGAAAAATGTATTTTTTAAGTATTATTTCTTTCTCTTCTTTTTTGAGCCCATCCTTAAGCGTAGGTTCCCACCTTTTCGCTAAATCTTCAATAATAACTGGCCCCCACTCGTCGTTTTCCGCTTCAAATAGCCCAAGTGCTTGTAAAAGCTCAGGATCAGCCGAAAGGGACTCGGCGACCTCCACAGATGATTCATCTGGAGGCAGGCTAGTTTGTATGTCATCAGCAGTATGTGTCATCGGCGAGGTTACTGGCTCAACTTGCGGCGGCAGCGGTGGCGGCGGTGGCGGCGTGTCAGTGCGGACCGATTGACAGGACATGATGCGATCCAGACTAAGGTCTTGGACTCTGGACCGACGTCGGCGGTCTCGCTGTGAGTGCGGTGACGAATAGGGCGATATAGACGCTGAGTCCCGATCATCTACAATAATAGAAAAAAAAAGAATAGGTTAATGTCTCGCATTAACTCACATAAAATAGCTATTGGCCAATATCTCGTATTGGCTCGAAGCAAAATAAGTTTAGCCTAATATCGCGTATTAGGTCTGATATATTGTGGGTACCTTCACAAGATAACGACGACGGCCGATTTCTCTTCAGCTTTTCTTCATATTTTTTAAGTTTTCTTCGCCATTTATCTTCCTTGCTGCTTTTCCGCTTAGGCATATTCACACGAATTTAGAATAACAGTAACTTTACACCTTACTCAAGTAATATTTATACTTTATAGTTATTATATAACACAACGTGCGGTGAGCGTGCGCGCGCGCGAACGAATGAGGTTATCGCATAATGGAGGAACGCCGGAAGGAGTGACTGTGTCTCTTTTTTTTCTTACGGTGCTAAACTAAGTGCGAGTGAGATGAGGCGTAGCCGGAGCTACTACAATTAAATAAATCTCTTCGACTAAGGCAGAACAATTCCCTACAACCATCACAACAAAAACGTGCAAATATATTTGGATTATCAGCTGGAGTGCGTTCAGAGGCTCAGAGTGTAGTTGTTTCGTTGTTTGGTTGTTTTGCAACTTACCCTGAGGTATGGAACGACCGGTTGTTTTATAACCTCAAACAAATTGTGACATTGACAGACTTACATCATTATCGTAATAATAATTGCTATTTAACACTATCACAAATTAGTTTTCCTTTTTTATTTAAGTTTTATATTCTGAGAAATTATATTAGTATTTATATTTTTTGAGATATATGGGTGAGCGCATCAGATGAATACGATATAAACGTCAAAGTCATTTCATGTCACGTGTTTTATGGTTAAAAAGTTGCAACCTTCAAAGGTTTGGAACGGTCCAGTTGTGACAACCGAACGCTCTACGCGAAGGTTGTGAACGACGTTAGAGTGAAAAGTTGCACTCCGAGTGCGCTCTAACCAAGGTTCGGAACGCACCCCAGTGTGTGTGTGTTTTTCGCCAAAAGTGTCATATTAAATGACAGTTAGTTCACCTCGTTTTAAATAAACGTTTTTTTTTTCAATGGCGGTATTCCTTTATTAAACAAATACTACAAACTATATACAACACTACAGCTACTACAATACTACAGCTACTACAGTAAAAGCATTTGGACTCATAGGGAGTCCAAATGCTCTAGCCCACTATCAGTTGGCAGCGTGCCCAGCATGCTGGCAGCATTGCCCCGTTGAATTGCAATGCTTATTCTAAATAAACGTTGACCTTGAACTCGTTGAATGTTATTGTAACAACACAACGTACGAATATATGAGTGTCATCAGAAGGCTATTTTCGAGTGAGCTATTAACAACATCCGTAGCACAGTGGTTAGTAAGCCGCTTTACAATCAGCCGTCTCGGATATCGAAATCCGATGATATACATTGTGAACTTTATGTAACGATATTTTTTTTATTTGACTTTTTTATGATAGAGAATTGAAGATTATACCATATTACACTAATAACGGGTGGTTTAATTATAATATAAAATGGATAGCAGCACTGAAAATATAATATTCCGGAAACTGCGAAGAACCAGCTCAGCAAATGATATAACTACAATATCGCAAAATTCGATGCTTTTTGATACCGCTATCAGTATACTGAATACATTACTAGACAAAAATCAATACACAACGAAGCTGCACAATAAAATCAAATTACTTGATGAAAAATTATCATCAGCCAGCCAAGAAATTGAATCCTTGAAGTTGAATAATATAAGACTACATAACGAGTTGCAAATGGCATATAAATTAATAGATGAAAATGGGAATATTGATACCACATGCCATACCCCATCACCGTTCGGAAAACAAAATAGTACACCAAACAAACAAATAACAGAAATTATAAATACACCATGTACCATTTTACCCGTAAGCAGGTAAAATGTAAAATCAATGCAATGCCTGATTTTACAAGATAATGACAATAACTCAACTACGACAGAAAATACAAATCAATATCTCATCCTAAATAACATAAGCCCAATTTTCAACGACCACTGTTACACACATGATGAACCAGCTGAGCCTATAGCGCCCTCAAAAGTCATTAGTGACTCAATCAGGAATGAAAACCGTATAGTCATCTTTGCAGACCAACAAGGACGTTCACTACGGTCAACCTTAGAAACATTATTAGGACCCAAGTATTCAGTTTTAAGCTACTTAAAACCCGGAGCGAAATTCCACAACGTCATAAACAGCCATGGAGAAGATCTGCGAAACCTTAGCATGAATGATTACATTATATTGTTAGGGGGTACGAATGAAACCAATCCATATGAGTTTCAAGCGAATCTGAACAGTTTTTTTACACATTACAGAAACACAAATATCATTATCTGTGAGATCCCGCAGAACCAATCAAGACACGTAAAAAAACTCAATGACGGCTTGAAATCCATATGTTGTAAGCATAACCACGTATGTTTTGTTGACTTACTATAGTAGACATATACCAAGAGGAAAACAATTTTGTATTAAATTAGGTTCTTTGCATGGTGGTAGGGCATTTTGCGAATGCCCGCCTGGCTAGCTACCA
This sequence comes from Plagodis pulveraria, assembly GCA_963890685.1. Classification (NCBI taxonomy): domain Eukaryota; kingdom Metazoa; phylum Arthropoda; class Insecta; order Lepidoptera; family Geometridae; genus Plagodis; species Plagodis pulveraria. The sequence continues at coordinate 2,633,953 of OY982977.1, forward strand.
CCCTCAAGTAGAAAGTCTGTCGCCAAGCACCTAACGGTGTGTTCCGGCAGCTGTCCTTGAGAGCCAGTACTTCTAGGTTAGCCTGAACAACATCTTCGACCACATCATCACTTACCATCAGGTGAGATAGTGGTCGAAGGCTAACCTATCAGACATAAAAAAAAAAAAAAAAAAGGTAGAAATATACTTAGAGAAATATTACGATTAGACTACTGTTATAAGCGTAATAATTATTATAATAAACAAATGTTAGAGGCTATAAAAGCAAGAAAAGAAAAACGTATGACTGATCGAGACACACAAACAGAAAATAGTTTGTTAAATACAGTTCCAACAGATGCGAACCATACATTATCGTTAAGTAAAAAGTTTTTTCGTCTATATTTACATAAATATCATGCATCAGAATATAAATGGTTTAATCGCCAAATTAGACGAACTAGCACTTTATATTGAACATATCAGAAATAACAACAATTTTATAGATGTTATATGTGTTAGCGAACATAACTTGATCAAAAACGATTTACAGTTATTTAACTTACCGGGCTACCCTTTAGCCGCCAGTTTCTGCAGGCAAAATAGAAATAGTGGTTCTTATATACTTGTTTGCCAAGAAACATAAGTATAAAATACTGCCTGACATTAATTTAATCTGCGAGAAAAATGTTTTTGCATGCTGTGCTGTTGAATTGATTGAACACAAAATTATAATTGTTTGCCTATATAGATCGTCGAATAGAAAAGTAGAAAAGGTTAACCAATTTTTAACAAATCTTGAAGAAATTTTGAATAAAGTATGCTACCGTAATAAGAAAGTTATCATTTGTGGCGACTTTAATATTAATCGTCTGGAAAATAATCCTGCATCAAGGCATTTAGAGCAGATATTTGCAGGCTACAACATGATGTTAAGTATAAAACAACTAACAAGACTTAAAAGTAAAACATGCTTAGACAACTTTGCACACAACATAAGATGATGTCAGATATCAGTCATAGAGCTTGCCATATCAGATCACACAGCACAAGTAATGAATTGCCCTGTCAAAAAGAGCTACTCTACAAGTCACTTCTTTAGATATAAGCGAGACTATAGCGAAGAAAATATAACCAAATTCACTGACTCTTTACAAAATCTAAGTTTCCATGACATTTATAATTCTGATGACCCAGAAAATTTATTTGATGATTTCTTTGACTAATTCAAACTTTTTTATGACCTCTGCTTTCCAGTATTAAAAGTCAAAATATCCCTAATAAAACAACCAAAATGGCTTTGTAAAGGAATTAAACTTTGTGCCAAACGTAAACGAAACCTATTGTGGAAATATCGGCATTATACAAATGAACTTAACAAAAGGACCTTTAAACAATACTCAAATAGATTAAAAGCTGTCATAAAACAAACGCAAAAGGCACAAAATAATTATCACATATCGCTTGCTACAAACAAATCTAAAGCTGTTTGGGATATAATAAATATAAATACAAACAATACAACATTAACGAAGAGATTATGCAAATATATATTAATGGTAGAATAATTTCAGATCCAGTAGAAATAGCACAGTGTTTCAACAATTTTTTCATAGGTGAAGTTGAAGAAACCATAGTAAATAATGCCCGCGGTCTACCTGAATTACAAAACAACTAATTAAAGTCGTGTTTTATCCGTCCAACAAATACTTTCGAAATTATGAAAATTATTAAAAATTTCAAAAACACAAACAGTACGGGGTATGTTGACATATGCACTAAAATTATAAAACGTTGCTCCCCATTTATATCTTGTGTACTTAGTTACATTATACATATTAATATTGAGAGAGGTACATTTCCTGATAAATTAAAAACCTCCGAAATGTTAGCCTTTTACCACTATCTCACCTGATGGTAAGTGATGATGTGGTCGAAGATGTTGTTCAGGCTAACCTAGAAGTACTGGCTCTCAAGGACAGCTTATTAGTGCATATCATGCATATGTAGGGTCCACTCTTAAATATGGTATATTGTTCTGGGGTAACTCCACTGACAAAGAATCTGCCTTTAAAGCTCAAAAAAAGTGTGTCTGTGCTATATACAATTTAAAAGAGACAGTTTCTTGTAAACCATATGTTCAAAAGCTTAAGCTTCTAACCCTCCCCTCGCTGTATATATTAGAAATGGCACTACTAACTAGGAAAAATATTAATAACTATGAAACTTTGAACAGCCAGAGACATAATCACATTATAAGATCAGCCCATCATAACACTGCTGTGTTTGGAAAAAGCTTGTTGTACATGGCACCTAAAATATATAACAAAGTTCCAGGAAGCTTTAAAGACATAAACAGTTCCAGTGTATTTAAAACCAAGTTAAAATTATTTTTGACGACTAAGGCTTATTATTCCATTAATGAATTTTTTGACGCTAAAATTTGAATTTATGAATTGTAATATATTATAATATAATTGACATGACTGTAATATTGACGATGTGCATAGAAATGTATTTGTAGTATAAATGTTTTGTGTATGTTCTGTTAAGTTATTGTTTATTTAAATTAGTCACACAAATATTGTCTGACTTGTATTGGAACGAATCATTATTCAAAATTTGCAAATAGTCTATGTCATCTTAAACATTAATAAAAATTTGCTTAATATAGTCTAAGCATGGCTGATAATTTATATTACTTGCTTAATTAAATAGGTGCATGTGTTTTTATACAATAATGTTGCACACCTCAAACAGGTTTAAACATGGTGAACGAAACATTGTTAACAAAAACATCGGTAATTTAATTTTACCTATGTATAAGCAAATAAATAATTTTAATTTGAATTTCAATTTGAATTTGAAGTTATATAAGTTAAACAATGTAATGTCTTTGCTGTTTTCGTGGTACAGCAACTAATCTTAGTGGCCCTTATTTTGTTTTGAGTAGTATATAAACGAACAACTACATACCTGCTATGCTTATCTTTGTAAATAAATGTTCATATATGAATACAACCTTTTATTGAATCCTTACAAAAAAATTGCTATACCTATTACCTATGAAAAGCAGTATGAATCAACTACTCCATCAAAAGAGGAATCTTTTCCTGGATTCGATTCCTGTGTTAGTTACATTTTTTATAAGTAGATAAGTCATTTATATGAATAATATTATATATAAATATACCTAATTACACTACAATTTTGGAAGGTAAATGCTTTAAGAATTAACTAAGTGACTGGCTGTTGTGCAAATGTTTTTTCAACGCCCTTGCTCGTAAAGTGAGCTTTATTATATCGTTCTTATGGCCATTAACCAAACTATAACACCCTCGTGCATAATAATGTTATACACTAGTGTGTAATAGAATTATCCCTACTAAGTTATGTTAGTACCTAACGGCAATTTATATGCGAGTACACAGAGCATTTTCAATTTAATCGGGTAATTTATACCTACAAAGTTAAGTTAGTACCTAACTGCAAATTATATGCGCGTAAACAGAGCATTTTCAATTTAACCGGGTAATACAGATATGTAACATCAAAGAGGTTTATATGTAATGAACCATCAAATATCAGCAGCCATCCATAAAATTACACATTAGAAAGTTTTATAAATTAATGGTATTTATTATTTGCACGCCTGTTTGGAGGCTGAATGCTGTACTTATTTGACTTATCGATGCCAATAATTTTTAACAGCATGTAACAGCATGATTTGATTTGATTTTCCACCTCCATTTCAAAGCAATTTGCGGGGTAATACGAGTATGTTACTGCCAAAATCAGTTGTCTTGAATTGCTTACTGTAAGTTCTTGTTATTTTACCCAGAACTTAAAATAACTGGATGATAAAAATGACAGTCACCGTGTAGCGCGTTTGCTGTAAGCTTTAACCGATGGATAGGCTAAATCGATGACTGTGAAACGCAAATATAGTGTTTTATTTATTAAATATGTTCTGGGTAGTATAACCGGAACTTACTCGAACATTCTGAAACAGGCCCTAAGTTGCCAAGATGGGGCTTGGCTGAAAATAATAAAATAAAATAATAATAATTTATATGCCTCTTTGGCAGATTCTAAGTTTTCCTGCTTGTTTTTTAGTTATTTGCCATGTCTGACAGGCGTACGTAAGACATGGTGTTAAACACATGGGCATTGCTTTTGTTTTTAGTTTAATTGGTAGTGTTCCCTTGAAAATGCATTTGTAATGCACGAACCATTGCATTAAAAATCCAGTCTCATAGGGAAGCGATGGTACAGCGCTTGAACTTTTCTTTGAAGGCAAACACCGACTGGGGCAATGCCAATCTGGTCAAGTTCAATGCTGCCAAAACCCAGGCGTGTCATTTCTTCGCCAAACAGAGCCTTTTTCAGCTGGCTCCAACTTTCAGGGATGTATCCGTGCCGATAAGTAACCATCTCGAGCTTCTTGGCATCTCTTTAACACCAACTCTCAATTTCGGCTCCTATATTGAGTCTAAAGCCCAGCTAGCCTCAAATAAGCTTGGTGTTTTGGCTAAAGTGAGACAGTACTTCACACCGGGACAGATGCTTAATCTTTATCAAGCGCAAGTCTGGACGTGTTTGGAGTACTGTTCTCACCTTTGGGATGGTTCTGCCAAATACCAGCAGCTGGAGACACTAGAAGCTATTGAGAGAAGAGCCAAGCGACTCACTAACGATGACCTTCTTGTACGCAAGAAACTCCAGAGTCTTGAGCATCGCCGCAAAGTCGCATGTTTCTCGGTATTTTATCAGATACATTTCGGGGAGTGTGCCAAGGAACTGCATGATTTGATTCCATCATCCCCATTCTATAATCGGACATCCAGGAATACTCAGAAGCGCCACCGTTATATAGTGGATGTTCCATTTACCCGAACGAAGCGATTTGCTTCTTCGTTCATCATACGAACCGCTAGGGAATGCATACCCTGCCTGAGCCCTCGTTTCCGGTTAAGTACAATATGGGGGTCTTCAAAACGCGAGTGAGTAGGTATCTTCTGGGTAGGCGCACTCCATCATCGATCGCATCATCACTTAACATCAGGTGAGATAGTGGTCAAGTGCCACCCAGTACAGAATTGTAAAAAAAAAATGCCCTTCATAGCCCAGTATTTATTTGAAGTACTTTTTATTCTTCTGTTAATCTCTTTCTCTGTGCTGCTTTGGAACGATATGAGATTGCCAAGATAAACGTTGTCTTTAACATAATCTAAAGGCAATGAATTTACTTGCATCGTTGCTTTCCTTTTGTGTCATAATTTTTGTTTTTCCTCTATTTATTACCAGGCCTATAATTTTGCGTTGTTGATATAGGGACCCTATTATAATTTGTAAGTCTTCAGGGTATTCTGATATTAATACTAAGTCGTCTGCAAATCTTAGATGATTCAGATATTGACCGTCTATTCTAATAACCATATTCTCCCAGTTCAACTTTCTGAAAATATGTTCTAAGACGACAACAAAAATTTTGGGTGATAGAGGGTCGCCTTGTTTTACACCACGTTGTATAGGGAAGGGAGGTCCAACTGATTCCATTCGTACTCTAGCTGTACTATTATTGTATATGTATTTTATGATCTCTTTGTACTCTATTGAGTTAATACTTTAACTCCTTGTTCTGTTAGTGATATTCATATTGAATTGTGTGATATAGAGTCGAATGCTTTAGAGTAATCGATTAAAGCTAGGTATAGAGTTTTATCACATTCGATTTATTTTTCTATTATTTGTTTCAATATGTGTAGGTATGTGGTCAATAGTCAAAAAGCTTTTCCTGAATCCGGCCTGCTCTACTGGCTGATTTTCTTCTACTATCTTTGTAATCCTTTGAAATAATGTTGATGTAAAAACTTTGTTCTTTTCTCTCTTTCTTCTTAACAACAAGACATTAATAATAGGTAATAGGTCTGTAATTAGTTATAAATTTTGGATTTCCTTTTTATAGAGAAGAAATATTTCAAAACACAGTCATTGTTTCGGTATTATTTTCTGTTTAAGTATTAGGTTAAACAATCTAGTGAGTGGAGTAACTAACGATACGATACGATACGATACGAAAACTCTTTATTGACACCAGATTAACACAGTAAACAATACATTGAGTAGTTAACTTAAGTAGGTCCAATGGGCGGTCTTATCGCTAATAGCGATCTCTTCCAGACAACCTTAGGATGGAAAGAAGTAAATCTCAAAAATATGGGTGGTGGTGTTTTACGAATAAAATCACAAAATTGTATATTACCATAAAAATAAATAGATAAACTATGAATTACACATATAAAGTATAATATGACCTAATTTGCGTTTTATTCTTTAGAAGTTGCTTCTTCACAGTTTTTAAATAATTTTTTTTCACTAGTATTTTCCTTTGGTTTTATCAAAATTTTGATAAATTTCAAAGTATGTGACAAATGGTATAGAAACAAATTTAACATTGAATTTATAGATAAATTTTTGAGATAATGAATAGATTCAGGCGTTACTTTGCGGAAATCCATTTTTAACAATAACAAATACTTTTAAAATATTTTAAGAAAACATCAAATTAATATTTAAATAAAATACTTAAAAAATATAAAAATATATCAAGTGACAATTCCGCTTGATTTTCCTGCTAAGCCGAGGTGACGTACAAACGCCACGCAGCCAAACCGGAAGAATGTTCGACGCGTTCGCTTCTACACGAAGCATCTTCAGGAGGTCTTGACTCTTCGAGCGCACGATCGAGAATGAGCGGCCAGCGGCTCGGCACGCCTTTATATAGACGGGCTGAGTCAGCACGCCTTTGTCTAGACTCGAGCGTGAGTCACCGCTCTTTGTTGTAGCTAACAATTGGTGAGTAATACGTTTTTAAAGTGACAATGACATCATAATGGCCATAAATTGACAACAAAAAATAATTTAAAATTGTTTATATTATGCAATGTGTTTTTGAATATGAAAAATATCGTAAAAAATATAACAAAATTACTTCCTAAAACAAATACATATTTAACTATTTTGTAGTGGCAAATTATCACTAAAAATACGTAACAGTGGTGATGAAACCAATTGCGTCTGTTCATTCAACAGTGCAACGCCTGTGCTATGTTTTAATATTTCTAACTGTTCCAATACACACAATCGAAATCCCTTATCACAACAATGTAAAATCTTAAAGGTATTACTATCAAGGAGTTTATGACTGCTTTCAATTAAATGTTTTGCAAAGTGAGACTGTTCGGGATGGTCGTTCCTATACGCGGATTTGTGTGCACAATTGGTTTCATCACCACTGTTACGTATTTTTAGTAATAATTTACCACAACAAAATAGTTAAATATGTATTTGTTATAGGAAGTAATTTTGTTATATTTTTTACGATATTTTTCATATTAAAAAACACATTGCATAATATAAACAATTTTAAATTATTTTTTGTTGTCAATTTATGGCCATTATGATGTCATTGTCACTTTAAAAACGTATTACTCACCAATCGTTAGCTACAACAAAGAGCGGTGACTCACGCTCGAGTCTAGACAAAAGCGTGCTGACTCAGCCCGTCTATATAAAGGCGTGCCGAGACGCCGGCCGCTCATTCTCGATCATGCGCTCGAAGAGTCAAGACCTCCTGAAGATGCTTCGTGTAGAAGCGAAACGCGTCGAAAATTCTTCTGGTTTGGCTGCGTGGCGTTTGTGACGTCACCTCGGCTTAGCAGGAAAATCAAGCGGAATTGTCACTAGATATATTTTTATATTTTTTAAGTAATTTTATTTAAATATTAATTTGATGTTTTCTTAAAATATTTTAAAAGTATTTGTTATTATTAAAAATGGTTTTCCACAAAGTAACGCCTGAATCTATTCATTATCTTAAGGCAGCAAGGATAGCTGAGCAGGCGAAATTGTACATAAAATTTACTAAACTCCATCGGTTAGCTGCCCAAAATGTCTGGTTCAATCAGCAATGCAAACAGGTGTGATTCCAAATTACATTAATTTACGTACCAATACCCACACTCGGGCTACTAATATCGCCTTAAATAAAGCTAAACAGATTTGGTTAAACGAAAAATGTAGACATTGGTTTTCAGTTAGGGACACCCTCAAACTTCACCTGAAGGTCCTATATTCAGAGCTTAGTTTCAGTTTACATAATGTTGAGTTCGATATTTTAGATAGTAAAGCTAGGGATTTAGCTTCTAAAGTGACACATGAAAAATACTTATCACAATCTAAAAGTTGGAAAGATTATCACGTTATTTACAACTTAATAATAATAATAATGATGTTAGTTCAATTGATCAAAGCCAGGCTCACACGTTTCATCCACGGGTTGAAAACTTAAGTAATACCCAATTTTAAACGACAGAACTTTCTCTTTTAGAAAAAGGTTTAAAATAAAATCTCACCCCTAATTTGTCACAGAAAACTCTTGAAACTTTGTTAGTAGATTCTGAAATATCTTGTGTTAAAGGTAAAGTTGATATTGCTGTAAAACGACAAATAGCTGTTCAAATTAAAAAAGCTTACTCCTCTAGTAATCACCATAGCTCTGAGATAAGGCAGTTTCATTCTTTACAAGATAAATTAAGCCAAAACAATCAAGTTTTTTCCAAATCAGATAAAGGCAATAGTGTGGTTATATTAGACAAAAATAATTACAACCAGAAAGTTAATGATATAATCCAAGGTGAGGAGTTTGAGCGGTTGAATTCCGACCCAACTAAGAAATTCACTCTAGATATTAAAAATGCAATCAAGGCTACTTCATTTATCCCGACACATTCACTCAATAATATAGTACCAATGAACCCTAGGTCCCCCTGTCTCTACGGTTTACCAAAAACACACAAAGAGAACATTCCTATTCGTCCCGTTGTCTCTTATGTTGGCGCTCCCGCGTACAACCTAGCAAAACATCTTAATATTTTGTTGTGTAGCAAATCATCTTTCAAACCCAAATAAAGTTTAAAGAATAGTCTAGATCTGATACACAAAGTCAAAGATATTGACGTACCTCCCGGTGCCAAATTATTATCCCTTGATGTAGACAGTCTATTTACCAACGTTCCTTACGAAAATTGCTTGCGCGTCTTGGAGAATCACTTTGAGAAACAACGATTACATCCCGGGGAAGTAAATGGCCTTATTGATTTAACTACTATTTGTATGAAATAAAATTACTTCAGGTTTAATGGTGAGTATTATTTTCAAAAGGAAGGATTAGCTATGGGGTCACCTTTAAGTCCACTAATGGCCGAACTTTTTATGGACGACTTTGAGCGTAAACACATAGTACAGGAACCTAATATTCTATTTTATTATAGATACGTTGATGAATCATTTGTTGGACTGGCACTTCTCGCCAGATTGATATCTTTGTTAAGAAACTGAATAATATACATCCCAAAATTAAATTTAAACTCGAATTAGAATTAAATCAATCTATCAACTTTTTAGATTTAACGCTTACAAGAGTTAACAATAAACTAGATTTTCAAATATATCGAAATCCGACACACACAGATATTGCTATCCCCTTCTCTTCTTGTCATCCCATTCAACACAAGTTAGCAGTTTTTCAAAGTTATGTCCATAGACTGTTATCGGTTCCTTTTAATCAAGAAAATTATAATAAGGAACTTAATATAATATACCAAATTGCTATTTCCAACGGCTACAATAAACAATTACTTGATCGATTAATTCATAACAAACAACGTAATAGAGTAATATCACTCCTATATTCTTGCCCTACTGATAGAAATATCAAGTACGTAGGTAGCATTACTTATATGGGACCAATCTCTCAAAAAAAATCCAATATATTTAAGAAAAATAACATCCATGTAGCTTTTCGAACAAACCAAAATTTACGCCATTTATGTAACGGAAAAGATCGTTTAGAAAACAATAAAAATCCGGTGTTTACAAACTTACCTGTGACGAATGTAACAGTGTTTATATTGGTCAAACCGGCTGTAATTTTGATATTAGATATAAAGAACACAAATCCGCGTATAGGAACGACCATCCCGAACAGTCTCACTTTGCAAAACATTTAATTGAAAGCAGTCATCAACTCCTTGATAGTAATACCTTTAAGATTTTACATTGTTGTGATAAGGGATTTCGATTGTGTGTATTGGAACAGTTAGAAATATTAAAATATAGCACAGGCGTTGCACTGTTGAATGAACAGACGCAATTGGTTTCATCACCACTGTTACGTATTTTTAGTGATAATTTGCCACTACAAAATAGTTAAATATGTATTTGTTTTAGGAAGTAATTTTGTTATATTTTTAACGATATTTTTTATATTCAAAAACACATTACGTAATATAAACAATTTTAAATTATTTTTTGTTGTCAATTTATGGCCATTATGATGTCATTGTCACTTTAAAAACGTATTACTCACCAATTGTTAGCTACAACAAAGAGCGGTGACTCACGCTCGAGTCTAGACAAAGGCGTGCTGACTCAGCCCGTCTATATAAAGGCGTGCCGAGCCGCCGGCCGCTCAGATGCTTCGTGTAGAAGCGAAACGCGTCGAAAATTCTTCCGGTTTGGCTGCGTGGCGTTTGTGACGTCACCTCGGCTTAGCAGGAAAATCAAGCGGAATTGTCACTAGATATATTTTTATATTTTTAAGTATTTTATTTAAATATTAATTTGATGTTTACTTAAAATATTTTAAAAGTATTAGTTATTATTAAATTTTTGAGATATGAACCGTTTTATAAAAAAAAAGTTTCAGTTCCATACATAAATGTTCGACTATTATTGGTGATTTTGAATATTCTACATCGAAGTAGAAAGATGTTATAAATAAAATGACGAGAAAAATAAACAAGGTAGGAGGTAAGGTATAAAATATATGTTGGTCTGACACTATCTAGCCTGGGATAAGATCACGAAGCTGAAAATAAAACCCTAATCATTAAGTTGTACCTATGGAACGTTCGCGTCCAAACCGCACTTGGCTGATTTTTATTTAAATTTTGATTTGTTGTACGTTACTTTTGATATACGCGCTCTGGCAACACTAGTATTGAATGCATTTGTTTGAGAATGTGTTGTTTGTTTCCGGAGTAAAGTTTGAAATAAAAGTAAATGTTATTACAATAGTGTTTAGTGAAATTGATGGTCAACATAATGCCCTACACATCCGTCGATTCTATAAGCTTAGAACTATACTATAAAGAGAGTTTTCAAGTCATCGAAGAAAACGCCGGTAACTTAATTTCTTGGTAAATAATGTTATTTATTTTAATATATATCCATGAATTCCGTGATTAGAATTACTGCATTATTTTCTCTGAAATTCCGTTTACTGAAACCGTATGATAAGCACGCAAAAATAATAATAATGTTCGAAATTTGAATATTTTAAATCTAGCGTCGCGTCTGTATTGACTAATAGTCTCTTTTTTAGCGCCAAAAATGTCCCTCGCCCAGTTCAGTGCGTCACGCAACCGAATTTGGACATTTATTGATTACTAACTTCTTTAAATTGCTGACCTTACACTAAGCAATTTTTAATATGAGAATTACTGACAATCCATTACATTAGTGAAGTACACAAAACTAACAAGATTACCTGTTTGAAGGTGAGCTAAATCTCTATCTGTTCAATAGTATTGTAGTGCTTGGTACAATTATAAGAAGCCTGTGTCATGCCTAGATCTCCCCATCATACAAACATTTACTCATAGTGCTTCTAAAATCTAACACAGTAACTTTAATACTCCACTGCCCAGACAAGTGAACACTGCAATGATATCCACCCCAACAGCCCACAGCTTAAAAGATCTACCACCTAGATATAAGAAATCTGTACTTTTATGATTTAAACCTGTAAATACCTATATACTAACATATAATTTAATCATTCCAGTAATATGAAGATGATGAAATATTTACTCAAAGCTTTTATAAAAGGCATACATAAATGCCTCACCAGTTCAATGAAAAAGACTGATAAAGACACACATAAATGGTTTGCAACCATGCCTCATCGTTACAATGAATAAAACTGATACATAATTATGCCCTGCCGGGTATTCACCGATGTACATTACAAACATGCTCAATTCATCACGTTATGGTTGATCAAGAACTTTAATTGTTCATTGAACAGTATTATTTTATAAATTCTTTTAAGTTGATATAAATTTCCTTATAACAAGCTAACTTTATTCACACTTAAACGACCCCCCATCCTTAGAATCATATAAGGCTTTAGTTCCACTATATAACTACTTGGTTCAGAATTAATATGCTATTAATGTTAGATTTGTTTCATTCTGTACAACAATATGTACATACATAAATTTATTGATGTCTATGTTAATATAGAAGAGACATTGCTCCGATCACACAACAGTGATAACTATTAATTTATTATAGGTTCCCTAAATAATCCTTGTTACTTCTCTCCACAAGTATGTTACTATAATCATTTTATACTAAATATGTTACCATAAAAAATAACAGTCTATAGTGATTATCTGGATACTTCATAGATTAAATAATAATTAGTATGTACTCTATGTACTTGTTTATTACCTAAATAGATGCATATAATATGCAACAAGGTGGTAAACAAGCAAACATTTTGCTTGATGGTAAGCTATACTTATAACTATACTTTTATTGAAACTAGAACACTGCAATCTAGGTAAACCAACCACAAAGTCATTTCTCCTAATGTCACAACATTACTCTTCAAGGAGGTATCTGCCTATAGGAAAACCCAAGTTTTCAATTTCAATATCAATCTTATTCACAACGTTTCAGTATATATCAAAACAATGAACACATACCACCACAACAAGTATAGAACCTACTTTCAGAATTTTTGTGTTTATTCCGTTCGACCCCAAAATAATAGCATTTTAATTAATTCACATTATCATCTTATCCCATAATATAGCTTTGTAAAGATCTGCTTATTATGTTGGTTCTCATACACACTTATGTTGATCTAGCACCTGATAACATCTTGAATATTTCCTGAATTTAATTTAGATATCATAGCACACTACTTAGTAGGGTACTACTGGATTTAATATAGTATGTATTTAGAATTTATACTATAATGCTGAAAATTTGACAATGAATTTGTAAATTTGCTACACGTTCAAGTTGAAATGACTACAGATTTGAATTAGTTTTAGTATGTATAGATCAACTTCATCATCATTAATCCTCATTAACACTGAATAATACAGGGCTCAAGGAATTATATATGCTAGCCATGACCCAGGCTTATGTTATGGCTTATATTCTTATCTCGACCCCCATTCAATAATCTGAAAGTAACACTTATTTTTATTTTTTTTCAGTATCTATCCTGATATGAAGTAGCTTTTCTACTTACAACTTTTTTTATCCTTATATTTTCAATAACTGATCTGATATGAAACTTTAGCTTTTCAACTTGAATCTTTTTTTTATATAGATAACTTGGTATATATAGAAGCCTGCATGAAATGACTAACCTTATAATTTCCTTAATTTACTTTGTTAACAAAGAGGTCGCTACTGACGTTATTTAATGTTTATAGACATAAACTCTTCTACTTTTCCATGCAATCAAATTTTTGCTACTCCTTAACATAACCCTAACATATCTCCTTTCTCAAATTTCAGGTTTCCACACCCTGGTACTTCCCTGATTCTTTCATGCGCCTAAGTTGGACCTGGTGGTTAGACTGGTGTCTAACCCCACAAGTTCTCTACTCCAACTCAGATTCACGTTTCTGATGCTGTCATGACTTATTTGTTTATGATAATCAAATATTTAATTAAGTTATTATAACACCTATTATATTAGTCTACTTAAAAAGCCGAATTTATTATGTTATGACCCTGTGATTCGCAACACAGGAACATGATTTCTAAAATAAGTTTACCATCTTAACCAATATCTAGTCATGTGGCACTAAACAAATGATGCAGTAATAGTTGTAACACACTCTAACTTTTAAAAATGCAACTACCTTTATTCTCACAAATTCTTACAAAGCAAACTGTAATGAATAGTACAGTACAATAAGATTGTATGTACAACAATAACTTTTTCAGATACTTTCGACCCTCAGTCTCTAAGTTTTACTCAAAATCTAAAAGCACTGGTTTTTTTTGTTTTATTTTTTTTTTTTTATGTTATTGTGACGGAACAAGCTCGAGGCCCACCTGATGTTAAGTGGACTAACCTCTGCCTATAACAGTTGCAATTCATGACAACTCACGAATTGTACTGCGCCCGTCACATTGAGACATAGTTGTTAAGTCTCATTGTGCTTGTAATTTCACTGGCTCTCAAGGACTACTACTGCCGGAACACACCTTTCGGTGCTTGGCGACAGACTTTCTACTTAAGGGTGGTCGCTAGCCAGGCGGGCATCCGCAAAATGCCCTTCCACCATGCGGTGAAGCTCAAGCTCTGGGCGGGATTCGAACCATGGACCTGCTGCGCGGCAGTCCATAGCCAATGCCACTGAGCCATCACTGCTTCAAAGCAGTGATGGCTCAGTTCAACTTGATAAAACGAATACAAAGTTATCAATATAATTATATATTCCTAGAATGTTTTGGTTCAAGTAGTAGATAACTATAGCAAGACCTTCACAGTATCCCCATAACTTCCATTTAACTTCCACCAATTTAACTTCCATTGTCACGATGAAGTGTGTTCTATAAATTTATTTCTCAAAATTTTAGCTCCTCACACTTCAATGATTACCCCACACATTTACATACACAATGACGCTTTACGCTGCTCTTGGCTGGTTACAAATGTAATCAATTTTGACGTCAGTTCAGCGTAAACACTACAAAATTTACCTGCTTTACCTTACATTATAATTCTACAGGACACTGACCGTTAATGAATTGCCCAAAGCGCAATATCACAATATTCCTGCTTGTTGGAGTCAAGTTTCATTAAGTGGATTTAGCATTACTCACTACGTACACCCTAGGAAACTTTGATACATACTACTTATATATCAAAATTATTTTGGATTAATAAATGATAATAAAATGGCACTTCTAAAATCATGTTCACTAACCTGCTCATCTCATTCTCGTTATTTACCTACTACATCTTGGAATTTATAACATTTAAAGACAGATATTTATCTTGATGGTCCAGTGTAAACACAGAACTCAGAACTCTTTTCTCAACTCAGTAACCCTTCTGCATACAAAATAATATTCCCAATTTATACTAAAAATCATATGCATTATCAGAAAGCATACCTATTGCACTCTATAACATCAGATTTATAAATTTGCTAAAAGACTGGAATTGTATTTGAACTCATAAATTAAAATATACTAATACCGATGTAATGTTTAATTAATATATTCCAATTGCTCAAGTGTAACTTTCATTTATTTATTATAAACACGGCTACCTAGCTATGTTTATTAGGTGAACCTTCACCTATGTGAAAATGCAAACTTCTATTATTAATATTCATGCTTATGATTTTTCTATGATAAATTGCAATAGTAATAAGTCTTTTAAACTTCCAAATTGCCTGGGCAGGCATGCAGGGCAGAGTTCTTCTGCCTAGACAATCTGTTTGGAATGCTTAACTCCGGCGATACACCGGGAAGGCTGAAAAACACAAGTAAAATACAAGAAAAAGGTATGGTACAAAAAGATGAGGTACCTCCGCTCCGTCGTTGATCCCCTTAGCCTATCGTACCCTAGGGAAACCTATCTGGCCAGATTGTCTCTACTACTAGGGTACTCACGATTACCATCCAGTCCTTTGAGGCTCCAACACAGAAGGTCCAGATGACGACAACACTCGCGGCACAGTATTATCACAAATTAAAATTATTAGTGTAGAACAATACACTCAAACAAAAAAACACTATCAAGTAATTTATCAAGTAATTCCAAGGGGTGCTCAAAGTAGAATGATTTTCCAAAAATTTACCAAGATAGTCTCAGGTACAAAAATCCATAGATCACGAAAAGACGACTACCAAAGCGGTGCGTTCCAATTGCCCGTGAAGTTAATCGGTCCGAACAATGTCTAAGTACCTACAGATAGTTGAATTCTACACAATGACAATAGCTATCGATATTACAAGTAGTTTAGTATTAATTTTATATTTTTCAATCCTTGAACTATTCAATATAAATTACAACAAGTTCTATCATATAAGCATCTAACAGTCTTAGCTCCCGTCCGTTCTCACGTCAACAAATTGTGGAAAAAGATACTAAAAGCATCTCCTACCACTCGTAATGTTAGTCCAAACACTAAAACCGTTATCCTATTATCTAACCACTATAATAAATATCCCGGTAATCCTGGTCACGATACAGCAAATTGTAAAGGATCCTGGTGACGGCGCACCAAATTGTAAAAAACCCCTCAAATACTAACATGCTAGAACTTATTTTGGATGTATTTATTGTTAACCTAGAAACCTATACTCTGATTTTTAATTCGAGATCAAAAATGTAAACAAAGAAATGTCAATATATGTCATTGTCAAACTGATAGGACAGGGTATTCAATAGTTTTTCTTCAAAAAAATTCTCACAAGTGTGGCTATTAAAATAAAAAAAAATATTACACAAATTTTTTCAGGCTTGAATATATGCGTAAATATTTACGCGCATATAAAAGTGTTTTATTGTTTCATAATAATGCAATAAATTATAGCATTAAATATATTTTTTACATTAAATGCTCCATCCGTTCCCAAAATTAGAAAAATTACCAAGTACTTGTAATTTTTTTGCACGGTTAACACCTTTGTTTACATTTTTGATCTCGAATTAAAAATCAGAATATAGATGCATACACTTACCTATTCGAGTGTTAGACTGATAGTAGTTTTGGCCAAAGTGTGATCATCTAGTCTAATGGTAGAACCATACATTATGAACCGTTGTAGTAACCTAAATTCTTTTCGGGACGCTAAGACAAGCTAGACACCTATAAGTTCAGAAATAAGTACAACTTCATCCTAGTATACAAATAAATATAGCAGAATAATAAGTTTCCTAATAAGATTCTAACATTCCTGACAGCTGTGCTCTATCAGTTGAAGATTGTCATTCAGAACCATTGGACTCTGCATTCGCATGCCAATTTTCAATGATTAATTATTTATATACTTATACAATCCTAAGTTTGTTAGCAATAGTAGTAAAATTCAGTTATCACTAAATGACTTTTTTTATCTTATATTCTCAGTTATCTATTTATTGCATAAAATAACTAACCTTAAGGACCATTACCTTAAAGTCCTCTGATTCGGGAAGATGAAATAAATTGAACACAACTAATATTCTATTAATTAAGAAATATTATATTACTAATTTTCGTGCTTTGTCAAATGGTGTTTATAAAATAAGGTAAATCAGATAAAATTAGATTATTAATAAGGATGAGTAGTAATAAAGAATATATAATTTTCAAACTAAATGTGAATAGTTTGCATAGATTTCATTATGTAACTACAATATATTATGTACCTTGTATAGTTGCAGTGAACTGTATGTGACAGAAGTTTTCTCTGAAGTATATAATTGAATATTTATGCTGTTATAAGGTACCTACATAATATATTTTTAGAACTAAATGTAAATAGTTTTCATAGATTCTGTATGAAATGTAACTTATATAATTGTGTGAAGTTTTCTCAAAATTATATGAATTTTATATTCTATGATTAGTATTCTATTGATTATTTACATTGTAGGGGATGAAGCTAGAATAACCCCATGGGCTTTCGACCATCTGGGTGGCCGGATTAAGGGGCCCCTGTCAACGATCTCCGTTTATTATTTTAGCTCTAACCCCTCCTTGTTTTTTGTATCGGTGGAGTTTGGAACACAATGCTAGAGCTTCGTTTAACTTTAGCTTAGCCTTTAGATATTGTTTATAAGTTCATTTATTGTCTCTTACTTTTATTTTGGGTGATAAATATTTTCTGTATGTTTGTTTTATTTGAATTTCCAATAATTTTTGGTAATGATTATATTTGGCCTACTCTGATGTAATAATCAGACAGATCTATGTCTTCGGGATTTGTGAAGAATTAGTTGTTGTATATTAATTAACTGTCGCAATGTACAGGTGATAATATCAATTAGTGACCGTGGATTGCTCTGACTGTAATATTTAGTCTACAAGCTACCCATGGAGCGTATGTCTCCAGCCAATGACCAATGTTATCAGCAAACTCAAATATTGTAGTTTACGAGATGAAGTAGACATAATATATTATCCTTCAGACAATCTCTCCGAAGTGAATACAACATCCAGGTAGATTATTTTAGTATTTAGAGTTTTTTTATTATATTCATTTACTTAAAATTTATTTATATCTTATTAAAATATGAAGTAATGTCCTTAGACTATTTACTTTGAACTTTTAGTTGGTTTGTAGAATTTCTATTGTTTATATTTGTTTATACATTTACTGATTCCTTCTAGTAGCTCTTATTTACATAATTTTTTTGTATATCAATATGATAAGACAAGAATGTCGTTTAGACATCTGCTCTGGGCTGATTAGTTTTGCAAATATTTCTTCATCTGTATGTTTTACAAATTATTTCAAGCTCAGGTTTGGCCTCACAGGCAGGTACTTGTCTCATCTCTAGGCGGGAGCTACCCAATACCAGCTTCTGCCATTTGACCGACTCGCAGAGCGACTCGAATCGTTGACGATCAAGTTCTCTCCGAACGGCTCGACCCTTTGGCACTACGTAGAGATGTTGGATCAGTCTGCAACTTCTACCGCATTTATCACGGGGAGTGTTCTGAGGAACTGTTCGATTTACTAGCTGCAGTTCAATTTCGCCATCGGACGTCCCGACAAAGCATGATGTTTCATCAATTTCATGTCGACGTCTGGAAGTCCACAACTTTGCGATTTTCACGGCATTTTCTACCTCGCACTGCCACAATATGGAACCAGCTGCCAGGTGCAGTATTTCCGAACGGATACGACTTAGGGGCATTCAAGAAGAGAGCATTTTCCCTCCTCAAAGGCCGGCAACACTTCCTTGATACCTCTGGTGTTGCGGATGTTCATGGGCGACGGTGATCACTTACCACCAGTTGAGCCGCCTGCACGTTTGCCCTCCTATCCCATAAAAAAAACTGTGATGTACTGTATCAGCCGGATCGTCCACTGCTGAACACAGCCTCCCCTATTAAGGGGGTATTTGCCATAATCCCCACGCTTGGCAAGCGGCTTGGGGATCGCAGTGTAAGATAGTAGTTCCTTAGAAGGCGCTGCTTCCAGTATTTGTCCTTTAGTCACCTATTACGACACCCACGGGATGATATGGGGAGGTGCAATTCTAACCCGGCCACCCAAGGGGTATAAGTTATACTACTACATTATATTTAAAAATAAGGTTATACTACCCAGATTATATTTAATAAATAAAACACTGTCTTTGCGTTTCACAGCCATCTATTTAGAATATCCATCGGTCAAAGCTTGAAACTAACTGTCATTTTTATCATTCAGTTATTTTATGTTCTGGGTAGCATAACCGGAACTTACTCGAACCTTCTGAAACAGGACCTAAGTAAGTAAGGTTTCCGTGTCCAACATTTTGATATTAATCGAGACGAGAGACGCTAAACAAAAATGATTGCTCGTAGCAATATCACAGAGTTGAGAATGCCCTGACGTCAAGGAAACCGGATTGGGTTGCAACCGGACTGTGTGCGGCGTTAGTACATATTATATGCCTCTTGCTGCCCGGTTTAAGCATTGACCACGTCCCTGACCGGACGGTAGCTTGATGACAAATCTTCCTTACCGGGCAGAACCGTGCGTGAGTGAGGCAAGCAGTACATTTTGTAATGGATTCTGGCCACCAGGTAGCCTGTCTCTTAATATTATGAATCGGACAAGATCAAATGGCGTGAGTTTGTTGTAAAAATTATAAGTCTTATGCCTACCGATAAATAAAAATTTAAATCTCTCAGTCAATGCCTGCAAAAGAACTGTTAAGGATTGACTGCTCAAACTCTCTCACAAAGACACAGAATAATTAATGTGAAACCGCTACTGATCAGCACACTCATTCAATATATTGCACACGCAAAGTACGTATGAAACCAACGAGTGGACGAGGGAACGAGTATATATGAGTTCACTCACTTCAGGCATATACGTGCACATACTCTCACTCTCTCATACACAGTCTCTTACACACATACATTCCACACTTTATATCTATATTATAAGTCCTTAGCAAATTAAAATTATTACGTGTAAACCGCTTCAAGGAAATTCTTTTCACTTACTTGAAGATAACGGGCAAATTATTATATTATTATGCAGTGTCATTTAATGATTTAAAAAAAAATCTAATCTATTTTTAGTTTGTCATGAACAACACAACGAACTTTTTGAAAACCGCACTCGATCCCCAAGATACAGGCTTAGTGCTTAGTTCGGGGCTCGCTGTCAAGCTATTACCCAATAAAAAAATTAATTATTCTAGAATCTAATTTAACGATTGTATTTACTTATAAATCTTTTTGGCAATAAAATTATATTATCTTCTTAAATATATATTATTCGTAGTATGATGCTCACATTTGATATGATAGAATGAATAAAACAATGTAAAAAAATTAGAGATATGTAAAATGAGATGTATAAAAAAGAGACGTCATCGTGATGATTGCAGTAGATTGTACGCTGATCGAGTATCGACGAGTGTTTCCCTTCATTCGCTCCGCTTTATAAAAGCGCAATCTGGCACCTGCAACATAAAGTACAAAGCAACTATATTGTTTATGTTCTATACAAGTTTATAATCTGCCAATAATATGTTGATTAAGATTACTTCTATTTTGTAGATACCATCGACAAGAGTTTATTTTTTATTGCTGATTAGTAAGCCTTTGATCACAATCTCACCTAATGGTAAGTGATGATGTGGTCGAAGGTGTTGACAGGCTTAACCTAGAATTACTGGCTCTCAAGGACAGCTGCCGGAAAACACTGTTAGGTACTTGGCCACAGATTTTCTACCTGAGGGCGGTCGCTATCCAGGCGGGCATTCACAAAATGCCCTTCCACCATGCGGTGAAGCTCAAGCCCGCGGCATGATTCGAACCATGGACCTGCCAAGCGGCAATCCATAGCCAATGCCACTGAGCCATCTCTACAGATTATAATTAAATCAAGAATGAAAATATTTTTTTCAAGTATGAGAATCAAAGTAATAAGGTTAAGTATACCATTAATTTAAATAGGACCACTATTTAAATTTTATCTACATCGGTTGAGTAGTTAGTAAGTGACAGTCAACTAAATGAAATAGTACATTATGCAACAAGTACGCGAAGTTGTTTACTGCAATCGAGACGGCTTTTAGGCTCGAGATCGAAGATCGAAGACCTAAATGGATTAG
Organism: Plagodis pulveraria; assembly: GCA_963890685.1. NCBI lineage: Eukaryota > Metazoa > Arthropoda > Insecta > Lepidoptera > Geometridae > Plagodis > Plagodis pulveraria. Next base: position 2,655,380 of record OY982977.1, read on the forward strand.
AGATTGTAATAAACAACGCGCACGAGTTTCATACGACGTTTTACAACACACTTACGAGGAACAAATACGAAAATTTCGATTCGAAAATATTTTCTTGATCTTTTTGATAACAATAATAATTTGATTAACGTTTATAATTAAATCTTCTAAAGTTCTACTTCAGTAGGTAACAAAAACTCTTTGGTTTGTTTTTATATGAAAAACGAACGAAACAAACTATACTCCATCTCCTTGGTGAAAAGTGTGGAAACGTTGTTTTTTCTATTTTAAACACAAGCGCGGTAAAGTAGTAAAAAAGCACGAGTGCGTAATAGACTATATGGTGACAATAAAATAGGTGCATTTAAAAGCCCGGTACGAGCTAGGGTATTGAAAAATATATTTGCATAACTTAATTTAATGGTCATTGAAACTCTTATCGATAATGAATAATATTTCAACAAGTGACAATGATCTCCTAATTTAGATGCAACACGTCAATAAATGAAAAAAACTATCATTTAAAAAACGTCTTAGAGCTGTAATAGCTATGGACTGCCGCGCCGCAGTACCCTGGTTCGATCCCAACCGCCGGCTTGAGTTTCACCGCATGGTGGAAAGGCATTTTGTGATTATTAGCTACCACCCTCAAGTAGAAAATCTGTCGCCAAGCATCTAACGGTGTGTTCCGGCAGTACTACTTGAGAGCCAGTGAAATTACAGGCTCATGAGACTTAACAACTATGTCTCAAAGTGACGGGTTCAGTGTATAGGCGGAGGTTAGTCCGCTTAACATCAGTCGAGCATGTTCCGTTACACGTCATAAAAAACGTAACCGCCTTTGAACACTGAAAAGTATGAAATAACTAGAAATAAATATCTAAATAGGGTATCACTCGTTACAGGTACGCCGCCTTAACGATCAGATTGCCCTTAAGATTCTTCGGGGTACTATTGACTGTCCAGAGTTGGTCCAGGAATTGTGTAGGTTTCATGTTCCCGATAAATATACAAGAGGCCGACATCACGTGCTGTTCACAGAGCCTCGTCACCTCACAGTCGCGCGTGCTAATTCTCTACTGCCACGTATCCTAGCCGCGTTCAACGCTATCCTTGATCAAAATCCTAATTGTGACTTGTTTGTAGGTGGATGGATGGAATTGATTAAATAGTGATCTATTGCGAATTAACTATGTGTAAATAATAGAATTTTAATACGAAATTATTATTGACAAATGTTTATTTAATATTGTAATTTATAATCTGTTGACTGAATGACTTAATGTATATTTTGAGAACATTAAAGTTTTATTATGGTTAATTATTGTTAATGGTATGTCCGTTATAATTATATAATAAATAAATAACTCGTGGAAGTCAGGCCATGACAATATGAGGCCAGGAGGTGTTCAGGCTAACCTAGACGTACTGGCTCTCAAGGACACCAGCCGGAACACACCGTTAGGTGCTTGGCGACAGAATTTCTACTTGAGGGTGGTAGCTAGCCAGGCGGACATTCGCAAAATGCCCTACCACCATGCTATAACGACTGCCATCCTAAGACAACAACCGGGACCGACGGCTTAACGTGCCCTCCGAAGCACGGAAACGCTCAGTAGTAATGTTACTAGCGGTCACCCATCCAACTCATGACCGCGCGCGACGTTGCTTAACTTTGCTGATCGGTTGAGAACAATTAAGTAAGCTTCGCTACGAGCGCTTCTTACGAGGTATTTTGAATTAGCGTTGTACCGACTCAACAAGTTATCTCATACTTTTCAGTATTGGAAATCAACCGATTTCCAATACTTATATACGAACATTTTTACAAAACATCTTTTTAATCATGCATTCGAATAAAAAAAACAGATCAAGTGCCTGTTGGGCACCTTCACAGAAAAACCTTGAGCCAAGCATCTAATGCTACGACCAAATTATCAAACAGCCAGATGCGTGGTTTCACTTGTCTCAGACTATATTAGCAATAAGGAAAACAACGGAAAAGTACATGTTTAGACCGTTTCATACTGCAACGATAATTCATCAATTTCTTGTATTTTAGGGTTCCGTAGTAAATGCCGCGGCGAACGGCGGCCGAAGGTGAACATCTCTCTGGAGAATCATAAAATTGTTTGAATTAAAAAAAGTATATACTATACAGTACGGATATTTTATCAACAAACCCATGTAACATATTTTAATATGTGCTTGATTAATAGATAACTCTTTTGGACTCAACGATTAGTGAATTTTTACATCTAACTTTCGCTAAAATGTGACCAATTATATCCCTAACAAAACCGTTTTCAAAATGTTCAAATCGGACAAATTAACACAGTTGTTAACAATATTTTACATTAAAAGTTGACTTGACATTCTAACCCTGCACCCCATCAGTATTAGTCAGAGTATAAAAATTATAATACTGTTTTAAATAACTTACGTTCACCATTAGGCTCCATGCTCCTCCGATATATCCGCCTTTATCACGGCTTGATAGGGTTTCATAGGCACATACCCGTTGTTATCTAAAAAAAAACTTTTCAATTCAGAACATTAAGAGACCTTTTTTTGTGGGGGGGGGGGGGGTTCCCCCCTTCTTCTTCCTTACAATTCCCTTTCACCGCGGGGGTAGTGGGAGGGAATGTGTGGGGTTTGAACCCACTAAAAACACCCAGTAAGCAGTCCTCCGGCGAGGTGGGGCACGATAGAGTCGCTTTAGCATTCACCATCTAAAACATCTTGAGACCTAACTCATTGTAACCTTTTTTCTAAACGACATTAAAAATGGAGGATAATGCAAACTTTTTGCTGTAGAACTTTTTGTGAACGAACACGTCCAGGAAATTTCTGTGTTCTACATATTTTTTACTGCCCGTACTTATTTCAACCGGAACACAGTAATGTACGCGCATTACTGTGTTCCAACTAACTTACTTAACTTAACAACTTTATGTCTCAGGGTGAATACCATCAATCAAATTTATTTATTTCAGACTACAATAAATAGGTACATTATTAAATATTACAGTCCTTACACAACACATTTTTAAAAGTCTTAAATATAAATTTAAGACTTTTAAAAATTACAATATTTAAGCATTAGTCAAGAATGCACGACATGCATTTTTGTCCAATGCTCCATAAAACTGCAGTCCACATCCATTCTATGTGCAATCAGTTGCAGGTATCTGTTGGAGCTGCCCCGCACTCGCTGCATCATGGATGCTGTTCGTTTACGCAGTATAGCTGGAAAAGAATCCACTCGACCCTGCGCAAACATTCCCGATGCGCTGCAAAAGCGAGGCAGCTTCATCAAAACCCTGTACGTGTTATTGTATTGCACACGCAGGGCGTTTTATGATTTCTGCTTATGTTTGACCCATAGACTGCAAGTGTAAAATGGCTGACAGTATGCTCTAAACAACATTGTTTTTACCTGTGCAGTGCAGCGTGCAAACCTACGAGCCAACATATTAGCTCTAAATGATAACGCCCTGCGTTCCCTCTTAATGTCTAAGTCGTCTGTGAGTCCCTCCGTGACCCAGTGACCTAGATACTTATACTTATTTACCCTATTGAGATTACATCCGTTCAGAGTGACTGGCGGAATAGTCTGGTAACATTTTGATCCTGCCTTAAAAACCATTAGTTCACTATTTACAGGGTTTTATTTGAGACCATGGGCCTCTGCATTAGATTCACAGATTTTAATAAGCTTTCTTAGGGCACTGATCGATGGGCTCAGCAGAACCATGTCATCGGCATAGCAGATATTGTTAACAATTACCCCATCTATCGATGCGTGCTGCTGAGCTCACGGATCAGGCGGTACATGTACGGGTTAAAGAGTGTATAATTATCTAGTACTGGTGATGTCATCTGTGTGTAGTTAACTAGGAACAAGTAAATTTAGTTTATAAAATGTAACTAGATGGCGCCACCGGAAAAAATAGCTTGCGCAGACAAGATTTACCGGGAATCGGAAATCAAACATTGTTTTTTTATAATAAACGTACATTCTTGTAATACCGCATTTTGGAGTTTTATTTATCAGGGTTACTAGTTTGTTTAAAGAGCTTAGGTGACGTCAACCCACCCTGCCTCACTCCGCACTCCAACCTGTACTCGTCCAATAGTAACCCTGACCACTTAACATAATTAGTTTGACTACTAAACTAATATTTAAGGAGTGATATGTACTCACTTGGAAGCTCTGTATCACTTGACAACTTTTGCCATAACCTCTCATATGCTACAAGATCAAATGCCTTTGATAACTCAAAAAGCATGCATAGATAAGCGTGCTCCTTTTTGTGTAGTATTGGACGGTGTGTTTGAGATTCATTACAGCTACTAACTTCAGTTGAAAGACCCGGTCTGAAGCCAAATTGAGCGTCATGTAATTTTAAATATTTTGCTAGGTGAATGTCAAGAACACCGTCCAACACCTTTGCAGTAATTGTTGAAAGTGATATCGGTCTGTAATTATTCAAACAAGAGGCATCACGAGTTCTATTTTTTACGACTGGCACAACTATGGTTTTCATCATTTCCTCCGGTAGGTAACTATGCCCACATATACAAAAAGTGAAAACATGGCAAGCACCCTTGGTAGATGAACCACTGCGTGTTGCAGATGTTCTATACTCAGTGAGTCATGCCCTGGTGCTTTTCCTTGACTCAAGTTTTTTACCACCTGTGCTACTTCTTTTGCCAAAATACTCTTAAATGGTCTCTCAAATACAGTGTCTTCCGTGACCGCCCTTGTACAGGAGTGTTCCAAGGGGGACTTCACACGGAAGTGACTTTTAAAAAGATTGGCGATCTGGACTGAAACACTAACACCCTCTACAGTAAGTGGAAGGCTCGGCTTTGGATACAGCTTACCGGTTTCTTTCCAAAATTTAGCAAAATTTTTAGTTTTAGTCGGTGCTGATATTTCAATACGTATAGTTGCCCTAGAAGCGTTTTAGAATAACGCCGACCACTCAGCGCTGAAAAGCTTCAGCGCCGATAGGTGCGCCGCCGTATGCACCACGCGTCGACGCCGCTGAGCGGTCGGCGTCGGCCGCCGGTCGCGCGCTTCGTTCTTCAGTGAGCGTCCTAGCGTCGGGCCGAGCGGACGCCGTCAGCGTGTACAATGCGATTAAAATAAGAATAGGATCGGCCTAGCGCCATGTTGTGACGTCAAAACTAGAACTTCGTACAGTATGCAAAAAAGAAATGATAAAACATGTTTAAATTGATAAAGAAAATAAAAAACTCGACTGCAAATAATTTATTTTTGTTAAGCGTTTTATCGATCCATTGAAATTAAAACTGGAAGTAAATATATTTATGGAATCGTTTTTTAAAGCCCTTCATTTTGATACACATCAAGATGGCTTTCGAAGAAAAATAAATTGTTTTTCTCACTATACGGCGTCTAAAATCCATCAGGTTTTTTATGTACACGGTGTCACTTGAACTATCAAGATAAATCTAACGATATCTCGTTCATTAAAATCGGTAAAGCCGTTTAGAAGTTATTGTGAAATAATGAAACTCACACACATACATACATACATGACCCCTGAAACTTAACACACGTTTATGTGGGCAGTCGTGTAAAAAAACAAGCAGTCATAGGTAGGTAAACGAAGTTGTAGGTGACTGTAGGCCTCGACACAGCTCTCCAGCAAACACAGAAATAATTAGAACTGATTTTATTTGTTAGCAATATTTTGTATTTAGGTATCTTAATTTGAACCGCTTAGCTCTTCGATGTCGCATGTCCTGATGGCCGACTGAGTTAGACTAATTGTTATCATCGTAACGGGTAACAAAAACAAATATAACAATCACCAAAAACAAATTAAACAAATCAATAAGTACTGGGAAACGAGTTGCGTAGTAGTACATTGTCGGAGAAATAAGACCCGCGTTGTCATCAAACTAAGATGGCGTCTGTGCTGTCAACCTTAAAAATTAGAATTTATTAAATTAAAAATTTCGGTTTACTAATTTAATATGGCACTGCTCTATTTTTAAGTTTGTTCTGCTGATCGTACTTATTAGAGTGAATATGAGTGAAGTTAGCCGAGAGCCCGTCCTATTCTTATTTTAATCGCATTGTACAGTCATGTCGAATCGCGATGTGAACACCAGCCGAGTGATCAACTATGTATAAACAATTGTGGCATGCATCCGATCCAAATCTCCAAACCAAAAAAAAAGATAATGCAGTTCGCATTTTTGTGCGTCTGTACTCCGCCGTGATCAGCACGATACTGAAACGTCTTGTACTGAACCTCAACGCTGTCAAGCTACGCGCTGAGCTGTCAGCAAAACCTAAAATTGTTGTAAATAACGCTTGTGCCGTTTCAATGAGCTTTTTTAATGAACGTAATGGTTTTTTTTTATTGATATTTTTTTACTAGGACGACACTGCAGGGTTATCAAGCGTTTCACAGTAGACAACACGTAGACAACAGCTATAATGTAAAGCTATATATTTATAGCTCGATATATTTCAATACATCTCAACACATTTTCTATAGAAATTGACAAGTGACAACACAAGGCAGCTATGACATATAGCTTTACATTTTTGTTTCTTAATACCGACAGCTATGCTATAATATATGTATATTATAGCTGCCGTCTGTGAACTCCTTTATTGGCGGTGGGATGTTATTTCAACACTTGGACGCGGAGTAGCGAAAGCTTCCTCTGAAAGCAGCTGAGCTATGCCGTTCCATTACGAGCTGTATCGCATTTTAACGAAATTAAGAATCATAAGGTGACTATGGCTTGAGATCCAGTACAGCTTGCCATACAAATAATCTGGTGCTTGGGGAAACATGGCTTAGATGTGATAAATTTTGATGATGAAATAACACCTGATGTCTTATTTTTCTTTTTTGATTTAAATTCAAAATAATACTCAGAAATCGGTTTAATGTCAAACAGACATGTCAAAGTGTGACGTTTTCCTTGACTTGGCTTACCATACTAGGTGTTAAGATTCCAGATTGCCCAGGCAGGTATGCAAGGCAGAGTCCTCCACCCGGACAATCTGTTTTGAATACTTAACAAGCCGGCGATTCACCGGGCTGAAAAGGACAAGGTAAAATAAGCAATACATGAACATTACCTACAATTTATGATAGGTTTTCTGTGTTCCTTCCTTGAACCCAGCCTACCGTGTACCTAGGGATACCTTACTGGCCAGATAAGATTCCTAGGTGTCTTTTACTCACGGTTTCGGCTGTGAGGTTCGGTCTTCTTGGGATTCCAACGTCACAACACAGCACAAAAATTAACAAATTTATTCTGCCACGAGCAGTTCAATCAATTTTACAAATTCGTTTTTTTTTTCAAATTAAAAAACCCCAAGACATAAGCGAAATGACTAAGCAAAAATTTCAAGTTATTTTCACACACAAAAATCCATAGATCAAAAATAGACGACTAGCAAAGGGGTGCGTTCGAAAACTGCCCGATAAGTTGATCGGTCCGAACACTAGGGTACCAATGGATCTGCATGGTGGTAGGGCATTTTGCGAAATCGCAACCTGGCTAGCTACCACCATCAAGTAGAAAACCTGTCGACAAGTACCAACCACTGGTTTCCAGCAGATGTCTTTGAGAGCCAGTAATTCTTGATTAGCCAGAGCAACACCTTCGACCTCATCATCACTTACCATCAGGTGAGATAGTGGTCAAAGGCTAACCTTTAAGGCCCGTAAAATAAGAAATAATGCTAACAATATGTAGAAAATCTCATAAACCAGATACCGCATGGTACTGCAATATATATATACACATTACTCAAGGATATTGATAATGTGCTCATAGATCTCAAAACATGTTTCCTAATAATTGGCTCGATACAAAAAATTTACAAAAACCCCTCTGAAAATAAATGTTTTCTACTCTTTCCGCTAGATTTTAATGTATTAAGATATGATTTATTTTCTAAAATATTGAATTTTTAAGTGCAATAAAATTTGTTGTTTTATTTTTTTACAAAAAAGCATAGTTAATGTGTAATTAGTCTGTTTCTAAAATGTCGCATACGCCCTTTCATTCCGAGAACCGTTAACATCATGCCGCACTATTTTCTCCAGCGATCCACGTATAGCGCTATCATTATCGTTCAATCCGCGGCCAGCCGCGTTGAGCGTTGGACCTATGTCACTTTTCTCAGCGATCTCGATTAAATAAAAATATGGGTAAAATTACAAATAAACGCTCTGTAGGTACAAAAAAGGTGAATACAAATCGCCAAAAACGCATCGTGGACATAATAAGGCAGGCATCTGTACTTTTTCCTCCATTTATGTTTACTATCATGAATGTAATTTTCTAATTTTAATAAATTCATCATATTACTGTGACACTATAACATAAAATAAACATGCAAGATTTTATAAGACTAGTTGAGCTACCTAAAGTCATTATGAGCGTTATTCTGAATTTTTCATAATGTGAACTTTTACATAAATTAACAAATCAATACATTATGGTAAGAATCATACTACATTTACTTCTGGCAGTAAGGCACAAAAGCCTGTAAATATCTCTTATTTTCGATTGCTTTCTCAATGTCTAAGTGGTGCATTCTTAGAGAGGTCAGACAATAATCCGGAAGAGCGGAGTTCTAATCCTGACGCATTGATCTTTTTGCCTATTATTATTTTTTTACTAAAATTTGATACGTATTTACATATTCTTTAGATACGACTTTTCAATTCTTTAATGTAAATCTTGCACATTTTTACCTTGATTTCGTAGTTAACCTACGTTAGCAACTCTTTAGTTTTTACGTTGCGATATAAATCATATTATCGGTTCGGAAGGCCGAATCCCGTGGCTCGAAGCTCATGATCTGTCACTGTGATTCTTTTTGGTCAATTTTATTTTTTCTTCATAATTATAATATTATATTATAATAATTACGTGCACCATAAAAAATAATCAATAATATTATTCCTAAATATTATAACAAGCTCTATCGCGTGCTATGCGAAAATAGTATTTTACAAATTATTGGAGCACGAAATTTTATACGCCGAGCGGGAATTTGTAAAATATGAAATAATGCTAAGTTTCTGACAGTAAGGCACAAAGGTTGTGTCTGTAAAAATGTCTGTAATTTTCGACACTGCATGTAATGTTCGTTTAGCGTATGAAAACTGGAGTCGGATTTAGAAATACGACTACCGTGGTTCGAATCTCACGAACCGTGATGTATTTTGGGTACTTTTTAATTTATATTGCCATGTACTTGACAAGTATTGTATTTTCTTCGTATAATTCAGTTTGCCGACGCGTATTCAATTTATTATTGAAATGCCACAGAATTAAATGGGTACCTAATACTTGCAAATTTATTAGGTACCTTGGGTTTCTTTGTTTTCATATCATATTTGGAGAGTTTGGTATATGTAATGTACGTGAATAATGTAAGTACTTACTACTTAATCTAGGTACACCTACCCATGTACTTTTCAAGCTATGTTAAATGCAATATAAAAATATCAAGCCAGGCGGGTATTTACAAAATGCCCTACCACCATTCAAAACTATTGGTTCTATAGGATTCATAGCGGCACATACCGTTAAGTGCTTGGCGACAGTTTTTCTACCTGAGGGTAGTAGCTAGCCAGGCGGGTATTCGCAAAATGCCCTACCACCATGCAAATTTACTGATTCTGGAGGACTCATAGCGGCACATACCGTTAAGTGCTTGGCGATAGATTTTCTACTTGAGGGTAGTAGCTAGCCAGGCGAGTATTCGCAAAATGCCCTACCACCATGCAAATTAACTGATTCTGGAGGACTCATAGCGGCACATACCGTTAAGTGATTGGCGACAGTTATTCGACTTGAGGGTGGTAGCTAGCCAGGCGGGCATTCGAAAAAGCCCACCACCATGCAAAACTGCTGATTCTTACGGACACATAGCGGCACATACCTTTAAGTGCTTGGCGACAGATTTTTTACTTGAGGGAGGTAGCTAGTCACGCGGGTATTCGCATAATGCCCTACCATCATGTAAAATTACTGGCTTTCAAGGACACATAGCGGCTTACTGCCGTTAAGTGCTTGGCGGCAGATTTTCTAGTCATAAATATAATTATATAACCTTAAAATTTACTAAGCCGTGATGTTAATAAGTTAAATGGACTATCATATTATATCATACTATCTTTCTCTAAAACAATAAAGATATAAACATGGTCATACATAAAAAGAACTATTCGACAGGAAGTAATAAGTACAAATACTCCAAGCGCTTACACTTTATCGTGTGTGACAAGATAGTTTCTACTATTTTTACTAGATGGCGCTCCAAATAAATTTCTAACTAAATATAATATCACCACTGAATTGGCTTCAGCACATACTATCGTGTGTGACAAGATAGTTTCTAATATTTTTACTAGATGGCGCTCCAAACAAATTACTAACTAAATAAAATATCGCTACTGAATTGCGCACGTGGCGCCGTGTACCCCGCGAACTAAAAACGCGCGGAGAAGTGGGGAGAAAATCTAACACTTTTCTCTACAATTCTCTCCCATAAGCATTAAAAAAATTAGAAATTCAAGATATATATCGTCAAGTGTCACTTTGACAGAGGTCACATCTAAGATCCACGTTGTAGAAGTACTTGTCCATATCAGTAAAATTGCGACCCAAATATAAATAGAAAATAGAGAAATACGTCATCAACTGTCACATTTAAGCCATTTTCTTTGTATTTTTATAATATTTGTAATCCAATTCTAAAATTAAAAATTGGAATGCATGACAATAAGTGTACATTTCATATATGTCGCATCTAAGACTTATATTCTAGTATTTTTTATAAATTATTTGGTAAACATATAAGCTATAAGGCATAAAAAAAAATATATTTCAAGAGATATGTCGTCAAGTGTCACTTTGACGGCTGTTACATTTAAAATCTACGTTGTACTTGCCAACATCAGTATAATTGCGACACAGATATAAATAATATTAGAGAAATACGTCTTCAACTGTGCCATCTAAGACATATTTCTTTGTATTTTGTGTAATATTTGCAACCTAATTGAAATATGTGACAATAAGTGTAAATTTGATATATGTTGCATCTAAGACTTATGTATTTTTTTTAAATTATTTGGCATCCAAATACAAAACTAAAATCAAGGAATACCTCATCAACTTTCAATTCGAGATCTGTCATGCATGTTCATCAGTCCGTCCGTTATTCGCTCTTCTGTGCTCTTTGCCAAATCCCAAATGGCACTAACTCACTTTTTATATATACTTTTACTTATATTTTAAAGAGGAAAGATTTGTATTATTGTATTTAACGAATAAACTTAAAAACTACTGGACCGATTTGAAAAATTATTTAATCATTACAATCCAACATTATCTCTGATGAACATATTATCGGCTATTGATATTGTCAAAAAAATTATTTGTTTATAATTTTTTGTTTAATACCCTGCGAAGCCAGTGCGGCCTATGAAACTCTATGAAAGTAGGTAAGAATTAGGGACTCTGTAGAATGATTTCGTTCTGTACCATTCAATAATCATGGGATGTGAGTACGCGTTGCATTATTAGGTATATGCACTTTTGCCGTAAGATGGCGCATTAAAAAATGCCCTGCGAAGCTTGCAAGCCAGGTAAGACATGTTCTATTCTAACTTACCCAATTGCTCAACAGCTAAGTGGTAATTAAGTCCAATATTAGTTCAAGTCTCCAACTTACCTTCAAGAGTTTCAGGCGGTATTGGAAGAGGTAGTTCCTGTGGTATTTTACTAGTTGTACCTGTAAATATTAAGTATCGTAAGTTAATTCACTTAATTTAACTTAAAACAATTAATAGATTCGGGCATTACTTTGCGGAAATTATATTTAATAATAATCCATATTTGATACTTTTATATTACAAATATTTCAAAAATATTTTAAGTAATATTAAATTATTATTTTAGCAAAATAAAAATAATTATTCTCGATCGTGAGAGTCTAGACCTTCTGAGGATGCTTCGTGTTCTGGAAAGGCGTTGCCAAAAAATTTCGGTTTGACTGTGTGGTGTTAGTGACATCACGCCGGTTTAACAGGAAAATTGGGAGGAGTTGTCACTAGATATAATTTTTATATATGTTAAGGATTTCTTTAAAATAATATTTTTTTTTTTATTTGTTTTATTTTTATTTTACTTAGTTGCAGCCTTTCTAGCAACGACGAAACATGTGATACTTGCGACATCTGATTACCTCTGATACATAAAAATAGTGATCAAAATGCACCATTGTATTTATATAAAGTAAAGGACGTACACAGAACGACTGTAGAAGTTAGGAAGGGTGTTTGCTGCCTCCTTAAGCTTTCTTTACCTAACGTTTATTAAGTAGAACCACACATTACCACATAATCATTTATAATACTCATTATGTCGTCAAGATTGATTAAGCTTAATGCTGAATAGTCAACCGAACGGACAACAAGACGTACAGAAGCGCAGTATTCGTGTTTTAACACAAAGTAACATTAATTTCAACAAATAGAAATTAACAATTGATATACTCGAAATTTAATCACTCCATACACTATTTCAATTAAAGGCTTTTCGATTACCATAAGTACTTTGAGTATGAAATTTTGTAATTAACACCCGCCTAGCGTCATGTCAAAACAAAAATATGTTAAAATATTTCATATGCCGAATAAGAAGCTAGTACATTCCAGAGATATAGACGATGAGACGAGAAATGATAAATTAATGAAATAGAACACTACTAGAGAAAAGGAAACATATTTGGAATACCTCAATAACACTATAACAATATTAATAACCGGGTTGAAACTGTCAGCAAAAGATCACTAATTACTAGGGCAAATTTTGTCTCCGAAATTATGGTCTTAGATGTCAAAGTAAAAGTTATATGCAAGATGTAGGTTATACATGTTGTAAGGTTTATAATATTAAAATTGCCATATACATCCTTGCCATAATTAGCATGAAAATAAATACAGGAAGCAAAGTGATACATTTTTTTTTATGCCTGATAGGTTAGCCTTTGACCACTATCTCACCTGATGGTAAGTGATGATGTGGTCGAAGATGTTGTTCAGGCTAACCTAGAAGTACTGGCTCTCAAGGACAGCTACCGGAACATACCGTTAGGTGCTTGGCGACAGATTTTCTACTTGAGGGTGGTATCTAGCCAGGCGAGCATTCGCAAAATGCCCTACCACCATGCTATAACGACTGCCATCCTTAGACGTGTCAGTGAATACAAAATGTCAACGAAATTTTGCAAATAAGATTAAGTAAAATTTTGAAGTTATAAAACATAGATTTCATTGTCTTTTAGATAATCAATTATATTCATATAACATATCTCCATAAGTTTTAAGTATGATCTTAACTTTTAATTTAAAGCTAGATGGATTACAATTTTTCATGTTTTCTGGTAATTTATTATAAATATTCAGAGCCATACAATATACACCTTTACTTAGTAAAGCCGTACGAGATGGCAAGTTGCACAGTCTTGATTTGTGCCTAATGTTAAAATTACATACATCACCCATTGACTCAAATTACTGAAAATAGATTTTTACGAAAACAACCATCTCATATATTACAGGCATGTGATGGCAGTGTTAAGATCTTGCACTTTTTAAAGCACCCTAACGCATCTTTTTTGTGCTGTGAATACATTTCGTTTGTTAGAACAATTTCCCCAAAATATAATACCATATCTTAACAAGAAAGCCACACTTCCATTATACGCTGTAAATAAGTTGGCATCGTCAGGACCACTATGTCCTAGTTATGAATGAAATTCTATTGTTATCATTATCGCCGATGCCAATGGGTTAAAGCAGTGTCACGATTAACTACTTCAAGAGGTGATGTAGTGCGTAAGCCGAGCTATTTAATCTTTTTTATAATTGTGTCTGGTTGGGGTTTCCATCTTAGTTGCCAGTCAATATTTATTCCTAAAAATTTAGTTATGTCAGTTTTGTAAATAATATTATTTTGATACATAATATCGATATTTAGGACATATAAAATGCATTATCCTATATATTTTCATAATAATTTTTAAATTATTGTCTTCCATCCAATTAATAACGTCGTGTATAGTATTATTGATATTAACAAAATATTCCTAATTTTTTTTTCAACAATAACTGTACTGTCGTTAGCAAACAGTGTCATGGGATGTTGAGTGCACCTTGGAAGACCATTGATGTAGCAAATAAAGAGTAAGGGACCTAAAACACTCCCTTGTGGAACACCGTATATAACCATATGTGCATTAGATATAATATTTTCTTGGCATTTCTTTTTCAAATTCAATCTAACCTTTTTTGGTTTTTTGAAATCGTTTGGATAAGTAAGATTTAAATTGTTCCAAAACGTTTTGATGATAATGACGATGTGATATAAGAATTTCGGAATATGACTATTTCAATTTATCTATACCATGCTGAACTTGGTCATACAAAGTGCCTTGCATACGGTAATTGTTTTAGAAGTGATTATTAGAATTGAGAAAACACATTTCATGTCTATTAATGTTTTCAATCTCGATCAATATGCGTGAGTACAGTCGGTCATTGAAAAGAAATGTCAAGAAATGACATATGTCTCATACTCACGGGAACTTTTAAACAAAAACATTTCATGACATAAAGTAACTTACAAAAAACGGTAACAATCCCAATGTAGAGTTTTCCAATTTATATTTGCACATCAACTTAGTTAGTAGTTTTGTGAATATGAATTGAATTGCCTCCACTACTGTTGCTGTTGGAATGAGAATTATGCGAGTGTATCTTACGCAATTAATCTTATCTACTTATTTACTATAGTAACCCAACAGCGTTTACAGAAAATATAAACATACATAGTAAACTTATGGCTAAAACATGATTATACAAATTAAGTATATTAACCGAAAAAAACAAGGTATACTAACAGAAAAATAATGTAGGTAGGTTTATACCTACCTACATTATTTAATAGAATGCACTTAATATTTGTTATGATAGTGCTAGAAGATAGTGTGTGGAAAAACTTGTCTGTGTGTTCGTGTGTATGTGTAGGATGTGTTGTGTGTCAGAGGAAGAAGTTTTTTTACATGACTGCACAAAAAAGGAGTGTTGTGTTCAGGGTTCATTAATTATGTATGTTTGTAAGTTTATTTTTTACTCCCTATCGTAACTCCTAAACGGCATTACCGATTTTAATTTATGAGATATCGTTAGATTTAGGCTAAGAACGTCGTAGTTACACATGTAAGCCTTTGTTTAAACAATTAAACATACTACCTTTTCCTTGTTTCTATGTAGAAGAAATTAGTCTTTTTGTGAATCAAAACCCATATTATTTCTATGTAAAAGGTGACGTAGATCGATCAACCCGATATCGGAAAAATCTGGTAATGCGTTTGTCTAGTTAAGGACTATTTAAAAACAATTCCTATTGTATGGCGATAAAAATCTATAACAAATCCCAATTGGCTTAAGAAACTTGCCGTTTAATAAATTTAAATTGAACTGGAACTTAAAACCACTTTATAACATCGTATATATTATGAACCCATGTTTTCGACAAACAAACTTTAATTTCATTTCATTTCGTAAACACTAGGTGCATGAAAATAAAAACAAAACTATATATAGTTTTAATTTAAACGATAAAACTTTAAAGAAAATAAATAATTTGCATTCGGGTTTTTTCTTTTTAAATTAAAATAAACAAATGTAAACTACATTTGTTTATTTGTTATTAAAATTACGTAATTATTAAGATTCGAATAATCAAAAACACACGTATGCCTTAAAAGCACACAACAACATCAAAAAAATAAATAAGTTATAATGTTCAAAATAACAAACATTAGTAACGAAGTTAGGTCGGACGTAAATTCAATTATAAAGTTTACAAATTAATATCTAAACAGAGAAGCAACATTTTGATATTATCCATACTATTTTTATAGCAGATAAGAAAAACACACAGTTTTCAAGCGATATCCACGGATTTCAAACTATCCTAATCGTTTCGTCAACAGCCTACCTCTTTGAAATAATCTGAACGCCGTAGTGTAAAATTATTTGACTGGTTACCTCAGATTTAGCTAAGGATATCTTGTTTTAAAATTTAATGGATATAAATATAAATGACTCTTATAATTTTGAAGAAACCTCGCTATTTCGAATTAACAACAGTATTCCAATTATGTTTTTTATTAATTATTATTAACAATTACTACTTTTCTCTATTGGTGCGAAGTTTTGTGATACTCGAGAGTATTGTCAAACTATGTATAAAAACAGTAGGTACTCTACAATTATAATCCACTTGTATAACCTACTTTATTATTAAAAATCTCACCACTGTCATGTGCCGTCACGCCACTCGGGAATATCCGCCACTCGTAAGGCACGTCGTATAGGACACATGGTACATCTAAAAAAATACCAACAAAATGAGTTTATACGCAATAGTAATGCAAAACTACTGTTTATATGAAAATTACCTGTTTTTTAATTGACTAACTAACATCAACAAAGAAAATAACACCGTCAATTGTCTTTTATCAAACTTTTATTTATTACTGGATACTATTAATTTTTACGTACTCATTAGGGCCCTTATGAACGTGGCATTCGCCAACGGCAAAGGCAGCTGCAGCCATCGCATGTAAATGACAGTCGTCGTCGCATCAACTGCAGCCGATATCAGTCGTGTATAAGAGCCCGATGGAACAGTAACAGCAAATGTGACATATACGAGTATGTATTCCGAATTTGTGACATACAGATAACGATTATTATAGTGCGCGCTGAAATAGTTGGCCTCGCCTTAGGTACGTGAGCGGTGCAGAGTCGGGGGCGCTTGCTTTGGTCATCACTGTCTAATGTGTGTGTGCGTTGCGAGCAGTAGGCAACCCGCCCCCTCGCTGCCCCTGTCGCCACCCAAGGCGCGGCTAACTAGTTCCGCGCGCACTATAATAAAAGCACACGAAAGATTCAATAGTTATAATATTTGAAAAATCAGTTCTGCTTCAGAAGTGAATTACTTTGTGTAATCACATCTTATATCTTTATATGAATGTTTTTTATGTGTCTGTACTCACGCGTATTGGTCGAGATTGTCGACCTAGGTTTCGGGCATGTCCGATGGCCTTCATCAGGTGAGGTCACGCGTCTAAATCGCGGCGATGACTCCGCGCAACTGATATCTTTATATAACTTAACTAACGTACTACTCATAACTTTTACCTATTTCTACGGATTTTTCGCATATCATATACTAGCATTCCGGCCGCGGCTCCGCCCGTGCGTATGTCGATTATCACGCAAACCCATTAACCTCTTTTTTCGAAGTTGGATAAAAACTTTCCTATGTCCTTCCCCGGGTCTCAAACTATTCTCATACTAAATTTCATTCAGATCGGTGTAGTAGTTTCAGAGCCTATTCGATGCAAACAATCAATCAACTTTTTCCTCATTATTATATTAGTTTAGATGTTCCGAACATATTGTGAATCTAGCGTTCGCTGCATTTACAGTGGCGCCAATCGAAACGCACTTGGCTCATTGACCTATAAAGGTCAATGACCTCGGTCTAATTTTTGTGAAGTTTTTAAAATATCTTTGGTACTGTCATTGTGAATGATTTGTTATAAAATAACTTAGCGCCGCCGCCTCTCCATTCTCTTCGTCTCCTTCTTCGTTCGTAAGGATTGAATAATGTTTTTAAAGTACGATATAACTAATTAAATGAAGTGCTTAGCCCTATAACTGTATTAAGAGATCAGGTATGGCACAGCGCTTAAACTTAGCGTGTGCTATGCTAAGCCAATTAGTGGAAATCGATTACTTTAGCCTGTCTCAAAGCAGGAGTGGCGCCGCCAAATGAGACACTGAGGTGTATAGTGCAATAAGTTATTCAAGAACTCAATGTCTCAATGTTATAAATATTCCCGCTTTATATCTACGACATGACGTCTTGTCAACTTGTTATCAGGTATACATAATAAGTATTTTGTTCCACTCACTCCAATCACATTTTATATACTGTTGTTCTTGTTGTTTTCTTTTTATATCTGGATGCACAGATAAACAAGAACCGGTAAACGTTCCATGAATGAACAATGTTGCATAGATAATAGAGTTTGATTTAAGCTAAGAGCGAGGTAAGTAGGACTCGGACTATATATCTGAATATGAAATTTAAAGATTGGTTAAGCCGACGCTTGGCTAAGACTGGTCTTTGACAGTGTTACACAAATGTCTCTGAATCTCAGTCTTAGTGATACTGTCCCAAGAAGTCACTGAAGACGGAAGTCTTCGTTAGTTCAGTAAGTCCACGATTTAGCTATCGTGATCCTGGCCAGTATTATGAGGTAGTATTAGTGTACTTATACTTGCAGTAGTAGTACTTGAAGCGCTCGTAGCGAAGTTAACTTAGCTGTTCTCAACCGTTCAGCAAAGTTAAGCAACGTCGCGCGCGGTCATGAGTTGGATGTGTGACCGCTAGTGACATTAACTGTGCGTTTCCGTGCTTCGGAGGGCACGTTAAGCCGTCGGTCCCGGTTGTTGTCTTAGGATGGCAGTCGTTATAGCATGGTGTTAGGGCATTTTGCGAATGCCCGCCTGGCTAGCTACCACCCTCAAGTAGAAAATCTGTCGCCAAATACCTAACGGTGTGTTTCTGCAGCTGTCCTTGAAAGCCAGTACTTTTAGGTTAGTCTGAACAACATCTTCGACCACTTCATGACTTCCCATCAGGTGAGGTAGTGGTCATAGGCTTACATATCGGGTATATAAAAATAAAAATTAAAAAATATGCGTTTCATTTCTATTACTTTTCCACGACGTTGTTTTTCTTGATACACTCAATTATAGCCAGTCAATCCATTAGAGTTTAGAGTTTTTAGAGTACATTTTAAATTATAATCTGTTCATTTGATTGCGACATATTTTATTGGTTAACAATATTAATCTATACCTGTTTACCTGCCCTACCAGGTACTTTACAAGGATTGTTATTCTGAGGCTTAATTACAACAACTTAGTTATATTATGTCGTGTTTGATTCTAAACCTTGTAATGTAACTAGCCTTTGACCACTATCTCACCTGATGGTATGTGATGTTGGGTCGAAAATGTTGTTCAGCCTTGGTTGGTCCAGTAATTCTTGGCTATCAAGGACAGCTGCCGGAACACACCACGTGGTGCTTGGCGACAGTATTTCTACTTGAAGGTGGTAGCCAGGCAGGCATTCTCAAAATGCCCTACCACAGTTCTATTCTAAAATTACCTTCAAAAGCTTCAGATGGCAGTGGGAGACGTGGTCTCTGTGATGTTCTGGTCTCGGTTCCTGTAAATATAAAACAATCTTTGTATTTCCGCTAGAGCTTTCACGTGTTCGTAAACATTATTTAATTATCACTCTGACGTCAAACGTTTGGCCTGTTACCATCATTCACAACGTCAGAATATAGTGTGAGGTTAGCCTATCTGCTGTACAAAAATACACAAGGGCACGCTTTTAAAATTTTGTTTACTGTTGGCAGCATTGCTGGATTATATTTTGCGAAAGCCTAGTTAGAGCTGTGCGATTGGCAATAAGAACGGTAGTAAAATGGCAATAACGTCGCATAGTGATGCACCAGACCTTAGAAAGGTCCTATGTCAACTTTATGTCTCCGAAAAGGACCTATCAGCGCGCCAACAAGCTGTTTGCCGAGCTGCTGTGTTAAACCGTTTCACACGGAAACTTACCTATACCGCGCACCCTTTCAGCTCTCAATGCTCTCCTGGGCATGAACCCTGACTGTGATCCGTTTGCTGATGTATTGTCAAATATTGTACATGAGCGTGTACGTTTTTGTGAAAGGGATGTATACATTTTTTTTTTTTGTGTTTTTTTTTTTATTATGACGGAACAAGCTCGAGGCCCACCTGATGTTAAGCGAACTAACCTCTGCCTATAACAGATGCATTTCATCACAAGTCACGAATTGCACTGCGCCCGTCACCTTGAGACATAGTTGTTAAGTCTCATGTGCCTGTAATTTCACTGGCTTTCAAGGACTACTGCCGGAACACAGCGTTAGGTGCTTGGCGACAGATTTTCTACTTGAGGGTGGTCGCTAGCCAGGCGGGCAATTGCAAAATACCCTTCCACCACGCGGTGATGCTCAAGCCGGTGCTGGGGATCGAACCAGGGTACTGCGGCGCGGCAGTCCATAGCTATTACCACTCGGCCATCATTACTACAAGATTTTATGTATAAACCCTCTTTTATGTATTAACATCGTATTTTGATCTTTATTTATTGTAGTTGGTGTATCGCCGTTTTAATTAAAGTAAAAATAAATAAAAAGAAACACGACAAATATTTGTTTGTCGTTTTTCTATGAAATGTTATTGTCTTGTCGAATACCTGAGTGAGATTTGGAAGGTAACTTTGGAATACATTCAGGTATAGTTTCATATATATGTTCATCTTCTTCGGAGTCTTTTCTTATGTCGTTACGAAATCCAACTGCAGGTGCCGTGTTGGGCGTCGACGTTTTCTGATTAAGTAACTTGCACACTAGAAATGGTTGGTAGAAAAATAGCAATATATTATTTAGAACACAATGTGCAGATTTTAAGCGAACATTAAGAAAAAAACAACATTATATGTGTATAATACCTATAAGATGATAATAAAAATAATTATATAGTAATTAAACAACCCTAAACGGTTCAAACCGCATATATTCATCATTGTTTTTTGAAGCGCTCGTAGCGAAGTTTACTTAGCTGTTCTCAACCGATCAGCAAAGTTAAGCAACGTCGCCCGCTGTCATGAGTTGGATGGGTGACCGCTAGTGACATTACTACTGAGCGTTTCCGTGCTTCGGAGGGCACGTTAAGCCGTCGGTCCCGGTTGTTGTCTTAGGATGGCAGTCGTTATAGCATGGTGGTAGGGTATTTTGCGAATGCCCGCCTGGCTAGCTACCACCCTCAAGTAGAAATTCTGTCGCCAAGCACCTAACGGCGTGTTCCGGCAGCTGTCCTTGAGAGCCAGTATTTCTAGGTTAGCCTGAACAACATCTTCGACCACATCATCACTTACCATCAGGTGAGATAGTGGTCAAAGGCTAAACAATCAGGCATAAAAAAAAAAAAAAAAAAAAATTGTTTTGTTATTCACTTTGCAGTGTTTGAAACAAAAATAATGATAAATATACGCGGTTTGAACCGTTTAGGGTTGTTTAATTACAATGTTTAATAATCGCGAAAACCTAAGACAACATTACATATATATATATATTAAATTAAAGGGGGCACTCCTATCAAGAAACTTGTTTTGTTGCTGTTCTACGTATAAACGGTAATAACATACTTCAAACTTGGTATGGTTATAATATAAAGTCTAAAATATAAAGACATTAATACAAAAATTAAAATTAAAAAAAGTCTTTTTTTGGTTTTATTCATACAACGATACATTTTGTATTTAGTAACATATGGTAATTCGTACGGCAAGGCTATTCGGCTAGAATTTCATTGTCCCCTTTGCTACTCGTGGGTGAGAGGCGAATTTTTTTTTATTGGATAGGAGGGCAAACTAGCAGGCGGCTCATCTGGTGGTAAGTTATCACCGTCGCCCACGAACATCCGCAACACCAGAGGTATTGATGATGCGTTGCCGGCCTTAAAATTAAGATGAAATACCGGAAGGTGATGAAGCAGTACCTTCTGAGGACCTTAAACGCTATCTTAAAGTGCAATCCCCAAGACGCTTGCCAAGCGTAGGGATTATGGTAAACCTCCCCACAATACAGTATACAGATACAGTACAGAAAGGTACAACTCGTACAGGCTTGCTGCACGAATTGGTCTTACACTTGACCGATTTTAATATTAACAAATATTTTTAAAATATTTTATGAAAACATCAAATTAATATTTTAATAAAACACTTATAAAATACAAAAATATATCTAGTGACAATTCCGCCTAATTTTCCTGTTAAGCCGACGTGACGTCACAAACGCCACACAGCCAAACCGGAACAATTTTCGACACGTTTCGCTTCTACACGAAGCAACCTCCGGAGGTCTTGACTCTACGAGCGCACAATCGAGAATGAGCGGCCGGCGCTCAGCCCGCCTTTATATAGACTCGGGATGAGTCAGCACGCCTTTGTCTAGACTCAAGCGTGAGTCACGCTCTTTGTTGTAGCTAACAATTTAGTCACTTTGAAAACGTATCACTTACCAATTGTTAGCTACAATATGGCGGAAAACCATATTTAATAATAACAAATATTTTTTAAATATTTTATGAAAACATCAAATTAATATTTTAATAAAACACTTAAAAAATACATAAATATATATAGTGACAATTCCGCCTAATTTTCCTGTTAAAAGCCGACGTGACGTCACAAACGCCACGAAGCCAAACCGGAAGAATTTTCGACGCGTTTCGCTTATACACGAAGCATCCTCAGGAAGTCATGACTCTACAAGCGCACGAGAAATGTTTTGTATATGGTATACCTACATGCTATGGAATGCTGTATAAATATAATTTATAAAAAAATATTGCTCCATAAATATCAAGTAATGTCAACACAATAATAATTATCAATTCTTACATACACATATACATAAAATCACGCCACATTCCAGTACGGGTAGGCCAAGACCACGGATTTCCACTTACTACGACCCTTTCATATATCTTTCGCTTCATCTACACTCATTAATCCTTTCATATATAAGCGTCGGTTTAGGGTACTCTTGACCTGGCCTTTTTTCAGAACGTCTCCAATCTGATTTCGGAACGTTGTCCTAGGTCTTTTTGTATAATATTATTTAAACTACTATATACTTCAGCTAGATTATTAGTTATAACTTTTTTTTTAAATATAAATAAAAGTTATAAATAATAATCAAGCTGAAGTATATAGTAGTTTAAATAATATTATACAATTTAACACATTTTAATAAAATCGTTAAAGTCATTACAAAACATAATATTTTAAATATTACCACTAACCAAAAAAAATAAGGTGTTGATGTCTAGTCTAATTTTAATAATTGTGCTTAAAAGCAGGGCCCTAATTCTCTTACCTATTGACCTAATGCCACACTACTGCGATGCTCCTGCGATCGAACTGCTGTTAATGTCAAATTCGGTAGTCTGCTAATTCTAGCTCTTAATCGCATTGTATAGCAATCGCGTCGCTATCGTATGGCTGTGATATGGCTTGCAAATGTTGCCAATGAAATAATAATGAAGCTCATATCACTCAAGCATCAGTGAAACATCAATACAGTGTTTTTTTAGAGAACAATACATTAAATAAATATATTTAAATCATTTAGCAATTGTTCTATCTAAAATCCTCCAAAATATTTTATGCCATAGGTAGCATCACAATCGCAACAAAATAGCTTACAGCATACCAATTATGTCAAAAACTATTGAAAGCAAGCCACTGACTTGCGATCGAACCTAAATAGCGGGCAGACTACGGATACTGTCAAAAACTACAATTTTCATGCAATTAAGTTGCGCTGACACCGTACAATAGGTATGAGAATCGGGCCCCTGCTAGTTGTATCTAAGCAGTATGAATCACAGCTACTTTTGTTTAGAGCATTATATATCTTTTGTTTTAATGTTGTCTTAGGTTTTCGCGATTATTACACATAGTAATTAAACATCTTTAAACGGTTTAAATCGCGTATATTTATCATTATTTTTGTCCCGACGTTTATTTTCACCCCATGACCACGATCACTGCAAAGTATTTGAAACGTCGGGACAAAAATAATGATAAATATACGTGATTTTAACCGTTTTAAGTTGTTTGACTACTATCTTTTGTTTTATTTTTATTAATAGTTTATTTTCGGGTGTTACTAATTTATCGTATCCTTAAACTTAAATCTCAGTTGGTGAGAAAATTAATATAGATAGATGTAAGCTCTTGCCTAAGCGTCTTCTATGCGGTAAACTTGAATAAGTCTAGGCAAAAGTGCAAAAAATGTTTTTATGCACCTTTTCAATTACTAAAAATCCATGTAGATATACATATCAAATAAAAGCAGTTCTATACATTGTTGTTGAGGTTGGTTGTTCATTTTTATTTTTATTTTCTTGTTTCATTTTGATTAGATGTACTCGGGGCCCTACCCCGTGGGGTGCCGGGTTAGAATTGCACCTCCCCGTATCATCCCGTGGGTGTCGTAAGAGGCGAATATGGGAAAAGTACTGGAAGGTGGGCAGCAGCGTCTTCTAAAGAACTGCCATCTTACACTGCGATCCCAAAGACGCCTGCCAAGTGGAGATTATGGCAAATACCCCCTTTATAGGGGAGGCTGTGTTCAGCAGTGGACACCCGGCTGGTACAGTACAGTACAGTACTCGGGGCAGCATAGGGCTACAAGTGGGTCATGATCATTCACGTTTGTTTACAAGCTTGTCTGTATTTAGTTAAATCAGTAAAGAAGGCTTTTGAAATTACCCTATGGTGTTTTAACGGTAAGTTACTTACTGTACCTTTTATAGATGCAAATAAAACTCCCCCTGCCGCCAGTATTCCACATATAACACTCACCACTGTCAAGTATCTATGTGAGGCAAGTTCTGTAAGAAAAAGCCAATTAGTAAAATATTTTAAAAACAAACTAACTTGATTGAAAAAAGATTTCGAAATTTAAGAACGTGACTAATTATTAATATCTGTAATGTGTGCTTATATCTCATGAAAAGATTCTGACATGATACCCACCAAGTAGAAAATCTGTCGCTAAGCATCTAAAGAGGTGTTCTGATATCCTTGAGAGCCAGTAATTCTAGGTTAATTCTGTTAATGATCTACGATCAAATCACTTACCATTAGGTGACATTGTTCTCAAAGGCTAGCGCATCGACTTTATTAAAACCTCTCCGTACACAATGAATTTTTTTTCAATTATTTACTTACTCATATAATTTGTGTCTCTCCGAATTACTAGCACAGAGATTTTAGATGATATTACAAAACCGTTCAGTTGACATGTAATGATAGCGCTACTTTGATTGGTATTTAATTTGAATATGCCTGATATTACTTCGCCCTTTTCATCAAGAAAAGAGTTTGATGTTTCGGGTTCCCGGAAGGTCACTTGTTTAGCTGAAAATTAAGATGAAAATATTGAACTGGCGCCAGGATGCAAAATATTTAAAAATCTCTATCGTTGGACTTAAAGAATTCTTAAAAATGACTCGCTGTTTTTATCCACATATTAACACAGTACTTTTTATTGAAACGAAGGTTGTAAATACCTTTCGCCTGCTATAACCTATAGAGTAGAACAACCGGATATACGAAAGCATTTTTGTGCAAGCTGAAGCACAGACGCTTCGCTAGCACTTCGAGCTCGCTGGGTCAATTACATATGCACAACATTTTCTAAAGACAGCAGAAGAATTAATTGGCTTCATGTTTTCTATGTACTTTTTCTAAAATGATATATTGCTGTTGGTCTTCCTAAGATAAAAAAATAAATAAATAATACATGTGCTGTATTTAGTGATGATAATGGCATGACACAAACGGACAGTGTGAGGATGCTGCCACGCCGTTGATTGACGTTGTGCTGGATGATAATGGTGGCAACGCGCAGCAGGATGATATTGAACCAGTATTGCCATGGAATACCCAGAAAAGTCCAACAAGCTAACGTCATCATGCAAATCACCACCACAAGCTCCTATTGTTTCTTCGAAACGTGTAAGTAAACATATGGGTTAGATCATAATTATATTTTTAATTATCAAGTACGTTTCTATTTTATTTTAGGTGTTATATTTATAAGGCAGCGTTCGGGAAGTTACCGGACATCTTCTCGTCAAAAATCTTTTAGAGGCTGAAGATCAAAGTCTTCAACCCACTGGTTGTGTTGCCAGTGATGACTTATGGCACTGAGATGCGATCCTTAACTGTGGCCCTTAGGTGGTGGAAAAGAATGAAAAAAAAAACGCCCAATACATGAGTATACAAGAATATCAAATCACAATGGGATTTCATCAGCTGTTAACATAAGTAGGTGTACCTAAGGGATGTTGTTGATCAATACCATAGAAGACTTGAACCAATAACCAATATTATATATAAAGTATACATACTATGCCCATTACCAACCTATACCCAAATTATAACTTTTGTTCACAACTTTTTTCTCTTCAAAGCATTAGGTACTTAATATAGTGAACAATGATCTAATTTATACGAATAAATATAAATAGGTAAAGAAATACCATACCTACCTGTCATTGAATTATCTCTTACCGTTAGTAAATATAGTTATAAAGTTAGTAATATTTTCAAAATTATTTTAAAATGAACACTTACAGTCATATTCCCAAAATACGATATGACCTGCAGTGGAATGACAATTTAAATATAAACTTGGAACATCATCATAATTATAATGTATTATATGGTTGTAAGAATTTGTATTAAATTCCATCAAAATATTAGGCATGGGCAGTCCTGTTACATAAAAATCTGAAACATAGGAAACACATAAAAATATTTAGGTATAATTTTATGATAACTTAGAATATTTCCTTTTCTTTAAACTTTCGTGAACTTAACATTAAAAATGATATTAATTGCAGATTGACTTTATACATCAAAAATAACAAAACCAGTATGAAAACTCAAAATGCATAGCTACTGTAATCTGAGCGCTTATCTAGAATTACATAGCTTATCGTATTGGCGAGAAACAGGCTATCCGAGAATAAGTTTTTCATATCTAATCAAAATGATAAAATAATAATGAAACAGAAATAGAAACAAGTACTATGTATTCTTACTATATTAACAATATTTATTTCAACTACGGACATAATAAATACAATTAGGGACAGGAAAACTTTGATATGAATAGTTAGTAATAATAGTTAGTCCGTTATAGATCAAAACTTTGGTTCCTCAGTCTCTTTCTAAAATATTTTCGATCATGTAGGAATTGCGAATTTTATGTCTTTGTTTGGAATTAATGGAGAGAGAAAAGTAGAGGCCTACTTTTCTCTCTCCATTATTTTCTAATAAAGAGTTAATAAGGTTTAATTCGAGGAAATAACTTTTGCTCGTATTTGTTGATGGAGCAGCAGATTACGATAATAGGACTACCATCAAAATCCATGCCGTTGTCGCAACTTAAATGGTAACAAACAGGCACAACCTTATTAAACTTACACAACGATTGCAAAATATAAGTTAAACAGAAAGTTGATTTGGCTTGAAGAGAAATACTCACCACCGCTTCCATAATCAAATACTGGTACATTTGGAACTAATCTCAAATAAATAGTCACATTGGCTCCAAACTTAGTGTCAGCAGGTTTTTTCAGTTGAACAATACAATTAAACTCAATTATTCCATCCCGTACATGCAAGGCAGTCGAAATATTATAAGATCTCTGTTTTTGGAATGTAGATGCGAAATCTGAAACAAAAGAGAGGTTTTATCTTAACTGTATATTTTCATAATCTTAATTAAACATTTTAGGGGACCCTTCTCTGCTAAGTATGATAAGAGATATGCTCGACGGGGGATATTGTGGTGGGTGGTGGTCTCCTAAGAATAATTTTGAAACGTATTGTGATGAAGAAATCAATGTTGATTTTTGATGCAACCTATTTAAGTACCAACTCAATTCATCAAATTATAAGAATTATAAATAAAAATATTGATGGCATTAAGGCTCTTCTCTAAATTATTCAGTTTCAATGTGATTACATAGTACTCACTGAGTTTTGGCTTAAAAGTATAGTAGTTATTTCCAACATAGCCGAATACATTCCAGCACCAAAAACATATACACTCAGAATGATGGAGTCGTAGTGTACGCTAATGAAACCGCGATTAGGGATACCAACTGCTTGGTTTGCGAAATAAGTAGTGATTTTGCACTCGTATCCATTTATAGGTCGCCTTCAGAAGATAACATTTCAACTTTTTTTAGTAGTCTGAATTTAGTTCTCACAAGTCTAAAACATTTAAAACATTGTTGTTCTTGGTACAATACAGCGCCATAACCGCTTCGCTGAAGGAGGCCACTGCCTGCCACGATTTTTCTCCTCCAAGCATGGCATTTATAACGCTCGACAGTGAGAGTTCCCTACCTACGAGGGCCAAAAGCGTGTGTCTCTGTGGGCGCCGTGTCCTCCGGCGCCCCACACTCGTATCAAACTGAAGTCGCCTCCCGTCTCGCGATCTGGTGCAGGTACATACCGAAACATTTGTGTCTGGGAAGCACCTGCATCAATCGGAAGGTCAGCGACCCGAACGGCCGCTTCACCCACCTCTGTAGGACCGGGTGGATGCCTCCACGGTCCTCTGCTCAGGGACCGGTGGATCCAGGTCCTCAGTTCCCAGGATTTTTGAAATCGCAATCTGACTGCAGTGTTAAGTTATGTAGTATATAATAGGTTATACATGATACTTACCCTTCAAGTCCTTCGACAAATATTCGCCCGTTAAATTACAATAAATATCTCCGTAAATTTCTTCATCCTTCAAAGTTTCTATTTGTAAACGTTCATTTTCATAGTATAAATATTGAAAAAAATATTCTGGTCTTTGATTATTGTTTTCTATTTGATGTATAGAGGTTAGGGTGAAACCATTTACTTTAAACCCTAGAATAACTGGAAAGTATATGATTATTATAACTTAACATATTGTTATATAAGTGAAGATAAAAAAAAACAGTGAACATTTTCTAACTATATATTATTTATAATTATATATTGTGTCAAATTCAGGGTACTAATCCGAAAATATCAGTTTGATTTGCGGATTGGTACTTTCTTTTACTTCGTCTCGGATTTCACTTTACTTTTCTGTATACACATATGTTGAATTACAATCCAGCTTAAAATTTGTATAACATGTATAATTATTGTAAATGAGAAATTGACTGTAATTTGTTTGTGTATCTAAATAAATAAATATATAACTACGCGCATGTAGTGTATTGCGGTGCGTATCGTTTGCTCTAAATTCATTTTGAATTTTTAATTATAATATCTGAACGATATTATATAATTACTCGTGTATATAACATTTGTTTAAAAATATGGACATTCAAAAATATAGTAAGCAAACCAGCACTTGATATGTCAATTTACTGAAGTATTTGATATAATATTATTTATGCAACTTATGTGAAATAATGATCAAATAAAATGAATATTTTTTTGATATCTTATGTTTTATCATAGCATATTTCAGTTTTTAGGTATGTCCTAGACAAAAAAAACTTACAAAATTACTTTTGCGTTAAGGGTAGAGTTCACGGAGCACTTTTTATACAACCGTAGTTTCGTCATATTTTGTCTAAGTGTTCAAACTTGGTGAAACTTTGAACACTTAGACAAAATATGCTTCTGGTTTTCCAGATTTCTGCTAACATAAGTATTTTCAAAAATAGTTTTGTATGGGAATTGTTATTTTGGCATTCAGGGATAACACAAATAATAAATCGAAAAACTGGCAAACCAGAAGCATAGATATTAGGCTCAGCAATATGCGTACATAAAGTCACCGATTATTAACACTTGGTATTTAAAATATGACGAATCTATGTTTGTATAGAAAGCCCTCCGTGCACTCTACTCTTAAGGCTGCGTAACTATCAGATATAAACGAAGAATATGAGTGTTTGTACAAGAAAAAAAACCCACCAATAGGAACGCTTCATTTTCCTAGCCTCGCTTACCGCAGTAATCCTATTGGTTGTATTTTCTCGCACACTGCTCATTTTCCTGGTATATCTCTGGTACGCAGCCAATAGCCAATATATACATACCTTTACGCGATGGTTTTTGAAGTTTGAAATATATTCGTTTTAATTGTGTTCCATTATATTTTGTTGATTTGTAACAATCAATGTATGTGCCATCATTATCCTGTGTCAACTGCATATACATTTCCCATTTACGAAGACCAGGGCCAGTTTCCATTCTCTCATTTGCTGTTAATAATTGACAAGTAAAATGCTTCCATTGCATGCTTTTTTTGCAATAAATGTAAGCAGTAAGGCTCCATTACACTAAAATGTATTTTCTTTCCTTCTTTCTAATATAAATGATGATAACATGCTGATGAAAGTGCTTTTTTTGCTAATATTGTAAGGCCCCTAGTACACAATAATGTATTTTCTTTCTTTCTTTCCAATATATATAGAATCATAGTTCAAGGTGTGTCTTGAAGATACCAACTTTTGTTTGGTGGAGACAATGAAATACCATGTTCACAACCATGGAACATAGTGACCTAACTTAATATTTTGTTATAAGTACCTACCTACATATATAAACAAAAGATTTTATTACATTTCACGACTAAACAAGATTTGAATTCGTTTTTTGAACGACTTATATTGGTTAAAACTTTCGTAAGTAGTACACATATTTAAACAATTTTTAAAACCAATTTCACTTATGTTAAAACAACCAAGTAGTTCGGCTTGCGCGGATGCGGTCAGGAGCGTACGCACTCCATGATGAAGCGATTCTGAAAGTCGCGAAACCGGTCGAGATCGAACTACTCAGCTGTATTAACGTAAGTGAAATCGGTTTTAAAATTGTTTAAAGACTTACATTGGTCTTATCGAACTGAAATTTGGACCGGTGTATCTGATGACATAGGTTTTCTTTCGTATTTCATACCAATTAAAATGATTATAAATCAATGGTATAATAAAATACTTTGTGTTAATTAAAGTCAATAATTGTAACCCAAATAAGAGATCAAAATCGAAAAAAATACAACAAGTGTCCTGTAGACAAAATGTGGAATCAGAAACGAAAGCTACGAATCCAAGGGTCTCTTTGATATTAATCACATCTAAGCCCTAATTATTAATATGCCAAGTATGCAATCAAAATCATAAAAAATGACACGAAGTATCATATCTAATATTTATTTTTTGATAATATTATATCTAAGCTAATTGAATTGATTATTTAAAACTATTTCGTAGATGGCGCTGTTTGCTTTTTACCTGGGGGTCAAGTCTGCTAATAACATGTTGATATTCAGCATAGATTCATTCAAGATTCATACAAGACAGAATCGGTAGTCTGCTGTTCCCATTTATATAAGAATCTATGATGAATCTAGGCTGGTTTGACGATATTGCCAACAAAAAGTTAAAAGAGAAGAGTAAGGTAATTCAGAAAACAATTTTATTATTAATTTATTATTTCGTTTCGTTTTAATATGAAACCGAGATTGAATCAATATTAAATGACATTTTTATCCAATTTAACTTACGGTTTTTTACGTCGAGAAGGCGTCTCGACCGGTTTCGCGACTTTCAGAGTCGCTTCATCACGTAGTGCGTGCGCTTACGATTGCGCCCGCGCATGCACTGGTGGTGGCGCCGGCGGCGGTGGTGGAGCGAGCCGCGCGCGCTGCCGCCCTCCTTGCGCGCTCTGACGTCACCGGCAAAACAAAGTACGGGAGTTTACGCGCTTACGAATTAAACGTAACAAACTCGAGTGCGGTTTGCAATATGTGGTGAAGTGCCGTGATAGTGGAGTTATACCGAAATTTGCGCGCATAAAGCCGGTAAAATGTACTCGGGATTACGTGGATTTCTTTCGTGTTGCCAACGAAAAGTTTCTTCGCAGAGTTATTTCTGACTACCGCCGGAAACTGATATGTACCAACAGGATGGTATATGAATTACACCTGCAGCTAGCACAAGTTTTAGAAGGTGAAGTATGGGAGATTTTAGACTCAATGTCCTACAGCAGAGCGTATAGTGTTGCAAAATACACTCAAAAACGGCACGAAAAGAAGTTGCAAAATCTTACGCAAAAAGAAAACACTTCGTCAACAGCTGTTTCGCAATATGTAAACAACCGAGAGGGGACAGATCGGGGAACGAATGTGATAAATCTATCGTCGCAACTTATCAGTGAGGAAGCTGTTAACGTTTTATCTCGCGGACTCAACTTTGCACCCGCACCGCGGAGGATTCCAACAGAGGATATAATCACTAGTGTTGAGAATACGATATTACGTATTCGAATACCACACCAAGATGCAGAATGTTTACGACAAGACATCGCAACTATGTTACGAAAATCCGAAGAGTAACATCAGCAAAGATGAAATGAAAGCATTATTGGAATTACGTAGCAATTTGGATCTTTTGGTGTTACCCGCGGATAAGGGCAATGCGACGGTAGTTGTCGATACCACTGAATATGAAGTGAAAGTGACCCAGATGGTAAGTGACGAGTCCACATATAAAAATGTCAATTACAATCCGACCGCACGTATTACCATTAAAGTCGTAAACCTTTTAAGAAAATGTGGTGACACAGAATTATTACCACGTCTTCGCCCCCATAACCCAACATCACCGAAAATCTACGGATTACCCAAAGTCCATAAACCCTACTGGCCACTGAGACCGATTGTCAGTCAGATAGATGCGCCTACGTATAAACTATCTCGTTATCTGGCAACAATTTTACAAAAGTTTATAGGTAAAACACAGGCCTACGTGAAGGATTCTAGACATTTTGTTAATTTATTGGCTGATATACGTATACTACCGACGGAAATAATGGTAAGTTTCGATGTGACTTCTCTGTTTACCAATATCCCCTTAGAGGAGGCAATTAACATCATTGCCGATCTACTCCAAGATGCGGGTATGCCCAATGAGTACACAGAGATGACCGAGTGCTGCTTGAAAAACGGTTATTTCCTTTGGCGGGGTAATCACTACCTACAGGTGGAAGGAGTCACTATGGGCTCTCCTATAGCTCCAGTTGTGGCCAATATTTACATGGAATGTTTTGAGCAAGAGGTAATGAACAGTGCTAGTGAGAAACCGCGTTACTGGTGGCGTTATGTTGATGATGTCTTCGCCATTATTACCAAAGACGCGTTACTACAATTTACCGCCCATTTGAATTCGATGCACCCGAAAATTCAGTTTACGGTTGAAGAGGAGCGTGATGGTTGTTTGCCGTTCTTAGATGTGCGAGTATATCGTGAAAATGATGGTTCCCTAACCCATTCGGTTTACCGGAAACCCACACACACAGATCGCTACCTGAGGGCAGACTCTCATCACCATCCATCTCAATTGATGTCCGTGCCGAAAACTCTGATTAACCGAGCGCTTAGTTTATGTGACCCTCAGTACGTAAACGCTGAGATGAATCATGTGAGACAGGTTCTTGAACAGAACGGATACAAATGGCGACAATGCACGCGTTGGGCCTTTGGTACAGAACGCAGAAAGGCCTGTAGAGTTGACCGTGTTCCAATTTACTTACCGTTTGTAAAAGGTGTCACCGATAAAATTGGTGGCTTTTTGCAACGGAAGTACAACATAAGGACATTATATCGCCCGCCCGGTCAATTGCGGCACTTGCTAAAGTCACCGAAAGACAAGGAACCACTCAACGTACCAGGTGTATATAAAATCCCCTGTGATTGCGGCAAAAGCTACATAGGCGAAACTCGACGCAACATTGCGACGAGAATAACAGAGCATATACGAAGTGTTAAGAACGTGGACACAGTTGGATCCGCGGTGGCGGAACATGCTCAGGAGGCGAGCCATTTCTTGAGATTCGATAAGGTTTCCGTATTAGCAAAGGAAAGGTTTCTCATACCGCGAAAAGTACGGGAAGTCATAGAAATTGACCGTCATCCAAATTTTAACCGCGACCGGGGATGAAATTTGCCACCAGCGTGGAAACCAGTTCTTAACACTGCCACTTGGAATAATGCACCCGTCAGCTTGCCGCAAGATACAGTCAGTGCGGCGTGCACAAGTCTGGTAGTATGGAACGACAGTGACGAAGAAAACAATGATGCACCTGCGCCGGCGCCGCCGGTGACGTCAGAGCGCGCAAGGAGGGCAGCAGCGCACGCGGCTCGCTCCACCGCCGCCGCCGGCGCCACCACCAGTGCATGCGCGGGCGCGATCATAAGCGCACGCACTCCGTGATGAAGCGACTCTGAAAGTCGCGAAACCGGTCGAGACGCCTTCTCGACGTAAAAAACCGTAAGTTAAATCGGATAAAAATGTCATTTAATATGTGTCAAACTTACGTTAGTTTGAATCAATATTGACTCAATATGAACGATATGGAGTTGGTAGACTACCAAAACTGTAAAAATTGACCAGGCCGAGTCCATTATAGATTCATATTGATTAGCAGACTTGACGCCCTGGTTGAAGTTTGACCATAAGCTGAAATAAGAGTCTGATCGTATAGCTTTATGGCCGCAACGTCCTCTTTGACGGTTGAAAATAAAAGAATTGGAGCACAAGATTCGACTTAGTCGAGCGTGTTCTGATAGCCTAGAGGTTAAGGCACTCTGCGCAAATCCAGGGGATGATGATTTCGTTTAGGATTAAGAAACATATATTATCGAGGTTCAAATTTTTCATTTCATTATAATTGTATAAGATTATTCGGTTAGCAAGCGTTAATACAAAACATGCAATGTTGGAGAAGTGTCAGATGATTCGCACTTAGCGTATTTATTACCAATGATGAGGACAGCAACATTATGATAGAAGAATTTGAAAAGAACACTTAAACACTTTTACACGTTCAACCTTTCAAAAACCCTTCGGACTGTAAGCCTGTTTAACGCAGATGTCCCAGACGTTCCCTACTTACATTTTGTAGTATAAACCATATTTGTGAATGCTCCGTTAGGATCATAGCACGCAATCATTGCTTGGTCACCATCATAGAAATTATAATACGCTTCTTCATTTCCGTTTACGCTAAGGTGCCATGTATAATCAGTTGGATATGAAGATCCATTATTTTCTAATAATGATGTCTCTGCAAAAATAAGTCATGGTTTATTGATATATTTTTTTTAAATACTGTGTTGATAGAACAACTTACAATTTAATATATATATAATTTTAATAAAGGTTTGGCACAATTACTCATTCATTTAATTATATCTTGTACTTCGATAGGCTAACTTTTCGAACTTAGGTAATTATGTGATGCGCGATGTACAACAATAAGTTATCATTGTTCTTAACACACCTCCGTAATTACAAAATTACAACGAGAAAAAAAAATATAGCCAAGAGCGGGATTCGAATCCGCGCCATCCACCCCTATAGCCGGAGTATGCTCGAACCGTTAAGCCATCATGACAAATGACACATGATTCTAATTTGTCATTTCGTTCTTAACAATCGTATGGGAATGCAGCGACATAAAAACTGGGTACTCAAAGTACAATGTAGAATATTTCAATACTAAAATTTGTAATTGACCTACATAAGAGCGTCGTGGACGCCTAAATTGAATAAATGATTTTGACTTTGACTTTGACCCGAGTGTAAAACGTATTTTTTTTTCGCGCGTTCTGATATCCTCTTAATTGATCTTGAGTACTTCAAGTACCGCAACAAACTGTCAATTGATATAAGGTACTGGAGCAACCAAGTGTTAACAAGCGTATTTGTTTAAACGTCTCGCCCGCCACGCGCCGACCTTCCCAATTCTGTCATTTTCCGCCAATTCGAAGCAGTGATGGCTCAGTGGCATTGGCTATGGACGGCCGCGCAGCAGGTCCATGGTTCAAATCCCGCCGCGGGCTTGAGCTTCACCGCATGGTGTAAGGCATTTTGCGAATGCTCGCCTGGCTAGCGACCACCATCAAATAGAACATCTGTCACCAAGCACCTAACGGTGTGTTCCGGCAGCAGTCCTTGAGAGCCAGTGAAATTACAGGCACAAGAGACTTAAGAACTATGTCTCAAGGTGAAGGGCGCAGTGCAATTCGTGATCTGTGACTAAATGCATCTGTTATAGGCAGAGGTTAGTCCGCTTAACATCAGGTGGGCCTCGAGCTTGTTCCGTTAAAATAACATAAAAAAACAAAAAAAAAAACGGGTTTTTGGCGCGCGGGGAACGCATTGACGGAACAATTATTTCTACCTCTATTAATCTATAAGAATTTTAGAATTCGCGCTTATAAAACATCATGCCTTGCTTAAAGTTGTGCAAAAAGAGTGAAGTGCCCTTTGTCTTGATATACAAGACAAAGGACCCTTAGAAGTTCAAGAAAGATAAAGAGAAGAAGAAAGAGAATTCAACGGCAGACTTATGTATAACTATGAAAACGGTCCGCACTTTCTCGCATCAGATGACAGTGTGCATTATCTTTGCTACTCCTGACAATGGCTTCATTAGTATAATAACATGCTTCTTTAAACATACACCTTCTCAATGATCGTTAGCAAACATATTTTACGATGATAGACTGATACATTTATTGTTATATACTAATATTTAGATCATAAAATTTCTGATATCATGCAGAGATTTTTTATCGGTCAGATAAATTCAAATCTGGTTGTTGGCCACACCTGGTAGGACTTTACCTTTGCACCAATATATTTTATGGCTGATAGGGAGACAGGGGTAAGGGGGGGAGGTGTAGAATCCCGCTTGGAATGGGTACTTGCGATAACTCCTTGTTTTAATATAGTCTTTGACCAGGGATTTCTGGGAGAAAATTCTGCTGGCACGACGCCTTCCCTCTGCCACGTATTCATACCTGTTTCTGGAGCACCAAAATCTTCAAAATGTTTTATAAGCTCAACTGTAGTTGTTTTTTTCACAGTTTGATCAGTATTCCAAGTTATGCAACTAATACTCCCGTGAGTAAAATTTGAGTGAAGTTGAAATAAATTGTGGAGCTTATAGGAATGTATATCATTATCAAACATTCCTGGAGTTTTGGGAGCCATAGTCAGAATTCGTGTTGCTGAAACATAAAGCAATAAGTGATTTTATGTGATGGTTCAGTTGAAATAATTTATTTTTTATAATTATAGCACATCAATATCTAAATATTTGATACAGTCGTTCTACAATACGTGTGATTGGTGCTTTTGGGATAAATATTGTCAATAGTTGTTTTGAGTTTAAAAATGTAGCTTTTATGGAGATTGTATCAAATTTTGGATATGTGCCAGCCGCAAACGTATCAGGAAAACATCTTGGAATTTCTCATCAAAAATATACCAGTTTTAAACAACACTTCATAAAAACGACCGCAACGAAAGCTTGCTTGCTGCGTAATGTTGCACTGGCCTTAGAATATTATATTTTAACTAGTTTGGGATCCAAGTGATTCTTGCCAACTTTGTATTGTGATTATTAAAATGTTGTGGAACCAAATGTAGTAACAGTTGAGTGTATGCAAACCAACTGAAGAATGTGGTGGTAACCAAAGCCCTGTTTTACTTGTAGATCATATGCCTTAATTAATGACCATTTATTTCATAGTTAGGTTTAAAGTGTTTCTATTAAAAAATCATTCCTATTAACTTAATATAAAGATGCTGAAATTATACCTTCTCATAATCAATAGCCAACCCTATATTTGTTTACTACGTTCTTTATCTTTAAATTAATAATTTTAACCCAATTGTTAAGGCTTGTGATTGTCACCAAAGTTGACACCAAATGCTGAATTTGAATAATAAAAAAGACCAGTTTCATCTATATATAGGTTTAGATGCCCTGATATGCCTATTAAACTGATGTTCTTTATGTTTGTCATGAAAAATAAACTACCTAACACCGATCAAGGATCGTTTACTATATAAGTTTACTTTTCCTTTTTACTTTACTAGTTTACTTTTTTGGATACGCCACATTTTATTTGCTAAAGAGCACTTTCCTAGCTCTCCATTTTTACTACTTGCTGCCTGTTAGATAAACGAGTCGAAAATTTTGAGGGCTGTACCAGTTATACCTAAGTCTTTCAGCTTATTAATCAGTAGTTTGAGTCTAATAGTATCAAACGCCTTTTTAAAATCAACAAAAATACCTAGACAGTCGTCATCTAAATTAGTCTTAATTTTGGTTATTAAGAGCATAGTTGCCGAAAATGTGCTTTAAAGAAATTAAATAAATTTTTCAAAGATTGTTTATTCCTTTTCTTGTCAAACTTGGGATTTTCAATGTCAATTTATTATTTATATTTACGTTTACATAAAACGCAAAGGGTTAGTTTCGCTGTACATAAGTGTGTGTAATTGTGTGTGTACACGACGATACATATCTATTGGCTTCATTTCGCTGTTCCCAGAGTTCCGTCTAACTTTTTTATTTGTTCTGTGTTCAGGACATTGTACACCAGGATAAAGAACAGTCCGTTATATTTTGATGTCAACGTGGGTCTTATTTTTAAGCTTCCGCCTATGTTTTGGGATCAGATAAGGTGTAACGATGTTTTTCTTGAGTAAAACTAAATACTTACGGTCATAGTGCCATGTGTGTCCAGGATACTTGGAATAACAATCCAGATTTAAAACTGTGTCTTCATCGTACTCATAACGTATTACTAACTTATTTTCATTATCAATCTGATCCAATATCTTGGCCATTGCTAACCCATTAATAAATGGATCTGTAAAAGTTATAGACAGAAAGATAACTCTAAGACATTATAATATCAATAAAACTTAACGCATTACTTTGTAAGAAGAAAACACCAATTTCAGATCGTATTGTACTGAGAAATCTCCTCCTGATAGCTTTTTAGGTTTAAATATTATGATACAATAACACAAAGACTGACAGAGCGAGCGCAAAGCATCTCTGTTTTAGCTTGAGCAAAAATCCTGCCGTATGTCTCGCTGGTTTTCTGGTTATTCTTATCTACGGGTCACATTTCTCAATCAATTCTCGTGTAATTTTGTAAACAACTTCGATTTGTGTTTTTAGGGTTCCGTACCTAAAGGGCAAAAACGGACCCTATTACTAAGACTTCGCTGTCCGTCCGTCTGTCACCAGGGCCCCGATGCTCTTAGCTATTGAACGGCGTTAACGCAACTTAATTGCATGAAAATTGAAGTTTTTGACAGTATCCGTAGTCTGCCCACTATTTAGGTTCGATCGAAAGTCAGTGGCTTGCCATCAATAGTTTATATGACATATTTGGTATGCTGTAAGCTACTTTGTTGCGATAGCGTTGCTACAGTGGTATAATATACTTTGGAGGATTTTAAATAGAAAAATAGCTAAATGATTTGCATATATTTATTTAATGAATTGTTTGCTAGAAAACCTGTATTAATGTTTTGATTGATGCTTGCTTGATTGATAGAAGTTTTCATTATTATTTTAGTGATAAAATTTGCAAGCCATAGCGCAGCCATACGATAGCGACGCGATTGCTATACAACTGCGATTAGGAGCTAGAATTAGCAGACTACCGAATTAAAGTTTTACTGTTTCTTGCTCGATATTAACAGTGACAGGTAGACGCTTTAACTATTCACAGAATATTTAGTTTTATGTTCTCCTAAAATATAATTAACTAAAATAAAATAAATAACTAAAGAGGGCTCCCACACAACAAAAGAGGTTTTCGCCGTACCTACCCAGCTCAATCGAACACTGCGAAGTGTCTGTAACTTGCAAGATTAGGTTACAGATAATGGTACGGAACCCTTTGTGTACGAGTCCCACCGGTTTTTTATTTCCATTCAGATTATGATTTTTTTCAGAAAGTTGATTCATAATGTCTTCAGTCTAGCACAGACATCTGCGTAGAAACGCATGCTGTTGATAAACAGCATTGCTTAAAGCAAATAAGATGAAGTCTTGTTACAAAAGCATATAGGATGAATTTAATTATATCATCATGTATGCTTTTGTAATTGTATACATACCATGTCCCACAAATAAATTATCAGATTGTATTCTAAATAATTGCAATTTTCTTTTTCGGGATGATGCGACACGACTGCGTGCGACAATGTCCACAGCAAATTAATGCGTACTTACCATATATATAGATACTGGGTTACCTGCATAAAGCAATTCTTTTATTTTTCCCCGAGCTCATTTCTTTAGCAGAACATTGTAATGTTATATTACTCTTTTCATTTCCAGCTGTAGTAAAGTTTATGGTTTGAAATATCCGTGTATCTATGAATATAAACAAGAAAATGGCATACTTAAAGGTACTTGTCACAAACCATAATAATTAGGCCAGGTTTTAGATTAGCAAAGACAAATAAAAGATCCTTCTTAGGTTAATTGTGTACGGTTTTATAGTAAAGTTCCCAAACATATTACAACGCTCACAGAAGGGAAATTCAAGTTGCATGTGAAAAACATATTCATAAAAAAATCCTACTACACAGTTTCTGATTACTTAAACGACAAAAATGCCTGGACAATTCCGCTTCTGCCAAGTTTTTGCCTGTCACCTACATAATTTAAACAAATATTGTAATAACTTTATTATATAGTAAGTTTGTAACACATTGTTAAAAGAAGTTTAAAAGAATGGCCTCGAGTTTCTTGTCCGTTCTTCTCGCAGTGCCTCTATACAAGTTTTTTGCTGAACGTGGCAGTACAATGTAGAATATTTCAATACTTAAATTTGTAATTGACCTTCATAAGAGCGTCGCAGACGCCTAAATTGAATAAATGGTTTTGACTTTGACTTTGACTTTATATTTTAGTAAGTAGTGGGCTAACAATCTCATTTCGGTGCCAATGTACATACATTTATATACATACAATTATGAAAACAAAAATGAAAATGAAAAAAAGTTTATTCTGATAGAACATTGTACAGTTACAATGGAATGGTTGAGCTGTGAGCACTTGTTTCCCACACTAGGCTCGAGGCCCGTGTTATGTGAAAAAGGACTCTACCTTCGTAGTCGTGACAAATAAATAAATGCTAGCTTAATATTACACAGAAATCACGATGTAATTTGGTAATTAGCGATTACTATTTTACTAATTCAACTTAATTAAATCTTGAAGTAGCGTGATGGTAAGATTCTGAGCGATTTGTCACAAGCGTGGTGCGCGGGCGCCGTCTCATTCAAAAGTGAGTTCAAGAGGCCGCCCGCACTACCATCAACAATGACGCTTCGCTAGGTTGACATCGACAGTACTGTCAGCCTGACGTTTGACATTTGACGTAAACGCCGTCATATCTATAAAATACAAAAAACATTTATGCTAGCTATTATGATGCATTTGTGTGTACTGGTGTTAGTGTGTTCGTGTTTATGTGTGTGAGTGTGAGTATTATTAAATGTTCATCAACTTCTAGAGGTGAACACTTTATACCATGATTATAATTATATCTATTATAATTATAAGGTATATTTTTTACAAGTCGCACTTAAAAACTAAACAATAAACAAATAATTTTCTTCATCTATATCATCATCAGCCGGAAGACATCCGCCGTTGGATAAAGCCTCTCCCATAGAATACGACAATAAACAGCTATAAGCCACTTCTAACCATTGGCTCACTGCAACTGCAACGAGGTCGCCTGTCTACGTAGTCCTACCAATTCTACGTCTTATGGTGTAATGTGGTAACCACCTGAGAACCTTTCTTCCCAATTGGTTGGATAATTCTGAAAATGATATCTTTGATTTTGGTTTTTCGGCAAAATTCGATATGCAGATAAAATATAATTCTGTTTTGAAGACTGCACCAGTAATTAAAATTTTAGAAGCTTTAGACTGTC
Source organism: Plagodis pulveraria (assembly GCA_963890685.1). Classification (NCBI taxonomy): domain Eukaryota; kingdom Metazoa; phylum Arthropoda; class Insecta; order Lepidoptera; family Geometridae; genus Plagodis; species Plagodis pulveraria. The sequence continues at coordinate 2,697,003 of OY982977.1, forward strand.
CATGTAACTAACCATTTAAAATTTATGCAGGAACACAATATCGGCGACATACCGCCGGTACACCAAAGTTGTCTTATTGAATTGAATTGTGTTTATAGCAATGAGTACACCTTATGTTACCTAGACCCAAATTAAACTTATGCTCTTAGTAAACTCTGTTAAACCATTTTGCAAATGCTCGCCTGGCGGGCTAACACCCTCGAGTGGAAAATCTATTGACTGCCACCCAACAGTGCGTCCTGGCAGCTGTCTTTGAGAGCAAGTTCCTATTTTAGGTTCAGCTTGTGGTGAAGATTTAAGTTATCGAAAAAAAACAATGTACAAACCTGGTTCCCCTTTTCATTTCAATACTCACTTAAAAAATCGTTAGGTAAATTTTCTCCTGTACATTCCATATCTCCATACAGACTGTCGTTCTTCAAACTTTGGATTCTCACTTTTTCCCCATTAAAATATTCATATCTTATACCAATGTTATTGTTTTCATTGAGAGATAGGATTAAGCCATTAACTTCAAAACCAAAGTTTACTGAAACATATAAAAGTATTAAATTTAAGCTCTATTTAATTTATTTATTTCGAAGCAGTGATAGCTCAGTGGCATTGGCTATGGACTGCCAAGCAGCAGATCCATGGTTCGAATCTCGCCGCGGGCTAGAGTTTCACCGCTTGGTGGAAGGGTATTTTGCGAATAGCTAGCGACCACCTTAACGTAGAAAATCTGTCGCCAAGGACCTAACGGTGTGTTCCGGCAACAGTCCTTGAGAGCCAGTGAAATTACAGGCACATGAGACTGAACAACTATGTCTCAAGGTGACGGGCGCAGTGCAATTTGTGTCTTGTGACGAAATGCTTCTGTTATATGCAGAGGTTAGTCCGCTTAACATCAGATGGTCCTCAAGCTTATCCCGTCACAATGACATTTAAAAAAAAACTAACAACCATAACACTGTGTAACACCTAATCTATTACTTATCATTATGAATCGTTGATAGTGAAGTGATCAAGAAGATCGACTGTTATTCGAAAAACCTAAAGGACGTTCAAATCCTGTCACTTTTGATTTGGACTTTGGTTTTGATCTTGAAGATCATCTAATTTCCATAGTGGATTCTGATTTTCACAACTTGAACACATTAATTAATCATAAATGAATAGGTACCCAACTGGGACTCGCGTTATATTTACCGGATAGATTCCGACCAGTTTACAAAATTTGCGATAGTTTTCTAAGTAAAGTCACATTAAATCAGTTAAAATATTTGACGAAATCTAATCGCAAATCACATATATGTGATGCAGCGAACTAGCAATTAACAGCCTAACCTTTTTAGTAAGCGGTCCGTCAACAACCGCCGCCGGTCCGGTTGTTGTCTTAGGATATCAGTCGTTATAGCATGGTGGTAGGACATTTCCCCGCGAGGTTCGTGTGTAGTAGTCGTGGCTTCGTCACCCACGGTGAAGCGAAGAGGAACCAGGGGCCGCGCCGGCGTGGTCAGTCGGCCGGCCCTACAGGGGCCGCTCCACTGAGCTTTGCCTCTAAGTCCAGATTGGAACGGGTAGGCTGCGGTGCTGTATGGGCAGCACCGCATCTGAGGCGGGCTGTGGTGTTGTATGGGCGACACCACAGCTGACTGTGAGGGGCCACGGCGGAAGAGGAGTGCCGGTATCACGGTGCGCCGCTCTCCCTACCTTCCGTGGCTGTACTTGCTGCTCTGGGAGTAGTTGGTGTCGAGCCCGACATATCCCAGCCACCTTCCCCGGGGTGGACGGGAATGAGTCAAAGCATTTTTCACACGTTAAAAAAAAATGTGGTAGGGCATTTTGCGAATGCCCGCCTGGCTAGCTGCAAACTTCAGGTAGAAAATCCAACCAAGCGCCGCAAGGTTTGGTCCGGCAGCTGTCTTTGAGAGCCAGTAATTCTAGGTTAGCCTGTACAACATATTCAACCACGTCAGGTAATATAGTAGTCAAAGGCTAACCTATCAGGCATAAAGAAAAACAAGCAGCCTGAATTATATTCAGCCATTCCGTCAAACATCTTGCAAATGACTTGGACCGATAACGCTTGACTACTTGCCTAGTCATTTTATTTGCGTTTTTAACTGCTCTCCTAGCCAAATCATTTAATTTGTGTATTTTTCTGCCAAATTGCTGGCTGCTCGCTTTGCTCAGTCGGCTCGTGCGTTGTTGAGGTCACGAGTAACCTAATACGCTCTTGATTGCCTTGCCCATCGTGACACCTATAGACTATCCCTAGACTAGTAATTTTATGAATAGACACAAAATCAAACAGCTCGTTAATTACATTTTCTATGAGACGTTAAGGCTAAATTATATTCAGACCGCTAGTTAAACGGCCACGTCTAGTAAAACGTCTGGGTTTTTTATTGAATCTAGTTGGGTGAGACATATACAAGATATGTAGACGTTTAGATTAATACCAATTGATGTACAGGTTGTGGACAATCTCCACATTACTGACCAAATCAAGTCAAATAACCATTACTATAGCTATTTTGAATTTAATAATAATTGGCAAGCATTTAAAAAGGCCGCTAAATATCTGTCCAACATTCTTTGAGAGCTGGTTACCTGCATACATTCTCAGCACGATATCACGAACTACTACACTACCTGACCAGTAGATTTACCGATCAGAAATAGACAAAAGCCCAAAACATTATATAGAATATATAGGTATCGTTAGTCAGATAACTGTATGATAGTGTTACCAAGATTATAAATGGATTATTCGTACCTGGTTTCATAGTTTGTTTCAAATTTATTCGTATAACAAGTTTTCTTCCATCCCCTTTGCTTAATTTACACTCAAGGTAAGCATTGTTATAACCAGCAGTAAGTTTTATGTATCTCCATATACCGTTAATAGACATAGGTGCATTGGAGCTGATGGTGTGATTTCCTGAAAATCGCAGTGTAGAACTAATTAATTTAATCCAAGTTTAGACACTACGATGTGCCTACAACATTTTATAAAGGAACTTTTATAGGAATGATAGCCGAGTGGTAATAGCTATGGACTGCCATGCTGTAGATCCATGGTTCGATCTCCACCGCCAACTTGAGCTTTGTGGATGGGCTTTTGCGAATGCACACCTGATTGGCTATCACATTCAAGTAGAAAATCTTACCACCACCTTATAATGTGTTCCAACAGCAGTCCTTGATAGCCAAATATAAGATAAAATAGATTGTTATAAATTTATATATTGTTATTAATTTCTAATTTTGTTTTTCCTTATTATTAAGGACCAACAACCAGTTTCACAATATTTCTTACCATAAAAGTATTCTTATTTATAGTAATAATTGTGAGACCAACATTGTTGACCACAAATTTAATGAACATTTGTAGTAGGTTAGACATGTATAATATACGAAAGTTATTTAACCTTTCAATCTGTATATTGTATAATACAAGAAAGAAAAATAAAAAGTATGCACTGATAAATGCAAGTAAACTTATAAAAGGGGTATCATTCTATATAGGTCAGCAGTAATACAAACTATATGGCTTCCAGTCTCAGTATATCTATATCAGGCATAACAAGGGAGGATCATCACGAGTGATAATTGACGCTACAGTCAAGCAAATCCAATAAAAACCTCCTAAAAGACCTAAAACAACTCACCCGCTCGTGAAATATGCCTATACAATTAAAAAGAGTATAGGAAAGAAGGGTAACTTGGAATACAGCAGGTAATTTGTGAATAGCAGGGTTTCGGGAGTACCGCTCAAGGCACGTCACTGAGCAGTCACGTTAAAGTTTTCTCCATCTAAAAAATGTATAAGTGCTCAAAAAGTGATTAATCTCTCAAAATAATAACAACAGTGTGAAATCAAAGTTATTACTAACGTTTTGGTATAAATCAACCTAGCTTACGTGCGGCTTAAACACTAAAATTCTCAAAAAACCTGTGTCAGAAATCCGTTACAAGTGATAAATTACCGGAGTGCATTGTCTCAGTGTGGTATCGGGGCAAATGACCATCAAGTGGCCTTGGAAATGTTTGGAATGTATAGAAATGAAAAAACAGTACCCCAAAACAATGTCACAGTAAGAGGACAATACAAAATTAATATATCCACGGAAAACTCTTTCGAATCCTTATCGTTGGACGAGGAGATTGGGGATACGTCATTAGACAAAAGTTCTAAAAATTTGAATTGCCCAAATATTGGATCTAATAATTTAGAAAAGGTAGATATATTGGAACGTAAAGTATTGGAATCGACAGAAAAATTGGAAATTGTGGAGAGTGAAATTATAAACCTCCTGTCGGAAAATTGCACCTTAAAGAAAAAAGTATCTGCGTATGATACTAGAGTTAATCAACTCACAGATATATGCAAATCTACCCCAAGAAAACCCCAAAACCCAGGAAGAAGAAGCTTAAATAAAACAAAGTTAGACTTTTTATTCGATTAAAGTCCACGGGCAAGCACAAACGACAAACTGATTGACCAAAACGAAGTAAAAGGAAATTGTATAAACCAGAATAACAAGGCATCAGACATAATTTTCCATCTAAACAATTCCACAATAGCTGCAAAACAAAAAACGAAAAATATTTACATAAAAGGTGACGAACAAGTTCGAGGTTTATCTACGAGTCTTAACAACATGAACGGATTTAAATTTAATAAAGAGTACATTATCCAAGGACTGGTCAAGCTACACGCCTCATCAAATGAGATATTAAGTAAATTAGACAATTTATATAAAGTAGAGTCTGAAGATGACATTATCATCATATCAGTAGGCAAACATGATAAAAACCCATTTTTGTTGTTAACAAATTTATTTAACACTATGTGTCATATATATCATGTAGAAAATGTAAAGTTATATTAATGAATGTACTAAACCATAGATATTTGAATGTTAGCAAATTAAATAATGAACTGCGGATGTTTGCAAATAAAGTGAACTGTAATTTTATCGAAGTGAAAGAACTGTATGCCAACAAACTTAAGTCGTCTATATTGGGTTTACTCACTTATAAATTAAACATGGAAACTGAATATATCAATAATGACTCAATTTGTTTGACAAATAATCTGGAACAAAAACATGAAAATAACGTACAGAATCAGATATAAGCTACAGCGGCGGAATCTGTTTTTGTACCTAACGCTGCCAAAAATCAACCATACCCAATAAAAAATGTAATATTACTAAATCAGACTCAAACCAAAGTAAACTAAAAATCATGCACCAAAATATACAAAGGCTCCGTTGTAAGCTTGACTCGATCGAAATAACCTTGAATGAACTCACAATTGAATCAATCACAGGGAGGTTGATGTTTTATGTTTTACTGAAACATTTGTTAAGAATGGTACAGAAGCTAATGTTAAGCTTGATAGTTATAAATTCATTTTCATTCATTCTTCATTTTGTCGTAATAAATGTAGAGGTGGAACGTGTATTCTGGCAAAATCAACATTAAATACCAAGGTCTTATATATTCCTTCGAGTATTGTCACTCCTTTTTATTTCGAATGCTGTGGGATTGAAATTATTGGCCTTAATATAATAATAGTTTCTATATATAGAATACCAGATCAAAAAAAGGCACAAGTAGGTTTATTCCTCTTTAAGCTCGATAAATTGCTCAATTATATAATGACCAATTTAAAAAAAAATAATCATTATATGCGGTGACTGGAATATAGACACATTGAAACAAAATTCAGTTACTAAGGAATTGACAAATATTCTAGAGAGTTATAATTTCAAAGCGCACAGAAAACACCAACACGTCTTACATCTTGTTTGGATCAAATAGCCTCGAATATAAATAATGTTAAATTCGAAGTACTTGTTCTGGGACTGTAGGATCATAAAACAGCGCAAATGCTGACGCTGAGAGCAAACAAACAAAATGCTATAACTACCTGGTTGGAATATAAATGAGACTACAGTATTGATAACCTTAGAAAATTTGGTGAATGTATATCCTCTCTATCCTTTAAAGAAGTTTTAAGGGCTGATGGCCTACCTGAAGCTTTTGAATGTTTTTACAGTCTATTTCGCTTATTTTATGGTTTGTGCTTTCCTGTGATCAAAATGAAGATTAGTAATAGATCGGTGAAGGTAGGTTGGTTGACAAAGGGAATTTAAAAATCTAGGAGAACAAAACGTCTTCTATATTTTAGATATAACAGATCAAATATTAATAAAGTCCAAAGTAAAACTATATACAGTAAATATAATAATATATATAAAAGGTGTACACAAATAGCACAACGAAAATATAACCTGAAACGTATCGAACAAGATAAAAATAAATGTAAAGCTATTTGGAAAGCAATATCCTTCTTCTGTAGGTAATAGTACAAGTAAAAATGACAAAAAAAAAATTGAATAATATGACATACACCAATCCCATTGACATTTGTAATATATTTAATGATTATTTTATTGATTCCATTGTAAATCAACCCCCTACAACAACTCAAACTAAAACCACACACAGTATCAATTTAAAAACTATATTTTTGAACCCTACAGATCATTATGAAATTTATAATATCATAATGAATCTTAGTAATAGTAAAACTAGTGGGTATGATGAAATTACGACGCAAATATTAAAGTTTTGTGCGAAATGGATATGTGTCCCACTTTCGCATATTGTCAACCTGTCTTTTCTGAGTCGAATATTTCCCGAACAAATCAAGATATCTATCGTAAAGCCTCTCTTCAAATCTGGGGATACGTCAGATCCTAATAACTACCGCCCCATATCTATAGTTCCTATATTGTCTAAGATACTTGAAAAAGCTATGTTAAATAGACTTGATACATTTCTGAGTAAACATAAAATTCTTGCAAATGAACAGTTTGTATTTCGTAAGAACAGTTCCACTGCACTTGCTTGTTTTAATTTAATAAAAGCCGCTACAGAGAGCATAAATGAGGAAACTCCAGTTGTTTCCTTATTTCTTGATCTGAAAAAGGCATTCGATTTTGCAAATCATAGTAAACTGCTACACAAGTTAAGTTTATATGGCATTAGAGGAAATGCTTTGGAGTGGCTATGTAGTTATTTAAATAATAGAAAACAATTAACTGAAATTACAAAAACAGTAGTAAAAGGTAACAAAATTTATGAGAGGAATAAATTTAGATCTCATACTGTAATAAATAAGAAAGGAGTGCCTCAGGGAAGTATTTTGGGACCTCTGCTATTCCTGCTTTACATTAATGATCTCCCTGATCACACAGTTCACAGGTGTGTTCTGTTTGCAGATGACACCACAGTTATTGTTAAATGTTATGACAAAGAATCATGCCAACAAATTGTGAACGAAGCGTTAGCGGATGTAATCAAATGGACAGAGAATAATGACTTAAATATTAAAATAAATATAACTAAAATAATTCAATTTCAATCTTATAATACCATTCCACTATCCCTTGACATTAAATATTTTAATCAAAAAGTAGAAGAAGTTAGCTGCTATAAATTTTTGGGTATACCTTTGGACAAAAATCTTAATTGGAAAGAACATGTAAATACAGTTTGCCAAAAACTTAGCCGTTATACGTTTGCCTTAAAAAGACTGAGACAAACAATATCTGTTGAGGCCGCCTTAGCCACCATGGCTATGTTTCATCGATTCTTGGTTACGGTCTTATTATCTGGGGAAACTCTGTTGAGTTAGATAAGGCTTTCAAGGTACAGAAGCGGTGTATCCGAGTGATAAATAAGGCTTGGTTTCTTGACAGCTGCAAACCACTATTTAAAAATAATAATATACTTCCCCTACCAAGTTTGTATATAAGAGACTTGTGTATCTTTGTAAAGGCAACACCAAGCTATTTAAAAAAAAGTGATGTTATTCCAAGACAAAAAAGACCTAAGTATAAAAACTTGTTATACCATCCTCTATGCCAGAAAGTTATTTATGAAAAAAATTTTTATAATATGGCTATTACTGTTTATAACAAATTACCGGAAAACTTGAAAACTTTGGCCGGAAACAGTTTCAAAACTAAACTGCACAATTGGTTATTGGACAATTGTTTTTATAGCATGACAGAATATTTTAATGTATAATATTTTATGATGTAAAAAAAATAATTATAATATATTTTAGGAATAAATACTAATATTTGTACGCCTGCTTGCAGGTTGAATGCATTGCTATATATTTTCCTAACATCTGAAATTGTAATGATTGTGTATTCTGACAAATAAATGATTGATTGATTGATTGATTTCACGGAAAGTAGTAATGCTATCTAGTTTTAATAGCAGTAAAATACAAAAGGTGGACGCCATCGGTCGAAATGATTACGCGATTAGTTCGCAAAACTTTCAATATGGTGATCAGAGACCAAAGTGTAAAAAGTGATATTGAAAATTTTTGAGTTACGTATACAACCTATTCCCATCGCTAAAATTTGTTAAGTTTAGATAGTTTAGCCTTATACATATTGTAAAGTGGGCTACAAATTTAGCATGTTGAATTTCATTTTAGCAGTTTGTATATATATAAATAATTTACTACGATGTTATAATCCGACCACGTCTTGATGCTAATTAGGAATACCAGAAGATGTGGTAATTTGAAATATTCCAAATTATTATCACCTTCACTCTCAAAGTATCTGTTGATATTCAGTTAGTAGTCATTTTCCGTTGACTAATTGAGCTAGAATTCGGCATAGGTTAGTTTAGGGAAATTTTGTACCCTGCGGAAGATTCATGTCTTTCATAGACGGTGCGTGTGCAGGCTATGAAACTGGATTGTGTGATTTTTGCCAGCAACCCATTTATTTAATAGACAAAACTGATTACGACTGATTTGAAGTAATTTAAACTTATAAATAAGCTTTAATAATAGTTAAGTCAGACTGTACGGTGCTCTCCGTACATAAGAAAATGATACGCAGAGTGAGGGAATAAATGGAACTTTACTTTACTAATTGTGGCATGAATGCGTAAGCCGCTGACCGCGCGCAATGTACAATGCTTACATCTTACACAGACCTCAAACTCACTTTTGACTAGACTAAATTTACCATTACCATGTAGGTATTCCAAATTACCTTTAGTGAAGTTACGCACCGATTATACAGTGTTGCTCTTCAGGATATAAGTTGCATTCATAAGATTTTTATTTTCTTCTTTAACAATGAAGTAATAATACCTTATATAACCTTAACTTTATTAACCTTATATAAGTTAAGCATAGTGAATATAATTAATGTTTTCAATAACCGGCTGTACTCACGCGTATTGGTCGAGATTGTCGACCTAGGTTTTGGGCATGTCCGATGCCCTTCATCAGGTGAGTTCACGCGTCTAAATCGCGGCGACGACTCCGCGCAACTGCTCGTTCTGCGCGGCGCGAGAGTGGAGGCGCGGGCGCGGGGGTGGCCAGTGGGCTGGGGGAACGCCCCGCGCACCGCTGTGCTGATGGTAGTGCATCCTCTTCGTCACTGAGCTCTTCGTCGAAATCTCCAACACAAACACTGCTGACTGTGTCACACTCTAGACTGCCTAGCACTTTTCGCTTTGAGGTAGCATTAAGAATAGGTGTCCAGGCTGGTGGGAGGGCCAATCCACGATCTCTGTTGAAATTGGGGTGACGGGTGATCTCAATAGCCTCACGTACTTTTCGAGGTACAAAGAGCTCCCCCAGCCCACTGGCCACTCCCGCACCCGCGCCTCCACTCTCGCGCCGCGCAGAACGAGCAGTTGCGCGGAGTCGTCGCCGCGATTTAGACGCGTGAACTCACCTGAGGAAGGGCATCGGACATGCCCGAAACCTAGGTCGACAATAGCCAAAACCTAGGCCGAGTGGAAGGTGCGCGAGCCCGCAGGGCGAGCGCTAGGCGAGGCCGCAGGTCGAGCCGTGTTAGTAACTTGCGAGGCCGAAGGCCGTGCTCAGACTTGCACCGATTTGGCTGAAAATCGATATATAGGTTGTTCTCGTCATCCTTATTCCAAATATGAAATTTTTATTTCGATGACGTCTGCCAAGTAAAAAAAGTAACTCTGATTTGGCTGAAACTCGATATTTATGTGGTTCTGGACGTCCTTATTCAAACTTTTTTTTTTGTTTCGATGACGTCTGCCAAGTAAAAAAAGTTACTCCGTTTTGGCTGAAACTCGATATTTAGGTGGTTCTGGGTGTCCTTAATCCAAATCTAAATTTTTTTTTCGAAGACGTCTGCCAAGTAAAAAAAGTTACTCTGATTTGGCTGAAACTCGATATTTAGGTGGTTCTGGGTGTCTTTATTCTAAATCTAATTTTTTTTTTCAATGACGTCTGCCAAGTAAAAAAAGTTAATCCGATTTGGCTGAAACTCTATATTTACGTACGTGCGTACGTAGTGGCTACAGTATGGTTCTTTATTGTATTGAGAGTTTATATGGGATTTCATTCTACTTTTGGAGTTTTGAACACATTTTTTTAACGTATTTAGGGTTTTAAGGTTAAGGTTTTAAGGTTTCTGTGAATTTTTTAAATGACTAAAGACAGATGCGGGCCGCATGCGGCCCGCACACTGCCCGAAAAACTGTGCGTTGGACGTGATGTTATACGGTAATTTTATTATAAGTTAACATAATTTTTAATGGAACAGTTAGAATTAATATATCAAAGTCTAGTTAGCATAAGAAAGTATTTAGTAAAAATTGGTCTGAGTAGACGGACAAGTTTTAGAAAATAAGGTTATAGAGGCGAAAAATGTTATCAAAGAATACAAAAATGTATTGTGTTTATAAGACAGAAGTATAATCAAAGCGGGAAACTCTGAAGATTTTGAATTAATCTCGGAATCTTCACAGAAAATAGATAGATTGTATAACAAGATTCTAAGTATTTCAATTTGTAATACGTCTAGTAGTATTATAAAAACCTATACCATGGACAAGTTCGACTTTAAGAAAGCGGCAACCCTTGTGCTAGTCACGGACTGGAGCAATGATTCTGTAGAAAAAAAAATCTAAGGCATAGAAATGTACAGTAGTTTTTTAAAGGCGAAATTAAAAGCCCATTTAATAACTAACGTGCTAAAAACTAGACTAACAAAAAGTGAAAAATTTAAATTGAAGCTTTCTTATGCATCACGCGATGCGCTGATTAGCGATATGAAACAATACCTTTTGCCAAAATTTTCGGCAAATTCGTTGTTATCTCAATTGAATAATGTGTCCCTAAATGAGATGACTATTTCGCAATACGCAGACAAAATTGAGGATCTTTTTGTTAATCTTACTATTTCTCAAGCAAACTCCAACGAAGCAGCGTAAGAATTATTGAGGCCCAAACGAACAAATGGCAATCAAACCATTTGCTGTTGGATTGCGAAATATGCGTTTACCTTGGTTTAACTTTAGACGCCAAGTTGACATTTAATGACCACATTGTGGAGGTGTGTAGCCGTGCTCACCAGTCTTTGGGTTTTGTTATGAGACAATCTAGGTGATTCCGGGATAGGAGTACAACCGTGACCCTGTACTACGCGTTTGTACGAAGCAAGCTGGAGTAAAATGCAGTTATTTGGGACCCGCATGAAGACAAGTACAAGCTCATGTTAGAGAAGGTACAAAAAAGATTTGCTCGCTACCTGTACAACAAGTTGTATGGATATTATCCGTATCTATATCCGTCCCTACTCATAGCGGGTATGGTAAGTATGAACACTTTGGAACTCAGGCGCAAATGCGCGATAATGATTCACTACTACCTGTTGCTTCACAACAAAATTGATAACCCCACCACTCTGTCGAGTCTTTCATTTGTTGTGCCTGCTCGCATGCGGCGGCCGCCGGGCGGGCGTGCGGCGCCTGCTCGCGCTCGCAGCGCTGCCCCCGCGCACGAACACCACACATTACGCTCCCTCGGTGCAGGCCGTTTCACTCCTCAACGATCTGGTTGCTCAGCAGATAGATTTAGACATCTTCAACATTAGATTCTCCATGTTTGTAGATATATGTGTTAAATTTATTAAGTTATTACAATATTATTAATGTTAGTGTGTATATGTGTGTATAATATAAAACTGGCTTATCACACGCCTTAGCGTAGCTGTAAGTGTGTAAGCAATTATGAATAAATAAATAAATAAATAAATTATCACGGCCGTTGACGATTTTGCCAGTAATAATATATCCAAGCGATTTCTGTAGGGCATATATTTTACGAGATTCGGAAAATCAACAGGTGTATCATGTGCGGTGTGCGCTGATGGCGGTGATATTTTACCCCTAAGTAAGATATTGCAAACATCTGGGTCCCCAGAATTGCATCCACAACTCCTGGCGAGCTCCAGTGCTCATCTGCAAGCGGTAAGCCATTAAAGTGATCCAACATTGAGGTACAGATCACCTTAGTAGGTAATTTATCCGTAATACTATCTACTACTAAGAATGTCACGGAGTAATGAGCGTCTGACACGCGCGACTGTACCGTCAGTCTGATACAACCCTTAATGGGTGTTGATGAAGACCCTACTGATTTTAGCGAAGCGTTGGCAAGCGGCTGGATATTTAAGTTCAGCACCTTGCAACACTCCGATGTTATTATGTTATTTTGTGATGCGCTATCTATCAGGCAGCGCAATATGAAATGCTTTCCTTCAACAGGCACGTTCACTTCAGCGGTAGGTAACACAATTGTTTTGTCCAACTGGTTGCGGTATTATTTTCAATATGCGAATGTAAAACGAGCGAGTTCACCGGTGCACCATGCTCAGACGAAGTGATACCCGTGTGCTCGATATACGGGTGTGGCACTGCTGTATTGTTGTGTATGTGCAAGCATACAGAGTGTGAATTTGCTGCGGGAAACAGCTTCCGTGCCCATAGTTGCGGAGTTCTGTGTATTATTTCTAAACAATAATGAGTGGTGGCGCTTTGAGCCGATTTTGCATAGGTTGCGGGACGCGCACTTCATTGTGTTGTGAGACGGGCTAAAGCAGTTGATGCACAAGCGGTTTTCTTCAATGAAATTAAAGCGGTCAGTCACGGGCATTTTCTTAAACGCCACGCACTCGTACAAATGCCTGTGGTTTGACATTTTGCAGAAGACACAAGAGTGTTTATTCTCATCCTCTAGCACAGCGAACGTATGAGAAACTTTCGTCTGAGCAGGGTTGCACGAACGAAATTGTGCGTTATTGTTGTTACTAGCGGTACCGGCTGGCTTTAGACTATCCGCATTTGTCCGTTCTAGAATTTTTATATGGTGTCGTACAAAATCGGCTAAGTCAGTGCTAGTAGGAATATCTTCATTGCGAATGGATAGTTCAAAGCTTTGCACTACCTCAGTATCTATCTTTTTTAACGCTATGTGTGTAAACATAAAATCAGCTAGGTTGTCAATGTCTAGCTGTTTCAAAGCGGCCCAAGAAGAGTGTACTCGTTCTATAAAATTGAGTAGCAGAATCGGCTGCAGGTCTAGCATCGAGTATTTCATTTAAATATGCCGAGCCCATGAGTCCCATATAATCCGGCAATTTTGCTCATTTGGAGTCACTCCTGCAAACGTATTCAATGCTGTACCACTTAGTTTCGAAATTAAATATTGAATACGCATACTATCATTCAGTTTTTCGTTATCATGCACATTTGTTTTAAAGCTCTGATAAAATAATGGCCACGTAATTACGTCTCCCAAGAAATCTTTAAGCTGTAAAGGTGGTAGGCGGCACCCATATTCAAAATCTTGACCACTTTTGTCACTACTTGTCGAGGGGGTGGCATGAATTCGAGCCAATAAACTCGAACGGGTGTGTTGTATCATCGAAAACAAAGTTTCGAAAGCGGCCCAATTACTAAAATCAAACTTGTGATCAGAATCTTGTTCCAACGACAAAGTGTTATGTTGATCGCATAGATCATTAAAAGTCGCATATAGTTTGTCAATATTTGATGAAGATGCTAGAAACTCTTGTCTACTTCTAGTATCTAAAGTACTATCAGACCTAGATATTTTCTTCGAGGAATCGTATAACATGGGCGAAAATAGCTTCCTTTTTAGCAACAACTAATTTAATTTTAGCTTCCAATGCCATTTAATAACGTTTGTTTGCTAATTAAGATAACTTCCTGAATAACCGGTTACGAAAAGTTAAAAATAAATAAAATAAAAACAACACGAAAGTTATTCCGGTATTCAGTCCCTTAACACTAAGTGCAGTATGAAGTAAACATTAAGTCACAATTGACCAACTTTATTCCGTAAACTTCCCCTTATTATGTTTAAAAGCAGGTAAATCGAAACGAATACTAAAAAATGTCCGATCCAGAATAAGTCTGTTCAGACAGTTTTTCCAGAATAAGTGTGTTTCGACAAGAAAATACAACTATGTTATTGTGAAAGTTGATTCATGCGATCTGAAGCGTTTGTTGTTGATCGTTGCGTTAGAAATAATATGAAGGTCCGATGCCTACCAGCGAAAACATGAACCTACCCACATTTTATTTCAATAAAATGCGATTGTATAATCAAAAATATGCAATACGAACGATTACTGAGCAAATGTTTCGTGAAATAAACGTTACAAAAATATAGGTAACACTTAGTTCAGCAAAATAACATAAGAATAAGGTAAAAAATTTAAAAGAATAATCACACCGTACTGCTTAGTAACTGCGTAATTAAGCATTTACTATCAAAAAAAATACAGTTATAATTGCAATTCAAAAGAGTATTTTATGCAATAGTATGCGACATAGGTAAATATCGGGAGTTTACAATAAAAAGTATGCGGTAAAAGTGTAATATTATGATTGGAATGCGAGT